>CAVLGL010000115.1:38430274-41101382 GCA_963668995.1 Parnassius mnemosyne | reverse complement strand
GCACACAGTCCACCTGATGGTAAGTGGTTGCTGCGGCCCATAGACATCTACATTTATCCTCAATAAAGAATCAAAATGCAGATGCGTCGTCACCCGTGAGGACTAAGATGGAATGCCTCTTTTCCAGTAAAAAGAGTCTCCGGTTCTCTACACTCACCAAACGAAACAGCAGTGTTAAGCTGCTATTTTACGCTGGTATTCTGTGAGAGCGTAGTACTTCCCCGGTCGAGCCGACCCATTCGTGCTAGAACTATACTACTAATATAGCTGCAGCATGGCTCTACCACGTATAAAAGCAATATCGTCAAAACACGACACTGTTTATTTTTTATGAAACGAATAATGATAAACTATTTTTTAAGCGCGTCGCCAACACATATTATATATATTAATATATATAATTGGTTTTTCGGAAACGTCTAAGGATTTCTATAATAAGGTTATAAAAGGTTTTATTTTCCCTAGATAGTTGTCATCACTAAGAATTTTGTTCTAAAGCTGTGCGTAGCTCGGTCGCCCAAGTACTAATAATGCATAATGCGCGTGCGTGCGAGTCTCAAAGATAATAAATCAAACACCCGTAGACGGTCAGGATACCAAGGTGTGACAGTCCTATTGTTGTTTGAGCTTCTGCGGCTATATTTTATGGGCGTACGTGTATCACTATGACGGGCTTTGTTGCATGAGGAGTTTGTCCGGTCGACGGATGCTATTTGCAGTAGGAAACTTGAGTTAAATTGCGTCCATATTGTTTTGTAAAACAAATGACTATTTATTAAAAATAGTATCGCGTCTGTTCGAAATTTAACCATATACTTGGTTATAGCGTTTTGTGTGGTAAAATCATGTGTTCACTTTATTTTACTTGCCCACATGTTTTTGAGCATATCTATGGCACAGTGCCCTTCGAATGATATTAGTTTCATTACACTCCTTTTATAATTATAAGAATTCAATACAAAGAATATTACATTTTATAGATATACTAGTGACAGTGATGATATACGGCTTCCCACGAGTGATTTCTAGATCTCGTAAACAGGGCCTCCTACTGGGTCCAATTGTGAATGAAAACCATTTTCGAATCAACTTAATCACACACGCAAAATTTCATCATTTCATCATTCGTGTATTTAACACAATTCGTGATGCGTTTTTATTTAAAAAAAATATATTCTTTACGCCCGTGTGTCTATATATTATCAGCGCAACTGTGATTCTGGTAAAATTTTAATGGCATAAGAATTGTATCGATAGCCAGTCTGAATCTCAATAAATATTTTTTGATCTATTTATTAAAAAAAAAAACATTAAGAATTGTGTATCAGTTATATAAAAACTTTTTTTAGAGAACTTAGGTGACTAACTCACAGTCCACCTGCAGTCAAGGCTACAGATACGTTGACATCCCTGAGGACTAAGGTGGAATCCCTTACAGCCTGTAATTATATCTTTCAGACCGGAACACAACAATGTAAACACTGCTAATGAGGGCATCTACGACTTTTTCTGCCACCTGGGCGGCGCAATTAGAAAGTGTGGTATAATATTTGACAGATTTCATAGCGGAGAAGTTAATTTGTTCGGTAAATGTAAAAGTTATTGTTTCTTTTTGTACTATTAGTTATATTTTATATTTGATCACAAAAAATAAATAAACCAAACCACAGATATTCATCAAAGTAGAACAAATAAAAAAAAGTTAAAATTGTGCAAAAAATTAAAGAGCAATCCTGACGCATTGTTTTGTGTATTAATATAATACTCTAGAAACTGATAAACTTTAAAAAAAAACAACTTCTCATTTAAATTACATTGCGTAACAAAAAACTTTACCTAAGTGTCAACTAGCGACATCTGGTGAGCAGAAAATTATTAGCCCTCATTCGCAGCAGAAATTATTAAGAAGTAGGGGGCAGACGGACTCCGGGGCAGAAAAGTTGTCCTATCACCTAGGGAATTCCTACCACGTAGAAAAAATTATGAAGATTATGAAGTAATTAATATGTTGCTTTCTAATGAAAATAATTAATGTCTTACTGTATTAAGATGACAACAAAATAATTTCGTAATTTACCTTAACGGAAATTTTAAAAGTTAAAGTAATATTAAGTCATTTCTAACAGTTTCAATCGTATAATTTCCTATCAGAAGATACATGTTTGAGCGTTTACCGCTAAAAAAACCCTTTTATCATATAGACCTCGTCGTCGACGCATCGAATGATGTACAGTTTCGTGGCCACTTGGAAGAGAAGACCAAATTGGCCTCTAAAAAGCTTGACCTGCTCAGCAGAACAGGACAGTATTTCATGCCGGCACACCGCTTGCAACATTGCAGGTTCGGACTCACATGGAATACTATTCTCATCTCTGGGCCGGGGCACCCCAGTGCCAACTTCTTCCACTTGACTATATCCAGCGTAGAGCGGCTCGAATAGTTGACGACAGAGTTATGTCTCATCAGCTCGATTCATTGGTGCTGCGAAGGGATGTTGCACCCCTTTGCATTTTCTGTCGCATCTACCATAGGGAGTGCTTTGAGGAATTGTTCGGATTAATTTTAGCCGCCGAATTTCATGAAAGTACATCACAACAAACTCGTGATACTATACACACCATCTGGATGTTTGGCAGTCCAGCACTGTGCGTTTCAGTAGGAGTTTGTTTTTCTTCCTCGTACCTCTCTGTGAAATCGCTTATCACTGCCAATTTTTCCCGACCAATACGACATAGGGACCTTCAAGAAAAGAGCTTACTCATGTCTAAAAGGCTGGCACGTTACCTGCAATTCCCCTGGTAGTTACTTACCATCAGGTGAGCCGAATGATTGAGGCCCTCTTCTATTAAAAAAAACATGCGTGAGTGTCTTGGAATACTCGGTTGTAACGAAGTTCCTTTCGTAGTATGTTATTATTGATAAATGTATCATCTTTATATATAAATTACGTGTCACCTTGTTAGTCCGCGATAAACTCCTAAACTACAGAACTGATTTCAATGAAATTTCGCACACTGTGTGCAGTTTGGTCCAACTTGAGAGATAGGATAGTTCTTATCCCGCTAAATGACCCTCAAAATTTTTTATTGCGAATTTAAGAATTTTTTTATAGGAAGGGTCGTCGGAAAGTGCAGAACAACGTCTGCCTGGCCAGCTACTATTAATATATAATTAACAAATACTCGTACAAATAAATGAATTACTAGTGTCTATTAAAATTAAGCGGCATTTAAAATAAAATAATATTTCTTTAATGGCAAGATAAGAAAAAGTGCGAGGGAGATGGATATTATTCTATCTCGCTTTCTTATAACCTCCAAGGCAGACACTACGTCAGAACTCAGAAGGGGTCGCGACGGAAAAATCTTACACTTTTTCTCGCGTAGTCCGCATCCGCCAAATTCGTACCGTCCGATAAGGAACATCGTTGCAAAAAGGTTTAAAAGCTAGCGAGTGCTGTATTTGCACAAGTATTACCATACTTTACGGATAATGTTTGCATAAATAGACTTGGTCTTTAAACTCCTTCCTTCTTTAGTCGTTTTTTAGTTTATTAATTAGTGAAATAGTTCGATAGTGCAACAGACTTTGCAAAGGTGCGGGTTCAAATCCTGTACAGAACATGTGTTTATGTGGCTTACAAATCATTGTTTTGGTTCTGCATGATTGATTGTGTGCTGTTTGTGTATATAAAACGGTTCCTACGACACACAAGAAAAAGCTACTGACGTATTCAAATTAAAATTAAAATTCCCCGTGGACTCTTCATTAGAAAAATTGGATAGTAAAAAATGAAATTCGTGTATGTGTAAGCTTGAGTCATGTTCTAGTCGACCTATTTACTTTGCCAAGTATATATATAGGCGTATATACCCGTGAAATGAACACGTTATACTGAATAACTACTTTTTAATTCGATTAGTTGTTTGCATAGGCTGGCAGATTGATTGCAGATAAAATATTGGCAGGCGCTTAAACCTACCAATGTAAAATTAAATATTGCACCTTTTAAAACAATTTATAATAACAAATGTTTTGTGGAGCTATCATAACACAGATGCCTAAGCGCTTGCCTTAAAATCTCACAACTTTGACTCTGCTGCTCGTCGCCGATATGAGTTATTAAGTTTGGCGTAAATATAGCTATATACCGCCATTTCTTTACACCAAAGCGTAAAATCAGAGATCATATCTATCAGAATCCATAAGATCTTTCTGGAATTTCTCATAGTCGTTTCTGAGGACAGCCACATGACGAATTGGGTTTGATGGGTTCTCTTACACCACCTCCAAGCTAGATTTACAATCTAGAAACATTTTATTTTTTTATTTAGACACAGAATATAATTGAAACAGACGCACGGTTCACAATGGCAAAGTGTTCTAGTGCAATATTATTCGGAGTCCTGCAGTTACTTATATTTCGCGGGCGTACGTACGTGTATAATGCGCTTTTGTTACGTCTGGAGTTTGTCGGTCGACGGATGTTCTTTGTAGTAAAATGTGGAACGCCTTCGGTGGCTCCGCTCCGTCCGGAAACGCTTATAGCGCGAAGTGCGCTCGGCGAAAATGGCTGCCATTTAGTAATAAGTGCTGCCAGTCCATTAAAATAGTAAAATATTTGTTTGATACTAAATGCTCTTTTAGAACGTAGAGTTAAAATTAAAAAGACAGAGGGTAAAAAAAATACCACAATGTAGCTGAAACAAAGATAATTACGCCAGGCGCAAGACTCATTTACGGACTGTCATTTTAGGAAATAATCGTGAAATACGGATTATTCTCAGTTTATCATTATTTCCAGTTTAAAAAAAGAACGGATTATTTATCTGAACTCTGTATTCCTTAGGACTAAAATACTCTGTTTTTTTTATCTTTTTTTATAAAACCTAACTGACAGACGAAATTATAGTACCTACAAGGCAAAATCTATGTGATTAAACAATAATGATTATATAAATTCGGCCATTCCCGAGAAATCGTCGAACATACATTAAAAAATATACGCATCAAATGTAGAACTTACTTGTTTTTTGAAAATTTTAGCGAAGTCAGATTTGTCACAATAAATTAATAGAGAAATAATTTTTGAAATACATCAACGTGAATAGAGCCGTGGTAGTTCATGGGCTAAGCGCTCATCCTTAATTTTACAGTAGGTACGTGAGCAACTTGGGTACGATCCCCGGCAGCAACAATGACTGCAAGTTCAAGTACTGTTTTACCACGTGCATGTCTGAGAAATAAAATATTCCGGGACAGTCGACCGAGCTTTGTTTGGAGTTAGAAAAAATATTTCTCAGCAACTTTTATCTAGAAAAGCTTTTAAACTAAAACACATAATATATTTATATAATATATTTCAATATTTCATCTAAATCGTTTAAGTTTTTTCTGAGAAGCACATTACATATTATAAATGTACATATAAAATTACCAAACATATTGCGTACAAGTCTAATTTGTTCCTTTGTGTATGAAAAATCGGAGAAACGAATTCCCTCACAAATCAGACGTAGTTAGATCGATTTTTTAAGCCACCGTAATCTCCTCTATTGTAAATTTCATCGAAATTTTTAGAGGCGTTTTCGAGAAAACGATTACAAATATATAAATATTGTTCGTATAATAAGTATTGAATTTATTTATGTTCAAAATGTATACTTTACGTGATTTATTTAATGAATACCAGCGTAAAATAGTAGCTCAATGCTGCTGTGTTGCGTATGGTGAGTGTAGAGAACCGGAGACCCTTTTTACTGGAAAAGAGGCATACTATTTTAGTCCTCACGGGTGATGATGCATCTGCAGTTTGATACTTAGTCGAATAAAAATGTAGATGTCTATGGGCCGTTGTCACACTTATTCTATTTAAAAAAAAATTGTGTTAGTATTAAACATTTGAAAATAGATGGGAGCACCATTTTAATTTTTTTGTACTCCTACACAACGACAAGCATCTTTCATGGAAGACACACCGCGATTGCTCCAACAAGCTTGTCACTGGCGCTAGCATATCATTATATATAAAGGGCCGCATGTATCTCCAAAAATTCATCGCCAGTAATCTTTTTCTCCAAACCACATAGGGTCTATTTTACAATGCCACAGGAGAGATACAAGTCGTTTGCATTTGACAGTGCTGTAAAACGAGCAGGTTTGTCCAAGACAAGGCGAAGCCTGCGCCGGCGCCCGCGCATTCCTGGAGCGTTAGTCACACAACCGTTGGATTAGTGTGGAGATAGCACTATCAGATCGGGGTGGGCCAAGATAATTAAAGGACAATAAACGTGACACCTTTCTTTGCAATCGTCTTAATTTTATTATACAGCGTGGTCCCTAATTATTTGGATGTTATAATTTAGTACTAATTATGTACTCGTACTTTTGCAAAATTATTAGTTGGATGTTGACATGTGGAAGTGGCGTCAAAGGTGTAAGACGTTTGGTACTGCGATAGTTAATCTATCTCTCTTTATGGGTTTATAAAGGTGAAGACTTTAGTTGTGTTGTGATGTTTACCGTGTTTTGATCTTAAAAAGTTGCAGCCTATTTACGTCCCACTGCTGGGCACAGGCCTCCTCTTATTTCTGAAAGGGTTTTAGGGCAAGGAAATGTCCGCCGCGCTGCCCCAATGCGTGTTGGCGAACTTCACATGTCTTAGAAATATTGTTTATTTCTTATTTCTCAGACATGCAGGTTTCCTCACGATGTTTTCCTTCACCGCCGAGCACGTAGTAAATCAGCACTTAAAATTGCAATTAACAATTTCATTGGTGCCAGCGGGGATCGAACCCGGGTTGTTCGAGTACTGTGAAGCTTACAGCGAGCGCTAACCATCTGAGCTACCACGGCTCTTTTTCTGATCTTAAATTATTGTATAAATAAGATATATTGATAACTAATATATTGTTTCTAGTATTAGTAATGATGTAGTTTCTTACCCTTAAAACCACATTTTCTATATAATGTTATACAGGTGGGTGAGCGGACTCCGACTCTGACGGCTTAACACGTGTCGGTCAAATGGACAAAGACAAAGTAAAGGATATGAGGTGGCATATGAGTATGTATATTTGCGAATCGTTCACAGTGTAGTGGTGGTGTAAATATATCCACTACCCCACATCGTCCCGTGGGTGTTGTAAAAAGCGACTGTGGAAAACAAACCAGGAGATGGGCAGTAGCGTCTTCGTAATAACAACTAGAAAATAAGAAAACTGCGCTTGCCACCTGTCTGCCAAGTGCCTGCCAAGAGAGATATTTACCCTAGTTGCCACTAGGGTAATAATTTCTCATATGAAGCATATTTTGGGAGGCCTATGTCCAGCCGTGGATTTTTAATGAATGAACGAATGATAAATGATTTTTATACGTGGTAGAGCCGTGCTGCGGTTACAATTTTATAAAACAAATGGATCGGCTCAACCCGGGTAGGGCCACACTCTCACAGAATACCAGCGTGAAACAGCAGAACAATGCTGTTTCCTATGGTGAGTGTAGAGAATCAGAGACGCTTTATAATAGTTACGAGGCATCCCATCCTCAGAGACGACAACGCATCTGCATTTTGATATTTAATTGAGGAAAAATTTAAATTTCTATAGGCCCTAACATCCACTTTGACTCGCGTCTGACTCTGGACTCTGTGCTCGTGTGTCACACTTATTCTATAAAAACTAACATAAAAGGATGTTGATGTGATGTGTAGTGTAGCCCCCAGTCTAATTAAATATATAGAATGCGCAATACGTATCTTTATTTTACCATCTTCTACAATACAAGTACAAGTTACGGCACGTAAGTCTAGCGCTGAACAAAACGTGGAGGGGACGGGCACGAATTGAATTGCACGAATGCGACTGGAGACCCAATCTGCGCGTGCGAACGATACGCACGAGCTAATTAGCGCCACTTATGAGTAATAAGCCAATCAGCGCGTCTTATGCGCAATAACGATCACCGCTAGACTTTCGTGCCGCTACTTATACGTCTCGTGAATAGGGAGGCGGGTCAGGGGGGGGGGGTGTTATGTTAACTAGCTGCTCCCCGCGACTTCGCTCACGTGTAATTTATGGATTTAATTTTTTTGCGAGGAACCGTAATAATTTTTCTAAAATAAGATAAGATTTAGTTACTACTTATGACATCAGCTATCTGCCAGTGAAAGTCCCGTCAAAATCGGTTCTTAGCCGGAACAAACAGACAGACAGACAGACAGACAAAAATGTTGAAACGTGTATTTTTGTTATACGTACCGTTTATACTTTCATATGCATTTAGTAAAACGCTGTAATTTTGTTATTTCAAATAGACACTTCAATTTTATTTATTTGTATAGATTAATGACCTTGTGACCGACCCTAGAGGACTAAGTCTACGGTTACAGCACTATTACGCAGATATTATGCTATGGTAATCAATTTTTGACAGAGTGAGGTTGAAACGCCGGTCGAAATGATCTTTTATTTATCTGCTTTTGCTGCAACTATAATGCTACAGCGTGGCAGTACTACGAACAGTTCGCTGTCATTATTGGATTCTACCATAAAAATGTGCTTCCTTTCTCATTATTGCAACTTTTTCCAAGAATACAAATTGGCAAGGTTTGTGTATGCCGGTGACTCAAAGCTTCGCCTCAGGAAATTTTCGCACATTCCTGTTTCTCTGGGCATGTACAAGTATATTATTTGAGAAATAGAGATACAAATAGAGATGAAATGTATTTTACGTGTAAATTTAATTAAAGTCGCAGTAACTCAGGGGCGAAAATGAGCAAATTGGTTCGATTCACGTCACTGACACAAGTATAATTGTTACTCGATTGAGGGTTTATTTTTCAATCATCGAATAAATTATAACCTGACTGAATATAAAAGTCGAGTTGTGAGAAATTAAAATGGAACAATATTCATGATACTGTAATTTTAACTTGTTGATGTCGTATTTTTGATCGACTTCAAAAAAGCAGGAGGTGGTCAATTCGTCGGAATATTTTTTGTATACCATTACCGTTACAGCCTATTATAAGTTTACTACTGAACATAGGCCTCCCCCATAAAATGTGTCACATGGGGATGTTTGCATTAGTCACTACACTTGGCAGGTGAGTTGGCAACTGTAGTTTTCTTATTTTCAGTTGTTATTAGGAAAACGCTGCTGCCCATCTCCTGTTTATCAACCGACTTTAAAAAGGAGACGGTACTCAATTCGACTGTATGTTTTTTTTATGTGTGTTGCCTCATAACTTCCTTCACGGTGAACCGATTTCGACTATTTTTTTTTATTTGAAAGCTGGTGCTTCTCATGCGGTCCCATATAGTTTGATCAAGGTCTGACCAGTAGCTTTGAGTTATTCTTAATAATTTATTTTATATTAAAGTCGGTTGTACAAAATTTTTATTTTATCACTTGTGTTTCTCCCTGTCGCCTCTTACGATACCCACGGGATGATATTCTTATTGTAAGTAAATTATATATAATAATTTTTAGTATGTTCAGGAGATATTGTCTAATACGTTGTCCGATTTCAAAGAAGTTTTTGTAGGTGATTTTTGTAGGTGGTTTTGAAAGTGTGGTCCCATGTGAATTTGGTCAAGATCTGATGACTTACAAATTCATTTGGGCACATAAGGGCAAGTAATAATTTACCAGGTTAAACGATTTTAGCCTTTAATAAAATTAATCAACTATAGTGTTTTCTACGATATAAAAAACTAGCTGATAGCCGCTCGCTTTGCTGGACGCACGATAATATTTTATCGCCGAACCTAGATGTAAAATATCAAGAATTTTTATGGGACTATCGAAAAATCTAGTGAGCGTCTACATTGCGAACTATATTAAATTTAAAGTCAATCGGGTGTATATATTATATATTATCGTGTATGTATTGTTATTGTCCCTGTTCCTCGTGTAGGTATGAAAAAGAGAGAGTGCTTTCTGTTCAGATTTTTTTTTATAGGATCGGGTGACAAACGAGCACACAGTCCACCTGATGGTAAGTGGTTACTGTGACCCATAGACATCTACATCTATCCTCAATAAAGACTCAAGATGCAGATGCGTTGTCACCCGTGAGGACTAAGATTTAATGCCTCTTTGCCAGTAAAAAGGGTCTCCGGTTCTCTACACTCACCATACGAAACACAGCAGCGTTAAGCTGCTATTTTACGCTGGTTTTCTGTGAGAGCGTGGTCCTTCCCCGTTCGAGGCGACCCATTCGTGCTACAACCATAATATACCTGCAGCATGGCTCTACCACGTAGAAATTAATTTACTCTAGTCGTATAGATTTGATTCAGGACGAGCCGTGCTTACAGACCGCATATGGGCTATTCGTACTTCGTAATATCCTCTGTACTTTAAAACGATTTGTAATAACAATTGTCCAACTAAAGGCAGCGAAGCGTTTGGGTGTGTTTCGAAATGTGAATAACGGTTCTTGTTATTGACAACGTTGCGGAATTACCCACGTTAATGTGAAACAGTGCTTATCACAAAGCTCCGCGTTGATGTTTCGCACTCCTCCAAAACCAGCCTTAGATGTTGCTTTGGTCAAAAATAGCTGGTATATTATCGTCAAAACACTTCTAATATTAATAATAACTTCCGGTAACGGCTAGGTAATTTGTTAAAGTCAAACAAGGCAAGTGATTGACATGACGCAACTTTATAATTTGTGACATGACGTATTTCCGGTAACAGACAAAGTCATCTAATAATTTGTCTATAAATCTGCCATCCATTTTAAAAGATGTAATTTTTATTAATTTGCATGTTCATAATATTCAAACACTTTTCTTATTTGTTTATTAAAAATCTAGTCACTTATCATTGTAGATTTACATCATTTAGTATCACATATTAAGTTGCTGGTCAAATTTTTTCTACATATAATTTAGTCCTAAAAAAAGGTGACAATGAAGGAACATTTCGAAGATATATCACAAACGTTTGTCAGTTTGACGCGGTCTCGGATGCGACTCAACGTATTTATTTATACTGAATTTTAACGCTCTCCTAATGATCAAGTGATCTAG
Organism: Parnassius mnemosyne; assembly: GCA_963668995.1. Lineage (NCBI taxonomy): Eukaryota > Metazoa > Arthropoda > Insecta > Lepidoptera > Papilionidae > Parnassius > Parnassius mnemosyne. The sequence continues at coordinate 41,090,340 of CAVLGL010000115.1, read as the reverse complement.
TTTTTATCGCACACATCACTGTGGCGGCGACGTTATAAATTAGTCTTACGAGTATATGTTGTTCCTATCTCGTGATCGATGACAGCTTTGACAGGGTGGGAATCGACTTCGGCTCCAGCAGCGCTGTGTGCTTAGACTTGTTTGCTCTATAAAATTCCTCACGACGCAGTAAGCGAGATAACAGATAAAATTGTGATTCCGAGATCATAATTTAAGATCTGTGAACGATAAAGTAATATAATACGCGTTGATAGAGAACTTTAGGGCTTGCCTGTTTATTTATGAACTTTGAATTTAGGCGGCCAGTTGAATTATGTTAGATTTTGAATTTCTGTATCGTTCAAGCGATTTTAGTCCTTATGTAGTAAGATAATACAAGAAGTACTCGTAATAGTGATGCCCCATTACAGCAAACTGTAATAGGATTTAAAAGTAAATTTAAAAGTTAAAATTACATTATTTATTAATAAATAGTTTACCTGAATACGTAATCGCCACTCTAGGCAGACAGGTAAAGACTGTACCTTTATTTCTGCATTTTTATAGCTGCACTTTATTTCCGTATTTCGCATGATAAATATATAATGTTATAGATGTACAGGCAAATAGCAGTAACGTATAGAAATATGTATTTATAAATATATTTTTATACGTGGTAGAGCCATACCGCAGCTATATTTGTAGTATAGTTGTAGCACGAATGGCTCGGCTCAACCGGGGAAGGCTCTCACAGAATACCAGCGTAAAATGACAGCTTAACACTGCTGTGTTTCGTGTGGTGAGTGTAGAGAACCGGGGATCCATTTTACTGGAAAAGAGGCATTCTATCTTAGTCCTCATGAGTGACGAAATCTTTGGGCCACAGCAACCACTTACTATCAGGTGGACAGTGTGCTCGTTTGTCACCCTATCCTATAAAACAATATATGCAGTAGTTAAACAGTTATCATAATGCTTCTTCTTTTTAAACCCGTAAGAGTCTTGCATTGTAGGCAGGAGTAATCGCCACACTTGGCAATTGGATTGGCGGTCACAGCACTAGATATCCCACTTTGATACTCTGTCCGTAGTCGGTCAAGTTGTACCCCGCAACCAATTGAAGGCCATAAGTGTTTTCGACGTTTCTCTTATGATGCCATCACGCGACTTTATTATGCCTACTAATATTATAAATGCAAAATATTGTTTGTTGGAGTGCCCTTCTTCTACGCAGCTGCGGAGCAACGGATCGACATATTTTGTGACATAGGCTTCTATTTATAGACGTCACACATACACATGCTTAACAATAATAGAAGGTTACAAAGACGACAAGGCGCGCACAATGATTTAAGCATCGGCGAAGTTGTTAATTGAAGAAAGATTAATATCAATATCTGGTAAATAATTGATTGAATTCGGTTTCCCTACCCTGCAGCAAAGAATTGTCAAATGATAGAAGATTAAGAAATGAAATGACACCACGTTTGCTTTCCGAGCGACAGCACGGGTTTAAGGTGATTTTCCGGTTCAGAGAAGGCTGTTTATGGGGGGCTCTTTATGATACGGATATACGTGGCAAACAAGCTTTGATAGACGGTATTGTCTTTTTCGATGCAGGCGACTTTATACAGAAACTGCTAGGTCTTAACGACGGATAAAATAAACACATGTCTTAAGGCGTCACAACTACGGTTCATTGTGTAAAAACTACCACTGACGGGCAACATGCGTGCGCGACTTTATAACGATCAAGAATTCAATAATATATATTAATATATAAAGTAAGTAAGTTACTACAATTTGGAGAGAACGGACCAAAAACTGACGATAATGGCAATTTTCATATCGATTTTGCCATCCAGTGGCGACAGCTGATGAAATTGTAGCACACATTTTCTCAAATTCAATGAATAATATCCATAATACTTACTACTACTACTACAACAACTACTACAACTACAATGGCTATGTGTTAGGACAATGCTGTCACCAAAAATTAAAAATTATTTCTGTAAATAAAACAAACAATAAAAAACTAGGCGTGGTAGTTAGCGAGTCAATGATATACTCATCAGTAGATATTTTAGTGGACAATGACGACAGTATACACTATATATATATGCATATACCACCTGCCCAGTCGAGTTTCACAACTCTTTGGAGTTAAAGGGCGTGCCTCTGAATAAGTTGGAGCTAAATGTTTGCATACCAGTTTTGCTGATACGTAACCTTGATGCTGCGTATTATAGAGCTGGGGAGATATTTATAAAGACCACTATTATGACTGGAGCAGCTAGAAGAGAATGTGTTTTGATTCCCTCGTATTCCAATTAGTTCAAATAATTAACCGTTTCAGTTTAATAGGTTACAATTTCCGCCAAAGTTACCATTTAATATGATTATTAATACGTCTCAGGTCAAACTTTAAATAGGGTGTAAATTTTTGTGCTCCATGCTTATCGCATGGTCAGCCGTATGTTTGTTGTTTGAGAGTATCGAATGCCTAAATCTTACACGTGATAGGCGAAAGTAATAAGTTATTCAATGTGGTTTACAGATCTATTTTACTTTAAATCTTTAGTTTTATATCGTGCAAGAACGCATGTCCTTAAATCAGTCAGTTTTTCAGTCAGTTGTGATTTTATTATACTAAAGCTTACTAAAGCTTCGTTGATAATTCGGTGATGAATAAGCAAGTACTTTAAGTATTAATGTAACGGTATGTTAGAAGTCTCATGTCATAAGCAATTTAAGTTTCACGCGAAATAATTCGTACTCAAAATCTTCTTGAACGGACGACATTCAGTATTGGTTTGCAGCAACTAAAACTGACTATTATACGGACGAAGTTCCGGTCAAAAGCTTATTATATTAACTAAACTTACTGTGATTTTTCAAAATTATATTGTATTCCGACATCCATCCACGTATGAATCCGCGGGTAAAATGCAGTCATATAATAAAATTATAATGAAATTCCGCATTCCTCATCATGATCATTACAGCCTTTCATAAGTCCACTGCTGAACATAGGCCTCCCCTAAGTTACTTCATAAAGCATGCTCCTGAGCCACCTGCATGCTTCAACTTCCTGCATCTCTTACCAGGCTGACTCCATCTAATGGGGGTCGCTCTACACTTTACCTATCGGTACGACGCTGCCACTCGAGAAGCTTTTTTCCCCATCGAATCGGTTGTTGTGTTCTTCGAGCTATATTCCACATTAAAAAACGTAAAATGAAAATATTTTTCTCGCAAATAAAGCACCACGTAAATAACAAAGAGCAGATTTTCTTTCCATTATTTATTTTCTTTTGTTAGGTACAGATTCTTTTCTTTACGTTATTAATGACTTGGATCTCGGTAGTACGATAAAATGAGTGTTTATTTCTTTTAAACGGTCTAGTACGTTGGCGCCCGTTGAATAGAGATAATTTCTGTTTATGAGGCAGTGTAAATGTTTATCTACGTTATGACGTAATGCAGTCGCACTTATCGGCGCAGGTCGTTGTATTCGGGATCATTAATGAAAATCGGATACACACACGGTTTTCGGTATGAGTACGGTTCGCGAGAGGGTCCGTCGAATTAGTACTGGCAGGTAGAATTTTAAGGGTCCTATTAACATTATACGGCCAATTGTGTGAGTTTACCAAATCCGAACGCGTGGGTAAATGATGACGTCGCGTTTTGAATGGATAATGTGTACATTTTTATGCGATAAAAGCGAATAAAACATCGACCCCGGCGGGTGATTCAAAGGTTGTTTTGTTTGTGGGGATTTTTCACGGTATCACATAGCATTGTGCACGCTTGTTTTTGTTGATGATTTTTTGTGCGTTCTCCGAGCAGCGCTAATCGTTTTGAGTTGTGTCGACAAGTTGAGACACGCCTTGGATATCTCTCAGGCTCTGATCAGGTGCTGCCTCCGAATTTTACTACTTGGTAATAAAGTTCGTTCATTTAGGAGGTTTTAATTGGTAGGCAGGGTGTGGTGTTATCTCGTTGTTCTCAAAAATTTTCAATCGATTTAAAAACAATATTTTCATTACTATTACAGTTTGAAGTTTTATATTGCTTACAGCGGTGACGAATACGAATGCGACGGCTCCTTGCTCGATTATTAAGAACAAGCACGTACTGAAGAAAAATAATGGAAAAATTATAATAAAATGTTTTAAAAATATCTTAAAACTAATGTTTATTCTGACCACATATAACCTTCAAAAACGTCATGCACATGTACTTTTGTAAGTAAAATTGCGACTCTATGCTATGCGCAAACGCACTTACATACAATAGAGTTAAACGCGCACACGTTTCAGTCTCGGAGGTTCCTGTCACCAGAACATTTAAATGATTTCCTGTCCTATTTTTAACATGAAATTTATGTTTATAGGCATTTTAATTTATTATTTTGTACCATCCAACACGCAATATAATAGTAATAAGCTTTAACCGCGACACTGCCCGCTAGATTCTTAATGAAGTAATTTAAACAAAAAAAAAATAAGTTTAATAGTCCGAGGAATATTAAAATACAATATGTAAAAATCGTTATTATAATTTAAATTTATATTTAAATTGTAAATAGATAAAACATAATTACTATAATAAATGCAGACGTTACTCTGTCATGTTATGTCCACTCTTCCTTATTAGCTCGTAAAGTAACTGACATCTACTGGAGGATTAAATGCCTCTCCAATTGCACAGGATTTCCCTTAATCGCTATATTTGTTGGTGTAGCGACTACAGGAGTAATACTGATGTCTCGCATCATTTTTTTCTTTTGATACTGCTTCCCATCGCCGTTATCTTTCTTGTATTTGGCATTAACAAGTTCATATTTATCAGTGGCCATAAACATTTTCTAGTAATTCTAATATAATAGTAATGTTCTTACTTACAACTTCGACGAGAGCAAAGAGGATAATGAGTTGTCTCAAGCCACATTATTACGGTAATTTAATGATGTGTAGGTATATTTAAATACAAACTAATAGAAAACCGATGGGCAATTAGGTTCTCGAGTGGCTTCCAGCTAAATAAAGTGATGACCTGGAAAAGCAAAGAGCAGGAAGCAGGAAGTCGATAGATCTAGTCGATCGATGGTAGTCAGTAAGGAATTTTGTGGCACTCCTTGTGAAAGTAACATGTTCAACAGTTGTCTTGTAAAGGGCTGTAATGATGATTATGACGATGATGAAATGCATTGTAATATAATAGATATGGATCATGTAAAGGTTTTTCAATATGACAAATAAATTACGTTAGTGCGCAAGAATTTGGTCTACGGAATTCTGAAAAACATTTACCGACAAAGTGACTCTTTCATTGTACGTAATAAATGAAATAAATTTGAACCCGGCGCCTTCCGTTAGGCTCCTTTAGAATTTTTTGGGCGCGAAATATTTGTCAATAATAAATGAGACGTCCTTTTTATTACCAGCATTCATAGCTGGCTGTAGTATGTTTTGGGACCATATAAATAAATTAGGGGCTTAACGAATAAGCGACAAGCGGAAATAGATATTTGTTTCAACATTGGACAGCTCGAAGCACAGTAGCTAAGCTCGGCGTTGAGGGTCGTTGGTTCTCTTCTCGGACGAATTAAAATATTTGGAAATATTTGTTCAGCGCTGGATGTTTTTCATGTGCATGATATATAAAAATGTCTACGATACAGTAGCAAGCACTAGTGTGTACTTTTAAAAATTTACAAAATATTATGTATGAGTAATAATGAACAAGAATAGTGTAAAATACGTTTTTTTTGGTTAGTAAAGGTAGAAAATAGGTGTTACGTATCGACATGACGCTGTTTGATATACTAATTATGTATCTGTGTATTAAATATGTGGATGTATATTAAATATATAATTATTATCTTTTACTCTTAAATCCTAATTTTTCTTTAAATCTTGGAATTCATTTATCAATAATTTTATGATTATATTATATTTCATAAATAGGTATTAATTTATGACTAGTTGTGCCCGCCATGCGATTAAACAATAAAAATATTTTTTTCGTGAGATACCTTCGCGCATTTTACATCTCATTAAAGTTTCATGGCAATCGGCTGAATGATATAAGAACTCATTCGGGAACAAACATAATGAAATTCATAATTATAAAGAACAGGAATTGTGTGTGAAATAAGTCATGTTATTTATTTATATCGTTCATTTTAAATAATATATAATAATATGTATCCCTCTTCCCACTTCTTTATTCTCTGATCCCAACATTTATCAGCGTTAAAGTCCAGAAGAAATCACTTTTATGCCAATGCTATAATGTAATTTTGTTATTGCTTATTATGTGTACGATGAAGCATATAATGATTAGTAATGATCAGTATATGTACTGATCTGTCTGTGAGAGGAGACGAGTCCGAGTTCGATTATCTTTTTAGGCGTATATCTATAATAATACGAAAAGAATTATTTACGTTTAGTGATATTTACTGAATTCTCTTTACTGTCATAGACGTTGCATAGGGCAGGTGGTCGTCGGTAGGTCTTGTATTTTTTTATCCACATCTTCAGTCTTTCAAAACAATTCAATACTTTTATAACCACACTGTAACTGGTAGTTCTTGGACGAACAAATCAATTTAAATAAAAATCAAATCTAATTTTTATTTAAATTTCTTCATTACAATAACAACCAAGGTAATTTAATATAATGTATATAAGCAAATAAGGAAAACGCAACAGTTATTTATTTACCCCCACATTAGTACATTCTTCTGTATCGTAAATCGTTCTGTTTTGTAGCACAAGGGTAAAGACCTGGAGTAGTTATTTGTAGGCCATATAAGTACTTATTTTATGCGAGATTCGAACCCGAGGTCCTCAGTGCTGTAACTCATTGTAAAGTCACTACACCTTGGAGCCGTCTAGTTTCCTAGGGTTATGATATTGTATTATTTAGAATATAGTTTATAGTAAAAATGTTTTTTGTAAATAGCTCTAAAATACACACAGATGAAAACAATTTCGACGCAAACCGAATGAAGTACTTCCGAAATGGCTTTTTACCTGGCAATTTCAAGGAACCTTTACCTGATAATAAGTGGTATTTACGTGCGAAATGCCTCAGCTTATCGCTTGGGACGAGGTGCGAGAATCGGCCGCCTGAGTGCTCGTACAATGCAGAACGCGGCGGGCGGCAGCGCGGCCTAAAAGTGCCTCAATGAAGCGAAGCACCTACCTGGATTATCTATCGAGTGATAAATTAAAAATATGGCATTTGAACGGCATTCATCATCGGAATGGGTCATTTCAACCTTGTGCTGCTATTGTCTAAGGTTTTAGGTATTTTCTATGCATCTCGCGTCTCGCTTTGTTTTACTTAGAAGTGCTGTTTGACGGTTCAGTTTGATACTTTGTGTTTATTTTATAAAATATAAATAATAATTTATAAAATAAAATATGACAACACATTTTATCATGTCTAAAAAGCTATAAAAACGTATTGGACATATTAGGGAAACACATTTAAAGACCATTATTTGACACAAGGTTTTCGTATAACTTGGTATGTTTTTTATAGTATAAGGGTGACAAGCGAGCACACAGTCCGGCTGATGGTAAGTGGTTGTTGTGATCCATAGCCATCTATATATCCTCATTTGCGAATTAAAATGCAGATGCGTTATCAGCCGTGAGGACTAAAGATGGAATGCCTCTTTTCCTGTAATAAGAGTCTCCGGTTCTCTACACTCGACAAACGAAACACAGCAGCATTAAGCTGCTATTTTATGTTGATTCTTGATGATAATATAAGAAATCATATATTCTTTTAGGTTACAGTTTGCTTTTTACAAGCCTTACGTGTTTTATTGATCTCACTTGCTGCTTTTATATCCTATAATTAATTGTGAATCGCGACTTTATTTAAAAACTAAATATTTTTAAAAGTTTTTAGGCCAAATTCCTATAAACCCAAACATCAATTAATTTTGCAAGACAATTTTTATAGAGTTTTTTGTGTAAGTCCAAGCTCTGTTGGTGCCTCAGTTAGTTGAGCGTCGCGTAGCCGCCGGCGCTCGATACACTGCGCGCGCATTCCTACCGCATATACGCGTCCACCAGCTTTCAGGCATGCCTGTGTTGCGCTCAAGATATTTGTTCGCTATTCTTAACGTATTGATGCGCCATTATTGACATTTAATATGTTGAATTTATAACTCTAATGGATAGTTAGTTATATGTTAAATTGCTTATTTTAAATAAAAATGGGAGTTAAAGTTATTTCACTTGAATAATCGATAAAAAATTTGTTACCACGCTGATGAAACGTTTAAAATATTGTATAGCTCTTTCCAATGTCAAAAAGTTTGAACATGATTGAATTGTAATACGGATTTCACCAGTGAATTTAATCAATTTGGCAAATCAACGTTCCGGCTACAAAGAGTTCAGCAACTTCTATTAATTTTATTTCAGTAACTAATTTAAAACGTCGGATTCGCGGCGGTCGTTTGCCGTACCGGCCTATTCTATATTATGGCTGTTGGCCGTCAGTTCGGGAAGGCGCACCGATGAGGGTGCACGCGCGTCGCTCACTGGCTGTCACGAAGATCGCGCGCTCGCGAGTGTGCTATTTAAAAACGAAAAAGTTCGATATTTAAAAATAAAAAAAAACAAAGTAATATTTTTTGTGGCCATTGTGAACATGAAGTGTGCGGTAGTGTTGCTAGCCTTGGTGGCGTGCGCGGGAACTGCGGACGCTGCCGCCGCATCCTGTATCAGCTCTCAGGAGTTCTTTACGAGGCACAACATATCAGCTGATGATAATGATGGACCAGGTGCTAATTGTTTCCCTTTAAAATTATTTAGTAATAGCGTCAGATATTTATTAGAAAACTTGCATCATTCAAAAACTTTTGTTAGGCAAAACTTTTTGTTTTACGATTGTGAATACAATTACGTTACGATAAAATAAACATATAATTGAATTAAAATTTTTGTTATAGAAACATTTACAAGAATAAGATTTTTAATAAGCATAATATTAAAGTTTTTGTTTATTAAATTATTTTTAATATTTTTATTACTTTGTTTATCCTTAAAAGGTGAAAATTGTCATTATTTTTGGTCATCATACATGTAGAGTTGGGTAGCTTAGTAAATTTAATTATAAAATGGAAAAATACGTGGTAGAGCCACGCTGCAGATATATTATAGTCGGATGGATGGTAGCTGGGTCAACTCAACTGGGAAAGTACCACGCTCTCACAGGATCCCTGATTAAAGTAGCAGCTTAATATTGCTGCGTTTCGTATGGTAAGTGAAGAGAACCGGAACCTTTATTACTGAAATCTATCAGACATTCTATCTTAGTCCTCAGGAGTGACAATGCATCTACATTTTGATTTTTAATCGAATATAGGTCTTAGACACCTACCACGACCACAGTATCCATTTACACATGGTAGAGCCATGCTGCAACTATGTTAATAGTATAGTTGTAGCCGAATACCAGTATAAAATAGCAGCTTTATACTGCTGTGTTTCGTATGGTGAGTGTAGAGAACCGGAGACCCTTTTTACTTGAAAAGAGGCATTCTATCTTAGTCTTCACGGCTGACAACGCATCTGCATTTTAATTCGCAAACGAAGATAGATGTCCATGCGCCACAGCAGCCACTTACTATCAGGTGGATTGTGTGCTCGTTTGTCACTCTTATTCTATAAAAAAAACCGTCATCAGGTGGACTCTGTGCTCGTTTTGTCACGCTGATTCTATAAAAAGCTATTGCGTTTTAATCAATCGATTTTGGAATATTTAGATACGAAATATTTTCTGAATTGAGATAAAGTTTATAATTTAAAACTCTCCTCTTCCTCGTTTAAAAAATATATTAAAATAATTTGCTTTTATATAACTTAGGTACAAATGTTCTCTTATTTATATAGGACCAATGTTTACGACCGTCTAGAGCTTATCAAAGACTGGTGTTTATACAATACACAATGTAGTTGGTCCTGCCAAGAAATATCACATTCCACTGACTTTAAATGTGGATAACAATACTTGTACCTATTTCTCAGTAACATGTTCTCTGATTAAATTTTACATTATAATAAAAATTAGCTATACATACATCTATGATTTTCTCATATAATTTACGTTACCGCTACCGTTACAGCCTAATAAAGTTCACTACTGAAAATATGCTTTTTCCATAGATGTTCTTATAGGAGGGATAGTTGCCACTTTTTTTTATAAAATAAGGGTGACAAACGAGCACACAGTCCACCTGATGGTAAGTGGTTGCTGTGGCCTATAGACATCTACATCTATCTTCGTTTCCAAATTAAAATGCAGATGCGTTGTCAGTCGTGAGGACTAAGATGGAATGCCTCGTTTCCAGTAAAAAGGGTCTCCGGTTCTCTACACTCACCACACGAAACACAGCGGCATTAAGCTGCAACTATACTATTAATATAGCTGCAGCATGGCTCTACCACGTTTGGCAAGCGGGTTGGTAACCGCAGTTTTTTGTTATTAGGAAGACGTTGCTGCCCATTTTCTGGCTTGTTTGCTCCTGTCACCTCTTACGATATGCACGGGATGATATGGGGTAGTGGATATTCTTACACCGTAATTACACGATTAATGGACCGCTAATTAACGGTGGCTTATTACGTAATATAATATGCATATTTAAAAATATGGTAATTTTTTACTTATGGTATATTCAATAGGCAAAAGGGCCTTATTTATAATTCATCAGTGTCTATATATTTAAAAAGTATTTCATAGATTTTGATGCGATTTTCATCATTATATTATAAAGAATTTCTTGTTGGGTTTTCGTGTAAAAATGTCAGCACTTTGTGATCAAGATGTAAAAAGGTCGCATCAGTGCGAAGCCGGGAGAAGTTGCTAGTCTTGAGTAATCTAATCTTATAATAATAACAATTTGCTCTATATCTTGTAGAGGCTATTGAGAAATAGGGAATACCGAAGTTACCTTTGTCCTTATGACGCTACAATAAGAGATGTTTTATTGACTAAAACATTGCGATAAAATTTATTTTATATTGATTAAAACAGTTAATTATCGGTTTTGAAGAAACTAATAATGTCTGAATATGCGATTTAATGTGAAGAAGCCTTTATAGGTGTTAGATTTCTTGATCGGCTGGCCGGGAGGGTGTCGAATGGCGACGCTCGCGCCGGGCTATAGTCAGCTGGTGACTTTGTGGTGGCCTTACACGCGCCGCGTTGTCTGTTATGAAATTAATGCTATGTAGCCACAATATTAAAAGCCAGATTTCAATGTAAAAATATACGATAAAAGTATGTATTTAAAAACAAAATTATGGGTGCGAGCAATCCTTGTTTAATCTCCGCCGGCACCCATTTAATTTTTTTTATTGTTAATTATTTATTTATAATTTCAATCAGCATATCTGAAAAACCAAACTATCGAAGGAAAATGCATTGAGGCAGCATAGCGGACTATATTCTGTCCTAAATCTCTATAAAATGGGGAAGTAATGAGAGAAGGTCTGTGCTCCGCAAATGTTTTTGGTTTGACTCTACGTTTAAACATTTATGGGATCGTATCTTTATTATATATTTTTATTTTTTTTAAGAACGTTGAACACTAAGATTTTCACTAATATTTTGAAGGAATTTTAGATATATAAATTGCATATAGACCCGGAACAACTGTAGACCATACTTTAAATGTGTGATAACAATACTTGTACCTATTTCTTCACTTGTTTTTAGTTGCGCTGCGCTACTGAGTCGTCAATTTTCACATACGCTGTTATGTCAGCGTAACAGCGTATGTGAAAATGTAATTATTTATTGTAAGGAAAATGAAATAAAATCCAGCGTTGACTTGGAGAGAATGTTTAAATGCATTAAGTGATTGTATATGGGGCAGGACAATAAAGTACAACTAAATATTAATTTAATATTATTATTAAATAGTAATGTATTTCCGCAATGCAACGCCTAATTCTAATTATTATAAAAAAATAAATACAGTTCAACACACAACAAACAGTTAAAATAATAAAAACGATTAACAAAATGTATTTTACAGGTTGTTTTTGCACAATTTACACTGCACACTTGCAGTTAGCGCACAATGCAAAACGAAATATCAGTTTGAAGTCTTGATTCCAGTTTAATGTTATTGAACATATCTGAATTAAACATTTAGAGAATATATTAGATATTTCAAATTAATTAAACAATATTTCCAAATATAAACACTGTATATTATGAATAATATATATAATCCCAAATATAGACACTGTAGTCTATATTTGAGATTTTGGGGATTTTACACTAGAAAAAATATTATGTAGAGACTACCTAATTAGAAGGTAAGTGTAAGTTACCCTAAAAAGTTATTAATGAGTTATCTCAAACGTTCCACGCTTCGCTGAGCTGTTGGCATTTCATGAGCATCAGTCACATTAAGTTTGTATAGGTAATCTATTTTAATATATCTAACTTTTATATTCACGAATTTTTTTTAAATATTAAAGTAAATTGGCGTGTGAAGTAGAAGAAAGAGAATCCAATATCTCAGAACCATCATATTAATACGTAGTAGCGACATAGTTATGAGACGTCTGGTTCTATGATTGCCAATGCACCAGCCAAGTGTGGTGTTTATGGCAAATCCTTTTTAAATGAGAAAGGTTCATGTCTCATGTCAGGAATTTAACGAATCGATGAAGAAGTTAAAGAAGAAAGTAAAAATAAATAGTAATTAGCAATATTTTAACATTTCATATTTTACCAATACTCTAGAAACAATGACTCGACACTAATTACTTTCGTACTATTTTAAAATGTTAGAATATTGATATAATATTAATACGTAATATAGACGCGAAGTTGTTTACTTTTATTAGCCGTTGTATATAATAGCTTCAGTAAAAAGATGATACAAATGAGTACAATACTAATATGTGACAATAAATATAAAGGTCCATTGTCCATGTCCTAATTTCTTTATATGTATCGCTTATTAACTTATTATGTGTGCGATAGGAGTAATGGACTCAATATTATGTATGAATTAAAGTGAGTTCCAGTAGTCCAGTCGCAACGTGAGTGTGACACACGACCCTGGACCTTGAGCCGTGCATGAATGAAAGGAAATACACGCAACTTGGCTACACGCCGCGATCGTTCGTCTTGATTCTTAAAGTAATGAATTCGTAACAATATGTTTAGACTTTTTTGACCCCCAATAAATTCTAATAATTCATACAGCTATATAATGAATCGAATATTAAATCGCTTTTCAATTAACGCAATCTTTATTTTTGGGGAAAGTCACGAAAAATTACAAAGAACCGCTATCGCGGAGGAGGTATGGGGGGAGTGGGGGGGGGGTGAATGGCGGCGGGTAGGCTTTGTTGCTCGCACTGGCATTCCTCGCCTGGGAACCGGGAACAGACGCCCCCTCCCCTCCCTTTCCCACCGGTCCCCTTTACCCCTGCACGCATTCCTGCCCTCTCTCACTTTCATTGTTCCTGTCGGCGCGGGAGGTCGCCGCTCCACGTACAAATAATGGAACCAGTTGTTAAGTGGGGAGGACTAGTTGGCGCACTCCAATAAACACGCTTGGACTATCCATAAACGGCATTTAGGACGAGAGTGGCAACTTTGAGCGGCGTTGAAAAAGTTGGTTTTATCTCTAATCGACGTAGAGAAACATTTGAACAATTTATTACGTTCATATTGATAGTGTGCATCTAACAACTTCGTAACGTCGAAGTACGAGTATACGACAGTTCATTACTAATCGTAGGTTGGAGATTTAATAGCTATGCTCCCAATTGGGATGAGATCACCTGCGCCAGCGCCACACACTAATGAAAACATCCCTTAATAATAACAAAAGAGATGACTATTATTATTGTAATTTATCAGGCAGGCCCGGACCCGCGAGGCGAGTTAGTCATAGGCGGTCGTTGGTCGAATTTTGATTCATTTCGGATGCCCGGAATGCCATTGTGACCGTCTCTACCTGCGCGGAGGCAGGTACCGCGACATATTTAACACTTTGTTTTTAGTTCTTTACAAACTTTAAGGAAATTTGGTTTCTGTATAACAATGATTATAATTTTCTGAATTGTTTAGAGATGAAAGGAAAGGTGCTAAATTCACTGGCTTATTTAACAATTTTATAAAACTCTATGTAAAAATTGAGATTTTTGCGTTCAACTATATGTATAGTTTAAAACGGAATAAAAATAAAATGGAATGCCGTGTAATTTTTTATTTAATGCATTTACATTTAAACAATTGATTTATTAACAAAATCATGCTCAATTAGTCGATAAATAATATCATTGGAAGTATGCATAGGAATTTCAAGAAGCTTATAAGAAATGAGGACAAAAAAAATACATAACCTATACGCGTAGTTGAACTGAAACTTTTTAACATTAAAAATTAAATTTAAATATAAATATAATTACTTCTGTAAAGTATTTGTTTTTTACAGACTTCAAACGGTACTCAATTCAACTGTGTTTTTTTTTATATGTGTTACCTCATATATTTTTTCTGGGTGAATCGATTTCGATAATACTTTTTTCATTTAAAAGCTAGTGTTTTGCATGTAGTTCCATATAAATTTGATTAAGGTCTGACCAATAGCTTTTCAGTTATTCTTGATAATTTACATTGAAGTCAGTTGTACAACATTTTTATATTTAAATTATATTATTATTATTTGTTTATTATTTTTGATCCATAATTAATTTTAATATAATAGACTTCTTCCATAGAAGTCGGTTTTAAATTTTTATAATTAATTAAACGTTAAATTTCTTTAGCATTTTGAAAGGTAAAAGAATATTATAAGCTCAAGATAATAACTAGAATATGGTCTAAATAATTACATTACAAACTTTATACCCCATTTTCCACCATTAAGAGTGGACATTTTTTTCAAATTTATATAGTAGGACTCCTACTAAGGTATACTCTATTAAAAAAAAAGAATAATTAAAATCGGTTTAAAATTGGCAAAGATATCGCGCAACATACATACAGATTCAGAGAAAAAAAGAACATCGAATGAAGAACCTGTTCCTTTTTTGAACGTCAACTTTCTTGTTTCTGTGATATTTTACTGTTAGCCAGCAGGCTTTTATAGCTTTACAGACTAAAGGTATCATAGAGTAGGGTTTCATTGGATTAAAAAATTGATACTTGATTGATCAATATTTGTATTAATTAATGTCCTCCAGAGCGAATTGCAGTCACGGCGGCCAGTCTCAACGGAGACTAGTCATCTGCGCAGGATAGGATTATAGTGCCCATGTCTATGCGCAAGCACATGTGCACTCTCTATTCCCTCACTCTCATAGTCCGATGGGACGGTAAAACGACACGACCGGAGAGAGATCAGGTGCAGGACCAACACTTTACGTGCTTTCTGAGGCACGGGGGTGAGAAACCGCCAACTTCCTGACTCCGGGCAGCAACTGAGAATTTCTTGATGGAAAAACTCAATAACCGATTTTTTGGCCTGACCCAGGATGCGAACCCGGGACCTCATGATCAGCAGTCGCACTACTACAACCACTACACCAACGAGACAGTAATAATTGGAGGAATTGAATGTATGATACAAATTTCATCAAAAAAAATTCCTATAATTATATTCCGCTTTTTAGGATGTTAGCACCACTTTTCTGTTCGTCATCTAATACCGTCTCGGGCTTACAAAGATAAATTATACTCTGAATCACTGTTAGAATCACAAAAATTTTAGTGGGTATATTTCTACCTCATCCAATTTGCCCACACAGTTCAATTATCGTTGGTCGAATTGAATTATCTCGCGAGAGCTCCGCAACGGAATTTAATTAAAGATCACAGTTACATCAATGTCCGGAATGAAGATAGAATTTGACCGATCCATCCATTTGCAGTACAGAATTAATTAAGAGAAGATAAGACGGTGCTAATTATGCTCCTAGTTTTGCCGTCCGGGCGCTCGCTGTCAGTGGGTTATCTCAAAAGTTCACGATCCCACCTCGCTTGATCTCGAGTGATATGTACGTTCAACTCTTTAAGTACCTGTGAATGATATTGCGATAATTTATTCAAAAACGATCTGTTGCAAGAGGACAAGATAAAAAAGGGAAGCAATTATTATATTGACTTATATTGTCCGAAATTTTGCATTATATTTTATTTTTATCTTGAGCATTTCTCTATCCCTAAAGACCGGAAAAGAGTCCAGACATACTAGGCGGAATACGAGCCCTACTATAATATTTCTTTTTGTAATAAAAATCCAAAAGATTTTCTAAATATTTCAAGATATGTTATTACTTAACATTATAGATATACCTGATAAGCCTGTTTTGAAAATTTATACATTTAAGTGGGACGTAGTAACTCGACACTTTATCACTCAATTTTTTTAAATGGGTACCAACAAGTACGCATGTATATTCCTTACTGTCTATAAAAATACACTGCTGAACATTGGCCTCCACATAGATTGCCTTACAGGGGAGATTTTGCCATAGTTGCAAAGCTCGTGTAGGCAACCGCAGTTTTTTATAATTTTGATTTGGTGAAAGATGGCGTTGCCCACCTCATGTTTTAGCTGTAACCTCTTACAGATGACACCCAAGGGACGATATAAGGTAGTGGGTATTCTAACACCGCCACTATACGGTCAATAAAATAAGAAATTGTAAAAAAAATATTGAATAATTCGGCTACACAAATGTAATACTAAAAAACAGAAATCCCTTAAGTGGTTTGCCTTTGTATGTTTTTTACAAGACCGCTGAAAAGATTTCAGACTTGGGCTTTTATATTCAATTATAGTAATATCCATGCGACTTGCTTGTTACGCATCGCTACTTTCCTTTTAAAGCCTTTTAATATTACATTTGCTTCTAGAAAGATCTATTATATAAAATGAATATATTTACATTTAGTAATTTATTTAAGTTGCGTATTACTGCTCCTTTATCCTGACATTTGCAATATCATTCTACTAACAATCATTCGAAATAGATTTAGAAAGTGAAATCTTGGCACATTCGTAATGTTGAAATCCAAAACGCGATGCGACGTGTAATAACGAGGGATTTTCGTTGAGCCCTCCCAAGAACTGAATGGAAGGACGACGCCGTTACCTGTCGGAGGCAAGTTAAAATATTTAATAAAAAAGTTATTTTGTTTTCAGTGAAGGTCTGAGTTTGGAGGCGTGTATTTTTATCCATTCTTTACACATACACGGAAATGTATATGTGTAATGAGTCCTTTGTATAATTTTTATTTACGCGTAAGCTGAATGTTTCAATGTTCACTGGTAGAGAATGCCATATGGCATTATATCGGTCATTTATATCCCTTTTATAAGGAGTATAATAAATATTTAAAAATAAAGATTACATAAATGAATAAATTAAAAGTTATCGTTAAATGTGTTTATATTTTGAACATCTTCATACTTATTTTTCTTTTTTTATCACTTTTATTAATGTTAAATTGTTTCATATAGTTGACCTTATATAATGTAGTGCAAATGTGCTGAGTTAGACCTTTCCTCCTCTTAGGCGGATAGCAGCTTGTTTGGTTTCAACCACTTAGCAGCCGTCAACTACGCTTGGGTTAGATGGTAAGGTCAAGAGAAATATTAGCTGAGAGCATCTGTCTGAACTCAGCGCTTTTAAAATAAGTTGTTACTTAAATGCTTTTACAAAAATTTACTTCGCAAATATCCGCGTTATAAAATAAAATGATGTGTCTTACCTAGTATGAAGAAGCACCTCCCGCCCTCCCTCAATTGCGTGCACTATCCCCGTCACCACTAATCCCAGCACCACTACTCCCAACACCACTACACTAGGCAAGACACATCACTGACGATAATACGACACGTGTTTCGCCTCTACACGAGGCATCCTCAGGTGATATAGACTCTACGGTGGCTAACCGCAAAGTAACGCCTGATTCTATTAATTATAAGTTGTTACTGTTTTAAGCCCACGTTATTCCAATGTACAGTACATAGGCACCGTTTTATACGAACTTTATCACATGGTGACTTGGTAGTATAAGATATAACATATCATACAAAACATGGTTTATTGTGTTCGGTTTTAAACTATGGTTAAATAATGGTATTTCTAACTAAAGTAGTCACTTAGGTGCGGTACATAATAAGGTTGAGCAAGTGGATGAGTTTTGTATTTGGAATGTATGTTTAGCTATCAGGGATGGTACCTATGAAAAGTAATAGAACACTATTGTGGGAAGTCAGAATGTATCTAAAAGGCACGTATGGCAATTCACAATGCTGTGTGTATGGTAGTAAGTTGGGTGTGGCAGAAGAAGCAAGAGAGTAGAATAAATGCTCTAGGAATGCAGTCATTAAGGAGAATATGAATGGCTAAATCTGAATGACAGGTTGAGAAATTTTGTGATAAAAGAAAAGTGTGGTATGTAGAAACATTGAATGAGAAAAGAGTGATAAAGCAAATTCTTGTTGCAGAAATGAATGGCGGAGTCGGTAAGCGACGCCTTAGGCTGAAGCTTATCGGCCAGATTGGCGTTATATTGTAGATGGGCCAAATTAGGAACACCATAACGGTACTCTTAATTTGGCCCATCTACAATCATCTATGCGTGGGTATATGGATGTAAATGAGGCGAGAGAACTGGTACCAAATGGAAGTCTGGTCACTGCTTACCCCACTTATGAGTGGTTAATTGTGTATGTACATTTTATATTTAGGATAAATTTTATATTGATAATGTGATTGTGACAGTTTATTTATCACTATTGAAGTATCACTCTGCAGAAGAGAGCAATAAGACCAATTTATATTTACGAAAACCGTTATTATACTACTAAAGAGTACACTACATGATGGTATTAATCCCTGGGAATGTGGCGATCCGCTGCAATGCTCTCTAATCTTTCATATTTTATTGTTTAAAATATTATATTGCTCGTGAAAGTTTATCGACTAAATTGGCGATATATTGAAAATGGGCCAAATTAAGAGTACCTTTAACCGACGAGTGTGTATGCGTAGGTACATGGATGTGGAGGAAGCGAGAGAGGTGTGTCAGGATCGTGCCAAATGGAAGTCCGTAGTCTCTGCCTGCCCCTCTGGGTGACAGGCGTGAGTGTTTATGTATTTATTATTTATTATATTGTAAATTAATGTTTGAGAAGGAAGTCCGGCTGGGTTCCTTGTTCTTATTTTTGCCCTTGTGCTGGTTCTTCCCAGGACGAAGGTTTTTCCCCGCACAAGTTCATAAAAGCATAAATTACTTTCAATAAGTTATCTTGTAGTATATACCGTTAACGAATAACAAAATTTACTGATTTATATTTGCCATAGTTGCCACACACAGTAGTTTTTAACAGTGCCACGCGGCAACTTTTGCTGTCGCACGGATGGGCCGGCTCGAACCGGGGTATTACCACGACCTCACAGAAAACCAGCGTGAAGTAGAGGTTTATCTCTGCGTTTCGCTTGGTGAGTGCAGGTGGCCGGAGGCCCTTTTTACTGGAAATGAGGCATTCCATCTTAGTCCTCACGGGTGACAACGCATCTACATTTTGATTTGTAACAGAGGATAGATGTAGATGTCTATGGGCCGCAGCAACCACTTACCATCAGGTGGACTGTGTGCTCGTTTGTCACCCTTATCCTATAAAAAAAAAACACGGCAGACATATTGAAAACTGCAGTTTTTTATTTTAGTTGTTAGTAGCAAGACGCTGCTGCCCAACTCCTATTTTTCCCTTTTATACGACGATATGAGGTAGTGGATATTCTTACACCGCCACTACACGGTTGTAATCTATAGTGAATTAGAATTATTCTATTCTATTCTACTACTTTCAGAATTTGTCAACTAAACCGACGGAATGGAGTGATTAATTCTCTTATTCCTCCATCACATGGCCATTTAACACTCACTTTTTTACTTAACATTAAAATGTAGATATCCCCATTTTTGTTTTAAATCATTATGTTTGAATACATTATGCTTTTACGTTCACCGTTAAATTGAAGTATCGAAACGTTTCTTACAAAAAGTACGCATCCAATAAATATTTATCAACGGCTCGTGTGATTTTATGGCTGTCTTACAAACGAATACATTTATTAGGGGCTTTATAAACATTGTGAATAATTTATACCGTAATTTGTGTGTAAAATTACAGTCCATTTTTTATTTTAAAGTCAAAATCATTTTGTTATTAAATTTAGACTTTTTTATGAACGTAAAAATCTAGACCACTTCTTAAAAAAAAGATCTCAGAAAAGGACCGGCAAGAAACGCTGAGGTTTATTTTTAAAGCCGTCTTACAATTTCATTTACGAGAATTTTCACATTTAATTCAATGTCCAAGGTCAAAAAATACTATAAAATCAGTTGTAACAAAAAAATATCAGTAGCCAGGCCAGTAATTATGTTCAATATATTAATATATTTTAGAGTAGACCGTTTTTAACAGTCTCTTAGAGATATTATATAAGACTATTAATATAAGAAAGTTTTAGGTATTATCGTCGATACGATTATATATATATATATATATATATATATATATATATATATATATATATATATATATATATATACATATATACATATATATGTTAGGAGATTTTAATGGAAGGGTTGGGGTGAAGAGGTCTGGTTATGAAAGGATAGTAGGAACGTTTGGCGATGAAACAATAAATAAGAATGGTGAAGACCTCCTCACCGTATGTGTGGAAAAGAATCTTTTTGTGGCGAACACTTTCTTTCGCCATAAGAGGATTCACATGTATACATGGGAAAGAGGGGATGGTAGAAGCATGATAGATTTCATTATTGTGGATGAAAGAATGAGGAGCGCAGTGGTAGATACAAGGGTTTACCGGGGGTCCAACGTAGGGACGGATCATTACTTGGTCTTATGCCGAATTAATGGTCTATTCAGGCGTTGGCAGCATCGGATATCTGTGTCTACCACTGCGTTACAGCGTATAAGAATAGAGAGGTTACAAGATGAAGGTGTGAAAGAGAAGTATAAATGCAGACTGAGGGAAAATATAAGTGGTTTAAGTGAATTATGTATGAATGATTTAGACTTGAAGAATGTATGGAATAATATTAAGAAAGTTTTGGTGGATGCAGCCACCGAAGTATGTGGTGTAAGTAAGAGAAATAATGAAAGGAAAAGTAATACGTTATGGTAGGATAATGAGGTACGGATGGAAGTTGAAGCAAAGAAGAGAGCATGGCTAGATTTACTAGCAACCAAAGCTGGTAATTCTGACGGTATGAATGATGAGATTGAAAGAAAAAAGGCAGACTTTAGACGTATAAATAAGAGAGTAAAAGAAGTTGTTGAAAGGAAAAAGCAAGAAAGGATAGATGAGAATGATAGAAGGATATCTAATAACTTCCAGGAAAATATTAAAATGTTCTGGAAGCTCATAGGAACTGCCAGGGGAAATTCAAAACAGCCTAGAATGAATGCTATACGAGACGAGAATGGCTGCATGCTGAATGATGAAGTTTCGAATTTAAAGAGATGGAAGGAATACTTTGAAAGCGTGTTTAAGAGTGAAGAGTCGTCTGAAGTAAGTGAAATAGAAATTCCAGAAGAAGTAGAGAGTGGTAGGGAGATAAGCGTAGATGAAATAATGAAAGCAATGAAAAGCATGAAAGCAGGTAAGGCTGCTGGATATGATAGAATATCACTCGAAATGCTAAGGGCTGGACAGGGTGTGGTTGCAGGCCTGCTGTGCACCTTGTTTAATTTATGTTGGGAACTGAAGCGGGTACCGGAAGACTGGTGCAAAGCCGTTATAGTATATAATATATAAGGGAAAGGGTTCACAGCAGGACTGTAAAAACTACCGTGGTATCAGCTTGCTTAGCATTGTGGGTAAACTGTATGCTAAGGTATTAATTGAAAGAGTTATGGAAGAAACTGATGGTAAAATTTGGGATGTGCAAGCTGGATTTAGAAAGGGGATGGGGTGTACGGATCAAGTCTTTTCCATGCGCATGATTGCGGAGAAGTTTTTGGCTAAAAACCAGAAAGATTTTGTGCGTTCATGGACTTGGAAATCGCTTATGACAGAGTGGACAGGAATGTGTTATGGCAAACACTGAACTCATTTGGGTTGAGCACTGGCTTGATACAGGCATTAAGGTCTCTTTATAGGGACTCTAGTTTTTTTTTTTTTTTATAGGATAAGGGTGACAAACGAGCACACAGTCCACCTGATGGTAAGTGGTTGCTGTGGCCCATAGACATCTATATCTATCCTCTATTACAAATCAAAATGTAGATGCGTTGTCACCCGTGAGGACTAAGATGGAATGCCTCATTTCCAGTAGAAAGGGCCTCCGGCCACCTGCACTCACCAAGCGAAACGCAGAGGTAAACCTCTACTTCACGCTGGTTTTCTGTGAGGTCGTGTTACCACCCCGGTTCGAGCCGGCCCATCCGTGCGACAGGAAAAGCTGCCGCGTGGCTCTACCACTGTCTAGTGCTTGTGTTAGGATCAACGGGGTCTACTCAGACTGGTTAGACATTCATAAAGGTGTGTGACAGGGATGTGTGGCTTCTCCGTGGCTGTTTAACCTATTTATGGAAAGTTGTTTGCAAACTTTGAAAGTTGAAGTATGTGGGTAGAGAATGGGTGAGTTAACCGTCAAATGCCTTTTGTACGCCGATGATCAAGTCATATTTGCATCTTCAGCGGCCAGGTTGCAAATGATGGTTACTTTAATGAACTGGTCATTGAAAGAAAGGGGTATGAAAGTGAACGCAAGTAAGACGAAAGTGATGGTTTTTGAAAGAGAAGGAAGTAAAACGTTATGTGAAATAAGAATAGAAGGGGAGTTGATTGAGCAAGTGGATGAGTTTGTATATTTGGGATGTTTATTTAGCAGGGATGGTAGATATAATAAGGATATAGAACGACGACTGAACGCAGGAAATAGAGTGAATGGGGCTCTACACGCTATTATGAGGAGTCAGAATATGTCAAATAAGGCACGTATGGCAATTCATAATGCTGTGTTAGTCCCTACTTTAATGTATGATAGTGAAAGTAGGGTCTGGCAGAAGAAGCATGGGAGTAGAATAAATGCTGTAGAAATGCGGTCCTTAAGGAGTATGCTATTTAATTCAGCAGAACAATATATTGTATAATTATTTATATTCGGAGAATTTTCAGTATATTGTTTGTCTTTTTATCGATTTTAACTATAATTAATTTTTAGTAGCTCAGGGGTGTCTTAAAGTATTAAAGCACGCAAGGAAACCGAGTGTGATTCCTGCCTCCGACATTAGGAATTGTTAATTGCAATATTAAGTGCTGCCACGTGCGATAACATGCACTTGCATGGTTGAGATATTAAAGAAATTATATAAACACTTTTTACCGGCAACATTCCATCTTTGTTCTTAAATATTTTGTATCACACTTTGATTCTAAATCGAGGAAAGGTAGATTTAGGTGTCAATATGCCACGGCCACTTACCATTAGGTGAACTGTTTGCTCCTTGTTGTTTGTTTGTTTGTATAAAGCATACTGCCTTAAAGCTAATTCACTGCTGGACATAAGTTCTACCATAAATAAGTGGGTTTCCGCTGAAATGGCACGCTGATTGCAGTAAGAGAGGCTTCGCACCTTTATCATAGCTTCCCGATGCTGGTCACGTGAATTTAATTATGGTTATACTGCCATCTATCGGAGACCATACAAAACTACTTAACATTTCACATTATGTTTTTTTTATAGGATAGGGTGACAAACGAGCACACAGGCCACCTGATGGTAAGTGGTTGCTGTGGCCCATAGACGTCTACATTTATCCTCGTTTGCGAATCAAAATGCAGATGCGTTGTCACCCGTGAGGACCTAAGATGGAACGCCTCTTTTCCAGTAGAAAGGATCTCCGGTTGCCTACACTCACCATACGACTGCAGCTTAACACAACAGTGTTAAGCTGCTATTTTACGCTGGTATTCTGTGAGAGCGTGGTCCTTCCCCGGTCGGGCCGACCCATTCGTACTACAACTATACTACTAATATAGCTGCAGCATGGCTCTACCACGTATAACCTTATAGGTTATACTGCCATCTATCGGAGACTATACAAAAGTACTAAGCATTTCACATTATGTTGGATTCTCTTACGCTGACACCACAAGTATTAGTTAAATTATAATATAAAATTTTAATTAATACCTACTAGCGATTCGCTGCGGCTTCGCATGGGTGATTTCTGGATCTCAAGAAGAGCGTCACCTTTGAACCATCTAGGGACCCATTCAAACACACACAAAAATTTTCATTAAAATATGTCGAGACGTATTTGAGTTTTAGCGCGACGATTATATGTTGATTAGTTCTATGGTACCCATAGATCTCCATTACACCAGTAAATGTCTGATGGCAGACAATACCATTATAGCATTAAGTTCGCCTTTGTACAAAAAACGTGCATTAAAGAATTTTCTCTCTATCTAAGTAGTTTGGCTAATGAGCATCAAACTAAGGTTATTCGTGTTCGATTAAATAAAAGACACACGCCCTGCTTTTGAATTATCACAGCTCCCAACGTAAGTAGTAATAATCTATACAAATAAATAAAATTGAAGTGTCTGTTTATAATTTTAAAATAACAGCTTTTTACTAAATGCATATGAAAGTATATAGTGTACTAATAACAAAAAAATAATTTTTAAACTTTTTGTCTGTCTGTCTGTTTGTTCCGGTTAATCTCCGAAACGGCTGGACCGAATTTAACTGGACTTTCACTGGCAGATAGCTGATGTTATAAGGGGTAACTTAGAATACTTTTATTTTAGAAAAATAATTAGGGTTCCGCGCAAAAAATTAAAACCCATGAAATCGTAGTAAATTCCACGCGGGCTAAGTTGCGAGGGACAGCTAGTATATAAATAAAGAACATATACTATAACAATAATTTGATAGGTATATCTAAATCAGTTTAATATTAATTGATTCAAAACGCGCGGTTAAAATAAATGTCTCAATAAATTATTATGGAACAGGTGGTTGTATTGGCTAGCCAGCGCTATCAGTTTCACGTCCGACCCTTGGCCGCGGGCTTCCCTGCTCGGGTTACCGTGGTCGCCGCAACTTATGACTCACGTGCCAGCTCAATATAACAACGTTAGAAGGATATTGACTCTCCTTTAATAATGAAAAAAAGAACTGTGGAAGCTCAAAGAACGCGAGCAACCCGGGTTTGATCTCCGCTGGCACCAATGAAGTTATTAATTGCAATTTTAATTGTTGATTTACGACGCGCTCGGCGGTGATGGGAAATTTCGTGAGAAAATAAAATAAAATTACAATAAATGTGGTGAGACATTTTCGTCTAGTCTTATTTGGTTGTTACCATTATCTTAACCATAGCTCGAAGAACCGACAACCGATGGGGAAAAAGGTTCTCGAGTGGCGGCCTTGTACCGGCGGACGAAGTGTAGGGCGTCCCCCCACTAGATGGAGTGACGACCTGGTAAGACATGCGGGATGTCGATGCATGCAGGTGGCTCAGGACCGTGCTTTGTGGCATTCCTTGGGGGAGGCCTATGTTCAGCAGTGGACTTGTGAAGGGCTGTAATGATGATGATGATGATGACTATTTTAACTACGTTTATAACGTTACCACCATGCGGTTGCGCACCAGCTGTTGTGTTTGCAGTGTCAGAGGTAAGGAAACCAGTATTTTACAGGGGTGACAAACCATTTGAGTTCTTGTTTTTTTAATTTGCTCGTAGATGTCCATTGGCCACAGTAGCTACTTACCATCAGGTGGAGTGATAGCTTACTTATACCTACTTACAACTAAACTGTTTTATACTTGGCAGCACCATGATAAGAGATCGTTAGAACATTTAGAACTGAAATGCGACCATGTCAATTGTCTAAGGTACTGAATCGGAACCAAGAGCTCGAGTTATTGCGATTGCGACGTTATATCGAGCTTCGCTACGCGAGCGTCGCCCTGAGTTCGTCACGCTCTAGTTTGCACGCCATTTGTCCTTATGTGCTCTTACCTTTTTATTGTCCTATAACTACGAAACAAAAAAAAAACAGAGCGATGAAACAAATACAATTTAATATATAGGTTATCAGTAGCGTTGAAGTAAAACTGAATAAATTTATATAAAACTAGCTGTTCCCCGCGACTTCGTTCGCGTGTTAGGGTTTTTATGTTTTTGCGCGGAACCCTAATTCTTTTTCTAAAATAAAAGTAGCCTATGTTACTTCTTATGAAATCAGCTATCTGCCAGTGAAAGGCCCGTCAAAATCGGTCCGTGTATTTTAGTTATAGGTACCGTATTTACTTTCATATGCATTTAGTAAAAAACTGTAATTTTGACATTACAAACAGACACTTCAATTTTATTTATTTGTATAGATAGCTATGATGACTCAGGGGTTAAGCGCTTGCTTGTATAGTTTAATAGCAAACCGAGTTCGATACCCGCCAATATCACATACTTAATAGTTGAATGCAATTTTAAGTGCTGGTTAACTACGTATTCGATAGTGAAGTAAAATACGACGTTTTTCGAGTAAACCTTCATGTCTAAAAATAAATAAAGTGTTTAAGTATATGTGAAGAACGCTTATACAAAATGGGGCAGCGCAGCTCAAAACTCTCAAAAATCAGAGAAGGTCTATATTCAATGGGACATATAAAGAAGAATTTTGGCAAACACTTTAACAATGCGCTATCACTGCAAAGTGGTTCTACCACATATAAACATTCTTGGAATGACTGTGGGAAGAAAAAAATGTTAAAATATCTGCGATGGCGTATTAGACGAAACTCGTCCCTCATTACTGATGAGAGCGATTTAGGAAGAGTTTGTGAGAAGCCCAGCTATTATTAATAAAGATCAAAGAGAAATTATCTTACGCCTATAGCACAAGTCAATTACTATATGTATTACAAACAATAATACATTTTAATATGTTGATAAACTAAAAACAACTAATAATAATTTAAAAAAAAACTTTGGTTGCCAACTCGCCTTCTAAGCGTGGTAAATATTACAAATATCTACCCTGCGAGGTAATGTCTGGGGAAGCATTTTTTTTATAGAATAAGGGTGACAAACGAGCACACAGTCCACCTGATGGTAAGTGGTTGCTGTGACCCATATACATCGACATCTATCCACGTTTGCGAATGAAAATGCAGATGAGTTGTCACCCGTGAGGACTAAGATGGAATGCCTCGTTTCCAGTAAAATGGGTCTCCGGTTCTCTACACTCACCATACGATACATAGCAGCTTTAAGTTGCTATTTTACGCTGTTATTCTGTATCGTGGTTCTTCCCCGGTCGAGCCGACTCATTCATTCTAGAACTATACTATTGATATAGCTGTAGCATGGCTCTACCAGGTATAAACATTAAATAAAATAAAATAAAAGGAGTCAAAATCGGTTTGTGTTATGGTGACGGTTGACAGTGGTAGAGCCACGCGGCAGCTTTTGCTGTCGCACGGATGGGCCGGCTCGAACCGGGGTGGTACCACGACCTCACAGAATACCAGCATGAAGTAGAGGTTTACCTCTACTTTTCGCTTGGTGAGTGCAGGTGGCCGGAGGCTCTTTTTACTGGAAATGAGGCATTCCATCTTAGTCCTCACGGGTGACAACGCATCTGCATTTTGATTCGCAAACGAGGATAGATATAGATGTCTATGGGTGACAGCAACCACTTACCATCAGGTGGACTGTGTGCTCGTTTGTCACCCTATCCTATAAAAAAAAGTGTTATCGTCGTAACTGAGCTATTAGAAAGATGTGTATAATAATGTACGATACCTGTACGTACGTTACGTACTCGTACCTAACGTATACAATATTATTTTATCATACAGGTTTACATTTCGCCAAGAATGCTGTGCTGGCCATATTTTCTTTCCGACTAGCATCGACGACCACACAGTTTAGAAGCTTCACCATGGACGCACTTTTCCTTTTGACACAATCCTGACACACCTATAATAATTAAAGATAATATTTCAAATCTATATAAATAAAACGATAGAGGTATGTAGTTGTGCGCGCACCACGGAAAAACTACTGAATAGATTTCAGTTAGGTTTTCTAAGTTTTATTTCGTAGACACTTGACTGTTATCTAAAAATAAAAAATTGCGATATCTTCATTTTGTACAAAGTTATTAAAGTTACAAGAAACAACGATTTTTATAAGCATTACGTGTTCAGTGAGTGTGTTTTTTTGCCGCGGAGAAGATCGAAAACTTTGTTAATATATCAAGCAACGCGGACAAAGTCACGGGTATCAGCTGGTCTGTAATATATTTATTAGGTAAATAATGTGCAGTTGCTAAGGTGAACAAAGAAAATAGTAGCGTGGACATTATAAATATTTATTACAGTAGCAGCGTCGTCGGGTCGAATTGGTAACGTTGACCAAATTTCTTATCGTTAATATTTTAGTTTATTATAGTAAGAAGAATATTGTCATGCGATTATATCGTATATATATATACAAAGGTTTTTACACACATAAAACGCGACAAACAAGCCAATTAGCTACCATGATAAACATTCGAATCGACTCATGTAGTACACTAGCTGTCCCTCGCGACTTCGCCCGCGAGGAATTTACTACGATTTCATGGGTTTTAATTTTTTTGCGCGAACCCTAATTATTTTTCTAAAATAAAAGTATCTTAAATTATTTCTTATAGCATCAGCTATCTGCCAGTGAAAATCCCGTCAAAATCGGTCTAGCCGTTTCGGAGATTAGCGGGAACAAACAGACAGGCAGATAAAAAAAATTTAAAATTTTTATTTTTTGTTATTAGTACTGTATAAAGTTTCATATGCATTTAGTAAAAAGATTTTATTTTAACATTACAAACAAATACTTCAATTTTATTTATTTGTATGTAGTATCTATATACACATACTAGCTGGTCCCTGCGACTTCGCCCGCGTGAAATTTATTACAATAGGATTTCATGGGTTTCAATTTTTTTCGCGCGTATCCTTAATTCTTTTTCTAAAATTCTTATAAAATCAGCTACCTGATAGTGAAAGTCCTGTCAAAATCGGTCCAGCCGTTTCGGAGATTAGCCGGAACAAACAGACAGACAGACAGACAAAACTTTAAAAAATAGTTTTTTGATATAATTAACGTTTATAATTTCATATGCACTTGGTAAATAGCTGTTATTTTGATATTACGAACAAACATTTCAAGTTTGTTTATTTGTATACTCGTAGGTATGAAATGTTTTGCCAAGCTAAGGAAAGTTAAGGAAGTGTAGAAAGTACTTTATCTTCTTGTCTGTATTATTCAACTTTAGACAGTAAATAACAATTGGATTGACTTGAAATATTCGAGGTGTTATTTTATCATTGTAAATATTATCTTTACGGTTTTATCTATACATCTATACAAATAAATAAAATTGAAGTGTCTGTCTGTAATGTCAAAATTACAGCGTACTAATTGCATATGAAAGTATATACGGTACTTATAACAAAAACACAATTTTTAAAATTTTTGTCTGTCTGTCTGTTTGTTCCGGCTAATCTCCGAAACGGCTGGACCGATTTTGACGGGACTTTCACTGGCAGGTAGCTGATTTCATAAGCAGTAACTGAGAACACTTATACTTATTTTAGAAAAAGAATTAGGGTTCCGTGCAAAAACATAAAAACCCTAACACGCTAGCGAAGCCGCGGGGAACAGCTAGTACTTTAATATATTTAATCATAAAGGATAAATAACGTAAATTGAAAATGTTAAAAACCATTTCGATAAAACATGTCTAAGAACCATCACTAGAAAACCTGTTTCTAAATAAAAAAAAACCACACCCAAATCGGTTCATCCGTTTGATACACACAGACAGACACACATAGCGGTTAAACTTACAACACCCCTCTGTTTGCGGCGGGGGTTAAAAACCCAGGTATATGAATGACCTCTGAGAGTGTAATGTCGGCAACAAAATAAACCTATCCAAAAAGGCCTAGGGGAATGACCCGTAATAAAATTTAACTTGCTAACATACCATAATTGGGATTGTTCTTAATCCAAATAAAGAGATTTGGAAGCCGGGTCGACTCACATGTGGTTTTTCAGCAAGCGGTGACGTCACCGGATGTGCTATATATATTTCATGGCTCGTCCGGCGCACAATGACAGTGGACGGCGACGACGAGAAGGCACGAGTTCTCGAGATGAACACCGCGTAAGATCGCAACAATGCAGCGTCGTGCACTTAATAATACACTTTCATAACTGATTCTGAAGTTTTTATAATGGTAGGCATTTTAAGACTTCCACGAATGGATGTTGCTTTTTTAATGTAAGTATGTATGTTTGAAAATATTATTAAAACGTTATTAGTTTTGAATGTGGGTTTTATCGTCATAAACTTTATTAGTGCTTAATGTTAGGGTCATGCCGAAAAAGAGGCATTGCTCTTTTTAAAAATTACGCAATATATTAATGGCATTTTTAATTTTAAGATATTTAACTTAAATAATTCACATTATTATTATTATTACCTTTTACGAAGTGCTTTTGGTTTTGGTATCTATACACATAAATAAAATTGAAGTGTCTGTTTGTAATGTCAAAATTACAGCTTTTTACTAAATGCATATGAAAGTATATACGGTACTAAAAACAAAAATGCAATTTTTAAAGTTTTTGTCTGTCTGTCTAAAAAATTAAAACCCCCAAATAACACGCGGGTGAGGTCGCGGGAAACAGCTAGTATTATAATATATTTATAACTAGCTGTTCCCCGCAACTTCGCCCGCACGTAATGTATTACGATTGGATTTCATGGGTTTTAATTTATTGTGCAAAACCCTAATTCATTTTTCTAAAATAAAAGTAGCCTAAGTTACTTTTTATAACATCAGCTATCTGCCAGTGAATGTCCGGTCAAAATCAGTCCAGCCGTTTGGGAGATTAGCCGGAACAAACAGACAGACAGACAGACATACAGACAGACAAAAATTTTACACTTTCTACTTTTACACTTTTTTAGCAAAAGCTGTCATTTTGACTTTACAAAGAGACACTTTATTTATTTGTATAAATATAGATACCTATATACTGAGTGCGTACGTATCGAAGTGACGGTGTAGGAATACCCACTACCCCATGCCATCCGGGGTTGTTGTAAGAGACGTCAGAAGTAAACAAACCGAGGAGACGGACAGCAGTGTCTTCTAATAAAAACAAATAAATAAAAAACTGCGGTTGCCAACCCGCTTGCCAAGCGGGGCAACTATCACAAACATGCCATGCAATTATAAAAATACATGTGTGAGTGTCGTGGAACACTCGGTTGGAACGAAGTTCCTTTCGTGCTATTAAACATTACTAATATTCCCTTGAACCACTTCTGGTAAGCACAAAATGCTTGTGTTAGAAGTGGATCACGACTGTAATCGAATGGCGGATTCGAACCCACGACCTTTCGCGTTCGCGGACCGCGCCCTGCCATTAGGTTACTGACGCTTCTAATATATTATTATTCATAAACGTATTACATTATTGATTAACAAATACAAATAAATGAATTACTAGCGTCTATTAAAACGAAGCGTCATTTAAAATAATATAATATTTCTTTATATATACTTTTATATAGATAAGAAAAAGTGCGAAGGAGATGGATATTATTCATCTCGCTAATAAGGTATTATTCCATCTCGTTTCCTTATAGCCGCCAAGGCCGTCTACACTACGTCAGAAGGGGTCGTGACGGAAAAATCTTTGACATGAGGTAAAATATTTGACAGATTTCATAGCGGGGGACGATAATTTCTTAGAAAATGTAAACTCTAATGCTTCTTTCCGTATTATTAGTTATATTTCATATTAATTAGATTAGAAATTAATAAACCAAACTATAAATATTACTAAAAGTAGAAAAATTAAAAAAAAAATAGTTATAAAGCGTAAGAAATTTTAAATCAAACCACTGACCCATTGTGTTGTGTATTAGTTTAATACTCTAGAGTCTATATAACGATAAAGTATTATTTAAAACTAATTTCTCAATTAACTGACATTGTGTAACAAAAAAGTTTACCTCACAACTAGCGACATCTGGTGAGCATCTGGTATTATTAGCCTTCATTGAAGCGATTTTCTCTAATTGTCAAAATAGATTTACCATCACTGTATGATTATAATATTACAATTGTATAGTTCATAAATGTAATGCGTATCATTAATATAATACTGTTAATTTGAGCAAAAAGCTATAATAGATGTCGTAACATGTACGCGAGATGTTAGCGCTCCCGTATCAGATACGAGGCAATTTATCGCATGATTAGATTAAATCAATTTATCTGTGACAGTGAAATGGCCCTTTTCCTGCCGCTTCGGAACCTGACATTATAGCTCGTTAACGTTAAGAATTCGACCGAAAACGCCGGATCTACATTGATACTCGTGAATAGCAGCGGGGATTTGCGATACGGAGTGCTCTATTGAAGGCATTTTTCTGAGAAATGTACGTCCGCTCTCTTGGCAATACGTAAATATCCAGTGTGATGTAGTGTAATGATTGTTAAATCGTTTTTTTATTAGTATATAGTGATCATATCTGCCTGTACTATCAGTTAGAGGTAAATAGTAGATATGTACTTATGAAGGTGATAAAATGATGTTTCTTTGTTTTATTTAATAACTAGCCGGTACCAGACGCTTTGCAGCCGCAGAAGAAATAATTGCGGAAATATCGTTTTTAATTTTGGAAGAGTTATGTTTGGTTTTATAATTGGGAATGTTAATACATTCATTGAAGTTGAATGATATATATATATATATATATATATATATATATATATATATATATATATATATATATATATATATATATGCTCGCCACCTATTGTAAGTTAATTGTATTATGTCTACAACCTTTGCGGAAGTGCAAGTAATATGTTCACAAAGTTTTACCGCAATCTGATGAAATGTATTACAGCGCATAAAATACGAACAAACAAACATAAATTTTTTATATGCACACACACACACACACACACACGCACGCACGCACAAGCACACACACACACATACGCATGCACACTCACACAAACACACACACACACACACATAAATATACCTATATGTACACACAGATGTTTATGTATCTGAGCGTGACGGTCACGCGAGTTAAGTGCTTTTTCTCCACTCCAAAAGTGCCCAACGTGCCTAAAGAAATTTTCACTTCAATAAAACTTAAGTTATAAATTACCTTATAGTTTACCTACTGGATGGTAAGATAGAATGCCTCGTCACTAGTAAAAAGTTAATCGTTTCTCGTCACTCACCATACAAAACACAGCAGCAAGTAGCACAGAAATATTACGCTGGTATTTTGTGCGAATGTGGGCCTTTCCTGATCGTACCTACTCATTCGTCTATAAAAAAATTACGTTGCACCGTGGCCATACCCTGAGTCTAACAAAGAAAGATAACTAATGAAAAGATAGATAACATGCTCAACTTCTTAACACACATTTACGCACATATCATTCGTTTTTGTTTGTCGTAAAAGTTCACTACTGTTGCAAATAATTTTAGTTGCATATATATACGTGAGTGTGTGTTCTTACAATAATTTAAGCATGGTTTTGACTTAGTTATAGCATCACTTGAAATGTGCGCGGTGTTACGTCTTCCATTATTTGTTGGTCCGGGGGCTACACCACGTAAAATTACTTATATATGTATACACTAAAATGAAAGTCAAAAGTCATATAAAGCTTGACTTATATTATAAAGTAACTATTTATATTATTTTACGTGGTAGAGCCATGCTGCAGCTATATTAGTAGTATAGTTGTAGCACGAATGGGTAGGCTCGACCGGGGAAGGACCACGCTCTCACAGAATACCAGCGTAAAATAGCAGCTTAACGCTGTTGTGTTTCGTATGGTGAGTGTAGAGAACTGGAGACCATTTTTACTGGAAAAGAGGCATTTCATCTTTGTCCTCACGGGTGACAACGCATCTGAATTATGATTCTTTATTGAGGATAGATATGGATGTCTATGAGTCACAGCAACCACTTACCATCAGGTGGACTGTGTGCTCGTTTGACACCTTATCCTATAAAAAAAATTGAAACCAAGCTCAAGAATATTAGTTTATTGAAATATTCTTTATGTTATTGTTGTATATATAATTATAGATGAGATCTTACCTTCGTGAAGAAAAGATTAGTTTTTATATACCTTCGAGTTGTTTAGTTTTCTTAACAGGTAAAAGATTTGTTACTCACTGACAGACAATTAGATGGAATAAAGCTCTTTGTTGTAAATATTGAAAGAAAGAACTAAATGCCTTTTTGAGGCTTATTAGTAAAAGTAAATTTTTTTAACAATAGCATGTGATTTATTGTAATATAAAAATTGCGACAGATATTTTTTATGAGTTTTTTTTTTTTAGTTTACTAACGTGTGCTTGGGATATAAAAACTAGATTCTTAATCATCATCATCATTATTATAAAACATTTAACAGTATACTGCCTGTCGTGAGCCACTCTTGTATAAGGATAGTTTAGCCGAAATCGCCACTCAAGGCGGACTGATGTTTGCATGGATGTTTCGCACGTTTGTTACCGCTTCTAGTACCAATCTTGGTATTTTACATCTGAGGTATGAGACATGATTTTACCGCTTTTTGTCGAAGGTTATATGACCTACATGAAATTTTCCTTAGTCGACCCTTACAAAACTCTCAAAGACCTAAATCACACGTTATCACGACAAATTATTCCTTTTATAAACTAAAATATTTAATTTCGAAATGCACCGCTACACTCGCATATATGATATAGCTCACCGATGCGCATAGCATTGCCGAGCTATATCGTCTCTTTTTGGATATAGATAGATATAGGATGATTCATTCAATGTGCAGTTCTAATAAACCTGGCAATAAATTCAGTCATTCGAATCTTAATCTTCTTCACTTCGTTTGTTTTGTTGTTGTGAATAGCGCTTCGTAAATCGATTAATTAAGATTTGTCTGGTTATTTCAACGTTATGAATCACCGGGATCTCAATTTATTATTTCACTATTTCATTTGCAACGAATGCTATGTTATTCAGTGATAAATCGTTTTCGTTATTGTCAACATTAACAATTCGTGATCATGGAATGATATTTTACGGAATTTTGTGTCGTGTACGAAATTTTTTGACGTTTTCTGCGTGGAAATTATTTTGATCGCATCGCGTCAGCATCACAGATTTAAACTGATTTTGGTATTTTACACAATAAGAAATTTCCAATAGTTCTTTCCGTGTAGAGCCAGTGTAAGAATATCTACTAAACCATTTCGGCCCGTGAGAATCGTAAGAGGTCACCTCTTTCAGAGAAATTAAAATAGACGATTTTTTGTGATGATAACAACTTAAAATAATAAACAAATGCGGTTGCCAAGCCGCCTGCCATGCGTGGCAGCTATGGCTAAATCCTCCCGATAATGAAATCTATGGGAGAGGCCTATGTTCAGCAGTGGAGTTATGTAGACTGTAATGGGTGGATTAATGAATAGTTCTTTCAACTTACCGTTTTTTTTACTTCTGTAATAAAAAATGGAATGGTCTAACATTTCAAGTTAAACTATTATGTTTTCTATACTTAATACTTATTTATAGATACTTGACACCTGGTAATGAGTTTGAGTCAGAAATGGGAGGAGGCCTGTGCCCAGCAGTGGGAGGTATATAGGCTGTAAAAATAATGAGTTTCATTTTGATTTCTTTAGCTTCTAGCGGTATGATTGTGGGTCCTCTTTCACAAAGATCCGTGTATCAAAATCGCACACCGTTCGTGCCGTTTGCGCCGTTTGCACGCATTGTGCGGATACCGAATAGGTGCACGCTGCGCAGGATTTGTACGCAGCACATCTTTTTCTTACATTAAAATCTCTGACTTACCTACGTCCTTTACCTTTTTCCTCACATCCTTTAATAGTGAGGCGCGTACAATGCTTACAAATGTGCGATCATATTTAACATGACGGTGATTTATGTAAATGAATTTGGGATTAATTACAAAGAATGTTACTGGAATTGCTACTTTGTTATATTGCTAAACAATCTATGTGATATTAGCGATTCACCCCGGCTTATCACGGGTGATATCTAGTTCACGACAACAACTCCACCTACCCAAATGTAAATCTAAACCATTTAAAAACATATAAAAAAGTAATCTAAATCGGTCGAGCTGTTTTTGAATTTTAGCGAGAAAAAGAAACAAACAGCAATTGATGTTTTATAGTGATGTTGTAATATGTACGCCAAATTGCCGTGTTAGGTGACTATTGACATATTTAGAATACCAGGTCCTGTTTGCATTTTCCTATCCGGCATTTACGTCTTACTTGTAACAAAATGTATATGGATTAAAAAAAAATGCCTTTGTACGTATACTGAGATAGAGCCTTTAAGATTTATTTAAAATACGAGTATTTGTGCAGATTTGAAGTATTTTAATCGTACGGTATATTTGAGATTTGAAAAGTAAAAAATAAATACAATTAATTAAATATCCACTACTGTTTCCAGTTTGACTAATTGCGAGCCAGTATTATAGGCTGTGAACCCTCAGGGATGACAACGCATCTACTGTTTTTATTCTTTGTTTGAAGTGCTTAAAACACGGTCAATTAAAAAAATTAATGTTAATAAACGATTGATTCCATTAATCATCTAAATAATTAACAGATCTATTTTTAAGGATTTTATCGCGTTTAATTTTACTTATTTTTAATTCCCGAGGTTTTGGATTCGGAAATTAAAAATAAATTAAACGCGATAAAATCCGTAAAAATAATTTTATTCAATTTATAGTTAGGGAGTATGTTAATAATTAATAGTTTCCACTAATTTATCGCTAAAGGATCTTTGAAATTATTATCTCAATATTGAATAAATCTATTTTTAAGGATTGCATCATGTTTAATTTTACTTATTTGTATTCCCGAAGTTTCGGCTTAGAAAATTAAAAATAAGTTAAATAATGTTGGCGTAAATACAAGAAATCATTATACCTAAATATTGTTTAGGTTAAAGAACAAATGTGGCTCAGGACCGTGCTTTGTGGCATTCCTTGGGGGAGGCCTATGTTCAGCAGCGGACTTGTGAAGGGCTGTAATGATGATGATGATGATAAAGAACAAACTAGTTAAAAATGGAAATAGGAGACGGTATATTTTCGACAGTGGACTTAGCGGACAGCGAGAGAAGAAATAAGCCCGTGGATTCGCAAAATATTGCGTTCAAATTTTTCGTACAAACAGAAAGTCGAATGAAGTTACTTTTTATGCTGCGATATAAATATCTCTCTCTATTTCAAACTGGAATCGATTGCGATTCCAATAGAAGATTCTAGACGTATCGAAGTTTTAATTACGGTTCGGTCGAACTTTAAAACTACTTTGAAAAGCGTGGATTTTTCTGTCGCTGGAGTTGACATGTCATTTTTCGGTACGGTTCGTGTGGCACGAGACGGCAATGGAGACCGCAGTTCCCAACTTTTTACTCTTATTGGGCATGCTATAAAAGTTTTGCTCTACCGCAGAAGCCTTAATGGCGCTAGGGTTTAGAAAAGACAAAACTTTAAAATCCTATACTTTGGAATATAACTTTTTTATTGTGAAAGTGATACTTTATCGTGAATACTTACTCGTATATTAAGTTAATGTTATCTTTACTATAATTAATGTAAGGAACCCTTTAATAATTATCATCAAGATTTTATTATATATCTGGGTACGTATAAAGTGTTAGCTATATTGGTTTGTGTTTACATTATTTCAAAAATGAGTTTTATGTTTAAGAAAATTTAAATATTTTGGCACCTGTTGCTGTTAACTACGAGTATGTTACTGTTTATATTATAATAGCAAAAAAATGCGCGCTTGTCGTGGAACACTGGGTTGGAACGAAGTTATAGTAGTATATTATTATTGATAAAAGTAGGTATTATATTATTGATTAACAAATACAAATAAATGAATTACTAGCGTCCATTAAAATGAAGCGTCATTTAAAATAATATTTCTTTCGTGGCAAGATAAGAATAAGTACGAGGGAGATGGATATTATTCCATCTCACTTCCTTATTTCGCCGCCAAGGCCGTCTACACTATGACACAAGGGTTAGTGACGAAAAAATCTTACACTTTTTGTCGCCTAGCTCCCATACGCCAAATCCGTACCGTCCGATAAGGAACTTCGTTCCAATATCACGTATGACGTCAATTCACAATGATCATCATTACAGCCTTTCACAAGCCCATTGCTGGACAAAGGCCTCCCCCATAGAATGCCTCATGGGAGTTATAACTGCCATAACTGTAACGGTAACGGTTGTACCTTAGTGTGAGTATATCCTGACTAAGTGAAAGGACTCCTCTTCTGTCAATAATCCATTTGGGTAAGTAACACACTTACCTATTTCTAACGCAGCAGACACGCGAGCACTGCGTTTCGGTTTGAATGATATAGAGACTACTCCGTGGCACAACGTCGTAGCATGAGTTGCGGCGTTGAGGGCCGCGGGTTCGAATTCCGCACGGAACGAGTATTTCGCCTACAAATAATTGTTTCGGGACTGAATGTTTTTCCCTGTGCAATTTCTGTTTATAAACTAGTTTCACGATAAAGGAGAAAATCCTAGTGTGGGGTAACGTTTTTAATAAAAAAGAAGGATATAGAGAGTCAGTATAACTACAGGCTGTAAGGTATTCAATTTTGTCTGTAGCCGGAGTTACAGGAGCCCATGGAACGAGGTATTCCATCTCAGTTCTCCGGGCTGAAAATGCATCTGCAGTTTGATTCTTAACCGAGGATAGATATAGGTGCTTATGGGTCACATTATCCAATTACCATCAGGTGGACTGTGTGTTCGTTAGTTGCCCTTATTCTAAAAAAATGTGTGTACTACCGCTTAACATGCTAGCGCGTTTAACCCATAGAATTTTAAAAAATGCATCTCTAAGCCATAATTAATTTATGTAGTTGCAAGTATAGCGAAAACAGGTATCTTATATATGATTATAGCGTAAATAGGTGGAAGAGAAATTTTCAAGTGACAATCTCAAGACTTATAAAGAGCCATTAAAATATTCTTAAAGCCTTGGGCGCTTGCATGAGTGCTATTTTCCGTTTTTAGTATTCGATCGAAATTATGTTGTATAGAGGAGGATTTCCGTATGGTGTCAAGCAGTCATTATATAATTTTAAATTAAAAATTTTGTACGGTACTGACTTCAATATAAATTATTAAGAATAACTCAGAAAATGTTGGTCAGACCTTGATAAAATTTATATGAGACTACATGTGAAGCATCAGCTTTCAAATAAAAGATATCATAAAAGAATCATCGAAATCGGTTCACACAGAAAGAAGTTATGAGGACATATATAAAAAAATATACAGTCGAATTGAGTGCCGTATCCTTTTTTAAGTCGGAAAAAAATAAAAATTGCGTTTGTTTACCCGCCTCCGACGTGTGGTATCGCAAAATCCTATGGCAAAATCATTCTTATGCTGCAATCTATAAGGGAGATTTTAGTTCAGCTGTGGAATTTTGATAGGCTGTAATTAATTCAGTTAAAAAAGTTAAAAAAAAAATAATTCACTGTGTAAATTACGTGTTTATTTTAGCTATCAAGTACCGATGTAAGTTTGATTTTTGTTTGATGTTTTTATCAGTTACGGAATAATATTCTGCGGCGATAAAAATAATTACAAGTAAAATGATTTCTGACACTAATATCGAAACTATCTTAGATTGGTACAAGTAATTACGTTAAAAAATTAGCGTGCATTCTGGGTCCGATTTCTAGCCTAAAACAATATTTTAAAAATTGCAAAAAAACACCATTTTTATTTTATATTTTTTATTTTATTTGATTATTGTTATTTCATATCAAAGTTTTATTCATTAATATATGTAATGACCGTTCTCTCCGTCTTTATAACGCTCCGATATTGGGTGATCAGCATGCAGCTTTCGAAGAGACCTCTATTGAAGGCCAATGAGGAGATCTCTATCGACAAGTAACGCTATGAGCAGAATGTTCAATACGCGGTACGGATATTTTTTAACATGAAGGTTATTGACATCCATCGGTATATAGTATGGTTAGCATAACAAATGCAGAAATATTTTGTATTAATTGAGTATAATTCATAAAGGTGTACTCATTTCTACCGACTTCAAAAATGAGCCGGTACTCAATTCGACTGTATGTTTTTTTATGTGTGTTACCTCATAACTTTTTACTGGGTGAACCGATTTCGATAATTCTTTTTTTATTTGACAGCTGGTGCTTCACTTGTGGTCCCATATAAATCTTTTGAAATTGATCAAGGTCTGACCAATAGTTTTTGAGTTATTCTTAATAATTTATATTGAAGTCGGTTGTACAACATTTTTAATTTTAAATTATAAAGTAGCTAAGTGGGAGGGAGTAAAGCCTGTTTCATGTATTTTGGCTGTTATGTCTATATAATATAAAAATCAATTGCTATTCGTTAGTCTCGACCAAAACTCAAAAGTGGCTTCCAACGATTTTTATGTATTTTTTTGTATGTCTGAATGGGTCTCTAGATGGTTTAGATTCATTCACATTTGGACCCTGGTAGGAGGCGCTGTTGTCGAATTGCTAGTATTAAATATAAGACGCGATTATATTGCGTTTGATGAATTGCGAAATTCGAAGAATTGGTTATTTGCAACTTTCTTTTTTATGTGTTTAAAAAGTAGCCCCCCCTTTCCCACACTTGATTAAACTCCTATATCGTGGAGGTATTTTAAATCCATTATATCCCGGAAAATTATTTATAGTACGTACAAACAGTTATTACAAGTGTGTTCGGTACCGATTTAGGCCGGCCACATACATACGGAATTCCGTTTCGGGATTCCGTTTCGGAATTACGAATGGGTCAGCCACACACATACGGAATCCCGTTTAACCCGCAAAATTTCGAACGGAAAACTACCGTACGTATGTGACGGGTCATAGATTTTATATGGACTTGCTGCGTTCGGAATTTCGAATCGGAATATCGAAACGGAATCCCGAAACGGAATTCCGTATGTATGTGGCGGGCCTTAATCTTTAAGGACGGGCAATGGACGAGATTGTTGCTTAGGAGACTGGAGGACTCCGTCTGGTTAAATCTCTAGCAGTATACCTCCTGTAGTGAATGACAGGGTGAGAAATTTTTTGATAAGAGAAGAGTGTGGTTTGCGAGATGATGACCAGGATTAAGAAAGGAATGATTCGGTGGTTTGGTCATGTAGAAAGAATGAATGAGGAAAGAGTGACAAAGCAAATTTATGTTGCAGAGGTGAACGGCAGAGTCGGGAAGGGACGCCCTAGGCGAAACTTTATCGACCAAATTGGCGATATATTGAAAATGGGCCACATTAAGAGTACCTTTAACCAACGAGCCTGTATGCGTAGGTATATGGATGTGGAGGAAGCGAGAGAGGTATGTCAGGATCGTGCCCAATGGAAGTCCATAGTCTCTGCCTAGCCCTCTGGGCGACAGGCGCGAGTATTTATGTTCCGGTACACATGTTGTAGAGCAACTACGAGTATGAGATATTCCATCGGAGAAACCAGGGATGACATCGCGTGTCATTAACAACCTTCTAATGCTATAGATGCGTTGTCATCCTTAATTGATACTAGATTCTTTTCTGTCTACGAGTACGTCTGTGTAGGCACCACCCTCTCACCTGTTTATACCGCCAAACAGTATTTTTTTTAAAGAAGATGATGGTAAGTGGTTGCTGTGGCCCATAGACATCTACATCTATCCTTGTTTGCGAATTAAAATGCAGATGCGTTGTCACCCGTGAGTACTAAGATAGAATGCCTCTTTTCCAGTAAAATCGGTCTCCGGTTCTCTACAGTCACCATACGAAACACAGCAGCATTAAGCTGCTATTTTTCGCTGGTATTCTGTGAGAGCGTTGTCCTTGCCCGGTCGAGCCGACCGATTCGTGCTACTACTATACTATTAATATAGCTGCAGCATGGCTCTACCACGTAAAAAATGCACACACTGCTGTGTTCCAGTCCGAAGGATAAAGAGAGCCCGTGCAATATAGGTTGTGACACATTCCATCTTAGTCCTCAAAGGTGACAATGCATCAGTAGCCTTCTGAAGTTCCTTGCAGGTGTTTGTGGCTGGCCACTTATCATAAGACATGCTGTAAATTTGATTGTCACATCAGTTTTGTAAAAAAGATTACTAAGATGGAATTAATTCGAATTGGCTTTTCAATGAAAAAGGTTCGCGGGTTGCCGCCACGTACTGGCTGACGAAGTGTCAGGGCGTACTCCTACTAGATGGAGTGACAACTTGGTAAGACAATCAGGAAGTCAATGGATGCAGGTGGCTCAAGACCGTGCTTTATGACATTCCTTGGGGGAGGCCTATGTTCAGCAGTGGACTTGTGAAGGGCTGTAATGATGATGATGAGTGTACGCCATTTTAAGCAGTAATTATTTTCCTGCTAGACTTTTTAAGAAAAGAAATAGAACGAAGTAAAAGACAGATTTTTAGGACTATGTTCAGCAGTGGACTTGTGAAGGACTGTAGTGATGATGATGATGGATTTTCAATACTTAAAACCACATCTGTTGAGCTGCAATTGTGTTTACTATGTGGTGGATCTGTAAACTCTTTTATTACTAAAACGTCTAAAAAGAATAAAAACTGTAGATATTAATTTGTCACACTAACAACCTTGTTGGGAATGAATATTCAATAATGTGTGCAATCCGCGCTCTCTCCTTTATCATTTATTATTGTGGTTAAAGCACGAAAAGTTCGACCTACCGCGGATGGGCAACACTTGCACAGAATACCAGCGTAAAATAGCAGGATTATGTTCCTGTGTTTCATACTATGAGTGGGTGAACCGCCCCTATTTACTGATAAAGCGGCATTCCATCTTAGTCATCAGGGGTATCAATATATCTGTACTTGGGTTCTTAAGATGTAGATGTTTATAAGCCGCAGCACGTTCCATTAGGTGGACTGTGTGCTTCTTTGTCACCCTTCACACACTATCATTACCTCTACAGCCCTTCACAAGTCTACGGTTGAACATAGGCCTCTCCCATTTTTATCACAAAGTACGGTCCTGAGCCACCTGCATCCATCGACTACCGTTATCTTTACTTCTATATAAAAAAAAAACATATTATGTGTTTTTATTCTCCAATCCCATAAACATTATTCAGTTTTATATTGTAATGGCACATTAGATTAGATATTGGTGCCGTTGACTCGCTTTTTTCTTTATCTGCTACAAATGTGCCTAGTCTGCGGATGTGAACCATCCATCATTATTATCCTATGTAATGGAGATGACTCAACATATTCTTGTTAAGTTCTCTGTTTGAAAGCAATGTATTTTTGTGGGTTTGGCGTTACATTATTGATATTACTTTTTTTTTCTTAATAAAATATTGAAATTTCTCTTGTTAAGATTTTCTACTGTATCGTGGAGGCGTGTTACTTACACAAATTGCATATGTATAAACGTCCAGACGCAGAAACAACAGAATTATTTTGTCCTGCCCCACAGCGTTCGAACGCTTAGTCACTGTGCTATCGAGCTGCCTTATTGTAATATGAAATGGAAAAGTTTAACTGGCAATAAGACAAGCTTATATTCTAAATACACTTGCCGTAACTTTTATAGTGCACAAGCAAACCAACGTCTATTTCACCATTACCGCTAATTTTTTTTTAATACGTGCGTGGACACAGGACATGGGCAGGAGACTTGCATGTCCGCGCAATAAAATATTGGGAGGACATGTGGAGGTCAACACGCACTGGAGCAGTGCGTCGAACTGTCTGCTCTATTAGCTCTGAGAAATTAGAGAATGCCTGTGACTAGTTGTGTAACGTATATCGACTATAAGCTTTTAACTTATAAAAAAATATTTATCTGTACAGATGATAAATATGTAAATTGTAAGTGTTTGTATCTGTATATTATTGTATATTGTGTATCAAAAATGATTGAGAGGGACTAAAGATCATTAATAATTAAGTTTCTACCATGGACATTATAATGCAAAGTAGACATGACATTATCGTTTTCATAAATTATAATTAAGCAATTATTTACCACCATAGATTGTTTTATAGAGGATGGGTATTTGCCAAAGTGTTTTATTTTAGAAAGACGTTGCTGTACATCTCCTGATTTGTCTCTGTCGCCTTTTACAACACTCATGGGGCGGTATGGGGTAGTGCATATTGTTACACCGCACCGCCACTAGCCATTACACTCTAATAAAGCATAAATAAATTAATAAATTTTATTTATTGATGTTTTAAACTTCAGTAGAACTTGAACTACCTAGATGTTTTTTTATAGAATAACGGTGACAAACGAGCTCACAGTTCACCTGATGGTAAGTGGATGCTGTGGCCCATAGACATCTTCATCTTCCCTCTATTTAGAATCAAAATTCAGATGCGTTGTCACCTCTGAGGGTTAAGATGGAATGCCTCGATTCCAGTAAAAAGGGTCTCCGGTTCTGCACACTCACCATACGAAACATAGCAGCATTAAAATGCTATTTTACGCTGCTATTCTGT
The DNA here is from genome assembly GCA_963668995.1 of Parnassius mnemosyne. Lineage (NCBI taxonomy): Eukaryota > Metazoa > Arthropoda > Insecta > Lepidoptera > Papilionidae > Parnassius > Parnassius mnemosyne. The sequence continues at coordinate 41,045,600 of CAVLGL010000115.1, read as the reverse complement.
GAGAGCGTGGTCCTTCCCCGGTCGAGTCGACTCATTCGTGCTACAACTATAATATAGCTGCAGCATTGCTCTCCCACTTATAAAAATGTGATGTTGATATAATGTCGAAAGAATATAGTGTAGCTTTGTAATATTATAATTATGTTTGGTATTGAATTTGTTTTAATTAAAAACAATGTTACAAACACAGAGTAATTAGACTCTAGAGTGCCAGTATAATTACGAACTGTGATACAACCATCTTAGACCTTAGAAGTGACAAGGCAAATAGCTTTTTTTGTTTGAACTTTGCTGCAAGTGTCCATGTACTGTATATGCCTTTACCATTATAATAAAGTGACTTCGTTAAACTATATTTCTTCGTTAAGCTGTCTGCTCGTACCGGTAGACCAGGTGTAGGGCGGCCCCCCACTAGATGGAGAGACGACTTGGTAGGACATGTAGTAAGTCGACGATTTACGTGACTCAGGTTCGTGATTTGTGGCATTCCTTGGGGGAGGCCTATGTTCAGCAGTGGACTTGTGAAGGACTGTGATGAATGAAAAACGAATATATTTAAATACTTATCCAAAAAATATAAAATTATACATTAAAAATACATTCTTACGAATTAAATTCCAAATAAAATAAAATGGCATCTTGGATTCAACATAAAGATAATCCTATCACCTGATAGCCCGCATTGCAGCATTTGTGCCGCATCGCTGGTGTCATTTGTCACAAAACACTCATATTTAAAAAAAAGAAAAATCCATAACAATGTCGTGAGCTTCAATAAATATTCATGTTTTAATTATAAACCTTACCTATATAAGCTTAGATGGTCTTACTTATATTTTTTAATTATCGCTTACTCAAAGTATCTATTAATTATCTCTATGCCTGTCTACTTTCATTATCATTTAGTTCGACTGAGAGCAACTTTAAGCATTTCAATTAAAAATGCGTTTTACTCAAATGTTACATGTACAGAGAAGGACAAAATTCATAATGGAGCTCCTTTGTAGAATTGGAGAAAACAAATTATATTTAATGAACTCTAACGATAGTACTCTGAAATTGTCTTTTGGAACGTCCAAATTAAAGCACGAACTTTCTATATTGAAATTTTCCCAATTATAACAAATTTCGATCTCTGCTTAAAAAGTAATTAAGGTGGTAGAGAATTATAATTGGTCGATTAAAGCCAGAATTTTCTCTAAATCGTTAAGAGAAATCACTACTCCATATTATTCCGAGGGTTTTTTTATAGGATAGGGTGACAAACGAGCAAACAGTCCACCTGATGGTAAGTGGTTGCTGTGACCCGTTGACATCCACATCTATCCTCAATAAAGAATCAAAATGCAGATGCGTTGTCACCCGTGAAGACTAACATGGAATGCCTCTTTTCCAGTAAAAAGGGTCTCCGGTTCTCTACACTCACTTTACGTAACACAGCAGTGTTAAGCTGCTATATTACGCTGGTATTCTGTGAGAGCGTGGTTCTTCCTCGGTCGAGCCGACCCATTCGTGCTACAACTATACTATTAATATAGCTGCAGCATGGCTCTACCACGTACAAACGGGTGACGTAAGAGGCGACAGAGGCGAATGAAACTACTAAAATAATTAAAAGCTTCGAATATGAATCTACCTGTCAGGCGTGGCAACTGTGGCAGATATCCCCATAACTGGGCTATGTTCTTGTGTAATGTACAGAAATGTTTAACTATACGGACGGTCTCTATTTTAATTAACTAAATGGATTTGCCCTTAGCTTTTATAGACTAGAACTACAGCAATCTAGCGTAAAAGAAATTACCTTTTAACATAGACTGGGGGAGAATATTATTATTTACGAAGAAGATTAGGTTTAAGCTTGAATATAAAAATGTTTTTCTATCTTTTACGTTATACCTTACTAAATGAAAAGAAAATTAAGTTACTCTGACCGAGAAAACCGTGTAGTGGCGGTGTAAGAATATCCATTATCTCATGTCCTCCCGTGGGTGTCGTAAAAAGTGACTAACAGAACATAACAACTGAAAATTGGATCAGCATATCCCTGATAATAAATAATAAAAAAAATACGGTTGCTTCAAAATCACCCTATGAAGCAATCTATGGGGGAGGCCTATGTTCAGCAGTGGATTTTTAAAGGTTGTAGTGGAATGAAGTTATACTTCAACAGAAATACAAATTTTTAGATAAATATACCTATAAATAAGAATGATATATAAAGTTACAGCATATAATATATGTCCCGCAGTTGGGGGCAGGTCTCTTCTCATTTCTGAGAGAGTGAGAGAACAATAAGTCCGCTACGCTATTCTACGCTAATTTGTGTGTTGACGGAATTCACACATCTTCGAAATAATATTTTAATTTCGAACACGCTCCAGATTTTTTGTTTTTATTTTTTGGCACTACATCATCATTAGTATATTGTAAATATGGGTGAGTCGTTTTGGTCTATAAATATAGAATTTGTGACACTGCCATAATCGGATTATAGCAGCTACGTAGCATCGTGTCTCAAAAAATTGTTTTGTGTAAATGTGTGAATTTTCACGTGGTAGAGCTACACTGCATCTACGCTAGCTACGCGAATAGCTGTAGCAAGAATGGGTCGGCTCGACCGTGTTAAGACCACGCTCTCACAGAACACCAGCGTGAAACAGCTAAATAATGCTGCCGTATTACGTGTGGTGAGTGTAAAACCGAAGACCCTTATTACTAGTAAGTAAAAGCCATTCCATCTTAGTATTCAGAGAAGATAAACGCTGCATTTTGATTCTTATTCGATGATGGATGTAGGTTATATGTGTCTATATTCTATAGCATGGTAAGTGCATCGTGTTTCATTTTTTTTATAGAATAAGGGTGACAAACGAGTACACAGTCTACCTGATGATAAGTGGTTGCTGTGGCCCATAGACATCTACATCTATCTTTGTTTGCGAATTAAAATGCAGATGCGTGGTCAGCCGTGAGGACTAAGATAGAATGCCTCTTTTCCAGTAAAAAGGGTCTCCGGTTCTCTACACTCACCATACGAAACACAGAAGCATTAAGCTGCCATTTTACGCTGGTGTTCTGTGAGAGCGTGGTCCTCCCCGGTCGAGCCGAACCATCCGTGCTACAACTATACTATTAACTAGCTGTGCCCGCGGCGTAGCTCGCGTATATAGATTTTACATAAAGAATTTGTCGTTTAGGTAAGAGAATATTAAACGATTTATATCATTACTGTATCAATAAGTGGTAACAAATAAATCATTATCATCAAAATTCTAAGTAGTTTATGATAGAGCTTCGGTGTAAACGACGTTAGAAGTAGACTTAGACGGGGTGTACACAAAAAGGTTACGGGGGCTACTAACGCGGGAAAAAGCAACATAGATTTGGCCATGTGCAAAACAGTCAGTACTGAGGTCCACTCTTACAACGCGTAAATTTTGACCTTGCGCTTTATTTACGGTCATCGCATAACACACGCTGACTGTAACTGGGAACTGAACGCGCTTAAAACTGAAAGGAAAGTTACTTCTTAATAGAGGGTTTTTTGGCAGTGCTGCCAGATCAAAAAAACTCATTCAGCGCTAGGACAACACAAAAAGCGCTAGATTTCATGAAAACAGCGCCTTAAAAAAGCCCTAGATTTCGCGCTAAATTAACTACAAACAAAGTTTGTGTTTTTTATTATAATTTATAATTCAAGAAAATATAATCATAATAAAGAAAACAACATTAAGTTTTTTTCTGGCAATATTTTTTGATGTATCAATACTTCGCAGGACATCGACTTATAATTATGGCAATTGCTGTCAACAGTATTTAGTACTACTCTAAGTAACTTTTAACTTAGCTGTGCTCTAAACAACTGACTAAAACTGAATAAAGCAAAATAAATGCGTTGCCAAAACCATGAACGAAAACTTTAATGAAGGGGATTTCCCCGCTTATAGTCGTCGATAAAAAAAATCAAGTTGATCATCCTAAAGGGGAAGCCGGGAGATCCATAGCACAGGGTATCCTAGTTTGGACTCGTCTCCCATGCTCTTTGTTTTGTGGAAAAAATATGTTTGAAAAAGATAAACTGCAATGTACTATTTGCGGAAAAAAATAATAAAGGTCATTATTATTATTATCGGTAATGTGGACTAACAGTGCTGCTATAAAAGAGTTAATAACCCGCTAGTCGCTACAATTTTGAAATGTGTGCTAAATACACCAAAAAGCGCTGGATTAAGTGCTAGGTGCTAAAATTTCGAAATGCGCGCTATACATTCCAAAAAAGCGCTAAATCTAGTTCCCAAAGCGCTAAAATGGCAGTACTGATTTTGCGTATATTATAAATACAATATCACGACATTTCGTTGCAATTTTGTTATTTTTGTTCGGGTTCCGTTGTATGGCTTTGATAGATACAAATTTCTTCAGTAAGTCTCAATACGATTCATCGGCGAAAAATCACAACACAGCAAATCAGAAAAGTTTGTAATTTGTACAACTCCATCTATTACGTCCTTTGTGTGAGAAAACATCCTTTTTTAAATCTCTTTTTATGTTTTAAGTATAAATATATTAATTATTATGGAACGTTTTTTTTTACACACAAATCTTTTTATTACTATTTCTGAGATTTTTATGACGCCATTGAACAAATTCGAACCTAAATTTGAAACAATAATCATTACTTTCGATAAATGCTATCGATAAATGCTAACCAATTTTAATAAAACAAAGAATAAATGTAACTTGAAGATACGCTTTATGGTTTTCTTAACGATTTCTTTGAAAAAAGAAAGATGTTTACTTTAGACGTGATGCATTCATATAAAAACAGACAAACAGACAGACAGACAATTCTAAAAATTATAAAAATGTACTTATTTAATTATTTTTAGTTCCCCATAATGATTTTAGTCACCAAAATATATATACAATGTACAGAAAGAGACACAACATGTTATCATCATTTTCATTATATGTATATATTTAATTAAAGAGAGATGGCGCTGCTAACATCAACTTGATGACTCAAACAAAGCCACCGTTGAGCAAATTCCCTACCCATACTTCAGAATATTTATCACAACTTTTGATGGAATGAACCGATTTTAATGAAATAAAGACTAAATGTAACCCGAAGGTACACTTTAGAATTTCCTTAACAATTCTTATGATATAAATTAGTACTTTAAACGTGATACGTTAACAAACAAACAGACAGACAGACAGACAGACAGAAAATTCTAAAAATGGTAGAAATGTATTTAATTACTTATTTTTAGTACCCCTCAATCACTTTTATTACAAAAATATAAAATGTACAGACATCTGCTATTTACAGTTTTATTATATGTATAGATATAGCTGCAGCATGGCTCTACCACGTAAAAATTTACATATAGTTCATGAGTATTAACAGACGCACCAACGGTTACCTTTTTATATTTATTTCGTCAACAAACATGAGGCATTCCATCTTAGTCCTCACGGGTGACAACGCATCTACATTTTGATTTATAACAGAGGATAGATGTAGATGTCTATGGGCCGCAGCAACCACTTACCATCAGGTGGACTGTGTGCTCGTTTGTCACCCATATCCTATAAAAAAAAAAAAACAGTCAAATGTATTTTACACTTTAGGTATATTTACATAAGACAAAAAGACCACATAGTCCCAATAAATCTACATAATGAACCATATTACTTACATTGTGAAACAATATAGTCAGGCAACAATTTTACTGCAAAATCTGTTTTAAATTTATTTAAAGAAAATTAGAACTAGTGCTAAAAAGATCTATTTCTGAATATACTTATTATATACTTTGCCGATGGTGGAACGACATATAGTTATTTAATATATCAAGAGTTAGGTGTATAGTTTTTATGAAATCGAGGTGAAATAACTAGTATTAATGAACGTGAGGAATATTATATATAAGTATATAAATTTATTCATCTCATTCGACACCCTCATGAATATTAAAATAAAATATATGTTTTTCGCATCCAAACACCTGAGTGTCACCCAAACACGGTCCGTAAATGTCCGTAAAGAACCAAAACGTGTCAGGAATATAATGAAGAAATGTCGCGATGAACACCCGGCTACTTTTTCGTCCACTTGGCACAGGCAGGAACGAATTACTTTATAATATTCTCTCCCAATTCTTAGAATTGCGTTGTTAGAGACTGTTCATTCAAAACTCAAAGCATCTAAAAATATAAAAAATAAGTTTGTGTGACAAGGTCTCTTATACAATAAATTGGAAAGAAAATTTAATATATTGTAACATGGAAAATCAGCTTAGCTACTACTTGTAACTAACTTTGCTTTCAAATTCCTTTAGTTTAGTCTGTAGTGATATTGTATATGTTCTTCTAATAAATACAATAAAGCTTAGGACACATTAACAGCTGTGTTCGTACAATTTATGTCTCGTTCGTATATACAAGAAACGTTTCGTTCTTCGTTACAAATCGCTTTATAGTATCATACGAAATACATGTAAAATTAGTTGCTATTTTCAATTGTCTGTTCGAAAAAATATGACAATCATCACCGTTAAAATCATCATAAGTTATTGATAGTTTGTTTTATAAATGGTAATTGCGAAACGAATCGTAAGAGAAAGCGAGACGTTTCGTAAGTGTAGTCATCCGGTATACTTTTTTGTAATAATAAAATTAAAAAAAATCACCGAGAATCGGTCCACGAAAGTCATATTACAATTTCACATAGGCCCTCATCACCTTTGAACGGACACGACGAGATCGGATCTCAGTCATATATCAACACGTGTCAGTTTTATAAATGACTTTCGTCCCTCACTTTGATAGCCGCCGCAGCCGTGGGACAGAGGACAGCGCCCAAACCGGACTGTACCAGCGACACTGATTGATATTGATAGAGTAAAACTGGTGTACACTGGCGACCCAACTAGCCATTGCTCGGGTTATATCTGATAGCAATCAAAATCACCTTAGGACATAGAGCAATGTTACAATGTGTATTATTATTACTTAGCACAAGTCGAATCCAAAATAGGTCTCCGTTACAGACTTAACTTTGAAATAATCGTTACTGATTTTAAGCTACAATGTGTAGCCTAAAATCGATACTAATATTGTATAAAATTAGTATCGACTAATATTGTATAATATTATCGATTTTAAGCTACTAGCTAACGAGTATTTCAAAGTTAAGTCTGTAACGGAGACCTATTTTGGAGTAGACTTGTGATAAGTAATAATGACGATGATGAAGCACTCTTTCCTGTTATATATATATATATATATATATATATACGCGTTGTTTGTCCGCGATGAACTCCTAAACTACCGAACAGATTTCAATGAAATGAAAAAATGAGAGACAGGACAGTTTTTATCCTGATAAGTGACGCTCAATACTTTTTTATTATGAATTTAAGAATTTTTTATATGAAGGGTCATCGAAAAGAGCAGAACAACGTCTGCCTGGCCAGCTAGTATACATATATATATATATATATATATATATATATACATGAAATAGAAAATAATTCAAACACCTCAGTCACATAAAACAAATCTTTGTTTAGAACTAGTTCAGTTCACATTGTAGTAAGAGGGTGTTGCAGTTTTTAGACATCTTTTGAGATCGATTCTATCTTGGTACTCAGGGGAGACAATCTGTCTGCATTTTGATTCTTAATTGAGAATAGATCTATATGTCTACGGGCCATAATTGACACAACTTACCATCAGGTGGAATGGGTGCTCCTTTGTTACCCTATTCAATATAAAAAAAATTTTTCGTCAAATTAAGATGTTTTGTAATAAACATTAGCCAAGACCAAATCTTCACCATATACGAGTACATATATATATAATATTTTACGTTGTTACGAAATTCCTACAGTGTGGATAGTGTGGAAACAATGTAGGAATCAAGATAAAGTTCCCATGTAATGGTCGATCGATACGATTGGTTCTATTCGTATAATCTCGAAGTGTCATGGCTTGTCGCGATACATTTAAACTGTGATTAGATCTTATACGGTATGCTTACTTCTTCGGTTTAACCGCAATCCTGGGGGCAATCAACAAAAAATATCGTTTTTAGATATCGAATTCTTGTTATTATAAAAAAAATGTATTGTAAAAAAAATGTTTAAACATTAACAACCTTACACATATAAATCTATGTCAATTTAAGAAATGCTTAAAGTTGCTCTCTCTATCTCCTTTCACTAAAAGACAATAGAAAGAGACAAGTAAAGAGATAATACTTAAATTATGTAATCAATGATAATAAATAAGGGAGTCAATTTTTTGTCGTATGGTGGCTACATAAGGGAATCCTACACTCAATTTCGTCCCGTGGATACTCGTATGATAAGAGGCGATTATATCGGAGACGGGCTGCAGCTGCTTTTATTCGAAATTTAATTCAAAACCTCCCTTCAACTAGAAGGAGAGGCACAATTCAGCCGTGGACTAATACGGGCTGATGATAATATACATAAGAAATTTGTGAAGGAATACATCGTGAAAAAATCTGACGGACATGGTGACACGACAGTCACTGTGTTCTCCGCTTCAAGTACAAGTTGTAGGACGTATAATGAATCTGTTACTTTATTCACGTGTAATTTACCTTTCCTTCCATCACCGGTCAGATATTTTAGATGTACCTTTACTTATTTCTTTATTTGAAAGTTAAGGGGTTAATTCTAATCTCGATTTGAAGATGGTTTTGACCATTTTTGTTGCATGAAAGTGATATTCAAAGTCCATGCATATACCTAAAATGTACATTTTATATATTTAATAAAAGGTAATTATCTTCTTTTATTGTTTTTACTTTTAAGTCAGTATCTCCTCGTATAACAAATAATAATATCAATAATTCCAAGTACCATTATTTATCAATTTTTAATGTTGACAACAGTTCTTTTTGAAAAAAAAAATGTCGAAAATTGTTCACTTTTGCTTAAAGTATAATCTGCCATGGGACGATGCTAGCTGAGCTGTAAGACCAATTATCAGTAAGCCTGTATTACAATATGTCCACAAAGGCATTAACATGATCACGTAACTGCATACATCAATGTAGATATTTCCGTTTTCAAATCTATATTTCAAAATATATTATCGAAAAGGTGGAATAGTAAAAAGTATTTCTTACAATTAATTTGGCATTATAACATCTCTATGGGATTTGCAATCCTGTAGTCAACTTGTAATCGTATTTACTGAGATATTTCTTTTCCGCCGACTTCCAAAAAGGAGATGGTACTCAATTCGACTGCATGTTTTTTTATGTGTGTTACCTCATAACTTTTTACTGGGTGAACCGATTTCGATGATTCTTTTTTTTATTTGAAAGCTGGTACTTCTCGTGTGATCAAGGTCAGACCAATAGTTTTTGAGTTATTCTTAATAACTTATATTGAAGTCGGCTGTACAAAATTTTTAATTTTAAATTATTTGATAAATATACTAGTAATGCTATTAAACATTACCAATATTCCCTTTAACAGCTTCTGGTAAGCGTAAAATGCGTTAGGAGTGTGGTTCGCGACAGTAGTCGAATGGCGGATTCGAGCCCACGACGCCGTGCCATTAGGCTACTGTCGCTACAAAGCAAAAATATGGAAGCACCTTTACGGTATGTCACCAGGGGGCTTATTAATACCAGTTTTTGCGAAAAGTGGAACGTTGGTAAAATGCAAAAAGTATTGCCCATTTATACATGACATCCATCAATATTTTTTCTTAGAGTCAAACACTTCATTTAAAATTTTAAAAAAGCTGTTACGTTTATTTAAATTGAAAACATTTTCAACTAAAGCAGAGGAGCTTTGCAGAATTTATAATTGGTGGACCTTATGTACTCATTCATACTTTATATATCATACATGACATATTAATGGCTTATTTTTGTAGGTCTTAACTTTTTGATAGTTCATATTTGTCATAGTTATAGTTCTAAGGTCATATTTATAAGGCAACGTGTATATATATTTCTAATATTGGTTAGCTACGCATATTTACGACCTTACAGTAATAACATACACATATTTACAACAAATCATTTGAGATATATATCTGTCTAAATCCAACGACTAACTTAGGAGCTCTCAGTAGAGAGTAAAGCTCGCTTTTCCCTATGGGATATAATATATTATATTATATATCATTTTATAATATATTATATATTATATACAGTGTGAGATATATCTTAATAGAGCGTCTTATACGTGGTAGAGCCATGTTGCAGCTATATTAGTAGTATAGTTGTAGCACGAATGGGTCGGTTCGATCGGAGAAGGACCATGCTCTCACAGAATACCAGTGTAAAGTAGCAGCTTAACGCTGCTGTGTTTCGTGTGGTGAGTGTAGAGAATCGGATACCCTTTTTACTGGAAAAGAGACATTCCATCTTAGTCCTCACGGGTGACAAAGTATCTGCATTTTGATTCTTTATTAGATATCTATGGGTCACAGCAACCACTTACCATCAGGTGGATTGTGTGCCACACTTACTTCTTTTCTAAGATTATTAATATGCCCTCTTTATACGGGAATAGTTTGCATTTCAGTAATGAAAGCATGGTGATATAGCACTTATGTTATTTGCAAACTGAAGTGTGTTCGCTTTAGTAGCTGGGTACTTATTATCTTATTCATCGTTTTTCAAAGTTTAAGAGAAGTTCGCTTTGTATTGAGTTCTGTGATGATCAGAGCAGGAGTGGAGTCTTTGATGTGTATAGTAATAATCCAGACGTTGGTTAGATATTTGAATATATAGGAAAGGCCATAACTGTGGTATATTTAAAATTAGCTGGTGACTTTTACTCTGTAATGGCGGTGTAAGCATATCAACTACCCCATATTATCATCCCGTGGGTGTTGCAAGAGTGGCAGAAGGAACCAAATGGGCAGCAGCGTCTTCCTAATATATATATAAATATATATAAGCGTGGCAACTATTGCAAATATACCCTTTATGGGGTAATGTATGGGAGGGGCCTATGTTCAGCAGACTTTTGATAGACTGTATCGGTAATGGTAGAAAATTGAATGGTTGATAAATTCAGTCGTGGTTGCCCAAAGCTAAGCGCATAAATTTCATATTATACGTTTTAGTTTTATTCCCGACACCAGAGAAATTGTTAATTGCAATTTAATTAATTATTTAGCTCGTGCTCGGGAGTAAAAAAATATAAAGATATCAACACCTCTGAGAATGAAAACATATAAAGGAATTGTAAATGCTAATTCGTTCTGTAACAGTAAGGCGTATTGTTTCCAGCTCTATAATTCTGTCAGAAATGAGAGGATGTTGATACTCAAAAGTCAAAAGTATAATAATTACTAATAGATTAATTTACTATTATATATAATTAGCGATTCGCTTAGCGATTTTTTATCCGATAAACAATTTTTCCAGCAGCGCCACCTAACGGTCCAATTGTGAATCTAAATCATCCACGGACCCACTCAAACGCACACAAAAAAATCATCAATATCTTTCGAGCAGTTTTCGAGTTTCAATTTATTTTTATATATAGAGATATTAAAAATATATAATATAGGCTGTTAGATTGCTTTTAATCCGAATGCGCGGCCAAAATTCAGGGTTATGATTTTCACGCGTATCATGTATATCGCATTTGTTTAAAACTATGTAATTAAATTAACTAATATTAACTTAAAGTATAATAATAAGATAATTTAATTACTTGCGGGCTCAATTAAAGCCTATTGGGTTTCAGTTTTAGCCGGTGATGTCGGTGGCCGTCACTGTCTGGTTTCGATGCAAAAACTAATTATCCCTTGGGCATAATATACGCAATAGTAAACCTTTTTCATGCTTTAATAATATTAATCCGTATTATACATACTAACTATATACATATATAAAGTATTGTGAACATATCTGGATGTTTATTACTCAATCACGTATCAACGGCTTAAGGGGTTTAGATGATATTTGGCATGACAGACCATGCCTTGAATTAATACTTGAATATTTTTAAGTAAGGAAAACAAAATATCGTGAGAGAGAGAGAGAGAGAGAGAGAAAAAATAGGTTTTTGTGTTTCTTTGTATTATAGCTCAAAACCTCAAAACTAGATTGTTCAACCAGTGCGTGTTGCCAGTGATAACCTATGGAACTGAGACGTGGTCCTTCACTGCTGGCCGTATGAGGAAGCTCAAGGTCGCTCAGCGGGCTATGGACAGGGCTATGCTCGGAGTTTCTCTGCGTGATATACTTAGAAAGGAGATAGATATCCGCAGTAGAACCAGAGTATCCGACATAGCCCAAAGAATTAGTATGCTGAAGTGGCAATGTGCCGGCCATATAGCTCGAAGAACCGACATCCGATGGGGAAGACAGGTTCTCGAGTGACAGCCTCGTACCGGCAGGTGAAGTTTGGGGCGTCTCTTCGCTCGATGGAGTGACGACCTGGTAAGACATGCAGGAGGTAAATGGATGCAGGTAGCTCGGGACCGTGCTTTGTGACATTCCTTGGGGGAGGCCTATGTTCAGCAGTGGACTTGTGAAGGGCTGTAATGATAATGATGATGATGATGATAATGTTTCTTTCTATGCGGGCTTAAATGCGAGTGAGCTAGTAAATGCTGTACGATTCTGTAATGCGCTTCCCTTAATAATAAGAAAATCTCCTAACAAGTAGATTTTAAAACAAAAGTAAAAGAACATTACCAATCCTCATCTAACACCTGATTAAATATTATTGATTTATATAAAATATATTATGTATTTTAACCTCATAGATATTTAAATAAGTATGATCTAAATAATGCGTGCGTGCGCCCGTGTGTATGTGTGTGTAGGTGTGTGGGCTGATAGAAAATGTCATATGGCATTAAGTCCGCCGTTTAAACCTTTAGTACAAAAAACGTTACATAAATAAATGATAAAGTTCAATGTTGGTGATACATGCACAATATATCTCTCTAAAGAGCTGTACAACGAGCCGTTTTAACTCAAGGGTTGACGCTTTCATAAAATTTTATAGTACTAGAGCAATCCGAGTCCAATACCCAACATTAATGAAATTGTTAATTGAAATTGAACTCAATGGAAAGCACCGAGAGAACACAAGCCTGTCTGTGAAGTAAATTATCATTCTAGTAAGTATATTTTTTATGAAATTGGAGTGGCATACGAAATTATTGTCCACCTGATGGAAAGCGGCTACTGCAGCTATGAACACCAAAAAATGTCCCTTAAAAGTTTACATTATTTTAAGGACATTGACATGTACTTTTTATTATAAACTAGCGATCCGCCCCGGCTTCGCACGGTTTATTTCTAGATCTCGACAAAAACGCCACCTAACGTGTCCAATTGTAAATCTAAACCATTGTCTAATCAACTTAATCACACACAAAATTTCATCAAAATCGGTCCAGCCGTCTAGGAGAAGTTCAGTCACATACACACGGACAGAAGAATTATATAATATTTAATATGCATGTATTATACATATAAACCTTCTTTTTGGATCATTCTGTCTATTGATGAAAAGATGACGGGAAGCGACCTTGTTTTACACTACGTAGAGATTACATATTATGTTTTTTAAAGAAACAAAAACTATTGTGGTTTTCGTTTTTTTTTCCATAACACATTAAGATTTTCCTCCATATTATGAAGGTGTTTTATAGATCAGGAACAATTATTTGTAGTCCATGCAAACGCTTGTTCTGTGCGCGATTCGAATAAGACTCCATAGCGTCACAGCCAAATGCTTTACTCACTGCGCTACCGTGCCGTAAATAAATAAAAAAAATCAATACCTATATGAAATAAATTTAAAAAGTAATTGTTCATTTGAATTTCGTCTGTAATACAAGGTGCACTTAATTTATTAAAAATGGGCTGTAAAAAATAAATGAATGATAGTTAATAATCTACAAAACAACAACTCAATAATTAATTTGAAGTAAAAACTTTCGTGAATCGTGATTTGAAACTCGATGAAAAGAATAAGCGACACTAAAAAGAGACAAACGTATACATCTATAGCACATAGCGTGCGAGAGAATGAGATAGAATACAGTATACAGTGTTTCCTATTATCTATAATCATTGAGTTATATGTACTACGTACTAGAGAAGCTATTCCAAACAAAAATTGTGCGCTACTCTATGTCTTCGCGCATGCGCCGGAGATAGTAGAGTCGCGTATGCGCGAAGACTTTAATTTAATGTAAAATAAGAAATATTTTAAATATAAGAATTTAATATAAAATACTAATATAAAATATATATAAGAATTGAATATAAAATACTCTTATTTTAATCTAAACAAACATATTTCTAAATAAAATATTACAATTTATCTTATGAAATTCACAAATCTTCAATTAACGCAATATTTAGTTTAGTGTACGGATTGCAGTACCGTTCAGTTGAAAATAGTCAATGTTCGGAATGCGAAATCTATTACATAATATATCGATGTCTATAATATAAAATATATAACGTATAATATAATTTTTAAACTTGGTAACACTAAAAAAACCGTACAATTATCCTACTCTTGATACTCTGAATTAGTCTCATTCTTTCGCTGAAGGTTTCACCTCTACCGCGTGTAATGTTTTTTTTTATTCACTCATTGAGTTATATCTACCGAAATCCACTGCTGAACATAGATTGCTCAGGTCCTCTTAGAGAGGGGTCACTTTTTATAGTTGCCATGCTTCGCAGGCGAGCTGGCAACGGCAGGTTTTTATTATTTTAGCTCTTAAGGCGATGCCCCGACTAAAACCTTGCGATAGTGCGTTTTTCTTCGTTATTCAGAGACTATTATCTCATCAGTTATATTAATGTTCGATATCCTATCATCACATTCCGCGTACTAATTTGTTCTTATGTGTTATAAATGCATTTAAAATCTAAGTTTAAAAATGACTAAAATTATTGATTACATGCATCTGTTGCTAAAGGCAACGCTCTAATCATTTGAGGATTATTGTGCACGACGCAACAATATTAAACAAACGAAAGAAAATGCTTATTGTAACCGGCGCTAGTTGAACAACCTAGGAGCGGTGGGCGGGGCCATGACGACGGTGTAATTATCAGGCCACGCCTCTGGTTCGACAACTAGCAAGGGTTATACGGCGGAACTAGCGCAACCTTATGTTGAATTTAAATTATAATTTGTGTAAATAATTGTATTACTTGTATCGAACGATAAAAAATAATGATTGTATTATAACTAAGTTTAAGGTTGAGTTGTAACTGTGCAATAACTCTCCCAAATAAAGGCACCGTATGAACAGGGAGAGTTAGCATAGTCTTCTAATGAAAACTATAATTGTTAAATATAATAAATGTTTACTTTATTATATAATAAATATATTAGGCCGTTAGGCACATAAAAAAATAGTAGTAGTGTAACCAAAGAGCATGTTATCGTGACGCGGCCGCGGAGCAAATGAAGCCTCGCGCACCGCGCCACGACGTTTTATATTTATAGTGCTGAGGCGGGGGGAAGGATTCTCCGCCTAAAGCAGCTGAAAATTATAATGTAAACCCGTAAATAAGTAAAAATATTGATACGTACACCCTAGTCTAACAAGTAGTTATAAGAATATTATATAGTGAATTATGTTTATTAGTTTGTAAGGTTATTAAATAAATAAAGATAGGCGCGGGGGTGAGGCAAGGGTCCGCTGGCCAGCAGCGGCCAAATCATATAAAAGACGGGCCGGCCGCTAGGGTCAGCAGTCGCTCTCCAGCCACCGAAAAGGCACCAGCAAGAAAAGAAAAAGTACAAGTTCCTCCTCACCGCCGCTTGCCTCCAGTTAAAAGCAAGACCAGCGCGTTTTATTCCATTTTTCGCACGGCATTACGGCGATCCGTAATATTAATGGTCCTTCGAGAAGCCGGATTACTAGAAGAAAAAGACAATATCGGTCTTGGTATTGCCGGAAGAAAGAAGCAAACCGCAAGAACGAAAAAATATTATTGTGAAGAAGAATGGTGATTACGCGTAGTAACAACGGAGAATCATCGAAGCGTCGCAAGGATGAACAAACAACCCAGGGGGCCACAGAAGAGGCCTCCGGGGGCGACTCAGCCGCTAGTGGTTCAACAAACACCACTAGCGAAACCACAACGGTCAGCGATACGACCGCTACCTCGGCAACCGATAGAACAACCGCAACGGAAGAAACCCAGCAAGAGGGTGATCAAAGATCGCAGTGCACATTGAAGCCCGGCGAGACTAGGTCACGCCGCTCCGTAGCCTCACGCAAGAGACTCCTCGCGGAGTTAGAGGCGAAAGAGCGGTTAGCCGAACTCAAGCTCGAGCAGGCTCAGTTGCAAGCAAGAACAGAATTGCAAGAAATACACGTGCAGCGACTACAAGCAGAAGCCGGATCAACCGATGAAGATGAAGAAATAGAAGACGATTTGGCATCAGTGCGCATTAGTACATGGTTGCAAGAAAAACCTACGCCTCAGCCCGCGCCACAACCCGCGCCACAACCCGCGCCGCAGCCCGCGCCGCAACCCACGTCGTACTTCGCGCCGCAACCAGCACTGCAGATCGCACCACCCGTACTTCAACAGTGTGCGCCGCAATACGCTCCGCAACATACCGCGCCGCAGAAAGAAGACTATGGACAGGCGCAGCAGCAAATCGACGTCGCTACCTTAGCCGCTGCTCTATCACAAGCAGTACGAAGCACAAGGGAGCCGCCGAAATATATACAAGAGCTGCCCTCATTCAATGGTAGCAGCAAGGAGTGGCTCAGCTTCAAGACAATGTACGAAGAATCTTCAAAGTACTTCACGGCGAACGAAAACATAGCGAGAATACGCCGAAGCTTAAAAGGGACAGCAAAAGAAGCCGCAGGTTGCCTACTTATAAGCCAACCAGATCCCAGAATTATAATAGAAGCTTTGGAAAGGAGATTCGGACGACCAGAAGCGTTAATTCACTTGGAAATAGAGAAGCTGAAGCTGCTGAACAAAGTTACGGACAATCCCAGGGAGCTATGCATATTCGCAAATCGCATAGCGAACGTAGTGGGCACCGTGGAAGCACTCAAGAAAGCACACTATCTGCATAGTCCAGAAATGACGCGAGTTATCACAGACAAACTCACGCCCATATTGAAAAGCAAATGGTACGACTATGCAGCCAGAAAGAAAGAAGATATCCCAGAGCTTAAGAAGATATCAATGTTCTTAAACGAAGAAGCGGATAAATGCAGCGCGTATGCCTTGCCGGAGTTCATCGCAGAGGACAGCGAAACGAGAGAGCGAAGACCGAGAAAAATAGAACGTGCCTTCGCCACAAGCAAGAAACCATATGAAGAACGCTGCCCTCAATGCAAACAAGAACACAAACTGCCCGATTGCAAGTCATACGCCGCTCTGTCCACAAATGACAGATGGGAAGTAGCAAAGAAGTACAATATCTGCTACCGCTGTCTGCGAGGCAAACATCGTCGATTACTGTGCAAAGCTCCACCGTGCGGAAAAGGCGGATGCATGATGAAACACCATAAATTGTTGCATCACGACAGAACAGCAGTAATGGAAAAAGAACCCGCTATGGAAACCGCAACATCGGCAAAGGAGGTCAACACAGCGACTCGACCGTACAAGCACCGCCGCGCTTACCTAAAGATTGCGCCCGTAACAATAAGGGGGCCGCTAAGCTGCGTCGAAACATACGCATTATTGGATGAAGGGAGCACGGTCACCTTAGTCGATGCCTCAATCGCCGACGTCATCGGCGCCGACGGCCCAGCCCACACAATGTGGATACAAGGGGTCGGCTCGGAGGTGAAACACGAGAAGAGCAAGATCGTCAGCTTTAAAATAAGAGGAACGTACGCGCAAGAAGAACACAACATAGAAGCAGCGCGTACTGTAGAGCGGTTGGACTTCGCGCCAGAATCCGTGAATGAAGATCACTTGGGGAATTGCCCACATCTGTTGGATATCAAAGAGGATATCACCTACGAACGCGCCTCACCGAAAGTACTAATCGGGCAAGATAACTGGCACCTATTAGTGTCTAGAAAACTGCGCGTCGGCCGTCGAGACCAACCAGTCGCCTCATACACCAACCTGGGCTGGGTTCTGCATGGCTGTCATAGCTCATTGACGTCGACGGTCACCTTCTGCGGCAGACTACATCAGAGGGAAGATGCACCACCGATAGAAGAAGAAATAAAAAATTATTTCAAATTAGAGTCGCTGTGCATCGAGCCGAGAAGACCGAAAGAAGATCCCGAGCAGCGAGCCATGCAAATATTGGACGAAACCAGCCAGAGGTCAGCGGACGGCAGCTTCGAGACAGGGTTGTTATGGAAACAAAAGGACTTCCAAATACAAAATAATTATAAAGAAGCGGAAAGGCGCCTGCACAACTTAGAGAAGAGGCTCGACCGAGACAGCAATCTCAAGCTACAGTACGAAGAACGCATCGAGAACCTCTTCAACTCGGGTTACGCAGAGCGCGCGCCAATGCCACCGCCGCAAGGAAGGACATGGTATCTGCCACACTTCCCAGTCATCAACCCTGCGAAACCGAACAAACCGCCGAGATTGGTACACGACGCCGCAGCGAAGACAGCCGGAATATGTCTCAACGATATGCTTCACTCGGGGCCCGACTTATTACAATCACTGCTCGGAGTGATCATGAGGTTCCGACAGTATCCGTATGCAGTGAGCGCCGATATAAAAGAAATGTTCATGCAGATTAAAGTGCGCAAAGAAGATAGAGACGTTTTACGTTTCTTGTGGAGAGGCAAGCGGCGGGAGGACCAACCGGAGGAATATAGGATGACGTCAATCATCTTTGGAGCGACATCATCACCATGCACAGCATTATACATCAAAAATAAAAATGCTGAAGAACATGCAGAAGCGTACCCAGAAGCTGCGGTCGCCATAAAAAGAAACCATTATATGGACGACTACTTGCAGAGCTTCCACTCTGTCACGGAAGCTCAGCAAACAGTAAAAGCAGTCGATCACGTCCACAAACAAGCGGGATTCGTACTCAGCGGGTGGACATCGAACGAAGAAAAAACAATAGAAGAAATAACGACAGAGCATAGACAACACGACGCGACCGTGTGCCTGGGCGGAAAAGAAACTGAGAAGACGCTAGGGCTGCTCTGGCATGTACAAAGCGATCATATTGGATTCAATACTAACAATATGAAGATGCCTGCCGACGTAAAAGAAAAACAACGCTTGCCAACTAAACGAGAAGCGTTGAGCGTCATAATGGCATTATTTGATCCGCTGGGGTTAATATCACCGGTGACCACCCCAGCGAAGAGAATATTTCAAGACACATGGCGTTACAAGGCGGACTGGGACGACCCTCTGCCAACAGAATTAAAAGAAAAATGGGAAGGCTGGATTACTTCACTTAACGCCATAGAACAACTAAGAATACCGCGATGCTACGATTACAACCCGGTGTCGACGCGCCAACTACACACATTCGTCGACGCAAGCGAGGAGGCCTACGCAGCAGCAGTGTATTGGAGAACGGAGCGAGCAGACGGCAGCGTTAACATATCATTGGCCGCCGCCAAGAGCCGCGTAACACCACTGAAACCAGTTTCCATACCACGGCTCGAGTTACAAGCGGCACTGCTGGGAGCTCGTCTTGCGCAGACCGTGATCGATGAACACGATGGCGACATAGCAGGCAAGACATACTGGTGCGACTCCCGTACTGCACTGGTGTGGATAAGATCGGAGCCTCGCGCGTACAAAGCTTTCGTCGCTCATCGCCTGGCGGAGATAGAAGATACGACCAAAAAGAACGAGTGGCGTTGGCTACCGTCTAAAGAAAACGTGGCGGACGACGCAACCCGAGCCACACCAGAAGGGTTCGACGAGTCGCACCGATGGTTCCGAGGGCCCCCGTTTCTGCAGCGTCCACCGGCAGAATGGCCGCAGGAAGAGAAAACGACACAATATGACACCGGGGAAGAGCGAGAAATATGTAACATCGCTGTTAAAAGTGAAGACTCGACAACAACACATCTTCCACAGATAGGAAGATTTTCTAAATGGATTCGCCTCATAAGGGCGACAGCGAGAGTCCTCCTATTCATCGACATGTGCAGACCAAACAAGCACGTAGTGAAGGCTGGGCGTAAACGCAACAAAGCAAGACAAGGTAGCGACCCTGGCTGGCAGAGAACAAACAAACGCAACACCCCCGCCAAGGAGAAAAAGGCGACTCCTACTGCCTCATCGCTTGTAGGAATACCGGCCGCTTATCATATGAGAGCCGAACAACTGTGGGTGCAAGCCAGTCAGCGGGAAAGCTTCACGAAGGAGCTCAAGAGAATCACCAGCGGAAGTGTTCCGGGAGGCGACGACAAACTAGGCCACCTGAGCACATACATTGATGAAGAGGGGACCCTACGCCTCAGAGGTCGAATAAAAGCGGCATCAGAAGTGGAGGACGACATGTACGACCCTCCCATATTAGACGGGAAGCACGCATACACTCGCCTGTACATAGCACACGTACACGAGAGGCTGCATCACGGAGGCGTGGAAACAGTTGTGAATGAATTAAGACAGAGATTGTACGTAAGAAAAATACGTCCAGTAGTGAAAACTGTCGTCAAAGGATGCCTGCCGTGCCGTCTAAGAAAAGCCAAGCCTGCATCACCGTCTACAGGAAACCTGCCGTCCGCACGCCTCGCTCATCACGCACGTCCGTTCACATACACCGGACTAGACTACTTCGGGCCAATAGAAGTCACAGTGGGACGACATCGCGAAAAGCGCTATGGCGCGTTATTTACCTGCATGACGTCGCGAGCAATACACATAGAAGTAGCCCACTCGTTGAGCGCAGACTCAGCCGTGTCGGCACTTAGGCGTTTTATGAGCAGAAGAGGATGCCCAAAAGAAATATGGAGTGACAACGCTACGTGCTTCAAGGCAGCAGACAAGGAGATGGCCGAAGCAGCACTCGCAGCCCTCGAGCACGAAACCACGTGTCAACAGATTGTGTGGAAGTACATACCGCCATCAGCACCGTTCATGGGCGGCGTATGGGAGCGAATGGTTCGCTCCGTAAAAGAAGCCCTACGCGTCACCCTCAACGAGCGCTATCCCAGCGACGAAACATTGGGGACCCTGCTCGCCGAGGTCGAAAATACTGTAAACTCCAGACCTCTCACACACGTCTCAGTCGACCCAGGAGACCCTGAAGCCATCACGCCGAATCACATCCTCATCGGTCCCAACTCGCACGTACCTGCGCCGGGACACTTCAGCAAGAATGACGTGACGGCCCGCCAGCAATGGAAACGAGCTCAAGCCCTAGCCGACGTGTTTTGGAGAAGATGGGTTAAAGAATACCTGCCCCTACTCCAACACCGGCGGGAGCCCAGCAGCATAGGAGTATCGCCGAAGATTGGAGACCTAGTCATCATTTGTGACTCCAGTCTACCACGCAACACCTGGCCCAGAGGGAAAATAAGTAAGGTATATCCTGGCGTCGACGGAGAGGTACGAGTAGTGGACGTAACCACCGGCAGTGGGCACATACTAAGAAGACCAACGAAGAAGATCGTCGTGCTACCAGAGGGATCGCAGCGTGGCGACGGCGGGAGAATGTGCACGACGCAACAATATTAAACAAACGAAAGAAAATGCTTATTGTAACCGGCGCTAGTTGAACAACCTAGGAGCGGTGGGCGGGGCCATGACGACGGTGTAATTATCAGGCCACGCCTCTGGTTCGACAACTAGCAAGGGTTATACGGCGGAACTAGCGCAACCTTATGTTGAATTTAAATTATAATTTGTGTAAATAATTGTATTACTTGTATCGAACGATAAAAAATAATGATTGTATTATAACTAAGTTTAAGGTTGAGTTGTAACTGTGCAATAACTCTCCCAAATAAAGGCACCGTATGAACAGGGAGAGTTAGCATAGTCTTCTAATGAAAACTATAATTGTTAAATATAATAAATGTTTACTTTATTATATAATAAATATATTAGGCCGTTAGGCACATAAAAAAATAGTAGTAGTGTAACCAAAGAGCATGTTATCGTGACGCGGCCGCGGAGCAAATGAAGCCTCGCGCACCGCGCCACGACGTTTTATATTTATAGTGCTGAGGCGGGGGGAAGGATTCTCCGCCTAAAGCAGCTGAAAATTATAATGTAAACCCGTAAATAAGTAAAAATATTGATACGTACACCCTAGTCTAACAAGTAGTTATAAGAATATTATATAGTGAATTATGTTTATTAGTTTGTAAGGTTATTAAATAAATAAAGATAGGCGCGGGGGTGAGGCAAGGGTCCGCTGGCCAGCAGCGGCCAAATCATATAAAAGACGGGCCGGCCGCTAGGGTCAGCAGTCGCTCTCCAGCCACCGAAAAGGCACCAGCAAGAAAAGAAAAAGTACAAGTTCCTCCTCACCGCCGCTTGCCTCCAGTTAAAAGCAAGACCAGCGCGTTTTATTCCATTTTTCGCACGGCATTACGGCGATCCGTAATAATTATACTAATGGATACATAGTTTAAAATCTATATTATTCAAGTTTTATTTAATTTTTAAAGTTCGCTTTTCTTTTTTAATTAAAATTAATTCCAAAAATTGTGTGAGTTCTATGATAAATGGGCGTACGCAGAGTACGGGCGGCAGTGCACTGCATGCTCAAGGTTATTTGGTCAAGGAAACGCCTTAACAGGAGTATGCTGCTGCCCATTCCATGTTACTGTTTACCTCTAATACAACACCAACGGGATAATACGGGGTAATGGATTTACGTACTACTACTATACGTCATATGGGTAAATCAGGAATGTCTAGAACAGGTAAATGAAATTGTATACTTGGGGAGTGCTTTTAGCCGGGATGGAAGATGTGATTTAGATGTGGACAGGCGTGTCGCTGCCGGGAACAAAGTCAATGGTGCCCTAACTGCGTTAGTCAAAAGGCAAGGCGTAGCGAAGAGTGCACGCCTTGCAATACATAACGCAGTGTTGGTACCGACTTTGTTATATGGCAGCGAAACCTGGGTATGCCAGAAGAAGCATAAAAGTAAGTTGAATGCAGTGGAGATGCGATCTCTTCGTAAAATGTGCGGCGTTACCATGGCCGACCGAAAGCGAAACGAAGAGATTCGCAATATGGCAGGTTTGAAAGATGACCTTATCACAAAAATTGATAAAGGCGTGCTTCGGTGGTTTGGGCACGTTGAGCGAATGAGTGAAGACCGAATGGTGAAGAAAATATATAGCGCGAAAGTTAATATTAAAAGGTGTCGAGGTAGACCGAGACTAACTTTCGAAGACCATGTGAGCAAATTGCTCGAAGAGGGTAGGGTCAAAAGTACTCGGATACCTAGACGTGCATGCATGAAGAAGATAATGAATCTGAAAGAAGCGAAAGAGGTTTGTAAGGATCGTGACACTTGGCGATCTGTTCTCTCTGGCTACCCCGTCAGGGATTGTGCGTGAAGATAAGTAAGTAAGTAAGTACTATACGTCAGTTTTGTTTGATGATGTTAAAATTAACTGTTTTATATTCGTATTACACTATTGATTCGCACTTGCTTCGCACGAGTGATTTCTGCTACTCGACAACAGCGCCACCTACCGGGTCCAACTATAGCTAAGAAACATCCAGGTTACCCCTAAAGTACCCCATAAAAATTTCATCGAAATCGGTCAACCCGTTTAATAGGAGAAGAATTAAAAACACACGCACACCAGAAATTTATATATAAAGGTATATAGTCACACGGAACGGATATATTTTCACAACATACATTGACGCGTAACAAGCATTAATTGCGTCCCGCGTACGTAATTAGTTGGTCCTGCGTGTTCGTTCATCGGTGCGTACCATTAATTTCGGTGCAGTTGCTCCGGACAATCGCTGTTAATTAAAATCACATCCAATCTGTTAGAGAACGCAGTTTTGTTTAATACATTTTTGCACATACGGGCGGGTCAAAAAGTTGGGGTGGAGGACTTTTTTGCTGTCGCTACTTGTTGACTCAATACAACTATGAATAACAAGTTTCAGCCAGATCGGTTCATTAACCTTTGAGATAACAGCGTTTTTATACGTGGTAGAGCCATGCTGCAGCTATATTAATTGGATAGTTGTAGCACGAATGGGTCGGCTTGACCGGGGAAGGACCATGCTCTCACAGAATACCAGTGTAAAATAGCAGTTTGATACTGCTGTGTTTCGTATGGTGAGTGTAAAGAAACGGAGACTCTTTTTACTGGAGAACAGGCATTCCATCTTAGTCCTCACGGGTGACAACGTATCTGAATTTTGATTATTTATTGAGGATGGATGTAGATGTCTATGGGTCACATCAACCACTTACCATCAGGTGCACTGTGAGCTCGTTGACACCCTATACTATAAAAAAAAAACAAGTCAATCGAGCTGTGAAAACTAACTATACAGAAAATTGAGTTCATGTGCTCGTAAGTTTTGTATGTTCTTATGATGTTTACTGCCATGTAGAGAGGGCGTTAGAGAATTCACTGTGCTATATCATCCCGTAAGTGTTTTAAGGCGATAGAGAGAATTGAATCACGAGATGAGAAAAAGCATCATCCAAATAACTACCTAAAAACAAAAACTACGGTTTCTTACCCGCTTACCAAGCGTGGCAACTATTGTGACAACATATATGTCCCTTGTAAGAGGCAATGTATAGAGAGGCCAATATTCAACAGTGTCGAAAATACCAGTAGAGCTACGCTGCAGCTATAGTAATTGTATAGTTGTAGCACGAATGGGTCGGCCCGACTGGGGAAGGACCACGGTCTCACAGAATACCAGCAAAAAATAGCAGCTTAAAGCTGCTGTGTTTCGTATGGTGAGTGTAGAGAACCGGAGACCCTTTTTACTGGAAAGGAGGCATTTCATCTTAGTCCTCACGGCTGACAACGCATCTGCATTTTAATTCGCAAACGAAGATAGATGTAGATGTCTATGGGCCACAGTAAACACTTACCATCAGGTGGACTGTGTGCTCGTTTGTCACCCTTGTTCAATAAAAAAATACCAAGTGTACCGGAAAAATCTTATTGCTTTCGATAAATGATTGGTTGAGTCGCTACTCAGACCAGCCAGCAGCGTCAAAGATGCGTAAGGTAAAACACAACAACACACGCAAACAAAAACGCGTGACAACTGAGCTAAGTCTTACAACGGGAGATGCCCAACTCCAACAGTAGACTTTTTAAAATAATTTTAGATTTTTTTTTTACAGAATACTAAGCAGTGATGGTAACATGACTTTTTGTTAATTTTACAATTAAGATCAAAGTACTTGTTCTAGTAGTAGTGCGAAAGTAGTCGAATAGTAGATTACTTCTCACTGCGTTACACGTGTGTATTACATTAATAAATTTGCTCGCGTAGTGGGTAATGGGTCGCATTGTAAATTTGACACATGTATCTCACGTGATATTTGTGATTATATATGTCGCAGTCCTATTTTTAGAACTAGGCACATCGCAATCTGCCTGGCCATTTCATCGTACAACGTTAACATATTAAAAAAACGAATGTACCTATCCAGTAATATTAGTGATAGTAAGTCAAGGTGCGGCCAAATTCTGATACATTTATAAGTATTAGGTACATATAAATAAGATTGAAGTGTTTACTGAGCTGAGTATTATACTCGTAATGTATATTTGCATGTCATTAAGAGATGAATAATCATATCTAAAAATTTTGTCTGCCTGTCTGTTAGACTGTCTGTCTGTTAGTCAGTCTGTCAGTCTATCCGGGCTAATCTTTGGAATGGCTGAACTGATCGTAATGAAACTTTACGTAATGGAAAGCAATGCCAGTAATGATCTAAAAAACAGAGAGATGTTTTTGGAAGAAACGAAAAATTGATAGAATAATTAATGATCTTTAATTATGTTAAATTTTGCATTAACCCCAACGCCACATTTAATAGATAAAAACCAGACAAAGCCAGGGCAGCTCTTAGTATTATATAAATTATGCACAAAGTGCTATGACAGGTAAATAATGGTCCAAATCATGAAATGGCGGTATGTCAAGAAATGCCCAGGATGATTACAATGTGCCTAATTCTACGATTATACTACGACGAATACATACAGTCCCCACATGTCTTTTAACTTTGTTAAAAAAAAAACTCCATGCGATAATGATCTAAGATCCATGACGTTGTGAGGCATGCAATTGTCATTTACGATATTTAATTCATTACAAGAAACTATGGCGTCAAATATTCCTGTATAATTGCTATATAAAAATAAAAAGTAAACATATGGACAGTTGGTAAAAAGTAAGATATTTCAATAGTCATGTTTTTTTGTTTATACCAAGTAGCTTTTCGTAGTGGCTGCGTCAGTGAATTCACTACCCCATATCATCCCGAGACGAGTAGCAGCATCTTTCTGATTACAACTAAATAATAAAAAACCATTGAAGTAACAGGTAGCACGTAAGTATATTATTCTTCAAAATAAAAGAACTGCTTTTTGTCGACCCGACTGCTAAGCATAGCAACTAAAGGGGAGGTCTATGTTTGGCGGTGGGCTTTTGATAGTGATGTAGTGATGATGTGATGTGGCCTATATATCAGCTACATTAAGTTTTATACGTGGTAGAGCCATGCTGCAGCTATATTACTGGTATAGTTGTAGCACAAATGGGTCGGCTCGACCGGGGAAGGACCACGCTCTCACAGAATACCAGCGTAAAATAGCAGCTTGATACTGCTGTGTTTCGTATGGTGAGTGTAGAGAACCGGAGACCCTTTTTACTGGAAAAGAGGTGTTCTATCTTATCGTCCTGTGCGTGTTGTAAGAAACGGTAGAGGGAAACTAAAACAGGAGATGGGCAGCAGAATCTTCATTATAGCAGGAGAATAAAAATAAAAACTTCGGTTGCCAGACAAGCATGGCAAATATGACAAAATCCCCGATATGAGGCAATCTATGTGAGAGGCCTATGTTCAGCAGTGGACTTTTATAGCCTGTAATACTCAAACTCGACGAGTCTTATCCGGCACTATTCCGAAGATATCCCGGACGTCAGTCTGAGCGAGATTAGAATGGCTCTCCAGCATCTTAAAAACAGCAAGGCCCCAGGCGAGGATGGAATTACAGCGAAGCTTCTGAAAGCGGGTGGAAAACCGGTACTTGAAGTCCTTCATAAGCTCTTTAATTCCGTCCTCTATGGTGGCATTACACCGGAGGCGTGGTGCAGAAGTGCGGTGGTCTTGTTCTTCAGGAAAGGTGACAACGCTCTCTTGAAGAACTACAGACCGATTTCCCTTCTGAACCGCGTATACGTGCTGTTTTCGAGAGTCATTACGAATCGTCTTGCGTGCAGACTTGACGACTTCCAGCCTCCCGAAGAAGCCGGTTTCCGAAAGGGCTTTAGCACCATAGACCACATACATACCCTTCGGCAAGTTGTACAGAAGTCCGAGGAGTACAATTTGCCACTATGCGTGGCATATGTGGACTCTGAGAAAGCCTTTGATTCCGTCGAAATTTGGGCGGTGCTGCAGTCCCTTCAGCGGTGCCATGTTGACTGTCGGTGTATCGAAGTGCTGAAGTGCTTGTACAGTAGGGCTACGATGGCTATCCGAGTACAGAGCCAGAGTACGAAACCTATCCAATTGCAGAGAGGTGTAAAACAGGGTGACATTATATCCCCGAAACTCTTCACCGCTGCATTTGAAGACGTTTTCAAGCTTCTGGACTGGAAAGGATACGGTATTAACATCAATGGCGAGTAAATCACTCACCTTCGATTTGCCGACGATATAGTCCTTATGACAGAATCGCTGGAGGATCTAAGCACCATGCTCAATGACCTCAATAGTGTCTCCCTACGGATAGGTCTTAAGATGAATACGGACAAAACAAAGATCATGTTCAATGTCCATGTCACACCTATGCCGGTAGTTGTTGGGAGCACTAAGCTCGAAGTTGTTGACGAGTTTGGTTAAATAGTCCGACTAGGTAAGTCCAACTTCGACCGCGAGGTCAATCGACGGATTCAACTCGGCTGGGCAGCGTTCGGGAAACTACGACACATCTTCTCGTCAGACATTCCTCAAAACCTTAAAACGAAATTATACAACCAGTGCGTGTTGCCAGTGATGACTTACGGATCTGAGACGTGGTCCTTCACTGCTGGCCGTATGAGGAAGCTTAAGGTCGCTCAGCGAGCTATGGAGAGGGCTATGCTCGGAGTTTCTCTGCGTGATAAACTTAGAAATGAGGAGTGCCCGACATAGCCCAACGGCAGAAGTGAAGTGAAGTGGCAGTGGGCTGACAACCGATGGGGAAGAAAGGTTTTTGAGTGGCAGCCTCGTACCGGTAGGCGAAGTGTAGGGCGACCCCCCACGAAATGGAGTGACGACCTGGTAAGACAAGCAGGAAGTCGATGGATGCAGGTGGCTCAGGACCGTGCTTTGTGGCATTCCTTGGAGGAGGCCTATGTTCAGTAGTAGATTTATGAAAGGCTGTAATGATGATGATGATGACTCAAACTCTACTTAATTTTAAAACGCCGTTAAGCCTCGTGCTGTCTCTCTCATTTTAAGTCAAAATGACTGTGACAACATAAGACATAACTGCAGCGTTTGAGTAGGTATTTGGTCATAAGTTTAATATCTTCAGTGCCTGATAAATAAACTTGGAACTGAAACTATGTCTTAACTCTAACTCCACATTAAAATTATAATGTTTGAACGCCTTAAACGATTGTTTATATTCATAGCCCTTTTGTCATACATTCGCGAACAGTCCCCGCTTGTGTCTGAACAATGGCCGTCCGCAATGCATCAGAACATACTTGAAACATTGCATTCATTATGCGAGGCGACGAGTTATATGATGTACCGTAATAAATTTTAATGTTTATGTAACGTCCCTATATACACTTAGCGTATGAATAACACGATTGAATTGCGATTGTTATTACAATTACGTTTGCATTACATTTATATCTTTGTTTTATAAGTCTTATATTAAATGAAACTACGAGTAATAAAATTAGTTTCATTTAATGTGTAGTGTTCGCGTAAATATATGAAAACATTTAATCTTATATGTTAAAGGACTAAACATGATTAATTTATAATTTTGCATCGAAATTGCTCCATATCTCTCTCAAAAGTGAACCAGTCTGTGCCCTGCTGTGGGACACATACAGTCTGTAACTTTACTGTCCTTTACGTTACTTCGTAATATGGGATGACATTTTTAATGAAACTATTTAGACAATATAGAGGTTGTGATATTCTTTAATCCACTCAAAAGGTATTTTTTTTTTACTTTTCACAAAAAGTGAAAACCAACTTCATAGAACTAAAAGTAATAATAATAAGCCCTTGAAGTAATCACCTTCGTTGTGTGCGTATCATAAGACCCAGCTAGAGAAAATTCTTCGACCATTTCCACCAGTTTTCTGCCGACTTCAAAAAGGAGACGGTACTCAATTCGACTGTATGTTTCTTTCTAATGTGTGTTACCTCATAACTTTTTACTGAGTGAACCGATTTCGATGATTCCTGATGATTGATGAGCTGGTACTTTGCATATAGTCCCATATGAATTTTGTCAAGGTCAGACCAACAGTTTTTGAGTTATTCTTAATAATTTATATTGAAGTCGGCTGCACAAAATTTTTAATTTTTAATTATTATTGTGTTATGCTCTAAGGATAACTTAAATTAACAATTTCAAAACCCACGAAACCAAAAGAGCTGGTGGTTTTCAAACGACTGAACAGATCTTTTTTGAAACATACTAAGAACACTCTCATTTGTGACGCCTTTCAAACGAAAAAAAACTTAAACCAAAATCGGTTCATCCGTTCAGGAGCTATGATGTCACAAACAGACACATACATACACAGACACACACTACAAACATATAACGTATGTATATGTATTCGTTGCGGGTTGAAAATAAGCTAGATCGGCGTCTGGGACTTGCGTCAGAGGAACAAGACAGCTGGTAATGCGTTCACAAGCCCGCTTGCCAAGTGTGGTGGTGACGGCAAATTCTTATTATAATGCGAAACGTCCATATCCAGCGGTGCACTGTTGCGTTCTTCTAGGAACCTCTTGAGGTTTCTTCCGTTGCAGTGGCCCCTTCTGTTGTAGGGGGGATTTGCGTTAGTCGTCACTCTCGGCAGGTAGATTAAAAATCGGAGTGCTGTCTGGTACGTGAGCACCTTAGACTTTGCTGCTCTAATGGGGTTAAGTGAATAGGGTGATTCATCTTAAAAGTAGGTAATGTGGTCACTCTGTGGCCCATAGATATATTTATCTACCATTTTTTTAATATAGAATAAAGGTGACAAACGAGCACACTGTCCAACTGGTGGTAAGTGGTTGCTGTGGCCTATAGACATCGACATATATCTCCGTTTGCGAATTAAAATGCAGATGCGTTGTTACCCGTGAGGATTAAGATGGAATGCCTCTTTTCCAGTATTTTTACTCCGGGTCTCCGGTTCTCTACACTCACCATACGAAGCACAGCAGTGTTAAGCTGCTATTTTACGCTGGTTTTCTGTGAGAGCGTGGTCCTTCCCCGGTCGAGCCGGCCCATTAGTGCTACAACTACACTACTAATATAGCTGCAGCGTGGCTCTACCAAGTATTAAATATACTTTTTATCATTATTAATTGAAAATCAAAATGCAGATGCGTTGTCTCGCCTGAGAACTAAGATGGAATGTCTCTTACCAGTAAAAATCGTCTCCGGTTCTCTTCATTCACATACGAATCACAGCAGTATTATGATGTTTTGTATAACCGACTTCAAAAAGGAGGAGGTACTCAATTCAACTGTTTTTTATGTGTTGTTACCTTATAAGTTTTTCTAAGTGAACAGATTTTGATGATTATTTTTTTATTTGAAAGCTGGTACTTTTCAGAGGTCTGACCAGTAGTTTTTGAGTTATCCTTAATAATTTATGTTGAAGTCGGTTGTACATTTTAAATTTTACCACTTTTAGGCTGGTATAGTTAGGTCCGTGCTAGGATTTTCCCCTGCATTGAGAATGCATTTCTAAAATTGCACATGGAATTGCTCGTTTTTATGTGTATGCGCTTCTCGACACTCCCCATAAGAAACACAACAGAACTTCCATGCTATTTTACGCTGGTATTTTAAGAGAGAGCCAGTGACGAAGAACTGTATGAAAAAGTTTAAAGTCTTTCGGCGAGTTATGGAGAGGGCTATGCTCGAATTGTCTCTGCGCAATAGACTTCGAAATGAGGATATTCGCAGTAGAACCAGAGTGACTGACATAAACCAACGGTTTCGTAAGCTAGAAAGGCTATAGACCGATCTTATAGCTCGAAGAACCGACAACTGATACGGAAGAAAGGTTCGCGAGTGGCAGTACCGTACTGTTAGAAGTGTAGGCCGGCCAACACCACGTTAGAAGAAGTGGAGTTACGACCTGGTAAGAAATGCAGGAAGTTGGTAGTGGCATTCCTTTAGGCAGCTATATATTTAGCAGTGGACTTATGATGGGCTGTAATTTTGAAACGATGATGATGATAGAAATTAGAGTTGATGATAGAGAACCTTAACGTTTGTTACCTTTTTTTTCTCATTATTAGTTTACTTTCGCTATGTTTATCTCTGCTTAGCCTAATGGTTAACTGGGAGAGAATGCCTTAAGCCTTAAGGCAGTAAGTCCGCCATATGTACGATTTTACTTTTGTGCATAAAAAATTAAATAAAGAAATAAAATAAATTATATCTAACTTTATATTCAGGTGCGAAATAAATTTGAATCACATTGAAAATGGACATTTTTCTCTACCAAGAGAATTCTGTTAGGTAATTTATTATGTACAATACGAAAAACACGTTTGTAGGCTCGCCGTAGGCGGGATGGACTCACATTATTGCATTAGTCTTTACACAAAAAATGTACAAGTATTTACCATTTATTTATAAATTACAGTGTTTTCAGTAGATATGTTCTATAATATAACCATGACATTTTATAATATGACAAGTAGATTTTTTGGCTGTGTATGAAAATCCATAGAGAGTAATGTAATTATTTATATTTAAATTACTTTATTTACTTAATTACAAAATTAGTGGTGGTGGTGTAAGAATATCCTCTACCATCCCGTGGATTTCGTAAGAGGCGACAGTTTGAAACGAACCAGAAACAACGGGACTTTTAATAGCTAAAAATAAAAAAACTTCGTTTGCCAACTCGCTTGCCAACTATGGCAAATATCCCCCTTAAGAGACAATCTTTGGGGGAGGCCTATGTTAAACAGTGGACTTTTAATAGGCTGTAACGGTAATTACAAAACAACGACAATCAACGACAGTTTTACACGATATACGAGTAAACTGTGATAGTAGAATACTTTATGCTTAGAGTAATTACGTATATATGTATCTTTATGACTTTATATGTACAAAATTGGAAGTGATTGTCATGTTATTGCCTTTTCTGCCGACTTCAAAAAGGAGTCGGTACTCAATTCGACTGTACCTGTTTTTTTTATGTGGGTTACCTCATAACTTTTTACTGGGCGAACCGATTTCGATGAATATTTTTTTATTTAAAAGTTGGTGCTTCACATTTGGTCCCATATCAATTTGATCAAGGTCTAACCAATAGTTTTTGGAAATTTTCTTAATAATATATATTGAAGACGATTTAAATAATTAAACATTTTTAATTATTTAATAATTGAGTTGTCATAGATCTATCCCTCTATCGCCTCTTACGACACTCACGGGCTGGGATGGTGAATTCTCTTACGCCGCGCCGCCACAACATGGCGAAATTATCTACTTTAGCTTGACTTAATATTAAGGCCTGTTTCCACTTTGATTAGTGATTAGTGCAGGAGATTAGTGCAGGTACTTAGTGATTAGGAGTAAACACGTGTGGGCAGCGATTGATTAGTGCAAGTGATTAGTAACCTGTGTAGTGAAGTGATCTATTTTTTTGCGATTGGACTGTGGGTATCCACGGCCCGCGCGCCCCACCTTCCCCGTCACTCGCAGCATGCCTGCTACTAAACACGTCTGGACAGCAGTGTTAAGTGTTTAGCGTTTAGCGTCGGATGCTAGCTGGTGTTGCAATAAATGGAAAAGTGGACCGAAGACATAACGTATACATTTGTACAGGAGTACTAAAACATGAATGTCTCTACAATAGTAAACACCCGAACTGCAAAATTAAAGGAGCCTGAGATGCAATATTTCTACTTATAAGTGAAGCTATGAACCTGTATTTACTTTGAAGGAATACAGATTGTGTTCAGTGATTAGGAAAAAGACACTCTAATCGGGAGAACAATTCTTACATATATTTAAAGTTAAAAAAGTAACAGACTATATACAGACTGGGCACTCTGTCGTTTCTGAGAGGTTTTTATTAATTACTGCTTATTATTTATTATTATAGACCCTTTTTACTGGAAACGAGGCATTCCATCTTAGTCCTCAGGGGTGACAACGCATCTGCATTCTGATTCTTAATTTAGGATAAATGAAGATGTCTATGGGTCACAGCATCCAATTACCATCAGGTGGACTGTTTGCTCGTTTGTCACCCTATTCCATAAAAAATATTTATGTACATATATTTATGGCATATTAACCAATGATATTATAATATATATATATATATATATATATAATAACATTGATATTAACTTTATATATAATCATTGATATTAACACAATAACTTCATTTAACAACAGTATGATTTCTTATATTTACGCGAACACTACACATTTAAATAAAACTAATTTTACGGATTTTATTGCGTATATTAACTTATTTTATATTCCCGACGTTTCGAGCACTTTACATCACCCATGGTCACGGTGGGGGTGGGGGGTGGGGGCTGAGGTGTATGACGTCCCAACGTAATGTGAAGGATGGTGGTCAGAAGCAGCTAGCCTTCACGATATTGTAAGTTCATACTGCGTAGATCGGAACAAAAATTAATAATTTTTAATCTGGAGGTAGCCGTCGTTAACTATGACATTGCGACGTCATACACCCCAGTCCCCCCCGTCACCATGGGTGCTGTAAAGTGCTCGAAATGTCGGGAATATAAAATAAGTTAATATACGCGATAAAATCCGTAAAATTAGTTTCAATTAACAACAGTAGTTTACAAATATTAAGTAAAAATGATGTAGGTAAATAATATCAAGTAAATCTCTATATTATATATAAATCGAAAGCTCGATCGATTTTGATGAAATTATTTGTGTGTGTTTGTATGAAACCCTAGATGATTTAAATTCATATTTGGACCCGGTAAGTGTCGCTGTTGTCAAGATCCGGAAATAACCCGTGCGAAGCCAGGCAGCATCGCTAATAATATAATTATATTTATATTATTATATAATTAATATCGAGTCTAGACGGATTTTTGAGTTACAATAATAATATTTTAATTTATTTTTTCTTGTACGAGACTGTTGTGATATACAAAATGTTGAATTGTAGGCAAAATATAAGCAGAAATACTTTCAAGGCCGTAACAAAGCTTATTAGCGTTTTGAAGAGCGTGTTTAAAATATATTTTAAGTAAACAGGCGCTGTGGGAAATGTATTTACTGAGCTACGTGACATTATTAAAGCGCTTGCTGGCTTAAAATTAATTTTCTTCGCTGAGCTCTCCGACCGAGCAACGTCGAACTTATTCTTTAATAGGTTTACAACTAATGTAAGTCGTTGCGGGCTATAGAAATATCATTAGAATCGAGCGAGATGAACGCAGACTTAGGAGTTTGATTTTGTCTAGACGTGACATGTTTTGAAACAGGCGAACGTAGAGTAGTCCTTATATGTACACATTGTTATTAAATAGGTGAAATTATAACAACATAACGTAGCGGCGATGTAAGAATATCCGCTATCGCATATCATAAGGGGCGACAAAGGGAAATCAGGAGATTGGCACCAGCCTCTTCCTAAAAACGACTAAAAATAAAAAATAAACCGAGGTTGACAACCCGCTTGATAAGCGTTGCAACAATCGTAAATATCCCCTCTATGAGGCAATCTATGGGGGAGGCCTATGTTCAGCAGTGGACTTTAATAGGCTGTAACGGTAACGAAAAAAATAAACTTCAAAAAGTTAAAGCCGACCTCATAACCAAACAAGTGGTAAAATTAACAATTTTGTACAACCGACTTCAATATATAAAATGAGAACATCATTAATGTAGTCGAAGTCAATTAAATACGCATTATTAAGGATAAAAACTACTCGACAGATCTTGATCAAGTTTATATGAGGCCACATGAGAAGCATCAGCTTTGAAATAAAACAAAGTATCGTCAAAACTGGTTCACCTAGAAAAAGGTTCTGAGGTAACACACATAAAACACAATGAAATTGAATGCCTCCTCCTTTTTTTGAAGTCGGTTAAAACAATAAAATATTTTTCACATATAAGTTTCCGATGTCGGTGCTTAGACATAGTGTACCGAAAAATTAAAGCCCTGACTTCATACGTTATTTTGTTGAAATTATTTTATTAATTTTTCGTTCTAAAGCCAGATTTTACATTTTTATAAATTTAATTGTTTATCTTTTCAATGAACTGAGGAATATCATATGTTTAACTTAGCAACTAAATTTACTTCTAAATGGTTACATATAAAAAAGGAATCATTAAAATCGTGTCCGAGAAATCTGATGACAAACATTAAAAAACATACGTGTTGAATATAGAACCTCCTTTTTTGAACTTGGTTAAAAATAAAAAAAAATTGGGAGATAACAGATTTTACGATGAGACCGAAACTCCGGGTTTTATTGATTGCGGAATCATTAAAGTTTTTACTTCATCGGGGTAATTTGTAACCAAAATCTTTTAAGTAAAAAGGAAACTAACAGCCTAACATATCGCTCATTATGGACCATAGACAAACTCTCGTTGAAAGGGTATTTAAGCAGGAAAGTCTACGCAGCAGTACCTTAATGCGTGTTGGCTGAGTTCACAAGTTCTATATAGCATATGTCGATATAGCAATTTTCTCGTGATCCGCACTTAAAGTTTTTATTATTAATTTTATATCTGCCCGTGGTATTTCATTTAGAACTCCCCTGAGCTACCATGGCTCTTTTTAATAAGATTTTAAATCATTCGTAATTTGATACTGGCTGCGAGTTGGGGACTCAAGAGAGTGCTGTGCTCCGTTTGGCCTTAAAGTTATTGCGAATGGTGTACTAAGAGGATGGATGGAATATATACAAGAAATTGACAGATAGGTAAAAAAATATGACAGAAAAATCATTTCAAATGTTGCCAGATTGATCACAGGTTACTAGAACACAACAGTTGGGCTGGTCTGTGATGGTGTTACCATATCTCTAATATTGCATCCAAAGAGGTGGGTACTGGTAGGTTAGAACGGATATGTTGCGGCATAAATTCCTATCCTTTTTGTAATAAAATACGTATATTTTGAATTTATACTAAATAATGTATATAAACCACGGCGCTGACCTGGCCTAATGGAGAATACGTGTAGGAATGCGTGTTTAAAGTTAAATAAGTTTTGTTTGTCTGGCGGCCCTGTTTTGTATAAAAGACCTCTAAATTTGCAAGAACGTTGAAACAATTTATCAGATTACAAAGATAAATTCTCGAAGAGATCCCGATCGTTCGGGTTACGTCAATTTGTATTTATTGAGGGCGGTCAACCAAGGGCAGTAGCGCGGGACGTGCGTATGATGAACCCGTCTGGGAATTTCTAACTTACTTTCGCGTTTTATTTATTTTAGCATGTTGCTTTAAACACGTAATTTATTCAAATACTAGCTGTACCCCGCGACTTCGCCCGCGTGTAATTTGGTTTTAATTTTTTTTGCGCGGAATCCTCTCTTTTTCTAAAATAAAAGTAGTCTAAGTTACTCCTTATAATATTAGTTATCTGTCAGTGAAAGTCCCGTTAAAATCGGTCCAGCCATTTCGGAGATTAGCCGGAACAAACAGACAGACAGACAATTTGTTTTTAAATTGTGTTTTTGTTATAAATAACGTATATTATAATACTTTCATATGCATTTAGTAAAATGCTGTTATTTTGACGTTACAAACAGACGCTTCAATTTTATTTATTTGTATATGTATATATATGTTCACTGGCAGATAGCTGATATTATAAGGAGTAATTTAGGACACTTTTATTTTAGAAAAAGGATAGGGAAATTTTCCTCCAAATGAATATAGGATCACCTATGAAGAATAACCCAATTAACTATAAAAGATTCATCGAAATTAACAATTGACAATGATAACGCGTAGCACACAAAAACTAATCAGTCAAATGAAACTTCTTATTTTTTTAAGTCGACTAAACTAAACATAAACATAAAAACTAAATACATTAATAAAGAGTGATTAATCTAATAAACTTATTTAATTTTAATCAAATGATTATGATAATGTCATCAAGCGTGTGCATTTGGGAGTGAATGTATGAGCACGTATAAAGATGCAGGTCGGTCCGTTCAACTCGGCTACGATGTCGAGGCGTGAATTCATCATCATCATCATCATTACAGCCCTTCACAAGTCCACTGCTGAACATAGGCCTCCCCCAAAGAATGCCACAAAGCACGGTCCTGAGCCACCTGCATCCATCGACTTCCTGCATGTCTTACCAGGTCGTCACTCCATCTCGTGGGGGGACGCCCTACACTTCGCCTACCGGTACGAGGCTGCCACTCGAGAACCTTTCTTCCCCATCGGTTGTCGGTTCTTCGAGCTATATGGCCGGCCCACTGCCACTTCAGCTTACTAATTCGTTGGGCTATGTCGGTTATTCTGGTTCTACTGCGGATATCCTCATTCCTAAGTTTATCACGCAGAGAAACTCCGAGCATAGCCCTCTCCATAGCTCGCTGAGCGACCTTGAGCTTCCTCATACGGCCAGCAGTGAAGGACCACGTCTCAGTTCCGTAAGTCATCACTGGCAACACGCACTGGTTGTACAATTTCGTTTTAAGGTTTTGAGGTATGTCTGACGAGAAGATGTGCCGTAATTTCCCGAACGCTGCCCAACCGAGTTGAATCCGTCGATTGACCTCTCGGTCGAAGTTGGACTTACCTAGTCGGACTATTTGTCCCAGGTAAACATACTCGTCAACAACTTCGAGCTTAGTGCTCCCAACAACTACCGGCATAGGTGTGACATGGACATTAAACATAATCTTTGTTTTGTCCATGTTCATCTTAAGACCTATCCGTTGGGAAACACTATTGAGGTCATTGAGCATAGTGCTTAGGTCCTCCAGCGATTCTGCCATAAGGACTATATCGTCGGCAAATCGAAGGTGTGTGATGTACTCGCCATTGATGTTAATACCGTACCCTTTCCAGTCCAGAAGCTTGAAAACGTCTTCCAATGCAGCGGTGAAGAGTTTCGGGGATATGACGTCACCCTGTCTTACACCTCTCTGCAATTGGATAGGTTTCGTACTCTGGTTCTGTACTCGGATAGCCATCGTAGCCCTACTGTACAAGCACTTCAACACTTCAATATACCGACAGTCAACTTGGCACCGCTGAAGGGACTGCAGCACCGCCCAAATTTCGACGGAATCAAAGGCTTTCTCATAGTCCACATACGCCAGACATAGTGGCAAATTGTACTCTTCGGACTTCTGTACAACTTGCCGAAGGGTATGTATGTGGTCTATGGTGCTAAAGCCCTTTCGGAAACCGGCTTGTTCGGGAGGCTGGAAGTCGTCAAGTCTGCGCGCGAGACGATTCGTAATGACTCTCGAAAGTGCTAGCCGTGTAGTGGCGGTCAAGAATATCCACTACCCCATATCCTCCCGTGGGTGTCGTAAAAGGCGACAAAGGGAAACAGGCAGAAGATGGGCAGCAGCATCTTCCTGATAATAGCCAAAAATTATAATAAAAAAACTGCGGTTGCCAACCCGCTCGCCAAGCGTGGCAACTATGGCAATTACCCCCCAATGACTAAGGCGTGAATTATCACTCCTCATTATCTGCAAACGATTTATTTTGCAATGCGCAGCGGCATATCCTTTGAATTAAATTAAAACAACCCTCGTCAGGTTGCCGCCGAGTCACATATTTCATACTATTCGTGGGCTTAATCAGATACCTCTTATCTCGAGGGAGTCTCAGAACTGTACGCGATGCTCTTTAATGTAACTTCAAATTTTATGCAAATTGGCAACTTTTTGGTTGTATTGCTTTTATTTACATAGGATTTCGTGCGAACATTTATAATTAAGTCACACTGAGATTCGACTGTGACACGGGAAAATATGTATGTCTGTTCGCATCTGATATTCATGAAATGTGACGTAGTGTTACGAGAAGCTAATTGGTGTTGATTAGCGAGTGCATGACAGGAAAAGCTTGCCAATTATATAGAGATCTCGCTCAGAACTTATTTCTTGGAACCGACAATTACGTACTTACGTCATGGAAAATGAATGTACTTTGGAAAGGTTTAGCTAGAGATTTCATACATGTCAAAAGATACCTTTGCATAAGAATTAGTATGATAATAATCTATAATTGTATTGACTTAATATTTATCTGTAATGTATAAAAATTAATTTGTTTGTTCGTATTTTATGAGCTGCCATACCGTTCATCAAATTGCGCTAAAACTTTGTCGACTTGTTGCTTGCACTTTCGCGAAGGTTATAGGCATAGTATTGCACATATTGACTTACAATAGGTAGTGTGCGTATCGTACCGACCAATTTATTTGAAAGTCCTATATTATTTAATTTCAATAAATGTATCACTCTTCCACAATTATTTCTTCTGTGGTAACATTGCGCTGGGTACCAATTAGTTTTTAATAAAATTAAAAACGATTTTAAAAAATAAGAAAGTAGACGGTGCTAAGGCTTAATGGATCGAAAAATTGCGAGTAAAGCCCCGAAGCCAAGAAGTAGTAATTATTTTCTTTTCAGTTTAAAATGTTTTAATTGAACCTTTTTCAATGGTCTAATAAATATTAAACAAGAAAACACAAGAATTATAAGAATACATTTATTTTATATATTATTTGTTAATTTACTTTCATCTCAATCTTTAATCGATTTTTTGAACTCGGTTAAAAATTGATAGCTTTATGTCAAAAGAATTCGGAAGACCAAATTTTAATACTCATAGTAAATTTCGATAGAGGTAAGGATGTCTATGTCTGTCTTTGCGTTAATACGTAAGTGCACTATTTAGTGTCATAATATATTTCCAGAACAAACTGGCTCCAAGTGACTGCAAGCTAATGTTATTCGACGCACAATTAAATAATGAACACCTTGAAGTTGCCATTGTATAAAACTAGTATTTACGGATTTTATCGCATTTGATTTACTTCTTTTTATTCGTCTTTAACCGCCGGCAAAAGTCTACTGGACATAGGCCCTCCTCTTTTCGGTGGGACCGCAGATGTGCGCCAAAGCGTTTCCTTGGCCCAGCCAATATGTGGCGCAAGTGAAAAACCATGGGGTAATCGAGGTTTTTGCGAGTCTGACATACCCGTCATTGCCCCAGCGAGGCGGGTATGCTTAGGCATTTCAGCATGGAAAAACAGAGGGAAGGAAGGGCCCCACCTCTGCTGGGATGGTTTTGCCCTGATCGCCATGCTTGGCAATCGGATCGACGCTTGCAGTGCTAGACGTTGACGATGCTGCTGCCAGTTATGTATTTACTTATTTTTATATATTCTCGACGTTCACTGATGTGGTCAGTCTTGTGAAATTAAACGCGATAAAATCCGTATACTTTAGTTTCATTCTATGTGTAGTATTTGCGTAAACTTACTTATTTATCTTTATCACCATCATCATCACAGCCTATCAAAGCTGAAAGAAAGCCTCGCTATAGACTGTTCTATATGTTGCCACGATTAGCACACGGATGAGCAATCGCATCGCAAATCGTTTTCTGCCGACTTCCAAAAAGGAGCCGGTACTCAATTCGACTGTATGTTTTTTTTATGTGTGTTATCTCATAACTTTTTACTGGCTGAACCGATTTCGATGATTATTTTTTTATTTGAAAGCTGATACTTCTCGTGTGGTCCCATAATCAAGTCGAATCCAATTTGATCAAGGTCAGACCAATAGTTAATGAGTTATTCTTAATAACTTATATTGAAGTCGGCTGTACAAAATTTTAAATTATTTATTATTTTATAGGAATACGCTGCTGTCTATTTCTTTGTTTGTTTACCTCTCGATATGGTGTAGTATATATTCTTACATTCGGTCCGTCGGTGTCTCTATTTATGGTTTAATTAAATTCGATTATGTCATTTGAAGAAAATCGAAATTACAACTTCACGCCAAATAAAAAAGAGTAGTAATAGATACAACATCATTTTTGTTTTATATAGTTTGCAAGTAATCCTGTTGCAAGTAATTTATTTATTTATTAAGTCTTTATTGTGACAACTGTATAAAAATATATATAGTGAGGGCGGACTTAATGTCTCAAGACATTCTCTTCCAGCTAACCCTGAACGTAATGAGATAATGCTATGATTGTGGTTTCATTATAAGTAAAATAATAAGAACTATATACTTAATACATAAATGTAAGTATAATTGATAATTATATAAAATACATCTATAGACATAGAAACCATAAACGATTGTTATGCATTAGGACAAGTTGAAACTATAATATATTCACGCTTTTACCACTGGTTCCACATACCCGTTTTAAATATTAAAATAACTAATGAACAAATCGTCCTTGTAAAGTATATTTCACTGTTACTATTTGCGTAATAATTTGGGAAAATCCAAACAGTTCCATTAATTTTAATTATCGGCTTACAAATGGAAATGTTTAATGGTTAATAATGGGCCCTGTGTTAAAGTTAGTAACTGTTTGCGCGATTTGTTTAGGATTGTTATCGTTGTTTGTTGTAAATTAAATCAGTCCGTGGTGACTAAAGTACCAATTATTTGTTACATTTTCACTGCAAATCAGTAATGTAATTAAATGAAAATAATCAATATAATTAAATGATACAAATTAATAAGCTGCACTGATTTGCTGACGGACAATGTTGCACAGTGAGCTCATAAGCGGGATAATATAATTTGATGTTAGGAGAACTATGGCAAGGTTTTTTTTTAAAATGCCTTTTTTATTAAACTGAAATGACGAACCAACTTTCAGTTACGTCAAGATCAAATGGTCTTACGTGGTAGAGCTATTTATTAATTTGTGGTAGCGCCATGCTGCAGCTATATTAGTAGTATAGTTATAGCATGAATGGGTCGGCTCGACCAGGGTAGGGCCACGCTCTCACAGAATACCGGCGTAAAATAGCAGCTTAACACTGCTGTGTATCGCATAGTGAGTGTAGAGAACGGGAGACCCTTTTTACTGGAAAAGAGGCATTCCATCTTAGTTCTCACATATGTGAGGTGTATATACATAGGTGGCAACGCATATGCATTTTGATTCGCAAACGAGGATAAATGTAGATGTCTATGGGCCACAGCAACAACAACAGGTGGACTGTGTGCTCGTTTATCACCCTATCCTATAAAAAAAAGCTTTTATTCGTTTAAATTTATAAACGTAATTACTAATATGCCTTTTAAGCGCTTAAATATGTTACGGTTAAAAGCCGAAGTGTGGATACTTTTTTTGTGATTGGTTAAACTTCGGTTAGATAAAGGCACCTTAACACTTTCACTGTCTGGTTTTCAGAGACAATAGTAAAACAATAGCAATGACCTATATGTAGTGAACGGGACAGCGAAATAGTTAACTTTATTATATTAGTGCTTTCGGTTTTTAGACAAATTTAACAGTAAATCTGAGTTTTTAATGAACCGCAATCGGCTGCACCCAGTAGGCCCGCTATGCCTAGGTATATTTACACTTCGGCTTTTAGTCGTGACATATACGTGAACAATTATAAGCAAGATATCGTGGAATCTTTAAAGTAATCACATAATTTATTCGTGAGGCGAACCAAGAAAAATAGACAGATCATTATGTATATTTCATATGACAATGAAATCATACTCAACTTGTTGTAAGTACTTGCTCCCGCACACATATTAATCTAAAACCATCAAAGAACATACACGCACATGTGCTCCTAAAACCAAGTTGTTGGTTTTAGATCTGTGTTCGCGACGGAAAACGATGCATTCGTAGAAATAAGTGCACAGTATAATTCAAAGGAACGTCTAATGACCAGTGCATGGTAGATGGACGATATTAATGCTAAGGCCATCAGCGATGCACTCGGCGCGCTCGCGCACTGTACTGGTACGTGCATCCGTGTTATGCACTTCTCTGTAGTATTGTCAATGTAAGTGTATCTATCTACAAATTATAGGCAAAATACATTTATTTTGCAAGTTAGCACTAATTTTAACAAGCTAGCCAATGAGTTTGACTTCGATTTGTTTAACATTAGCTCTGCGTCTGCCAAGCTCATACTTAACAATGCATTTTTTGGTAGCTCTAAGAGAGAGCTTCTAAGACATTGATGCGTTATTACAAAACTAACAACTTATTTTCTTTTATATTTGTGTTTATTTTCTTTTTTTCTTTTATATGTATAACACATATTATATCAGTTAAGCCCACATTTTTCATAAGTATGTTAGTATTGGACACTCTTGAGTGTTGAATCGTGTTTGTCACTGTTGTAAATTGACCTTTGTATCTATTAGTGAAGACCTTTAATTGGCTTACTGTAGTTATTAGTATTATTCTATCCTAATTATGATGGCTGTTAATCTTCCAAATAAAAAATAAATAACAAAAAATTACTTTTTTAGAATCGTTGTGTTTTGAAACTCGATAAAACGAAAAAGCACAGACAAGCAAGACACTAAAAGAGACAAACATTTCTATAGGATTTAGCCTGCGAGAGAATGAAATAGAATATTATATTAAATTAGTCGTGTTTAGGCCACCTAGCGTCTATTTTAAGTATCACCTTGAGAGTCAATAAATTTTTTTCGATAAAATGAAAATAATTTGAAGGTTTCACTTATAGTGCGTGTGAACTGCGCACATGTTTTTTTTTAAGTTTATTAATTATTATTCGGTGGACGTAATAAACCGTAAATTTAGGTGTAGGTAATTAAGTTTCTATCTGGTAACTTAGGATAAGAAATATT
The DNA here is from genome assembly GCA_963668995.1 of Parnassius mnemosyne. Classification (NCBI taxonomy): domain Eukaryota; kingdom Metazoa; phylum Arthropoda; class Insecta; order Lepidoptera; family Papilionidae; genus Parnassius; species Parnassius mnemosyne. The sequence goes on along the minus strand of CAVLGL010000115.1, from coordinate 41,001,366 downwards.
AGCCTCAATAACCGTTTGAGCCAAAACGAGAGGATGTTGTTTGGTTTATTATTCAACCAGAAGTTGCTTACTGCGTACATATATCCATATCGTAGATATTTTTACTTTTTCTTCAGCCCTCAACATTTATTAATGAGATATTATAGAGAGGAAATGCGGTAGTAACGACAGATTTCTCGAACCTTCGGCGCTGCTTCCTGTAACTAGTCTATTTATTTTATATGTGGCCTAATATATGAGGTGGTTTTATAATATAATATAGTCATAATTATAATTAATTAGCGATTCTCCCTGGCTTCGCACAGGTGATTTCTGGATCCCAACAAAAGCGCCACCTACCGGTTCTAAATGTGAATCTAAACCATCTAGGTGGCCATTCAAACACTCACCTAAGGTTTCATCAAAATTGGTCGAGCCCTTTTTGAGTTTTAGCTAGACTAACGGACAACGTTTTACGTAGTAGAGCCATGCTGCAGCTATATTATTGGTATAGTTGTAGCACGAATGGGTCGGCTCGACCGGGGAAGGACCACGCTCTCACAGAATACCAGCGTAAAATAGCAGCTTAATGCTGCTGTGTTTCGTATGGTGAGTGTAGAGAACCGGAGACCCATTTTACTGGAAAAGAGGCATTCTATCTTAGTCCTCACGGCTGACAACGCATCTGCATTTTAATTCGCAAACGAAGATAGATGTAGATGTCTATGGACCACAGCAACCACTTACCATTAGGTGGACTGTGTGCTCGTTTGTCACCCTAATTCCATATATAAAAAAAATAATCATCTGTCGGAGGTTAAAAATCCTTTCTGTTATTTCCTTTAGTCCACTCTTCCGTCACTCACGAGATAAAAGCCAAATATTAAAATTTTCCATAATATATCTCCTTTAGTATTTAAATCCTAGGTCTTCGTCACCATCATTACATCCCATTATATTCGGCTGTTGAAGATAGAGTACCTCATAAGAGGTATACTTGCCATAGTTGCCACGCTTGGCAGGCTGGTTAGCAACGGCAGTTTTTTATTTTCTAATCGTCATTAGGAAAACGCTGCTGCCTCTCTCCTGGTTTGTATTCTTACACCGCCACTAAACGGCCCAGCAGGTTATATACGTTTAATGTAGTAAATATGTGTATTATTTCTTTTCAAGTTACAGGACAATTTTTGAACTATTTAATATTTTGTATCATTTGTGAATTAGTAAATTAATTTGATTTTATTTCTTTTCAGGTAAACTTCTCAAGATTCTTTAATAATATGATGAAATGGATTGAAACACGGTGTGTATAAGTCTCTAAATAGTTCAATTTTTAATAACAAAACAACTGCTACAGGTATAACTTTAGTGGTTTATTAAATTTACGCGAACATTACACATCAAATGAAACTAATTTTACGTGTTTGATAGGCGGAATTAATATACAATAATTAAAAATTAAAAATATTGTACAGCCGACTTCAATATAAGTTATGAAGAATAACTCAATAACTATTGGTCTGACCTTGATCAAATTCATATGGAACCACACGAGAAGTATCAGCTTTCAAATAAAAAAAGAACCTTCGAAATCGGTTCAACCAGTAAAAAGTTATGATGTAACACACATAAAAAAAACATACAGTCGAATTGAGTACCGTCTGCTTTTTGGAAGTCGGCAGAAAAAGAAACTTGTTATTAATAGAAAGTTGAATTTTAACTGCATTTGTTGAGAAAAAGCAGTTTTGGATTAAAAATCGTCTCAAATATCATAATAATTCAAATAGAGTCGAATATTCAAGTCTCGCTTTGAAACCAAAATGTAGTTGTAGTTCCCTATAGAGTAAGTCAAAGCAAATGGAGCGTGTTTATATTTTATAAAGTTGAGAGCTTGTTTATGACTCGCTTTTGTTCCGAACCGTGTACCTCTCGGAGAATTTTAAATGAAGAATTGTGGGAAAGCATTTATTTTTATTAATTTCGCTTGAATCGGTCAACTTACGGTTTATTTGTTTTGTTATGAAAATCTGCCTAATTTCAGATTACTTTTGTATTTCTTTATTTTAAGAAAAGACATTTCCCTCACGGTCAAGGGTGCCGTAAAGCACTCGAAATGTGCTTAAAGTTAAAACTAAACGCGATTATATCCATAAGAATTACTAATTCTTATGGATATAATCGCGTTAACTACTAAGTTACCGTTGAATGACGCTAATTCTGAATTAGCGTCATTCAACGGTAACTTCCCTACTTAAATTCAATTGAAGACCTCTTTTGAAATATTTCGTGTTTTCTATATTGTACACTTGTTTATACGTGATAGAGCCAGCTATTTTAGTTGTAGCACGAATAGCTCGGCTCGACGGGGGTAGGAACACGATCACACAGAATACCTGCGTAAAATAGCAGTGGTCGTATGGTGAGTGTAGAGAACCAGAGACCCTTTTTACTGGAAAAGAGGCATTCCATTTTAGGCTTCAGGAGTGACGACGTATTTCGATTCTTAATCGAGGATAAATATAGATGTATATGGGCCACAGCATCCACTTGCCATCAGGTGGCCTGTGTGTCACCCTTATTCTATAAAAAAAAAAAACTTAACGTTAGGTCCATGTTTTCTTACTACTGGAGTAACAAACGTGCTTACATTCCACCTAACGCAGGTAAAACCAACTTCCAACAAATGCAACCAAATCTACATATGCGTGGTCACTGGAAACTCATCTATGTTAGTCCATATTCATTAAAGTGGAACGCAGTTGTAACTACACTGGTGCTTAAAAAATAAGAAGTTGGCACCACAAGTTCAAACTATAAACAAAAATCATTTAAACTTTATAAGTTTAAATTGGTTCAGTCAACATCTATACATCTATACAAATAAATAAAATTAAAGTGTCTGTTTGTAATGTCAAAATAACAGCTTTTTTCTAAATGCATATGAATACGCTACTTATAACAAAAACACAATTTTTTAAATTTTTGTTGTTTTAGGTATTTCATTTAAAACAGTTTATTTTATCTTAGTAGTGGCATAAAATATATACTATACCATAAATCTGAGATATGGTCCTTCACGAAGTGTAGGGCGTCCTCCCACTAGATGGAGTGACGACCTGGTAAGATATACAGGAATTCAGTGGCGCATCCATGTGGATGGCTCGGGTTGGTGCTTTGTGGCATTCCTTGCGGGAGGCCTATGTTCAGCAGTGGACTTGTGAAGGGGTGTAATGATGATGATAGCTAGAGTATTTATGCCGTAATGCAATGGTTCTCAACTAATTTTACACATAAATAAGCGAGAGAAAGCATAAAAAACTAAGTCGATGGAAGCGAAAATTTAATAAAACATTCCACTTATCTGTTCGAGACAGGAGGGGCGGAGAAGCGGGGAGTAATATTAATTATTCAGAACGAGTGCAAGCCAGCGTCGGGAGTTGTTTCAAAGAGTTTCGCGAAATATTCGCCTTTAGTCGAATTCCCTACAACATCCCTCGTAACTATAACGAGATCGAGGATAAAGCTTAGATGTGTCCGACCGTATTTCTATTTGTACTAATCTAATGAAACAATATGAGTTAGGAAAAGTTTCCTCGTTTTGAGAAATGGAGACTGTGATTTTTATAGATAGCGTTTATAAATAAACATAATAGAGAATTCATTACACATCACATAGTAAATCTATACAAATATATAAAATTGAAGTGTCTGTTTGCAATGTCAAAATTAGAGCTTTATGTTAAATCCATATGAAAGTATATGAAGAAAGAAAGAAAGAAAAATATTTATTTGGTATACAAACGTAAAAAACACATAAAAGACATAAACACAGTAATTTAGTTACAAGGAGAAAAAAATATTTTACGCTATTAGTGCACCAAAAAGGTTTCCAGTCAGCGTTAAATTCACAAAGTTTAGTAATAAAAAACTTCATGAAAGCTGATTTTCAGTGGAACCTATATATAAGAAGGTAGATGGCGATACCGTCAGCTTACACAAATATCTTAAAAACCAAGTAACAGATCTACGTCTAGATTATATCTAATCTAGATTATATGACAAAAAATAAACAATTTTTAAATTTTTGTCTGTCTTTCGGTCTGTTTGTCTGTTTGTTCCGGCTAATCGCCAAAATAGCTCGACAGATTTTGACGGAACTTTCACTAGCAGATAGCTGATGTTACAAGGAGTGTAACTTAGGCTACATTTATTTTAGAAATTGGATTAGGGTTCCGCGCAAAAAACCCCATGAAATAAAATCGTTATAAATTCCACGTAATTTATTTTAATTTTATTAATATATATATATATATATATATATATATATATATATATATATATATAAATTTTATTAATAAATTCCAACAGGAGAAATTCAAAACAAACCATCATAAGACTTGTGATGGTTTGTTTTGAATTTGATTATAGAATATGTCTTTTTTATATAAAAATAAAGTGACAAAGTGAAATAAAAGTAAAATTGCCGCAAGTATATCCCCGCCTATGATAAATGACGGAATAATCTATAAAAGTTAACGTGGTAGAGCCTTGCAGCAGCTTTTGCTGTTGCACGTATGGGCCGGCTCGAGCGGGGTTAGTACCACGACCTCACAGAATACCGGCGTGAAGTGGAAGCTCTGCTTCCGCGTTTCGTCTGGTGAGTGCAGGTGACCGGAGGCCCAATTCCCCCCCCCCCCCCCCCCCCATCAACATGGTAGCGGAATTACGTCATAAACTACCCCAGGAGGGTACCAGTACCCCTGGAGAATCCCTCGCTGAGCATCCACGACCATGCTATTCCACTCCTGAGCGTGGGTGCTCAGGCTGCCCCGCGTATTCTGGGGTGGGGGGGGGGGGGCAAAATTCCGCTCAACACAATAACTGCTCGGGGCAAACTGAGCAACAAGACCAAGGCGACCCCTGACACGCTATCCGTGAATTTCTGCAACATCAGGGGACTTCACTCGAACCTAAACGCCGTCCACTACCATCTTGAGACGGCGAAGCCGGCCTTGCTCTTTCTGACCGAGACGCAGGTGTCCTCTCCGGCTGATACTTCGTATCTCTCCTGCCCAGGGTACAAATTGGAGCACTCCTTTGTGCCTCGGGCTGGAGTTTGCGTGTATGTCAGAGAGGACATCTGTTCTCGACGCCTCGGCAGTCTTGAAGGTTCGGACCTGTCCATCCTTTGGCTACGCGTAGACAGCGACGACCATCCGCGCGTCTACGTGTGCCTCTATAGGTCCCATAGCGGTAATGCCGAAACAGACCGACTCATCGACCACGTCCAAATGGCTACAGATTCCTTGCTACAACAGGTCCCATCCGCAGAGATCGTGATCCTTGGCGATTTTAACGCCCAACACGCCGAATGGCTCGGTTCACGTTTAACCGATCATGCGGGGAGATCTGTTTATGACTTTGCCTTGGCATATGGTCTGACACAACTGGTTACATCGCCTACGCGGATTCCAGATGTTGAGGATCATACACCTTCCCTGTTGGACCTTCTGCTGACCTCTCATCCGGACGGATATCTGGTTTCCGTCGATGCCCCTCTCGGCTCTTCGGACCATTGTCTGATCCGGAGTGTGGTGCCACTCACGCTCCCCTCGCGGTTGCGTTCTGCAGGTTGCCGCCGTGTTTGGCATTACAGGTCGGCGGATTGGGACGGAATGCGGTCTTTCTTTGCTTCCTACCCATGGGGGCGGGTTTGCTTCTCGCCGGACGATCCCAGCGCTGTTGCTGACTCTGTCACTGATGTTGTGCTACAGGGAATGGAACTATTTATTCCATCATCTGTGGTACCCATCGGAGGCAGATCTCAGCCTTGGTTTGCTCGCTCCTGTAAGACTGCATTACGCAGTAAGCAGGAGTGTTATCAAGCCTGGGCTGCGGCTTCGGTGACTCGGGATGTAAACACCAGCACGCTCAAAAAGAAGTATAACTTCGCCTCCAGGTCCTTCAAAAGAGTTATTGCCAAAGCAAAGTCGGAGCACATAGGCAGAATTGGCGAGAAACTAGTACGCCTTCCTTCGGGAACCCGTGCATTCTGGTCTCTCGCCAAGGCTGTCCAAGGGAATTTCTGTAAGCCATCGCTACCATCTCTGCACAGGGAGGACGACTCACTGGCCCACGACGCAAAAGAGAAGGCCGACCTTTTAGGCTCCCTTTTTGCGTCCAACTCGACTGTTGATGACGGGGGGAACACACCGCCGACCATCCCGCGGTGAGTGCTTCATGCCGGATGTGCTGTTCTCACAGCGCTCGGTTCGCAAAGCACTTCTCTCCCTGGACATCTAGAAGTCGAGTGGGCCTGACGGAATCCCCCCAATTGTGCTGAGGACGTGTGCTCCGGAGTTGGCACCGGTCCTAACGCGTCTTTTCCGGTACTCCTACTCCCAAGGCGTAGTCCCGAACTCATGGAAGACAGCTTTTGTCCAACCGATCCTTAAAAAAGGCGACCGCTCAGACCTGTCCAACTATAGGCCTATCGCTATCACCTCCTTGTTCTCCAAAATAATGGAATCCATTATTAACTGCCAGCTCATCCGGTACTTTGAGGATCACCAGCTGATTAGTGACCGCCAATACGGTTTTCGTCGGGGTCGATCAGCTGGTGATCTTCTGGTCTACCTGACCCATAGTTGGGCGGAGGCAGTAGAATCCAAGAGGGAGGCGTTGGCCTTTAGTCTGGACATTGCGAAGGCCTTCCATCGGGTTTGGCACAAAGCGCTTCTTTCGAAGCTCCCTTCCTATGGGCTTCCCAAGAAATTGTGCAATTGGATCACCAGCTTCCTTGCAGATCGGAGCATCAAGGTTGTTGTAGACGGTGCATGTTCTGATGACAAGCCTATTAACGCTGGTGTTCCACAAGGCTGTGTGCTATCACCAACGCTGTTTCTTCTGCATATCAATGATTTGTTGCTAACTGGAAACATTCATGGCTATGCGGATGACAGCACTGGTGATGCTCTATACACCGGCCGGGCCAATATTTCTCGGGAAAACGTCGCCGAGTACCGGAACAAACTTGTGTCTGAAGTTGAGTCTTTGCTGAACAATGTCTCGGATTGGTGGCGACTAAATCTAGTCCAGTTTAATCCTCAGAAGACACAAGTTTGCGCGTTTACCGCTAAAAAGAACCCCTTTGACGTATCTCCTCAGTTTCAAGGCACTCCCCTTCTTGCCTCAGCCAGTATCGGTATCCTCGGAGTCGACATATCGAGTGACGTGCAGTTTCGTGGTCACTTGGAAGAGAAGGCCAAATTGGCCTCTAAAAAGCTTGGCGTGCTCAGCAGAGCGGGACAGTATTTCATGCCGGCACACCGCCTGCAACTTTACAAGGCGCAGGTTCGGCCTCACATGGAATACTGGTCCTATCTCTGGGCAGGGGCTCCCCAGTGCCAGCTCCTTCCATTTGACCGCATCCAGCGCAGAGCGGCTCGAATCGTCGACGACCGAGCCCTTTCCGATCGGCTCGATTCATTGGCACTGCGAAGAGATGTTGCATCCCTTTGCATTTTCTTTCGCATCTACCATGGGGAGTGCTCTGAGGAATAGTTCGGATTAATCCCAGCCGCCAAATTTCACGAACGCACATCGCGGCAGAACTCCCGATACCATCCACACCATCTGGATGATTGGCGGTCCACCACTGTGCGATTTAGAAGATGTTTTCTTCCTCGCACAACTTCCTTGTGGAATAGTTTACCACCAGCGATTTTTCCGGACCGATACGACTTAGGGACCTTCAAGAAAAGAGCGTACTCCTTTTTAAAAGGCCGGCAACGCATCTGCAATTCCCCTGGTGTTGCGGTTGTTCATGGGCGGCGGTAGTCACTTACCATCAGGTGAGCCGCATGCTCGTTTGCCCCCACTCCTATAAAAAAAAAGAAAAAAAAAAGAAAATAATAGCCGAAATAATATTATTATTTATATAGATTGTAATTATATTTATAATATTATAATTTTGTGACTATATATATGATAATGTAAGAATAATAGTATCATCGTAATAGTAAAAATCAACGTTACGAATTGATGTCTATGTTCAATTCGTGACTTAAAGCTGAGTGGAGACCATTTTGGTGCATATTATGTTTATTTAATATTTTTGTTAAGATTAATTTTTTCTATTCGGCCTGATTTATTTTTCTATGTTCTGATGAATGTTCCAAATAAACCTATTTATTTCTTTCTTTCTTTAATGAAATGGTCATAAATATTTATCACAGAAAATTCACTTTCGTTCTAGAAGCTCGTAAAAGCAATGGCAGGATGTTTTAAAAAGGCTTGGATATGTGCTGGACACTAATCTAATATATAAAAAAATAATGTTTGTTTCTACGTATTTTATGCGCTGTCATACCGTTCATCAAATTGCGGTAAAATTAACTTTTGTCAACTTATTGCAGGCACATGCGCGAAGATCATAGGCATAGTAACAAATTTATTTGAAAGTCATATATCATTCAATTTCAATGAATATATTATCGTTCCTAATTAAGCAATATAACCCTTCCAAATTTAAAACGATATTTTCACAATTATTACTTCTGCGGTAGCAATGCGCCAGGTACCAGCCAGTTAGAAATAATTATAATTAATACAGAACAGTAAAGCAGTAGAATTATTTGTCGGTGTCTGTCTTTCCGCTTGATAACAATCTGGACGTCTTGAAGGCAAGAGTGAATAGGCTTTTGTTTGCTAAACAGTGACATTCACTAGGATTTCGTCACCACTAACCACCAGGTGAGATTGCAATCAAGCACTTGCTTATAATAAGTTTAAAAAAAGAACCAAACAGTATTTTATAGTATTTGGATTTATTGTGGTTGTTAGTATACCTTGCTGATGTCATTGATGTCCGGGCTGTCGCACTAAGCGTCGCTTTACCTTGTTAAATCATTTAATGGACCAATATAGACGTGGCGTGAACGCTGCAGACAGCAAATCAAAAATACATTATGTTTCTTTCTCACATTGTTCCCACATTAAGCCTTAAAGAGTTTCGTCCGTCCTGATAATAAATCTTAATTATGTATTGTACGCTCTATGTTCCCTTGGCATATATAAGAATGACGAATGCACTGCGGAGTTGCAGCGAAACGTTCTGTGCATACAAATACGCCTGTTATATAAGAACAGCGGTGTTGCATTGAATTTGAACAGTTAGCATACTGGTCTCGTAGGTCCTAGAATTCAATTCTAGTTGGTGCTAATACTTTATTATTCTTTACTACTTTATTGTTACACTAGCTTTTCGCCGCGGCTTCGCCCGTGTGTAATTTAGGATTTTAATTTTTTGCGCGGAACCTTAATTCTTTTTTTGAAACAAAAGTAGCCTTAGTTAGTCCTTATAACATCAGCTATCTGCCAGTGAAAGTTCCGTCAAAATCGGTACCACAATTGAGGATATTACCCGGAACAAACAGACAGACAAAAATTTTATAAATTGTATTTTTGTTATAAGTACCGTATATACTTTCGTATGTATGCAGTAAAAAGCTATTTATTTTGATATTACAAACAGGCACTTCATTTTTATTTATTTGTATTATTATAACCTCCTTGATTTGTATAGATAACAACTTTTCGAAAATGCGTCGATACAATAATTTTTTCATCATTTATTTATTACATCTATAAAAAGTCTAGTAAACATAGGCGTCCCTCACAGATCATAAAGGATACATTTGCCATAGTTGACACGGTTGGTAGGTGGGTTGGCGACTGTATTTTGAGTAGACTCAAAAATTTAAGATAGTTTTAAAATTTAAGATTTTTATTGGGGAATTACTATAGTTAAGCCTTATTCTTCTTTATCAGCTTGTTGTGGACCGCTGCGGTGCGTGCTCCCATAATTGGGAGGATTCGCCATAATCACTATTGGTATTGCACATCGCATTAGTAGTAGTAGCACATCATGAGTAAATAATAGGAATTTATTTACTCATGTGGTACTAGTATCTGGTTTACACGAGAGTGAAGTGGCGGTTTAAGGTCAAGCGCGCGCAAGGTCGGGTATCGAGTCCAGATTTTGTGGTTCCTTTTGTGGCACTTACCCAGCGTATATTGTAAGTATGAGAAATTTTTGTCGAAAAATATAGAATATCTTAATAATTTAACTACAGCGCCACCTATCGAAACCTAGTATAACTACAAACGATCGACTCGACAAAAAATACATTGCTTGAATATGACCTTAATCGGTCTAGTCGTTCAGAAGTTACACAATCACTAACAGACAAACCAACGATTGTATATAAAGATTAAGCATCGATCACGACAGGAGAAAGTGTGAATTATCATATATCTGGCATACTTTGAAAATTTTTAGATATTCAGAACGTTGGTTAGATGGATCCGATCGTTGTTAGGATACGTCGATATGATCGTTTGGAGAACATTGTTATGGTGTACTTCACTCTCAGTTGTGATCAGCATTTTTAAACAAATTATTTAAAGCTAGAGCTACACTGCCAACTATGCGACGGTTGTAGCACAAATGGGTCGACTCGACCAGGAAAGGACCATGCGTTTACAGGATTACAGTTTGATGGCTCTGTGGCGCAGTGATTAGCAACGAGTTACGGCGCTAAGGGCTGCGGGTTCGAATCCCGCATGGAACAATTAGCATTTGTGTGACTTAGAAGTATGTAAACTGCCACCACGATATAGGAGAAAATCCTAGTGTGGGGGTTACATTTCTTAAACAAAAAAATGTTATGCTGTACGCGCAAACCTTAAAATTAAACGCGATAAATATCGTAAAATAATTTTATTATATTCGCGTAATATAACAAAAAATAAAGTTATTTTTTTTTTAAATAAGTAGACTCTTGGGACACGCAAACACATATATTACAGATTGTAACAGGAGCAACAAGGAGCAGTTGCAAAGAGCATACTCATTATACAGAAACAGGCAGCTTTTTATACGTAAAGATACTCAGCAAAGTTTTAGGGGACTGTTTTTATTAACTGGGACGCTGAATTTCCCTCTTCTATGCAGGGCTCAGGGCTCAATTCGGAAAAACATCGGCTTGGATCGAGATTAGACGATAAATTAATAATAATATTATATTGAATTAAACTAATTTTATCGCGTTGTAACAACATAGTTTTCTAACGACTTCAAAAAGGAGACGGTACCACAGAATAAATAATAGTACTAACGGTACTCAATTCGACGGTACGTTTTTTTATCTGTCATAACTTTTTACTGGTTAAACCGATTTCGATGATTCTTGACCACATGTGAAGCACCAGCTTCACATGTGGTCCCATATGAATTTGATCAAGGTCTGACCAACAGTTTTTGAGTTATTCTTAATAATTTATATTGAAGCAGACTTAGTCGGTTGTACAAAATTTAAAATTTTATATTATTAAATGATTAAATGTTAGTGCTTGTCTACAATCTCGAAGATGGTGACGAAGCCCTAGATGGTAATTCGCACTGTCATAGCGTAAATATACTTCTATACACTCATACCGAGCCTACCTACATTGTAATCGGACAGAAAGAGAGACGCCTGAAGATTATACCAGTCCTTTGCTGTACGCATTACGAAAGTTGAAGCAAACCGTTTGGTTCGAATGCATGGAATATCAACAACAAAGGGGTGAAAACCCGCCGACCACCTGGCGGTCCGATGGTGGAAAGGGCCCTCCCCTTTTTTAGTAAGGGCGTGTAATTCCTTCGCACACTTTTCAAAACGCATCCTATAGATACCGAGAGGTTTGCTATTTGCGCCTGTTCCCGAGGCTGACAAGATTGTTTTCAATCAAATGAAGGTTACCAATGAGCCTATTAACTCGTCTATCCACTGAATCTAACGCTGCTAGTCAGTTCTCCATTCACGACCGGTCTTTCGCTCTATATAAAGCAAGAAAATATGAATATTATGCTCTTAATACATTGTTCATAAGTTTATTCTTTTCAAGGTTCGTTATTTTATTTTGAAGTAGTTATCCAATATTCATTTTGCAAATACCACTTTGCTTAACAGTGCAATATATTTAACAATGTTATCGATATTGATGGTTCGTCGATCGAATTTGTTGCGGAATGAATTAACCATAAAACTCCGACACACCGAAGTCCGAAGCTATTCCATTATTGACTATAACACAGTAATGGGCTAGCGGTTTTCAGCGTTAGCTGTCGTTTGTCATTCGATAACTGTTGCTAAAACAAGACGACGAGTAGCAGCGAGATGTGCGACTATTTATTTACACGCCAGTTTAGAGCCACTTGCGCGCCTCGAGATATTTATATCCGAAATGAAATGGGGGCTCGGTACTAAGGTGTTGCTTCGAAGTCGAACTATATTCACCTCACATTGCTGTAGTCAATTTGTTTCCATGCGACATATTATGCTCGTAAATATCTTATTTATTAGTCAATGAATATTGTAGTTTATTTAGCATACGAAGGAACTTATCTAATGTATGCATTGTTTGTCATAAATATAAATGTGTAAACGACGTAAACTGGATTAAATGTTTAATTATGTTAATAATGAAAACAAAATTATTCATCAATACACCCAAAAAGTTCACTGCGCCTTCCCAGATATCTCCCTATAGCTTGCCTCATAGCAAGTGTTGCCACGTTTGGCAGGTGGTTTGGTAACCAAAGTTTTTTTATAATTGTTATCAGGAACATGCCGCTCCCTATCTTCTGTTTCATTTTCACTGTGTCGCCTTTTACGACACCCACGGGATGGTATGGTGTAGTGGATATTCTTACTTCGCCACTACATAGTTAAAACGATGGTTGCTTTAACAGAAATTTTTTAAAATAATAATTTTTACAGATTTGTCATAAATTAATTTTATTACTATAAAAACAATAATGGTTTAAATTTCGAGGCTGATATATCATCAGTCCAAATTGAAAAATATAAAAGAAAATATTTATTAGTTTTATCGTCCAGTGACATCTAGTAATAACATGTCGCTTGCCAAGAGTTCGTTAATCCGGTGAATAATTTTATCGTAACATTATCAACGATCGGACCTTTCACCTTCGCGATGGCGCCATTTTATTCAGACTGTGCCCAACCCACTAACAGAATTATAAAGCGAACGTACGGTTTCGGAAAAACTATGAATATCGCGGCAATTTATATAAACATTTATTTAATCACGTTCATCTGTGACGTTATGTCAAAGAGCGCAATAAGCTGTAATTATGATATGATAATAGTACTTATAGAGCCGTGGTAGCTCAGATGGTTAGTAAATTTCACAGTACGCGAGCAACCCGGGTTCGATCCCCGCCGGTACCAATGAAATTGTTAATTGCAATTTTAAGTGCTGATATACCACGTGCTCGGCGGTGAAGGAAAACATCGTGAGAAAACCTGCATGTCTGAGAAAAAAGAAAATAAAAATTCGAAGACATATGAAGTTCGCCAACACGCATTGGGGCAGCGTGGTGGACACTTCCTTGCCCTAAAACCCTATCAGAACAGAGAGGAGCCCTACTCAGCAGTGAGACGTATATAGGCTGTAACTTATATAATTAAATTTTACTAATTTCATCGTAGAATATTCCTAATACGTGGTAGAGTCATGCTGCAGCTATATTACTGGTATAGTTGTAGCACGAATGGGTCGGCTCGACCGGGGAAAGACCACGCTCTCACAGTATACCAGCGTAAAATAGCAGCTTAACGCTGCTGTGTTTCGTATGGTGAGTGTGGAGAACAGGAGAATTTTTTTTTGGAAACGAGACATTCCATCTTACTCCTGAGGGGTGATAACGCATCTGCATTTTGATTCGTGATCGAGGATAGATGTTGATGTCTATGGGCCGCTGTAACCATTTACCATTAGGTGGACTGTGTGCTCGTTAGTCACCCTTATCCTATAAAAAAACATTTGCAATTTTAAAAGTCAATAGTGATGAATAAAATACATTTTCTCTTTATAAAGCGCGCCTTTAACACTTGACACTACAGGTTTCAAACTAATCACTTCAATGTTTCAAACGTGTCTCCCTACTAATTAAATACGTGTCTCGGAAAATAGTGTTTGTTGTCACTTTATGTATTCATTGTAACATGACTGTTTGGATGCATAAATACTCGATCGATATCTTGTAATTAAGCATTCGGTTCATGATGCACTGCGCTATATTACTCGCTAAGTTCGTGGAACGGTATCGGAAGATCGTGACAAGGTCACAGGACGGAAAAAAGTATTGGATAACTGTTGCACATGGGTATTTTTGGAACGAAGTTCCTAATCGCACGGTAAGAATTTGGTGGATGAGGGCTAGGTGAGAAAATGTGTAAGATTTGTCCGTCGCGACCCCTTGTGACATAGTGTGGACGGCCTTGGCGGCTATAAGGAAGCGAGATGGAATAATATTCATCTCCCTCGCACTTTTTCTTATCTTGACATGAAATAAATATTATTTTATTTTGAACGACGCTTCATTTTAATAGACGCTAATCCATTTATTTGTATTTGTTAATTAATAGTATAATACGTTTATCAATAATAATATATAAGAAGCGTCAGTAGCCTAATGGCAGGGCGCGGATCGCGAACTCGAAACGTCGTGGGTCAAACCCGCCATTCGACTGTCGTGAGCCACTTCTAACATAAGCATCTTAAGCTTATGAGAAGTGGTTTAAGGGAATATTAGTAATGTTTAATACATTACTAGTACTTAAAAAAAATTACGAAAGGAACTTCGTTCCAACCGAGTGTTCCACAACACTCCCGCATGTTTTTTTTTTAATTTATTACCTTATTATTTGTCACAAATATAAGATATTATGTTCATACTCGTAACCCGATATTACTTGTTTAAGTTACGACTAAAGGCTTAAATGCGGATACGCCTAGGTTTAGACGGCTATAATTAGATGCAGCCTATTGCGGTTGGTTAAACGTTTGTGTATACTACATATCTCATAAATTAGATAAATTTCCGCGGCATTGTGGCTGCCTTAAGGTAACCTCAACTGCACCCTAACTTACTGTCGCTGATATTATGTGATACGTGCTTTGGAATTTTTGACAAATTTAACAGTATATACACCAAGTTTAACCAACCGCAATCGACTGCACCTAATTGTAGCCGGCTAAACTTAGGTGTATCCGCACTTCGGTTTTAGTCGTAACATATACATCCGATCAAATACAATACAATAAATACTTCAAACAAAAGTATTGGCTGCAATGCCGTCTATAACGCAGCGCGATGGATAACGGACGGACGGCGCGATTATTGGCAGTGAATCTCTCTAAAATCATCATCATCATCATTACAGCCCTTCACAATTCCACTGCTGAACATAGGCCTCCCCCAAAGAATGCCACAAAGCACGGTCCTGAGCCACCTGCATCCATCGACTTCCTGCATGTCTTACCAGGTCGTCACTCCATCTCGTGGGGGACGCCCTACACTTCGCCTACCGGTACGAGGCTGCCACTCGAGAACCTTTCTTCCCCATCGGTTGTCGGTTCTTCGAGCTATATGGCCGGCCCACTGCCACTTCAGCTTACTAATCCGTTGGGCTATGTCGGTCACTCTAGTTCTACTGCGGATATCCTCATTCCTAAGTTTATCACGCAGAGAAACTCCGAGCATAGCCCTCTCCATAGCTCGCTGAGCGACCTTGAGCTTCCTCATACGGCCAGCAGTGAAGGACCACGTCTCAGTTCCGTAAGTCATCACTGGCAACACGCACTGGTTGTACAATTTCGTTTTAAGGTCTCTAAAATGCCGAACTCAAATTACACAGACTGGTGATGATGGATTAGCGATATCAGTGTGAGGGTATCAATTACAAAAGATAGTATTATTAATAAAATTCTAAATTAACCTAACACGATATAAGGTTATTTACTTATTATTTCGTAATTAACAGTATTTTATAGTGGTAGAGCTCCGCTGCAGCCATGTTATGGTTGCAGCACGAATGGGTCGGCTCGACTGAGGAAGTATCACGCTTCCACAGAATACTAGCGTGAAACTTAATGCTCTTGTGTATCGTATCGTGAGTGTAAAGAACCGGAGACCCTTTTTACTGGTAACGAGGCATTTTATCTTAGTCCTCAATGGTGACAACGCATCTACAATTTGATTCTTAATCGAGGATAGATAGAGTTGTCTGTAGGCTACAACATCTACATACCATCAGGTTGACTGGGTGCTCGTTTGTAACCCTTATTCTATAAAATTGCTATAAGATTCTCATCGTAGTGTTCCGGTTTGAAGATAATCAGTATTATTTAAGGCTGTGAGGCCTTAGTCCTCAGGAGTGACAATGAATCCGTAGACTTTAAAGTTCGTGGCAGTTGTTATATCAATAAGAAAGGAGTTCATGGGCTGCGGTCGCTATTTACTATCAGGTGGACTGTTGGCTCGATATTTTGTTCTAATTTAATAGAAAAACAGTTTCACGTTTTGTTACGTACGTTCCGTTGGCATTAATTACTCATTTGCAGTGCTGACCTAGTTCCCGGGTGCAGAGCACAAACGAGTTACAGCGATAGGAGAATGAAAATATTTACAATCTTAAAATTATATTTTCCATTTTTTTTTACATTTTAAGTGTTATTTTAAGGTGATATACAAGGAACCTTTATAATTTTGTGTAATTTCATAGTAACATTTGATAAATGAGGGCATCCACAATTTTTCTGCCACCAGGGCGGTGCTACTAGAAAGTGAGGTATAATATTTGACAGATTTCATAGCGGGGAAGTTAATTTGTTCGTAAAATGTAAAAGTTATTGTTCCTTTCTGTACTATTAGCTATATTTTATGTTAATAACGTTAAAAATAAATAAACCAAGCCACAGATATAAAAGTAGAAAAATTAAAAAAAAAAAGTTAAAAATGTGCAAAAAAATTAAAGAGCAAACCACTGACGCATTGTTTTGTGTATTAATTTAATACTCTAGAAACTGATAAACTTTTATTGAAAAAACAACTTCTCAATTAAATTACATTGTGTAACAAAAACTTTACCTCAATCTCAACTAGCGACATCTGGTGAGCAGAAAATTATTAGCCCTCATTTTATATAGATTTAAATTGTGGCATACATGTTTAAATTTCGAATGTTTTTCATCTGTTTTAAGTCTAGTGTATCACAATCACTGCTACTTTTATAGTAGTCTGTATTAACCTTACTCTCATAGTTCGACTGCCTCGTTGCTCTAGTGATTGTTAGCGCAACTGCTCCAAACCCGGGTTGAGTCAAAATCAGTTATTAGGTTTTCTGTCATGATTTCCAGCCCGTGCCTCGGAAAGCACCTGATCCTGTCCCTGATCTCTCTAGTGACGTGCTGGATTGCTATCCTATCCACACACTCATGAACTATAGTCCTATCCAGCGCAGATGGCTAGTCTTCGTTGAGACTGGCTGTCGTGACCGAAATTACATCTGGACGATTATGTATTAACTTCATAAATTTTCTTACAGAAATAATATTTTCTGTCCTAGAAATATTTTTAAAAGGCACAATCTGCATCATAACAGATAAACCGCACTGCAACTCCGGAATGTGTGAAATGTGCAGTGGATTTTACAGTTGCGTCAGTAATAGTACCTAGGCCGTTGAAGTTATCGTAAAGATTTAATGCTACATTACGATCTGGCAGGCGACAACTTAAGTCTTAAACGAGCTAGGCTATAAGAGACTATCATAATACGAGTATTCCAGGCGTTTGTGTTAATGTACAACCGGCCGAACGGGGAAGTGTGTTGTGCGGCTAAATGCGGCCATTTCATATGTCATAAGGAATTTATTACGTAGCAAACGTTTTTAAGTTTTGTCTGAGTTTTTAAATTATTAGTAGAGTTTTTAAAATAAAATTGATTTGCACTGAGCAAATACGTTCTACTAACGAAGACTGGTATTCATTAAAAATTGAAAAAGGCGCTATTTTGTGAGTATTTAGTAAATATATTATCTATATGTTAAAATAAATTAGCCCTCTTCTTATTTTTTTTTATTTATATAAATTAAAGTCCAAGAAAAGTATTATTATCGCAAGTAAACTATGGAAATTATTCTTAATTAAAACTTATTATAGTTAGTTTACTTTCTTATTCATATTTAATGAGAAATCAATAAAAAGAGGTCAAATTCAGAGAATCCCAGCTAGAAATTCCACAGAAAATAAGTGTCTGATGTGGAAGTATCAAGGAAAACGGACCTATTTTTAGTTATGTATAATTTCGTTAAAATGTGACACGGCTCTATTTAAAATAGTATAGATTGGTTTTATAAAATGAATATAATATGTTGCTAAGTAAATTGTTCAAATATTTGTGAATATAATTATTCAACTAACAATTTGTGAAGGGACTGCAAATTCGGCAAGTTTTGAATCCGCCATTCGACTACTCGTGATCCACTCCTAACTCAATTAGAGCTTTTATATTAAAAAAACATTACCATTACCAATGACACATATATATATATATATATATATATATATATATATATTTTCTACCAATGACATAACGAAAAATACTCAACAAAATACTCAAAAACTCGAAAATACTCAAAAAATCCATAGGTAACTGGACTTAGGTCTTTCCTATTTTGGGATAATTTTTCATCATTACTTTACTGTGCAGGCAAATTGGCCTTGAAGAAAAGAAAATAAGTTAGATTAGGTTTGGTAAGGTTAGGTCAGTAAATGCTAGGTATGTCGAAAATCAGATTATTACGGTAATTCTCTTTACCGATGCTTAGGGCATTTTAAAGGGTGAAGATGATGGAATTAACACTATACATTATCCTTAATGAAATTAAACTTTTATAGAGCAATTTTATAAAGCTAAGTGGTTGCAGTTTAATACTATCCAACAATCCATTTTGTCTCGTGATCGTAGGAGTCGCGATTCTATTACCGGTCAGTGCAGTCGCTTCATAATGATGTGACGGCTCTAATGCCGAACCTACAATATTTTCGTAGCGTAAGCATACTGCGCGAAAATAATTCAAAATGGCGTGTCAACCTAAACGCTCCAAAACCATCGTAGTCCCAGTTCTTGGTCTTTGTTCAACAAAAGTTGGACGTCATGGACCAGGTATCTCTCGAGCAGATACTGATGACAAGCTTCACCGAGGATGAGATGATCCGAGCGAAGAAGGTGTTAGCAGATTCAGCCGTGACCCAAATCCATCTTATCACACGTCACAGGGATGGACGCGGCAAGAAAGACCTGCAAGACATCTTCAGGGTGTTTAATGAGACCGACGCTGATGACATCCCGACTTTCGTCGCGCGTGATCTCAACAAGCTGCCTCCCGTGACGTTCGGTCACGTAGACGTGACCAGATTGTTGAAAGACATCACCACGTTCAGAGCTGAAGTTACCTACATCCGTTTCAAATTTGAAGAATCGGAACGAGCCGCAACAGAGCTGAGGAACGAAGTCAATATGTTGCGCAACATAATTGCACCGTCTGCGAATTCACCGCCGTCGCAGAATGTTAATACGACACGCGGTAACCGTAATAGTAGTCATATTTCACCGATGATAGCGACTCCGTCACGCGATGCCGTCTGTCAGCAGGTTTATGACTTTGAAAGTAGGGCGACCTCGGTCGTCACTGCATCACCAACTCATCCCTTGACTGAACCCATGATTACTCCTCCGCCGAAACCATTCTTCATCATCATCAACATTACAGCCCTTCACAATTCACTGCTGAACATAGGCCTCCCCCAAAGAATGCCACAAAGCACGGTCCTGAGCCACCTGCATCCATCGACTTCCTGCATGTCTTACCAGGTCGTCACTCCATCTCGTGGGGGGACGCCCTACACTTCGCCTACCGGTACGAGGCCGCCACTCGAGAACCTTTCTTCCCCATCGGTTGTCGGTTCTTCGAGCTATATGGCCGGCCCACTGCCACTTCAGCTTACTAATCCGTTGGGCTATGAAACCAATCTTACAACAAGAGAAAACGTTTGCGGATGTTGCCCCAAAATCTTCACAACCGGTACCCTTATTCTATAAAAAAAATAAAAGGCGCTGTGTTAAATGTATTAGATGTCTAGTATTGTTAACACTACACGCTAATTCAACGGCTAATTAGCGAGGACAGTACTATTACTAAGCCAAATCCTCCCTGCAATGGGAAAGGCTCATATCGAGCAGTAGCCTTTTACAAGCTGACCAAGAAGTAGAAGATTTTTGTAAGTAGAGCAAAGTCACAGCCTATCTATTACTAACAGTCGGTCACCGAAGTGAGGAGCGGTGCGGTACGAGACGCGGATGTAGTGCTCCCGAGCGGTCGTTAGTCGCTCGGGAATTATCTGCTAGGGTTCACACTAAATTTTTTTTATGGAGTAAGGGGTGACAAACGATCACACAGTTTACCTGATGGTAGGTGGATGTTGTGGCCCATAGATATCTACATTTTTCCTCAATTAAGAATCAAAATGCAGATGCGTTGTCACCCTTGAGGACTGAGATGGAATGCCTCGTTTCGAGTAAAAAGGGTCTTCGGTTCTCTACACTTACTGTACGAAACAGCAGCATTAAGCTGCTATTTTACGCTGGTATTCTGTGAGAGCGTGCTCTTGCCCTGGTCAAGCCGACCCATTCGTGCTGCAATCACAATATAGCTGAAGTATGGCTCTACCACGTAAAAAACTGTTTAGTTCACACTACACGTGCGGTAAAAACAAACAAGTTCAAATATCCTGACAACCCTAGCAATTTATTGTTTACGTCGGTTTTTCCGACAGCACCAAACGCGATGACTGACTGTATGTTCTTCTTAGGCTATGGCAAAGTTAACGACGTAGTAAGAGAGAGAGAGAGAAGAGAAAAATTTAACAGTTCCAATTTGTCACTAAAAATAATTTAGGACGAAAGTTTCAATGAATGAATAACACTCGCATATCCATAAAAATCCATTTAGGATAAGAGTTCCAACGAATGGATACACACTCGGGTGTCCTTATGAATCAGAAAGCGATTACGGTGTATTATGGTGGTAGGACTCCATTCCGCCTAGGAGTCTGTCTGGGTAGGTAGGTATTTATAAGTGGTAGAGCCATGCTGTAGCTATATTAGTAGTATAGTTTCTAGCACGAATGGGTCGCCTCGACCGGGGAAGGACCACGCTCTCACAGAATACCAGCGTAAAATAGCAGCTTAACGCTGCTGTGTTCCGTGTGGTGAGTGTAGAGAACCGGAGACCCTTTTTACTGGAAACGAGGCATTCCGTCTTAGTCCTCACGGGTGACAACGCATGTGCATTTCGATTCGCAAACGAGGATATAATACGAGTGTGTAGACGTCTATGGGCCACACAACCACTTACCATCAGGTGGACTGTGTGCTCGTTTGTCACCCTACCCCATAAAAAAAGGTACTTTTCTCTTACCAATTTCTGCCGCCAAGTAGCAGTGCGTTCCTTGCTTTATTCGGTCTGAAATGTATAACGAGCCGGTATAATTACAGCGGCACTGATTACACCTTAGGCCTTAGTGTTGAGAAAGCATCTGTAACCTTTTTCTACCGACTTCAAAAAGGAGACGGCGCTCAATTCGACTGTATGTTTTTTTATGTGTGTTACCTCATAACTTTTTACTGGGTGAACCGATTTCGATGATTCTTTTTTTATTTGAAAGCTGGTCATGTGGTCCCATATAAATTTGATCGAGGTCTGAATAATAGTTTTTGATTTATTCTTAATAATTTATTTTGAAGTCGGTTGTAAAGTTAGTCTCGGTCTACCTCGACACCTTTTAATATTAACTTTCACGCTATATATTTTCTTCACCATTCGGTCTTCACTCATTCGCTCAACGTGCTCATACCATCGAAGCACGCCCTTATCAATTTTTGTGATGAGGTGATCTTTCAAACCTGCCATATTGCGAATCTCTTCGTTTCGCTTTCGGTCAGCCATGGTAACGCCGCACATTTTACGAAGAGATCGCATCTCCACTGCATTCAACTTGATTTTATGCTTCTTCTGGCATACCCAGGTTTTGCTGCCATATAACAAAGTCGGTACCAACACTGCGTTATGTATTGCAAGGCGTGCACTCTTCACTACGCCTTGCCTTTTGACTAACGCAGTCAGGGCACCATTGACTTTGTTCCCGGCAGCGACACGCCTGTCCACATCTAAATCACATCTTCCATCCCGGCTGAAAGCACTCCCCAAGTATACAATTTCATTTACCTGTTCTAGACATTCCTGATTTACCCATATTTCACACTTCGTTCTCTCTTCGTCCCTTTCAAATACCAGAACCTGAGTTTTATTAGCATTCAAACGGAGACCTTTAATTTCACATTCCTCTTTCATACATGTGCCTGCAGTTCTGCCTCTGATGGTGCAATAAGCACTGCATCATCAGCATACAGCAGACAATTTACTTTAATGTCACCCAATTTCACATCCAAACAGCATCTTTCAGCTTCTGTAAACAGCTGTCGAGATACAGTATGAACAGCCAGGAAGACATGACACAACCCTGTTTTACGCCCGTTTGGACGCTAAACATGGGTGATAGGTCATGCCCTACCCACACACAGGCTTTACAGTCACAGTAAAGTGACTGCACATCCCTTAGCAATCGACCATCCACAACCATACCCCGGCAACAGTTCCCACATTTTCTTCCTTACAACCTTATCAAATGCTTTCTAAAGATCCACAAAAACACAGAAAATCTTCTGGTTAGCAGCTAGAACCTTTTCCGTGATCATGCGGAGAGAAAACATTTGATCCGTGCATCCTCTTCCAGGTTTAAATCCGCATTGTTCCTCCCATAGAAATCTTTCCGATTTCTCTTGCATCCTATGTGTCAAAACTTTCGAGTAAACTTTACTTGCTAAACTGGTCAAGCTGATCGCCCGATAGCACCCGCAGTCAAAATGTGAACCTTTACCTTTATATAAAGGCACAATGACTGCGGATCGCCAATCGTCCGGGACATCCCCCGTCCGCCAGCACAAATTGCACAGCAGATTAAAGCTGTCCCAGACGCGAGGCCCACCATACTTGACCATTTCAGCAGTAACTCTGTCTAGTCCCGCAGCCTTACCACATTTCAAACTTCGAATCGCACGTTCAATCTCTTTCATACTGATGACCTCAGTGTCATCGAGGTCCGGGTCTGGCGTACCAGTCACGGCGTCACCCCCGGATCCCTCACTAAGATCATCACACGCATACATTTCTCTATAAAATTCGCTCCATCGCTGCATGACGTCCGATTTTTCTGAGAGGACGTCATTGGTTCTCGAAAGCACTTTGTTCATTCTTAAGGCCATAGCACCACTTCGGGTCCTTCCAACCTCTTTGCAGAAGAGTTTGGAGTTCTCCTTAAAGTTGTGCGACAACCTTTCGTCCGCTTCCATTCTACACCTTTCACGCACTTCTTTAATCAATGTGTGAACTTTCTGCAGCCTATATCTTTCTTTCATCTTCTCTCTCATATCCTTATCATTACTAGAGGCCAAGTAGTCTAACCATGCTTTCTTTTTCTTCTTTACAGCTTCTTTCACTTCATCATATATATATATATATATATATATATATATATATATATATATATATAGCACCTTACCGCAATCGTATCTGATGCTGTGTGGCTATGTAGCTAAAGGTAATAAACCGCACTGCCATACCTTACCTGTTAAAGGAGATGTATGAATTTGGGTGACTGACGTCGTTCGTAACAGTCATACAGAAATATGTAAGTGATAAAAAGATAAATTATAAGCATAATTAAATGCTTTTGATTTATGTAATACATCATTCTGTACGTACATCATAAAAACATTTTTTAAACTGAAAAACGAAAGCTAAAATATTTTTACTCTAGCAGAAACAAAAAGTTTTTGTATATATTATGTATTTTGTGTATGGCGAAAGATAATCAAGACTATTTTACAATTTTTTATTCTCAACGTGTCTATGATGTCTGTAGACTTGATCTTTTGACCTATTAAAAGATTTGTGAAAAAAATCACAATAATATGTATAATCACTAATGAAAAATAATATGTCGTTTACTTTAGTACTGCGGTGGTTTTCATAATTTCGAACTTTATTCACCCGCTAACATAGTACCTTTCATATTACCAAAAAATTTATCAAACATACTATATTCGTCTGGGACTTACAGGGACAAAAATGGGACATGTTTATATAGGACTATTAAAAAAAATGTGCCAACTGTGTTACTTGACTGCCATGTCGTAAAAGGTGACTAATGGAATATTGAGTTTGTGATTGTGTAGGCGTTGGATGAGCCACCTCTCATTTCTTGCACAATTTTTCAACTATAGGTACCTACCCATATTTTTTCGGCTAAACGTGGTCCGAGTAGATCGCTGCTCTTTGGACTCTACTCTTTCGGGTATGTAGTAACTTACCATCAGGTGAGCCGCATGCTCGTTTGCCCCCTCTTCTATAAAAAAAAGTAGAATTAGTTGATTCATATGTTTGCAGCATGTTTGATTTTTTCTGTAACACTAGTTACGATATATTTTTAATTATGTCAAAAGTCCGTGGTTAATTGGTGCTTATAATTTTTAATTACTGTTTTAATTTCAAACATGTTAGTATTTTGTTCGTTTCACCACATCTATAATACGGACTGGTTAGTTTGAATTTGAAATTCCGCATGGAACAGCTAGTCTGGATGTTTTTTTTTTCATTTACGTGTGCGATTTGTTTTCGTGCAAGTTTTTGTATGTAAAACGCCTTTATGGTTAAAGAGAAATTCTTACGTATTAAAAAAATCTTATTTGTACATAACAAGTGGTAAATTAAAAAAAAAAAACTTGTACCATATACTTCAATATAAATTATTAAGGATAACTCTAAAACTATTGGTCAGACCTTGATCAAATTTATATGGGACCACAAGAGAAGCACCAGCTTTGAAATAAAAAAAAAAGGATCACCAAAATCGGTTCACCTAGAAAAAAGTTCCTCACACATTAAAAAAAATACAGGCGAATCGACAACTTGCTACTTTTTTTAAAGTCCGTTGAAAATTTAATAATCAACATCAAATTTGTTTCATATAAATCAATATCATTTAAAATGTTTACTGTCTGGTTACGAAAGGAATATACTTTTATTACTTTCTATTTTAGTATGCCTTACTATCTAAAACACGGGAAAGTGCTACCTTATCTTTTTTAATCATCATATAATTAAAAAATAATAACTAGTTTTTAATTAAAAGAAGACAGAGGCTTTAAATTAATGAATGAAAGGACCTTGCTACTTGCGATATTTTAATTGGCGCATTGGTTGACTGAATCCAGCTTTAAATTTTATAATCTAGTGATACAATTTTGTTTGCAGACCTTCGATGACTTTGTTTTAAATTTCATTTGAAAAGTTATTTTTGTTGTCTTGGATCTAACAATCGATTTATATAGTAGAAATAGAAGTATGTGATTCTTTTTTCATCAGCCACTTGAATCCAATGTTAAATATTGGCGAGGGAATCCTTCGAGAGTACGAAATATTTTTTCTACTGCTAAAATAAAAAAGTGGGAAGTAAGAAAGCATGCTATTTGAACGCTTTGCCTAAACTCACTACGCTTGCTAGGCATGATAGTGAATTTTTCCGACGGTGCTAAATCCCAATTCCTCATAGTAACAATTCAGTCTATAAACTAATAATTCAGCCTATGTGGTTGGCGTCTAGCACATTTGGACAGGTTTTTCACTATTAGTCGGTAGTTGTAATAAAGGGCTGCAGCTGTGTGTGCTGGAACAGTTAGAGATATTAAAAAGTAATAATAATACCGTTGCACTGCTGAATGAACAAACAAATGTTACTAACTCACCTCTCTTAAATATCTTTAAGCCTGCTCTCTAATAATAGAGAGCCTCGCAATATGGTCCTTTGTCACCCTCGGTGATCGGCGGATTTATATATTAGATTACTTTACTTTACTTATATTACAGGTTTTATACATTAATTAAAATGTAGTAAATCACTATTTAAATAGTTATATTGTTACGAAAATGTTTTTCATAGAGTTGGCATCTATCAGCTGTCTCCTGTCTACCATATACCAACGTGCTCGTTTCGCAACCAAGGGTAAAAAAAAAAGAAATGATTAAGACACGTCCAGACAGCAAGGCTTTCCTTTGAAACAGATCATTAGCCGCACGATTTAGAACAGAGACAATATCGTGCTAATTACATTGAACTTTTTTTTAAAGAACCACCGTCAGACGAAATTACAAAGTCAGGCGCTAGAAACATTTTAATGAATAGGAAGAAAAGCAATAGGCAGTTGAATGTACGGCTGGCCTTAATTGCAAATCGATTCGTACCATCTGTTGTCTTCCGAGGCGTAAAACCACCCACTTTATTGGTTTGCATTTATATCGACTTTGTTTCAATTGTTTATTTTTAATTATCTTTATATTATGTGTATTTGTAACGTGGTAGAGCCATGCTGCAGCTATATTATAGTTGAAGCGAGAATGGCTTGGATCGTCTGGGGAAGGACCACAACCTCACAGAACACCAGCGTAAAATAGCAGCTGTAGAGAATCCGAGACGCTTTTTCTCGACACGAGGCATTCCATCTTAGTTCTCAGGTGGTTCAATTATCAATCGAGAATAGATGTACAAGTTTATAGGCCTCAGTATCCACTTAATATTAGGTGGATGGTGTGCTGGTTTGCCACTTTTATTCTATACAAAATATAAAGTCGTTGGTGCATCGTAATGACTACTGATCGTGTATATGGTCACACAATATATTTGTTTTGTTGAGACGATGGCTCATAACTATGCTGATATCTCATAGGTGGCGCTGTTATTAAGTTATTAACAAATTCTATTTTTTTCGAAATATACGTTGGTTTAGTGCCAAAAAAGAATATCACAAAATCAGAACCTGGAGTGCTGTGGTCGAGTTATTTATAAATTTTATAATTACACTGTATGTGTGTATGTAGATTTAAAAGAACGGAGTGAATTCGGATTTCGTTGTGAAACTCATCGCGTGACCTACCGAAAAAGGTAGAACAACGTTTGACAAGCTAGATAGTGACTTATAAAATTACTGGGCTATACTCGTAATAGTATTCTGTGTTCGTGCATCAATTATATGCTTATGGTTATTAATTGAACGTCACCTACCAGTTTTTGTGAAGGTGTGGTGGCGGTGTTTACCGTGTAATGGCGGTGTATGAATATATAATAGAAGAATATAGTAAGAATATATATGAGGCAGTGGTAGAGCCACGCGGCAGCTTTTGCTGTCGCACGGATGGGCCGACTCGAACCGGGGTGGTACCACGACCTCACAGAAAACCAGCGTGAAGTAGAGGTTTACCTCTGCGTGTCGCTTGGTGAGTGCAGGTGGCCGGAGGCCCTTTTTACTGGAAATGAGGCAGTCCATCTTAGTCCTCACGGGTGACAACGCATCTACATATTGATTTGTAATAGAGGATAGATGTAGATGTGTATGGGCCACAGCAACCACTTACCATCAGGTGGACTATGTGCTCGTTTGTCACCCTTATCCTATAAAAAAAGCCAATCTATGACTTTTATTATGACCGCAGACTGAGCTCTTCCGAGAATAGTTTTGAGAGCTAGCGTTACATATGACAGTGTTATGTAGTTTTTTAATACCTCGTTATTTATAAAAGATGTCCATCCGTCTTGTTATTCAAAAGCATGAGCACTCGTCGAGTCTTGTGGCAGGCAAGTTGCACGGACGGCCACACGGACGGATTTTTTTACAGAATTTGTTTCTTTCACCATTTTTATCAAAATCTATCTAAAATATATTTATATTCACTATCACCATCATTATCATCAGCCTGCAGCAGTCCACTGCTGACCGAGCTATGTCGCACAAGTCGCGACACTTTTTCGCGACAGCCCGGTTTTCGTCTACACGCATCCAGTTCCTACCAGCCTCCTTGCGCAGAACGTCGTCTCATCTAGTCAGGGTGTGTTCTACACTACGTATACCTAGACGTTTGAAAAATAGGAAAATGCAAATAGTTTGGCATGCAATTTGGCAAAGTTTATGTGAAAGTTGCAGTGGTTGAGGGTCATGTCCATTATGGACTGTTACGGGTTGATGAAGATGAAAAATGAGTTTTATTAAAAGAAGTTTTATTAGAGTCAAGCTGCAGCTATTTTATGGCTGCAGGAAATGAAGCGATGGGTTTTCTTATACCGCCACCATAATATGAAAGATTAGGTAAATTAGGACTACAGAAATCCTCTAGGATGGTCCGTACACTTGTACCACTATATATTTTGCTCACGTAATATATTTCTATTATTTGATAACTTCAGATTTTTATACGTTTGAAAATATCGTTTGAACTGATTTTTTTTGGTTTAGCACGAATGGGTCTGCCCGACCTAGAACTACTGTTACTACTTACACTTGCACAGAACACCACTTACGTGGTAGAGCCATGCTGCAGCTATTATAAAAATTAGTAATATAGTTGTAGCATGAATGGGTCGGCTCGACCGGGGAAGAACCACGCTCTCACAGAATACCAGCGTAAAATGGTAGCTTGACACTGCTGTGTTTCGTATGGTGAGTGTAGAGAATCGGATACCCTTTTTACTGTAAAAGAGACATTCCATCTTAGTCCTCAGGGGTGACAACACTTTTGATTCGTAATCGAGGATAGATGTAGATGTATGTGGGCCACAGCAACCACTTACCATCAAGTGGACTGTGTGCTCTTTTGTCACCCTTCCTTCTGTTAAAAATATATAATAGCAGCATAATATTGCTGTTTCTTCGTATGATGAAATACATAGATTCTTGATCCGGTACAGATATACCTATGTACCAAAGCGTCCACTTCCCACCAGGTGGACTGTGCGCACGTTTGTCACTCTTCCTTCTGTTAAAAATTCTGCCGCGATGTCGAAGAGCGCGTTGGAGGTCCTCGAAATATTTAGTTCACTGACGTGTAAATTTCATGACGATATTTCCACCCATCGAGGAGAACATAATAAATGACCACCAATGCTAGATTACACTATTCCACCTGATAATAAGTGGTAACAGCACTTAAAATTGCAACCAACAATTTCTGTGGTGTCGGCGCGGATCAAAGTGTAACTCGGTTTGCTTTTGTAGGTGATGTGCATATGGAGTTGCTACCGTTCTATGAAAGAAGTAGAAGATGCAGTATGTAGGTCTACATTCAAGAATACATTAATACAAAGCAAATGACCTGTTTTAGTAATCGTTTTAGCTAGACTCAGTATAATTTGAATACAGTATAATGAAGCGAGCATTCGCATGCTCATACCCATTGCCTTATTAGTTCCGGTTCTATTTGAATCGTCCGACGTCTTGCTAAAGTTCAACAATACTTTACGTAATGCTCTGCAATACGGAATGTTTTCCCTTGAACGATTCATGGCCGCCATCTAAGACTTTATAGGTATTTGTGAGGCTTAGTTGGAATGGAAGGTCCCGTGAAGCTTTTCTGAATAGATTTAGCTAATGCAATTATTTACGAGTGGTTATATTTGTGAATTCTACTGACAAATTTATAGAATTGCTCCATTAATGTCCATAGTAGTAATGGCAGTAAATATACAGATTTAACAGATTATTGTGGAGTATAATAAATAAACTTCTTGTGCTTGTTTTACATTATACGGGCGATAGTAATTTTAACATTCCAATAAATTTTGAAAAACAAGTAAACACGAGTTTGCAGCATGGTTTTACATGGTAGAGCCATGCTGCAGCAATTTTATAGTTGTAACACAGCTTGGCCGGGGAATACCAGCGTAAAATAGCAACTTAATGTTGCTGTGTTTCGTATGGTGAGTGTAGAGAACCGGAGACCCCTTTAACTGGAATCGAGGCATTCCATCTTAATCCTCAGGGGTGACAACGCATCTGAATTTTGATTCTAAATAGAGGGAAGATGTCTATGGGCTACAGCATCCACTTACCATCAGGTGGACTGTGTGCTCGTTTGTCACCCTCATTCTAGGAAAAAATATAAATTAAGGTATTATGTGTTTTAATAAATGTAATTTAACTCTACAAAAGCGTATGTAGGTATAAAAATTATATTCATTTCGTTTATAATATGAAAAATAAATCGGAAAACCGATCTCAAATTATCTATTTCTACATCAAAACATACTAAAAGCCGTCCATGATCGATATCGTCGTAAGGCCGTGATAAAGTTACCGACATAGAGATTATAACTTTTTCAATATAACTTAGGCACGCATACACGCTCAGGTTTGAATAACGCCTGGAGAGCATTTCTTTATTGTAATTCATGAGATTGTGATAGCGGTCCCGTGTGTTGAGCTTCACAATGTCAAAGCTGAATACGTCAATGTGTTCACGCTTTTATATCATATCTGAAATAGAAAACACCACTCTCAAGTTGTTGACTTTGGTTAAATTGATTTTGTTTGCTATATAAAAAATAGATTATTGTGCTGTGTATATTCTTGTATTATCATTTATTTTAAATTATACTATAGTGATGCATTTTATTAACGTGTGTGTTTAGTTAAGCTAAAATAAAAATATCACATAAGTTGTTTATGACTTATTAAATTTATTTTCGCTCTATGCCTAAAAACCGGAAATAATTTTATTAAAAATGTAACTTGTAAACTCAATGTCACTCACCCAATTCTATTACACCGATCACCACTGCACTTCACACCATTCTCAACACCACTACGTATATCGCCTATAAACGAGGCATCATCACGAGAAATAGACTCTGTGGCTATATATATATATATATATATATAAATATATTTTCATATTTTTCAGTCTATTAAAAGTCTACTGCTGGTAATAAGCCTACTCTGTAGTTGCCATTGGTTTATTGAAGGAAAAATATAATGATTACAAGAAATCACTTACTTAGAATTGGGAATCTATACAAATATATAAAATTGAAGTGTCTGTTTGTAATGTCAAAATTACAGCTTTTTACTATATCCATAGGAAATTTATTACGTTACTAATAACAGAAATACAATTTTTAAAGTTTTTGTACGTCTGTCTGTCTGTCTGTCTGTTTGTTCCGGCTAATCTCCGAAACGGCTCGACCGATTTTAATGGGACTTTCACTGGCAGATAGCTGATAATACAAGGAGTAACTTAGTCTACTTTTATTTTAGAAAAAGAATTAGGGTACCGCGCAAAAAAATTAAAACCCCAAATAACACGCGGGCGAAGTCGCGGGGAACAGCTAGTAAATAAATAGAAAAATCCTTGAGTAGTGCCTGCGTAAGACCTATTACCTCATTTATCATCCCGTGGGTGTCGTAAGAGGTGACGGAGAGAAATTAAACCGGACATAGGCAGCATTCCCTAGTAAAAACTCAAAATAATAAACTGCGGTTGCCAATGCAAATGGAAAGTTCACTGCTGATCTTAGGCCAAAAGTGGAATTTTGGTAGGCTGTTATAATTGAATAAAAATGAAATTAAAAAAAGTTGTGGGATATTTATGTTATATTTGGTATGAATATCGTTAATTGATTTTACTAGCATACGTAATTGGACTGTAAAAACAAATCGCTCGTCCATTAGGTATTGTGATCGTCGGCTGTTTGTTTTTAATTAGGCGCCGTACAGTGTAAATGATTGCGATGTGCTAATTTAATATCCTTACCATGGATTTAAGTTATTTGAATATAGAAAAAAAAATGTTTATTTAATTCATTAATACTTTAAGCATTATATTTGAACGGCCTCAACCAGGACTGACACTAAGTTATATAGATTTTATTGTATTTATTTTTATATTCGCTTATGCCGTTTCGCCTATCCAACTTCATAGAGGTGTAAGTCAGGGTGACGTTATATCCCCGAAACTCTTCACCGGTGCATTGGAAGACGTTTTCAAGCTATTGGACTCGAAAGGATACGGTATTAACATCAATGGCGAGTACATCACTCACCTTCGATTTGCCGACGATATAGTCCTTATGGCAGAATCGCTAGAGGACCTAAGCACTATGCTCAGACCTCAATAGTGCCTCTCCACGGATTGGTATTAAGATAAATATGGACAAAACTAAGATCATGTAAAATGTCCATGCTCATGTAAGTCCAACTTCGGCCAACAGGTCAATCTACGGATTCAACTTGGCTGGGCAGCGTTCGGGAAATTACGACACATCTTCTCATAAGGTATACCTCAAAACTTCAAAATGAGATTGTACAACCAGTGCGTGTTGCCATTGATGACTAATGGAACTGAGATGTAGTCCAGTGGCCGTATGAGGAAGCTCAAGGTCGCTCAGCGAGCTATGGAGAGCGCTATGCTCGGGGTTTCTTTACGTGATAAACTTGGAAATGAGGATATCCGCAGTAGAATCAGATTGAACGACGTAGCCCAACGGATTAGTAAGCTGAAGTGGCAATGGGCTGGCCATATAGCTCGAAGAACCTACAACCGATGGGGAAAAAAGGTTCTCGAGTAGCAGCTACAATACTAATATAGCTGCAGCATGACTCTACCACATAAAGAGAACTTCGAACAAAGAAGGCAACAGATGCGTTGTACCCCTGAGGACTAAGGTGAAATGTCTTTTTTTATAGAAGAGGGGCAAACGAGCATGCGGCTCACCTGATGGTAAGTGACTACCGGCGCCCATGAACAACCACAATACCAGGGGATTTGTAGATGCGTTGCCGGCCTTTTAGAAAGGTGTAAGCTATTTTCTTGAAGAACAGCACATCCTGTAATTATACTTACTCTCTACACCTGAAGGGTGCAAGTACTACTATTTAGTGACTGAAATATTCATTTTTCTATATATCTGTCAGCCGTGGTAGCTCAGATGGTTAACGCTCGCTGTAAATATCACAGTACGCGGGCAACCCGGCTTCGATAATTTCGATCCCCCGCAAGCACCAATGAAATTGTTCGGCGGTGAAGAAAAACATCGTGAGGAAACCTGCATGTCTGAGAAATAAGAAAAAAGGTTATTTAGCAGACACGTGTAGTTCGCCAACACGCATTGGGGCAGTGCGGCGGACATTTCCTTGCCCTAAAACCGACTCAAAAATGAGACCTGTGCCCAGCAGTAGGACGCATATAGGCTGTGACTTTAACTTTTAACTTTAACCTGTCTCACTTGGTACTGATACGCCATGGTTATTCGACAACGAGACTTTCTAGTGGAAAGCATTTAGGTACTACAAACCCGGTTCGCAAAAATTTGATTCTTTTAATCTGCCAATCTTATATGAAATGAATGATAATGTTAAACACTAATAATAATAACGACAAGTAGGGAACATAAAAAATGATAAAAGAGATCTAAAGTAGAAGATTATACGAAAGATATTTGATCCCACAACCATGTAATGCGTCCGTGTTGACAGCTTTACTGTTGTGTTTATTTATCATAACAACATATAACGTGATATAATATTTCAACAGAATCTCCGAAAAATCAGAATCTCTACGTTTTGTGTATTTTAATTAATTATCATACAATTTTTATACACTATATTATTACCATACCATTACAGCCTGTCAAAACTCCACTGCCTTATAGATTGTCTCTAAAGGGGATATTTTCTATAGTTGCTACACTTGGCAAGCGGGTTGGCATCCGCACTATTTGTCTAGCTGTTATAAAGATGTTGCCGCCCATCTTTTGGGCCCCTTTGTCGCCTCTTACTATAGCTATGGGATATTGTGGATAGTGGATATACTCGTATTTATCGCCACTACACGGTTAACACATATTCGTACACATATATACTATAATCAATACTTTATTTGGAATATTATGAGGACATGGTCTATTGAAAAATTATATATATTATGCTTAAGAGACATGCGATACGCAATCATGGCCGTCGCCATTTTGTCTGGAAGATAAAAGGCGTTGACGTTGAAAATAGCGACGGCTGCCCTGAGAAACTCGATCCGCAATCACAACTAATTTAACTCAATCAATGGAAGACAGCCCTCGCCTGTTATGCGATTACCATTCATTAAACGGCTTACTTTTTTTGTTTAAATGGGTATAATCAAAATCAATTGCCAATGATGAATATAAAACAATGGAGTTGACTTTAAGGGCTGTTGACACCAATAGTTTAGAATCGATAAAAATTATTCACAAGTGCACTTTCGAAATAGGACAATTCATCCGTAGAGACAATTGAAATAAATACTGGCGGAGTTGCGATGCCACGTGCATGCAAAAAGTTGTCACGATTATTCATTGACAAGCTGAAACAATATCTATTACGAAAGAAAATAGATTGAGGTTTGTCGCAATTGAAAATTGTAGAAATGACTTTACGGTTTCAAGTCGAGCCCGTACGCTATATCGCAGTTTTCTTTTTTTGTTCTGAGAGTGGAGTGTTTTATTTTAAAATCTGCGGCTTTAACGAACCGAGCTCTTGTTACGTACGATTGGTGAAGCATGTGCAGCTGTCGTCGAATCGCTCACTCAAAGAACGTTGCAATGCAATTGTTTTGTAACTTTGAAATAAACGGTTTTACTTGCATGGCACATCGGCATAACGATGAACGAAACTAAACTAGAATCACTTAAATGTTATGCGAATTAATCTCGAAGATTTTCAAAACTAATTTAAATTCATCATCATCGTCAGTAGAGCTTACCCAAGTCCACTACTGAAATTAGGTCTCGCCCGAAGATTGCATACTTGGAGCCGATATTTGCCATAGTTAAACTAAAAGTGGCAACTGCCTGCCAAGCGATATCGCTTGGCAGGCAGTTGCCACTTTTAGTTTTCCTCTGTCGTCCCTTACGACACGAATTCAGAAATATAATATATAGGTATTACGTGAAATATGTTTTTCCTCATTCTCAATTTATCAACATTATTATAACGGCATTTTCACACGCAACAAAAAATTTTTGTATGCCATAGAAATATTTATTCTGTGCGGAAATTGAGCACTTAGCTACTGCTCTACTGAATCGGCATTCGGTACTGTGCGAAAACATTTCTATTCTTACCAGAATATCGAACCATCATTTTGAACACGAAATATATTTAAGTCAGATTTAATAAGATACGGCATCAGCAAGACTTCGGATTGACTTGCACCAAAAAACTAACTGACATGTGTAAAGACGCATAAATTAGTGGAGGCGTCGGCGCCGAGGCGGGTGCGGCTTCGCTTCGACAATATCATTGTGTTTTATGCCGAATATATTAACGTGCATTCTCACGCACAGAACCCGTTTTCTGGCCGGTCACCCGCTCTCTTGTTGTTCCTTTACTAATCCGCGTGCCTTTTGTATAGCTTCGTGGACTTTTTGCGCGAAGTTCGATTATCAAAAAAAGGCCGCCGCCTTGTGTCGAATGAGTCGGCGCGCGCGGAATTGTGCAGCTCGCTGCTTGGAAATACAAGAAAAAAAAAACCACGTTCAACATTGGCCTCTTATTGTTTTAAACACAATATGAGACTATATTTCGTCTTCGTCTTCACATACTTAACAACTGTTGCAAGCTCAAAATGCCCGTTGAATTGACTGACACGAAAGGATACGTATTTATTACACTATCTATTGTGGAAGCCTAGCTCTAGCTTTTGCCTATGCTAGTATATTTTCTACCGACTTCAAAAAGGAGACGGTACTCAATTCGACTGTATGTTTTTTCATGTGTGCTACCTCGTCACTTTTTACTGGGTGAACCGATTTCTATGATTATTTTTTTATTTGAAAGCTGGTGCTTCACATGTGGTCTCATGTGAATCATTGATAAAGGTTAGACCAATAGTTTTTGAGTTATTCTTAATAATTTACATTGAAGTCGGTTCAACAAAATTTATTTTATAATACTGTAGTGACAAACTTACAATCCACCTGATTGTAAGTGGATACTGCACTCCATAGACACTTGCGGCTAACTGCAAACAAACTGCTTCTACGTTGTCACTTCTAAATACTGAGATGGAATGCCTCATAATTATACTTGCTCTCTATAAAACGATATGATAATAAAATAATGTTAAATAATAATAATAAGGTAAAGCGTTTTAAACTGTATTTTAAAACAGCAAAGTGGATTCCTTGCTCCAAAATCATTTCTAAAATAAAAGGAAACATGTGTCCGGATATATAAAAATCTCTATACTTGTTTCCGGACGTAAATTATTTGTATATTTTATAATTAGTAATTTAGATAGCATTAAAATGACCATTAATGATAAAAGAGCTGAGGACCTAACCAGTTAAGTAAAGTAATCATTATTTCATCACACGGACTTCTTGTAATTAAGCAAATAATCTCGTTTTAGAAATACATGGCAGCCATAAAATTTATCGCAGCATTACGGGGAGGCAATAAAGCGCACGTTGGCGGGAAAGTTCAACGCGGAGTATTCGCTAATTGCACAACGATGGGTAATGTAAATGTTAAGTTATATCGAAGTTTTCTGCGCGGGCATGTGCCAATGTTCTCGAAATAATTCAAGGCGGGGTAACGAACGACACGCCGAGGGTGCGACGTATCGCGTGTTCCTGGGCCGATACAGATTTAGAAATTTTGCGAGAATATCGAACGGAATGCCACACAGTCTGTTGTAACCACTATTGAATATTATGTTGTTTTATGCAAACAGTTTTCTGTCTGTTTCGAACCTGAATATATTGTTACGCGCCACTATTAATGTCTTGTACATGGCAACACTAGTTACACTAGCGCCCTCTAGTGTCGAGTAGCAGAACTAGGAGAGTCGAGATCCTTCCAGAAATTTCGGGACCGATATGTACTCGAACATTCTAGATGTCGCTACAGTAGAAGGTTCTGGAAACTGTCTGAGGCCCTATATAAGGCCGGTATAGACCACGACCGGGGCAGTATTGAATTGGCGATACAAGAGAATACTTCGAAGCGAAATAACGGCGAACTGTGTTTTATTATTAGTGTGTTTTAAGGTGTAATTAGTATCCGTAATTAAAGTGTCAATTTTGGTAATTTAATCGGCAGTTTTTAATTGTCTCGAACCCCAAGCTCGTAACAATTGGTGTCAGAAGTGGGATCAAATATGCCGATTTTACCTAAAGACGACACCGAGGGTATCCGTACCCGAAGTCAACGCCAACAGGAGACGGACCAGAGACGATTTGGTGGTGGAACGTCACAGACGTCGGCGGGCCAGTTGCCGACCACGGAGGCCGGCCCGTCAGCAGCTCCTGCATCTGCAGCACCTGAATTAGGCGTTCTGATGATGATGCTGCAGGAACAGGCTCGCCGACAGGAGGAACAGGCCCGCCGACAGGAGGAACAGGCTTGTCGTTTGGAAGAGCAGCTGCAGCGTGGACAGGAGGAACAGGCCCGCCAACAGGAGGAACAGGGCCGTCGGTTGGAAGAGCAGCTCAAACGCGATAAGGAAGAGCAGATACTTCTCATGAAGGACCTTCACGCTACCTTCGGGAAAGAAATAAGTGAGGTGAAGGATAAGGTTGCTCAATATGACAACCGCCTGTCGGAAGCTGAAACCCGAATCGACCAAGTGTACAATCGGGTTGACAATGTGATGGCTGACGTGAAGAAAACGCTGAACGACCTCAAAATTGGGGATGGAGTTACAGCTCCCGTGGTAGCTACAACACCTTCGCTACGTGGATTCAAAGTGCCACTGTTCGACGGGACTTCTTCCTGGTCGGTCTATAAAATCCAGTTCGAGGCTGTCATGAAAGCGAACGGCTGGAATAAAAGTCAGGCCATGACTGCTCTCACCCTAGGCCTGCGCGACCAGGCATTAACTGTTCTGGAAGCTCTCGGTAAGGAAGTGACTTACGAGCAGCTCCTTGAGGCATTGGAGGCGAGATATGGCGATGCTCACCTGGAACACGTCTTTCGTGCGCAGCTCAAAGATCGCGTGCAACGCAGTAACGAAAACCTGCAGCAGTGGGCCCTTGAGGTGGAGAAGCTGGTTCGAAAAGCGTACCAGTCTGTACCTGCGCTTATTGTAGGGAACCTGGTGCAGACATTCATCGACGGCATCCGCGACCTTGAAGTCAGAGCTGCTGTGAGGCTCGGGCACCACGAGACGCTTAAGGACGCCTTGACCCATGCACTGGAGGTGGAAGCCGTGCGGCAGGATCATCGTTCCCACCGCGTCAGGGAGGTTGCAGCAGCTACAGTTCGGGACCGCAATAAAAGCTACAGCCCTAGGTGCTACGACTGTGGAGAAAGGGGCCATCTTCGATCCAGCTGCCCTAAGCGAACCGTAGAAAGGGAAGGTGATCGATCTCGAGAGGGTAGTGCAGCTAATAGCACCGCCTAGCAGCAGCAGGGAAACGAGTAAAAGCCAGGACTGCGGGGCGGGTGCTGGCTGATGGTAAAAGAGCCCCAAGGATTTCAATCTCACAAACCCATGATGGGAACAGCCTAATCATCAAGGGCGAAGTCAACGGAACGCCGTGTAAACTGACCATAGACACTGGAGCCTCTCGCACGGTTGTCAGTTCTCAACTTATAAGTCGGTTCCTTGGGGACTCCGCATACAACCGAGAACGCATTAATTTGGTGACAGCCACTGGTCAGCGCGTACCCGTCCGTGGAGAGAAGGAGATGGAGTTGAAGCTAGGCAACATGATCTACCTGCATAATGTCATCGTGGCTGATATAATGGACGACTGCATCCTGGGCCTAGACTTTATGAGGAAGAATTGTTGTGAGATCGACGTTAAGCAAGGTGTTTTGAAATGTGGACAAGAAGAACTTTTCGTGGAAGGGGCGTTACCAGGGAATGTGTACAGCCTTAAGAAGATTGTTCTTCCGCCGAGATCGGAAACGATTGTGCCGGTTAGTCTTCCTCGGAGTCCTGGGCAAGCCCATCGTTGTGTACTCGTGGAAAGGGTAGACAATGACCTTCCATGGAAAGTGGCTCGAACCTTGGTCAGAACCACCGACATCTCAGGAGTACGTGTGTTGAACCTTTGTGATCAGGAACAGATTATAGAAAAAGGCACATTGGTTGGTACTAGTGAGGAAGTGGATTGGTTGCGTCGATGCGAATATCTATCGACCGGGACCCCCAGCAAGGATGGACAAACGATAGTGACCACACTTTTAGAAGACTGTCGCAGCGTTCTTTCCCCGAATGAAATGGTCAAGGCGAAGAAGTTGTTACTCAAGTACGCCAATGTTTTCTCGTCAAACGAAGCTGACATAGGAAAGACTGGCTTAGTTCAACACAAAATAAACACAGGACAAGAATTGCCTATTCGTCAGCGGCCAAGAAGATTGCCTGTAGCACGTGAAAAGGAAGTGGAAACCATGATTGAGGGAATGGTGAAGGATGGTGTTATTGAACCTTCATCTAGTCCATGGTGTTCACCTGTGGTGCTGGTAAAGAAGAAGGACGGCAGCATGCGGTTTTGTGTTGACTATCGCCGCCTGAACGACGTTACAAAGAAGGACAGCTATCCCTTGCCAAGAATTGATGACACGCTGGACATGCTTACAGGCGTAAAGTGGTTTAGTACGCTAGATCTGAAAAGTGGCTACTGGCAGGTTGAAATTGACCCTAAGGACAAGGAGAAAACTGCATTCTCCACAGGAAAGGGTCTGTGGCAA
Organism: Parnassius mnemosyne; assembly: GCA_963668995.1. Classification (NCBI taxonomy): domain Eukaryota; kingdom Metazoa; phylum Arthropoda; class Insecta; order Lepidoptera; family Papilionidae; genus Parnassius; species Parnassius mnemosyne. Next base: position 40,961,794 of record CAVLGL010000115.1, on the reverse strand, counting down.
TTCAAAGTCATGCCGTTTGGATTGTGCAATGCTCCAGCAACGTTTGAAAGGTTGATGGAGCTTGTACTTACCGGGCTAATTGGAGATGCTTGTCTGGTCTATCTGGATGACATCATCATCGTAGGCCGTACGTTTGAGGAACACCTTCAAAACCTGGAACGCGTGCTCATGAAGATCCAGAGTGCCAACCTCAAGTTGAGTCCAAAGAAGTGCTCACTATTCAAACGGCAAGTTAGTTTTTTGGGGTATGTAGTGTCGGAAGAAGGTATCCGCACGGATCCAGAGAAAATTGCTGCTGTCAAGGAGTGGCCGGTCCCAAAAGACAAGACACAGGTTAGAGCATTTTTGGGTTTGTGCTCTTATTATCGGCGATTTGTGAAGAACTTTGCAGATATAGCCAAACCTCTGCACAAGCTAACCGAGGAGAAGCGACAATTCTGCTGGGATGAAAGTTGCGATATTGCATTCCAGGAGCTCAAGAACCGTCTGTGCAAAACACCTATTTTGGGGTACCCTGATGCGGGCAAAGAATTCATAGTTGACACAGACGCAAGTGATATAGGACTTGGCGGTGTGTTGTCTCAACGGAATGGTGATCAAGAGATTGTGATAGCGTACTTCAGCAAGTCGTTGTCAAAGCCGGAAAGGAACTATTGTGTCACAAGACGGGAATTGCTTGCTGTGGTAAAATCCTTGCAGCATTTTAGCAAATATCTTCTAGGGCGGAAATTCTACTTACGAACTGACCATGCTGCACTGAAATGGCTATTGCAGTTCAAAAATCCGGAAGGACAAGTTGCGAGGTGGATTGAACTACTACAGGAATACGACTTTGTGATCGAACATCGCAACGGGAAATCTCATGGCAATGCAGATGCATTATCAAGAAGACCTTGCGCTGAAGATTGCAAGCATTGTACTAGGCAAGAGGGTAAAGAAGTGGTATCTGCGAGGATATTCAGGACAGACCAGCTCAGCAATGAATGGAAGGACAGCCTACAACATGCACAGCAGGAAGATTCGGACATTAAGCCGATTCTGGAATGGATGAAGGCCAGTGCTCCTAAGCCCAAGTGGAGCGACGTCTCAGCAATGAGTTCGACCACGAAAAGCTATTGGGCCCAATGGGACAGCTTGCTGATTCAGGATGGAGTCCTGTGCCGTAAATGGGAAAATAGTCGGGGAGACAGGTGTCATTTGCAAATGGTTGTCCCTAAGGCTAAAGTACCGGATGTTCTCCAGCTGTACCATAGTGGTTGTTCAGGAGGCCACCTGGGAGTTAAACGAACTCTACTGAAGATCCGAGAACGGTTTTACTGGGTCCACTGTCGTGACGATGTCGAGGACTGGTGCCGCAAATGTACAAGTTGTGCGGCTGTAAAGGGACCTCAAATTCGTAGTAGAGGTGCATTGAAATTGTACAATGTTGGTGCACCATGGGAGAGGATAGCCATTGACGTTGCAGGGCCGTTTCCGGAAAGTGAAAGTGGTAACAAGTATTTCATGGTTGTCATGGATTACTTTACTAAGTGGCCAGAAGTCTTCGCCATTCCAAATCAAGAAGCTTCAACAGTTGCAGATAAACTAGTTCATGAAGTCTTCTGTCGTTTTGGAGTACCTTTAGAGATTCACAGCGATCAAGGAAGGAATTTTGAGTCTCATATATTCCAGGAAACTTGCCGAATTATGGGTACTCAGAAAACACGAACAACTTCTTACCACCCACAATCTGATGGAATGGTAGAAAGATTTAATCAGACATTGGAGAGGTACCTAGCAAAAGTTGTGGAAAAACGGCAACGAGACTGGGACAGGCATATACAACCGTTTTTGTTGTCATATCGAAGCGCTGTTCACGAAAGTACATCAGTGACACCAGCTTTCGCAAACTTTGGGAGAGAATTGCGGCTGCCTGCAGACCTGATCACCGGAATACCACCTGATGCCCCACGCAGTATAACCGATTATGCAAATGACTTGCGGAACAAAATGAATGACATTTATGAGCACGTCAGACAGACGGGCCAGCAAACGTCTGAGAAGATGAAAACACGGTATGACCGCAAAATGAACAACAAGGGGTTTGATGAAGGTTCACTAGTGTGGTTACACAATCCAGTTCGCAGCAAAGGGAAATCTCCTAAGCTTCAAGCTAAATGGGACGGACCGTACCGGATTGTGACAAGGATCAATGATGTAACCTACCGCATACAGAAAGGTGCCAGAGGTACTCCTAAGATTGTCCATGTGGATCGACTGGCGCGTTATTATGGGGCCAATAATGCTCGGGACGAGCATGTCTTAGGAGGGGGCAGTGTTACGCGCCACTATTAATGTCTTGTACATGGCAACACTAGTTACACTAGCGCCCTCTAGTGTCGAGTAGCAGAACTAGGAGAGTCGAGATCCTTCCAGAAATTTCGGGACCGATATGTACTCGAACATTCTAGATGTCGCTACAGTAGAAGGTTCTGGAAACTGTCTGAGGCCCTATATAAGGCCGGTATAGACCACGACCGGGGCAGTATTGAATTGGCGATACAAGAGAATACTTCGAAGCGAAATAACGGCGAACTGTGTTTTATTATTAGTGTGTTTTAAGGTGTAATTAGTATCCGTAATTAAAGTGTCAATTTTGGTAATTTAATCGGCAGTTTTTAATTGTCTCGAACCCCAAGCTCGTAACAATATCAACAGAATATTAATAAAAGCCAGAAGATAATTTATGTCAAAACAGAATTCTTTCTTTTTCAGATTACCTTTTGCAATTTTATGTAATTGAGCCGATTGAGATTTCTAATGAAGGTTTCTTCTATTTGAAAAAAGAACGACGTTAAAAAAACATTTCTTTTATGGCGCATTAAACAATTTATATCGCTTTAGATTTTTAATTTCTCAGACTGAAAGTTTTACCTTCATATCGTCCCTGGTCGCTTGAAATCTCTTTACTTTCTGGTAGTATTCTGCGTTAAGGAATACGGGAACCAATATGTTTGCAGGCTGTGAAGCATTCTATCTCAGTCCTCAAGGGTAATTTTAAGTTGGTTAGTGTACATGGGCGACAGTAGCCACAGATTAGTGTAGCTTTATTTTAAGTAAATAATATTTGATGTATAATAACAATAATATCACTTGTCATGTGTTAGCGGCATAAAAATCTATCACCGCAACTCCTTACATAATTGTCGTAAGATACTAACCATTTAGAAAATATGTACCGGCAACAGGGTAATGTCACAGAATGACTACTACGTAACTAATACTAACTACGTAAATAAAACGTTAAAGATATGAGTGTTATATTATGATCGCAAATCCGTCCGCTACGCTTGGCGACTACTGCAATTCTGCACTATTATAGTATATATAGTACGAACTGATGATGATGATGAAATTTAAATGTTAGATATGGGTTCAAAGCGTCAGAAGTGCGAAACCTCTGTTACTATAAAGTACGCGAAGGTAATATAGTCATTCGGTTAATATTGTCACTTCGTTATACCGTAGAAACTACAGCCTCGTTTGCATAGAAGGCTCTGTGATACGATAGCTCTTGATCAGTCTATCGAATAATAAAAGGTCAAAAACGCGCTGCTTTATCGACGCCATTTTGACAGTTGATATTATTGTAAATATTTTAGTCGATTTTTATATTGTTTAGTGTATGTACTTAGTTAGTTTTTTTAAGGAGATTTTTCGTAGTGTTCCTAGTTATATCCAAAGCTTGTTTGCTATTTTTTTCTTAATATATTAGTTATAATATACGACTTTGTGTTTTTGTCTCTGTTCTCCTCTTAATTTTGATTTTATAGGCCGATAAAGCTTAAGGTGACCATATTACACTCACGTATCTTAGTTGTTTTTTTTGTTAGTTGATTAAATTCATTATTCTGAAATATGAATCTATTTTATTTTTAAAAACTTAATTTGATTTATGGGTTATCCTAATAATGTTTTATTGTTTGTTTCAGGTAATTACTCGTATTAGTTAACGAATACAGGTTTGATCGCGCTACGCTGATTGAAAAGAAGAAAGATGAATAAATTACAACGTATTTGTACGAATGCTAACGCTTGGAGGTCTAATTAAGTTGCTATACAGTGGCAACAAAAAGAGGCGTGAGAATAAGAAAGGCGACGCAGTGGGAGCCTGTCACACTACGCACGGTAACAGCTTAGGGGCCCGTATAAGGAATACGCATCTGTTTGCTGATTAATCTGCAATTACTTACGCAGTTTACGAATTCAAATTCTATTCCTAAGTAATTTGGTTGATATTCATTTAAAAATAATTTGTGGGATGTAATTCATTGTAGTTATATTATTTATATGTGACATATCAAATTCTGTTGATTAATATTGGTAATACTCCACACCACGTAGAATTATTTTCTTTGACGTCGGTAACAAGTTGGAGTTAAACAAATAAATATATTTCTTGGTTTCTAACTATTTTTTCCACATCATCATCAACCATCTTACACCATATATCTTCTTTATATATATATTTAACTTCTATATTTATGTAAAGCAGATATATGGTGTAAGTGGTGTAACGTTTTCTTCAAATGCCAACTATACATTACAAAACAAACGCTGAACTCTGTGAACTCTAGTTTTATCAAGATTTATGTCCAGCAATTCTTAAAAAGACCGCCGAAGACTGTATATATACTATATATATGCTATATGTAATATAATATACACAGCGTATTTTCACCTTATTGTTGTACCTAACGGTTTTGGTTAGAAAAGTGTTTTATTAAAAGCGTTATATGTTGAAAGAAGAAAAAATATTAAAAATGCGTAAATAGATGTTAAATTAATATATATTGTGATTACTCGACAGATGTTTCCCACAGTAATTTATGCTTGCATTTAGTGAATTTAAGTAGTCAAGGCTTTGGAAGGTGGGCTTCCATTCGTCATTAGTGAACCTACTATAGTCTACTAGTCATTTAAAATTTTAAGAAAGTTCTTTGTAATATATTTTTTGTTATGAAAATCATATACCTGTAATCCTGTACATAGACGCGAAATTGCTTTTCGATTTGTATTAAAAAAAATGTTACATCACGTATATTAGTAATTGATTTTTAAACGATTGTTCAAAGGCTTAGTTCATAGATAAATAAAGACGGAATAGGGTGTGGGGGTGATTGTTGTGCCGGTAACCGTGCATAAATAATGGTGAAGCGCCGTAGCTGGCAGTCGAGGCTGTCGCGATCGATCCACGAGCCCCACTCTACGCGAAATGGTCATGTAAAATAGCAGCTTTTGTATTGTGCTTAACACGTTACAGTCTTTGTTCACTTTGTGTAATTGAACTGCTGTTTTTTATTTGGAATTATCGCCTGAAATTAATTTAATGAAAAATTTACGTAATATATGTGTAGATAAATTCTAATTATTATACGATTAATTAATTATTGAATCTTAAAAGATTTGTCCATACTTATTACGCTTAGCAGACGGCTGGATGAGCGCAATGGTCTTTTGTTCTGGTACAACTGTTCATCTTCATCGCCAGCTCATCACCAGACTAAGGGACTTAGTGCACTAGGTGACTAGCATGCAGCGGGGGCCTTTGGTTCTGCGTGACAAACAACCTGTTTCATAACAGTAACAGCACATTCTAAAGAATTCTTCCCTAAAAAGAATGAACGAGAGTGCAGAAGCTTCATACATGCGTCTAGGAACGCACGCACACAAGCGCGGAGTTCACATACAGTAGCACACAGAGAAAATAACGCGATACCCGCGTCGGCAGTACTAAATATCGCGTTATTTTGTGTCTTCCGTGTGCGTGCGTTGCGACACGCTTGCATAAAGCTTTCGCACTTTAGTTCACTCTGACAGTGAGCTCCGGTGGGTATCATGTTGGCATATTTTAGACGTTTTATTGTATTACTTAAATGTATCAGTATCGATTATAAGAGATAGAGCCATGCTGCAGCTATATTAATTGTATAGTTGTAGCACGACTGGGTCGGTTCGACCGGGGAAAGATCACGCTCTCACAGAATACCAGCGTAAAATAGCAGCTTAATGCTGCTGTGTTTCGTATGGCGAGTGTAGAGAACCTGAGACCTTTTTTACTGGTAAAGAGGCATTCCATCTTAGTCCTCACGGGTGACAACGCATTTACATTTTAATTCGCAAACGAAGATAGATGTAGATGTCAATGGACCACAGCAACCACTTACCATCAGGTGAACTTTGTGCTCGTTTGTCACCCTTATTCTAAACAAAAATATTATAGTGGTAAAGTAAAAATAACTTTCCATAAGAATTACACATGTGATCTATATTGAATAAAAATTATTCTATTCTAATAATGATAAAACATAACGTAGTTCTTGACTGATTCCCAACGGCAAACAATTTCTGCCAGAGTCATATAATCACTATGTGGAGTGGTGGCAGCATAAAATGTGTACTAAACGCGTCGCCATCCCGCTGTGGGCCACTCTAGGCCTTCCTATAGCCTGAGTGATTCTGTATCAAGTAGCAGAACAGAAATGTATAAACATAGTAAGCTACCGCAAAAGGTGGAAGTGAAGAGTATTCAGTGGAATCTGTGTGCTACACTATACAATACAAGCGGCCGTTACTAAGTACACTGCAATACAAGAGCTTGTTAGCCGCTCAAAACGTATGCTCGAAATGTATGTCAATCGTCCTCGTCTACTCGTTGCCGATAATATAATCGCTACCGACGACGTAACTATAATTTGATTAGGCTACACTACCTGTAGTCACAGCAGTGTTGGAATTCGTACGATACGATAGTTTACGTGGTAGAGCTACGCTACAGTTATATTATGGTTGTAGTACAGATGGGTCGGCTCGACCGGTGAAGGACCACGCTCTCACATAATACCAGCGTCAAATAGTTTAACGCTGCTGTGTTTCGTATGGTGAGCGTAGAGAACCGGCGAACCTTTTACCTGGAAACGAGGCATTCCATCTTAGTCCTCAGGGGTGACAACGCATCTGCTGATTCTTAATCGACGATAAATGTAGATGTCTATGGACCACAGTATCCACTTACCATCAGATGGACTGTGTGCTCGTTTGTCACCCCATTCTATATAGAAAAAAAGATAATTATCATTTGTCATATAGTATGATTTACGATAGAATAGAATATTTTTTTATTTAATATAGATTGCAAGAATACTTATTGAAAGTCGTTTAAGCTTTCCCTAAGATTGGGAAAACCACTGTCCTGAAAAAAACCAGCAAGAAACCCAGCGGGCCTTAAAACATAATTTAATGTTCAGCAGATACTATATATAATGTCTATGTTTGCAAAATATTTCAAACAATTACTTATATAAATATTTTTGACAAGCTATTTCCATCATTTATAAATTTATGTATGGTGATAATTATTTAATTATATACAAAAAAATGTTTTTTCTAAAAACTATCTTTTTTTAAACGAACCATATGTTTTATTTGTCTGAACATTTTACACAAATGTTGGCACTAATATGACAAAATTAAAATATACATTATTAGTAAAAACTAATATTTTATATACAGTAACTTCAATTTATCGCCACATAATGCAAATAATTTGTCTATCATGTGGTTTTTGTTGTCACTTTGCGTGATGTGTTAATTTTGTTGCGATTTGTTTCATTTGTTAGGTTATTAAATTGAGATCGTAATTATTTCTAATTAAATTTTTATTCAAATTAAGCATTTCAATTTACGCGTGACTAAAGATCACAAATTATCGTTCCATTTCACGCTAGCTATTGGAGTTTAGAATTGATACGATTAAAGTCTATCATGTTTAAAATTTGTCTTTTTAAAATTATTTAATGCATATTATAATACATTAAATTGTTTTTGTTGCTTGTTTTATAGAGTATACGGCCCGGTTCTCTTTGTTCAACATTATACGAGTAGAACCAGAATAAATACGGAGCAGTCGTGTGCGAATGGCACTAACTTATTTATGCTATATAATATGTACCACAGAATACTATCTATTTCACTGTGCGAACAAAGGCTTTTAAACTTTTTATTTTTGGTAAAACAATTTCATTCTTTAATTAAATAGTTTTTCTTATACATAGGTTCTTTTTATTTCGACTCCTGGGCGGATAATGCATCTTAATTTTTATTTTTCAATTGAGAATAGGTATAGGTATAGGTGTCTATGGGCCACAGCATCTTTTGCCATAAGCGAGACTGTGTGCTCATAATATGACGCTATAGTTACTGTTTGTAATTTCACAGTTAAAATATAAAATTTAAGCAATGGCTATGAAACAATAACATGATGTATTGAATTTTCTAAAGCAAATTCCCTTATCCACTATCACTTTGTAAATCTAATACAAAAATTATGTAAATAAGCTTAATAAATAGAAAATAAGTTAGCTTTTTTGTGTTTTTTTTTTAGTTTAAAGTTGTTTTCTGTGTTTAAGGGCTGATCGAGGATATTGTGACATGATTCTTACCACAATGGTTTCACTACTGGTTTCTTAATCAAGTTTCTTTTAAACAAGTTGTCAAATGCATGCCTTATGTCTGGTGGCTTGTACAATAAGATTGGAAACAGACTAAATGCAACGTTACAGATACAAATTCAAAATATAAAAATTTGTATCCAAAATATTATATTTGTTTCTGGATTCAAATTCAGTGTAATATTCAGTTTACTAGGCAATAATGTTTACTTTTCATCTCACTTTATGTAAGTTAGGGAAAAGCAAAGTCTTAAAAACGTTAATTTATCATAATCTACATACATACACTACTATTATAAAGAGGAAAGATTTGTTTGTTTGTTTGTTTGAATAGAATAGGCTCCGAAACTACTGGACCGATTTGAAAAATTCTTTCACCATTAGAATCCTACATTATCCCTAATGAACATAGGCTATATAATATTTTCAAAAAGTTAGGGATCCGTATGAAAACTTCGTTAATGTAACCCAAGGTGTGAAAAAAATACCAAAAAGAATCCTCATATCGCGTACGCTGCGGAAACTATTGATAATAGAGCAAAGTGATGTACTTCAGTTTTATAGAGGATATCAATATCTACAAAAAAGTCTGCGATACCATATGTTTAACTATTACAGTTATGTCACAATAACTACTTTTTCATGTTAAAATGTGAAATAGTAACGCCGGTACAAACTAGGACACATTATTCGTATCAGTATGTGCATAACCAACAATTACGTTAACCATGTAATTTTGTAACATATTTCACTTTTTAAATCTTTGTTAATTCAGAAACCGTCCGTCATGATATCTCTCTCGAAGTTCGCATGTCGCAAGGCGCAGAAGCGTGATATACGCGGGTGAAACCGCGGGGCACAGCTAGTTATACATATAAACGTACTCAGCTGCGCAGCCCACAGTTCTTGTGGAAAATAAACAATTCCCCAATTAAGCGCAGGCCAAAGAGTATATAATCACTAGCGTAGGCAATGTCTAGAATTTCCAAAAGACAACAATGCAGTGAATTGAAATAGTGTGAAAGGTGTGCCAAATTCAGTTTTACAGACAAATGATAAGACTGAATATAGTTTGGCATGGTTCTCAACGAAATTTCCGTAAAGCTCGTTAGTGTAAAACAATCCCAAGGGCAAAAGGGCTACTGAAATACTTGATACTACAGATTGTTATTATTTTTTTATAGGAGTGGGGGCAAACGAGCATACGGTTCACCTGATGGTAAGTGACTACCGCCGCCCATGAACAACTGCAACACCAGGCGAATTGCAGATGCGTTGCCGGCCTTTTAAAAAGGAGTAGGCCCTTTTTTGAGAGTCTCTAAGTCGTATCGGTCCGGAAAAATCGCTAGTGGTAATCGATTCCACAAGGAAGTTGTGCGAGGAAGAAAACATCTTCTAAATCGCACAGTGGTCGATCGCCAATCATCCAGATTGTATGGATGGCATCGCGAGTTTTGTCGCGATGTGCGATGGTGAAATTGAGTGGCTGGAATTAATCCGAACAATTCCTCAGAGCACTCCCCGTGGTAGGTGCGATAAAATACGCAAAGAGAATCATCATCTCTACGCAGCGCCAGTGAATCGAGTCGATCGAAAAGTACTCGGTCGTCGACGTTCCGAGCCGCTCTGCGCTGGATGTGGTCAAGTGGAAGGAGCTGGCACTAGGGACCCTAGCCCAGAGATGGGAACAGTATTCCATGAGAGGCCAAACCTGCGCCTTCCAAGTGACCACGAAACTGCACGCCACTCGATATGTCGACGCCGAGGATTCCGATACTGGCTGAGGCAACAAGGGGAGTGCCCGGGATTCCTCCTCCCCCCCCAATACGCGGGGCAGTCTGAGCACCCACGCTCAGGAAGAAGAGGGTAGCTTGACCGTGGATGCTCAATGAGGGATTTTCCATTACCAGGGGTGCTGGTACCCTCCTGGGTTAGTCCTTTCTTTTTAAATTACGCTACCGTATTATGGGGTGAGGGTGGGTTGGGCCTCCGGCCACCACACAAGCAAAGCCTCTACTTTACGTTGGTATTCTGTGAGGTCGTGGTACTGCCCCGGTTCGAGCCGGCCCATCCATGCTACAGCAGAAGCTGCAGCGTGGCTCTACCACTGAAAATTATGTCACATATTATAGCTATTTATATCACAGGCCTGCTATAATTTTAGGCTTACTTTCTTTTTTGTGATTATAATACATATAGTGTTTTATTGATGTAATTGTTGTATTGTTAGAGTTTTTGTTATTTAAAATGATTATATGGTATTTTATTACGTAATTAATGTCATGTTTCTCAATGCTATTGCTATTTATTTCAATGAACCAAAACAAATTGGTACTAAACATGAATTATATTTTTGTCATTTTCTTACATACATAATTATATTATTGTCTTTACATACCAACGCCGCATAAATGTCTAAAAGAAAAATCGTTTAAAACTTCGAAAAATGTTTTAAAATGTTCTATTATTTGATATTAAAGATATCCTTGTCATCAAATTCAACACTTGCAAATCGCGACAATATACCATACATACTGGATTCTTCTTATCGGTCCATCGCTTTGCGACTAGCTACAGGTTTCCTTCTTCGCACGACTTCTTTGTGGAATCGACTGTCACAGGCATTTTCCCGGACTGATACAACTTAGAGACCTTTAATAAAAGAGTATACTTCTAAAAGGCCTGCAATACTTCTGATATTGCAGTTGTTCATGGACGGTAGTAGTTACTTGCCACCAGGTGAGCCGCAATCTTAATTAAATCATAATCTTAAGTAATATACTATCTTAATTAAATATCTTCTATAAAAAATGCATCAAAATACAAGTAGGAATTCAAACTAAGGACTATTAAATAGTTGTTAAACGTAGAAATTAGAAAAAGAGGCGTCAGTGACTTCGTGATTTACATCACAAGTCATTTGTAGCATGTCTGATTGTAGGTATCCAAAGAACGCCTTAGCTGAATTAAATTTCTTGGAATATACTTACCGCGCTCGCTTGTTCAGCTTGGCGTATACCGTAGCACTAATGCTGCTGCTGAAGCCTGTATAATTTTTTTAACTGATATTTACGAATGTCAATCATGCTTGGATATGGTATGGTACCTAAATGTCGAATTCAGATTTAAAAAAAATCTATATAATAATATTATTGTCATATGTATAAAATATTTAATATGTATACGTACTTACGTAACTTCTATAGGAGTCGGGTAAAAATACCTTTTCGTTAATTAAGTCTATAAAATACTCGTTATCTAAACTGTTATCCAATTCAATGATTAACATTTGAGATAAGATATAATTCAAATTTTCTCTCTTCATCAGATAACCAGCTATTAAATAAAAATTAAAAAGTTTATGACGAAAATTATACGCCTATTATTTATACCGCTTAGTAGCTCGTAAGCACGTTCCCTATTGTCTATCGCCTAATTAAATAAAATTTTACGACTTCTTAAAATATCAGCAGGCAATTATGAGCCTTGTGTTCTCTTGTATAAACAAAGACGGATAGTTAAAAGGGTGTTTTGTTTAAAATACTAAGACAATGAATAAATTAAGTATTTTGTAAAGTTTGTTGAGTTTTGGTAGAGCTGTGGGCTGTTAAGGCCCTCTTGCAGTGTGTATGTATTAGTACGGTGTGTAGGTATAAAACACTAACTCATTCCCCGCAATTGTCATAGATGTAAAATGTATTCTCATAATTTAAAATTTAATAAAAATAAATTATTAAGAACAACTCAAAAACGGTCAGACCTTTATCAAATTTATATGGGAAATTTAAAAAAGAATCATCGAAATCGGTTCACCTAGAAAAAAGTTATGAGGTAACACACATAAAAAAGAACATACAGTCGAATTGAGTACCTCCTTTATTTTGAAGTCAGCAGAAAATGAACTAAAATATAATAGACCTTTTCATTTAATGTACACGGTTCATTATGGAATTTATGCAAGGTAACACTTTAAAATAGCAATTTAGTTAATTTATAGATTTCTTTATATGCAGTCAATTATAATACGCGTTTCTGTACAATATTTTTTAAAAATTGTACATACCTTCTCGGTATGTACAAATATTATGAAATTATTTTACTTTTGCGATATAATTACATTACATAGATTTACAGAGGCTTAAAAAGTTAAAAAGTACTGTAACGTCGCTTAACATATTTTGAAATATACTATGAAAAAAAATTATGTAATTTTGTTTATTCCATTGGGTTTAAATTACTCATACGTTCGCTGAAGCAATTCATTTTATTTTAAATTTGAATTTTAAATCGCGCCTTTTATGTACGTGTATTTTGGGATATCATTAACGGTTTTATATTTATAGCTATTGTATCACTCAGAGCAGAAAAAATATAAATTTTTATGTGTTTGCGTTACGATATAACCGTGGTAAAAGAAAGATGTATGGTGCAGGCAATTAAAATATATACTAGATCACCTCTTACTGTGCTATATGGTGCTTGTAATAATATCCACTACCTCGTGTCCTCCCGTAGGTGTCGTAGGAGGCGACTGAGAGAAAATGAAACACGAGATGGGCAGCAGCATTTTCCTGGTAACAACTAAAATACGAGGGCGATAATATGTACGAGTAATAAGAAATTGTTGTTTCCCATCCACCTACCAAGCGCGGCAACTATAACGTAAAAAGTAATCTATAGGCGGTCCTCAGATCAGCAGTGGACTTTTGATAGGCTGTAATGAATGAATGAATGAATAATAATTGAAGACCAGCTGTATCGTTTTCCAAGTTATGAGAAATATTCGTAATCACTTTGGCAAATGAATACCGATTTCAATATTTGTCATCTTGCGCTTAAGAACAGGCTTCCGTCATAGAGAGATACACCTCCCACTTTGTTATGTATGAGTAGCATCTTTACGCTCGACTTAGCTCTTTTCCAAGTGACCTATCTGTTCGGATGAATACGTAAATATGCATGTGTAAGTCTATATAATAGTTTAAAATATTGTCTTTCAGTTACCAAAATTTTTACAAACAAAAGTGAACCACAAAGTCTTGTATATATATTTGTTCAAAATGGAATATATTCGAGTATAAAAAAAAATTATAAAATTTTAGTTTTAATTTAGCATTGTACCTGACCTTCAATTAATAAGGAAAGTAGCAAACTAATTAATTAAGTAATTCCTATTTCAGTATTTTAAAATTAATAAATTATTAGAAAAAAAAAACAAATTATCTTAAAAGGAGGAAAATAATAAGACAGAATCAACAGACGGTTGATGGCAGAATAACTTAGCTAATTATTTATTCATCATTCTTCCTATATTAGTAACCAAACGGCAATTTAAATACGAAACGTAGGAAAAGTCCGGCCTTGATTTCACATCTATTACTCAGCCCTATTGGACATCGATAACCTGCAAGCTTATCGCGGCACCCGTATTTCCTACGTTACAGGAACATTAGCACTAAAAAGTGTAAAATAATGTTTGAATATTGGTTACAATTATTTTAAAAGTAAAGTAATAATAACATAAATTAAAAAAAATTAAAAAACCCCCAAATTAAAAAGAACCGATGATCTTCAAATGGCTGAAAAGATTTTCTTGAATCATAGCTACGAACATTCGATCAAATCACTATCCCAACAATAAAAAAACTAAACCTAAGTCAGTTCATCCGTTTGGGAGCTACGATGCCACAGACAGACACACAGATACACACATACACACGTTAAACATATAAAACCTCCTTTTTCGTCGTGGGTTAAAAAGTAAAGTTACAACATTTACGCGTCCCACACCTGGGCACAGGCCTCCTCTCATTTCTAAAAGGATTTTAAGTCAAGGAAATGTCCACCGCGATATCCAGATCGTCGTATTAGCGGACTACACATTAGTCTTCAAAGTATTTTTTAAATTTCTCAGACATGCAGGTTACCTCACAATGTTATCCGTCACCGCTGAGCAAGTGGTTTAACAGCACGTAATACTGCAATTACCAATTTAATTGGTGCTGGCGGGAATCGAATCCTGGTTGCACGTCTACTTAGTTCCATATTTTTTATGGTGGTAAGGGTGAGAAAAATAATTCAATTCATGTGGTGGTGACAGCCCTACGAGTAAGTGAAGGTCACATCACAAGGTCGTCGAAGGTCGGTTCTCGTCATTCACCTTACGATACAGCAGCATTACACTGCTATGTCACATTGGTATTCAGTGCATTTCATTACATGTATTTATCGTTATGCGTACATATTACATCATCATCATCATTACAGCCCTTCACAAGTCCACTGCTGAACATAGGCCTGCTCCAAGGAATGCCACAAAGTCAGGTCCTGAGCCGCCTGCATCCATCGACTTCCTGAATGTCTTACTAGGTCGTCATTCCATCTAGTGGGGGGACGCCCTACACTTCGTCCGTCGGTACGAGCCTGCCACTCGAGAACCTTTTTTCCCCATCGGTTGTCGTTTCTTCAAGCTATATATTTTATACGTGGTAGAGCCATGCTGCAGCTATATTAGTAGTATAGTTGTAGCACGTATGGGTCGGCTCGACCGAGGAAGGACCACGCTCTCACAGAATACCAGCATCAAATAGCAGCTTCAGGCTGCTGTGTTTCGTATGGTGAGTGTAGAGAACCGGAGACCCTTTTTACTGGAAAAGAGGCATTCTATCTTAGTCCTCACGGGTGACAACGCATCTGATGATAGATGACTATGGGCCATAGCAACCACTTACAATCAGGTGGACTGTGTGCTCGTTTGTCACCCTATCCTATAAAAAAAATATGGCCAGCCCATTGCCACTTCGGCTTACTAATCAATTGGGCTATGTCGGTAACTCTGGTTCTACTGATATCCTCATTTCTAAGTTTACCACACAGAGAAACCCCGAGAATAGCCCTCTCCATAGCTCGCTGAGCGACCGGCCAGCATCAAAGGGCCACGTCTCAGTACCATAGGTCATCACTGGCAACACGCACTGGTTGTACAGTCTCGTTTTCAAGTTTTGAAGTGTACCTGATAAGAAGATATGTCGTAATTTCCCGAACGCTGCCCAGCTGAGTTGAATCCGTCGATTGACTTTTCGTTCGAAGTTGGACTTATCTAGTCGGACTATTTGTCCCAGATAAACATACTCGTCAACAACTTCGAACTTAGTGTCCCCAACAACTACGGGCATAGGTGTGACTTGGACGTTACACATGACATTTGTTTCATATTTACATGTAAATAGTTAATGCAACCAAGTAGAAGTGCTTAATCGTTAAATTCTTTGTATATTTCGCAACGTGGTGTCGTATCGCGAACACTAAATGCACAGACCTACAAATATTTTTCATTACGCGCCTTCGCTAGTGTTGTTTTCTGCCGACTTCCAAAAAGGAGACGGTACTCAATTCGACGCGTATGTTTTTTTTTATGTGTGTTACCTTATAACTATTTACTGGGTGAATCGATTTCGATGATTCTTTTTTTTCATGAAAGCTGATACTTCTCGTGTATGGGAACATATGAATTTGATTAAGGTTGGACCAATAGTTTGTGAGTTATTTGAGTTAATCTTAATAACTTATATTGAAGTCGGCTGTACAAAATTTTAAATTTTAAATTATTGTATATATTATTGTGGTTTTTATAGCTACCTATTTAGGGTAACGAGCTACCGGCCACTTGCTTAAATTTCAAACAAATTTATTATAAACATACAATTATTATGCCAAATTGTCAACATACGAGTATTTAAACCTTTTAGTTAAACAACAAAACCAAATGAAAATGAATATTCAATTTCTTTATAAATGTTCTGTCCTTCAAAGAAATATTAAAACGTTTACTTAAATATTCACGAGTACTCATTAAGAAATTTGATGAAAATTTTGGTTATTTAAAATGTCGACATTTTATATTTGCTTAAATGTTATACAGATTAAATATATAACAAGTAAAATACATCATCTTTAAGTAATTTTAAATTATAAATAGCTGATAAAAAGTACCGTTTATAAAGTAAGTATTAAGCTTCTTGCTTTCATTCTTTTGCTCTTTGGGTTATGAAAAAACTAAACGCAATTCACATTATAAATGATTTTATCTACAGTCATTCTCAAAAAAATACTGGCTGTTGATAAAAACTATGAAACTTCACGTTACAACACTAATTCAAGCCGGTTTGTTATTACGAAAAAACTGCACTAATGCGTATTTATTTGCGTGCATCGACACGCGATGCCCCGACGGCGCAGCTCGGGTTGCGGCAAAGTAAACGTGTAATATTATGTTGTCAAAGGGTTATTTGATATGATACTTATAAATTACGCATCATGGATTCATTTGCTGAGGGCTTCGTTTTTATGTTGAAAATAAATACCGCAATGCGCTGCACTACGAGTCTGTAGGCCCGCATGAATTGCCCGCACTAATTTAATTCGTGAATCGGAAATTTAATCTGGTGTCTGCATAACAAAGCTTTTAAAAGCAATATTTTTAGCTTTCTTTTCTTGATAAAGAAGCATTGTATATAATTGTTTATAATTTTGTGAGTTTTAATTATTTTTTAATGGAGCAAAAAAAAACAAATTAAAGGGGACAATTTCTTTTTGTATTGCGAATGGGCCCACCACCGTCACTAGGGTGTAAGTTAATGAAACACATGTCGATTTATTCTTTATAACCAAGAGATTACTATAGTTATATTAGTTTAACCATATCTAACGGGAATACTGAGAAATTGACAATTAAAATATGAATAGTACACTTTTTTCACTTTAGGCCGTTTACTATAATAAATTGGTGTATTTTTTATGTATAATAAAATTAAGTTACGTTAAAGTTTCTAGTGGGCCCAAAAACGATTCTCTCCTTTATAGGTCTAGTAAGAACCCATGATGGGTTCAATACCTATAAATGCTACTCATTATTTTGTTTAGCTTATTACTAAATAGTAAGTATATGAGTTTGCCTTCCAAAACTCTACTAATATATATATATATATATAACATCCGATAAAAAAGTAAATAATTAGATATCTAGGTGAAATATATTAAAGATTAAAGCTAGATTACATCGCATTTGTTTAAAGTCGTGTAATGGTCGTGTACTCGACCGCAATACGACATGAGTGTAACTTTTGCACCGTAAATCTGCAAGTAAAGAACGATTTTATTCGCTTCTATGCACTTGAAATTCAGGGAAACTGTAGCTTAGTAATTTAATTTTTAACTAGACATAGACTCCTCGCGTCGTGATTAAAATTTACCATACTCGTTACGCCTGGCTTGCGGGTCGGCGAGTAGCATGTCTTGCACCTTTGACACTTTGACACTGCTTGTCTTTGGTCTGTGTATAACGTCTGGCGTAGACGGAATGGCTATATCGCCCGCTATCAATCATGAGAACCTGCTGTCATTTTCAGAAGTCATCTCTCACGTTACATATCGCACGAAATTGTGTGATGGATTTCTCACACCTAACCCACGGTAATATACGCAACATCGACAATTATACGTTGCTGTAGTGCAGTGTGCGTTCAAACGGTTGTCGCACACCCGCCTCGCTGCACGATTGTCACACATTTTTTAACTTTAAAATAAACCTTGACCTAATTTCTTCAACTGCTCGTAAAAGTGCAGAACTTAGTTGTCACACTGGATTGATGATCGTAGTTCCAGGCGTCGCATCTTTGCCGCTGCTTGTCACCTTTATACGTATTTTCTTTATCCTTTAACCAATAAGTTATCTACTGTACCACGTTACTAAAGCTAAACATAGGCCTCTCCCATATATTGCCTCTTAGGATGTAATTTTGTCATAGTTGCCACGCTTGGCAAGCGGTTTGGCAACCGCAGTTTTTTAAATCATTATACGTAGGAAGACACTGCTGCGCTTTTCCTGATTTGATTTCCTGATCCCTCTTTCGCCTCTTACGACACCCATGGGATGATATGGGGTAGTGGATATCCTTACACCGCCACTACGCGGAATAAATTATCATCATCATCAGCCCTGCTTACTGCTTATACATACTATAATAGAGGGATGTGCTGTAGTCGCCAAACTTGGCAGGCTATCGCCAGTTTTGGTATTTTGTGACTGTTGTAAACGATATAGCATATACCGCCATATATCAGAAGCCTTAAGAACTTTCTGGCATTTCCCGTTGTCACTCTTTATGATACTTACGGGTCGCTCGAAAGGAGGCGATGGTTTATATTACGCCATCAAAAAACGGCCATTTTAATTATTATTCTAATCCAGCGCTTAAGTGGTGATGTACCCGAAGATGGTAAAGGGCACTGACATAATATAAGTCTCTTCACTCGTCCTTGAATACACCCACATTGTAATCGGAGGGAAAGACAGATGCTGACAACTTATTCCAGTCCGTTGCTGTACACATGACGAACGATATAGCAAACCATTTGGTTCGAATGCGTGGTAAGTCAACAACGAAATGGTTGAAACTGGCCGAACATCTGGCCGTCCGATGGTGAAAGGGAGAGGGAGGAATTAAGCAAATTTTAACATTAAGCAATGCAATTCCTGCGCACACTCTACGAAATCCAAAAGACTGACTACTTAAAAGTTAGTTAAGTGTAAATGTATATTTTATTGCCTATATGTTAACTCTGACATATACTTAGCCAGAATCTAATTCTAATGCTGCCTGGAATGGTACTCTTGTACATGACTAGACAGGTGTAAATGGCATGCATGCAGGGTTATAAACTACCATCTTTCGTGGAATTCATTACCCGTCTTCTTGATATGGTATGGTAACAATGGACACCGTGAAAAAGGCTGCAGTTGAGTTGTCTTCTCTGGTTACTAAGACACAAAGCCTCACAGTCTGCAATTAAACTGGCTTTCTTAACATTCAAACCGGATCACAACGGTTAACGTGGATCAATAACTACCCGGACCCACTAGTTCGTGTAATTTTAAATGCAATAATATTAAAAAAAAATATTATATTACCCTTATTTTAGAGTTATATCTATAAACATATATAGGTAGGCATATAAGTAAAAATAACGTTTTTTACTTATATACCTACCTATATATGTTTACGCTACGTTTATCTACGTTTAGTAATACCTACGTTTATCAATAATAATATACTACGCAAGGAACTTCGTTCCATCCGTGTGTTCTACGACACTCACGGGTTTTTTTTTATCTAAAGATTATCATAGAAAGTCATAAGAAAAATAATGAAGAGCTCCTAAAATGGATTTGCAGTTCATTACCTCCCTTATCACTAACTCAACTACTATTATGAAAAAAAAGAAAAAGAAAAACGTAACCTTCCTTTTCTAGTTTATATTTATGCTGTACAATATATGTTTATACTGTACATTCTAACGTTTTTGTTTCCATTAGTCCGAATATAGTATTTTTAGGGTTCCGTACCTCAAAAGGAAAAAAACAGAACCCTTATAGGATCGCTTTGTTGTCCGTCTGTCTGTCTGTCTGTCTGTCAAGACCCAAGAAGAGGAACGCGTGGAGATATCAAGCTGAAATTCATATTAAACACTCAAGTCTACTGTCCCTTGGAGCTGTGAAAAAATCAAACTTCTAAGCCAACGCAATCAAAAGATACAGCCGTTTATGCCGCAAATATTATGCCGCAAGGGAATCAAAATCTAAAGGGTACTTCCCGTGAACTCAGAATCTTAAAATTTGGCACGAAGCAACGTATTATAGCACAGATAAAGGAAAAATTGCGAAACGCATACATTTTTAGTTACATCATATAATAAAAATATTTTTAATAATTTTAACCTACGGATTTGTTCGGAACACTCGGTGCGCGAGTCCAACTCGCACTTGGGCGGTTTTTTTTAAATGTTCCTCATAGCAAAAATGTCAATTAATAAAAAATGAAATGACAACCCTGCAGGTTGTTACGGTTTACTCGAATAAGCTGTCGAGTTGTATGATCGTAATATGCAATTTGCAAGTATCTATTTTAGGCTCACATATTCTAAACACAATGGCTTTAAAGCTATATTTACATACAATTAACTAAGCGTTGAGAGGCTACAACTTTGCTGCGCATAGGTATTTTAATAATCGATGCATCTTGTTAGTTTGTTGGCTTTGTCTACTTTCTATCAACATTACCGTTTTAGTATTTATTATCTTAAGTAGAAAATGCGATATAGCTAAGTGTGTGATTTTTAAAGGGTTCTTGTCTTAATTTCAAATAACAAAATCGATATATACTTTTACAATGTACGTAAGTATACGTTTTATGAAACGAAGTTCCTTATCGGACGGTACGAATTTGGCGGATGGGGGCTAGGCGAGAAAAAGTGAAAGATTATTCCGTGACGACCTCTTCTGACGTAGTGTAGACGGCCTTGGCGGCTACAAGGAAGCGAGATGGAATACTATTCATCTTCCTCGCACTTTTTCTTATCTTGCCATGAAAGAAATCATATTATTTTATTATAAATGACGCTTCATTTTTATAGACGCTAGTAATATTTTATTTTCTTAAAAAAAACTTAACCTCTATATTAGGATTTTTTCCTGTAATGTGAGGGCAGTTTACAAAAATAAATTACACAAGGACAAACATCCAGACCCAGAACAATTATTTGTATGCCATACAAATACTTGTTCCGTGCGGGATTCGAACCCGCAGCCCTTAGCGCTGCATCTCAATTGCTAAGCCACTGCGCCACGGAGCCGTCATTTCGTTCATTTATTTGTATTTGTTAATCAATAATATAATACCTTTATCAATAATAATATATACCACGCAAGGAACTTCGTTCCAACCGAGTGTTCCACGACACTCACGCATGTTTTGAATTATAAATAGATTTTTTTTTCATACTCGTGTGGTGGCGAAAGAGAATCCAACATCCTGCTAATATTATTCCTCCCCGTGTGTGTTTTAAGAGGCGACTGTTTCTCCAAATTCCAAAAAGATCATAAGGCTTCCGATAGATTTCGGTATATCTGTCTCGTTAAAGCCAGACGTGAAACGGGGAGCAGCGTCAAAGTGCAAGTACTATAATCGCTAATTATCTTGCCAAGCGTGGCTATTTTTTATAGGATAAGCGTGACAAGTGATCACACAATCCACCTGACGGTAAGTGCTTGCTGTGGCCCATAGACATCTACGTCTACCCTCGTTTGCGAATAAAATGCAGATGCGTTGTCAGCCGTGAGGACTAAGATGGAATGCCTCTTTTCCAGTATAAAGGGTCTCCGGTTCTCTGCACTCACCATACAAAACACAGCAGTCTTAAGCTGCTATTTTACGCTGGTTTTCTGTGAGAGCGTGGTCCTTCCCCGGTCGAGCCGACTCATTCGTGCTACAACTATACTATTAACATAGCTGCAGCATGGCTCTACCACGTATAAAGCTATTAAGACGAGAGAATCCCTTTTCAGAAGTGGACTTTTGCACGCTGATGATATTTATTTTCATAATACATACATACATAAACACTCACGCCTGTCACCCAGAGGGGTAGGCAGAGACTACGGACTTCCATTTGGCACGATCCTGACACACCTCTCTCGCCTCCTTTACATCCATATATCTACGCATACTCGTCGGTTAAGGGTACCTTTATTTGGCTCATCTTCAATATATCGCCCATTTGGTTGATAAATTATCGTCTAGGGCGTACCTTCACGACTCTGCCGTTCACATCTGCATTATAATTTTATTTTATTTTATTAAGTGGCGAAGCTTGCGAAGTCACTTATTGATTTCACGATGTCTGTCCGTCTGTCCGTCTGTCCCACGATTATCTCGAGAACGGTTTTGAATTTTCAAATTCTGTTTTCAGCAATCGATTACTGATCACCCAGGCATCTGAACCTCCTATTTTGATACTGATTGCTCAACGGCAACCGTTAGAAATCGCTACAAAGCTGATTGCTTCGCCACTTTGCTATGCTGTTAGCTTGCTAGGTTTATTTAAAATACCTACGTTACCCCCACACTAGGATTTTCTCCTGTATCGTTGGGGCAGTTTACATACATACATTTCATAAGAACAAGCATCTAGGCCCGGAACAATTATTTGGAGGCCATATAAATACTTGTTCCGTGTGGGATTCGAAGTCGCGGCGCTTAGCGCTGCAACTCTATGCTAAGCCGCTGCGCCACAGGGCCGTCACTCTTTCCTCGTCCATTCTTTCTACATGACTAAACCACCGAAGCATTCCTTTCTTAAAATGGGTCGGCTCGACCAGGGAACGACCACACTCTCACAGAATACCAGCGTAAAATGGCAGCTTGACACTACTGTGTTACTTATGGTGAGTGTAGAGAACCGGTGACCCATTTTACTGGAAAAGAGGCATTCCATCTTAGTCCTCACGGGTGACGCATTTTGATTCTGCATTTTGATTCTTTATTGAGGCTAAATTTAGATGTCTATGGGTCACAGCAACCACTTACCATCAGGTGGACTGTGTGCTCGTTTGTCACACACACTATCCTATAAAATAAATCCTTGTCACAACATAATCTTGCAAACCACATTTTTTTCTCATCACACAATTTCTCATCCTGTCATTCAGATTCATTTTTATAATACTTTAATGTGGTTATGTGAAAATTTATTACATAAGATATTTTGCTTACATTTTACACCCGTTCGCCTTACTACAGATTCCGTAGATTTTGATGCTTTGAGCTATGAGAAATATCAACAAGTTTTACTGATGGGCACATCTTCAGCTATAAGTGTCGTTGTTAATGTCTCAAGTTTCGAAACGATGGTTCCATAACTCCCGATAGAGGAAGATGCGTGGGTGTTAACTATAGGTGATGAATATCAGAGGCAGCTGTTAATGAGCGACTCGTATCATTAATATGCAAAAGCCCTAAACGCTGATAAATCGAAAAGTAGCTGCCGTGTAGGCGCCGCTTTTTTAATCGAATCAATTACAAATCGCCCACATTTAAACTGTGATAAATGTTACATAATTAAATTAACATTATTTAGGTAAAAGGTGTTTTGATATGTATAAATTTACTTGAGAACTTTGTCGGTAGATATGCTACTGCTTTTCTATTTTCTAGTGGGATTCCTATTTTTTTTTATAAAAAATAATGTGACAAATGAATTTACAGTTCACCTGATATTAAAATACTACTGCAATTCGTGTGCTATACCTGGAGCTATTTTCAAACAATGAAGGCTACTGTTGCGTTGCCATATCCGAGGACTAAGATGGAATGCCTCACAGCCTGTAATTATGCTCTTACTTATACGACTCTCTCTATCTCTCTCTCTCTCTCTCTCTCTCTCTCTCTATATATATATATATATATATATATTTATTTATTTATTTATAGGATAGGGTGACAAACGAGCACACAATCCACCTGATGGTAAGTGGTTGCTGTGGCCATCTACATCTATCTTCGATTACGAATCAAAATGCAGATGCGTTGTCAGTCGTGAGGACTAAGATGGAATGCATCTTTTCCAGTAAAAAGGGTTTCCGGTTCTCTACACTCACCATACGAAACGCAGCAGCATTAAGCTGCTATTTTACGCTGGTATTCTGTGAGAGCGTGGTCCTTCCCCGGTCGAACTGACCCGTTCGTGCTACAACTATACTATTAATATAGCTGCAGCATGGCTCTACCACGTAAAGATATCTCTATATCCTACAGACCGGAGCACAACGATTCAAGCATTGTTATTTGGTGGTAGAAATAGGTAAGAGGGTTCTCCTACCCAGGCGGGATCCTGATAGACAAGGAATCATTCCATCTAATCTCAAATCATGGTTATAATAATCTCAACGGTTTAAGCCGAACGCCACCGCGAACTATAGTAAATAACTAAATACGTGAGTGTAATGTGGTCATCCGGTTAATATAGTCACTAACTTATAACTCAAATCAAGTTTCAGCCGCGGAGGGTAGGGAGAGCGGCGCCTCGCAATACCGACACTCCACTCCCCCCGCGACTCCACCACCACCGCATCAATGGTGCAGCCCCGTCAGAGTCGCGGAGGATAGGGCGAGTGACGCATCGCCATACTAACACTGCTCTTCCTCCGTGACTCCATCTCGGCTGCAGCGGTAGGGGAAGAGGGCACCCCTCTCACCGCAGCCCACCGACACACCTCCGAAGTGGGCTCGCCAAGCCCATTCTGAGTGGCCACCTCGGGCCGGCCCTACAACACGGGCCAGCCAAGGGGTTCCTCTTTGTTCACCGCGGTTGACCAAGTCACGGCTACTAAGCCCCCCAGCCACGACAAGGCCGGAACCCGTTCGGGGGGGGAATTTCGGATCGGCCTACACAACTAAGTTAGTTTGACTTAGTTTGGCTATTTTACCTAGCTTAGCTGCATAGTTTGCGGTGGACGCATATGTATGAAAAACTGGCTCAGCTCTGTGAGCTAAGATAAAGTAAGTTAGTTTAGTTTGCGGTGGACGTTGGGCTTTAGAGCTTAGGGATGGGCAAGGGAAAAATATATCAATATATATCGAATAGATATTTTTAAACAGTATCGATATATTATATCCCGTAATAAATAACGATATATCGTCATCACTTGCATGATGTAAAGATAAGGTTCAAAATTTTATGTTACTGACGGTTGGATGACGAAAAAAAAAAACGACAACCAACCACACATGAATACTTTTGTCTCCTTTTGTTGTTACATGTTTTGTTATTAATATAAATTTTAAAATATATCGAAATCGATACGAATTCGATACTCTAAAATAAATATGGATATATCGCGATTTCAAATATCGATATATTTATTGATATTTCGATATATCGATATTTTTTGCCTATTAGAGCTAATATTTATACTATTTCTAAACAATTGAACACGTTTTAGTTACGCTTAAGAAATTGATAGATAGTATCAATTAAGTCCTGACAGTCCTTAAGACCTTTCAATAATACAAAGGTTAAATATCGTTCGAAAATGACTGTCCTTTTACGGCAGTGGAATTTGTGGAGACATTTAATGCGATGCAACGGGCGGTCGAATCAGTGCTGCATTGCAATTTCGAAATAGACAAAGGTGCGGTTACGACTGCGTGCAAGTTATGAACACGCGGACAAAACTTTAATAGGACTCGTTTTTGGCTTGAGCAGTTATATACCAGTATGTATCGCCACTTATTCGCTTATTTTCTGCATGTGTGGTGATAATGTATGGCCTATTATAGTGCTGTAGATTCAGATGCAAATACAAAGCCTATACGTTACCTATCGTTTTTGCGTAAAATAAATGTGACATGGAAAGCTTCAGTGTACTATCAGAGACATCTGTTTAATCTATGACGGGCACTTGAACCCTCAACCCATAAGCCTAGTGCGGTACTCTAATCTCTAAACTATCGACACCAAATCAGTAGCAACTTTAACTATAGCTTTTAAATTTGCAATGTTTATAACAGGTATGTTTAACAGAGATAAAACACATTTAAATATTCCTTAACGTTTCTAATAACAGACAATTCTTGGTTTAACACAAAAGTCATTACATGAAACGATGCAGTCGAAAGCGTATGCGCAATGAAATTGCGCGTAGGTGTACTCTACGCTTTCTTATGATCGCTTGTGTCTGGTTTCTATAATTTAAAAAATCTATAATTAATTGTTTTTTCCTTAAGGTCCTTCTACTTTTTCAGAAAGTGTAAGTTGTCAGACTAAAATGTTTAAAATATAGATGGTTTAATGAAATATTTTTTTTTGTTTTTCCTTGTTTCAAAATAAAGTAAAAATAAACGCGTTTTTTTTTTAAATTTAAATGTAAGTTGGGGTAAACGAGCATGCGGCTCACTTGATGGTAATCGTCAGCCGCCGGATATGCAATGAACAACTCTAGCGCCAGGGGAATTGCAGGTGCGTTGTCAGTCTATAACAAATTAGTTTTAACCGATGTGCTTAATTATAAAAAGTCGTTATAAATATAGTTTTTACATCCACTTCGTATAAAGCAAAAAGACTCATACCGGTGAACGGATCGTGCTGTTCACTGCATTAAGGCATTAGTCATAAATATTTAAATCCTACAATCATCAACAGCTATAAAGGTAATCAAAAACGTACTGCTGTTTCATCGTTAGCCCGCTCAGTTTATTCGTATATTTATGAACAGTTGGATAATTTTTCATTTTTAAAGTTGATTCTGTCCTACTTATTTATAAATCTAGGTACATTATACTGATTCATTTGTTTCATACATTCATTAGGCTATAGTGTAAGAAAAGTCCACTGCTGAACTACATCCAAAACATTGCCTCATTCTGGGCAAATTTGCCATAGTTATCACGCTTGGCAGGTGGGTTTAATTTTGCATATTAAACTTGATTGGGCATAATTTTGGAGTATAAATACTATTTACCATTACAATTACACAATCAATATTTCACTGTTAAACATAGGCCGTCCCCATAGATTGTCACCAAGTATATTTGTCATAGAGGTCACTCTCGCCAGGCGGAACTGCAACCGAAGTTTACATTATTTTGAGTTATTATAAGGTATACTATATGCTGCTAACCATCTTCTGCACGTCTAGCACGGGCTGGGGACAAAAATTTTATCCCCCGATTATATCCACTGACAAGAGATAAAATTATCTTGTCCCTATGCCAAAGCACGGCAACAGGGATAAGTATATCCCCGTTTGACATAACGAGTAGACATATATCCCCCGTTCGTAGCATGGAGCGAAATGAAAGATAAAAAATTATGCTTTTTTGGCATTTGAAAGGGACAATTCTATCCTAGTTCATTGGACCTGGGTTTAAGTTTATATTCATACAAAAAAATCTATCTAAGTCTAAGTCTATCTCCCATTGTATTTACTGTGGATATTAAATCCACCGGTGTGCCCATGCTGGAAGGATGGATAAAACTAAGCGAGGGGATAAACATTTTCTCCTTTCTCCGGGGATAAAATTGTCTCCTGCCCATGCTAACCCTGCTGTTCCCTTTCTCTTTCTCGTCCCTTAGGATACCCACAGATATGAAGTAATGGATTCACTTACGCCGCCCATACATGGCGCAGTCCTATTTGCATTTTTATTATTAAAGATTGGCGTCGTACGTCATGTTTATTCAAACATATGCAATATTTTGTTCAACCCTCGCAGTCATAATAATGGGTTCTGTGAACAGTTATTATCGCGTCAAGTACTCTCTGTGTGACTGCTTATTCATTTTGTAGGTACGACTGAATATTATGCAGCATTCAGTAGAGGAAAGTGTTACTTTTTATCAATTTCATTGGGTCATCATAATTTTAATGCCGATCCCAAACCTTATAGGCTGGTAGTGGTGAGTATAGCAAAGGAGCTAATAGATAATTGATTACTCAAATTTTTAAGAACGATATACAGGTCTATTTTTCAAAAAGTAGCCAAATTTTAAACTTAAGTTCGAATATATAAATAATGATATATTTTTATTACAATTTTTGAACATACGAGTAAAAAGGGCTTCTAATTTCATTTGAAATTATCCCGAATTGAATGAGATTTATGAGACACGACGTTTTTGCCTACCGATCGACCCTTACGAATGTGGGCGTGCGTAGTAAAATCAGTTAAAATAATGCATTTTGAATTTAAAAGATAAAAATGACAAAATTTTTGAAATTTTCATTCTGTCTCCACTAACGAAATCTACGAATATGGAGTTTAATGTTATCTACAGAATATTTAGTTAGGAATATCATTCTTTCTCAATATTAATTTAATATTTGATTTAAATAACATTCATATAACTGTGCTGGTAATCGATGCTAGAGCTTACGCACTGCAAACTGTTTGTCTTGTTGACGAAAATAGAAGAACTATTTTTAAGGTTACAACACAAAATATATTGCTTATTTAGTAAAGATGCATTATAAATAGGGATTAGCTAGTACCGTAACGTACAAACATACCGTTCAACTCGCACTTAGTTTACAATACTTTCCACAATATTTACACTTCCCGTGGAGAGACTGAACACACACACTTTCCGTACACGGCTTGTTATTTGTGTTTAATACGGACACTAGAGCTTGAGATTTACTCTGCATTCGCTTAAAATAATATGCCTATATAATTTGTTTGGACTATACTACAGTTTAAGGGAAACATGATAAATTGCAGCATTATTTATATTAGACATTAGTTTATTATATTTTATTTACGCATTTTCAACAACAAAATTGTTTTACATATTGGTGAGTCAAGGATAAGCATTATTTCTTTTTAGAGTTCCGTACCTCAAAAGGAAAAAACGAAACCCTTATAGGATCACTTTGTTGTCCGTCTGTCTGTCTGTCAAGACCATTTTTCTCAGGAACGCGTGGAGGTATCAAGCTGAAATTCATATCAAATATTCAAGTCTACTGCCCCTTCGAGCTGTGAAAAAATCAAACTTCTAAGCCAACGCAATCAAAAGATACAGCCGTTTATGCCGCAAAGTTTCGTCATTCGCAAGGGAATCAAAACCCACAGGGTACTTCCAGTGCACTCAGAATCTTAAAATTTGGTACGAAGCAACGTATTATAGCACAGATAAAGGAAAAATTGCGAAAAGCATAAATTTTTAGTTACATCATATAATAAAAATGTTTTTAATAATTTTAAACTTATTTACCTACGGACATTGAGTTAAATGTACTACGTACTAGAGAAGCCATTCCGAACATTGACAATGTTCAATTGAACTGTAGTGCAATCCATACAAACTAAATTTTGTGTAAATTGAATATTTGTGAATTCCATAAAATAATTATTATAACATTTTATTTAGAAATATGTTTGTTAAGATTAAATTAAGATATTTAATAATAAATCCTTATATTAATTTTATATTAATATCTTATTTTATATCAAATTAAAGTCTTCGCGCATGCGCGGGAGTAGTAGTCGCGTAGACATAGAGTAGGACACAATTTTTGTTTGGAATGGCTTCTCTAGTACGTAGTACAT
This sequence comes from Parnassius mnemosyne, assembly GCA_963668995.1. Lineage (NCBI taxonomy): Eukaryota > Metazoa > Arthropoda > Insecta > Lepidoptera > Papilionidae > Parnassius > Parnassius mnemosyne. The sequence continues at coordinate 40,932,363 of CAVLGL010000115.1, read as the reverse complement.
ATAACTCAATGCCTACGGATTTATTCGGAACCCTAGGTACGCGAGTCCGACTCGCACTTGGGCGGTTTATTTTAATAATATTGATGTGATACACGAATTGCTTATGTTGTGTGGGTGTGGCAGAAGAAGCACGAGAGTAGAATAAATGCTGTAGAAATGCGGTCATTAAGGAGTATGTTAGTGATGAATCTGAATGACAGAGTGAGAAATTGTTTAATAAGAGAAGAGTGTGGTTTGCAAGATATGTTGTGACCACGATTAAGAAAGGAATGCTTCGGTGGTTTGGTCATGTAGAAAGAATGAATGAGGAAAGAGTGACAAAGCAAATTTATGTTGCAGAGGTGAACGGCAGAGTCGGGAAGGCGAAAGTTTATCGACCAAATTGGCGATATATTGAAAATGGGCCAAATCAAGAGTACCTTTAACCGAGGAGCGTGTATGCGTAGGTATATGGATGTGGAGGAAGCGAGAGAGGTGTGTCAGGATCGTGCCAAATGGAAGTCCATAGTCTCTGCCTACCCCTCTGGGTGACAGGTGTGAATGTTTATGTATGATACACGAACTTACAGCCACCTGATGGTAAGTGACTTTGTCACCCTTAATACCAAGATCAAATGACTCACAGGTGACAGCCTGTAATTGTATCGACTGTATACTCTTCTGGCCAAAACATAGCAGTGCAGGCACTGCTATTTGATATCAGAAATAGGTAAGATCATAGTACGCACCCAGTCGGTACGTAACGTATCACACACTACCGCCTAAATATTGTAATGCTATATTAAACATTTTTCTTCAAGGACAATATGAAGATTTGCAGACTTTTTCTTTTTACTCCGTCTCAGAAATGAGAGGCCTATATTGCGATGTATGTAGGGTATTACTTTAATAATATCATTATAATTAATTAATACAACATTCTTCAGGATATAAGAATTGAATAGAATAATTTTTACCTTTTACCTACAAAAAAAATCAGAATTTTAAGACTCGTATTTCAATCCCCGATGTTGGCAGCACTGAATGATGATTGCAGTTACAATACTGATTTACTCCAGCGGCGGCGGAAGTAACGTGTATACTGACTAGAAAATATTCTAACTTTTAATTATTTCGAGAACACTAAAATCCTGTTATACAAACTGAGGCAATTTGGCTGACTCACTCGTTTCCATTACTGTATTTCAAAAAAAGCACTTTTATTTTTTAGTTCTACTTGTTATTTGTAAAGGAATTGAATTTGATATAATATATGTATTTTCTTATATATATATATATATATATATATATATATATATATATATATATATATATATATATATTGGATTTAATAAACCACATATTAGTATAAATGTATTGTGCTCTCCACAAAAAAAAAAATGATTAGATTATTTACTCAAAAATGTTAATAACTAAAATCGAACATTTATAGATATTATATATATGAATGTATACCGTATTAATAATGTGTGTTAATAATGTTTTTTATTTTATTTTGAACACAGCGCTATTGAACCGTCAAAACTAAAAAATACTATAATACATAAATACTAAATGCGATATATAAAAATATAAAAACACATATATACGCTTTAGTAAAGATCTTTGTTTATAATAAAGCCTTTTTATCTCCAGTCTGGATCCAAGGTCCGCTTTCCCGCTTATTGTTCTCCTTAAATTGGTCTGGAGAATCCTCTTCTGATAAGTACATAAGAGTATTATATAATAAAATGTTGTAAAATATATTTTTAAGTAGGGAATGGAAAAAATAAAGAACTATAAAATATGCAACAAATTATTATGAGACCATAATATTTCATATATTATGTTCTTATAATAATTTGTTGCACATTTTTCATTTATTTCGTAATATTGAAAATAATTAATTTATGGATATTAAAATATTAAGGACGAATAATTTTGGAGTGGCGGTGTAAGAATATCCACTACCCCATATCATCCTGTAGGTGTCGTCATATACAACAGAGGAAAACAAATCAGGAGATCGGCAGCAGCGTCTTTCTAATAACGATTTTTATACGTGGTAGAGCCATGCTGCAGCTACTCGTATATTAGTAGTATAGTTGTAGCACGAATGGGTCGGCTCGACCGGGGAAGGACCACGCTCTCACAGAATACCAGCGTAAAATAGCAGCGTAACACTGCTGTGTTTCGTATGGTGAGTGTAGAGAACCGGAGACCCTTTTTACTGGAAAACGAGGCATTCCATCTTAATCCTCACGGGTGACAACGCATCTGCATTTTGATTCGCATACGAGGATAGATGTAGACGTCTATGGACCACAGCAACCACTTACCATCAGGTAAGACTGTGTGATCGTTTGTCACCCTATCCTATAAGAAAACTACTAAAAATAAAAAACCTGCGGTTGCCAACCCGCTTGCCAAGTGTGGCAACTATGACAAATATTCCCATTTGAGGCATTCTATGGGTGAGGCTTAGGTTTAGCAGTGGATTTTAATAGGCTGTAACAATAACGGCAATTTTCTACAGACTTCAAAAATGAGACGGTACTTAATTCGACCGTATGTTGTTACCTCATAACTTTTTTTTGGGTGAAGCGATTTCGATGATTTTTTTTTTGAACGCTGGTACTTCTAATGTGGTTCCATATAAATTGATCAAGGTCTGACCAATAGTTTTTGAGTTATTCTTAATAATTTATATTGAATTCGGTTGTACAAAATTTTAAATTATGGAGTCTATTTTCCATGGAGCTTATTTCTTGTTTTCTAGTCCCACCTAAAATTTAAAACCTGTCAAAGTCGAAATCAGAACTATTTATTTTAATTTATGTTTGTTAAGTAAAAATTATAAAGATTTTATGAACATCAACACTGCACCTGTTTGCAAAATATATGTGATAAACTTTCCATATATATATTTAATATATTGAAAAAAAAAACTTACCACGCCACTAGCATTTTTTTGTGTCATTTATTCATTTATAGCTTAAGAAGTCCACCGCTGAACGTAGGCCTCCCTATAGATTGCCTCATACGGTGGATATTTGCCATAGTTGCTAGGCTTGGCAGGCGGGTCGGCCACCGCAGTATTTTCTTTTGTAGTTGTTATTAGAAAGGCGATGCTGTCCATCTCTAGGTTTGTTTACCTCTGTCGACTCTTACTACACCCACGATATGGGGTAATAGATATTCTTACACCGCAACTATGTAGTTAACCGTGTATTTTTTTGTGTATCGTGGAGTATAACATAACATTTATACGTGGTAGAGCCATGCTGCAGCTATGTTAATAGTATAGTTGTAGCACGAATGTTTCGGCTCAACCGGGGCAGAACCACGCTCTCACAGAATACCAGCGTAAAATAGCAGCTTAACATTGCTGTGTTTCGTATGGTGAGTGTAGAGAACCGGAGACCCTTTTTAATAGAAAAGAGGCATTCCATCTTAGTGCTCACGGGTGACAACGCATCTGCATTTAGATTCGCAAACGATGATAGATGTAGATGTCTATGGGCCACGGCAACCACTTATCAGGTGGACTGTGTGTTCGTTTGTCACCCTATACTATAAAAAAATGCTCATGGGCAAAGGTCCAAACATGAAATAATAATTTATAGGGAAACAAATACTTTCTCAATGCGGGAATCGACACCGCAGCCCGTAGCTCTGCAACCCAACGCTTAACCACTGAGATGTTAAAAATTGATGACTAATTGCAGCGTATATTGGACACAGGAAGGTGTTTATGAGTGTGTTCGTGTTTGAGCATACAATAAGGCACTGTAATGTATCCTGCCTAGTTGACAGCTTCCTACCACAATCGGAAGTAGTCGCTTCGATCGAGGACACCATCAAAAGTGCACATGTGCGTCATCAACATAAATATAATGTTTTTATACCTTCATATGGTTTATCTCATGGTAAGTGGATAGTGTTGATTTACCACGTACTCGACGGTGAAGGAAAACATCGTGAGGAAACCTGCATGTCTGAGAAATAAAAAATATTTCGAAGATATGTGAAGTTCGCCAACACGCATTGGGGCAGCGCGGCTGACATTTCCTTGCCCTAAAACCCTTTTTGGAAATGAGAGGAGGCTTGTTTCCAGAAGGACATATATAGGCTGTATCTTTACTTTACTTTAAGTGGATATTATCACCCATAGACAACCATAGACACTCATAGATATAGACTTTACGTCTATCCTATATTAAGAAACCAAGTACCAGACATGTTGTCCCTTGAGAACTACACAGAGGTAGAGCCACGTGGCGGCTTTTGCTGTCGCACGGATGGGCCGGCTCGAACCGGGGTGGTACCACGACCTCAAAAAGCTTAATATCAACGATGATGTCCCTCTGACCAATTTTTGACTACGGCGATGACTTACATATAATCGGCAGATATCAATTGAGCCAGCGATATTATAGTGATACAAGGGCATTCACAAAATTTAGTAGTCCTAACCTATCTAAACTGTCCCTTCACTACCGTGTAGTGGCGGTGTAAGAATATCCACTATCCCATATAAACCCGTGGGTGTCGTAAGAGGCGACAGAGGGAAACAAATCACGATATAGCCAGTAGCGTCTTCCTAATTACGACTAAAAATAAAAAAAACTGCGGTTGCCAACCCCCTTGCCAAGCGTGGCAACTATGACAAATATCCCCTCTATGAGGCAATCTATAGGGGAGGCTTATGTTCAGCTGTGGTCTTTAATAGGCTGAAACGGTAACGGTAACCTATCTAAGCTTTGTCTGATGGTGATAGCGTAAATAATCAATCACCAATTTCGTACTGTGAGTTTCAAAAGTGGTAACTGTAGGAAGTATTAGAAAATGACTTAATAGATGGCAGTATATGTCGCCTGTCACTGCAAGTGTCGATTCTCGAAAACTAACGATTTCTGGTTTTGAATAAATTTTGACTTTGATTGTAATTTGAGCTCAGAATCCGCTTTAATATATTCTGATTATTGGTCCATCGATCTTAGGGAAGAGCCAGCGGGGCGTTTGGCGTAGCGACCAGTGCGGCATTAATAATTGTTATGCATTCAATATGAACATTTGGAAACATTTGTAAGTTAAATGGTATGTACAATCATCTCATTAATATCTGAATCATATTTTTTTATGGAAGAGGAGGCAAACGGGTATACGACTCATCTGATGGTAAGTTTTCACCGTCGCCCATGAACATCTACAACACCAGAGAAATTGGCGTTGTAGGATTTTTAGACAGGAGTCGGAGGAGTCTTTTCTCCAAGGTCCATAAGTCGTATTGGTCCGCAAAAAGCGCTAGCGACAGTAAATTTGTATATAAATATGTGTGTGGTAGCGTAAGAGAATTCATTAACACATTTCCTTCCTTACGATTGGGAACGGGATTGTGTGAATTTTAGCGGATTGATAATGAAGAATATAAATAAATTAATAAATTAGTGTGCGCAGGAGTAATACGCTTTAATTCCTCTCTCTCCTTCCCACCATCGGACAACCAGGAGTTGGAGGGTCTTCATCCCTTTGTTGTCGATATTCCACGCATTAGAAACAAAAGGTTTGCTTCGTCTTTTGTAATGCGTACAGCAAAGGAGTGGAATAATTTGCCGGCGTGTATCTTTCCGTTCGGATACAATCAAGTCTTCAAGGCAAGAGTAAATAGGCTTTAGTTACGCTAAGTCAGTGCGATTTACCATCTAGGGCTGCGTCACCACTTACCACCAGGTGGGATTGTAGTCAAGCAGTGGCTTATAAAAAGTAAAAAATAAATAAATACAGCCTACTACGTCCCCCTCCTGGGCACAAGCCTCCTCTAATTTCTGAGAAGGTTCTGGGGCTAGGAAAAGTCCGCCGCGCTTTCCTAATGCGTGTTGATGGATTTCACATGTGTTCGAAATATTTTTATATTGTTTCATTTCTAAGCCATGAAGGTTCTAACGATGTTTTCCTTCACCGTAGAGCACGTGGCAAATCAGCACTTAAAATTGTAATTAACAATTTCATTGGTGCCGGCGGGGTCCAAACCCGGGTTGCTGGCGTACTGAAATATTTACAACGAGCATTGAACCCCTGAGCTTTTTTTACAGGATATAAGTGGTTGCTGTGACCCATAGACATCTAAATCTATCCTCGTTTGCGAATCAAAATGCAGATGTGTTGTCACCCGTGAGAACTAAGATGAGCGTTAAGCTGCTATTTTACGCTCGTATTCTGTGAGAGCGTGGTCCTTCCCCGGTCGAGCCGACCCATTCGTGCTACAACTATACTACTAATATAGCTGCAGCATAGCTCTACCATGTACATGTACTAAAACGGCTACCACGGCGTTTTGTTTCAAGTATGTGTATAATGTATATTCTACGTGGTAGAGCCATGCTGCAGCTATATTATGGTTGTAGCACGAATGGGTCGGCTCGAACGGGGAAGGACCACGCTCTCACAGAAAACCAGCGTAAAATAGCAGCTTAACGCTGCTGTGTTTCGTATGGTGAGTGTAGAGAACCGGAGACCCTTTTTACTGGCAAAGAGGCATTTCATCTTAGTCCTCACGGGTGACAACGCATCTGCATCTTGAGTCTTTATTGAGGATAGATGTAGATGTCTATGGGTCACAGTAACCACTTACCATCAAGTGGACTGTGTGCTCGTTTGTCACCTGATCCTATAAAAAAAATGTGTATAACCGTATATTTAATTGTACGGCCATCATTTTCATACTACATGTTCTGACATGCAAAATGTTCAAATACTGTGGCCACTCAAGTTAAAATAATCAAGGATTTATGAGCTTGCCTTATAATTAATAGGTAGGTATCAAACAGACTCCATACAGTCTGGGACTGTGGCATTGATATTTGCGTTCAAGCGCAGCACTGATGTCATACTATGACAGGGGCATTTATAAATACTCAAGCCGGTTAAGTAATTACCGGCTGCAAGCCGTAGTGCAACTTTGCGCAACCTATTTAATATATTGAGTTGAAAAGGTTCATAATACAATGATGAACAATTCGTTTTCTTTTTTAGTGTTCATAAGAGCCGCGGTAGCTCAGGGGCTAAAGAGCTTGCTGTAAATTTTACGGTACGCGAGCAACCTGGAATTGTTAATTGAAATTGTTAATTGCAACTTTAAGTGCTGATTTAACATGTACTCGACGGTGAAGGAAAACTTCGTGAGGAAATCTGTATGACTGAAAAACAAAAATTATTTCGAAGACATGTAGTAGCGTGTGGCATTGGGGCAGGGCAGTGGACACTTCCTTGCTGTAAAACCGTCATAAATATGAGATATGGTCTGTATCCAGGAGTGGAAAGCATACAACATGTAACAAAAACCCTGTGATTCCCGTAAAGTGCGTCATTAGAATCAGTATTCAAACCTATAGAAATAACTTTACTTCACAAAACTAGAACATTAAATTAAATTAAAAAACAAATTGTATTTGCAAATTTTTTGTGGTTTTATTACTTCTAACTAACACGGGCATCGGTAGATCGGTGTCTTTGACAATACTGTTACTCGCCGGCCAATGTTTTTAAATTTCATTTAATTTTGTTTACAATATACAATACTAAAAAATTATAATAAAAATATATAGTGAAGGAGGTTTGCCTACTGCAATTATATACTATTACTAAATTATACCTGTAGTCATTTCTGCGAACGAGTTAATCCTGGTCAGTCTCTTCCTGTAGTTGTTTCTGCGAACAAGGTCAGTTTCTCTGACCATCCGAGGCGACTGGGACTCCGTGACGGGATGCTCCAGGCTCAAACACAGAAATCAGTACTTCTCGATACCACCCGCATCGTCTTCTACATCTTTCCCTTTCCGCCTAACTTTTAATCGTTTTATTCCTGTTGCGGACTTTCGTCTAGTTGTGATTAATTAATTAATTAATTTTACTTTATTGGATATTGATTTTACAATCATGTGGTATTTTATTCAATATATTTTATTTTATTTTATTCCTCATTTTTAGGGTTCCGTACCCAAAGGGTAACACCAACGGGACCCTATTACTAAGCCTCCGCTGTCCGTCCGTACGTCCGTCCGTCCTTATGTCGGCGGGCTGTCTCATGATCCGTTATAGGTAGACGGTAGAAATTTTCACAAAATGTATATTTCTATTGCCGCTAACAAAATATAATAAAAATAAATTAAAGATTATTACTAGAAACGTGTTTTACTATGGTTCGGAACTTTTCATTCGCGAGTCAGACTCGCACTTGGCCGGCTTTTTATATACCAATCAGACGAAAATACTATAAATATCCAATTAATACTTGTATATTTTAATTGCCGTACCGATATCGGTATCGCAAAACATACATACATTGTTTTAAATATTATACACAATGTAATATATCATTTTTAATTGTCTATTATTGCTATAATAATATATCTGGCGTCATAAGAACTGATTGGACTGACCAAGCGAACAATTAAATTTGTTTCTTCCTTTTCTTTGTTTTTTGTAAGTGCGACCGGCCAGACTCCGTCATGTCTAGTCTGTGGCAGCGCAGCGGCGTGAGATCGAAACCTTGAACCTCATCGGTCGTCGCACTCACAGTGACTGTGCCAGAACATAAATATATTTCGCGTCTAAATGACATTTTTTGCACTGTCGTTTATTATTTTTAAAGTGTATGTTTTTCAAACAGAAAGTTTTCACGGTATTCTACAATTTTAGAAGAAGTTACGCCTGGTAGGCCTGAGTAGAAATGTTCTGCGGAGCGTGCGGTTTAGTCGAATGCATGTAATACCATTTGAGCGACCCTCAGTACACTGAAATAGTACTACTCTTCGCCCCGCTATATATATAGTGAAATTAGTGATGAGCTCCATGGGGCTAGTATAACGGCTCGTTGGTCAGTGTATAATTATAGCTTAGAGGTTATTATGTTTATAAGAGAAAAAATTAGTTGATATTTATTAAAAGAAACTAATTTAGCTTATGTGGTACTCGTAGCTCAGGTGGTAACCGCTCACCATAGTCATAAGTCCGCAAGGAACCCGAATTCGAAACTCGCTGTAAAATAAAGTAAAGTTGCAGCCTATATACGTCCTACTGCTGGGCACAGGCCTCCTCTCATTTCTGAGAGGGTTTTAGGGCAAGGAAATGTCCGCCGCGATGCCCTAATGCGCGTTGGCGAACTTCACATGTCTTCGAAATATTTTTTCTCTTATTTCTCAGACATACAGGTTTCCTCACGATGTTTTCCTTCAACGCCGAGCATGTGGTAAATCAGCACTTAAAATTGCAATTAACAATTTCATTGGTGCCGGCGGGGATCGAACCCGGGTTGCTCGAGTACTGTGAAGCTTACAGCGAGCGCTAACCATCTGAGCTACCATAGCTCGCTGGTGGCAATGCAATTACTTATTTCAATTTTAGGGTTCGAATTACCCCTTTCTCAGTGGCGAAGCAAGATATCGAGAGGAAAGTTGTCTGTCTGAGAAATAAAACATTTTTTTTAAACAATGAATTAATTTTGTGTCTGGTAATACCGTGGTAATTCTCGTTTCTTTAATACTACCGGTATTCTGAACACTTTCCTGGGTCTATACCTCATTGTTTGTGCCTACGCATGTGATCTATGATTTCATGCACAGTTTTCAATTAAGTTTAAAAGCAGTTAGACACAATTGACCGTGTAGTGAAGGTGTAAGAATATCCACCAGCCCATTTCGTCCCATGGATACCGTAAGAGGCGACCGAGGGAAAAAACCCTGGAGATGGTCAGCACCGTCTTCCTAATATCAACTAAAATAATAAAAAAACTCCGGCTGCCAACAATATATACAAGCAAATATTTCTCCTATGGGGCAATCCACGGGGGAAGCTTATTTTAAGGTAACGGTAACCGTTAGGCTCAATTTACCTTGCCGTGGAACGGAATGGAAGCGAATTTTCGTAACGAAATTGTACATAGTAAAATGAATTTTATGTTAATTGTATAATGTGCAAACTAGATATGAGCCAAAAAAGTAGTCGCGCGTCTTCCGTCGGCGCAGTCTGTGAAATCCGCGGGAAGTGGCGCGAAGGGTGACGTTTTCATTTCTTCCATAAATTATGAACCCAAATATTTCTTTTCTTTTTTTCTGATATTCTTCCTTTTCCCATGATTTTATTCTTCTGTCTCAGAAATAAACAATATGAAAATAATATCCAATCAACTATTCTTGTCAAATAAATGATCTAGACTAAGTAACTGAACAGTGTGTATAGGCGCAAGGCGCAGAATTTGCGCGCCTTTCCGCGCGACGAGCCGAAACCCGAAATGGACGCTTCCGTTCCATTCCGATCAGCCGCAATGTAAATTGAGCCTTATGAATAATAAATGAAACAATTTCTATATAGATATTTTTTATTAAAGCAACGTATAAATAAGTAAAGAGATTACAAAATAAATTTTTAAATAACGAGAAAAGGTCAGACACGAAATAAATAATGAATATATTTTTTTTTTAATTTCAAAGATGACAAATCTCTAGATAATACTTATTCTATGTGACTTGAAAAATATTTCTCAAAAGTATCGCTTTAATTCAATATGTGACAAATAAATATGAAAAAGGTGCTTCCATAATTCTTATCAAAACAATAAAATATAGAAAAGAGTGAATGAACTAGGTAATAAATTTGCATGACTATACATGCTTTAGCGTGTTGACTTTGAAAAATGAATGTTATAAAACATTTATAAAAATATAACTTATGTTGCAAATTTATTCTTTTCATCTTTCTGTAAGAATTTTTTGAAAATCACGCAAAACAACATTTGTTTTTACTCATCGAGTGCTAAGTGCATCACTATCTCTATAATTACCACAAATAACAGCTTTTTTCATTTTTATTTTTTCCCATCGTTATATTATACAATAGTTTTATTTGCGATGTGGAGGAGATGATATAAAATAAGGTGTTTACATTTACTGCAATCGCCCGAATCTTGCGAGAGAGACCTAGCCAAGAGCGGATCCAGGTTTTCAATATATTTAACTAACAAAATAAATAAATTAACTAACAAAACGTCGTTAGAATCAAAAATCATATTTGATAGCTCTGTGTTTTGTTTTTCTCGAAATGTATAATTTAAACAAATATGCGATACATTTAAATGATGCCATGTAAATGCAAAACTTACAAGTTCTTAGTATGATTTAATACCTATGCTAATCTGCGTTAGAGAAACAAACCACGATCTCAGGTCCAATATGTTCGGAGCACTTAGCATAATATTCAATATTGGAGAGAATGCGGCATATTACAAAATCTATGTCATGTTTGCCTATTTATGCATTAATCTGTGTCTAATTTATGTGTTTTAATAGACAGTTAACAAAAAGTTTAATTAACAAATTGCATATTACTTGTGCCATACCCTACCAAAATTAACTTTAATTAAAAAATCTTATCACAAAAACTAAATCATAAATCTTCTGTGTATTCTATAGTGGGTGCGCGAACTGGAGTCCCTTTTTTCTGGCAACGATTCCAAGAGCGTATTCTCATCCTTATGTCTTGGTTAGGTGTACGTCTACGTGCGACAGCATTCACTTATCATCACGTGGACCGTGTGCTGGTTTGTCACCAGTACTTCAATAAAAAAATGTTTGTTCTAAAATTAAATTTCATGGTCATGGCATTAAATAACGCTTCAGTCAAAAAGATATATCTGTAACATTATAAGATCGTCGTGCCAACAATTTAACGTATAAATTTAACGACGTTCTGTTTTTTTTTAACTATATAAATAATAATATTTGTAATAGAATCAATTGTGGGCCCAGTGCTTAGTATATCTCTGTTAAGGTCACGTGGACTTGGAAATTGTCCAAAATTCACACTCGAAATAAATTTAATTGCTCTATTTATATAATATGCCTCATTTCACCTAGTATTTTAAGAAAACTATTGTTATTATTGTTGACTAATTTATCAGCTGTTATATTATATATTAGGGACAATTTGCCATACTGGGGTTTTTCCGTTTATCTACCCTAAGATGGATACTCGGAAACGCGTGTTCATCTATCCACTCCAGACGGGCTAATCGGAATTCCGAATAATTATTTTTCTTCCGATTTTCTCCCTCGGCTGTGTACCGTCATTTACACAAATATGATAAAAACTGGCCCAAGATACTTAGCATTCCTATAAAAATATATACATTTTTCTTGTTAGAATGATAACGCTGAAATAAAAAGAGAACCTCACGGGACAGAATTCTTGACTTAAAACTATTTAAAATGATGTTAAAGACATACATACATCTAAAAGTAACATCCCGTTGATCTGGTTTTTATAAGAGTGCGTACAGGGGCATGCGGCTCACATGATGGTAAGTGACTACCATCGCTCATGAACAACTACAACACCAGGATAATTGCAGGAGCGTTGCCGACCTTTTTACAAGAGAAGGCTGTTTTCTTGAAGGTCTCTAAGTCGTATTGGTCTAGAAAAATCGCTGGTAGTAGCCGATTCTACATGGAATTTGAATGAATATATTATGTCTGGCCTAAACGAGATGGTTAAGTTTAACAGAATCTATAGAAACCCATTAGATTTTCCTGGTTTAATCAATCGCAATATAAAGCCGAGCCGTAGGTCATAAGGGGCGACAGAGGGAAATAAGCCAGACGAGCAGCAGCGTCTTCGTAATAACAACTTTTCTACGTGGTAGAGCCATGCTGCAGCTATATTAATAGTATAGTTGTAGCACCAATGGATCGGCTCGACTGGGAAAGGACCACGCCCTCACAGAATACCAGCGTAAAATAGCAACTTAACGCTGCTGTGTTTCGTATGGTGAGTGTAGAAAACCGGAGAGCCTTAATACTGGAAAAGAGGCATTCTATGTTAGTCATCACGGGTGACAACGCATCTGCATTGTAATTCGCAAACGAAGATAGATGTAGATGTCTATGGGCCACAGCAACCACTTACCACCAGGTGGACTGTGTGCTCGTTTGTCACCCTTATACTATAAAAATAACTGCGGTTGCCAACCTGCCTGCCAAACGTGACAACTATGGCAAATATCCTTCTATGAGGCAATTTACGGGGAGGCCTGTATTCATCAGTAGACTTTTGATATTCGTAATTACGGGACAATATGTGGTAGTGGATATCTTTATCGCTTATTATATTATACTAGCTGTTTCCCGCGACTTCGCTCGCGTGTTACAGTTTTTATATTTTGGCGCGGAACCCTAATTCTTTTTCTAAAATAAAAGTAGCCTAAGTTACTCCTTGTGATATCAGCTATTTGAACGTGAAGGTCCCGTCAAAATCGTTCCAGCCGTTTCGGAGATTAGCCGGCACAAACAGACTGACAGACAAAAATTGTATTTTAGTTATAAGTACCGTATTTACTTTCATATGCATTTAGTAAAAAACTGTAATTTTGACATTACAAACAGACACTTCAATTTTATTTATTTGTATAGATTACTTATATGTATGTAATTAACAGATAATAATTCAATTGCGAAGTAAAATCAGTAGGTACGTACTTGAATTCGAAGGCAGAGTGCTCTTAACAGGATCCCTAGACCCTTATCACTGTCGCCTGTCAAAGTTGCTTGCGCTGCCTTAGCTACCCAATTTACGAGCGGCTTTGTTATTGTCACTTCTATAAACTACAGTTTCCGAGGTCAAAACGCCTTTATATTATTATTTTAGTGTCAAATCTCTATTATTACAATGCCTTTCAGCATCAGGATGGGTTCGGTATTTATCACTTTGATAGGCACTTTTGCTAACTAGTTAATGTATCTCCATAATTTAGGTTCTGATTTCAGATTCCTATGAGTGGTAATATTGGACGTGGTGTGCCTATGTCTGTTACTGTATAATAGTAGTTTTTTAACTTCCCGCTTTGAAAATTAATAATTCAAAAGTTGGAAGTTATAGATTTCGGTCCGATTTTGAGAATGTGAGTTTTCATCAGACCTCCACGTTTTGAGGTCCTAGGAAGCCGTTCCAACTTTTTCCGGCTGGACGTTCGGCTGTGTGTGTGTGTGTGTGTTTGTGTGTGTATGCGTGTGTATGTGTGTATGTATGTAAATAAAATTTTATCGTACGATATCTTTAGAACCAATCAACCGATCGAGATGGGTGATAGATCGATAGATTAGATTTTCAAGTCAAAAACAAAAATTAAATAGATTTAGAATATGCGGGAAGTTTCAGAGATGTCAGCAGGATCAACAGGATTTTTTATTATAAAAATGATAGTAACAATGCTATTAACACCACTAATTTACCCGTTAACCCCTCTAGATAAGTTTCTTTAAACAGAATAAGGCTGACAAACGAACAAATAGTTGAAATATATAAATCAAAATGCAGAAGCGTTTTTACCCTTGAGGACTCATATGGAATGCTTCGCTTCCAGTGAAAAAAGTCTCCGATTCTCAACACTCAACGCAAAAAATACCGCAGTAAGCTGCTATTTTACGCTGGTATTCATTGAGAGCCTGGATTTTTCCTGGTCGTGCCGACCTATTTGTGCTACAATCATAATTTAGCTGCAGCATGGCTCTACCACGTACGATAACGTATAAGAATGCCATGCTACCATTAAAATTGGTCTCCGTTTTTCTACAATCACCATACGAAACGAAACAGCATCAAGCTTCTATTTTATAATGGTTTTCTGTGATCTGTTTATGTACCTACAGAATTTATTAGCGTGGTCCTTCCCGGTCGAGGAGATTTATTCATGCTGCAACATAATGTGGCAGCAGCGTGGCTCTATCGCGTATAAAATGCGTCTGACTTGCATTGACTAATGACATTTAAATATGAGGATATCCAAATTAGCATTTTTCCTTATTATACCTAATATAATAATAATAATCTATATTTTTCTTAATTATTGGCTCACAAATACATACACATAAACAAAGAGGTACTAGTTGCATAGAAATATGAGCTATTGATAGAATTGATTGTCTCTTCGACGAGACTGCATCTCCTTGCATTCCCTATCGAATTAACCACGGGCAGTGCTCCGAGGGTTAACTAGGATTAGTTTTAGGTGCCGAGTATCACATTCATTCATATCGACATGATTCCAAATATCGTCTATAGCAGCTTGTAAATTGTCAATCCTCATAATATCTGCGCTTTTTTTAACATTTTTTACCACACACGACCAACTTGTTATTTTTTTTTATAGAATTAAGGGTGACAAGCATGCACACAGTCCACCTGTTAGTAAGTGGTTGCTGTGACCCATAGACATCTACATCTGTCTCCGTTTGCTAATTAAAATGCAGATGCGTTGTCAGCCGTGAGGACTAAGATAGAATGCCACTTTTCCAGTAAAATGGGATTCCGATTCTCTACACTCACTATACGAAACACAGCAGCATTAACCTGCTATTTTACGCTGGTATTCTGTGAGAAGCAATCATTAAACCCTTAAGTAACCCTTAGTACCTTAAGTTGTAATTATATTAAAAACTCAATGGACTCAAAAATTGAGAAAATGAATTAATCTTATTCATTATGTAAGCATGTTGACGGTAATAGCCCAGGACTAATTAATTAATAGTTTTTTAGTATTTAAAAAACGGGACAAGAGCAAGACTAGTGCTCTGAGCGTAAACTTAATTATGTATGTAGGGAAAAAAGGTGTCAGGTATAAACACACATAAAAAACTACAATAGAATTGAGTACCGCCTCCTTTTTGAAGTCAGTTAAAATAAATCAAACCAACATATGAGTAAAGCATAACAGCGCAATACACACTTTAGTTGAAAGGATAGCTTTCGACCTCCGTGTAGTGGTCCTCAGAGCGGGGCATGTGGTCAGCTCTAAAAGCCTTATTCGGTAGAGGAATCTAAATCGGACTTCGGTTAGTGGCTTTGCGAAACAGCAGCCATGAAATTGGATCGCACAGTTGGACCGAAAACCGCTATAGAGTAGTCGTATATTTCATTGAAAAGCGTTAGTCGGGAATAACAGGGTTCAGTTAAACGCTTAATTTATAGCTTTCATGTTTGAAAGATTGCACTTCAGTTTTAAAACGTAATATTTATTGATAATTTTTGCCTAAGTGCCTCTCTGTACATCCACGTTTTACCAAAAGGGGCTAAATTCATTCAATCAAATCAAACCAAATAGTTTATGGCAATATACTTTAAGAAATGCAATGCTTTCTTTGGTTTTTTTTTATAGGAAAGGGTAACATAGATCACACAGTCCACCTGATGGTAAGTGGATAATGTCGTCCATACATATCTACATTTATACTTGATCAAAATTAGAAATGCAGATGCGTAGTCACCCCTGAGGAATAAGATGGAATGCCTCGTATCCAGTTAAAAGGGTCTTCGGTTTTCTACACCCACCAGGGCCATAGAATTCTCCCAGAGCTTAGATTATTTGCAATAAATACACTTGCCAGGCAAACAAAAAAAGCAAAAATGTATTCGCCGTTTTAAGTTGCTCCCTTTATCTGTTTCTTTCTTGAATCATTATTATTCATGAAAAGAACCCCTTGTGCCAGCGGCGATGATGAGTTGCGAATACAGTTTCTTTAGGAACTTCACCTTGCGGGGATCTCATTGATCGCTGGTATCTACAGCAAATGGTACTCGGGCATATATTTTGTTAATAATAAACTACTTTCTCATTAATATTATTTTGGAATTTTTAACCCACTTCAAACTAAAGAGGAGCTACTCAATTCGACTGTATCTTTTTATGTGTGTTAGCGCAAAACTTTTTTCTAGGTGAACCGATTTTGATAATTCTTTTTATATTTGAAAGCTGGTGCTTCTCATATGATCCCATATATAATTTTCATCTAGATCTGACCAGTAGTTTTTGAGTTATCCTTAATAATACGTATTTAATTGACTACGACTACATTGATGATGTTCTCATTTTATTTCTATTGAAGTCGGTTGTACAAAATTTTTAATTTTGCCACTTGTAAATAAAGCAAATTCACGAATTAACATTATGCTGTTCTATCCGAGTACTAATCGCCTCGAACCATAAAAGCCACTTTTCCTTATTTGAAGTTAATTAATTAATTCAAGATGGATGGAAAACCGCTAAAGTTTTAAGACGCTGGGAATTAACTTGGCGGTATTGCCAATGATAGTGTTTTTATCTAAGTAAGTAAGTAAGTAAATGCTGAAGCCATAGACATCTAAATCGATCCTTGATTAAGAATCAAAATGCTTACGCATGACACCATTACGGTGAAGACTAAGATGAAATGCCTCGTTTCCAGCAAAAATGGTCTTCGGTTCTCTACATTCACTAAACGAAACACAGGAGCATCACGCTGGTATTATGTGAGAGCTTGGTCTTTCACCTTGGTTGCAGAATTGCTTTAGCACCTGTAAATTAATCTGTATAGTAAAACAGTGTTAGTTTGGTAATATCGTTAATGACAGTGTCTACAACTTAAGTCGATGGGTGATATTATAATTAATGTTAATATTTCTTCTACAGGTCCCGTGTGCGGTGGGAAATGTTGCGGTCGAATACGGGAGACGCAGCTCAGAGACGTCCTTAAAAAAATGATGGAAGATCGGGCAGTATCGGCTACGAGACCCATAGCGGAGTTACTGCTTGCTACGAGGCGAACGTTACAAGGTATTAAATTCTAAACTGATTGAGTAAAATGGATACCAAAACACAGATTACTAATGACCATGATCTAAAAATAGTACCACCATATCTATACTAGCACTGAAAATTTCGGGAATCAAGGAAGTGACACAACATTACTATTTAAAAATGTATTTATTGCTTTTCGAAGTATTCTCCGCGAAATTTGACACATTTTTTCATACGATGGAACCAATCATTGAAGCAACCATTCCATTCGGAAGTTGGGGTCTCCAAAATGGCTATTTTGTAGGCGTCCACAGCTTCTTCAGGTGATGAAAATCTCTGTCCACGCAATTTATTCTTTATTTTAGGGAAAATATAGAAATCATTAGGGCTTAGGTCAGGGCTGTACGGCGGATGGTCTAATAATTCTATGTTTTCTTGCTCTAAAAACTCTTTTGTTGTGTGTGCGGTGTGAGAACTCGCATTGTCGTGATGGATGATGATGCGGCGGTTGCAGTTCTCTTTACGGAGTTCAGAAACGACCTGTGGCAAAGAAATGCTAGCATACCATTCTGCATTAACCGTTCTTTGTCCCTCTAGAGGAATAGTTGTAACATGGCCGGTTTTGGAGACAAACGTGGCCACCATTTTTTTTGGAACACTCCGTGAACGAACAATTTTTGTTGGCTTTAACTCATTTCCGAACACCCAAACTCGTGACTGGTTTTTTGTTTCGGGTTCGTACGCATATATCCAGGATTCGTCACCTGATACGATGTTGTATACAGCATTTGAGGATCCTGCGTGGACTCTTTCGAGAGTTCTGACGCACCAAGTAACGCGAGCCGCTTTTTGCTCTTCACAGAGCGAATGCGGTATCCATCGGGAAAACAAGTTTTTTACACCTAATTGTTCAGGAAAGATTATTTGTATTTGACCCATGCCAATGTCTAAAGTTGCCTGAATTTCGCGGTATGTCACATGTCGATCTTCCTCAATCAGCTTACGCACAGCATCAACGTTTTCTTGGGTGACTGCAGTTTTTGGATGACCTTGACGGGGATCATCACTGAGCTTGACACATCCACGTTGAAATTCAGCAAACCAGCGATAAATTGTGGTTTTGGATGGGGCTTCATCACCAAATGCAGAAATCATCCGGTCTACACACTGTTTTTGTGTTAAAACACTTCAAAAGTCATAACAAATCATCGCTCCTGAATTTTCTCGAGTCAATTCCATTTTCTCAACGACTAAACAAGTTTGACAAAACCTTGTGACAAGACCGAGAATCTTTTTTTAAATAAACAAATGGTATTCGATTTTTAAAACCAGGGTGTTTTCAATTAAAAAGATTTTAATATGACAGGAACAGTGGAAATATTCTATTCCCGATACTTTTAGTGCAGCCTATGTAATCTATACTTATTAATATAATAAAGCTGAAGAGTTTTTTGTTTTTTTGTTAGTTTGCTACGCGCTAATCTCTGGAACTACCAGTCCGATTTGAAAAATTATTTTTTGTATATTATAGCCAGATTCATGTGGAATAGTATAGGCTACCTAGCATTAAGCTATATTACTCAGCTAGCCTTAAATTGGGATATTTGTTAAGTAAGTCAGAAGAAATAACACTCCCGAAATGATTTATCCGCGTACGCTGGTGTTATCGTTAGGCATACGTAAATACAATGTTGTAGAAAAATATAGACCTTTCATCATCATCATCATTACAGCCCTTCACAAATCCACTGCTGAACATAGGCCTTCCTGCATATCTTACCAGGTCGTCACTCCATCTAGTGGGTGGACGCCCTACACTTCGCCTGCCGGTACGAGGCTGCCACTCGAGAACCTTTCTTCCCCATCGGTTGTCGGTTCTTCGAGCTATATGGCCGGCCCACTGCCACTTCAGCTTACTAATCCGTTGGGCTATGTCGGTCACTCTGGTTCTGCTGCGGATATCCTCATTTCTGAGTTTATCACGCAGAGAAACTCCGAGCATAGCCCTCTCCATAGCTCGCTGAGCGACCTTGAGCTTCCTCATCCGGCCAGCAGTGAAGGACCACGTCTCAGTTCCGTATGTCATCACTGGCAATACGCACTGGGTGTACAGTCTCGTTTTCAAGTTTTGAGGTATACCTGACGAGAAGATGTGCCGTAATTTCCCGAATGCTGCCCAACCGAGTTGAATCCGTCGATTGACCTCTCGGTCGAAGTTGGACTTACCTAGTCGGACTATTTGTCCCAGGTAAACATACTCGTCAACAACTTCGAGCTTAGTGTTCCCAACAACTACCGGCATAGGTGTGACATGGACATTAAACATGATCTTTGTTTTGTCCATGTTCATCTTAAGACCTATCCGTTGGGAAACACTATTGAGGTCATTGAGCATAGTGCTTAGGTCCTCCAGCGATTCTGCCATAAGGACTATATCGTCGGCAAATCGAAGGTGAATGATGTACTCGCCATTGATGTTGATACCGTATCCTTTCCAGTCCAGAAGCTTGAAAACATCTTCCAATGCAGAGGTGTAAAGAGTTTCGGGGATATGACGTCACCCTGTCTTACACCTCTCTGCAATTGGATAGGTTTCGTACTCTGGTTCTGTACTCGGATAGCCATCGTAGCCCTACTGTACAAGCACTTCAACACTTCGATATACCGACAGTCAACTTGGCATCGCTGAAGGGACTGCAGCACCGCCCAAATTTCGACGGAATCAAAGGCTTTCTCATAATCCACATACGCCAGACATAGTGGCAAATTGTACTACTCGGACTTCTGTACAATTTGCCGAAGGGTATGTATGTGGTCTATGGTGCTAAAGCCTTTTCGGAAACCGGCTTGTTCGGGAGGCTGGAAGTCGTCAAGTCTGCGCGCGAGACGATTCGTAATGACTCTCGAAAACAGCACATAGACGCGGCTCAGAAGGGAAATCGGTCTGTAGTTCTTCAAGAGAGCGTTGTCGCCTTTCTTGAAGAACAAGACCACCGCACTTCTGCTCCACGCCTCCGGTGTAATGCCACCATGGAGGACGGAATTAAAGAGCTTCTGAAGGACTTCAAGTACCGGTTTTCCACCCGCTTGCAGAAGCTCCGCTGTAATTCCATCCTCACCTGGGGCCTTGCCGTTTTTAAGGTGCTGGAGAGCCATTCTAATCTCGCTCAGACTGACGTCCGGGATATCATCGGAATAATGTCGGATAAGACTCGCTCTTGGATCGTTACTCACACTTGCGTGTGGCTCCAACGATGATGTGTACAGCTGCCCATAGAGCCTCTCAATCTCACTCAAAATCTCAGGTGCCCTGGAAACGATGCTGCCACATTCGGTCTTCAGCTTTGACAGTTGGCTCTTTCTGGCAGACAGATCTCTGGCAAAGACTTTGGAGCCTTGGTTCCGCTCGATCGCTTCTTTAATACGAGCTGTATTGAAGTTGCGTAAGTCCCGCTGCATGCATTTGGAGATCTGTCTGTTCAGTTGCTTGTATGCTGTCAAATCTGTTGAAGAATGTAGCTTCATCTCCCGTCTAACAGCCATGAGATTAAGAGTGTGATCGGAGAGTTTTTGTGTTCTTGTGCGGCGGGTCTTGCAGAACTTAGCTCCGACCGCATGGACAGTTTCCACGAGCTTGTCATTCAAATCGTCCACTTCATTGCAGTCTTCTAGGCACTGAAAACGGTTTTGTAACTCGAGCTGAAAGGTTTCGGGACTTTGGATTAGAGCACGAGGGGGACGGAGCGTTGACTTCATTAGACGAGACCTCTCCAACTTAACGTTTAGGTTCAGTGTGCCTCTCACCATTCGTTGATCGCCGCGGTTTTTACCCTCGCGATCACTGGGACATCACTGAACAGTTGTCGTCTGGTCGTCATAATAAAGTCAATCTCATTTTTTGTCGAACCGTCAGGGCTCGACCAGGTCCACTTCCTGTGGGGCCGCTTCTGGAAGAAAGAGTTCATCATAAAGAGTCCCTCTTTCTCCATGAAGTCGGCCAGCTGCTGGCCCCTTGGGTTCCGTTGCCCTATTCCAAATTTCCCACTTTCAGCTCACCGTTCTCTCTTGTGCCTAGTTTTGCATTGAAGTCTCCCATTAACACCGTATATTGGGTTTTGGAGGAATGCATGGCTCTAGAGATATCCTCATACATTTCCTCCACCTCCTATTCGGGGTGTGCCGAGGTTGGTGCGTAAACCTGTATGACCTTCAGCGAATACCGTTTGGTGATTCTGAGTATAAGGTACGCAACCCTCGTCGACACACTCTCAATCTTTACAACGTTGTTAACGAGAGACTTGTGGACGATAAATCCGACACCTCCTTGGGACAGATGGTCGCCCTCCCGGTAATAGAGCAAGTTGCCGGATTCGAGGATTACCGTGTCCTCCCCCTCTCTTCGGACTTCGGATAATCCTATAATATGCCAGCGCAACTTGTCTATCTCTTCTTCCAGCTCCACGATCTTCTCGTCAGTCCTCAGGGTGCGTGCGTTGTACGTTGCCAGGTCGAGTCGTCTAAAGTGGCAACCGAACCTCCACCGGAGATTCTTAGCACCCCCTGCCCCGCCGTTACCATGGTCGCCACCGTAGCCAGGAATAGCGGGGCCGCCGGGGACTGGGGGCCGTCTCTTCGTAACTTTCATCATGGGGGGTATATTGCCATAGTTGCCACGCTTGGCGAGCGGGTTGGCAATCGCAGTTTTTTATTGTATTTTTGCCGTTACCAGGAAGATGCTGCTGCCCATCCCCTGCCCGTTTCCCTTTGTCGCCTTTTACGACACCCACGGGAAGATATGGGGTAGTGGATATTCTTAACCGCCACTACACGGTTAAACCTTTACTCCCTCTAAAAAAAGTCCGCGATACCATATGTCTATTTCTTATACATAAGCCATAATTTGGTATTTTGTGACAAAAAAATATTGAAAATTAAAAGTGATTTATGAGCGTTATTATTAGGCATGGCCTATTTATCCTTATGAACGAAAGTTACAGACAATTTTATGAAAATAAACTTTGTTCTTTATGCCATGTTATTTGGACGCATAGTTTAAGAGATAATGTAAAATTAAAATAATTCAATACTTGGCTGGGCGCGCGAACGACACTTAAACCCTAGCCGTTATAAAATGCTTGAACTAGGCCATGTCGCGCACCTCGGACACGTGATGACGCGGGCGAAACCGCGGGGCACAGCTAGTTAAATATATAGTGAAGACAGTCTACTAGTAACATTGTGGATACATCTAACAGTAACTGCGCTTCTATTTTATTTATTTTATTTCTATTTTTATAATTAAAATATACGATATTTTAATCACTATAAAATTAATGAATAATAGCTAAAATTAAACATATAACTTGTATAAATTATAGGATACATTTGCATTACGTATTTTAATAAAAGTACGGATTGGACTTGTTTATTTAACATATGTTTATTTTTATCATCATCACAATTACTGCTCTTTTTATAGTATAAGGGTAACAAACGAACACACATTTCACCTGATGGTAAGTGGATACTATGGCCCATAAAAATCTACATCTATCCTTGATTATGTATCAAAATGCAGATGGGTTGCCACTTAGGTTGAGGGCTTAGATAGAATGCCTCGTTTCCATTAAAAAGGGTCTCCGGTTCTCTACACTCACCATTCGAGACAATCAACTGCTGAACATGGCCTACCCCAAGAAATGCTACAAGGAACGGCTCTGAGTCACCCTCTGTCTAGTAGTCTACACTTCATTTACCGGTGCGAGGCTGCCACTAAAGAATATTTTCCATCCATCGGTTGACGGTTCTTCAAACATTATAGCCGGCCACATCAACTTACTGATCCTCGTATATCCCCTATGATCAACGAAATGTTTATTTTGGAATTCAGCAAATCATAGATTCGGTTTATTACGAAAAAATACCTGTGAACATTCTAACCAAAAGCGGACTCTAAATGCATTATACGTACATAGCAACCATCTGGCAAATTACTTACTAAGCCTATAATATATTAAAGTGAAGATGGGATTCGAGCCCGCGGCCCTTAACACTGCAACTTATTGCTTAGCCACTGGCCGACGGAGCCGTTAATTAAAGCATTAATGTCAATTAATATTATCCGAAGGGCTCTTGTCTCTATAAATATTCCCTTGGTTTTAGAGCCTTGTGGAATATTTAGAGACAATGGCAAGAGACCCGACGGTATGACATTGGTCCCTTGGGAGAGAGGTAAAGCCCTAGTGTGGGATGCTACTTGCGTAGACACTCTGGCGGCCTCTCATCTCAGGGGTACCTCGTTTAGAGCCTCGGCGGCATCAGAGGCAGCTGAACTGAGTGAGTGGCGCAAATATGAGTCTCTGAGAGTTGACTACATATTTGTGCCATTTGCTGTGGAGACTATTGGTCCGTGGGGTCCACGTGTGGTGAAGTTCCTAAAGGAACTCCATCCGCGGCTGGTTGTTGCTGCTGGTGATAAGAGGGCTAGTTCTTTTCTCGCTCAAAGGCTAAGTATAGCCATTCAGCTGGTAAACGCAGCCAGCGTTCTTGGCGCGATACCGCGGGGAGTAGGACTGTATGATAATTAAGTTAGTTTACTAGAATCAAATTTTTTATAGTTTTTAATATTGTATATAATAAAGTTATATTAAATTTTAAATTATTAATGCATGTTGTGTGATGCCTCTACGAAGCTGGAGAAAGTCATACTGTGCCGTAACGTTTTTAAGAAACAAAGATAATGTTTTAAGGATATGTAAATACGTGTTTTTAAAAGAATGATTTTGTTTACAATATAAGGAATTTAAATTATTTTACTCAACAATAAAGGTAAAAAAACAATATTTGTTTATAAGCAACGAGTCATTTCATTTTATAAGGCATTCAAACACTTTGTATGGAAATATTTTATGTCTGTATTACCATTTGAATGATACTTTGTAGGGGAAAACATTGTAATATTACTAAGATTGTTTCGTGTTAGATTTACTCGTAAACGCAACAGCCCACGTGGGAGGTAAACGTAAAATATTGACCATAAAACTGGCAACACAAAACAGAAATCAATGCACTCCTTTCGCTTCGTTCAGGTACATGAGGAATGAGGCAGAGGCAAAGGTAAGCAACAGCCCAAAAAACGATAGGTT
This sequence comes from Parnassius mnemosyne, assembly GCA_963668995.1. Classification (NCBI taxonomy): domain Eukaryota; kingdom Metazoa; phylum Arthropoda; class Insecta; order Lepidoptera; family Papilionidae; genus Parnassius; species Parnassius mnemosyne. The sequence goes on along the minus strand of CAVLGL010000115.1, from coordinate 40,907,637 downwards.
GCAGGCCATAGTCTTCATATTATTTTTGAGATGATAATGTAGCACCAATGAAATTGTTAATTGCAATTTTAAGTGCTGATTTACCACGTGCTCGGCGGTGAAGGAAAACATCGTGAGGAAACCTGCATGTCTGAGAAATAAGAAAAAAAAGTATTTCGAATACATGTGAGGTTCGCCAGCACGCATTGGGGCAACGCGGCGGTCACTTCCTTGCCCTACAACCCTCTCAGAAATGAGAGGAGGCCTGTGCCCAGCAGTGGGACGTATATAGGCTGTAACTTTAACTTTAATGGAGCTTGCCGTATGATGGCAGCGTAAGAGGATCCAACACTCCATTTTGTCTCGTGGGTGTCGTAAGAAGCAACTTTAGGGAAACTCAGAAAGCTCTCCCGGCCCCCGTTAGCTGGTGGTAAAATAACAAGACCGGCAACGTCAAGTATGTACAGCGATCACCAGTCCGGCTGCCAAGCATGGCGATTATAGAAAAACTACTCAGATATGAGAGAGGTCCATGGTCAGTGGACCTTAGGTGATAAGTAGAATGGAGTATAAAGGTATTAAGAGTATTATTCAAACTTTTTGTCCAATGTCAACCTCAACTGCATACGGCACACCCTGCTGACTAACGGAGGAGAGTCTTATTCACGACTCGATCTGAATGGTTTTTCGTAATGTGTACAATAAAGGAGTTAAATCATTCGCCAGCCATCTTTACATTCTATTTTTACATCCATTTACAATGTACACACCACAATGTAGACCTGGTGATGTAGTAGAACCTGACAAAGCGCACTGGTTTAGCTTTACAAAACCTTTTTTCTCTTGCCTTGAAGACATACTTCTTGGAACATCATTGTCGGTTTTGGCAGGAACTCGACCGCGGACGAATTTTTTCTCCTGTTATATCGTTTAAATAATGGCTTAAAACGGATTTTGACACGTAAAATTGGTCACATTGTAGGCAGACGTTACTATCAAATTAATAACAATCTGTCAAATAGAAGATGATATTTTTATAACATTATTCAAAAGTCTTAATGATAACTTTTACAAGAAATTAATCTATTTTATACGTTAAGGTGGCACAAGTCGCGGGCTCGAACTCGCTGGTGGGCGCGGCCAAAAAGCACGCTGTCTCACCTGGCATCGTGCCCGACAGAGATAGTATCAGTGATGAGCATATCGACACTAGTATTCACGCACGTCTTGTTCGTACGGCATTCAGAACCGTTTGAACAAAAACGAAGTTACACGAACACGATGCAACATTTATACTAATATAATAAAGCAGAAAATATAGATCTTTACTCCGTCTAAAAAAAAGTCCGCGATACCATATGTCTATTTTTTATATACTCGTATAAGCCACAATTAGGCATTTTTATTTTGACAAAAAAAAAATGAAAATTTAATTATTAGGCATGGCATATTTATCCTTACGAACGAAAGTTACTTCATTATCAAGACAATTTTTTGAAGATAAACTTCGTTGTTTATGCCATGTTTATATAGTACATAGTTGAGATAATGTAAAATTAAAATAATTCAATACTTGGCCTTGACGCGCAAACAACGCATAACCCCTAGCCCGGTGCGAACTGAGAAGCCAGTATTGAAAGCTTCTATGAGCGAGGTTAGGTTAGCCGTTAGTTCAATCATTATCTATATCTACACAAATAAATAAAATTGAAGTGTCTGTTATAATGTCAAAATAACAGCTTTTTACTAATTGCATATGAAATTATATACGCTACTTATAACACAATTTTTAACATTTTTCTGTCTGTCTGTCTGTTTGTTCCGGTTAATTTCCAAAACGGCTGGACCGATTTTGACGGGACTTTCACTAGTAGATAGCTCATGTTATAAGTAGTAACTTAGAATGCTTAAATTTTAGAAAAATTATTAGGCGTCCGTGCAACAAAATTAACACCCTAAACTAAATGCGGACGAAGTCGCGGGGAACAGCTGGTAGCTAAAATAAATTCAAAATTAATTGAGTGCTTTTATCTATCTCCCAGGTGAGCGTAACAATGATTACTTAATTCTGAACTCTTTCATTTCACGTTGCTATGGTATTTTGAAAGTTTAATTGATTAATAAGTTTTTATTTTATTTATTTCTTTAAAAAAAAGACGTTACCCCCACACTAGGATTTTCTCGTGTATCGTGGAGGCAGTTTACAAACACAAATTGCACAAGGACAAACATCCAGACCCGGAACAATTATTTGTAGGCCATACAAATACAAATACTTGATCCGTGCGGGATTCGAACCCGCGGCCCCCTGCTCAGCAACTCATTGCTAAGACACTGCGCCACGGAGCCGTATAAGAGTATAAGAGGTTGATAGCAAATGTATCAAGAATCATTTCTTGCCTACACACTTTTCATGTATCGTGTACGTTTTTCTTTAAAACTGAATAAAACCGCGCATAGTATGCCGACAGATAAAATAAAAGTACTTCATTAATTATGACAATTTTTCCATACATTATTATCAAATAAAATATTTGATTGCAATTATAAAACTAGGTGTCATGTCATGCCATGCATCTCGGACACATGATGACGCGGGTGAAACCGCGAAATGATTAGGCGCTGCTTTATCGCTTCATATTATACCTCTGTGGCTCTATATACCTAATATAGATTGCTTATTTTATTATGTTTAGTTTTTCCGAGTGGTTATGCAGCGATCACTCAAGAGTTCGGCTTCGAACGTGTGTAACTGCAAAAATTATCCCACGGGAACGAAATATTTTATATTACTGGGAGCCGCGGGTTCGAATCCCGCACGGAACAAGTATTTGTATGGCCTACAAATAATTCTTCCGGGTCTGGATGTTTGTCCTTGTGCAATTTATGTTTGTAAACTGCCTCCACGATACAGGAGAAACTCCTAGTGTGGGTGTAACGTTTTTTAAATAAGAAAAAAAAAATTTGTATGGCCTACAAATAGTTGTTCCGGGTCTGGATGTTTGTAAACTGCTTCCACTATACAGGAGAAAATGCTAGTGCGGGGGTAATGTATTTTTAAAAAATAAAATAAAATAAAATTCCAGACTATAACCTATCTCTGAGCAAAATATCATCCAGGTCCCTTCAGCGGTTCTGGCGTGATTGAATAACATACATCCTTTCATTCGTCCATCCAAATATCCAAACTTTCGCATTTATAATATTTAGATAATAATTGTAATTAGTTCTGCTTACCTATAAATTTTTTTCAAAAATACTTACCTGTCTTCTTACTTTTTTTTATATATACTCAATATCACTAAACGTAAACACAGGTTTTTATCAAGACAAGTGACCCATCAAGATTGTTTTCTTAGTACTGACGTACCTACCTAAAGTTTACAATTTTGTGGCCACGACGCGGTGACGTTTTGTGACATTTTGTTGTATTGTAGGTTGTAGGTATCTAGGTAATAACAGTAGGTACCTATGAAAATCCCACATAATATACCTTGTTTGTCCGCCGCAAGAGTCGTCTAATAAATAATTAAACTGTTTTGTAATTCTTTATTTATTTATAACACTTGCATTGAGAGCCGTGGTAGCTCAGATGGTTATCGTTCGCCGTAAGTATCACACTACGCGAGCAACCCGGGTTCGATCCCCGTCGGCACCAATGAAATTGTTGCAATTTTATATAGTAATCGTATATTATAGACTTAATTTTTTTTCTTTTATAATTATATTATATTACAGACGAAAATTGAAATAAAAAACAAAATTGTCTGTCGTCCAAAACGCATCATCTCTTTCAATTATATCAATTTCCATGCTGTCTTTTGTCTTTGGCGTCCAAATTACAAAATAGCAAAACTTTTCGTTTCGAATAAAACTCGAATAAGCCCGCGTCACCGCCCGTGCATGTGTGTGTAAGCGTCGTCCTCCCGCACCGCACCGGGGCAAACATTATTCAGTGAGATGCACGATAATTCATAGTAACATACGCGCGTAAAAAAATACGAAAAGGCCTTTGGAAGAAGGGGTTTTATGAAAAAACCACTGCATAAATTAATTACGAATAAAATTTCTTGAATTCTTCGATAATTGAGCTGTGTCGGTACCGACTTTGTTTTGGAAATTTCACACTTCTTTTATTACTAATTTACGCCCAAAGTTGTGTTAAAATTGGCAATAAAAACGAATCTTTGGTAGCTCGTAACTTTTTAATAACATTTTATTTTACTATTCTGTTTCCGTACAGACAAATTTGATAATGAGACAAAACGATATCATGTTTAACTTTGGATGTACACTGTCAAACAGCGTAGTAAAACCCCTCCGAAATTTGTATGGAAATCAATGGAAATATTGTCGACTAGTGTCACCTTAAAAGTTCTAGTAGCTTAGCTGACTTACACAAAAGAACCAGCGATTTTCAATCCTATATCTTAGCAATAAATCTTAAAGTCAAAACGAGCTTGACAAAGTAGGATCGTGCATGACTCATAATTGATATTCATTACAATTTGAGAAGTCAGTTCCATTACGAGATTAAAAATGGCGGAAACGAAATTATGAAGAGTGTGTACGCCTACAAATTGTGATCTAATTAAATGTCTTGTCCCTTCACGCTAAAGCTGATATGGTCAAATAATTACTCGAAATGTCGTTCTAACCAGCGGGTTGTTTTTTTTACTGATGCATCCTAGGACAGAGGTAATTTTCGAACCAGTGGTAAATACAAAAATTGACTTTACATATATAAAAAATATATAAACACTCACAACATAGAAGAGACTATGGACTTCCATTTGGCACGATGCTGACACACGCATACATGCTCGTCGGTTAAGGATACTCTTAATTTAGCCCATTTTCAATATATCAACCAAAATAAAGTTTCGCCTAGAGCGTCCCTTCCCGACTCTACCGTTCACTTCTGCAACATAAATTTAATTGTTGTTCACTCTTTCCTCATTCATTCTTTCTACATGACCAACTTTCAATAAGTATTATGTTATAATGTATGTTAAATAAAAAATATTCTCTTCTATTCTACACACTTATTCTTCTTGTTATGTAACCTTATTGTCATCATCGTAAGCTGGTAAAAGTCCACTGCTGGATATAGGCCTCTCCAGTTCGAGGGAGGATTTCGATGACTCGACTTGACTTTGCTACGTTTGACGCTGATTTCCGTCGCCCGTCTAGGTATTTCTTTTTTTATAGGATAGGGTGACAAATGAGCACACAGTCCACCTTATGGTAAGTAGTTGCTGTGTCCCATAGACATCTACATTTATCCTCGTTTGCGCATTAAAATGCAGATGCGTTGTCACCCGTGAGGACTAAGATCGAATGCCTCTTTTCCACTAAAAATGATCTCTGGTTCTCTACACTCACTATACGAAACACAGCAGTGTTAAGCTGCTATTTTACGCTGGTATTCTGTGAGAGCGTGCTCTTTTCCCGGTCGAGTAGACCCATTCGTGCTACAACTATACTACTAATATAGCTGCAGCATGGCTCTACCACGTATAATTTGTTGCATAGATTTACATAGCTTTAATTTTTTATGTTATATGTTTATATCTAACAAAGGTATTTCAGTTTTACCTATTTAACGTTGAGATTAACACAATATTTAGATACAGTAGCAGGTCGCAGATGCGAATCCTGCACGTGACTAATATTTTATGGCCCATACACAATAATTGTTGCCGGTCCGGGTGTTTATGAATGAACAATGTACACTCCACATATTGTCCTATTACAATATAAAGGAATACGATATACTAATGAATAAGACAGACATATTTGCAACATGTGTATGTTTTTACGAAGAAAAATATAAACAAACTACATAACTACAATACAAAAACTTTTAAATATTCATAGTCTCCATCATAAGTTCGTAAACATCGACGATTCAATCACGCTATTAAAAAAAATTGTTTGTTGTTCAAAGACAACGATTTCCGCAACGATTTCGATTCCAAATGTAACGGATCAAAGTGCCCCCTAGGGGCAGCCCTACCGCAACATGGGGCGTTTCGAACGCTTAGAACAATAAATATTTTTGGCCCGAGGCTAGACTCATCAGAGAACGGCTGTTTGACAAACACTCCCGACGCTCTGACAAATCGGACACTTTGTATATACGAGTATGCCGACCGTGCCCGTGCTCGGTAAACACAATGAACACGGTGATGACAGACTTGATATGAGACATTGTTTTAGGTCACGCCCCTAACATTCTCTACAGGTTGTTCTTTAATTCATTGGTGCACTTCTACATAATATTATCATTCAATAGACACGAATTACAATTTTAACTGGCCTAGAAAACGGCGTAGATTATCGATTCATCTTTTAATCTGATTATAAGATTAGGAATCATAATGCACATACGTTGTCAACCCTGGGGACTAAGAAAGAATACCTCTTTACTTGTGAAAAGAGTATGCGCTTTTCGTCTTACTCTTATATTATTTTGTTACCATTGAGTTATACAAGAACAAGACTAAAGGAGCAAACCACATTACCGCCCGTCGAAAAAGTGAAGTCACTATCTAACCTCGACGAAGGAGCTTTGAAACCACTAAACCTTTTTAAGTAAACATATATCTGTCTCACGTACACAAGTCGCGAAAACAATAGCGTCGCTAAGATTAGATAAAGATAGACACAAAAATATGTAATGGCGGGTTGGTATTGCCCTATATATGAAATTTTACCCAAAATAAGCAATAAAAACGAGTATTTTTAAACTGCAGTTATTTGTTTTTTTTTTTAAATATGTATCTTTTCTTATCTGATGAATAAAAGTAAGCAGAACTATTGAAATGAAAGTATTTTTTTAATGTATTAATAAACCAAACAAAAAAATTATTCAAGTAAAAAAAATCAATTTTGGGTTTCTTAAAGAAGATCTGAGTTTGAAATATGAATGAATTGTGAAAGCATCGGTAAGTCTTTGTTACCTAAATTTGGTCTCATGACATTAGCTACAAAAACTGTGGTTATTAACATGTAATATATAAATCAATATTTTTTACGTTGGTAATTTTGCAAGATTTGCTCCTTCTACGGTGAAGCTAAGTAAATATAAGTAGCGCTATCAAAAATATGTAATTTGTGCCAAAACCAGAAATGAAATACTCTAATATTAAATATTACTAATATCTGTATCGACTTGCGTGTTATGACGACGATCAGAAATAAACGAATTTATTGCCTTCCTTCCCGAAAATGGAACGTATTAATGTTTCATGATACTCCATGCCACAAATCAAGTTTATTTATTGAGTTTTTATGCATCATGAAATTTGATGTCAATCGTTATGAACTCGCGAACGGCTTCTTATAGCGGCGTTATCGTCATGTAGTGGAGGCTACATTGTTCTACCATTAACTAGGTATGTCCATGTTGCGAACAAAGGTGGGATGGAGTTATCTTTTATAATAATTTATTATATAGTTTTAAATTTAATATAATATAGTGGATGTTACTAAAATATTTAATAATATTAATGTCTTCCAGACCGAATTTCGGTCACGGCGACCAGTCTCAACGAAGACCAGCCATCTGCGCAGGACTAGATTATAGAGCACGAGTGTGTGCACAAACACAGGTTCACTTCCTATTTCCTCATTCTCATAGTCCGATGGGTCAAAAATCCGATACAGCCGGAGAGACATCGGAGACAGGACTAACGGCTTACGTACTTTTCGAGAACTGGGGTGACACACCGCCAACTTCCTTACTCCGGGCTGGTACTGAGAATTTCTTGACAGAAAAACCCATTAACTGATTTCGGCCCGAACTAGGTTTTGAACCCGGGACAGCTATCGTATTTACAACTGCTAGACTAACGGACAGCCATCTACTTAAGCGACAATAGTCTATCGATTAAAGGTACATACCTCGAACTAGAAAGTCATAAATTTGAATCCGCCATTGGACTAATATCGTTTACCACTCAACTAACACAAGCGTTTTAAGAAAACAGAATATAACGACCCGGGATTAGAACCCAGGATTCGAACCCGGGATTCCAACCCTGAGACCCCAATGATCGGCAGGTACGCACTCACGACCACTAAACCAATAGGGCAGTTAAGTGTAAGTTACTTAGAAAATTAGCCCATACTCGCTATGCTAGCCTAGTAATCGCAGGACTCATATCTCCGTACTGCTAATGTTGCAGCTCAATATCAGTCTTTACAATATGGGTTTAGCGTTTTTGGATTTTTTTTATAGGATAGGGTGACAAACGAGCACACAGTCCACCTGATGGTAAGTGGTTGCTGTGGCCCATAGACATCTACATTTAACCTCGATTACGAATCAAAATGCAGATGCGTTGTCACCTGTGAGGACTAAGATGGAATGCCTCTTTTCCAGTAAAAAGGGTTTCCGGTTCTCTACACTCACCATACGAAACACAACAGTGTTAAGCTGCTATTTGACGCTGGTATTCTGTGAGAGCGTGGTCCTTCCCCGGTCGAGCCGACCCATTCGTACTACAACTATACTACTAATACAGCTGCAGCATGGCTCTTCCACGTTTTGATTGATCTTTAATGCTTATCCAATCACCAAAGCAACAGGGTGGCCTCGGGACTCTTAGGAATAAGTGGCATTTTACCCTTTATGAATCTCTTAACCCACTAGATGGAGTGACGACCTGGTAAGATATGCAGGAAGTCGTTGGATACAGGTGGCTCAGGACCGTGCTTTGTGGCATTCCTTGAGGGAGGCCTATATTTAGCAGTGGACTTGTGATGGGCTGTAATGATGATGATGATGACGAATGTCTTAAGGTATACGCAAAGTGACAAACTTATATGAGGGTTTTTTTGCGCATTAGTAAATAGAACTTGTGGGTAACGCTTTCCGTCCATCATTCTATTTCGTTCCGTTGGTGTCATAACAGTCGACTACGGGACGAGAAATGACAGAAAATCTAGTAATTTCCTGGCCACTAAAAGTAATGTTATAATAATTTACTCGTACTAGCGAAACATTTGAAATTGCGATCGTCATTCCTTCTACTAAGCGTAATAAAAAAGTAAAGTTAAGTTACAGCCTATTTACGTCCCACTGCTGGGCACAGGGCTCCTCTCATTTCTGAGAGGGTTTTAGGGCAAGGAAATGTCCGCCGCGCTGCCCCAATGTGTGTTGGCGAAATTCACGTCTTCGAAATATTTTTTTCTTATTTCTCAGACATGCAGGTTTCCTCACGATGTTTTCCTTCACCGCCGAGCACGTGGTAAATCAGCACTTAAAATTGCAATTAACAATTTCATTGGTGCCGGCGGGGATCGAACCCGGGTTGCTCGAGTACTGTGAAGCTTACAGCGAGCGCTAACCATTTGAGCTACTACGGCTCTTTCCAAGCGTACTATTAAGATATATTCTCTTCACAATGTTAGAGGCCCACGCCCAAGAAAAGAGTAACCACTTTGATATTTTAGTTGATGAAGGCCCGAAAGTAATTACTATTAACAAAGAAAACGTTACACCCACACTAGGATTTTCTCCAGTATCGTGGAGGCTGTTTACAAGCATAAATTGCACAAGGACAAACATCCTTACATATACAAATACTTGTTCGGTGCGTGATTCAAACCCGCGACCCTCAGCGCCGCAACTTAATGCTAAACCACTGCGCCACGGAGACTATCAATAGGCATTTAAATACTAGTTGCTAGGAATAATGCGTACAGGCCGATTATTCAGGCAGGCCAATCGTAACATGTTGTATACAGGGTTATTTTGCAATAACCGGCCAAATTTGCAGGGAAGGTTCAGAATTACAAATATAGGCAAATGATGAAGAAAAATTTATTAAAAATAATCTCAAACATTCTGTCCTTTCTATCTTTTAAATTCAAAATGCTTGGTAGGTAATGCATTATTTCAACTGATTTTAATGAGCACGCACACATTCGCAAGGGTCGATCGGTAGGCAAAAATGTTATTGCCCTTATATCACATTCAATTTGGGATAGTTTCAAATAAAAGTAGAAGCCTCATTTAGTCGTATTTTCAAACACTGCAATAACGGTATATCGGTTTATATATTTGAACTTAAGTTTAGAAATTTGACTACTCCTAGAAAAATAACCCTGTATAACTTTTATTAAAATTAGTGGAGAACTATCGTCTTTGAAACACTGTGTGAATACACAAAATAGGGAGTTTAAGTGTTATTTGCTTACACAACATGAGTCTAAAATTTAACATTATTGAGAGCAACGACTGCTTTGCAATAAAGAGTTAACAGAACAAAGCGCAGAACTCTTCACCCTCGGTTATACTCGCATAGGAAATAATCTGAGAGTGCTAGACGTCGTCCCCTTTTACATCATTGTGTCCCAACCGACACTCCAGAGACCTCCCTCGTGGACCCTCATTAGGGTACTGAAATAATTTTACCTTTGTGCCTTGAAGGTACTTCACGCTACCCGTATAATGATGTTAATACAGCAATTTGATATTAATGTTCTTCCTGACCTTGCCGCCTTGAAGAAACAATGATATCGTCTTGAAAACAATTGAATTCTACGCTTTTTTTTTTATAGAATACGGTGACAAACGAGCACACAGTCCACCTGATGGTAAGTGGTTACTGTGTCCCATAGACATCTACATCTATCCTCAATAAGTACTCAAGATGCAGATGCGTTGTCACCCGTGAGGACTAAAATGGAATGTCTCTTTGCCAGTAAAAAGAGTCTCCGGTTCTCTACACTCACCATACGAAACACAGCAGCGTTAAGCTGCTATTTTACGTTGGTTTTCTGTGAGAGCGTGGTCCTTCCCCGGTCGAGCCGACCCATTCGTGCTACAACTATACTACTAATATAGCTGCAGCATGGCTCTACCACGTATAACGCATAATTGCATAATAAATATTTCATTCAAATTTCTTTCAAATCAATTCTGTATGTTTTTAAACAAAAATAAAACCGAACGAAGCGACTAAATCGCACCCATAACCATTTTGAAGCTAAAATCTCGCCTATTTTCCTCATTAATTTATACAACGTGCCATGCTAAAACTTTTCTAATGAAATAACGACCTGACTTGAAACTCTGTTGTTGATCAAGACCAAAAAGTCGTAAAAGAAACGTTAACCAACCGATTTCTTGAAAAGAGAGTACTTTAAGCCCATTTATAGTTGTTTAATAAATTGAAGTTCTACATTTAATTCATACTTTACGTGGTAGAGCCATGCTGCAGCTATATTACTGGTATAGTTGAAGCACGAATGGGTCGACTCGACCGTGGATAGATCACGTTCTCACAGAATACCAGCGTAAAACAGTAGCTTAACGTGACGTCACGTGAGTGTGGAGAACCGGAGACCCTTTCTACTGAAAACGAGGCATTCCATCTTAGTCCTCACGGGTGACAACAGATCTACATTTTTATTTGTAATCGAGAATAGATGTAGATGTCTATGGGCCACAGCAACCACTTACCATCAGGTGGACTGTGTGCTCGTTTGTCACCCATATTCTACAAAATAAAAATACAATGTATCCATTGTCTTATATTAACCGACTTAAAAAAGAGGAGGTTGTCAATTCGACTGCATTTTTTGTATGGGCCCATATCTTCGCCCATTGTGGATTTTAATGATTATTTATTGCCAACTTCAAAAAAGGAAATGACGTACAATTCGGCTTTTTATTTTTTCACTCTCACACTCTCTCTCTCTCTCTCTCTCTCTCTCTCTCACACACACACACACACACACACACACACACACACACACACACACACACACACACACACACACACACACCTATCCACACACACACGAAAGTACACACGCACAAAAAGTGTATATGTGTAGTCTCTATTGGCCTCTTTGTCGTACTTACAATACATAATATACTGTAATATATTATGTATTGTAAATACGACAAAAACGCTGTATGATAACAAAAAAGTGATATACCTCAGTCCACTCAAAAGGGATAAAAAACTTTTAATAAAAACCTAAACCGAACTTAATTTTAAAATAATATTACATTCTGAAGTCGAAATTGTGACATTAGTTGGCAGTGATTTTTTAAGACGCTGACAGTATTGGAAGCTTTTATATAGTTATTAGTATTACTCTAATCAACTACGATAAACAAAAATATGCTTTTATTATAACTGTTTAAAAAATATTATTAAAAATGTAGAAAATCAATAAATATAATTTCCCCATTCGGACCGTCGATTACCTTATCATTTGTATGCGTGGTAAAGTTCTCAACGTCGGGTCGACATTACGTGACGGTTTTCTTAGATTTTATGCGAGTACAGCTAAGCGGCATTTTCACATTTTTCATTCGCACCATTTTCGTCGCATGTTTTTGACGGTTTCTGTGAATTCTTAATAACTGTTCTGTTCCATTTCCTGTAAGAAATTATTTGATTGATAATATTTTCATACAAACCTTTGGATTATAAAATTTTTGCTTTTAGTTATTTTCTTTTTAATATCTTGAGGCTTTTGCTAAAGGGTTATGTATACTAAAGGACTTCCGATAGAGTTCAAAATTTTAAATTAAAGAAGGTTATCACAGTTATCGACAAACACTCTCAAACACCCTCACACCTTTCATACACACATATGTTAAGAATTTTTTTATTTTTTATTTTGGACCATTAAATTAAGAAACGGAAAGAAGAAAGAAGAAAATGTGGGAACTGTTGCCGGGGTATGGTGTGGATGGTCAATTGCTAAGGGCTGTGCAGTCTCTTTACTGTGACTGTAAAGCCTGTGTGCGGGTAGGACATGACCTGTCACCCATGTTTAACGTCCAAACGGGCGTAAAGCAGGGTTGTGTCATGTCTTCCTGGCTGTTCATACTGTATCTCAACAGCTGTTTACAGAAGCTGAAAGATAGTTGTTTGGGTGTGAAATTGGGTGACATTAAAGTAAATTGTCTGCTGTATGCTGATGATGCAGTGCTTATTGCACCATCAGAGGCAGAACTGCAGGCATTAGTCACGTGTATGAAAGAGGAATGTGAAATTAAAGGTCTCCGTTTGAATGTTAATAACTAAAGTTCTGGTATTTGAAAGGGACGAAGAGAGAACGAAGTGTGAAATATGGGTAAATCAGGAATGTCTAGAACAAGTAAATGAAATTGTATACTTGGGGAGTGCTTTTAGCCGGGATGAAAGATGTGATTTAGATGTGGACAGGCGTTGTCGTGGACAAAGTCAATGGTGCCCTGACTGCGTTAGTCAAATGGCAAGGCGTAGTGAAGAGTGCACGCCTTGCAATACATAACGCAGTGTTGGTACCGACTTTGTTATATGGCAGCGAAACCTGGGTATGCCAGAAGAAGCATAAAAGCAAGTTGAATGCTGTGGAGATGCGATCTCTTCGTAAAATGTGCGGCGTTACCATGGCCGACCGAAAGCGAAACGAAGAGATTCGCAATATGGCAGGTTTGAAAGATGATCTTATCACAAAAATTGGTAAGGGCGTGCTTCGGTGGTTTAGGCACGTTGAGCGAATGAGTGAAGACCGAATGGTGAAGAAAATATATAGCGCGAAAGTTAATATTAAAAGGTGTCGAGGTAGACCGAGACTAACTTTCGAAGACCATGTGAGCAAATTGCTCGAAGAGGGTAGGGTCAAGAGTACTCGGATACCTAGACGTGCATGTATGAAGAAGATAATGAATCTGAAAGAAGCGAAAGAGGTATGTAAGGATCGTGACACTTGGCGATCTGTTCTTTCTGGCTACCCCGTCAGGGATTGTGCGTGAAGATAAAAAAAAAATTAAGAAAGCATACGTGGTAGAGCAGCTATATAATGGTTGTAGCACGAACGGGTCGGCTCGACCGGGGTGGGAACACTCTCTCTCAGAATACCAGCGTAAAATAGCAGTTTAACCCTTTTTACTGAAAAAGAGGCATTCTATCTTAGTCCTCACGGCTGACAACGCTTCTGCATTTTAATTCGCAAACGAAGATAGATGTAGATGTCTATGGGCCACAGCAACCACTTACCACTGACTGGACTGTGTGCTCGTTTGTCACCTTTATTGTATTAAAAAAAATGAAAATTATACATAATATATCATTGAATTTTATAACTCTTCCAAATTTAAAACGATATTTCCATAATTATTTCTTTTGCGGCATAAACGCGCCTGGTACGAGTACAAGTCAGTAATATACGAGTATTAAAATAAATTGCCTTGCGTTAGTCTCGCAATAACTCGAAAATGCTTTGACCGATTTTGATGAAATTTTTTTTGTGTGTTTGAGTGTGTGTGATGGTTTAAATTCACAATTGGACCAGGTAGATGGCGCTGTTGTCAACATCCAAAGATCATTCGTGCGAAGCAGGGTGGTTCGCTAGAAAACTATATATTTATACTAAGAAGTACGCAGTGAAAACTCATTGACCACCTAATGAGAAGGGCAGAATAAATTGTTGGGTCAGCTAGTACAATAATAAAAAGGAACGTCCGTTTAACCCGTTTTATTTTATAGCGCGGCACTCTATTCCATCCTCAATGTACTTTAGCATAGTGACGGTGATTAATTGGAACAATCTTTGCAACTTCAATTTGCATAGCTAATTGCAACACTTGACAACCCTTCTTACACTGAAAGTGGACTAGACACTACACCATTTAAGGAAAAACTTAAGAAGAAAGTTTTGCCTATCACGAGATATTTTTGTCTGTTATAACTTGATATATAATATCATATTAAATTTAAAAAAAAAACAGCTTTGTTTATAACGTACCGACTTTTTGAAATACATAATCAGAAATTATCAACTGTTCACTATATATAGTAGTGCCACAAAAGTACGTGCTAGCTCGTAGATAAGGATGTGCTAGGTTACAATGTATTATGTCCTATCCTATCCGTATTCGCTTAATGACTGTGTGATAAAATTGAAGGCATGTAGTATCAGAGACACGAGGTTAATTAAAACATATCCAGACCTGAAAACCAATGACTATTGGTTTCAGGTCTGGATATCATAGATAAACCCTGGATCCATGTTGCTGAAGATTCTCCAACCACCACAATGCACAGTCACTGGTTACCATAAACAGGCAATCAGACAAGGTCGATGAAGCCGTGGTAGCACAGAGGGTTTTTACGTGGTATTCTGTAATTATATTAACAGTATAATTGTAGCACGAACCACGAATGGGTCGGCTCGACCGGGAAAGGGCCACGCTCTCACAGATTACCAGCGTAAAATAGGTGCTCAACGCAACTGTGTTTTGTATGGTTAGTGAAGAGAACCGGAGATCCTCTTTACTGGAAACGAAGCATTCCATCTTAGTCCTCACGGGTGACAAGGCATCTGCATTTTGGTTTTTAATCGAGAACAGATGTAAATGTCAATGGGCGACGGGAAACACCATCAGATGGTTTGTCTGCTCATTTGTCAACCTTTTCCTGTAAAAAAGGCTAAATGTTTATTAATTGTTAATTTCAAGTTCGTGAGTAACCCGGATTAGACTCTCACCGGCACCAACGAAATTGTTACATGTAAGTTTTGGTGCTCATGTACCACTTGATCGGCGGTGAAGGAAAATATCATGAAGAAACCTGTGTCTAAGTAATAACATATTTTGAAGATATGTGAACTGGATCAGCGTGGTGGAGTTATTGCTCCTTAACCCTCTTAAAAATGAAAGGAGGTCTAAACCCAGCAGTAGGACGTATAGACTGTAACTTTTTAAATAGGTAGGTTACAACTGTTGTTACTACATCAAATTGTAACCTACCTATTTAAAAAGTTATTCTTCAATAAAAAATTATTCTTTCACTCTTTGCGTTAATTTTACTATAATGGCACAGTAGCATATAATATGGCAGAGACCACTTTTAAACAGAATTATATTAATTGCAATCTTGTTTACTTCCTTCACTGGTCTTTTTAATCCAAAAAATGATTGAAGTATAATTATTTGAAGTCTAGTTTCCTAATCTCGAGGCTGAAACTAAGGTAAAATATAAAGTATCAGACTGGTGAATTTAGAAACTAGGTCTGTAATTAACTTTCTAGACAAGTACGCGACTTGTTTCGCTCTGTGTCTATCGGCGCTCTCACTGTGACAGATAGTAGTAAAGTATATTATGTACGAATCACAACAGTCGGATCAAATCATTTTGTACGTTCCTCGTCGTACAGTCCAGATTTGACGTAATCGCAGAAGAAGAAATTTGCAATATTGACGCTGATATCTGTCGCCGATCTGAATATTTTGCATTTACTACACGGTACGAGTATTGCCATTTATTGCACTGGCATTTATTTGACTTGAGATATTTGTTACATTTCCAACAGTCATCTCTTAAGACCTTAATTCGATTATATAAGGCTGCAGTAACATTATTTCAAATCTTAGCCGATGTGAATATTCGTAAGTTCAGTTTCAAGGTTTTATAAAAAATACTGAATTTGTGCTGTAAATAGTGGCTCTTGACTATCGCGTGCCGTTCAATCTGATTACAGTAGAACGCCGATTATCCGAACGCCAATTAACCGAATCGCCAATTATCCGAATCGGTCCTAAGCGTAATATAAAAAATTAAAACCAAGTACTGTAAGTAAGTAATGTTACTTACTTACAGTACTTGGTTAACTGATATTAAAAGTAACAGTGAAAAAATTGAAAAAATTTTTGTAACTGCGTTGGTAACTGGTGATGGATGTTCGTCGCGAAAAGTAATGAAAAAGGCAAAGGATGAACAGCTTGAGAATGCTGTTTTTAAGTAGTTTCTGCAGCAATGATCTATTGGACAGCCAATTTCAGGATCGATTTTATGCGAAAAGGCGAGAATGTTCAGTGAAAAAATGGGTATAGCTGGTTTTACACTTTATAAAACTTTATAAAGTGTAAAACCATTTATAAACATAATAAAGTTGATTCTATGTGTGACAATTTGTTTTTCTATATTACATACCAGTCTATGTCCGATTATCCAAATTTTCGATTATCCGAATCAACCCCGGTCCCAATTAATTCGGATAATCGGCGTTCTCCTGTATGTCCCTAGTTTCATAATCTTTATATATAACAACTAGAAAGCAACTAGTTTCTGGTAAAAAGGGGTCTCTGGTTCTCTACACTCACCATACGGAGCATAGCAGCATTAATATGCTATTTTACGCTGGTATTCTGTGAGGTACCCCGGTCGAGGCGACCCATTCACACTACAACCATGATTATAACTGCAGCGTTGTTCTACCGTGGTTTCACTTAGTTCTTTAATAGAAGAACTGAGTTAAAATGCCTGTTGATTGAACAGAATTTCAGAAAATCACGAATATTTAAACGCAAATCATAAATAGTTTTGAAGAACTTTGTATTGAGAAATCGCGAAGCTTAATAAATTTAAAAAAACTCGTTAATTTTCTCTATTGAAATCATCACCAAGTGCGATACGTACCGAAGCACGTAGTTAATTTTGTTCCCCCCGATCTCTACGAAGGACGTCTGGAGGTCCCTGTCGGCACTGAAAAGACGAATGACACTTGTTATTTATCGAGCCGGCAAGGCCGCTTCTACAAGTATAACGCTATAACTCCACGGATTAATTTTTAAAATATAGCAAAGAAAAAAAAACAACATGTCAACAAAAATATGCCCTATGTTGTTAATCTTGTCATATATTCAAAATTCGAATGAGTTTTGTGTTGAATTATTTGTAAATATCTTGTTTAAGAATATACAGTTGCCACATTGTTATGTTGTAACTGCATTTTTTTTTGTTGGTTTGATAGTAAAATTATTACCTGACTACTCTGTACTTAAACCTGTATACTATGTTTGGGAGAAAACCCTTGACATCTAAGAAACAGGCTCCGCCTAGTTTAGATGTCAGTAATTTCGTAATCTTTTTATATAAAAATTACGTGTCACGTTGTTTGTCCCCGATGGACTCCTAAACTACGGAACTGATTTCAATGAAATTTTGTACTCTGTGTGCATTTTGGTCCAACTTGAGAGATAGGATAGTTTTTATCCCGATAAATGACCCTCAAAATTTTTATTGCGAATTTAAGGATTTTTATAGGAAGGGTCGTTGAGAAGGGCAGAACGCCTTCTGCCTGGCGAGCTAGTAATTTTATATTTGAGATTGTAAACTTAGTTTTGTTTGTATAATTAATGTTAAGGATGCTAAAGATTTTATTGTTATTACAATAGCAATATGTTGTAATATTTTTCGCGGTTTAACGTAACGGTTACGTTATATTTATTTACGTGTACGAAGACAACTGTCACATGTTACTTTACATAAGGTTACAAGGACGTATACAAGTTGAAATTATCTATTACGTTACAAAAAAAATTTTAAGAAATTTTCATTGTTTTATTTTTTAATCTATGAATAGAGATGGACGAATGGATGGATGTAGTGTAATGTAAAAAA
This sequence comes from Parnassius mnemosyne, assembly GCA_963668995.1. Lineage (NCBI taxonomy): Eukaryota > Metazoa > Arthropoda > Insecta > Lepidoptera > Papilionidae > Parnassius > Parnassius mnemosyne. The sequence continues at coordinate 40,889,236 of CAVLGL010000115.1, read as the reverse complement.
GTTCATGCGACATATATAGTATTCTATATAGTACTATATAGTACTCGCCAATGATTCATTATCATTTTTTAAATTATATCATCTAATTGCTTTTCGAAAAGTTCAATATCAATATTTTCGCTCTTTTTCTTTAGTTCTTTTTTTAACTTATATTAAGCCAGTGCTTGACTGCAAATGTACCGGGTAAAGGAGGAAGTTATGTTTTTTTTCTCTTTTGTGGCGAGATTTGTGGTCGTGAAGTGTGCAATAAACTTTTTTTCTTTATTTTTGATCTTCATCAGCCCGTAAATGTACACTGAGTTCACAAAACTAACTTCTCAATTAAATGTCATTGTGTAACAAAAAACTTTACATCAGTGTCAACTAGCGACATCTAGTGAACAGAAAATTATTAGCCCTCATTAATATGCTTGGCACGCGGATTATGGAACAAATATCAAATATTTAGACACCTTTAAATTGATACACCTTTATAAAAATTGCATACATAACCTGGAAGCCATTTGGTTGGAACTATATACGTATAGTTCCAGCCGGGCGTATATAGGGCGTGCTGAGAGAGAGTTTTATAATATTAAAGGAATGAATGGAATGAACATTCGTACTTACCACTCTCTCGCTTTACGCTAAGCCTCTGAATACACGACAACATTCAACCCACTGAAAAGAGTCTTAAAGAGGACTCGTACATCAAAGGCAAGTCTCACCTAGCTTGTAAATATTTAGAAGCGTCTGTGGATTCTTTATATTTTTGGTTAACAATTAAAAAAAGAATTATGGGTGTTTTAATAGGCGACTTAGGGAAAAAATCGTTATGAAATCCCCGGGCAGGCGAGGTAAACACCCCCCCATGAGCCTATGAATTTAGAATATATATATATATATATATATATATATATATATATATATATATATTTAAAATACTGGCAGACGTATTTTAAATAGCACATCTCAAAAATATAATTATTATTATTTAAGATGCACCCAATGTAGTTCAGAAATAAAAAAATTGTTAAAGATCGCTCACCTTATAACATCTATATTACTTCAAATAATTAGAATTGGTTACTTTTTGCAATGTTAGAAAACTGCACCTTGCGTGAATATAATTTTTTTTTTTATAGGAGAGGGGGCAAACGAGCATGCGGCTCACCTGATGGTAAGTGACTACCGCCGCCCATGAACAACTGCAACACCAGGGGAATCGCAGATGCGTTGCCAGCCTTTTAAAAAGGAGTACGCTCTTTTCTTGAAGGTCCCTAAGTCGTATCGATCCGGAAAAATCGCTGATGGTAATTGATTCCACAAAGAGGTCGTGCGAGGAAGAAAACATCTTCTAAATCGCACAGTGGTGGACCGCCAATCATCCAGATGGTGTGGATGGTATCGGGAGTTCTGCCGCGATGTGCGTTCGTGAAATTTGGCGGCTGGGATTAATCCGAACAATTCCTCAGAGCACTCCCCATGGTAGATGCGAAAGAAAATGCAAAGGGATGCAACATCTCTTCGCAGTGCCAATGAATCGAGCCGATCGGAAAGGGCTCGGTCGTCGACAATTCGAGCCGCTCTGCGTTGGATGCGGTCAAGTGGAAGGAGCTGGCACTGGGGAGCCCCTGCCCAGAGATGGGAACAGTATTCCATGTGAGGCCGAACTTGCGCCTTGTAAAGTAGCAGGCGGTGTGCCGGCATGAAATACTGTCCCGCTCTGCTGAGCACGCCAAGCTTTTTAGAGGCCAATTTGGCCTTCCCTTCCAAGTGACCACGAAACTGCACGTCACTCGATATGTCGACTCCGAGGATACCGATACTGGCTGAGGCAAGAAGGGGAGTGCCTTGAAACTGAGGAGATACGACAAAGGGGTTCTTTTTAGCGGTAAACGCGCAAACTTGTGTCTTCTGAGGATTAAATTGGATTAGATTTAGTCGCCCCCAATCCGAGACTTTGTTCAGCAAAGACTCGACTTCAGACACAAGTTTGTTCCGGTACTCAGCGACGTTTTCCCGAGAAATATTGGCACGGCCGGTGTATAGAGCATCACCAGTGCTGTCATCCGCATAGCAATGAATGTTACCAGTTCGCAACATATCATTGATATGCAGAAGAAACAGCGTTGGTGATAGCACACAGCCTTGTGGAACACCAGCGTTAATAGGCTTGTAGTCAGAGCATGCACCGTCTACAACGACCTTGATGCTCCGATCTGCAAGGAAGCTGGTGATCCAATTGCACAATTTCTCGGGAAGCCCATAGGAAGGGAGCTTCGAAAGAAGCGCTTTGTGCCAAACCCGATCGAAGGCCTTCGCAATGTCCAGACTAACGGCCAACGCCTCCCCCTTGGACTCTACTGCCTCCGCCCATCTATGGGTCAGGTAGACCAGAAGATCACCAGCTGATCGACCCCGACGAAAACCGTATTGGCGGTCACTAATCAGCTGGTGATCCTCAAGGTACCGGATGAGCTGGCAGTTAATAATGGATTCCATTATTTTGGAGAACAAGGAGGTGATCGCGATAGGCCTATAGTTGGATGGGTCTGAGCGGTCGCCTTTTTTAGGGATCGGGTGGACAAAAGCTGTCTTTCATGAATTCGGGACTACGCCTTGGGAGTAGGAGTACTGGAAAAGACGCGTTAGGACTGGTGCCAACTCCGGAGCACACGTCCTCAGCACAATTGGGGGGATTCCGTCAGGCCCACTCGACTTCTGGATGTCCAGGGAGAGCAGTGCTTTGCGAACCGAGCGCTGTGAGAACAGCACATCCGGCATGGAGCACTCACACCGCGGGATGGTCGGCGGTGTTTTCCCCCCGTCATCAAGAGTCGAGTTGGACGCAAAAAGGGAGCCTAAAAGGTCGGCTTTGTCTTTTGCGTCATGGGCCAGTGAGTCATCCTCCCTGTGCAGCGATGGTAGTGATGGCTTACAGAAATTCCCTTGGACAGCCTTGGCGAGAGACCAGAATGCACGGGTTCCCGAAGGAAGGCGAACTAGTTTCTCGCCAATTCTGCCTATGTGCTCTGACTTTGCCTTGGCAATAACTCTTTTGAAGGACCTGGAGGCGAAGTTATACTTCTTTTTAAGTGTGCTGGTATTTACATCCCGAGTCGCCGAAGCCGCAGCCCAGGCTTGATAACACTCCTGCTTACTGCGTAATGCAGTCTTACAGGAGCGACCAAACCAAGGCCATTATTTTATTCCATCATCTGTGGTACCCATCTGCCTCCGATGGGTACCACAGATGATGGAATAAATAGTTCCATTCCCTGTAGCACCACATCAGTGACAGAGTCAGCAACAGCGCTGGGATCATCCGGCGAGAAGCAAACCCGCCCCCATGGGCAGGATGCAAAGAAGGACCGCATTCCGTCCCAATCCGCCGACCTGTAATGCCAGACACGGCGGCAACCTGCAGAACGCAACCGCGAAGGGAGCGTGAGTGGCACCACACTCCGGTTCAGACAATGGTCCGAAGAGCCGAGAGGGGCATCGACGGAAACCTGATATCCGTCCGGATGAGAGGTCAGCAGAAGGTCCAACAGGGAAGGTGTATGATCCTCCACATCTGGAATCCGCGTAGGCGAAGTAACCACTTGTGTCAGACCATATGCCAAGGCAAAGTCATAAGCAGATCTCCCCGCATGATCGGTTAGACGTGAACCGAGCCATTCGGCATGGTGGGCGTTAAAATCGCCAAGGATCACGATCTCTGCGGATGGGACCTGTTGTAGCAAGAAATCTGTGGCCATTTGGACGTGGTCGATGAGTCGGTCTGTTTCGGCATTACCGCTATGGGACCTATAGAGGAACCCGTAGACGCGCGGATGGTCGCTGTCTACGCGTAGCCAAAGGATGGACAGGTCCGAACCTTCAAGACTGCCGAGGCGTCGAGAACAGATGTCCTCTCTGACATACACGCAAACTCCAGCCCGAGGCACAAAGGAATGCTCCAATTTGTACCCCGGGTAGGAGAGATACGAAATATCAGCCGGAGAGGAAACCTGCGTCTCGGTCAGAAAGAGCAAGGCCGGCTTCGCCGTCTCGAGATGGTAGTGGACGGCGTTTAGGTTAGAGTGAAGTCCCCTGATGTTGCAGAAATTCACGGATATCGTGGCAGGGGTCGCCTTGGTGTTCCTGCTCAGTTTGCCCCTAGCAGTAATGCTTTTGGGCGGAATTTTGCCCCCCCCCCCCCAGAATACGCGGGGCAGCCTGAGCACCCACGCTCAGGATCGGAATAACATGGTCGTGGATGCTCAGCGAGGGATTCTCCAGGGGTGCTGGTACCCTCCTGGGGTAGTTCTTCGTGTAATTCCGCTACCATGTTGATGGGGGGGGGGGGGGGGGGGAATTGGGCCTCCGGCCACCTGCACTCACCAGACGAAACGCAGAAGCAAAGCTTCTACTTCACGCCGGTATTCTGTGAGGTCGTGGTACCAACCCGGCTCGAGCCGGCCCATACATGCAACAGCAAAAACTGCTGCGTGGCTCTACCACCGTTATAATTGCACCATCGTTAGAAATGCATAAAATGCAATGATAAGCACAAAAAGTTAATAAAACTAAATATGTTAAGTGTAGGGCGGGTGCATTTGACAGTGGTTTTATAAACTTTTTGTGCTCAAAATTCGTTAGCTGAGATGGGGGGAGGGGGGTTCTAAACCGTGGAATAGGCGCGTGATTACTGGTACTGCTAATGCCAATCCATCTAACGTAGAGGTTAAGGCTTTTTTTCAATACTGAAGTGAAGAATTTACAGTCCACCTGATGATTGGTGGCTACGATGACAGCAGTCTATAGATACCTGCAGCCAACTTCAAACAAAGAAGTGTAAACACTGGCTGTAATTATACTGTAACTATGCTCGCTATGCCTCCTGCTATTTGGGGACAGATATAGGTAAACGTGGGTACCTACACGCTCAAAATCCTAGGCAGAAATGAAGTCCTACTACCTAGTATCCATTTATCGAACGCCTAATTTTTGCTGTATCCCATATTCACTTCGAATCATACGTCACTCATGAGGCGAGATGCATTGATATTTGTATTTGTAACGTCATCAAGCGACAGTTTAAGGACTGTAGCAACATTTATAAAGGTGTCTATGATGGTATAGACCGCAGTGGCTGCTTCTTATCAAGCAGTATTCTCATTATAAATGTGAGGGCATCGATGGATGAGTCCACTTGATTCAAACTACAGATGCGTTGATCAAGTTACTAGTAAAAAATAGTCGTCATTTCTCGTCACACACTTTCGTATAGTGTCATCGCAGCGTTATTTATATTTTTACGTGGTACAGCCATGTTGCAGCTATATTAGTAGTATATTTGTAGCACGAATGGGTCGGCTCGACTGGGGAAGGACCACGCTCTCACAGAATACCAGCGTCAAATAGCAGCTCAACATTGCTGTGTTTCGTATGGTGAGTGTAGAGAACCGGAGACCCTTTTTACTGGAAACGAGGCATTCCATCTTAGTCCTCACGGGTGGCAACGCATCTGCATTTTGATTCGCAAACGAGGATAAATGTAGATGTCTATGCGCCACAGCAACTACTTACCATCAGGTGGACTGTGTGCTCGTTTGTCACCCTATAGAATAAAAAAAAATTAAAGAATAAGAATGACAAACGAGCACATAGTCCTCAAGCTTTTTACCTTGCCAATCCACAATCGCCTTTAATTCGTCATTATCGACCAAAGTTTTCGGGCGACCACGGGGTTCATTTTTCAGGTCGAAATTTCCAAAACGGAAGCGGGCAAACCAATAACTGGTCGTTATATAATAGCAGGTTCGTTCGTTGTCGTTGATGTTGCGTGCCGTTTATGCCGCGTTGCTGTCACGACGGCACTTGACACACATTAAAATGCGATGAAAACATAACACTAATCAAATAAACAAATAACTAATTTGAAAAAAGAATTCCATATTTTTAAAACAAAATTAATTTGAAATTAGAATTCTTAGCCAAACAAAAATTATTTTAATATGAAATGGCCAGGACTGCAGAACAGAAATTTTATAGGTAAAGACCTATTATAGTTATTGTAATATACATATATGTAAACTTATCTACTATCCTTGTTTATATAAAAACAGAAGTGAGATAAGGCACAAAGCAGTTGTTACAGAAGTAACTCTGTTTAACTGGATCCCTCTTTATTTTTTAAACCAATTTATTTTTCTCGACGCGTAAACGTTGTAAGGCGTTAATCCCTTCCCGCTTCGCCCTGCATTCCAATGAGATAACACGGAGATTTAGATGTAAACTCATATAAATTACTCATATAATGATACGTGTTAAAATTAAATTAGCTTGTAAATAGTTCATTGCTGCGCCCACGTGTATCTTAATTAGTCAAGATATAATCGGATAACCACGCTTAATACAAGGATTGATGATTAGACAAAGAACTCTCTTACGAGAAGTTCACTAGCATATAATTTTAGACCAGTCGTTACAAAACGCTGAGCTTAATGGTCAGAGTGTTTAGCTTAATTTTTTTCTAAAAGTAAGAAATAATGTATCTAGCAGGTCCTGAGAATTCTTCATACCCTAAACGGTAGGATTTTTAGGTGCAAAAACCATAAACTACTTCTGCGAATTTCGTTGACACGGTTATATTTGTCGTTATTAATTAATGCTCATAATAATAATGTAAATAAAGTTGCGTTATTTAAATAAGACTTTTTTAAGAACAATTATTTGCTCAATCATCTTTAATAAAGTTACAGCCTATATACGTCCCACTACTTTGCAAAGGCCTTCTCTCATTTCTGTGATGGTCTTAGGGCAAGAAAATATCCGCCGCGCTGCCCCAATGCCTGTTGGCGAACTTCACGTCTTCGATTTTTTTTTATTTCTCAAACGTGCAGATTTCCTCACGATATTTTCCTTCACCGCCGAGCACCTGGTAAATCAACACTTAAAACTGCATTAACAATTTCATTTGGTGCCGGCGGGGATCGAACCTGAGTTGCTCGCGTACTGTGAAATTAACAGCTACTCGTAGCGCTTAGCCGGCTCTTGAACTACCACGGCTTTATGTCCGTTAATATTAGAAATTAATATTTCCAACAGACGAATCGTTTGTTATTGAATCGTTTGTTATAGAGGCAAATTTGAGGGGAATTTATTACACCTGTACCACGATAAATTTCGTTAAACGTTAGATGCTCTCAAACATACATATTTAGCTGTGTCGACGTTTTAAGTACGTATGTTACATATTTTAATGTCACTAAGTATTAAATTTTATTGCTGTTTTGTGTGTTTTATTTCCATTAACTGAATGTTTCACTTGTACTTTTACAGTTATAACTTAACAATGCACTAAATTTGAATTCTAATGTGACATTTATTATCCTTGAATTAAGCCCGCTTTTCACTATGGGATGTAATATAATATATATTACATCTCGAGATATAAATTAATATCGCTCGCCATACAGTTCTTATGGAACCGTTTACACTGAGCTATAATATATATTACATCTCAAGCTATAAATATTTTTTCGATCGACCGAGCGATATTTTCATATTATATTTCACCCCCTGTACCCCGCATGCCGTTCCGCGCCCCCGCAGAACGGTGTACGGGGTTAAGGGGGTAATCCAATGACCAATGACGAACACACACTAGTTAAAAGATATATCTCACAGTGTGAAAGCTAGCTCTATAAAGATAGCAGTGAAAAGTCAGCAGAAACATAAAAATTGTATCCAGGAATTGGTAGCTAATTTGTTGCTAATTAGTTACCCAAATCGCGATTTTGTTGCTCCAACCGGTTTTGAGTAAATTGAATTACTGCTATCTTTACGTTAAGATAGCAGTAAAAAGTTTAAATCAACCCCGCCGTAGCGGATAAAACGGGATAATTTGTTGCTAATGAGTTGCTGACATATAATGCAAAAAAAATATAAAAACAATTAAAATTTTAAAAAAAATCTAAAATTAAAAAAAAGGATCAAAAATTAATAAAAATCAATTTATGTTTTGATACTGATTCTGAAGTTCCAAATTAATGAAAATTTTGCTGCTAAATAATAAATAGATCAATAACTCCCAGACAGCCTACAACAACATAAAATCGGTCGAAAAGCTGTATCAAGTAATAAGTTACAAATAAATGTGTACATGCTGCCTATACGGGAGATTCAAGAACAGAACAACAGATATATTGTTGCTGTTCAGTAATGAAAGCATAAAGAGCCAGCAACACAAAAAAAAACAAAATAGATCGATAAGCTGCACCAAGTAATAAGTTAATAATTATATGTGTACAAGCTATATCATGAAAATTTTAGAAAAAACTATAGCAGATATTTTGTGTGCTGGTCAGTAACGGAAGCAGTATGTCACAAAGAACCAGCAACAAAGTAAAATCGATCAATAAGCTGCACCAAGAATTAAATTAGTAATTATTTGTAAATTTTAAGAAAAATATAGCAGATATATTGTTGCTAGCCAGTAATGGAATGTCATAAAGAGCCAGCAAAAAATAAAATAGATTGATAAGTTGCACCACGTTATTAGTTAGAAATTATTTGTTTACAAGTTATATTTTTATGAAAAATTTTAGGGAAATATATAGCAGATAAGCAAAATATCTGCTACCTTTTCCCTAAAATTTTAACTTTTACTGCTATATTTATAGAGCTGTGAAAGCCAATCTCGGGATATAATTTATATTTCGGGATATAATATATATTATATCCCATAGTGAAAAGCCAGCCTTAGATGAATCCATTCTATTAATAGATTTAGGCATTTATTTTCATTAAATAAATTATGTATAAAAAAAATCGAAATCGAAAGTTTCTTTTTGTTTCACATAAGCAACTAACGTTCAAACTTTATTTTCATTTTATTTTTTGTATTTCAAGATAATCGAAACATGATAATAAGACAGTTAAATGTCGCGTATCCACTACCCCATATCGTCTTCACGATGTCGTAATCTTAAACAATCTTAAAAATTACGTTACATTTTTGATAGATCGCTTGCTATGGGAATCTATGTTCTGAATTTCAGTTTTTTATTATCTTTTTATTTAACTTTATTAAGTACTCTAAGTATAACTACGTATAATATTAATGTCTATTCTAGTATTAAAATCTATTCATTCATTCATTACAGACTATCAAAACCCCTGTTGTTTGCCTCATAGGCGGGATATTTGTTATGTTTACAAGTAAGTTACTAAGTAGCAAAATAAACGCTATAAAAATCGTAAATTATATTTAGGTTTAACAAATATTATTTAAAGTGTTGTTCGCGTATAAGGTTATCATTTGGTATTAAGTTGAATGGTTTTCATAAAATTGTGATACAGTTGTTCTTCTTTAATTCCCAAGCATTTACGCAACATTTACGAAATGAGAATCCAATCTCGACTTTGATTGGAACCACAGAAAACTTTTTTATGTTAAAAAATCTTTTTTTTTTGTTTCCTGCAGATCACCTAACGGCGCTCTCCCATCAATCGCAAAACAAAACCTCTGTGCTGTTTCTGCAACTGTACCGAGTCCACGCATCGCGAGCGAAAGCTCCTCTGGCGGCGCTCTATGACGACATACGAATATTGCTTCGATCAGACTCTGAACATGACATCACTAGTGTTGAAATAATTTCTTCACCACCAAAGGACTTGGCGGCAAGCACGAGGAAGTTCTTCCGCGACGTGTTCCCCGTGGCGTACCAGAATGTGTTGAAGCTAGACGCGAAACAATTTACACCTGAGTACGAAGCGTGTTTGCAAGACGCGTATGACGCTGTGAAGCCGTTTGGTGAAGTACCACAACAGGTATGATGTATCGAAAGTGATTCTTTTATATTTAGAAACTCGTCTCTACATTTTTAAATGTTCATTTTTGCTTACTACTAAATCTTCATTTAGTGTAATTAATGTGATATATTTGTGGCATGCGGATAGATTTGTACATCTTATTTTAAACTGTTGTGTATTTTTGAAAATTCATGCCAAGAATCTTAAAAGGATTTTTCATATCTATCGATATGTCACTGGTAAACAGAAATGCGACTAATGTTTTGTCTATTTTCTATACAATATAGCAATAATCTAAATTCTTTTAAATGGCTACGCATGTGTGATTTTGTAGCCACCCAGTTTTTGAATATTTATGAACATATGTGTGACTGCATTTAACTGTTTGCTTTTCCTAGATTACTGAACATTTTTTATAATAAAAACGGTAACTCAGAGTTAGCTTCACATTTAAAATAACAAATTTAAAACTGCTCAGTATAAGAGAAATAAAAAGTTTGTTAATAATAAGAACATTAATCATGTGTTTTTGGAGAACACTTTAAATCTAATGCATTTTACAAGCCAAACTTTTCACAGCTTGAAGTTGGGATAAAAGTACGTGGTAGAGCCATGCTGCTATATTACCGGTATAGTTGTAGCACGTATGGGTCGGCTCGACCGGGGAAGGACCACGCTCTCATAGAATACGTGGTAGAGCCATGCTGCAGCTATATTTCTGGTATAGTTGTAACACGAATGGGTCGGCTCGACCGGGGAAGGACCACGCTCTCACAGAATACCAGCGTAAAATAGTGTGGTGCCTAACGAAATTGTCTCCTAGACCCACCTAGTAAAAGGATCAGGGTCCTAGGCAGAAATGGAGTCCTAATTGGAACATAATAATAGGAGTCCTGCTACCTAGTGTTGTCCTATATCCCCGAAATATTTGTACAAATTTCTCTGACATTTTTTATAGGATAGGGTGACAAACGAGCACACAGTCCAACTAATGGTAAGTGGTTGCTGTGGCCCATAGACATCTACATTTAACCTCGATTACAAATCAAAATGCAGATGCGTTGTCACCCATGAGGACTAAGATGGAATGCCTCTTTTCCAGTAAAAAGGGTTTCCGGTTCTCTACACTCACCATACGAAATACAGCAGCATTAAGCTGCTATTTTACGTTGGTATTCTGTGAGAGCGTGGTCCTTCCCCGGTCGAGCCGACCCATCTGTGCTACAACTATACTAGTAATATAGCTGCAGCATGACTGTACCACGTATAAAAACATGCAGATTTCCGGTGTAAATAGAAGTGCAGTATAAATTAAATCTAAAAGTGCTTAAAAACTTTCAACTTACAAAACTTTCCAAACTATGCTAATTTATATTGAATACCTAGATAAAAATAATTTTCTATTAAATTTTTTTAGATAAAAAAAGGAAAGAAAATATTAAAATAAAGTTATGTTTACAGCTGGGATCGTCGCTCTCACGATCTCTGGAGGCAGCTAGAGTTCTCCTGCAGGTGTTAGCTGTGGGAGCAAATGCGTTAACAGCCAGTGAGCAAGTGCTGATGAGTTCCAACGAGGAATGCCAGAATAAATTGTTACGGGCAGGTGGCTGCCCTCACTGTCGAGGTCTCGAAGTCAGATTATGCCAGAATTATTGTCTTAACATCGCAAGAGGGTAAGTGCAAGAAAATATAATAAATATTACCTTAATAGTTATTAATTATATTTTACACTAGCTGCTACCTGCACGTTTCGTTAGGCGTTCATTTAACTTTAGTTATAGTTGTTATAAAAAGTATCCTATCTTTCGTTCCACGACGTGGTTGACTTTTATTGCAAATATCATTAGAATCCGTTCAAGGAAGATTGAAAGATAATAATAATGCACTCAGAACCGAATTTCGACCACGGGAGGCAGTTCAGGAGGCTAACCATCTGCGCAAGACAGGATTATAGTGAACAAGTATAATATTTAATTAAATGGTGTACGCCTGGAAAGGATTGAACAATTTAAATATCTGGGGCATTTACTCACCGTCGACCTGAAAGATCACGCTGATATGGATCAGGGGCGGAGGGCGCTGTCTGTTTGCGCGGAGTTCAAAGGAGGTTAAGGTTACGCTCTTTCGAGCGTTTTGTACATTGCTCTACTCGTGCAGCTTATGGGCTACTTACAGTAGGAAGAGTTACAGCGTTCTCCACGTCCAACACAATAATGCACTTAGTTCGGTGATGGGGCTTCCTCGATTTTGTAGCGCCTCCGGTATGTTCACGGATGCGCGCACCGATTGCTTCCACGCCGCCATGCGCAAGCGGACCGCGTCCCTGGTACACAGAGTGCGGGCCAGCTCCAACACTGTCCTGACGATGATCGCGCAAAAGTTAGACTGCTATATCATCCGGCATTGCTGCAACAGACATATCGCAGTACAGTTGCCTCAGAGAAAGTTTTAACTCGTCTCCTGACTTATATAAGTGTGTAATTCTGTTACGTATTTATTAATTTTTATTTTAAATTTATTTTATTTTATTTCATGTACTGACAATACTGCCTATTTACATTGACTGGATTCATTATTTTAAAATTGTTATTTTGTATTGACATTTATTTATTTATTGCTAAAATTTTGGTGATTGATCCGCAGACTAACTAGTAGATTCTAACCGAATAATTGATCTTAAATTTATTGATTTTATTGGATATGGGTGTCATTTGCCCAAAAAAGTTGCAAAATATAACCTCCTTGAAATTGCCTGAATAAAGATAATTATTAAATTAAAAACTTAAAAATTAAATATGCGCAAGCACAGTAGCATTCTCTATTCGCTCACTCTCATAGTCCGACACGACCGGAGAGAGATCAGGCACAGGACTAACTGCTTTATCTGCGTTGTGACTTTTGAGCCACATGGGTGAATTACCACCAAATTCTTAACTCCAGGCTCTACTGAGAAATTTTTGGCAGAAAAACTCAATAAATAATTTTTTTACTCAACCAATAAGACAGTCAGTTGAAAGATAAACATCCTAACAAACATAATTTAATAACTATATTTTAGAAATAATTTTATTATCAAAATTATATACTTTAATTTTATAATTTAATTTTAAATATTAGTAAGTAAAGATGCTCGCCGCTTCTCTGGCAAATAAGATGTGTAATCCGCTGGAAAACTCAGGTCACCGACAAAACCTTTCAAAAAATATCTGCAAATCGAGAGACGAAAGACTTTAGTTTATTTGAATGTAAAATCTATCGGTCTACAGGGTCCAATCTCAATAAGTTTCTAAAGGAACAGCATCTGCGACTGACCTTCGCTGCTAGTGAAAGTCATTCAGCAATGCAAGGCAGCCAGCGTTATTTGCTCTATACTTCAATAAGTAGGGCTACATGAGTTTGTCGGAAATACATCAGCAGGTTAATTGTTACAAATAATAATAGTGTCAGAACGGATGTTTATCTGCCCTATCTAATTAATCATTATCAGCAATAAAACAGAGTACTCCACAATACATTTATCACAGAGCAATTACAGTATAGGACATCTCGATGTAACACAGGGCAACCTCTTAGCAACACAATTTTCCTTGCCTGCAATAGTTACTGCAACGGACAGAACCACATTACACATTCTGTCTACGAGTGCTACGAGGGTGACACTGAAAGTTGTTAGAACTGGCCACTTGTAAACGATATAATAAAAAAATAAGTTCAAATTTTGAAAATGGAACTCTGCTAAAATTATTGTATACTAGCTGTTCCCCGCGACTTCGCCCGCGTGTTATTTGGGGTTTTAATTTTATTACGCCGAAGTCTAATTATTTTTCTAAAATAAAAGTAGCCTAAGTTACTTCTTGTGACATTAGCTATCTGCCAGTGAAAATTCCGTCAAAATCGGTCCTGCCGTTTCGGAGATTAGCCAGAACAAACAGACAGACAGGCGGAAAGACAGACAGACAGACAGACAAAAACTTTAAAAATTGTGTTTTTGTTATTAGTACCGTATATACTTTCATATGCATTTAGTAAAAAGCTGTAATTTTGACATTACAAATAGACACTTCAATTTTATTTATTTTTATGGATGTATATTATTAATTTGTCATTTGTTTACGATTTGGCGGCAAAATGAAAATTGTCTATGTCACGTCAGCATGAATTTAACGCGAAATTTTCGTACAATGATTCTTTATGACTTTCGATGTCATTTAAGTCAACAAGAAAGTTATAATAAACTTCGATTGGCCTTGCACGAAGACGCCCCATCTCGTCTCACTGTTTACAACTGATTTAATGAGTTTAAGCGTGTTCGCACTAATCTCACCGATGGTTCCATCAGACGCAGCGATGTGTTGATGTAAATGGATACTATTATGAAAATATATAATAAAACTAATAACTTGCTTTGTCCAGTTTTTGATTTTCTAAGAACTTTCAGTGTCACATTCGTAAGACTCGTGGTATAACTTAGGGGAAATTTCGCACGCACGGCACCTACCCTGTAGTGAAATTTATACTGCACAAATGAGGGAGAGTTTCCCGATATACCCTTAATTCTTCCCCGCACTGCGAAAAAAGGGCCCTGGTTGCGTACCGAATCGAAATCCAGGGACCCCTCGTATACGCATCAGCGTATACGAGAGGTCCCGGGATATCCATCAGGAGACCGCCAAGCGGTTTTAGTCGATAGGAGTCCAGCAGAACCTTCCTGTCACCCCCGCAGCCGAAGGTATCCATGAGGATAAAAAAGGGGGCCACCGTACTGACGCTCCGCTAGAGTGATGTAACGACTCGCTGACTCTAGATACAACTGTTATTTTATAGAACCGCCGTCAAGAGTTTAGCTTTTTATTGTTAAAAATATTGCAACATACATATCACACAACATACGCATGTGCCTGTGTTTAAGAGGACAGAGACTACGGACTTCCATTTGGCGAGATTCTGACACACCTCTCTCGCTTCCTTTACATACATACATCTATACATGTTTGTCTGTTAAAGGTTCGCTTACTTTGGTCCATTTTTAATATATCACCAATACGGTAGATAAACTTTGGTCTAAGGCATCGCTTGCCGAGTCTGCCACTCACATCTTCACTCCATCATCATTCATTCTTTTTACGAGTCCAAACTTGGTAACAACATCTTTTTAGAAACCTCACTTTTCTGTTATTACACAATTTCTCACCCTATCATTCAGAGTAACCCCCCAACATACTTCTCAATAACTACATTTTATAACTTTAATTTTACTTTCACACTTCACGCAACTTTTACTAACATACATTAATAAATATTGCAAATAAGTAAAAAATGCTATAAAAATGCTAATATATATATATATATATATATATATATATATATATATATATATATATATTACAAAAAGGTAGTTATTAGAATCTTATTTTCCCATCAAACGTATCGTTGTTATTGATTTAGAAGCATTGAGAGGAATTTATTACACCTGTATTATAATAAATTTCGTTAAATCTTAGAAGAGGCTTTCAAACAAGTATTGAAATAAAAGTATATATATATATAAACATAGTTACTGGTAACTTTTATAAAGTGTTAAAAGTTGAGGTAGCTGAAAACGCCAAAAGCTTGTACAGAACTAAGAGTACAGGAGTTCGCGCTAGTGAATTACATAAGCCTCTAGAGAGTAAGTCTTGTCGAGTTTAATTGGTTCGACAATTAAAGTTAGTAGCTGGCCTACTGTTTTCTTTATATTAAGACATCGAAAATTACTTCAATGAATTTTAATGATTGTCGAACACATTTTCTTGTAATATGGTATTCTATCTTGGTCCTCAGTAGAGCCAATGCATCCGTATTTTGATATTGGATTGAAGATAGATACAGGTCTACAGGCCACGGCATTCATTCAACATCAAGTGGATTGTATGCTGCTCATCATTCTTTCTTGCACATAAAAATAAAAAATAAAAAACTTGAAGCTAAATATGTAATATCAAAGTATTGTTAATGGTAGTACAGATTAAAAAAAATGTAAAATAACTTATATGTAGATATCCATCCATTACAGCCAATAAAAGTCCACTGCTGAGTATAGGCCTCTTCATAGATTGCCTCAAAGTTGCCAAGTTTGGCACGCGGGTTGGCAACAGCAGTTTTTTTTTGTGCATTTTAGGAAGACGCTGCTGTCCATCTCCTGGTTTATTTCTCTTTGTCTCCTCTTACGACACCCACGGGACGATATTGGGTCGTGGATATCCTTACACCGCCACTACACGGTCATTCTATTTTCTATTAATGATAAATGATATTATTTCGTCATTATTTACGATTATTATTTCACACAAAAGTAATATAGATTATTATAATTTTTTTTAAATTAATCTTAAAAATAAATATTTAAAATGTTCAACTTAATTTACAATACAATTTTGCTTTTAATTTTAACAATTCTCAAATATATTTAATGAATTTTACTACGCCAATTACGGTGAAATAAAAGCGGGCACAAAAACAGTGTCTTGAAATGAAATTTAACGAAGCAGAAAAACTTTTCCACGGTGTAATAAAATCTTTATCAGAAGCCGAAACTTCGAGGCTCATGAGCGGCAAACTAGAAATAGTCCCGCAGACGGCGATAAAGTCGTAGTTAATTATTTTGAATACACAATCTTCTACCAGCTACTTTATGTCGTCGTCATAGAAAACACGACGCCGCTAGACGTAATATAATGAGTATACAACTTTATGGGGACATAACAGTTACGTCCCGCTGCGCAGCCTCTAGTTTTGTTTAATGTCTGATCACGAACTTACTGTACTTAACGGGGAACCGTTTTGCGAGAATCTTTAACTTTAGTATATTTCTGTTATATTAATGTAAATATTAATCGTTTAACATTATAGAAGGGAGGCTAATACAGTAAAAAACAATATTATTTATTTAATTTTATACTTACGGATTTATTTTATTTTATATTATTTTCTGTTATATTACGATGTTAACCATATAACAAAACTTGATACTTGTAGCTATTATAAGAAACTATAGCCGTGTAGTGACGTCAGAAGAAAATACCACCCCACAACAACCTTAGTACGTATCGGTTGTTTGCAGCGGCTCAAAAAGATCGCTGTACAAATACAAAATATTCAAAAAACCAAATTTCATAAATAGATTTTTTTACAATATTTTAAAAGCACAGAATAAATAATAGTAGTACGTACTAAAAGTAAGTAGGATGTATATATTTATATTTAAATACGTCTCGGACTTTACGGGTGACCTGAATGATGATATGATGATCATATGAGCATTACGAGTCGTGCACAACAACCTTAGTTCGTCCCGTGGGGCGACTTTGGAATATGCCAGAAATACCTTATGGCTTCGGATAAATGGCAGTATAATCTCTTTATGCTAGGCTTTAAATATCCAAACCAGCAATGGGGAGCAGCGTCAACGTTTTGTGACGTCTAGTACTGGGACCGTCAATCCGTTGTCCAGCAGTAACTTTAACTGGTCCGACAATTAAAGTTTGTAGATTGGCTGTTAGGATAATTATATTAGGACTCTGACGAATCTTTTACGGGTTGATAATTAATATAATAATCTGTAATAAAGCAGTGACCCACTAAATTTCCGTTCTAATCAAGCATGCAGTAATTTTTTGGTAATTCTTAAATTTTGTAATGAACTTTGTGGTTTATTTTCAAAACCTTATTTTGAAGAATTAGAAATAATGTAATGATAAACTAAATTGCCGCGTAGTGGCAGCGTAGGATAATCTACTACCATATACCATCCCGTAAGAGGCCATAAAAATAATAACTCAAAATAATAAAAACAGTGCGGTTGCCAAACTGCCTGCCAAGTGTTGCAACTACGGAGAATATGCCCCGTATGAAGCCGTCTATGGAGGAGGCCTCTGTTAATCTGTGGACTTTAAAAGGCTGCATGAAAACGATGTAGAGTGCAGAGTTCATTTGAATTAGGCGTCATTTTGACCCCCGACGAATGAGACGGGTATTATAAGTTTAACGTGTGCATATGTGTATCTATGTGTCTGTATGTGGCATCGTAGCTCCCAAACGTGTGAACCGACTTAGATTAAGTTTTTTTTTTGTTGGAATAGTGACTTGATCGAGAGTGTTCTTAGCTATGATTCAAGAAAATCTTTTCAGCCATTTGAAGCTTATCAACTCTTTGTGTTTCGGGAGTTTTTTTTTAAATATTATTTTACTTACTAATGGGCACTAATGTTGATTTTATTTACTGCACTCATGTTAGGGACAGCAGAAGTGCAAACTGTTTAGAGACGTGTATTAATAAAATATAATAGTATAACATGTGAATAAATATTTAAAAATAATAAACCTAGCAAGCTAACAGCATAGCAAAGTGGCGAAGCAATCAGCTTTGTAGCGGTTTCTAACGGTTGCCGTTGAGCAATCAGTTTCAAAATAGGAGGTTCATATGCCTGGGTGATCAGTAATCGATTGCTGAAAACAGAATTTGGAAATTCAAAACCGTTCTCGAGATAATCGTGGGACAGACGGACAGACGGACAGACATCGTGAAATCAATAAGTGACTTCGCAAGCTTCGCCACTTAATAATGCATTTTAATAATAAGTATAAGTAATACTACTTGCCTTTGTTAATAGTGTTATATATAAATGAAGGTTTGTTTGGTCTATCCTTTGATATGTCTATAGCGAAATAACTATTATTTTATCAAACCAAACATTTTAGGCCTAGCCTTAAAACCACTGCATTTACATGAGGCTTGATGCTATCTACAGCCGTGCGACCGGCCTGCTCCACCTCTATTTGAACGAATGCAAATTAACTGTGCATTGCAAATGCACTTGACTCTAAAACAATACGTTTAGTAATTGTTGCCTATAGAGAGAACTGTAATGGATATTAATATTTAAGCCATATTTTAATGTTAAGTTTTTAATATTTTTCAACTGACTTCAAAATGGAGGAGGTTCTCAATATGTCGGAATCTG
The DNA here is from genome assembly GCA_963668995.1 of Parnassius mnemosyne. Taxonomy (NCBI): domain Eukaryota; kingdom Metazoa; phylum Arthropoda; class Insecta; order Lepidoptera; family Papilionidae; genus Parnassius; species Parnassius mnemosyne. The sequence continues at coordinate 40,870,451 of CAVLGL010000115.1, read as the reverse complement.
TTTGTTTAATGTTCACCGATTACTCGAAGACACCTGGACCGATTTGGAAAATTTTTTTTTCAAATGGTATACTTCCCAGGTGGTCCCATTTAAATTTTATCGGAATCGGTCGAGTGGTTTTTAATAAATCAACAATAAATTATTTATATTAAGTCGGTAGTACAATTTTTTTTTAATTTTACCATTTGTCAGGCTATGTTTAACAGTAGGCTTATTAAAAGATGTAACGGTGTTGAAGTTTTATTTTTATTGTAAACATCGTGGAACTTAGAGAACAGCGGCCGGATGGCATGCCTCGTGACATACTCTACCAGTCAAACCAATGTGAATTGAGAAATTGTGTCCGGTGCAAATAATTAAGCACAGCGGTACTTCATCAATAAGAATATATAAGATTTACAATACCATATAAATTAAACTATAATATTATATATTTTTTTATAGGATAGAGTGATAATCGAGCACACAGTCCACCTGATGGTAAGTGGTTGCTGTGGCCCATAGACATCTACATCGATCCTCTGCTATCGAAGGCTGCGAGGCGTTCCATCATAGTGTTCAGAGGTGACAACGCAACTGTTGCCTTCTGTCTTTGAAGCGATTTGCACAGCTTGCCCTGCTGTGTTGCGGTTGAAGGGTATAGAGAGACCGTATAGTTACAGGCTGCGAGGCGTTCCATCTTAGTGCTCACAGGTGACAACGCAACTGTAGCCTTCTGTCTTTGAAGCGAGTTGCAGTAGTCCATGTATTGGAGGAGCCAAATCTGTCAAATGGACTGTATGTTCGTTTGTTACTTCAGTTTTATAAAAATAAAGCAGGCCAAGTGCGAGTCGGACTCGCGCATGAAGGGTTCCGTACCATCGTAAAACACGTTTCTAGTAGGGGAGCCCCCTTTAATATGTAATTTATTTTAATTTTATTATTTGTTGTTATAGCGCCAATAAAAATACACATTCTGCGAAAATTTCAACTGTCTACCTATTACGGATCATGAGATACAGCCCACTGACAGACAGACGGACGGACGGATGGACGGACGGACAGCGGAGGCTTACGGAACACTAAAAAGATCTATTAGAAATCTCTTCCCTAAAAAAATTATCTCTTATGCAAAATTCTAATACTGTTATGTATTACAGATGCATTGGATCTCTGGTGGCAGAGCTCGAGGCGCCTTGGGCGGGTTACGTAGAGGGCGTGGAACGAATGGCGCGGGCGGACGCGGATGCAGCGCTGAGAGCGCTCGATGCCAGAGTCTCGGAGGCCATCATGCATGCACTTGAAAACCATGCCATGTTGGAAAAAAAGGTGAGCTGATAAAATGCAGTATCTCGTTATATTTTCGCGCATATTACACATTCACTAAATTTATATAAATTTTTCTTAAAATATTGAAATGAATGTCTAAAATGAAGGTTAAATTATTACTTCTTTGCAGTTCTCATGATCATGTGGTAGGGTATTTATTCAAAGTTCTGGTGTCACAGTATTGCAGGCTGCATCTATTATTAAATAGACGAAGGGGGCTCGTAAAATAAGCGTAGGAAAACCAACTATTTAAAAAAAAAACTAAATATAATCATAAATGGGGTCTTCGATTTCTTATCTCTGTTTAACTAAACGATCTTTGCCGAAATATTACCGAAAGTTACTAGCGTAATTTTTCAGATTTACAATAATTAGATAGTGTAATATTTACACGATTACAAATGCGCAAAAACGTTTTAAACATTGTACATCTAGTTTGCTTTATTTAGTGTTAATTTACTAGTTTACCTTCTATAGTTTCGGCGGTTATGGGCTCGGCGAGTAATGAATAGAATAATTTTTTATTCAATATAGATCACATGATGTGACGTAGTTCTTATTGAAAGTCATTTTTTACTTTACCACTGGTTCGAAAAAAAACTCTGTCCTGGAAAGAACCAGCAAGAAACCAAGCGGGACTTTTTTTAAATAAATTTTATATTAACAAACTATTTACAAAATTTATTTTAGAAACAGTTTGAAAGCGTCAAGCGTATATTGTAAACCATGTATTGAAAAGATCAACCATGTATTCATTTATATTATAATAACCTAAAATAAATAAATTAAATTATTAATAAAAATAAGCTTCAAGTTTTTTGGATAAAAATAGTCTAGATCCTTCTTGGCATTGCTCTCTATCCGTTCGTAAAGCTTGATCTATTCAAAAGAATAGCATGAATAGACAGGCAGACAGACAGACAGACGACATTTTTAAAAACGATTAGTCATATCTTAGTAGCATGTAAATAACACCTGAGCATAATTGAAGCTAGATATTTCAATGTTACAGACAGACACATAAATGTTTTATTTGTACGATTTAAACGAGTAGATTATCCTTTAACTAACTAACTTATAAAATACGTTTATAAAAAATTGACAGGTGCTCTGCTTCTGCTGAGTAAGATAATTTTCTAGTATATAGTTAATTTATGGCCTCCACAAACATTCGCTATAATTTTGTTTGATAAACTGCCGTACTGGCAGTTAATAGGAGTTGCGCATTTTGCACGCTATTTTAGCATTAAATTGCTTATAAGTTCATCGAACTGCACCACACCAGTATCACGATATCTCAGTAGGAATACGATACGCGATACAATTTCGCGGTATCGAGCGACGTGGAATATAAAATTATAATGCGTTTCATACCGAGCGTTTACAACTCTACGGATTTTTCCATAGATATACGGAATTTTTTTATCATCTGTGGAACTAAAGAGATTAATTTAAATCTACGGAATTTGAATTCCATGTTAATTAATTTTTTTTGTACTTGGCAGTCCTTTCGGAATAATTAGATTTTTAAAAACTTAACAAAAAAAAACAACATTCTTTATCATGAGTGTGAACTTAGCCGACAATAGACAATTCAAAATCTTAACAATAGAAATATCTATTTTTTTTTAGCATAACTATAATTTAATTAGAAGAAAACAACTAATTTTCATTCGAATGTTTTTCTTATATATGCAGTCTGATTCGATGTTATACGAGGGCGGCACTGAAAATTTCGGGAATCAAGGAAGTGACACAACATTTACTATTTAAAATTGTATTTAATGCTTTTCGAAGTATTCTCCGCGAAATTTGACACATTTTTCCATACGATGGAACCAATTATTGAAGCAACCATTCCATTCGGAAGTTGGGGTCTCCAAAATGGCCGTTTTGTAGGTGTCCACAGCTTTTTCATGTAATGAAAATCTCTGTCCACGCAATTTATTCTTTATTTTAGGGAAAGTCTAATAATTCTATGTTTTCTTGCTCTAAAAACTCTTTTGTTCTGTGTGCGGTGTCGCATTGTCGTGATGGAGGATGATGCGGCGGTTGCAGTTCTCTTTACGGAGTTCAGAAACGACCTGTGGCAAACAAATGCTAGTAGTAAATACCATTCTGCATTAACCGTTCTTTGTCCCTCAAGAGCAATAGTCGTAACATGGCCAGTTTTGGAGACAAACGTGGCCACCATTTTTTTGCAACACTCCGTGAACGAACAATTTTTGTTGGCTTTCTCTCTCACTTTCGAACACCCAAACTCGTGACTGGTTGTTTGTTTCGGGTTCGTACGCGTATATCCAGGATTCGTCACCTGATACGATGTTGTATACAGCATTTGAGGATCCTGCGTGGAATCTTTCGAGAGTTCTGACACACCAAGTAACGCGAGCCGCTTTTTGCTCTTCACAGAGCGAATGCGGTATCCATCGGGAAAACAACTTTTTTACACCTAATTGTTCATGCAAGATTATTTGTATTTGACTCATGCCAATGTCTAAAGTTGCCTGAATTTCGCGGTATGTCACATGTCAATCAGCTTACGCACAGCATCAACGTTTTCTTGGTTGACTGCAGTTTTTGGACGACCTTGACGGGGATTATCACTGAGCTTGACACGTCCACGTTGAAATTCAGCAAACTAGCGATAAATTATGGTTTTGGATGGGGCTTCATCACCAAATGCAGAAATCATCCGGTCAACACACTGTTTTTGTGTTAAACCACTTCGAAAGTCATAATAAATCATCGCTCTTGAATTTTCTCGAGTCAATTCCATTTTCTCAACGACTAAACAAGTGTGACAAAACCTTGTGACAAGACCGAGAATCTTTTTTTAAATAAATAAATGGTATTCGATTTTTAAAACCAAGGTGTTCAATTAAAAAGATTTTAATATGACAGAAACAGTGGAAATATTCCATTCCCGATACTTTTAGTGCAGCCCAATTGGGATTTGAAAAAAGTCAAGTTGGTAACACTGTTCACACCGCCATTGTTTGGCATTGTGCCACGACGTTAGAATTCTATTCAGTGGTAAAATTCAATTATTTTCCGTATATCGTCGTCACCTTTACGGTTGGCATTTGCATTCAGCTCTCTCGGTAATAAAAGTTCCGTATACTATTACGGCGCAGGTCCATCCAAGAGTCGTAAACCTGGAAATCTATTCCTAGATTAGGTTTACGCCGAATAATGGGATCGTAAAAGTGGATTGGATGAGCCAAAGTGACAAAGGAAATGCGACAACATACGTCAAACGTAGGCGTTGGCTGGCAGGTGCCGTGTTTTAGGGTTCTGCTTTGGTAAATAAGACCCTTATAATTTTACTACCGTCTGACTACTAGGGTCTTAATTCATTACCTAACGAGTTATTAAGCTCCAAAATAACTACTAACCGCCCCCCCCCCCCTCCCTTCCTCTAAATCTCTTTTAAATACTAAAACGTAACTAAAATTCTGGAACAAAACTATATTACTTATATAAATATGTATTAATTGTAATGAACACTATTACATTCAAAACGTTAAGAAATTTTAAAGACGCCACTCTATCTTACCTGTGTAACCAATCACGATTTATATAATAAGAAAAAGTTGTATACTATATGGATTCCATGTAGTGGTGAAGAAAGAATATCTACTACCCCATATCATCCCGTGGGTGTCGTAAGAGGCGACAGAGGGAAATGAAAAAGGGAATATACGTAGCATCTTTCTGATACCAACTCAAAATTATAAGAAGCTGCGCTCCCCACGCCGCCCGCCAAGCTTGGCAACTCTGGCAAATATCGCCCCTTCGAGGCAGTCTATGTTCAGCCGTGGTTTTTTGATAGGCTGTGATGCTGATTATTATGAGCTAAATGAACTGTTAAGAGATGGTGGCGTTTTTTGATGGACTCTTAAAAATAGTCATTCTCACCCGTGCTAAGCCGGAACGATTAGCTACTAGTTTATAGTTAAATACGAATTTATTATCCACGTAATTAAAATAGACCGAACTTATATTCTATACAATGTATAAATTAATTGGTTATAAATTATTATTGTCGTAAACTACCAATTATTGCTTTAAAGTAAATAATTATGGATCATAAAACTCCTTAATTAATAACGATATTTATTACTTTTTGATATCTCCATCCCACGTAAAGTTTCTATAAGGGTGTTGTAGATTTTGCGTGTGAGTATACGAGTTACTCAGGATTCTAACAGCTTTAGCTACATATTGTCATAAATACATTCTTCATATGATGGTAGAAGTGTAAAGTACGTCTCAACATCTAGACCCATAGATGGTTTAGGATCAGTTCACAAAGAGACGTCGAGTCGCGTCACGTCTCGGTGTGAACTGACCCTTAATCTTACGAGTAAATGTCAAGTTCAGCGAGCACTTCCCAAGCGTGGTGATCACGGGCAGACGTGGGAGATCTACGTCCAACTCTGGATGCTACAAGAAGATATTCGCCCGGGCGGTCTTAATCTTGTTCTCTTCTATCCTGTCTTCTTTCTTCTCTACTGACAGAAGGCAGTGCCGTGATCGTCATCCTTGGCGGTTGGATCGAGAATTACAGGAGTTGATGTCGCGCATATTTGATGGTAACCTCGTGTTGTCGTATTTATACATCTTGCTTACGCGAAACGGATTACCGCCACATATGGGAAGCCATAAAAGGTTTTTCTAATTGTTTCGTACGAAATGAGGCATATGATACTTTTAAGCCAATTGCGCTGGTAATTTTATACTCTAGACCGAATGTCGATGACGGCAGCCAGTACCAATGGACACTAACCATCTGCACAAAACAGGATTATACGAGTAGTTCAGGCGTGTACGCACAGGAACTCCTGCCTCACTCTCATAGTCCGACAGGACGGCAATTCGACACGAACTAAGAGATCAGGCGCAGAACCAACAACTTTACGTAATTTCCAAGGTACGGAGGTGAAACTCCGCTAACTTGCTGACCTAAAAATTTATTGATAGAAAAACCACTTAGTGATTATGACCCGACCAGAACCCGGGACTTCGTGATCAGCGGAACGAGGCAGGGAACACCGCGGTGTAAGTACAGTTTTAACGGCAGTTTTATTCACTAGATAAACTTTTATACTTTCGGAACTGTAGGCACAAACACAAAGGCACTTATTCTAACCTAACCTTGACCGATAGACCTTGGTAACCTTGCATGCTGTGTCAGTTACATATAACAATGGCACCGAAAAGTGCTTTAACACAAATTTTGAGTGTGGTTGGAATTAGAATGCGAACTCTTGTGACATCATCATCATTTATCACAACACTTCACAAGTCTACGGCTGATCATAGACCGCCCCGAAAGAATGCCACAAAACACAGTGCTGAACAACCTGCATCCAATGTACTTACTACATCTCTTACCAGGTTGTTACTCCATCTAGTGGAGTGCCGCCCTATACTGCCACTGCCACTGCCACTCGAGAATCTTTCTTATTGTGTAATGGCGGTGTAAGAATATCCACTACCCCATATCGGGCCATGGGCGTAAGAGGCAAGAGGAAAACAAGCCAGGAGATGGGCAGCAGCATCTTTCAAAAATATAATAAAATAAACTGCGGTTGCCAACCCACTTTCCAATCATACCAACTACGGCAATAAAGTGAAATTACCAAGAAAATTTCACATTATCTATCATTGACTGCGTGTGAAAATATCTGTTTTCCATTTGAGGTAATAACTTTTATAACCTATAGGTAATAAACTAGATGTAAAATAGCTATGTCGCTGTCTAAGTCTATGCAAAGAGATATGATCGTAAATCTGTAGTTTATTTTACAGTACAGGTGGTACTAGAAGTTATAGATATCGTAAATATCAGCTTAGTTTATTTTATGAATATTTCTACTATATCTTGGTTAAGCTCGGTTTATTTTTATAATAGTTTATTATTAAAATCGGTATAATATTTCCATTTATAATAGGTGGAATATTAAAAACTAAAATAGTATGATTAATCTTTCATCATCATCATCATGATCATCATTATTACAGCCCTTTAGAAGTGAATAGTGGCCTCCCGCAAGGAATGACACAAAGCACAGCCACCTGCATTCATCGACTTCCTGCATGTCTTACCTGTCCTGATTGTAACTCTATCTAGTGGGGGCATCTTACACTTCGCCTAACAGTACGTAGCTGTCACTTGAGAACCTTTCTTCCCCATCGAACGATGATTAACCTTTAAGTATTAAAAATACGTTACCCCCAACCTAGGATGCCTTCCTCTATCGTTCAGGTGTTTTACTTCACTGTGATTGATATAAAATATATTAAATATTAAGATGTGTCCTTCATATTGAGGATAAAAGACTGTGTAAGCATACACATTAAAATAATTTCAATACATGATACCAACGATAAAGATTGAACTACTTCACTATTATTTCTAAGTGACGGAGCCCGTACCAGTAATTACATCAGTAATTTCATTTACGTGGTAGACCCATGCTGCAGCTACATCAGTGGTATAATTGTAGCACGAATGAGTCGGTTCGACCAGGGAAGAACCACGCTTTCACAGAATACCAGCGTAAAATAGCAGCTTAACACTGATGTGTTTCGTATGGTGAGTGTAGTGAACCGGAGACCCTTTTTACTGGAAAAGAGGCATTCCATCTTAATCCTCACGGGTGACAACGCATCTACATTTTGATTCGCAAACGAGGATAGATGTAGATGTTGGATGATGGGCCACAGCAGCCACTTACCATCAGGTGGACTGTGTGCTCGTTTGGCACCCTATCCAATAAAAAAAACGCCAATATAAATCACAATTAGCAACTGTTTAAATAATGTTAAAGTTAAAAAGTGCAAAAGGTGTTTTGTTATGTTAATGAAAATAGCACCATGATTTGGTTGATTCATAAAACCATAATTTACAATATGGTAGAGCCACTAATTATCTAGTAGTCCTAGGTTAGTACCATCCTCTTATTTTTGTTGTCAAAGGACAATGCTCCCAGCGCTGTGTCTACGCTTAAAAGGTAAGAGTTAGTATGATTGCGGGCTCCAGACATTTAATCTTAGTCCTTAGGAGCGACAGCGTAGTTGGTGTCCGTTGATTTCATTGTCTACTTGTCGTCTGGTGTGATGTTAGCTCTATTGCCACTATAACGTGATACAAAAAATTATAAAATGTTTCTGGACCCATTTAGCCTGAATAAGATCAGAATATAAAATTGAAAACGTATTTTTTTAATAGGAATGGGGATGAGAAACGTCTCACACAATCCCACTGATGGTAATTGAAAGGTGTGACTCATAGATGTCGACATTTATTCTCGACTAGCTATCCACACCGGTTTCGCATGGGTGATTTTTGGATCTCAACAACAGCGCCATCTACCGCCTCCAATTGAATCTAAACCATCCAGGGACTCAAACACACATAAAATAATTAAAAATTAAAAAATTTGTACAACCGACTTCAATATAACTATTGGTCTAACTATTGGTCAGATTTTGATCAAATTTATATGGAACCACAGGTGAAGCACCAGCTTTCAAATAAAAAGAGAATCATCGAAATCGGTTCACCCAGTAAAAAGTTAAGAGGTAACACACATAAAAAAACATACAGTCGAATTGAGTACCGGCACCTTTTTGAAGTCGGTAGGAAATGATCAGAATCGGTCGAGCCAGTTTCGAGTTTTGACGGGACTATCGGGCAGCAATTGGTTTTTATAAGTACTTAAAGAGAACAGATTGTGTTGTCATTACTGAGGGCTAAAATAGAATGCCTCGTTATCAGTAAAAAGAGGCGCCCGTTCTACTCACCATACGAGAAACGGCAGCATGATGATGCTATATCATGCTGATTTTATGTGCGAGCGTAGTCTTTCCCTAGTCGACAGCAATTGGTTTTTATAAGTACTTAAAGAGAACAGAATGTGTTGTCATTACTGAGGGCTAAAATAGAATGCCTCGTTATCAGTAAAAAGAGGCGCCCGTTCTACTCACCATACGAGAAACGGCAGCATGATGATGCTATATCATGCTGATTTTATGTGCGAGCGTAGTCTTTCCCTAGTCGACAGCAATTGGTTTTTATAAGTACTTAAAGAGAACAGAATGTGTTGTCATTACTGAGGGCTAAAATAGAATGCCTCGTTATCAGTAAAAAGAGGCGCCCGTTCTACTCACCATACGAGAAACGGCAGCATGATGATGCTATATCATGCTGATTTTATGTGCGAGCGTAGTCTTTCCCTAGTCGACAGCAATTGGTTTTTATAAGTACTTAAAGAGAACAGAATGTGTTGTCATTACTGAGGGCTAAAATAGAATGCCTCGTTATCAGTAAAAAGAGGCGCCGGTTCTACTCACCATACGAGAAACGGCAGCATGATGATGCTATATCATGCTGATATTATTTGCGAGCGTAGTCTTTCCCTAGTCGATTAGTGCTGTTATCACCTAAATTATCTTCTCTCAAACATAAATAAACAATCGTAAACAATATTATAAAACAATTATATTATATTACCTCATTATTATGTAATTAAAAATAAATTACAATGGCGATGGTCAGACAAAGCGCAGACACATCCCGTTGAGTCATGAGTGGTAATGGCACGGAATGATTATGTCATTCGCGGTCTCCAAGGACGATGTTTCCGCTTTTAGGCAACGGCGGTTTGTTAGTTTATAAATGGTTTCAATGAATGAAAACTCTTGAGGTCGAATGTTTGTAAAAGAGCCTAATTCTAATTTTGGAGTATACGTGAATAAATTAAGACAATTAAGGTGACACTAGTCGACAATATTTCCATTGATTTCCATACAAATTTCGGAGGGGTTTTACTACGCTGTTTGACAGTGTACATCCAAAGTTAAACATGATATCGTTTTGTCTCATTATCAAATTTGTCTGTACGGAAACAGAATAGTAAAATAAAATGTTATTAAAAAGTTACGAGCTACCAAAGATTCGTTTTTATTGCCAATTTTAACACAACTTTGGGCGTAAATTAGTAATAAAAGAAGTGTGAAATTTCCAAAACAAAGTCGGTACCGACACAGCTCAATTATCGAAGAATTCAAGAAATTTTATTCGTAATTAATTTATGCAGTGGTTTTTTCATAAAACCCCTTCTTCCAAAGGCCTTTTCGTATTTTTTTACGCGCGTATGTTACTATGAATTATCGTGCATCTCACTGAATAATGTTTGCCCCGGTGCGGTGCGGGAGGACGACGCTTACACACACATGCACGGGCGGTGACGCGGGCTTATTCGAGTTTTATTCGAAACGAAAAGTTTTGCTATTTTGTAATTTGGACGCCAAAGACAAAAGACAGCATGGAAATTGATATAATTGAAAGAGATGATGCGTTTTGGACGACAGACAATTTTGTTTTTTATTTCAATTTTCGTCTGTAATATAATATAATTATAAAAGAAAAAAAATTAAGTCTATAATATACGATTACTATATAAAATTGCAACAATTTCATTGGTGCCGACGGGGATCGAACCCGGGTTGCTCGCGTAGTGTGATACTTACGGCGAACGATAACCATCTGAGCTACCACGGCTCTCAATGCAAGTGTTATAAATAAATAAAGAATTACAAAACAGTTTAATTATTTATTAGACGACTCTTGCGGCGGACAAACAAGGTATATTATGTGGGATTTTCATAGGTACCTACTGTTATTACCTAGATACCTACAACCTACAATACAACAAAATGTCACAAAACGTCACCGCGTCGTGGCCACAAAATTGTAAACTTTAGGTAGGTACGTCAGTACTAAGAAAACAATCTTGATGGGTCACTTGTCTTGATAAAAACCTGTGTTTACGTTTAGTGATATTGAGTATATATAAAAAAAAGTAAGAAGACAGGTAAGTATTTTTGAAAAAAATTTATAGGTAAGCAGAACTAATTACAATTATTATCTAAATATTATAAATGCGAAAGTTTGGATATTTGGATGGACGAATGAAAGGATGTATGTTATTCAATCACGCCAGAACCGCTGAAGGGACCTGGATGATATTTTGCTCAGAGATAGGTTATAGTCTGGAATTTTATTTTATTTTATTTTTTAAAAATACATTACCCCCGCACTAGCATTTTCTCCTGTATAGTGGAAGCAGTTTACAAACATCCAGACCCGGAACAACTATTTGTAGGCCATACAAATTTTTTTTTTCTTATTTAAAAAACGTTACACCCACACTAGGAGTTTCTCCTGTATCGTGGAGGCAGTTTACAAACATAAATTGCACAAGGACAAACATCCAGACCCGGAAGAATTATTTGTAGGCCATACAAATACTTGTTCCGTGCGGGATTCGAACCCGCGGCTCCCAGTAATATAAAATATTTCGTTCCCGTGGGATAATTTTTGCAGTTACACACGTTCGAAGCCGAACTCTTGAGTGATCGCTGCATAACCACTCGGAAAAACTAAACATAATAAAATAAGCAATCTATATTAGGTATATAGAGCCACAGAGGTATAATATGAAGCGATAAAGCAGCGCCTAATCATTTCGCGGTTTCACCCGCGTCATCATGTGTCCGAGATGCATGGCATGACATGACACCTAGTTTTATAATTGCAATCAAATATTTTATTTGATAATAATGTATGGAAAAATTGTCATAATTAATGAAGTACTTTTATTTTATCTGTCGGCATACTATGCGCGGTTTTATTCAGTTTTAAAGAAAAACGTACACGATACATGAAAAGTGTGTAGGCAAGAAATGATTCTTGATACATTTGCTATCAACCTCTTATACTCTTATACGGCTCCGTGGCGCAGTGTCTTAGCAATGAGTTGCTGAGCAGGGGGCCGCGGGTTCGAATCCCGCACGGATCAAGTATTTGTATTTGTATGGCCTACAAATAATTGTTCCGGGTCTGGATGTTTGTCCTTGTGCAATTTGTGTTTGTAAACTGCCTCCACGATACACGAGAAAATCCTAGTGTGGGGGTAACGTCTTTTTTTTAAAGAAATAAATAAAATAAAAACTTATTAATCAATTAAACTTTCAAAATACCATAGCAACGTGAAATGAAAGAGTTCAGAATTAACTAATCATTGTTACGCTCACCTGGGAGATAGATAAAAGCACTCAATTAATTTTGAATTTATTTTAGCTACCAGCTGTTCCCCGCGACTTCGTCCGCATTTAGTTTAGGGTGTTAATTTTGTTGCACGGACGCCTAATAATTTTTCTAAAATTTAAGCATTCTAAGTTACTACTTATAACATGAGCTATCTACTAGTGAAAGTCCCGTCAAAATCGGTCCAGCCGTTTTGGAAATTAACCGGAACAAACAGACAGACAGACAGAAAAATGTTAAAAATTGTGTTATAAGTAGCGTATATAATTTCATATGCAATTAGTAAAAAGCTGTTATTTTGACATTATAACAGACACTTCAATTTTATTTATTTGTGTAGATATAGATAATGATTGAACTAACGGCTAACCTAACCTCGCTCATAGAAGCTTTCAATACTGGCTTCTCAGTTCGCACCGGGCTAGGGGTTATGCGTTGTTTGCGCGTCAAGGCCAAGTATTGAATTATTTTAATTTTACATTATCTCAACTATGTACTATATAAACATGGCATAAACAACGAAGTTTATCTTCAAAAAATTGTCTTGATAATGAAGTAACTTTCGTTCGTAAGGATAAATATGCCATGCCTAATAATTAAATTTTCATTTTTTTTTTGTCAAAATAAAAATGCCTAATTGTGGCTTATACGAGTATATAAAAAATAGACATATGGTATCGCGGACTTTTTTTTAGACGGAGTAAAGATCTATATTTTCTGCTTTATTATATTAGTATAAATGTTGCATCGTGTTCGTGTAACTTCGTTTTTGTTCAAACGGTTCTGAATGCCGTACGAACAAGACGTGCGTGAATACTAGTGTCGATATGCTCATCACTGATACTATCTCTGTCGGGCACGATGCCAGGTGAGACAGCGTGCTTTTTGGCCGCGCCCACCAGCGAGTTCGAGCCCGCGACTTGTGCCACCTTAAGGTGACACTAGTCGACATTATTTCCATAGAAATTTCGGAGGGGTTTTACTCCGCTGTTTGACAGTGTACATCCAAAATTAAACATGATATCGTTTTGTCTCATTATTAAATTTGTCTGTACGGAAACAGAATAGTAAAATAAAATGTTATTAAAAAGTTACGAGCTACCAAAGATTCGTTTTTATTGCCAATTTTAACACAACTTTGGGCGTAAATTAGTAATAAAAGAAGTGTAAAATTTCCAAAACAAAGTCGGTACCGACACAGGTAAATTATCGAAGAACTCAATAAATTTTATTTGTAATTGATTAATGCAGTGGTTTTTTCATAAAACCCCTTCTTCCAAAGGCCTTTTCGTATTTTTTTACGCGCGCATATTACTATGAATTATCGTGCATCTCACTGAATAATGTCTCCCCCGGTGCGGTGCGGGAGGACGATGCTTACACACACATGCACAGGCGGTGACGCGCGCTTATAAGTATTCGAGTTTTATTCGAAACGAAAAGTTTTGCTATTTTGTAATTTGGACGCCAAAGACAAAAGACGGCATGGAAATTGATATAATTGAAAGAGATGATGCGTTTTGGACGACAGACAATATTTTAAAATTTTCGTCTGTAATATAATATAATTATAAAAGTAAAAAAAGTAAAGTCTATATTCGATTACTATATAAAATTGCAACAATTTCATTGGTGCCGACGGGGATCGAACCCGGGTTGCTCGCGTAATGTGATACTTACAGCGAGCGCTAACCATCTGAGCTACCACGGCTCTCAATGCAAGTGTTATAAATAAATAAAGAATTACAAAACAGTTTAATTATTTATTAGACGACTTTTGCGGCGGATAAACAAAGTATATTATGTGGGATTTTCATAGGTACCTACTGTTATTACCTAGATACCTACAATCAACAATACAACAAAATGTCACAAAACCTCGCCGCGTCGTGGCCACAAAATTGTAAACTTTAGGTAGGTACGTCGGTACTAAGAAAACAATCTTGATGGGTCACTTGTCTTGATAAAAACCTGTGTTTACGTTTAGTGATATTGAGTATATATAAAAAAATAAGAAGCCAGGTAAGTAAGTATTTTTGAAAACAATTTATAGGTAGGCAGACCAATTACGATTATTATCTAAATATTATAAATGCGAAAGTTGGGATATTTGGATGGACGGATGAATGGATGTATGTTACTCAATCACGCCAGAACGGCTGAAGGGATCTGGATGATATTTTGCTCAGAGATAGGCTATAGTCCGAAATTTTTTTTTCAAAAAAACTTTACCCCACACTAGGATTTTCTCCTGTATCGTGGAGGCAGTTTACAAACATCCAGACCCGGAACAATTATTTGTAGACCATACAAATACTTGTTCGATTGATTCGAACCCGCGGCTCCCAGTACAACAATTCATTGCTAAGCCACTGCGCCACGGAGCTGCCAAATATCATATATGATACCGTTTATTCAGATATTTCGTTGCCGTGGGATAATTATCGAGTTACACACGTTCGAAGCCGAACTCTTGAGTGATTGCTGCATGACCACTCGGGGAAAACTAAACATAATAAAATAAGCAATCTATATTAGGTATATAGAGCCACAGACGTATACCTAATAATTTCGTGGATTCACCCGCGTCATCACGTGTCCGAGATGCGTGGCATGACATGACACCTAGTTCCAGCATTTTATAATTGCAATCAAATATTTTATTTGATTGTAATATATGGAAAAATTGTCATGATTAATGGAGTACTTTTATTTTATCTGTCGGCATATTATGCGCGGTTTTTTCCAGTTTTAAAGAAAAACGTACACGATTCATGAAAAGTGTGTTGGCAAGAAATGATTCTTGATAAATTTGCTATCAACCTCTTATACTTATTAATTAATTAAATTTAAACTTTCAAAATACCATAGCAACGTGAAATTAAAGAGTTCAGAAATAAAGATGTAACTAATCATTCATACGGTCACCCGGGAGATAGATAAAAGTACTCAATTAATTTTGAATTTATTTTAGCTACTAGCTGTACCCCGCGACTTCGTCCGCGTTTAGTTTAGGGCGTTAATATTGTTGCAAAGACACCTAATAATTTTTCTAAAATTTAAGCAGGCTAAGTTACTTCTTATAACATGAGCTATCTAATAGTGAAAGTCCCGCCCAAGTCGGTCCAGCCGTTTTGGAAATTAACCGCAACAAACAGACTGACAGACATACAAAAATGTTAAAAATTGTGTTAATGTTATAAGTACCGTATACAGTTTCATACGCAATTAGTAAAAAGCTGTTATTTTGACATTATAACAGACACTTCAATTTTATTTATTTGTGTATATATAGATAACGATTGAACTAACGGCTAACCTAACCGCGCTCATAGAAGCTTTCAATACTGGCTTCTCAGTTCGCACCGGGCTAGGGGTTATGCGTTGTTTGCGCGTCAAGCCAAGTAGGTATTGAATTATTTTAATTTTACATTATTTCTTAAACTATGTACTATATAAACATGGTATAAAGAACGAAGTTTATCTTCATAAAATTGTCTTGATAATGAAGTAACTTTGGTTCGTAAGGTGCCTAATAATTAAATTTTCATTTTTTTGTCACAAAATGCCTAATTGTGGCTTATATATAAGAAATAGACATATGGTATCGCGGACTTTTTTTAGACGGAGTAAAGATCTATATTTTTCTAGAACATTGTATTTACGTATCCCGAACCATAACAGCGCTTTTTCTTCTGACTTCCTATATATAGCCTAATGCTGTATAGCCTATACTATTCAACATGAATCTGGCTATAATATCCAAAAAAAGATTTTTCAAATCGGACTGGTAGTTCCAGAGATTAGCACGTTTAAACAAACAAAAACCCTCTTCTGCTTTATTATATTAGTATAGATGTTGCATCGTGTTCGTGTAACTTCGTTTTTATTCTAACGGTTCGGAACACCGTACGAACAAGACATGCGTGAATACTAGTGTCGATATGCTCATCACTGATACTATCTCTGTCGGGCACGATGCCAGGTGAGACAGCGTGCTTTTTGGCCGCGCCCACCAGCGAGTTCGAGCCCGCGACTTGTGCCACCTTAAAGACATAGAATAGAACAACAAAAAAAAAATAGAATTTTTATTAGCGCCATCTATAATATTCACATAATTATGCACAAGTATGTTAATTGGTATTTTTATTTTGAAACATTCTTTATGTGGTAGTTTTATGATCATTACTACTATATTCGGATACTTTTTAGTTAATCCGTCTGGTTTGATTATATACCTATCAATGCTTAAGCATTCTTATTAACTTATTATGTTTCGAATGATCTGCTGGAGTGTGTGAAATGGCTAGAATATCTAGAGTGAGATCGAATATGGTGTATAGTGGTTTTTTCATGTGGTGTTAAAGGTTTATAATTAAAAAAAGGTAAATTATGAAACTTTTGTTACTGCGACTTCTATTTCGCCTATTAAATCGTAGTTATTCATAGCTTAGTTTAATTAAATAACCTCTATACCGACTGCCCCAGAAGGAAGGTAATGTTTTAAATGTATGTCAATTTCTCTAGCATGCTCTGTAACCTAAACAGCTTGATAGATTTTAACATATTATGGGGTATCGTTCGATTCGTCTTAGTTGAGAAAGTAACTTAAGGTATAATATTCTTTTCAGTAAAGGACCTGTTTTAAGAAATAACTTTAACGACTTATAAATATGCTTTTTTTATCATCATATAGTTTAAATTTACCGTAGAAAACCGGTGCCGTTCGCTTGGGAAACAATTTACAAAGCTGAAACTTTAAGAAGCTGGAGACTATTATTTCAAAAAGCGGCAGTCAGTCGGGAGTAATGTTGACTTTCAATTTTCATAGCGATAGCATTGCTTCAAGTTACACTGCGACGTTGAATCGACGGGGATTGAATTGAATTTTATCTTAGAACTTTCGGCATAAATTTAAGATTGCTCGCTTTCAAAATAATGGCGAACTCATCTTATAACTCTTGATATGTTTTAATGTTTAACTATTAAATAGTTTAAGAAAATTTAAAGGCGGGAAACGTCTACATAAATTGAGTCTAGTTCTTTTGTAACCGTAAGAATTCTTCAACGATACGATTGAAAGATGAATTGGGCGAAGCTAGATTAGTTAATAAAGAGAGAATTAAGTAAAGAAATGCTTTATTTATCATTACAATCACAGAAAAAATAAATCAAAATACAAAGCAAAATGGGATATAATAGGATAAATGATAGTACATTCACAAATAAATTGGGTTGCAGTAATGGAAAGGTGACCGACTCACCATAATCCTATTGCAGTGTTTCCACAGTCACAGACAGCGCTTTTCTCTGGGTGCCTTCAATTTACCATCCACTTGCCTTACATAAGAGTAAAAACACTCTTTCACAACAGACATATAGACAGCGAGGTGAACCCATAGGTGAATAAAGTTTAAGTTTAACACGTTACAATTTTTTTTTGAAAACGTTACCCCCACTCTAGGATTTTCTCCTGTATCTTGGAGGCAGTTTGCTAAGCCACTGCGCCACGGAGCCGTCAAACAATAAAAAGCTCGTGTACACTTTTCCCGAACAACTATTGTTTTATTAATTATTAACGACCTCTTCGCCTGATTAAGAGCTATTAATGTGCGGTATTTAGATTTAAGAATCATAGATCTTATTAATCAAAGATCACATATTTTATCAAGTTTTCGTTTATTCTTTATAAAAGAAGTGGTAAACTTCTGGCTGGTAAACTTCTATCTGTTCCTGTTCCTTAAGTTTCGTCATAATTGGTTCCCAGCCATTCAAAAGGTTAGCTACAACAGACAGACTTGAATATCTCACAAAAATTTAAAAAATGATTGTTGATGCCTTAATGACATGAAAATAACTCTCTTAGTTTAATAGAAGCCAATAATTTTAATATTACAGACATACATTTCAATTTTCTTTATGAAACTTTAAAGTTAAAGAAACTAACTGCTGGACACAGGCCTCATCTCCTTTCTGAGAGGGTTTTGCAAGGAAATATTCGGGAAATTCTCTTAATATTTGTATGGATTTTCAACAAAAAGAAAGCTAATAATCATACAAAGAGTTACTTAAAATGAGGATAAACACAATGATACTGTATAAACACCTTAGCTTATTTTTAATAAGCAAGGTGCTCGGTATGTTTAGTCTACCTCAAAAATACCTCAAAAGATTCACGTTAAAAATTAACGGCTCTGGAGCCATTATAAATTCGGTGCCCCCGCTCTTGTTACAACGTCAAAGTACATTTTGCACATTCGCAAAAGCTACACCGAAACCATGTCAAGATTTCGTAACGAGTCTGACTGATGTAGCTTCGTAACTTTCAGTCATTTGCTCGCGCTGCAATCTTCTCTTTAGGCTAGACTAGACAACTCCCAGTTAGCTTGTTCTAAAGTCGCTTTGAGATCTATTACATACCCTGGAAACCGAGTAGCGTCAGTTGGAAAATTTGGAACAATGGTGTAAGTTGTAGAAAATTACATTATGACTATGTATTCAATCGTGTTAAAAGTTGGGCATTTTTTTAAATTCTAGTAACATTTATAAATAATTCTTTCTAATATTATGTTTTATAAGTGGTAGAGCCATGCTGCAACTAAATCAGTAGTATAGTTGTAGCACGAATGGGTCGGCTCGACTGGATAAGGACCACGCTCTCACAGAATACCAGCGTAAAATAGCAGCATAACGCTGTTGTGTTTCGTGTGGTGAGTGTAAAGAACCGGAGACCTCTTTTACTGGAAACCAGGCATTCTATCTTAGTCTTCACGGATGATAACGCATCTGCATTTTGATTCGTAGTTGAGAATGGATGTGGATGTCTATGGGCCACAGCAACTACTTACCATCAGGTGGACTGTGTGCGTTGGTCACTCTTATCTTATAAAAGAAAATAGATTTTACATTAATTTTTAATCTTAGAATAAAAATAATTCAAGCTGTGAGAAATTTCGTCTTAGTCCTTTGAGATGACAGCGTATCCTTGCAGTGGTATATCCTGCTAACCTACCAACCGTGGTGATTACTGCATATCAAGACTGCTCTTGATAACGTCCATATCTAGTCTACGTGCTGATGAGAAAATGAGAGATGTTTAACCATAGACTATACCGCTGCCTTTTTCAACCGACTTCAAAAAGAGGAGGTGGTTCTCAATTCGACTGTATTTTTTAATGTGTGTTGCCTCAGAACTTTTTTAATTTTAATGATTCTTTTCATATTGGAATGCGAGTGCGTGCTTCTTTTGTAATATACAATTTATCAAGATCTGAGCAGTAGTTTTTGAGTTATCCTTTAAAATGAGTATTTTACTTTTCAGTCAGGTCAACTTCATCTACATTTATGATGTTTTCATTTTATATGTTGAAGTCGGTTGTACAAAATTTTTAAATTTACCACTTCTTGTATATCTTGGTTTTCGGGACAAAGGTTAGCGATCTCCACGATATGTTATAAACGACTGCGTATAAAATACCCATATCACGCTTCGCTGGATGGTTATTCAAAATATTGAAGTTTTTCCTTGTCTTAATAAATCTCAGAATTACGTTTTAGAAGTCACTGATCTCTCTAATCGTTGACTAGTCAAAAACCAGACTTATATATTTCATCAAGTAGGTGCGTGAGCGCCGGCGCCTGCCCACGCGTTCGAGCTTTCACCTCGCGAAAGATGACCGAGGCAACAAGGTTTAGGTCTGGCGCGATAAACGATCTATAGAAATAGTATTTTTTACTGGCCAGTCT
Organism: Parnassius mnemosyne; assembly: GCA_963668995.1. Classification (NCBI taxonomy): domain Eukaryota; kingdom Metazoa; phylum Arthropoda; class Insecta; order Lepidoptera; family Papilionidae; genus Parnassius; species Parnassius mnemosyne. The sequence continues at coordinate 40,850,275 of CAVLGL010000115.1, read as the reverse complement.
TAGAAATGCTCTGTTATTTAAAATTATTTTATATAGTATTTTTTTATAGGATAAGGGTAACAAACGAGCACACAGACCACCAGATGGTAAGTGGTTGCTGTGGCCCATAGACATCTACATCTACCCTTGATTACGAATCAAAATACAGGTTCGGTTTCACCTGTGAGGACTAAAATGGAATACCTCGTTTCCAGTTAAAAGAGTCTCCGGTTCTCTACACTTACCATACGAAACACGGCAGCGTTAAGCTGCTATTTTACGCTGGTATTATGTTAGAGCGTGGTCGTTCCCCGATCGAGCCAACCTATTCGTGCTACAACTATATAATTAATATAGCTGCAGCATGGCTCTACCACGTTCAAAATCCACATCCACTCTGACTGCAGTGGTGGTGCGAGTGTATAAACCCTCTATCCCATATCGTCCCGTGGTAAGAAGTGACTGGATAAGGAAACAAAGCAGAACAATGACAGCAGCGTCTTAATAACAACGAAAAAACTGCGGTTGCCACCCTGCCTGCCAAGCGTGGCAACTATGGCAAATCGCCGCTATGAGACAATCTGTGGGCGAGACCTATGTTCAGCAGTGGAGTTTTGATAGTCTGTAACAGTGAACTGTATATTCATTGTCTTCATATTAGGTATATAGGTAGACGAATCTTAAACCTCATATTGTAATATAATGAATATTAAAACTGGTAACATTTGCAAAAAATAAAAAAATAAGCCACTAAAAATTGGGACAATTTGCCGCCATGCCGTTAAAGGTGGAATAGCTATCGAAGTACCTGACCTTAGACGGGTAGCAGGGATCTGCCGATGTAAGGGGATTTTTCTGTTATTTGTCGAATGCCATAAAGTTTATCAGGCGTTTATCTTATGGTCGAATAAAATGACAGTCACAATACGAGTTGGAAATGTGATAGATTATTTTACGTTACTACAACATAACTAAACGCTCCAATGTAGTAGTACAGTCTTTTGTTTTATTTAGTTTCAAGGATACTTAAAATTAGCAAAATATATTTAATCTTACACTACTCAAAGTTACAAAAGTACAATTTACAAAAGTATATAATCCGGCGTCGTATTAATACAATGTACCGGTGAGGTGTGTGGGCAGAATGACCGCTCGTGCCTTGGGTCATGACCCACGCCCACGTGGACAGGCGCGGAGCTTTGATAGCCTCCAATCGGAGACGCACTTTATTGATATACTGCCGCATCATACTTATTTATTGAATTTCGATACTTTCTTTACAGCCGCGATAATTCCAACCGGCGACTACTGTTTTTGTTATAGAGATATTGGAATTTTAATAAACGTAACAAAATTATAATTTCGAAAGTAAGATGGCCGTTTTAAGTGTGTTTCATTATATTATGCAAGTTTAAGAGCCGTATTTTGAATCATCGGAATTTTATCCATAAAAAAATTAAAAATTACAGTTGTATAAATAAAATAATTCAATAGTTATACTTTTATTTCCAGTCAGGCAATTAATTTGATAAATAACTTTTATTTTCCTATTGAAAAGTCAGACCTAATGTTAAATTTTTGAATACAATATATATTTTGATAAAGGATATGTGGCTGGCGGAAGGAAAAGGGAAGATCTCCCACCGGGCAAGGTGTTCTGCTCGGGGAGCGGCCAACGCTCCAAGTTGTAGTTCGGAGCTATTCTATATATACTGCCTTAACTTCGGAACTTTGTTAGCGCGGTTTAGGCTTCGATGTGTTTCGCTTGTAGCGCGACGACAGCGCCGCCACAGATAATTACCGACCTCATAATCATCATTACAGCCCGCCGCAAGTCCACTGCTGAACATAGGCCTCCTCCATGGAATACCAAAAAGCACGGTGCCGAGCCACATGCATCCATCGACTTCCTGCATGTCTTACCAGGTCGTCACTCCGTCTAGTGGGGGGATACCGTATACTTAGCCTGCCGGTACGAGGCTGCCACTCGAGAATCTTTTTTCCCTATCGATTGTCAGTTCTTCGAGCTGTATGGCCGGCCCATTGCCACTTCAGCATACTAATCCGTTGGGGCTAATTACCTACCTTGATAGTAACAATTTTATTCAGTCTTCCCTCGGCACGATTAACAGATGTATTCGCGATTGCACCGTACTTCTAGAATCAATGCATTCATATTATTGACAAACGAGTACACAGTCCACCTACGTCTATCCAAAATTAAAAAAAACAAATACCACCCACCCTGAGGACAAAACTTTTATACCTCGTTAGCAATAAAAAGGATCGTCAGTTCATGTTACTCACCTGTGATATCACTTGAGGTGATGGATTATCTTGCGGTGATTGACACTTGGTGGGTGATATTTCATCTGCATCAATTATATATTATCAACTGTGACCAATTCAATCAATTCAATAATCCGTGTAGTGGCGGTGTTAGAATATCCACTACCCCATATCATCCCGTGGGTGTCGTAGGAGGCGACAGAAGGAATGGATAGCAGCGTCATCCTAACAACGACTAAAAATAAAAACCAACCGGCTTGCCAAGCGTGGCAACTATGGCAAATATCTCCCTATGAGACAATATGGGGGAGGCCTATGTTCACCTATGGACTTTAATATAGGCTGTAACGGTAACGGATCAATTCTATAAAATGTAATATGAAAAAAAAAATGTTAACAAAAGCCACTACTCATCTTTATAGTAAAAACTATCAAAATTAATGAAAAGTCGAAAGAAACTCATTGAATAATAAAGAAATATAATTAGACAAATTGATTCATTCTATATATAAAGAACTTTAAAATTTATTCCACGCGTTATTTTCTATTTTATCACAATGTATATTTATTGCTATTTTGTCTCACCTACGTGTGCCTCATATATCAGTGTTAGATGATATCCAATATATTTTCTCCCTCCATTATACATTTAAACGAAGCAGCATTCTTTAATCTGTGATTAATGGTAAAACTAAAAATGCATAGAGGAATGAATTTATTGCTCTTTGACATTGCGGTCTAGCGATTCTTTTATAATCCGCTAATCCGGTCACAATACGCTAACGTCAAACAGGGATACAACTATTCCTGTTATGGATGCAACACGAATAGATCGCTTTAGTCTAAGATAGATTTAGGTATCTGTGTGGCACAGTCTCAACTTACGATCAGGTGGGTGTTATTTTTTATGAGTCGTGGTAACTCAGGGGCGAAGCGCACGCTATAAATTTCACAGTACGCGAGCAACCCGGGTCGTTCCCCGCCGGCACCAATGAAATTGTTAATTACAATTTTAAGTTTTGATTTACCACGTGCTCGGCGGTGAAGGAAAACATCGTGAAAAAACCTGCACGTCAGAGAAATAAAGAATAATATTTCGAAGACATGTGAAGTCCGCCAACTTTTCTTTTTAACGAATTGGGGCAGCGTAACGGACACTCCCTTGCCCTAAAACCCTCTGTACTCAGCAGTAAGACGTATTTTAAGGCTTTACTTAACTTGTATGTGCTAGTTTTAAGCAAGACTTGTACAAAAAAACAAACGTATTCTATGCTATTTGCAATCACGATGAAAAAAGCCGAGTAGTGTAGGAATCTCCTACAACTGTCTGTGCGTAGAAAATACGACACTACCACATTACTTCATAGCGCAGTAATTAACTATTTGGCTGCGACATTGCGGAGCCACGAGTTCGTTTCCCGCATGCAACAAGTGTTTGTATGGCCTACACGTAATTATGTGTAAAACGCCTCCACGATACAGTTTTCTAAAAAGCTATAAAATCACAGATACTCGTTCTACTAGTGCCTGATGTAACTTATACGATAAAACGTGTACCTAATTCTTATTTATGAAGAAATTTTATACTTTTTAGGGTTATTTTTGTTGTAAATACCTCTTGGGACTCTTTAAAGCCGTTTTATATGTTCACGCTTTATCTTTACATGTTTATGACTTATTTTATATTTATTTTATCAACAGATAAGCTCAACCGATCACATGTCTAAATTATGAAAGTAACAATCTATTTTCGTCTCACTGCAGAGTGCAGATCTCTTTTCATTCCTTAGAAAGGTTTTTGGGAAAAGAGGGGTCCGAACTGCATGTTTGTAAACCTCACAAACCAACCATCCATCCATTCATGCATTACAGACTTTAAAAGCCCATTGCTAAACATAAGCCTCCTCCATAAGTTGCCTAATAGCCCTCCTATGAGGCAATCTATTTTGCCATAGTTGCCACGCTTGGCAGGCGGGTTTCCTATCCTGCATCAGTTCAGACACCCACGGAACAATAGGGTGTAGTGGGTATTCTTACACCGCCACTACACGATGATATTTTACGGTCTAATGACTAATATATAGCAAATTACAATATTACACAAGCTGACTACTAAACTTAGTTCATTAGTCTTCATTAGTTAGGAAAACCATACCTACTTCATAATTAAATCGAACTTTTTCTTCACTAGCTGACTTCTTAGATTTCGTAGAGATTTGGAAATAGCGTAGGCTTGAAATGTCGACAAACAACCAAATCGGGGAATGTTTAACCTTTATGGTCAATAATAAATTGTATGGCGGTAACGAATGGTGTCTAGGCGCAATAATTTGAACTTGGAATACTTCGAATTTACACAATAATGTCGGTATGATAATTTTATTGTCGAAAAGACAACCGGATGCCCGTTTACTGCCGGTATTAAAGCGCTAAACTGTTTTAAGTTGAAAACGGCACGTTTGACTGATGCCGTGGTGATCCACCTCTATTTATGTTAATTCCTGAGAGATATTTGTGTTAATTGCTTAATGACTTTATTTAAAAGTGAAATCACTAAATCTCCAAGTAAATTTTAGTTGTTATTGTTTGTCAATGGTTTGCCGTTTTGTTTGTAGCTCCCTATACGTTTAATACTTAAACTTAAACTTAAACTTATCTTCACGCACAATCCCTGACGGGGTAGCCAGAGAGAACAGATCGCCAAGTGTCACGATCCTTACATACCTCTTTCGCTTCTTTCAGATTCATTATCTTCTTCATACATGCACGTCTAGGTATCCGAGTACTCTTGACCCTACCCTCTTCGAGCAATTTGCTCACATGGTCTTCGAAAGTTAGTCTCGGTCTACCTGACACCTTTTAATATTAACTTTCGCGCTATATATTTTCTTCACCATTCGGTCTTCACTCATTCGCTCAACGTGCCCAAACCACCGAAGCACGCCCTTATCAATTTTTGTGATAAGGTCATCTTTCAAACCTGCCATATTGCGAATCTCTTCGTTTCGCTTTCGGTCGGCCATGGTAACGCCGCACATTTTACGAAGAGATCGCAACTCCACTGCATTCAACTTGCTTTTATGCTTCTTCTGGCATACCCAGGTTTCGCTGCCATATAACAAAGTCGGTACCAACACTGCGTTATGTATTGCAAGGCGTGCACTCTTCACTACGCCTTGCCTTTTGACTAACGCAGTCAGGGCACCATTGACTTTGTTCCCGGCAGCGACACGCCTATCCACATCTAAATCACATCTTCCATCCCGGCTAAAAGCACTCCCCAAGTATACAATTTCATTTACTTGTTCTAGACATTCCTGATTTACCCATATTTCACACTTCGTTCTCTCTTCGTCCCTTTCAAATACCAGAACCTTAGTTTTATTAGCATTCAAACGGAGACCTTTAATTTCACATTCCTCTTTCATACACGTGACTAATGCCTGCAGTTCTGCCTCTGATGGTGCAATAAGCACTGCATCATCAGCATACAGCAGACAATTTACTTTAATGTCACCCAATTTCACACCCAAACAGCTATCTTTCAGCTTTTGTAAACAGCTGTCGAGATACAGTATGAACAGCCAGGAAGACATGACACAACCCTGTTTTACGCCCGTTTGGACGCTAAACATGGGTGACAGGTCATGCCCTACCCGCACACAGGCTTTACAGTCACAGTAAAGAGACTGCACAGCCCTTAGCAATCGACCATCCACACCATACCCCGGCAACAGTTCCCACATTTTCTTCCTTACAACCTTATCAAATGCTTTCTCAAGACCCACAAAAGCACAGAAAATCTTCTGGTTAGCAGCCAGAAGCTTTTCCGTGATCATGCGGAGAGAAAACATTTGATCCGTGCATCCTCTTCCAGGTCTAAATCCGCATTGTGCCTCCCATAGAAATCTTTCCGATTTCTCTTGCATCCTACGTGTCAAAACCTTCGAGTAAACTTTACTTGCTAAACTGGTCAAGCTGATCGCCCGATAGCATCCGCAGTCAAAATGTGAACCTTTACCTTTATATAAAGGCACAATGACTGCGGATCGCCAATCATCCGGGACATCCCCCGTCCGCCAGCACAAATTGCACAGCAGATGAAAGCTGTCCCAGACGCGAGGCCCACCATACTTGACCATTTCAGCAGTAACTCTGTCTAGTCCCGCAGCCTTACCACATTTCAAACTTCGAATCGCACGTTCAATCTCTTTCATACTGATGACCTCATTGTTATCGAGGTCCGGGTCTGGCGTACCAGTCACGGCGTCATCCCCGGGTCCCTCACTAAGATCATCACACGCATACATTTCTCTATAAAATTCGCTCCATCGCTGCATGACGTCCGATTTTTCTGAGAGGACGTCATTAGTTCTCGAAAGCACTTTGTTCATTCTTAAGGCCGTCGCACCACTTCGGGTCCTTCCAACCTCTTTCCAGAAGAGTTTGGAGTTCTCCTTAAAGTTGTGCGACAACCTTTCGTCCGCTTCCATTCTACACCTTTCACGCACTTCCTCAATCAATGCTTTCGTGTGAACTTTCTGCAGCCTATATCTTTCTTTCATCTTCTCTCTCATATCCTTATCATTACTAGAGGCCAAGTAGTCTAACCATGCTTTCTTCTTCTTCTTTACAGCTTCTTTCACTTCATCATTCCACCATGCATCTCTTCTTTTACTACTGCCTCTTTTTATTGTTCCACACACTTCTTCCGCTGCACTTACCATTCCATATACGTTTAATGAAATGCAAATTTTAATAGTTGCTACTGGAAAGTGAAATACACTAAAAATCGTGCGACTGATCCAGGTCCCGAGTTTGAATCCTAGAAACATACTGTTAATGTTATAGTTTTACGAATTATTACGAGATTGAGTCTTTGGGAATCTCACCCTACAAAAATATAATAAAATGCTCTTAAAGTAACTTATATTCCCTTTCTTAAAACGCTTGTACTAGTTGAGTGGTAAACGATATTAGTCCAATGGCGGATTCGTATTCACGACTTTCTAGTTCGAGGTTTGTACCTTTAATCATTAGACTATTGTCGCTTAAATAGATGACTGTCCAAGAAATTTTCAGTTCCCAGACCCAGGTCTGACTCCAGAGTCGGGAAGTTGGCGGTGTTTCACCCGCGTGCCACGGAAAGCTCGTAAAGCCGTTGGTACTGCGCCTGATCTGTCTCCGGTCGTGTCGGATTACCGTCCGATCGGACTATGAGAGTGAGGGAATAGAGGGTGCAGCTGTGCTTGCGCATAGACATGGGCACTATAATCCTGTCCTTCGCAGATGGCTAGTCTACGTTAAGACGGGGCACCGTGACCGAAATGCGGTCTTGAGTATATTATTATTATCCTGTAAAATATTGTAATCAACATCATCATCATCATACTGTAGTCCATCAGAAGTCCACTCCTAAAGATAGGTCTATCCCATGGAATGCCACAAAGTACGATCCCGATCCACCTGCACCCATCGACTTCCTGCATCTTTCATGGGTTGTTGTCAGTGCTTCCAGGTATATTTGGCAACTGACAATTCAACTTACTAAATCCGTTCCGCTGTGTTGTTTACCATGGTACTGCGGTTTTCCTCATCACGAAGTCTATCACGCAAAGAAACTCAGAGCATAGACGTCTCCAAAGCGACCTTGAGGTTCTTACGACGACCAGCAGTGAACTACCACTTCTCAGATCTATATGCCATCACTGTAAAATATGAGGAAAATAAAATTAATATATCTGATAAAACAATATAATATAATTTATATTCATATACAAAAGCATCAGGCTTTGCGGGATACAACATCAATGTAATAAATAAACTTTAGACTAAAATAAAAACACCAAAGTAAGTTCTATCAAAGTGAAAAGTATATAAAGCGTCACTTTGTCATTACTGTCTGTATATTTTATGAAACATCCCTTTGTTATTATTTTAATAGCATTTAATGGAACCGAGCTTTAATAATAAGTTAGGTACTTCGCCGCCTTTTGTGTTTACTCGTGCTATTTCTTGCGTAAGAAAGTGCTAGAAAGAAGACGAGTTACTTATTTTACTTGGCATCTTTTTGTTTAAGTTACAAAATCATAACAAAGTGTAATTTCAAAGTTTTATTTTTATGTTTTTGTAAGCCTGTTCAAACATTTTTATTTCAGCCAGTGTTTTCAATATTTACTGTAATTATTTTATGAAGTTTATTGGTTGTATACTAAAATTACTATGCATTTAATAGCTTGCATATAAATTACTATGCCAATTAATATGCAAGCTATTTAATGTATTCTTTTTATTTTTATATGCTCCCAACTGTTGGACATGGAACTCTCCCCATCGTGGAGTGGACTTGGACGTGGTGGAGTCATGCTACAGCTATATCAATATTACAGTTGTAGCACGAATGGGTCGGCTCGACCGGGGAAGGACCACGCTCTCACAGAATACCAGCGTAAAATAGCAGCTTGACGCTGCTGTGTTTCGTATGGTGAACGAGGCATTGCATCTTAGTCCTCACGGGTGACAACGCATCTGCATTTTGATTCTTAATAGAAAATAGATGTAGATGTCTATGGGCCACAGCAACCACTTACCATCAGACTGTGTGCTTGCTTGTCATCTTTTCCTATAAAAAATAATTGTCGCGCTTGGCAGGTGAATAAGCGAACGCACTCTCAAATTTCTCATTCCTACGTTTACACAGTTTCATCTAGTATGGCTATCTGCCAACGTGCTTGTAATTTCATCTACACGTTCTATATGCTCTATGATTTAGTCCAGTGCATCAGGAAGTATCGAGTCAATGGACGACTTATTTAAGGCAAAATAACTTATACTTTAATATGCACGTATGCTAGTACTTGTTGTCACTAATTTAAGATTTACTAGCCTGCATGACGCATTGGCGACACGTTGGATCTTGTTTTTTTTTTTATAGGAAATATCTATCCTCGATTACGAATGAAAATGCAGATCCCTTGTCACCCGTGAGTATTAATATGGAATGCCTCTTTGCCAGTAAAAAGTCTCTCCGGTTCTCTTCACTCACCATAATATAGCTGCAGCATGGCTCTACCGCGTAAAAAATGAGGTAAAATATTTGAAATATTACATAGCGGGGAAGATAATTTGTTAGAAAAATGTAAAAATTAATGTTTATTTCTGTAATATCAGTTATATTTTATAGTTATTAGATTAGAAACGAATAAAAAAACTACGGATATTTCGAAAGGTAGAATAATTTAAAAAAAAAAGAGTAAAAAATGTGCAAGAAAATTAAAGACCATTCTGCGCAAGTGAGCAACTGAGGAATTGTTTTGTGTATTGATAAAATACTCTAGAAACTGATGAACATTTATTTAAAACAAATATCTCAATTAAATGACAATACCTAACAAAATACTCTACCTCTGTTCCAAATCTGATGAAAGGAAGAATATGCCTTATTGGCTTCAATGACTCATTTTTTTTGCGTATGTATTAAGGAGACTTTAGTCGTAATTTTTGTGTCCAACGATTGGATAATAAAATGTTGACTCACCGCAAGGACGAACAAAGACCGTCTGATGTTACAATTTATATAATTAAAAACAACGAACAATAGCGTTAGTCATTGTATTTCACGAAAGGAAGTCTAATTGATTGTTTGCAACGAATGCGTAGGAGAGGTTCTAAATAAAATTAATCGATCGTCACGCATCTATCGAAAACAATCTTACACTTATATATATCAACATCCCATCACAAATCTACTGCTGGTCATAGATTTTTCCTTAGATTAACACAAACTACGATCCGAAACCACTTGCATCATTGTGACAGCTCCGTGGCGCAGTGGCTTAATAATCAGTTGTTGCGTTGGGGGCCGCGAGTTCGAATCCCGCACGGAACAAGTATTTGTATGGCCTACAAATAATTGTTCCGGGTCTGGATGTTTGTCCTTGTGCAATGGTCATTGCTTGCCAGTACGAGTCTATATAATAATAATAATATTAATTTAATTAATTTCTTTCCCTTTCCCCCTAACCCTCGGCCGTTTGGTCTCCCCTGCCGAGGGCTTCCATCTGGTTGGGTTTTATATATTTATGTATTTTTTATGTATTTATTTTATTTTATTGATATTTATGTACGTTTACCAGGATTATTTACAATTACATATTTATATTTCCCAACCAGATGAGAAAACTTTATAGATACCACATAATAATAATAGTTCCTCATACTTCATGATGGACAACGCTACGTAAGTCATCACTAGGAACACACACTTATTGTACACTTTCAGTACTTAACGAATTACCAGTACCCCGATTAAATTATGAACTATAGCGGCGCTGATGTCGCACCACAAGCCAATCGCACCGAATCCTAAAATACGCTATCAAATTTCCAAAGTGTTGTGTATATAGAATAGCTCTGCACTAACACACGGAGAGTAGCTCTAAGCTAAGTCGAGCTCTAAGTTCAATGAAGCTGTAAGAGCCGCATAAGCTAACAGCATTAACATCACAGAAACCACACGTCACACGGAGAATTGGCCGCACCTCGGGTCGCACACTTTGCCTGTCGGTAGATCTCCCCTTTTCTTACCAGGGCCAAAAAACAATAATGCCTAAAAGTATTTCGTAACGAGGTATCCGCATCAGAACAGTAGTAACTAACATAGTCCAGTGGATCAGTAGGCTAAATAGGCTGGCCATATAGCCACGATTCTCAGTAGCAGACAATGCGCGACAACGAAATGACCGAAATATACAATTTTTACTGAGCACCTAATACATTACCAATTTAAATCGTAACTAACAATTTTGAACTTGATCTGCTCGCGTACTATGTAAGGCGAGCGGTCCTGTGTTGCCACAGCTGTCAAATGAACCATAAAGTTTAGGCACTGCTTATACCATTAGACGGACGACAACGATACGACGCTTTTACAAGAAAATCGCAATTTTACAAAAATATGCAGAACCTGTCTATCAAAAATTAAAAATTTTACAAAGAAAACATTGTTTAATGAGAGTTATTAAACTAATAAAGAACACATAACAGATAATACCCCTTCGAATGTGGTGATCGCTGTCATGCTGTTTCTAAATGTTTTAATTAATTGTACAACATTATAGTATAGTAGTATAGTATGCATATAGTATAGTAGTAAATTAACGTTTAATAAAAAAATACGCTAGGTTTTTTGCTGGTTCCTCCTAGGACAGAGATTTTTTCCGAACCAGTGGTAAGGCATAAATGACTTTCAATAAGTACCTACTCTCGTGATCTATATTGCATAAAAATTATTCCATTCTATTATTCTGTACATGGCTAGGCAATATCTTCTCTCAATTCTAAAATTGCATGACACGTGAACACAAGATGTTTCTCAATAATATTTAGAGGGAGTTTCTTTTTTCCTCCTTTTTTTGAGTAATCTTTAATTTTTAGTTTGCTCAGTTTATACATATACATAATATGTAGAACATTAAAGTTCAACGAACTTGTAAAAGCGGTGTCGTAAATGAAACAGATACAATAAAGAACACAAATAATGTATTACATTATGTAAATGAATGCATGTAAATTGGTATTATACATTCAAAGTTCTGCTTTGATTATAAAATATAATCAAAGTGAGATATACAAAAGTTGATATTGTATTGTATGACATACAAGAACAAAAGTACCTGTTTATGTGTGCTAGGCTATGGCAACCTCGTTTCGCCCCGATCGCCATTACTGTCTAGGATATGCCTTTAATGGTTTTAAATGGACACCTATCACTGCTCACGACGAAACTATTGTGTTCCATAAACATTTTGTAAAGCCTTAATTAACAAAGGCTACCTCAGCTTTCAAGTATTGATTTAAAGGCTTGAAAAAAAAAAAGAAATTGAAAAACGTGATAAAATTAGTAAAATTAGTTTTAATCATCTCATAATGGTAGTTATTTAGTACACTATTTTTTGCAAGAATAATGTATCTATATCGATTAATTCGATGTGATAGTAACGATTTCTGGCAAGCCTAACTTTCTCTTCAATTATAACAGACAGCCCGCGGTGATATATACCAGATGCACTATATATTACAATTGTTTCTGCCCCTGTAATTACTGGGTACTGGCCAGCCAGCGGCCACCCGCGGCAAGCAAACGCTTTCAATTGTACGCGCAATTTCTTTTTCCAAAGCGGTGCAATCCGGCCCGGCCGACCGTCGTGCAAAAATCCAGTCACTAATGAATATTTACTGTATTTAGTGTTCGGCTCCTTTCAACTTGTTATGTTAAACCCTTAACCAAATCTAAACGGAGTTTAACGTCTTAACTTTCAGTGTTTTATTGTTGCGTAGTTATAATAATTGCGAATTTTGTATTACTTACTTACTTATTATTTTAAATAGATTTAATAACAACTTTTAATCGTAAAAATTTACCACTTTATATAATATGTATCCATTATCCATCCATCCATTACAGCCCATCACATGTCCACTGCTGAACATATTCCTCCCCCAAGGAATGCCACAAAGCACGGTCCTGAGCCACCTGCATCCATCGACTTCCTGCATATCTTACCAGGTCGTCACTCCATCTAGTGGGGGGACGCCCAACACTTCCCCTGCCGGTACGAGGCTGCCACTCGAGAACCTTTTTTCCCCATCGGTTGTCGGTTCTTCGAGCTATATGGCCGGCCCATTGCCACTTCAGCTTACTAATCCGTTGGGCTATGTCGATCACTCTGGTTCTACTGCGGATATCCTCATTTCTGAGTTTATCACGCAGAGAAACTCCGAGCATAGCCCTCTCCATAGCTCGCTGAGCGACCTTGAGCTTCCTCATTCGGCCAGCAATGAAGGACCACGTCTCAGTTCCGTATGTCATCACTGGCAACACGCTGTGGTTGTACAGTCTCGTTTTCGAATTTTGAGGTATACCTGACGAGAAGATGTGCCGCAATTTCCCGAACGCTGCCCAACCGAGTTGCATCCGTCGATTGACCTCTCGGTCGAAATTGGACTTACCTAGTCGGACTATTTGTCCCAGGTAAAATATAATATAAAATAAAATATAAAATACTCGTCAACAACTTCGAGCTTAGTGCTCCCAACAACTACGGGCATAGGTGTGATATGGACATTAAACATGATCTTTGTTTTGTCCATGTTCATCTTAAGACCTATCCGTTGGGAAGCACTATTGAGGTCATTGAGCATAGTGCTTAGGTCCTCCAGCGATTCTGCCATAAGGCCTATATCGTCGGCAAATCGAAGGTGAGTGATGTACTCGCCATTGATGTTGATACCGTATCCTTTCCAGTCCAGAAGCTTGAAAACGTCTTCCAATGCAGCGGTGAAGAGTTTCGGGGATATGACGTCACCCTGTCTTATACCTCTCTGCAATTGGATAGGTTTCGTACTCTGGTTTTGTACTCGGATAGTCATCGTAGCCCTACTCTACAAGCACTTCAGCACTTCGATATACCGACAGTCAACTTGGCACCGCTGAAGGGACTGCAGCACCGCCCAAATTTCGACGGAATCAAAGGCTTTCTCATAGTCCACATACGCCAGACATAGTGGCAAATTGTACTCTTCGGACTTCTGTACAATTTGCCGAAGGGTATGTATGTGGTCTATGGTGCTAAAGCCTTTTCGGAAACCGGCTTGTTCGGGAGGCTGGAAGTCGTCAAGTCTGCGCGCGAGACGATTCGTAATGACTCTCGAAAACAGCACGTAGACGCGGCTCAGAAGGGAAATCGGTATGTAGCTCTTCAAGAGAGCGGTGTCGGTTTTCTTGAAGAACAAGACCACCGCACTTCTGCTCCACGCCTCCGATGTAATGCCACCATGGAGGACGGAATTAAATAGCTTCTGAAGGACTTCAAGTACCGGTTTTCCACCCGCTTTCAGAAGCTCCGCTGCAATTCCATCCTCGCCTGGGGCCTTGCCGTTTTTAAGGTGCTGAAGAGCCATTCTAATCTCGCTCAGACTGACGTCCGAAATATCATCGGAATAATGTCGGATAAGACTCGCTGTTGGATCGTTACTCACACTTGCGTGTGGCTCCAATGATGACGTGTACAGCTGCCCATAGAACCGCTCAATCTCACTCAAAATCTCAGGTGCCCCGGAAACGATGCTGCCACATTCGGTCTTCAACTTTGACAGTTGGCTCTTTGTGGCAGACAGATCTCTGGCTAAGACTTTGGAGCCTTGATTCCGCTCGATCGCTTCTTCAATACGAGCTGTATTGAAGTTGCGTAAGTCCCGCCGCATGCATTTGGAGATCTGTCTGTTCAGTTGCCTGTATGCTGTCAAATCTGTTGAAGAATGTAGCTTCATCTCCCGTCTAACAACCATGAGATTAAGAGTGTGATCGGAGAGTTTTTGTGTTCTTCTGCAGCGGGTCTTGCAGAACTTAGCTCCGACCGCATGGACAGTTTCCACGCCGCCGGTGACTGGGGTATTTGCCATAGTTGCCACGCTTGGCGAGCGGGTTGGCAACCGCAGTTTTTTTATTGTATTTTTGCTGTTATCAGGAAGATGCTGCTGCCCATCTCCTGCCTGTTTCCCTTTGTCGCCTTTTACGACACCCACGGGAAGTTATGGGGCAGTGGATATTCTTAACCGCCACTACACGGCAACGGCAATATGTATAATACCAGCCAAAACAGCACACTGCTATAAAAGATTAAGTAATTAATATACCTGACTAGATTTATTGCAGCGTAATTTTCCAAAAAAATATCAATTCGATGAAAAATTTGAAATAGATTTACATATAAAACGTAGCGGTTATAATTATACCTTTGAGTGTCATGTTACGCAATTTTATTTACAATTTACGCGGTTTTTTTATGAGATTTTTACGTTTATATACGTACAGAAAGCTCATTCTTATTATTCTGCTTAAATATACCATTGAATTAAAGTTCTTACGTACCTCGTTACGCGTAAATATTTTATAATATGTATAAACATAACTGTTACCTACCGTTACAGCCTATTAAAGTCCACTGCTGAACATAGACCTCCCCAATAGATTGCCTCATTGGGGGATATTTGCCATAGTTGTCACGTTTGGTAAGCGGGTTGGTAACCGCAGTTTTTTTTAAGTCCATATTAGGAAGACGCTGCTGACCATCACCTGATTATCTGCCTCTGTGGCCTCTTACGACACCCACGAGATAATATGTAGCAGTGGATATTCTTACACCGCCACTACACAGCAAATAACCACAACATACATAAATAAACATAACATAAACAATTAATCCGGCGACCATGGTGCTTCCATGGGTTCGAGCTTTAGAAGTATTTGATTGAATTTGTCCTATAAATCGTTTGATAGGTATTATCAAGATGTTATTGTTTATTTTATTTGCCGATTGAAGTTGTCGAAGAAACTGAAACCAAAAGTGTAAAAGTGAAACCACATGTTGCACATAAAACGGTAAAGAAATTTAAAACGAAAATCTGCCTTTTTATTTTCATTTATTTTATTTTGGTTTATCTGTAAAGGTCGTAACTTTAAATCTAAAATACCAAGAATTAAAGCAAGTGGCTGCGAGTGTATATTGTGTAATAATTACATTAGTAGTTATATTACACTAGAAACTATGCGCTTATTTGCGTCGGTCGCAAGGCTGGGTGCTCTTTGTAGTTTATTTGCGTGTGTCGCGAGTCGCTGCGGGCGTTCACACGGTCTCAGTGTTGCCAGCTAATTTCTCCCCTGATTACCACAACCAGGCTGGAAAAATGCTTGCCATTTAAAAAATTTCACTCAAAATAGCAAAGTAAAGAAGTCGGCTTGTTAAATTAATTAATGTTAACTCGCTGTTGCGAGTTAATTAACTCGTTTTCGGTTGTAAGAATGAAGGTTCAAAAGAAATATTATGGTAATTACGCTCCTTGTATAACGTAACAGGCTGTTGCCGCGAAGTTTATTTTATTTAAAACTTAATGCTACAGATGTATAAATAATAGTATTATAATAACAACTGCCCTTTGTAAATCTATTGCTCTTATCTGATATAAAACTTCTGCTATGAAGCAAGAGTTCAGGTACAGTGCCAGAAAACAGGGAAAGAAATACAATATCAGAAAAATGTTATATCACCATCATCATTCGAGCGCAATCGGTTAACAGCTGGACACGGCTAACTTTTCCAGTTAGGAAGAAGAATACATGCTTGGCAAGAGGATTAGAAATCGCAATGCCACATATTTATACCTCTGTCTCTTTTTATTGCCGGTTGACTGAATATTTCAATAGCTATACGAGATAGCTATTCCACCATCTGTCGGAGCCACTACAAAATCTTCTTGGTATATCCCTTAGTCATCGCAACTCCCTAGAAGTATTGTGTTCGAATTACAATCATTTCGGCTAAAAAAAGCTTTGAAACAGTTATCAAGACAGGCTTTTAATATTAATTTTGAAATATGAACCTGGTAACATTGTTAGGAACGTGTACATATTCCGTGGTATACACATTGAACGCGCCAGCGCCGCCTGCGCTATTTCCGCACAAATACCGATCCCGCGCTGATAGTGTTCGCGGTGCTTGCAACCCGCTCATGCACGCTCACAAATTACCAGTACTTCATTTTTTACCCTTTGCGACATATTTCGATTTGTATCTGCCATATTATTGTACACATTCTTCTTTCGTTGTAGTACTTAACACTTTCACTGTCCGATTTTCAGACTCAATAGTAAGACAATAATATATTCTATCTCTTTTCTTTTTTATACTATTATGAGCTAGTTCTTGACTACTGTTCCACCGGATGGTAAGTGGTGATGCAGCTGAAGATGGTGAAGCGCACCGACTTAGCTTCTCGCTAGCAATCGAGAGAAAAATCTCATTCTTTCCATTGTTGGCCATAATAACGTTTTCACTTTACTTTTGTCTTATTATAAAAATGTTTCTTTTTGTAAATTTTTTCAAGGGAGTATAGAGATTGATAAGGAAATGGAATAACATATCTTAGAGCTCGTTCTCATTTTCTTCTTCTTCAATTTCAAAGTCCATTATCATTATAAAGTTATGAGCTACCACGGCTCTCCGGAAAAACCAAACCTAAAAGAAACCTGCGTCCAGCAATGGGACTTATACTTTGCTTAAGTAATACATAACGTTAAAAATGTCTTTCTACGCAGATGTTATTTATATATAAAGGTGACAAGCGAGCACACAGTTCGCATGATGCTAAGTGCTTGGTGTGGCCCATAGACATCTACATCTATCCTCGATTACGAATCATGACGGCTTCGTGGCGCAGTGGCTTAGCAATGAGTTGTTGCGCCGGGGCCGCGGTTTCGAATCCCGCACGGAACAAGATATTTGTATGGCCTACGAATAATTGTTCCGGGTCTGGATGTTTATCCTCGTGCAATTTATGTTTGTAAACTGCCTCCACGATACAGGATAAAATCCTAGTGTGGGGGTAACATTTTAAAGAAGAAAAAAAATATGCAGATATATATAACCTTGAGGACTAAGATGCAACGCCTCGTTTCCAGTAAAAGGGGTCTCCGGTTCTCTACACTCAACATACAAAACACAGCAGTGTTAAGCTGCTATTTTACGCTGGTATTATGTGAGAGCGAGGTTTTTCCCGGTCGAGCCGACAGCTCCGCGATGTTAGCATCTCATGTGCGGAATTTCGATTTACCAATTATACCATCTGAAAGGTTAGAAATTAGTTTAAAATAGGTCAGTTGATCTTATTGATTGATCAGCGTTAGAAACATTTGTATTAAGGGTTAAATTTTTTAAGTTCGTTGAGAATTAATAATAACTAAACAAAACAAAATTTAGCTGCCATTTACATTCCATGACTTTCCACATGATAGATGAAAGTTTTAAAAATAGATTAAGTTGAACAATTGATATTTTCAAAAGTTATCGTGTTTACGACACCATGTGGACTTGATAAACCTACACCACCAAAGAGGTGTGCGTAAGTGCTCACTGCCCTGATACAATTAACCGTCCCAAAGCATGCGCGTTACGACAATGCCAACTTATTTAATTTTTTAAATATTGAATTAAACGGACCAAATATTTATAAAAGCTGACCAATTATCAGCGAATGCTTCCCGATCCTTCGCGAATTTTTTATTTTTTTCGCGCACGAGGTGCTAAAACTTCTCAATGACCTTGAAAAACTTTAAACCTTAATAAAATGTTCCTATCGCTGACCAATTAATAAGATCAACTGACCTTTTATGACTAATTTCTGACCTTCCAGATGGTATAATTGGTAAATCGAAATTCCATACATGATCTGCTAATATCGCGGAGCTCGAGCCGACCTATTCGTGCTACAACTATACAACTAAGATAGCTGCAGTATGGCTCTACCACGTACAAAAGTCAAAGTTACAGCCTATATACATCCCAATGCTGGGCACGGGCCTCCTCTATTCTATTGATCATTTATCACACATAAATTGGGAAAGCATAATTACCTTAGTTAACCGACAATTGAAAGCATTGTGGCGTTTTAGCATGCATTTAAACTAACCTATATACTGCACAAATTTTATATTAACACCGCATAATATAGAACATTTAAATTATCAGAAGAAGGAAGAAAGCAAAAGAGGAAAATATAATAATATATTATTTTTCATCGGCGTTTATTTTAATATAAATATTTACTTGTCGACAGGTGCGACAAGAATGCGGGTCTCCAACAACGATAGATATTTCTGGTCTCACAGCACCGACTCCAACACCTGGAGCAGCCAGGCGTGATGCTTTACGAGCTCCCCCTCCTGACACTGAGCTCCTACAATTTGCTGCTACCCTGGCTGCTAGTAAGAAAATCTTCTCAAGCTTAGCTGATAAGCTATGCGATGAACCTGACTTTGCAAATGAAGGGAATTCAGAATGTTGGAATGGCGAATCGGTTGGAGAGTAAGTAGCAAATACACTCTTAACAGTAGCTTACTTTTACAACTTCACTTATTAATTATATTTAAAAAAAAAGCCAAACACAGTCATAATTGAATATGCTTAAAATTTACATGGAGCTAACGTATAACTTAACTTAAAAAGTATGTCCTTTTTATCAATTTAACACGTCATGGATCCAGTTAATAACTTCCTTTCTTCCTTATCTTTCGAAGTCGGTTAAAAAGTACTGAGAAATGAGAAACTTACTTCGTTAACTTTTTATATGCCGTCTGGGACTATTAAAAATCTATAATATAACTCACTGGAGTAAATATTTAAAATAATCTAATTTCTTCTCTAAGCAGTTTTAAACTACATTATAAAGGAAGCACTTAAAATAATCAAGTAGCAATGTTTTGTGAAAGTAAATAATTTTTGTGACTTATCCAGGTACACAAAATCACTAGTGGCTTCAGCATCGATCAGCGATCAAAAATACAATCCCGAGATTACTGCAGGCTCGAAGCAGGACTTAAGGGTAGCCGCCCTAGGAGACAAACTGCGACAGGCTAGACAAGTGAGTACCTACAAAAAAAATTGTCGTAAAATTTATTGCATTTATCAGCTTAACTAACTTACAAAGAGATTTACTAAGGAGCTTAGAACAATTATGCACGTTTCACTACTGTGTATTGCACATAGTAGTTTATTAAAAGTATAGTATTGATGATTAAAAACAAAACCTAATTTCATCGCTATTCACGCTGGCTTTAATAAGATAACTGGATATCACATTACTTGAGTGAATATCATATAATCATTTAATATCATGTTTTACATCAACGAGGTAATAAATTACTTTTTTGTGCTGAGCAATGTAATGATAATAAATCGGAAACCAGTTCGCAAATACATCCTTAGAACTATCTACGAGTAACGGAGCTGCATGACACGTCACTATTAAATATGTTAATAAATTTTGGCTTTTTGTTGTAGTCTTAACAATTTTATTGGAAGGGAAGAATTAATATGCATAAAGTATTGTTAGATCGTCACCTGATATTTCGTTCAGAGTAATTGTATGTTATACTAGCTATCCGTCCCGGCTTAGCAAGGTGATTCATGGATCTCGACAATAGAACTAATTGTGAATCCATCCAGGTACCCGCTCAAACACACATATATATATATATATATATATATATATATTTACTCCTAAACTACTGAACTGATTTCAATGAAATTTTGCACACTGTGTGCAGTTTGGTCCAACTTGAGAGTTAGGATAGTTTTTATCCCGATAAGTGACCCTCAATTTTTTTTATTGCTAATTTCAGGAGTTTCTTTTTGGGAAAGAAAATGGTCGTCCGGAAAGGGCAGAACACGTCTGCGTGGTCAGCTATATATATATATATATATATATCTTCTTAATTGTTTAGTGAAAAGAATATCTGCCATAGTCACTACGCTTGGTAGGCCCGGACAACCGCAGTTTTTTATTGTCTATTTGTTATTAAGAAGACGCTGCTGCCCTCTGTCGCCTCTTACGACCACGATACGATATGGAGTAGTGGATAATATGGGATGGCGAATACTATAAATTAATACAATTAATTAATTAGATCTAGTTTATAATATACCTTTGTAGCTTGAAATCCTCGATATAATAATAAGGCAATATAGAATTGATGAATCATTAAAAAAGTATTCCTACGAGTTTAATATTTAAATATTCAAAGTGAAAAGATCCTTTACCTAGTAACATTGCCTCTTTGAATAGTTGTCGTTTTTAGAGAGAGATCACTAGTTAAAAGGATTGATTCACCTTTTCAATCATTCTTTAAGCTCTCGAAGGAATGTAATACTTGGTGTATCAAGGTGTCAGACAAATTGTAACAAAGACCCAATATGCCGGTTTCGTATTTTTCATATTTTTGCATTGTATAATGACTATTATAAATGGTATTGCTCGCATGGAACGGCCACGCTCTCACAGAATGACAGCGTATAATATTTCGTTAACGCTGCTGTGATACGTATATGAATGTAGAGAAACAAAGACCCTTTTCTACCGACTTCAAAAAGAGACGGTACTCAATTCGACTGTATGTTTTTCATGTGTGTTACCTCATAAATTTTTACTGGGTGAACCGATTACGATGATTCTTTTCTTATTTGAAAGCTGGTGCTTCATATGTGGTGCCATATAAATCAAGATCTGACCAATTGTTTTTGAGTTATTATTAATAATCTATATTGAAGCCGGCTGTACAAAATTTTTAATTTTAAATTATAATACTAACGAGACATTAGATTTTAGTCTTCCCACGGCAACGTTTCTGCATTTTCATTTCGAGGATAGATTTGGGTATCTATGGACCACAAAATCTACTTACCATCATAGTTAGGATATAATAATTTAAAATAAAATATTTTGTACAGCCGACTTAAATATAAGTTATTAAGAATAACTCAAATAACTCAAAAACTATTGTTCTGACCTTAATCAAATTCATATGGGATCACACGAGAAGTATCAGCTTTCATATAAAAAAAGAATCATCGAAATCGGTCCACCCAGTAAAAAGTTATGAGGTAACACATATAAAAAAAAAAAAAACATACGCGTGGAATTGAGTACCGTCTCCTTTTTGGAAGTCGGCAGAAAATACTTCTTATTCTTTTCTTGTTCCGAACTTCACGAGTAGCAACTTCGTAACGTTAAGCAAAGTTTAGGGTGACCCAATCACTAAAAGAAGTGACGAACTGGTAAGAGATGCAGGAAATTGATGGACGCAGGTGTCTCAGGATCGTGTTTATTCTCAGCCTATGTACACTAGTGGACTTGTAAAGGTCTGTAATGATGATAGTAATGATGATGATACTAAAATTACTTTGTTTTGTTAGTTGCTGGTCTCCCACTCATGGGGAAGTGCTCCAGCGGCAGAAGCGTTCATGCAAGGTGACGAGGCCGGCGATGAAGGGTCAGGCTCGGGCCGAAGCTATACAGACGACGATGCAGCTTATGACGCTGAGGGCTCTGGTGAGGAAGGCTCTGGAGAAGAGGATGTTGGTGCGTATAAAAAAGTTATTCTCCATACATAATTCTTATTTACTTTTTATTACAAATTCATAGAATGCCAGCTTGGAAGAACAGCATCATGTTGCTGTGTTTCGTATGGTGTTGGTGGGTTACGAGAATCCTTAGTCCTCATGGATGCATTCGCACCTGCATTTTGATTCGGAATCGAGGATAGATGTGAGTGTCTATGGGCCTTAGCATCTGTTTATGATGTGATCTGGGTGCACGTTTACCAGCCTTACTACTGTAAAAAAGACGCAGCGCAACCTGCTTACTGCAGACGAGGTTCTGACACAAAATAATGGCGGGTAACCAATTTAAATATTATAATTATTAAAAACGAGTCGTGGTAGCGCTCGCTGTTAATTTCACAGTATGCGAGCAACCCGGGTTCGATCCCTAATGGCGCTAATGAAATTGTTAATTGCAATTTTAAGTGCTGATTTACCACGTACTCGGCGGTGAAGGAGAACATCGCGTGAAAACCTGTATGTCTGAGAAATTAATAAAAATATATATATATTGAAAACATGTGAAGTTCGCCAACACGCTCTGGAGCAGCTCGGCGGACACTTACTTGCCCTATCTCTCAGAAAAGAGAGGAGGCATGTTACCAGCAGTGGGACGTATATAGGACGTAATTTTAACTTTAACTTTAATTAATTTAAGTATAGTAACAGCCTACATACAAGTACGTCCCACCGCTGGGCACTGACCTTCTCTTGGATACAAATCCTTCGAACTGGTGATGATAAACATTATTAAAATTGCGACGATATCAAATCTGGCGCTTCTTAATCCTTCTAAGGTCCAGAATACTTAACGTGTAACACGTTAAATATTCTGTGGTATGGTCAGGTTTTCCAAGAATATGTTATAGCGCCCTCTTGATAAGTGCTATAAGCGGACGCTAAAAGCCGATTGAGAAACCTTTATACGGCTTTAGATTAATCGGCATACTTATCGTGTTTGCTTCAAGTATAATATTCTTGAGCAGTGAAAGCAGCAACTGCAACAACAAGTTCTTTTAAACTTCGAAATATGTTTTCTAATAACGAAAATGTTTCGGAAACATTGTTCAGCGTACCAATACGAATTTAATATAGTTTTATAAAAGTTTAAATTCTGTAAATTATGTGCTAATAATAATTAGGATAATAATTAAAAATCCTTCTTCAGTAACTATATCAAAACCAAAAGAGAGGGATCTTCGCAGATCGATCTATAGCGGAACCTAAAATAAAGCGTGATAGCTCACTGGAGTCTCGCCTCAAATAACACAGTACCCGAGTAAACATAGTTCGAACCCTGCCAGCTCTATTGATGTAATAATTGCAATAAACTGTTAATTGAAGTCTACCGTAATAAGTCCGCCAGTCAATTGAAACATTCGGGGTAAATTCTTCTTAAAATTGGTGAGACTCACATCTTGGCGTGGACTGACATGAGCTTATAAAAAATAAAGGTAGACAATATCTTTATTTTTTATTGAAAACAAAATACCTTTACAAACCATTGACTAATATATTTTTTTATTTCAACAGGAAGCAGAACATATGTACACGAAGACAATTCGTACTCGTCGACGGAAAAGACATCTACCGCGGCCACTAAGTCGCGACCTCTGCTCCCAGTCACGTTTGCTGTAGCCGTGTTCGCGCGTCTCGTCAGCTGCCTCACTTAATCACGCCACTGAGGCCCTTTGACCCCTGTGACCCTATTTCTGGACTAATCGAGTGCACCACAACTGAGCCGTGTGCAAGTCCCCATATCATTTCTGTGCAGTGATGTGTGTTTCGGATGTTCTTCGACTTCAGTAGCTGTGCGACTTAAAAGACATATGACAAATTCCCAGTTAGTTAGTGATGAAATTTTTAATGAACCTGTAGTTTAAGCCCTACAGTAGCTAGTCCCAAAACTAGTGTTAGCTCGACACAAGCTTTCTTGTTTACATCGTAATGTAGGGTTTGTAATCGAATCTCTTATTTAATGCAAAGAACAACGCTTGGATATCTATATCATACTAAAGTCTGCAATTGTACAGTGCATATCATGTGTTTTCTATATATTTTTTGTACATATATTTCTAAATTTATGTAGTCATAGTTGAATATATACTTCGTAACAGAAGCTATTACTTCTGCATTTAATTACGTTGTGAAAATATTGTCGAAATAATACGATATTATTATTTAAAGAATCTTTAATAATTGTTAAATTATAGCAGATTGGCAATAATATTATGAAAAAAGTATAAAGTTTAGTCGAAAGTGATAAAGATTTAATAAAGGTCGACTGTACAGATATGTAAATACCTAAAATCCTACTGGTCTAGGTGCATAGCTAGGAAACATGTTTTGTTGCCATATTAATGTTACGAATATTTTAATTTATGATTATTAATTAAGTCATAATTTAATCAAATAATGTTATGTGATACAGAATTAGTATTTTAAGTTAATGTGACGTTCTTTATGTCCCATATATATTGTAATATTATTCTTTGGAAGAGTTATTGTGTACTATAATCTATTTCATTAAATTAATGGCAATAAATATTTGTAGTGCATTATTTTATATATTTCTAAAGGGCCTATATCAAAATGTGTTGGCAAAATATGCTGATATAATATTCCTTAACATCAGAAAATAAAAAGATTTCCTTTTAAAAATTAAATGTAATGAATTCTCCTGCTATATAAATTATGTCAAGTGAAAGGAAGTTGTATTGTAATATTAAAAAAAAAATCTTTAAATTTGTTAGCACGTTTTGAATTTATTTCTGTGTCCCTTTATTAGTACATCTATATTTACTAATTTTTCTTTTTTGTTTTATAAGTAACTTAACAGTCAATTACATCTCCTTTTATAATATAGCCCGACTGGAAACTCAAATTAATAATAATAATGAGTATTAAAACTATTAAAATACTTCATGCATTCTGCAAAGTATGCACTATCCTTCAATGACAAAAAGAACACAACATTTTAGGTACTGTTATATACTTGTGTTTGTAGATGTCTGCAAATAAATCGATTTGTTTAAAAATGTAAAATATATAGATATAATAAACGAATAATATTTAACTATTTGTGCTTTATAATGTAGAAAGCCATCATTTAATGATGAGCTTAAATTGTATTGTAAATTTATTGGATTACTATAGTGATTATCATTATTGTTAACTCTCCAAAACGTTATTTAGTAATTCTATATGTTAAAAGAAGTTTCTCATGAATGCGCTTCAAAGGAAGATATCAACCAATTAAAGTTCTTGAATGCACAATCTCGAAAATATTATGTATCTTTTTAGTTCATCGGATATCTGTTATAATTTTATATGTATTGTTTCAACGTTACACGAACTCTATTATTTGTAATAAAAATACTCAACTTAATGCAAGTTGTTCAAGAAAATAAATCAATTTGGAAATATTGCCCAAAAACAAAGACAAAAAAAATTATGCATATTATTAGATGATATTATTAGACATTGAATAAAATTAATTTTACGGATTATCCGTAAAATTAATAGCGTTTGATTTGACTTATTTTTACTTATTTTAATCGTTGGGAATGAATAAGTGAAAATGAGTCGAATCAATACGCGATACACTCCGTTAAATTAGATTCATTCAATGCACGCGAATATGTTGCGAAATAAGTGCTGTATTGATTTGCGTCCACCCTAATGGCTGATGGACACCGCAAATGCCCGATTTCTTTAGGTTTTGCTCATCGTTACGATAGCGCCTGTAAAATGGTTTTAATAACAAACTATTCGCATAACAACTTACGTTGAATATAATTATAACTTTAAGCCGTCATATGTAACTGAAACAGTATTTTGTTTTCTTTTTTTTTTTTTGGCCACTTTGAATATAAAAAAAACATTTTTAAATTAAGAAAACCAGGCATCCGTCGATCGCAAATTGTTTTAATAATGATTAATTACTTTGATACATTACTCTTAGACAAAGCCAACTTCTTTCTCGCCGGTAAGTTAACAAGAAATGTATCTTGAACGATTTGTAAATATTATTGGACAGATAGTGTGTTTATATTATGGAAATAAACTCTGTACCATATTCCGATTGTTTTAATTTGAGATCCACTAAGGTAGACACTAATCTATTTTAATAGAATAATGGTGACAAACGAGCAAACAGTCTAACTGATGGAAAGTAGGTGCTGTGACTTATAGACATCTACTTCTATCCTCGATTAGGAATCAAAATGCAGATGCGTTGTCACCCCAGACACAGCGGTGACACTCTCTGTACGTGAGAGTTGAAGCGCCGGTGACATTAGGCCGGAGCGTGTAACGCTAGGGTTGATACCGAACCGAAATGGAATATTATAGACTTGTGCCAAAGAAGATACATAGTAGGTATATGTTATATAATGTAAACTTATGTATTTAGATAGTGAAGGATACGATCAATTTTAAATCAACTTTTATTAAATATCTTTACAGATGGGGAAAATTAAAATTTCCGACAAAACAAAATATGCACGACAGTTAATGGTAATCTTAGATAATAATTAACCAACACTTATTATTTCAGTACGCAATAATCAGTATTACCTACTACCCTTTAAAAATTACTTACTCTTATATATTTTTGGCTTTTTCGATGACTTTTATGATTTTTATTATTAATTCTAACAATCGAAAAAATTCGTAGCCGCATGCATAGTTTTTTTAGAAAATCCATAGGGAAGCAAAGATAGATAGATAGATAGATAGATAACACTTAAATAAATGTGGTACAATGGGTGGTCTTATTGCTGAGAGCAATCTCTTCCAGACAACCTTTGGACGGACAGGTTTGCAAGAAAACAATAAAAACGTGTGTGGTTTGGCGACAAAAATAACATTGTTTTTATTAAAGCCGTAAAATAGAAATACAGAATGGTATATAAGTACATAGATAAGATAAATACAAACATACATATTAATATGTATGTATTATATATATATATATATATAAAATTACAAATATATACTTTACAACTATTATACGAATATATAACATAAATGTGCCATACATATAAATAAATATTGTAACTAAATAGAGGTAGAATAATTATATACAAAGGAATAGGCATTATTTTTGTATAAAGCGCAGCCCTCAGCCAGGGCAGTCGGCGACGGCCCGTTCCACGCCCCGCGCGCCTCTTAAGGCGCCCACACACATCCACACACATACACAAAGCCCCAAGTGATTTTACGTGCACACATGCTTAAATGTCGTTTCTTTTCGCGTAGTGTATATATTCTTTGCCCCAGAGGACTAAAATGGAATGGCTGCTTTTTCTAGTATAAAGGGTCTCCGGTTTACTACACTACACTGAACTGCTATTTCAGGCTGGTATTCTGTGAGAGCATGGACCTTCCCCGGTCGAGCCAAGGCATTCGTGCTACAACTTTAACATAGTTGCAGCCAACATATCCTGTATGCAATGTATAATCAAATGTATATTATGACCAGTGGCAGATTAACCTCAAGGCAAACTAGGCACATGCCTAGCGGCGCAAGGTCAAAACGGGCGCGTGCAGAAAACTTTAGACAAAAAAAAAATTCGCCGAACTGGTTCCTCCTACATCGCCCCCACTCTCTCATCACATTTTTCATTCACGCTCACCTGCTTTCATGCACGGCACCACCACAGTTTACGACTCGTACGGCTTCTTTGATAGTTAAGCTTAAGTTAGTTTATGACGATAGTACGTCAGTATGAGTGGCATATAAATTAACGTACACGACTACCCCAGGAGGCTACCAGCACCCCTAGAGAATCCACGACCATGTTATTCCACTCCTGAGCGTGGGTGCTCAGGCTGCCCCGCGTATTCTGGGGGTGGGGGGGGGGGGGGTTGGGCAAAATTCCGCTCAAAAATATAAGTGCTCGGGGAAAACTCACCAACAATACCAAGGCGACCCCCGCCACGCTATCCGTGAATTTTGCAACATCAGCGGACTTCACTCGAAACTAAACGCCGTTCACTACCATCTCGAGACGGTGAAGCCGGCCTTGCTCTTTCTGACCGAGACGCAGGTGTCCTCTCCGGCTGATACATCGTATCTGTCCTACCCGGGATACAAATTGAAGCACCCCATTGTGCCTCTGGCTGGAGTTTGCGTGTACATCAGAGAGGACATCTGTTCTCGACGCCACGGCAGTCTTGAAGGTTCGGACCTGTCCATCCTTTGGCTACGCGTAGACAGGGACGACCATCCGCGCGTCTATGGGTGCCTCTATAGGTCCCATAGCGGTAATGCCGAAACAGACCGACTCATCGACCACGTCCAAATGGCTACAGATTCCTTGCTACAACAGGTCCCATCCGCAGAGATCGTGATCCTTGGCGATTTTAACGACCACCATGCCAAATGGCTTGGTTCACGTTTAACCGATCATGCGGGGAGATCTGTTTATGACTTTGCCTTGGCATATGGTCTGACACAACTGGTTACTTCGCCTACGCGGATTCCAGATGTGAAGGATCATACACCTTCCCTGTTGGACCTTCTGCTGACCTCTCATCGGGACGGATATCAGGTTTCCGTCGATGCCCCTCTCGGCTCTTCGGACAGTGTGGTGCCACTCACGCTCCTCTCGCGGTTGCGTTTTGCAGGTTGCCGCCGTGTTTGGCATTACAGGTCGGCGGATTGGGACGGAATGCGGTCTTTCTTTGCATCCTACCCATGGGTTTGCTTCTCGCCGGATGGTCCCAGCACTGTTGCTGATTCTGTCACTGATGTGGTGCTACAGGGTATGGAACTATTTATTCCATCATCTGTGGTACCCATCGGAGGCAGATCTCAGCCTTGGTTTGGTCGCTCCTGTAAGACTGCATTACGCAGTAAGCAGAGGTGTTATCAAGCCTAGGCTGCGGCTTCGGCGACTCGGGATGTAAACACCAGCACACTTAAAAAGAAGTATAACTTCGCCTCCAGGTCCTTCAAAAGAGTTATTGTCAAAGCAAAGTCAGTGCACATAGGCAGAATTGGCGAGAAACTAGTTCGCCTTCCTTCGGGAACCCGTGCATTCTGGTCTCTCGCCAAGGCTGTCCAAGGGAATTTCTGTAAGCCATCACTATCATCTCTGCACAGGGAGGACGACTCACTGGCCCAAGCCGCAAAAGACAAAGCCGACCTTTTAGGCTCCCTTTTTGCGTCCAACTCGACTCTTGATGACGAGGAACAACACCGCCGACCATTCCGCGGTGTGAGTGCTCCTTGACGGATGTGCTGTTCTCACAGCGCTCGGTTGCAAAGCACTCCTCTCCCTGGACATCCAGAAGTCAAGTGGGCCTGACGGAATCCCCCCCAATTGTGCTGAGGACGTGTGCTCCGGAGTTGGCACCGGTCCTAACGCGTCTTTTCCGGTACTCCTACTCCCAAGGCGTAGTCCCGAATTTATGGAAGACAGCTTTTGTCCACCCGATCCCTAAAAAAGGCGACCGCTCAGACCCGTCCAACTAGGCCTATGCCTATCGCCATCACCTCGTTGTTCTCCAAAATAATGGAATCCATTATTAACTGCCAGCTCATGCGGTACCTTGAGGATCACCAGCTGATTAGTGACCGCCAATACGGTTTTCGTCGGGTTTGATCAGCTGGTTAACTTCTTGTCTACCTGACCCATAGATGGGTGGAGGCAGTAGAGTCCAAGGGGGAGGCGTTGGCCGTTAGTATGGACATTGCGAAGGCCTTCGATCGGGTTTGGCACAAAGCGCTTCTTTCGAAGCTCCCTTCCTATGGGCTTCCCGAAAAATTTTGCAATTGGATCACCAGCTTCTTTGCAGATCGGAGCATCAAGGTCGTTGTAGACGGTGCATGCTCCGACTACAAACCTATTAACGCTGCTGTTCCACAAGGCTGTGTGCTATCACCAACGCTGTTTCTTCTGCATATCAATGATATGTTGCTAACTGGTAACATTCATTGATATGCGGATGACAGCACTGGTGATGCTTTATACACCTGCCGTGCCAATATTTCTCGGGAAAACGTCGCTGAGTACCGGAACAAACTTGTGTCTGAAGTCGAGTCTTTGCTGAACAAAGTCTCGGATTGGGGGCGACTAAATTTAGTCCAGTTTAATCCTCAGCAGATACAAGTTTGCGCGTTTACCGCTAAACAGAACCCCTTTGTCGTATCTCCTCAGTTTCAAGTCACTCCCATTCTTTCCTCAGCCAGTATCGGAATCCTCGGAGTCGACATATCGAGTAACGTGCAGTTTCGTGGTCACTTGGAAGAGAAGGCCAAATTGGCCTCTAAAAAGCTTGGCGTGCTCAGCAGAGCGGGACAGTATTTCATGCCGGCACACCGCCTGTAACTTTACAAGGCGCAGGTTCGGCCTCACATGGAATACTGTTCCCATCTCTGGGCAGGGGCGCCCCAGTGCCAGCTCCTTCCACTTGACCGCATCCAGGGCAGAGCGGCTCGAATCGTCGACGACCGAGTCCTTTCCGATCGGATTCGTTGGCACTGCGAAGAGATGTTGCATCCCTTTGCATTTTCTTTCGCATCTACCACGGGGAGTGCTCTGTGGAATTGTTCGGATTAATCCCAACCGCCAAATTTCATGAACGCACATCGCGGCAGAACTCTCGATACCATCCACACCATCTGTATGATTGGCGGTCCACCACTGTGCGATTTAAAAGATGTTTTCTTCCTCGCACGACTTCCTTGTGGAATCTATTGCCATCAGCGATTTTTCCGGACCGATACGACTTAGAGACCTTCAAGAAAAGAGCCTACTCCTTTTTAAAAGGCCGGCAACGCATCTGCAATTCCCCTGGTGTTGCGGTTGTTCATGGGCGGTGGTAGACACTTACCATCAGGTGAGCTGCATGCTCGTTTGCCCCCTCTCCTAAAAAAAAATGACGTGTTGTTAATTTAGCAGTTTATTACACACACTGAGTTTAATTAGAAAATAGTGCCGGCGGTCCGAACGTGGTTCGAGGTAGAGCCAAGCTGCAGCTATATTAATAGTATAATAAAAATTTTTTAGGCCCTTTTTACTGGAAATGAGGCATTCCATCTTAGTCCTCACGGTTGACAACGCATCAGCATTTTGATTTTTTATTGAGGATAGATGTAGATGCCTATGAGTCACAACAAACACTTACCATCAGGTGAAGGTGGAGGTGTGTGCTCGTTTGTCAACTTATCCTATAAAAAATGTATCATATTTGGAACGTACAATATTATAAATTATAATGTAGCTTATCAGCAAAATAAGTAGTTACAAATAGTGCCGCTAGAGAGGTGGCCGATGAGGTGCCAGCCTATATTTAATCCCCATCTGCTTATAGCTTCTGAAAGATGACGGTAAAACTATAAAGTGTACGCCAGGCGTAAAATACACAGACCGGCAACGGGTAGCTGGGAATGGGCAAGTGAAATTTTTTTCTTACTGACTTTCTGGACGACGAGAAAAAACGACAACAGCCCATGAATGCTTTTGTAGCTGTTTTTGTTGCTTAATGTTCGTCGATTAATACAACATTTTAAAATATATCGAAATTGATTCGAATTCGATACTCTTATATAAATATCGATATATCATCTATTAAAAATATTGACGATATATGTATATCGATATATTTATGAGTAAATATCGATATTTCGACATATCGATATTTTTACTAAACCTACGGGAAGCGGCAGCAAAGTTGCGATACGTCACCTACCAGGCTTGACGACTAAGGCCAATCCTCTCTTCGACGGCCGGCTCTATGCCCAGCACTGGGATCTTAAGATCTGATGAAGAAGAAAAATCAAATGTTGAGCATAAAACCCACCAAACATGAAGTATTTACACCACGTTGTCACAGAATACCAGCGTAAAATAGCAGCTTAATGCTGCTGTGTTTCGTATTGTGAGTGTAGAGAACCGGAGACCCTTTTTACTGGAAACGAGGCATTCCATCTTAGTCCTCAACACATCTGCATTTTGATTCTCAATTGAGGATAAATGTAGATGTCTCTGGGCCACAGCATCTACTTACCATCAAGTGGACTATGTGCTCATTGGTCACGCTTATTCGATAAAAAAGACCATAGTTTAAGCCCAAAACTACCAATAACGTTTTGTAATAAGATGGAAAAGATCTTTACGAGTTTAAAATGGAACGTGAAACGTTCAATTCGCTTTAGTACGCAATATGCAGATGAAAGATGCAACAGAATGCAACAGAGGACATGGCCTCCTTGCTAAATATTTTATTCATGCAGACCATTGTTTCATAGTTAGGACAGCGTCAGCACTATTATTACGTCAATGACTGTATGTTGCATGTAACAATATGAAACTGCGAACTGCGTTTATATTTTTCTCAGTTTGTAGTACAAATTATATTTATAACTAAAAATATTGATGACGAGTTTTCTATGTAATACTAACGACCCGCCCCGGTTTCGCCTGAACCTGTTAATGTGACGATATTTAAATTTAATGTAATCATCTAAAACCATTTATTTAATAGATAATTCGATTTCTCAAAAAAAAGTTTTTCGAATATGTTATAGAGTAGATTGCTCCTGGCATTGCTTTCTATCTGTTTGTAAAGTTTAATTACAATCGGTTCGGCCATTCCGAAAGAGTAGCCCAGACAGACAGACAGGCAAAAATTTTAAAAATAGTTATTCATTACCCAATTACACGCAAATAACTCCCTGAGCTCAACTAAAGGCAGTTATTTCGCTATTACAGATAGAAACTTAAATTTTATTTATATGTGTAGATTATATGCTTCTTTTGTGCCTTAAGGTAAGAAAAAAAATCATAAAACTTAAGTGCTGGTTACGTCATCTTCTTACTCACTCCTTACTTACGCATATCAGCCTTGACACAATCCATCAATCTTTTCTTAGGCTTTCCTTTATTCTTATATCCGTCCACTTTCATAGTAAACATTTTTCTTGTCTTTACATAACATTTTTATACGTGTAGAGTATAGTGTACTCTTTAGATTTTTATTCGTGGTAGAACCACGCTGCAGCTATATTATGGTTGTAGCACGAATGGGTCAGCTCGACCGGGGAAGGACCACGCGTATGGTGAGTGTAGAGAACCGGAAACCCTTTTTACTGGATACGAAGCATTCCATCTTAGTCCTAAAGGGTGACAACACATCTGTATTTTGATTCTCAATTGAGGATAAATGTAGATGTCTATAGGCCACAGTATTCACTTACCATCTGGTGGACTGTGTGCTCGTATGCCACCGTATTCCATAAAAAAAAACATAAAAAAGGGTTATTGATTTCCTTTCCTTATATTCAACTTCACTCTGTTACTACTGTTACCTACTCTTCCAATTACCTGGCCGGTATATGGTAAGGGTATTCGGGTGCGCAACCCGAGATCCTCGAGCCACAAATGTCACTTACATTCTCCTCTCCGTGAGTCTCTTCCTCTTATTCTCTCAATTTATCTTTGTCGTTATCCCCTCTCCCGTCATCTTGCACTCATCACTTTGCAGGCATGCACTTTTGGGTTTTCCAAAATTTTTAATTTTATGTGGAACCTTTACTTTTACTCTTGTTTGTTAATACAATTGATCTCAGTCGGTAGGTACTCGAGATACAAAGACTCTAAATATTAAATATGAATGATAGAATTTTGTTTGTGCATGCTCTTTGAAATTGTAACTCAAGCAACAGTGAAAATACTTTTTACTTTGATATATATACACACGGTACAACTTTGTGCCCAGTTTCCTTTGAAAGATACGAACTCAAAGCAGTCGAATCAAGTATCGAACAGAATAACTCAAGTGTTTCGTATCTGAGACAATTTTTACGCGTCATTTGATCAGCCAGCTCGAGCGAACCCTCAATTTGTACAATTACTTACTTAAAAGAGTTCTTTGTTTGTATATCTATGGTGATTTATTAAACAAATGAGGTTATATTTATAGGCTGGTGTTAATGTAACACTGGCGTTGTTTTTTGTTGTTGTATTTTTTTGTCCAACATTGGTATGAATGTGTGCGTGAGTTTCATTTCTCCATGTTTAGGAATTAATGATCAACTTTAGAATTGTACCGCAATACATTCTGGTGTAATTCGACGGTTGGAATATATACGAGCAATTCCACGAAGCATTTCCCGTGGTAAAACAAGCCGCTTTTCGTTAGACGCGACGAAATGGAATGAGCTGGGATGCCCCGGTCAAGTAATGAGAACAGTGAAGCCGAACTTGTGCCAAGCTTCTTATAGAACAATTTGGCCATTCCTTCCAGGTGACCTCAGAACTGAACTCACTCGATATAAGTGAGATGATGATGAGTATAACGAAAACCGCGACATTATTTCTATCTGCAGATGCGAAAATAATACGAAAATTTGGCCCAAACACAAAACTGTAAAGAAGGTTGTGCATATCCACAACATAATAGGTGATTTACAAGTACCTGCTGTTCTTCATGATTTCGTGTAGGTATTTAATATTTAAGACTAACTTGTTATTTATCATGATAAGTGAATTGTATTATTTTTGAGGAATAAATTTCTTAAGCCGTAATATCTCAATAGCTGCGAGTCTCCTTTGTAACAACTCAGTACGTGACCCCATTTCAGCCGATCGAAGTTTATTGGCCCAACATATTGATGATTTTAAGTCGTTAAATTACGTACCTACTTATTTCTATTTCTATTGACCCTGAAAAAACGTCACAAATACTTATTATCAGATGAAAACTGAGCTTGCTATTTTTCACTTTATAATAAAATCGGTTTAATTATGAAATTCTAATACAAACACGAGAAATCTTTTCTTGCTTTTAGATTTTTTTCAGACATTTATTCATAAAGATTTAGAATTATTTTTGAAACTTCCTTGAATATGACTTACTGCTATATCTTGAAGGCATTTTACTTAGATAAACATTTTACATGGACAAACATTCCCCAAGACACGACCGATAAGACCCGGGGCAATTAAGCCCCGAAGCTACCTGAGACGTCTGCATACTCTAATACACAAACTACAGGTGCTGTCTGTGTGATCAAATCTGGTAATGCTACAATACACTTACCAGTTCTATTTAAACTTGGTAGAGCCACACTACAGCTGTATTATGGTTGTAGCACGAATGAGTCGGCTCGACAGGGGTAGTAGTAGGACCGCGCTCTCACTGAGTAAAATTAATGCATAGCATCATTAAGCTGTTATTTTACGCTGGTTCGTATGGTGAGCACTTTTAACTGGAAACGAGGCATTCCATCTTAGTCCTCAGTGGTGACAAAGTACCCATTTTGATTCTTAATCGAGGATAAATGTTGATATCTTTGGACCACAGTATCTACTTACCATTAGATAGACTGAGTGCTCGTTTGTCACCCTTATTCTTAAACAAATGTGTATTATTGTTATTGAACATGCATCAATTACATAAGGGTCTATACCCTTTCATTTCAATAAGGAATCCATTATAATAGACAAAAAGAGTGTATCGGCGGAGTTTCTTTCTCCATTTTTTCTTTGGGCAGAGGAACCATATTTTGAAACGTTAGTAGATTAAAAATATGTTGACGTTTGATTTTTTTTTTTTCAATTATTAGACTTCATCATTCCATTTCTAATATAGACACTCACTGGTCCTAACCTACCCATGCCTGATGTAACGATAATGCGGATAAAACTCTGAACATAGGCTAAGATGGAGTATCAAAAGCTTAACCCAGAAAAGGCAGGTCGGGTCTGATCAACAATTTTTTTTTTTTTAACAAAAGTAATAGCCTGAATACCAAGTATTTTGACCACTAGACCTAATAATAACTCATGTATCACATCGCACATAAGAAATTATTTTTTTCTCTTGTATAATAAAAGTATCAGTCTCTAAGAGATGACTTCAAATTTGTGCCATTTGCTGTAGAGAATATCGGTCCGTGGGTTCCACGTGCGGTGAAGTTGCTAAAGAAACTGTATCCGCGACTTGTTTTTGCTGCTCGTGATCAAACCCAAGCATACTACTGCAAGTCTCCAAGACACTGTAAGCTCGTTCTGTGTAGATCGGAACCAAAAATTATTATTTAAAAGTTGGAGGTAGGAAAGTTCTAGGACGTTATTAACCTCAGTCCCGTCATGACCATGGGTTCGTTAAATTGCCCGAAACAGCGGGAATTTACAAATTTAAAATTAAAAGCGATAAATCCTAAAAATTTGTTTGGTTTAATGTGTAGTACTCGCTTAAATATAAGAAATTAACATTTAAAATAAAAAATAGAAACATGTTTAATGGTCGACACACTCACAATTTGACAATACTGCAGGAGGTGGTGTATAATATCCGGCTTACCTTGGGCACAAAAAGCACGAAAAACTACCTAAAATATAAACATCAAACTCTATCAAAACTATTGCCCTAGTTAATGATAGTAATGTTATCATCGGTCCAAGTTAATTGCCCTGTCAAACTTGGCAAGTGGATTGACACGCAGCACCAGACGTCTTGTACTTTCAATGTTATATAAAGAGGTTGCATAGAAAATACCTTCTCTGTTTCTCGCAATTTTTACACTACCCACCGTCGCTAGTCTGGATATTTTACGTCTGGCATAAACGAGATGATTATACCACCATCTATCGAAAGTCGTTAGAATTTTCTGATATTAACCATAGTCGCATTTTACAACGGGACGTAGTGGGGAAAAAAATAACCGAATTTAAAACACCGCCACCATACGAAAAATGTGATTCTTGTATGTTATAAGCGCTCCTTTTTATACGTGGTAGAGTCACGCCGCAGCTATATTATGGTTGTATCACGAATGCGTCGACTCGACCAAGGTAGAACCACGCTCTCACAGAGTACCAGCGTAAAATAGCAGCTTAATGTTGCTTATGATGAATGTAGAGAACCAGATACTCTTTTCACTGGAAACGAGACATTCCTTTTTAGTCCTCAGGGGTCGCATCTGCATTTTGATTCGTAATCGAGGATAAATTAAAATGTCTGTGGACCACAGTAACCACTTACCATCAGGCGGACTGTGTGCCCGTTTGTCAACCTTATACTATAAAAAAAACTTACTCCCTTAAAACTTAATCCCAGCTTCTTTCTACAACCAACTGCGTATTATAATAATACTCAAGGTAAGCTGTAGTTAAGCGCTCACCGTAAACTTCATATACAGGAAACTTCACGTACAAGAGCAACTTCAGTTTAACCATTCAAAGATGAAACTAATTTACGGTGCTCGTCGGTGAAGGCAAACATAATGAGGGTATACAGATAATGTCTTAGAAATAAAATATTTCGAATGTGACAGTTACTTCCGCCAACACGCACTTGAGCAGCGCGGCGCACTTACTATGACTCCATTTTTCTCTCAGATATGAATGGAGTTTGTCCAGCTGTGGAACTTATATGAGCTGAAATTTTACCTTTTACTTTTTATTTATTCTATTCATTAATTTTACCCTACTTATTTAACTTTAACCTTAAGTAAATGGTGGATAAACATATTTTAAGCGACTTCAAAAGAAGGAGCAGCTATTCAATTTGAATAGTCAAATTGAGTTTTTTTATCTGTGTTACCTCAAAACTTTTTTTCTAGTTGAACCGATTTTGATGATTCTTTTTTGAAAGCTGGTACTCCTCATATGGTCCCATATAAGTTTGATCAACGTCTGACCAGTAGTTTTTGAGTTATCCTTAATAATGCGTATTTAATTGACTTTGAGTACATCGATGTTCTCATTTTATTCTCTGAAATCTGTTGTACAAAATTTTTGAATTTGCCACTTGTATAACTCTTTAACAATTTCTTACCTAAACCTTCACTATCATCATCATCATCATTACAGCCCTTCA
Organism: Parnassius mnemosyne; assembly: GCA_963668995.1. Classification (NCBI taxonomy): domain Eukaryota; kingdom Metazoa; phylum Arthropoda; class Insecta; order Lepidoptera; family Papilionidae; genus Parnassius; species Parnassius mnemosyne. Next base: position 40,812,179 of record CAVLGL010000115.1, on the reverse strand, counting down.
CAAGTCCACTGCTGAACATAGGCCTCCCCCAAAGAATGCCACAAAGCACGGTCCTGAGCCACCTGCATCCATCGACTTCCTGCATGTCTTACCAGGTCGTCACTCCATCTCGTGGGGGGACGTCCTACACTTCGCCTACCGGTACGAGGCTGCCACTCGAGAACCTTTCTTCCCCATCGGTTGTCAGTTCTTCGAGCTATATGGCCGGCCCACTGCCACTTCAGCTTACTAATTCGTTGGGCTAAGTCGGTTATTCTGGTTCTACTGCGGATATCCTCATTCCTAAGTTTATCACGCAGAGAAACTCCGAGCATAGCCCTCTCCATAGCTCGCTGAGCGACCTTGAGCTTCCTCATACGGCCAGCAGTGAAGGACCACGTCTCAGTTCCGTAAGTCATCACTGGCAACACGCATTGGTTGTACAATTTCGTTTTAAGGTTTTGAGGTATGTCTGACGAGAAGATGTGTCGTAGCTTCCCGAACGCTGCCCAGCCGAGTTGAATCCGTCGATTGACCTCTCGGTCGAAGTTGGACTTACCTAGTCGGACTATTTGTCCCAGGTAAACATACTCGTCAACAACTTCGAGCTTAGTGCTCCCAACAACTACCGGCATAGGTGTGACATGGACATTAAACATAATCTTTGTTTTGTTTTGTTTCACTATCGACAGACGTAAATTAAATAAGGAATAACTTGATCATCTATGATATTCATTTGTCTATCATTGATTTTTTCCGAGGTTAGCCCAAGGGAGCACATACATCACAATGTTGTAACACCCCTAGGCAGCGCTGGATTATTTTCTCAATTTTTTGTAAAATCAATATATCAGTGTGTTAATGTTTTTCAATATTACTAACACTAGCATAAGTTTTGCTTGTTAATAACATCTATGGATGAAAAATCCGTAATAAATGTTTTTGAATTCATTTAGGTGGAAAAAGGTGTTTTCTTCCAGTACTCAAAAAGGCGGAAAAATATTCTTTAGTTATATTGAAGTTCCTAAAAGATATAAGAATCAAATGCATTTTAAAACGAAATTAAACAGTATTTATAAAGTAATTATTATTTAAAGTTATTATTACTTTTCCTCCAGACCGAATTTCGAACACGGCGGTTGGTATTAACGGAGACTAACTATCTGCACAGGACAGGAATGTATGCACTGCACGAATGTGTGTGCAAACACAGATGTACTCTCTACTCCCTAACCCACAAAGTTCGATAGGACGGCAATTCGACGAAGAGAGGTGCCGGATCAACAGTTTCACGTGCTTACCATTGCACGGGAGAACCACAGATAGTAGTCTTGTAAAAAAAAAAACAATAACAGATATCGGTCCGACCCGGGTTTCAAAACCAGGACCTTATGGTCAGCAGTCGTCAACGACTAACCAAGCAGTCGTAATCACTACACCAACGAAACAGTTATAAAAAATAATATAGCATTAAGTACATCACGTACGTTTGTTGGTATAGCCAAGGTTTATTTAAAGGGTCATACCATCATCGTTACAGTCTATCGAAGTCCACTACTGAACATAGGCCTCCCCATAAATTGCCTTAAAAGGGGGATATTTCCTGTAGTTGCCACACTTGACAAGAAGGGTGACCACCGCAGTTGTTTTTTTCTAGTTGTGTGTTGTAGGTAGACGTTAATGTTCATCTCCTGTTGAATAAAACTATTTTTTACGGATTTTATCGCGTTTAATTTACTATTTTAATTCCCAACGTTTCGGGTGTTTTACAGCAACCCATGGTCATGGGAGGGACTGAGATGTTTGACGTCCAGATGTCACAGTTAGCCCGGCTACCTTCAGTTTTTTAATATTAATTTTTGGTTAAATTTACGCAGAATGAACTTACAATATCTTGAAGTCTTGCAGTGGTATGCTTGGGTTTGGATTTAATTTTGTTAATTATATGATCCCAAGCAGATGGCAGTACCCATCCACCTTCTCTATTGAAATTAGGATGTTTTTTTTAATTTCAATAGCCTCGCGTATTATCCTTGGTAGGAATCGGTATTCTTTTGCGAGGATTTGTGGTCTATCAATTTTGATGTAATGGCAAGGACGATCTTGAACATGTTCACAGACTGCAAACTTCCCAGAGCGTCGGTGCTTCACGTCAGCTATATGTTCTTTCACGCGGGTTTTAATGGATCTTTTTGTTTGTCCTATGTATGAGAGACCACATTCGCAATCAAGCTTGTACACTGCTGCATCTTGTAGAGGGATATTACACTCGACGGATGGTTCATCTCCTGGTTTGTTTCCCTCTGTCGCCTCTTACATCACTCACAGGATGTAATGGAGTAGTGGATATTTTTAGACCACCACTACGCGGTCAAGGGCAAAGGTCATGCTAAATGTTGATTTCTTTAGTTGCTACTAGTTCGTAGATAAAATTAAAATGAATTCATTTCAAGACATACCTATACTATGTATAGAAGTTTCCAATGAAATATATTTTTCGTGTAGACAATTTAGTGATGATTAAATACGTTTACCGAACCAATTTGCACCCAATAGATAAAATTCTTCAAGTCAAATCAAACAGCTTACGTCATTTCAATTTATCTGATTGAAAAGGGCGAATTCATTAAATAGCGTATCAGTGTGAATTAGATACCTATTAAAAAACGTTTTACTTGTGTTTAACTGGCGCCAAAATAACAATTCAAATAGAGCATATAATATACGAGATGATACCACCATTATTCGGAGGTCACAAGAAGGCACAGGATGGCAGCGTGAAATAGCATAATTTTGCTATGTTCCGTATGTTGATTGACCAGAACCGGAGACCCTTTTTATTAGCAACGAGACATTTCCGTCCATCGTAAACCTCAGGGGTAACTACGCATCTACATTTTAATTTGTATCGAAAATAAATATGATGTTAATAAGCCTCAGTATTAACTTACCATTAGGTGAGCTGTGTGCTTGTTTGTCACCTTACATCTAAAAAAAAATTTCTTAGCACTTCTTATAGTCAACTGTAAATAAACCTCATAAAAAGGTAGGTTTTAGTGCGTCGCCATCACATGTAGATACATGATTAAACAAAAATAAGTTGAACTGGTCTGATATGATTCACAGATACTTAAATATACATTTAGTTTAAACACCTGGTAGAAATTTTTCGTGGTAGAGCCACACTGCAGCTATATTGTGGTAGATATATTGTGGCACGAATGGGTCGGCTCAACCGGGGTAAAACCACGCTCTCACAGAATACCAGCGTAAAATAGCAGCTTAGTGCTGCTATGTTTCGTATGGTGAGTGTAGAGAAATGGCGACCCTTTTTACTGAAAATCAGGCAATCCATCTTAGTCCTCAGGTGACAGCGTTTTGATTCTTAATTTGGGATAAATGTAGATGTCTATGGGCCACAGCATCCACTTATCATCAGGTGGACTGTGTGGGCGTTTGTCACCTTTATTCTAAAAAAATAAAAATAAAAAATGCATCTATAAATTACCGTGTGGTGACAGCGTAAAATAATCTAACATCCATTTCGTCCCGTGGTGTCGTAAAGGGGCGAACGTAGGAAATACCAGAAACTTGCAATAGATGGCGGTATATTTTACCACGTGGTAGAGCCATGCTGTAGCTATATTATGGTTGAAATACTAATGGGTTGACTCGACCAGGGCTGGACCACGCTCTCACAGAATACCAGCGTGAAATAGCAGATTAATGCTGCTGTGTTTCATATGGAAGTGTACGAAAGCGGAGACCATTTTTACTGGAAACAAGACATTCCATCTTAGTCCATAGGAATGACAATGCATCTTATTGTGATCCTTAATCGAGGATAGATGTCTATAGACCATAGCATTTACTTATCATCAGACGGACTGTGTGCTCTTTTGTTACCCTTATCTTAATATATAAAAAATAATGTTTATTTTTTTCGTATTAGATTGCGGTAAAACTTGTTACGAGGTAGTAAAGAAAAACATTGTTACATTTATACTTCAAACACAAAACGTAGAGATGGCAATAAGCAAACTTTGACACAACACCATTATAATTAATATATTTTATTCAAGGATCCCAGCAATAAAATATACCTGTTAGTATAAGACAATTACGTATCGAGTAGCGTAAATTGTTTCTCCACTCTCAGTGTGTAATAAATTTATGAAAATTGTGGGAACAATGTTTGTGGAAAATTGACAATATATTCCCGCGGGGGGGGGGGGGGGGAGGACTCCAGCGGTAAAAACCAAAAGAAAAAAATAGTATATGTGCAGATATATTTATTTATTTTATCCTTATATGTATTGTATAATAACAAAGTGCACACCTTATTACCTTTTATTTATCACATATCTTTGTAATTGGCCGAGTTGCCACATCTCTACTACAATTTTTTTTTAATATTACATTATATTAACCAATGACAAACATAAATATCAAAACAACTCTTTTTTTTTTCAGATTTCTTGATTCCGTTTAGATTTTTATAAAATCTTTATGCTATTTACGATAATAAATTGGTATCTTTTTTTTTTTGTATATAATACCATTGAAGGTCGCGAAAATTTGTAGTGGACCCAAAAACGATTGACTCCTTTCATTATGAGATAAGTAGCGCCCTTGCACAAGCTCTTCATCATGTTATTAAATACAATAAATAAATAAATCGTAATTTTCTTTACAAAAATTAAATCTCAAGTCATAAAAATAATAAAGGGTAGTAAGTACTAAGCGAACGGGCAATTTCAGTACCCGGATCTTATCAGCGTGTCAAACGAACCGAGGAGAAGTAGACAACGCGGAATTGAAAACTCGGGTCAACAACCAGTTGACGACTGGACGACGGGGACAGATTTGTTCCCCTTGGGGCTACAATATTGGATGTTACTTTTGCATTATTGAATTACTATTCGCACAGGATAAGAATAGGATTGGATTTACTGACAATTCTCACTTTCAACGTTAATGTTTTATAAAGTCATTATTTTTGCCACCAAGCAGAGCATGCACTGCACTGCTGTGTTCAGGTCTGAATTGATTAGAGAGTCAGTACAGTTACAAGTTGTAAGGCATTCCATTTTAGTCCTCAGTGGTGCATCTGTAGCCATCTTGATTTGAAGTTGGCTGTAGGTATTCTTCGGCTGCAGTAGCCACTTACCACCAGGCGGACTATTAGTTCGCTTACTACTTAAAAAAATATCGTATTAACACACTGCCATTTTTAAATTGTTACTAGCTGTTCCCCGCGACTTCGTCTTTAAGATTTTTCATTTTACACGCAGAATCCTGATTCTTTTTCTAAAATAAAAGTAGCCTTAGTTACTCCTTATAACATCAAGTATTTGCCAGCGAAAGTTCTGTCAAAATCGGTCTATCTATTTATGAGATTAGTTGGAACAAATAAATAGATAGGCAAATAAAGCTTTTAAAAACACGCATGCACGCACGCACGCACCAACGCACGCATACACGCACACACGCACTCACGCACGTCAGCACGCTCGCACACACACAAAGACATGCAGGTTTCTGCACGATTTTTTCTTTCATCGCTGAGCGTTTGATAAATCAACACTTAAAATTGAGATTAAGAATTTCATTCTAGGCGGCGGGGACCGAAGCCGGGCTACTCATGCTCATGTGCTGTGAAATTTACGGCTCAACTCCTGAGCTAATCCGGCAAAAATATGTAAATAAAATTTGATAAAATTCGTTAGTTATCTTCAATAAAATTACATAAATAACTACAAATTTATTTGAATATTCCTTGCCGGAAGCCAATTAGTTTGAGAGATACATACACAGTTGCATTCATCATTACAAATACATTGCGACATTCTTATTACAACCCGGTAAAAAGTCTTTGACTTGACTGTTCTGCTGGTGAAAACAGACTTCTCATTTCTGTGAGGGTTTCTGAGAAGTTTCCCTTGACTAATTTATAGGGCTATATTCCACCTGGAAGTTTGTCTGATTAAATTCACCACCACTTCAAACATATGTGTATGAATAACCAGTATGATTACAAGCTATGAGGCATTCGATTTTTCTATACAGAAGTGAAATCTTTATCTACTATATTATTTTTTTGATCAATGTATTTTCTTTATGAACGAATTGAGACATATATAATACTTATCATTAACGATACTGATATTTTTAGTTCATATTTACATAGATGGTTCATAGATATGTTAGGATCCGATAGATGCCGCTGTAGTCAATTCAATAATTCTATATTTATGAGCCAAAATGACTCACATTCACAATATACGTTAGTTTGGTTGAAATAGTATTGGTAAAGTTTCTTCTCCCAAAAGAGGATCGCGTCTGATCCGACGAAGCGGCTTAATGGGCCAATTGTCAGTCCCCAAAGTGAAGTTTAGTGGGTATCACTTAGGGTCCCAGTAGGTAGTCACAGTGAGTCCCACATAACCACGACAGACCGGCTGTCGTGGTATGCATAAAGCATTCTCCACTTCCCTGCGCAATCGGGGTAGCCCTTTCCAATTGCTTCTGGGCGCAAAAAAAAAAGTTTTGACTCGATAAATCAAAAGTAAAGAGTCCGTAGAAAATTCGAATTCGCAGTAAAACTCATTGCGCTATCTCCCAGAAGGGGGAAACAACATCTGCTGAGCTAGATAGTCTTATATAAAACGAAATCCGTATGAAAATCAAATTAATATCAATTTGGAAACAAGCTCCAAGCGGAAGCGTAATCGACAATCGGACAATTGATCGCGGACTTGCAAAAACTTGCGAGCCAGACACGATACATAGGCTGCGATATATCAGCAGAGCTTCGATAATTGATCATGCGTATCGACAGACTTTTAAATATTGAATATTTGAGATTTTTTTTCGTAATTAGTGGGAATATATAATTAAAACTTTTTTTTAATGTATAGTTGTATAGATTTCAGTAAACAGTCTATTACGTAATCTGCAGTAATCATCAAATTTCGCAAGTAAATATATAAACAAATTCGATAAATGCCACTCCTAGAACAATGAATATCCAAAGATTTCCACAAAACATTGTCCCACGTCCTCTACTTCCATCCACTTCCTGTATAATATTTGAGCTGACGTGCATATCTCCTATGATATTATAATTTAGATATATAACAATATAAAATTAAAGGCAGAAAGGGTGGAATAACTAATATGATAATTAAATTCATTAAAGAGATCGAAACGCTGCTAGAAATGATAGGGCTCTTCCTTTTAAAATAAAAAATCTTACATCATTATGTAATATAGGGCAACTAACGCGTGTTTATTAATAAATAAGTTGGCCTTGAATATCAGCTTGAATATTATTTTTCTTTAGGTAATTTTTGGATAAATAATAATAATAATAATTTCTTTATTTGCTTAGAAACATAGTATTATAAGCTGGTACAAGTTTGACAGAGCGCATATGTTTCGCCATAATGAAAATGGCATGCAAATAACACATTGAGTTTAAAAATATTATAATGAGATTACATGTCAATTCATACTATTAATACTCGTATAATAATTATTAATTCGTTCGATAGTCTAAATAATTAATTTTTTTTATGTTTTTCTTTTATTTGTCAATTAAGTCTAAAACATTTTTATATACCTACTAAATCCACAACATGAAAAGGTTCGCAAGGTAAAAAAAAAAATATTTTAATATCAACAAAATATTATTTTCGAAATTACACAGATTCTAACAAAATTGTACGCAGATATGGGATTCACCCACAAAGAACAAACTTTGTGATAATACTGGCGTTTGAAGTTCGGAGCTTATCTTCTACCGATTTCAAAAAGGAGACGGTACTTAATTCGACTGTGTTTTTTTTTATGTGTGTTACCTCATAACTTTTTACTGGGTGCACCAATTTCAATGATTCTTTTTTTATTTGAAATCTGGTGCTTCACATGTGGTACCATATAGTTTAGACCAATAAATTTTAAGTTATTCTTAATAATTTGAAGTTGGTTGAACAAAATTTTTAATTATTAATTTTTAATTATCATTTGCTTGTAACTTTGCTTGCTATCGGCAACGACTTACTGGAATAGTTTTATGTGAAAAAACAGACGTAATGATCATCTTGTCATATGTAACATTTTTACACTATCGGTAGGCCAAAATAGTAATGGGCTGGCCGGTTCGAAGACCCGAGCACCAATGGGGAAGATATGTTTTCAAGTAGCAGCCTTGTATTGACACTTGCTCACTAGGTGGTAGGACTCCATTTCTGTCTAGGACTCCGTCAGAGTACCTACCACCCAGTTACCTATTTCAGAAACCAAATAGCAGAGCTTGCACTGCTGTGTTCCGTTCGGAAGCGTATAAAGAGCCTGTATAAATACAGACTGTGAATCATTCAATCTTGGTCTTCAGATCGACAACGCATCTGTAACCTTCTTTGTTTGAAGTTAGTCAGTTGTTCATAGGCTGTAGTAGTAGTTTACCGTCCATAGGCTGTAGTGCACCTCAATGATGTCAGTGTTTACAGATCCCTACATTCTATGTATGATTGTTTTAAAAAAAATATGGAGGAACTTTTGCTTATTAAATACTTAATAAATCTGTCATCATATGTGGAGACCTTAATAACAATCTCCTTGAAACTTCTTCCATGAGTATTAAGTTAAGATCATTGTTCAAATCATACAACCTTGTTAATTTCTTCTCAGAGCCAATAGGTGCGTGAGTGCGTGTGTGCGTGTGTGTGCGCGCGCGCGCGCGTGTGTGTGTGTGTGTGCGTGCGCGCGTGTGTGCGTGTGTGCATGTGTGCGTATTTGCGCAACGTAGGGCGCAGCCACAGAGGTTTCTTTACTCATGTGGCGCAGCGTAGGGCTTAGTGCAACTTGTATAGATAATATTTTTACCGATGTTGCATAAATTAATTATTCAAAATTTAAGTTTTGATCACTGTGGACAGTTGGTCTAACTACCTTACATGCACAAAAACAAAAAGTTAAAAATGTTGTACTTGTTCCAATTAATGAACATCGCTTAGAGAGAGAAAAAGTTACCATTTTGTTCTTATAATCCTGAGTTCGAATCCGACAATTGACAACTGTATGAATCATTAACTACATATCACAATCATTATAAGCTTAAAATCATTTACATTAATACTGTAAACTAATCAATAGCGTCACTGGTGAGAATAAAAGAAGATTCTTATCTTACTTAAATTTAGAATATGAGGAAGACTACAAATGACTACTGGAGAAGAAACATGCATCGATAACTTTTATCTCTTAGTGAGCAATTTTAATAATATTTTTCAGACACCAAAACCAAACAATTTGGTTTGGATTGTAAAAACGAATCCGTGACGTATTAGGCAGATACTCTGGTCTTAAGAACCACGCAGTCATAGAATCTTTTTGCAGAAAAGAGAAGGAGACTAGGTTTGTGAGATTACGCGAATAATCTAGAGCTCCAAGTTCTTTTTGAGAATGTTATTTTCCGATATACGGTTCTTAAAGCACTATAAACATCAACGTAAATATTTTAAAATCCGACACGAAAGAACGCCTTGAATGTAACGTTTTATACGTTACAGGCGAATACATCGTTAAAGAATTTTGATACTTTTATAAGAGGTGCTCAAGAAAAATACCGCATTAGAATTCGTGTTAACTGCTCTTGAATTTTTCGATGCAATGTACCTACGCTACTCGCTAGTAGGTACATAATTTATGCGCATTGTTGGTAACACTTCAACACCTACGCAAGAACCTCACAAATAAGTGCATTTCAAATAGTAATTTTTTATCCAAATGATATTTGGTATAACGAAATTTAGAATTCATTTTAACAATTTTGTTTTCTAATTGAGTGGTTATACAATGTCGTATGGTAGTAATTCGTCACCAAATTCGTCCCTTGGAATCGTAAGAGGCGACCAAAGGAAATGTCACAAAATCTTATAGCTTCCGATAGTTAGCGGTGTAACCGAAATAATATATAATAAATTATATAATAAACCGTATATTAAATACTTCAATGAATCAAAAGATTATTGACTTTCTTTACAGGTACTTATTTTATTCGATTTTAATAAGAAATCAAGCGGATGTTCGAAATTTAAAAAGAAATATTTCGGCTTTGCATTGACTCAAAGATTCTGCCACAAATAATTCCTTATAAATACGAGTACCGAAACTGGTTCGTTCGCTTAAAAATGAATTCTGAAAGTCATTATCCCCATTGATGCAATCCAAGGTGAATATTTCATACGTGGGCGTTTTTGTGATCCTGTACGTCGAAGCTTGCAAGAAATTGGATAAATTTTAACTTTAAATGAGGTCTGTAAATATTTTAGAGTAATAAAAGATGGCACTCAAGTTGTTTTGTTGAGTTAGAGGTTTTTGATATCGTTTTTGAATGGTAAAAATCACGACATTACTTAAATCTAAAAAATGTTCCTTTTAGTGTTGAGAAGTATACTTGTAAAAACGTTTAACCGATAATTGAACTGGAAAATTACTAAGTATACAGTATCATATATTAAATAGCAGTAGGTAGGTGTACGTTGGTTTGTATTTCTTTGTTTCTTTGATCGGATTAGCCTCCCACGTGTACCTATCTGTCAGTCTGCAAGCCCGAGATTAAGTGCACTTTAGTTAATTAGAACTCGGCCCCCTTTGTTACGTTAATTAATAATAGTTCTGTTGAGTAAAGTGCAGAAGTGTTCTGTTATAATATTTAAGTCTGTAATTAGATAGAAAAACTTAGATTTCTAAATAGTGTGTGCTAAGGTTTTGTTCACATCATAGTATTTTAAAGTACCTAGCAATGAATGGTTATTATATATTATTTCTAAATAAATGCCTTGTTCTTTATTTTACCAACATAGCAAAAATAATATTAGTACCAAGATCATGTTAAATATTGAAACAGCAAATAGAACCCACTCTACTTACCTAAAACTTTACAGTTTTAAATATTATATTAGGTAGGTGAACAACGCGTCTTAGCAAAGTTGAATTCGTCAGGTGATCTCTTTGCGCATTACACCATCAGGATGCTTGGCGGTCCACCACTGTACGTTTTACTAAGAGTTTTATTCCTCGTACGACCTCTCTGTGGAATACGTTACCACTGGCTATTTTTCCGGATGGATACGACTTAGGGACCTTCAAGAAAAGAGCTTAATCCTTTCTAAAAGGCTGTCAACGCACCTGCAATTCTCCTGGTGTTGCAGGTTTTCATGGGCGGCAGCAGCCACTTACCATCAGGTGAGCCATATGCTTGTTTGCTTCCTTTCCTATAAAAAGAAAAGTGTTCAAAATTATCCCATTGTATGAAGTGACGACCTGATAAAAGCAACTCAGGACTGTGCTTTGATACAACCTATGGAAGAGTGCCATGTTTAACAGTGGAATTGATAATGGCGATGTTGCTAATGAATATAACATTTGATAATCGAGAGGCAACAAAGTATCAGTAACCTTTTTTTGTTTGTTTGTAGTTGGTTGTTGTGTCCATGGGCTGCTGTGTCTACTTACCATGAGCTAGACTGTAAGTTTGTTTGTCATTTCAGCTTTATAAAAAAATATTCTGTATTATAATACAGAAGATTTTAATATAAAATAAATATACATATTGGGCCGCATGCAAAATGGCATAAAAAGGGAAATCCTGAGCTGATATTGAGATAGATGATAGATAGATACTGAGCCTCTATATTTGTCTTTTATTTTAACCCTTTCACTAACAACCATGAAAGTGTTAAGTAATTCACAGACAGGTGGCGTTAAGGGGGACTGAGAAATTATATGAAGAACTTAAAGCTTCCGATATATAACAGTATACCATCTTGCACTAGATTATCGTGGTAGAGCCAAGCTGCAGTTATATTATGATTGTAGCACGAATGGGTCGTTTCGTCCGGGGAAGGACCACGCTCTGACAGAATACCAGTGTAAAATAACAGCTTAATGCTACTGCCTTTCGTATGCTGAGTGTAGAGAACCGGTAACCCCTTTTACTGGATACAAGGCATTACATCTTGGTCCTCAGGGGTGACAACGAATCAGCATTTTGATTCTTAATCGAAAGTAGATGTAGATGTCTATGGGTTACAGCATCCACTTACCATCTGGTGGATTGTGTGTTCGCTTTTGTCATCCTTATTCTATAAAAAAAACTGCGTCAAAAGTGTGTGACGTTTGGTACAACATACCTCCGATTGTCAATTAACCTGACCAGCGTTACGTTTATAGCAATCCTCCCTTCAACGGAAGCCTACTAGTCTATCAACGGACTTTGACGAGCTGATGAAGATTAAACACAAAATAATCTCAGTCTGCAACCGTAACTTGAATGTAAGAAAATGAAATATGTTGATGTGAGTTTGAACTGTTCATATTTAAATGTGGATGTTAGCATGTTTATCGGATTTATGCAAAGTATCCAACTTATTTAAACACATATAAAAAAAATTAAAGATTCTGTCTGTGATATCGAAATAACTAGCTTCTATTAAGTTTAGGCAGTTGTTTGTATGCTATTAAGAGATGAATCACCATTTAAAAAATTGTGTGTCAGCCTGTCTGTCCGGAATAATTTTCGGGATGGCTGAACCGATTGTAATGAAATTTCTCGAACAGACAGATAGCAACATTTTATGTGAAAACATTCAGGGTATTAATGTAAAATTGAAAACGTGATAAAAGAAATGGATTTTTTTTTATACGATCGAATGACAAACGGGCACACAGTCCACCTGATGGTGAGTGGTTGCTGTGGCCCATAGACATCTACATGAAGAGGCATTCCAGTAAAAAGGTTCTCCGGTTCTCTATACTTACCATACGAAACACAGCAGCGTTAAGCTGCTATTTTACGCTGGTATTCTGTGAGAGCGTGGTCCTTCTCCGGTCGAGCCGACCCATTCGTGCTACAACTATACTATTAATATAGCTGAAGCATAGCTCTACAACAAAACTTTTTGAAGACAATGAAGTAAAGTTTCAACAAAACTGCTAATTTATCTCTTAAAGTTTTCATGCTAAATCGATTTTTAACATTTTTCTTTTACTTTAACACCATTTTCCACAATAAGTGTTAAGGTTACCTTTTATTTATGAAATGAATGCATCATCTATTTTTAATATTTTCCTCATATTTTCCGGCATGCAGTTTTCGAGATAATAGCCAAAAAACGAATATTAAGTGATTTTTCGATAATTGAACTACTTGACCAAAGCAAACTAAATATTTGTAGTTGTTTTTGTTGGAGTTCTACGCAGACGAAGTCGCAGGTAAAAGCTAGTTTTTAATAAAACTACAACAGAAGACAGGCTACTTTACGTTGAGTTGTTTATTTTTTCAACTCAACTCTTAAGCTTTCTCCGCCCACGCGAGTCATTTATTACCTGTTTATATCACTAAACACGCAACATGACAAATTTCCTCTTAGCTTCTCGTTTATTTACTACATTTGAACATAATTTCATTATTTATGTTCTTGTAAAATGAAATTAGTTTAGGTTATAGAAAAATATTGTAATATTTATGAAATAAAAATTACTTTGAGTGACGACCTGATTAGATATGCAGGAAGTCGACGGATGCAAGTGACTCCGAACCGTGCTTTTTGGCATTCCTTGGAGGTCTATGTTTAGCAGTGGACTTGTAAAGGGTTTTAATGATGATGATAAAATAAAAATTATATTTTTTTTACTGAATGCGGGAGACAAACGAGCACACAGTCCACCATGATAAGTGGATGCTGCAGCCCATAGACATCTACATTTATCCTCGATTAAGAATTAAAATGCAGATGCGTTGTCACCCCTTAGGACCAAGAGGGAATGCCCCGTTTCCAGTAAAAAAGGATCACTGGTTCTCTACACTCACCATATGCAACACATTACGCTGCTATTTTTACACTGGTATTCTGTGAAAGTGTAGTGTGTAGTAAACGTTCTATACCTTTGATTGATTGCCATCAACAATTTTAAAAAGATGATCACCTCTGAGAACAAATATGTAGGTATGCCTCAGAGCCTGTTAATATACTGGCTCTCCGTGTCCTACCAACCATAATATTGCATGGATGTACTGCTAACAGGTTAGGTACACTTCGGAACCACTTAATGTGGAAGCCTATCCTATATTTCCCTTACATTAGAAATATTAATAAATTGTCATTACAGTTAAATGGACCTTTCAAGTCTAAATTAATTACATAATAAAATAATTATAACCGATGATGAACTCACCTTGCTCTCCTGGGCTTGGTGTCTTGTCGACTAACTAAGGAATTGGAAACGCTATATTATCAAAAGAGAAAGAAACCCCTACTTAAGCTGCCAACAACGTAGAAATATATAAGGTATTAAGTGGCATTTAAGGGAGCAACATTTGCAATATCTGTAAATGTGTAGACGTTAATGTTAAACTAAGTATTGACGTCGACAATTTATACGTGGTAGAGCCATGCTGCAGCTATATTGGTAGTATAGTTGTAGCACGAATGTGTCGGTTCGACTGGGGATTGACCACGCTCTCACACAATGCCAGCGTAAAATAGCAGCTTAACACTGCTGTGTTTCGTATGGTGAGTGTAGAGAACCGGAGACCTTTTTTACTGGAAAAGAGGCATTCCATCTTAGTCCTCACGGCTGACACCGCATTTGCATTTTGATTCGCAAACGAGGATAGATGTAGATGATAGTCTCTGGGCCACAGCAACCACTTACCATCAGGTGAAGGTACTGTGTGCTCGCTTGTCACCCTATCCTATAAAAACATAAGTCTAATATGTGTTACTCTGGAAAGGAAATTTTATATTTTCCAGAATTGTCACTTGTTTTCTTTAAGACTTTATTTACAGTTGGAGCTGATTAAGACTTGATATAAAATTGTCATGACAGTTTATAAAAGGCCATCTGCTACGAGAGTTACGCTCTAATAAATGAGAGGAGACTGTAACTGTAAAATTTCTAAATTACTCATATATATCGTATATCTAAACTACTTAGACATCAATATTTATAATATAAAACGAAATGATAGCTTCGCCTACGTGCGCACATGTTCTTAAAGCTGTTTGATTTAAAACGTTTAACATTTTTTATTAATGTTCAATTTATACACCCAAAACGGCAACAAGAAACAACGTCAAAGGTGCGCTGATACTGCTAACTCTACTATGACTCGTACGCCCTGAACTGTCCAATCCGCTTGCAAAGCGAGGTGGTGATGGCAAATTCTGCTCCGAGCTGTCCAAGAAGACTTAGTGTGTCAAAAATAATACTTTCTTTATTTTTAATTCTAATACTTTTTATACTTTATGAAATAGTATTGATATGTAAGTCATTTTCATGCACGATTTTAAATTTCCCTTTCGAAGTTGGAGTTGACAGCACTGTATACATAACTTGCAAAGGAAAAAAAACAAGTGTACGATAATGGTACTGTGCGTCATTTTGAGTGATACGTATTGTCCGCTCATGTGTATCCGCCTGTACGCAAGACAATTGTTTGCCCTATAATTAATCAGGACACGCTGTAGTATTAATTAATCACTATTATATTATAGAAATGCCGTGTGATTTGGTCGAAGTACTTAGCTACTACGTGACGAACCCGAACCGCCAGCAAAGATTGTGTGCAACAGAAAAATATTATGGTTTTCAGATGTTTATCATCATCATCATCATTACAGCCCTTCATAAGTCCACTGCTAAGGGCCTGCCCTAAGGAATTCCACATAGTATGGTCGAGAGCTACCTGCATCCATATACTTTCTTACCAAATCGTCACTCTATCTAGTGGGCCGCCCTACACTTGTCTTACGGGTACAAGGTTGCTACTCGTGAACATTTATTTCCGTATTAACAGCTTATGGGTAATAGTTTTTATCCTTTTCTACCAAGTACAATCAGATCACACCCAATCATAAATTTCTCGTCACCTAATCGAATAGGTTAAATAATGATAAGTCTGGCTGCGCAGGGTAATGTGTGATGTGTGATACTTTCTGAAGTCGGGTAATTTTTTTTAGAATAAGATGACAATAGAGCAAAAAACAGACCTGTTGGTAAATGGATTCTGTAGCTATAAACATCTACATCTATCCTCGATCAAGAATCAAAATGCAGATGCGTTGTCACCTCTGGAGACTAAGATCAGGTGCCAATTTTCCAGTAAAAATAGCCTCTAGTTCTCTACACTCATCATACTAAACACAGTAGCATTAAGCTGCTATTTCACGCTGGTATTCTGTGAAAGCGTGGTTCTACCCTGGTCAACCCATTCGCGCTAAAATCATAATATAGCTGCAGTGCGGCTGTACCTCATATATTATCACATATTTATTACATACTAGCGATCCGCCCCGGCTTCGCACAGGTGATTTCTGGATCTCGACAAAAGGGCCACCTACCGGGTCCAGATGTAATCAAAACCATTCAGGGACCTATTTAAAAGTCACACGAAAAGTTCCATCAAAATGTGTCCAGTCGTTTTTGGGTTTTAAATAAAAATACCTACGCATGGCAATGTATGGCAATTCACAATGCTGTGTTAGTCCCTAGTTTGATGTATGGTAGTGAAAGTTGGGTCTGGCAGAAGAAGCACGAGAGTAGAATAAATGCTGTAGAAATGGGGTCATTAAGGAGCATGTTAGGGATGAATCTGAATGACAGAGTGAGAAATTGTTTGATAAGAGAAGAGTGTGGTTTACAAGATGATGTTGTGACCAGGATTAAGAAAGGAATGCTTCAGTGGTTTGATCATGTAGAAAGAATGAATGAGGAAAGAGTGACAAAGCAAATTTATGTTGCAGAGATGAACGGCAGAGTCGCGAAGGGTCGCCCTAGGCGAAAGTTTATCGACCAAATTGGCGATATATTGAAAATGGGCCAAATCAAAAGTACCTTTAACCGACAAGCGTGTATGCGTAGGTATATGAATGTAGAGGAAGCGAGAGATATGTGTCAGGATCGTGCCAAATGGAAGTCCATAGTCTCTACCTACCCTCTGGGTGACAGGCTTGAGTGTTTATGTATTTTATGTACCTAGGCCACATACCGGAGAGGGTAGAATAACTTCTGCCGGACTAGCTATTTTAATATTTCGTAAACGTTGAATAAACGGTACTCAATGTTTAATTACAAATTCAATATAACGCCCAAGAAGCTTTGAGGCTAAGCATAGCATTAGTAGTTAACCGCAAATTGCAAATCCCAAAAGCAATTTTCATTAAACACAATTTAGGTCCGAAATTGTAAACGAAAACCGCTATTATTAACGCTACATTTTATACGGAACCGATATAGTTCAATAGCATAACTGCATTGTTGCACTAGTTGGAATCAGCACCCGTCTCGTCCCATCAGCTAGCGTCTTGCAGATTTCTTACGCGATATATTTGTAGCGATCTTCTTCTTAATAACTGGCTTTACGGCTCTGGGATCTAGCCCTTCTGAGCCTGAAGTTACAATATATTATAATAATTATCCTTCATAGTATACTGCTTCACAATATGTTGATGCGTCACATTGTGCAGCCCTTGGGAGATTTTGACGGCAACTTGAGCCAGCAGACAGCTGACGGTTGGCGATGGTATCTCAAGGCGCCTAAGCAGACAGACACCTTATTTTGAGAATCACATCACCAACAGAGCACTTGTTTCACAGTTTCCACTAATAGTTCACATGCGCTGACACTTTATACACAAAATCGCACCACTTTTACATATCACAAGTCCACTTCAAACCGTTATCTAAACAATAATACAGGAGCAGCAACCCGCCGCCGGTCAAGTTCCCGCCAAAACTCTATTTGTAGCGAGAGTAGACGGACCCATGGAGTATAGAATATAAGGAGGACCATCTCTGTATATAAATAAGTGTCCTTAAAAACGCGTCCAATAAGGGTGGCGCTGCGGTAGCATAGGATAAATTAAAAAAAAAAGCGCTAAAAGTAATTAGAATAAGATGGAGAAATAAACAAGGACCGACCAATTCGCTTGGTTTTGTACTACTTAAGTAGTTGAGGCTTTGTATACTGCCATTTTACTAGCTACTCTAGTCATGAAAATTTTTAAATATTTGAATTCAGCTGACTTCACTCCGTTCACAACAGCTATATTCAGTAGTTTTTCAGACGCCAGCGCTATTGTGGTAGGTTTTGGTACCTCTATTTTCAGTATACAGTTGGACACTTTTTCAACTTTCCCCCATATGAGACGGTTCTCGTTCTACTCTATACTCCATGGACGGAATGATTGCTCAAGGTCGTTCACTAGGATTAGCGCCTTAAGGTATTTTACATAATGGTATAACTGCAGGCATATTACGGTTATCTTTTGGAAGCCACAAGATCTTTTGGCAATATCCCTTCTACAACATCCACCGAATAATATGGAATGATGAATTCCTTTTCCCACCAACACATAGTTTTAAATTAAAACTATGTTGCATCCCTTTGCATATTCTATCGCATCTACCTCGGGGAGTGCTCTGAGGTTCGGTTTAATCTCAGCCGCCATATTTCATGAACCCACATCGCGTCAAAATTCATGATACCTACTATCCTCACCATCTGGATGTTTGACCGACCACCACTGTGTGTTTTACTAGGAGATTTTTAAAGAAAAAGAAAAGTTTTCTTCCTCGTACAACTTCTCTATTCAATTGTTTAGCACCGGCGATTTTTCCGGACCGATACGACTTAGGGACCTTCAAGAAAAGAGCTTACTCCTTTCTAAAAGGCCGGCAATGCACCTGCTATTCCCCTGGTATTGCGGTTGCTCATGGGCGGCAGTAGTCACTTACCATCAGGTGAACTGCATGCTCGTTTGTTCCCTTTTCTATAAGAAACCGTACGTCGAGAAAACACAAAAATCTAAGTGCTTGATTGAGAGGGCTGTAATACGACTATCAGGGTGGTTCCTAGAACACTCATTATACCCAAATTAATCCAATAACGGTACTTCGCACGACCCGGGATTCAAACCCAGGACCAAATCATAATACACAGTCGCGCTAGTAACCACATAACAGACAGACAAAATTGTAATTTTTTTAATATTATATATATTTAGTAAAAATCTGTTATTTTTCATATTCGTAAAGTATGAAAGTTTGTAAAAAATTCGAAAGTGATTACTATATTATTTTGATCTTGAGGCGTCAGAAAACTTGGCTGTACTTCTAATAAATCTCTTTTATAATTCAATACAATATCGTAGATATCAGTGTGTAATTGGGAGTCTTTAACAATTACTTTAAATAAAACACAGGATTTTTAGTGTATGTATTTGGTTACAGTCGTCAGCAAAGTATAGCCGAATTTAATCATAATGATTTGTTAGATTCAAATTATTTTTCTTTATTAATTTCAGTATCAGTAAATTTAATTTCATCTATGTCTATGTATCTTGCACTCTATTTAGAAAAGCTAATATTTTTAGTAGCATCTTGTACGTATACAACATGATAAGATTTGCTCCAATTCCTCATTAGTGAAATGTGAGAAATGTTAATTTCTTTTGTTAAAATTCTCTGAACATAACAAACAATTTTTTATAGTGTTTAGACATGACTTCTAGTTAAACTTTACACCTCAGAAGTGGTCATTATTGATTTTTGCAAAGACAGAGATAGAGGTTTTAACAAAAAATCTGGTAATCTGCCTCACTTTAGTCCTAAAAAGAACAAAAATACATAATACACATACAAAAATACATACATATAACATATAATTTCATAAACTTTTAAAAATATCGTGTTCTGTTAAGAAAGTTCATCATTTATTGCGATATATTACTAAAACTAATGACATTGAAATAAAGACGCATAGCGTAATTGTAATAGAAAACATTAAATATAATTAAAGTCAATTTAAATATATAAGGTCAAATTAAACTTTATATCGAAACTTAATTTTAAAGTGAAGATAACGCATAATTAATTGAAACAGAACTTACATCTGTTATTTATAATACGATCGTTGCTGAAAAATGAAAAAATATGAGGTAGTACGTTACAAGGCAGTCGCGTTGATGCTATGAATATATCGTACGTGTCTAAAAACCTCGTGAATTAAACAGAGGGCAGCCGTACAAAGTTGGGTGCCAGCGGGGTAAGGGAGAGGGGGGATATTACCAAACTTGGTTTTAACCGGTTAATTCTTACTACCTAAACCTAAATTGTGAAAAACCGGTATTCCGCAAATACTGGTTTTGGGGTCAATGACCGAAACCGGTTTAGAATTAGAACGGGTACCTAGCCCTGGTTTTAATCACTCACATTTCATCAACAAAATATCTATAGTAGAGAGTTACTGTAACAAGCTTGTTATTTTTTTAAGTAAGAATGCACCAAATATTTTGATAACGAGTATTAGAGGTTATTGACGTAAAAGACTACACCGCATAGTCCATTATGTTGACAACCTTCACATTTCCTTTAAATTTAATTTATTTCTCGGAAATGCCAATTTCCTCGCGGCGTCTATCTTCACCAGCCAGAGGATTGTTAATCTTTTGTGTTTATAATTGCTATTCTGGTGCCAGAGATAAAACTCATGTTATAAAGTTAAGATTAATTTTTCTACCGACTTCAAAAAGGAGACGGTACTCAATTCAACTGTAATTTTTTTATGTGTGTTACCTCATAACTTTTTACTGGTTGGACCGATTTCGATGATTCTTTTTTTTTTAAAGCTGGTGCTTCACATGTGGTGACATATAAATTGATCAAGGTCTGATCAATAGTTTTTGAGTTATTCTTAATAATTTATATTAAAGTCGGTTGTACAAAATGTTTAATTTTAAATTATTATGTATCTATAAGATCTCGTGCTGGTACATAATCCAGATATTCAATTCCTAGCTTTTGGCCTCTGTAACCTCGTTAGATCAACAAACCCATTATTTTCTTATAATTGTTTTTGTAAATTATGAAATTAATTGTTCTACGTAGCTCATACTTGTGATTTTTTAAGATGATATGTATATATAAACATAACTCATCTGTTTATTTAAAAGCAAAACTAAATCCTCAAGGTATGTTTTTTCTCAATATTTTCTTTTCAAATCGTGAATATTGTTTTAAATAAAGTAGATAAATGTTTGAAAATTTTCAGATAATAGAAAAAAGCTTCAACTAAAGCAAGTATAATATCTAGCACAAATAGTAAAAAGAAAATGAATTCTATTAAACGGAATAGCAATTTCTTTCTTCGAAATATCGTGCAATCAATTGTGAGGGGGACGAGAAGCTGATTTCCGTTCTCTCTTTATTATGATCAGCCATTATATTTAGGCTCGGGTATATAAATGATAATGAAAATTTTATCTATACAAATAAATAAAATTGAAGTGTCTCTTTGTAATGTCAAAATAACAGATTTATACTAAATGCATAAGAAAATATATACGGTACTTATAACAAAAACACAATTTTTTTAAATTTTTGTCTGTCTGTCTGTCTGTTTGTTCTGGCTGATTTCCAAAACGTCTGCACCGATGTCACTCGCATTTAGATGATGGTATAAGGAGTAACTTAGGAACAGTAAGTTACAATAAGTCATTTATCTATTCAGTCATTACAGCCCATTAAAAGTCCACTGCTGTACATAATGGGGGGCATATATTGCCCCATTGGAGAGATATTTACCATAGTTGCCTTTGGCGAGCGGGTTGGCAACCGCGGGTTATCAGGAAGGTGATGCGGCATATTTCCTATTTCATATCCCACTGCCCTATGAGACTTACGACATTAGACGCTCCCACTGGATGATACAGGGAAGTGGATTCTCCTATTCTGTCTCTACACGAATTAATACAATTTATACAAATAAATAAAATTGAAGTGTCTGTTTGTAATGTCGAAATAACAGCCTTTTACTATATGCGCGTTACTTATAACAAAAAAACTATTTTTAAAATTTTTGTCTGTCTGTCTTTCTGTCTGTCTGTCTGTCTGTTTGTTCCGGCTAATCTCCGAAACGGCTGGACCGTTATAAGAAGTAACTTAGGCTACTTTTATCTTAGAAAAACTATTAGGGTTCCGCGCAAACCCATGAAATCCAATCGCTTGGCAGGCGAGTTGGCAACCGCAATCAGTTTAAATTCAAAACTGTTTTGTTCAATAAATTGTCCTTATTTTAACTCTTACAAACGTTATATCAACACCGGTTCGCATAAACAGAAGTTAAGTCTTTTCCTACACACAAGCCACCCACATATCGTCTCAAACGACGAAGAACGACGCTCTCACAGAATATCAACGTAAAACAGCAGCTTAATGCTGCTGTTTTTCGTATGGTCAGTGTAGAGAATCGGAGAGCCTTTTTACTGGAAACGAGGCATTCCATCTTAGTCCTCACGGGTGACAGCGTATCTGCATTTTGATTTGTAATCGAGGATAAATGTAGATGTCTATGAGCCACAGCAACCACTTACCATCATGTGGACTGTGTGCTCGTTTGTCACCCTATCCTATAAAAAAAAATGCATAGTCACTCTCCTCATTGGTAACAGCAGTTTCTTTTTTGAGACGTTATTAGGAAGATGCTGCTGCCCATCTTTTGTTGTAGTTCATCTGTCGCCCCTAACGACACCCACGGGACGATATGGGGTAGTGGACATTCCTACACCGCTTAACCACCGATCAACTGATACATCACCACTTAATCGATTATTTAATATGTAAAAAAAATATTAGCTAAGATCCGTGTAATAAAATGAAATGATGTGTCTTATCTAGTCCTAAGAACACCTCCCGTCCTTCCTCAATGAGGGCATCCACCACTTTTTCTCCCATCAGGGCGGCGCCACTAGAAAGTGAAGTATAATATTTGACAGATTTCATAACGGGGAAGTTAATTTGTTCGGAAAATGTAAAGGTTATTGTTTCTTTCTGTAATATTAGCTATATTTTATATTAATAACATTAAAAATAAATATACCAAACTACAGGTACCTACTTATTCATAAAAGTAGAAATATTTAGAAAAATTTAAAAATGTACGAAAAATCTATATCAAACCACTGAGGCATTGTTCGTTCTTTTATTTAAAACCAACTTCTCAAGTAAATGACATTAGGTAACACAAAACTTTACCTCAGTGTCAACTAGCGACATCTAGTGAGCGGAAAATTAATAGCCCTCATTGCGTGTTCTAGCCCCGTCACCACAAATCCCATCTCCACTACTCCCAACACCGCTACACTAGGAAAGACACACTAGTGTCGATAATACTACACGTTTTTCGTATCTAAACGAAACATCCTCAGGTGAAAAAGACTCTGCGTTGAATTAACGAGGGAAGGCGGAAGATGCTCTTCAAACTAGGTAAGACACATCGTTTTATTTTATTGTGTTGATCTTCGCTAATTAGTTCTTAACCTCTTTAATATAATGGATGAATTTAATATAATTCCCGCAAAATATATTTGCACGTGGTAGAGCCATGCTGTAGCTATATTAGTAGTATAGTTGTAGCACTAATGAGTCAGCTCGACCGGGGAAAGACCACGCTCTCACAGAATACCAGCGTAAAATAGCAGCTTAACACTGCTGTGTTTAGTATGGTGAGTGTAGAGAACCGGAGACCCTTTTTACTGGAAAAAAGTCATTCCATCTTAGTCCTCACGGGTGACAACGCATCTGCATTTTGATTTGTAATACAGGATAGATGTAGATGTCTATGGGCCTCAGAAACCACTTACTGTCAGGTGGACTGTGTGCTCGTTTGTCACCCTATCCTATAAGAAAATAACGGTTGATTCTATTAATTGATTATCTATCTCTGTTAGTAGTTGTAAGGATCGAACTCGGTTTGTTCACGCATTATGAAATTTAAAGCACCCCTCTAAGCTACCGCGGCTGTTTATTAGTACTCAAGTTCAATTATTTTAACATAGTAATATTCGTGATATAATCCCGAATTATCTTAACACGTTTACTGTACGATTATCAGACGTAATTATAAAACAATAACTGTCAGCCGTATGTGACAAATGGGACTGGGAATGGGTTAGAGGTGAACACGCGTAAGAAAGATTCTATTCGATTCTAAGCTCGTAATGTCGAGCACACAAATCCTAGTGTAATCGAAAGTGGTTTACGCCATCAACTATGATTTACTCAAATGTAAAAATACGAGTATACGAGTAGTGAGTCTATTACTATAGGCTGGTGGATTTGTGTAACGTTTTCATAACTTAAATATATGATTATGTCTGTTATAACAATACAATGAGATGTGAAGGATTATTTGAGTCTTTTTAAGAGTATAAGGTTCTTTTCCTGTGTATATATATAAGCGATTTGAATATGCAATTATTTAATGATTAATTATATAATTGAAAAGGTATCAAAGGTATATAGAAATTAAATTTAGTACGGATTCTCTTCCGTTTAATATTAAATTACTTTAAAGCACCCATTTGACATTCGAAACGTCGAGAGTGAACAGTAAGTTGAAATTGAATGCGCTCAATTCGCATCAATTATTTATAGTATTAGTTAATTTATTTTATTGTAAATTATAATTTGCCTACTTGACTTCAGTAGGCGAAAAGGCGGTCTATAATGCTTACAGGCATGTTGATTGTTAGATTTAGTTGCAGCTAAACATAGGCCTCCCCGTAGATTGCCTCATAAAGGGATATTTGCCATAATTGCCACGCTTGGCAGGCGGGTTGGTAACCGTAGTTTTTTTTTCTAGTTATTATTAGAAAAATGCTGCTGCCCATCTCTTGGTTTTTTTTAATAGGATAAGAGTGACAAACGAGCACACAGTCCACCTGAAAGTAAGTGGTTGCTGTGGCCCATAGACATCTACATCTATCCTCGATTACGAATCAAAATGCAGATGTGTTGTGACACGTGAGGACTAAGATGGAATGCCTCGTCTCCAGTTAAAAGGGTCTCCGGTTTTGTACACTCACCATACGAAACACAGCAGCGTTAAGCTGCTATTTTACGCTGGTATTCTGTGAGAGCGTGGTTTGTTTCCCTCTGTCACCTTTTACGACACGATATGGGGTAGTGGATATTCTTACAATGCCATTACACAGTAGCTTAGTTTAGGTTTTGTTTAGTAGCGGAGTGAAATTATGATGATAAATGATGTATCTTATCTTGGGAAAGGCAACAGGAAGACGACAGCACAACAACGTGGGCTGTTCTCTGCTTCAAAACCGTCTCAGGTGCGTGTTACTACCTAATGATACTGGTTCATTTTGTATAGTTAAACTTTATTAATATTTATTTTTAAGACATTGTGGTATTAACAATTCTTCCATATATTAACGACTGAGGTTTATGGGCTAGTCGCAGTCACTAAAGAAATAAATTTTCTTGAGGATTATATAACATATTTACAAAAACATCGTAGCTGAATCTATTTGCTAATGATTGACTGGGAGAGAATGTATGTATGATTTTTCTTTTGTGGATAATAATTTAAATAAATAAATAAATCAATTTGTAGTAAATCGTTATAGACCCTTTTTACTGGAAAAAAGGCACTCTATCTTTGTACGTTGGAATGACAACGCATCTGCATTTAAAATTTTAATCGAAGACAGATGCAGATATTTATGGATCACAGATTACCATCAGGTGGAATGTGTGCTCGATTTTCACTTTTATTTTATAAAATAAAAAACTTACTAAAGTAAATCGACAGTCATATTTTTAAAAAAAATTCAAGATTTAAAATCAGTTCTACCACTCTCAATCATTAATAAATCTACCAAGCGCCCACCACCAATAAAATAATATAGTATAGTTTCGTTATATTTATTCAAGAACTCCTGACGTATTATCTAGGCAAAATCAGGAAATCAGTAAACATACTCGTAAACTAAAATCAGTAAGCTTTCGCGTTGAATATAGAATAATATACACTCCATGCCCTAAAACCCCCCAGAAATAAAAAGAGGTGAGATGTCTATGCGCTGTAACTTTACTAACTTTTATAGAATAATAGAACCTTCTCGTTTTTTGAACTCTTTTTTTATAGGAGAGGGGACAAACGAGCATGCGGCTCACCTGATGGTAAGTGACTACCGCCGCCCATGAACAACCACAACACCAGGGGAATTGCAGGTGCGTTGCCGGCCCTTTAGAAAGCAGTAAGCTCTTCTCTTGAAGGTTTCTTGAAGAACTTTTCTTGATGAGCTCGGTCAATAATATAAAATCCCTGACGAACAATTATTAACGTTAATGATATGACGCTTTATTGCGTAACGATACACTGTTGCGACATAGATATTTCCTTATCATGTCATTGCTTCTAGTAAAGTTACAAGTAGTGACGGTTTCACATGTACACACGTACATGTGAAACCGACGTCTTGCCTCAGATTGCACTAATTGCTCTGTCAGTTGCAAGTGTCTCAAAGCGACGCGACTAGATACATTTTATTGCACTTGTTGCGATATTTTATACAGGCGACAGTATTTAAAAAAATTAAGACACAAATATATTTAGGTTATACTCGTATATTGGATGTGTACATATGTTATTTAATTATGTTCATCGATTTATTTTTAGAGGCTGAACCGATTTAAATGATATTTTTAATAATTTTTAGAGGCTGAACTAATTTAAATTTTTTTTTAATATATTACAGTTTATTTGTAATGTTTATTTTCAAAAAGAAGGTAAACTCTCATCCTAGTTACTGCCGCTCATGAACATCTACAATACTAGAGAAGTCACTGGAGAAAGTGTTCCCGTGGTCCTGAAAATATGAGGCGAAGGTAAAACACCACGGGGATTTAGTCGGTCCAAGTCGGACATAAGGCGAGGCCCCGTATGGCGGATATGTGTAGGCAATTCTCCATAAATAATGAAGTTTGAATCAGCATTATTCTCTAAATATCGATCACTGTAGAAATACAAAATATGCCTGCCTAAAGGCGCAAGATTAAAAAGGCGCGCTCGGAAGTTTTTAAACGAAAAAGAATCGTCGTATTTGATTACTCTTAAATCGTTCTTACTCTCCCATCACATTTTTCATTTATACAACCCCGTTTATACCCTGTTAAGGGCACTCGTATCGTAATTATTTTGAAATTATTAAACTATATTATAAATTATAACATAGTTTGTTTGCAAAATGAGTAGATTTAATTTATAATAAATATAATAGGGCCCCGAAGAGGTGCTAGGCTAACCTAGAGCATAGATAACATTTAATCCGCCTCTGCCTCCGGACTTGATACAGTGACCTGAAAGTTTACTTCGATGAAAGCTACTGGAACTCCTCGAAGAGTAGAACTAGGTGTGCCGAGTTTGGCCTCGTTCTGTTAGTTATAATGAGACCTTACTCGTACTTGATAGATTTCCGGACTTGATAGAATGACTTGAAGATGTACTTTGATGACTGCTACTGAAACTCCTCGACGAGGAGAACTAAATATGCCGAGCTTGGGCTCGTTTTGTTAGCTATGATGAGACCTTACCTCCGGACTTGATAGAGTGACTTAAAAGTGTACTTTAATGACTGCTACAGGAACTCCTCGACGAGGAGAACTAGATGTGCCGAGCTTGGGCTCGTTTTATTAGTTTTGATGAGACCTTACCTCCGGACTTGCTAGAGTGTCTTGAAGGTATACTTTGATGACTGCTACTGGAACTCCTCGACGAGTAGTAAGAGGTGTAGCTTTCCAGACTTGATAGAATGACTTGAAGATGTACTTTGATGACTGCTACTGGAACTCCTCGACGAGGAGAACTAAATGTGCCGAGCTTGGGCTTGTTTTATTAGTTTTGATGAGACCTTACCTCCGGACTTGCTTGAGTGACTTGAAGGTGTACTTTGATGACTGCTATTGGAACTCCTCGATGAGTATTAAGAGGTGTGCGGATTTTAGACTCGTTTTGTTAGTTATGATAAGATATTACCTCCGGACTTGATAGAATGAATTTAATGTGTACTTAAAATATTCGGAAAATTGGAAGTATAGTAATAAGTTTATTAGTGAAAACTTGTGTGTATTTAAACTACTTTAAAAAATTTATATACTTAAGGCATGCACAATTGGATTTACCAATATTTTCTTAAAGAAACACACACATTAAATTACAAAATATATTTAAACGCTATGCATAAATATATACATAGTACATATATGTTCCTATATATTTTTACTAGGTACTAATACAATAAACAAAAAGGTAAGCTGGTAAGAGATTCAGAAAGTCCATAAATGCAGGTAACTCAAGATTGAGCTTTGTGGCATTCCTTGGGTGAGGCATATGTTTAGCAGTGGACTTGCGATGGAAAGTAATGGTGATGATGATGACGACGATGATAAATCAAAAAGAATAACGATGCCCTGAGGTAAGTATCTCGTTTGATGACCTAAAGAAGGTAGCAATACAGACGCGTTGTATGCTATGATTATTCATAGATTTCGAAATTGTAAACGATACATACGACGCGCATCAATTAAAGTTTCGAAGGCGACGCATTGTCGGCAAGACGCCGAAGTAGATAAAAAGTCAATAAATTAACGTAATGGCATCTACAAATTCAATTATTATGTGAAACGCTCAGTCAGAAGCTTTGTAAATTAGTCGCGTGCCGGAATAATGTATGAGGTAATAAAGGCGACGAGAACTAATGCAAGCGGTGGATAAATAAATACAGTTCTGAATATTTATAATTTAAATTGAACATTTAAAAACTCCCCGAAACAAAAAGAGCTGATAATATTCGAACGGTTGAAAAAATTTTCTAAGAACACTATCGATCAAGTCACCTTTCAAACAAAAAAAAACTCCCACTTTTTACGTGGTAGAGCCATGCTGCAGCTATATTAATAGTATAGTTATAGCACAAATGGGTCGGCTCGACCGGGAACCACGTACTCACAGAATACCAGCGTAAAATAGCAGCTTAAAACTGCTGTGTTTCGTATGGTGAATGTAGACAACCGGAGACTCATGTTACTGGAAAAGAGGCATTCTATCTTAGTCTTCAAGGCTGACAACGCATCTGCATTTTGATTCGAAAACGAGGATAGATGTAGATGTCTATGGGCCACAGCAACCACTTACCATCAGGGGGACTGTGTGCTTGTTTGTCATCCTTATTCTATAAAAAAAAATATATAAAAAAACTAAATTGGTTGATCCGTTTGGGAGCTACGATGCTACAGACCGATACACAGACACATAGAAACACAGATACACACGTTTATAACTTTAATTGAACATTTTATAAACTCCCGAAATACAAAGAGCTGATGATCTTCAAACGGCTGAACCGATTTCGATGAAACATATCTAAGAACCATCTAGAAACCTGCTTTTAAATAAATAAAAAACCGTACACAAATCGGTTCACCCGTTTAAGAGCTACGGTGCCACAGACAGACACACATAGTGATCAAACTTATAACAGCCCTCTTATTGCATCGGGGGGTTAATAAAAATGTTTCGAACCGTGGTAGCTCAGAGGCTAAACGTTACTAACCATAACCTAAAAAGGACCCACTGCTGGGCTCAGGGCTTCTCTCATTTCTAAAAGGGTAATAAAATAGTTGAGAGACTATTCCATAGTCTTCTTGGAAATGCGAGGATTAGGAAGTAATCTATGGCGAGGAGTCTTTTACGGCAGCACGACGTATAATATAAATGTGTATCATTTAAGCTAGGCACTTAAGTATAATAAACTAAAATAAAAATAAACTAAACTACGAGTATGTACACTATATAACTAACTTCTTTGACAACTTTTAAAATAACCGCAAATAAAGTCGAAAGAGTAATTTCCTTTTTTTAAATTTCCAGCAGTGGGTCGTATATTATTGAAATATATATCATTTAAGCTAGACATTTAAGTTTATATTTTTTTTATAGAATTAGGGTGACAAACGGGCACACAGTCCATCTGATGATAAATGGTTGCTGTGGCCCATAGACATCTACATCTATCCTCGATTACGAATCAAAATGCAGATGCGTTGTCACCCGTGAAGACTAAAATGGAATGCCTGATTTTCAGTAAAAAGTGTCGCCATTTCTCTACACTCACCATACGAAATATAGCAGCGTTATGCTGCTATTTTACGCTGGTATTCTGTGAGAGCGTGGTCCTTCCCCGGTCGAGCCGACCCATTCGTGCTACACCTATACCAGTAATATAGCTGCAGCATGGCTCTACCACGTATAAAATATGTACACTATATAACTAACTCCTTTAAAATCTTTTAAAATAGCCGCAAATAACGTTAAGCCAGTAATTTGTTTCCTTTTTTTTAACATCAATTAACGGATAAGCAAAAAATGTCATCTCAGTAAGAGCCATCTGAATGAACACGAGAAGTCACGGTAAATTGATATTAATTAACACTTAAGTATTAAGTGGATTTACAGACGTACGGGAGCATTTACCTTTGGACTCTCAAGGCCTACGGGTATATAATTTTTTTTCTATAGTTACAGAAGGAAAACAACTGATGGTCAAATCACTGAGTTCTTGGACAAAGTGTTTTTTAATCAATATTATGATTCAAAACTTATGACTTACGACAGCTGAATGCATAATTTGTAGTAGAAAAAATTTCATAAGGTAAGTTTTTAAATCGACATCCTACATATCTTACTAGGCTGTCACTCCATAGATGAAAATTGATGGATGAAGGTGGCTCAGGACCGTGGTTTGTGGCATTGCTTGGGGAAGCTCTATGTTCAGCAGTGGACTTGTGAAATACTGTAATAATGATGATAATTATGATGATGAAGTTTTTAAATAAGCAAGGTACGTTAGGGCGAGCTTGGATCTGGAGAAAGATCCTTTAATTGATTTTTCCAGTGAACCAGATAAAATTCTTATAGCTCTCAACAAGACACACAATTTAGTGTTGCCGTTTCCTCTGTACACACCATATCTGTCGCTTCTACCAGTATGTAGGTGTATATTAAGGACCCAGGAGTAAAATCATCGGGTTTCTTAGGTTTTTCGTGTATCCGGTCTTACACCTAGCAACTTTACTTCGATAAAAAAGTGAGTTTCTTTACCGTTTGATTTTTATTTTTAATTAGATTTTTTGCATTACTAGCTGGTCCCCGCGACTTTGCCCGCGTGGAATTTATTACGATTACATTTTATGGGTTTTATAATTTTTTTGCGGAAAACCCTAAAAATTTTCTAAAATAAAAGTAGCCTAACTTATTCCTTATAACATTAGCTATCCGCCAGTGAAAGTCCCAACTAAATCAGTCTAGCCGTTTCGGAGATTAGCCGAAACAAACAGACACATTCAGTAATAGAGGATTATGGTTAAAGCATACACCATACACAACCCATTCATTCATCCATCCATTACATATATATAAGTCTATTTCCGAACATAGATTGCCTTATAAAGAGAAAAGAAGTTTGTATAAAAAGGGTTATTATAATATTAAAGAATTTATAGATGATAATAACCCCTGGAAATGAGGTGATCGCTGCCAAGCTATTTCTAATTTGTTGTGTTGTTAATTGGTGTAACATCATGATTGTAAGCTGTTATTTTAAAAAAAAGTCCCGCTGGGTTTCTTGCTGGTTCTTCCCAGGACAGAGGTTTTTTTTCGAACCAGTGGTAATTATACAAAAGAGTGACTTTCAATAAGTATTATTTATAATCTATATTGAATAAAAAAGTTTCTGTTTCTGTTTCAGAGGATTTTGCTTGGCGAGTTGGCAACAGCAGTTCTTTATTATTTTGAGTTGTTATTAGGAAGATGCTGCTGCCCATCTTCTGTTTTAGTTCGTCTGTCGCCTCTTACGACACCCACGGGACGATATGGGGATATATATTGTTTCATACCTACGGCAGACTAAGCAATAGTTCAGTCATCTCTTTCAACTCTATATGTCACTCATAAACATGTAATGTTTGACCCTATACCGAGCCTCTATACATACATACAGTAACACTCTTAACGCTAGTAAAATCTATACAAAGAAATAAAGAGCAATGGCAGAAAAATAGTTGACAAAAATTATAGCGTCTAGAAATAAATTATATATAAAATGAGTTTTATTATTTTTCTATGATTTTTCAAATAAAAATGTATTTTAATTAAAGCCACAGAAAAAAACAAACATTTTTGGGAATATCAAATGACTGAAATCATTTTACTCTATTCAAATGTTGCCATTTAGTATATTCCTACTATTTTCGTATACACTTTGTAACACTACCAACACAATACACAAAATATTTTTATATTAAGTTATTAGTAGTAATAACTGTACTATCAGTAATAACAAAAATAAAAGTAATATGGCTGAGAATAAGACTCTTACAAAGAATTTCCTACAATAATACATTATCTCAATCATAGTACTATGTAATAATTCCATTTAATGTTATGCCAACACTATCTAAAATAAAATGTCACTGTTTTTTTTTACTGGCTTTACGGCTCTGGGTTCTAGCCCTTCTGAGAATGTCACTATGGTACAAAAGCCCTAGAACCATGCCAGAAATATACATTTATAGTATGCAAATATATAATAGAGATACAATAATCTAAAAACTCCCAATTATGTATTATGTATTAAGCTAACATCAAACAACCACAGGAAGCATGACTTTTTCCAAGTGACATAGGACATAACCTAAAAAGGTTCAAATGTAAATATCTTTTTTTTGACGCCTTCTCAGTACAAAATTCTTTGACAGAGTTATTAAGGGACTGACGCTTAACATTTTAAGATATTTTTGGTATATAGACGCTACCATTTCTTCTCAACTAATTTTATGTATGAAAGTCTGCCATTGCTCTTTAAGTGTCTGTTTGTAATGTAATGTTTGTTCCGGCTAATTAAAAACGGCTAGGCTGATTTTGAGGGGACTTTCACTGGCAGATAGCCAATGGAAGTAATTTACGCTATTTTTATTGGGTCCATACATATGAAATTAGCGTTTTGTCGTACTGACCACTTTGATCTGAAATATCTCCTCTTTGGTTAAGAATTACAAATTCAAATTTATAAATTCATTTTAGCTGGTACTTTTGAGTTTATTTGTCAGTACAGTCCAGTCATTTATTAGTGTGTCATTTATTAGTGTAATTATTATTCAGTTATAACAGTCATTTATTTGTTTTATCCTCATTATATTTTTCTTTCATCACCATCATCATTACAGCCTTTCATAAGTCCACTGCTGAACGTAGGCCTCCCCCAAGGAATGCCACAAAGCACTGTCCTGAGCCACCTGCATCCATCGACTTCCTGCATGTCTTACCAGGTCGTCACTCCATCTCGTGGGGGGTCGCCCTACACTTCGCCTACCGGTACGAGGCTGCCACTCAAGAACCTTTCTTCCCCATCGGTTGTCGGTTCTTCGAGCTATATGGCCGGCCCACTGCCACTTCAGCTTACTAATCCGTTGGGCTATGTCGGTTACTCTGGATCTACTGCGGATATACTCATTTCTAAGTTTATCACGCAGAGAAACCCTTTTTTTCTTTGGCGTGGCTTATTACCGCACAGTGGAAAACATGAAATATCGGTATATTTACGAGTACGAGTTCTACCGTGGCACCAGTGCTGAAGAAACAGCTCGAAGGATTAATCATGTGTACGGCGTTGGTGTCGCAAAAGAAAGCACGGTACGTTTTTGCTTTCAACGTTTTCGTTCTGGACATTTCGACCTTCAGAACCAACCCCGTGGACGGCCGGAGACCAAAGTGGAAAATGAAGAATTAAAGGCTATTGTGAGAGCGGATCCATCACAAAGCACTTCAGAGATAGTTGCAGGCTTCGGGGTAAGTGATAAAACTGTATTAATCCACTTGAAGCAAATCGGGAAAGTAAAAAAACTTGAACGATAGGTACCTCATGAATTCAGTGAATCGAACTTGCAAACACGCGTCGACTGCTGTGTTACTTTGCTCAACCGACATAATAATGAAGAGATTTTAAATCGAATCAATACTTGTGATGAAAAGTAGATACTGTACGATAATCGGAAGCGCTCGTCGCAATGGCTGAACTTTGGAGACCCAGCCAAATCCTCCCCGAAACGAAAATTGAGTCAGAAAAAGTTACCTGTGAGTGTTTGGTGGACTAGCGCCGGTGTAGTTCACTACAGCTTTCTAAAATCTGGCAAAACGATTACGGCAGATCTCTATTGTCAGCAACTGTAAACGAGGAAGGAAGAACTAGCTGCTAAACAACCGAGATTGGTCAATCGCTCCAGGCCACTGCTGCTTCACGACAACGCAAGACCACATCCTGCAAAACAAACGACCAGTAATTTATATGAGCTACAATTGGAATGTCTGCGACATCCACCGTATTTCCCGGACCTTGCTCTAACAAATTACCATTTTTCCCGGAATTTGGACAACTTCTTACAAGGAAAAAAATTCAACTCCAATGCGGCAGTCCAAACCGCTTTCAAAGAGTTTATTGATTCTTGCCTATGAGATGGCAAAAATGCATAGATAACAACGATGCATACTTTGATTAATTAAATATATTTTACAAAAAAAAATTACTTTATATTCCTCCCGTACAAAACGCCAATTTCATATGTAAGGACCAATATTTTAGAAAAAAACCAGCAAGTGCGAGTCAGACTCGCGCACCGAGGGTTCCCAACAAATTCGTAGGTATATAAGTTTAAAATTATTAAAAATATTTTTATTATATGATGTAATTAAAAATTTATGCTTTTTGCAATTCTTCCTTTATCTGTCATCATGTGTATAATACGTTGCTTCGTACCAAATTTTAAGATTCTGAGTTCACGGGAAGTACCCTGTAGGTTTTGATTCCCTTGCGAATGTCCAAAATTTGCGGCATAAACGGCTGTATCTTTTGATTGCGTTGGCTTAGAAGTTTGACTTTTTCACAGCTCCAAGGGACAGTAAGCTTGAGTATTTGATATGAATTTCAGCTTGATACCTCCACGCGTTCCTGAGAAAAAGGGTTTTGACAGACAGACAGACTGACAGACGGACAAGAAAGTGATCCTATAAGGGTTCCGTTTTCTCCTTTTGAGGTACGGAACCCTAAAAATACCCGTAATAGGCTAGATCCAGTGCGGCTGTTAAAATTATTATTTTTTAAGAGTTTAAATGTGGAATTAAGCTGAAATTTATGATGTAAACCTGTTTTAGACTT
Source organism: Parnassius mnemosyne (assembly GCA_963668995.1). NCBI lineage: Eukaryota > Metazoa > Arthropoda > Insecta > Lepidoptera > Papilionidae > Parnassius > Parnassius mnemosyne. The sequence goes on along the minus strand of CAVLGL010000115.1, from coordinate 40,777,065 downwards.
TTTTTAAATAATAATTTGGAAAAACTCACTGGATACCGTAATAGGTATTGTTAAAATAAATTTGCAATTTTCTGAGATCGAATAATATCGATTCAATGCAATATGATTAAATCGTGAATCGATACACGAGGTTACGATCCATTACGATCTCGAAGATCGATTCAAAACAAAAAATCTGGCATCCCTGCCTTGAGACATTCTCTACCAGTCAACCCATGAAGTGGTGAGAATTTGACGTAGGTGTGGCAATATAGAATAAAAGAACACTAAGCAAAATGATAATTAACTACATAATATATATTATGTAGTAAATTGTTTTAACAACAGCATCAGAATTATCGGCGCAAATGTTTCATAAGGGCCGGTTATGTCTCAGGATATACGTTGTCAACACTCACAGAGATGCGAAAATGAAATTTCTATGTTGGGTTCTAGTCGGTAAGCCTTTAAGTAGTGAGGAGTATAATGATATGATAGACGGTATGCGGATATTCAGGTCAAAGCTAAAATGATGCCAATACAGGCAGGAACAAATTAAAATTGATATCCTAGCTTCCAATCATTCTGCAGGTCCCTGGCAGGCAGATGTTTAAATTGTTTGGTAATAATAATTTAAACTTGTCTAATATATAAGAATTCGTTTTTGTTTGTTCGTATTTGATGCGGTGACATATCGTTCATCAGATTGCGCTTAAACTTTGTCAATTTATTGCTTGCACTTGCGCGAAGGTTATAGGCATAGTACAATCAACTTACAGTAGGTGGCGCACGTATCGTACCGAAAAATTATTTGAAAGTTATATACCATTCAAATTCAATGAATGTATCACCGTCAATAATTAAACAATATAACTCTTCCAAATTTAAGGATATTTCCACAATTAATTCTTCTATGACAGCTACGCGCCGGGTACGAGCTAGTTACTATTAATTTAAATTCTAAGTCAAGTATGCCTGTGAAAGCCGACGGCGTGAGTGACAATAAAAACATCGCCATAGCTTAAGAAACCTTTTGCTATTAGCACGTGTAAACCGAGTAACTCAGATGATGTTAAGATAAGTAATGGTAAGACCATCATGACAGTTTAGCCCATAAATGTCTACTACTGTTACATTATGTCTGGTGTTGGACATTTATGGTTTTATGAAGAAAAAGATAGCAAAAAGCTTAAGTAAAAATTTTGTGGATTCAAATGACCAAATGAATAAGACGTAGACGATCCGCGGTCAAATTTATTTAAGTTTAATAGGTTTATACAACCGCATATTATAGTATAATCATAAAGATAGTGCTGTCCACCTCCTGGATCAGTTTCCTTCTGTCGCCTATTGAGACTTCCACGGGACGATATGGGGAAGTGGATTCTCTTACGCCACCACTGCACGGCGATATAATTTTTTTTATAGAATAGGGTGACAAACGAGCACACAGTCCACCTGATGGTAAGTGGTTGCTGTGGCCCATGGACATCTACATCTATCCTCAATTGAGAATCAAAATTCAGATGTGTTGTCAGGACTAAGATGAAATGCTTCATACCCAGTAAAATAGGTCTCCGGTTCTCTACACTAACCATACGAAGCACAGCAGCATTAAGCTGCTATTTTACGCTGATATTCTGTGAGAGCGTGGTAGTTCCCTGGTTATTCCCATTCATGCTACAACTATACTACTAATATAGCTGTAGCATGACTCTACAACGTAAAAAGCTAAAGTCAAAGTCAAAATATTTATTAAAAATACCTCTAAAATATAAATGCTTATAATATTAAAATTTATAATGTCTCAAAATTATATAAGAATATAAAAAAAAGAAGTCATATACTAACACTAGTCTTATTTTTTTTATTATTGTTATTATTATTATTATTGTTATACTAACATCTCTATGGACTGAGTCTGAATAAAATATTATTATTATTATTATTATATGTGTATACAACACATACTGTCCAAATACTGTCGTCATTCGCAGCCGTTATAAAAGCAAATGCGTAAACAGACTATAGATTTGACTGCACATTGCTTCTTTCCGTAAAAAGATCTACTCGTAAATTACCCTCAAGTCGCACCTGAGAAAGTATTACTTCAAAAATATTTTTAAAGTTTACACCTAGTTATTAAAACATAGCTAGACTAAGCTATTCTAGATTGCTAATTCATAAATATTATGATACAAAATGAATATAAATCAGTCGTTGTTATTAATCACATCGAAATTAAACTTAAATCAAATCCAGTCTCCATAACGTAATTCAGCTCGCTGCACAAGTCGTTAGAACTTATTATAAGCTTCCTATTGCTACCACAGATATTATTACGTCACCTTAATTCTCCTTTATGCAATCAGCGTTCCCCGGACCGAGTTGGATCCCAGGGGATGAGATTCATTTTCCCAACATAATCTTCTAGACGCTGACTCTGTTATAAGTGTTAAACCCACCATCTTTAATGGTGTCTATTATTGATTTATTTAAGCCAACATTTATAAATGAACAGTTTTATATTAACTATCAAGAAAATATTATTTATAATCATATATATTTAGTTATGATCATAGTTATATATAAAATAATATACAATATTTTATTATATACACTATTAAAGACTATAATTAAAAATAACTAACTCTTAGTAACTTAATTATATATATATACACATATATAGACATACAGTCCTACTCCCCGCGGTATCGTGCCAAGAACGCTGGCTACGTTTCACCGCTGAATAGCTATATTTATCCTTTGAGCAAGAAAAGAACCAGCCTTCTTAAAATATAGCCCTATAAAATAATTTATATATTTAAATACTAAAAATAAGCAAATCATTAATGGTAGACGCTCAAAGCAACTGAATTATGCTGCAACTGCATAAGTCAGACTCACGCACAAATAAGTCGGCTCGACTGGGGAAGGACTAAGCCCTCACACGAGACTAGTACAATATATCAGTTTAATCTGCTGTGTTTCCTATGGTGAGTGAGGAAAAACAGAGATCCTTTTTACTAGTAACAATGCATTCCATGTTCGTTTACTAGAAACAAGACATTTATCTTCGGGAATGACAACCCGTCTACAGTCTGTTCCTTTAATCAAGAATACGAGTAGATGTAAGTGTAAATGGACCACAGCATCCCTTTACTATCGCTCGGAATATGTGCGTTATTTTTTTCTTCTCCACTTCTATTAAAAAAATATTATATCGCATAAGTGAAGCTACACGCCTATACAAGAATGAGAAACAATTATACCTAAATGCAAATTGTCGCTGTGGAAATAAAGCAGAAAGAATTTGTCATTCGTAAATGTAGAAAAAGTTAACATAATTATAGTTAGACTTAGCAAAATAAAACTTTAAAATATAATAATTTATTTAAGAAGGAAACTATAAACAACTCGGTAGATAAGTATTAAATAGAACTAGTATTCGTGAACTTTATAAAAAATACATTCGCATCGAGACAGGAACATGGAACGGAAGCTCCGTCTTTTCATGTCCTCACTCGTGATTAATTCGTGCAATACGATTTTTATATCAGTTGCTATTAATGTGAACTAGGTTGCTAACACTTGTTATATTTGCACAAGAACTGGTCCCGGCCGCATTGCATTCAACGATACCGCACCGGATGTTGGAACATTATTTTTTTATAGAATAAGGGTGACATACGATCACACAATCCACCTGATGTTAAGTGGATGCTGTGGTCCATAGATATCTACATCTATCCTCGAATAAGAATGAAAATGCAAATGCGTTACCACCGCTAAGGACTAAGATGGAATGCCTTGTTTCCAGTAAAAATGGTCTCCGGTTCTCTACACTCACCATACGAAACATAGCAGCATTAAGCTGCTATTTAACGTTGGTATTCTGTCAGAGCGTGGTCTTTCTCCGGTCGATACGACCAATTTATTCTTCAACCATAATACGAGTATAGCTGCAACATGGCTACTAAAAATATATAAAAAATCAAGTGGGTATTTGACTACATTAGCCTGTACTGCTGGACTATATAGATAGGCATCTTCCGTAATAGGAAGGATTTGGCTTAATCGTCACTTGGTAGGCGAATTGACGTTATCAGTACCAGACGTCTCGCACCTTTGACGCTGTACCGCTATCTACCGTAAGCCACAAGACCTTTCCGGCGTATCCCATAGACTCCTCTTATTTCGTTTTTTTTTTTCGTTCGAAAAGTTGCCGGTTTTAATTTTTACTTTGAATTGGATTTTTATTATTACAAATGAAATATTATATATTTGATGATTAACAACTGTGACGTCACTGACTGGTATTTACTTTGGAATATTTTAGAAACTTTTATGTTCCATCATTTTTTGAGTGGTAACTACCATACTGAGAAAGCACTATAACATAACCACAGAGACGAGGACTCAGGATCATCACAATCAATGGTTAACTAACTCGCGCGATGTAATTCAAGGTCACTCACTACAATTCAGGTTATGCAAAAAGAGTGATTCATCGTTCATTCACATCGAATATTACGCATAAATTAGGTTTTGAAGATCAATGCCGAGCGCTTATCGTTTCAATCAAAGAATTGTAATAAGATATTGTCAATGTAGTTATAGTTGTGACTGTAAGAGAAATAAAAACTCCTTTTTTAAAACATGATATTGTCTTGCTGTCATACCTTCTGCGACGTGTGATCACAAGTTCTCTTCAAAAGCTCTAGAAATAACAATTTTCACAAGCCTTGACTGAAAACTGCTGGTTAAAAATGCATATTTTGGAGCCGCATTCGGTTAGCGGGACCCTTTTCACTAGAAACGAGGTATTCCATCTTAGTCCTCAGGGTTGGCATTTTTCGAGGATAGATGTAGATGTCTATGGGCTACAGTATACGCTTGCCAAGAGTTGGACTGTGTAACAAATTATTCTAAATAAAAAACGCAGTTTCCTTCTGGGGGAGCCGAGAGGAATTGAAAGACATAGCTTAACAAATCATCAGTGCAATCACGATCAAAGTTGGACTTACCTAGTCAGACTATTTGTCCCAGGTAAACATATTTATCAACAACTTCGAGCATAGTGCTCCCAATAACTACCGCCATAGGTGTGATATGGACGTTAAACATGATTTTTGTTGCACTTCGATATACCGACAGTCAACTTGGCACCGCTGAAGGGACTGCAGCACCGCCCAAATTTTGACGGAATCAATGGATCTCTCATAGTCCACATACGCAAGACAAAGTGACAGGTTGTACTCTTCGTCTTCTGTACAATTTCCAAAGGGTATGTATGTGATCTATGGTGTTAAAACCTTTTCGGAAACTGGCTTGTTCGGGAGGCTGGAAGTCGTCGAGTCTGCATGTGAGACGATTCGTAATGACTCTCGAAAACAGCACGTAGACGCGGCTCAGATGCGAAATCGGTCCGTAGTTCTTCAAGAGAGCGTTGTCGCCTTTATTGAAGAACAAGCCCACCGCACTTCTGCACCACGCCTCTGGAGTAGTGCCACCATGAAGGACGGAATTAAAGAGCTTCTGAAGGACTTTAAGTACCGGTTTTCTACCCACTTTCAGAAGTTCCGCTGTAATTCCATCCTCGCCTGGGGCCTTGCCATTTTAAGGTGTTTGGCTAGAGAGCCATTCTAATCTCGCTCAGACTGCCGTCCAGGATATCATCGGAATAGTGTCGGATAAGACTTGCTCTTGGATCGTTACTCATACTTGCGTGTGGCTCCAACAATTACGTGTACAGCTGCCCATAGAACCTCTCAATCTCACTCAAAATCTTAGATGTCTCAGAAACGATGCTGCACATTTGATCTTCAGCTTCGACAGTTGGCTCTTTCTGACAGACAGATCTCTGGAAAAGACTTTGGAGCCCTGTTTCCGCTCGATCGCTTCTTAAATACGAGCAGCAATAAAGTTTCGTAAGTCCCTCCGCATGCATTTAGAGATTTGTCTGTTCAGTTGCTTGTATGCTATCAAAACTACTGAAGACTGCAGATTTATTTCCCGTCTAACAGCCATGAGATTAAGAGTGTGATCGGAGAGTTTTTGTGTTCTTCTGCGGCGGGTCTTGCACAACTTAGCTCCGACCGCATGGACAGTTTCCACGAACTTGTTATTCATATTGTCCACTGCATTGCAATCTTCTAGGCACTAAAAACGGTTTTGTAACTCGAGCTGAAAGGTTTCGGGACTTTGAATTAGAGCAACAGAGGGACGGAGTGGTCGTCTGGTCGTCATAATGAAGTCAATCTCATTTTTTGTCGAACCGTCTGGGCTCGACCAAGTCCACTTCCTGTAGGGCAGCTTCTGGAATAAACAGCTCATCATGAAGAGTCCCTCTTTCTCCATGAAGTCCGCCAGTTGCTGGCCCCGTGGGTTCCGTTGTCCTATTCCAAATGTCCCTACCTGCAGCTCACCGTTCTCTCTTGTGCCTAGTTTTGGATTGAAGTCTCCCATTAACACCGTACAGTGGGTTTGGAGGAATGCATGGCTTTAGAGATATCCTCATACATTTCCTACACCTCCTCATCGGGATGTGCCGAGGTTGGTGTGTAAACCTGTATGACCTTCTTCGAATGCCGTTTGGTGAGTATTAGGTACGCGACCCTCGTCGACGCACTCACAATCTTTACAACGTTGTGGACGATAAATCCGACACCTCCTTGTACAGATGGTTGCCCTCGCGGTGATAGAAGAAGTTACCGGATTCGAGGATTACCGTGTCCTCCCTATATCTTCGGACCTCGGATAACCCTATAATATTCCAGCGTAACTTGTCTCTTCTTCCAGCTCAAGGACCTTCTCGTCAGTGAGGACAAACAAACAAGTAATTATGTTTAATACCTATATGTCTCGAGCTACTATATATCTCGATCTGTATGTAACTATAGTGGCGATCACAGTAGATCATAGTGCCTCGTGATGAAAAGCGCGTAGAAGTGAAAGTATGTAAGGGGAAACCTATTTTCATATAATGTAGATAAGTCAAGTATGTTTGTAGGAACTATAAAACCACCAAATAGTAAGCAAAAATTTAAAATAAGAAAAAATTACGCGCGTAAGGTCACAACACGTATACCAATTTATTTTCTTATATGTTACTTCTAAGATCAAAAGTTTTGAATATTATCACAATCTTAATATAATTGCATAACTAACGATAAACATTAGGTATTTACAGTTTTTATTTATTTAGTTACTATATTTTCCGTCTTTATGCAAAAATTGCTTGTAGATTAAAAAAGATGTTCACATTTAACAAACGAAATTTTAATTTCTTACGTCGAAAATGAAGAGTTTTCATTTTCATTCAATAGACACTAAAATGTAAAGTTACTATCTATATAATCTATACATATAATAAAACTGTAAATAGCAGATGTCTGTACATTTTATATTTTTGTAATAAAAGTGATTGAGGGGTACTAAAAATAAGTAATTAAATACATTTCTACCATTTTTAGAATTTTCTGTCTGTCTGTCTGTCTGTCTGTCTGTCTGTTTGTTTGTTAACGTATCACGTTTAAAGTACTAATTTATATCATAAGAATCGTTAAGGAAATTCTAAAGTGTACCTTCGGGTTACATTTAGTCTTTATTTCATTAAAATCGGTTCATTCCATCAAAAGTTATGATAAATATTCTGAAGTATGGCTACAAAGTATAGGTACGAATTTGTTCAATGGTGGCGTTTGTTGAGTCATCAAGTACATTTTAAACTAATATCATATTATAAATCATAACATAATTAAATGATGTAAAATAATGTTCTATAATGATGAAATTATATCTAAAACGCAGTAAACAAAAGTATTGCATAAAGAACGTAATAAATATATTAAAAAATATATTAACCTTATTATGTAAATCTAAAGTACAAAAGTTAACCCATTTCATCGATAGATGGTGGTGTTGCACAAATGTCATGCAAGAAGGCAGGTTGTGGTTTTTTTTCTGTAAATGACTTTTCATATTTGCTGTTAATCTTTAAATTACTCGCTGCCCTACTGTGTATTGACAATAGCATTTATTCTTTACCGCCGAGTACTCTACATGGTAAATAAAATTTTAAAAGAGCTATTAACAATTTCGTTGGTTTCGGCGAGGATCAAACTTTATTTCTTACTTACGATGTAGGCCTGATTTATAAGTTCTTTTAAGTTTTTTTATTGTATCAATCGCGTCAATTAATCTCTTTTATTTTTAGAATTGATTTTAACAGCGCCATCTATCCTTATATCTCTATACATGCGGTAATCACATGCTGTGTCTGATTCTGTACATTGTATAGTATATTAATTTGTGACTAAAATCATTATGGAGACTGAAACTCATTAAATAAGTACATTTTTATAATTTTTAGAATTGTCTGTCTGTCTGTTTGTTTATGAACGCATCACGTCTCACGTAAACATCTTTTTTTCAAAGAAATTGTTTAGAAAATAATAAAGCGTATCATCCAGTTCAAAGATTAACTTTATTTATTAAAATTGGTTAATTCTATCGAAAGTTTTGATTATTATTTTGAAATGTAGGTTCGATTTGTTTAAAGGCGCCATAAAACCTCAGAAATAGTAATAAAATGATTCCTTTTTATAAAAAAACGTTTTATTATAGTATATTTATACTTTAAACACAGTAAACAAAAAATATGTTTTCCTTAAATTAAAAAAGGATGTCTTCCACGAAGAACGTAATAGATGGCGTTGTACGTTAACGAGTCCATTCAAGCTGAAAGAGCCGTGTAATGTGTAAGCTAACAGCACAAACATCATCAAAAACAGATATCAGAAAAAAGATACGTACGCCCAAGCTAAACGTAGCAAAATTGCATCAAAAACAATATGTCATGATGTTGTTTTATACCAAGAATCCACATTATATCAAATAACTTTCCTTTCAGTTCTAAGCGTGTTCTGTTCCCACTTCCCATTCCCAGTCAGCGTGTGTTATGCGATGACCGATGACCGTAAATAAAGCGCAAGGTCAAACTTTACGCGTTGCAGGAGTAGACCTCAGTACTGACTGTTTTGCACATGGCCAACTCTATGTTGCTTTTTCCCGCGTTAGTAACTCCCGTAACATTTTTCTGTACGCCCCGGCTAAGTCTACTTCTAACGTCGTTTACACAGAAGTTCTATCACAAACGACTCAGAACTTTGAGCATAACGATTTATTTTGGTGCCACTTATTCATACAGTAATGATATAAATCTTTTAATATTCTCTTACCTAAACGTCAAATTCTTTAAGTAAAACCTATATACGCGAGCTACGCCGCGGGCACAGCTAGTAAACAATAAATATACGTGCAACTGTTGTGCCTTCTCTCTTTTCTAAGAGTGTAATGGTTATAGAGCAATAAGCACAGAGCATGTAATATAATAGTATCAACAAGTGCCGTTCCGCCTCAGTACGTATAAATAGACTACACAAAATGACCTTGAAATTTTAAAAACAATTCCTACTAATTACTATAACTCTTTTCTCCTAATTACGTATCACCTAATCTTGACCGTTTAATACTCACTATGCTGCGTTTAGAAACTTAACTATTAAAGTTTTAAAATAAAGTAAAGTATAAGTAATTCATTTAATATTTTGTTGTCGGTCGTCGCACCATCCCTTCCTTCGACACAAAGTTGTGTACATATAATTAGGTTTATGATGCAGTCTTACATACAAAGTTGTTTACCTTTAAAAAAGTATGTCGTATGTTTCAAAAAATAAATAAATATTTTACTCCTCAGTCTGTTTCTATGATTTCCTACTCGATATTAATAAAGTTTATTTCAGTTTAATGATATGCGAATATAAACTTTATACTTACTCGTATAACTTGAATCCGCCACCGTAATTGGTTTTCATTAAAAGTTGGAACAAGTACTACTAAGTAATAATAACGTAGCATCAAAGGCTCTTGAATGTATATGTTTACATGCTTCACTTTACTAATTGCTTAAAATATTGCCTTCTGGTTAAAAATAAAGTGAAAGTTACAGTCTATATACATCTAAGTGCTGGGCACATGCTTGCTCTCACTTTGAGGAGGTTTGCCTTCTGGTAAATATATATTTCAAATTAACAAAAAAACTATACAAAGCAAGAAATGAAATACATTTATTCATATGTTTTAAACAATGATAGCGGCCCATGTTCAACAGTAATAAATAATAATGTCCTCCAAACCGAATTTCACAGCGACCACTCCAAAAAGAGACTAGCCATCTGCGCAGGACAGGACACTCTTTATTTCCTCACTCTCAATAGTCCAGCAGGGTGGCAGCCCCACACGACTGGAGGGAGATCAGATGCAGGGCTAACGGCTTTACGTGCTTTCTAAGGCCCGGGAGTAAAACACCACCATCTTTCCAACTCCGAGCTGCAACTGAGAAGTTATTGACAGAATAACTTCATAACTGATTTCGGTCCGACCCGGGATTTGCACCTGGGACCACATGGTCAACAGCGCGTGGTTATAAACCACTAGACTAAAGAGACAGGCAGATATTATATAAGATTTTTGGTGAACGTTGGACATAGGCTGCTACCACTGAGAACTTATTGGCAGAAAAACCTAATAACTGATTTAGGGCAGAATACATGTACTGTAGTATATATTTGGTTATAATATATTGGAGGAGAGGAGTCATACACTTCGTTACATCAATTAAATATAAATAAGATTCTAATTACCGTGTAGTGGCGGTGTAAGAATATCCACTACCCCATATAATTCCGTGGGTATCGTAAGAGGCGACAGAGAGAAACAAATCAGGAGATGGGCAGCAGCATCTTCCTAATAACGACCAAAAATAAAAAAAAACAGTGCTTGCTAACCAGCTTGCCAAGCGTGGCAACTATGGCAAATATTCCCCCTATGAGGCAATCTATGGGGGAGGCCTATGTTTAGCAGTAAACTTTATTAGGCTGTAGCAATAAGATTCTAATTAAACTTCATAACATATTCATATCTGAGTAACTTAAACGTATGTACAGAAAAGTGTGTTAGGAGAAAAATAGACCACTTGTAAGTTTGTTGTCGCTTCCTCTCACAAACTCACCCGCAGTAAGGAGTTGTTGAGGCAAGGTGTAGTTTCTCTCTTGACTTTTCATAAGTTCTTTGTAAAGGCCAATTTTGATTAAATAATTTTACGTTAACTCTAATTATGCTCACTTAGACCATAAGTAATTTCTCATATTTACACTAATACACTATTTCTAATAATTATATCTCACATTTACATTAAATGAATAAATTGGTATGAATTTCATCGTAATTCTAATTAAAATATATTTTTATTTATATTACATAATAATAAACAATATTTCTTACCATAATAAAAATATCTAAAACTAACAATTGAAATTATCATACAATACTACTCCCGCCATCTAGTGCCAAAAACGCTGGCTGTGTTTTCTCGCTGAATACGAGTAGCTATGGAAAAACGAACCGGCCCTCCTATATCATCAGCGGCGACGACAAGTCGCGAATACAGTGCTTTTAGAAACTTCACCGTACGTGGGTGGTCCACAGATCGATAGTCTTTATATTAAAATCTCGATATATTGAGTACTTCGCAGCACCCAAGGAAAATTGCCCCAAATTCAAAATAAATTAAGCTTATTAGTGTTCGATACTTACAATTTAAATACTCCGTACATTTTTTAATCTCAAACGAGCAGTAAAAAGTTACATGCGTTGAAAACAGAGTACGATTTAATTTCTGTTCATATTATATATATTATTACCTGTTCCAACTAAACTGCTTTAGTCAGTTCTCCTTCTTTTTAATAAATGGTACTGAGATTATATATCTGTACACACATAGATATACATAAAATTGAAGTGTGCGTCTGTAATATTGAAATATCTGGCTTTTATTAAGGTCAGGGGTAATTTCCATGATATTAAGATACTATTAAATAACTATTTTTAAAATGTTTGTCTGTATGTTTGTTTGTCTGTCTGTCCGGGCTTATCGTCGAAATGGCTGAACCGATGATGATGATGTGACGAAACTTTACAAACTGATAGAGAGTAATGCCAGTAGGGATCTGACTATATTTTATCCGAAAAACTTAAAGATATTTTTTGAAAAAACTATAGACAAAATAAATTGTGTTTGTTTATTATAAATCTAAATTACGCCACATAGGTTGATTCTATCCAGGCGAAGCCGGTGCGGGTCCCTAGTACTATCATCATCATCATCATCATTACAGCCATTCACAAGTCCACTGCTGAACATAGGCCTCCCCCAAACAACACCTCAAAGCACGGTGCCGAACCACCTGCATCAATTGACTTCTGCATGTCTTACCAGGTCGTCACTCCATCTAATGGAGGGATGCCCCACACTTCGCCTGCCGGTACGACGCTGCCACTCTAGAACCTTTCTTCCCCATCGGTTGACGGTTCTTCGAACTATATTGCCAGTCCTAGTACTAAATAAAATAGTTGTTGATCATAGATACATACCTTTTAATGCCTTTTTAATTAACTGCTATACATTATTAAAGGTATATTATAAAATATTGAGCTATAGCGTGACAAGGTTCATAATAAATAAAGAATGTACAATAATATTTAAGATAAGAATACGATAGTATTTTCTCTAAATGTTATCACCTGTAAGTTGTGCCAACCTCAGAAATTGACGAGGTTTTGACAACTAACTGATCGAGAAATTTCGGGCTCAAACCTCACAGACAGTGTATCTAATAACAATAAGTCAAAGCCCTTACATTATTGATAAGTCAAAGCCCAATAAAAACGTATATTCAATAATTGCAATTGTGTGATAGTGCATGTCATTCTGTCATTTAATTCCGACTTTGAAATTATACAATATTATTATATACATACATATACTATTGTGTTGTTAAACCATTATCTTATAAATAAAAATATTTACCAACTTGTAAAATCAGATGTTAAATAGCTGAGTAAATACATAAAAAAATGTGGAAAAGATACATTTTTACACGTGGTAGAGCCATGCTGCAGCTATATTATGGTTGTAGCACGAATGAGTCATCCTCGACCGGGGAAGGATTATGCTCTTACAGAAAACCAGCGTAGTAGAGAACCGGAATACTGGATACCTTCATGACCTGGATGACAACACATCTGCATTTTGATTTTTAATCAACGATAAATATAGATATTAATGGACAGCATCCACTTACCATCAGGTGGACTGTGTGCTAGTTTATAACCCTTATTCTACAAAAGAAAAACCTAACAAATATTGAAGGAAAATACGAAATACACTAGTATCCTATTAAATGATATATCGGTAAATGTAGTTTTTTGTATTTATGGATTCGTTTGTATTCGTGCGTGTATTTTTCCCGTATTTTACTTCACACCTGATGGTATAACCTGAGGGGACAAATTAATTGAGTTCTATAAAATTTCGAGCATAAGCTAAAAAGAAACGTGATTATTTATTTTTTTGATATGCATTGTTTCGTGACAACAAATTAACGTTCGACGAAGACACTAAATTAAAAATAACTCTCGTTCTAATATTATAGAAACAAAAGGAGAGAAGGTCAACACAGAAAGAATAAGAATAATATTACTTTCTCCTTGCTCTCCTGCTTAACACAATGGGCAGATTCCACCTCCTTCGTATTACGTGGAGCAAAGAACAAAAACTAGTTTTCTCATATATCAAACCAACTTTACTTTATCTTGCAAAATATGTAAGTAAATGGATATTTTTTGAGAACTGCTAAAATATTAACCGTTCTAAAATCGATATCATAATATTTTATGTGGTAGAGCCAAGCTGCGGCTATATTATGGTTGTAACATGAATGGGTCGGCTCAACCGTGTTTCGTATAGTGAGTGTAGAGAGAACCGGAGACCCATTTTACTGGAAAGGAGGCATTCAATCTTAGTCTTCAGGGGTAACAACGCGTCTGCATTTTGATTCTTAATTGAGTATAAATTTAATGTGCCTATGTCTATGACCGAAATGACAAATTGTTTAGGCCCAAATATGGTCATTTTGAAACGCCATCCAATAGCGTTGACTCGGCACATCGCCCGATGGTGCGAGGTGAGGTAAACGGGGGGGCGGCCATGTGCCGCTTGCAGTCGCTCGACGCCGCACGACTGACGATAGTAGCAGCGGCGCGGTCGATTAACGTGTTTTGTGGTGACCGCTGCAGCGGTTTTTCGCGGCCAGTTTTGGTTTTTGTGGTCTAGATTTTAGTATTTGTGCGCGTTTAATTCGCTATTTAATTTGTGGTTTCGTGAAGACCGCCTCGGATTAGTTTGTCTAAGTTGTACGTTCGTGACAAGAGGCTTGTATTGAATTGCCTGATTAAAGTCATTGCGTTTGAAAGGAATTGCGCCAATTATATAGTGATTGCGTGTTGAAGTGCTTTTGCAATATTTAACTTGCTAGTGTGACGTGGAATCTTGGGCGCGCGCCGAGTAGAGATACGGTCTGGAATTTGAAGCTCGCATTCCATTTCGAGGGCGTGGCCCGGTTGATTGATTTTTGGAAATCATTGTTTAATTGTACCGTCGCGTTAAGAGTCTTTTGTGTGTTGACTCTGTAGTTAGTTTGCGTGTCAGCTAGGTTGATTTTGAATTCTTATTGCGGCGTAGTATTTAATATCGTACGAAGGAATTTAGTTCTTGTTTGTAACGCTGAACTTTGTGACTCGTGAAGAGATCGCGTTAGTTCCCTATTTGTAATTTGGTGATAAATGAATCCGGAACATTGAATGTTGAACTTTGAACTACTGTTCGTTACTTGTGTCAGGTATCACGTATTTGATTCTACGATGAACGTTAAATTAGTTGAGTTGAAGTTAGTTAAATGTACAATAAAGTTGATAGACTGAAATAGTAACATGAAGAAAGAAGTTGTCACTTGGTGACGCCTGCTGGAGTGATGTAGCATTGTGGGGCAGCATGGAACCAGGCCGCTGCCCGGGCACCTCAGCTGGGCCAGGTCACATAAATAAACACTACTACACACCACTTTACATGCACCTACACCTACCTACGGCCTGACCGAGCCTTGGGGCGGTCTGAGCTTCAGATCCAGGTACGTACTATTTATTTACCTAGCCTTATCTCTATTGTGTAGTATGATAGGTCAATTGTCCATAGGCATTTTGTGCCCCACCCTTAGTTGTCCGTCGAATCTTCCGCTGATGGGCCCCGGGATATTTGACCTCTGTTGGGGCAGCTAGGGCCGTGTACATTTTTGGTAGCAGAGCGTGGTTGATTGTTTATACAATCACGCCCGGCTGTAATACGTAATAATAAAAATATTTTCCTTTGTTGTTTGCTTCCTTTGTTTGTTAGCGGATAGGTGGGTAGATTTAGGTCCCACACCGTTAGGTTGCGCAAGCAGGAGTTTGTTAGGGCTAGATACGCGTCGGGTAGGTAGATGGTTGTTATCACGTAATCGGATAATTATCGTTGTCGTATAATTATAGTAGATTAATTGTCGAAGGGTCGGTTGTCTGAGCGAGGCATTTTTGCTGATCGACTGTGGTGTATACCTTTATTTGTAGTGTAAGTTATGTTTAATTTAATAAATAGTAATTTGTATTTGTGTAATTTCTATTTAACTTGATTTGATAGGAACTATATTTGTTATTTGTTAATTGATTTGTATTTGAGCCGCGTTGTAATTTGTATTTAGAAGTGATGCCATGTCACTACCAGGGTAATCACCATGCCGTTTTGTGCCTGAGTGCAAACCGCGCTTCCTCTCAGGACTCTGCCGGGCCCTCGACTCCCACGGGCGGGGGCGCTCAGCCGCGCCCCCTGTCGGGCGACGCTCGTCGCTCGCCTACCGACCACCGTGCCCCTGAGTTTGGAAGGGGTCCCCCCCGATTAGTCGGGGGTCGTTCCCCCAGGGGCGGGAGGTGGTCGCCCCCCCCCCCCCCTCAGCGTGTTGAGAGGGACTTCACAGCCACTCAGCGGTCAGCTAGACCCTTCTCACCCCCGTCAGCTGAGTGGCCGCGGCTGGGGTACCACCGTCCCCCCTTTGATGGAGGCAGCCCCAGCTAGGTAGCTGCCGCCCTAGCTCCCACCACGGCCGCCTCCACTAATTCTTTGAGCCGTCAACAGCTCACTTGTCAAACTGTTCTATTGCCGACGGCCTCAGTGAGAGTGTACAACACGAGTGTCAATTGTTTAATGGTACGCGCTTTATTGGATTCGGATTCACAACACGGTGTGGCCTCCACTTGGTTGTTGGAAAGACTAGGGCTCTCCTGGAGCGTTGAATCACGCGGTCAAGGACTATTGGATTTGGTTTTGGTCTAGCACTTAATTAATGATGCTTTAGATTAAAAATAAAAATGCTTTTGGGTTTTCCTCGAAATGTTTCATATTTGTGGCGGTTTTGAGTAAGAGATTGAATGCTGTGCTCTTTGAATGCGTGTATCATATTGTGAATTAATATTTAGAAAAAACTCGCAACGGGTTTTGGTTGGTTTTTCCCAGGACACGTTTTATACGTGGTATAGCCATGCTGCAGCTATATTAGTAATATAGTTGTAGCACGAATGGGTCGGCTCGACCGGGGTGGGACCACGCTCTCACATAATACCAACGTATAATAGCAGCTTAATGCTGCTGTATTTCGTATGGTGAGTGTAGAGAACGGGAGACCCCTTTTACTGGAAAAGAGGCATTCCATCTTAGTCCTCACGACTGACATGACATGGTAACAGTCACGAAACTTAACCTTCGGCGTACAACGTGAAAAATACTCCTCACCTGTACCATGTGGGGTTAAAATAACCCCATAAGACTTAGCCTCCAGTTTGTGTGTAAATGAAGTTTAATCAATTTATGTGCGTTTTTTAGGTATTTATAATAATAAGTGAATAAAAAATAAACAAAGATGTATGAAAATAGACATATATTAAGAAAAAGTTACAATCGAAGAACTTCTACATAAAATCAATGAATTTCCAATTAGGTAGTATAAAAAAATCAAAAAAAATATTTTTCAATCAAAAACGTAATTATTTTGCTTATTATTTAAAACAAGAGAACTGTTTTAACATATAGGCTCCGTGGCGCAGTGGCTTAGCAATCAGTTGTTGCGCTGGGGGCCGCGGGTTCGAATCCCGCACGGAACAAGTATTTGTATGGCCTACAAATAATTGTTCCGGGTCTGGATATTTGTCCTTGTGCAATTTATGTTTGTAAACTGCCTGTAAAACGTTTTTTTTTTAAAAATTACAATCACGGTATGTTATTTGAGAGAGATCGTTCGTTACCTAAATCAGGACAATTTTGGCATATTAAATTTCATGTTTTTTGCATATAGCAGCACATATTATAAGAAGCAGCCATTCAGTGTCCTTGTTTCTAATACAGAACGAACATCTCTGAGGCCTTCTTGGCTGCTTTGGTGATGGTCCTGGAACTTATTCATTTAGAATTTCATTCACGTGTTTTCTTATATCGCGTGGTACATGTGGGTTATCTTTTCATTAGACTCATATTCCTACAATAACAATGCCGCAATACGATCATCTTTGTAGGTATAATGAATATCTGCACATATAATAAATACAATATTTTATACATAATACACCTACTGTAGGTGTAAATAACATAAAACCGAAGAAAGGTATACTTACTTTTCAGCGACGTCCCGTACAACGTGGGGTTAAAAATGCCCGGGAACCACTTTATGCACGTGCACACACGACTGCGTCACGCAGATTAATGACACAGACATGTTAATCGACGTGGCAGGTGTTAAGCTTCAGCTACTGAGAAAATCGAGTCATTTGGTTGTGTTTCAATATGAAATCATGGCATTTTAAAAGTGTTGGGGTTAAAATAATCCCACGTGGTACGCCAAAGGTTAAGCCTGTTAAAAACTAAAAACCGCTATCATGGTTATCGTCATTACCATAGCCAACCCGCTAACAGTTTTACTGCTGGACGTGTAAAGTTTATACAGTTATGAAGGCTTAATTCAAATTCAAATAATTTATTTTCAATCCAAGTGTACATAATTGGTCTTAATTTAAATATGTGCTTACAACTTAGACGCCCTTTTCAAGCACTGCAAATTTGACGAGGACACTGCTTGTATACACAAAATATAAAATATACTTAGTTAAAAATACATAATAGTGTTATTTTTATCTAAATACTCCCCCACTGAGTAGAAGGGGTTTTGTTTTAAATATTTATTGAGTCTTGCTTGAAATTTGGTTAATTCTGATATGTTTTTTTTATTTCCTGTGTTAATTTATTATACACTTTTATTGCCATATAGGAAGGGCTTGTATTAAACATTTTTGTTACCATTATTTTCCAACACCTAGTCTTATTATTTTATATATCTACTTATTCCCGCATATGCACACACTTTATATCTCGACCAAAGTATTACCAAGAGAATTGAGAATCACCACAAAGCACGTTTTAGGTGGTGACACGCCCCAAATGATACCCGAGCTAAAGGAGAAGAGCAAGGGAAGAGAAAACCTTGTAACCTATGCCCACCAAGACTCCACAGGAAGACTGCCTACAAATGTGTATAGCATGCAAGAATCTAATATATCAAACCCCCTGTATAAAGCATGCCAATAATTATAGAGTAATTGGCCCCTCTGTCAGTTTATTTTCGTTTGCAATTCAGAATGAACAGTGTTGATTTTTAATTGAAAATTTATTAGATTTTAAGAAAAAAATATAAATACGTTGATTTTTCAAGTAAATAATTAGTTAATAGAGCTTTAGGTGATCTCAGTGCCAATAATAATTAACACTGAAAAGTGCCTTTTATTGATTTTTTTTGTAATTATTTGTATCTATAGTGATGTTGCCCAGCCGAATTAAACAGCAGGGCAGCGTTCGGGAAACTACGACACATCTTCTCGTCAGACATACCTCAAAACCTTAAAACGAAATTGTACAACCAGTGCGTGTTGCCAGTGATGACTTACGGATCTGAGACGTGGTCCTTCATTGCTGGCCGTATGAGGAAGCTCAAGGTCGCTCAGCGAGCTATAGAGAGGGCTATGCTCGGGGTTTCTCTGCGTGATAAACTTAGAAATGAGGATATCCGCAGTAGAACCAGAGTAACCGAGATAACCCAACGGATTAGTAAGCTGAAGTGGCAGTGGGCCGGCCATATAGCTCGAAGAACCGACAACCAATGGGGAAGAAAGGTTCTCGTTCTCGCTCTGGCAGCCTAGTACCGGTCGGCGAAGTCGATGGATGCAGGTGGCTCTGGACCGTGCTTTGTGGCATTTCTTCGGGGCGGCCTATGTTCAGCAGTGGACTTATGAAAGGCTGTAATGATGATGATGATGATAGTGATGTTATAAATGTTTGTCATATCTATTTAAAATCTTATTATTTACAATCCAAGCATCCATTCTAAATCTTTCATTTAGAATGGATACTTGGATAATTTTTCATTTATTTGTTTGCACAATTAATATCAAATGACCCTAAACAATGTAGGAGGATTTCAGACCCCATGTCCATGCTAGTTTTACAAAAAATAAGTGTTTATAGTTGAAGGTTAATTTATAATGCTTAATTCAAGGTTTGAAATCATTTGTATTGCTAATTTTAGCCAATCTTGAACTGAATCTCCTAGCAAGCGCCAGGAGGTTTGCCTATTTGAGCCGGGCTGGTTTCAGTAACTTTAGGTCTATTCGCGTGTGGGCAGAAAAGACAAAAAAACATTATTCTAGCTCCTTAAGAAATCTCTGTTGCTGCCAACCGTTGAGCTTGTTTAATCAATTACTATATACATAACACGGAAATAGTGGTAAACAAAAAGGCTGAGAGTAGTGTTGAATAATAATAAATCTAAGTATATCTTAGTTTTTTATGTAACTTCTCCTTTGCCACCACATTCGTACAAATTATTTCATTGTCGTCAAATCATTTGACGTTGACATGTCATAATATAATCCTGGTTTAATGTAGTTTTTAGTTTCCACGTTTGAACTACCTAAGCATTAATTGCATATTATTTTATTAAACAAATGACGGCCTTTATTATGATTTACTATTATAGGTTTTAAATTCGATAAGTACACAATTTTTGTTGAATTTATATAAACTGCCAGTTACTTTAAACAACAGCCGTAGAATTGTTTTTTTTTATCACCAGATCGGATGCATAATTTAAATATTTTTCCATACTAATTCCCGCCTAAGACCATAGAGAATGCATAACCTTTGTTTATACGTTCTTGTGTAATGCGGAGCCAATGATAATAAATATTTTCGAAACCTTACCGGGGAGCTCATGGCGACCCGTGGGTCAGTGTCTCGTCTAATCTTCATAAATATAAAGTCTACGCATTGTCGTGGAAATGCCATAACGGATAAAAACACATAAATTTCCTTATTAACAATATACATAATTTGTGATAAAATATGTCAGCAGCTTTATTATCAATATGTATGTTTAAATATACGTATTCATACATTCGATTTTTATTAGAAAATAGTTTTTATAATTTTTTATTATCTTACTCTTAAAGTGAGCGTACATACGTCCTATTCCTAGATAAAGGCTTCTTTTCATTATTGGGCATTGAAGTAATATACTACGTACTAGAACAGACTCCAATACTTGCTCGTTTGCAACACGCTTTAGACACAGTCTAACCACTACTAACTTCATAGGCTGTGCTTTTAGAGTCCATGGCTCAAACTTAATTAGTCTTTGCCATAAAAAGGTACTCTGTGACTCCTTCCACGGGCCCCGAACTGATTTTGTTTGCGATGTCTGTTCAATTAGTACATATTACATCATTGTTCCTCAGAAGGTCATGCTGGTAATTAGGCAACTAATGAAACAATTTAGCTGATGAATAACACAAATGATAAAAATAACTAATAATAACTGATTATATCCTTAAATTCTTTTAACTAGAAGTTGTTATAGCTTAATTTGCTTAATTCTTAAATCTAAAAATAATAGAAAAGGATGTGTCCTGCCCAGTTTGAAGGGGACCTCCTACCCTCCCTCAATTGCGTGTACTATGGCACCACCACTCCCAAAACCGGACAAGCGGCCAGCCTCCGCAAAGTCCACTTCACCTGAGGATGTCTCGATTAGAGGCGAAACCCGTGTCGTATTATCAACATTGGAGTGTCGTTCCTAGTGTGGTGGTTTTGCTTAAAAAGAAGACACCTCAACAATTACATAATAATATGTAGCGGATACTAAACACGACCGACTTCAAGGCAAAGTTGGTTTGTAATTTACGTACTGTAGGGAAACTTATTTCATATTATGTTTATATCTTCTGATGATATTATTTGAGGTGCGATCTTAATCAAAATTTACTATGTTTTAATGTATAAGTAATGTAGGCTAGACTGTTATAAGATATAAATACAGAATCTCAAGCGAGTTGCCAGTTATGATTTATACAGACGAGGTCCTTCGCTGATAGTCGAGTGAGGAAGGTCATGGTCCCTCAGAAAGTCGCTGGAAAGGGATATTAGAAGTGTTATGCGTGAAAGACTTCGAAATGAGGATATCCGTAGTATGGTAGAGTAACCAACATAGCCCAAAGTATCACTTCAGCTTACAATCAGTAAGCTGAAATATATAACTATAGAGCTGAAGTGGCAATAGGCTCGAATAACCTACAACTAATTTACAAAATATTACGTAATAAGTAAAATCAATAAAGCTTGTTTTACGGGTTTAATTTAATTCAATTTTAATTTATTTTTAGATCGAGACTTTTCATTGCAGTTCATAATTGACATAATTTACATTTTTATGAAGAGATAAATTTAGAATACACGCGTTTTAGTATCAGAGATTACGGTTTACAAGGTTTTAAAACAAACACACCATTTATGAGTGGGTGGCAAAAGTTGCATTTCCGTTTGTTCGTTTATATAATCGAGCATTATGTTAACACCCACTCAAATGAAGGAAAAGATGGGTGCTCATAATTTTATAGCGACCTGTTATTGATGACGTAGCCAAGGTACTAACTATATAAACAAAGTCTAAACTATCTACTTTTAAGACCTTTATTTTATATTCGACTACTCTAGGTACGACTATCGATTGATTAAGTAATCCATTCGACTCTAAAGCTCACAATAGTGACGAACAGTATTGTCACCAACCGGAAGTAAAACTCGTCAACTACATAAATAAAACTATAATAATTATATACAAAATATAACTAATTATATACAAAAGTGTTGGAATAATACAAATAAATGTCACTTCCCTATGTGCTTTTCTTTTTTGATTTAAATATAAACTGGTAGCTGGTCCCGAACGAATTGCATTTTTTTTTGCGCCCATAGCAAGGCTGCCCTCCGGAAGCGGGGGAGGGAGGTGGTGATGCTCATAGCATACCACGCAGCCGGCTGCGTGGTAATGTGGGACTCACTATGAAGTGCCTAGCCACTAAACACCACCTGTGGGACTAACTTTGGCCTGTATGGCCTCTCTGCCGAATCGGAAGCGACCCTCTTTAGGGAAAGGGGGCGCAGGTTAGGGAAAGGGGGCGCAGTTTAGGGAAAGGTTGTGCAGGCGAATTGCATCTACGTTGTCATACATACATACATAGATGTAGAACTTCCTTTCTGCAAGGAATGACGCCAGTAGCCGCAACATAGCAGGAGGGATACTTGTTTGCGCTTCTAGTTCATAAAGTAATCTAGAGTGCCACACCCTGTCGAACGCCTTCTCTATGTCGAGAAAGACGCCCAACGATGTGCGACCGCGGTTGTGCACGACCGCAAGGTCGCACCCTGGTCAGCGGTGTTGCTGTAGAGTGGTCTCTCCTGAATCCGTGCTGTTCCGCCCGAAGTTGTATACACGTCTTTCGAACAGTTTAGCTATGTGCGGTGCCTGTAACTAGCTGCTCTACGCCTGTCCTTCCCGGGTTTTGTCGGATGTCAATGTGAGCCTCTTAACAACGCTCGTCCGCGTTATTGGTCAGCGGGCAAGCGGGGGGTCTGGTTTTTGTTAACTGCCGGTTCAATTTATAGAGCGACGCATCCTGCTCAACGGCTTTCAATATGCGCCGCTCCCAGGCCTCTCTTCTGTGGGCCTGGATTGCAACCAACAGTTCATTTAATTAGTGGTAGAGCCACACGGCAGCTTTTGCTGTCGCAAGGATGGTTCGGCTCGAACCAGGATGGTACCACGACTTCGCAGAATACCAGCGTGAAGTAGAAGTTTACTTCTGCATTTCGCCTGGTGAGCACAGGTGGCCGGAGGTCCAATCCTCGGGGCAAGCGGAGCAATAAGACAAAGGCAACCCTTGCCACGCTTTCCGTGAATTTCTGCAATTTCAGGGGACTTAATTCAAATCTTAACGCCGTCCACTACCACCTGGAGAATCCCTCGCTGGGCATCCACGCCTAAGCTACCCTACTTTTTCTGAGCGTGGGTACTCAGGCTGCCCCGCGTACTCTGGAGGGGGGAGAGAAATTCCGCTCAAGACAATAACTGCTCGGGGCAAGTGGAGCAATAAGACAAAGGCAACCCCTGCCACGCTTTCCGTGAATTTCTGCAATTTCAGGGGACTTAATTCAAATCATAACGCCGTCCACTATCATCTGGAGATGGCAAAGCCGGCCTCGCTCTTTCCAACCGAGACACAGGTGTCCTCTCCGGCTGTCACTACGTATCTCTCCTACCCGGGGTACAAATTAGAACACTCCTTTATACCCCGGGCTGGAGTTTGCGTGTACGTCAGAGAGGACATCTTTTTTCGACGCCTTGGCAGTCTTGAAGGTACGGACCTGTTCATCCTATGGCTGCACGTAGACAACGACGACCATGACGCAAAGGAGAAAGCCGATCTGCTAGGCTCTCTTTTTGCTTCCAACTCGACTCTAGATGACGGAGGAAACACACTGCCGACAATCCCGCGGTGTGAGTGCTCCATGCAGGAAATGCTGTTTACACAGTGCTCGGTGCGTAAAGCACTCCTATCCCTGGACGTCAACAAGTCGAGTGGGCCTGATGGAGTCCCACCTATTGTGCTGAAGACTTGTGCTCCGAAGTTGGCACGGGTTATAACGCGTCTTTTTCGGTACTCCTACTCCCTAGGCGTAGTCCCGAACTCATGGAAGACAGTTTTGGTGCACCCGATCCCTAAAATAGGCGACCGCTCAGATCCGTCCAACTACAGGCCTATCGCTATCACCTCCTTGTTCTCCAAAGTAATGGTAACCATTATTAACAGCCAGCTCATGCGGTACCTTGAGGATCACCAGCTGATTAGTGACCGCCAGTATGGTTTCCGTCGAGGTCGTTCAGCTGGTGATCTTCTAGGTTACCTAACTCATAGATGGACAGAAGCAGTGAAGTCCAAGGGGGAGGCGTTGGCCGTTACTTTGGACATAGCGAAGGCTTTCGATCGTGTTTGGCACAAAGCGCTTCTTTCGAAGCTGCCTTCCTATGGGCTTCCCACAAAATTATGCAATTGGATCACCAGTTTTCTTGCAGATCGGAGCATCAAGGTCGTAGTAGACGGTGCATGCTCCGATTACAAGCCCATTAACGCTGGTGTTCCACAAGGCTGCGTGCTATCACCAACGCGGTTTCTTCTGCATATCAATGATATATTGCAAACCAGTAACATTCATTGCTATGCAGACGACAGATTTCACGACGATTCCACTTGATCGCATCCAGCGCAGAGCGGCTCGAATCGTCGACGACCGAGTCCTTTCCAATCGGCTCGATTCATTGGCGCTGCGAAGAGATGCTGCATCCCTTTGCATTTTCTTTCGCATTTTACCACGGGAAATACTCTAAGGAATTGTTCGGATTAATGCTGCTAAAGTTGACAAACGCACATTGCGGCAGATCTCGCGATACCACCCACACCATCTGGATGATTGGCGTTCCTCCACTGTGCGATTTAGAAGATATTTTCTTCCTCGCACAATATCCTTGTGGAATCGATTACCATCAGCGATTTTTGCGGACCGATACGACTTAGGAACCTTTAAGATAAGAGCCTACTTCTTTTTAAAAGGCCGGTAACGCATCTGCAATTCCCCTGGTTCCACTAGTGTTTCAGTTGTTCATGGGCGGCGGTAGTCACTTACCATCAGGTGAGTCGCAAGGTCGTTAGCCCCCTCTCCTATAAAAGACTAATAGTGTATGTGGCCTAAAATATATATTAAAACCTAAAAAGAAATAATGATAAACTGGTTTATCATGATCCTATCATTAACCTTCTAACTAACTAATCTAAAATAATTCGTCTCTATAGTATCGTTCTCAATCTATAGCCTCTCTAAATGCTCTAAAGCAAACATCCACGTCACAAAAATAGTGCCCTGCCTTTAAAATTACATTAGGTACATGTCTTGATTTAACTGATCAATTTCAATAAAATCGTCTAACAATACAGTAGAAAAAAAAACAAAAAATAATCACTTATTACAATATAATATTCTTTAGAAATATTAATTATAAATAAATAATAAAAATAAAAAATTGGTTTACATCCCGCAGTCGGTAGGATTCGAACCTACGCTCCCAGAGGGAATCTGATTTCTAGTCAGACGCCTTAACCGCTCGGCCACGACTGCTTGCTGAACGTTTGTAAAATATTATATCGTGTTATTGTACACTAATTACTATTTATACCAAATACATTTCTTTAAAATTATGAAATAATTAAGTATCCCTAACCTATAAACCTACCGTTTCCCATTTTCGATTTCTAAGTTTTATCAGTACAGTAGGAGTACCCACTGCCTATCTTTCAATTGCCTTATTATTTATGTATTTTATTCTTTATTGCACCTATTGACCTCCAGAAGGTCAATGATTACACCAAAGATATTACACAAAAGACGAGCTCAACGCATTATGCATTCTCTACCACCTGACATTGGGTAGAACAGAGAGTAAGTTATGGGCAGTTAGGGTGTCATAACCAAATTCAATAATTTATAATTATATATATATCATGCAAGCATGCAACACTTACATAAAATATATACATATATATTAAATAAATATAATAGACACTTATATATTATTAAAAAACTATTGGTAAATTTAATTGTGAATACTCATAGATTACCTAATCTATGTGAATACCCTAAGCGCATTAAAAAAAATTACGTATAACATGATTATACGGAATGTTTTAAAGTAGTTTAAATACACACAAGTTTTCACTAATAACCTTATTATATTTCCAATTTTCCCATAATTTTATGTCAAACTCATAATGTTCATATGATTATCATATCATCATATCATCACATCATCACATCATCAGGTCACTCCATAAAGTCCAAGACGTATTTAAGTATAAATATATACATCCTACTTACTTTTAGTACTGCTAATATACCGAAAATTTAGACATTTCGCTGCCGAAAATAATTTATTATAACTAAACAAAACAAAATTAAACTGCCATTTACATTCTATGGCTTCCCACGTGATGGATGAAGAGATTAAAAAATAGATTGAGTTTATCAATTGATATTTTCAAAAGTTATAGTGTTTACCACTCCATGCGGACTTGATAAAATCTACACCATAAGCCACTAAAACCTTTTTTTTATATAAAAATAGCATTTAATAATCATTTATCTTTCTGACAATGTGCTTTTTTATAATTTATATGTTCAATATGATTGTTAGATACGATTTCATGCGACAAAATGTTGAAATCTTGATTTTTGGGCGCTAGTAGAACATACCTACGCGCTTTGCGCTTAAGGCACGCAATAAACATATTTTTTGTTAATATCTTAAATTACTTATTTTGATGAAATTATATTTACGGCAATAATTTCTTTTAAATCATATACATAATTATATTAATTAACATTCCTCATAAACTTCAAAAGTACAGTGTTGCTAACTGCAATAAATAATTTTCTAAACTTAAATACTCAAATTCACGACAATACCTCACCGCTGCGCTGGTATCAAATGATTTCGATATGACTATAATCAATGAACTGTGAAGGTAGTTTATAGTCTTCATCTGCTTTTATTCTTTTTCAGCCCGAAAGGTCCATTGCTGAACATAAGCCTCTCCTGTTGCAGAAACGATTTCAATTAACAGACGTTACACTTTATGCCCAAATTATATACAATACAAATGTCCTCACATCAACGTATAGTCTGTTCGCTTAGATACGGTCACTTTTGTGTCGCGATGCCTTGGCACGTGGCGCATCTTGTCAAAGGCGCCGCTGCACCGCGACATCATAGGGCGTCGCGCCACAGAGTAAATAGTAAGGACCAGAGGGGAAGCTTCTTAACAACGTCGAAAATTTGGCATTATAAAACGAAGTGGCCTATTGAAAGGTTCTTTGCTACCTGATTTGTGTTTATATTTATATTAATATTTTATTACAATAACCATAAGAATAAAATATTATTCTACTTTATTCTTAGAATAGAAAAACATTTATTTAACAAAACCAGAAAGAAATAATAAAATAAAATCTAAATACTAAGTGCGCCTCCGGGTGTACCGACACTATCTTAGTGAACAGACCATACCCAAGCAGCATGCAAGCTGTATACGAGCTGTATTGATGATCTTTTTTGTACCAGAAGCTGTGTTTTCTGGCTGCATAAAAGCTGTATAAGCGCTTATACAGTTCTTATAATTAAAAAAATGGCACAAATTATGCAGATTTATACGTTAGTAGCGCCGTACAATAGTTGTACAAGCATAAAAGAGTCTGTATAACTGCTGTATTACAGCTGTTATTTGGTGTGCAAGGAAACTATTACACTACAGATATTGTCTTATAAGTAACTTATAAAGACAAACGTTCTAAATAGATTTTTAAACAGAATTACAAACGATTATAAAACAAAAAGAACGTTTATTGAATGATGGCAACATTTAATGTCTTAATATATTATGTTTAACATATTAATATTATATTCGGATTGGAGTTGAGTTTTGACGGTGATAATTGGTGCATTGAAAGTGCAAAATTAGATTTACGGTAAACTTGTATAGGTTTTCTATCAAAAAATTACCGTACCAGCTCAATAACAAAGTAATATAAACAAAATACTAAATACGGTAACTAAATATCGGTTGTATAGGTTAGAAAAAAAATATAATGGATATAAAGGCACATTGAGGCACAGTTATCATTAGTCAAACTTAAAGTAATAGTAAGGCTTAGACTAAAGTCTGATATTCCCAAAATTATATTTTAAATTGTGTTGTTATGGGTCCTACTGAGTGGCGACAATTTGGTAAACAGCCTAAACGGTATTTTTGAGGGTCTTATAGTCTTAGTAGCTGTACTATGTATGTTATGGGTTATATAATGCAGGTATTAGTTTTTAATCAGTTCTAAAATAGGATATTTTTATACATACATAACATACACATTGTAATACACACATAAAATATAATTCTCTTTAGTGTCACGTATAAAAGATGGAAACCCTTGTCTTAGGAACAGTGATAGATAAATTTAATTTAGATTTATCATGATCTTTTTACTATACCAAATGTTTTTCTTTTTTCCACATATATTTATAACAAATTTATTTTGTTCGCTAGCACAATATAAACATGCAACGCATGCAAAATGGCGATATTCTGTCACTTATACAGATTTAAGTTGTACTATGGCTGTATTTTTTTTAGTTTTATACCACTCTAATAGACACCATAAGAATAACCTTTAAAAGAGAGTTTGCATACACCTTTGTTCAGATATAAGATTTTGCTGATACTATAATAATAACACTTAAATCTGTATAAGCAAGTGACAAAATGCAAAAACAGCTTCTATTCAGCTTTAATGATAAAATGAAATTAAAGTGTTATAAAATACTTAAAGTTGTATACTAGAGTTTTCATATTCTGATTAAGAACCCTAAGCATACTTAGATCCTATAATACAAACTTTATACAGGTTGATCTGTATAATAACTCATAAACCACGCTTATAAAGATACAACCTTTTTCAACACTAATACGCTTAAAAGAACACAAAGTTTTATGTGGGCTGGTATATTGATGTCCATAACGCTCGTGTGCTGCTTGTATACTGTCGCTAATATTTCTTGGTAGTAGCTTTCGCATTTTTAATACAGTGGATGCACGGGTAAGCAGAAATTCCACACACGGGTCGTGTGCTAAATTAAGTCTGCCCTATTGTTTATGGTTTTCTGAAAATAAAATACTACTATTCTACATCGTTTTAAATCATGCAAACTTCAAAGAAATATCTATAAAAAATAACATTAAAGTATATAAAGCAATTATAGCTCCTATTATAACCTCGATTCCCATGCTGATTTATAAAAAACATGCGTGAGTGTCGTGGAACACTCGGTTGGAACGAAGTTACTTTCGTAGTGTATTATTATAGACTAGCTGTGCCCGCGGCGTAGCTCGCGTATACAGGTTTTACATAAACAATTTGTCGTTTAGGTAAGAGAATATTAAACGATTTATTTCATTACTGTATCAATAAGTGGTAACTAAATAAATCATTATCATCAAAGTTCTAAGTCGTTTATGATAGAGCTTCTGTGTAAACGACGTGAGAAGTAGGCTTAGCCGGGGTGTACACTAAAAGGTTACGGGGGCTACTAACGCGGGAAAAAGCAACATAGAGTTGGCCATGTGCAAAACAGTCAGTACTGAGGTACACTCCTACAACGCGTAAAGTTTGACTTTGCGCTTTATTTACGGTCATCGCATAACACACGCTCACTGTAACTGGGAACTGAACGCGCTTAATACTGAAAGGAAAGTTACTTCTTAATAGAGGGTTTTTGGGCAGTGCTGCCAGATAAAAAAAAAACTAATTCAGCTCTAGGACAACACAAAAAGCGCTAGATTTCATGAAAACAGCGCTTTAAAAAAGCCCTAGATTTCGCGTTAAATTAACTACAAACAAAGTTTGTGTTTTTTTATATAATCATAATAAAGAAAACAACATTAAGTTTTTTTTCTGGCAATATTTTTTTTGATGTATCAATACTTCGCAGGACATCGACTTATAATTATGGCAATTGCTGTCAACAGTAGTTAGTACTGTACGAACAATAAAAATGTCATTAATTGTTTTAAAGTGCAATGTATTTCGCAACTTAGTTTCAGATGTCAGCATCTGATTGCGGTTGCTACACAGTTTCTTTGTGTTATAACTTCTAAGTAACTTTTAACTTAGCTGTGCTCTAAGCAACTGACTGAAACTGAATAAAGCAAAATAAATGCGTTGCCAAAACCATGAACAAAAACTTTAATAAAGGGGATTTCCCCGCTTATAGTCGTCGGTAAAAAAATCAAGTTGATCATCCTAAAGGGGAAGCCAGGAGATCCATAGCACAGGGTATCCTAGTTTGGACTCGTCTCCCATGCTCTTTGTTTTGTGGAAAAAATATGTTTGAAAAAGATAAACTGCAATGTACTATTTGTGGGAAAAAATAATAAAGGTCATTATTATTATTATCGGTAATGTGGACTAACAGTGCTGCTATAAAAGAGTTAATAACCCGCTAGTCGCTAAAATATTGAAATGTGTGCTAAATACACCAAAAAGCGCTGGATTAAGCTAGGTGCTAAAATTTCGAAATGCGCGCTATACATTCCAAAAAAGCGCTAAATCTAGTTCCCAAAGCGCTAAAACGGCAGTACTGATTTTGCGTATATTATAAATACAATATCACGACATTTCGTTGCAAAATTTTTATTTTTGGTCGGATTCCGTTGTATGGCTTCGATGGATACAAATTTCTTCAGTAAGTCTC
Organism: Parnassius mnemosyne; assembly: GCA_963668995.1. NCBI lineage: Eukaryota > Metazoa > Arthropoda > Insecta > Lepidoptera > Papilionidae > Parnassius > Parnassius mnemosyne. Next base: position 40,746,313 of record CAVLGL010000115.1, on the reverse strand, counting down.
AATACGATTCATCGGCGAAAAATCTCAACACAGCAATTTAGAAAAGTTTGTAATTTGTACAACTCCATCTATTACGTCCTTTGTGTGAGAAAACATCCTTTTTAAATCTCTTTTTGTGTTTTAAGTATAAATATATTAATTATTATGGAACGTTTTTTTTACACACAAAACTTTTTATTACTATTTCTGAGATTTTATGGCGCCATTGAACAAATTCGAACCTACATTTCAAAATAATAATCATTACTTTCGATAGAATTAACCAATTTTAATAAAACAAAGATTAAATGTAACTCGAAGATACGCTTTATGATTTTCTTAACGATTTCTTTGAAAATAAAAGATGTTTACTTTAGACGTGATGCGTTCATATAATAACAGACAAATAGACATACAGACAATTCTAAAAATTATAAAATGTTCTTATTTAATTATTTTCAGTTCCCCATAATGATTTTAGCCACCAAAATATATATACAATGTACAGAAAGAGACACAGCATGTTATCATCATTTTTATTATATGTATATACTTAAAGAGAGATGGCGCTGCTAACATCAATTCTAAAAATAAAAGAGATTAATTGACGCGATTGATACATTATATAAAACGCAAGAGAACTTATAAATCAGTGCCTGCACAGTAAGCAAAAAATAAAGTTTGACTCTCGCCAAAACCAACGATTTGTTAATAGCCCTTTTAAAATTTGATTTACCACATAGAGTACTCGGCGGTAAAGAATAAATTGAGTTTGTCAACACGCAGTAGGGCAGCGAGTAATATAATAAAGATTAGCAGTAAATATAAAAACTCATCTACAGGAAAAAACCACATTGCAATTGCATTACATTTTCACAACACCACCATCTATCGAAAAAATGGGAAAACTATTGTGCTTCAGATTTAGTTAATAAGGTTAATATATTTTTGTATAATATATTTAATACGTTCTTTAATACTTTTGTTTACTGCGTTTTAGATATACATAATTATATCATTATTTTACATAATTTAACTATGATTTATGATATGATATTAATTTAAAATGCACTTGATGACTCAAACAAAGCCACCGTTGAGCAAATTCGTACCTATACTTCCCTACCCATACTTCAGAATATTTATCATAACTTTTGATGGAATGAACTGATTTTAATGAAATAAAGACTAAATGTAACCCGAAGATACACTTTATAATTTCCTTAACAATTTTTATGATATAAATTAGTACTTTATACGTGATACGTTAACAAACAAACAGACAGACAGACAGACAGACAGACAGACAAAAAATTCTAAAAATGGTAGAAATGTATTTAATTATTTATTTTTAGTACCCCTCAATCACTTTTATTACAAAAATATAAAATGTACAGACATCTGCTATTTACAGTTTTATTATATGTATAGATAAACATGTTAGAGTCATGTAAAATAATATTTCTTTCTCTTAGTGCGAGGGAGATGGATATTATTCCATCTCGCTCGCATAGAAGGGATCGTGACGGAAAAATCTTACACTTTTACTCGCTTAGCCCCCATCCGCCTAATTCGTACCGTACGATAAGGAACTTCGTTGCAAAACAATTTGCCAGCTAAGTTATAGTTGTAATTACTAAAAGAAATATTTTTTTTTATATAAAATTGAAGTGAAAAACGGTTTTACAGTCTACCAAATAAGCGGCTATTGCTGCTGAAAGCCACAAATGCGTTGTCACCTCATGAATTAAGATGGAATGCCTCACAACCTGCAATTATCTTAGCTCTCTACACCCTTCAGTCCCGAACAATGCAGTGCAAGCACTGCTATTTGGTGGTACAAACGTGTAAGAGGGTAGTCCCTACACAGTGGGACTCCCAGGCAGAAAATGAATCCTACCTTGGTATTTTTTTTATAGAATTAGGGTGACAAACGAGCACACAGTCCACCTGATGTTAAGTGGCTGCTGTGGCCCATAGACATCTACATTTATCTTCGTTTGTAAATTAAAATGAAATTATAATTTGTAATAATAATAATAATAATTTATTTCAGACCCACATATAGTCCATAATTATGTTAGTAATTAGCTTAACCTATGTTAGTCTTAAATTATTACACACACATTTTTAATTTCAATTATTTTTATTTTCGACACCCCATGAGATCAGGCACAAGCAAGTGCATACGCATCCAGTGCTCTAGGATGGAACAATCAAATTTATCAGATATTGTCCTCAGAATGCTATTGGAGCTCCCACGAAACCTGCGCATGAGGGATGCGATTCTCTTTCGAATAATAGCATGAAAGTCATCCGTACCGTACACTGTAAACATCTCTGAAGCGCTACAATACCGCGGAAATCCCATCAGCACCCTGAAGGCATTATTATATTGTACCCGAAGGGCATTGTAGGCTCTCTGCGTATACTTAACTCATGGACTGCCCGTGTAAAATGACTGACAAAAGGCTTTGAAAATTGTTATCTTAACTTCTTCTGTACAGCGTGCAAAGCTACGGGATAGCATGTTACAGTTACCGCCAATGCCCTTCTTTCTCTTATATACGTGACCAAGATACCTAAACTGAAACACCCTATTTAACAGTACGTTCCTCAACTTAACAGGAGGAATCGTTTCAATTTTTGATCCAGCGCGAAACACGAATAATACACTTTTTTTAACATTATAAATGAGACCCTGAGTCTCAGCATAGGTATCACAAACATTCATTAATATCCTCAGTGCGTTAATCTTTGGCCCAGCAACACCATGTCGTCTGCATAGCTTATACTATTAATGAAATGCCCATCAATTGAGCAGCCCACACCAGCGTTGCTGAGCTCAACGATCAACTGGTTAATATACAGGTTAAAGAGCGTTGGTGAAGTCAGGCCACCCTGTCTCACCCCGCACTCCAACCTGTACTCGTCGGAAAGTGCCTCTGTCCATGTGACCTGATTTAATTGGTGGCCATACCAGTATTTAAAAATTTCAATCAACTCGCTTGGTAAGGCCACGTCACGCAACTTCTTCCACAAAATATCATAGTTAACTAGGTCAAATGCTTTAGACAGATCCAGGAAAGCAGCGTAAATTGGTGTTTTCCTATTGGTATAGTACCTAACAGTATGCATGAGTGTTAATATTGCACTCTCAGTGGAGAGACTCTTTTTAAAGCCGAACTGAACATCATGTAATTTTAGACATCCACTGAGATGCCGCTCAAGCAGACTGTCAAGTACCTTAGTCATAATAGTAGCTAATGAGATGGGCCTATAGTTCTCTTTGTCGGAGATATCTCCAGTTTTATTTTTTACTATAGGCACAACTATAGTTCTCATCAGCTGCTCAGGAAGATAGGAATGTCTAATACAAATGGTGTAGAAAGTAGCCAAAAGCCCGGAGAGATGAGGTCTTGCGTGTAGAAGATGCTCAATGCTGAGGCCGTCGTGCCCTGGCGATTTTCCCCTCGTCATGTTTTTAATTACATCAAAAACATCACTCGGCGCAAAACTAATTGGCACGCCCGTCTGGCAGTACTCAACATCTGACACTATCCGCGACGATATGTTCGGTGATTTTACCCTAAAATGGTCTTTAAATAAATTTGCTATCTCTCCTGGCTCATTTACACCCTCAATGCTCACCGGGATGCTCGGCTTAGGATTTACCTTTTTTGTTTGCTTCCAAAAATTTTTAAAGTCTTTCTTTTTATGTTTTTCAACTAACATGTCCATTTTAATTTGGTATTCATCATCTTGACTAAATTTTAATTTCTGTTTAAATAACTTTTTTGATTCATACATTTCTTTATACAATTTACCACCAATAGGCTTGCCATGCCACACCCAATTTATAAATTTCTGCCTAGCGTCACAGATTACTAAATAGTTTACTAAACTAGCGTCCCGGTGAGCACTAGCCCTACACTTTCCCTTATTATAACTAGATACAGCGGCCTCTGACAATGATGTCACAATTTTATTATACATTGTATCTATAGCTTTTCTATGATCAAGGTTATAACACAATCTATGACAGCATGGAATATATTCATTAAAAGTATTAATATCTCTCAGTTTTTTTAAACAAAGATTATGGTATGTTGCAATTTGTCCTTCGTCTCTATGTCCCCAAACTACCTTATTTATGCCTACCCTATTTTGCAATTCAAATTTAGGTCTAACCATCGAGAGGTCACACTGTATCTCCAGTGGGAAGTGATCCGACCAGTAAATGTCATAGTATATATTCACACAGACCACCACATTCCAGGCGGCATTGGTGACCATACAATGATCAAGCCAGCGCCTGCTACCATGCGCCTCACTTATAAAAGTATAGGCATCTGAGTTTACACCTAATTTTGACATATCAGCAAATAACCAATTTTGATCAAAAGAAAAACTAAGTAATTCCTTACAGAATAATTTTCCCGGATGTGCATTAAAGTCCCCTAAAATAAAAACAGATTCTACATTTTGATTGTCAACAATCGCCGCAATTTCACTCAAACAGTCACTAAATTCTAACAAATTTTCAGAACAATCCGTTGGCATGTAAACACTTAATATAAGTAAAGGACTGTTCCCTACGTTCACTTTAATCTGTGATTAGTTTCAAACAATTAGCAATTCTTTTTTTAACCACTGCATAAATATTGAATATAGTTGTTAGCCATCCGTTTCGCTGGGCGTAAATAAATTTATAATAGCAGTTTTTATAAAAACATCCCATATTATAAAAGTATCAATATATAATGTCCTTTCTCACGACATACTGCATTTATAAAGGACTAACATCAAAACAAACATACTTTCAAATTTTATAATACGATAGTAAGATACATTCAATTATTAATTTTATAACGTTTGATTTTTTTAACGACACAACATTAGCAAAACAAAAAATACAGTTGTATGAATATCATAAAAAGAGTGATACATCAGAAATAAAATCGCGATTAATAATTTCATTGGTGCCTACGGGATTCGTACCCGGGTTTGCTTGCGAACTGTGAAACTTACAGCTTTCATTCAGCTTATCAAAAGTCCAATACTGAACATAGGCCTCCCCCATAGATTGCCGGCACATCGTTTGCAATTTTACAAAGCGCAAGTTCGGCCTCACATGGAATACTGTTCTCATCTCTGGGCCGGGGCACCGCAGTGCTAGCTCTTTCCACTTGACCGCATCTAGCGCAGAGCGGTTCGAATCGTCGACGACCGAATTCTTTCTGATCGGCTCGATACACTGGCACTGCGTAGGGATGTTGCATCCCTTTGCATTTTCTATCGAATTTACCACGGGGAGTGTTATGACAAATTGTTCGGATTAATTCCAGCCGCGAAATTTCACGAACGCACATTGCGTCAAAATTCACGATACCATCCTCACCATCTGGATGCTTGGCGTTCCACAACTGTGCGTTTTACTAGGAGTTTTCTTCCTCGTACAACTTCTCTGTGGAATTGTTTACCACCGGCGATTTTTCCGGGCCGATACGACTTAGAGACCTTCATTAAAAGAGCTTACACCTCTATAATAGGCCGGCAACGCATCTGCCATTCCCCTGGTGTTACGGTTGTTCATGGGCGGCGGTAGTCAGTATATAGTGTATTATCTATGGTAGTCACTTACCATCGGGTGAGCCGCATGCTCGTTTGCCCCCTCTTCTATAAAAAAAAAGATATTTTCCATAGTTGCCAAACAAGTGGATTCACAACCTTAATTTTTATTAAGTATTTTAAAGCCTGTTTCATTTTCTATAATCGCCTCTCACGACACCCACGGAATAGTTGGTGATTGATAGATTATCTTAAGCCGACATAACACCGGCGGGAGGAATTTGCGTAGTAATGGTACCAGATATCTCGCACTTTTGTCGCTGCTCTACTGGGGATGTCAATCGATGGCGAAATAATCGATTATTTGATAATAATTTATTTCAATTATGTTGATATCAATTAATCGATTAATCACAATAATTATATCGATTAATCGTTTAATCGAAGAAAAGTTCTAGACATTTCGTTAAAATAGATTAGATAGATGTTGCCATTTGCGAAATACTGTATTCTCGGTAAATTTAAACTATAAAAATCAATAAAATTCTAATAGAAATACATTCATAAAATTTTAAATGAACTTTAATCAACATTTCTCTATTGATGACAAAAAATTAACATAGAAAGGTGAGAACCAGTCAGCCTATTTCTCAAATCACTAGCGGCCTGACATCGGGCCAGCCTCTGAAAATAATCTTTCAGAAGGCATCGATATTGAATAATTGACAAGTGCTTAATCTCCGCTTTATAATTAATGAAGACACTCCCTTTACAACAAGGAACATTTCCAAACTAAAACCATACCACAAACAAAAAAAATACAGGCTGTGAAGCATTCCATCTTAGTCTTCAGAGGTGTCAACGCATCTGTAGCATTATTTGTATGAAATTGGTTGCAGGTGTCCACAATCTGCAAAAGCCACTTACTATCACATGGTCTGTTAGTTCGTTTATAACTTCGAGTTTTTAAATCACTTATTCATGTTGTATGTCACTTATTCATCAGTATATTTTTGATTACTCTTTGCGGTTTTTCTGGATAGACACGACTTAGTGACCTTAAAGAAAAGAGCCTACTCCTTCCTAAAAGGCCGGCAACGCACCCGCAATTCCCCTGGTGTTTGCGGATGTTCATGGGCGACGGTGATCACCTCCTTCGAAAACGGTGACGCCTTCTCTTCCATAAAAAAAAATCACTTTAGCTCTCCACTAAGTCTAACTTCTCCTCTATAATGGTTGTACAGTCGTTTTACAAACATAAATTGAACAGAAACAGAAACTTTTATTCAATATAGATTATAAATAATACTTATTGAAAGTCACTCTTTTGTTTAATTACCGCTGGTTCTAAAAAAACCTCTGTCCTGGAAAGAATTAGCAAGAAACCCAGCGGAACTTTTTTTAAATAACAGCTTACAATATATGTTACACAATTAACAACACAACAAATTAAAAATAGCTTGCTAGCGATCACCTCATTCCCAGGGGTTATTAAGGGAACAAAGATAAACAACTGATACAATACACCATAATATTGTTATTTACCAATACCATACAAATTCCATTTCCGCTACCGAGAATATTATGTTAAGCTTTTGATATCAAATATTGATTGATTGTAAAATAAGAACCTTTTGAATTACAAAAATAGTGGCGGCACACGAGTGACAACGGAGCATTTCAATTGATTTGTCACTTGTTATAGTTGTCACTTGGTAAACCGGTCCGTAACTTAATTACATTAAGATCAGGGTACCATCAGTCACACTGCCAGTTTATCTGACTTTAGTGATGCTTCTAATTTAAATACTTCTTATAACTAAATTGGTTTTATTTAAAACGGTAACTGGCCACTATTATTACATCATACGGAATAGATATACCTGCAATAATTTTACTGTTTTAGAGTTAGCCTATAAAAATAATCATAATAATCATAATTTTTCACTTGACTTCAAAAAAAAGGAGGAAGTTCTCAATTCGACTGTATATTTTTTAATGTGTGTTACCTTAGAACTTTTTTCTACGTGAACCGATTTTAATGATTATTTTTATTTGAAAGCTGATGCTTCTCATGTAGTCCCATATAAATTTCATCAAGATCTGACCAGTAGTTTTTGAGTTATAATTAGTAATGCGTATTTAATTGGCTCCGACTACATTGATGATGTTCTCTTTTTATTTATATTAAAGTTGGTTGTACAAGATTTTTAATTTGACCTCTTGTATTACAGACCATCACAAGTTCACTGCTGAAAATAATTTTCCCCTCAAATTGCCAGGCCGACCACCCATCGACATCCACTATGTTTCATATTTTAGGCTGCCTTCCAACAACTTTTCTTTCCCACAGCCCAAGCCCATAGGTATATCATCTGCAGTGCGATTGTGTAACTTGTTGTGGAATTGTTTAGCGATAGAAAACACACTACAATTATGTTTATTCATAATGGTAATAATTTTTAACCTAAAATTTGAATTTAGTATAAAAGCCTTAAAATCTAAAAGTACTACGAAATCAAACGTCATAAGTCAAAACAAAATCAACCCGATTCCCACCGGACTTACACAGTCGCACTAGTCTCATTCGCGAAATATAATTTTCTCGATGAATATGCAGCAGCTAGGATATTACTCTTTTGATCACAAATAACACGTTTATTACGTGGTAGAGCCACGCTGCAACTATATTAGTTGTAGAACGAATGGGTCTGCTCGGACCACGCTCTCACAGAATACCAGCGTAAAAAATAGCAGTCTAAATCTATTGTTTCGTATGGTGAGTGTATAGAACCGCAGACTCTTTTTACTAGAAACGAGGCATTCGATCTTAGTTCTCAGAGGTGACAACGCATCTGCATTTTGATTCTTAATTGAGGATAAATGTAGATGTCTATGGGCTACAGTATTCATTTACCATCAGGTGGACTGTGTGCTCGTTTGCTTCCCTTATTTTATATAAAGATATGTCTATACTTTAACGTGATTTATTATTATACTTTAGGTTTTTCTTGCTCTTAATTTTAAGAAAATTAGAAAAACTTAAAATATTATGGTAGAGACACCTACACATAAATTATGTCACAAATTTCACTCTTTAGTACGCCAAGACATATAATAAAACATTAGGCGATATCATTATATTTTAAAACTAAATACGAGAATGTGTAATAATCTTCCGATATCGGGAAAAATTTGTTCATTATCGCAAGTCGGGTCCATCTCACAAAAGAACTGTCAGTAATAATTTGACCTTTCTTATCTATGAGACTTAAATAATGTGAAAAAAAATTGTCAAAGTTTTATGCAATTATCATTTAGTTGGAACAACCGTGTAGCTGACGGTCTAAGAATACTACCCTTAACGTCCCGTGCGTGTTGTAGGAGCCGACAAAGGAAACAAAACAACCTACCTTACCTTATGTAAAAATCCAAAGGCAGATGCTTTGTCATCCTAGTTAATGTGGAATACCTCATTAGCAGCAAAGAATCGCCAGTTTCTCCAACATGCGAGACACAGTAACAGCATGCTGCAAATGAACGCTTGCAATGCTTGCAATTGAAGTTCTTCCTCGGTCAAGCCGATCTATAAGCCATAAAACAGCACCTGCAATGTGGCTCTGCTACATAAACTTGTAAGTATTGCTGAAAATGTAATTATCAAACAATTTATTCTCGCTGTTCAAAAATTAACATCAAGCCGTAACCGCGCCAGCTTTTGTGTCAGCTTAAGTCCTAATATTCAATAAGAGCTCACACAAGTTCCAAGTTTGGTAATACTAAGAGTTAAATGCAATTGAAAGAGTAGACAATATTAAATATCTTGGAGTAATTATTGATAAAAAACTCAGTTTCCAAAGCCACTTAGACATGTCAACAGTTGTTAAAAGTGCGAAAATAATTTACTTTTCAGAATCTTAAGCACGTTTGTGTCATTAAAATAGTCTACTTTGCCTTATATGTCGTTATAAATAGTTATACAATCGTTAGTTATCTAGAAATGAGACGCTAGTTTTATGCAGGCTGTACTTGGGAATAACAAGTTTAGATTTATTGCGCGTGTTAAAATTATGGGCATCACTCATGTTGCCGAAGCCATTAAAATAATTTCTTTCATATATAATATTGTCCAAAATCAATTGTGAGGCAACAGTAGAGATGCTTATTTCTTTAAAAATATCTCTGAGTAAGTCTCTTCTGGTCTAATATTGTAAATTCTCAACAAGATCGCGTTCTCGACCATAGTAGTGAGGTAGAGCGGAAGAGGCAGCGTCCAATAATCCACTGTTATTACAACCACCATCAGTGCGAACTCGCAATAAATACTATATGAAATTATTATGGTCTTAGCATAGTTAAATGTGAATAAAGATGTGTTATTATATTTTATGGTCAGCGCCATATTGATGTTGACGCTGCATATTAAGAAGTCATTGATTCTATTATATCCTTGACATTGAAAAAACCTATACGGTCATGATATGTACAGTGAATGAACGATTTATCTATTTTAATAATTTTATGGTAATGTATGCTCCTTACTGAGCTGTAAAACAATTTTCTGTCAAGGCACATCATACATATTAATTGTCTATAGAGTATGTGCGAAAAGGTGCCGAGTCAATATAATATATTGGTATTATCTGTGTAAAAGAGATACTTCGTGTGATGCGGTAGTGTTTTGAAAGTGATTATTAATTTTTATTATTAATTCTATCATCTCGAATGGTTGAATGTGTGATGGAGCATGAATGTGTAAGCCCAAGATTCCTCTGGATTTGGTTAAAAGTCGGACTCACTCGCTTGTTTATCCTTGGGGTCTATGCACCAACGGATCTGCGTGGAGGTGGGTCATTAAAAACACAACAAGAGAGAGAGGAATTTTGGGATAGCATGAGAGAGGTCTTCAATAAATGCGGAGAAAATGAACGGATCGTGATGTTAGGGGACTTTAATATGGATGAGTTGGAGTAAAGCATGATGGGTATGAAGGAGTTCTGGGTACGTTTGGGGACGAGAGAGTGAATGACAATGGGAGAAGCCTGCTTGAAGTATGCTTGGAATGGAATCTGTGCGTGGCCAACACAATGTTTGACCACAAAAAGATCCATTTGTATACAAGAGATGAGGGTGAGTCTAGAAGTATGATTGATTTTGTAATTGTGGATGAAAGACTGAGGAAGAAAGTGCTAGACACTCGGGCATACCGCGGTGTAGGCCTCGACACAGACCATTTCCTGGTCATAGCCCGAATGCGTGGCCTCTTTAAACGGTGGCGACACCGAGTGACCGAGCCTACGAGTGTTTTGGACAGAGTAAAAGTGGAAAATCTACAAGAAAAGAAAAAAAAGACGAGTATGTAGAGAAACCGAAAGAAAGTTTTAAAGGAATAGAAGAGATAGGAGTGATTGAAGATTTGTGGGAGACATTTAAGAAAGGGGGCGTAATTGTTGCTATTGAGGTATGCGGGGTAGCTAAAAGAAGGAAAGGAAGAAAGAATGATAACGTGTGGATGGATAAAGATGTACAAAGGGTTGTGCAAGAAAAGAAGAAAGCGTGGATGGATTGGTTAGCAACAAAAGCTAACCAAAAAGTTCAAAAGGCAACGGATGACGAGATAAAGGAAGCAAGAACGAAGTATAAAAGATTGAAAACAGCAGATATTTGGCTAAAAACAAGAAAGTCTACTGCGCGTTCGTAGTTCTAGAAAAGGCCTATGATAGAGTCGTGAGGAATGAACTGTGGTCAGAACTGTCCGTGAACGGTGTGAGCAGTATCCTCAAACGAGCAATGCAATCTCTTTATAGGGATTCTAGTGCTTGTGTAAGGATAAACGGGGCATACACTGAATGGTTTAATATCGAAAAAGGTGTTAGACAGGGATGTGTAGCGTCACCGTGGCTGTTTAATCTGTTCATGGACAATTGTTTGACAGATTTAAAAGAGAATGAAAGTTGGTTGAGAATGAATGAGTTACTCGTCAAATGTTTTCTCTATGCTGATGATCAAGTATTACTTGCGTCTTCGGCCGAGGAGTTGCAGGAGATGGTAACTGCTATGAGTGGAGCTTTTGTTAGAAAGGGAATGAAGATGAATATAAGGAAGACGAAAGTGATGGTGTTTGAAAAAGATGAGGCAGTAACAGACTGCAATATTGTGATTGAAGATGAACAAATTGAACAGGTGAAAGAGTTTGTGTATCTGGGTTCAAAGTTTACAAGAGATGGAAAGTGTGAGAGTGATATCGAAAGATGAGTGAATGCAGGAAACATGGTGAATGGAGCTTTGCACTCCTTTATGAGCAGTCGGAAGGTGTCTAACAAGGCTCGTTTGGCTGTGCATGAGGGGGTGTTGGTTCCGACACTCATGTACGGAAGTGAAACTTGGGTATGGCAGAAGAAACATGAAAGCAGACTAAATGCAGTTGAGATGAGAGCATTAAGAAGTATGATAGGAGTTAAACTGAGTGACAGGATAAGAAATAGTGAGATAAGGAAACGTTGTGGTCTGAAAGAAGATGAAGTGACAAAAATTGAGAAAGGTATGCTGAGATGGTTTGGCCATGTCGAGAGAATGAATGAAGAACGATTGACGAAAAAAGTGTATAAGGCGAGTGTGAATGAAAGTGTTGGAAGGGGTAGACCTAGGCGGACATTTCTAGACCAAATCAGGGACGTCTTGAAAAAAGGCCAGGTCAAGAGTACCCTAAACCGTAGAGCATGTATGAAGGGAATAATGAAAGTGGACGAAGCGAAACAAGTATGTAAGGATCGTAGCAAGTGGAAAGAAGTGGTCTACCCCTAAGGGAAAGAGGCGTGATTATATGTATGTATGTATGTAATTCTATCACGCGATTTTTTTAATAACACTGTGCTTTTAAAAACTACTTTTAAAGCTTTTGAACGATCTGGGGTTAACAGGTAATAAGAGTAAATGAGAACAATAAGAATGAGAAGAATGAGTCTTAACAGAACGACTGTTTATAATTACCATTCAGCATTCACAGTGATTAACGCAGAGATTGATCAGGGCGAAATAAATGCATTCATGTAGTTTGAGTTTGAAGGAGATCAAGATAAAAATGATGAATGCTATAAATATCAATCAAACAATCACCTGTTAGTGCTTATACTCGTATATATCTAAGAGAACAGAAGCAGAACTAAAATAACTAAAATGTAGTGAAGATTTTGTGTTTTTTTTTTCTATCAAGAAAATGTTATCCTGTTATATTTGACAAATTACAGCACTCACACAGAATTATCCTTAGATATTTTTTTTTCTACCGACTTCAAAAAGGAGGCGGTACTCAATTCGACTGTATGTTTTCTTTTTTTATGTGTGTACCGCATAACTTTTTACTGGGTGAACTGATTTCGATGATTGTTTTTTTATTTGAAAGTTGGTGCTTCACATGTGGATCAAAGTCTGACCAATCGTTTTTGTGTTATTCTTAATAATTTATATTGAAGTCGATTGTACAACATTTTTAAATTTAAATTATTATATACTATTATATTTATTTACTATTCTAAGCCAGCGCTTAACTACTATACCAACTGATAGTAAGTGGTGATACAGCCTAAGAGGGTAAATCACACTGACTTAACAAAAGCCTATTCACTCTTGCCGTGAAGACACCCACATTGTAAATAAATGGATGCAGATGATCGCAACTTATTACACGCCTTTGCGAGCAAGTGCGAACAGATGATGAAGCAAACCCTTTGGTTCGAATCCGTGGTAAGTCGACAACGAAACGGTGGAGACTATCCGAGCGTGTGATTTTCCGATGGTGGAAAGGTTAGGGCAGAATTAAGTTATACATTTCCTACTCACACTCTTCAAAATGTATCCTATCATCCAGGGCTGGTTACATTACGCCTGTGTTCGATATTGGTGAGATTGGTTTTAACCAGATTCGGGTCATCGTTTCTTAACACGCCTTTCCATTGAGTACAAAACTACTATGCGGCATTTTGCAGCACCAGCAATACTTCATGCACGACCGGACTTGCACTTTATATAGAGTAAGCAGCTGTCCTAGTGTGAAATACCGACGTACCTTTGCAAAGTCTCCTAACTTCCTTAGCCTCAATGAAACGCCCGAAGTTCACGGTTGAGGAAATCTCAACCCCCAAAAATTGAAGGTGGTCTGTTATTTTTTTTATAGGATAAGGGTGACAAACGAGCACACAGTCCACCTGATGGTAAGTGGTTGCTGTAGCCCATAGACATCTACATCTATCCTCTGTTACAAATCAAAATGTAGATGCGTTGTCACCCGTGAGGACTAAGATGGAATGCCTCATTTCCAGTAAAAAGGGCCTCCGGCCACCTGCACTCACCAAGCGAAACGCAGAGGTAAACCTTTACTTCACGCTGGTTTTCTGTGAGGTCGTGGTACTACCCCGGTTCGAGCCGGCCCATCCGTGCGACAGCAAAAGCTGCCGCGTGGCTCTACCACTGTTAGATATATTTGTATTCAGTTAAGGACTTAATTTATGAATAGATTTTAGAGACAAAAATTTGAAATATACACTATTCACTATAGTGTAATAAATGTAATTTTAAATAAGTCCTCGCTATAAATTTGGTATAATTTACGAGATATTCAATCAAGATGATTCTTTTCGCGCTCAAAGGCTAAGTATGGCCATTCAGAGGGGAAACGCAAAAATTATTGCCATTATACGATATAATATTAATTACTGTTATTTTTTGTTATTTATGTATTAATGTTATTTCGTTTGCAGTGCCCCTTGACAGGTTTCTTATTCGTAATCTTATTTGAAAAATCCGACTTTTTTATATAATGATATGGCCTCGAAATATTTTCCCCAGGCATGCAGGTTTCTTTACGAGTTTTCCTTCACCGTCGAGCTTGTGGTAAAACTGTTATTAAATAAAAAATAAATAAAAACAATTTAGCATCAAACCTACGTTGATAGTGTACTGTGTATATTTATTTATTTAAAATAAAAATGTGTAACTCACCACATTGAAATATATCTATTTAAAATTTATTCCAATTGAAAATGATGTACAAGCTAAGTTAATTTATTTAAATTGCCTTATTAGTTACCACAAAGAGCTGCTCATACAGCTCGTACAGCTCTAATTAACGAAAGGGCACTTAATCAGCTTCCGTAAACCGGCAGATACATGTAAGCAACTAATCCAACCAAATTGATGCAATGATTTTCTCTGCAGTGATATTGCTGCCGCATAAGTAATATATCTGTATGTATAATTAAAGTTACAAACGAACTAACATCCCGTCTGATGGTATAGGTGGCTACTATAGTCTATATAAAGATATATATACCATAGCCTATATAACGAACTATAAATATAACGATGCGTCCAGGGAACCCAACAACTATGAACAGAAGAACCAGTGGACCTAAATAACACAGGAGGCCTATTATCACACATAAAGTTGGGTATCGGTACACGAGTGATGTTAAGAATGAACATCAAGGTCAGGGAAGGAATATTCGATGGCAGCATAGGAGTAGTTCGGGGTTTTCAGTCAAAAGGGTTAAGAAGAGACCAGCCGGAAGATGGAGAGCTCCCCAAAAAAGTTTATATCCAATTTGATGACCGCTTTATCGGCAGATGTTACCATGATGGGTTATGATATGTTTGGGTATAACTCCAATGAGATCACAGATAAGTTGTCACCACTGAGAATTTAGATGAAATGCCTCTCTGCCTCTAATTACACTGGCTCACTGTACCCTTCGGACTGGAGCTAAGCTGTGCTGCTTGATGATAGAAACAAGTAAAAGGTTACTGGGAAGATAAATACTTGCAATAACTCATTTTTGACCAAAACAGACTGGTTTCTGTAGTCATTAATTTAAATAATCGATCTTAAATTAACGCTGGCGATATGGCGCTGACAGCTGATGCACAGGTCTCCTAGTTCGGCTGCAGATGCTATATTTCAAATATATGCACCAAATTAGCTTTATTAAGTGCTAAGTAAATATCTGGTTATACTACCATTAGTATTCATAGAGTATTCTCATCTGGTTGGGCTGAATAAATATATAAGAGAAAATGATAAATATACATAAATATAAATAAAATAAATACATAAATATAACATAAATAAATGTAAACCCAACCAGATGGAAGCCCTCGGCATGGGAGACCAAACGGCCGAGGGTTAGGGGGAAAGGGAAAGAAACCGGTGGACAATGCGGGTGGTATCGAGGAGCGCCGCCTTCTGAATTTGAGTTTGGAGCGATCCGTCACGGAGTCCCAGTCGCCTCAGATGACCTGAGAGGCTGACTGAGATTAACCCGTTTGCAGAAATAGGTTTAATTTCGGTCGGCAGTCCACTCCACATGTCGGTCACCTCGTGAGCCTGGTCCAGATATTTTTTTCGCTTATCTGTTTTGACTTTCACGAGGTTCTCGTCACACGGAATGGTAATGTCGACCAAAAATATCCATGACTGTGTCCGGTCCATTAGCACAATATCAAGCTTATTCGCAAAAATAGCCCTGTCTGTGATGATGGCCCGGTCCTAGTAGAGCCTGGCGCTGATTTTTTTTTTTAAATTTATAATATTTTTCAATTTATAAATACTAAACAGTGCACGACTTGACATGCGTGTCTGAATTAAGAGGATTTTCCCAAAACGTCATGCTTCTGCTTTCGTCATCATCTGTCCATAAAAATCAATGCTTACTTGGTGTAGGAAGTGCTTGCCTTAATTGTAATGCTTGGCAGGCAGTTTGACCATCCCAGCACCAAACGCTTCGCACCTTTTTATGTGGTAGAGCCATGCTGCAGCTATATTAGTAGTGTAGTTGTAGCACGAACGGGTCGGCTCGACCGGGGAAGAACCACGCTCTCACAGAATACCAGCGTAAAATAGCAACTTGACGCTGCTGTGTTTCGTATGGTGAGTGTAGAAAACCGAAGACCCTTTTTACTGGAAACGAGGCTTTCCATCTTAGTCCTCACGGGTGACAACGCCACAGCAACCACTTACCATCAGATGAACTGTGTGCTCTTTTGCCACCCTTATCAAAAAAAAAATACTATTGATCCCCGTCGCTGGTCTCGGTGTAAACGAGGCACTCCTGGCATAAACGAAGCTATACCACCATATAGGTATCAGAATTCATAAATTCTTTCTGGCGTGGCGTATACTGGCTTGTGTATAAACATGTATTTTATAACTCACTGCTACGCTGGTCTAGTGACGTAACGCTGGTCTAGTAGAGTAGTGGTCGTAAACGAGATTGATGATCATGAGGTCCCGGGTTCGAATCCCAGTCGGGCCAAAATTAGTTACTGGGTTTTCCTGTCAATAAATGCTCCGTAGCAGCTCGGAGTTAGCAATTTGGCGGTGTTCCACCTACGTGCTTCGGAAAGTACGTAAAGCCGTTGGTCCTACCCTTGATTTCTCCGATTGTGTCGAAATGCCGTCACGTCTATTACTTAAAATAATAAAGCAGAAGAGTTTTTTTGTTTTTTGTTTGTTTAAACGCGCTAATCTCTGGAACTACCAGTCCGATTTGAAAAATTCTTTTTGTATATTATAGCCAGATTCATGTGGAATAGTATAGGCTATCTAACATTAAGCTATATTACTCAGCTAGCCTTAAATATGGATATTTGTTAAACAAGTCAGAAGAAAAAGCACTGCCGAAAAAATTACAAGTAACAAATAAAAGTAAAGATAATGATAAACCAATTCACATTTAGAATTATATAAAACTAGCTGTTCCACGCGACTTCGCCCGCGCGTTATTTATTACGACTGGATTTCATGGGTTTTAATTTTTGTACGCGGAACTCTAATTCTTTTTCTAAAATAAAAGTAGCCTAAGTTACTTCTTATAACATCAGCTATCTGTTAGTGAAAGTCCGGTCAAAATCGGTCCAACCGTTTCGGAGATTAGCCGGAACAAATAGACAAGCAGACAGAAAGACAGACAGACAAAAATTTTTAAAACCGTGTTTTTGTTATAAGTGCCTATATACTTTCATATGCATATAGTAAAAAGCTGTTATTTCGACATTATAAACCGACACTTCAATTTTATTTTATTTATTTGTATAGATTCATAATATCGTACCGTCACCCAATTTCAATTCATAGTTGTCGTAAGAGGCATCTGTAGGAAAGATCAAAAAGGCTAGGTGGCAATCACTAACGACGACGAATAAAAAAGTAAGATAAAGTTATAACCTAAGGTCAGTTAGGGTAAGAGGAACATAGTTTATTTTGAGCCCGAGGTTTTGAGCTCTAGGAAGAACATATAATGTTTTATGAGAATTTTGAGCTACATTAAACTTGCCTTAGTTTATCAGTCTTTCATGTTTTAAGAATCATAACGCTAATTTGAAAACTTACGACGGTATCGGTCAAAAACATTTAACTTGTACTAACGTTCCTCTTTCCCCCTCATCTGGGGTAAGAGGAACATTCATCGTATCTCCTAAGATTGTGATGTTTATTTAAATGTACCTGGTGCTACATTTTAAGTAAAATTTATTTATTAGAATTTGATCGTAACGTAATTGTAACAAGGTACAGTTTTGAAGAAAGAGAAAATATTAAATTTAAGGTCAGAGAAACATATATTTATAAACATAGGTTCAGGTCAGGGATGACAAACTAAAAAAAATTTCGTTTGTATTTCAAATTATAATTTTATTCTAATTTGAAAACTAAACTAAATTTCAATAAAAAGTTTATATTTCAATAACTTTTTGTAAGTTTTGTAGAACCTTATTTCATTATTACGACATCAACTAGGATGTGGAGATATTATATTAGTTATATAGCCAATATAATATGTCTATTTATTTCTCGTGTAGTAATTGAGAGTTTTAGATTATTGTATCTCTATTATATATTTGCATACAATAAATTTATATTTCTAGCATGGCTTCGGGGCTTTTGTGTCATACAGTAACATTCTCAGAAGGGCTTGAACCCAGAGCCATAAAGCCAGTAAAAAAACAGTGACATATTGTTATTTGTTTTTAGCTAGTGTTGCCATAACATTAAATAGAATTGTTAAATACTATACTATGATTCAGATAATGTATTATTGTAGGAAGTTCTTTGTAAGAGACTTATTTTCAAACCATATCACTTTTATGTTTATTATTACTGATAGTATTGTTATTACTAATAATAACTTAATATAAAAATATTTTGTGTTTCTGTGTTGTGTTGGTAGCCTTACAAAGTGTATACGAAAATAGTAGGAATATAGTAAATGGCAACACTTGAATAGAGTAAAATGATTTAAGTCATTTAATATTCCCAAAATGTTTTCTTTTCAGTTGCTTTAATAAAAATACATTTTTATTTGAAAAATCATAGAAAAAGAATAAAAATAATTTTATATATAACTTATTTCTAGACGCAATAATTTTTGTCAACTATTTTACTGCCATTGTTCTTTATTTGAAAGTATTATCGTTCTTGAAAAAACAATATAACTCTTCCAATTAAAAACGATATATCCACAATTGATTCTTCTCCGGCAGCAATGCGCTGGGTACCTGCTAGTAGTACTACATAATTTCTTCAATAATTTCTTAAACTATATACCTTATAATAAAAGGCCGCCATTATAACTGGAACTTTTAAACGAATAAAAAACTATCACGACGAACGAATATAATAATCAATCATTTGATGTGCGTTACGTAAGGTCAATGCCAAGTCGTTATCATATCAATCAATGACTATTAACTATGCAACGTCAATTATCACAACATAGTATAATATACTGTATGATTGGCCGGCATTAAATTGACACATATCGCTTAGATAAAGTACTTTGTAATTGTGAAATTAAAAACAATAGACTTATAAGTATTGTGATCTATTATTATGGCCACTTTATGTGGCGGCTTGTGAGTCTTGTCATGCCAAAAAGTGGGAATGGATTTCAACTGCCGGCAGTGTGTGAGAAGGAAAGACCGACACACCTTAGAGCCCAACATCCATTCCATCCATTACAGCCTGTAAAAGTGCTGAACATAGGCCTCGATATCTCAATATCGAACATAGGATCAATCGAGATTGCCTCATTTCTTCCACTTCAGCGGTGCCAAGTAGACTGTCGGTATATCGAACGGCTGAAGTGTTTTTACATTAGGTCCACGATGGCTACCCGAGTACAGAACCAGAGTACGAAACCTATTCAACTGCAGAAAGGTGTAAGACGGTGACGTTATATCCCCGAAACTCTACACCGCTGCATTGAAAGACGTTTTCAAGCTACTGGACTGTTAAAGATACGGTATTAATATCAATGGCAAGTACATCACTCACCTTCGATTTGCCGACGATAGTCCTTATGACAGATTCACTGGAGGACTTAAGCACTATGCTCAATGACCTCAGTAGTGCCTCCCAACGGATAGGTCTTAAAATGAACATGGACAAAACAAAGATTATGTTTAATGTCCATGTCACACCTATGCCGGTAGTTGTTGGCAGCACTAAGCACAAAGTTGTTGACGAGTATGTGTACCTGGGACAAATAGTCCGACTAGGTAAGTCCAACTTCGACCAAAAGGTCAATCGACGGATTCAACTCGCCTAGGTAATTACGTAATTACGTTCGGAAAATTACGACACCACTTCTCGTCAAGTATACCTCAAAACTTGAAACTCGAAAAATTGTACAACCAGTGTAGGTTGCCAGTGATGACTTATGAATCTTAGACGTGGTCCTTCACTGCTGGCCGTATGAGGAAGCTCAAGATCGCTCATCGACCAATGAACAGAGCTAAGCTCGGCGTTTTGTCTGCGTGATAAAGTTAGAAATTTAATGAGGATATCCGCAGTAGAATCAGAGTAACCGACATAGCCCAAGGGATTAGTAAGTTGAAGTGACAATGAGCCGGCCATGTAGCTCGAAGAACCCACAATAGTTGAGGAATAAAGGTCCTCGAGTAACGGCCTCGTACCGGTGGACGAAGTGTAGGGTGTCCCCCACTAGATGGAGTGATGACCTGGTAAGACATGCAGCAAGTCGATGGATGCAGGTGGCTCAGGACCGTGCTTAGTGGCATTCCTTGGAGAAGGCCTAAAGTATTTGGAATAATTTAAATTTGGAAGAGATTTTGCATGTTAAACATATATTGCCGATGAATTAAATTTGAGTACTTTGCCTGTGTCATCATTAACCTAAGAAATATTATTACCAAGTGTTTGCATAATTATAACTTTTAACAAAAATTAAAAACAGACTTCAAATTGCTAAAAAATAAATTATTTATTTGCTCCCCTTAGATGTGGAATTTCTCCAAATTTCTATGGGACCATCCTTGAAGTATAACCTATTTAATAAAAAAAAGAATCATTAAAATTGCTTTACAATCTGCGAAGATATCGCGTAACATACATACAAAAAAAAACATACACTCGAATTGAGAGCCCCCTCCTTTTTGAAGACGGTTGATAAAAGTTCTAATTCCGCCATTTTAACAAAGGTCGTTTAACTGAATGAAATAACAAAAGACAAAACGCCAATTAATGTTATTGTGTGTTATGTGAGAAGACTAATTATTTTCACAATGACTGGGTTGCACAATATTTCTCTGCCGCATTCCATGTTAGGTTATGGACTGTAACTACTCATCTGTTATTTCCTACACGTCAAATGTGCATAACTTATTGAGTTTGAAAAAATGTGTCACTTGGCTTAAATATTTAAAAAAAATATCAAGTGTATACATAATCCTCAAACTTGAATGTTTATTCTTACGTCTGTATTTGGAAAATTGCAATTTATGATTATACCAAATTTCAATCAATTTCGTAAACCTCTGTGACAAACGGACATCAAGGTGATGTATATCCCATTCATCCATATCCCCTTAAACCTCCTAAATTTGACTGGTCTTTCTGGTGAAGTCGAGGACCGGTGGTAATTTCGATATCTAATAAAAAAAACTTTTTAAAGATGTCAAAAATCAATTATCTAAAATCTGCCTTTTTAAATTATAAAATAAAATTATTTGTCTTACCTAGTTTGAAGAGCATCTCCCTCACATCATTTGACATCTTTAATATAATGAATTTCCGCAAAGTAACGCCTGATTTTATAAAAAAAAAAACCTTCTTGTTTTTATTTTTAGGTACGCTCAAGATTTAAATTAAATGAATTTAAGCTGAACAAAGCAAATTAATTGCAGATGCATTGCGACTCTTTTTGCATTGTGTAATTTACGACCTCATTTAACACAATTTCTCCTTAATTAAGCAGGAAACGTAATTTACACGCTGTCGCTAGCAAAAATGTAATATTTCTTGCCCTGCGAAAATATTTTTCGTAAGAAAACATTAATATAGCTTTACTTAAATTTAATGATCATTTACACCATGTTCTTTTTCTTCGTCTTTATTATCATTATCTTCATCATTACCGGGGTGGTAATGATGAAGACCAAGGTAAGGTTACTTTATTACAGAATATCAATAAGTAACGTTTCTTAACCACAATGAATTGAATTTTATATTACGCATTATTTTACTCTATCAGTTTTACTGAACCCACTTTTGATAATAGGCTTTTCAAGAATGCTCCAACCAGAAAAATGTGTATTTTATACTTTAAGTGAACAATTCGTATACTATTTACACTTACTGGTTTTTCGGAAACGACTCCAAAGATTTGGACGGTATTTAGATAATGTTTTACTTTCTAAATTTATCTAGATAGGTTTCGTCCGTGACAAAATTATATTTATTTTTCTAACGCCGAGCAAAGTTCGGTTCCCAAGGCACGAATATGCTTATCTTACGTATCCTGTTTGTAAAGCAGATTGCATTGTAAAATTGGATACAAGAATAAGATTTAAATGTATCTTTGCAATTATTAAAATACCTCGAATAAGCGCTTTCTTAGTGCGTTTTTTTTTTATAGGTGAGGGAGCAAACGAGCATGCGGCTCACTTGATGGTAAGTGACTACCGCCACCCATGAACAACTGCAATACCAGAGGAACCAGAGGAATTGCAGATGCGTTGCCGGTCTTTTGAAAAGGAGTAGGCTCTTTTCTTTAAGGTTTCAAAGTCGCAACGGTCCAGAAAAATCGGTGATGGTAATCGATTCCACAAGGAAGTTGTGCGAGGAAGAAAACATCTTCTAGATCGCACAGTGGTGGACCGCCAATCATCCAGATGGTGTGGATGGTATCGGGAGTTCTGCCACGATGTGCGTTCGTGAAATTTGGTGACTGGGATTAATCCGAACATTTCCTCAGAGCACACCCCGTGGAAAATGCGAAAGAAAATGCAAAGGGATGCAACATCTCTTCGCAGCGCCAAAGAATCGAGCTGATTGGAATGGACTCGGCTGTCGACGATTCGAGCCGCTCTGCGCTGAATGCGGTTAAGTGAAAGAGTGGGCACTGGGGAGCCCCTGCCCAGAGATGGGAACACTATTCCATGTGAGGCCGAACCTACGCCTTGCAAAGTTGCAGGCGTTGTGCCGGCATGAAATACTGTCCCGCTGTGCTAAGCACGTCAAAATTTAGAGAGGCCAATTTGATCTTCTCTTCCAAGTGACCACGGAACTGCACGTCACTCGATATGTCGACGCCGAGAATTCCGATACTGGCTGAGACAACAAGGGCAGTGCATTGAAACTGAGGATATACCACAAAGGGGTTATTTTTAGCGGTAAACGCGCAAACTTGTGTCTTCTGAGGATTAAACTGGACTAGATTTAGTCGCCCCCAATCCGAGACTTTGTTCAGCAAAGACTCCACTTCAGACACAAGTTTGTTCCGGTACACGGCGACGTTTTCCCGAGAAATATTGGCACGGCCGGTGTATAGAGCATCACCATTGCTGTCATCCGCATAGCAATGAATGTTACTGTTATCGTTAAAAGTAAAAAAAATAGTAATTGATAGACTATTTCTTAAGTTGTGTAGGGTTGTATAATATGTAAGATTTTATTTTGTATAATTTTTTCTACTGGCAACACTGGTACTTACTCTGTAGTGTTATGCTACTTACATATCATTTTACACTATTTTAAATTCATTTTTCCATTCTGTTTTGATTTTCTGCATTCACCTCAAAACTGGATATTTTGTATCACCTTTATTTCCATAGGATCCTGTAACGTTTTTAAACCATAAGAACACAATAACAAATCAAAACAGAATGGAAAAATGAATTTAAAATAGTGTAAAATGATATGTAAGTAGCATAACACTACAACTCTGCGCTCACCAAACTACCGAAGAGTGGCAAACGCTATCTTAACACTGGTAATAATGCTCACTATCACCAGTCAGTAAGATTTGAGTTCGGCATTTCCTAATGATTCCGATATTTGTTAGTAATGTAAATGCAAGTTATTGAGAATTTCTTCGTATTCTTGAGGGTTTCGGTTGATTATAGAGTCGGCCGATTTTTTAAATAGAATTAGGGTGATCTACATCTATACTCCTGAAGTCTAAGATGGAATGCTTTGTTCCCAGTGAAAATGGTCTCCAGTTCTCTACACTCACTATACGAAACATAGCAGAATTAAGCTGCTATTTTACGCTGGTATAGTGTGAGAGCGTGATCCTCTCCGGTCAAGCCGACAAATTTTTGCTGCAACCGTATACAAGTAGCATATAGCTGCAGCGTGGCTCTTACGTATGATTTCCGTCTTTTCCCATTTAAAAACAACCATAACATTGGCACTAATGTCACGTGGATTGAAAACGCTGTACTACTGTGCTGTTTCACAAGCATGTGATGAAAAGCAGCATCACAAGTGTGAGGATATTGGCTTTATGTATGTGTGTGTGTGTGTGTGTGTGTGTGTGTGTGTGTGTGTGTGTGTGTGTGTGTGTGTGTGTGTGTGTGTGTGTGTGTGTGTGTGTGTGTGAATATGTGTATAAAAATAAATAAAGCAAAAAATAAAACAATAAAACAACTTCTAGCAAGGCTAAACATTTTTGAATATATCTCTCAACGATTCATTGACTTGAAAGCAATAAAGTCAGCACTTAGCAAAATACGAAGTATTTATAGAAAAGTCTATCTCACAAGAATTTATTTTAATTCTTCATGTCAACGAACAGGATTTAGGAAAAAAGTAGTTGAAGGATTTTAAATACGATTTTTCTAATTACTACTGCAAAATTCTATATTCCATAAAGATGTACACAAAAGCCTAAGTGCTTGTCAACAAGAAACACGCGGGTGCGGGTGCGGCAGTCGGCGCGGTGGTTTAGGCGAGTGTTCACGTTGTTCGCCAGGCGTTTGCGCGAGTGTGACGTGTTGTCAGAGGTTGTGAACATGGACGACGAACTTTTATTTTTAATCGAAATGCACGAAATTAATAAAGTAAGAGAACTGGCGGAGGGGAATAATCATGCGACGCGAGTCCATTGGGTTGAATTGAATGTTAGGTAGATCGTTTCTAGCGACAAGTTCAAAATTGTTAATCTTACCTGAAGCCGCGAGTCATACGCGCGCTCCGCCGCTAGTTCGACGTGAACACACAAACAACTTCATACGTTTGATAATGCCGCGAGCGCGCCACGCGCGATAATCGCCAGCTTGCCCGCTACTTCCACCGCACCTGCGTTTTGTACGTGAACACTTGCTAAGCATAGCACGGCGATTACATACAATAGTAGATACCCATATCCAACAGTGGATTGTTACAAGCTGATGACGAAGAAGAAAAAGATATTTTTATTTTTTATTTTATTAGGGACAAGCAAGGAAGAAGGAAGAACAATCTATTTTATTCCTGTTCTAGGATTGAGAACTAAATGTTGTTATAAATATAGGTTACCACGGCGTGCATCGTGAGCGAACAGATTTTACCTATTTATAAACAATTTATCTATGAAAATAGAAAAAAGTACACACATTTTATAGACCTGCACTACCACCGTCGTTTAGACCATGTCATTTTATGGGGATTCCCCATAGTTGCCACGCTTACGAGTCATGTTGCCAACCGCACTATTTATTATTATTTTGACTTGTTAGCACAAAGATGCTACTACCCATCTCCTATTTCATTTCTACCTATATGTCGCCTTATACCACACCCACCGAATGATATGGAATTGTGGGTTATATTATATCGCCACTACACGGCGAAGTCATCTTATCTTTATATTAATACGTGAAGGAAAACTTTGTACCCCTTTAAAGATATTGCGCGCAAGGAGAAGTTTGAGATTTGGTATAATTTCGACCACTAGGCGACCTCTAGTATTTTTAAAAATCTCAATTAATATCACTAAAACACATAACAATTATTTTTGCATATTGTCTCACAAATATGATGAGGTAATTCTTTCGTGAGAGTATATAGGTGAGAGTATATACCTTCTTTTTTTTAAATAACTCTAACTGATGAACTACATCTAATATATAAAAATTAATTTTATTTGTTCCTATTTTACGCGCTGCCATAACGTTCAACAGAATACGCTAAAACTGTCAACTTATTGCATGCACCATAGAATTATTACGCATAGAAACGCAGTCCAGTACAAAACACGAGCGTTAAAATGATGCAAAGTCATAATGTTAGTGGGCGCGAGTCGAATGTGCCTACGGTCGTCACACGCACACATACACGCCATTCAGTGATACCAGTGTCTGGCGTTTGCAATCAAATTGTGCAAATCACTATTTTTTGATTAATTTTAAAAAATCGATATAATAAAGATTACGTATTACGTACGAAGATATATTTTATGAGAATATAAAATGGAATAAAATAAACACGATAATGATGGTACTAATATAACTTAATTATACATATTTTAATGGTACAAAAATACAGACGTAATAAAATTTAAGAATATTATTAAACACAATTAATTTGCTCAAATACAATAAGCACATTGTGTAATATTTAATTTTAACCGACTTCAAAACAGGAGGAGGTTTTCAATTCGGTGTATTTTTTAAAATGTTTTTTACCTCAGCATTCTACAATTTCTAAACCGATTTAGATTTTTTTATTTGAAAGGATATACACGCTGAAATTTTAATGGTTGTTTTCCCGATGTCAAATTATTTTGTCTTGGTAGTAATTATTTTATTAAAATTAGGATGCAAATTGCGTAATAATTCTATGGCATGCACTTACGCGAAGGTTATAGGCATTGTACAATTAACTTACAGTAGATGGCGCGCATATCGTACCGACAAATTTATATGAAAGTTCTATAGCATTCAATTTCAATGAATGTATCATCATTCCAAATTAAACAATATAACTCTTCCAAATTTAAAACGATATTTCTCCAATTATTTGTTCTGCGGCAGCAACACGCCGGCGGTAACAGCTAGTTATTAATAATCTTCGCATCCTAGACGTGGTAAACATGTGGTCTATGTACAACATGCAACTATTTGTCACCTTTAATGTACCATGTTTAAGCGAATAAACTATACTATTATTATTATTATAAATTTTAATTATCATGGTAAAACTAAATTCTGAGGCTGCAATTTTAGGTGGTATAAATCCCTTTCTGTCTAATATTCCGTCTTTTACATATTTCTGTCACCAAATAACAGTACTTGCTCTGATATGTTTCTGTGAGGTTTTCCATTTCAGCTCTAAGAAATGACAATGCATCTGTTTGAATTTGACTGTAAGTTCGTTAGTTACTTTAGTTTTATAAAAGAAATTACTGAATTATGTGTTTCAAATTCATTTCTTTTTTTAAATAACAAAATACAAACGAGCACACAGTCTGGTGGTACTTGAATGATGTGGCCCATAGAGAACTACATCTATCTTTAATTGGCAATGAAATGCAGATGTTTTGTTAGCCTTAAGGACAAACATGGAATGCCCCGAAATACAGCAATGTCTTTTGCGGTTGCGCCGATCACTGCAGCCATAATACAGCAATTGCAATGGTAACCGTCACATTAAATAGTAAGATTTATATATCATAAAAAAATTTTTACATAAAATCACAAATGGACATTTTTGGTATTCTCTTCTTTTTCCGTTTTCACTTTTCTCTATAATACTTAAATAAAATGTTCTTTTTAATTGTTTTTTAGCTTAGGATCTTAGTTTTGTAGTAATAGACTTCATTACTCTGCAACTATTTTCCTCATCATTTCATCCGTGGTATTGTAATGCTTTCTTTCTTTAGCCCCACATACTTGTACTCTTTCAAGTTTGTTTATATTGTGGACGTTCTTGTATCTGTGACACTGCCTCCCAGCTTCCTTACGATCGTAAATTCTATAGCTCAACAAGTTTACGTGCAAACAACATACACTTGAGACTTCTAAACGTACTCTCGTGCTACTTTAATAGCTCCTGCACAGTTGACAGCTTTCATAGTTAGAAAAACATCATCACGTATCAAACAAAAATTTAACACATGCTACGTACCTATTTGCACTACTTTTTTAAATACAGCTATATTGTCCTTATCTACTTTATCTACAATAATCTAGCTCTACAAGTATACTTGCAAATAAAAAACATTAGCAAATCTCGTAGTACTTATATCCTGCATTATTGTAAGCTTTAATAGTTGGAAAAACATCACAATATATATTAACGAAAATAATAACATGGTACATGATTGAAAATTTTTGCTAAATCCAGTTCCCGACATCATAATCTACATTATCTTTAGTCCGTATCGCTATAACTCCGCAGGCCACAAGTTTACGTGCAAACAGCATTGAAAATTTCTACGCGTACACTCGTGGTAGTTAAATATCTCCTGCACAGACAGCTTTAATAGCTAGGAGGACATCATTATTAATCAAACAAAAAAATAATTTCATGGTATGTACATGGTTGAACTATTCTCCTTAATGCATTTTACAAAAAATGTAAGCCAATTACAAAGTTTCAGATTTGTGTTTACTCATTAAACCAAATTACAAAAAGTTATTACGAAAAAGACCTTTTATTTCTTAGAATAATTGCGAGTGGATCAAATGTTACGTGATCTATATGTTATGGACAGTGGTAGAGCCACGCGGCAGCTTTTGCTGTCGCACGGATGGGCCGGCTCGAACCGGGGTGGTACCACGACCTCACAGAATACCAGCGTGAAGTAGAGGTACACCTATGCATTTCGCTTGGAGAGTGCAGGTGGCCAGAGGCCCTTTTTACTGGAAATGAGGCATTCCATCTTAGTCCTCACGGGTAACAACGCATCTGCATTTTGATTCGCAAACGAAGATAGATGTAGATGTCTATGGGCCGCAGCAACCACTTACCATCAGGTGGACTGTGTGCTCGTTTGTCACCCTTATCCTATAAAAAAAAAATCTTACCTATTAGCGCGACATATTATTGCACTAAACTTAAATGTGTACTTCCATATCAAGCATACTGATCACATTTTTCTTGTTACGAGAATTTCAAATTTCAAATTTCGTTATTATAATTAAAATCAATTTAATTATAGGTTTTCTATAAATAAGACCAATGTATTCAAAATGTAAAAGTAAAAACAGTTAATCGCTAAAATTATTCTTTTTTAAGTATTCTGTGGAGAACAGTTGTTTAAGAGGAATTACTCTGAAACTATCTAAACTAAAATAATTTACAAACCAAAAATGATTTTCGATTCGCGATCACTAGTTTTCAGAACAACATAAGGAATTGAATTTTAGTTTCGCTAACACTTTTTACCCTCCATGTTTTTATGTTTTAGCGATTATGTTGTACAGAAATGTCTTGACTCTCATGCAACTTCAGGCAAACCATGTAAGTATACAAGGTTCAATTTTCTTCAACTGTTGTACAAATGTTTTGTCCTCTATTGGTTATTGACCCTAGACTTCTTACAGTTCCTTATTGTTCCATTCTTCGCGGTTCGTTAGTAACGCTGAGTAGACCTGGAAATCTGAAATTGTTTTAGTTGCCAATTGTTTTAACGTAGGAGGAGCAAAGATTTATTTTCATAGAATCACTGTTTGGATTTTTTATTATTTAAAGCTTTTTGAAGTTCAAAATTACGTTTTAAAAGTTTAAATTGACTACTTTTTAAGCATTGTTATTTTTTTAAGCATTGTTATTGCAAGCAGGCCTAAACTCAACACACTGTGTCGTTTCTATTGTTAGCTAGGGCTTGGATATCGCTGATCGAAAAATACGTATCTGCGATTTATCAGCAATTATTGTTCTAATTTCGCTATCGCTAGCCTTCTGCAAGATACGTAACACGCCTACGGTTCTCTACTTTTCTACACTCACCATACGAAACACAGCAGCATTAAGTTGCTATTTTACGCTGGTGTTCTGAGAGAGCATGGTCCTTCCCCGGTCGAGCCGACCCATTCGTGCTACAACTATACTACTAATATAGCTGCAGCATGGCTATACCACGTATTAAATAAATTTTATACTCAATTGTAAAAGTTATATTAAAATAAAAGGATTATTAAGTCATGTTGATAACACATCTTTTAAATTTGTTTTATTTTAATCTTATGAAAAAAATAAACAAAATTGATCAGCTCAAGCGCTCATGCTTACTCCAAAACATCTTTGAGGTTGGACATATACGATGTTTGTTGTCAAATTTTCCCCAAATTCAGTAATGATTACGGGAAAGCGACGGCCTTATGCGTAAAGGCGAAGATGTCGCAACAGTGCTGAATTCCTTGAGTGGCGCAACAAAAGACGCCAAAACATAGGCAAAAGTAAGTGAGCACTCATCAACAAGCATTCATCGATCTCATGCGGTGTGTTTCTTCATAAACACTCGAGACAAGACAACGTCCATTTCGAAATAAATTTCATTAAAACTATAAAATTAATCACAAAGGGTCTAAACTTTTCTATCTAAATTCTTTTATCATGTATGCTACTCGATTGACAACTTTTCGATTCGATCGACTCAGATTATTATTTATCGTTTTATCTTATTTTGTGTTTGATGTGACGTGACATTAAGTAATAAAATTATATAAAAAAAAACCAAAATGTGGTCACAATTAAAAGTTATTTAATTTCGATATGAATTTATACCATGTACTCGTAGTCCACACGAACATGTAACTTTTTTAATTGATCGTATCGTAAAATACGTATGTTTGTGCTCCTATTTAATTAGTTCACATAACAATATAACTCAGGATTTCGATCAGTAATAATTGATAAGGTCATTGACAATCGAACGTAGGCGCTTGATTCTAACGATAAGGTTCGGGTCGTTAAAATCGTGAAGGCAGCATTTAACCTGCATGAAACATTGATTAAGCATCGTCGCACGAGTCTCATTAGCTTAACAAAAGCATTTATCGGTTGAGTTCATAAAAAAATGTAAGTAAAACAAATTGGAGCGTGGCTATCGTGGGCGGTATCCTCGGACATTCTTATGTTACTGCGGTTCCCAGTCTAAGAACAGAACAGAACAGTACAGAAACTTTTTTATTCAATATAGATTATAAATAATACTTATTGAAAGTCACTCTTTTGTATAATTACCGCTGGTTCGAAAAAAAAACCTCTGTCCTGGGAAGAACCAGCAAGAAACCCAGCGGGACTTTTTTTTTAAATAACAGCTTACAATCATGTATGTTACACAAATTAACAACACAACAAATTAGAAATAGCTTGGTAGCGATCACCTCAATTCCAGGGGTTATTATCATCTATAAATTCTTTAATATTATAATAACCCTTTTTATACAAACTTACTTTAATACATTTTTTAAACTTTGAGCTGGTCAAATTTTGTATATTTTCTGGAATTTTGTTGTAAAAGCGTATACATCGCCCTAAGAATGAATTACTGACTCGATGGAGTCGAGTAACTGGTACTACTAGCTTGTGTCTGTTCCTAGTATTTACAGAATGAATATCACTTATTTTTGTAAAACTACTTTTATTTTTGTATACGTACATTACATTTTCATAAATGTATTGAGAGGCCAAAGTTAATATATTAATTTCCTAAAATTTTTGTCTTAGCGACTCTTTAGGCTTTAAATCATAAATTGCTCTTATGGCGCTCTTCTGTAAAACAAATATAATTTCAGTGTCAGCTGCGTGTCCCCATAGCAAAATACCATACGACATTATGCTATGGAAATAGCTAAAGTAAACTAGTCTAGCTGTTTCAACACTAGTTAGACTTCTAATCTTTTTTACGGCGTATGCTGCAGAACTAAGTCTGCTTGCTAGTTTTGATATATGGGGGCTCCATTGAAGCTTCGCGTCTAGTGTGATTCCAAGAAAAATGGTGGTATCTAAAAGACTCAGTTTCTCCCCATTTAAAATTACATTAGTATTTAATTGTTTGACATTTGGAGTCACGAATTTCATATATTTCGTTTTAGTGCCATTTAAATGCTAATTATTAACATTGAACCAATTTACTAATTTAGATATAGCATTATTTACTTCGTCATATTTTAGCACTTGTCGACTTAATTTCAAAATTAAAGAAGTGTCATCTGCAAATAATACTATATCATGGTTATCTCCTACTATGTAAGGTAAGCCATTAATGTATACAAGAAACAGAAAGGGGCCGAGAATTGAGCCTTGAGGCACGCCCATTTGTACCATCGACCCGGAAGAACTCATACTGTTAATGACAACTTTTTGCGTTCTCTTACTTAAATATGAAATAATTAATTTAAGAGCATCACTTCTTACACCATAGTGTTGAAGTTTCCTGATTAATGTTTCATGGTGAACACAATCGAAGGCTTTGGATAGGTCACAAAATATACCCAAAGCATCCTGTGAATTCTCCCATGCATTAAAGATATATTTAATCAGCTCAACACCGGCATCAGTTGTCGAGCGACCCCTTGTTTTTTAAGAAGTAAATTATTTATATTAAAGAAATTTAACATATGATCAAGAATAATTTTTACAAAAATCTTACTAAGTGTTGGTAGTACAGAAATAGGTCTAAAATTGACGGGGCCTAATGTACTACCAGATTTAAATAAAGATATTACTTTACTATGCTTCATTAAACCAGGAAACACACCAGATTCGACACTAGTATTAAAAATAACAGCTAAATGAGGCGCGATTGTATCTATTATAGACGCAATAACTTTAACGGAAATCCCCCACAGATCCGCTGTTTCCTTCACATCAAAAGTTTTAAAATATTTTACAATATCTTTTCACGATACTTTATGAAATGTAAAATTCTTTGTACACGCTTTTACATTTTGTTTAAGTAATGATTCGGCGACGGCAAGAGAAGAATTCAGTGACTTAGTGGTTAATATCGGAATATCAGTAAAATATTTCGCAAAAACCATTGCAACGTCCTAATCTGATTCGGTTAATTTGTTATTAACACTTAACTGATAGTTTGAATTCCGAGAGTTGATCTAAATCCTAAAGCTTTACCTTTCAACTCACACGGAAAGAAAAGACTCATGACTAAAAAATAATATAACCATTTTAGTATATTACAAATAGTATAACAATTGTAAAATACCCAAAAGGCGACGGGAAAAAGTAGGCTTGCCAACCGTTCCGCGAGAGCTGGGACCTCTCGCTTCTAGAGCCTTAATGTGGATGCATGCCGCGAAAGATGCGTGCGGGTCGTCTGTTTCTTTCCCCATTTTTTTTTGTTTCAAGTGATATTTTAATGAAGACCAAAAAGTCAAAAGATCAAAAAATGCTAAATCACAAGAAAAGTATGCTCAATTAATTCAGAATTTTACATTTTGTTTTATTTTTTTAATTACATTTTAATTTGGCATACAAAAAAATGGACAAAAGGCGTCGAATATGGAACCTCCTTTTTTATATTTTAAACTGTTTAAAATATGAAATTGAAATCTTATTTCTAATGGCGACCAAATACAGCTGAGTGCCGCTTTTTTCAGCTACATACACATTGTGCATTGTAATTGCAGTTGTCATTGCAATTTTTCTGCAATTCCGTAATTATTGCATATGGTAAGTTTTTTTATAGAATATGGGTGACAAATGAGCACACAGTCCACCTGATGGTAAATGGTTGCTGTGACCCGTAGACATCTACATATATCTTAGTTTGCGAATTAAATGCAGATGCGTTGTCAGCCGTGAGGACTAAGATAGAATTCCTCTTTTCCAGTAAAATGGGTCTCCGGTTCTCTACACATACCATACGCAACACAGCGGCATTAAGCTGCTATTTTACGCTGGTATTCTGTGAGAGCGTGGTCCTTCCCCGGTCGAGCCGACCCATTCATCATCATCATCAACATCATCATCTGCGGAGTAATGTCTAGCGCTAATCCACAATTACGGAAAATCATCAATCGTGAAATTTTTAAGAAATCTAATGTATTTAAACATGTAATGTACCAACCTCACAGGAATAACAAGAACGAAAAGACAGATACAAGTAACATATATTATGCATTTAAATTACATACATTACAGTAATTTACGATTCAGTCACATTACGTCAGAAGTATTTCTAATAGGTACAAATCCATTAAAATATTTCGGAACGAATCTAATATCATTCTATTAACATCTCTTTTATATCTCGCGTAGGTGTAAAAATGAAATGAATGCACTATCTAAGCCATTATAAATAATGGACAGATAAGCGGTGCAAGACAATAGATGCGATCTGTAGTGGGTGGTATAACAACCATTATTAAATGAACCCACAATTTAGTAACCTCACTCTCCGTGCTATAAATTCTAAAACAATGTAAGAGACCAAGTTAAAATGGTAACTTCCACGTCGTGGGTGCCCATCAACAAACTGAAGCAAAATGAAAAATGTTCATTTGAAATCGTGATTAATAAACTAAATGCGCTTGTTAGCTGCATTTCATAAAATGCAGTGTAAGATACTCCTTTCTTTGAACCGAAAGTACTGCTTTAAAATTTAAAACAATATTTGAACATAAAGTAAAAAAATTAAACACTTCTGAAAATAACAGAAATATGTTTTAATTAGCCGTAGAGCCACTTATCGTAAACTTCACAGTACGCGAGCAACCTGGGTTCAATCTTCACCGTTACCAATAAAATTGTTAATTGCAATTTTACGAGCTGTCTTACCATGGGCTCGGCCCAAATGAGAGTCGCTATGAATTCCATCTTCGTCACAAATCTGCAGAACTTCGGAAATGTCACAATACAAAATGCCAAGCGATGCAAAGTTTAGAACGATTCCTAAAATTGATTTTGTTACTTCACCTTCTCTTCGTTATGTTATATCTTTCAACTCAACTCAATTTCGGTGTAGGATTTTAATATTTATACCACAATAAATTTCATATCACGGAAGTTTCATTGAAAATAAATAGTAACCCGTACATAACTATTACCCTACAAAAATAATTAAAAAAAATAATTTTATTAGAAAAACGCTTAGGTACAATTGTTTCCATTCTCAATTATGGGTGATATTGCAGTGAAATATAATAAAGGTGAAAACGAGCACAAAGTCCACCTGCTGGTAAGTGGATATTGTAACCGAAAATCCAATGCGTTATCACCTACCTCTGAGGATCTAAAACCCTAATCTTATTGATAAACTATAACGCCTTATCAACAACTTCAGCAGATACATTATTGATCTCCTAAAACATATATCATAATATTTTGTTACTTCACCTTCTCTTCGTTATGTTATATCTTTCAACTCAATGTTAGTGGATACAGACCTATAGCGGTGCTGTCAGCGTTCGCGAAGGTCTTCGAGTCAGCATTGTGTTCCTGCATTTACTCGCAGGTTAATGTACAATTTAATGATGCACAGCATGGTTTTCGGACGGGCCGCAGCACAAATTCCAACTTGATGTGCTTCATGAATCACTTAGCACCAGCTCTCGATTCAGAGGCCGGTGTCTAGCTGGATGTAGCCTATTTCGACTATAGGAAGGCTTTCGATAGTGTGGACAATGACGTCTTGTTGAGGAAATTCGCAATGGCTGATTTCACTCCAGACCTTTTGCAGTTATTTTCTAGTTATTTAGGGAACCGAAGGCAATTCGTGGACTACGCTGGCTACACCTCAAACTCGTATATAACCCTTACAGGAGTCGGTCAAGGGAGTAATTTGGGTCCGTTAGAATTTATCATTATGATAAATGACCTTCCAGAGGTGGTGAGAGACGCGGGTTGCTTACTCTTTGCGGATGATCTCAAATTATTCCTGAGGATTACTTCCGACAAGGACTGCAACCGCTTACAATGTGATATTGATCGGGTGGTGGAGTGGGGTCGGGAGAATAAATTGCTGTTTAATATATCAAAATGCAATGTGACGTCTTTCACACGCTCGAGGACCCCGATACATTTCAACTACCTCATGGAAGGGGATGTCATCAATCGCGTTGTCTGTATACGTGATCTTGGCGTCTTATTTACCGAGGACGTGACATTTCCTACTCATATTGTACAGGTGTGTAAAAAGGCCTTTAAAACCCTGGGCTTCATAATGCGTGAAACGCATGACTTCCTCAACACTGCCGCCGTGAAGTCATTATATAATGCTTTAGTAAGAAGCAATCTAGAAACCAGTACTATCATCTGGAGTCCTTATGAAACCAAGTATAACCTCATGCTGGAGAAAATACAGAATAAGTTTACGCAGTACCTCTATTTAAAGCAATACGGGGTGTACCCTTTTTATCCTCTTATGTATCCAACCCTTTTTGTAATAAGAATGGTTGGATATTATAAGTTGGAGGTTAGACGGAACTTTGCGCTAATTAAGTACATATACTTGATATTACGTGGTAGATTAAACAATCCGGAAATTCTGGAATCACTGCGGTTCCTCGTGCCTAATTCTAGGCTGCGACGGGGGCTGAGGGGAGGGTTGCTGGTCGTACCAGTTGCTCGTACAAATATCTTAAAGTACGCACCGGTTGTTCGTGCAGCTAGAATGCTTAACATCGTAGCACAACGATTAGACATATTTAATTGTACATTGGCGGAATTCGAGAGGGTGACATTAAACTAATTGTCTTTTTTACATTAGTGGCCACATTGTTGCATTAGGCTCCACTCCTGTAATAACAATCGTGAGTTAGTAAATAAATAAATAAAAATAAAATAATGCACGTCTTAAGTATTTCCCTAGCGATAAAACCATAATAATGTGTATTCATCAACAACTTATTTACTCGAATGAGTTTTTATGTTATGCAGGGGTGTTAAAAGCTTAGAAAGCAAATGAGATTCCCCTCCTCCGTCAACAAGAGGAAAATACGCTAAAGAGCGTGAAATTGCAATTTTTGTTAAATTCGAAAGTAAAATTGAACGAAGAACTTATTATAGATACTTTGTAAAAAATAACGTAATAAAATCTAGGAAAATGCTTAAAGAACAACAATAATATATTTTTATTTGTGGGTATTTAAACTGTGAGGACAAATATGCCGCCTTTTTTTTTGCAATATCAACCTTACATGCTTGGGGTACACCCTGCTGTCTGACGGAACTGCTTACGAACCAGCCAACCAATGTCGAAAAACCTGTGTTCAAATATGTAGTAACCACTCAAAAACTAAGCCTTAGAGGTCGCATCTGCATTTTGATATTTAATCGAGAATAGAGGTAGGCGGTGTCTGTGGGTCGCCATCTTTAGGGTTCCGCACCCGAAGGGTAACCAACGGGACCCTATTAATAAGCCTCCACAGTCCGTTTGTACGTCGTGATCCGTAATAGGTAGACAGTTGAAACTTTCACAGAATGTGTACTTCTGTTGGCGCTATAACAACAAATAATAAAAATAAAAATAAATTAAAAATTAAAGGGGGCTATCCTAATAGAAACGTGTATGATGGTACGGAACCCTTCATGCACGAGTCCGTCTCGTACTTGGCCGGTTTTTTATTCATTTAGGTTTAACCAACCAGTTTTTTTCTGTAGCGACAACCCTGCTTGTATTCGAAGATAAGGTATCAATTGCAAGGTTCCGCCACCAGTCTTCTGAAGCTAGAACTTTAAAAATTTATGGAGCTCTTCTAGTCCACCGGTGAAACGCCGTGTGGTATATGAAGAGAGTATTGTTAAGCTATGCTATCATCGTATCAAGGAGAACCTTTCAATCAGTATTTATGTAAATGGTAGTTAATCCGTCCGAGATTAGTCGAGGTCGAAGCTCGAGGACAGGGTTACGTTTCTAGAACTCGTAACATGTTTTATCTTATCATATCTTAATGCTTTGGTATCTTTTTCGGCATCACCAGCCTGTGCTAGTCCAGTGCTGTACATTGACCTCTCTTAACACACGCCATTTAGTCCGATCTTCGACTTCAAGCACGTAGTTGCTGCCAAACGCCTTACGCGGGTCGTTGTTTCGTCTAACCCGATTTATGGTGAAACAGTAGCAAGTGACTGTGTCAAGCATCACGTTTACTTTCCCGTTACTAAAGTATGTCGATCAGTTGACTGATTGATGGGAATAATTTTTTTTCTGTGTGGTTTAATGTTGTTTGAATTTAACTTCATCTAACTATGACATTCAATTTTGATGGATTCTTTTTCTACCAATTAAATATCTTAATATTTCTCAATTATAATTTAAATCATTCGTACTGATTTAACTGCAGGGTGAACGGTACTAATCAACAGTTATAAGATGGGTCAGTCCGTCTGTAACTGTTAATATATTCACATTAATATTATTTATACACAAATTGCGTGTAAAACGGCCATAAAAGGAAGTTGTCAACTAAATGAAAATTATAGAAACCGGCGAGTTTAATTTCTATTACTAAAAGGAAAAAGTTTCTTCGTATTTTATATACAAATTCAAGACATTTTTTTTTCAAAGTTTAATTACATTTAATTATACTAATATATTGTGGCATTTTGATCAATAACTTGTTACCATCTTGTTGCTAATGGCATAATACCGTTGCTGTAGAAATCTTGGGATTTCTGATCAAAAAAATGCGACAAGTAGTTTTGACAGTCCTCTCCTGATCTTAACCATCAGTTGGACTGAATGCTCGTTTGTCACCCTATCCTATAAAAAAAAACTAACACTACCCAAAGAATTCTTAAGAGATCGAAACAGGTGAAAATCTGAGGGTGCAAGTTCTGGATTATATGCATTAACACTTCCCAACCAAGCTGTCTCAATTAGTGCTGAGTGGCCAAAGATGAGTGTGGTCTGGCGTTATCATGATAAAAAACCACTCCATTTTTGTTCATCAATTCCGGCCATTTTTCTCAATTTCTTGCGTGAGTCTCAATAGTTGTTGGCAGTAGAAATCCGAATCGATAGTTTTGCTCGGCGGTAAAAGCTCATACACGTAATGCCCTTCCAATCCCACCATACACACAGCATCGCTTTATTGCGTCTCACAGACTGTAGTGAATCCCGGATTACCCGGAGCTTGACTACCTTATGACCATGATCTTTTTCGCTCATTCTTATCGTAGGCATTTTTCATCACCAGTGATCAATCTTTTTAAAAATGGGTCGGTTTCATTACGTTTCAATAGAGAATCGCAAATGAGTACACGATTCATTAGGTTTCTTTCAGTGAGCTCGTGTGGTACCCTAATATCGTGCCTTTTTGTATAGCCAGACTTTTTCAAATGGGTCAAAACTGTTTTGTGGTCTATGCTCAATTTCTCGGCTATGTCTTAACTAGTAATATGCCGATCTTGCTCCACATTTTCAAAAATGGCATCGAATTTACCATCAACGCCTACAACGGCTGCCAGCACCGATGCTATCGGCACATCCAACAGTAGTAACGACTTGACGAAAAGCACCCTTTGCGGGATAATAAAACAAGAACTGTTAATTACGATTGGAGTACTAGTTACAACTAAACTAAACACAATAAATCAACAAATAACGGGATTTCATGGGTGCATGGCTTTCATAAACACACAGTTTGAAGAAATGAAAATGGCAGAAAAATCTATTATTCTCACTCATCAAAAAAGGAAACGATCAGCTGAATTTATACGTGGTAGAGCCATGCTGCAGCTATATTAATAGTATAGTTGTAGCACGAATGGGTCAGCTCGATTGGGTAAGGGTAAAATAGCAGCTTAATGCTGCTGTGTTTCGTATGGTGAGTGTAGAGAACCGGAGACCCTTTTTACTTGAAAAGAGGCATTCAATCTTAGTCCTCACGGCTGACAACGCATCTGCATTTTAATTCGCAAACGAAGAGAGATTTAGATGTCTATGGGCCGCAGCAACCACTTACCATCAGGTGGACTGTGTGCTCGTTTGGTATCCTTATTCTATAAAAAAAAATGCATCGGTTAAGGACCTCACCACCAGGTTAAATATTGTCGAATCCCATATGAGAGAATGTAATGTCGAAATAAACGGTATTTTTTATAGGATAGGGTGACAAACGAGCACACAGTCCACTTGATGGTAAGTGGTTGCTGTAGCCCATAGACATCTCCATCTATCCTCGATTATTAATCAAAATGCAGATGCGTTGTCACCCGTGAGGACTGAGATGGAATGCCTCTCTTCCAGTAAAAAGGGTCTCCGGTTCTCTACACTCACCATACGAAACACAGCAGTGTTAAGCTGCTATTTTACGCTGGTATTGTGTGAGAGCGTGGTCCTACCCCGGACGAGCCGACCCATTCGTGCTACAACTATACTACTAATATAGCTGCAGCATGGCTCTACCACGTGAAATACCACGGTATACCTGAGTATAGGACAGAAAACTTGGTTAACACTACGGTGCAGCTCTTCAGCTTCTCATCACCTAGGAATCGGTGAATCACGTGCACCCTATATATGTCTCGGAACATTTAACTTTGCACAACGCTGCGCGCATAAAAGCCTAACAAATGCCCGTTTACTTGGATCAGATATGGCAAAATTTATGTACACAAAGACGAATTTACTAATAAAGAGTGAAGACAGTGAATGATAAAGCTCTTATACCATTACAGGATTCGATATTTATTATCAAAACGTGCGCGGATTGAGAACTAAAACCAACAATGTGCTTAAGAATATCTTGACCAAGCATTATAAAATTATTGCATTTACCGAAATTTGGCTAAATTCTAGTGTCTTTGATGATGAACTATTAGATTCGCGTTATATCGTATATCGAAAAGTTCGTACATGTTCCAATCAGTCTAATCGCGATAGAACAGGCGTTCTGGTTGCTATCTCACGTGAGATACCTTCTTCTCGGGTTATTAGTTTGTAGATTGGAACTGGAATTTGGAATTGGGAGATGAAAGACGCCGAGTGCATATGGCTAATATTGGATACTAATAATAAAAAAAAAATGAAGGAATTAGGCTTTGTGTAGTTGATATGCCTCTTCCAGTCAAACATGAGTTTCTCAATAAGTTTCTGGAGAATGTGGACAATGTAACTAACCATGTTGATGATTTAATAGTATTGGGTGATTTTAATATGGGTTTTATTAAATGATGTGCTAATGATACCTGTTCATACATACCTCCGTGTAACCACAATAATGTCCTCGGACACTCATTATTTATAATAATTTTATATCTACCAACAATCTGCATCAATTTAATTGTATATTAATTGATAGACACTTGG
Source organism: Parnassius mnemosyne (assembly GCA_963668995.1). Classification (NCBI taxonomy): domain Eukaryota; kingdom Metazoa; phylum Arthropoda; class Insecta; order Lepidoptera; family Papilionidae; genus Parnassius; species Parnassius mnemosyne. The sequence continues at coordinate 40,705,268 of CAVLGL010000115.1, read as the reverse complement.
ACCTACTATTATGTAACCTAACTAATATTACAGCAGTAAAACCTCCAGATTTACTTACTAAATTGAATACTTACTAACTTCTAAAGGTCGCATTGATTGCAAACACTTTAAAGCAGATTATATTACCATTGTAAAGGAAACTAAGAATATTGACTGGTTGCAAATACTTTCCGAGTGTAAGAATGTCGATACCGTGTTTGAAGTCTTTTATAATTGTCTCCATAAAATAATTGATAAATCAGGCCCTAAACGTAGGTCTAAGTCAGCAAAATACCCTGCTTGGTTCAATTCCAATTTAATTAAGCTACTGATTGAAGAAGACAATTGTCATAAAAAGTTCCGTAAGTACAACAACCCTCATGACTATTTAGAATTCCAAATCACTTGAAATCGCCGTCATGAGCTCTACAATATTTGTCTCAATAACTACAAATACAACGCTGAGAAAAATATTACCAAAGACCCAATGTATTTTTGGAATTATTATAAACAGAAAAAGAAATCTAAGTCATCTTTTTCCGCAGACTTTTACAGAAATATATATCTTACCCAATTTATACCCAAGCAGCTAGATAAGATCCAATTATTAACTTACTCCAAAACTATAACACTCAACAGCTATCCAAATTTAAATTCCTAGAGACAGATGTGTTAAAACAAATTAAAACGTTGGATATTCAATAGAGGCCAGGTCCAGATTGTGTACAGCTTAGTTTTGTAAAACGTTGCGGTTCAGGTCTGGCATTTCCTCTTACGCTGAACTTCAATGGTTCCCTTGATGAAGGTGTATTTCTCAAAGTGTGGAAAGGAACACGAATTGTACTAATCTTCAAAAAGGGTGATCGAACGAATGTTAAAAATTACCGTCCCATATCAATTTTGTCATGTTTTTCAGAACTGTTTGACAGTCTTGTGCATCCCATCCTCACCAAACATTTGAACAACTTTCTAACGAGCGTTCAGCACGGTTTCGGTAGTGACTTATCAGTTACAAATAACTTGTCAAACTTTACCTCAGATCTGTTAGCAGATCTAGATAAGGGACAACAGATCGATGCTATTTATACCGATTTTAGTAGCGCATTTGATAAAGTTGACTATCGGATTCTAATAAACAAGCTTTCACAATACGGCAAATAAATGGCTTTAAATAAATGGTGCAAATCATATCTAAGCCAGAGACGGTAGCAGTAAATGGGTTTGAATCTTAGAGATACATCGCTCGCTCTAGGGTACCACAGAGATCCCATCTGGGGCCATTGTTGTTTTTGGCCCTCATAAATGATATCACCATAAAGTTAAAGCATTGTTGCCAAGTGCTCAATTTTTGCCGATGACTAAAAATCTATAAGATTACAATCAGATCATCATCATCATCATCATTACAGCCCTTCACAAATCCACGGCTGAAAGTAGGCCTCCCCCAAGAATGCCACAAAGCACGGTCCTGAGCCAACTGCATCCATCGACTTCCTGCATGTCTTACCAGGTCGTCACTCCATCTAGTGGGGGAAAGGCCTACACTTCGTCAGCCGGTACGAGGCTGCCACTCGAGAACCTTTCTTCCCCATCGGTTGTCGGTTCTTCGAGCTTTATGGCCGGCCCATTGCCACTTCAGCTTACTAATCCATTGGGATATGTCGGTCACTCTGGTACTACTGCGGATATCCTCATTTCTAAGTTTATCACGCAGAGAAACTCCGAGCATAGCCATCTCCATAGCTCGCTGAGCGACTTTGAGCTTCAAAGTACAACCAGTGCGTGTTGCCAGTCCTACAATCAGATGAAAACACTAAATTAATACAATAAGATTTCGATAGAATCACTAATTGGTGCGGCGTCAATAGTATAACTCTTAAGGTTAACAAATGTTTTCATGTAAAATATACCAGAGAGAAAAATTCACTTGTCTCAAGTTATTCGATTGCTAATGTAGTATAATATATTACAAGAGATACCAGAAATCAAGGACTTAGGAGTTATTGTCGACAGAAAGTTAACTTTTACATCGCATATAAACAATATTATTAAAAAAGCCACGCAGTTACTCAGATGCAGTTACTCGAAAACACAAAAGAATTTAGGGATAAAATTATTTTATACAACGTATTTGCAAGAAATTACCTCGAATTTGTCAGTGTCGCTTGGCATCCTTCCTATCACATACATTCCCATCGCATTGAAAGCTTACAACACGCTTTTACAAGGCACCTTGGATTCCATGAAACTGGTATCTCAAACAGACAACCCTATAATCTTGAAAAAAAAATTAAGATTGATTGATATTATAATGATGTCTCTTGGAAATAGACATGAGATACTTGATCTGTGTTTCTTGCATAAAATTATCAATTCCAAAGTCAAGTGCAGTAAACTGCTGGAACGGGTTCATCTATCAGTAACAAGTAGATATCCTGGCTGTTGCAATTCTTGTCGAAAAACATTTCACATACCTTTAGCTAGAACGCATTTTTTTTTTATAGGACAGGGGACAAACGAGCATGCGGCTCACCTGATGGTAAGTGACTACCGCCGCCCATGAACAACTGCAACACCAGGGGAATCGCAGATGCGTTGCCGGCCTTTTAAAAAGGAGTACGCTCTTTTCTTGAAGGTCCCTAAGTCGTATCGGTCCGGAAAAATCGCTGATGGTAATCGATTCCACGGAGGTCGTGATCTCATCTTGATAAGTAACTCCCATGGCTCGCATATTTGTGAAATATAATGAAATATGTCCTATATCCCCTGGCATCGACATATTATTTCACAATTCTTATGCTGTCTTTAAAAAAAAACTCACCGATCAACTATCAGTGAGTCCTCATTTACATTGATATAAAAATATTTTCTTTTTTTACTTCTCAATGTTTACATGTGTTTGTTGGTGAATGTTATGTACATTTGTTATTGTATACCTGACTGACTGATGGTAGATTGACCATCTACCATCAGTCAGCGTGTTACTTTTCATATAATTCAGAGTGTTAGTGTTTATAATGTATATTGTGAGTGTGCATGAAATAAATAAATAACTTTTACGGAATATTTGTGTCGAGCGAAAGATAATAATTTACCGTATAATGACGGTTTATAAATATCCACTACTGTATATCATCCCGCGGGCGTCGTAAGAGGCGACAGAGGGAAACCAATCAGCAAATGGGCAGCAGCGTCTTCCTTATAACGATTAACAATAAAAATAAACTGCAGTTGCAGTTGCAGTTATGGCAAATATTTCCAAACAAACATTTCTATTGAAACTGTTTGATAATATAGTGTAATAACGTTATAATTTTTAGATTCAAATAGGTTTTTTTATAGGATAAGGGTGAAAAACGAGCACACAGTTCACCTGATGGTAGGTGGTTGTTGCAGCCCATAGATATCTACATCTATCCTCGATTACGAATCAAAATGCAGAGCGTTGTCACCCGTGAGGACTAAGAGGAAATGCCTCTTTTCCAGTAAAAAGGGTCTCCGGTTCCTTACACTCACTTTACGAAACACAGCTGCGTTAAGCTGCTTTTTTACGTTGGTATTTTGTGAGAGCGTGGTCCTTCCCCGGTCGAGCCGACCCATTCGTGCTAAAACGTAACGTAAAATTATATTAAACTTACATTACCGCATTTTACGCTGATAACATCGTCATGATCATTACAGGCAATCTGTTACCAGGTCATAATTCCATCTAGTGGGGGGTCCACAGAGAGCCAGTGCTTGAACCTTACCTTACGATCCCACCTGATGGTAAGTTATTATGTAGTCGACGGTGGGTAAAGAACACTGACTTATCTTTACAAGCCACTTTTGCCTTGAAAATAACTAACACTATAATGGGATGGAAAAACAGATGTTGGCAAATTATTCCATTCTTTTACTGTGCGCCTTACAAACGACGTAGCAAACAATTTATTTTGAAAGCGTGCTATATCGACAACATAGGGGCCAGCGTCTGTTGTCCGATGAAAGAAGGGAGGGTAGAAATTACCTAATGTAATTCCTTTACACGCTCTCCAAAACATAACTCCATAAAATCATGTAAATACAATAGTACAAAAAGCTTACAAATATCTAGAGTATGTTCTACATAGGTACCAGAAAAACCTTTTTTAGACATAAACTGTATGTGTTTATTACTCGTACGTTCCAAGCGTTTTAGAATTCACAAGTAGTATTTGGTATCCGTATTATGTTAACCATAAAGAACAAATTGGAAGAATTCAGGCAAAGTTTATAAGGTATTTGAATTATAGAACTCACACTTATTCCGATTATGTTACAGGCTGCAAAATCATAAAGAACGTCCGGTTAGATATGATGTCGTTGTACCTAGTCAGGTCATAAATTCTGTCACATGTTTAATATAAAATAATTGAAACAAGTTTATTCATTATGTAACCATTTATATACCAAAATGAACTTAACAAAACATAGATTCTTATACAGGCCTTCAATCTGCACGGCCAGTCGTCTATCGCAGCATGAACGAGGTCCATGTCAATATCGGCGGCTGCCTTAATCAAGAATGTCTTGAGTGACTCCAAATTGGGATGAGGCTATGAGCACGCCTTTTCCACCAAGTGTTGCCATATCTTGTAATCTAACGGATTCAAATCTGGACTGGAGGAAGCCAGTCTTCGTGCCGGATGAAGTCGATTTCACGCGCCGCCAGCCAGTCTTGTGTGCTCTTCGCTCTATGAGCTGGCGCCGAATCTTGTTGGAATACCCAGTGCCTGTTATTGAACTTGGTATGAGAAACAGGTTCCACAAGGTTCGTCAGGACTGTATTTTGATACACAACTGCATTCTTTTTTACACCTTTCTCACAAAAATGTACCTCTGTTAAGCCCCAATAAGAAACTCCCAACCATACCATGAGCGTGGATGGAAAATGACCTCGTTGGACACGCGGAATACGGTTGCTCGCTTCTTCACTACTGTGTGCGTACACCTTATCATTTTGTTTGTTGTAGCTCTCTTCTACGGTAAAAATTTTTCCCTTTTCACCGTGGTTCTGCTTAACCCCATCTGAAGGGCCAACAGTTTCTGCTTACGTTTGGGATTTCTTTGAATTCGCGCCTTCACAGCTTTTATCACTGCTGGAGTCCTAACAGACCGAGGGCGACCACTTCTTGACCTGTCATCTACACTAGAGTCTTCATTGTATCGTTTGATGGTACGATAAACGAATCTTTTGGTTATATTCAAATTTTTCAGTATGTCAAAAATTTGAATTGGCGCGTAACCGCAACGATGCAACGCAATAACTGCAACACGGTCTTCTTTAAGCGTCCACTCCATATTTAAAAAATATGGAGATTAAGTAAAATTCTAAAAAGTATACAGTTTTATTTTTATGAACAATTCGAATTCAATAAACTTTTTTGTGGCCAGCATTCTAAAAGAAAAGTTTTTACTGTGTGATAATACTTATGACCTGACTAGGTATATCAATGGCTTCATAGATTCGCTTTTATTCTCTTCAGTTAACATCAACGTACCTAAGAAATGTACAATATTGCATTGTTCGCTCCCACTGCCCGAAATTCCAATTATACAAGAAATGCAACTTTGACGCATAAAATTATCAGCCATAAATTTCTAACCTAACCCTTTTTATACAACATTTATTTCATAAAAAATTTTATCTAGCTTTGGTCAAATTTGATATATTCACTAGGATATTGTTGTAAAAAAATTTTAACAACAAAATCTCAGAAAATATACAAAATATCTAATAGCTTTAAGAATGAATTACTGGCTCTATAGAGTCAAGTAACTGGTACCACTAGCTTGTACCTGACAGATTTTCCTAGTATTTATAATCTAAATCACTTTTTCACTACTTATATTTTTATGTAATGCATACATTACATTTCGTTAAATGTATTAAATTTTGCAAGTACATCAATACGAGAGGAATCCATTAGGTTCAATAATGAAGAATATTTACTGGACTTCAGTCATCTGAGTGAAGAATATCTTATAAAGGGACAAACAAAAGTACTAAACTACCGATCTATGTTCAAAAAAATCACTAATTGTTAATTTCACTATCACTAATTGTTAATTTCACTATCACTAATTTAGGTTTAATTGTAAGAAATAGAAACTATTTACCAAAGTACAATAATTATCCTCAAATAAAAATGTTAAACGCTCAAAGATGTCAAAAATTATTTTGCTGTAATAACAGTCCACCTGATGGTAAGTGAATGCTGTGGCCCATAGACATGTACTTTTATCTACGATTAAGAATCAAAGTGCAGATACGTTGTCAGCCCTGAGGACTAAGATGAAATAAAAGGGTCTCCGGTTCTCTACACTCACCATACGAAACACAGCATTAAACTGTTATTTTACGCTGGCATTCTGTGAGAGCGTGGTCCTTCCCCGATCGAGCCAACCCATTCGAACTACAACCACAATATAGATGCAGCGCGGCTCTACCACGTAGATGATCCGCGCAATAAATTAAAAATAGTGTGTATTATTACTATCGAATAGTAATATTACTTCGAAGAGCACCTCCCGTTCTCCCTCAATTACGTGCACTATCCCCATCATCACTATTTCAGCACCATCACTACACTAGGAAAGACCACCGTCGATAATACGACACGTGTTTCGCCTCTATACGAGGCATCCTCAGGTGAAGTAGACTCTGCGGTGACTTAGCGGTCAGTTAGCGGTCTACTTCACATCTTCGTTTTATCTATACATATAAATAAAATTGAAGTGTATGTCTGTGATATCGAAATTACTGAATAAGAGTGATAAACGAGCACACAGTCCACATAATGGTAAGTTGATACTGGGCCGTAGACATCTACATGTATCCTCAATTAAGAATCAAAATACAGATGCGCTGTCACATCTGAGGACTAAGATGGAATGGCTCGTTTCCAGTATAAAGGGTCTCCGGTTCTCTACACTCACCGTAAGAAACACAGCAGCATTGAGCTGCTACTTGCCGTTATTTGCATACCATGAAGTTATGAATAACCATTTTTAAAACATTTGCCTTCCTGTTCGTTCTAATCTTTGGAATGACTGAATCTATTGTGATAAAACTTCACGAACAGGTAAAGAGTAACATTTTATTCGAAATACTTGGAATTCTCATTATGGAAGAAGGAAAAATTTAAATTACGTATCGTCTATAGTCTTCGATTAATTTATATCTATATAACGCCACTTTAATTTATCCTACCCACTCGTATCACATACTCAGATAATTACATTAAGTAAAATGTAAAATGTAATTTCGGAGTGTTGTCAAATTATTGTTTATAGTAAATTACTGTTTGTTGCTAAAATAAACAAAAAATGAAACAAGTTATGTAATAGAGAAAAGGAGTAAAACAAAGTTATAAAAACGGTAAAATAAACATAAAATTAATAACTTATTAAATTCTATCCAGCAACTGAAATTATTTTAGTGTCTACTGGGATATTAGTAGGAAATTAAATTTCAGGGGACTGCAGCGACATTTGACTCGTCTCGTAATACTCGTAGGTAATGCGGACATCCCGGTCCTTGTCGGAATTAAAAATTTATCAATTTTTGCTCTCATATCGATATTCATAGTTTATGCTGTACTGGATTTGTCAGGTATCGTTGAAAATCCGCCATTTTCACCATATAAATAATTTATATGGGAAAATAGCGGATTTTCATAATATATTTATATTATGAAAATCCAAAAAATATAAATATATTGTGAAAAATATATAATTTCACAATATATGTATAATAAATTTCAAAATATGCAATATTTGATCTCGTAAGTGATATTAGTATTACAAAAGTAAAATGAAACGTTTCAATAAATCTTTAGAATTTCTATAAGATCGCTGTTTTGGTAACGGTGATGAGGTGATTTATATATATATATATATATATATATATATATATATATATATATGTATATATATATATATATATATATATATATATATATATATATATATATGGCCGTATAGTGGCGGTTAAGAATATCCACTACCCCATATCTTCCCGTGGGTGTCGTAAAAGGCGACAAAGGGAAACAGACAGGAGATGGGCAGCAGCATCTTCCTGATAACAGCAAAATTATAATAAAATACTGCTGTTGCCAACCCGCTCGCCAAGCGTGACAACTATGGCAAATATCCCCTTATGATGAGAGTAACAAAGAGACGCCCCCCAGTCCCCGGCCGCCCCGCTATTTCTGGCTACGGTGGCGACCATGGTAACGGCGGGGCAGGGGGTGCTAAGAATCTCCGCTGGAGGTTCGGCTGCCACCTAAGACGACTCAACCTGGCAACATACAACGCACGCACCCTGAGAACTGACAAGAAGGTTGTGGAGCTGGAAGAATTGATAGACAAGTTACGCTGGCATATTATAGGACTATCCGAGATCCAAAGAGAGGGGGAGGACACGGTAATTATCAAATCCGGTAACTTGCTCTATCACCGGGAGAGCGACCATCCGTCCCAAGGAGGTGTCGGATTTATCGTCCACAAGTCTCTCGTTCACAACGTTGTAAAGATTGAGAGTGTGTCGGCGAGGGTTGCGTACCTTATACTCAGAATCACCAAACGGTATTCGCCTGAAGATCATACAGGTTTACGCACCAACCTCGGCACACCCCGTTGAGGGGGTGGAGGAAATGTATGAGGATATCTCTAGAGCCACGCATTCCTCCAAAACGCACTATACGGTGTTAATGGGAGACTTCAATGCAAAACTAGGCACAAGAGAGAACGGTGAGCTGAAAGTAGGGAAATTTGGAATAGGGCAACGGAACCCAAGGGACCAGCAGCTGGCCGACTTCATGAAGAAAGAGGGACTCTTTATGATGAAATCTTTCTTCCAGAAGCGGCCCCACAGGAAGTGGACCTAGTCGAGCCCCGACTGTTCCACAAAAAATGAGATTGACTTCATGATGACGACCAGATGACAACTGTTCAGTGATGTCTCCGTGATCGCGAGCGTGAAGACTGGTAGAGGCACACTGAACCTAAAGGTTAAGTTGGAGAGGTCTCGTCTAATGAAGTCAACGCTCCGTCCCCCTCGCGCTCTGTTCCAAAGTCGCGAAACATTTCAGCTCGAGTTACAAAACCGTTTTCAGTGCCTCGAAGACTGCAATGAAGTGGACGATATGAATGACAAGCTCGTGGAAACTGTTCATGCGGTCGGAGCTAAGTTCTGCAAGACCCGCCGCAGAAGAACACAAAAACTCTCTGATTACACTCTTATTCTCATGGCTGTTAAACGAGAGATGAAGCTACATTCTTCAACAGATTTGACAGCATACAGGCAACTGAACAGACAAATCTCCAAATGCATGCGGCGGGGCTTACGCAACTTCAATACAGCTTGTATTGAAGAAGCGATCGAGCGAAACCAAGGCTCCAAAGTCTTTGCCAGAGATCTGTCTGCCAGAAAGAGCCAACTGTCAAAGCTGAAGACCGAATGTGGCAGCATCGTTTCCGGGACACCTGAGATTTTGAGTGAGATTGAGATGTTCTATGGGCAGCTGTACACGTCATCGTTGAAGCCACACGCAAGTGTAAGCAACGATCCAAGAGCGAGTCTTATTCGACACTATTTGAATGTATAATAAGCGAGATTAGAATAGCTCTCCAACACCTTAAAAACGGAAAGTCCCCGGGCGAGGATGGAATCACAGCGGAGCTTTTGAAAGCGGGTGGAAAACCGGTACTTGAAGTGCTTCAGAAGCTCTTTAATTCCGTCCTCCACGGTGGCACTACTCCGGAGGCGTGGAGCAGAAGTGTGGTGGTCTTGTTCTTCAAGAAAGGCGACAACGAACTCTTGAAGAACTACAGACCGATTTCCCTTCTGAGCCGCGTCTACTTGCTGTTTTCGAGAGTCATTACGAATTGTCTCGCACGCAGACTTGACGACTTCCGACTTTCCGACAAGGCTTTAGTACTATGTACCACATACACACCCTACGGCAAATTATACAGAAGACAGAGGAGTATAATCTGTCACTTTGCCTTGCGTATGTGGACTATGAGAAAGCCTTTGATTCCGTCGAAATTTGGGCGGTGCTGCAGTCCCTTCAGCGGTGCCAAGTTGACTGTCGGTATATCGAAGTGCTAAAGTGTTTGTACAGTAGAGCTACGATGGCTATCCGAGTACAGAACCAGAGTACGAAACCTATCCAACTGCAGAGAGGTGTAAGACAGGGTGACGTTATATCCCCGAAACTCTTCACCGCTGCATTGGAAGACGTTTTCAAGCTGCTGGACTGGAAAGGATGCGGTATCAACATCAATGGCGAGTACATCACTCATCTCCGATTTTCCGACGATATAGTCCTTATGGCAGAATCGCTGGAGGACCTAAGTACTATGCTCAATGACCTCAATAGTGTCTCCCAACAGACAGGTCTTAAGATGAACATAGACAAAACAAAAATCATGTTTAACGTCCATGTCACACCTATGCCGGTAGTTATTGGGAGCACTAAACTCGAAGTTGTTGACGAGTATGTTTACCTGGGATAAATAGTCCGACTAGGTTAGTCCAATTTTGACCGAGAGGTAAATCGATGGATTCAACTCGGCTGGGCAGCGTTCGGGAAACTACGACACATCTTCTCGTTAGACATACCTCAAAACCTTAAAACAAAATTGTACAACCAGTGCATGTTGCCATTGATGACTTACAGATCTGAGACGTGGTCCTTCACTGCTGGCCGTATGAGGAAGCTCAAGGTCGCTCAGCGAGCTATGGAGAGGGCTATGCTCGGGGTTTCTGTACGTGATAAACTTAAATGAGTATATCCGCAGTAGAACCAGAGTAACCGACATAACCCAACGGATTAGTAAGCTGAAGTGGCAGTGAGCCGGCCATATAGCTCGAAGAACCGACAACCGATGGGGAAGAAAGATTCTTGAGTGGCAGCCTCGTACCGGTAGGCGAAGTGTAGGGCGACCCCCTACAAGATGGAGTGACGACCTGGTAAGACATGCAGGAAGTCGATGGATGCAAGTGACTCAGGACCGTGCTTTGTGGCATTCCTTGGGGGAGGCCTATGTTCAGCACTGGACTTGTGAAAGGCTGTAATGATGATATATATATATATATATATATATATATATATATATCATCATTACAGCCATATACGAGCATATACGGGCATATATATATATGCCCGTTGTTGCCGTATATATTATATACATGGTTACTTTGCAGAGAAGGTTTAGAATAAGTAATATAGGCAAATGGTATAGAAAAATTAATAAAAAAAAGTTAATCATTCTGTCCTTTCTATCTTTTAAATTCAAAATGCGTGGTAATGCAGTATTTTAACTGATTTTACTGCGGACGCACACATTCGTAAGGGTCGATCGGTAGGCAAAAACGTTGTTGCCCATAAATCACATTCAATTTGGGATAATTTCAAATAAAAGTAGAAGCCTCATTTAGTCGTATTTTCAAAAACTGCAATAACGGTATATAATTATTTATGTATTTGAACTTAAGTTTAAAATTTGGCTACTCTTTGAAAAATAAGCCTGTATACATACTATAGTGAGATAAATTCCCTGTAATCGCCCTCATATAATCTTGGATTTGTTAAGGGTTATTACGTTTGTAAAAGACTATGATGCGCTTCGCGTTGATGCTATTGTTTTTATGTCGTATTATATGTCGTAATGAAATTTGCTGTCCTTGACATTAACGTATCATTAAAGTGTAGTATATGTGTTGTATCTTCTATCGATGCTAATAGTGCCGTGCAAGCTGTGCGTATGTGTGTTTAGCTGTGTGTCTGTGTGTGCTTGGTGGAAAGAGCCAGTTGTCCGGTCCATGTTGTCATATGAGATAACGAATGGTCGAAGGGACGCTGTCACTCTCTGAGCTAGGTGTCATCATGAGATAATGACCAGTCTAGGACTACGTTGCCCCGTACAAGTCATCGTAGATGATGGCTGATCGCCTTGCGAATGTGTGCATAAATGTCCAAAGATAGGAACAGTGTAACTATTCTTGTCAGAATAGACAAGCGGATGAATTGGTGATTAGTATTTGGTACAGGAATTCATGAAGATACACGCCCGAGGACGGTCGTATCTCAGGGTTGTAGGTGCGTCTATAAAATACCGATTGGATCGAGAGTGAGCGAGAGAGGCTGCATCACTTTAGTGTAGGGCTGCCATACGTCCCGGTACACCGGGACATGTCCCGGTTTGAAGTGTTGTGTCCCGGTGTCCCGGTCAACAGGTCATTTGTCCCGGTGTGCACACAATTCGCAAGCTACCCCTGTGTAGTTAAGTGCAGCGTCTGCGATCGGCGAGTGGTTGAAGTGGAGCGGAGTCGAGCGAGCGAGCCTAGCTGCCTTCTTTGATTATTAACACGTGCGCGTAGGGTTGCCAACTTTTTCAAAGGAAAATAACGTATATTCCTTTCAGACGGTTATATACACTATAATTATTACTATTCCACCGAAACAACAAACGTTGAGCATAGAGTACAGAGTACAATATATACTGGAGACATTGACTGACACTTGACTGTACTGACAGTACAGATTTTTCGAAAGTTGTATGATAATGTATTTTGTTGTTATTCTGTTCTGTGTATGTGTGAAAGTATAAAATGATTGGAAATTCTGAGTAATGGACTGAGTTAAATTCAGAAATTTGGCAGAATTCTTGCTTTCATTCAATTCACACAATATTTCACGCATAAGTTAGAATAAAGTATTTTAGATACTTTTTTCTTATTCAAAAGTATAAAGTATAATCAAGCAAAATACCGTAAGATACGTTATTTTAAAGTATAGTTGGCAACACTACGTGCGCGTCCCGCGCCGCGTGCCCCTCCGCCCTCGCGCCTTGAACGTCACGCGTCGTCGCAGTGTTTCGTTTGATTGCTTTAGAGAACAACGTACTTAATTTGCGCTGCGCGTTATCCTGTATTTCGTAGTTTAGTTTTTTTATTGCCAGTCTGGTATTTTGATAAAAAGTCATGCCAAAAAGAAAGTGTTTGTTTTCGGACGATTATACTAAAGAGTGGTCATTCATTAAAAGAGGAAGAAATGATTAAGAAGCCTTTTGTTCAATTTGCGGCTTTCATATATCTGTCAGTCACGGCGGTAAGTCAAGTGTCAAAGACCATATCCAAAGTAAAAATCACAAGACGAAATTATCAGTTGCATCAACTTCTAGAGATATATCGACATTTATGATCACGCAATGTACTGCCGAAGACATGTTAATATGCGCTGCCGAACTGACCACAGCTTATAAAGTCGTAAAGCACCACCAATCGTTTAGCTCTTTAGATTGTACGACAAAACTGAATGCCGTAATGTATCCTGATTCAAGTATCGCAGCAAAACAATCAACTGCAAGAACAAAAGCTACTGCTATCATTAAACACATTTTAGCTCCACACTCGATCGCGCAAATTAAAACAGAAGTCGAAAAAGTTCCTTTTTACGGCATTTCAACCGATTCTAGCAATCACAAAGCCGAAAAGTTATTTCCACTGCTGATACAGTACTTTACGGAAAAAGAAGGACTGCAAATTAAATTACTAAAAATAGACTCATTGCCGATTGAAACATCTGATACAATCACTTCATTTTGTATAAAATCGTTGCAGGATCAGAACATCCCCGTACAAAATATTGTTGCTTTCAGCGGGGATAACACAAACACTAACTTTGGCGGAAGAGATAGGTACGGAGTTAACAATGTTTTTTTTAAATTAAAGGAGATTTTGTCCAAAGACATTGAAGGCATCGGTTGCCCAGCGCACATTCTGCACAATACAGCGTCCACTGCTGCCGATGTGATGTCGATTGACGTGGAGTCTATTGTTCTGAAAATTTTCAAGTATTTTTCCATATTCACTGTAAGAGTGGAACGGCTTAAAGATTTTTGTGAGCAAGCAGCAATAGAATACAACAATATACTCTCACATTCCAGAAGTCGGTGGCTTTCACTACTTCCAGCAATTAAACGCATACTAAAGTTATGGCTGCCATTGAAAGAATTTTTCGCTAAGGAAGCAAAAGCCCCAAAAGCTGTAGTCGATTTTTTTGCTGATCCCTTATCAGAAGTTTACACACTTTTTGTGCACAGTCAAGCATTTCTGATTGAAAAACAAATTAAAAAGATTGAAAAATCAGTTATTACCATTGTTGAAGTGAAAAATGTATTACAGGATACAAAAAAACAGTTGAGTGACAGATTGATAAATAAATATTTAGGCAATCAAACAACACAACTTTATAACAAACTAAAGAATGAAGGCACAATTAATACAAGTCAATCCGAAACATTTGACAAAGAAACAGGAGATTTCTTTAACACTGCTATATGTTATCTCGAACAGTGGACAGAGCCGATGACAAAATTTGATGTTTTCGCTTGGATGATTTTAAATGATATTCCTCAATGGCAACAAGTAGAAGAAACTACAAAATATTTAAATGAAAAGGATATAGGAATAGATGATTCAATGTATGAAGAATTTATGTACTTAAAATCGTTTATTGAATGTGAAATCAGCGATGAATGGAAAGCTAAAAATATGGAAGCAAAATGGAAACACTTTTTTGAAAAAACCGAAGAACTGGAAAGAAAAGCAAATCTTCTTAAAATGTGTCAATATATTTTTGCAATCCCAGGCCACAATGCTCACGTAGAACGAGTGTTTTCGTTAATTTCAGCGCAGTGGACGAAAGAACGAAGTTCACTCAGTGTAAGCACAATCGAAAGCATCATTCAATGCGTTTATAATTATAAAATGTCATGCACGGAATTTTATAATTACGTCAAAGGGGAAAAGGAATTACTGAAAAAGGTTAAAAGTACAGAGAAATATGAATGGGCAAAAAAAAAGGACGTAGTGTAAGAGTTTCTTATTTTTTGATTAAATTTTCTTAAATATTACCAGTGTTTTTGTATAATCCATGATTTACCCTATTTCTGTTCTAAATGTCCCGGTCGGCGTCTCGGAATTTATGGCAGGCCTACTTTAGTGGGGCGTCATATCGATGATGGCGAGTGGGAATTGAGGGATTTTTAGCAATTAATCTTATCCTGATGTATTTCCGATATCAAAATCGGGATTTTTTATCTGCGGTACGCCGGGCCACATGTCACGGGTTATGTTCTATTCGCTGTGCGTGAGTCATTCTTACTTGCCAGCCGATTTTATGAGGACAGTTTTAGTACCTGTAATGAAAAACAAAACTGGTGATCTTACGGACAAAAGTAACTACAGGCCTATCTCCCTTGCCACTGTCATAGCAAAGAGTTTTGACGGGTTGCTTAATGCTTAGCTGTGCATTAAGCAACCCGTCAAAAATCTTGTGAAAAACAAACACGTGAAGCTGAATGATAACCAGTTCGGGTTTCGAACGCAGCTGTCGACAGAAAGTGCAATATTGTGTTTTAAGCATTCCGTTAAATACCATACAAACCGCAAGACGCCCGTATACGCCTGTTTCCTGAACCTGTCTAGGGCTTTTAATTTAGATTTATACGGCCGTTTATAGGATAAACTGAAAAGTATCAACTTACCCGAGAAACTCATCAGCGTGTTCCAGTACTGGTATTCACACCAATCTAACAGCGTGCGTTGGGCGGGTGCAGTGTCGTATCCGTATCGGTCCGAATGCGGAGTCAGACAAGGCGGATTAACATCTCCAACACTTTTCAATTTATATATGAACGATCTGATCGACGCTTTCAGCAGCCAGCGCGTCGGCTGCCATGTCGACGGCGTCTGTGTTAACAATCTTACTTACGCTGACAACATGGTTTGACTGAGTGCGTCGATCTGTGGCCTAAGGAAACTAATACGCATTTGTTAGGAGTATGCGAGTGTACACGGTCTAAAGTACAATGTAAAGATCAACGCATGGTCTTAAAGGCAGGTACCAAGTGTCCCCAGGATTTACCACCGGTATTATTGAATACTATGCCCCTAGACATTGTCAATCAATTTAAGTACCTGGGACATCTAATAACTAATCACCTCAAGGACAACGCGGACATTGAGCGGGAGCGGAGAGCGTTGTCCTATAGAGCTAACATGATAGCCCGCAGCTTTGCGCGATGCTCACAGGAGGTAAAAATTACACTATTTAGAGCTTATTGTACATCACTCTATACATCCAGCCTGTGGGCAGACTATAATAAGCAAAGTTACAATGATCTCTGCATCCTGTACAATAACGCTTTCAGGGTGGTCTTGGGGCTGCCCCGCTTCTGCAGTGCCTCTGGCATGTTTGCGGACGCGCGCACTGCCTGCTTTCATGCGACCATGTGTAAGCGGTGTGCGTCACTGGTGCGCAGAGTGCGGGCAAGCTCCAATATATAAGCGAGAAGGTACTATTAATAATTATGTGTAATTTGTATTTATTGTATTTCGATTCTAATATGTTTTAATTGCATTTCAATGTATTTTAATTGTATTTTAATGACATATTATTATTTTTATTATCAATCAATCAATGTATTTCAATTTACAAATATACAGTTTTATGCAATACGCTGTTTAATAAAAACAAGCACTTAGGCGCTGCGCAAACCTAGACACTTTGTGTCTTGTGTGGGATACAAGCTACTAATTAATATTTTATTTTCATGTAATCAATATAAAAATAAAGTTAGACTAGATAAGTCCAACTTCGACTGAGAGTTCAATCGACGGATTCAACTGGGCTGGGCAGGGTTCGGGAAATTACGGCACATCTTCTTGTCAGGTATACCACAAAACTTGAAAACGAGACTGTACAACCAGTGCGTGCAACCAACCAATCTATGGAACTGAGACGTGGTCCTTCACTGCTGGCCGGATGAGGAAGCTCAAGGTCCTTCAGCGAGCTATGGAGAGTGCTATGCTCGGGGTTTCTCTGCGTGATAAACTTAGAAATGAGGATATCCGTAGTAGAACCAGAGTAACCAACATATCCCAACGATTAGTAGGCTGAAGTTGCAATGGGC
This sequence comes from Parnassius mnemosyne, assembly GCA_963668995.1. Lineage (NCBI taxonomy): Eukaryota > Metazoa > Arthropoda > Insecta > Lepidoptera > Papilionidae > Parnassius > Parnassius mnemosyne. Next base: position 40,688,279 of record CAVLGL010000115.1, on the reverse strand, counting down.
CGGCCATATAGCTCGAAGAACCAACGATGGATAGGGAAAAAAGGTTCTCGACCGGCGGACGAAGTGTAGGGCGTCCCCCACTAGATATAGTGACGACCTGGTAAGATATGTAGGAAGTCGATGGATGCAGGTGGCTCAGGACCGTGCTTTGTGGCATTCCTTGAGGGAGGCCTATGTTCAGCAGTGGACTTGTGAAGGGCTGTAATAATGATGTTGATGATGAATATGAAATCAGAAATTCCTTTCGCAGGCGCAGACTCTTTTTGTGTCCAGTTGCTTCGACTTGACACATACCGATCGCCGAAACTTTGAGTCGTCAGTTGAAGACACAAGCAACACAAAGCAATTTTCCCTACAATTGTACGGCGCTGACATTGACGTGGTTGATTTGCCTGTAAATATTGACGGCGATGACGTCAACGTCAACGTGTAATTGATACAACAAGCAAAGGTAATGTTCCTCGATCGACATCCAAGGTTTCAAGGTGAAACTGACGGAAAATAAGCAAGAAATTGTTACCAGTGACCAGAAGTAGCAACCGGCGACTGTGTCCGCTTGCCGATACCGGACACAGCATCTGCAGTTTCCAGTGATGGTGTGCCGTGTCGGTAACAAAAAGTGTCCACGTTTGTGCAGCGCGTTAATAAATAATGATGGCTTAACAATGTACGTAAAAGTGTCGAATACGCCACTCGTCGAACACAATTCACAAATCGAATTAATTGCAAGCGAAGCTCGATAATTATTGTCCAATTGATGTACTTCTTTTTCAATATTTGTTTTTAACGTATTTTTATTATAGATTTATATTTTAACCTCTTACAATAAATAAGTACTAGGGCAATAGATCTTTGCTCAGCTGGGTTAGATAAAAATATTACTTTCGCAATGATGAAACTTACCTAGACCTAGATGTCTAGATAAACTTTGAAAATAGCATCATCTAAATACAAAATACTATCCATAACTTTAGAGCCGTTATCGAGAGACCAATTACATATATACTTACACAAAAAATAGTCACTTAGTATAAAATAAACAAGTTTAATATATTCCAAAACACTCATTCGCATTCGCGCTCCTTTGCCATTCTATTTTTTTTGTATGCATTTTTGCCACAGAAATCAATCTTAACTCTAAATCATTAAATATTTAACTGTAATTTAATGTTGTTGTGTTGTTTTTAATACCTGATGCATGTGTGTGACGATCCACGATCCTACGATCCTACGAACGTAGTATTACATGTATCTCAACTTTTCGGCTACTGGGTGACGTCAGACGAAATGGAATGATGCATTCGCTTACACCGCCACTAAGAACTAATGTGATGATTTATCTTACACCACTACAGTATTTTAATTACCAGGTGGTCAGTTCGTTCAATAGAGATACTAAATTACGTGGTGGCTCCTTAATATTAGCTAATAAGTCCTTATCATGTAAAGAACGTAAAGACATTGTGAGCCTCTCTGTTGAGCGTACTGTAGAAATGGCATGTGTTGAGCTTGAGCACCTTATTGTTGTCAGTGTTTACAGACCCCCATGTTCAAGTTATGATACTCTTGAAAAAATTATGGAAGAAGTTTTAGTTAAGCTTAATAAGAATAGAGCTTAAACAGAATAAATCTCTTGTAGTGTGTGGAGACTTTAATATCAATCTCCTAGAAACTTCTTCCATCAGTATTAAATTTTGTTCTTTGTTCAAATCCTATAATCTTAATAATTTATTTTTTGAAGCTACACGTATTGCAGGGTGTAGTGCAACTTGTATTGATAATATTTTTACAGGTGTTGTACCAATCAACAAATCAATAATTCAAAAACTTAGTTCAGATCACTGTGGACAACTGGTTTCGTTACCTTATATGCACAAAAAACAGGTAATTGAGAAAATTGTGTTTGTTCCTATTAATGCAAAACGCCTGGAGAGATTTAGAAGTAATATGGTAAAAAACCTTCCATCCCTTTCTTATAAGAACAATGCAGACTATTTATATAGATAATTATTTACTTTTATAAAGAATGAATTTAATAAAACATTCACTTCTAAAACATTCTCCAGAAACAGTCGCAAGGCATTTAATGAGTGGGCGACAGTAGGAATTCATAAAAGCAGACGAAGGTTATATGACCTTTACCATGAAAAATCGTATAATATTTCCGATGCTTTTAAAGAATATGTAAAAAATTATTCTAAAATGTTTAAAAGAGTTTGCTCCACAGCCAAATCATTACATATTAGTAACAAAATTAAAACGGCTAATAATAAAATTAAAATGACGTGGAGTATAATTAACAGCGAAACCGGTAAAGAGAAACCTCGTAACTCAAACTATCAATTAAAAATTAATAATGAATTGACTAAATCAAATCAAGAAGTTGCAGCGGTGTTTGAGAAATATTTCACTGATGTTCCTATCTTGACAACAGAGTCATTGAATACTTCTCCAACTGTCGCCTAGTCATTACTTAAACAGAATGTTAATACCTGTTTAAAAGAATTTAGATTTGAAAAAGTATTACCGCATAATATTGTAAAATACTTCAAAACCATTGATGTAAAGAAAACCGCAGATTTGTGGGGGATTTCCGTTACAGTGATTGCGTCCATAATAGATTTAATTGCACCTCATCTTGCTATTATTTTTAATACTTGTATCGATTCTGATGTGTTTCCTGATTTAATGAAGTATAGTAATGTAATACCTTTATTTAAATCTGGTAGTACATTGGATCCCGCTAATTATAGACCTATTTCTGTACTACCAACTCTCAGTAAAATTTTTGAAAAAATTATTTTAGATCAGTTGTTAATTTTTTTTAATAAAAATAAATTACTTCGTAGGTATTTTCTGTGACCTTTCCAAGGCTTTCGATTGTGTTTATCTTGATACATTAATCAGGAAACTACAACATTATGGTGTAAAAAAATTGGCGCTTAGACTTATTACTTCATATTTAAGTAACAGACCTCAAAAAGTCGTCATCAATGGTAAATGTTCCTCCGGATCGGTAGTATTAATGGGCGTTCCTCAGGGCTCGATTCTTGGCCCATTCCTGTTCTTAATCTATATTAATGACTTACCTTATCTTGTAGGGGACAATCACGATATAGTATTATTTCCTGACGATACATCTTTAATTTTCAAACTGAAACGGCAGTCAATTAAATATGACGATATAAATAATGTTCTATCGAAACTAGTACATTGGTTTAACGCCAACAATTTGCTCTTAAACGGCAATAAGACAAAATGTATTAAATTTACAATACCTAATGTAAAACATTCAAAAACCAATGTGCTCTTAAATGGGGAGGAGTTGAGTCTTGTGGATACCATTGTTTTTCTCGGTATTACTATTGACGCGAAACTTCAATGGGGCCCCCATATATCTAAATTAGCAAGCAGACTTAGTTCTGCAGCATATGCTGTAAGAAAGATTAGAAGTCTCACAGATGTTGAGACAGCTAGGTTAGTGTATTTTAGTTACTTTCATAGCGTAATGTCTTATGGAATTTTGCTATGGGGTAATGCGACTGATATTGAAGCTATATTTGTTTTGCAAAAGAAAGCCGTACGGGCGATTTATAATCTAAATTGTAAAGAGTCCCTCAGAGAAAAATTTAAAGAAATAAACATATTAACTTTGGCATCGCAATATATTTATGAAAATGTAATGTATGTACATAAAAACATAAATAGTTTTAATAAGAATAAGGATGTTCATAACTTAAACACTAGGAACAAACATAAGCTTGTAATGCCACTTACTAGACTCCACAGAATTAGTAATTCATTTATGGGGGCAATGTATACGCTTTTACAACAAAATCCCAGAACATGTTCAAAGTTTGTCAATAAACAAGTTTAAAAGTTTTATTAAAGAAAAACTGTACAAAATGGGTTATTATAATATCAAGGAATACATGAATGAAAATAACCCTTGGGAATAAGGTGATCGCCACCATGCTGGTTCTATGAAAATTCATTTAAAATTGTATAAACAAAATTATTGTTAAGTGAAATTATGTTTAAAAAAACGTCCCGCTGGCTTTCTTGCTAGTTCTTCCCAGGACAGAGGTATTTTCCGAACCAGTGGTAAATAAAATAATGACTTTCAATAAGTATTATGTAATAATCCATATTGAATAAAAATCATTCTATTCTATTCTATTCTATATTTATTGACTTATTAAAATTAATTGCATCGTATTTTTTTCTGGAATACTTTTAGAATTAAGTTAGAGACAATTTTGGATTTAATCTAAAAATCCAATCCACATCATTATAGATTTTGGACTTTATTCATTAATTTATCAACAAAGCAACTCATCAAAATTCCACAGCTGAACATAGAGCTAACCTTTGGATGCCTTAGGGAACTATATTGTATATTGTCAGGATGATGCTACTGTCTATCTCCTGTTTCAGATTCCCTTTGTCACATGATGATTTGGGATTCTGGATTTTTTATGCCTCCACTACATGAATTTGGACTTAATTTCTTCTAAAGAAAAGCCATATCATCCTTTTAAATCTTCAAATTGTTTCATAAAATACCGTATAGTAAATGAAATAAAACTTTAACTTGTATCAGAACTACATTGTATAATTAATTTTAAGTACCATGAGCCATTTTCTAATATCCTCTTGTGTAATGTGTCATAATAAAATTAAAAATATATTAAAAAAGACTATGCACCTGCACCGGTATTGACATAAAATTGTCTACATAGCGGCTTGCAAATACAATATGTTGAATAGATAGGATGCTTAGTTCGAAAGTAGGACGCTTGCAACTTGTGGTACAGTGACAAGCATGTCAATTAGTGTGAAACGAGTTCAAGTGGTGAGGGTTCAGAGGCGTCAAGTAAGCATTTGAAGCAAAAACTTACTGCATATTTTTTGTGATAAGAGTTACATTACTCATTATGCCCTTGGTGAGATGTATTGGAAAAAAGTCTGTACTCAGTACTTCGCTTGCAACTGCACTTGACTGCTTACTCTATATAATTGCAGAATATAAGCCTACTTCAACTTAATTCTTGAATTTGTCTTTTTAGTACGAACAGCTGGTATGCCTTTCAATACTGTTCACGTTAAATTTGTGTTCAGTGATTGATTACTCGTATATTTTAAATAGAAGACATGCGTGAGTGTCCTGCAACACTCGGTTTGGACGATGTTCCTTTCGTAGTATATTATTATTGATAAACATAATATATTATTGATTAACAAATACAAATAAATGAATTACTAGCGTCTATTAAAATGAAACATAAATTAAAATAAAATAATATTTCTTTCATGGCAAGATAAGAAAATGTGCGAAGGAGATGTATATTAGTCCATCATGCTTCCTCATAGCTGCCAAAGCCGTCTACACTACGTCAGAAGGGGTCGTGACGGAAAAATCTTACACTTTTTTTCGCTTAACTTCGTTCCAAAAACAAACAAAAAGAGCGAATACTTTTTGAGTGAACGGTCTCTCCGGGCAATTGTAAAAGGTTGCTTTTCTAGGCCTATGATGCCTGATTCCGGAGTTCCTCAGGAGTCTGTTCACTCTCTTCCTGCTGCTTATGCTTGGCATATTGTAGCGCAGATGAGAGTACAGTTGAGGAGAGGTATTAGCCGAGTGCTCGGGTTATAGTCAAGCGTGTGAATCTCTAAACATACGTAGTCTCTGAATAGGGAATAAATTCCAATCTAATGCATGTCATAATTCCTTCCTCTGTCCTAACCATTGAATAAGTATACACTTAGCCAGTCCCTACCACTTTATTGTCGACATACCACTCATTCAAACCAAACGGTTTGTTTTTTGGAACGAAGTTCCTTATCGGACTTTACGGGTTTGGCGGATGGGAACTAATCGACAAAAAGTGTAACTTTTTGACTTTTTCCTCACTACCCCTTGTGTCATAGTGTATTCTATTTTAAATGACGCTATTCATTTTATAAAGACGCTAGTAATACATTTATTTGTATTTGTTAATCAATAATATAACACGCTTATCAATAATAAGGAACTTCGTTCCAACCGAGTGTTCCACGACACTCACGCATGTTTTTCTGCCGACTTCCAAAAAGGAGACTGTACTCAATTCGACTGTATGTTATTTTTGTTTTTTTTATGTGTGTTACCTCATAACTTTTTACTAGGTGAAGCGATTTCGATGATTCTTTTTTCATTTGAAAGCTGGTACTTCTCGTGTGGTATGAGAATCGTCCATATGAATTTGATCAAGGTCAGACCAATAGTTTTTGAGTTATACTTAATAACTTATATTGAAGTCGGCTGTACAAAATTTTTAATTTTAAATTATTGTCATTTGTAAAGCTCGCAGAGTGCAGACAGTGCGCTTTACCATCTTCGGCTACATAAACACTTACCATCAGTTGGGATAGTATTCAAGCACTAGCTTATAATTGTTAAAAAAATAAGTGGGTAAAATTATTCAACATGAACTCTAGAAAAAAATTCCATCCACGTCTTCATAAGTGGCCTATATCTGCCCTGATAAAAGCAATAGATCGGACACCCCAAGTTGGAGTCCGTTCGATCTCCATACAGGACGGAAAACAAACATTCGTGAGTACCCTTACATATTCATTACTCACCCTAACGATTCATATATAGATCTTTTAATAAAACTCACATTTATTGTGTCAATCATAACAGAATACATGAATGAAAAAAGAACGATATGAATCACACGAGCTTATCAAACATTCTGCCCTTTAAGCCGTTTCAAAGTCAACGTAATACCTCGTAATGAAGCCGCCACTTTCCTCTCCACGCCCTGTGGGAGGCTTAGGGATTGCAATTCGGAAAAACGGATCCGGCACCAATATACCGGATCCGGCGACCGGAACCGGTGCTAGCAATATTTGACAAAATAATAAAGCTGTTGCATGCGTAGGTATTTTAAATGCGTGGTAAAAGAGATTCGACCCTGTTAACTGCAGAAACAACACTATAATTTGTTTTAGAGAAGTTGCTCACTCATGACACGGTGTTAAGTACTGAATTAAATGAAGCACTACGTACAAAAATTAAAGAACGCCGCACTGCAGTAACAGTAATATTAATATACTTACAGAATCCAAAGAAATATCATGAAAATTTAAACCGACCTGATGATAAATGTATCATCTTTTTTCTTTGGCATAGTAAATGTACTATGCCAAAGAAAAAAGCCATACGATTAGAAATGACAAAAATCTTAGAAAGAGTTATTCAAGATGATAACTCTAAAGAAAACATGGAAGACATAGTAGAAAAGAACTTAGATTCACTATCACTAAAGAAAGATTTGACATTACAGGAAGAATTACAATCACAAATCCATCAAGAAATCATATGTTATAGCATACATACTAAAAAGAGAAAGATTTTGATAAAGTACTAAAAAGGAAATGACTCTATTTGAAAGTGACGGAGTTCGATGAGAATACTTGTCTGCTACCTGGACAAATAGTCCGACTAGGTAAGTCCAACTTCGACCGGGAGTTCAATCGACGGATTCAACTCGGCTGGGCAGCGTTCGGGAAACTACGACACATCTCGTTAGACATACCTCAGAACCTCAAAACTAGATTGTTCAACCAGTGCCTGTTGCCAGTGATGACCTATGGAACTGAGACGTGGTCCTTCACTGCTGACCGTATGAGGAAGCTCAAAGTCGCTCAGCGAGTTATGGAAAGGGCTATGCTCGGCGTTTCTCTGCGTGATAGACTTAAAAACGAGGTTACCCACAGTAGAACCAGAGTAACCGACATAGCTCAAAGAATTAGTATGCTGAAGTGGCAATGGGCCGGCCATATAGCTCGTAGAACCGACAACTGATAGAAAAAATAAGGTTCTCGAGTGGCAGCCTCGTACCGGCAGGCAAAGTGTAGGGCGTCCCCCCACTAGATGGAATGACAACCTGGTAAGACATGCAGGAAGTCGATGGATGCAGGTGACTCAAGTCCGTGCTTTGTGGTATTCCTTGGGGGAGGCATATGTTCAGCAGTGGATTCGTGAAGGGCTGTAATGATGATGATGATGACTTGTCTGCTATTTATGATTATTTGTTGACAACAAAGCTGACAACTGTAGAAGCTGAAAGTGCATTTTTGGCCGCAACTATATTTGCAGCTCTATTAGAAGTCAGCTGGCTGCTAAGTCACAACAAGTCACTTAGCGGCCAGCCTCCGCAGAGTCTACTTCACCTGAGGATGCATCGTGTAGAAGCGAAACACGTGTCGTATTTTCGAGAATGGTGTGTCGTGCCTAGTGTAGTGATGCTGGGGATGGTAGTGCGCGCGATTGAGGGAGGGTGGGAGGTCCCCTTAAAACTGGGCAGGACAAATAATTTTCTTTCTTTACGCGGAATTGAGCAAATTAGTTTATAACAACCCCATTATAATGAATTTCCGCAAAATAACGCCTGATTCTGTTAATTATAATATAAGACTTGTTTTAGCATGTGTTGTTTTAGCTTGTGTTAGCATTCTGAAATATTTTAATAATTATTGTGATCTCATCTCAGTAAAGTTAGGTTTAGTTAGTTAGGTTAATTATATTAGGTTTTATAAAGTTACTTACTAAAATAATTGATCTATCCGTGAAAGTGAAATCTAAGAAGACTGAACTACTCGTTACATCGTTAAAATTTTACTAGTTACCTACACTACTAGACTTTAATTGTTTGCTCGTTGTCTAATCTTAACATTGGATTGGAAATAAAGTTGATTTTATGTACATGTTTTATTTTTTATAAACTACCTATATTAAGTACAATGATACTTGATTAACTTACTAACAGTTCATTTTGAACCGAAAATTATCCAGATTTGATCAATCCGGCCGGACCCGGTCCGATTCAGCCGGATCGATGGCAATCCAGTCGGATCCGGCCGGAGTGAAAATGACGCCGGATTGCAATTACTATGGAGGCTGCACAATTTCGCACTGTTGTTAGAGCAACCATTTCACAACACTGCTAGTCAGTTTTTAATTACCTACGTGCTGATTAAACAAACCGTATTTGCTCGCTCTACTATCATTAAAAATATACTTAGTTACTTATCTTCACGCACAATCCCTGACGGGGTAGCCAGAGAGAACAGATCGCCAAGTGTCACAATCCTTACATACCTCTTTCGCTTCTTTCAGATTCATTATCTTCTTCATACATGCACGTCTAGGCATCCGAGTACTCTTGACCCTCCCCTCTTCGAGCAATTTGTTCACATGGTCTTCGAAAGTTAGTCTCCGTCTACCTCGACACCGTTTAATATTTACTTTCGCGCTATATATTTTCTTCACCATTCGGTCTTCACTCATTCGCTCAACGTGCCCAAACCATCGAAGCACGCCCTTATCAATTTTTGTGATAAGGTCATCTTTCAAACCTGCCATATTGCGAATCTCTTCGTTTCGCTTTCGGTCGGCCATGGTAACTAAAATTATTATTAATAAAAAAAAAATATTTGCATAATATTTTCTACGCAATAATACGCGGATCAGTAATAAATGTAGAAGAACGACAATTTTTTCTGCAATCATGAAGATTTTAAAAATTATCGTCATAGCCTGGCCTAGCGAGCTATTTAATATTTTGTGACAAATTAAAAATGTTTTGTTTTAGTGCTGCAGCATATTATTCTTTGAAAGGACAGGCACCAACTTTATGAATTTTTAATGTTTTTAATATTAAGTATCGTAATTTCCCATTGTTATCATAATACCATTTCATATTTACATTTTTACTCAGGGGCATAAATTTCACAATCCGCAAGCAATCCAGGTTCGATCCCGCTGGCACTTATGAAATTATTAATTGCAATTTTGAGTGCTGATTTACCACAAGTTCGGCGGTGAAAGAGAACATCGTGAGGAAACCTACATGTATGCAAAGTAAAGTATTTATTTATTTATACATAGGACACCAGCAGTGCACACATTATTACATTTAATTGAACGTGAGCTTAATCTAGGGACTGATGTGTGCACCCTTATAGGTGACACAGCATTACAAAATATATTTCGAAAGCATGTGAAATTCGTCAACGCAACAATGCTCAGCGATGAAGGAAAACATCTTCAGGAAACTTACATGTCTCAGAAATAAAATATTTCGAAAACATGTGAAATTCGCCAACACAACAATGCTCGGCGGTGAAGAAGAACATCTTCAGGAAACTTACATGTCTCAGAAATAAAATATTTGGAAAACATGTGAAATTCGCCAACACAACAATGCTCAGCGGTGAAGGAGAACATCTTCAGGAAACTTACATGTCTCGGAAATATGATATTTCGAAGACATGTGAAATTCGCTAACAGAACAATGCTCGGCGGTGAAGAAAAACATCTTCAGGAAACTTACATGTCTCAAAAATAAAATATTTCAAAGACATGTGAAATTCGCCAACACAACAAAAACATTCATGTTTTTTTTATAGAATAGGGTGACAAACGAACAGACAGTCCACCTGATGGTAAGTGGTTGCTGTGACCCTCCATAAAGAATCAAGATGCAGATGCGTCGTCACCCGTAAGGACTAAGATGGAATGCCTCTTTTCCAATAAAATGGGTCTCCGGTTCTCTACACTTACCATACGAAACACAGCAGCATTAAGTTGCTATTTTACGCTGGTGTTCTGTGAGAGCATGGTCCTTCCCCGGTCGAGCCGACCCATTCGTGCTACACTATACTACTAATATAGCTGCAGCATGGCTCTACCGCGTATGTTTTTAGAGAGACGTTTATGTGAAAGTTGTAACACTTTGTAGTTTCGTATTTTATTATACTTAATTATTTTTAGCTGACTTCAAGAAAAGGAGTAAGTTTGAAATTGGACTATATTTTATGTATTCTTTTGTATGTTATGATATCTTCATCAATTTTGAACTGATGTTGATTATTATTTTTTAATTATTAATTAGGTTTTACTTGTGAGGTGGTCCCATATTCACCCCTAAGGGTAAGTAAAATAGGGGTTAATGTTTTAAATGTTACTATTTAGACGATATTGAAATTATGATACTTCATAGTCCATTGAAAGATCCATTTAAAAGCGTAACCCCATGCTAGAATATTCTCCAAAAACATGAATTTATTCTGCATAAAGGGACAAAATGCAATAGTGAAATAACTATTTATGACCCACCTATGCATACGGATCAGTAAGCTGAAGTGGCAATGGGCCGGCCATATAGCTCGAAGAACCGACAACCGTTGGGGAAGAAAGGTTCTCGAGTGGCAGCCTCGTACCGGTAGGCGAAGTATAGGGCGATTCCCCACTATATGGAGTGACGACCTGGTAAGACATGCAGGAAGTCGATGAATGCAGGTGGCTTAGGACCATCCTTTGTGGCATTCCTATGTTCAGCAGTAGTCTTATGAAGGGCTGTAATGATGATGATGATGATGATCCATACCCGCCTCGCGGGGCCAAGGACGGGTTATGTTGGACTCACACCCCATGATGTTCCACCTTTCCCCGCATATTGGCAGGGCCACGGGAACGCTTTCGCACATATCCGCGGCCCTACTAGCGCTGGCCGCCCCATGGCAGACCCTCCTCGGGAGGGGGGGGAGGCTTCTCCTCCCTATTCTCCTCAGGCAAAGTGCACCAGGAACACAAGACATGCGCTCTTCCACGGCCTCCAACTACACCTACGTAACGTAACGCCTCTCCGTTTCTCTACATTCACCATACGAAACAGCTGAAATAAACTGTTATTTCACGCTGGTATTTTGTGAGAGCGTGGTCCTTTTCCGGTCGAGCGGACCCATTCATGCTATGACCATGTAAAGAAGCTGCAGCGTTGCTCTACCACCTATAATATAATAATAATGTACATAATAATGTCGATATATAAAAATCAATTGCTGTCCGTTAGTCTCGCTAAAACTTTAAACTGGCTCAACCGATTCTGATATTTTTTTTTAAATAATAAAATTAAAAATTTTGTACAGCCGACTTCAATATAAGTTATTAAGAATAACTCAAATAACTCAAAAACTATTGGTCTGACCTTGATCAAATCATAATGATCGAATCATATGGGACCACACGAGAGGTATCAGCTTTCATATAAAAAAAGAATCATCGAAATCAGTCCACCCAGTAAAAAGTTATGAGGTAACACACATAAAAAAAACATACGCGTCGAATTGAATACCGTCTCCTTTTTGGAAGTCGGCAGAAAAGAAATTATGTTCTTTTTTACAATTTCCTTTTTGGAATAAAGTAGGTAATATAAAAATGAAACATTTTAACATTTGTGAAAGAAACGTGCGAAACGTGAATAACGGTGTTTTCGTACCCTCTAACGCTAGTGTTAGCGTCAATCTTTTGTGCTACTGGCAACTAGCGTGCCTTTGACTGCCTCATACCTGTAGGTAGCAATTTGTGAATGCCTAAACAAAAGTTCAAATATACTTTCTACCTTATGGCCATACTACTTGTATATGCATGAACCGTTGGTTTATGTAATAGAAAATAATTTTTATGAATAAATATTTTAATAAAAAAGACTAGGGTCAAATGCGTAGGATTTTCCATCGTTTACCAAATACACTTGTGTCCGGACACATATTGAAGCGATACACCCTTTCGCGTGTTGTGTGGTCCTTATACAACTTATTACTTACATAGTAAAGCGCTGCAAAGTATTATGCGTGCAGCTGCAGCACAAATGGCTGGTTTCTGCTGATGTTAATGCTGTTAGCCTTATTTGCTTTTACAGCTTCATCAATCTCAGGTCTCTAAAAAAGGGTGAATTCGTACATTTCATATTACACTGCATCGTTACTTGCGTAACGATGACTCCTACGACAGTGTATAGTACACGTAGATGAGTTATCTAATGGCCGTCTGAACAGGGAGTGACGGTCACCGGCTGTCGGTCAACTCGTATCGTTCGATGTTCTGGGCAGTGAGAACCGCCCAGGGGCACAAATGGGTCGGTACGAGCGGAGAAGGACCTTACTTGCAGGGGATATTAGCTTTAAACAGCAGCATAACGCTGCTGAGTGTTGCATGATGATTGATTAGAACCGGAGTCTAATATCACTAGTTATAAATCATTCCATTTTAATTCATAGGGGGGAGACAATGCAATTGGATTTCGGTGCTTAATCGAGCGTATATTAGCTGTCTATGGGCTAGAGCATCCATTAGCAATACTTACAGCACCTTTACTTTTATAAAAAAAAAGAAATGAGGCTGACAAACGAGCACACAAGTCCTGATGAAAAGTTAGGCCCTGCAGCCCAAACCGATCCTTGATTAAGAATCAAAATACAAATGCTTATTAAATGAAACTAATTTTACGGATTTTATCGCGTTTAATTTTAACTTTTTATTTCCCGATGCTTAGACATGAGAATTCAGATGGATTCTGGGATTCCTTCTGTCATCCCAGAATCACCTATAAAAGAAAAATGTGAGAGATTTTTTGTTATGTAAAATAAAGGTGACAAATGGGCACATAGTCCAGTTAATGGTAAGTGGATACTGTGGCCCATAGACATCTACATTTATCGTCGATTAAGAATCAAAATGCAGATACGTTGTCATCCCCCAAGGACTAAGATGAATTGGCTCGTTTCTATTAAAAAGGGTATCCGGTTCTCAATACTCACCATACGAAACACGGCAGCATTACGCTGCATTTTTACGCTGGTATTCTGAGGGGCGCTTCTCTACCCCGGCCGACCCATTCGTGCTACTACCAACATACTAATATAGCTGCAGTGTGCCTCTACCAAGTATAAATCTTCTGATCGTTTGTTCTTTCTCTCATATACGATGACACGAATCACCAAAATATCTTCGAAGCCACACACTGGATGGTGATAGTATGGTCTGCCTAGGAGTCCCTGTGCGTGGGCACTACGCTCGTACCTATTTCTGGCGCCAAATTGCAGTGTTTGCAGGCTGCGAGGCGTTCCATCTTAGTGCTCACAGGTGACAACGCAGCTGTAGCCTTCTTTGTTTGCTGTTGGCTGCCGGTGCCGGTTCTCTACACTCACCATACGAAACACAGTAGCCTCAAGCTGCTATTTTACGCTGGTTTTCTGTGAGAGCGTGGTCCTTCCCCGGTCAAGCCGACTCATTCGTACTACAACTATACTACTAATATAGCTGCAGCATAGCTCTACCACGTAAAGAAGAACAAACTCGTACATATACTTCGTTATTCACTTCAGAATATTAATGACCTATTTCTGGCGCCAAACTGCAGTGCTTGCACTGCTGTGTTGCGGTTGAAGGGTATAGAGAGCCCGTATAGTTACAAGCTGCGAGGCGTTCCATCTTAGTGCTCACAGGTGACAATGCAGCTGTAGCCTTCTGTCTTTAAAGCGAGCTGCAGGTGTCCATGGACTGTAGTGACCACTTACTTAAAGGTGCACTGTAAGTTTATATGTCACTATAATTTTATAAAAGAAAAAATTCTGCGTTGTAATTCATCTCAAAATTAATAACTTAAATGGCACGCATACCAATCGTTAAAATTGTGTACTGCAAATCTCTGTGTACTCTCGTACAGCGTTTTAACACAAAGGAAACTTAAAACGCACCATTTAAAAAGTTCACAGGAGCAACTGAATATGCACAGGGAAGGTAAAAAGGCTTGTTAATATTCTCTTTAGTTGCTTGCACGCTGGCGGCGTCTGTACGTGTCTCTGTTTAAATCTTACACTTCAATGTTACCGTGAAACAATATAGCTCAAAGCGTTGCTATTTCCTCGGTTAATGTACATAAAGCAAATTGGATTCGAGTCCTAGGCAAAGTAAAAAAAGTAGTCCATGCTGCGGCTATATTAGTAGTATATTATAATGGGTGGGCTCGACCGGGGAAGGACCACGCTCTCACAGAATACCAACGTAAAATTGCAGCTTTACACCGCTGTGTTTCGTATGGTGAGTGTAAAGAATCGGAGACTCATTTTACTGGAAAAGGGGCATTCAATCTTAGTCCTCACGGGTGACGACGGATCTGCATTTTGATGCTTTATTGAGGACTAGCTGTTCCCTGCGACTTCGCTCGCGTGTTATGGTTTTTATGTTTTTGCGCGGAACCCTATTTCTTTTTCTAAAATAAAAATAGTCTAAGTTACTCCTTGTGAAATCAGCTATCTGCCAGTGAAAGTCCCGTCAAAATCGGTCCAGCCATTTCGGAGATTATCAGGAACAAATAGACAGAAATTTTAAAAATTGTATTTTAGTTATACGTACCGTGTTTACTTTCATATGCATTTAGTAAAAAACTGTAATTTTGACATTTGTACATTTAAATAATGTAAATGTCTAAGGGTCATTCACAGCAGCCACTTACCATCAGGTGGACTGTGTACTCGTTTGTCACCCTGTCCTATATAAAAAACATATACATATACGAGTATACGTATACATTTACACCT
Organism: Parnassius mnemosyne; assembly: GCA_963668995.1. Lineage (NCBI taxonomy): Eukaryota > Metazoa > Arthropoda > Insecta > Lepidoptera > Papilionidae > Parnassius > Parnassius mnemosyne. The sequence goes on along the minus strand of CAVLGL010000115.1, from coordinate 40,672,844 downwards.
TTATTTCTTTTCAGTATGATGATGATAATAACGCCGTGTAGTGACGATGTAAGAGAATTCCCCTTATCATCCCGTGAGTCTTGTAAGAGACAAAAGGAAAGTAAAATAGGCAACAGCGTCTTCCAAATAATAAACAAAAATAAATAAAACACTGCGGTTGCCAACCCGCCTGCTAATCGTGGTAATATATTATCTATGATGATAACTACGGCGAAACTCTCTCAATGAAATAAACTAAGGGCTGTCGAAAAATGTAAATGTTCATGAAAAATAATAATAACTTAACTTTTGTTTTAAATTACAAAACGACTATTTTTACTGGAAACGAGGCATTACATCTTAGTCCTCACGGGTGACAACGCATCTGCATTTTGATTCGTAATCGAGAATAGATGTAGATGTCTATGGGCCGCAGCAACCACTTACCATCAGGTATGGACTGTGTGCTAGTTTGTCACCCTTATCCTATAAAAAACGATTAAAAGTTAAAATTAAATAGTGTGCGTTGTAACATAAACCTATTGGTTACTCTACAAATTGTTTTTGTTTCTTTTTAAATACCTAATACAGTACAACTAGCTAACGAAACATCTTTATCGCTAATTACGAAACAACACCACCTTACACACATCGCTCACACATTTTTGGTCCCATTGTCTCCTCGTACGAACGCGGAGGGGTCCTTTACGCAGATGGTGATGGAGGCCGTGTGGTCGCGACAATATGCGGCAAAAGTGGAACACCATGGGGTTTTAGTTTAACTTTTTTAGTGCGAGTTCGGCATAACCCGATTATAAAACTTCACAAGTAGAAGTAAATTAATAATGCATACAATCGTAGTTCCCTTTTATTATAATTTACACGAACAAAGTTTCTTCATTAATTAATTAACAGCTCGAAAGACTTGTCTACTAAAGACTCGTAAGCAACGCAAGTTTGGTCGAATAATTAGAACTCCTTATTAACTTGTTCTACGACAATGGTTTCCTCTTAGGGCTTTTGTTCTTTTATTATTATGTTTTGTTTTTATATTACTTGTTGGCAATTTTTCGCTCTTATTTCTGGAAAAAGTCGTTATAAAAATAATAACTGAAAATTATTATTATACGGATTTTTTATTATACTTCCAATTTTTCAGTAATTTTATGTCAAACTTCAATTTAAAAATAGTTTGGAAAATCCAAAAGTGCACGACTCCTAATGCTCATATGATCATCATATAATCATTCAGGTCACTCCATAAAGTCCAAGACGTATTTAAGTATAAATATATACATCATACTTACTTTTAGTACGTACTACTATTATTTATTCTGTGCTTTTAAAATATTATAATAAATATCTCTGATTATTATAATAATCAAGTATGTATGAAATTTGGTTTTTTCGAATATTTTGTATTTGTACAGCGATCTTTTTAACCGCTGCAAACAACCGATACAGTATCCACTCACGACGGCGGTTGACGCCGAAGTGAGTGAGTGAGGCAGTTTATTTAGTAAAATAAATTAATACAAGGCTGCTAAAACACCGAAAATTTCGACAGTTCGCAGCCGAAAAAAAATTAATTATAACTAAACAAAACAAAATTAAACTGCCATTTACATTCCATGGCTTTCCACATGATAGATGAAGAGATTAAAAATAGATTGAGTTAAACAATTGATATTTTCAAAAGTTATCGTGTTTACCACTCCATGCGGACTTGATAAATCTACACCATAAGCACTAAAACCACTTTTTTATGTAATAATAGCAATTATCGATTTAAAAAAAATATTATTAAGTTCAACAATCATTTAACTTCCTCACAATGTGCTTTTTATATCATTTCTATGTTCAATATTATTGTTAGATACGATTTTATGTGACAAAACGTTGGAATCTTGATTTTAGGCGCTAGTAGAACATACCTACGCGCTTTACGCTTCAGGCATGCAATATACGATATACGAGTATTTCTTATTTAATCACTATTGATGATTATCAATGAATCTTAATAAAAATAAAAAAATAATTGATGATTACCAGCGGAAATAACTGAAATAAAAAAATAAATTACTTCACTTCGTAATCATCAATTATTCTAATCAATTAATTAGAATAAGGTAAGTGTATATTCTTATTAACTTACTGCCCCTTAATTGAGGTTGACTTATTACATAATTGTCGGTTAGTTTGCTTGATCGCAGTCTTACGTCCAAGATATTTCAATCTAATATTAATATATTTTTAAGCGATATCCGTTAGTTTGTAAAAATCGCGTAAATACACACGTAATTACGTAGGTACCTACATAAATAACTGCTGAAGCTACTTTTTTAAAATAAATGTAATCTTACTTCAAATTTAAGCTCCGGTATTGCACCTCCAAACAGCTTCCGCAGTCCACGCTTGGTTTCAAAAATTGGAAAAAGCATTAAAATGGACGGGAAAAACGAAACTCCTGATGTTGGGTTCCTTGTTGGGCTTTTTCATTATTTATAATTTGATTAAATGGCAAATAAATATATATATATATATATATATATATATATATATATATATATATATATATATGTGTGTGTGTATATATATATATATATTATATTTATTAGCCATTTCATTGCTTTTCGGAAATCTGAAATTATTTATATATTTGTTATTTACCCATAATTTTAGGTAATAATTTTGAATAGCTTTGTTATATATAACAAGGCTATTCAAAATTTTTATTTAAAACATTGGTCTATATAGATTAGTAATACAAAGAGTCTTAATTTCGAGTACTATCATTATCACTATTATTACTACGAAAGAATTCATTTTATTACAAAATATTTGTGTTCAACGTTGTACATCACTAGCTGTAATTCGAGGAAAACATGAAGCGAGATTATACATGCTTCTTGTGCTCAACATCATCATATATGGTTAATATAACACATTTTAGTCTATAAATATAGAATTTGTTAATAACTGACTACAGAGCCACCTATCGGATTCTATAATAGCTATGAACTTTTTTTTATAGGCGAGGAGGCAAACGAACATACGGCTCACCTGATGGTAAGTGATTACCGCCGCCTAATTGCCGATTCGTTGCCGGGCTTTTAAAAAGGAGTACGCTCTTTTCTTGAAGGTCCCTATCTCGTATCGGTCCGAAAAATCTCTGATGGTAGTCGATTCCACAAGGAACTTGTGCGAGGAAGAAAACTTCTTTTAAATCGCACAGTAGTGGACCGCCAGTCATCCAGATGGTATGGATGGCATCGCGAGTTTTGTCGCGATGTGCGACTATTGACTCGTCAAATAAAATCATTTATTCTATGAATATGACCTCACTCGGTCAAGTTCTTCAGAACCAGAAGTTACACGATAACTAACAGACTGACTATCCAACGATCATAATACATACCGTATATACAGGGTTATTTTCAATAACCGGCCAAATTTGTAAAGGTTCAGAATAAGTAATATAGGCAAATGTTGAAGAAAAATTAATAAAGAAAATCTGAAATATTCCGTCTTTTTATCTTTTAAATTCAAAATGCGCATTATTTTTACTGATTTTCATTCATAAATCTATCTATTCACACATATAAGGGTCGATCGGTCGGCAACAGTCGGCAAAAACGTGAATTGAATCATACACGGAGGAGCGCGCGTACGCGTATGTAGTTGTTGCCCATAAATCACATTCAATTTGAGATAATTTCATATAAAGTAGAAACCTTATTTACTCGTATTTTCAAAAACTGCAATAACGGTGTATCATTATTTATATATTTGAACTTAAGATTCAAATTTGGCTACCTTTGAAAAATAACCCTGTATAGAGATTATAGCGAATCCCTTAACGTATACGCTTTAATCAGTCACACTAAGAGTTCATTCTCATTACAGCGTTTGTGACTGACGAGGCAATTTTACGGTGCAAGCGACTTGATTGCAAACATACAACCTACGACTGGGAAAAAGGACTAAAGCCGGTATTCAACCCCATTCCGCAGTATGACGTTATTGTGACATGAACCACTCAAAAAAATGGAGATACGTTTATAAATTAAAATTTATTTAATTAAATAACAATTATACAAACGTTTCAATTGGAAGACGATTAACGAATGCCAATATCCTTCTTATTACATTTTTAACTACGGTATGTGATTAGGATAATTTTATTTTGTTTTTCTTCTTCTTCACTAGCTCGTTAATGTTTTCTGCTGGAAATGGATTTCTCCCGTTAGGAACCATGCTTAGCCAATGGGTTGGTGATCTCAGTACTGTTGACGTTGCTCGCAGTCGCCGCACTATGGGAAAACCGGGTGTTTCGTCTCAACACTTCTTTTTAAAAATTTTAGATACGTATACCTGGATACTCGTATATAGGTAGGGTCTTTATTGGAAGAAAATTATTTTGTGGTTAAAAAAATTATTTTTAACTCAAATAAATTGACCACAATAGATATCAAATTCAAGACACAGTTTTTGACCACAGGTAAATTAGGTCTTGAGAACTGTTTAACATGTCTCATTTCAATAAATTTATAAATACTCCGTCATCCATGTTATTTTCTAAAGAAATAAAAGTTTTTGAAAAAATTGATTTTTATCTCGCGATGTGTTTTGGGTCCGTATTAAAAAAGGTGCAAATAAGTGCAATTTTTTTTATCCCTAAACACACTAATGTGTGAAGATCTTTTTCCAATATATACCTCGACATTTCTTGTTAAAAAGAAGTGTAAAAATATAACATCTTAAAGTATATTGGTTATTTTTTGTTTATTTACTAAAATAATATAATATTATTTACGAAAAATTTGGAGAAGCATACAAGCATTCCAAAAATGTATAATACTTATATACATAAATGGGAAAATTTCAAGTAATGTGGCATTGAATCGTAATAACGTATTTCGTCAAAATCATCTAATCGAACATAACTAAGATTTGATGCTCTTTTATACTTATGTTAAACATACAAAATAAAATAAAAATACTTAAAAAGAAACTTTATTTATAATAGTATATTAATTTATAATTTTCATCACGTAACGACTTTCGTTAAAAACAGTTATGAGACGGCTTTGTATGGGGCTTAGCCACGCCGCGCCGCGCCGGTCTGTGTTGTGACTGGGGTTAACATGGTGGTTATACCGGAATTTTTCGAAAGCCATAAGATTTTTCTAGCACGTGGGACGAAATGGGGTGGTCAGTACTTACGCTGCCAACACGCGGCATATTGTTTTATGAAAAATTGATCTACTACACTTACGTCAGCTGAAAACAATTAGTTATATGTACTACGTAGAACATATAACTCAATGGCTGAAAATTAATTTTTCAAGGTGCCCTTGCACCTTAAAAGCACAAGTAAAAATATATATTATTTTTAGTATTATGTGTCCTATGGTCCTGAGCCATCCATAGATTTCCTACTTCTTTTACCTCATCTAACTATAACATCTACACAAGTAACAAAGTACATATATTAAAAGAAAGAAACAAAATATTTATTTCACCACATAAGCACGACGCCATATTGTACATAATTGTTTTTATTTTTTATTTTTAAGGTATTATCAATAATAATAAAGTATAGACGTTGCCGAACATGACGAAAAGAGGTCGCACTCAGCACTTGACGTGGCGAACGAACTACAGCCGCTGTTTTTCAGTGTGACCGGTTTCGTCCCTTTCTAGTAGTTCGAGCAGTGGTCTTAATGGTCTTAATAGAATCTAAATATATTATGAATAAATTATAACAGTAAATAAAAAACAAACAATAAACACAAAACTAAACTATACATTTATTGTGTTCTAAATTGTTAAGCTTAAAATCTAAACAATAACGGAAGTACTGCGACGGAACCAAAATACAATGCTATTAATTTTAAAAAAGCTACGGATGATTTAAAAAAAGATTAAAAAAGAAAATAAAAGATAAAAAAAATAAAGTAAAACTACAAATTTATCATATTAATGAAAAAATTATCCAATTCCGTGTCCACACATTTTCCACACTCTTTTAGAAGGGGACAACATTACAGTCTAATAATTTGTAATTTTATATTTAGAACACAAAGCGTTATTACCATTGAGTTATATGTACTACGTACTAGAGAAGCTATTCCAAACAAAATTATGCGCTACTCTTCGTCTTCGCGCATGCGCGGGAGATAGTAGAGTCGCGTATGCGCGAAGACTTTAATTTAATATAAAATAAGATATTAATATAAAATAAATATAAGAATTTAACATAAAATACTCTTATTTTAATCTAAACAAACATATTTCTAAATAAAATGTAATAATAATTATGGAATTCACAAGTCTTCAATTTACGCAATATTTAGTTTAGTGTACGGATTGCAGCACAGTTCAGTTGAACATAGTCAATGTTCGGAATGCGAAATCTAGTGCGTAGTACATATATATACATAGGCTGCACTAAAAGTATCGGGAATGGAATATTTCCACTGTTCCTGTCATATTAAAATCTTTTTAATTGAAAAGTCCTTGGTTTTAAAAATCGAATACCATTTATTTATTTAAAAAAAGATTCTCGGTCTTGTCACAAGGTTTTGTCAAACTTGTTTAGTCGTTGATAAAATGGAATTGACTCGAGAAAATTCAAGAGCGATGATTTATTATGACTTTCGAAGTGGTTTAACACAAAAACAGTGTATTGACCGGATGATTTCTGCATTTGGTGATGAAGCCCCATCCAAAACGACAATTTATCGCTGGTTTACTGAATTTCAACGTAGACGTGTCAAGCTCAGTGATGATCCCCGTCAAGGTCATCCAAAAACTGCAGTCACCCAAGAAAACGTTGATGCTGTGCGTAAGCTGATTGAGGTAGATCGACATGTGACATACCGCGAAATTCAGGCAACTTTAGACATTGGCATGAGTCAAATACAAATAATCTTGCATGAACAATTAGATGTAAAAAAGTTGTTTTCCCGATGGATACCGCATTCGCTCTGTGAAGAGCAAAAAGCGGCTCGCTTTACTTGGTGCGTCAGAACTCTCGAAAGATTCCACGCAGGATCCTCAAATGCTCTATACAACATCGTATCAGTTGACGAATCCTGGATATACGCGTACGAACCCGAAACAAAAAACCAGTCACGAGTTTGGGTGTTCGAAAATGAGTTAAAGCCAACAAAAATTGTTCGTTCACGGAGTGTTTCAAAAAAAATTGGTGGCCACGTTTGTCTACAAAACCGGCCATGTTACGACTATTCCTCTTGAGGGACAAAGAACGGTTAATGCAGAATGGTATGCTAGCATTTGTTTGCCACAGGTCGTTTCTGAACTCCGTAAAGAGAACTGCAACCGCCGAATCATCCTCCATCACGACAATGCGAGTTCTCACACCGCACACAGAACAAAAGAGTTTTTAGAGCAAGAAAACATAGAATTATTAGACCATCCGCCGTACAGCCCCGAGCTAAGCCCTAATGATTTCTATACTTTCCCTAAAATAAAGAATAAATTGCGTGGACAGAGATTTTCATCACCTGAAGAAGCTGTGGACGCCTACAAAACGGCCATTTTGGAGACCCCAACTTCCGAATGGAATTGTTGCTTCAATGATTGGTTCCATCGTATGGAAAAATGTGTCAAATTTCGCGGAGAATACTTCGAAAAGCAATAAATTCATTTTTAAATAGTAATGTTGTGTCACTTCCTTGATTCCCGAAATTTTCAGTGCCGCCCTCGTATCGATGGTTATTACTAAATTTTGATTTATGCAACCATAACCATAATCTACTTTTGCAAAAGAAATATCTAATGACTATAGAACTACTCGATATGCAAAGTCGAAAAAGGCCATTCTTTGTTTACTAATTTTCTTATCTTAACATTGAATATGAAAAGAATATTGTATATATTCCTTAAATTGAATCTTAAATATAGTTTTATACGTGGCAGAGCTATGCTGCAGCTATATTAGTAGTATAGTTGTAGCACGAATGGGTCGCCTCGACCGGGGAAGGACCACGCTCTCACAGAATACAGCGTAAAATAGAAGCTTAACACTGCTGTGTTTCGTATGGTGAGTGTACTACCGGAGACCCTTTTTACTGGAAAAGAGGCACTCCATCTTAGTCCTCACGGGTGACAACGCATCTGCATCTTGATTCTTTATGGAGGATAAATTTAGATGTCTATAGGCTTCAGCAACCACTTACCATCAGGTGGACTGTGTGCTCGTTTGTCACCCTATCCTATAAAAAAAATATCTTTCAAATCTATTTAAACAAACGCCAAAATCTATAATATAACAATCAATTGGCGTGCAAAAACTCGAAAATAACTGGACCGATTTTGATGAAATTTTGGTGTATGTTTGAGTTTTAGATTCACAATGGGACCCGGTAGATGGCTGCTGTTGTCGTGGTCCAGAAATCACCCATGCGAAGACGCTAGTAATTAATAATATTAAGCAATTCAGCCAAAATTCTTCTTTGATTCTTCACTGATCAGAGTTTTGGAAATGACTCATTACTGTCAATATTCATCGTCTGCTTTTTTCTATCGACTTCCAAAAAGGAGACGGTACTCAATTGTACTGTATGTTTTTGTTTTTTTTTTATGTGTGTTACCTCATAACTTTTTACTGGGTGAACCGATTTCGACGATTTCTTTTTTTATTTGAAAGCTGGTACTTCTCGTGTAGTCCCATATGAATTTGATCAAGAGTCAAAAAGAAAAAGATCAAAAGTTTTTGAGTTATTCTTAATAACTTATATTGAAGTCGGCTGTTCAAAATTTTAAATTTTAAATTATGAAGTTAACGTTCCTTGAAGGAATGGGTTACTTGAATGAATAAAAAATGCAGTCGAGATCTTGGCACTGATAATTCTGTTCCCTATCAACATTCTATAGATTTAAGTTTTTTGAATGGAAGCACTATAAATAGTAAACGGTTATAACCCCTAAACATAAATAATATGTAGTTACTAGCGCCCCCTCCCCCCCGTCCGTCTCCGACTAGATAGGATCCATTAATTAGCATTATATAGATGTAAGATAATCAAAAACCGCTTATTTTATCAATTTTCCATTATTTTATTTTGTTGTTGTCGGATAAAATATAACTTAGATCTCTGGCCTTGCTCTCTAATTGTTCGTAAAGTTTCATCACAATCGGTCCAGCTATTACAAAGGTTAGCCCGGACGGACATACAGACAGAGAGACTATTCATCATCATTACAGCCCCTTACAAGTCCACTCCTGAACATAGGCCTCCCTCAAGGAATGCCACAAATCACGGTCCTGAGACACCTGCATCCATCGACTTCCTGCATGTCTTACCAGGTCGTCACTCCATCTAGTGGGGGGACGCCCTACAGTTCGTCTACCGGTACGAGGCTGCCACTCGAGAACCTTTTCCCCCCATTGGTTGCCGGTTCTTCAAGCCGGCCGGCCCATTGCCACTTCAGCTTACTATTCCGTTGGGCTATGTCGGTCACTCTGGTTCTACTGCAGATATCCCCATTTCTAAGATTATCACGCAGAGAAACCCTGAGCATTAGCCTCTCCATAGCTCGTTGCGCGACCTTAAGCTTCCTCATACAGCCAGCAGTGAACCACGTTTCAGTTCCATATGCCATCACTGGCAACACGCACTGGTTGTACAGTCTAGTTTTTAAGTTTTGAGGTATACCTGACGTGAAGATGTGTAGTGATTTACTATTGTATTTATTTATCTGTGTCGTATACCCCCTATGAATAAAGTTACGAAGAGAGACTATTATTTATGTCTAAATATCATTCAAATAACCCCCTAAGCCTAATAGAAGCCAGTTATTTTAATATTACAGACGGACACTTCAATTTTATTAATTGAAATGTATGTTTAGACAAGAGAAAATGCAATATATATACGTAGGTATCCATGGATACATAGACGGATTAAAATGAGAAACTAATCATTGTCACTGTGTCTACTATATGACGCACGTTCATTAGCATTGTTCCCGTTTTCACCTGCACTCCTCACCTTAATACCCCGTAATTAAGCCGACGCGATGCGATGCCTGTCGCTGTAGAGTCTAGACCAAAGAGAATAGGCTAATCCTAGAAAGTCCCAGCGTTATTCTATCACATTGCTTTTGATTACAAATCTATTTAACTAAATCGTCGTAATTTCGATGTGAAACTTGATGACTGTCTCGTTGGTCTAGTGGTTGTAGTAGTGCGACTGCTGATCATGAGGACCCGGGTTCGAATCCCGGGTCGGGCCAAAAAATCAGTTATTGAGTTTTTCCCTCAAGAAATTCTCAGTAGCTGCCTCAAGAAATTCTCGGTAGTTGGCGGTGTCTCACCCCCGTGCCTCGGAAAGCACGTAAAGCCGTTGGTCCTGCGCCTGGTCTCTCTCCAGTCGTGTCGGTTTACCGTCCCATCGGACTATGAGAGTGAGGGAATAGAGTGCACCTGTGCTTGCGCATACACTTGGTCACTATAATCCTGTCCTGCGCCGATGGCTAGTCTCCGTTAAGGCTGGCTGCCGTGAGCGAATTTCGGTTTGGAGGACATTGAACTTGATATGATACTATAACAAAGAGTGTATAAAACTATTTTTTATAATATAGAGTGACAAACGAGCACACAGTCCACCTGATGGTAAGTGAATGCTGTGACCCATAGACATCCACATCTATCCTCAATAAAGAATCAAAATGCAGATGCGTTGTAATCCGTGAGGACTAAGGTGGAATGCCTCTTTTCCAGTAAAAAGTGTCTCCGCTTCTCTACACTCACCATACGAAACACAGCAGTGTTTAGCTGCTATTTTACGCTGGTATTCTGTGAGAGCGTGGGCCTACCCCGGTCGAGTCGACCCACTCGTGCTACAACTATGCTCTTGCATTAATTTAATATCTATATGGGATATAATATCATGCCGGGAGTGGTGTAAGTAGTGACAGAGGGAATAATCAAGCTATGGATACAGCTCTTTAACGCTGCGGTTGCCATGCCAACCCGGCTGCTAAGAGTGGTATTTGCCTATGAGGTTCTATGGGGAAGCCTATGTTCGGTAGTGGACTATTGACAGGCTGTAATGATGATGATGATCACGTATGTTTATACTCCTATTTTTTTTCAATCCTAGCTTGCGTCTTATTTAAAAAATACAACCGCTCTTTACTTCTACTGCTGTACGGAGGTCGATCGTGTGGAAAGTGATTCAAATGTTTTCGAGCACTAGTTTGTACCGCACTTTAAATACCGACAACGACGAATAACGCCGAAAATTGGCAAATATCGACGATTACAAGCAAATACGTCGCACACACATTTTTGTTCGCCTCTATATATTATACGGCAAAGTTTGGAAAGCCTTTAAGACGTGAAAGAAATGAAACAATTTCAAATAAATGAAACACACAAAATTGACAATTATGCAAAATATTTAATTTGAATATTCGATGAAGGCCTGCGATTGTCAATAACGGGCACACTGCCATTTTATTGAGTTCCTAAATTGAGTTTATTAAAAGGTGTTTGAAATAAATAGCAAGTGCGTGCTGGGATACGCATAAGGTAGGGTTCCGCTGTGAATAATTATTCCTGACAGTTTTTTAAATGTAAATGCTACAATATAATAAACTATAATTGCATAATAGTTGGGCGACTCCCCACTGAATGGAGTGAATCCCGATGAAAGTCGACGGTGCAGCTGACTCTGGACGATACTTTGTGGCAATCTATGTACGAAGGCTATGTTCAGTTTGAAAGGGGATGCTGCATCACTAGATAGTGTGATAGTGATAATTGTAATCTATAGTTGGCCCTATGTATTAAGATCTATTTTTTTAACTCTCACGTTTCTAATGATATCATTTAAAAAGCTGATTTGAAGTTTGATTTCGAAAACGAAACCAAAAACCAAAAAAGTTGTTTATAAACCTTAGTACTAAAATTTATCGTTAAAAACCGTCTTGTTTGACGTCACTTTATAGAAATGCAAAGTGCATAAAGTATTATTACAATCTTTTCACAAAATTTAGACCTTAGTATATATCTAAAGGTTATCCTCCTAATTTGTTTCAAAAGTCTATAATTCTTGACCCTTTAGTTCATTAGTACAACGGATGTAACGAATTTTAAAAGTTTCTGTCAGCGAAACTCTTACACTTACAAAAGATAAGCTTTAACATTGACAAGGAATATAATTATGAATAGAATTAAATACTTATAGAGAGTGTAAGAGTGCCTTTGCCAAGATGCACTGCTGGGTAAGGCTTTTTACAATACTTGAAATAAAACAACTAGTTACCTGGTTACTGGAAACCTTAAAATATTCACGGATACTTTGCTGTGATTAGCACAAAACCGATACCCTCATTTGTAACGCTGCTTCCCATTCTTTTGTAGGATTTCAACTTGACATACGTAATCAATCGTTCGACAAAACCTCGTTTGCAAGTAGCACCGGTGCACCGAAAACGCGAGAGGTTTCCCTTACAGAGCGAACTCATTAAAAAAAAAAAGAATGATATAGTCATACTTTTTGTTTCAAAAAAATATTAGAATTGCTAACTATCAACCTGCCCAGTATTTTGCACTCCTCACCGTTAGACAGCACAGATAAGCAAATAGTGCAAAAAAGAAATTCATCATCAATAACCTATTAGGCCTTTTATACGAGTATAACTGAATTAGGTGCAGGCTTATCAGTTACCTTGGTAAATTTTAAGAACAAAAGATGTCGCAATTTGTTTTGAGGTTTATACCCTTGTCTTCCTTCATCAGCTTCTAAAAGTTCACTTCTGGATATTTCAGCCTCTCCCATATATACGGGGAAGAAAGACTACGGGTGCGTGACGTCTGGTTTTTGTCAGTACCAGTCTCGCAACTTCAAAACGACTTCTCGTTATCGGTCTGTATATTTTACACCTGTTGTAAAAAGATGCTTATCTTTGTGGAATTTCCCATAGTTGCTTGTTACGACTTCCACTGGACGAAATGTGGTGATAGATTATTTTACACCGCCACCAAAGGAAATACTAGCGATGATAGACTATTGCTTAGCATTAGGACTGCGAAACTCAAAATTTGTGGGTTTGAGTCCGCTATTCGACAACTGTCATGAATTAATCGTAGCACAAACGTTTTAACTTGCAATGATTACCAGTATTAGAAGTGTTAATGGCACTGATTTTTTATTGTTTTTATTTTGTGCAAGCAACTATGCAGATATAGAAAGACCAGTATCACTGTGACCTGTAATATCTATTGTGATCGCTGCTATGGCTATACTTCACTGCTAAGCCTTATGTCTTCAATGAATTGAAGGAGTTTCTTAGCTGTGAGCAATTTCACTTCTTCTGGGCGAAGTACATAGTTTCCCAGATGAATGTTACGTTTGCGCATTAAGGGTTCACAATCAGTTACGATGTGTAGAGGTGCTTCTTCCGTTGAGGAACAGAATAGGTACATCCTTGAGTTGCTTAGCCCCAGGATAGACATGAGCTTATTTTACACAACAGTATCCAGTCAGGGCTCTTGCCAGAACACACAGTTTATTGAAACAGTTCTTTATCGGACGGTAAGGGTTTGGCGGATGGGAGCTAGGCGGCAAAAAGTGTAAGAATTTTTCGTTACTACCCTTTGTGTCATAGTGTAGACGGCCTTGGCGGCGAAATAAGGAAGTGAGATGGAATAATATCCATTTCCCTTGCACTTTCTATTATCTTGGCATGAAAGAAATATTATTTAATTTCAAATGACGCTTCATTTGAATAGACGCTAGTAGTTCATTTATTTGTATTTGTTAATCAATAATATAATACCTACGTTTATCAATAATAATATACTACGCAAAGAACTTCGTTCCAACCTAGTGTTCCACGACACTCACGCATTTTTTTCTTACTTAATATCAAGGCTTCTGAAGCGAATTTACCATCATAAGCCCGGATTAAGGTTTTAGAATGTTTTAAGCCTGGTGTATCAGACCAGATCTTAATTAGTCATTTATTTGTAATAAAGAATTTCAAGGGTCAATCGGGCTAGGCTTTTTGAGTTTCCACAAAATGGCTCGGGTTAAAATTATATACTCTTTGAGCCCTCCCGTACGTAGGGATAATATTTTTAGATGTCAAGCCCCCAACCAGCAGTGATGTGGGACTACTGTCGAAGGCGCTCTCAATATCTAGAAAGGTACAAAGAACTATTTCTTTATCCTCCAGCGCTTTTTCGACCCTGTCAATAACAGTGATCAGGACTGTTTCCGTAGATTTGCCTCTGTTGTCTGTTTGCCTTGTGATGTATGGACCTCATTGCTAGAGCTAGTAAATATATATAGATAACCTTTTCCAATGTATTAAGAAGAAGCGAAAATAGGCTTATAGGTCTAAAGGACTTTGGTAAGGCTTAGTTCTTTCTATCAGCCTTAGATATAAATAGAACTTTGAGAATTATCCATCGTTCTGGAATATATCCTCATGCAAAACTTGCTCTGAATATTTTCACCAGATAAGGAAGAAGGAAATCGATACCCCTCTGTAGTTGGATGGGAATTATTCCATTCTCACTAAGCAGATGTTCTCCTGTTGTCTCTTCAGTTTGTGTTATTATTTTCTCAAAAAAGTCAACTAATCTGAACTTATGCACTACAAGCTTACTCTTAAATTCTGATATTATTTCAGCAAAGCTGCACAAAAGTTTTATCGGTTGAAAATAAAACGGAGCATCGGAAATTCGTTTCTTGGCCTATTTATTTTCAATTTACGTCCTAAGTCATAACTACATCGAGTCGCGCCAAACGTTGCGATTGCGCCGTGAAATTTAATTTCCTGCTCATACTCCGGCGAGCGATTCGTAACGTTACGTCACTGAAACAATCTTCCTCAACACTAACTTCTATTTATTACTTTATTATTGAAAATACAAACTAAGAATTAACAATGCCCAAAAAGTTTAAACGTAAAATTTAATAATTACAATTCTTTATATATATATATATATATATATATATATATATATATATATATATTGTCATAATATTTAATTTAAACCCCTAAAAGCAAGATTCTTGCTGAAAACTGCGATATCATATCAGGCATGCCAAATGAGTGAAACGAAAAACACGCTAATCCATATCAGTATTACATTAAAGGTCACCCGAGGCAAGTGTGACATAAATTAATTAAAGCTATAATGGACATTTAAATACTTCTATTCTGTAAAGATTTAACACAGAGAATTCAGTTTTATAACATAAATTATTAAGTGTTTCTTTGTTTCATCAAGTATTTTAATATCTACAAGTAGCGTTCTGTAATTTGAGGTAATTAAAACTAATTGAGATAGAAGACTATCACCCTTACCGATCAATGAGGCAAGTGTGAAAGTACGCTTCTTTTTGTAGTTACTTTATAGCGGTTTTCGACAAAATTTATGAGATGATACTAATGTCAATATATTTTATGATCTATATGAAAACGATTTGAACGTCTATTTTTGTGTTACAATGTTTTTTCCCCACATGGGGCAAGTATGACTATTTTTAACCGATATAGTGATGTACCTTTAAATGGGTTTATGTCATACTTGCCCTTGATGTTTTGTAGGTAAGTGTAATAAAAGCAATGCCAGGTGAAAAATAACTTTAATTCAGAAACGATAATAATCAATAATAATATAACCATAATGCTTTAGTATGAAGTTTTCTAAATCAAAGAAAATCGATCTTACAATTACCTATTAGTCACCGAATGGGAAAATGACTCTCTACAGAGAGGCCTTCACTGTCTTTTTCCCTTATATTCTTATTTATTGTATATAATATAATATACTATTTTCCCTTATATTAATTGTGTTCTGTCGTAAAGGCACATTGATTGAATCGCACTCACAACCTAACCGAAGTCCGAATATGAATATTAAATCCATGAGTATTATATATTAAGTACATAATTATTAACAATTCAATTAAAAATATTTTTATAACCAAAACTTCGATATTTGTTTTGTTTATAAACTTAAGCAAAAAAGATGGGCTTTAAAGCACGGAGAAGCACTAAAGTGTGTTGCTGTTGCACAATGTGTTGTTGTTGTTGTTGTATGTACGGTATAGAAGATAATAAACACAAAAAGGTCAGCTTTACATAGGGTTACCAGATGGAAAAATTAAAAGTGCTGACAAATAACCTGATTTCAATTGAAAAATCCTGACATTATGTTGCAAACATTAACAATCGTGAAAAAAAATTAATCCCTCCCATGCAAAAGCTACTGTATTTACTGAAAAATCGAAAAGCCTGACATTTCCTAAATCCGACCGCAATCCTGACAACAGTCCAAAAGTCCTGATATGTCAGGACAAATCCTGACATATGGTATCCCTAGCCATAGACATGTTTGAGGTTGATAATTGATATAATAAAAATAAATTATATAAAGACAATACTCTTGAAACTTCTTGCCGCGTTTTTTATCATAAATTCAAAAATTTTAACAGCAAATGCGATCATGTCATTATTTGTATAAAGATTCAACGAGTTAACTAACACCTTCATGTAAATATAGTATATATATTTGATAAATTGTCTTTAATTTTTCTTTAAAGTAGGTAGGTACGAAGAAAGAAATTTACTCTCGCCGATCTAATATTTATAGTGGCATTATCATAGGTATGGGTTAATAACTACTGTATTAGTATAAAAGTTATTAATTAATAAGTAGTTACTCTAGTCCATAGTCACATTAGGTACCTATTCACCGATGAAGAGCTAAAATACATGCGTCTCAAAATTAATCATTCCCAGGAAATTTTAGGAATAAAGGGCTTTAATCAGATAGGTATATCTCCATCTTCTTCGTTACATGACATGTCCGTGGGACGAAATGGAGTGAAGGATTATTTTACGCCGCCACCACTAAATACAATCAAGTAAAGACTATCAATTAACGGGCCATAAATAAAAAATAGTCAGTGGACATTACGTACTATTATCTATTCGGAGACACTGCTTTATAGTACCTAACTAGGTATACATCTTTAACTATAATATAACAAATTGTCAATAGAATAATCTAATCTACATTTCGATTTTTTTTATAACTTACAGTATTCAAAGATTCGACAACTAGGTACTTGGTTAAAGAATTTAGCGCTGTTTTCTATACTTCTAATAACATTGCATGGTGTTGTTCTCCATACACACATCTAAATCTATCGGCTATACACGCTCGTCTCGTCGCTCTCGTGCCTCTCATCGCGTAGAGGCTCATCACGAGAACACACCATGTACAGTGTACACACTCGTATCACTTGTATTCCGGATGCCCGCTGCGATGGACCTGTGACCTAATGAAACTGTTGCTGTGTTTTGCCTTTGTGCTATTAGTTATTACATTTTATTACACATTTATCATTAAAAGAAAATTAATAAGAAATGATGAAGAAAAAGATAGTGAATGGTAGGAGAACCATGTAAATACCTATATTTTTATTTAACAATATTGAACCCTAAAGTACATGTGTACAGGCGCGCTATCGTTGTCTTCACGAGACTCTCGAGATTCTTTGACTCGAAAGCAAAATACCGACACGCTTCCGAGAGCAAACGAAGGCCGCGAGACGCGATGCGATGCGACGAGGGCACCATGTACACACTCGTACTCGGCCTGACTCGTGGTCCACGAGTCGTGGAGTCTCGACGAGGGTGTACAGCCGCCATAAGAGATATTGGAAGAAGTGCATAGATGTGAAGAAAGTTCGCCGAATTTCCCCTTCTTCATCAGCCCCTAAAAGTCCACGGCTGAACATGAACCTCTTCTGTTGTAGGGAGATCGTTAAGTTTGTCGTTTGTTTTTAAGCATCCATCCGCCTTGGAGATGTACTAATGGTTTCTCTTACTCTCACGGAACGAGTTTTCACTTCGTGTTGTGTTTTTTTTTATAAATAAGGAAACAAGAAAGTAAATCTTCTAAAATTTCGATCCTTTATCTTTTACACGATTGATTTTGGAAGAAACCAACATCGGTCAAGAAAACTCCCTTCGTCGAGTTTTTTTGTAATTTTGAATCGAAAGGAGATGAAATAGATCATAATAAATATTAATTAATATAAATAATTAAAGCTGTCATGACGACTAAACTGTGCGACCGGTAGACCTTTTTTCTTCTTCTTTATTGGCTCGTAAGGGTCCATTACTTCACATGGACCTTTGTAGGGAGGTAATACTTAGCAGGTGAATTGAATATCTCAGCGCCTGACGTCTCAAACTTTTGACTTTAGGAATAAGAACTATTTGGATTCAAAATATTAGTGCGCAACAAAAACATAAGCGGTATCTATTGGCGAAGATTTATACTTCAGATATTTGATGGATCAGAGATATATGGATGTATTACCTAAATGGAGAGACATATAATATTGGCTCCTGATTTATTTGGTTTAGATTTCACAACAGATTTAGCAACTCTCACTAATAAACTTCCATCGTCATTTATAAACACAGATAAATTTATTATAAATAAAAGTAAATTATATACAATATTACATACTATAATAATAATTTAAAAAAAAAACTAAAACTAGAAACTTAATTATCATATAGTCCTACTACATATAATATTGAGTTATTTCATTAATTTGTTCCTTTTTATTCTCTAAATTCTATGAAAGACTAAGAATCCTTGTTTTTAAAATTATTATTTTTTATGGATGGAAGAGTAGTCAACCACTAGAGGCAATACCTGATGAGGATGAGGATGGTATTTCGACTTCTGTCAAAGTGTGTTATGGTGGAATTCAGCAGCTGGAATAAATACGACCGATTCCTCTGAGCACTCCTCGTGGTATATTTGGTAGAAAATCCACAGAGATGCAACGTCTCTTTGCAAGGCTAGTGGATCAAGCCGATAGGAAAGTACTTGGTCGTCTACGATTCGGGCCGCTCTTCGTTGAATAGTCAAATGGAAAGAACTGATACTGGGGTGTCTCGGCCCAGAGCTGAGAATATATATAGTAGAGCCACCCTGCAACTATATTATGGTGGTAGGACGAATGTGTCGGCTCGACCAGGATAGATCCACACTCTCACAGTACTCTGTGACTCAGCATGAAATAGCAGCTTAATACTGCTGTGTTTGGTATGGTGTTTGATATATGATTATTATATTCCACAAGGCTGCGTGCTATCGCCAATGCTGTTTTTTCTGTGTATCAATGATATGTTCCAAACCGGTAACATTAATTGCTATGCGGATGACAGCACTGGTGATGCTCTATACACCGGCTGTGCCAATATTTCTCGGGAAAACGTCGCCGAGTACGGGAACAAACTTGTCTGAAGTCAAGTCTTGCTGAACAAAGTCTCGGATTGGGGGCGACTAAATCTAGTCCAGTTTAATCCTCAAAAGACATAAGTTTTACGCGTTTACCGCTAAAAAGAACCCCTTTGTAGTATCTCCTCAGTTTCATGGCACTCCCCTAGTTGCCCCAGCCAGTGTCGGAATCCTCGGCGTCTACATATCGAGTGACGTGCAGTTTTGTGGTCACTTGGAAGAGAAGGCCAAGTTGACCTCTAAAAAGCTTGTCGTGCTCAGCAGAGCAGGACAGTATTTCATGCCGGCACACCGCCTGCAACTTTACAAGTCGCAGGTTCAGCCTCACATGGAATACTGTTCCCATCTCTGGGCTGGGGCACTCCAGTGCCAGCTCCTTCCACTTGACCGCATCCGGCGCAGAGCGGCTCGAATCGTCGACGACAGAGTCCTTTCAGCTCGATTCACTGGCGCTACGAAGAGATGTTGCATTCCTTTGCGTATTTTATCGCATTTACCACTGGGAGTGATCTGAAGAATTGTTTAGATTAATTCCAGCCGCTCAATTTCACAATCGCACATCGCGACAAAACTCACGATACCATCCATACAATCTGGATGATTGGCGCTCCACCACTGTGCTTTATAGAAGATGTTTTCTTTCTCACATAACTTCCTTGTGGAATCAATTACCACCAGCGTTTGTTTTTCCAGACCAATACGATTTAGGGACTTTCAAGAAAAAGGCTTACTCCTTTTTAAAAGGCCGGCAATGCATGTGCAATTAACCTGGTGTTGCAGTTGTTCATGAGCGGCGGCAGTCACTTACCATCAGGTGAGCCGCATGCTCGTTTGCCCCCTCTCCTATAAAAAAAAGATGACTGTAGAGAACCAGAAACCCTATTAACTGGAAATGAGGCATTCAATTTTAGTCCTCAAGCGTTACAATGTATCTGCATTTTGATTCTCAATTAAGGATAAATGTGGACGTCTATAGGTGCACAACATCCACTTACCATCAGGTGGACTGTGTGCCCGTTTGTCAATTTAATTCTGTAAAATAAAATAAAATAATGGGAATAATATTAAAAATAAACACATTAATCTCTAGCACATTTATTGGAATATAAATAATTGTTATAATTATACACATCACTATTTTATATAGCACAATACCTATTGTACAATTAAATTGGCAGCTTCGTGCAAATAACATATTTTATCATTCTGGGAATTGCTCAAGTTCTGTCTAGATACAAATGTTTACAATTTTATGCCCAATAATAATATCATCATAAAACATGGCAATCTACAAGCAACAGAAGTGTTAATCAGATCAATCAAGTATCATAAATATCTGTAATGAGACCAGCTGCTATAGTGACTCCAGCAACTCTTAACATAACCCTTCCTAGCTCTTTGACATCCTTGTATCTCTCAATGCAAATTGGTCGGCAAACTTCTATATCAACAACTGCCACTGAATTATTACCCAAGCACCTTGGTTTCTTCTTTAATATTTCTCCAGTACTCTTATTTAATAAAGCTTTCAATTTCACTATATTTGCGGACTCAACTAAGGACTGATGATGTATGAGAATAGGATAACCCTTCGTAATAGGCACCTTTACATTAAACACTACTAACCTAGCCTCAAAGCGAGAACTGACTGGTACTTGTTGCACAGGGTCACTTAACACATTACCAACAGAAACATTCTGCATATCTACACCTGAAAGAGTCACACTGACCTGGTCCCCAGCAAAAGCTACATTACTGGCCAGATCATTAATACTTATACCCTTAACTTCAGCCAATTCTTTGATAGGGCAAACCAAAACTTTATCACCTTTGTTTAAAATTCCATTTTCTATACGACCAGCAACACAAAATCCTGTACCAGTGCTCTTAAATATATCATTTATGGACATACGCAGAGGCTTAGAAACAGGCCGAACAGGCACATTGCACCGATCGATAACATCTAGAAGACACGGACCTTTGTACCATTTGCATAGCTCTAACTCATTTGGTGGTTTTACCAAATTTTCACCAGTTAAACCTGAACAAGGTACATAGGTTATATCAGAGTCCTTAAATCCAGCTTGTTTTAAGAATATCTTTAATTTCGTCACTATTTCATTAAACCTATCCTCTGACCAGTTAGTTGTGTCAAGTTTATTAACGGCAACAGCAAGTTGACTTATGCCAAGAGATCTAACAAGTAATGCATGCTCCCTGGTTTGACCACCAAGTTCAAAACCTGACTCAAACTCTCCTCGTGTTGCATCTACAACTAATAAAGCAACATCAGCCTGACCTGCACCAGTTATCATGTTAGGTATAAAATCAGCGTGACCTGGTGCATCAAGAATTATAACTTTTTTTGTCTTCGTTTCAAACTGTGCCCGTCCTACATCCATAGTAATCCCTCTAACTCTCTCTTCTCCAGTTTCATCTAATACCCATGCATACATGAAACTTTGTTTACCAATCTTTTTACTTTCTTGTTCATATTTATGTAAAGTCCTCTGACTCACTTCACCCAATTCACAAAGAAGTCGACCCATAAGAGTAGATTTTCCTGCATCTACATGTCCTATTACAACTATATATAAATGATCTTTGTCAGATCCCCTTTCATTAGAATATTGCTTATTAGGATCATTTTTTTCTTTAACTTTGCTTGGTGCTTGATTAGATTTTTCTGTAGTAGGTGATTGATCTCTTGGTGTTTGTGGTCGGCTTCCTGAGCTGCCATCTTGTTCCACTTTGAAGCCTTTAATAACACCAACAGTTGTGGGTTCGTTGTTAGTTGCAATCACTTTAGGGGTTTTGTCAACATTTATTACAGTTTTAGCTGGCTCAATGCGAACTAATGGAGGAGCTCTCGATTGCTCCTTAATTTTCTCAGTCTGTTTTGGTTTATTTTTATCATTACTTAATAGTGCATCTAAAGCCTTGTTAAAATCAAATTTATGACTTAGGACTGTTTGAATAAGCATATTTTCTGACACAGTATCACCCAAAATATTTCGCAACTCATCCAAACAGGATAAAAGTTTTGCTTCATCTGCTTCAGTTAGAGAGAGACAACGTAAATCTGATGATTGACGGCGATCCAGTTCCGGGCGACTCGGTTCAGTAAGAGGCTCTTCCTCGGTCTCTTCTTGGATATCATTATGGTTTTCTAAAAAACTCGAAATCGCCTGGTGATTACGCGAACGATCATACATCCATTGCGATGTATCACTTGGTGACAAACAGTTGTCTTCTTCAACTGAATGTCCATAAACGTCATCATAGTCGTAATCGTCCGAGTAACTTCTGTTTCTAACATTTCGGTGTCTTGCCATTTTAGTGACTGATCATCGCACATTAAATTCAATATAAATACATAGTTACAAAGTACGACTGAAATATTATGGAAAATCTACACGTTTCTCCAAATTTCGATTAACTTTTGACAGCAGCAGTCAGCGTTGAGTTGACATAGTTGACAGTTGACAGCTGGGCTTGGTAAAAAATATCGATATATTGAAATATCCGTATTATATTACAAATGATCAATGTACATCGTCGATTTTAATCGCGCTTTACCAATATTTGATGTTTATTTTAGACCTTAGAGTATCGAATTCGTATCAATTTATATATTTGATAACCGATCCTAAACCAATACATTTTAGAACGCTTTGCATGTTTTTTTTTAAATTTATTTATCAGATCAAAAGAAAAGAATACATATATAGGTATAATTAACATCTAAAAACCATGGAGGTTTGACTTGATGCTAAATAATTAAGTTTAAGTCAGCATAATATTATGTGCAAGACACAGTCTAATTAAGTAGTTAAGTATGTGAGTAGGTAATGGATATAGTAAGAATAATATAAAGACTAAGAAGGTAAAAGTAAGAACTAGGCAGGTAGGTATGTTATTGTTAAGTAAGTAGATATAGTATGTAATTATAATTTAGATATGAAAAAGCTTTTGAGTTTAGTTTTAATGGTTTTTGTGAAATTTTTTGGCGTAAATCAAAAGGTAAGTTATTAATTAAATGCCGTACCTAATAAGCGGCCGTCCGCTGCCCGTACACATTATTAGCAGTGATGTACCGGAGCCGTTTTTGTGTCATATGTTCCTTGCGCATCGTTTATTTTAAAACACACAACAAAATCTTCATCAAATCGAATATCACAGTAAAACAAAAGAAAATAAATGCTTTTATTTTGTCTATCATCTATGCTTAAAATTAAAGACTGCATTAGATTCAAAATTTATTTAATCAGTTTCACTGCAACTAGTTGAGTTGTTATCGTCATCATCGTTGTTTACTTTAATTTTAATGGAGAAGTTTCATGATGTTGTTAATATTATATTCAACGTAATGGTATTAAAATATAGACCAAAACTAATCGATCACTGAAAATATTTTTTTTTATCCAGCAATAAATGACTTAGAAGTAGATTATTGAAGTTTACGTATTTTAGTACGGAACGTCTGTGGTTTCTGATTCGCCTGTGACCTCATTGGACCTATCTGAGATCGCCGCATCACGAATCATTCAAGTAATTACTTCTTGTACTATTATTTATTCTGTGCGCCAGAGCTCTTGCTTCGTTTGGGTTTATTTACGCATAGTCGTGTTTCTTTTTTATTTATGAGTGTGTAGTTTTTATTTCATTATAATGGAAGAAAGCTTTGTCTAAGGACAATGTGATAATTTGCCTAATATTGTTATATACACATTAATGGACTATTTTCTTTAAATCTGTCCTATGTTAGGGCTGAAATAAAAGGAGTTAAACTTTTTAAGTAAATATATATACTTTTAAGTTTATTTTAACAGCCACATTTTTGTTTTAAATAAAAATGTTAATCTTTTTAATCGCCGTAGAAAATTAGTATGATAAAAAATTCATTTCTTCTTGAAAAATTATTGATTTTAATTAAAATTGAAAAAATATTATAAAATCTAATTATTAATAACCAGTGTTGTCACCTTTTACATTAATTACACATCGACATCGATTGTTCATACTTAAAATGAAATAGTCAATGTCTTGCTGCGGTAAGAGGTCCCATGTTCTTTGCAAGTTTTTTTTTAATAGGAGAGGGGGCAAACGAGCATGCGGCTCACCTGATGGTAAGTGACTACCGCCGCCCATGAACAACTGCAACACCAG
The DNA here is from genome assembly GCA_963668995.1 of Parnassius mnemosyne. Lineage (NCBI taxonomy): Eukaryota > Metazoa > Arthropoda > Insecta > Lepidoptera > Papilionidae > Parnassius > Parnassius mnemosyne. Next base: position 40,648,372 of record CAVLGL010000115.1, on the reverse strand, counting down.
GGGAATTGCAGATGCGTTGCCGGACTTTTAAAAAGGAGTAGGCTCTTTTCTTGAAGGTACTTAAGTAGTATCGGTCCGGAAAAATCGCTGGTGGTAACCGATTCCATAAGGAAGTTGTACGAGGGAGAAAAATTCTTCTAAATCGCACAGTGGTGGAGCGCTTGTCATCCAGATGGTATGGATGGTATCGCGAGTTTTGTCGCGATGTGCGATGGTGAAATTGAGCGGCTGTAATTAGTCCGAATAATTGCTCAGAGCACTCCCCGTGATAGATGCGATAAAATACGCAAAGAGACGCCACATCTCTATGCAGTGCCAGTGTATCGAGCCGATCAGAAAGAACTCGGTCATCGACGATTCGAACCGCTCTGCGCTGGATGCGGTCAAGTGGAAGGAGCTGGCACTGGGGTGCCCCGGCCCAGAGATGAGAACAGTATCCCATGTGGGGCCGAACTTGCGCTTTGTAAAGTTGCAAGCGATGTGCCGGCATGAAATACTGTCTCGCTCTGCTGAGCACGCCAAGCTTTTTAGAGGCCAATTTGGCCTTCCCTTCCAAGTGACCATGAAACTGCACGTCACTCGATATGTCGACACCGAGAATTCTGACACTGGCTGAGGCAACAAGGGGAGTGCCTTGAAACTGAAGAGATACGACAAAGGGGTTCTTTTTAGCGGTAAACGCGCAAACTTGTGCCTTCTGGGGATTGAACTGGACTAGATTTAGTCGACTCCAGTCTGAGACTTTGTTCAACAAAGTCTCGACTTCAGACACAAGTTTGTTCCGGTACTCGGCGACGTTTTCCCGAGAAATGTTGGCATGGCCGGTGTATAAAGCATCACCAGTGCTGTCGTCCGCATAGCTATGAATGTTACTGGTTTACAACATGTTATTGATATGCAGAAGAAACAGCGTTGGTGATAGCACGCAGCCTTGTGGAACACCAGCGTTAATGGGCTTGTAATCGGAGCATGCACCATCTAATACGACCTTGATGATCTGATCTGCAAGAAAACTGATGATCCAATTGCACAATTTCTCGGGAAGCCCATAGGAAGGCAGCTTCGAAAGAAGTGCTTTGTGCCAAACCCGATCGAAGGCATTTGCTGTCCAAACTAACTATTAGTTAAATCTATTAGCTGGGTAACCCAAAAGATCACCAGCTGAGCGACCTCGATGGAAACCGTTCTGGCGTTCACTAATCAGCTGGTGATCCTCAAGGTACCGCATGAGCTCGCTGTTAATAATGGTTTCCATTACTTTGGAGAACAAGGAGGTGATAGCGATAGGCCTGTAGTTGGACGGATCTGAGCGGTCGCCTTTTTTAGAGATCAGGTGCACAAAAGCTGTCACCACCAAAGCAAAGTGTTCCATGAATGAGTTCTGGACTACGCCTAGGGAGTAGGAGTACCGGAAAGGACGCGTTAAAACCGGTGCCAACTCCGGAACACACGTCTTCAGCACAATAGGTGGGACTCCATCAGGCCCACTCGACTTGTTGACGTCCAAGGAGAGGAGTGCTTTACGCACCGAGCGCTGTGTAAACAGCACATTTGTCATGGTGGCATATTAGGCGTAAGCGTATCACCTTTTCGTTGTAAGGAAGTCATAATATCTGTTTTACATATATATTCTATCGCGCTCGCGGTTTGTTCGGTATCCAAATCAATGATAATAAATATATGATATATATGAATATATGTTTTTACGTTTCGTTTCGAGTAGATGTTAGATTTTCTGCGATGACTCATATCAACACGACACCGCTGGCTGTAAGTACTGCCGTAGCAGCGGTATTGTAAAATAGTAATATCTAATACACAAAATACATACCAAAATCTCCCAAGGGCTGCACAATGTGACGCATCAATATAATATTGTGAAGCAGTGTACTATGGAGGATAATTATACATTGTAACTTCAGACTTAGAAAGGCTAGAACCCAGAGCCGTAAAGCCAGTTATTAAAAAAATCTCACTCATTTGTCACAAAGATTGTTGTTTGTTGTCTACATATTTATCTATCTATGATTGTTGTTCTTATTTTATCACAGATTAAATATTCTGGTGCAGTGCATGTAATAAATTAAAACTATTCCTCACTATTCCTTCTTTCTATTTCTATGGTTCCCTTTTATTAGGTATATCCGTGGTCTTACTACTTTTTCATAAACGACAAATTTTATACTAAGCTTCTCTTGGTAGAGAGTAATTGTGTTCTGTGCAACGCCTACTCACATCTTCGCTTAATATCGACGTATACAAGTAAACAGCCAAAAGTTTGAAGAGTTACAGTTTATCTCAGGCAGAATAAAACAGCAATTAAAAAAAACAAATAGAGCTTTCTCATCTTAAAACCCTTGATTCTCAACATCATGAAGAAAAAGGTATGTATTAAATGTAATGAAATTACGCAGAACAATGATAAACTTAATTCTAATAACTATATAAAAATAACTTTATCAGGTACTTTTGATGGGAAAAAGTGGCTCTGGCAAAACAAGTATGAGATCAATTATTTTTGCTAATTATATAGCGAGAGACACAAGAAGGCTAGGAGCCACAAGTAAGTATATAAAGTCAATCTTTAACCTTATTACAATATTTGAATATTTCACAACTGTTAACTCCAAAGTTGACAATGTTATAATTACTTTGCTTCTTAAAAACTAATAACAAAGTGATATAATTTGTTTAATTCTAAAATACTTGTTAAATTTAGATCATCTTAAAGTCAAAAAGACCTTATGGACTCCTATAGATGGCAGTATACTATGTCATAAGGTATGCTAGCTGTCTAGTAATAAGCTAGCAACAGAGAGCAATGTCAAAGATGCAAGATATATCTGGTACTGTGATCAGTCTGCCAAGTTGACACTCGCTTAGTATATAACATGAATAGGTGAAGTTGATATTTGGGGATTTAGTTTACGTGGTAGAGTCATGCTGAAACTATATTATGGTTGTAGCACAAATGGATCGGGGAAGGACCACACTCTTACAGAATACCTGCATAAAATAGCAGCTTAATGCTGCTGTGTTCCGTATGGTGAGTGTAGAGAACAGAGACCATTTTTACTGGAAATGTGGTATTCCATCTTAGTCTTCAGTTCTTAATCGAGGATTGTTTTAGATGTCTATGAGCCACATCATCCACCTACCAGCAGGTGGAATATGTGCTTGTTTGTCACTCTTATCCTATAAAAAAAATAAGTTCACACTAAGCTATAAAATTTATGGAAGGTCTCTTGCACTGACTTTTTACCCCCCAATACAAAAAGAGGTGGATTATAAGTTTAACCTCTTGTGTGTCTGTCTGTCTGTGTGGCACTGTAGCTCTTACACCGTGAACTGATTTGGGTGTGATTGTTTTTTATTTAAAATTAGGTTTTCTAGCAGTGATTCTTAGACATGTTTTAATAAAATCGGTTCAGGTGTTTCAAGGTCATCAACTATTTTTTTAAATTTTGAATTAGAGTTATCATGTATTATGCTTACTGATACTAAAAAACTAGGATTGTAATAGTAGAATTTATTCAAAATATTTATTAAATGTTTTTTTTTTTACAAAAATAAATATTCTTTTTCAGTTGATGTTGAACATTCCCATGTCAGATTTCTTGGTAACTTGGTGCTTAATCTTTGGGACTGTGGTGGACAAGAAGCATTTATGGAAAATTATTTTGCATCTCAAAGGGACAACATTTTCCGTAATGTTGAAGTTCTTATTTATGTGTTTGATGTTGAAAGTAGGGAAATGGAGAAAGATATGCATTATTATCAATCATGCTTAGAAGCTATATTACAGGTAATATAAAATTCTTACATAACATTACCTTTATTTTACAGACACTAAATAAAAGGTTTCTTAAAATAATTCATAATTAAAAGATTTACAAACCCTATAGCACACCTCAAATGCAAAGCGAGAGAGGTTGGGTTTTACTTTCAATTTGACAAGGTTACTCTATCTACTTTCATTAAATTGGGTATATTATTTTGAAACCTCACTAATGCTTAAAAAAAGCACATTAATAATAATGAATAAAACTGATACTTTTATTTAAGTTTTGAAATACATAACTATAAAAAAGAATGTCCAATGAAAAATTTCTTTTTTAAATTTTGAGTTAACTTAGTTAAACGTTGAAAGAGCTTTTTAATCTAGATCCCCATTTTGTCTTTACAGAACTCTCCTGAAGCCAGAATTTTTTGTTTGGTTCATAAAATGGATCTGGTAGCAGAAGAGAGGCGAGAAGAGATATTTAAGGAAAGAGAAGAGGATTTAAAAGGACTTTCTAAACCACTTGAATGCACATGCTTCAGGACTAGTATATGGGATGAAACTTTATACAAGTAAGTAAAATAAGGTCCTTTAGTGTACCATTAAAGAAGTTATATTCACCTTCTCAGTTATTATAATGTACAAATTAATCCATAAAAACTATATTACCTAACTAGATAAGGTGAAAAGAGAAGGAAGATGACAAATAATATATCTATTTTATTAATTTCTATTAAAACAAAATTTTGTAAAAAGTTATTAGTGCACATTTTATTTTTAACAGATCACTAGGGACTTATTAACAATGTACTGTGTGAAATAACCTTTATAGCCATATCTGTACAATCTGCAAGACGCATTTTGAAGTGTTCATGAAGCTATGCTGAGTAGGATGCTCGACACTATCTAAACACTCCGTGATCACTATAACCTTGCAACTTGAAAATATGTTTTAATGATATTTATAAACTTAGAAAAAAAAAGGCTCGGCTTGTCCAATTTTGTATCTGAACCATCCTGGGTCCCACTCAAACACACAAAAAATTTCATCAGAATTGGTCAAGACAGTTTTAAGTTTTAGCTAGACCAACAGACAGCAATTGATTTTTATATATAGACTAGCTGATCCCCGCGACTACGCCCGCGTGTAATTTAGGTTTTAATTATTTTTTGCGAGGAACCCGAATTCTTTTTCTTAAATAAAATTAGCCTAAGTTACTCCTTATAACATCAGCTGTCTGTCAGTGAAAGTCCCATCAAAATCGGTCCAGCCGTTACGGAGATTAGCCGAAACAAACAGACAGACAAAAATTTAAATAAATGTGTTTTTGTTATAAGTACCGTTTATACTTTCATATACATTAAGTAAAAAGCTGTTATTTTGACATTACAAACAGACACTCCAATTTTATTTATTTGTATAGATATTAGATATACATATATAGATAGGTATCCCGTGGCTTAAATAGACATGGTAGGTACATTATTTTTTTTCTTTCAGGGCGTGGTCGAGTATAGTATACAAATTAATACCCAATGTTAAAGCATTGGAGTCATCATTAAAACAGTTTGCAGCTATTGTTGATGCAGATGAGGTGAGTGTTACGGTATCACTTTTTATGGTGACTTTCTCCTGGCTAAATTAAATTTAATCAAATCAAATACATTTATTGTGGAATTTTGGTTACAAAAGATCTTATTACTTACTAAGTCCATATTGGATGTACAATTTAAAAAAAAAACGATATAATTTCATTCTAGGTAATTAAATTCAATTGTTTCTTTAGTTAATATAATTTCATGATTAATTATATAAATAACATTATCCGTCAAAACAATTTCAATTTATTGATTTTTTTATTTAATTTGTTTTAAATGTGAGTAAATTTAAAATCTTCAAACTATTTGGCAATTTATTGTAAATAATTAGTAAACTACAATACCCTGCCAATAACATTTTACTCATCATGGCAGTATTATGCCCACCAGTTGTTAACTTCAATCTTTATTGCAATCTAACTTTGCCTACAGTCAGCATACTCCCCAGACTAGTCCAGAGACTCCATTTTTTTACAACATACCAAATGCTATGATGGTATTATCCCAACTTTTTATATAGTCAAATTGAAAGTAGAAGGTTCTCAATGCAACTGTATTGTTTTTAATGCAATATCTCCAATACTAGTTACACAATTTTGTTGCTTAATTTTTGCTTTAGAATTTACCCTCAGTTAGTTCATATTTAGAGAATTTGTGGCCTTTTCATGGTCTCTATGAAATTTGTGTAATATTATTCTATACTCGAGTATAGTATAAACCAGGTCTTGTGTGCGTTAACAAAATGTAATCAAAATAATATTATCGTAAAAACATAAGTAATTATTTTTGGTAGGTACTGTTGTTCGAACGAGCAACATTCCTAGTTGTATCGCATTGTCAGCGACGGCAGCATCGTGACGCTCACCGCTTCGAGAAAGTCTCTAACATTGTGAAACAGTTCAAGCTCTCTTGTTCAAAACTTGCCGCTCAGTTTCAGAGTATGGAGGTATGTATTATATTGTTATGTACCTACAATACCTGAGGGTCATTTGAATGTATTCGAATTAGTAAGCCCTATTATATTATAAACTCCAACACTACTAACAAATAAAACTCACATAAACATTTTTGCTCTCAGGTACGAAACAGCGTGTTTGCCGCTTTTATAGACGGCTTCACAAGCAACACATACGTTATGGTGGAGATGTCTGATCCAAAAATCCCCTCTGAAGCAACTCTCATCAATATTCGCAATGCGAGGAAGCACTTCGAGAAGCTGGAGAAAGTATCATCGAGCACGAGTCAGTACCAATGAGATCCAGACAGCCTTGTGTTGAACACGTTAGCCAGTTCTGTAGCGATAAGTGTGCTAAGCACAAGGGTCCTTTTGCCAAAGCAAAATACTCACACAAAGAGTTTACTTTAACATAATAGCTGTGAACATAACAACATTTTTAATATCACTGTATAAAAATAATTTTAACCACACTAGATCTCCTATTCACCATTGAAAGTGACTTTGTTATTATATTGTTTAATTGAATTCAGTAATATACAACATAATATTATTTCATAAAATAATTATATAATATCTAAACCTGTTGATCTATCAGTAACTCAATTTATTTAAAGCATTCTCAGCATTGAAAACAAGTGTAAGTAGCGGCACGAAAGTCTAGCGGTGACCGTTATTGCGCATAAGTCGCGTCGTTGAGTCGCTTATTGCGCATAAGTGGCGCTGATTGGCTCCCCAGTCGCATTCGTGTGCGCCCCCTCTACGTTTCGTTCAGCGCTAGACTTACGTGCGGCGACTTGTATATAGCTGTATCCAATGTAACACTTGTGCACACACAGGTCTGAGACCCAAAAACTAGTAATTTATATCTACAACTAGACTGCAATTCAGTAGTATCGGGGCACAACCATATAAAAGAGAAGAAATAAACTTGATTCCAACAATAACCAAATTGCGATACTGCCGAGTCTCCTTAATCGACAAGTGGGAGTGGGCCGTTTTAATAAAAACATATAGTGCGGACAAAATCTAATTTTTTACATAAAAGTCAATATTTTCTTTAATGAAGCCATTTAACAGTTTTTTTTATATGAATCTATTTTAATTTTTTTAACATGCTTTTCGGAATTTAAAAACTTTGGCATCAGTGCAATACAAGGAATACTTTATCAAATTATACAAGTGGCAGTTGGGTAAAAAATACGAGTTTGTTCTAAATTAAAGTAATTAGTAGTAAGTTAAAAAAATCTTATATCGTAAAAGCAAGACGGTACAAATTTTAGAAAACAAATTCTTTTATAACATGATAATTTGGTATTACTTTTTGGTAATAATAATATAATATTATATAATATATAGCTTTTACGGAAAATATTCTATAACGTATTTGTTTATTAAAAAAAATACAGCATAAAAAGGCATAATTCAATGTATGCATGATAAAAATAGGTTAGGAAAACTACTTTTTTTAAACTGATTTAACTTCGCATTTTTTAATAGAATTAAAGTGACTAACGAGCACACAATCCACCTGATGGTAAGTGAATGCTGTGGTCCATAGACATCTACTTTTAACCACCCTTGAGGACTAATATGTAAAGCCTCATTTCCAGTACAAAGGGTCTCCGGTTCTATACACTCACCATACGAAATACAGCAGCGTTAATAAGCTGCTATTTTACGCTGGTATTCTATGAGAACGTGGTTATACTCCGGTCGAGCCAAATCATTCGTGCTACAATCATAATATAGCTGCTGCAAGGCTCTACCAGCGCACTGCCTACAAGGACGTTGTTATACGCAAAAACTAAATTAAAGACATGTTCCCTTCTGATTCTCTAGAAAAAAGAAAATGTTCTTTCATTCATTTTTTTATTTAAATTTGTTATTTATTTTATGTTCTAGCCGTATTTTGTTTTATTTATCTACTCGTATATATAAATAAAATAATAATGTTAAAAACGCGACATCTCTGTTGTCAGTGAACCCAATCCTATTGTTATCCTGTATCTGCGTAGAGTATCCAAAAAAAACTGTCGTCTGTAATCTGTATATACTATTGTGTAATATTTTTTGAAAATTGCTATGCAGTTGTTAATATATATGTTATATATATAGCTGAATGTTAATAAATAAAAGTAAAGCCACACGGTGCGTTGCGGCTGTGACCTAGTGCCTAGGATAATAAATGTAAATATAGATGTTATGAGTATAATATAGAATTGAGTATATGACGTCATAGTTTCCTATAGCCAAAATCTAATATAACTCAAAATAGAAATCTATCTAATATTGTTTTGTACAAAAAACGTTTAAAAAGGTACTACAACGTCGCTTTTTTAATTGTGCAAGCATCTATGCAGATTGTCTATACTTCACTGAATTGAAGGAGTAGCATAGCTGTAAGCAATTTTACTTCTGGGTTAAGTACATAGTTTCCCTGATTAGTGTTACGTTTGCGTCTACAGTCCATTGCCTTTATAATAATTATTAATGGTTGTAGAGACCCCGTGTGTCCACTACGGATTCTTGTATGTATATTTTTTTTATAACTGGCTTTACGGCTCTGGGTTCTAGCCCTTCTGAGCCTGAAGTTATAATGTATAATTATCCTTCATAGTACACTGCTTCACAATATGTTGATGCGTCACATTGTGCAGTCCTTGGGAGATTTTGACGGCAACTTGAGCCAGCAGACAGCTGACAGTTGGCGATGGTATCTCAAGGCGCCTAAGCAGACACCTTATCTTGAGAATCATATCACCATCAGAGCACTTGTTTCACCGTTTCCACTAATAGTTCACATGCGTAGACACTTAATACACAAAATCACACCACTTTTACATATCAAAGTCCACTTCAAACCATTATTTAAACAATAATACAGGAGCAGCAAACCGCCGGTCAAGTTCCCGCCAAAACTCCCGTTGTATACATATATAGGACCACTGGCATTGGGACGTTTTTGCAACGCACCGGACGGCCTCGCTCTAATGCAAAAAAAATATAATTATTTGTTTTTAGGTAATTAAAGATAAGTATATTACTGTGATTGATTTTTTTGGTTTGAGGTTTTAGTTTATGAACATTAACCTTTATATTATATATTATATTTGTTGTCTATTTATTGCTATCATATTAATAAAAATATATATCTGTAAATTTTCTCATTTACTAAACTGCATTCCAAAACATAAAACATGTTTATTCCCATTAAATATGTATTAAACTCAGGTGAACAATTTTTTATTTTCGATTATATGTTTTACTTATACTTGTTTTCTTGATGGTGAGGAAAGGTTCTCGAGTGGCGGCAGCCTCCTACTGGAAAGTAACACGTACAGAAAAAAAAACAGAAACATGCAAGTAGTTGATGGATGCAGGTGGCCCAAGGCCATACACTGTGCTGATCTGTGGGGTAACCTTCAGATTCAGCAACGGACTTGTGATAATGATTTTACTTATTAAATATAATAATCTATTAAAAATCTATAAAGAACATTTTACTATCAATTTAAACAAATTTGTCTAATTTGTCTATTTTATTAAATTAAATATCTTTGTTTATTATTTTTTTAATTAGTGTTCAATTTACATCCCTCCATTACTTTAAAGCTTTAAACCATTATTACTACATATTATAAGAATAATAATATATGTTATGTTAGTTATTTATTATACAGGATTATTTTGCAAAATACGGCCAAATTTGAGAGCCATACTGCAGCTATATTAGTAGTATAGTTGTAGCACGAATGGGTCGGCTCGACCGGGGAAGGACCACGCTCTCACAGAATACCAGCGTAAAATAGCAGCTTATCACTGTTGTGTTTCGTATGGTGAGTGTAGAGAACCGGAGACACTTTTTACTGGAAAAGAGTAATTCCATCTTAGTCCTCACGGGTGACAACGCATCTGCATTTTGATTCGCAAACGAGGATAGACGTAGATGTCTATGGACTACAGCAACCACTAACCATCGGGTGGACTGTGTGCTCTTTTGTCACCCTATCCAATAAAATGGCAGAAAAACCACAATAAATCTGAAAGGGTTTTCAACTAGTTACTTGTTCTTTAAATCATGGCATATTTACGCATTCATCTTAGTCTACTTGAGTCCTTTCAAATGAGTCCAAACACGATGGTGTTTTGTAGTCACATAACAGATCTTTTACCCCACCTTCTAAGTCCACCATCATGAACGCAATATCATTACAGTGACTCGGTCTTTATGAGCCCTTTCAAATGAGTTCACGTTATTTCAAATATTTGTGACGTATGATACAGAAATGAGGAGAGTAATTAATAACTATCTGCGTTTGTATATAACAGACTAAAATAAATCTTATGACATAAATTGGAAAACCTATTTCGTTGTCACCGCTGAGGACTAAGATGGAATGACTCGTTTCCAGTAGAAAAGGAATCTGGTTATCTACACTCACCATACAAAACACATCAGTATTAAGCTGCTATTTTACGATGCTGTTCTGTGAGAGCGTGGTCCTTCCTCAGTGTAGCAGACCCATTGGTGCTGGTTCTTCCCAGGACATAGGTTTTTTTGCAAACCAGAGATAAAAGTAAACAATGACTTTCCATAAGTGCGATGTACTGTAACCTCTAATAAAAATGATTCATATTATATAAATCTTGTACACTAATATTTACACCTAATACACCTAATATTTTATAATAGGTATTTATAAATTGTACGAGTCTTACAGATTTAAAGTGAATCCCAAAAAAAGAAAACTCAATTGTAACAACAACTTCAAATTTCACACAATTGACTGATTAAACTTTGTCATAAGGTTGTTAAAATGTTTCTGGTCACCTACCAAAATTACGCTAAAACTAACTTTTTTTCCTAACTATGTGGGTGTATGTTATACTGACATTTCTATAGAGCGATGAGGGCTAATAATGTTAGGCCCGCTTTTCACTACGGGATATAATATAATATATATTACATCTCGAGATATAAATTAATATCGCTCACCATACATTTTATATGGAACCGTTTACACTGAGCTATGATATATATTACATCTCAAGCTATAAATATTTTTTCGATCGACCGAGCGATATTTTCATATTATATTTTGCCCCCTGTACCCCGCACACCGTTCCGCGCCCCCGTAGAACGGTGTACGGGGTAAAGGGGGGTAATCCAATGACCAATGACGAACGCACACTGGTTAAAAGATATATCTCACAGTGTGAAAGCCAATCGCGGGATATAATATATATTATATCCCATAGTGAAAAGCCAGCCTTACGCTCACCAGACTGATATCGCTTGTTGAGACTAAGGTGAACTTATTTGTGGGGCAGTAGTCATCATTAAAAAGTTTAATTTTAAATAAAAGTTTTTTGGTTCCTATTGTATGTACAAAACAATGCCTGTGCTGTATTCTTTAAATGTTTACGTTTAACTTTTTTATTTCTTCTACTTTTAGGAATATCCATAGTTTGGTTTATACAATTCTGCTTTAATCTATACATATAATAAAACTGTAAATAGCAGATGTCTGTACATTTTTTATTTTTGTAATAAAAGTGATTGAGGGGTACTAAAAATAAGTAATTAAATACATTTCCACCATTTTTAGAATTTTCTGTCTGTCTGTCTGTCTGTCTGTCTGTTTGTTTGTTAACGTATCACGTATAAAGTACTAATTTATATCATAAGAATTGTTAAGGAAATTATAAAGTGTATCTTCGGGTTACATTTAGTCTTTATTTCATTAAAATCAGTTCATTCCATCAAAAGTTATGATAAATATTTTGAAGTATGGGTAGGGAAGTATAGGTACGAATTTGCTCAACGGTGGCTTTGTTTGAGTCATCAAGTGCATTTTAAACTAATATCATATCATAAATCATAGTTAAATTATGTAAAATAATGATATAATTATGTATATCTAAAACGCAGTAAACAAAAGTAATAAAGAACGTATTAAATATATTATACAAAAATATATTAACCTCATTAACTAAATCTGAAGCACAATAGTTAACCCATTTCTTCGATAGATGGTGGTGTTGTGAAAATGTATTTTTTATTTAATCTTTGTTTTATTAAAATTGGTTCATTCTATCCAAAGTAATGATTATTATTTTGAAATGTAGGTTCGAATTTGTTCAATGGCGCCATAAAATCTCAGAAATAGTAATAAAAAGATTTCTGTGTAAAAAAAAACGTTCCATAATAATTAATATATTTATACTTAAAACACAAAAAGAGATAGGATGTTTTCTCACACAAAGGACGTAATAGATGGAGTTGTACAAATTACAAACCTTTCTGAATTGCTGTGTTGAGATTTTTCGCCGATGAATCGTATTAGACTTACTGAAGAAATTTGTATCCATCGAAGCCATACAACGGAACCCGACCAAAAATAAAAATTTTGCAACGAAATGTCGTGATATTGTATTTATAATATACGCAAAATCAGTACTGCCATTTTAGCGCTTTGGGAACTAGATTTAGCGCTTTTTTGGAATTGGCATTTCGAAATTATAGCACCTAGCTTAATCCAGCGCTTTATGGTGTATTTAGCACACATTTCAATATTTTAGCGACTAGCGGGTTATTAACTCTTTTATAGCAGCACTGTTAGTCCACATTACCGATAATAATAATAATGACCTTTATTATTTTTTCCCACAAATAGTACATTGCAGTTTATCTTTTTCAAACATATTTTTTTAATTAATATATTTATACTTAAAACACAAAAAGAGATAGGATGTTTTCTCACACAAAGGACGTAATAGATGGAGTTGTACATATTACAAACTTTTCTGAATTGCTGTGTTGAGATTTTTCGCCGATGAATCGTATTAGACTTACTGAAGAAATTTGTATCCATCGAAGCCATACAACGGAACCCGACCAAAAATAAAAATTTTGCAACGAAATGTCGTGATATTGTATTTATAATATACGCAAAATCAGAACTGCCATTTTAGCGCTTTGGGAACTAGATTTAGCACTTTTTTGGAATGTATAGCGCGCATTTCGAAATTTTAGCACCTAGCGCTTAATCCAGCGCTTTTTGGTGTATTTAGCACACATTTCAATATTTTAGCGACTAGCGGGTTATTAACTCTTTTATAGCAACACTGTTAGTCCACATTACCGATAATAATAATAATGACCTTTATTATTTTTTCCCTCAAATAGTACATTGCAGTTTATCTTTTTCAAACATATTTTTTCCACAAAACTAAGAGCATGGGAGACGAGTCCAAACTAGGATACCCTGTGCTATGGATCTCCTGGCTTCCCCTTTAGGATGATCAACTTGATTTTTTTACCGACGACTATAAGCGGGGAAATCCCCTTTATTAAAGTTTTCGTTCATGTTTTGGCAACGCATTTATTTTGCTTTATTCAGTTTTAGTCAGTTGCTTAGAGCACAGCTAAGTTAAAAGTTACTTAGAAGTTATAACACAAAGAAACTGTGTAGCAACCGCAATCAGATGCTGACATCTGAAACTAAGTTGCGAAATACATTGCACTTTAAAACAATTAATGACATTTTTATTGTTCGTACAGTAGTTACAGTAGTTAGCTGTTGACAGCAATTGCTATAATTATAAGTCGATGTCCTGCGAAGTATTGATACATCAAAAAAATATTGCCAGAAAAAAAACTTAATGTTGTTTTCTTTATTATGATTATATAAACACAAACTTTGTTTGTAGTTAATTTAGCGCGAAATCTAGGGCTTTTTTAAAGCGCTGTTTTCATGAAATCTAGCGCTTTTTGTGTTGTCCTAGATCTGAATGAGTTTTTTTTTATCTGGCAGCACTGCCCAAAAACCCTCTATTAAGAAGTAACTTTCCTTTCAGTTTTAAGCGCGTTCAGTTCCCAGTTACAGTGAGTGTGTGTTATGCGATGACCGTAAATAAAGCGCAAGGTCAAACTTTACGCGTTGTAGGAATGTACCTCAGTACTGACTGTTTTGCACATGGCCAACTCTATGTTGCTTTTTCCCGCGTTAGTAGCCCCCGTAACCTTTTTGTGTATACCCCGGCTAAGCCTACTTCTAACGTCGTTTACACAGAAGCTATATCATAAACGACTTAGAAATTTGATGATAATGATTTATTTTGTTACCACTTATTGATGAGTAATGAAATAAATCGTTTAATATTCTCTTACCTAAACAACAAATTCTTTATGTAAAACCTGTATACGCGAGCTACGCCGCGGGCACAGCTAGTCTATAATATAAAAATGAATCGCTGAATGTGTTGCTAAGCGCAAATCTCGAGAGCAGCTGAATTTATTTCGCTAATTCTTTTTTTATAATATTCTTTGAAGTACGAAGATGGTTCTTACAGAGAGAAAATTTAAAAAAAAATAGCCTGAAAAAGTCTAAAAATAACACTTTTCCATATTCCCATACAAAAGATTCGTAATAATACTTAAAAGTCAATTTGAACTTTAATACCATACCATAAAGTTTAAGTGTTAGTGGAGGGGTTCTGGGAAGGCAAAACAATTTAGTGACGTTAGTATCGTATAAATATTATATCGTATGGTATCGTATCATCTTTATATATAAAAATTACGTGTCACGTTGTTTGTCCGCGATGGACTCCTAAACCACTGAACTGATTTCAATGAAATTTTGCACACTGTGTGCATTTTGGTCTAACTTGAGAGATAGGATAGTTTTATCCCGATAAATTTATAGGAAGGGTCGTTGGAAAGGGCAGAACAACGTCTACCTGGCGAGCTAGTATCATATAAATATATGTCAATATTTATACGATAAGTAAAAATAAAAGGAAATATAATAAGTAGGTATCATAATAAGAAATCAGAAATTGTAATTTTCATTGTGATTTTTAGTGACTACTGAATTTTAAGTGTTTTATAATTTTTATTATTTGACATAATGTAATTGTTGACTTATCAACTTTCTTTTTTCTTTTTTTATGTTACTAGCTGACCCGGTGTCCTGAATAGCAGAATAAGTATAAAAAAAAAAGAATCGACTGTTAGGCGGTACGAAGTTCGCCGGGTCAGTTAGTATGAAATAAAACTATTTTTTAGAAAGAAACACTGCACTTTTCCCGAAAATTATCATCCCCAGTCTATGAAATCTGTCAACTATTTTATTTTTAGATTTCATAGGTATTTATACCTATTTCATCGCATTCCTAAGGTTGTTACCACACCAATCGATCGGTCGGCGATGGATGGCATCGATCGATGGTGGAATGGATTAGTCGACGTCGATCGATAGTTTCTACCACACCGATCGATCGATGGTAGAATGGATTAGTCGACGTCAATTGAGCTCTTTGATTATTCGTCAACCCGCCCCGCTCCACTGACCTCTATTGAAAATGTCGCATCGAAATTTGAAATGTCGAAAAGCGATCAAAACGGTCGCATCTGGAGTCTTCTGCGTTTGCGCCGCCTTAATAATAATAAGACCAAAAGCGTACTGGCCAACAAAAACGCGTCCTCTTATGAATACATTTTGAAAGATACTGATGATGAGTCCACAACCACATCGATTAATTGTCGATCCATGATTGAACAACGTTTTATCGACCCGTATCCGCCGATCAGCTAAAGCAGTAGCTTAGCGTGTGGTAATATAACACAGAAGCAGTGAATTTAAAATGCTTAGAGAGCTTCCAACTCCAGCTCTTGTAACTTGGAGACCATCTGCTGTGCAGTATGAGGTAGCGTGTTGTCGTGGAGAAGCAGCGGGGACAAGCAATTTACCAAAGCTTGTTGGAGATGTGCCAGCTTCTCCATCATTGTGTTCAGTTCTTCACAGTACACATATGCAATAATGCTCTTACCTGTTTGGTAAGAAACTGTGATGAATCACACCAGCGCTAGACAACCAAACAGTGACCATCACCTTTCTAGGGGTAAGTTTTAGTTTAGGGCATTATTTAGGTGCTGAACCAGGATCCAACCTACTTGCTGAGCACTTGCGACTGTCAAACAGAATCCATTTTCCGTCGCAGGTATCAATCCAGTTTAAAATTCCATCGGTTTTGTGCCTGTTGAACAATGCAAGGCACGTCTCGATGCGTACTTCGCGCTGGCGATCATTAAGTTCGTGGTAATTAAGTCCATTTGTCAAGCTATTTTACCTTGTCAATTTGACGCAAATGGACCAATATTGTTTTGATGCTAACGTCGAAAGCTGCTGCTAATTCAGCCTTCCTCAATGGCCTTTACCTAATTCGTCATTGTGGACCAAAGTTTTCGGATGACCACGGGGTTCATTTTTCAGGTCAACATTTCCAGAACGGAAGCGAGCAAACCAATAACAGGTGGTGCGTTCGTTTTAGTTTTCGCTCCGTAAACGTCGTTGATGTTGTATGCCGCTTGCGGCTTGTGCCGCGTTGCTGCCGCCACGGTACTCATATTCCATAATTACTCGAATTGGCCTCTAAAAAGCTTAAAAAAAGCTTAAGAAATACTGTTCTCATCTCTGGGCCGGGGCACCGCAGTGCTAGCTCCTTCCACTTGACTGCATCTAGCGCAGAGCGGTTCGAATCGTCGACGACCGAGTTCTTTCTCATCGGCTCGATACACTGGCACTGCGTAGGGATGTTGCATCCCTTTGCATTTTCTATCGAATTTACCATGGGGAGTGCTCTGAGCAATTGTTCGGATTAATTCCAGCCGCCAAATTTCACGAACGCACATCGCGTCAAAATTCACGATACCATCCTCACCATCTGAATGCTGGGTGGTCCACGACTGTACGTTTTACTAGGAGTTTTCTTCCTCGTACAACTTCTCTGTGGAATTGTTTACCACCGGCGATTTTTCCGGACCGATACGACTTAAGGACCTTCAAGAAAAGAGCTTACACCTTTCTAAAAGGCCGGCAACGCATCTGCAATTCCCCTAGTGTTGCGGTTGTTCATGGGCGGCGGTAGTCACTTACCATCAGGTGAGCCGCATGCTCGTTTGCCCCCACTTCTATAAAAAAAAACAATTCTAACGTATCCATGATGACGAAAAAGATTCAAATGCGATGGAAACATAATGCTAATCAATAAACAAATGACTAATTTTGAAAAAATATTTAGGTAGGTACATGTTTTCACGTTCCAAATTAGAATTTTTAGCTAAACAAAAATTATTTTCATATAAAATGGCCAGTACTGCGGAACGGCAATTTCATAGGTAAAACTTATTAATTTAGGAATCTTTCCTCAGCGTTATATTAATATATGTGTAAAAAATGTTTAAGTAAACACTTCTAATAACTCCCACTGCAGGGCACCTGACTCATTTCACTTCTAAGAGAAAAAAGCATTGCACTGTTCCAGTGCGATTTGGCAGATTCCCCATGAGTAAATTAGCCTAGTTTGAGTGACCTGAAAACTGATCATTCAAACTAGCCTAGGCTGACTATACCACGAATTCACCCGACCGGTAGAGGTGAAGTGGGTTTACTGGTTCTTCCGTTCTTTCCGAACCAGTGGCAAAAGCATAAAGCTTTTTTATTTACTTTTAATAAGTGTTCTTGTAATCAAAAATATAGTATTCTTGTATATAAAACATTCTATTTCATTCTAGATGCCTATGAGCCAAAGCATTCACTTATCATCAGGTGAACTGTGTGCTCGTTTGTCACTTTTATCCTAGGAAAAAAGAATATAAGAGCAAACAGGTATTCGCTACCCCAACACATGTTAGCGACTTCACATGTCTCCGATTTTTTTTCACTTCTCAGACGTGCATGTTTAGATGGTAGAGCAATGCTATAGCTATATTGTGGTTGCAGCACGAATGGGTCGGCTCGACCGGGGAAGGACCACGCTCTCACAGAATACCAGCGTAAAATAGCAGCTCAATGCTGCTGTTTCGTATGGTGAGTGTAGAGAACCGGAGACCCTTTTTACTGGAAACGAGGCATTCCATCTCAGTCCTCAGCGGTGGCGATGCATCTGCATTTTGATTCTTAATCGAGGATAAATGTAGATGTCTATGGGCCACAGCACCCACTTACCATCAGATGGACTGTGTGCTTGTTTGTTACCCTTATTCTATAAAAAATACAGGTTTCCTCACGATATTTTTCTTCAGCTCCGAGTACGTGTTAAATCAGTGCTTAAAATTGTAATTAACAATTTCATTGGTGTTGGCTGGGATCGAAACCGGGTTGCTAGCGTAATTTAAAAATTACGGTGAGCCCTTAGAGCAGTATCCTGTTTTTTTTTTTAAATAAATGAATGACAAATAATCTAACAGACCATTTGATGGTAACGTTGAGTCTACGGACACTAACTTAAAATGAAAAAGCTGCATCACCACTCACCATGAAGATAAAATACCTCACAACCTCTACTCTACTCTATTCTAATACCCTAGAACAGGGATTCCCAAAGTGGTCGATATCGACCCGTTGGGGACATAATCGAAAACTGATTTTGGGGGTTGACGAAGTCTTAAAAATCGACCCCTATTAATTAACACAAGTTCTTATTTGAAACTTTCAAGATACTTACTGTGTAAGTTGTGAAACGTGTACCAACTTGTTATAAGAATGGCTAATATTTTAGTAGGAAGTATGATTGTTTTACTTCTAAATAACTCAATAAGATATAATAAAACTCGCCAAGTCAATAAGCGTGGACAAGTTCGTGCAAGATAATGAGTTTGAGTAATTTGGCTATAGGGGTATGAGGTATCAGTTCATTTTGGAAAACGGGTCTCTTGCCCAAAATAGTTTGGGAAACCCTCCCCTAGATAATGATAAATTGTTTGTGATTATTTATAAAATTGTCCATCTATCATATTATTTTATTTATGATGCATAATACCTTCTTTTCTGTAACAAGTTTTGGCCCTGAACGTCATACACATAATCTGTTACGTAGTTGTCGTGGTAATGGTATCTAGTTGTAAACATTTTTGTAGCAGCGTCATCGGCAATATGAATAAATGTGGATTGTGGAATAACTGCGATAAATATGTACACGTGATTCAAAAGTGAACTAGACTTGGGTGTTTCCACTCGTCGGTTTCAATGAGTTTAACGTTTAGTTTTGTGCAACTTTCCGCTGATTGTGAACGTCTGATAAAACTCTTTATCAAACGGAAATCGGTAGCACTCGATTACATTGATAAAGTTTGTACAGTTCCATATGTCACTTGCGAGGACAGTGCTGTGTAAATTCGTGCGTCCTTGATCTTTACATTGAGTGAGTTATAATATTTTATTATGTTTCAAGGTGATAATGACTGTGTCATTTGGGCCATATGGCGTACCTTACTTTAAAGTTTAATTACATAATGCTAAAGTATTCTTGCTCTATCGACTTTTAATAATCTAATGTTTATTGATAAAGGTTAATACATTTTGATATATTTTTCGACAGAAAATGACGCAAGAAAAGCCCATATTTGACTATCACGAGGAATCACAAGGGGAAAGATTGGCGCGTAAATCGAAAGAATCGCCTTTCATGGTTTTTGGTAAGTGACTACAGTTGTTACATTGTTGTTGTTACACGGTTGTTACAGTTTGTTATTTTATATATTTTTTTCATCGGCATTATAAAAATTTATCAAATCAAAACCTTTTCCCTTCTAGGGAATCATCTCTATGGCGGGTAGGAGGGCTAAGATATTTTTTATTTGTATTTTATTTAAAGAAACGTTACTATTCACATCGTGATAGCTCAGGGGCTAAACGCTCGCTGTAAATTTCACAGTACGCGAGCAACCCGGGTTCGATCGCCACCGGAGCAAATAAATTGTTAATTGCAATTTTTAGTAGTGTCCGACCGAAACAGGATATTCAACCGAAACCGAACCTTCGGTCTGGGTGTCAGTTTCGGCCGAAACCGAAACCGAAACGGAAATAAAACTAATTGTGTTAAATTTACAACAACGAATGTTAAAAATCTGAATACCAATGTGTTTTTAAATGGGGAGGAATTGAGCCCTGTTGTAGGTATCCACTGTTTTTCTTGGCATCACTCTTGACGCAAAGCTCCAGTGGGGCCCCCATATATCCAAATTAGCAAGCAGACTAAGTTCTGCAGCCTATGCTGTAAAAAAGATTAGAGGTCTCACTAGTGTCGAGACAGCTAGATTAGTTTATTTCAGTTATTTCCATAGCATAATGTCTTATGGGATTTTGCTATGGGGAAATGCGGCTTATTCAGAAACTATTTTTGTTTTACAGAAGAGGGCCATTAGAGCTATTTACAATCTAAAACCGAGACAGTCTCTTAGAGATAAATTTAAAGAAATAAATGTATTAACTTTGGCCTCTCAGTATATTTACGAAAATTTATTGTATGTTCACAAAAACAAAGGTAGTTTTAGTAAAAAAAGTGATGTGCATTCTGTAAACACCAGGAACAAACACAAGCTAGTGATGCCAGTTTCTCGACTCCACAGAGTCAGTAATTCATTCTTGGGGCAATGTATACGCTATTACAACAAGGTCCCGGAAAGTGTACAGGTTCTCTCTATAACCAAGTTTAAATGTTTTATTAAGCTGAAACTGTATAAAAAGGGTTATTATAGTATAAATGAATACATGGTTGATAATAACCCCTGGGTTATTATCAACCATGTATTCATGTGGTTACATAAATAGTTCCTATGTTGAATATAATAGATCCAAACATGTACCCTGATAGGGCATAGCAACATTATATATCAATTTAATTTAACTGATTTAGAAAGAATAATTACTTATTTTGAACGAGAGTTGTCAGGAATTAATAGATAGGAGTAGGTTTGTCGTGTCAAAGCATGTTTGGTAGGATATATCTATTGGGTAGATCCTTGGAACGAAAGAAAAGTGGTCTCGCTGTTGCAACTTCGCCCACGTTTATAATAATCCACGCTACGGCTCTGATTGTAAGCTGTTATTTAAAAAAGAAATCCCGCTGGGTTTCATGCTGGTTCTTCCAAGGACAGAGGTTTTTTTCGAACCAGTGGTAATTAAAGAAAAGAGTGACTTTCAATAAGTATTATTTATAATCTATATTGAATAAAAAGTTTCTCTTTCTGTATAATTATGAATAATACACAAGTCACGAACTCATACTAACGACGCGCGATAAATACACGAACACTAAGTTTCGGCGCCGCCGAAGGTTTGGCAGATTTTTCACCGAAACAGAAACTATTACCGAAACTAGACTTTTTTGCCGAAACTTGCCGAAACCGAAACCGAAATCGAACCTTCGGTCGGTCACTAATTTTTAGTATTGATTTACCACGTGCTCGGCGGTGAAGGAAAACCTCTTGAAGGAATCTGTATGTCTGAGAAATTAAAAAACATATTTCGATGACATGTTAAGTCCGTCAACAAATTGGTGTAGCGCGGCAGACATTTCCTTGCCCTTAATCCCTCTCAGAAATAAAAGGAGGCCTGTGTCTAACTGTGGTAGTAGGACGTATTTAGGCTGTAGGTAACTTTATTTTTACCTACACTAGGAATTTCTCTTGTATCTTGGAGACGTTTTACTTACATAAATCTTTAATAAATATCCAGACCCAAAACAATTATTTGTAGGTCAGGTCACAGAAACACTTCTTCCGTATGGGATACGAACCCGCGGCTACGCTGCGTCTTAACTGAACGCTTCTTTCGCTGTATTCTTTAGATATTTTTCCATATGCAATTTATGAATGTAAAACTTTTTTTTAATAAATTTATCTTACTATTGAGGTCCTACAACATGCACGGAATAATGCTGTCATGGTCACTAAGTCCGTTAAGGAAACCCACCTACCAATAAGGTGTTTGAAATTTTCCACATTTATAAGATTATGCGTCAGTCAATCACAAATAACCAATAATTGATTTTGAATTTTGTGTGATTTACGAATGTCTGCAATGCACAGACTTTTTTCTATAGAATTAGGGTGACAATGGAGCACACAGCCCAGTTGATGGTAAGTGGATGCTGTGGCCCATAGACATCTTCATCTATCCTCGATTAAGAATCAAAATGCAGTTGGGTTGTCACCCCTGGGGACTAAGATAGAATGCCTTGTATCCAGCAAAAAGGCACTCCGGTTCACCTCCGCACTCACCACACAAAATACAGCAGCATTGAGCTGCTATTTTACGCTGGTATTCTGTAAGAGCCGATTTCCCGGTCGAGCCGACCCATTCGTGCTACAACCATAAGATAGCTGCAACATGGCTCTACCACGTTGAAAGTTGAAATGCTAGATAATATTATCATCATCATCATCTTGTTTATCCTGCTATAAAGCAGTGTAGATGTGTCATCACGTGGGAGGATTTTTCAATGCATACTACACGAACTTGCAGTTGGTAAATTTAAGACTATACATACTCGTAGTACACATATTATATATCTATAATAGTATATAGAGTTGTTATTACTCTAAGAATATTTCGTATCGTATTTTAAACCAATCACATGCTGCCAGTGACGCATTTAATCACATGCTTGTCTGGTGCAATTTTGTAACAATACCAATGACTAATAGATACCGTATTCCCGTCTTTGCGTAATAGCCACAACAGTGATTTTATTAATACTATATTACGGGGCTTCCCAAACTTTTTCAGTTCACGGCGCAGGTTTAGTATTTTGTCTCGGCGTCCTAGCTAGTCGAAATAGGTTACTAGGTAGAGTTTTTAAAGTAGGCCAACTTAGTCAGTATGACGTGTGAGTTTGGTGATCTCCACACATTTATTAGGCTTGACACCGCTACTCTCATTTCTTTTTCCTAATTGATTTTAGAACGATATTTGTTCTTTATTACAGCTACAGTTGAAAGTCCGGTGTGTTTTGTACCCGCGAATACATAAGTTTAGTTTCCGAAGAATTCGAAACAGGAGCGCCTCACGGCACCCCCCTTTGTACGATGCAAGGTCGCCGCGGCTTACACTTTGGGAACCCCTGCTCTATTTACTAGCATGAGGCATTTCATTTCTGATATGTCTGTCTAGACAATTGTTTACTAAACGAGCCCCTAATCTATTTTTGTAACATAATATTATGTTTGTTCTTACCTTTTTATCTACCTACTTTGCTTTGTATTTAAAAAAGATTATTCAGTTATTTAGATTTATAAGGGGTCACAATACAATACATAAAATATAGAGAAGCAATGGTCTAGTTAATTTTACATTACAGGCATAAAACATACCTAGTTAAAACGAAGTCTGAGAAAATATTTTGACTATCTATAGAAAAGAATACATAATTATTATTCAATATATCGTCTGTGAACTGGCAATCGGTCCTATCTATTTTCATACAACTTTACAGGACAGAGAAAAAACTAATTATTTAACAATTGAACAAGTTGTACAGCAAACAAAAGAAACTGTATTTCTTTAAATTGTATCCGTTAGTTAAATTAATTAAATAATTAGTCTGCTTCACTTTATCTGCAATGTAGGAAACATAGGATTTATTGTATTCATATTTAACTGTAGATAGGACATTTTGTTACAAGCAGTTAGTCCTATGTTGGAAGACAATGCAATATTCGTTCTTACAACTATTTAGATAGGATTAATTGACACTTAGGCTAAAAACTTATTTTACTTTATTAGTAATAAAATCTAAAAAAATAACACAATTTTAGAACATTAATTTATTAAGAAAATATTTAAAAAAGAAATAATCAACACGACATTACTCATGAAAATATTCTATTCTTTGTATGGCAAATTGTCGTAAAATTGGTGGCAGTCCCGAGGTATCACTGATTTCAATTCCTGTAGATGTAACCATTTGGATTTGGTAATCTTGCATCTTTCAGTGTAAAGGGGTGGATCTTGAACAGGATCTAAACGTGTAGGTCTATTGGGAAGTAACAGGTAAGCACCATCAAAATCTAATTTAACTTTAATTACACCATCAGGACTGTAGGCTATCACCTTAATATCCATAACAGTAGGATCATTTTTGTTTCTTCCTGGTCTGATAGATTTATGTCGCAATGGATGTGTGTAGTCTTTAAAAAATGGTATTCCAACTCGATTGCCTTGTATGGACATGGATTCTTTCGCGCTTCTTTAGTAACATTGACATAATCGCTGGGGAGTTTGATTTCGCGACCCTTTAGCTTTCTTTCTATGCAGCCATGCACGGAATCTACTTCCATTTGGGTATGCCCAACTTCCAGGTACTTTTGGTAAATGTTAACACCGTGCAGCATACTAAAATTCAAAAGAGCGTTTGCTATAATATTATTCCTGTTTTGAGCCGTACATCCATCGGAATAAATAACGATGTCTTTCTTGTCAGGTGTTAAACAATAATTCTCTAAATAATCTATTAGACAAGATACGAAAGATGAAGCAACCAATTGATTGTTTTGATCTTCAGAAAACCAGTAGCATGTGGCTTCTTTTGTTTTCACATTGTAACACGTGTAGTTGTGACATGCCAGTTTAGTTTTGTAGTAAAAAGCATTGGCGTTAGTAAATGGAGCCAGTTTGACAACTTGAAAGTCCACCTCTATTACTACTTGTAAATTAATCAATGCCTTTTCTTTGTCTTGTTGTTTATGTTTTCTTGCTAGCTCCTTTCTTTTGATGTGTTCATTCCATATTTCGTCCGTTATATTTTTGGCTTCATGACTTTTGCATGTAGTACACTGATCTTTTTTTAATTGAAATAAAGAAATATTTTCAGATTCCATTACTTCTCTGAACTTACGCCGGCAAACTGCATCTATATCTTCGTCTCTACATTTTCTGCTGTAAAGCTGGTACACATCTTGAATGGTTTGAAAAATTGGCTCTAAATATAACTTGGATGAGTTTTGTCTGCCATAATGTGATGGCATTTTCGGAAGCAATTGTAAAAAATTTACCAATCCATCGATTTTTGCATTTCTGTGTACTCTGCCTGATGCTTTTGATGTCGACGGACATGGCATCTCAAAAGAGCCTTTGTTGACCCATAATTGCACCATTCTATATCCAATACCCAAAGTATTTATAAACATTTCTCTACACACTTCTTTATTGTCCTCAAATCTCCCAGAACTTAACCTATATTTCAAAGTAAATTTTCGTCTCGAGTCGTGTCCTGATACGGTATTTTTTTGTTTCTCTATTTTAATTACATGTCCACATACAAATGCTTTTCTTTCCTCCCAATTAAGATTCCAAAATTTTTTAAAAATAGCATCTCGTTGCTCCTGTGTAAATGTTGAACATTTTTTTATTTTCGAACGAATACATTTATCCTTACTGCAGGTTGGTTTTATTTCCCGTTGAGTTCTAGGTGTATCTTGAAATATTTTTTTTGAGTCATCAACCCTGAAACCTGTATAAGATTTACCTTCCATCCTCAATCTTTTATTTAAGTTACGTTTCCAATTCATAGGTTTCGCTGTTTTACGTCTTTTTCGACCTTCGTTCATATTGTGATTGTTTGGATCAAAACATGTAATATTTGTCTCCGGATTTGATAATATCTCAATTTCTGGTCTTACAGGGGTCTTAGAAGTTTCTGTAACCAGTTCAGTATCATATGTGGGAATTGCAAAGGAAAGTTCAGGTATAGACGTAAGCTCGGTTTCACATCTCTGAGAGGCGTAAGAGATCCCTGCAAGTGTTTCAGAATTGGCTATGGTAATTGTGGCAGAATATGAACTACTTTTTTCTGGATTTAATGTAGGCTCAGGTGAAACTCTCTCCGTGGCGTCAGTGGTCTTTAAAACTATTTCAGTAGGTACTATTGGTGACACAACAGGAAAGTGAGCAGAGGATGCTGTTGCAGGAGAAGCATGAGTAGCAGTTGTGGAAAAGTAAGTTGTACAGTCATCATCTGTTCTAGTAGAATTTATATTTGGAGAAATTAGATCTTGATAAAATAAATTATTGTTATGATTGGGATAATCATAACATATTGGTTCCAAGGGCATCAAGGGCAAGGGCCATTGAGGGGAAAGAATATTTGATTCTAATTGAATGTTATTTTGTGTTATGGGATTTGAAATCAGATCTTCGAGTTGTATAAAATTACTTGTATCCGTGAGAGTTTCTGCAGTTGGAGGTTTATCAAAATCAGTATTTTTTTCAATATGACAGTTATCTTCATTTAAAACTATCAATGTAATAGGTACTCTTGTTTTTTTCGGCTGATTCTGCAAAAACACGTGCATTTGTAGCAAACAGAAAATCAAACAAGCAGAATAATTGTATCGAAATAGAATTTCAAAAAACCGACTTCAAATTAAAACAACTAATAATTAATGTTAAATATCAATCGATCTGAAATGTGATCTAAAAGTTGCAACCTATATACGTCCCACTGCTGGGCACAGGCCTTCTCTCATTCCTGAAAGGGTTTTAGGGCAAGAAAATGTTCGCCGCGCTGCCCCAATATACGTGTGGGCGAACTTCACATATCTTCGAGATAATTTTTTATTTCTCAGACATGCAGGTTTCCTCACGATGTTTTCCTTCACCGCCGAGCACGTGGTAAATCAGCACTTAAAATTGCAATAAACAATTTCATTAGTGCCGGCGGGGATCAAACCAAGGTAACCAAACTCGCGTACTGTGAAAGTTACAGCGAGCGCTAACCATCTGAGCTACCATGGCTCTGAAATGTGATCTACCTAACAAAAATAGAATCATCAAAATCAATTTTTAGTTGGTGAAATTATCGCGTAACAAACATACAAAAATATGACTATAATTGTTATTTAAATGTTTAAAACTAGCATTGTGACGCGTGCAAAATAAGGTAAAGTTAGCACTTTAAATAGTTTCAAGAGATAAGTTTACAGATAAAAGTTACCTCTTTATGTGAATTATTTGTTGGTTCTTCATTATTTTGTTTAATAACCAAGTTAACTAATCTCTTTCCTCTATTCATTTTTCCAAACTGAAACTGAAACAAAAACAGCAAACATTACAAAATAGCCAAATTATAACGTATGGAACAAGATGCAAAATATTCTATCTCTATGAGGATGCTAAACAATGTACTTGACTGTGAATCGAAAATAAATACACAAAAAGTCCTATGTGGAAGCATTCACATTTTTGTTAATAAATATAAACATGAATGATGAAATATGAAAAATTTATATGAATAACTTACCTAAATATAATTGCCACTTAATAAAACTGTAGTTTTTTAAAAAAAATCGCACTTTCCATACAAAAAACGATATAAAATGCGCAACGAACTCGTAGCGTGTCCCAACCAGTACAAAAATGCTCAGATAGTACATAATGCTTCTAGTAACAATGGCGGCTGAGAAAGGACCAGTTGAAAGAAGCTAATTTTGGCGGTAATATTCGCAATAGGCGCCATTACGATTTTGAACGATGTTCCGGACATAAGATATAACAATTTAACATTAAAAAAGTAAAAGGCTAATTTTTCAGATAGGACCGATTGCCAGTTCACTGACGATATATTATTACTTAGTACTTATTGAAAGTCAATTTTTTATTTACCACTGGTTCCGAAAATACCTCTGTCCTGGGAAGAACCAGCAAGAAACCCAGCGGAACTTTTTTTAAACATATTTTTGTATTAAATACAACATAATTATGTATTTTACGTCATCGAGTTAATCACAATTTTAAAAACATAGCTTCAATAGGTTTCTTTTAGAGTCTCAAGTACCTACGATTAGAATACTCTCACAGCTTACTAGGTCGTATGGCTCTCATTCTATCTGGCACTGGGCACCCAGGGAAATAGACATCTCTGCCGCCAAATAACAGTTCTGTTTCAAAATTATGCGATTGTTTTTGGCAGCATATAGTGCGTATCAGTTTGCAGGATCGGGGAGGCAGAGCCAGTATGATTATTGACAACAGGATACATACGAAACACATAGAGCAAACTGCCACAATACGTTTAGACCCTACAATCAAGTTGGTTTTTATTTATATAGGCATTTACTAGGATTGAAACATCGAGCAACGACGCTGCAAACTTGTAAGTGCAAACGTAGTAGAACCATGTTGCAGCTATATTATGGTTGTACCACGGTATTATCGTTGTACAGCTCGACCGGGGAAGGACTACGTTTTACAGAATACAGCATAAAATAGCAGCTTAATGCTGCTGTGTTTCATACGTTAATGCAAAGAACCGGGGACCCTTTTAACAGGAAACAAGGCATTCCATCTTGCATCTGCATTTTGATTCTTGATCGAGGATGAGATGAAGATGTCGATGGATCACTGCATTCACTTACCATTAGGTGTAAGACTGTGTGCTCGTTTGTTACTCTTATTTTATAAAAAAACTACTTAATACCTACGCGATCGTTATGTATACTAAAAAATAAAATTGAAGTGTCTGTTAGTAATGTCAAAATAACAGCTTTTCCTAAATGCATATGAAAGTATATATGGTACATATAAAAAAAAACAACTTTTAAAATGTTTATCGGTGTGTCTGTTTGTTCCGGCTAATCTCCGAAATGGCTAGACAGATGCTGCCGCGATGTTGCCCTCTCTGCCCACACTCTGTTCTACTCGCGCAATTAATCGCGACGCTCCTCACTAGGTCGCTTGCATTTGCAACACAATAGATGTTGAAACTGCAACAGCGTGCGTGCTATATGCATATTTAGTATAGCTAATTATATCAATGTCATAAAAAATATATACGTCGTCGTCTTTGGCAACAGATATTGTGGCTAACATCTATTCATCGCAACAGAACGACGCTTCCGTAACCAGTGCTCGATTCTTCTCGAAAATATTTAATTCACTCGCGAAATATTGCTAGTCCTTTGACTTGCGCCCAAAACATCGACAGTACAGGGAGCGACGGGCATGGCGAGGAGCATGACGTGCGGCATGACGAGTATTGTGGCCACACTACGTCTCTGCCTCCTTTCCTCGCCACTTCTCATGCCACTCGACGAGTGTGTGGCCGGGGGGATAGTAATAAATTCCACGCGGACGAAGTCGCGGGGTATAGCTAGTGTTAAAATATTCGAACATTCAAACTTGAAGTTTTTTGGAATAATTGTTTTATCAACACCCACAATTTTTTTAATTTACAGGATTGGCCGGATTAGCAGCTGCAGTGGGATATGGCGTTTACTCGTTCAAAAACCGTGGGAAGATGAGCACGAGCGTGTACCTAATGCAGTTTCGTGTCATCTCGCAAGGCATCGCCGTGGGCGCCATTACAGTAGGCATGGCCTACTCTCTTTATAACAACCACTTCAATAAACCTAAAAAGAATGACCTCAGCATAACTGGAAATGTTACACAAAGTTAATGAGCATTAAGGTTTAGATTACTAGTAAGGAATGTTGCATAAATTATTTATTACGGCTTCGTTACGCAGTGGTTTGGCATAAGTTCCGGCACTGAGGACTGCGGGTTCGAATCCCGCACGGAACAAGTATTTGTATAGCTTACAAATAATTGTTTCGGGTCTGGATGTTTTTCCTTGTGCAATGTATATATTATGTAAATGGCTACCACGATGAAAGAAAAAATTTCTAGTGCAGTACTTATTTTTAAGATTGTTAAAATAATTGAACAGTAACTTCCTTACTATTCAAATTATTTATTTTACATTGAATCTTGAATTGACACCTACCTAGAGCATCCTTAAGGGATGTATAGGAGTTGAAGTGGTTGCAGTTCTTGACAACAGAATGTACTTTCCTAAAGCAGTTTATGCTTGAAATTGACTATGAGAAATATGAATGCTGTCACCACAAAAATACACGTCTGTAATAGTATCTATTATATTTAAATTAATATCATCCTCATCAAACACATATAATATCATTTTTTTGCAAGTCATGATGAGCAATAAATTATATTTTGAAACAAATTGTACTATATTGTTACTTGTACGAAAAATATTCCTTGTCACTTATCCCTATAACTCCTTGCCTTATATGGTAAGTACAACATTATAGTGCAGTAACTGTACTAAAGTTTAGTATAGCACAGTAACTTTTGACATACCACCATATTGTTTGGTGGTTGTCGTAAGAGACAGCAGAAAGGAAAGCTAGGAATTGGGCAGTAGACTTCTTATAAAAGAACTAGAAAATACACTGCGGTTACTAACCCCCCTGCCAATCGTGGTAACATTGGCAAAAATCAAGCAATCAACAATTACAGTATTTGTTGAGCAATGGACTTGATAGGCTGTATATGAATGATGAATTCTTTAAAAGATTTAATATTAAATTTATTTATTAACAGTATTTATTGGTATTAAAAATATTTTTAATCTTAAATGTGGTAAGGTTGCACAAATAAGAGCCCACATAATATTTTATAATTTAATCCTATTGTTAAAAAAAATATTAAACACTGCCTTAAATATGGTAAACAAACAACAATCTAAGCGAGCATAATATAGGATTTTGCTCTTAAAGCAAATTTTGACTTAATTTTAATGAAACCTTATTCTTAATTCTTTCCTCAGAACCGTCACTGTACATGAAGTAACTCAGTCTACTATCAAATTTAAACAACAATATATCACCTTTAAATCAGCATATTAAACAATTATATCAAATTAATACTGGTTTTTATAAGTGTAAAACTTCATATAAAATTCAATTTTATTTTATTTCAATCTTAGTTTAAATGGACTGTTAGTAACACTGATTAAGGAAAAATATAAGCAAGTTATAAATGAGAAATTTAACTATGCATTTGAAATCTACGTATTGGAAGAAGGGATCCAAATAATATATGTTGTACTACAGGGAATTTTGCAAGAATTTCCTTTTTATACATCTTAATAAGACCTTGATTTATTTTTGTCCAAGATCCAACAGCACTGATACTCCACAACTGATTAGAGTGCTCAGCAAATGGGCCTGTTTTAACTTCTTTTATATATTTAATGCATGATAAAAACATATATTCATCTGAATATTTATCTATTACTTCATCTTCTAAAAACTTTGAAGGAGGGTATATTTTTGGTTGATCTATAAGTTGTGAACTTCCCCATATAAATGGCACAAATTGGTAATCATCTAGACTCCAGACACCATGGCTTCCTGCTGGCTCCATCCTGTATGTCGTCTGAAGCTTCCGAGCAATGTTAAGATATTTATTGAATATCATAAATACTGTTGCAACATTATCCTCTTGAACAAGACAACCTATTTTGTACAGGCAACATAAAAACATGATAAACGACATCTCATGTCCTGTCCCATAATCAATTCGTGTAGCGTTACCAAAGCTTTCTTCAAGGTACGCTTTTATTTCTGGTATGGCTAAATGAAGATTTTGATCTAATGCGTCTTGAAGGTAATGCGTGGAATTAGTTTTAATTTTGTGAAGCCAGTCTCTAAAAGCAGAATTTCCAAATCTTTGTGGTTGTTCAATTGGTGGGAAATCACTGATCAGTTTATCAACTTTTTCCAGCATGTCCATAATTTTTGTAACATTTTTTGATATCTTATAGTCTACCGACAGTGGCTTCCCTTTGATTGCCTCATTGAGAGTAGCAATGAAGCCAGTATATTCCATATATGCTTCAGATTTCTCCCATATTGTCATGTCTGTGATGGTTTTAACTGCCTTTTCAGGTTCTAAGAAACGATGGTTAGGAGGTAGACGTGTACCTCTTTCATCCCTTGCTCCATCTCCAATAGGATTTTCAATACTCATCTAAAAGACAAAAATCGAGAAGAAAATTAAAAAGTTACAAAAAGTAATGATATCGTTTTTCACGATTATCATAGACAAGTTCATTCTTATAATTCCACAAATTTCCTATGTCTAATCAAAAAATTGCAGAAACTTCCCAATAATTTTAACCACCTTAAAAATCACAATATGCAATCTATAAATCTTACTGTATTATATATATAGTAGTATATAGTAGGTATATTATTACTATGAAGGTCAGTAATGTCAAACGTAGGTTGTATTTTCAATAAGTTAGTAAGTTACAAGTAAAAGAGCTTCATTCATTAAATGTGATATAGTATATACAAACAATGGACAAAATATTAAGAGGCATTATGAGGTATCGCGTTCTAGACCGAGCCATCATGGTAAAACAATTCCAGGAAGTTAGAGATAATCCCGTTGTAAGTATAAACACTTAACTAACCTTAATTCTAAGTATTTATAATGATATAAGTAACGGCTATTATTCTAAGTTCACATTAGTTATTTGCTTCTTTGAAAGACAAGTTGTCTGCGAAGCAGTCAAAATTTAATTTTAATTTTTAGTTGTAAAATAAAAACAAATTTTACTATTGACATTGACAAATGGTCAATTGTTGTTGTTAGGGTTCGTCAATTAAAGCTGGCAAATGTCATAAACCCTGCAGCCTAGTCTGAGACTGACATAAATTTTCTACTTTTTAGTTTTTAGTGCGTTAAGTTCTTTTACGTGGCTTACAATAGATTGACCTGGCAAAAACCGTAGTTATTTTATGAATTATTCGCAAATCCAGAGGATCCCGGCAAGGATAATGGGACAAACTATTTAAGTTATTGCACTGTAATCGGTCTTGATAAGCGTGCGAAGTTTCAAATTAATGATTAGATGAAAATGACATTGAAAAATTCCGTTACATAGATACATACCAAGCTAATAAAAGCGTGTTAAAAACGAGCTAAATGAGCGTCGTAATAACGCGTCTCTTTTAGGTATCACTTAATAAAATATTTGTCTCACATTTGTAATATATACTCAGATTTATTTTTAATTATATCTATCCTGATAAAACTAAATATTTTCTTGAATTCTTCTTGAATTTTAGACTTGTTCAATTAAAGAAGTAGCTTATTGTGTGTTACACACGCGCGTGTGTGTATTAACTGATAGGTAACTATTTCTTAAGGCAACTTTGAAAAATGAATGCCCAGCGATAAGCATATATACATATATATGAATAAAGTGAATGATTTATCCACTTTAATTATGAGATTTTACAGTATTTTAAAAGCAAATTCAACCCAAACCTCCAGTTACTTCGGTGTTTTATTTGTAAGAGTACATTTAAATGAGTCGTGCTAAGCAGAAATATGACTTTCTGTCTACTCTAGCTCTAGTCTCATAATCGCCATCACGATTACTGCCTATTAGTAGTCCTGAAACAAAAATGAGCTACTGTTTTTGCCAATAAAATATACTCTATTCTGACGGTTGTATTACACTATTATTTACTAAGACATTAGGTTTGTTTTACTGCAAAATTACAGAGGCATTCACTCGTTCTACCCTTCTTTGTTTGAACTTTTGAATAATGTAATCCAAAAAGTATATAAATCACTACGACGGGATCCTAATTTTAGACTAACAAAAAAGAAAGATAGAACTCTACGTATGTTTCAAGTGACCTCGAAATCATGTTCAACATAATTATCACAGAATACCTTGTACAGCAAAGTTATCTAGACGACGTCATGGTCATAGAGATAAACTTATACAAATCAACAATTATATTATATTAATGAATATATATTGTACATCTCTTTTCAATTTTCAGCCAAAAGCAATTTTTTACACATGTATGGACAGCAGAATGATTCCCACAAGATTCACAGAAACATGTGTTGGTGACATGTTTGTTGGTTTGTAAATTTTTAGTGATTTAACTATATTAGCTCTTGCATATTGTTATTTCAGCAATGCTATTGATCAAAATCAAGTAAGCTATTGTGTCACGTCAGTGAATTCCAACGTAGATTTATTATGGATATGCCCAATAAATTAGGGAATGTTGAAATTATGATGTGAGCGCCTTTTTACGTTGCATACCTTCATTTTATGTATAATGTATATGTATGTGGCTAGTCAAATATTCTAGTCTCGACGTTATAGATTAAATAGCTCAACTAATTTCGATAACATTTCAAAATAGTTTTAACTTAGCGAAGTCACGTGGTTGTTAAAACCACTTGAAATCAAATTCTAAATTGCTGAAATATTTTTATATCATAAGATTTTAATGAAATATTTTTTGATTATCTTATTGCATTTCAGTGCGTAACGCGGGAAATTTAGTACCCCATTCTGAACATTTTATTGACGAAATGACTAGCTGTGAACCGGCTGGATTAGAGCTCAGCTGCATCATAAATGACATCAGACATGTTATAGTATGTGGGCATAGTGACTGCAAAGCAATGAATCTATTGTATAAACTTAAAAGTAAAGAGGAATCTAGTGTTGTTAGTAATAACTTTTTATTATTATTGTTTTATTTATTTATAAATAATTAAAAAAAAAACATATTAGTATAATATTAGAATAAGATTTTTTTTAAACGAATCTTACGTTATCAATAATAAGAAAACCATGCTACTAAAAATATTTTATAGAAATTCACTAAGATGAAGTGTCTACACACTATACATCTTAGTTATTTCCGTTAAATTACACGCCGCCGTGTAGTATGCCCTATATAGTATATTACCTATGGTTTAGTATCCCTAGGGTTATGTAAGAGGATCTGTCGCCTCTTGGGAAATGAAACAGGAGATGGGCAGCAGCATCTTCCTAATATCAACTCGATAGAATTAAAAATCTCGCTTGGCAAGCGTGGCAACTTTGATCTGGTCTATGGTCCGCTACCTAACTTATTTCGGCCGCGGAGAGAAAGGAGAGTGACGGGTCTTTCTTTTTTTAATATAACATATCAAGATTGAAAGTCTTATTGAAAGTACTTATTGAAAGTCACCTATGCTTATACCATTTAGCAACAGCATGGTAACGATCACCTCATTTCCAGGGGCTATTATTGACTATGTGTTCTTTAATATTATAACCTTTTTAAACAGCTTTTGTTTTATAACAATTTCAAACTTTTTATAGACCGTTCAGATGAATCGTTTACCCATAACGACGAGATTTACCACATTATACTATGGAAAGAACTTCTCCATTAATCTTTGGGGGTCTTTCAAACTGGACTAATGATATATAATTATAGTTTATATAGCCTCAAGTCAATGTTAGCGATGATTTTAATTTTCGCGTTGACCCTGCTGTGTTTCCTAACCCAATGAAGCACAGTAAGGTTATCCTTGTTTTTAAATTGAGCAGTAGAGAAAATCTTACAAATAACCGTCCTATTTCAGAGGTGCCAGCCTTAAGCAAAACTTTTTTTAAATAATTATAAAACAGACGCTTGTTTATTAAAAATAAAATCTGTAATGTCAAGCAATTTGCAAAAGCAAGATCCACAGTGAATGCGGTTATAAATCTAGTATCAGAACAGATTTTTTAAAGTTAATATAGCTACGGTATTTGTGATGCTGCACTTAATATCTTATCGTCATAAATCTCAAACCGGGAACAAAATATAGCTATCAACGTTTTATATCATCGGAACGTCACATAAAAGTGGGTATCTCTCAAGGATCGGCACTGGGCCCTTTTTTATTCTTGGTTTACATAAATCTTCAGTCAGTTAGTCAGCCTGTCTGTCTCTTGTCGTTTATTTTTAAAAACATTATTTACGTACGGAAAAATGCAAATGTATTTATTTGAAATATCTTCTGTAGAATGGATCGCGGTGACACGTCTCGTCACTCTTCTTTCCCAGTAATCCCACTTTGGCTGCGACTGTAAGGTGAGAGTATAACCTTGCCGCCGCCTCAGGTCAACTATATAGGTTTCGCTTTTCATTCTATTAAGCCCAATCCCACTCGAAAATAGAAATCTAAATGCTAGACCACTAAAAATTTATTAAACTGCTTTTAAGCGACGGAGGTAAAATACAATGGGGCTTTAGTGGATGCGGCTGCGACATAATATCCGCCTCCACCCTTACCCACGCAAGATGTGTATTATTATAACATTAACCGTAGTGTGAACTTACGATAAAACTTTAATTAAAATAATTAAATACACAAATGTTGCAAAATTTTTCAGGAACAGAGAAGAATCTCTCCACTAAAATCGTGGCTGTGTACCCATGGACAAACGAGTTTAAAAAAATTTCTTAAAATGGAAGGTGACTTTGATAAGCCTATGTTATTTACTGGCGAAACACCGCAACGAAAATTTGTTGCGTATATAGACCCAGAAAATAAGTTTTGTATAGAAGATAAGTTATCACAGGTTAGTTAACTTCCTTACCTATGCAGTTTCATTAAGCGTTTGGTATTGTATAAATACCATATGCATTACTTAAAGATATAACTTGTGAAACTTTAAACACACCAATTAAACCAAAAAGGCGGTAAATGTAGAAGAAAATAATTCCGTTTATTTTAAGCTCAATAAAGATTTAAATAAACTGAATTCTTATTAACTTATTTAAATATATTTGACATTAAGTTAATGTTTTTTTTAGGTTAATACTCTACAACAATTACAAAATATAGCTTCGTATGGAATGTTAAAAAAACGATTAGAGAAGCACGATCTACATATTCATGCACTGTGGTTTGATATTTATACTGGAGATATATATTATTTTAGCAGGCGTGCTAAGAGGTTCATCATAATAGACGAATCTACTTATGAATGTATATTAGCTGAAATAAGAAGATATTATTCATAGTAGGTTTTATATCATAATTCTTAACAACACGCATTATATTATTAATAAACCTTGGTACTAAGTGAATTAACTAAACCTATAATAAATTGTCTGCTGAAAATATTTTACGATAATTGGGACCAAATTTATATTTAAAACCTACTAATATTATATTTAAAGATACTAAACGGAAGGCGCTTGAAGCTACTGACGTCATCCGATGCAGAATTTAAAAGTGTTACCCTGCGTAGAAATAAAAATAATGTTATATTAATAATAATTAGCATCCACCAAGCGCCTGTCAATTATGGAGATGGCAACAATTATCTCTATTATAGAACAGACCCAGGAGTTTTGGCGGGAAATTGACCGGCGGCGGTTTGCTGCTCCTGTATTATTGTTTAAATAATGGTTTGAAGTGGACTTTGATATGTAAAAGTGTTGCGATTTTGTGTATTAAGTGTCTACGCATGTGAACTATTAGTGGAAACAGTGAAACAAGTGCTCTGATGGTGATGGATTCTCAAGATAAGCTGTTTGTTTGCATAGGCACCTTTAGATACCATCGCCAACTATCAGCTGTCTGCTGGATCAAGTTGCCGCCAAAATCTCCCAAGAACTGCACAATGTGACGCATCAACATATTGTGAAGCAGTATACTATGAAGGAGTGGGGAAATTACAATAAACCGAATAAAAATACTTAAGACTTGGCCTAAAGGTCTAGATACCAGGCCATAAACTCCAAAAAAAAAATAGAACAGACCCATATCCAGTTGTGAACCGTTGTGCTGCTAGGATGAGGAGTGCCCTATAAGATTTAAAACGTACTTTGATAACACTTCCGTGCAACATTTTGAATTAATAGTTATTTTATATACTTATATATAACAATGTGATGAGGAGTTACTAAACATTATTGGTATGCAATATCGCAAAGTATGTCCAAACAATAAACCTTTTAGAATCTACCCATTATTTTAGTTTCTAACGACTATAATATGTTTATATTCAGATTAATATATTTTTACATTTCCTTTACAAGTGTTACAACGAAGTCTCTAGAAAGAAACTATTATAAAATATGATATATTATATGACATCATAATAATTATGGAGTATAATATTTGTATTTTTTTAAGATATAATGTGTATAATTAGTTGGTAAGGTAATTATAATAACTGAGGCTTGTATCTCGAATATTTTGTAAGCAATTTTCTACACTGATTTTGTAAAATTTTAAATAATATTTTTTTCTTTAAATTCTTTTTATTTCTTCATTTCTGTCCATATTGGAGGTGAACAATCCGATTTTTTTATCCATATGTCGTTAGTCAAAGAACAATATTTGAATTTTAAATAAAACGTGCTGAAAGCTTCCCTTAAAACAAATATATGTTTAGGAATTTAAAATGTAGTAATATTTATTTATTATGGTTAGTAATCTTTTTATACAAAAATTAATATTTGTTTTTTCGTATTTTATGGGCTGCCTTACCGTTCATCAGAATGCGCTAAAACTTTGTTATCTTATTGCTTGCACGATTATAGTCATAATACAATTAACTTAAGTGAAAGAACGTTTCGGTAATGAGGGACTTTTTTTCCACCAGGGCACATATTTGACAGATTTCATAGCACGGGAAGTTAATTTGTTACAAAAGTATTGAGATTAATGTTTCTT
This sequence comes from Parnassius mnemosyne, assembly GCA_963668995.1. Classification (NCBI taxonomy): domain Eukaryota; kingdom Metazoa; phylum Arthropoda; class Insecta; order Lepidoptera; family Papilionidae; genus Parnassius; species Parnassius mnemosyne. The sequence continues at coordinate 40,609,893 of CAVLGL010000115.1, read as the reverse complement.
TCTGAAATATTAGTTACATTTTGTATTAATTAGATTAGAAATGGATAAATCAAATTATGGATATTCCTAAAAGTACTTTATGATTTTGATAATTGGTAACAATTTGTGGGAAAATGAGTTATTCAATGGATGCCACAACGACGCAAAAGTTCAATGAATATGAAATACATTTTGTAGTAGCATGAACTGGTACTTTTCCTTCATTAATGTTTAGTTGCTGTTTTGAAAATGTGGATTCGTCTTTAATGTGTTTCCGCACATGTTTCAAAGGTACGATCCTTTGAGACAAGCATTTAGATTATCAGCTAGTGTTGATGTAGGTATCACTGCAAGAGTTTGTCGAAAGTTGCCAGAAAATAAAATAAGAGCCACCGAACTGTTATGTATTTGATCGTAAGTATTTAAAGAGTTTGATCAAGCGCTTCAAGTGATTTCTTATGTGCCATGGTGCATTCGTTCCACCTTGCATATTTATAGAACGTTAGCCATGCCACAAAACTTAGATATGTTACATATTGGAGTTTCCGAGAAATGCATCTAATAATGTAGTTGCAATACCTGATGAAGCAAGAGCCAAAGCAATTCCATTTTAAAATCGAATATGAGCCAATGGCAAATTAATGAGGAACGTTTTTTCAATGGTGCCAGACGCATCAAGGAAGAACAGGCCACCTTTGACATTTGACACGGATTTGTAATTATGTTGTAGGCCCATTTTTGTTCTGCAAGCAAAAGTTTTCGTTTGCTTCCACAAATCCGCGCACATCATCATCAAAAGTGCTATTTTGGCAGAAAAAAACATCGACGAATAAATCCATTATATTAAAGATACAAACGGAACCACGCGTCTTATGCATGGGCGTCTAGCGGCGTTTCAGGAGCATAACTAAATATCTATACCTACCTACGCTAAAAGTTTTATCATTGTATCTTGGGAATATAATCCGAAGCTCCGCTCAGCCTCTTGGGGAAAATAGCGTGATGTTATGAAAATTGTACTAGTGTGACCGTGAGGTGTGGGTGGTTAAGTAAGATTGTACATTATTTGGTCGATACATAGATACTTAGTTGGGTTCATAATGGCATAAATTTCTTCTCTCTTTAAACATTCAAGAAAAATATAAAAAATTGAGATATATATTATATACCAAAATCATGCAAATTATCATATATTAACAATGTGACATTTTTCTTTGCAAAATTTCACTTTTGTGAGCTTACTAATCAGTTTTGCTATGTCGGTTACTCTGATTTTTCTGTGGATAGTCTCATAAGATTATCATGCAAAGAAACCCCAAGCATAGCCCTCTCCATAGCTCGCTGAGTGACCTTGAGCGTCCTCATACGGTCAGCAGTGAAGGACTACGCCTCAGATTCATAAGACATCGCTGGCATCACGCACTGGTTGTACAATTGTTGTAGGTACTCCCCTTGTTGCCTCAGCCAGTATCGGAATCCTCGGCGTCGACATATCGAGTAGCGTGCAGTTTCGTGGTCACTTGGAAGAGAAGGCCAAATTGGCCTCTAAAAAGCTTGGCGTGCTCAGCAGAGCGGGACAGTATTTCATGCCGGCTCAACGCCTGCAACTTTACAAGGCGCAGGTTCGGCCTCACATGGAATACTGTTCCCATCTCTGGGCTGGGGCTCCCCAGTGCCAGCTTCTTCCACTTGACCGCATCCAGCGCAGAGCGGCTCGAATCGTCGACGACCGAGTCCTTTCTGATCGGCTCGACTCATTGGCACTGCGAAGAGATGTTGCATCTCTTAGCATTTTCTTTCGCATTTAACATGGGGAGTGCTCTGAGGAATTGTTCGGATTAATCCCAGCCGCCAAATTTCACGAACGCACATCGCGGCAGAACTCCCGATAGCATCCACACCATCTGGATGATTGGCGGTCCACCACTGTGCGATTTAGAAGATGTTTTCTTCCTCGCACAACTTCCTTGTGGAATAGTTTACCACCAGCGATTTTTCCGGACCGATATGACTTAGGGACCTTGAAGAAAAGAGCCTGAAGTGATGTGGGGAGATTCTTAATAAATTACTCACCAATCACTTTTTATAAAAGTTTATTATAAGCAGAAGAGTTCACACAATTAAATATTTCATATATGCTATAGTTCACAGTTACAATAATTCACGTATACAATTGTTCACAAATAGAATAGTTCACATATATAATACTGTTTATAATTTAGCACAAAGCATAGCAGAGAAGTTATTAGCATGAGAAGGAAGAAATACCATTCAAAGCAAAACGCCAAAACAAAACAAAAGCCGGGCGCAAGCGTCATACGTCTAATCGTCACAGATTATTAATTTTTGATTGTTTATTTTTCTTTTTCAGATTAATGACGCCACATCACTCCCCCCCAGAGACCATCTATGATGGGCGATAATCAGGATCAGGTAATTTAACTCTGCGTCCTGAGCGTGTACAACTTTTCTCATACTCTTCTTTTTTCTTTGCAGGTGGTGTTCGACATGCTAAAGCGTCAGAGGGTATATAGGCAGGTTTTATTCTATCTATTGAGACCGTTTGTTCTTTGCCTTTCATGAGTAATTTGTAAATCTTGTCTCCTCTATCCAGCACTTTGAAGGGACCGGAGTACGCTGGTTGCAGTGAACCTTTTACAGAGTCATCCCTGACATAAACGTGAGTCGCATTTGGTAAGTCTTTAAAGATAAATACTTTTTTACTACCGTGACGTGTCCCAGGTGATGGACGAATATTGTTCATTATCAGCCGTAAGCGTGATAAGAAATCCGTTATGTCTGTGCTACTTTCGCTGTTGTTAGAATGCAGAAATTCTCCTGGTAACCTAAGTGATTCACCATAAAGTAACTCAGCGGGTGATGCTTGAAGGTCTTGTTTCAATGCATTTCTCATACCCAGTAATACTAATGGCAATGATTCTGTCCATCGTTGATTATTGTGACATACAATAGCGGCTTTCAGATGTCTGTGCATCCTTTCTACCATACCGTTGCACGCTGGGTGGTAAGATGTAGTTCGCTTATGCTGAAATCCGATTAGATTGGATAGATGTTTAAATAAGGAACATTCGAATTGTCTTCCTCGATCTGTGATGATTTCAGCAGGGCACCCAAAACGCGAGATCCAGCCATTAAGAACTGCTTTTGCAACAGTTTCAGCAGTGATATCTGATAAGGGTATTGCCTCAGGCCATCTGGTAAATCTATCAACTGTTGTAAGACAATAGCGATATCCATCTGATACAGGTAAAGGTCCAATGATGTCTATATGGACGTATTGGAATCTGGCAGGTGGTAATTTGTATGTGCCTAAAGGTGCGGAGACATGACGTGTTATTTTTGCACGCTGGCAGGGATGACACGTTTTCGACCATTCACGACAGTCTCTCTTTACTCCTGGCCAAACGTAGCGTTCTGTTATCATCTTTGTTGTAGCTTTGACCCCAGGATGGCTCAGCGAATGTAAACTGTCAAAGACTTGCTTCCTTAAGTTTTGAGGTACGTAAGGCCTTTGATTTCCAGTTCCATCATCACAATATAGGTCTGTCTTCGTGCCAGGTATTGGTACCTTAACTAATCGAAGTGATGTCCCACCTTTCAGAATTTCTTTCAGTTCCGAATCCACGTCCTGCATTTTGGCTAAGGTAACTAGATTAATAGGCTGAGCTAATTCTTCCACTCTTGAAAGCGTATCAGCCACTATGTTATCTTTTCCAGAGATGTGTTGGATGTCGGTGGTGAACTGTGATATAAAATCGAGATGACGATACTGGCGGGGTGAGCACTTATCTTTTCTGATGTGAAATGCATAACAGATTGGTTTGTGATCAGTAAAAACAGTAAAATGTCTTGCTTCAAGCATGTGTCTAAAGTATTTCACTGACTCGTATATAGCAAGAAGCTCCCTGTCGTATGGCGAGTATTTCTGTTGGGCTGGTTTCAGTTTCTTAGAGAAGAATGCAAGTGGCTACCATGATCCATTCTTTACTTGCTGCAAGGCGGCACCGATTGCCTTATCTGAGGCGTCGGTTACCAAACCTAATCTTGCGTTTAGATCTGGATGTGCCAAGAATGCTGCTTGACAGAGGCTAGTTTTGCACTGCTCAAAAGCATGTAGGGCTTCTCCCGATATATCCACGGAACGTGATCCTTTTACGGACCCCGTCAGCAAAGAGTTTAATGGTGCCTGAATTTCAGCAGCTCTTTTGATAAATCGGCGATAAAAGTTTAGCATCCCTAGAAAACGCCGAAGTTCTCGTACGGTTTTCGGAGTGGGGAAGTCTTTGATGGCTTGAACCTTACTGTCTAAAGGGTTAACACCGTTGGCTGAGACGTGATACCCTAGAAAGGTGATTTCTTTCTTACCAAATTCACATTTGCTCGTGTTGATGACCATACCAAATTCCTTAAGTTTTTCAAAGATTTGGCGAAGGTGATCAAGATGGCTGTCTTCGTCCTGGGAAAATATTAGAAAATCATCCAGGTACACGAAGCAAAAATCAAGTCCTCGTGTTATCTCGTCTACAAACCTTTGAAAGGTTTGGCTCGCATTTTTTAAGCCATAACTCATGTATGGAAATTCGAACATACCAAATGGTGTGGTGATGGCTGTCTTCGGAATATCATCTGGGTTAACTGGTATCTGGTTGTACGCTTTCACCAGCCTACTCGTCTTCAATTTTGCTTTCAAGTCATTATCATTCATCATTCACTCTGCGAGAAGATGGGTACTGATTTGACTTAAAAGTTACCAATGTTTGTTGATGTTTCTGAAAATAAATTATAATGTTATCTCAATTACTAAATTAACTAATTAAGTATTTATATCTTGTTAATTAATCCTCCTTAAAACCCACTTGCGTGCAAGAATCAAACTTTTTTTTCAAAAGTCAACTACATCTGCACGCGGTGCAATCTATGGAGTGACGGATTAAGTTCTGGCAATTAACTGCTGGCAGAAATTTTTTCAAATTATACAGAATTAATGGAAAGGGTAAATGAGTTATGAACATACTTCACAAGGAATGTTTGTATTCAGTTGGCGCGTTCTAGGCCAAGCTTAAGTCTTTTTACGTGAACGAGGAAGAAAATAAAGGTAACTTTAGCGTGTGTTATGGACTGGACATTTGCAATTTTCGTTTTTAAATATCTCCCCTATATTAAATTAAATTTTTGGTAGATATATTCGGAATTATTTTTTTATTTTACTGAAAGACTGTATGCTCTTATACTTTTGCTTATTCTTACTATTAAGACTGCATATCAATGTCTAACTGACATTTGTTTTGAGTTGACATAATTGGGGATTTTTCCAATTTCAAGGCAAGGCGTTCAAGGTTGATTGTTGTGTGATGCAATATGTGACAATTTTTGTTAAATATTATATAATTAAATATCCTCTTTCATTATAAATAGTAAGGTAATTACACTTTCTTTATCGAATTTTACTAATAATACTAGTAGTTTTTTCAATATTGGTATGCTATTAATAATAGTTTTTGTAACAAATTACAAGATTTCCATATTTTTAAACGTTCTTAATCATTTTAAAATGTTGAATTGTAACTATTTCAGAATGTTATCATTAAATATCATTTCAAATTTTTATCTCTTAATATTTCAGATTGTATCATTTAATCATGGCTAACTCACAACCAATATTTGATTACCGCGATGAATCTCAAGCGGACAAACTGGCCAGAAAATCTAAAGATTCACCATTTATGATTATTGGTAAATATTAAACAATCTAGTCTCATATTACCTAAGATTTTTTTACTTACACATCTTGCTTGTATAGTTGTGTAAGGATATTTTAAAATGAATCAAATGAATCTCCTGTTACTTATTGTTAAAACATAGCTTTAACAATAAGTAACAGGAGATTGGCAGCAGAGTATGTGACTCAAAATAATTAAAAATGGCAGTTACCAACCTATTTGCCAAAAGTGGCAACTTTGACAGAATCCTCTCTATGAGGCGATCTATGAGTAGATGCGTATATATTTATATATAGAGCAGTGGGCTTCTATAGGCTGTAATAGATGTATGGATGATTAAATTCAGGAGTTTAGCTCATTTTAAATGAAACTAATTTTTAAAGATTTTATCGTGTTTCATTTAACTTTTTAATTTCCGACGTTTCGGGTGCTTGGAGTTCTGAGGTGTTTGACGTCCCAATGTCATAGTTAGCTCGGCTACCTTCAGTTTTTGAATATTAATTTTTGGTCCGATCTATTTCATTTAATATGGAGTCTTCGCGTAAATATAAGAAATCATAAAGTTTAGCTCATTGTTTTTTTTTCATTTCTTCCACTACTTTGACATAGTAATGTAAATTATAAGTTCCTTGTTAATTTTCGATTACTTTGTTAATCTTTCTAGTTTTATTAGAGCATGCTATCAGCATATTCTGATTTCCAAATTATTAGGATATCCATTGATTATAAAATCCAGATATTTTTAGTTTTATAACCGGATAAAACAAATAACTATCCGTATTACTTCTTATAATAGCATATTATGTTATTTTTAAAATTTTATTATGTCTAACATACAAGATTTCAGACTGCATTTTAATAATATGCTTATATTATTAAAATGCAATCTGAAATCTTGTATGTTATTCACAATTGTAATATGGTTTATCATCATTGGGCAGATAATTCCATCCATCATAGTAGATAGGTATTTTTTTTATTATTATCTTTTTAAATTATTTTATAAGAAAAACTAATAACCACCTGAGTCAAAGTTCACAGGTCAAGCAAATAATGATGAGTATATAAACACCTATATGAATACTCACGAGCATTCCTTTGACTCGTCCTAAAAAACCGACATCAAGTGTAGAACAGGCGAATACTCGGGTTGATTAGAGAGAACACCCGAACAAGGCGTTTACATGTTCCTACACCTGTGCTCAGGGTGGTATCTAAACGTTGCATAACGCAGTGGCGCTCATTTAAATTTATGTAACAACGACGCGCGCGGGATCTTACGTCGGGTAGCTGTTGTGCGGCCCGTTGCTCGGATCTGTCGATTGTGCCGCGTGTAGCGGGCAGTCCCTTTAATTTTGAAGAAAAGAAACGGTCACGTTCGCGCCGATTAATGCAGCGAACGCGCTTGACAACTATTTCTCAAAGAAAAATACTAATGACTAAAATTTTGTGACATTTTGGGCAACCAAAGCACATTGGTATTTGGACCCTTTTTACTGGAAACGAGGCAATCTATCTTAGTCCCCAGGGGTGACAACGCATCTGCATTTTGATTTTTAGGCCCAGACTCCACCGAAGCGGAGATGTGCGGAGATTTACGAAGTGGATACAAGAAGAGATGTTTTTACCGAGCGGAGATGTGTACTGGCTAGAGCGGAACTGAGCTGCGTGCGGCGAACGTTGGATGTTGAGATAACGCTTAGTTTAGCAAAAGACGTTTCAGTTATGTCAATACACAAAAAATGCACGCCGCTCGCGTCTCTTCTCTGTGCGCACTGTCGCCAGCTAGCGAGACACAGCTCATATCTCTGCTTTGTACCGCCGCCTAACTCAATCTCGACGAGGAATAGCTCACATCTCCATTTTGGTCGCGCCATACAAATATGATGTATCCACTCAGTGGTATTCCACTGCAGCAGAGTGAAGACGAGATATGTGAATAACGAAATTCTATTGCTTGTTTAATACACATCTCTTCTCCTCTCATCTCGTCTCCGCTTTGGTGGAATCGGCCTTAATCTACAATAGATGGAGATGTCTATGGGCCACGCCATCAACTTACATCCACTTACACACATCCACTTATCAGGTGGACTGTGTGCTCGTTTGTCACTCTTATTCTATATAATAAGAACAGCATGTTATATCATATAACTTGTTACACGCGAATTTCGCTCAACGCTACTACCTCTAGTACATTGAGATTAGAGTTCATTAATCCTCCTCTCCCTTCCTCAATTAAATGAGATATGGTGAGATTTTCATCTCCGTTAAATGCGGTGTAAGAATATCAACAACCCCATATTGTCCAGTAAGAGGAGTTTTAAATAAGTAACTATGAAGTAAAACAGATTACCTTGTAGCACTTTTTATTCACCTTATAAACGAATCTTTTTATTCACCTTATAAATCACAATAATTATATTATACTTAATGTAGATGATAACAACTACTAGCAGAGCGACTTGCTTGCACACGACTGAAGTGAACTGAACTGAACTAAGATACCTCTGGCAATTTAATTTATAGTGTACAGCGCTGGTTACAACTACCCACTAATCTTATTATTTTTACCTATGTTACTCTATGGTTTTATAATTTATTAAATCTGAAACATATCTATATTTAATAATCATTTATGTTTAATAATTTATTAAATAGGTGTCGATGATTTCAAATCCACTCGTAACATTCGGCCATCCTGAGTCGTACGCGTCCCGCGGCGCTCATTATATTCACCATTTTGCCTCTGAAAGGAGAAAAGAAAATTGAGCAGTAAATTGTACCATTTCCAAAAAGAAATCATGTAGATGAGATTTATTTTGTTTTATTACAAGTCATTAATAAAGGTTTATACTATTAATATACCTAGTTGTTTACCTAATAGTTCTTGTACATTGGCCATCTGGGGCTGGTTAACTTAGCCATCCTAGTGTTTCAACAATTCTGGATTTATTAATTTAGCTGTCCTTGTATTATACCTATTATGGACTTGGTCACTTAGCTGTCCGGGACCTAAAACTCTATTATGGACTTGGTCACTTAGCTGTCCCCTTGTTTTAACTATTATGGACTTGTTCACTTAGCTATCCCTTATTTTAATTGTTATGGACTTGTTCACATAGCTGTCCCTCACTTTTAACTATTATGGATTTGTTCACTTAGCTATCCCTTGTTTTAATTGTTATGGACTTGTTCACATAGCTGTCCCTTACTTAACTATTATAGACTTGTTCACCTAGCTGTCCCTCTTTTAATTGTTATGGACTTGTTCACATAGCTGTCCCACACTTTTAACTATTATGGACTTGTTCACATAGCTGTCCTATTATTTTAATTATTGTTAGACTTAGCTATATCTGTACTTTAGCTGCTTTGTAAATATTTATTTAGAGTTATTATATCAAATTAAACCAACAGACTTAAACAATATGTTTTATTTAAAACAATATTTTAGTTGACAACTTTATAACAAAACAATTTATAACAACTCAATTTTAAATAATAAGGCAAAAATAATTAAGAAATAATAAATGGTTTCTTTTAATATTATTCTAGAAATTAATTAGATACACGCATTTCCAACAAAGGCAGTAGACATGCTTAACTTTCTAAGAGGTCTATCAGATCATCCCTGTCTACTTCACGGTCGCTAGATGAACTGTCATCATCTGATAGTGTTGATTTATATGGTCGTAGACTCTCACCGCTGACTACGGCACTGAACCTTCTATAACCTTTCATACCCATAATACTACTTATTTTATAACGATCGAGTGATTGCTCGGCCCTACACACTTTATATGGACCTGTGTATGAACTATTAAGCTTTTTGGTGACTTTAGCAGTTGTATCTCTAGACACACCCCCTTTCCATAAAACCAAATCTCCTATTTTATACTTTCGGCATTTTTTGTGCTTACGATCAAATCTACTTTTCATTAAGGTCATATTCCTGTCAATACGAAATTTAGCATCTTTTCTTCTAGTTTGTAAGTTTTGTTGTTGAGAATCATAATCTTGGGGAAATTCTTTAGGAAAACATGGGAAACGTGAATTGTCGTGGCCAAACATTAAACTAAAAGGTGTATGTCCCGTAGTAGAATTAGGGGTATTATTAATTCCCCAGACTACATCTGACAATTTGTTATCCCATGTACATTCACTGTCAGAAATTGTATTTAAGCCATTTAGTAAAGTACGGTTTACACGCTCCACTTGACCATTGGAACGAGGGCATGCTATAGCATTTAAAATGTGTTTAAATTGTAACTCAATGGAGAAAAGTTTAAAATAGCGGCTAGTAAATGCCTTGCCTCTGTCTGTAATAATTCTTTTTGGATTACCGAATTGGGACAGTATGTCTTTCAGCAGCCTTATGGTCTCTATGGAGCTGCAGTTCTTAGCTGCCCTTGCGAAAACAAACTTGTTAAATGCATCAATAACGACAAGAATATAAGTATTACCTTTACGAGTTTTTATGAAAGGACCCAGATGATCTGCGTGTATGGTATGCATGGGACAAGCTGCTTTGTCTATCGGGTGTAGTTCACCCTCTAGTTTGCCATGGTTGCCCTTACCGAAGGCGCATTGTAAGCAAGCGTTGATGTACTTACGTATGAACCGTGTCATGCCCGTAAACCAAAATTGTGCTTTGATGGTCTTCTCGCATTTTTCGAAACCCGGATGCCCTATCTGATCGTGAAGTTTTTGCAACAACCCATATTTGGCCAATTTAGGAATAACAAATCTCTCTCCACCAATAGTTTTTCTAAATAGCAGGTTATCTTTAACTACATAGTTAGCTATTAAGTCTGGATTAATGCTTTGTTCGCGGAATTGTGCGAGAATATTTTGAATACCTTCATCTTGCATTTGCAGTGTTTTTAACCAATCATCGTTATCTATCATGAGAACAAAATTCGAGGATGGGTTCCTACTCAGGACATCAACATGCTTCATACGTTCGCCTGGCCGGTACTCTATTTCTAGGTCAAAATCTTGGATAGTTAGCCACCATCGGGCTATACGCGGAATCAAATCCTTTTTAACTAACGTAGTGCGCAGAGCCGCACAATCCGTAACTACCTTTACGGGTATGCCTGTAAGGTATATACGAAAACGTTTAAGGGATTCTACAACAGCTAGAGTCTCCAATTCATAGCTATGATAACATCTTTCTTCATTCGTCGTGACTCTACTAAAAAATGCGATTGGTTTTAAGTTACCATCTCTTTGGTGTTGGATGAGCACTCCGCCTAAGCCGAGTTTACTTGCATCGGTATGGAGTTCTGTTTTAGCATCCTTGTCGTATAGGCCTAAAACTGGTCTTTCTATTAATCGTTGCTTTAGTGTACGAAATGCTTGTTCCTGCTGGGAATCCCAATGCCACTCTATATCCTTTTTAGTGAGTTCAGTTAAGGGTTGTGCTATTTGTGCAAAGTTTCTTATAAATTTTCTAAAATAAGACGTTAATCCAATAAACTGCCTGACTTCGTGTACATTTCGGGGCCGACGATATTCAGCTACGCAGTTAATTTTAGCTCGACCTGGCTGTATTGTACCGGCAGAGATTTCATGGCCCAAATAATTAGTGGTATTTTTAAGAAATGAACACTTTTTTAAATTCAATTTTAGATTGGCTTTTTCAAGTAACCCCAAGACTTGTTCCAAAAGTTCTAATCCCCTTTTTACTGAAATAGTTGGAATCATAACATCATCTAAATATAGAGCTATTTCGTGAGATACTTCCCCTAAAGTTACTTGGATTAGTCGCGCAAATACAGCTGGTGCATTGGATAATCCAAAAGGCATTTTTAAAAACTCATAAAGGCCTGATTGGGTGATAAACGCGGTTTTTCTTATGGACTCATCATCAATTGGTACTTGGTAGTATCCCTGAGCGAGGTCTAGTGTTGTAAAATAGGATTTACCCGATAGACGGGTAACTTGGTCTTCAATGTGAGGTAGGGGATATCGATCCTTAATAGTATTAGCATTCAACGCCCTATAATCGACACAAAGCCTATAATCCCCTCCTTTTTTCTTGACTAGGACAACAGGACTAGCATACTCCGATGTGGATTTTCTTATAATTCCTGCTTCCAAGAGTTCATTTATTTTGCCGTTCATTATTTCATTTTTCTTATGCGAAACTCTGTACGGTTTACGATACACAGGTTGGTTAGAAATAGTTTTTATGTGTAACTTAATTAAGTTAGTACATCCTAAATCTTTCGTATCTCTGGCAAATGAATGGGCATACCTATTCAATAATTGTAGCAATACATTTATTTCCCTATGATTTAACTCACCCGCATCGATATCGGACAATTTAATTTCGGACTTATTGGTGACTTGGTCTATAATAAGAGTATTGGTTTCAAAGCTATTATTTTTTTGTTTTAAAATCTCTGCTCTAGCTACGAGTTTATTAGCAGGCCATGATATAGTTTCATTCCCAACATTTAGGACCTTTAAATATGACATACTGGAATTAATAATGGCTTCTGGAATATAATACGATAACCCACCTAGCTGAAAACATACTGCATGTGTTAGGAATGCGTGCTCGTTTTTGTCAGTATTACTGTCACAGTCGACACTTACGCTAATGTATGCATAGGTTCGGCTAGGTATAGTGACGTCTAGTTTTGTAAAGACTGGAAATTTTGAAACATATTCAATTATGTTAAAACTGTTTTTTATCAAGACATCTCCTAAAGTGAAGGTTGGAACAAATTTTACGAGATTCGACGTCGTAACTAAGCTCACATTTTCTTGATTTATCATTGATTGTCCGATTATTAAGTCTATATCTGGTAGCTTGCAATCGGTTAACTCTACATCTCCTACCAAAAATAAATCATCAACATTTACAATAATTTGGCAAGTACCTAGCGAATATGAACAGGCTCCTCCAAAACCCTTCATTACAATAACTGAGGCCCGAGTTTTAAGTTTCATTTTTTGGGCTTGTGTAATAGTAAGTATGCTAAGCTTACTTCCAGTATCTATATAGGCCATCAATTTGATACCATTAACGATGACTCTTTTTTTATAAATATGTGGGTATTTATTAAGCGTAACGTGTAATACGTCACTAACCTTATAAGCCTGTTGTTGCATGGGACCAACTCCAGAGTTGGCTGCAGTTCCAGTAGCATACCAGCATGCAGCAGTTGCATGCCCTAGACGCTGACACACATCACAGCGCTGCTGGCAGTCCTTCCTTTCATGTCCTGGTCGTCGACACACATAGCAGATCTTGGGAACAAGTTGACGGCGACCCGAAGTAATTTGTGTATTTTTCCTCCAGATAGAATTGCGTGGTGTAAACGCGGACGTCTCCGAGCGTTTAAAGTTTTCAAGCGATGACAGATAACCGAAGTAAACTTGTTCTGGCGTTTCACAATTGTAGGCTTTAGCATTAGCTCTCAATTCATGTGGTAAACCTCGAATAATGCAGGAGATTGCATGTTCACCATTAATGTTGCATTTTTTGAGAAGTGATAACTTTTCATGATAATATTTAGTCATTGTCTCATAGTCACTTTTTGACCTTGCCAGCATTGTTTCTAGTCTGTCTACGTAGTCGGTAGATCGAGGAAACGCAGTTTGAAGTGCTTCCTTCCACCCGTCCCAAGTAAGAGCATAATCGTCAAGGTCATCATACCACTCCCGAGCAGATCCAGCAAGGCGTAACTGCATTATAAATGCGATCCTTGCAATTCCATCCGTATATGTCACCCAACTGGTCAATTTTATGAAGCCATCCAGTAACGTTACTGGTTTGGTCGTCTGGGCAGAATTTGGGTATAACTTCCGCGTCTATCGGAGACACACGACGTCTTTTGGTGAGCATTGAAGTTCTTTTTTTTTGAAAAAAAATTTCGTCATCTTCATCTTCTTCTGAGGTTGTAGTGTCGCCGTATCTTCGCTTACATTCTCCTAGTCCTCCAATATACGGTCCGGACATAGTTAGTACGATCCCACTTCTGAAGTTTTAAATAAGTAACTATGAAGTAAAACAGATTACCTTGTAGCACTTTTTATTCACCTTATAAACGAATCTTTTTATTCACCTTATAAATCACAATAATTATATTATACTTAATGTAGATGATAACAACTACTAGCAGAGCGACTTGCTTGCACACGACCGAAGTGAACTGAACTGAACTGAACTAAGATACCTCTGGCAATTTAATTTATAGTGTATAGCGCTGGTTGGAGTTTTGGCGGGAAATTGACCGGCGGCGGTTTGCTGCTCCTGTATTATTGTTTAAATAATGGTTTGAAGTGGACTTTTAGATACCATCGCCAACTATCAGCTGTCTGCTGGACCAAGTTGCCGCCAAAATCTCCCAAGAACTGCACAATGTGACGCATCAACATATTGTGAAGCAGTATACTATGAAGGAGTGGGGAAATTACAATAAACCGAATAAAAATACTTAAGACTTGACCTAAAGGTCTAGATACCAGGCCATAAACTCCAAAAAAAAAATACAGCGCTGGTTACAACTACCCACTAATCTTATTATTTTTACCTATGTTACTCTATGGTTTTATAATTTATTAAATCTGAAACATATCTATATTTAATAATCATTTATGTTTAATAATTTATTAAATAGGTGTCGATGATTTCAAATCCACTCGTAACATTAGACAGGAAAATAAACTAGGAGATGCACATAAGTATCTTCTTGTTAAGAACTAAATAATTAGTCCCGGTCTTCCTGGGTACTATGGCATCAACAGCAATGGTAGCTGCCCTACTATTACCGCATTCAAACAGGGGTGCTAAAATCTCCGATGGTGGTCCGTATGTCACGAACCCCAAGGACAGACGAGAAAATTCTGGAGGTGGAAGAAGATATAGACAAGTTGCGCTGGGATATTATAAAATTACCTTATGTTCTACGAGGGGACACGTAATCCTCAATTTTGGCTACGTGTTCTATCACTGGGCGGGGATCATCTGTTTCAAAGAGGTGTCAGATTTACCGTCCACAAATGTATCGTTAAGAACGTTGTAAAAGATTGGGATTTTCTACAAGGGATGCGTACCTTATATTCAGAATCACCAAACGGTATTCGTTGAAGGTCATAGAGGTTTACGCATCAACCTCGGCACATCCCAACGAGGTAGAGATATATAAGAATACAGCATTCCTTCAAAAGTCATTGTACGGTGTTAATCGGAGACTTCACGCAAAACTAGGCACAAGAGATGAAGGTGAGCTGAAGGTAGGGAAATTCGGAATAGGGCAACGGCACGTTAAGGTCAACAGCTGACTAACTTCGTGTAAAAGGGGGGACTCTATATGATGAATTCTTCTGAGGACCTGGTCAAGCCCCGACGGTTCAAAAAAATTAGATTGATTTCATAAGGACGGAAAAACTGCGACTGTTCAGTGATATTTGTGATCGCAAGGGTTTAAACTGATTGAAATCACCGAATGGTAAGAGGCACACTGAGACTTCATGAAGTCAAATTACAAATTCATTTTCTTTGCCTAGAAGATTGTAATAATAGGTTGGGGAAAAAGTTTCTACGTATTTTGTTTGTATAAAATTGAAGAAAAATCTCTTTGGTTAAAATGTTTGTACCTGGCTGGTTTTAGTATTAATTAATACATATTATAAGACAAAAAGAAAAAGGAAAAAACACTTTCCTCTGCCATTTTTTACTTGTTTTTCTGTCCGCTAAAATGAGTGAATCTAACGAAGATTTTTAATTTGAAATCACAAAAAGGAAATTTGATACATTCTGGAAGTTTCATTACAATAATTTAAAATTAAAAATTTTGTACAACCGACTTCAATATAAATTATTAAGAATAACTCAAAAAGTATTGGACAGACCTTGCACAAATTTATATGGACCACATGAGAAGTATCAGCTTTCAAATAAAAAAAGAATCATCGAAATCGGTTCACCCAGTAAAAAGTTACGCGGTAACACACAAAAAACATACAGTCAAGTTGAGTACCGTCTCCTTTTTGAAATCTGTAGAAAAAGAGAAAAATGTGACTCAAGCCGCGAAAAAAATTGTGACGTTTATGGACCTAATGCAGTGTCAGTAAGATTAGCACAAAAACGTTTCAATCATATTCAGTCCGGGAATTTCGATGTCAGATGCAGCTCGCTCTGGTCGCCCTAATACGGATAAAGTCGATGCCATTATTTAAGAAGTGGCGCAAGATCGGCATATTAGTAGTTACGACATTGCCGAGGAATTAAGGATTTGACCCATTTGAAAAAGTCTGGCTATACAAAAAACCTCGATATTTGGGTACCACACGAGCTCACTGAAAGAAATCTAGTGAATCTTGTACTCATTTGCGATTCTCTATTGATTACATAAAGAAACCGAACCATTTTTGAAAAGATTGATCACTGGTGAGAAATAGTGGATCACCTACGACAAGAACGTGTAAAAAAGATCATGGTCAAATAAGTAAATAAGATATCGTAGTCAAGCTCCACATACTGTAGCGAAACCGGGATTAACACACAATAAGGTGATGTTGTGTGTATGGTGGTATTGGAAGGGTATCGTTTATTATGAGCCTTGACCGCCGGGCAAAACCTTCAATTCGGATCTCTACTGCCAACAACTAATGAGACTCAAGCAAGAAATTGAGAAAAAAACACGGCCGGAATTGATCAACAGAAAAGGAGTGACCTTTTATCATGATAACGCCAGACCACACACATTTTGGCCGCTCAGCAAAAATTCAGAGAGCTTGGTTGGGTGTTAATGAATCCACCGTATAGTCCTGACCTTGCATCCTGAATTTGCACCTGTTTCGGTCTCTTCAGAATTCTTTGTGTAGTGTTAGGTAACATTGAGAGGGGACTGTCAAAACTACTTGTCGCATTTTTTGATCAAAAATTCCAAGATTGCTACAGCAACGGGATTATGTCCCTATCTACAAGATGGCAACAAGTTATCGCACTAAATGGCACAACATATATTGTAATTAAATGTAATTGAACTTTGAAAAAAAAATATGTCTTGAATTTGTATATAAAATACGAAGAAAATTTTTCCCCAAACTATTACAATTGACGATGTAAATGATAAACTCGTGAAAACTGTCCAAACGGTCGGAGCTAAAATCTGAGAAACCCAAGACTTAGTTTACACGGTTAGAAGGGAGATGAAGCTGCAGTTTCAGGAAATATGACAGCTTCCTGTCATCTGAACAGACATATCTCCAAATGAATGTGGCGAGACTTACGCAGCTTTATAATATATCACTTACTTGAAGAAGCGATTGAGTCTCTTATCTTTCTCCAGTCTTCCCAATGATCTGTCTGCTTGAAAGAGCCAACAGTTGAAGTAGAAGTCCGGCTGTGGTAATGTCGTTTCCGCGATACGTAAAATTTTGAAAACCGGTGCCTAGTCCTTCAGAATCGCGCTTAAATTTTGTCATTCATGGTGGTACTACACCGGAGGAGTGAAGCACAAATGTGGTCTTGTCAAAGGACTTTCGACTTTCTTAAAGAAGAAAGTCGAAGACGCTCTATTGCGATATATATATATATATATAACCGCTTTCCCATCTAAGCCGCGACTGCGTGCTGTTTTCGAGACTCATTACGAATCGTCTCGCACGCAGACTTTATAACTTCCAAATCCCCGAACAAGCCGGTTTCCGAAAAGGCTTTAATACCCTAGACTACATACATACATACATACCCTTCGGTACAAAAGACTAAACAAAAGAGTACAATCTGTCACTCTGTCTTGCGTATGTGTACTATGAGAAAGCCATAGATTCCGTCGAAATTTGGGCGGTGCTATTATATACTCCATCGGTGCCAAGTTAGACTGTCGGTATATTGAAGTGCTGAAGGGTTTGTTTAATAGGGCTGCGGTGACTATCTGAGTACAGTACCATAGCACGAAAATTATCCAAATGCATTAAAACGGGTGATGTCATATTCCAGAAACTCTTCACAGCTGCATTTAATGACGTTTTTAAGCCATGGAACTGGTGAGGATATGATACAGGGTGGCCCATAAGTCTCTTGAAATGTAAAAAAATAATTAAAAAAAAACTAATGACATTATGAAAAAGGTTTTCATTTTGTCATAATCCTTATAAAATGGGAATTATTTTTTGAAAATTACATCATCTAAATGTAATCCGTTACGATCGCGGCACTCCTGTAAGCGACGTTTAAAATTATCCATCACTGCGTGGCAAGTAAGCTCTGTAATGTTTGCCATTTCTCTTTGGATATTTTCTTTCAGGACGTCAATTGTCCGCGGGTTGGTTTCGTACACTTTAGTCTTAAGATAACCCCATAAGAAAAAGTCCATTGGGGTCAGATCTGGACTACGTGGTGGCCAAGGAATATCTCCTCTTCGAGAGATCACTTTATTAGGGAAAAGTTGACGGACGACCGGCATAGCGACGTTAGAGGTATGGGCAGTTGCTCCATCTTGTTGAAACCAGGTCCGCGTATTGAAGCCTGGAAAATTCTGCAACTCTGGTGTAAAAAAGTCCTGGATCATAGCTACATACCGTTGTGAAGTAACAGTAAGCGCGCGGCCTCTGCCGTCCTCAAAAAAGTAAGGGCCTATAATGCCATGCGCTGACATAGTCGCCCAAACTGTCACTTTAGGGCTATGTAAGGGCTTTTGATGTTTGCGATTTGGATTTTCGCAACTCCAGTAGCGACAATTTTGCTTATTGACATGGCCGTTGATGTGAAAGTGAGCCTCATCAGAGAATAATACGTTATTAAACGAAGTAAAGCGGTTCAACATTTCATTTGCGAAATTTAGTCTGTGGATAGTGTCAGTATCTTTTAATTCCTGTACTAACTGAATCTTGTACGGGTGAAGATGTAAATCTTTCTTTAAAATTCGCTGTAACGATGTTCTGGGTAAGTTTAATGCACTGGAACGCTTACGAGTAGACTGGGTAGGATTTTCACGAATTGAGTGTTTCACTACATCGATGTTTTCTTCCGTCCGTGATGTCCTTGGTCGACCTGACCGTTGTTTATCCAACGTCGAACCACTCTCTTCGAACTTAATAACCCAGTTCTTAATCGTTTGAACACTTGGAATGTCTTTAAAGTTGCGTAAATTCCGATATTCTCGAAATTTACGCCGCGCAATGGTAGCCGAATCATTGTTTCGATAAAACTCGCGCACACAAAATGCACGGTCCGCACCGGTGAAACGCTCCATGGCGACTGAATTCCCAGAAACCGTCGGTACTCCCCCCGCACCGCGCGCGCCACTCATGCGCGCCTTTTGTATTTTATTCGAAATTTACATTTCTAACGACTTATGGGCCACCTGGTATTAAAATTAATGGCGAGTACATCACTCATCTTAGAATTTCCGACAATATGATCCTTATGACAGAATCGCTGCAGGACCGCAGCACTATGCTCAACGATCTCAATTATTGTCCCCAACGAATAGGATCTAAAATTAACATGGACAAAACAAAGGTCAAAAAATGTGTAACGTGTAAGTCATACCTATGTTTAGTTGAGAGCATTACGCTCGTAGTTCTTGACGTGTATGTTTACCTAGGACAAACTACTCACTAGGTAAATCTAACTTCGTGAGGTCAATCGACGGATTCTATTCGGCTGTGCAGCGTTCGGAAGACAACGACACATCTGTGCTGCTACCGTGTGTCGCCAGTAATGTCTTATAAATCTGACACGTCTTCACGTCTGCTGGTCGTAAGCTCAAGAATTGCTCTGCGTAATAGACTTCGAAATGAGGTTATATATAATACTAGTTGGCCAGGCAGACGTTGTTCTGCCCTTTTCGACGACCCTTCATATAAAAAATCCTTAAATCCGTAATAAAAAATATTGAGTGTCACTTATCAGGATAAAAATTATCCTATCTCTCAAGTTAGACCAAAGTGCACAGAGTATGCAAAATTTCATTGAAATCAGTAGTTTAGGAGTTCATCGCGGACAAACAACGTGACCCGTAATTTTTATATATAAAGATTATGCCACTAAAAGTAAATGTAACAAAAACACCAAATAATAAGTAAGCATGAATTATCTTTATAGTGGCATAATATTAATCAAGCTATTTTTATTTATTTCCAAAAATAAAAGAAATACTTCGAGGAAAACGTTTTATGGACACCGAGGAAGCAGTGGCTGTGTTTCAAAATGCCATCCAAGAGACCCCTAAGGACGAGTGGGCAAAGTGCTTTTCTCAGTGGTTCCATCGGATGCAGCAATGTATTGATGTAAATGGACACTATTTTGAAAAGATATAATAAAACTAATAACTTGCTAGTTTGTTCAGTTCATGATTTTCTAAGAACTTTCAGTGTCACCCTCGTATATGAATTATGGGGATGAAAATATATCTTAAAACTGATATCATATAATTACAAACTTATAAGAAATACAAGTTTTCTTAATTCTATATGCTTTTGTTACAGGTATCATAGGGCTACTAGGTGTTTGCGGGTTTGGAGCCTATAAATTTAAAACGAGAGGTGAAATGAGCACAAGTGTATTTCTAATGCAACTTCGTGTAGCTGCCCAGGGCACAGTTGTGTCAGCACTAACCTTAGGTTTAGCTTATTCATTAGCCAAAAAACATTTATTTAATGATGAAAAAAAAGATTAATAACAGTTATGTTGTTTCTCTAGGAAAAATTCTTAAATCAGAATCGATAGCTTAATTTGGCTACCTCATAAATAATCTCACAAAATCATAAATTATTTCTTAAAAAAAGGAAACATGAACTAATAATATAGTTTATTTTTGTAGTATTATTTAAAAAATGACTATTTAATTATTAGGGTCTGTAATTATTTTATGTGTATTAATTTAGTTAAATAGGAGCTAAGCTCTGCTTCTGTGATCACTAGTGTAAACCATGGAGTGTAGACTCCATAATAAAAACTAAAAAAAATATGTTTTATTTTCTTCATAATTGAGCCTTAGAGGACTGGTTTATGATATTTGTGATGTAAATGCCACATGCATTATAATTTATAACATATTTATTCTTAAGAATTAAAAAATCATTAAAGCATTCATGATATAAGTAGAAAGTTTTTTTTATTTCACACAATTAACCGGTTCAGTGCGGGTGACACGCCAGGCGTGCCATCGATTACTTTTGTGTGGCGTATGACACGCGAGTCGTGTCTTTTTTTAAATCGTTATAACTCGCTCAAATTGCTTTTTTGGAAAATTTATCTAGAACAAAATATTCGTTCTGAAAAAAAAAGGTTGTCAACCCTTAAAAATTTGAAATTTTTAGGGGTTGACAACCTTTTTTTAACGTGTACATGGTACTATTTTTACTTTGTGGGTTTTTCATGTTATGGAAAAATTGTCTAATAAGTAACAAATAATAGCACTCATTGCGATCGCTCACAAACTCAAATTGTAAACAAATTTCTGGAAAACAAGTCTCCTGTTAAAAAAAACAATGCGTTTGTCTTATTGTTTAATTTTGCTTAAAATGGTTGAACTGCCGTCTTATTACTATCATATGGCCGAATAGACCTACGAAGTACCATGTGCTCTTGTGATATGGTATAAGGTTTATTTTTGCTTGAAACATTTCGAAACCGTTCATGCATAAAAAAAGTTCGCTACTAAATAGTCTTTTGTGAATCCGCCGCCGTATAGCGCCGGCGTTTTTTTCCTTTTGAAAACACTTGTTTTGCTATTCTTACTAATTAGACGTTTTCAGATCGACTTTACTTTTACATTTGTATAACATTAAATAATATTTAACATTTGATAATATCAATGAATGATATACCTTTTTTTTTTCAAATTAAGGTTCTTCATTGTTTGATATTTACAAATGTTATTATTAGGTGAAAATTTAATTTAATAAACACCAAGGTTTCCAGAGTGATTTAGCTGTACCTACTTATATAAATGATTTTTTTATAACAACAAAAATAGTACAAAAGGTTTGTAATCTCTTCATAAAAAAGTCACTTTCTCTCAATTTCAAAGAAAACGCGTTTAAAAACACGTAGTTACCCACTAAAAACAAATATCCTTCCATTTGTAACTTATGTTTGATGTCAAATAAACTTAATTAGGTCTAAACAAGTAAATAAAGCATAAAAAAGAACATTACTTTTACACATGGCGGATGGCACAATAGGCGTGTCATTTTTGTCTGTGGCGCTTGACACGCCCGGTGTGTCATGAAATATTTGTTCGCCGCCACAGCTAAAAGTTGTCGAAAATTGGTGCCGCAACGAATCGGTTAAGTTTTAATTGATCGTTAAGTTTGAAGCCGACATAACACGGAATATTATTAACTTGTGGAAAAGCTATAATTTCTTGTAGAACCAACGGACGTGCGACGTAATAATAATACCTTTGATATCGATGACGAAGTGCCAATATCTCATATCTTAAATATGAAAGTTTTACAGGAAGCGAAAAAAACTTCTCATAATTTTATTTTAATTTTAATTTTGATTTTATTTGATAAATTCACTTTATTTTTGAATGTAAATACGGCCTGTTAATTGTTTTTTCCTGTAAAACCAGTATTTACTAAAATATTTATACATAGGAGGTATTGGTTTTTGTTTAATTACATTTTGGTAAATCGAGAGGATAATAGGAGCAAATAATAAAAGTAAAATAATTTAAATACGTAGCTTTTTATTACAAATGAAAGAAAATTTACAAAAAAATATACCTATTTCAAGTGTTTTTAATGTCTTGGTGTTCTAAAGTGCTTATTTGGATATTATTATATGGATAAAACAAGAAAAAAATTAGTACATAGGTTTTTTTCAAAGTTCAATTACATTTAATTACAATACGAGGGCTGCACTAAAAGTATCGGGAATGAAATATTTCCACTGTTCCTGTCATATTAAAATCTTTTTAATTGAAAAGTCCTTGGTTTTTTAAAATTGAATACCATTTATTTTAATTTAAAAAAAGATTCTCGGTCTTGTCACAAGGTTTTGTCAAACTTGTTTAGCCGTTGAGAAAATGGAATTGATTCGAGAAAATTCAAGAGCGATGATTTATTATGACTCGAAGTGGTTTAACACAAAAACAGTGTGTTGACCGGATGATTTCTCCATTTGGTGATGAAGCCCCATCCAAAACCACAATTTATCGCTGGTTTGCTGAATTTCAACGTGGACGTGTCAAGCTCAGTGATGATCCCCGTCAAGGTCGTCCAAAAACTGCAGTCACCCAAGAAAACGTTGATGCTGTGCGTAAGGTGATTGAGGAAGATCGACATGTGACATACCGCGAAATTCAGGCAACTTTAGGCAACGAAAACCAGTGACGAGTTTGGGTGTTCGAAAATGAGTTAAAGCCAACAAAAATTGTTCGTTCACGGAGTGTTGCAAAAAAAATGGTGGCCACGTTGTCTCCAAAACCGGCCATGTTATGACTATTCCTCTTGAGGGACAAAGAACAGTTAATGCAGAATGGTATGCTAGCATTTGTTTGCCACAGGTCGTTTCTGAACTCCGTAAAGAGAACTGCAACCGCCGCATCATCCTCCATCACGACAATGCGAGTTCTCACACCGCACACAGAACAAAAGAGCTTTTAGAGCAAGAAAACATAAAATTATTAGACCATCCGCCGTACCATCCCGACCTAAGCCTTAATGATTTCTATACTTTCCCTAAAATCTATACATATAATAAAACTGTAAATAGCAGATGTCTGTACATTTTATATTTTTGTAATAAAAGTGATTGAGGGGTACTAAAAATAAGTAATTAAATACATTTCTACCATTTTTAGAATTTTCTGTCTGTCTGTCTGTCTGTCTGTTTGTTTGTTAACGTATCACGTTTAAAGTACTAATTTATATCATAAGAATTGTTAAGGAAATTCTAAAGTGTACCTTCGGGTTACATTTAGTCTTTATTTCATTAAAATCGGTTCATTCCATCAAAAGTTATGATAAATATTCTGAAGTATGGGTAGGGAATTTGCTCAACGGTGGCTTTGTTGAGTCATCAAGTTGATGTTAGCAGCGCCATCTCTCTTTAATTAAATATATACATATAATAAAAATGATGATGACTGTTGTGTCTCTTTCTGTACATTGTATATATATTTTGGTGACTAAAATCATTATGGGGAACTAAAAATAATTAAATAAGTACATTTTTATAATTTTTAGAATTGTCTGTCTGTCTGTTTGTCTGTTTTTATATGAATGCATCACGTCTAAAGTAAACATCTTTTTTTTTTCAAAGAAATCGTTAAGAAAATCATAAAGCGTATCTTCAAGTTACATTTAATCTTTGTTTTATTAAAATTGGTTAATTCTATCGAAAGTAATGATTATTATTTTAAAATGTAGGTTCGAATTTGTTCAATGGCGCCATAAAAATCTCAGAAATAGTAATAAAAAGATTTGTGTGTAAAAAAAAACGTTCCATAATAATTAATATATTTATACTTAAAACATAAAAAGAGATTTAAAAAAGGATGTTTTCTCACACAAAGGACGTAATAGATGGAGTTGTACAAATTACAAACTTTCTGATTTGCTGTGTTGAGATTTTTCGCCGATGAATCGTATTGAGACTTACTGAAGAAATTTGTATCTATCGAAGCCATACAACGGAACCCGAACAAAAATAACAAAATTGCAACGAAATGTCGTGATATTTTATTTATAATATACGCAAAATCAGTACTGCTATTTTAGCGCTTTGGGAACTAGATTTAGCGCTTTTTTGGAATGTATAGCGCGCATTTCGAAATTTTAGCACCTAGCACTTAATCCAGCGCTTTTTGGTGTATTTAGCACACATTTCAAAATTGTAGCGACTAGCGGGTTATTAACTCTTTTATAGCAGCACTGTTAGTCCACATTACCGATAATAATAATAATGACCTTTATTATTTTTTTTCCCACAAATAGTACATTGCAGTTATCTTTTTCAAACATATTTTTTCCACAAAACAAAGAGCATGGGAGACGAGTCCAAACTAGGATACCCTGTGCTATGGATCTCCCGGCTTCCCCTTTAGGATGATCAACTTGATTTTTTTATCGACAACTATAAGCGGGGAAATCCTCTTCATTAAAGTTTTCGTTCATGGTTTTGGCAACGCATTTATTTTGCTTTATTCAGTTTTAGTCAGTTGTTTAGAGCACAGCTAGGTTAAAAGTTACTTAAAGTAGTACTAACTACTGTTGACAGCAATTGCCATAATTATAAGTCGATGTCCTGCGAAGTATTGATACATCAAAAAATATTGCCAGAAAAAAACTTAATGTTGTTTTCTTTATTATGATTATTATGATTTCTTTAGTATTTTCTTGAATTATAAATTATAATAAAAAACACAAACTTTGTTTGTAGTTAATTTAGCGCGAAATCTAGGGCTTTTTTAAAGCGCTGTTTTCATGAAATCTAGCGCTTTTTGTGTTGTCCTAGCGCTGAATGAGTTTTTTTGATCTGGCTGCACTGCCAAAAAACCCTCTATTAAGAAGTAACTTTCCTTTCAGTTTTAAGCGCGTTCAGTTCCCAGTTACAGTCAGCGTGTGTTATGCGATGACCGTAAATAAAGCGCAAGCTCAAAATTTACGCGTTGTAAGAGTGGACCTCAGTACTGACTGTTTTGCACATGGCCCCAACTCTATGTTGCTTTTTCCCGCGTTAGTAGCCCCCGTAACCTTTTTGTGTACACCCCGTCTAAGTCTACTTCTAACGTCGTGTACACCGAAGCTCTATCATAAACTACTTAGAACTTTGATGATAATGATTTATTTGTTACCACTTATTGATACAGTAATGATATAAATTGTTTAATATTCTCTTACCTAAACGACAAATTCTTTATGTAAAATCTATATACGCGAGCTACGCCGCGGGCACAGCTAGTAAAGAATAAATTGCGTGGACAGAGATTTTCATCACCTGAAGAAGCTGTGGACGCCTACAAAACGGCCATTTTGGAGACCCCGACTTCCGAATGGAATGGTTGCTTCAATGATTGGTTCCATCGTATGGAAAAATATGTCAAATTTCGCGGAGAATACTTCGAAAAGCTATAAATACATTTTTAAATAGTAATGTTGTGTCACTTCCTTGATTCCCGAAATTTTCAGTGCCGCCCTCGTATAACTTTACGACAACAAGAATGAACTTCTAGCAACTCAGACATTTTCATGAACGAAACTTTAAATTATGGAAAATTAGGTTCTTATCGCCTATAAATAAAAAATAAACAAGATCATCATCATCATCATTATTACAGCCCTTCACAAGCCCACTGCTGAACATAGGCCTCCCCCAAGTAATGCCACAAAGCACGGTTCCTGCATGTCTTACCAGGTCGTCACTCCATCTAGTGGGGGGACACCCTACACATCGTCCGCCGGTATGAGGCTGCCACCCGAGAACCTTTTTTCCCCATCGGTTGTCGATTCTTCGAGCTATATGGCCGGCCCATTGCCACTTCAGCTTACTAATCCGTTGGGCTATGTCGGTCACTCTGGTTCTATTGCGGATATCCTCATTTCTAAGTTTATCACGCAGAGAAACTCCGAGCATAGACCTCCCCTTAGCTCGCTGAGTGACCTTGAGCTTTCTCATCCGGCCAGCAGTGAAGGACCACGTCTCTGTTCTATAACTCATCACTGGCAACACGCACTGGTTGTAAAGTCTCGTTTTTAAGTTTTGAGGTATCTCTGATGATGTGCCGTAATTTCCCGAACGCTGCCCAACCGAGTTGAATCCGTCGATTGACCTCTCGGTCGAAGTTGGACTTACCTAGTCGGACTATTTGTCCCAGGTACACATACTCGTCAACAACTTCGTGCTTAGTGCTTCCAAAACTACCGGCATAGGTGTGACATGGACATTAAACATGATCTTTGTTTTGTCCATGTTCATCTTAAGACCTATCCGTTGGGAGACACTATTGAGGTCATTGAGCATAGTGCTTAGGTCCTCCAGCGATTCTGTCTTAAGGACTATATCGTCGGCAAATCGAAGGTGAGTGATGTACTCGCCATTGATGTTAATACCGTATCCTTTCCAGTCTAGAAGCTTGAAAACGTCTTGCAATGCAGCGGTGAAGAGTTTCGGGGATATAACGTCACCCTGTCTTACACCTCTCTGCAATTGGATAGGTGTCGTACTCTGGTTCTGTACTCGGATAGCCATCGTAGCCCTACTGTACAAGCACTTCAGCACTTCAATATACCGACAGTCAACTTGGCGCCGCTGAAGGGACTGCAGCACCGCCCAAATTTTGACGGAACCAAAGGCTTTCTTATTGTACGCATACGCCAGACATAGTGGCAAATTGTACTCCTCGGACTTCTGTACAATTTGATGAAGGGTATGTATGTGGTCTATTGTGCCTTTTCGGAAACCGGCTTGTTCGGGAGGCTGGAAGTCGTCAAGTTTGGCCCCAGAGACGATTTGTAATGACTCTCGAAAACAGCACGTAGACGCGGCTCAGAAGGGAAATCGGTCTGTAGTTCTTCAAGAGAGCGTTGTCACCTTTCTTGAAGAACAAGACCACCGTACTTCTGCTCCACGCCTCCGGTGTAATGCCACCATGGAGGACGGAATTAAAGAGCTTCTGAAGGACTTTTTCAGAAGCTCCGCTGTAATTCCATCCTCGCCTGGGGCCTTGCCGTTTTTAAGTTGCTGGAGAGCCATTCTAATCTCGCTCAGACTGACGTCCGTGACATCATCGGAATACAACATCAACCTGGTACAATATAAAGTTCTTAATAGCAATGAGATCAAAAATTACCAATAAACTTTTTGTTGCGGACGGCGAAGGAGGCCGCCGCCCCGTCGCCCCTTCATACCCCGTTGCGCCCCGCGCACCCCGCACACCGGCAGCAGATCACGGGATGTCGCCGACCAATCAGCGCGTGGCATCGCCTTACGACGCTACTCGCATACCGAGACGCTCTCTTGCGGGATATAAGAAGGGCGTTTTGGTCTGTGTGGGGTTCATTTCGGAAGCGGCACTCGAAGACAACAAAAGAAGAAACCTCAAGAGAGGAAACCTCAAGAAGAGTGAAGACTCCCCTCTCTGTATATACATATGTAGTTTATTAGTGCCGCATTTGTAAATAGTTGAATACAGTATAGTTCTACAGTACCATCTTTTCTTTGAGCAGTCCCCTAGCGTAGTAATTAGTCAGTCATACAGTCCATTTGCAACAATTAAATTAATACAGTCCACTACAATCCCTTATATTCTTGGTCCATCGCCGCCGGATAGAAGCCAGAAGAAAGAAGATAATTATAGAAGAAAGAAGATCATTATAGAAGATCTTCAAGGAAGAAAGAAGTACGTCGACGAAGAGAGAAGATCGTCGGTACTAATTCCTTCCCCGTTTCTTATTACGTCTACGTCATATACGTCTATTGTCTGTTTCCAGACAATTTTCTTGTTTCTTAACCGCGTTTACGCGGCCAGGTGGTTGCTCCCTAACGGTGCTAAACTGTGACCTTCTGGTAACGCCCTTGCGGCGGGAATGGCGTACAATACGTGCGTCTTTTTGAAGACGGTCGGAGGTCGCAACGTGGGACATCATCATGCGGAAGACAAGAAGCCAGAAGACACGGAACGACGACGAAACGCCGGTAGGAATGCGGATATTCGAGGAAGCATCCGCGTCCCCGTTCGATTATCTCGCGTTGGCACAAGCGCCCTCCGTCGCGCCGCAGCCCCCGCACGCGCCCGCATCTATGCCCGCGCCCGCGCCCGCGCCGCCGCGCCTCGCTATGTCCGTGTCCACAACCGATCGCTTGGGAGAGATTAGCACATCCGCGCCGCGTACAGAGACGCTCGCCGCGATTATAGAAGATCTTCCGATTACAGAGACTAGTTCGATAGTGCGAACCGTCGCGCCTGTAGCAGACGTTGTACATAGGCCCGCGCCCCGTCGGTCCGTTTAGTTCGTTCAGCCCGGTCGACAGCTAGCGCAATAGCAAAGTTAAAACAAATCGAGTATAATACCGCGGAGGAACTAGCTGCAATTAGAAGGAAGCAATTGCAAATCGAAGATCTCATCAAGAAGAAATACGCTAGGGACATCGCTCAACTGCAAGAAGAAACGGATAGGGAAAGTTTAAACGATGACGAATTAGTGGAAAATAGGGTACGAGTTGATAGGTGGTTAGAGAACGTGGAGACTGTGCAGGGGGAGCCGCCCTACCGCCCGTCTCAGCCCGCGCCCCGCATCGAGATAGAGCAGGCCCCGCCGAGTAGGGGAACCGGTTACGACCACGCTGAAGATGCCCAGGGGAGGTTGGTTGCGAATGATGTTCAACCGCGCCACGTAGGTACGATACAGAGGGACAATGGAGTCGCCGTAGAAATGAACCAGGTGGATCGCCGTGTACGGGTTACGTCGCCGTCGCGCGTCCAACGCCGCACTCTATCGCCTATATCTTTCAGAGTATCTGCGAATTGTACGATGAACGCCACTTACATAAGATATTTTATTTAAAAATCTTTTTTGGATTCTTTCTATACGCTGAATATTGTTTTGATAAGACGGGTACCATACGACTGAACAATAATCAACATGACTGCGAACCAGTGCAAAATAGAGAACTTTTAACGCTAAAACCGACTTAAAATCTTTGGTGTTTCTGAAAATAAAAGCTAACATTCTTAATGATTTGTGTATGGTATTGTTAATGTGGTTAGTAAATCGCATCTGAGTGTCAATAGCAATGCCCAAGTCCTTCACTTCATCTACTTTCGCTAAATCTACACCATTTATATTGTAACTACTATTATATTTGTTAAATTTTCGAGAGAATTTAATGTGATAGCATTTATTTGTATTGAGAGACATTTTATTTTGCCGGCACCATTCTGTAATTCTATCTATATCCTCTTGAAGTTGAATTTGGTCTGTGTCATTATTCACAATTTTGGATATCTTTAGGTCATCTGCGTATAATTCAAATTCGGAGTTACGGATACAGTGCTTAATATCATCGATAAACATAATAAAAAGTAATGGGCCAAGGTGCGAGCCTTGTGGAACTCCAGACGTTGGGATAATTTCTCTAGAAACAAAACCGCTAATGACTACTCTTTGTGTTCGATCTGTGAGATATGAAGCAAACCAATCTAATAAGCATCCATGTATGCCAAATAATGTGTGCAGTTTGTTGATTAGAACTGAATGATTTACTGTGTCAAACGCTTTACTAAAGTCATTATAAATACAATCTACTTCATTCCCTGAGCTCATTCTAGTAAGTGTTCTGTCAACAAATGTAATAAGATTGGATGTAGTAGAGCGATTTTTAAAAAATCCGTGTTGTTGATCAGCTATAATATGTTTTATATGCCAAGTCAAATAAGGACAAATTAACGATTCAAAAACTTTACCTAAAACTGGAAGAATACTAATAGGTCTGTAGTTGCAGATATTACTTTTATCGCCTGATTTATGTAATGGTATAATTATTGCATCCTTCCAACGTTTCGGAAATATACCTTCAGATAATGATCTATTAAAAATAATATGTAAAGGTATCGTGAGCTCCACTGCGCATTCCTTCAGAAACAAGGGGTGAATCCCATCACTTCCGGCGCCCTTAGTAATATCTAGAGCCTTTAAGCACTTCTCAATACTGTCATTATTTAAATAAAGATTCCCCATGGAGAAAGCAGACTTTGGTATTTCCATTTTGTTTATATGTAAACTAATATCAATAGGTTTATATACTAATTCAAAATTTTCTGCAAACAGGTCGGAAATTTTTTCTCCATTATTAGCTTCTTTGTCTCCAAATTTCATATTAGACGGTATACAACCATTATTCTTACGTTTATTTTTTATATGAGTCCAAAAGTACTTGGGGTCTTTAATCACGCTGTCAAAAACATTTTCAATGTATCTGTCATAAAATTTTTTGATTAATGTTTTAGTCCTAACTTTTAAGATATTGTATTCAAATTTATCTAAATCATTCCTGTACTTTTTAAACTTTTGACGAGATTTTTCCTTTTCTCGTAATAGTTTTATGAGGTTTGTTGTATACCATGGAGGATATGATTTTTTGTTTTGTATGCGACATGGAACAAATTCAGTGATAACTTTTTTTATAATAGAGTAAAACTTCGATACAACTTCATCAACAGTCGAACAGTTTTGGAACTCCGAAGTCCAGTTAAGGTCAGATAAACGGGCTCGTATACTATCATAATTCGCTAAAAAAAACTTGTATTTAGGAGTTTGTCTTGGAGAGAGCATTTTTGCTTTACATAAAACTAAGTCTACTTCAATTGGGGGATGATATTTGTCTATTCGAGAAATTATACTGTTTGATTTTTTAACGGAAATATCACAGATTGTGTTACTCAGCACGAGGTCGAGAATTTTGCCCTGGTGATTAGAGATCTGACTATATTGCTTTAGATCATAACTAGACAAAAAGTCTACGAATTCATAACCGAAGATATTATCGAAATTGCTGGGTTTAAGCGATGAATCTGCATTAGAAGGAGTCCAAACAATGTCACGCAGATTAAAATCTCCGAAAATAAGAATATCATTGCATGTATTATTAATGACATTACCAGCATTTTCAGTAAAATGCTTGAGATGAGTTTGATTTAGAGGAGAACGTAAGTAAACTGAACAAACATAGATTCTATAGTTACCCAGCTCTAGGGTTACCCATAAATCTTCATAACGAGATTCAAAATTTTGGTTTCTATAAGCACTAATTGACTTTTTCACAGCGATAGCAACACCACCTCCATCATTATTCTCATTAAAAGTGTTGGATGATCTGTCCCCCCTAAATACTTGATACCTACTATCGAAAATTTCACTATCAAATATACTATCGTTAAGCCAAGTCTCTGTTAATACGATTAAATCGAAATTGTTAGCGCTAACTTCCAAAAAGACATCAGGTAATTTAGTCCGCATACCGCGGATGTTTTGGTAATAAATGTTAAGAGTGAATTTTAAAACTAAAAACAATGACCGTTGCTAAAAATATATAAAATCTAATTTAAAGATTTCAAAGTAAACTGGTGTAATATCACTTTTGCTGGATGTTCATCGTCTTTTCTAACAAAAATTCTTCCATTTCTTATCCATACATATTTGTAATTATTCTCTTTCGCCCAGATTCTCGTTGCAGCATGCAGTGATTTATTAGCTTGGGTGAGATGTTCACTGATGTAGACGGCTGATTCAACATCACCAAAGCCTAAAAGTTTGGTGTTCAATTTTGCTTTGGGATGAGACTTGTTATATTTGTATACAGCTGCAAGTAAGTTGTCGCGTTTTAATTTACTGACAAATCTGCATATAACTGTTTTGGGTACTTTTGAGGCTGGGTTTTGTTTTTGAACTCTATTACAGGCAACAATGTCAGTTTCTGTAAGAGGAAAACTAACTACTTTACTGATTTGCATAAGAGTGTTAACTAAGTTTTCTTGTCTGTGCTCTGGTAGACAATGAATTTCTATATTATTTTGCCTCGAGTCCTGCTCTATAACAGACAACCTCGATTCCAAATCATTGACTTTGCGCTGCAATAAGTTGTTCTCTAGCTGGATTGTTTTATTCATTTCCACACAGGCCTCAACATTATTTTTCATTTCTTCAAATTTATTATTCAAAAAGCTTAAAGAATCTTCACAGCTGCGTAATTCCTTTCTTAATATGGAAAACTCTTCGCTTATTGCTGCTCGTACAATATCTCTTATTTCTTCATTTATTTTTATTTTTTTTTATTTTTATGTTATGGAAAACCAACAGCTTACAAATCTTAAGTAAATAACATGTTAAATTTACAAAAAAAAAGCCAATAACAGGTTCTCACTAATAGAAATACAGTAACTTAATCGATTTCGTTGTTTAAAGGACATAGCACAAATATGAGCAACAAAAATGGAGTCTAATTTAAATGTACACCATGCATAAATTTAATAAGTGAAACAAACAACAATAGCCACAAAAGAAAAGAAAAGAGAAAACAGGACGAAACACACAATATAATTTTTCTTAAAATAAATAAAATTATGACTTAAAAAATTCTCGACTTAATGCCCGCCTTGCCGATATATAGCTAGTATTAAACAAATCAAAATCATGCTTTTTGCATAAATTATTAAAATTGTTAATAGCCCGATACATGAAAGTATTTCTTCCATAATTAGTTGATGAAGCTGGTAAGTAGAGTAATGCATTCGTTCTAAGGTTCACTACAGGCGTTCTCAGTGATATTTGTGATAGCAAATCAGAACAGTCAACATTGCCAGAACAGATTTTCAATAAAAATACAGTGTCAGCAATCTCCCGACGCTTTATCAGAGGTAGCAGATGATGGTGTTTGCATAAGGATAAGTAGTCTTCTGATCGGTAGTTTCTATTGGTACGATAGCAAAGATATCGTATAAATTTACGTTGGATATTTTCAATCCGTGAAATGTATGTATGATACATCGGGTTCCAAATCTGTGAAGCATATTCAAGCGTACTGCGGACGTAAGTACAGTACAAGATTTTAATTGTTTTAATATTATTAAACTCCTTTGCAGTACGCATGACAAAACCTAACGCCTTAGATGCCCTAGTTATGATATTGTCAACGTGGGTGTTGAATAATAACTTAGAGTCGTGGAAAATCCCTAGATCACGTACAACAGGTTCTTTTTGTAACTTCTGGCCTTTAAGGTGATAGCCGAAATTAATTAAGTTTCGCTTGCGTGAATATGTAATAAGGGTACATTTTGTTGGGTTTAGATCAAGCTTATTGATATTACAGTATTCTTCCAATCTTAGTAGATCTCGCTGCAGTAATTCAGCATCATTCTGAGATGAGATTGTGGAAAATATTTTCATATCATCAGCAAAACACAGTAGGTGTGATGATTTAAAACAGGTTTCAATATCGTTGACAAATATAAGAAACAGCAACGGCCCCATCAAGGACCCCTGTGGCACACCACTCGGTATTGACACCCAACCTGATATGTAATTGTTAACAACTACAGCCTGCGAGCGATTGTCGATATAAGAGGAGAACCACCGCAGTAGATCTCCACAGATACCAACATACTGAAGCTTTTTTAAAAGCAAATTATGTTCAATCCGGTCGAAAGCCTTACTGTAATCTGTATAAATAACGTCAACTTGATGACCATCATCCATGGCTTTAGTCGAGAAAGAATTGAGGAGCACCAAGTTGGAAACGGTAGATCTACCCTTGAAGAAACCATGTTGAGACTGGCTTATGCTTTGTTTTAGTAACGGATATACCTGCTCATAAATCAACTTTTCAAAGACTTTGGAAATGATGCACAACTTAGAAATTGGCCTATAATTAGCGACATCGGTCCTAAGACCCTTCTTGTGCACAGGGGTGATATATGCACGCTTCCAAATATCAGGAACTGAGCATTCATGCAACGATTTGCGAAATAGCAAACTTATTGGTAGTGTTAACGTCTCTGCACAATTAATAAGAAAAATGACTGGTAGGTTATCAGGTCCGGCGGATTTTGATGGATCTAGATCTTTCAATAACCGATACACGTGCTTAACGTTAATTTCTATATTTGAAATATTTGCAGTCGATTTTGATGTTACATTAGAAATATTTGGAGTTGATTGAGCGACCGGGTATAAGAAATTTGACTTGAAATAAGTTGCAAACGCGTCACTAATAGACTGCCCTGTGTTATAAATTACACTACCTAAATTGAGACTACTTGGAATAGAGTGAGTTTTTGATTTACGTTTAACATATGACCAGAAATATTTAGGATTTTTTACTATTGACCTTTCAACGGTTGATATGTAGTTCTTATAACACATATCTTCCAAATATTTTACACGAGTGCGCAGTATTTTATAAGATTCTTCATCGGATCTATTACCGTAGGTCCTGAATTTACGAAGGTACTTATGTTTTTCTTTAATTGCTTTCTTTAATGCTGGGGAATACCACGTATGGTAAGAGTCCGGTTTAATTATTTTTGACGGTATGTGCTTATCTCTTAATTTCTCAAATATTTCATAAAAATATTTAATGGAATCATTAAGAGATTTCGAAGAAAATTCGGTTTGCCAATCGATTTCAGCATATTTTCGATGAATTGATTGATAATCACCTTTGTTATAAAAAAACTTAATAAACGGAGTTGTTTTAAGTGTGCTTAACTCATAAAAACGTACTTCAATTACTAACGCTCCGTGAAAGGGATCTATCTACTGGTACCAAAGAGTCGTCACTACAATCAGATACGGCTACATCACAGTTAGATAACACAAGGTCGAGTGTTTTACCATATTTATTGCGTATACCATTATCCCAGCATAATCACGATCGCGGCGCCATACAACATAACAACCATCAAATAACTCAGAGTTCGAAATACCATCCAGAAGCCACGTTTCAGTTATAACAATGACATCATATTTAGACGAGCAGGTATTACGGTAGAAGTCAGATGTTTTAGTACGCAGACCTCGTGCATTCTGATAATAAATATTAAATAAAGAGCTATTCGTATTATTAATAAAAAACGTAGCCATTGTAAATCATTAAATTAAAAATAAAATAAAAACAATATAAAATCGAAATTATAAAACTAGGCAATATGTAAAAAATCTTAAAATAATAACTAAAATTCCTTAATTTGGTTTTAACTGCAAACACAAATAGCGAATAAACATGGTAACTAATTATCACGTCAAAACAGTGCTGTAATAATAAATACATTATTAAAAAAATAATAGAATCAATATCGTTCAACATCATATTACGAAGAGGAATAGCGAGAAAGCCAACTCTAGTATTAAAAAAAAATGTTTAAAGTGTAATGAAAAAGCAGGTGAACACAAATGCTTATGCAACTAAAAATCAAGATTATTAAACTAAGCGGAATGCAAAAAGTCTTAAAATAACTAATTAAAAATATATTATTAATATTGGGGTTAATAGCATGATACGAAAGCAAACCAACACGATAACATATTAAT
This sequence comes from Parnassius mnemosyne, assembly GCA_963668995.1. Classification (NCBI taxonomy): domain Eukaryota; kingdom Metazoa; phylum Arthropoda; class Insecta; order Lepidoptera; family Papilionidae; genus Parnassius; species Parnassius mnemosyne. The sequence goes on along the minus strand of CAVLGL010000115.1, from coordinate 40,574,161 downwards.
ACATTAAAACATTTTTGCAGCATGGAATAAGTGCAATCAATATCATTTAATACCAAATAGGGTATAAGAGCGAAAAAAGCGAGCACAATATGCATACGGTTACCTAAAATATATCGAATAAGCGGGTAGGAACAATTATACGTCGAGCAATATATCAAACAAAGAGTTTTAGAAAAAAACACAGAATAACAAAAGCGATACATCTGCAAAGCAGGGGTTGTAAACATTTCATTACGAGTGTAATGTACAACAGAAGCAATTAAACAATATGTAATTAAACTGAGACCTAAGTTAAGCAAATTATATCTTTGGAGGCAGTTTAAGCTAACTTGTTTAAATCACTATCACTTGTTATAATCATAACCCTCGTAGTGTCATTTTTTCTAACATGAATTTTACAATACTTTACCCAAACGTATTGATAAGCTTTATCTTTACAAATAGCTTTGGTTTTAGTTAACAAAGTCTTAGAATACGGTGTTAAGTGGTCATTAACATACAGACGTTGTTCATTACCCACAAACCCAATGTCCTTCGCTGTCATGAATTTCTTGGCTCTCGTTGCAGCTACAAATTCTTCCTTTATGTAGCGGTTGATGAAGTTGACAATAATAGATTTATCTTTACCAAAATGTGTCGGCACCCTCGCTATGTAATTTATTTGATGTTTGGGGATCGTGTAACCAACTTGCGTGCATATGTTTTCTACTATTGAAAAAAGGTTTTCATCTCTCTTTAGGGGAACTCCCTTTATCTCGACATTGTTAAGTCGAGACCATTGTTCCTTAGCAGCTAACTCCTTTTTCAGGGTCGATATTTCAGAGAGTGTCGAGTCAACTGTTATTTTTATTTGCTCCAATTTCGGTATCTTGGATTCAAGATCAGTTATTCTGGACTCACAGTTAATTATTTTTTCACTATTAAATTCACAGGATGATTTTAGCTCTTGTATTTCACGCCTAATGCTTTTCACGTCATCAATGAGTGCTGGTAGGCAGTGAAGCTGTAGTTTTAGGTCACGTATTTCCTGCAGAACCATATCAATTGAAGCACCACCATCAATGGCAGGGATCGGCGGCGACGTGGTTGGCGTTGGCGTTGAAGGGGCGTATAGAAGGTTCCGGCAATAGGAACACCTCCACGCAGCCCTTCGGTCGGCACCCAGCTTCCTATACCCAGCTTCGGTTATATTTGAGCAGCCAAAACAAAGTTGCTTTTTACACGATCCACACTTAACGCCATCATTGAAATCCGTATTGCATAGTGCACAATGCATTATTATTAACAATTACTCTCGACGTAATCGAATAAGATATAAAGATATAAAAAAAAAAAGAACTGATAGAAAATGAACTTAAATAGAATTTGTTTGTAACTCCTGGTGCTCAGAACTCGTTTTAATAACACCGACACGTGCTATCTCTAAGTGTAAACAACGACGACTGAAAAATATTTCTGACAGCGGACCGCAGATTGACAGTTTCTTCAACGAAGCTATTATTTAAAGTATTACCCCGAGTAAAGGTTACATTTTGACGTTCGTCGAGTGATTCATTGATATCTTTAGATAAAGAGTTCTTACCGGGTGTACAATTTTTGATTTTATTACGCTGATTTGATGACATTTCTTGAATGCAGTCAGGGCATTTCCAGTTAGTCGGCTTTTTAGCACTTGTTAGTTGAACACAAAAGTAATGGAATTGTTTTTTGCAGTTAGTTTGAGAGCAGGAAATCTTTTCATTAGCCTTCAGAGGCTTGTTGCAACCGCCATTACAAGCATTCATTTTTAATAGCAAAAAATAATATAATATAAAAATCTATTTACTTTACAACTCGACCGCCTGAATGTAGCACGGCGACGTTCAAGTAGTGACTAAACACAGCACGGAGGCACGCGAAGCGGGCTCGATGCGTGTTATCGTAGGTCAGCGTCAAAGTACGTTACAAAAAAAAATTTGAAATATTTTCGCTTATATCTTACGATTCCCTTTGTATTTTAAAATTCTGATTTCACTATTGGAAAGAGCACTTTTTAACGAAAATAATGTTATAAACACATACTATAGCAACTAAAATTTACTGCACTTTAGATTTAAAATTCACGGAGCGAAAATAAACACGTCTTATACTCTCGTAGTCTAAAAATATCTATAGATTTAAAGATAGGCTCGCAGTCTGTGAGTAGGGAGTGCTTACGGTTGAAGCACTTACGCGACTTACCGAGTTCGGTGTGTTACGACGACGCGAAGCCGAGATTGTTATTAGGCGCCGACAATTGGCATTTAATAATTACCCGTAATTTGAGAATAGGACGTCGAAGACAGCCCATAGCTGCACGTACGTTGCTAGGGTGGGTAATTCAGGGAACCGTGCCGCGGTTAACGTGTAGGGAACGGCGAGACCGTATTACACGTAGCAAGCACTAGCGGACGGTCAGATAGGGACATCCGAACGTTTGCCAGTCAGGACGAGGAGCTAACGGAACTCCTCAAACGGCAGTATGAGATAGATTCCATAGGTATTTCGCTAAAGAGTAGGCCGCGACGGGAAGAGGAGCGCGCTGTCCACATATTCCAGCGCACCGTCAAGAAGGTCAACGAGCAATACCAAGTTGGACTGCCATGGAAGGCAACGAAGGAAGACAACGTGCGGATGCCACCCAGCTACGAAATGGCAGCTCGAAGACTACGGACGATTGAAAGGAAGATGGACCAGTCGCCGGAGTTTCGGGACGCCTACACAGCCCAGATAGACAACCTCCTGGCGAAAGGATACGCAAGGGAAGCCGAAGGGACAGAGAGAGAGGATCCCAAGAGCTGGTACCTGCCACACTTCGCAGTACGGAATCCGAACAAGCCGGGGAAGACAAGAGTAGTGTTCGACGCGGCAGCGCGCGCATCCGGTAGATGTCCTAATGATTATTTACTCGACGGCCCCGATTTATTACGGAACTTACCGGGCATACTGTTTAGGTTTAGAGAGAATGAGATAGCCGTGTCCGCGGATATTAGGGAAATGTTCTTGCGTGTAAAAATCGACCGTAGCGACCAACCTGCGCAATTGTTTCTTTGGCGAGGAAACGAGCGACACAGCCCACCGCGGGAGTACGTTATGACGTCTATGATTTTCGGCGCGAGGAGCTCGCCGTTTCTCGTACATAGTGTTAGAGATTATAACGCGCGCGCACACGCAGAGACACACCCGTTGGCACTCAACGCTATCGTACGTAGTCATTATATGGACGACTATTTAGACAGTTATGCAACGGTAGAGGAAGCGGTAAACACGGCGAAGCAGGTTACGGAAGTACACCAGAAGGCCGGTTTCACCTTGGCAGGCTGGAATTCTAATCACGCAGCCCTATTGGAAGACAAGCCGGAGGAACTACTGGCGCGCAAGCCTAAGGAAGTAGGCTTAAGGCAAGACAGCCCAGGCAGAACCCTAGGGTTGTTATGGATGGCCGACGAAGACGCCCTAACTTTCAACACCTCGATGAATAGGGTGCCGCAGGAAGTAAAGGCGCTACAGCGACCACCGACCAAGAGGGAAGCATTAAGCGCAGTCATGTCTGTTTTTGACCCGCTCGGACTTCTAAGCTATCTCACCATCACCGCCAAGATCCTGCTACAAGACCTATGGCGTATGAAGAAGGTCGGATGGGATGACGAACTATCCGAGGAGGCAGCGGATGAATTTCAGAGGTGGCTGCGAGTCGTCAAGGAGGTGTCACGACTGCGACTGCCAAGGTGCTATGCTCCTACGGGTGGACTGGTAGAGCGTCAACTTCACGACGCAAGCGAACGTGCGTACGCATCCGCGGCATATTGCCGAATACGATACAGCGACGGAACGGTTAGGGTGCGATTAGTGGCGGCTAAGGCGAAAATCGCTCCGATCAAGGCGCAAAGTATACCGCGATTAGAGTTGCAGGCGAACTTAATAGGCGCGCGACTCGCGGAATTCGTGCAAGGCGAGCACAGAGTGGTAGCAGATAGAGTCGTATATTGGACGGACTCTACTACGGCGCTCCACTGGATACAAAATGATACGGCGCGTTACACTCCATACGTGGCTCATCGGTTAGGGGAGATAGCTGAAAAGACACCACCCGAGCAATGGAGGTGGATACCAACTGCGGAAAACAGCAGATCAGGCAACGCGCATGAATTTCGCAACCAAAGAAGAAAGCGATAAATGGTTCACAGGACCGCCCTTCCTTTACGAGAACGAAGACAGATGGCCTCACGGACAGCATAAGAGAAGGCAGGGGATGATGAAGAGTTCGAGGAAATCGTGGTGCACCAGAGCGACACCAAGGATGCTCCACACCTGCCAGACATAGAACGATTCTCTGCCTACGAGAGATTGATCAGGGCCACAGCACGAGTACTACAGTTCGTCGATACGGTACGAGGAAGGGCACAAGGATTGACATTGCAGCACATCCAGAGGGCAGAGCGGATGTGGATAGAACACAGCCAACGTGAAAACTACGCTGAAGACATCAGCCGCCTTCAGCGGGGAAGGAACCTGGCCACCGGCAGCGCACTAAGGAAGCTCGACCCCATATTGGAAGATGGAATGCTACGAGCCAGGGGAAGGATCGACGCAGCCGACGTGGACGGTCAGATGAAGAGACCCATCATATTGAACGGACGCCACCAATTCGTGAAGCTGCTTGTGGAGAAGGCGCATCGGCATGGCGGCTAGGTGTGGGTGGCCAAGGGTTATATACTCCGACAATGGCACAAATTTTCATGGGGCGAATACAGAACTGCAACGGGCGATGGAAGAGTGGGCACCGCAGCTGAAGGATTACGCGCTGACTCGGCGAACCGAATGGAAATTCATCGCACCGGGTGTGCCTAACCAGGGAGGCGCATGGGAGCGTCTCGTACGCTCAGTGAAGACCGCACTCGAAGCCACTCTACATCAAAAGAGCCCACGGGAGGAGACGTTGGCGACGCTCCTGACAGGAGCAGAGAACACAGTAAACTCTCGATCGTTGACGCACGTACCGGTCGATATCAACGACGAAGAGGCGCTGACACCCAACCACTTCATACTGTTGGGACCATCGGGCCTACCAGTCACCGCGCCATGCACACCCATGGATCGTCGGGCATGGAGAGCGGGCAGAGGCTCGCCGACGAGTACTGGAGGCGCTGGGTGAAAGAGTACCTGCCGACGCTGGTTGCGCGCGGGGACTCCCGAGATGCTCAGCAGCGCCAAATTCAAGAAGAGGACCTCGTCGTGGTTGCGGACGGCAACCTGCCAAGAAATGTGTGGCCGCGGGGTCGTCGAGGTCAGGACCAAGGGCGGAGTGCTGCGGCGGTCCGTTAGAAAGATAGCCGTCCTCCCGAGGGAAGCTTAGGCTCGCAGGCTATACCGGGGGGAGGATATTGCGGACGGCGAAGGAAGCCGCCGCCCCGTCGCCCCTTCATACCCTGCACACCCCGCACACCGGCAGCAGATCACGCGATGTCGCCGACCAATCAGCGCGCGGCATCGCCTTACGACGCTACTCGCATACCGAGACGCTCTCTTGCGGGATATAAGAAGAGCGTTTTGGTCTGTGAGGGGTTCATTTCGGAAGCGGCACTCGAAGACAACAAAAGAAGAAACCTCAAGAAGAGTGAAGACTCCCCTCTCTGTATATAGTTTATTAGTGCCGCATTTGTAAATAGTTGAATACAGTATAGTTCTACAGTACCATCTTTTCTTTGAGCAGTCCCCTACCGTAGTAATTAGTCAGTCATACAGTCCATTTGCAACAATTAAATTAATACAGGCCGCTACAATCCCTTATACTTTTACTTAAATTCTAACATTTAACTTTTTAAGTAGAGTATGGCAGACCATCGTTAAAACTATGACAATCACTGGGTAATACTGACTTAAGTTGCTGCAGATTGATGGCTATTCGCTCTTATTTTATGCATAAAATAATATAGAAGGTATTTCTTTGTAAAGTTAGGATTTATTTCCCGCAAAATTTTAGAATAATTTTGTCAACTTAAAATAGCAGTTATTTCTATTAGTATTTTAAAGCATAAATAATTAAATAATATTTTAAGAGATTTGTTAGTAGAGAAGATATTATTTTACGTCGATCTGCATTAAAATCTGAAAATCGCTAAAAACGAAGATATGAGGTATTGGTACTTCATCGTCGATATACAGATTAAAGAAAAATGCATCTATACTTACATAAAAATAAAATTGAAGTGTCTGTTTGTAATGTGGAAATAACTGGCTTCTATTAAGTTAAGGGATTATTTGTTTGCTATTAAGACATAAACAACGATTTTTAACATTTTTGTTTGTCTGTCCAGTCACAGAATAAATAATAGTACTACGTACAGAAGTTGCACTCTTTTGATGTTGACTGCTTGCCGACGTTTTAATGGTATTACGAGCTTGGGGTTCGAGACAATTAAAAACTGCCGATTGAATTACCAAAATTGACACTTTAATTACACAACACTAATTACAATCTAAAATCACACTAATAATAAAACACAGTTCGCCGTTATTTCGCTTCGAAGTATTCTCTTGTATCGCCAATTCAATACTGCCTCGGTCGTGGTCTATACCGGTGTGATGTCGGCAGGTGTTAATGAAACAGAAGACGTGTTGCTGAGACTAATTCTTTAATTATACTGATCAATAAACTTAAGAGTACATGTATTTCTTACACTACTAGTAGGGTGGAGACACATACACTACACCTCCCCCGATATTTAAGAAAAAAAAGAAAAGTGTTCTATTTACTTTTTTTTACATGTTATTTTCTTGACAGATATAATAAAAATGATTTATGATTACATGTAATATTTAATTATAATATTATATGAACCCTGAATCTTATTACATAATAATAAATTTAATATTGAAAAATAAAATACAATGTTACTTAACCATTAAATTTATATAATTCCTCAATTGAGTAAAATAAAGCAGTTAAACAAAATATAAAATTAATTAATTAAAAAAAGATTATAATCTCATGATCATGATCAGGTCAGGTTATACATAATATTATCGAGTCAATCCAGGATACGCATGCGATTTTATTTCGTACGTCATTAAACCTGTCGTTTTTTGGTACTAACCAACATTACAACAACATGTTAACATAATCATGTAGGTATATAGGTGGGCAACAATAATAATGCATTTTGCAATAAACTTGACATCATATTATATGTACTTTTTATCCTTTCTAAAAACCTGATGTCTACGAAAAGTTCTCATTGAATTCTTAGCATTTCCATAATACTCGTTTGCGCACCCGACTATCACTGAAATAGCTAATTATCTACCAGATCTTGTGCTTTACCTATTAACATTCCAACATATTTTCATTACTGAAATAAGTTAATATGTCAATTTACTCTAACCAATGTGTATAAAACACTCACTGAATTTATTTTTATCAGTCAAATCTCTCAATAAATTATACTTACAATCCTTGCCATTCAACACATAACTTTAAGTATCTTAACCCATCTTATCACATTAGTGAAATAAAAGAAGAAAAAAAAAACTTGCCAAGGAATTATTACAAGTGTTTGAAATAGGTTTTATTATGATCTACCAAGATGGTCATATAATATTAAAATATTCGAGTCAAAATGCGAAACTGATCTATATTTTTTTAAAAAGATTTCGACCGATGATACCATTCTCCATAATTGGTAACGAATTAAAAACATAGAACTTGTGCTCTGCAATTGCTGAAATACAACATACATATTTGACATAATTGGGCAATATAATAAATATATAATATATATTTTTTTTACTATTTTATAGGCATTACAAACTTATAATATAGTCTCGTATAATATTTAGGTACATATATCATTGTCAGTCAGGGATTGAGGCTCACAATATTTTGGTCACAACAAAATTTAAAGTAATATATGCAAACATAGTATAATGAGTTTCAAAATCGTATTAAATAAAGGAATTATTTTCATAATCCATACAAATAAGTTCGCATCACTCTACTATTTTCTCAGAAAATAATAAATTGTAATAGATAAAACGTTTATGATTTGAAAGTTCAATCAATATTATACCGAAAATAATTGATTACATTTCATATTTAGATATCCAGAACAAAGAAGTCAATGCAAAGCAACGTACCTAATAATTTTCGTTAACATAACAACAGACAGATCAAAATACATGTTGTGCTCCCAGCCGCGTAAGCGATTTGTGACACCTTTGTTTTAAATTCCAAAGTACAAGTACCTATATGGAAACGTTTGAGATTACATCGTATGATGGTACCTACTTTCAACAATACAATAAAATGATATCGTGAATATAATCATTTACACAGTTTAGGTAGTAACATTTCATTGTGATAATAGGTTTACATACATTATCAAGTATTCATTATTTAAGTTATTTATAATAGTCGAAAACACATTACTACTTTTTTATTTTATGACTTTTATGGAATATTTTTATCTTAATTGAGACAGAAATTTAAAATATACACTATTAAATACCTAAAGTTTGTTGAAACAAAATATTTATTAACATTAGAAGAGACAATTTTTTTGAAGCAGATTACATAATTTTATGTTTCGTTGTCCATAATAAAAAAATACTATTGTTATGAAACTTAAAATAATAGAGTAGATACACTTTCGACTTTTTTTTTTAGTAACTAATATACAAAATTTCGTTTAAAATTGTAAAAATTTTACATTAACCAAAAAAAACTAAGAGAAATTTAGGGTAAAGTTATTGAAAATATGAAAAAAGTTTTGCAAATTCATATAAAATATATCTAAGCGAAAACGTATTTATCATTTTTTTTTATTGTGGTTGTTTTTTTTTTGCTTTGGCGGGGATTCCATTATGACCTCATTTTAATTGTTCTCATGTCCCTACATGTTAATTATTTTCATACTTGCACATCTCCATAGATAAGGACATCTCATTACATTCCTTTTTGATTGTCAGGCCTATTATTTTTTCATAATTGTTGTACGTACTTTATTTCTTTCTTATATTTTTGACCTTTTGCTAGCTTTATTTCTTTTAGTATTAAAATGCTGTTCTAAATTCTCTTTCCTTAATATTTATTTATTAATTAGATACCGGGAATCGGAGTATTAATTCACTTCATTTATATTTTATTTCGTGATATTTATCACGCGGGTACTTTATAAATATGGGCCCCCCATTTACTTGGGTATTATATTACTTTTTCATAACATTCGTTTCATTTTATTGGTACATAATTTTTTTTGTCATACTATATCAAGGTAAAACTGTACCTTGGGTTGTGCGCACAACCTTGAGGCCAACGTTTAAGTCATTTTAAAAGGACTCCAACAATTGTCACGGAGGAAAACTAAGTTCACACTATGATCCAATGAAGGATGTGACCCCTATGTACCATTATTAAGGGTAACAAATTTAAGACTTCTCTGGTCCCCAACAGTACTAATATGAGTAAACTCGTTCACATCTCACTTGTGCTGAAGGTATTGTTCCCTAGTACCCGTTACTTCCGATTTTATCATCCAATCATGGAAACATACCCTGCTCGAGGACTATATGCTTCACCAGTGATGGACGTTCCCGTGTCTCTCCATGATTTATTTATCAAGGTCATCTTTTATTTTATTTTGATTTTCTTCGTAAATTTTTATTTCTTTCTTTATCTTTATAGTACCTGCTGTTATCTACTTGACTGTATCGGTAACTTTTATATACTTTCATACTCCATTTCCATTACTAACTTTCATAATTCTCGCTCATAATGGTTTCAATACCAGGATTTTAAGCATCATCAAATATTTGGGTGATCAGTCCAATATTGACGAAACTTTGCAATTCCATCATTCGTATCCACACATTTCAACATTCATTCTCTCATTCCTCACGCCTTTTAAATATATAATTTTTAATATTGTACAAAAAAATGAGGTAATATATGTCAACTTTTCATGTCCGTGTTCAACTTTGTTAAGAAACATTATTATTAAAACCTCTTTTATTTTCCTTATCACATTAAAATGATAGTTTTAAATATTTTCTAACTGACACAAAAGTTTATAGTATAATTACATCGCATCGCTTATAGTTATATCACTTTTACTTATATTGAAAAATATATTAGCATTAGTTATACATTTAATTTACATATAAAAATTTAGGATTGCTAGAAATTTAAGAAACCGTATAACCTACATAAAATAATTTGTAATCACTATTACAGCTAAATTTATATTAAACAAAACATTAAGTTATTTCCAATTTTGATTTTTAAGCAGTTTATATTAACTTTAAGGTCATTTATTAAAGGTTATGTATTTATTTATATAGTTACTTAAAGGTTTTCATGCCTTTAGAAAAGAAGAAAAATAAGCGATTTTTTTATAAAACCCTTTTCAAAATTGTATACTTACATTTAAATAAAATTTATCGCGGAAAAAAAATTGGGCTGAATTTAAAAATATATTTACTTTAATACGAATCTTGTCATTGTAAAATGTAATTTAATATATTGTATTTTTTTTTAATACAATACCTACTAAAATATTATAAATATTATAAAATGTTAAATTCAAGTTACTTGTAAATACCGTACATTTAATATTTAATGCATCACTTATTTATTTAATATAAAACATAATAAAACATTATTAAAATCAAATGTTAAAAATTACGCTGATGCGATGTTACCTCTTATATCTTCTTTTTCCTTTTCGGTTTAATTTTCATATCTTACTGGACAAAGCTCGCTAAGGTACAACTGCTCCTTTCCTTATTAAATTAATTTGCTGCTTCTTGAGTTTTGGTCTTTGGTCATTATTTAAGAAATCACTTTTTATTCTTATTATTATTTCTTAGTTGCCTTCATAGTTATATTAAAGATAAATATATTATATTGCTTCATATACGTTATAGTTTTTAAATTTTCAGTCAATTATTATTGTGGCCTCTTCTTGTATTCATATTTATTAATTTTTCGTCACATCCGGTATTGCGTCCATTCCGTTATAACATTTCTTTTATCTGTCATTTCACTTCATTATTTAATTTAAATTTGTTATAATATTTTTATTTATCTTTTTTTTATGTAGTAGGCCTCGGCGGTGCGCATGCATTGTCGCAGCGCACCGCCTGGCAGGGTCGCCATGTGATGTCGGCAGGTGTTAATGAAAGAGAAGACGTGTTGCTGAGACTAATTCTTTAATTATACTGATCAATAAACTTAAGAGTACATGTATTTCTTACACATGGACCTAGAAAAAAGGGCGGACAGAGTCTCGCTAACAAACAATTGAGGCGTCGCAGTGACGGCAGCGTAACTATGTGTGAGCGTGTAGAGGGTTGCAAGATGAAGAAAAATTACCCATTTTTAAACGCAAAATAATTCAATTAGATTTAAGACATTCGTCATCGTCCTCGGAACCAGGACTTTAAGTTTAATAAAACAAGATTGTAATAAAACACATTGAATATAAAAATATTGATTATGAATATTTATTAATATTATAATTAATTTACATTTATTAACGGTTTTTTTAGAGTCCCTTTTGTTGGGTTAATTTTTTATAATATTGTCTTTTACTGTCAAAAGACTTAGAAATCTCCTTCAATTTAGCTATATGGTGAAAACGAATATTCAGATATTTTTCGGCTATATATTCAATGAGAGCTATTTTATGTTTTACTCTAGCAAACGCATGGTCAAGTTTTAAATTTAAAAAAATCCTGTCGTTAGCTATATATTTTTCCAGAATTTTGGTAAGCCTGTACTGATGTTGTCTTTCAGTATATATAGTTATATTATCTCTTAAATGCTTTCGGATCACTATCTCGCAAGTACAAAAATAAGGATGTATTTATTTTCAAAAAGAAAAGCAATACATCCCTTTTATGATGTATTTCTTTTCTAAAAGAAAAGAAATACATATCGGTGAAAAACATTGTAGTATAACCTATTCAACTAAAAAAGAATCATCGAAAACGTTTCGACATTGTCGGTGTAACTTAAAAAAACAAAAAACATTCAGTCGACTTGGCTCTCTTGACCTCCTTTTTTTCAAATCGATTAAAAACTTCTCTCCTTAACACGTACGTACCCCATGCGAAGCACTGGAAGTATTTGCTTCAACGAGTTGTTCCTCCGGAACGCTTGACGCCTCAAATAAAAACTAAAAAATTAATTACGTTTCAATATGTTAAGCTTATAATTGTAAGAGGAAAATAGATATTCATTGATCTTTATCTTTTTTGGGATGGCGTAAGTAACAACGCGAAGAAGTCCACCTTTTGTTCTCTATAAATCATTCTCCTCGAAATGTTTACTGCAGATTACACTAGATTTAGATGTATTCCAATTGTTTTCATTTCTACAGTCTTTTATTATTTGCACCCAGCCATTCTTCCACACATCATCTGCAGAGGGAAATCTATAAAATGTAAAATTTATAATATTGGTACTTTAGTATCATGGGACGCCAAAAGTATATACAGAGGTAAATTAATGAATTAAGGAACAATTCAAAGTGAACAAAAAGATATTAATCTCCCATATTTAAGGTAACTTGCAAATTTAATAACTGGCAACACTGATTAGTTTCGTGTTTTGATAATAATTTTTGTTTGTTAATAAAATGTTTTGATAATAAAGTTTGAAATAAATTAAAGTAAAAATGAGAAATAAGGTGAATAAATTACTTACTTACCTATGAAAAGTGATCCCCTGGCTTTTTTTAATGGAACCACTATGATTTCAACAGGTTTTCACTACAATGTTACGCGGACGCGGTTTGGAGCGTAATGGCGGGCTGTTGACTTACTATGGTGTGCATGTGTGCGTGCCGGCTTGTTTGTATTAGCGAGCTGACTTAGTATGGGTGCATCAGTAATTGTTTTAAGAGACGGCGTCCGCCCTTTTTTCTAGGTCCATGTTCTTACACTACTAGTAGGGTGGAGACACATACACTACACCGGCCTTATATAGGGCCTCAGATAGTTTCCAGACTCTTCTACTGTAGCGACATCTAGAATGTTCGAGTACATATCGGTCCCGAAATTTCTGGAAGGATCTTGACTCTCCTAGTTCTGTTACTCGACACTAACTAGTGTTGCCATGTACAAGACATTAATAGTGGCGCGCAACAATAGCCTACATAGTTATTATTAATCAGATAAATCGCGCACGCAAGCTAAATAAAACTTTATCGCTGCGCTCAAATGTCCGTATTACTTTGCATCTTTTCTCCTTACTACGTCACAACGGACTTTCCGTGGTTGCTAAGGGCTGTTAATAAAGAGTAAAAAAATACATTGTGAAATGTTAAGTTACTTAGGTAAAGTACCTATGCTGACTATAATCGACCATATTATCTACTATGTGAGTTCTGTGTTGCCCAACGCATGCAACTTGCAAGGCCATTCGTCGAGAATCGCGATGCATGGTTCATATAGGTAGATAGCGTAAATAACAAATAAACCCGAAATACCTACGATTCCTAACAGAAATATGATCGCAATCTACTTAGTTAAAAATCTTGTAAACAAAGTTTTAATTTCAGTATTTTGTGCTATTATAACTTAAAATATTTTAATTACAAAGACTAGTATAGGTATGTAAGTAGGTACTTGGGTAGTGAAGTAAATTTCAACTAAGTTTTGTAATAAAATACTTAGGTATTACTTTATTATTATTATATTAAATTATTACTTAATTATTTTTTTCGCTATAAGTACCTAAGTAACCTATCTAACAAAAAAATGAAATAAATTTACCTTTCATTATCCTTCGGTAACTCAAAAAAATGATACATCTGAATCCTTTTAATTGCTCACTAAGCATCTATCCCCGCAACAATTATAGTAGGAGCGACGTTTTGCTATTATAATTTATCATATATATAGGGTTTAAATAGATATGCATATATATTATTCTTAAATTGCATTAAAACTTTTTCAACAATTTTATCCTACAATTAAATATACTAAACACTAAACAAAAACTATTTCGACGAGTATTTACAAAAAATTATTTAACTCCGCTCAAACACATAACTGCTCGGGGCAAACTGAGCAACAATACCAAGGCGACCCCTGTCACGCTATCCGTGAATTTCTGCAACATTAGGGGACTTCACTCGAACCTAAACACCGTCCACTACCATCTCGACACGACGAAGCCGGCCTTGCTCTTTCTGACCGAGACGCAGGTGTCCTCTCCGGCTGATACTTCGTATCTCTCCTACCCGGGGTATAAATTGTATTACTCCTTTGTGCCTCGGGCTGGAGTTGCGTGTATGTCAGGGAGGACATATGTTCTCGACGCCTCGACCACGTCCAAATGGCTACAGATTCCTTGTTACAACAGGTCCCATCCGCAAAGATCGTGATCCTTTGCGATCTCGGCCCATTGTCTGATCCGGAGTGTTGTGCCACTCACGCTCCCCTCGCGGTTGCGTTCTGCAGGTTGCCGCCGTGTTTGACATTACAGGTCGGCGGATTGGAACGGAATGCGGTCTTTCTTTGCATCCTACCCATGGGTGGGTTTGCTTCTCGCTGGATGATCCCAGCGCTGTTGCTGACTCTGTCACTGATGTGGTGCTACAGGGAATGGAGCTATTTATTCCATCATCTGTGGTACCCATCGGAGGCAGATGGTTTGGTCGCTCCTGTAAGACTGCATTACGCAGTAAGCAGGAGTGTTATCAAGCCTGGGCTGCGGCTTCGGCGACTCGGGATGTAAACACCAGCACACTTAAAAAAAAGGATAACTTCGCCTCCAGGTCTTTCAAAAGAGTTATTGCCAAGGCAAAGTCAGATCACATAGGCAGAATTGGCGAGAGCTGGCTAGTTCGCTTTCCTTCGGGAACCCATTCTGCTCTCTCGCCAAGGCTGTCCAAGGGAATTTCTGTAAGCCATCACTACCATCTCTGCACAGGGAGGACGACTCACTGGCCCAAGCCGCAAAAGACAAAGCCGACCTTTTAGGCTCCCTTTTTGCTTCCAACTCGACTCTTGATGACGGGGGGAAAACACCGCCGACCATCCCGTGGTGTAAGTCCTCCATGCCGGATGTGCTGTTCTCACAGCGCTCGGTTCGTAAACCACCCCTCTCCCTAGACATCCAGAAGTCGAGTGGGCCTGACGGAATCCCCCCAATTGTGCTGAGGACGTGTGCCCCGGAGTTGGCACTGGTCCTAACGCGTCTTTTCCGGTACTCCTACTCCCAAGGCGTAGTCCCGAATTCATGGAAGACAGCTTTTTTTTACATATATAGGATAAGAGTGACAAACGAGCACACAATCCACCTGATGGTAAGTGGTTGCTGCGGCCCATAGACATCTACATCTATCCTCTATTACAAATCAAAATGTAGATGCGTTGTCACCCGTGAGGACTAAGATGGAATGCCTCAGCCTCATTTCCAGTAAAAAGGGCCTCCGGCCACCTGCACTCACCAAGCGAAACGCAGAGGTAAACCTCTACTTCACGCTGGTTTTCTGTGAGGTCGTGGTACCACCCCGGTTCGAGCCGGCCCATCCGTGCGACAGCAAAAGCTGCCGCATCGCTCTACCACTGTTAAAAGCTTTTGTCCACCGGATCCCTAAAAAAGGCGATGATATGTTGCTAACTGGTAACATTCATTGCTATGCGGATGACAGCACTGGTGATAATCTATGCACCGGCCGTGCCAATATTTCTACGTTACATTAGTGCACACCTCAAATGCTCCCGATTCTGGGTGGCCAGCCAGGCAAACGAGCGTAAAAAATAACAAAAATAATTGAAATTGGTATTATAATAACCTTGTCCAGATTAAATATAACCGACACCTTAAAAAGTTTACATATCAAATTCATAAAAAGATTAACGGCTCTCCGATAAATGGCTGAAGTATTGTTTACACCATACGCGTCATATGTCCATATGTCAGACCGGCGACGGGAAACAGCGTCAATCTGCCATCCAAATCAATATTTTCCTATAACAGGACAAGCAATATCCAACAGTGGACTTTCACGTACGTACTGATAAAGAGACATACCCCTTGTTTTATTCTATCAGTACAATACAAAGTCTCTCCCAGATCTGTCAATCGGTTTTGAGTAGGAACATTTGCTACATAAACAATTCGGAATAATACCCACATAATAAATAATATTATTTATTCATAATATAAATATTGCAAGAAAATAAAGTTTTAGTCTAAATTCAATCACATTTGCAAAATACATTCATAAATATAATTTTTTATTTATACAATACCTATTACCTATAAATATTAATTACTTTTGCTAGAATCTGATTGTCTTTTAGTCATTTTCAACATGTAATTTGGAATGGTTAAGTCATCCTTGTCGGAGGTGGAATGATTGCGTATGGAATTTGAAGTAACTTTCACCGAAGATAAGTCGTCGGCATTGCTAAATAATCCGTTTGAAGTGTTCGAACTTGAACTGGAATGATAAGTCATAGATTTGAAAATATGGACAGGCGTTGAAGTTCGCGCTCTATTACTAGTGCAATTAGCTACACTGTTAGCTGATTGGTCTTCTTCATTTACCAATTGTTTTATTTCTTCAGGCATTTTAGTCTCGTAGAGAGAGACAAATTCTTGATCCGTTATATTTCTTGTAGATTTATTTGTGAATGTTATTCTTTTAGCAAGTTCCTTAGTCAAAAACTCTTTAACAGTGATGGAGTTTGACAGAGATGTTTGCTGTTCAGCGTTATGCTTTGGAGAATTAGTCACATTTTTTAATAACGACATGGAATCAGAATTAATCGAAGGGTTATTTTGATTTTTGCTTTTAAGCTGTGTTCCACTTGAGCTAGACGTATTGGAAGACGATGACAAGGCAAGCCGTTCTTTGGTTTTTTTTAGTGTCGACGACGCCCAACCCATGCCAAGTTTTTGAAACGCATTTTCTAAATCAGGATTTGAGGAAATACTTAATGTATCAGATGTTTCAGCTGTATTTCTTTTGTTTTGAAATATTGTGCTAGACTTTTTTCTTTCTTTTCTCATATTTGATAATGCTAGAGATACTGTAGATTCAGAAGATATTGTACTTGAATTTATGTTCGACGCTGTATCAAATTTGAAAGGCTCGCTGATAATTTTCCTTTTTAATAACTCTCCAATTACATCGGGTAAACTACCTTCAGAGTGTAAAGAACTGAGATCGTCATTTGCTAAGGCATCTTTCAAACGATCGTCGATATTGGAAGCTTCTTCAAATGTTTCCATATTTTGGTTTTTTGCATATTCTTTAATACTTATAAAGGGTTTCAGCATTATTTCATTGAATTGTTTTAATTCCATCATCTGTATTTTAGAGTCATCGGAAGAATCGGTTGTTAAAGATTTAGATTGTCTAGGTGCGTTTATATTGCTTTGTACCAAATCTGGATGTGCACGTTCTCTCGCGGGTGTTAGGGTAATTATTTTTTGAACACTGTTATTGTCTCCCTTTGCGTTGACATCTTCGACGCTTTTGCTCGAACTATGAGAAATATCAGCATTACTATTATGACGTGACTGACTTTTAACCTTTAAACTCATAGGCGAATCTACTTCAAGCACTGTCGATAATTCATGGGGAATTATATTTTCTTGTTCATTTTTCAAATGAATTCTAGACAAAGCAGGAGGCGGTTTTGCTCTTATCTTAGTAAAGCATTCAATATTACTGCTGTTATTTTCTATATTTGTTAGAATTTTTGGATTAGAAACAACGGGCGGCATAGGAACTTTAAAATTTATGGGCTTGGGAATATCAGTTAGTAATGGGATGAATGTTTCAGCATTCGTGACGTTTATCTCTTTTTCTTCGTCAGAGGTAACCGTTGGAGGTGATAATTTTTTACATGTGCTCTGAATTTCCGGGAAATTAATGAGAGGGGGAGTAGAAATTTTATTTATAGAATTTTGTTTGTTCCGTTCTAAATCTGAATCGGAAGTTGAGTCTGATGTTGTTATTTGACTGTAAGCTAATGATTTATTCCTCCTTACTTCTTCTAATACTTTGGCAAGATTAGATAATCGTATAGTACATTTTTCAGTTAAATCTGCAATTTTTTCCATGTTTTGTAGTTTACCTTCAACCACTTTCATTGAATTATTATCACTATCAAAATTTCTACTTGTTAGTGTCGGTACATGAGCAGGCGGATGATCAAGTTTGTCATTTTCACTAGTAAGAATACTGATATTTTCGGTATCTGTAGAAATCGGAGTTGCTATTGGCATATTACGAGATGTAGAAGTACAAATCTTGCATTTTCTTTTAGTATTCATAACCGTTTTCGATTTTTGACTTTTTAAAGACGTGTCGCTTTTATGAGGCGACGTGGAACTTTTCCTAATATATTTTGGCATTTTAGCAACCAAAGAAATCGGATTATTTATTTCATTTTCAGGCAACGGTGGCGCTGATGTCTGCTTGTATGGTAGATTAGCATGATTTTGGGAATCATTTCTCTTCAGTTTAGCAATTTTTTTGGAAATGTTCAATGACTTAACTTTGTGCATTTGCTTTCTTCTTTTGTGTTCTTTGTGATGTATTTTTAAACTCATGTTTTTTTTACTATTAACTTTTTTTGGAAACTCTAATACTTTCACCTTATTATCTCTCATTCTGTAATCATTGACGATTTTTTCTTTAAGAACATTTTTAATTTGCTCCAGAGATATTTGCGCATTGGCCGATAATTTGGCGTTGATATTTAATGAGTCATTAATAATAGAACTGCCTGGTGTTGGAACAGAACTGCATTCTTCGTTAATTATTTCAACAGCCTTCATTCCTTCCTTGTTTAGTTCTAAAAGCTTATTGACATATGCTTTTATGTTGGGATTTAAGGTAGTTTTAGTATATTTCTTAGCCATATTAGGGTTGACAGCTTTTACATATTTATTCGATGCAGAACTCGATATGTTACGTAATACAGGATTCTTTTTATAAGCATCATTAACATTAAAGTTTGTATACTGGTGACGGTTCTTACAATTGATGCATGAGTCACATTTTTTTAAATTTATTTTTTCCGGTGGTATATCATAATTTTTACTGGAACACTCACTTGGTTCGTCGGCACTACTGGCTGTATTGGGCGGCGTGAATATTTTGTTTTCTTTTTTAGAGTTTATGGAATTGAGTGATCTCTTATTATTAACAAGATGTTTGCATTTACAACGTTTATATTCTTTATATCGGGGTGTATTTTGTGGTACATTAATTATAGCTGAGTCACATGTTTCATTATATGAAAGAGCGTAATCTCGTGTGAGAAAACTAGGAAGAATAATTTCTGGTGGGCTCATGTAAGCTGTAGATGTAGATGAACTCATGTGCATAAATATGGGTCTGTGAACAGGCGAGTTTGTAGTTTGTGTATAGGTAGAAATAGCTTTTTGTGCATGGTTTGAATTTTTTTCTGATTCATTATTTATTTTTGCAGATTCAGCTTGACTACTTGTAGCTGTTGATGTTTGAAGGTTAATATTAGAAGTAACTTGATTATCAGTCGATTTCGAATGTAATGGAGGTGGTATTGTTCGACTAAGAGGATTTGTACCTTCTATTTGTTCTTCAGTATTTTCTTGTTTGGGATCTTTATTTACTGCATTCCTTTCTTTCATAGCTGAAGTTGAATGTTGTAACTGTATATGATCATTTGTTGATAATTGTTTGTTTATCGTTGTTTCGGCTATAGTTGCCTGTTGTTTACCTTTTTCTCCATCTTTTCCGTTTAACTCTTTTTTCCTTAGTTGTATAATTACTTCGTAAGTTTCGTCCTTAAGAAACCCAGTAGCTCCGACATAAAATTTTCCATTTTCTTGACCAACTTCATCTATTAATTTTATATGACCGTTATCAGATATCAAGACGTTATTTTTATCATTAGCGGCAGTATTAAATGATGAAGTAGATGTTGCAACTGAAGGCTGTATTATTGGGACTTCTGGATTTTGTACATTGCCAGTACAATCGCATTTTCCAGCAGAGCTGTAACGAAAGAGTTTAATTGTAATGTAATTCCAGTTATTAGTATTTGAAATAAATATGTTAATTATGTTTCAATGTGTTATAAATAAAACTTTTAATGAAGACTTAACGAAAAACTATATTATATGTATGTTACATTAATAAAAAAGTGAATACAAACACTATTTTACACATTTTTTTATAAAATTACATTTAAATCTCGGAAACATTTCCAACGGACATTAAAAAAAACCTTTTTATAGAATTAGGGTAACAAATGAGCAAACCTGACAGTATGTTGTGCCCCACAGACATCTACATCTATCCCCGATTAAGAATCAAAATGCAGATGGCTTGTCACCCCTCAAGACTAAGATGGTATGGCTCGTAAAATGGTTTTCCCGTTCTCTATCACTCACTACACAGAACACAGCAGCATTGAGCTGCTAATTTCGCTGGTATTGTGTGAGTGTGGTCCTCCCTTTGTCGAGCCAACCCATTCGTGCTACAACTACCTATATAGCTGCAACATGACTACCACGTCTAAAAATTACTTAAATAATTAAAAAAGCTGTGAAATTTTAAACAAAATTTACCTTTTTGAACACTCGCATCGAGTTTGTGGGGTGTTAGTATAATCATCTGAAAAGGAAATGTTCTAGAGTTAAAACAATAAAAAACAAGATATATTGTACCCGCGACCATATAGGTCTTATTTGACTCTTATTTATAAAAATAGTTTGTATGTCTAGAAATGGGAACTACCATATGTATTGAGAATTGATTTACTATACTTGAGGGTAATTAATTGTTTACTTTAATTTAAGGTTAGGTACATTATAAATAAGAATTTACAGTCTACATATAAATATACACATCAATTTAAGGGGCTACTCCATGCGAACGACCTTGAGCATTTGGTGTGCCGCGCCGACTCGCTACAATATAATATCACGTAAGAAATATGTAAGGCGCCACCTACTGTAAGAACGTAGTATTTTTTCAACATCAATAAACTATTTTATGGAAATACACACAGCGTACAACGATAAATGTATCTCAAATTTTTTATTCGGTATATTAGTTGCATTATATTAGAGTTATGTATTCTCATATAATATTATCTAATTATGAAATTTTATAATTAATTATATATTAAAAATGAAGCATTGAAAATTGTGAGTTTAAAAGATACCTACTCACTATAGGTAAATAGATAGATAGCTCGCCTTTTGTACAAATATTTGGTGAAATAAAGAATAAATAAATAAATAGGATGTTTCGCAGAGTGAGAGTAATATAGAATGAGAGTCGTGGAGGCAGTTTACAAACATAAATTGCACAAGGACAAACATCCAGACCCGGAACAATTATTTGTAGGCCATACAAATACTTGTTCCGTGCGGGATTCGAACCCGCGGCCCCCAGTGCAGCAACTGATTGCTAAGCCAGTGCGCCACGGAGCCGTCGCCGGTTTATAGCTAAAGTGACCATACGTCCCGTTTTGAACGGAACTGTCCCTTTTCTCAGTCACCTGTCCCATTGTCCCCAAACAAAGCTCCGGGACACAAAATTGTCCCGTAACTCGTTGGATGGAAGTATTCAAAGTCAACAATCTTCAACATAATTTTTTTTAATCGAATATATTTTATGTCTCCCTGGTACAAATGCTCCAGTAGAAAGAATATTTTTTTTATTTTGAACAAATTGTGGACGTCTGAAAGAAACACTTACGGTTCCAGTTCTAAAGGCGATGTTGATAACAAAGGTAACAATAAAAAAACTTAAGCAGAATTTTATTCTTATTTAAAATTATCACCAACTTTATTAAAGCGAATTTAATCCACTGACAAATGTAATTAATAATTAAAAAAATATGTTGCATTTAATAATTACCGTCTATACCGAATATAATTTTATATTGAACACTAATTGTGTAAATTTATAGTTTTTAGAGTGTAAATAAACCCATGTCCTGTTTTGAGTTAAAAAATAAATGGTCACTTTAGTGTTTTTTAGTTAAATTTAGTTTAAAAAATTTTAGTTTATAGTAAAAAGTAGGTATATTAATACCTACTTAGATACTTTTTACCGAATTAGGGTAGAAGCCCCTAATACCAGTCATGCCCCTAATTGCAGTCTTTTCGCCTTTTTACTCCATAAATAAGATTTCTAGTAGTCTTAACTACAAATATTTTCATCTAAAAAATTCTTTGTACCTAGAGGAAACTATATTTATTCAAATATTACCTCGCAGTTTTAAACCTAACAGTGTTAAAATCAAAACAGGTACGCAACGAAAAACGATCATTTTCCTAATTATTTGACAAGTTATGATCCCGGTAAAATTATGCTTACTTTACATTATCTCATATATAGGCTTTTTGATTTGTATGAATATGACTATAGATATAGTAATGCAGTTATTTTTGTTTGAATTTACAACTTATTTATTTTCTTTTAGTGGAAATTAATGGGACTGTAATTAGATAATATAAGAAATGTATGGAGTGCATAATGTCAGCCGCCAGGCTGTTATTTGGTTTGACGTACCTAATAAGATGTACCTAAATTCAGCCACGTAATATAAATCAGAGCTGCCATAAACTGGAATAAATACCATTAATTAGATCATAACTTATTTTATAGCTAAGGGAGTTATGATCAATTCGTCTGTTTTAAAATTGGTTTTAGATTTTAAAGTTTAGCAAAAGATGTACTAGCTTTTCTCTCTGACATTCGGCGTATAGAACATCATATGTACTCAATTATTTTTTTTTTTTGAAAAAGAAGAAAAAACAAGCAATAAATAAAAAACAAAAACGGGCCAAAAACTCATAACTGACTTTTTGACAAGACCCGGGATTCGAAACCGAGACCTCGTGATCAGCACTCGCACTACTACAACCACTAGACCAACGAGGCGGTACTATACCTAATAAGATATTGTGGTTGGGTGATAATATTGAATTAGCCTTTTATAGTGTAAATTATAATATTTGTCGAAATTTTAATTATGGATTCGAACCTTACATGCTAATGGTGCTTCATTTTTTTATTTGCATTTACTTCAAAGAAAATACACACAAAAAGCTTCATCGCGCAGTAAAAAACACAACAAATATATGTATAACTAATACGAAAAATTATACCCAAAACAAACAAATAATACTACCTATAAATAACCTAATAAGTAATATTATTATCGACTAATATGACGCGAGTGTATGTGCTGGTCGACGCTCTAACGACACGGGCTTCGCGTCGAAGAGCTCAGGGCTCAATGACTTCAGCAAGCCGGTGAGCAGTGAATATGCCCAGATTTTAAAATAAATTCTTAATAAAATCAAATTTTGGTCTTTTGAAAAAAAATTTACTATAGAAATGTTTATTAATAAATTGCCTATCCATTGGTGTAAATCGCAAAATAAAATAATACTTACTTTACGAGGAGATGCATGTTATCAATAATAATTTCACATTTATGTGGTTTCGTTGTAAGGAGATTATATTAATATTTATTCGTTTAAAAAAAATTGGATATAGCTTTTATGGAATCAAGATTATGTAGAAATATAATGTGTTTTTTATTTGTTGATATATCTTTTAAATAAAAAGTAGATAGCTCCTAAAAACCACACAAATAACGACTAGCGCGACATTTTGCTCAACCTGCGCCTTAAGAAATGCTTAGTTTCTCTCTTTTCAATAACTGACAATAAAAAGAGACAGGTACAGAGATAAATTCTTAATTTAGTTAAGTGATAACTGATAACTAATGATTATATTATGTAAGACCGACACTGGCCCAAGACGCAAAAGACAAAGCCGACCTTTTAGGCTCCCTTTTTGCGTCCAACTCGATTCTTGATGACGGGGGGAAAACACCGCCGACCATCCCGCGATGTGAGTGCTCCATGCCGGATGTGCTGTTCTCACAGCGCTCGGTTCGCAAAGCACTCCTCTCCCTGGACATCCAGAAGTCGAGTGGGCCTGACGGAATCTCCCCAATTGTGCTGAGAACGTGTGCTCCGGAGTTGGCACCGGTCCTAACGCGTCTTTTCTGGTACTCCTACTTCCAAGGCGTAGTCCCGAATTCATGGAAGACAGCTTTTGTCCACCCGATCCCTAAAAAAGGCGACCGCTCAGACCCGTCCAACTATAAGCATATTGCGATCACCTCCTTATTCTCCAAAATAATGGAGTCCATTATTAACTGCCAGCTCATGCGGTACCTTGAGGGTCACCAGCTGATTAGTGACCGCCAATACGGTTTTCGTCGGGGTCGATCAGCTGGTGATCTTCTGGTCTACGTGACCCATAGATGGGCGGAGGCAGTAGAGTCCGGAGGCGTTGGCCGTTAGTTTGGACATTGCGAAGGCCTTCGATCGGGTTTGGCACAAAGCGCTTCTTTCGAAGCTCCCTTCCTATGGGCTTCCCGAGAAATTGTGCGATTGGATCACCAGCTTCCTTGCAGGTCGGAGCATCAAGGCCGTTGTAGACGGCGCATGCTCCGACTACAAGCCTATTAACGCTAATGTTCCACAAGGCTGTGTGCTATCACCAACGCTGTTTCTTCTGCATATCAATGATATGTTGCTAACTGGTAACATTCATTGCTATGCGGATGACAGCACTGGTGATGCTTTATACACCGGCCGTGCCAATATTTCTCGGGAAGACGTCGCTGAGTACCGGAACAAACTTGTGTCCGAAGTCGAGTCTTTGCTGAACAAAGTCTCGGATTGGGGGCGACTAAATTTAGTCCAGTTTAATCCTCAGAAGACAAAAGTTTGCGCGTTTACCGCTAAAAAGAACCCCTTTGTCGTATCTCCTCAGTTTCAAGGCACTTCCCTTCTTGCCTCAGCCAGTATCGGAATCCTCGGAGTCGACATATCATCGAGTGACGTGCAGTTTCGTGGTCACTTGGAAGAGAAAGCCAAATTGGCCTCTAAAAAGCTTGGCGTGCTCAGCAGAGCGGGACAGTATTTCATGCCGGCACACCGCCTGCAACTTTACAAGGCGGAGGTTCGGCCTCACATGAAATACTGTTCCCATCTCTGGGCAGGGGCTCCCCGTGCCAGCTTCTACCACTTGACCGCATCCAGCGCAGAGCGGCTCGAATCGCCGACAACCGAGTCCTTTCCGATCGGCTCGATTCATTGGCTTTGCGAAGAGATGTTGCATCCCTTTGCATTTTCTTTCGCATCTACCATGGGGAGTGCTCTGAGGAATTGTTCGGATTAATCCCAGCCGCCAAATTTCACGAACGCACATCGCGGTAGAACTCCCGATACCATCCACACCATCTGGATGATTGGCGGTCCACCACTGTGCGATTTAGAAGATGTTTACTTCCTCGCACGACTTCCTTGTGGAATCGATTACCATTAGCGATTTTTCCGGACCGATACGACTTAGGGACCTTCAAGAAAAGAGCGTACTCCTTTTTAAAAGGCCGGCAACCCATGTGCAATTCCCTCCCTGGTGTTGCAGTTGTTCATGAACGGCGGTAGTCACTTAACATCAGGTGAGCCGCATGCTCGTTTGCCCCCTCTCCTATAAAAAAAAAAGATAAAAGTTGGTTATGTCAATCCTCCCTAAAACGGAAGAGGCCTACAGTAATTTGTTAGTTTTACCTGGAAAGTTTTAGGGGAGTTTGAAAATTGGTAATTTTATAGATTCGATGTGCTCTTTCTGAATTTCTACTTTGCCATCACGTATCTTTGCTGCTCGCGCAAAAATATTGGAAAAATGGCGCCTAAAAACAGTCTTTTATTTTCTGACTCATCAATTTTTTTTAGAAAATCAATGGTTTTAGTCACGCAGTCTCCTTCAACATGTGTTTAGGATAAAAAATCTCATTACCACACTACCATGAGGTAGAGTAAGTGGCGCGATTTTTAACTTGGTATCTCCAGTAGGCCTAATCTACATGCAATGCACTATTCTTGAAGATGACATCATCCCGCATGCGTAAAGTTTCAGGCATATTCGACTCAACCTTTTGAAAAATATCTGATAGAGGATAATAGCTTGTCTCGTAGACTCTAGAGCGAATATCCTCTATAGAAACAGAAACGTTTTTATTCAATATAGATTATAAATACTAAGTCACTCTTTTGTTTAACTAACACTGGTTCGAAGAAAACCTCTGTCCTGGGAAGAACCAACAAGAAACCCAGCGGGACTTTTTTTTAAATAACAGCTTACAATAATTTATGTTGCTCAATTAACCACACAAAACAAATTAGAAATAGTTTGGTAACGATCACCTCATTCCCAGGGGTTATTATCATCCATAAATTCCTTAATATTATAATAGGGTTATTAATTATGTTATATAAAAGGGTTTTTATACAAACTTTGTTTAATAAAGTTTTTGAACTTTGAGCAGGTTAAATTTTGTATATTTTCTGGGATTTTGTTGTAAAAGCGTATACATCGCCTTAAGAATGAATTACTGACTCGGCGGAGTCGAGTGACTGATACTATTTGTGTCTGTTCCTAGTATTTACAGAATAAATATCACTTATTTTTGTATAACTACTTTTATTTTTGTGTACGTACATCACATTTTCATAAATGTATTGAGAGGCTAAAGTACATACATCAATTTCCTTAAATTTTTGTCTGAGCGACTCCTTAGGTTTTAAATCATAGATTGCTCATGGACCTCTTCTGTAAAACAAATATAAATATAAGGATTGCTGCTACTGTTTTTACAATACACCGACGTTCGTCTGTCTTACTTCGTTCGCGGCTAAAAAGCATGTTGAAGTAGACTTCGACGCTCATAAGCTAAAACTATTGATTTTACAAAAACATCTTATTACGTAAATTATCTCTAATTCCCCATGTAGTGGCGGGTAAGAACACCCACTACCCCATATCTTTCGGTGGGTGTCGTACGAGGCGACAGAGAGAAACTGAGGCAGAAGATGGGCAGCAAGCAGCATCATTTTGATAACAACAAAATATTAATAAAAAACTGCGGTTGTCAACCCGCTCGCCAAGTGTGACAACTATGGGAATTCCCCCTCCCCCCCCCATGAATGAATAAAGTTACGAAGAGACGGCCCCCAGTCCCCGACGGCCCCGCTATTCCTGGATACGGTGGCGACCATGGTAACGGCGGGGCAGGGGGTGCTAAGAATCTACGGTGGAGGTTCGGTTGCCACCTTCGACGACTCGTCCTGGCAACATATAACGCACGCACCCTGAGGACTGACGAGAAGATCCTGGAGCTGGAAGAAGAGATAGACAAGTTGCGCTGGAATATTCGGATGGAAGATCCGAAGAGAGGGGGAGGACACGGTAATCCTCGAATCCGGCAACTTGTTTTATCACCGAGAGGGCGACCATCTGTCCCAGCGAGGTGTCGGATTTATCGTCTACAAGTTTCTCGTTAACAACGTTGTAAAGATTGGGAGTGTGTCGACGAAGGTTACGTAAACTCAAAATCAACAAACGGTATTCGCTGAAGGTCATACAGGTTTACGCACCAACCTCGGCACATTCCGATGAAGAGGTAGAGGAAATGTATGAGGATATATCTAGAGCCATGTATTCCTCCAAAACTCACTATACGGTGTTAATGGGAGACTTCAACGCAAAACTAGGCACAAGAGAGAACGGTAAACTGAAGGAATGGAAATTTGGAATAGGACAACGGAACTCAAGGAGCCAGCAGCTGGCCGACTTCATGGAGGAAGAGGTATTCTATGATGAACTCTTTCTTCCAGAAGCGGCCCCACAGGAAGTGGCCCTGGTCGTGCTCCGACGGTTCGACAAAAATGAGATCGACTTCATTATGACGACTAGACGGCAACTGTTCAGTGACGTCTCAGTGATCGCGAGGCTGAAAATTGACACCGATCACCGAATGGTTACAGGCACACTGAACCTAAACGTTAAGTTGGAAAGGTCTCGTCTAATGAAGTCAACGCTCCGTCCCCCTCGTGCTCTAATCCAAGGTCCCTTTCAGCTAGAGTTAAAAAACATTTTTCAGTGACTAGAAGACTGCAACGCAGTGAACAAAATGAATGACAAGCTCGTAGAAATTGTCCATGCGGTCGGAGCTAAGTTTTGCAAGACCCGCCACAGAAGAACACAAAAACTCTCCGAGACTGTTAGACGGTAAATGAAGCTGCAGTCTTCAGCAGATTTGACAGCATACAGGCAACTGAATAGACAGATTTCCAAATACATGCGGCGGGACTTACGCAACTTCAATACAGCTCATATTGAAGAAGCGATCGAGTGGAACCAAGGCTTCTAAGTCTTTGCCAGAGATCTGTCTGCCAGAAAGAGCCAACTGTCGCAGCTGAAGACAGAGTGTGGCAGCATTGTTTCCGGGACACTTGAGGTTTTGAGTAAGATTGAGAGGTTCTATGGGCAGCTGTACACATCATCGTTGGAGCCACACGCAAGTGAAAGTAACGATGCAAGAGTAAGTCTTATCTGACACTATTCCGATGATATCCCAGATGTCAGTCTGAGCGAGATCAGAATGGCTCTCCAGCACCTCAAAAACGGCAAGTCCCCAAGCGAGGATGGAATTACAGCGAAGCTTCTGAAAGCGAGTGGAAAACCGGTACTTGAAGTCCTTCAGAGGCTCTTTAATTCCATCCTCCATGTACGACTACACCGGAGGCGTTGAACAGAAATGCGGTGGTCTTGTTCTTCAAGAAAGGTGACAACGCTCTCTTGAAGAACTACAGTTCGATTTCCCCTCTGAACCGCGACTACGTGCTGTTTTCGAGTCATTACGAATCATCTCACACGCAGACTCGACAACTTCCAGCCTCCCGAACAAGCCGGGTTTTCGAAAAGGCTTTAACATCATAGACCACATACATACCCTTCGGCAAATAGTACAGATGACGGAAGAGTAATTGCAATTTGCCACTGTGTCTGGCGTATGTGCACAATGAGAAAGCCTTTGATTCCGTCGAAATTTGGGCGGTGCTGCAGTTCCTTCAGCGGTGTCAAGTTGACTGTCGATATATCAAAGTGCTGAAGTGTTTGTACAGAAGGCTACGATGGCTATCCGAGTACAGAACCAGAATACTAAACCTATCCAACTGCAGAGAGGTGTAAGACAGGGTGACGTTATATCCCCGAAACTTTTCACCGCTGCATTGGAAGACGTTTTCAAGCGCTACTGGACTGGAAAGGATATTAACATCAACGGCGAGTACATCACTCACCTTCGATTTGCTGACGATATAGTTCTTATGGCAGAATCGCTGGAGGACCTAAGCATTATGCTCAATGACCTCAATTGGCCACCCAACAGATATGTGCTAAGATGAACATGGACAAAACCATGATCATTTATAACGTCTATGTCACACCTATGCCGATAGTTGTTGGGAGCACTAAGCTCGAGGTTGATGATGAGTATGCCTTTACCTGGGACAAATAGCCCGACTAGGTAGGTCCAACTTCGACCGAGAGGTCAATCAACGGATTCATCTCGGCTGGGCAGCGTTAGGGAAATTACGACACATCTTCTCGTCAGGTATACCTCAAAACTTGAAAACTAGACTCTACAACAAGTGCGTGTTGCCAGTGATGACCTATGGAACTGTAATATGGTCCTTCACTGCTGGCCGTATGAGGAAGCTCAAGGTCGCTCAGCTATGCTCGGGGTTTCTCTGCGTGATAAACTTAGAAATGAGAATAACCGCAGTAGAACCAGAGTGACCGACATAGCCCAACGGATTAGTAGGGCGACCCCCCACTAGATGTAGTGACGACCTGGTAAGGCATGCAGTAAGTCGATGGATGCAGGTGGCTCAGAACCGTGCTTTGTGGCATTCTTTGGGGGAGGCCTATGTTCTGCAGTCGACTTGTGAAGGGCTGTAACAATGATGATGATGATCTCTAGTTTAATTTATTGTATGTTTTTATCGTAAAACGAGTCGGAAATATTGGCAAAAACATTGTTTTTAAGCGCCATTTTTCCCGAAATAGAGGTAAGAGCGGCAAAGATACGTAACAAGGTAGAAATTCGGAAAGAGCACATCAATCATAATCTATAAAAATCACCAATATTCAAGACTACCGGAAAACTTTCCAGGTAACCTCTTTTTTAGCACCAAATGACACTGTACTATATGTCCGGCAGTAGTTTCATAAAGAGAAAACATTATTTTGTCGTAACGTTTATATTAATTCAGACTGCCTCTTCGGTCTAGTAATTCGACTGTTGGACGTGTGGTTCCCGGGTCTGACTACCCGGTCAAGATAAAATCAATTATCGTGTTTTTCTTTCAAGAAAGTCTCGGCAGCAACTCGGAGTCAGGAAGCGGTGTTTAAACCCCGAGCCTCGGTAAAGCCGTAGGTCCTACGTTTGTACACCCTAATCTCTCCGGTCGTGTCGCATCGCCGTCCCATCGGATTATGAGAGTAAGGGAAATAAGAACGCTTGCGCATACACTTGTGTACTATAACCCTATCCTGCGCAAATGACAAGCCTTCATTTAGATCGGCCGCCGTGATCGAAATATCGTCTAAAGGACATTATTAAATTCAATCAATTTCGATTTGCAATTATTATGCACCTGTGTTTAATATTTCTATAAAACCGCTGTGAAAGCATTCTTTACATGTTTGATAGAAAAAAAAAAGGGGCAATACAAAGTTTATAATATTATTGTCAACGACATCCCTAGCCGGACCTTTTAAATTGACTTGGTTATAACTTTTCATCAAGTCATAGAACTCCTTTGCGTATTTTTTAAAACTAGAATATAGGTACTAATAATGAAAAAAATTACCCTTGGTATGTTCCTTTGCACAATGACAACATTTATGAACCTTATTGGTTTCTTCTTTTGAGGTTACATGTTTGCTTGTTTTTGGATTCTCACAGAACTGCAATGATGTCATATTGTCCCTGTAAAAGTGAAATGACATAAATAATAGATAAAACATACACAAAAGGGTATTGTTGTAAATACAGACAGTTGCCGCGCCTGCAAAAACGTGACAATTATAAAAATCCAATTTTTGAGTTGGTACAGAAACAGTTTAATTCAGTTCAATAATATAACAAGTCATATAAGTAAAAACTATGTACTCGTTATGTTATAAGATTTTCGCTACTATTGTAAACAATTGACACAATACAAGATGGGTGTTAGGTACGTTACGTTACGTACGTTCAGTAAATTCTAATATAATGCACTTAACTAATTTCACCAAAACTGTCGGGTTTTGTAAGCCCAGCGGATGAATTATATTTGATATATATAGGATGTGTTAGTGGCTTGTTTTGTTCATTTCTCGCAAAGACATGAGGTCATGTAGTAATACGCGTCGTTTCTTGAAAATTGACAAATGAACTGACAGTCTATCTGGTGGTAAATAGCTAGCTCAGACCATCAACAACTTCAACTAACTCGAAATAAAGAGGACTACAGATGCTATGATACAGATGAAGACTATAGGCGCGTTTATGTGTAACTGCAATTCGTTCGACTCGCGATCGTGACTGTGCGCTCTCGAGACCTGCGCACACTAACACAACAGAACCAAAGTCGGCACGGCTAACAACAACCAAAGTTAAACCTTCATCGTGAAATAGAAAACTATACACTGGCATAAGAAGAAGTTGTAGAATGTGTGAAGTATAATCTATATTGACGTGCCGTGAGCGGCCGAAGAGAATCCACTACCCCATTTCATACCGCTTAAAAGACGACAGCGACAGCATGCCAAATGTAGCAACTATGAATATATGCCAATCTTTGGGGGAGGCCTATGAGTAGTCGACTTACGAACGGTTTGGCAAGGCGTGGTAGTTGTTTCTCGGTCGAGCCAAGGTATTTTTGCCAGCATAATACTGCTGTGTTACTTAGAGAGCCGGCGACCATTTTTTACTATTTACAAGGCATTTTATCTTAGTATTCTGGGGTGACAACATTTTGATTTTTATTGTGGCATGCATTGCTCGTTTGTCTAAAAAAAATAACAGGAAGTTCACGCGCATATGCTAATCGCACTGGTACATAAACACTTTAATAATAAACACAATACTGGACTAATCATGTTATGACATGAGAGGAGGCTAAACAAGCGCTGCCTGCAATAAATGACCACATTTCCAAGGCATTAACACTTATGCAATAAAGCAATCCCAGATCCGGATCATGGTTTTTTGTTTACCATACAAGCATATGTGTTATAGACAGTCCCCTGAGGGAAGAGGAAACGGAGGCTCACATCATTCTGCTGCTATGTCCGGAGGTAGCCACTTACAGGGCTAAATATGTCGGCGTGTTGAGATCGCTCTCTGAGGCTGTGATTAATATTTTAATGAACTTCTTCGAGGAGATACCATGGTTTGAATTATTATTATTATTAGAATTATTATTCCTGCACACACATAAAATATGCGCTTTAGTCGTGAAGTTGCGGAAAATAACTAACCTGTTGCATACTAAACTAAACTAACAAATTGATAGTAATAATTTTTGTCAAAAGAAAAGAAAATCTGAAGATATATTTACCACCATGGCCTCCCTTCTGTTGGTAAGAAATATTCTTCTATATTAGTAGTGTAAAAACTCATTTGACCAAAGTCCAACCTGTTGGGAGTTAGTAAGGATTAAACATAGGAGTGGAAATTGGGGAAAAGGATGTACTAAATGTAAAAAAAGACTTACCCATTATCCTTAACTGTCTTGTAGATTCCTGAAATTAATAAAAAGAAAATTGATAGAACACTCATTACATAGTGTTATAATGATATTGGTAAAAGTGAAATTAGAGCCTTCATGCGACTTACGGCTGGTCACAGATCTCTCATTTCTAAGAGTTACAAGTAAGTTACAGTCCATATACGTCCCACTGTTAGGTACAGGCCTCCTCTCATTTCGGAGGGTAGCTCAGGGGTTGAGCGCTCGCTGTAAATTTCACAGTACGCGAGCAACCCGGGTTCGATTCCCGCCGGCACCAAATAAATTGTTAATTGCAATTTTTAAAAGTGTTAAGGAGCAAATAGTTTGTCGATCTGCTAGAGTACGAGTAGGCGGACTTCACATGGCCCCCAAATATCATTTCTCAGACATACAGGTTTTCTTATGATGTTTTGTTCACCACTGAGTACGTAGTAAATATATTTTTACAATGATTAAAAATTAAAAATTTTGCACAACTGACTTCAATATAAATTATTAAGAATAACTCAAAAACTATTTGGTCAGATCTTGATCAATGGTATGATATATGGGACCACATGAGAAGCACCAGTTTCCAAATAAAAAAAGAATCATCGAAATCGGTTCACGCAGAAAAAAGTTGAGTTAACACAAAAAAAACAGTCGAATTCTATACTTCCTCCTTTTTGAAGTCGATAGAAAATGAGAAATATTACTTAGTCTCAAAATGAAAATTTTGATTAATACAAAATAGAATGTGAATATAGAATTCGTCTCGAATTTTGAGCACTGAACTAATTTGATAGTTAGTATGCGCAAATTCATTTTCTACCGAATTCAAAAAGGATACGGTACTCAATTCAACTGTTTTTTTATGTGTGTTACCTCATAACTTTTTACTGGTTGCACCGATTTCGATGATTCTTTTTTTATTTGAAAGCTGGTGCTTCACATGTGGTCTCATATATATATATGATCAAGGTCTGACCAATAGTTTTTGAATTATTCTTAATAATTTATAGTGAAGTCGGTTGTACAAAAATTTTAATTTTAAATCATTAAACATTAATAAGATTGGGCAATATGCCGTGTGGTGGGTGACGGTATAAGAGAATCCATCACCTCACTTCGTCTCGTGGGTGTCGTATGAGGCAATAGATGGTAGTGTACCATCTCATAATATGACGGATGTAAATTGCACATACCGGCCCCTGTGAGTGTAGTGGCGGTGGTGTAAGAATATCCACTACCTCATATCATCCCGCGGGTGTCGAAAGAGGTGACAGAGAGCAACAGAACGAAGAGATGGACGGCAGCATCTTCCTGATAGCAGCTGATCAAAAATAAAAATCTGCGGTTGCCAACGCTCTAGTCAAACGTGGCAATAATAGCAAATATCCGCTCTAAAAGGCAATCTATGGGAAGGCCTACGTTCTTAGGTGGACTTATGACAGGTTGCAATGGTAATGGCGACTGAGAGCGGTATCAAACGTGCAAAACATCTGGTGAAGCGATCGCCAGCAGACCTGCGTAGTGTAGAGATTATTGCAATCGTTATAATGGGAAGGCCCTTGTTCAGTAGTAAATTAATATTAAAGAAAAAGAAAGACTTCAATCTGGATGAACAGCAAATGTGGATTAATGTTGTCATTTAAAATAATGATGTAATGTTGCTCTGCCTCTACACTTTTATACCAAACAGTTTAAAGGTTAATGAGCAAAATTACGGTCTGGTCTTATTCTGCGATGCCTCTTTTTCTTTATTGGCTCGTATCATATACTTATGTGATAATTATTTCCATCCATACCACCCACTTTTTTCAAATAATTGTGAAAACAATATCAAAAATAATAATTTTTGTTTGTTCGTATTTTATGCATACCGTTCATCAGATTGCGGTAAAACTTTGTCAACTTATTGCTTGCACTTGCACGAAGGTTACAGGCATAGTACAATTAACTTACAGTAGGTAACAACAAATTTATATCGCAACAATTTCAATAAATGTTTAACAATAAAACTGTTCTAAATTTAATTTGTATTTGTAATTTGTTAAACAATACAACTCTTCTCAATTAAAAACATTTTCACAATTATTGCTTCTGCGGCAGTAACGCGCCGGATACCAGCTAGTTAATAATAAAAACAAAAATTCTTCATTACAAGAAATTAATATAAACAAATTTCTTAATTTTTTGTTATCGCCCCTCTCCACTACTCGCGAAGTTGATCGAAGTTGGGCGAGGAGAATAGTGTAGAGGTACTTCGATTCGTTTCGTGCAACCTCGCTTCGCTTCGGGCGACTTCCGATCGCTGTCGCATATTTGCGCCCGAGTCAAAGGACTTTGCGAAGTGCCCCGAAGTTACACGAAGCGTTTCAATACACTACTCGGCGTACGCCAGTTATATATTAACTTTTTTTATCTATTAATATTAAATATGTAGCTTTCTACATAATTATTTATCTATGGTTAACGCATTGACGTCGTACTGTTCACACAATCAGGTAACCTATAGCAGCTGCCTCTTGAACGTTATTCATGTTAAGGGCGCGGGCACAGAGTACATGGTGCGGGCGACTCAAGACAACTGAGCTCTTCGTGAAATAGCACAAGTGTGTAATGTCACGTTCTTCGGACTGCGATCGAATTCGACGAGCACTTCGTTAAAGTTACTTCGCGAGTAGTGTAGAGGAGGCGTTATGGTTGCTTACTACAATGGGAAATGATAATGTCCAGCAGTGGACTTTTATGGGCTATTGAAGAAATAGAAGAAGAACAAATATGTTTACCTTCAGTCAATTGTTCGAGTGGTGTTGTATTTATTACGTTATCGTTTTTATCTGCAATTTGATTCTTGGTTTTTGTTATATTTTCATTATCATGACATTTATTACAAACTTCTTCTCCAGTAGATTCTGTCACTTTAGAACTTTTTTGAACCAAATTAGACTTCTTTTGAAGTTTTCTTTTTTTGTCATTTTTAGAGTTAAGTATTTTATATATAACAACCCTTTCAGCATCAGACAACTTTGAGTCAAACTCTTCTGAGCTTTCGACTTCTTTCTTTCTTCTGTTTAATACTAAATTACTCACTGAACTTGAATCAGAAGTAATAGACGAGCAGTCAGTTGATTCATTTCCACTTTGCTCAATAAGTACAGTCTCCACATATCTATTTTTTGGGAATTTTCCATTGATGTCTTTAGTGGGTGGAGTATGTTTATGACTTGATCTATATTCATGATAATCTTCATATTTACTAAATTGCACAGTACTGCCATGTTTACCTCTCATAGGAATTGAATGAACAGCCAGATTGTTTTCAGTCTCTGGTACCGGCATCCATGAATACTGGAAATCTTTTTCATATTCATGATTTTGAGTTTTTGAACTGCTTTGTACATGATTTTTAGCATGCTAAAAAGCAAGAAAGAAATCATCAAAAATAAACTTAAACCAAAAAATATAATGTTATTCCTGTGTTATTAAAAATAGGTGGGTGGACAATTTTTCTTGCTAATTTTTAATTTTACACTGAAATAAATATTCAAGTATTTTAATATAGACATTTCTACAGTTAGTTTATTTACCGCCTGTCTATAACCATCTATGGGCATTTACACAAAAAAAAATATGTTGGTATTCATTTATTTGTGATCGTGATAAATTAAGATAATATTGCATGCCGTAAGCACTAAGCGCGTGGGTATGTTCTACTAGGGCCTAAAAATTAAGATTCCAACGTTTTGTCGCATGAATAATATTTATTTAAATACTTAAAAAAAATCATATGTTGGGTAACACTTGGGACATTTAACTATTATATTTTTTTTAAATGGCCAGTAGTTTTGCTATAAGCCATTTCAAAGTTATCAATTATTTACTGAACACATGTATCTTTAAAAAACAATTAATAATGATATTATTAAGTATGAATTACTGTAATGAATATTAGTGTTATGCTTTTATTTTATCTCGTAATAAGGATTGGTACGGAGGGTCTCTTTTTTATTAAGTCATACAAATTGCAGAATGTAATAATTGAAAGATTACTAACTTTACATTTGTGTTTTCTGCATTCCTTTTCTATAGTTCTAAATTCCTGTTGTAACTTCTGCTGACGGGTGTCGTGTAGCTGCTGCTGACGTTTTTCATCCATGTAAGCTTTTCTCTGTAACAACACGATTTTCTCATAATTACCATTACTCTACATTATGTTTTAATAACACCACAATAACTTACAATGGGTTTGCTTGACATGTTTTTAGGTAATGAATTTAGAAATGCTAAAGTATCTCTATATTCCTTGTCAACATTTTCTTTTGTCACTGCAACTTTGTTTCTTTGCATTTCTATTTTGTCTTGCACATCCTTTTGTTTTAGGTTGTCATTTGTTTCTTCTTTTTGAGCCTTTGAGTAAGCATCTTCATCAGTATTTTGGTCCCGAACCACGAGATTATCATTACTGCAAGGGAGATTCCTGACATCTCTAGTGGAATGGTTGTACATCATCACCGAACCTTTTCTTTCAAGACCACTATCTACAGTACTTGTTTTTGTGGAAAATCCCTTGTTGCTCCCTTGAACTGAGAACAATAAAAGAAAATGTAAATTAGATATATGCATATAGATGATGAATATAGAACTGAAACAAGGATAAGTATAAAATTAGGTGTAGCCTCCATCACAACATTGTTAGTTTCTAGTCTAATTACAAAAAAAAATTATGAGTTAATTGAAATGAAGTGTTTGTTCCAATTCAATTTTGAATGTTGAGTTAAGAATGTAAAAACTAGAAGCTAGTATTAATTATTATTGATCCACACGCATAATTAAGGTTGCCAGATATTATTGTCAAATAAAAGAAATGTAAAAAAAAAATTATGGAGCAACTAATAGAAACAAAGTATGCAAGCATATCCGCTCAATAAATGGTGATTGTTTGTCTGATTACCGCGGGTAATATGTATTACCATAAAAAAAATTAAGAACTGCTACATTAATTTTATACATTACAAAAAACTACTTATTTATCTTATATATGAGTGACTGCCACATTGGTCTAGTGGTGGCAAACGTGACTGCTGATTATGAGGTTCCAAGTTCGTATCTACAAAATAATCTGTTATGGAGTTTTTCTATCAAAAAATTCTCAATAGCTGCCCGGAGTCAGCAAATTGGCAGTGTTTCTTAACCCCCGTGCTTCGGAAAGCACGTAAAGCCGTTGGGTCTGTGCCTGATCTATCTCCGATCGTGTCGGTTTACTGTATTATCGGTCTATGAGGGTGAGGGAATAGAGAGTGCATCTGTGCATGCGTACACACTTAAGCCCGGTTTCCACCGCGAGCGGAAAGGACCTATTAATTACTCCTTTTACCTCGCAATACAAAACTGCATACATGTGTTTCCACCAACAAAGAGTCGAGTGTAAATGACAACGAGGGCGAAAAGAGTAAAAATAAGCTGCGGACTCGGACCGAAGTCACTCGCAATTAAATTATCCAAAGTAGTGTTTCCACCGAAAAAGAGTTGAGCGGAGCGGACCAAACGAGTAACATGTTTCCGCTGCGTCGCGGTCTCGCCGACTAGTTTGAAACGGAATCGCTGCTGTTTTAAAATTTAAATTTTAAAATTTTAAAATTTAAAGTGTCGGCCTTTACAAATGACAAAAGTTCTTGAAATTGTTCTCTGCTAACCCTGTAATATAGTATAGTTCTTAAATTTTTCGTCGTCCAAATTATTGAATAGCCTATATTCCCCTTTCAACGTTTTTTCTCGAATGTGCCAACATAACCAAAATCTCCGTCTTGCACGTTTTTTTACTGTGCTTAAGATCTAATAATATATACTTTTTCCTTCGGTATACATAATCACTGTCCTCACTTGATTACGTGTCACTCGATAACATCGCGAATTCACACAACAAAACAATACCGCATGTATCCAGTTCAAAACTCCAGCTGAACTTGCACTCGGTGGAAATTGACTATTCATTTCCCATTTCTCATATTCTGTTCAGCTCGCTCCGCTGATTCCTCTCTGTCGTTATCCGTTTGCAGTGGAAATCAACAGGCAAAACTCTTTGTTGGTGGGAATGCAAACCTAATTTGTTTAAAAGGAGTCCGCTCCGCTCACCATTTCCCACTCATTACCCATCCGCGGTGGATACCGGGCTTTAGGCACTATAATCCTATCCTGCGCCGATGGCTAGTCTCGTCATTAATAATATCGTTATTAATAATATTAAAAAAAAGTTTAACTTTCTCATAGACAACTACACAACTTCTTGATCATGCTTTCTAACCAGGACCCAAATGAAAAGTGAAATGAATATAATTCCATTGAAAAGCAGAGATTTTATGACTAATTTAAGATCTAATCTCTTAATGTGGCTAACAATTTTACATGGCACTCAGTAGAGATTATGAATTCTAAAAAATATTTTTTGATTACATCCTAAACTAAAAAAAAAAAATAATGAATAAAAAAGGAAATAATGATTTAAAATACCATGGTTGTTTATCAGCTCAATGAAAATAAATGACACATGAAAACTATTAAATGATTACACTTGGTCTGTCACCTGACTGTCTTAAAGAAAATGTCCTTAAATTGTTTTTTATTCCAGAGATTTCTTCATAGACTTGTGTATGTAAGTCATTTGATGTTGATGCAGAACTGTTCATCTTATTAAAGGCTGAATTAATATGAGATTTAAATTCCCTGCTGTTGACAGGGGGAAGAATACATTTAAAAAAATTTTGCATGCAAAACTGGCAGTTTGGCTCAGCTTTCCAAATTGGAACCGAGACAACCTGTTCATCTACAACTTGGCATACATTATCAAATTCACTACCTTCTGTCTTAGAAGCTCTAGCCTGGAGTATGGTGTGTTTAATATTTTGCAAGTCCTCAGTTTGTTTTTTATGACACTTTGTCTCAGATTCTCTTAAACGAAGAGGCCTGTTTTGAATATGTTCAGAAACTAATGTGAGCGATGATTTCTGGTGCACATCTTCCTGAGGCTTACTGCTAGATATGCCACCACGCAAGCTTGATGGCATTTCATCACTAAGTGCAAACAAATTAGGTCTTTTGCTATTTTCTGATTTTTCAGCTACATCACTTTCTCTGTTACATTCATTTTCTGGCAACAACAATACAGGTATTTCTGTTTGGCAGTCATTTGATGGTTCATCTAAATTGGATTGAGTTGCCATGTCAATTTTTTTTATAGGATCTGCTGATTGTTTTGAATTTTGAATGTCATCAATTTTCTTATTATCTGATACCACCACTTCAGAGTCCTTAGTTGTCGTTTGAAGATTTTTGGAAACCATAGTTGATTTCTCTCTACTTAGTTCATTAGCAGCTTCCCTAAAAATAAATTGTGGTACACATTCAACATCATTATTAATTTACTCAATACAATCTTTTAAAAGTCTATTAGTATAGTTGTAGCACGAATGGGTCTCTCCGAGCTCGACCGGGGAAGGACCACACTCTCACAGAATACCAGCGTATAATAACAGCTTAATACTGCTGTGTTTCGTACGGTGAGTGTAGAGAACCGGAGACCCTTTTTACTGGAAAAGAGACATTCTTCTACCTTAGTCCTCTCGGGTGACAACGCATCTGCATTTTGATTCTTTATTGAGGATAGATGTGGATGTCTATGGATCACAGCAACCACTTAATATCAGGTGGACTGTGTGCTCGTTTGTCACCCTATTCTTTGAAAAAAAAAATACACATAAGCCTCCCCATAGATTGCATCTTAAAGGAATATTTGCTATAGTTCCATCATGTGGCAGGAAGGTTCAGTTTTACCCTATCCCCTTTTACGACAAATATAGGATTACATGGGATAGTGGATTTTCTTAGGCCGCCAATGGTCAACAAACAATTTATCATCCCTAAAAACAGTTATGAACTAAAAGTCATAGATAGTTCAATTTTACAAAATTTTCTGGCAGTTTTTATTACTGTCATTATTTTTTGCATTGCCAATGGTATACAGTTTAATTATGAAATACTAGCTGTTGGCGGCATCCTAATTTTTTTTCTAAAATAAAAGTAGCCTAAATTACTCCTTATGACATCAGCTATCTGCTAGTGAAAGTCCCGTCAAAATCGGTCCAGCCGTTTCTGAGATTAGCCGGAACAAACAGACAGACAGACAGACAAAAATTTTAAAAATTGTATTTTAGTTATAATTAAATATAAATACGGTACTATTTACTTTCATGTGCATTTAGTAAAAATTTTGACATTACAAACAGACACTTCAATTTTATTTATTTGTGTAGATGTATAGATAAGAAATAGTAGTATCATAGAAGCAGTACATAAAGAAAAGGAAAGAATTTAAAGTATGTGTGTATATTTGTGGAATGGAATATAATGAAGTAATAAATAATATTTTGACATAAAAATAATAAAGTTTAACAGTGAAGGAAGATAAACATTTTGAGCTTATCAGTGCATAGCAAACGTGGGCAGACCAAATTTCACAAACAGTACCTGTTTGCAAGCATGTCTTTGACCATATCCAGGGAGAGAGGAAGCAATGAGCTCCAAGCAAGAATGAGATACCCAAATCTACCACACACAGATAATATAACTTTAACAATACGAAGCAAAGTTTTAAGGAATACATTTATTTGTAATTAGCGATCTACTCCTGCTTTGCACGAGTGATTTCTAGATCTCGACAACAGCGCCACCTACCGGGTCCGATTCTGAACCTAAGCCATTATCGAATCAACTTAATCACACACACAAAATTTCATCAAAATCGGTCCAGCCATTTAGTTCAGTCACATACACAGGGATAGAAAAATAATATAATATTTCATAAAATCCATTCTTGGTAATTTTTAACATGCCAAAAAGAATATTCTGGACAAGTTTTATACCCATAAGAGCCATAGTTTGAAAATGTGTTTTTTTAATTAATGCCTCC
Organism: Parnassius mnemosyne; assembly: GCA_963668995.1. Classification (NCBI taxonomy): domain Eukaryota; kingdom Metazoa; phylum Arthropoda; class Insecta; order Lepidoptera; family Papilionidae; genus Parnassius; species Parnassius mnemosyne. The sequence continues at coordinate 40,532,513 of CAVLGL010000115.1, read as the reverse complement.
ACAATCCCCCTTGCGGGTGGAATTTCGTAAAATCCGTTCTTAGCTGACCTCTACTCGGCGAAAGGAAAAGTCCTACCAAATTTCAAGTTTTTAGGCCTTATGGTTCCAGAGTTCTATATAGACTAGCAATCCGTCCTGGCTTCGCATGGGTGATCCCACTCAGTCACCCACCGCGTGCAAATATGAATCTAACCCATCTAGGAACCAATTCAAACACACACAAAAAAGTCATCAAAATTTGTTGAGTAATTTTTGAGTTATAGCGAGACTAACGGACAGAAATAGATTTTTACATATGGAGATTTCCGAGGGTGATGATACAATTAGTGCTGCTCTAGCATATGTTGGCGGATTTCCATATCCACAAAATATTGTATTTATATTCCTTAAACATGTTCCCACAATGTTTTTCTTCACCACCGAGCATGTTATTACCCTTAGAAATGATTGGATGCCAGTGTCCAGCAGTGGTACATACATATATAGGCTGTAACTTAACTTTTATTTAATGTTTTAGATAAGTTGGATAGCATCAGACGTAGCCTAAACTTAATAGGCAATATCTGTGAAGAGAGAAAAACAACTGTTTTTGTACAAATGATAGTGAATGTCATTAATAACTTGAAAATGTTCTGGTAAGCCAAGCCAATAAGAAATACCTTGAAACAAAAAATACCTATACATAAAATTAGTAGAAGAGATAAAAATATATTATGCCTGGTCATTTGATCAATCAAAAAGAACACTAATTGAGATATCAAATAAAACTCACCTAGCATGCAGTTTCCTATCCAGCAATTGCTTTTTCTTATTTAGTATTTCTTGCTTTTTTCTTCTTAGTGCAGCCACTGCTTCTCTACCCCTTACTTTAGATTTATCAATCTTCTTGTCAAAATCTTAAAGCAAACATTTAATGTCAGAAACCAGTATATTTTTATAAAAAAGTGATTGAGAGGAATGTACAATTAAATTGATTTCCCACCCACAATTGATTTTGATTGGTGTAAAAACCTCCCTGTAAAGTATGGAGTACAGAAGGCTGTAGTCATTGACAGAAAAAATCTTTTTAGGGTTCCGTAGTTAAACAACAAGGAACCCTTAGGCCCGCCACATATATACGGAATTCCGTTTCTGGATTCTGTTTCGATATTCCGATTCGAAATTCCAAATGCAGCAAGTCCATATAAAATTTATGACCCGTCACACATGTACAGTAGTTTTTTGTTCGAAATTTTACGGGTTAAATGGGTTTCCGTATGTGTGTGGCCGACCCATTCGTAATTCCGAAACGGAATCCCGAAATGGAATTCCGTATGTATGTGGCTGGCCTTATAGTTTCGTCATGTCCATCCGCAATTTTGCTCAGGAGACCCTAGGTGCTACAAATCTGTAATTTGGCATAGTTATAGATATTAATCTTAAAAAACTTTTTTTTTTGGTACTTCCCAAACAAGTAAATGGTGGATGATTTTTTTTACCCATCTATTCTATCATGTGGGGCATTGTTGAATAGGTATTTCAAAAACATTGGGGGTATGGAACAACATTTTTTCGATTCAGGGATCCGTTAGTGAAATATTGTGGGTTCATTTTGAATTCATTATATGAATACATAATGAATTCAAAATGAACCCACTACTTCTTAAGCAGTAACTCTAGGCGCTTGTCAGAGGTAACATGCACCATTATTTTAATTTAAATAAAATAAAAAGAAGATAACATAATATTGATTTTTGTTGTTATCATGAGTGTAACATAGAATTGTCCTGAATCGAAATTTGAGCTTTTTAAAATACCTTTTTCATTATATTCAGATGCATTCTCATGACCAGCACCAACATTCTGCAATCCTTTTGTATAAAGTTCTTGTAATCGGTTAATGAATTGCTTTTGACATTCAAGATATTTCTTTTCTTTCTTTGCATCGACGACTTTCTTCTGCTGCAATGTTTCAACTTTAGCACGCTGTCGAATTTTCTCCGCAATTTCTTTTGATTGTTCACGAACCTATATATAAATACGTTTTACAAAATTGTGATCTATAAATTTTATCAATAATTATGTTGCAGTTAAACCGAAAAGAAGAAAAAAAAAAACAAAACCTGTTGCAGCCTCAACTTTCGTCGTTGTTCAAATTCATTTGTTTTGAAAGAATTTATTTCAGAAGTCATGGTGACATTTGCTTGAATAAGATTCCACTCAGAAATAAGACATTAAAAATATTTTTATTCATCTAGTATTTCATTTATTTATTATGTAAAACTTAAAACAACTTTGTAGTAATTTCAAACTACAAAAACTTCACAATCACAACCGACCGTTCAAGAACCGTTTGATGTCACTGACATTGACATTCGAGTTCGACTAGGAGTGGGCGATACAAATCGTTTATAGATACAATATCTATATATCCGTACAATATTCAATATCTATATATCGGACGATAAACTAACTATGTATTAGATATTACGATTTCATGATAACGTATTGATATGAATCATCGTAGAATATCTAATATCTACTAGAAACGAAACGAAAACTATCTAAATATATACATTGATTCGGATACCGAACAAACCGCGTGCGCGATAGAATATATAGGTAAAACAGATATTACGACTACTTTACAACGAAAAGGTGATACGCTAATATTATTAATCATCATCATCATCATTACATACCTTCACAAGTCCACTGCTGAACATAGGCCTCCCCCAAGGAATGCCACAAAGCACGGTCCTGAGCCACCTGCATCCATCGACTTCCTGCATATCTTACCAGGTCGTCACTCCATCTAGTGGGGGGACGCCCAACACTTCGCCTGCCGGTACGAGGCTGCCACTCGAGAACCTTTCTTCCCCATCGGTTTTCGGTTCTTCGAGCTATATGGCCGGCCCATTGCCACTTCAGCTTAGTAATCCGTTGGGCTATGTCGGTCACTCTGGTTCTACTGCGAATATCCTCATTTCTGAGTTTATCACGCAGAGAAACTCCGAGCATAGCCCTCTCCATAGCTCGCTGAGCGACCTTGAGCTTCCTCATCCGGCCAGCAGTGAAGGACCACGTCTCAGTTCCGTATGTCATCACTAGCAACACGCACTGGTTGTACAGTCTCGTTTTCAAGTTTTGAGGTATACCTGACGAGAAGATGTGCCGTAATTTCTCGAACGCTGCCCAACCGAGTTGAATCCGTCGATTGACCTCTCGGTCGAAGTTGGACTTACCTAGTCGGACTATGTGTCCCAGGTAAACATACTCGTCAACAACTTCGAGCTTAGTGCTCCCAACAACTACCGGCATAGGTGTGACATAGACATTAGACATGATCTTTGTTTTGTCCATGTTCATCTTAAGACCTATCCGTTGGGAAGCACTATTGAGGTCATTGAGCATAGTGCTTAGTTCCTCCAGCGATTCTGCCACATGCTCGCCATTGATGTTGATACCGTATCCTTTCCAGTCCAGAAGCCTGAAAACGTCTTCCAATGCAGCAGTGAAGAGTTTCGGGGATATGACGACACCCTGTCTTACACCTCTCTGCAATTGGATAGGTTTCGTACTCTGGTTCTGTACTCGGATAGCCATCGCAGCCCTACTGTACAAGCACTTCAGCACTTCGATATACCGACAGTCCACTTGGCACCGCTGAAGTGACTGCAGCACCACCCAAATTTCGACGGAATCAAAGGCTTTCTCATAGTCCACATACGCCAGACATAGTGGCAAATTGTACTCCTCTGACTTTTGTATAATTTGCCGAAGGGTATGTATGTGGTCTATGGTGCTAAAGCCTTTTCGGAAACCGGCTTGTTCGGGAGGCTGGAAGTCGTCGAGTCCGCGCGCGAGTCGATTCGTAATGACTCTCGAAAACAGCACGTAGACGCGGCTCAGAGGGGAAATCGGTCTGTAGTTCTTAAAGAGAGCAATGTCGCCTTTCTTGAAGAACAAGACCACCGCACTTCTGCTCCACGCCTCCGGTGTAATGCCACCATGGAGGACGGAATTAAAGAGCTTCTGAAGGACTTCAAGTATCGGTTTTCCACCCGCTTTCAGAAGCTCCGCTGTAATTCCATCCTCGCCTGGGGCCTTGCCGTTTTTAAGGTGCTGGAGAGCCATTCTAATCTCGCTCAGACTGACGTCCGGAATATCATTGGAATAATGTCGGATAAGACTCGCTCTTGGATCGTTACTCACACTTGCGTGTGGCTCCAACGATGACGTGTATAGCTGCCCATGGAACCTCTCAATCTCACTCAAAATCTCAGGTGCCCCGGAAACGATGCTGCCACATTCTGTCTTCAGCTTTGACAGTTGGCTCTTTCTGGCAGACAGATCTCTGGCAAAGACTTTGGAGCCTTGGTTCCGCTCGATCGCTTCTTCAAAACGAGCTGTATTGAAGTTGCGTAAGTCCCGCCGCATGCATTTGGAGATTTGTCTGTTCAGTTGTCTGTATGCTATCAAATCTGTTGTAGAATGTAGCTTCATCTCCCGTCTAACAGCCATGAGATTAAGAGTGTAATCGGAGAGTTTTTGTATTCTTCTGCGGCGGGTCTTGCAGAACTTAGCTCCGACCGCATGGACAGTTTCCACGAGCTTGTCATTTATATCTTCCACTTCATTGCAGTCTTCTAGGCACTGAAAACGGTTTTGTATCTCGAGCTGAAAGGTTTCGGGACTTTGGATTAGAGCACGAGGGGGACGGAGCGTTGACTTCATTAGACGAGACCTCTCCAACTTAACGTTTAGGTTCAGTGTGCCTCTAACCATTCGGTGATTGCTGCCGGTTTTCACCCTCGCGATCACTGAGACATCACTGAACAGTTGTCGTCTGGTCGTCATAATGAAGTCAATCTCATTTTTTGTCGAACCATCGGGGCTCGAGCAGGTCCACTTCCTGTGGGGCCGCTTCTGGAAGAAAGAGTTCATAATAAAGAGTCCCTCTTTCTCCGTGAAGTCGGCCAGCTGCTGGCCCTTTGGGTTCCGTTGCCCTATTCCAAATTTCCCTACTTTCAGCTCACGATTCTCTCTTGTGCCTAGTTTTGCATTGAAGTCTCCCATTAACACCGTATATTGGGTTTTGGAGGAATGCATGGCTCTAGAGATATCCTCATACATTTCCTCCACCTTCTCATCGGGGTGTGCCGAGGTTGGTGCGTAAACCTGTATGACCTTCATCGAATACCGTTTGGTGATTCTGAGTATAAGGTACGCAACCCTCGTCGATACACTCTCAATCTTTACAACGTTGTTAACGAGAGACTTGTGGACGATAAATCCGACACCTCCTTGGGACAGATGGTCGCCCTACCGGTAATAGAGCAAGTTGCCGGATTCGAGGATTACCGTGTCCTTCCCCCCTCTTCAGACTTCAGATAATCCTATAATATGCCAGAGTAACTTGTCTATCTCTTCTTCCAGCTCCACAATCTTCTCGTCAGTCCTCAGGGTGCGTGCGTTGTATGTTGCCAGGTGGATTCGTCGTGGGTGGCAACCGATCCTCTACCGGAGATTATTAGCACCCCCTGCCACGCCGTTACCATGGTTGCCACCGTAGCCAGGAATAGCGGGGCCGCCGGGGACTGGGGGCCGTCTCTTAGTAACTTTATCCATTTGGGGGGTATTTGTCATAGTTGCTACGCTTGGCGGGCGGGTTGGCAACCGCAGTTTTTTTATGTATTTTTGCTGTTATCAGGAAGATGCTGCTGCCCATCTCCTGCCTGTGTCCCTTTGTCGCCTTTTACGACACCCACGGAAAGATATAGGGTAGTGGATATTCTTAACCGCCACTACACGGCATATTATTAATATTAACCCTTATTTGTAGAAGCATACGATTTATTACAGAACACATCGTTTTTAATATCCAGTCTAAGTAGTATTTTAATATTTTGTTGTGTTGCACTGTTTTCAAAATAAACGATTTTAGATCTTATTGTGTATATTTAATAGAATGTTATTTTGAGTATGTTAAATTAAAACTAAGAAAAGTATGAAAGAAAGTTTATTTCACCGATTCTGAAAAACTATACTCGCTTTATAGATTTGGGATAATTTCCCGTTATGTTATCAATGTTATACCTCTACGCCAAACGTAGGGGTATAATCACTAACAACAACGAACGCAAAATACACCCCGACCTTCAAAGTCTTTTAAAACGTGATAATTTCCACCCCAAGTGTGGCATAAAATATAAAAGTTTTATGTTATTGCAAATACATGTTACAGTCTTTATTTTTAGACATGTAGAGCGTAAAATAATTAAGTGTTATTAAAAAAAACATATTCTTTGGATTAAACGAATAAAAACATACTTTGTAAGAGCGCCATCTACTTCATTCTATGCGTAAAGTGATTTTATCAAACAAAAATTGATTAACTCTCAAGGTGGTACATACGATAGACAATAGATGGCATATACACGACATGATTTAATTTAATATTCTATTTTATAACCTCGGAGGCTAAATTCTATTGATATATTTATTATATATGTCACTTTTTATATTATAAGATACTTTAAGAATACTTAGATTACATAAATAATACAATATATCTATAAATCTATTTATCGAAATTCGTTCATAAATAGCGTATCACCATGTGATACGGAGTACTAACTTCTATTCAGAACGAAGATATCAACATATATATATATATATATATATATATATATATATATATATATATATATATATATATATATATATATATATATATAACAAATATTTTAATATCTAGATATTGTATCTAGATATTAAAATATATAGATACAATATCTGATATTCATATAGTATATTACGCATGCCTACATTCGACTCATGGAGCTATACTCCATGATTCGACTTTATGTTTTGTATTTTTTTTTAATTACAATTTTGGCTTGGATGCTTGTCTTTTAAGCCATGTCTTAATATGGGATCTTCGTTTTTTTTATAGGATCGAGTGACAAACGAGCACACAGTCCACCTGATGGTAAGTGGTTGCTGTGGCCCATAGTCATCTACATTACTACACGTTGTCACTCGTGAAGACTAAGATGGAATGCCTCTTATCCAGTAAAAAGGGTCTCCGGTTCTCTACACTCACCATACGAAACACAGCAGTGTTAAGCTGCTATTTCACGGTGGTATTCTGTGAGAGCGTGGTCCTTCCCCGGTCGAGCTGACCCATTCGTGCTACAACTATACTACTAATATAGCTGCAGCATGGCTCTACCACGTTTTTATAGATTTTTCTTCACAATATGTTGAAACGTCACATTGCGAAGTTTTTGAGAGATTTTCACGACAGCTTGTACCCAGCGGAGAGTCGATGACGACAGGCAGTCAAGTTCATAAGGTGCCTAAGTGATCTAAATAATTTGAGGTTTATATCAACATCGAGACTTGTTTCGTCGTTCTCTCTCTCTCTCTCTCTTTCTAATATATATATATATATATATCCATCCATCATGAGTGTATCTGGGATGATCCTCTTTCGTCTACATCTGTAGTGGGATAAAGTTCCTCTTTCACCTACACATCTTCGAATAATGTGATGAAGGCGTGGTGCTGTGACAGATTATTTAACGCTGCTACCGACCGACATTTGATGCGTGAGGGAAGTAAAGTTTTCTTAAATATTGCTTTGAAAAAATCTGTTGTAGTAGGTAACAATTTGGTATAACCAAATAAAAAAGTTTAATTTTTTAATTAGTTGAGAGAAATGCCTGAAAGCCAAGCTTATTTCGATTGACTAACCAGAGTCTATTTGGTTTAATGACCCTGCTAAATTGTAGAGTTACTTACTTCATTTTTTTTTTGACTATGTCAACAGCCATATCGCAGACATAGCTCAAAGAGTGGGTGCGGTGCGCGTGTGTTGTTGGTAGATTTCTAGTTTAGTCTTCGTTGAGATGTAACGGGGATGACTGAACATAGAGACGAGTGCTCGTAAAAATAAAATGAAGTGTAGTATACATTTGTTGCGTAACGAACTGTTACGGTTTCCCAATGCTAGGGAAAACCCTTAATCATAGGTAATAAGTGATTACATAGATTTCCTCTAAATAGTCATGTCATCATTTAAAGGCAGCTCTGCTTCCCGCTCCCGGGAACAAGTCAGTCTCTGCCCGATCGCTGAATCCATAACACCTCTTTATCATCTCGTGTCTGCCAGTTTCGACTCCGGGCTAATTAAAATTTGTAACCATTTCTATTTCTAAATTATACTATTTCCGTTGTGTAATAAAAGTGCTTTTTTTTTAAAACCTAGTTTACGAGGTCCCGTATAACAGAACGATTAAAAAGGTTATGGTTCTTGGAAATTTTATTTTGTGATGTAAAGTTTCCTTTGAATTGATCTACTTGAAGAATAATTAAGTATTGAAGAATTTGCAGGAGGTATTTTCAAGCGTTCATACTCTTAGCCACTTGTTATTGCAATTTGGTCACATTGCCGAATTGGTGCGTAGTTGTAACTACGATTTACTTGTGAGTCTTTCAGGAGCGATGAACATCTGATGGTGTGGTGGAAGGCCTTTGTCTCGTAGAGACTACTGTTGGTCGACTTGTAACGACCTGATACGTCGTTTTCTCTACAGTAAATCGTATCACAAGAAGTGATAAAGATAGGGTAACAGTTTGTTGCTAGTCATTGCGGCATTGTGATCACCGTGTGTAATCAAATAAATAACCTAATAGATTTCTCCTTGTCTTTGCATACTATACATCATGACTTTTTCGAGGAAGAGAAGAGTGACCAAAAGTGTTATTACTCCGTAATTATTATTATAAGAAGTATGATTTGTTAAGTACCTTTAGTCGACTTGTATGCGTAGGTACATAAGTGGAGGGAGGTATTTTATCGCGAGTTTTGATAATGCCGCATATGTCAACCGTAAGTAAAAAATTCAACGCATTTTGGATTTTAATCCAGACCATCCAAACTCGATATAAATAATGAAATGTACAGTAATGTAGTAAAAAATATTGCACAAAATAAACGCTTAGATAGAAAATGATTTGATTTATTAATGCCATTAACAATCGCTTTAAAAGATAATGCGGCTAATTGCCTTACCGAGCTAAAGTGGCATAAAATGGCATATTATGTTTCTTAGAAAAAAAACAGAGTTAAAGAAACAGCGTCTGAAACCGGTATTCGCTTATGATCCCTCATCGAGTTAATTCCTAAAAAAAATCACGTCCGATGAAATTATTAGTGGATTTTTTTTTCTCAGTTTAAGGTGGCACAAGTCGCGGGCTCGAACTCGCTGGTGGGCGCGGCCAAAAAGCACGCTGTCTCACCTGGCATCGTGCCCGACAGAGATAGTATCAGTGATGAGCATATCGACACTAGTATTCACGCACGTCTTGTTTTCGTACGGCATTCAGAACCGTTTGAACAAAAACGAAGTTACACGAACACGATGCAACATCTATACTAATATAATAAAGCAGAAAATATAGATGTTTACTTCGTCTAAAAAAAAGTCCGCGATACCATATCTCTATTTTTTATATATAAGCCACAATTAGGCATTTTGATTTTGACAAAAAAAATGAAAATTTAATTATTAGGCATGGCATATTTATCCTTACGAACGAAAGTTACTTCATTATCAAGACAATTTTTTGAAGATAAAGTTCGTTCTTTATACCATGTTTATATAGTACATAGTTTAAGAGATAATGTAAAATTAAAATAATTCAATACTTGGCCTTGACGCGCAAACAACGCATAACCCCTAGCCCGGTGCGAACTGAGAAGCCAGTATTGAAAGCTTCTATGAGCGAGGTTAGGTTAGCCGTTAGTTCAATCATTATCTAATATCTACACAAATAAATAAAATTGAAGTGTCTGTTTGTAATGTCAAAATAACAGCTTTTTACTAATTGCATATGAAATTATATACGCTACTTATAACATTAACACAATTTTTAACATTTTTCAGTCTGTTTGTTCCGGTTAATTTCCAAAACGGCTGGACCGATTTTGACGGGACTTTCACTAGTAGATAGCTCATGTTATAAGAAGTAACTTAGACTGCTTAAATTTTAGAAAAATTATTAGGTGTCCGTGCAAATAAATTAACACACTAAACTAAATGCGGAGGAAGTCGCGGGGAACAGATGGTAGCTAAAATAAATTCAAAATTAACTGAGTGCTTTTATCTATCTCCCAGGTGAGCGTAACAATGATTAGTTACATCTTTATTTCTGAACTCTTTCATTTCACGTTGCTATGGTATTTTGAAAGTTTAATTGATTAATAAGTATAAGAGGTTGATAGCAAATTTATCAAGAATCATTTTTTGCCTACACACTTTCATATATCGTGTACGTTTTTCTTTAAAACTGGATAAAACCGCGCATAGTATGCCGACAGATAAAATAAAAGTACTCCATTAATCATGACAATTTTTCCATACATTATTATCAAATAAAATATTTGATTGCAATTATAAAATGCTTGAACTAGGTGTCATGTCATGCCACGCATCTCGGTCACGTGATGACGCGGGTGAAACCGCGAAATTATTAGGCGCTGCTTTATCGCTTCATATTATACCTCTGTGGCTCTATATACCTAATATAGATTGCTTACTTTATTATGTTTAGTTTTTCCCGAGTGGTCATGCAGCGATCACTCAAGAGTTCGGCTTCGAACGTGTGTAACTGCAAAAATTATCCAACGGGAACGAAATACCTGAATAAACGGTATCATATATGTTATTTACAGCTCCGTGGCGCAGTTGCTTAGCAATGAATTGTTGCACTGGGAGCCGCGGGTTCGAATCCCGCACGGAACAAGTATTTGTATGGCCTGCAAATAGTTGTTCCGGGTCTGGATGTTTGTAAACTGCCTCCACGATACAAGAGAAAATCCTAGTGTGGGGATAACGTTTTTTTAAAAAATAAAATTCCAGACTATAACCTATCTCTGAGCAAAATATCATCCAGGTCCCTTCAGCGGTTCTGGTGTGATTGAGTAACATACATCCATTCATCCGTCCATCCAAATATCCAAACTTTCGCATTTATAATATTTAGATAATAATTGTAATTCGTTCTGCCTACCTATAAATTGTTTTCAAAAATACTTACCTGTATTCTTACTTTTTTATATATACTCAATATCACTAAACGTAAACACAGGTTTTTATCAAGACAAGTGACCCATCAAGATTGTTTTCTTAGTACTGACGTACCTACCTAAAGTTTACAATTTTGTGGCCACGACGCGGTGACGTTTTGTGACATTTTGTTGTATTGTAGGTTGTAGGTATCTAAGTAATAACAGTAGGTACCTATGAAAATCCCACATAATATACCTTGTTTGTCCGCCGCAAGAGTCGTCTAATAAATAATTAAACTGTTTTGTAATTCTTTATTTATTTATAACACTTGCATTGAGAGCCGTGGTAGCTCAGATGGTTAGCGCTCGCCGTAAGTATCACATTACGCGAGCAACCCGGGTTCGATCCCCGTCGGCACCAATGAAATCGTTGCAATTTTATATAGTAATCGTATATAGACTTTACTTTTTTTACTTTTATAATTATATTATATTACAGACGAAAATTTTACAATATTGTCTGTCGTCCAAAACGCATTATCTCTTTCAATTATATCAATTTCCATGCTGTCTTTTGTCTTTGGCGTCCAAATTACAAAATAGCAAAACTTTTCGTTTCGAATAAAACTCGAATAAGCGCGCGTCACCGCCCGTGCATGTGTGTGTAAGCGTCGTCCTCCCGCACCGCACCGGGGGAAACATTATTCAGTGAGATGCACGATAATTCATAGTAACATACGCGCGTAAAAAAATACGAAAAGGCCTTTGGAAGAATGGGTTTTATGAAAAAACCACTGCATAAATCAATTACCAATAAAATTTATTGAATTCTTCGATAATTGAGCTGTGTCGGTACCGACTTTGTTTTGGAAATTTTACACTTCTTTTATTACTAATTTACGCCCAAAGTTGTGTTAAAATTGGCAATAAAAACGAATCTTTGGTAGCCCGTAACTTTTTAATAACATTTTATTTTGCTATTCTGTTTCCGTACAGACAAATTTAATAATGAGACAAAACGATATCATGTTTAACTTTGGATGTACACTGTCAAACAGCGTAGTAAAACCCCTCCGAAATTTGTATGGAAATATTGTCGACTAGTGTCACCTTAATGTATCCTATGTAAATCATGCGAAATATGATTTACATAGGGTATATAAGTTCGAAATGTTTAGCAATGTACCGGGGAAATGTTTAACTTTAACATGCTATGACTTGAGAGAATGAGTGGCCTATTTGTGTTCTAATGTGTTGATGAGTGTAGCAGTATTGCTCTGAATATTGTGTGGTTGACAGAATTGGTGTTTGATGTTGAGGGTTGGATTTGTGTGAGGCTGGTATAAAGCACAATGTCGTACCGGGCCATGCCGCGAGCAGCTGGTTGAAAGGACACATTTATCCAGTCCAGGCTATGAATTGTGGAGTTACACTGGTCGAAGGGACGCACTCACCGGTCCAGTCAGTTTGGTTGAACAGAGTACAGATAACAGTATCGTCCGGGCCAGACCCGAGCGGTTGGTCGTAGGGACATACTAGCACACACAGCTGTATGTGGTGGCTTAAGAGAAAAGTGCCATCCGGTCCATGCATGGTTGAAGGGACGCACGCTTACGATTATTATGTGATTGATTGATGATAGTATATTTACAAGAGGGTATATGTTATTAAAGCGTATATCGTCTATCGATGCTAATAGTGGCGTGCAAGCTATACAAAAAGTTGTGTGTCTGTTTGTGCTTAGTGGAAAGAGCGAGTTGTCCGGTACATATTGTCATATGAGATGATGGCTGATCAAAAGGACGTCTTAGCTAGTGTTAGTTTGCGTGTTATATAATATATATATATATATATATATATATATATATATATATATATATATATATAATATATATATAATAATATATGTGTGTGTGTTTGATACGTGGTAGAGCCATGCTGCAACTATATTAGTAATATAGTTGTAGCACGAATAGGACGCCTCGACCGGGGAAGGACCATGCTCTCAAAGAATACCAGCGTAAAATAGCAGCATAACGCTGCTGTGTTTCGTATGGTGAGTGTACTGGAAACGAGGCATTCCATCTTAGTCCTCACGGGTCACAACGCATCTGCATGTTGATTCGTAATCGAGGATAGATGTAGATGTCTATGGGCCACAGCAACCACTTACCGTCAGGTGGACTGTGTGCTCGTTTATCACCCTTACTCTATAATATATATATATACAGGGTCATTATTAAAATTATAATTGTTTTGCATTCCCGGAACCCCTCCACTAACACTTAAACTTTATGGTATGGTATTAAAGTTCAAATTGACTTTTAAGTATTATTACGAATCTTTTGTATGGGAATATAGAAAAGTGTTGTTTTTATACTTTGTCAGACAATTTTTTAAATTTTTCTCTCCGTAAGAACCATTTTCCTACTTCAAGGAATATTATAAAAGAAGAATTAGCGAAATCGGTTCAGCTGCTCTCGAGATTTGCGCTTAGCAACACATTCAGCGATTCATTTTTATATTATATATTAAATTCATTAGTTAAATGACAGGTAACTATAATAGTAATATATATATATATATATATATATATATATATATATATATTTTTTTATTATAATATATCCACCTTTTCATCGATAATGCGGATCGACAGTTGTTACATCCATGGCTGTATGCAACTTGTCAATGTAGTTGCGTTACTTCATTACACTGTAATGACACAGAATATATCTATGTGTATGTGAAATTGTTAATGTATTATTTTAATTATTATGTGTGAGTTTCGTAGTGACAGAAGAATTTTTTTGTGTGGGAGTCAGAGAAAGTGAGCGTGTCGCAGATTTCCACCCGCAAAAAATGACAAAGTTTGGTATCGGAAAATAACGTTATGGCTTGTCCCCTCCTGTGTTGCTCTTTGGTCTTGTTTCACGTGTGATTTAAATAATATTTTACTTAAAATATTATTGTAAAATTATATTTTTAAATAAAATATAACATAAATAATTGCATTTTTTATAATAGGATTATATCTCATTATCCCTGTAAGGCACATGGTTCAGAATACGTAAGCTTTGAATACCAGCGTAAAATAGCAGCTTAAGGCTGCGTTTCTACCAAAGATGTGCGAGGTAGATGGGCAGTGCGAGGATGCGTAGCGACGCTGTGAACCGGTACGCAGATGAGCGGTGTGAGGATAGGATGTGTAGCGGGCTCGTTTTAGATGCGAGCGGGGTGAGGTGTGGTGGGAGCGGAGCGCGCGCTCCATTAGCACACATCATTCGCACACATTCCTCGCAACACATCCCTCGCACACATCCTTCCCTTGTTTTGTATATACAAAAATCTCGCTCCGCTAAGCCGTTTCCACAAGACTTGCGCTGAGCAAGATTAGGTAAATGAAGTGATTCTATTGGTTCTTAACAAATTCTAAAATTCAGTAAGTAGTTTTATTTCATAGGCCACTCCGTCATGATCGAACACATAACACTACCTTAGCTATCAGCTTTTATTCATTAAAAAGAACAATGAGATTGCGGGATACACGGTTACTTGTTATCTAAATTATAAATTTTAAAAATATTAAAAATAGTTTTAAAAAAACTTTTATTTGACGGGCTCTGAAATAGTACGTTTTGAATTTTGAGATTGTGCGTTTCGAGTTCCAAGATTTTGCGATTTTTACCCTTGCAGTTTATAACTTCCAAAACATTTCAAAAGTAGTCGCAGTGGTCGATATTGGCTAGGATAACTTAGTCATCATCGACAATATTGACTCAAAGTATTCATAAAACTTCATATCCGAAAGGGTCCAACAGACGAGGGTCAACTGGTGAGTGACCTTCTACCCCAAGAAACTGATATCACACCACGTTGGGTTCGGGTACAACGAGGTAGACGTGACCCCTGAGAAGATCCTACTCACAGTTAGTCTGTCTCCCTTTCTTAAAAGACATGTTAGACGACTAAGAGTCCCTATGGATTGCACCCGGTCTTGACGTCAAGTGAAGTGGACTGTAATCGTTGTGAATGTGTAGTAGGAAATGAAACATCAACTTATCTTCGTAATTTCCACATATGAGAGCCACGTTGAAACTTTCACTACTTTTCCTATCACTTTTCCCTACTGGCTTCTCTCTTGATCTTCCTCTTGAATCCTCACGGGTGACATCGCATCTTCATTTTGATTCGTAATCGAAAATAGATGTAGATGTCTTTGGGCCACAGCAACCACATACCATCTCTTGGACTGTGTGCTACTACACTACTTACTTCACATTATTTTGAAAATAACAAGTCTGTTTTTTGTAAAATGAGACTGTATTTGTTTATTATATAATCGATAAAGTATAAATTTATTTAAAGAATAGTGATGTGATTTTAAGACCGATATGCCATATCGACAACTCCATATCGACTTTATATTCTCGTTGTTTTAGTATACCTAAAAGTGATAAAGAAAATTGGATGAGAGTAATTCCACGGGCACAAAATCATTGGATTAAGAATAGTCATATTTGCTCAAAACACTTTTCCAAACATTGCTTTGTTAACTGAAACCGAGTGCTATTCCTACTTTTATTCATCAAAGAATACAGTTACTGTGTTTAATTTTATTTTCAACCACGGGCTCGTTTAACAGATTTGTGTCAAATCAGGATACAGCTTAACAAGCAGTAACAGACGAGCAGATAACCTGCCAAAACCATGTGTATTTGGTCATGGGAAACCAACACGCGAATAGTTTTTTTTATAGGATAAGGGTGACAAACGAGCACACAGTCCACCTGATGGTAATTGGTTGCTGTGGCCCATAGACATCTACATTTATCCTCGATGAGGAATCAAAATGCATATGCGTTGTCACCCGTGAGGACAAAGATGGAATGCCTCGTTTCCAGTAAAAAGGGTCTCCGGTTCTCTACACTCACCATACGAAACACAGCAGCGTTAAGCTGCTATTTTACACTGGTATTCTGTGAGAGCGTGGTCCTTCCCAGGTCGAGCCGACCCATTCGTGTTACAACTATACCAGAAATATAGCTTCAGCATGGCTCTACCACGTATGAAAGTTGCTTTGCAACTCACAAATACTTTTTAATATTTTAACAACCAGAGGAGATGATGTATACTTCGCTCCCCATGTCATTAAATTTGTTAGAAATACATTTGGTGATAAAAGGAGGATGATAGGTATTCACGGTAGAAATATTGATTGGCATTATGTAGAATTTCTTAACGAAATTCAATACATTTAGAGAATATACTGGATACAAAATCCCAATAATCTCCGAAGAGATGAGTCTACCGAATAAACTTAAACAATTTTTCTCAAGAATCAAATCGGAAAGTTGTATTTTCGAGCTATGACCTTTAGAAAAATATATTTAGTGCCATGGACAGTTTCCCTGAAATTTCGTTTTTAACATAATGTTAATCAAATATAAATAGGTAGATATTTAATAAAGTAAATACCTATTTATATTTTGTATATTTCATAAAATGTTATTCTGGTAAAATGAAAAACTAGTACTCCGGGGACACGGAGTACATAATGCTTGCTTCATTTTTCTTATTTTATAAGTATTACTTTTAATAATTAATTATTAAATACATTATAGAAGTTTATTTTAAAATTTGACTTAAATATGAATATAAACTTAATAATCTTTAGTAAGAAAATTTCAGTTAAAAATCAATTAAATAAAATTGCTCTGTTTAAAGACCAATATGTTTATGAGGCTACTCTATCTCTTTTTATTTTATACACACCTAAAGAAAACCTGCAAATTGTTGAGTTCTTCTTCGGATTTCAATACACCCGCCCAATTGACCTTAAACATTTTTTTTCTAATTATAGAAGCCGGAGGGAATTTTAACAAACAGCAAAATAAAATATATTTTTTTATAACGCAAACCGAGCATTTATTTTCAATCCTCTTCTTGTTGTGCGGGCGAGTCTATCGATTCATTATAAACATTCAAGATAAATATCGACTTTAATTTTGATATAGTTGAGTCAAGCCCTAGCGTGCATGTAAAATATTTTGCTTAAAAATGTATTTACCAAAATCATGAAAATTATCAACAACGTGACTTTTTTCTTTGCAAAATATCAAAATAACTATATAATGAAAATAACATAAATTTTAACCGAAAATATACGCGTCATACCAAGAGATTTAAATATATAGGTATACTATAGAGCCGACATTGGGAACATTTATATACAAAAACTTTGAGCTAGTGCGCGTGTGGCACCCTCTACCTAAAAATAGCAAAACAACGCTAAGCATTTATTAAGAAGACATTTTAGCTATTCCCCAGTAGGTGACGCTAATAAATATAACCTCGTTTTAGGAATGTTACCGTTTCTATATCAAAGTATCGATAATGTTGTTGAAGATTACTAAGTTTGAAATGCTTTTCAATATAATAATAGGGAATATAGATAATTGTTTTATTGTATAAATCTATTTATCATGACTTCCATCACACGAAAAACATCATATTACCTTTTTCGCCCCTTTAGTGTCATGAAATAAAATATTTAATTTCCAATAACTAAGAATCAATTCAAACAGCAGTCACTTTGGTTACCACCTTGGTGGCATGACGTCACTTGGTCCATTAGCTGTTATAATAATAGCATATGATGGATCGGTCGGCGTTAAAGACACATCGAGAAACGCCAAATCCAATAAGAGAGCGCCTGTATGTTTTTAAATACGTTTCTATTACAAAAATACGTTTCAAATCTAAAATATTTTTGGAAAACACTGAACTTAAAAGCCGTTTCACGATTTTTCTCGTTTCGTCAGCTACAGTACTTAAAGACACTACCCACATCAATAAAAATTGTTATTTTAAGTTTTTACCTTATTTTCTAACTCAGCCTTAACCTACAACTTCTTGCATCTAATATCTTTAACAGTACAAATTGTTTTTAATGTAAGAAATATATTGCCCTCTCCTATCAGTGTAAGCGAGGATCTATAATGTCTTTGTCCTTGAAATCACCAGACAATGAAGTCCGGTGTAAAACCACCAGACAATGAAGCCTGGTATGTAAAAGAGAAGACTTGCTGTATTGCTAAACATCAACACAGCAAGTATCCTCAGCATGCTCATAAGCAACACAAAAAGAAAAATCTCATCAGCATGCCTAAAAATTTCCCATCCTTGCTCCACATAAAGTAGGGTACTTAGCATAGTTGGTATATCATTTTCTTTGGTATGGGTACAGTATCGTTGACTGTTTTGCCTCCTTAAATATTGTAAAGGATTATATCGGCATCCTGTATATTTTTATATCGATAATCCCAATCGATAAACGTCGTCAATCACTAACTTTAAAATTGGTAAATAAATAGTGACGTTTACTGGATAACAGAGGGCGCTTATTACAATAAAAATAAATGTTCTAGAACAATCTACTAGAAATAATAAAATATAAAGATTATTCGGTAAATATATGTTATATTTACGATAATAAACCGAAATCACGTTCATTTTTTGCTCCATATCGTGACTTACAATATCTTAATACACAACCGGGCATATTTTCTATAAAAATATTTTTTAAATATATGAAACGAATGCGTTTTGACTTTTTGACGATGTCACTAAGACTAAATGACAAAAATCGGAGATATATCCTATAGGACATACTCGTAAGTTACAGACGACAATTTTGCTACTGATGTCCGGTCTATTACTACTACTACTTAAATGTCTTTGGCGTCATAACATTGACAACGTCTTGAGAATTTACCTGTGAAATGTTAAATTAACAGGGTTATTTCTATTATAGACACCACAGTCACTCACAGAAAAACTAGCCTCTTTGTAAAACAATTAGTTACTAAAAATAACCACTATTATGCTCTAAAAATTACAAAACATCTAGGAGCTTATTTCTTGCACGCCGACCTGTCATTCAAAATCGGTTATAGGGTCATGAGATTGTCTATCCTTTTTTATTTTACTATATTGCCATAAGGAATTTTCTTCTCCCTTGCACACTATGACCGTCTGCCTATTACTATCCTAAGTCTAGAATCTACTAGTTAGTCTGTGGTCTATGTTACTCCGGAATTTGAACTGAGTGGGCGCGATTTTTTTCAAATTCAAACTGTTTTGCTAAAATCTATTTAAATCTCATTTTTCTTGGTTTAAATCTTGTCAATACAGTATAATTAGTAGTTTTATAAATAATTACTTACCATGTTAAATATTCCCTCAGGGAAACGTGTTAGAAGAACGGACTCCCAGGATGCAAACGATGTAAACAGCGGCGGGAGTGAGGACTTTTTACCTTTTTTGAAACCAAATTATGAAAGAATATATCCTGAAAACTCTACTAACAGTGGATTCAAATTATTTGTTGAAAGCGCCAATAACGAAAGGCTGGGCAAAAAGAGTCCAATATATCTGAACCATATTTTTACAACAGACATAAAAGGAGTGGTGGCCATTCATAAAGTGAATGCCAAAAAAATAAAGCTAATATTTTTTTAACAAACGCGGTTTTCCTGGAGAAGTACAAACTGAAGGCGTATATATGCCAGCGGAACAAATTGAGAAAACGGGAATTATTCGATTTGTGCCAACCAATATCTCAAATAAAGAATTGTATTAACTTTCCTCAATATATGAAATATTTGCTGTGCGCAGGTTTCTGAAGAAAGTTGGTCAGGAAAGGGTGCCACTACGTACTGTCAGAATTACCTTTCTTGCCAATACTGTTCACCTCAGACCACTCGAAAAGCTGACCCGAACTAACCCGTTCGCAAAAACGACTACTGGAATAATTTAAGTCGGCATATACATATCTCTCACCTAGTGAGCCAGATCCAGATATTTTGTTTCCTTATTTGTTTCGGCTAGTGGTAGGTATATCCGTTGCTATTTGTTTATAATATCTAATTTTAATTTTTATTATTATCAAATGTTTTGTTTAAATATTAATGCGTTGTTGAGACATCCTTTTAAGTAAATATATACCTGCTCCAGGATGCCTCGCTAAACCGTAGAAAATTTCTTTAAAAAATTTTAATTTAATATAGTCTTATAATAACAAAACTTACATTTAAATAATAACAAAAATAGTTCGTGCGTGTGTGTACGTGTTTTGAAGTGAATTTTAGGTTATTTCATGGAATAAGTGCAAATATAGTCAACCTTGTACAGTACTTTCTACGTGGTAGAGCCAAACTGCAGCTATATTATGGTTGTAGCACGAATGGGTCGACTCGACCGGGGAAGGACCACGCTCTCACAGAAAACCAGCGTAAAATAGCAGCTTAACGCTGCTGTGTTTCGTATGGTGAGTGTAGAGAACCGGAGACCCTTTTTACTGGCAAAGAGGCATTCCATCTTGGTCCTCACGGGTGACAACGCATCTACATCTTGAGTCTTTATTGACGTTAGATGTAGATGTCTATGGGTCACAGTAACCATTTACCATCAGGTGGACGGTGTGCTCGTTTGTCACCCTATCCTATAAAAAAAAAGTTTGAGGCACCACTTTAGCTATGTTTGAAGCAATGAGTCAAATGCCTTTCTGTAGTCTATCCAGGCGGCAAAGAAATTATGACCATTGCGTTTAACTTCTAACACCTTTCTAATGACCGTGTCAATGAGGAGTAGTTCCTTAGTTCCACTACCGCTGGCCCAACATCCATTATTCTTATAATTAAAATTGTTTATCTCAACCATATGGGAATATATGGAGATACTCCAAAAATATATGTACAAAATGATTTTTAAGAAAACTTTAATTCATATTTTATATTAAATGAATGTACATACTTTATTTGATGTGGTAATTTGAAAAAAGGCAATTACATGAAAGATTCATAAATTAATGTTATATTTCTGGAGATGGAAATACCAAATGTCTGAATTATATTACGTGTGACTTCATTTTGCATTAGTATATTTTATTTTAATTATATATCATATTTAGGTAGTTTGTCGATGCGCAAAGAATTTTAATTTGTGTCACCTAAACCAATACCTAGAAGAGTTTGTTTAGCAAGGTCTAGTTTTAGTATGTTGTCGGGATCATTCAGGTTAAGTAAGTCCAAGTCAATGAGTCCTTCATTTTTATTTTTGTTGCCACTGCTACCTTTACCGTCCTTTCCGCTTTTATAATTATTTTTACCATCCCCTAAACCAATACCTAGAAGAGTTTGATTAGCAAGGTCTAGTTTTAGTATGTTGTCGGGATCATTCAGGTTAAGTAAGTCCAAGTCAATGAGTCCTTCATTTTTATTTTTGTTGCCGCTGCTACCTTTACCACCCTTTCCGCTTTTATCATTATTTTTACTATCCCCTAAACCAATACCTAGAAGAGTTTTATTTGCAAGGTCTAGTTTTAGTATGTTGTTTGGATCATTCTGGTCAAGTAAGTCCAAGTCAATGAGCCCTTCATTTTTATTGTTGTTGCTGCTGCTACCTTTACCGCCCTTTCCATATTTTTTACCACCACCTCCGTTGTAAGCACTGCTAACTGTAGTGTATACTAGAGCATTGATTAATTTCATAATTATTTCTTCAACATCTACGCCATTTTTGCATACTGATTTCGAATTTTCGTTTTCTTCAAGAGCACGTGCTAACGTTAGTAGAACGTTTAATTCGTCGTAGTTGCATGATGTCAATGGTCTACGGGGTAGACATTGCGCCTCAGGCATCTGTAAATTTATACAAAGTTTTAAAAAAATACATAAATATGATCAGTGGCGGTACCTTCATACAAGTCAAAAAGCATAACCTATTTAACAGAGGCGTAGCGTGGACTAATATAGACGTGAGCAAAGTCGCATTAGCGAGGTCTATTTACTTTCGTTCTCAAGATCTACCCAATAGATCGATCCTACCAAATATGCTTTAACACGACATACTTACTCATAGCTATTAATACCTCACAAGTCTCGTATTCATTCAATCTAACGATAGCGGTCTTGGCAGGTTTTCTTTGCACACGCTTTTAAAGGAGTCTATCGTTTTTGGGCCCAATAGAAATTTTCGAGACCCTCAATGGTATTATATAAAAAAAAAAGATACCAATTTACTATTGTAAATATCATAAAGATTTTGTGACGTTCTTTTTCCAACGTAAAAGTCAAAATCAAATCAAAATCAAAATCAAAAAATGTTTATTCTGTAACAATAAATTTACACCATTAGCAGTACACAGAGTTCTCCTTTTATTAAGTATTTTTCAATACTTGTGGCAGGAAAACTCGCTCTTCCTTAATTAACATACAGTACTTGTAGTTACAAGAATAATATAACATTCCTTTTGATAAATTAATTATTTCATTTATATTTTATATTAATTAATTCAATAAGAAGTTTCGTACATTCTTTATTAGTTTTGAATAAATATTCAATTCTTTGTTTAAGTAATTATTGTACAAATAAGAGGACTTTTTTGCCTGTTGCCGTCTAGCTACTGCTGTTTTAACCGGAGCACTTGGAACTATGTTAACGAACTGTAAGAAGATCACACAGGGCGTATAAATCTTGTGTTGGGAATTTGTAAGGCTTAAAATTCATAAGTTTCAGTAATGATATTTGAGCTCTCTCTAAATCCAAAAACTTTGTTTTCGTAGCACCTCCCATATACTAATACACAGTATACCAGAACTGACTGAACTAAAGAAACATACACTTGTTTTAATATCTGTGTTGTTGTGAGATGTCTTAAAATTTTGGAAAACCAAAAGTGGTCAAACTAATTAGTCATCTGTGGTAAAGTCTGGGTGCATCGCGCTTAAAGGGGCCCCTTTAAGTGCGAGGTCGTAGGCGAGGGCCCACTTCGCCCGCGCCTAGTTACGTTACTGCTATTTAATTCACAACACCAAACGTAAACTGATTACAAGATAATATTAAAAACGTAAAGTTTTATACTTCGAGTATATATAACTATATATTAAGAAAAAAAGGGTTGGATCTAGAATCGTTTGGCAGGTATTTGGAGGAGCAAGGTAACAAACCTCCATCAAATACGACGGTAGATGTTTGTTCCTCGATTATAATAATACCATTCCTTAGGTAATGCACTATTTTCGAGAAAATAAAAACTATTATACCTAACCTAAAAATGAGTAAAATTGGAAAAACGAATACAAAATTACTGTAAAGCGTGAATGCTATCCAATACATAATTTTGTGTAAGTGCGACAAGGACGTAAGACTATGTCAAAGACTAGTGTCACATATTGTACTATGGTATTTTTATTCTTGGGTGGTCTATGCTCTCATAATAAATTATGTTTACAAACAACAAGAAATGATTATCACATATTTTACACCCAGAAAACCTTCGAGTTGAGTTAGGTTAGAAGGCTGTTCTCGAGATCTGGGAGCTGCGCTTCACTTCACCCCCGCCACATACATGCGAACCCAGAAATCCTCTCAGTTGAGTTAGGTTAGAAGGCTGTTGCGGGGGCGAAGTACTTAATTTAACTTAATTTAAGTAGTAAATTTTTTACCGTTTAGAAATACATGAGTACTCAGAAATCCTTACAGTAGAAATAGGCTACGCCTCCTGCCGGAGAGATAAATGTTGCCATTTTGAGGTTAGGTCTATGGAATTCTATTTAAAAATTTTCTCAAAAACCGTGTATATACCTATTCATGGGAGTGATGTCGGGGTGTAGGGGACACTCCCCTCTCCCCTCTCACCCACTCCCCTTCCCCACTCCAGCCAAACGATTCTAAATTTTTACCGAAAAAATTGCTAACAAGTTTTGGCTATAATTAGGAACACTTAGAAAAATTAATTTAAAAAACTAACTATACTACACAATATTTAAATGTCAACTGTCAAAATGGCATCGATGAAGCAAAAAAGCCCAGAGTTTTACATTACATGAGGCAACCCCCTTTTGACTCTTTATTATTTAACTGCGATCTGCCCCGGCTTCGCTCGGGTGATTTCTAGATCTCGACAACTGAGCCACCTACCGGATTCCAATTGTGAATCGTTTAGATCATCCAGGGACCCACTCAAACACACACAAAAAATTTCATTAAAATCGATTCCGCCATTTTAGAGTTTTAGCGAGACTAAAGGAGCTATGGATTAAAATTTTAATTTATTTATTTTTAACTCCCCCCCACTTAATGGGTGAAATTTCATAAAATCCGTTCTTGGTAATTTTTTACCATGCCAAAAAATATTCTGGCCAAGTTTTATACCTATAAGAGCTATAGTTTTAAAATATGATTTTTTAAATTAACGCCCCGCAAACCCCTTGCGGGTAGAATTTTGTGTATTAATCGCTAATCATTTCGTATAATAATTCGTTATCTATTATCTTTATATGCATTGCTATCGTATCACAGAGCTGACTATGCAAAATAAGGCGGTAGTTTTTGAGTTATAAAAAAGTGACCATATTAACGGGATGACCATATTACCCTCACGTACTATATTATAAGCGTATCACTAATAAAAGCCGTTTAAATATTAAAATTAAAGTCTTAGCAAAGAATAATAAAGTGAAACATAAAAAATTAAATGAAAAACTCACCTCACACAGAGACGCTACCAGCATAAAAGAAAGTAAATATAGCAAAGCCATTTTTACTTTGAAACTGATGCTGCTTGTCTGTGAAACTTCCTTTTTATACATGTTTCATTAGGTTACGAAACAAAGGGTATTATTTAAATGTAATTGTTGTTTGGTTTACTCATAAAATTTTTTGTAGCATATAATGTGTAAAGGGTTCTGTATATGTATATTCATTAGATATAATCAATTTAAACGACGTTTTGTAAATTAAATTTATTCTTAAAGAAAGAAAAATTAAAGTTGCAGACTATACACGCCCCACTGCTGTGTCCGGGTCTCCTCCCGTTTCTAAGGGGTTACGGAGCAATTAGTTCGCCGCGCTTCTCCATTGCTTTTGGCGGACACTGTTTCCACTTCACATGTCTACGAAATATCTTTTTAAATTCTTCAGACATGCAGACTTTGCCTCGATGTTTTCCTCCACCGCCATCCTTGTGGTAAATCAGCACTTTAAATTGCAATCAATAATTTCATTGGTGTCGGCGGGAATTGAATCCGGATGGCACGCAAACTGTGTTACGGCGAACGCTTAGACTCTGAGGTAATTGTAGAATTGATAAGAAATAGTCACGTACTTATTTCTTCATTGAAACATATACTTACACAATATTTTCTGTAAGGTGCGCGCTTTAAACATAGTGCGTTAGTAATCCGCAAAAAAAAAAAACAAAAGAGCATTCTTAGCATGCACCCTGCATGCTAAGAATTTAAAAATATTTCGAGGACATGATATAGTCAGGCAACACTATCAGGGCCTAGCAGACATACGTAGATTATTTATTTATTTAATCTTTTTTAAATCTACCTTATAATAAGGGATATAAAGGGCGGACTTAATGCCTTATGGCATTAGGTCAACCCTGAATGATTTGAGAATATATGGCATATATGGCAGGTGGCAGGTGTAAAAACAAAATGCAAAAATAAAATATATTTAAAAATATACAAACTTAATATCTACTTTAAAATAAAGAAAGGTAAGATTAATAGTAGATATATAAACGGGTAAATATTTATATAAAATCTTTAAAAATGTATAAAATAACATAATCTATACATAATAATCAATCTGTAGAAAAGTCGTGTCTGTAATTCTAAGATACTTTTTTTTTAGGATAGGGTGACAACCGAACACACAGTCCACCTGATGGTAAGTGGTTGCTGTGGCCCATAGACATCTACATCTATCCTCGTTTGCGAATCAAAATGCAGATGCGTTGTCACCCGTGAGGACTAAGATGGAATGCCTCTTTTCCAGTAAAAAGGGTCTCCGGTTCTCTAGACTCACCATACGAAACACAGCAGTTTTAAGCTGCTATTTTACGCTGGTATTCTGTGAGAGCGTGGTCCTTCCCCAGTCGAGCCGACCCATTCGTGCTACAACTATACTACTAATATAGCTGCAGCATGGCTCTACCTGGTCCTTCACTGCTGGCCGGATGAGGAAGCTCAAGGTCGCTCAGCGAGCTATGGAGAGGGCTATGCTCGGAGTTTCTCTGCGTGATAAACTTAGGAATGAGGATATCCGCAGTAGAACCAGAGTAACCGACATAGCCCAACGGATTAGTAAGCTGAAGTGGCAATGGGCCGGCCATATAGCTCGAAGAACCGACAACCGATGGGGAAGAAAGGTTCTCGAGTGGCGGCCTCGTACCGGTAGGCGAAGTGTAGGACGTCCCCCCACGAGATGGAGTGACGACCTGGTAAGACATGCAGGAAGTCGATGGATGCAGGTGGCTCAGGACCGTGCTTTGTGGCATTCTTTGGGGGAGGCCTATGTTCAGCAGTGGACTTGTGAAGGGCTGTAATGATGATGATGATGATGATGATGGCTCTACCATGTTAAAAAACTGTTACTCTTGAAAAAACAACTTCAGGGGACTAAATAAAAGGTTCTGAAGCCAAATTAATGTTTTTTAGAATTTTTGTCTGTCTGTATATTTCGGATTCACGCAAAAACTACTCGACCGATTTTTAGGTAGTTAGTAACCCAGGGCAACTTATAGGCTACTTTTTATCTGATTACGGAACTTCATAAAAAACGTTAAGTATTTTCCTTCCTTTAGATGTTAATTTTATATTACATCTTATGCGGCGGTGGCCAGTGAGTCGTCCCCCCTGTTTAGAGATGGTAGTGATGGCGTACAGAAATTCCCTTGGACAGCCTTGGCGAGAGACCAGAATGCATGGGAAGGAAGGTGAACTAGTTTCTCGCCAATTGTGCTGAAGACGTGCGCTCCAGAGGTGACACCGGTTTTAACGCGTCTTTTCCGCTACTGCAACTCCCTAGACGTTGTCTCGAATTCATGGAAGACAGCTTTCGTGCACCCGATCCCAAAAAGGCCAACTACAGGCCTATCACCATCATCTCCTTGTTCTCGAAAATAATGGAGTCCATTATTAACTGCCAGCTCATGTGGTACCTTGAGGAGCACCAGCTGATTAGTGACCGTCAGGACGGATAGGCGCAGGCGATCGAGTCCAAAGGGGAGGCATTGGCCGTTAGTTTGGACATAGCGAAGACCTTCGATCGGGTCTGACACAAAGCGCTTCTTTCGAAGCATCCTTTCTATGGACTTCCCGAGAAATTGTGCAATTGAATCACCAGTTTTTTTGCAGATCGCAGCATCAAGGTCGTAGTAGACGGTGTTTGCTCCGATTACAAACCTATTAACGCTGGTGTTCCACAAGGCTGCGTGCTATCACCAACGTTGTTTCTCCTGCATATCAATGATATGTTGCAAACCGGAAACATTCATTGCTATGCGGATGACAGCACTAATGATATTCTATACACCGGCCGTGTCAATATTTCTCGGGAAAACGTCGCCGAGTACCGGAACAAACTTATCTCTGAACTCGAGTCTTTGCTGACAAAGTGTCGGATTAGGGGCGACTAAATCTAGTCCAGTTTAATCCTATGAAGACACAAGTTTGCGATTTTACCTCTAAAAAAACTCCTTTGTCGTATCTCCTCATTTTCAAGGCATTACCCTCATTGCCTCAGCCATTATCGGAATCCACGGCGCCAACATATCGAGTGACGTGCAGTTTCGTGGTCACTTCGAAGAGAAGGCCAAATTGGCTTCTAAAAGGCTTGGCGTGCTCAGCAGAGCGGGACAGTATTTCATGCCGGCACACGGCCCGCAACTTTTCAAGGCACAGGTTCAGCCTCACATGGAATATTGTTCCCATCTCTGGGCTGGGATTCTACATAAAATGAGTAAATATACTTGTCTCGTATTTTATAATTTAATTTTCAAATAAGGTAAAAAGAGAAGTAAAGAAACGTATTGAAAGATGTTGCGTGTCATCATCAAAATCATTACAGCCCTTCATAAGTCCACTGCTGAATATAGGCCTCCCTCAAGGAATGCCACAAAGCACGTTCCTGATCCACCTGCATCCATCGACTTCCTGCATGTCTTACCAGGTCGTCACTCCATCTAGTATGGGTTCACCCTACTCTTCGCCTACCGGTACGAGGCTGCCACTCGAGAACCTTTTTTCCCCATCGGTTGTCGGTTCTACGAGCTGTATGGCCGGCCCATTGCTACTTCAGCTTACTAATTCGTTGGGCTATGTCGGTTACTATAGTTCACCTACGGATATCCTCATTACTAACTTTATCACGAAGAGAAACCCCGAGCATAGCACTCTCTATAGCTCGCTGAGCGACCTTGAGCGTCCTCATACGGCCAGCAGTAAAGAACCACGTCTCAGATCCATAAGTCATCATCGGCAACAAGTACTGGTTGTACAATCTCGTTTTAAGGTTTTGAGTGGTTTTGAGGTATACATGACGAGAAGATGTGTCGTAACTTCCCGAAGGCTGCCCAGCCGAGTTGAATCCGTCGATTGACCTTCGGTCGAAGTTGGACTTACCTTGTCGGACTATTTGTCCCAAGTAAACATACTCGTCAACAACTTCGAGCTTAGTTCTCCCAATAACTACCAGCATAGGTGAGACATGGACATTGAACATGATCTTTGTTTTGTCAATGCTAACCTTAAGACGTATCCGTTGGGATATACTATTGAGGTCATTGAGCATAGTGCTCAAGGTCCTCCAGCGAATCTGCCATAAGGACTATGTCATCGGCAAATCGAGGGTGAGTTATGTACTCGCCGTTGATGCTAATACCGTAGCCTTTCCAGTCCAGTAGCTTGAAAACATCTTCCAATGCAGCGGTGAAGAGTTTCGGCGATATAACGTCACCCTGTCTTACACCTCTCTGCAGTTGGGTAGGTTTCCTAGTCTGATTCTGTACTCGGATAGCCATCTTAGCCCTACTGTACAAACACTTCAGCACTTAGATATATCGACACTCAACTTAACCGCATAAGGGACTGTAGCATCGTCCAAATTTCGACAGAATCAAAGGCTTTCTCATAGTCCACATACGCAAGGCAAAGTAGCAGATTGTACTCTTTGGTCTTCTGTCCAATTTGCCGAAGATTTATGTATGTTATCTATGGTACTAAAACCTTTTCAGAAACCGGCTTCTTCAGGAGGTTGGAAATCGTCGATTCTGCATGCGAGATGATTCGTAATGACTCTCGATAACAGGACGTAGACGCGGCTCAGAAGGGAAATTGGTCTGTAGTTCTTCAAGAGAGCATTGTCGTTTTTCTTGAAAAACAAGACCACCGCACTTCTGCTCCACGCCTCCGGGTTAGTCCCACCATGGACGACGGAATTAAAGAGTATCAGAAGGACCTCAAGTACCGGTTTTCCACCCGCTTTCAGAAGGTCCGCTGTAAATCTAACCTCACCTGGGGCCTTGCTGTTTTTAAAGTGCTGGAGAGCAAATCTAATCTCCCTCAGACTGACATCTGGGATATCATCGTAATAGTGTCGGATAAGACTCGCTCTTGGATCGTTACTCACACTTGCGTGTGGCTCCAACGATGACATGTACATCTGCCCATAGAACCTCTCAATCTCACTCAAAATCTCGGATATCCTGAAAACGATGCCGCCACAATTGGTCTTAAGCTTTGACAGTTGGCTTTTTTTGGCAGACAGATCTCTGTCAAAGACTTTGGAGCCTTGGTTTCACTCGATCGCTTCTTTAATACAAGCTGTATTGAAATTGCGCCGCATGCATTTAGAGATCTGTCTGCTCAGTTTCCTGTATGCTGTCAACTGACTGCTGCTTCATTTACCGTCTAACATCTATGAGATTAAGAGTGGGATCGGAGTTTTTATGTTCTTCTGCGGCGGGTCTGCAAAACTTAGCTCCGACCGCATGGACAGTTTCCACTAGCTTATCATTCATATCGTCCCCTCACGATCACTGAAACATCACTGAACAGTTGTCGTCTGATAGTCATGTTTTGGCCAAAGTCATAATGAAGTCAGTCTAATTTTTAGGTCCGGCTCGACCAGGTCCAGTCCTGTGGGGCCGCTTCTGGAAGAAAGAGTTCATCATAAATAGTCCCTCTTTCTACATGAAGACAGCCAGCTGCTGGCCCCGTGGGTTTCGTTGCCATATTCAGATTTTCCCTACCTTCAGTTCACCGTTTTCTCTTGTGCCTAGTTTTGCATTGAAGTCTCCCATTAACACCGCATTAAGGCAGCCAATAAGATCAAACCGGCTGCGTTTGACAGTATTTTCAAACTTTCATTTTATTCTTTTATTTCATTTTTATGGAATGGGAAAACATTTAAAATGGCTCTTTGCTAATTACTTGTAAATACTTTTGTTGGTTAATAACTCTTGTTGTCTTTGTCTGTTATTGGTTAATATACACTATACATCAATAATGCATTTTGATAGCGACTTAGAAGATAGTAAGAATGGTGCCAGGTAAGTGTCAGAGCTAAAGTGGAACAATATATGAATAATTTATTTTTAACCTAAAATGTTTATATTACGACTCATTTTTATAGCCAATTAATTGATAAATTAACTAAAAAAACATTAAAAAAGCAACAATGCCGAAAAATTTAAAAAAAAGCGTGAGAGAAAAACATAAAATGATATCCAAAGATCTAAAGAATATCGTGAGAGACAAAACAATATTAAATTACAGGAGGTAAATGTTGGTCGTCTTCAAAGGTAAAATATTGTTACAAGCTTGGGGTTCGCGACAGTTAAAAACTGCCGATTGAATTACCAAAATTGACACTTTAATTACACAACACTAATTACAATCTAAAACCACACTAATAATAAAACACAATCGTACTACTGGTCACTTAAGTTCGCAGTTGTATCGCTTCGAAGAATACTCTTGTATCGCCATTTCAATACTGACTCGGTCGTGGTCTATACCGGCCTTATATAGGGCCTCAGATAGTTTCCAGAACCTTCTACTGTAGCGACATCTAGAATGTTCGAGTACATATCGTCCCGAAATTTCTAGAAGGATCTTGACTCTCCTAGTTCTGCTACTCGCCACTAGAGGGTGCTAGTGGTGACTAGTGTTGCCATATACAAGACATTAATAGTGGCGCGCAACACTGCCCCCTCCTAAGACATGCTCGTCCCGAGCATTATTGGTCCCATAATAACGCGCCAGTCAATCCACATGGACGATCTTAGGAGTACCTCTGGCACCTTTCTGTATCCGGTAGGTTACGTCATTGATCCTTGGCACAATCCAGTACGATCCGTCCCATTTAGCTTGAGCTTAGGAGATTCCACTTTTGTATTGTGTAACCACACTAATGAACCTTCGTCAAACCCTTTTATGTTCATTTTGCGGTCATACCGTATTTTCATCTTCTCAGACGTTTGCTGGCCCGTCTGTCTGACGTGCTCATAAATGTCATTCATTTTGTTCCGCAAGTCATTTGCATAATCGGTTATACTGCGTGGGGCATCAGGTGGTATTCCGGTGATCAGGTCTGCAGGCAGCCGTAATTATCTCCCAAAAATTGCAAAAGCTGGTGTCACTGATGTACTTTCGTGAACAGCGTTTCGATATGACAACAAAAACAGTTGTATGTGCCTGTCCCAGTCTCGATGCCGTTTTTCCACAACTTTTGCTAGGTAACTCTCCAATGTCTGATTAAATCGTTCTACCGTTCCATCAGATTGTGGGTGGTAAGAAGTTGTTCTTGTTTTATGAGTACCCATAACTCTGCAAGTTACCTGGAATATTTGAGACTCAAAATTCTTTCCTTGATCGCTGTGAATCTCTAAATGTACTCCGAAACGATAGAAGACTTCATGAACTAGTTTATCTGCAACTGTTGAAGCTTCTTGATTTGGAATGGCGAAGAGTTCTGGCCACTTAGTGAAGTAATCCATCACAACCATGAAATACTTGTTACCACTTTCATTTTCCGGAAACGGCCCCGCAACGTCAATGGTTATCCTCTCCCATGGTGCACCAACATTGTACAATTTCAATGCGCCTCTACTACGAATTTGAGGTCCCTTTACAGCCGCACAACATGTACATTTGCGGCACCAGTCCTCGACATCGTCACGGCAGTGGACCCGGTAAAACCGTTCTCGGATCTACAGTAGAGTTCATTTAACTCCCAGGTGGCCTCCTGAACAACCCACTATGGTATAGCTGTAGAACATCCGGTACTTTAGCCTTAGGGACAACCATTTGCAAATGACATCTGTCTTCCCGACCATTTTCCCATTTACGGCACAGGACTCCATCCTGAATCAGCAAGCTGTCCCATTGGGCCCAATAGCTTTTCGTGGTCGAACTTATTGTTGAGACGTCACTCCACTTGGTCTTAGGAGCACTGGCCTTCATCCATTCCAGAATAGGCTTAATGTCCAAATATTCCTGCTGTGCATGTTGTAGGCTGTCCTTCCACTCATTGCTAAGCTGGTCTGTCCTGAGTATCCTCACAGATACCACTTCCTTACCCTCTTGCCTAGTACAATGCTTGCAATCTTCAGGGCAAGGTCTTCTTGATAATGCATCTGCATTGCAATGAGATTTCCCGCTGCGATGTTCGATCACAAAATCGTATGCCTGCAGTAGTTCAATCCATCTCGCAAATTGCCCTTCCGGATTTTTGAACTGCAATAGCCATTTCAGTGCAGCATGGTCAGTTCGTAATTGGAATTTCCGCCCCAGAAGATATTTGTTAAAATGCTGCAAGGACTTTACCACAGCAAGCAATTCCCGTCTTGTGATACAATAGTTCCTTTCCGGCTTTGACAACGACTTGCTGAAGTACGCTATCACAATCTCTTGATCACCATTCCGTTGAGACAACACACCGCCAAGTCCTATATTACTTGCGTCTGTGTCAACTATAAATCCCTCGCCCGTATCAGGGTACCCCAAGATAGGTGTTTTCAAATCAAATCAAATCAAATAATTTATTCAGTATCAGAGTTTTTACATAGCACTGTTATGATTGAGGATTTCTTTTAAGTAAATAAATACTTGTGTTAGAAATCCCTCCTCTCCGTAACATTGATTATCGAATACTAATGTGATACCTACTTACTTCAATACTTAATCTAAAAACATATTTTTAATTTTGATTTTTAAAGTTGCTCCACAACAGACAAATTACAGTAGATAAAAATATATGCTTTCTAAACAAATTTTACATGATACACAAAGGATTTACAATATTACAAAATAAGTATGTGTGCGTGTGTGCGTGCGTGCGCGCGCGCGTGTGTGTGTGTGTGTGTGTGTTTGTGTGTGTGTGTGTGTGTGTGTGTGTGTGTGTTTGTTGTGTATGTGCGTGCGTGCGCGCGTGTGTGTGAGAGTGTGTGTGTGTATGTGTGTGTGTGTGTGTATGTGTTTAAGTGAGTTATATCATTTCTATTTTAATAAATAAATATTATTTATTGTGAATTCTTACATAATTTAGTTTAGGTGAGTTTTATCATTCCTATTTTTTTTTATTCAAGCTTCTATTATGTGTAAAATATAATCCAAGAAAGTGTTAGTTTTGGTTCAGCAAGAAATTCTCAGTTTTATCATAACTCCAAGTTTTTAATAGTGCTGTCAAAGTCATTTTGCAATTGTACTTAGTCATAGGGTAAATGTTTAAAGCTTTATTAAATTTATTATATAAACTAGCTGTGCCCGCGGCGTAGCTCGCGTATACAGGTTTTACATAAAGAATTTGTTGTTTAGGTAAGAGAATATTAAACGATTTATTTCATTACTCATCAATAAGTGGTAACAAAATAAATCATTATCATCAAATTTCTAAGTCGTTTATGATATAGCTTCTGTGTAAACGACGTTAGAAGTAGGCTTAGCCGGGGTATACACAAAAAGGTTACGGGGGCTACTAACGCGGGAAAAAGCAACATAGAGTTGGCCATGTGCAAAACAGTCAGTACTGAGGTACATTCCTACAACGCGTAAAGTTTGACCTTGCGCTTTATTTACGGTCATCGCATAACACACACTCACTGTAACTGGGAACTGAACGCGCTTAAAACTGAAAGGAAAGTTACTTCTTAATAGAGGGTTTTTGGGCAGTGCTGCCAGATAAAAAAAAACTCATTCAGATCTAGGACAACACAAAAAGCGCTAGATTTCATGAAAACAGCGCTTTAAAAAAGCCCTAGATTTCGCGCTAAATTAACTACAAACAAAGTTTGTGTTTATATAATCATAATAAAGAAAACAACATTAAGTTTTTTTTCTGGCAATATTTTTTTGATGTATCAATACTTCGCAGGACATCGACTTATAATTATAGCAATTGCTGTCAACAGCTAACTACTGTAACTACTGTACGAACAATAAAAATGTCATTAATTGTTTTAAAGTGCAATGTATTTCGCAACTTAGTTTCAGATGTCAGCATCTGATTGCGGTTGCTACACAGTTTCTTTGTGTTATAACTTCTAAGTAACTTTTAACTTAGCTGTGCTCTAAGCAACTGACTAAAACTGAATAAAGCAAAATAAATGCGTTGCCAAAACATGAACGAAAACTTTAATAAAGGGGATTTCCCCGCTTATAGTCGTCGGTAAAAAAATCAAGTTGATCATCCTAAAGGGGAAGCCAGGAGATCCATAGCACAGGGTATCCTAGTTTGGACTCGTCTCCCATGCTCTTAGTTTTGTGGAAAAAATATGTTTGAAAAAGATAAACTGCAATGTACTATTTGAGGGAAAAAATAATAAAGGTCATTATTATTATTATCGGTAATGTGGACTAACAGTGTTGCTATAAAAGAGTTAATAACCCGCTAGTCGCTAAAATATTGAAATGTGTGCTAAATACACCAAAAAGCGCTGGATTAAGCGCTAGGTGCTAAAATTTCGAAATGCGCGCTATACATTCCAAAAAAGTGCTAAATCTAGTTCCCAAAGCGCTAAAATGGCAGTTCTGATTTTGCGTATATTATAAATACAATATCACGACATTTCGTTGCAAAATTTTTATTTTTGGTCGGGTTCCGTTGTATGGCTTCGATGGATACAAATTTCTTCAGTAAGTCTAATACGATTCATCGGCGAAAAATCTCAACACAGCAATTCAGAAAAGTTTGTAATATGTACAACTCCATCTATTACGTCCTTTGTGTGAGAAAACATCCTATCTCTTTTTGTGTTTTAAGTATAAATATATTAATTAAAAAAATATGTTTGAAAAAGATAAACTGCAATGTACTATTTGTGGGAAAAAATAATAAAGGTCATTATTATTATTATCGGTAATGTGGACTAACAGTGCTGCTATAAAAGAGTTAATAACCCGCTAGTCGCTAAAATATTGAAATGTGTGCTAAATACACCATAAAGCGCTGGATTAAGCTAGGTGCTATAATTTCGAAATGCCAATTCCAAAAAAGCGCTAAATCTAGTTCCCAAAGCGCTAAAATGGCAGTACTGATTTTGCGTATATTATAAATACAATATCACGACATTTCGTTGCAAAATTTTTATTTTTGGTCGGGTTCCGTTGTATGGCTTCGATGGATACAAATTTCTTCAGTAAGTCTAATACGATTCATCGGCGAAAAATCTCAACACAGCAATTCAGAAAGGTTTGTAATTTGTACAACTCCATCTATTACGTCCTTTGTGTGAGAAAACATCCTATCTCTTTTTGTGTTTTAAGTATAAATATATTAATTATTATGGAACGTTTTTTTTTACACAGAAATCTTTTTATTACTATTTCTGAGATTTTATGGCGCCATTGAACAAATTCGAACCTACATTTCAAAATAATAATCATTACTTTGGATAGAATGAACCAATTTTAATAAAACAAAGATTAAATAAAAAATACATTTTCACAACACCACCATCTATCGAAGAAATGGGTTAACTATTGTGCTTCAGATTTAGTTAATGAGGTTAATATATTTTTGTATAATATATTTAATACGTTCTTTATTACTTTTGTTTACTGCGTTTTAGATATACATAATTATATCATTATTTTACATAATTTAACTATGATTTATGATATGATATTAGTTTAAAATGCACTTGATGACTCAAACAAAGCCACCGTTGAGCAAATTCGTACCTATACTTCCCTACCCATACTTCAAAATATTTATCATAACTTTTGATGGAATGAACTGATTTTAATGAAATAAAGACTAAATGTAACCCGAAGATACACTTTATAATTTCCTTAACAATTCTTATGATATAAATTAGTACTTTATACGTGATACGTTAACAAACAAACAGACAGACAGACAGACAGACAGACAGAAAATTCTAAAAATGGTGGAAATGTATTTAATTACTTATTTTTAGTACCCCTCAATCACTTTTATTACAAAAATAAAAAATGTACAGACATCTGCTATTTACAGTTTTATTATATGTATAGATAAGCAGATCGAGTCATAAATTGCCTCTTAGCATAACTTGACTTGACTGTAGCTATGGGAACTACATTATGCTTTCGTCTCCTAGATATTATAGAAGGATCATATGGGAGCGTTTTGTGACGTTTTAGAATTATATTTAATATATACAATTGTCTAACTGTAAGAACATCACACATTTTGTATAGGTTATCAGTGGGAAACCAATAAGGTTTAAAGCTCATTACTTTTAGCAGTATTCTTTGTGCTCTTTCTAAATCGAGGAACTTCATCTTACTAGTTTTGCACAGACGGTTCTTGAGCTCCGGGAATGCAATATCGCAATTTTCATCCCAGCAGAAATGTCGCTTCTCCTCAGTTAGCCTGTGCAGAGGTTTGGCTATATCTGCAAAGTTCTTCACAAATCGCCAATAATAAGAGCACAAACCCAAAAATGCTCTAACCTGTGTCTTGTTTTTTGGAACCGGCCAATCCTTGACAGCGGCAATTTTCTCTGGATCCTTGCGGATACCTTCTTCCGACACTACATACCCCAAAAAGCTAACTTGCATACCAGACAGGCCTCTCCAATTAGCCCGGTAAGTGCAAGCTCCATCAATCTTTCAAACGTTGCTGGAGCATTGCACAAACCAAGCGACATGACTTTAAATTGCCACAGACCCTTTCCTGTGGAGAATGCAGTTTTCTCCTTGTCTTTAGCGTCAATTTCAACCTGCCAGTAGCCACTTTTCAGGTCCAGCGTACTAAACCACTTTACGCCTGTAAGCATGTCCAGCGTGTCATCAATTCTTGGCAAGGGATAGCTGTCTTTCTTCGTAACGCCGTTCACACGGCGGTAGTCAACACAAAACCGCATGCTGCCGTCCTTCTTCTTTACCAGCACCACAGGTGAACACCATGAACTAGATGAAGGTTCAATAACACCATCCTTCACCATTCCCTCAATCATGGTTTCCACTTCCTTTTCACGTGCTACAGGTAATCTTACTGGCCGCTGACGAATAGGCAATTCTTGTCCTGTGTTTATTTTGTGTTGAACTAAGCCAGTCTTTCCTATGTGAGCTTCGTTTGACGAGAAAACATTGGCGTACTTGAGTAACAACTCCTTCGCCGTGACCATTTCATTCGGGGAGAGAACGCTGCGACAGTTTTCTAAAAGTGTGGTCACTCTCGTTTGTCCAGCTTTGCTGGGGGTCCCAGTCGATAGATATTGGCACCGACGCAACCAATCCACTTCTTCACTAGTACCAACCAATGTGCCTTTTTCTATAATCTGTTTCTGATCACAAAGGTTCAGCACACGTACTCCTGAGATGTCGGTGGTACTGACCAAGGTTCGAGCCACTTTCCATGGAAGATCACTGTCTACCCTTTCCATGAGTACACAACGAAGAGTTTGCCCAGGATTCCGAGGAAGTCTAACCGGCACAATCGTTTCCGATCTCGGCGGAAGAACAATCTTCCTAAGGCTGTACACATTCCCTGGTAACGCCCCTTCCACGAAAAGTTCCTCTTGTCCACATTTCAAAACACCTTGCTTAAAGTCGATCTCACAACAATTCTTCCTCATAAAGTCTAGGCCCAGGATGCAGTCGTCCATTATATCAGCCACGATGACATTATGCAGGTAGATCATGTTCAACTCCATCTCCTTCTCTCCACGGACGGGATGCGCTGACCGGTCGGTGGCTGTCACCAAATTAATGCGTTCTCGGTTGTATGCTGAGTCCCCAAGGAACTGACTTATAAGTTGGGAACTGACAACCGTGCGAGAGGCTCCAGTGTCTATGGTCAGTTTAGACGGCGTTCCGTTGACCTAGCCCTTGATGATTAGGCTGTTCCCATCATGGGTTTGTGAGATCGAAATCCTTGGGGCTTTTTTAACATCAGCCAGCATCCGCTCCGCAGTCCTGGCTTTTACACGTTTCCCTGCTGCTGCTGGGCGGTGCTATTAGCCGCAATACCCTTTCGAGATCTATCACCTTCCCTTTCTATAGTTCGCTTCGGGCAGCTGGATCGAAGATGGCCCTTTTCCCCACAGCCGTAGCACTTAGGGCTGTAGCCGTTATTGCGGTCCCAAACTGTAGCTGCTGCAACCTTCCTGACGCGATGGGAACGATGATCCTGCCGCACGGCTTCCACCTCCAATGCATGGGTCAAGGCGTCCTTAAGCATCTCGTGGTGCCCGAGCCTCACAGCAGCTCTGCCTTCAAGGTCGCGGATGCCGTCGATGAATGTCTGCACCAGGTTCCCTACAATGAGCGCAGGTACTGACTGGTATGCTTTTCAAACCAATTTCTCCAACTCAAGGGACCACTGCTGCAGGTTTTCGTTACTGCGTTGCACGCGGTCTTTGAGCTGTGTACGAACGACGTGTTCCAGGTGAGCGTCGCCATATCTCGCCTCCAATGAGCTGCTCGTAAGTCATTTCCTTACCGAGAGCTTCCAGAACAGATAAGGCCTGGTCACGCAGGCCTAGGGTGAGAACAGTCATGGCCTGACTTTTATTCCAGCCGTTCGCCTTCATGACAGGCTCGAATTGGATTTTCTATGCCGACCAGGAAGAAGTCCCGTCGAACGGCGGCACTTTGAATCCACGTAGCGAAGGTGTTGTAGCTACCACGGGAGCTGTAACTCCATCCGCAAGCTTGAGGTTGACCAGCGTTTTCTTCACGTCATCCATCACGTTGTCAACCCGATTGTATACTTGGTCGATTCGGGTTTCAGCTTCCGATAGGCGGTTGTCATATCGAGCAACCTTATTCTTCACCTCCCTTATCTCTTTCTCGAAGGTAGCGTGAAGGTCCTTCATGAGAAGTATCTGCTCTTGCTTATCGCGTTTCAGCTGCTCTTCCAACCGACGCGCCTGTCCCTCCTGTCGGCGGGCTTGTTCCTCCTGTCGGCGGGTCTGTTCCTCCTGTTGGCGAGCCTGTTCCTGCAGCATCATCATCAGAACACCTAAGTCAGGTGCTGCAGATGCAGGAGCTGCTGACGGGCCGGTCTCCGTGGTCAGCAGCTGGCCCTCCGACGTTTGCGGCGTTGCGTTACCAAATCGTCTCTGGTCCGTCTCCAGCTGGCGTTGACTTCGGGTACGGATACCCTCCATGTCGTCCTTTGGTAAAATCGGCATGATTTGATCCCACTTCTGACACCAATTGTTACGAGTTTGGGGTTCGCGACAATTAAAAACTGCCGATTGAATTACCAAAATTGAAACGTTAATTACACGACACTACTCGTAATTACAATCTAAAACCACACTAATAATAAAACACAATTGTACTACTGATCACTTAAGTTCGCAGTTGTATTGCTTCGAAGTATTCTCTTGTATCGCCATTTCAATACTGACTCGGTCGTGGTCTATACCGGCCATATAAAGGCCCTTAGATAGTTTCCAGAACCTCCTACTGTAGCGACATCTAGAATGTTCGAGTACATATCGGTCCCGAAATTTCTAGAAGGATCTTGACTCTCCTAGTTCTGCTACTCGCCAATAGAGGGCGCTAGTGGTGACTAGTGTTGCCATGTACAAGACATTAATAGTGGCACGCAACAATATATTATTATTTTGTCACTTATTGGGATTATTACTATCTGATACGTATATAAATTAACATTCTTGAAATAATTTTAAAAATTAACTCAAGAATTCATTCATCGAGCACCGTTAGAGTATTCAAAAAGTGTTCCTGATACTCTTAACAGATACAATAATAATTCACATAAATTTCCACTTACCTTAGCTGGTGATTTCAATACCAACTTTTCTAGTAAAAACTCAGAACCACTTTTGGAATTTCTTTCGGATGAATTTGACTTACAAATTAATAATGATCCAGCAAAATCTACCACAGGATACAATACCACTATTGATGCCGTTTTTTCGAGATACTTAGATAAAATTGAATCTCAAACATAGGTATGTGTCATACTTTAGTTACCACAAACCAATTATCACTACGATTGAATAATGTACAATAAAATGTTTATTTTCACAACTTGAAAATTTATATTAATTACGAAGTTTCCTGCCATTCCTCCAATTCATTAGTTATTTCTGCGTTTCATTTAATTGCTCACAGAGTCTTGTAATTCATTTATTTGTATTTGTTAATCAATGATATAATACGTTTATAAATAATAATAATATACTACGAAAGGAACTTCGTACCAACCGAGTGTACCACGACAGTCATGCATGTTTTTATTGTGATATTGCTGTTATCAGGAAGATGCTGCTGCCCATCGCCTGCCTGTTTCCCACTGTTGCCTCTTACGACACCCACGGGAAGATATGGGATAGTAGGTATTCTTAACCGCCACTATACGGTAACGTTGCGTGTTGCGTATAATAATGACAAATGGCCATCTTTGGTCCCTTTATACTATGCCAGCTATGAGAATAAGTACACTCGTATCTTCTGATTTACCAGAAAAATGACAACCATTTTACAGTAGTAATATGTGTGACGTTACTTCACAAGACATGACATCTTTAATCTATAGTGATTTCGTTTGCAACATTAGCAAAAGTCGACATCGATATTATAAAGAAAATAGGACTAGACTTATTATTGTTCGAGCGATCAAGTAAATTGTATTCTAAATCAAGTGATGATAATTATATTATATTGCAAATAATCGATTTGCAAACATTAAAAACGAATAGAGTACGTGAGGGTAATATGGTCATCCGGTTAATATGGTCACTTTCTTATAACTCAAAAACTACAGCCTAATTTGCATAGATGGCTTTGCGATGTGATAGCTCTTCATCAGTCGTTCGAACAATAAAGGGTCGAAAGACCGCCACTTTATCGACGCCATTTTGACAGTTGATATTATAGTAAGTACGTGAGGGTAATATGGTCACTTTAAGCTTTATCGTCCTATGAAACTAAAATCATAAGAGAACAGAGATAAAAACACAAAGTCGTATACTATAACTAATATATTAAGAAAAAATAGCAAACAAGCTTTGGAAATAATTAGGAACACTTCGAAAAATCTACTTAAAAAAACTAACTACTCTACACAATACAAAAATCGACTAAAATATTTACAATAACATCAATTGTCTAAATGGCGTCTTAAAGGAGCGCCCTTTTGACCCTTTATTATTTGATAGACTGATCAAGACCTATCGTATCACAGAGCGTTTATGCAAAGGACGCTGTAGTTTTTGAGCTATAAGAAAGTGACCATATTAACCGGATGACCATACCCTCACGTATAGTACGTTAGTTTTTTTTAAGTTGATTTTTAGAAGTGTTGCTAATTATTGCCAAGGCTTGTTTGTTATTTTTTTCTATATTAGTTATATTATACGACATTGTGTATTTGTCTCTGTCCTCCTCCTAGTTTTGGTTTT
The DNA here is from genome assembly GCA_963668995.1 of Parnassius mnemosyne. Classification (NCBI taxonomy): domain Eukaryota; kingdom Metazoa; phylum Arthropoda; class Insecta; order Lepidoptera; family Papilionidae; genus Parnassius; species Parnassius mnemosyne. The sequence goes on along the minus strand of CAVLGL010000115.1, from coordinate 40,490,727 downwards.
ATAAGGCGGCAAAGCTTAAGGTGACCATATTACCCTTACGTACCTTAGTGAGTTCAGAATACTAAGTCTTGACAGACATACGGTACATAGCTGGATCCCATTTGTAATCCAAATTTTATATGCGGACTAGCGATCCGTCTCGACTTTGCATGGGAGATTTCTGGATGTCGACACCTGGAACAGCGCCACCTACGGGGTCCAATTGTGAACCTCAACCATCCAACACCACTTCAACCCATACAATTAAATTCATAATAATCGGTCCAGCAGTTCTTAAGTGATGATCTTCCATACATACGGCAATTGATTTTTATTTATATAGATTTATCACTTACTCAGCGGAAAATAAAACGATTGACTATCTATCATACTCATATATAACCATCATAGCATTATCAGCTTGGATGAAAATATTTCGAAATCATGAAGTGACGGTAGGATTTTGATAATGCCTTTTAGCGGCGGCGTAAAAGAATCAACTACCTCCTACCAAAGAATATATTCTTAGGATTGAGGGTAAAATAATAAAGGAAAATAAGAAGAATTAAGGATGGAAGTGTAATTTCCCACTTGTTCTATCAGTATAAAGTACGGTGCAGTCGACTAAAAGGGTTGAGTCGGTAATTCTGCGAGTCTCATGTCGTTATTATGCCCGTTGAGCTAAAACATTACTTTCCACACTGAGATTCTGTCTAAGTAGGGCTAGTGATGTGGTTCTGTTCGTGAAGTAGTTCTTCTAGCGTAAGCAAGGAAGGTGGTGTTGCTAAGAGCCTCTTAGCCCTGTGTTATATTGAGATGGCTAGTGTTGCTGTTACTTTGCATACTTTCGTGTTATCGTGTAATTATGTCCTTCACGTTACACCAATGTGTGATTGCGACAGGTACATATTGCGGTTGGTCGAACTGTATTTGCTCTATACTGCACGTGTAGTGCTGTACGCTGTCTTATTTCTGATAATGATTAATTGCAAGCAAGAGAGCAAGTTGAACATCCGCTCTCATACTTTTGTTATTTTTAACAATTAACCTTCAGAGTAAATTCTATCGTAATACGAGCAACATTCTTTTCTTTAAATAATTTTGAGAATAAATTCTAACAATATATTATTACTTAGAAACTCTAAGACCCCATACTCTAAGATACCTTGAGTATCGTAAAAGTCTACAGAGGGAAATGAAACAGGAGGTAGGCAGCAGTGTCTTCCTGACAACAGCTCAAAATAATAAAAACTTAAGGTCGCCAACGCACTTGCTAAGAGAGGGAACTATAACTATAAGAAATATTCCCCTAAAGGCAATCTATGGAAGGACTTACGTTAAGCAAAAGACTTTAGATATGCTGTAACTAATGGATGAATATCTTGAGGGAGCAGAGAGGAAAACGGGTAATACATTAGTAATATACTTGTGATGTAGCGAGAAAAGAGAAAGCAGACGACGGTCGTGTCGCTATTATAATGTGGTAACAGTGCCCTCTGCGTACGTTCCGTGAAGCAAACCCGGTGTCGATTGGACAAACACAAATAATTAAAATATTTCAAAGGAGTACTTGGTTACATGTTTACAGCTATTATTCCCTGTGAAACCCTTAAAAGTCTAAGGATAATTTGGCGATTTTAACGACCATCACGCCTAATGACTCTAATCACATTTAACCGATCATGTAGGGAAATTTGTTTATGACTTTGCCTTGGCATATGGTCTCACACAGCTGGTTACTTTGCCTACGCGGATTCCAGATATGGAGGATCATGCACCTTTTCTGTTGGAACTTCTGCTGACCTCTCATTCGAACAGATATCAGGTTTCCATCGAGACCCCTCATGGCTCCTAGGGCTATTGTCTTGTCCGGAGAGTGGTGTCACTCACACTATCGTCGCGGTTGCATTCTGCAGGCTGCCGCCGTGTTTGGGGTCGGCCGATTGGGAAAGGATGCGGTCTTTTTTTGCATTCTACCGTTGAGATTTTCGGCGGATTTTCTTCTCGCTGGACAATCCCAGCAATGTTGCTGATTCTGTCGCTGATGTGGTACTTCAGGATATGGAACTTTTATTCCATCTTCAGTGGTGCCCATCGGAGGCAGATTCCAGCCGTGGTTTGGTCGCTCATGTAAAATAGCATCACACTATAAGCAGGAGTGCTACCAGACCTGGGATTACGACATCTTTGCATCCCATCGTAGATGTCTCGGGATGTAAACACTTGCGCTCTTCAAAAGAAGTATAATTCCACCTCCAGGTCCTTCAAAATTCATTGCCAAGGCAAGATCAGAGCAAATCGGTGGAGTTGGTTCTCACCAACACCGCCGATGGGTGGATTTGGTTCTCACCAACACCGCCGATGTGCTCTGATCTTGCCTGAGAGGCTAGTTCGCCTTCCTTCGGTAACCCGTGCATTCTGGTCTCTTTCCAAGCCTGTCCAAGGGAACTTCTGTCAGCTATCTCTGCACAGAGAGGGTGACTCACTGAGTCAATGCCGCAAAGGAAAAGGCCAATCTGTTAATCTCTCTTTTTGCGTCCAACTCGACTCTCGATGACAGGGGAACACACCGCCGACCATCCCGCGATTTGAGTGCTCCATGCCAGACGTGCGGTTTACACAGCGCTCGGTTCGCAAAGCACTCCTCTCCCTGATCATCAACAAGTCGAGTGGGCCCGATGGAGTCCCTTCCATTGTGCTGAAGGCGCGTGCTCCGAAGTTGGCACATGAAAGACAGCTTTGGTTCACTCAATCCCTAAAAACGGCGACCGCTCAAACCCGTCAAACTACAGGTCTATCGCCATCACCTCCTTGTTCTCCAAAGTAATGGAATTTATTATAAACAGTTTTCGTTGGGCTTGATCAGCTGGTGATTTTCTGGTCTATCTAACTCATAAATGGGCGAAGGTAGTAGAGTCCAAGCGGTAGGCACTGGCCGTTACTTTGGTCATAGCGAAGGCCTTCGATCGGATCTGGCACAAAGCGCTTCTTTCGAAACTCCCTTCCTATAGGCTTCCCGAGAAATTGTGCAATTGCATCACCAGTTTCCTTGCTGATCGGAGCATCAAGGTTGTAGTAGACGGTGCATGCTCTGATTACAAGCCTATTAACGCTGGTGTTCCACAAGGCTGCGTGCTATCACCAACGCTGTTTCTACTGCATATCAATGATATGTCGCAAACTGGTAACAACGACAGCACTCGTGATGCAATATACACCGGCCGTGCCAACACTGTTGCTGAACAAAGTCTCGGATTGAGGGCGACTAAATCTAGTTCAGTTCAATCCACACAAGTTTGCACGTATACCGCTAAAAAAACCCCTTTATCGTGTCTCCTCCGTTTCAAGGTACTCCTCTAGCTGCCTCAGCTAGCATCGGAATCCTCGGCGTCTACATATCGAATATTGTGCAGTTTTGTGGTCACTTGGAAGATAAGGCCAAATTGACCTCTAAAAAGCTTGGCGTGCTCAGCAGAGTGGGGCAGTATTTCATGTCGGCACATCGCTTACAACTTTACAAAGCGCAAATTTGGCCTCTCATCTCTGGGCCGGGGCACGCCAGTGTCAGTTCCTTCCACTTGACCGCATCCAGTGCAGAGCCGTTCGAGTCGTCGACGTCCGAATTCTTTCTGATCGGCTCGATTGACTGGCACTGCGTAGAGATGTTGCATCCCTTTGCATTTTCTATCGCATCTACCTCGGTGAGTGCTCTGAGGTTCGGTTTAATCTCAGCTGCCATATTTCATGAACCCACATCGCTTCAAAATTCACGATACCATCCTGATCATCTGGATGCTCGACGGGCGACTACTGTGCGTTTACTAGGAGTTTTCTTCCTCGTACAACTTCTCTGTGGAATTGTTCAACACCGGCGATTTTTTCGGACCGATATTAGGGACATTCAAGAAAAGAGATTACTCCTTTCTAAAAGGCTGGCAACGCACCTGCACCTGGTGTTGCGGTTGTTCATGGGCGGCAGTAGTCACTTACCATCAGGTGAACTGCATGCTCGTTTGCTCCCTTTTCTATAAGAAAACGTACGACGAGGAAACCCAAAAATCTAAGTGCTTGATTGAAGGCTGTAATACGATTGTCATGATGGTTTCTAGAAAACTCATTATACCCAAATTAATCCAATAACGGTACTTGGCACGACCCGGGATTCAAACTCAGGACCAAATCATGATGCACAATCGCACTACTAAAGAGGCAGTCGGCAATCGGGCCAGTGAAAGGCCCGTCACAATCGGTCCAGCCGTTTCGGAGATTAGCCGGAACAAACAGACAGAAAAAAATTTAATTTTTTTTATATTATATACTTTCATTATATGTATTTAACAAAAATCTGTTATTTTGACGTTACGAACAGACACTTAAATTTCATTTATTTGAATAGTTGCATATTCTTAAAGTATGAAAGTTTGTAAAAAATTCGAAAGTGATTACTATTTTATTTTGATCTTAAGGCGTCAGAAAACTTGGCCGCACTTTTAATAATTCTATTTTATAATTCAATACAAGATCGTAGATATCATTGTGATTTATACTGGTGATCTAGTTAATTGGGAGTTTTTAATAATTACTTTAAATAAAACACAGAATTTTTAGTGTATGTATTTGGTTACAGTCGATAGCAAAGTATATCCGAATTTAATCATAATGATTTGTTAGATTCAAATTATTTTTCTTTATTAATTTCAGTATCAGTAAATTTAATTTCATCTATGTCTATGTATCTTGCACTCTATTTAGAAAAGCTAATATTTTTTAGTAGCATCTTGTACGTATACAACATGATAAGATTTGCTCCGATTCCGCATTGCGATGTGAAAAATGGTAATTTCTTTTGTTAGAATTCTCTGAACATAACAAACAATTTTTTATCGTGTTTAGACATGACTTCTAGTTAAACTTTACACAGAAGTGGTCATTATTGATTTTTGCAAAGACGAAGATAGAGGTTGGTCCTAATCGAGACGACGAGCTTGTGAATTTGAAAAAATCTGGTAATCTGCCTCACTTTAGTCCTACAAAGAACAAAAATACTATAACATATAATTTCATAAACTTTTAAAAATATCGTTTTCTGTTAAGAAGTTCATCATTTATTGCGATATATTATTAAAACTCTACCGTGTCTAACTTATGCTTGTCAGATAAAACTTATTCTTGTTGGAAATATACAGAAAAAATAAAGAAAAATATTACCACGTGTCAACGGAGCCTAGAACGAAAAGAAAATCCAAAAATAAAACACACTAAAATAAGAAGCATATCTAAAGCTACTGATGCTCTAAACTATGCCAAAAACCTGAAATGGAAGTGGGCGGGGCATGTAGCGAGACTGTCAGACGAGAGGTCCAAGCGGAAAACGCTACAGAGGGAGCCCGCTTACGAGATGGGCTGATGATATAAGCAAAACGGACGGCCCAAGCTGGATACAAAAAGCCCAAGATAGAGAGAATTGGGTCTCTTTGGAGGAGGCCTTCACCAGCGGAAGGGGTCTTGCAGATTAAATATTTATCTTTATCCTGAGCTTAGTTTATTTATTTTGTTACTTTTGCAAGAAATAAAAGGTATTTTTATTTTTATTTTATTTATTACTAAAACTAATGACATTGAATTAAAGATGCATAGCGTAATTTTAATAGAAAACGTTAACTATAATTAAAGTCAATTTAAATATATAAGGTCAAATTAAACTTGACATCGAAACTTAATTTTAAAGTGAAGATAACGCATAATTAATTGAAACAGAACTTACATCTAATATTTATAATACGATCGTTGCTGAAAGATGAAAAAAATATGAGGGAGTTAACGTTACAAGGCAATAGATATGAGATGCAATGAATATATCGTACGTGTGTCTAAAAACCTCGTGAATTATACAGAGGGCAGCCGTACAGAGTTAGGTGCAAGCAGGGTAATGGAGAGGGGGACATTACAAAACTTGGTTTTAACCGGTTAATTCTTACTACCTAAACCTAAATTTGTGAAAAACCGGTATTCCGCAAAAACCGGTATTGGGGTCAATGACCGAAACCGTTTAGGAATTTGAACCGGTTTCCGAGCCCTGCTTTTGCCTAATATTTACATCCTTAATGACACACTCGCCACTAAAATGATAACTATATGACGCGAATTATGATTCCAACTTTCCCTTCATACTTTAAACGGGATTAAGACCGTGATAATAAATAAAATTAAAAAACATTTTTACATTTCAACGACGCGTAACCGATGAATGTCTTTATTATGGCCTATTTAAAAAATTGGAATTAAGTATTTACAACAATTAACTAATAAAGTACGTGTAAGCATTAACTATTTACAATAATCACTTAAAATAACACTAATATCGCACAAAAATGTTAATTATTCAGGGTTTGAACACGTTAGTTATGAAATAGGTGATATCCAGAAACGTTCAGTAGTTTCCTCACGTAGTATATTTAGAAATGAAATATATGTATTTAGGAGCATTGTGGACTTTTGCGTGTTTTAGGCTGCATGAAGTCAGTATACCTATGTACTCCCAAAAATGAAATAAATATTGAAATATCATGTCTCAGTATCCAATAAAAGGTTTTTTTTTATAGGATAAGGGTGACAAACGGGCACACAGTCCACCTGGTGGTAAGTGGCTGCTGCGGCCCATAGACATCTACATCTATGCTCTGTTACAAATCAAAATGTAGATGCGTTGTCATCCGTGAGGACTAAGATGGAATGCCTCATTTCCAGTAAAAAGGGCCTCCGGCCACCTGCACTCACCAAGCGAAACACAGAGGTAAACCTCTACTTCACGCTGGTTTTCTTTATATATGTAATAAAAGGTGTAATTCAGAATATTTTTGACATTCCAAAAATACATGTTATAAAAAAATGTTAACCATATTAGTATTTATTAGTTAAAGTTTTTTTAGAGACAAGAAATAGATCGAAGACAGTAATAGGTCCTATCACTTAGTTCATGCTTATATAAATTAAAAGTTAATAGCTGATGGCCGACCGACCATCCCGTGGTGTGAGTGCTCCATGCCGGATGTGCGATTTACACAGCGCTCGGTTCGTAAAGCACTCTTCTCCCTGGACGTCAGTAAGTCAAGTGGGCCTGATGGAGTCCCATTGTGCTGAAGACGTGTGCTCCGGAGTTGGAACCGGTTTTAACGCGTTTTTTCTGGTACTACTACTCCAAAGGCATAGTCCCGAATTCATGAAGATAGCTTGGTCCACACGATCCCTAAAAAAGTCGACCGCTCAGACCCGTCCAACTAAAGACCTATAGCCATAACCTCCTTGTTCTCCAAAATAATGGAATCCATTATAAACTGCCAGCTCATGAGGTACCTTGAGGATCACCAGCTGATTAGTGACCGCCAGTACGGTTTTCGTCGGGATCGATCAGCTGGTGATCTTCTGGTCTACCTGACTCATAGATGGGCAAGGGCCAGTAGAGTCCAAGGGGGAGGTATTGGCCGTTAGTTTAGACATAGCGAAGGCCTTCGATCGGGTTTGGCACAAAGCGCTTCTTTCGAAGCTTCCTTCCTATGGGCTTCCCGAGAAATTGTGCAAATGGATCACCAGTTTCCTTGCTGATCAAAGCATCCAGGTCGTAGTAGACGGTGCATGCTCTGATTTCAAGCCTAGCAACGCTTGTGTTCCACAAGGCTGCGTGCTATCACCAACACTGTTTCTCCTGCATATCAATGATATGTTGCAAACTAGTAACATTAATTGCTATGCAGACGACAGCACTGGTGATGCCTTATATACCGGCCGTGATAATATTTCTCGGGAAAACGTCACCAAGTACCGGGACAAACTTGTGTCTGAAGTCGAGTCTTTGCTGAACACAGTCTTGGATTGGGGGCGACTAAATCTAGTCCAGTTCAATCCCCAGACGACACAAGTTTACGCGTTAACCGCTAAAAAGTACCCCTTTGTCGTATCTCCTCAGTTTCAAGGCACTCCCCTTGCTGCCTCAGTTAGCATCGGAATCCTCGGCGTCGACATATCGAATAGTGTGCAGTTTCGTGGTCACTTGGAAGGGAAGGCCAAATTAGCTTTTAAAAAGCTTGGCGTGCTCAGCAGAGCAAGACAGTATTTCATGCCGACACACCGCTTGCAACTTTATAAAGCACAAGTTCGGCCTCACATGGAATTCCGTTCTCATCTCTGGGCCGGGGCACCCCAGTGCGACCGAGTTCTTTCTGATCGGCTCGATACACTGGCATTGCGTAGAGATTTTTTTTATAGGATAGAGTGACAAACGAGCACACAGTCCACCTGATGGTTAGTGGTTGCTGTAGCCCATAGACATCTACATTTATCCTCGTTTGCGAATCAAAATGCAGAATCGTTGTCACCCGTGAGGACTAAGATAGAATGCCTCTTTTCCAGTAAAAAGGATTCTCTTTGCCTATTTTATCGCATTTACCACGGGGAGTGCTCTGAGGAATTGTTCGAACTAATTTCAGCCGCCAAATTTCATGAACGCACATCGCGGCAGAACTCCTGATACCATCCACACCATCTGGATGATTGGCGGTCCACCACTCTGTGATTTAGAGTATGTTTTCTTCCTCGCACAACTTACTTGTGGAATCGATTACCACCAGCGATTTTTCCGGACCGATACGACTTAGGGACCTTCAAGAAAAGCGCCTACTCCTTTTTAAAAGGCCGGCAACGCATCTGCAATTCCCCTGGTTCCCCTGGTGTTGCAGTTGTTCATGGGCGGCGCTAGTCACTTACCATCAGGTGAGCTGCATGCTTGTTGGCCCCTTCTCCTATAAAAAAAAGCTAAAACCAAATTGCTATAGGAAACGTGTAATAAAAAGGTATTAAACAAGACTACGATGTCAATTTTTTAAAATCCTTAAAAGGGAACTAATTCATGTAAAATGTTGTGAGCTTTTCTTCAGATATATTAAAGATCCTTAAAGATATTTTGCCACTTTGCTACATAGGGCGCGTTCAGACGACACGCGCTAGCTACGTGCACGCCCCTCGCGTCAGCACCCGCGTCTAACTCGCTTTGAAAGTTGCATATAATTTGAGTCTTAACAGCAGTGCCGATACTGCTTTCCTAGCCTCACCACGTAAACAGTTTGAAAAAGCCATTGAAAATAGGCAAGTCCTGCGTTTGCTTCGCGGCCACTGGTCTAAATCGTACCATACTCTCTAACGCTTCCGCTAGTCCTTCGATACCACTATCTTTCCCTCTCGCGGTGAGCGACCTACCTCTATCCCTATTTCCCTCTAACTATACACGGTTCTGGGATGTATCACGGTTATACGGTGACCGTGACCTACGTAAACCTACTTCGCGACGATACGGCGACGATAATCTACGTTCCTCGCGGCGATGTGGCGATAGTGACTTATGCTTTGAAGATAGAGTGCGGCATTGGGCGCGCGTCGGCGACGTGACCCTTACATGACGATTCACTTGATACGATTCTAAGGCGACTCCATTATCCCTCTGTGCTATATTCGCGTGACGTGGTTGATCATTGTTCACGATCGTCCTCCCTTGGGCATCTTCGGCATACACGGGTAGCGAAGGAACGTAATCGGTCCCCATGTTCAGCGGGACCTGTACTTGATTGATGTGGGGCGCGGGCTGAGACGGGCGGCAGGGCGGCTCACCTCGCACTGTCTCCACGTTATCTAACCATTGGTCGACACGATTCCTATTTTCGGCTAATTCGTCCTCGTTAAAACGTTCCCTATCAGTTTCTTCCTGTAACTGCGCGATGTCCCTAGCATATTTCTTCTTAATTAATTCTTCCTCGATTTGAAGTTGTTTTTTTCCTAATCGCGGCGAGTTCTTCTGCGGTGTTATATTCTATTTGTTTTAACTTCGCGATCGCGCTAGCTGTTGACCGGGCTGAACGGATTGATAGGGCGCGCGGCGCGGGCTTATGAACAGCATCGGTAGCTACGGGCGCGACGGTACGTACTGTCGAACTCGTTTCAGTGACCGGAAGATCTTCTATAATCGCGGCGAGTGTATCTGTACGCAGCGCGGATGTGCTAGTTTCCAACAAGCGCTCGGTCGTAGACACGTATATACCGCGGCACGGCGGCGCGGGCGCGGGCGCGGGCATAGGTGCGGGCGTCGACGGAAGGCGTGTGTTTCAAGGATAGATAGTCTGAGGGGGACGCGGGAGCTTCTTCGAATATACGCATTCCCACCGGCGTTTCGTCGTCGTTCCTAGGCTTCTGGCAGGGCTCGGAACCAGTTTAAAAAGAGCGGTTAAATTCGATTAATTACCGGTTAATTTATCGCTCCTTCAATTACCGGTTAAAAAATTAACCAGCTTTTATTAAACCTAAACGATAAAGTTTACCGGTTACTTAATGGTTTTAACATCCAAATTAACCGGTTAATTCCGTAAAACGTAAAGGCAGTTATGAATAGGACAGGTAGATTCACGTTGTGAGGTGCTTATGCGGCATCGCCGCATGCGGGCATACTTATCATCAATTATCTGCCTTTTAGCGATACGTTTCTTCACTCGCTATCAGGGTGTCCAGTGGGAGTTTGGCGTTTACGAAAAACGTGAAAGTATTAGAGAAGTTTTGAAGAAAGAAAGGCAGTTATTGTGTTTGGTTTATTCGTTAAGACTGGACTTGTCTCACAACGAAGAAAATAATTTATTCTTGTGTATCGGTGGTTTATTTATGATGGACAGAAAAAAGTAAATAGAATTTATTCCATGTTTACGTTTTAACAGTGGTAGAGCCACGCGGCAGCTTTTGCTGTCGCATGTATGGGCCAGCTCGAACCAGGGTAGTACCACGACTTCACAGAATACCAGCGTGAAGTAGAATTTTACTTTTGCGTTTCGCTTAGTAAATGGACTACCACCTAGGAGGCCCAATGCCCCCCCCCCCCCCTCACCCTTAAAGTACGGTAGCGGAATTAAATAAAAAGACTACCCCAGGATATCAGTATCCTGGTGACGAAGAATCCTTCGCTGAGCACCCACGCCCAAGCTACCCTACTGTTCCTGAGCGTGTGTGCTCAAGCTGCTCCGCGTATATATGCTCCAGTATCCACAGAGATCGTGATCCTTGGCGATTTTAACGACCACCACGCCGAATGGCTCAGTTCACATTTAACCGATCATGTAGGGAAATTTGTTTATGACTTTGCCTTGGCATATGGTCTTACAGAGCTGATTTCTTTGCCTACGCAGATTCCAGATGTGGAGGATCATGCTGTTGAAACTTCTGCTGACCTCTCATCCGGACGAATATCAGGTTTCCGTCGACACCCCTCATGGCTCCTAGGGCCATTGTCTTGTCCGGAGGGTGGTGTCACTCACACTATCGTCGCGGTTATTCTGCAGGCTGCCACCGTGTTTGGCACTATAGGTCAGCCGATTGGGAAAGAATTTGCTTCTCGCTGGACAATCCCAGCAATGTTGCTGATTTTGTCACTGATGTGGTACTTCAGGATATGGATCTTCTGTGGTGCCCATCGGAGGCAGATTCCAGCCATGGTTTGGTCACTCATGTAAAATAGCATCACACTATAAGCAGGAGTGCTACCAGGCCTGGGCTGACGACATCTTTACATCCCGGGACGTAATTCCGCCTCCAGGTTCTTCAAAAGTCATTGCCAAGGCAAGGTCAGAGCACATCGGTGGAGTTGGTGAGAGGCTAGTTCGCCTTCCCGTGAATTCTGGTCTCTTGCCAAGGCTGTCCAAGGGAACTTCTGTCAGCCATCTCTGCAACGAGAGGGCGACTCACTGAGTCCATGCCGCAAAGGAGAAAGCCGATCTGTTAATCTCTCTTTTTGCGTCCAACTCGACTCTCGATGACGGGGGAACACACCACCGACCATCCCACGGTTTGAGTGCTCCATGCCAGATGTGCGGTTTACACAACGCTCGGTTCGCAAAGCACACCTTTCCCTTGTCGTTAACAAGTCGAGTGGGCCTGATGGAGTCCCTCCCATTGTGCTAAAGACGTGTGCTCCGAAGTTGGCACCGGTTTTAACGCATCTTTTCCGGTACTTCTACTCCTAAGGCGTTCCTGTATTTTTTCTTTGTGGATTAAATGAACAGTTATTGAGATTTTTTTACTTAAATATCCAAGATTTAGGCATTTCAACCACTGTTAAGGCCTTAAATTAAAATCTGTTATTTTGACGTTATAAACAGACACTTCAATTTTATTTATTTGTATATTCGTAAAGTATAAAGTATGAAAGTCGCAAATGATTACTTTATTCCTTTGATTTGAGGCGTCAGAAAACTTGGCTGTACTTCTAATAAATCTCTTTTATAATTCAATACAATATCGTAGATATCAGTGTGATTTATACTGATGATCTAGTTAATTAAATGATGATAGAATTATTAATAATTACTTTAAATAAAAGACAGGATTTTTAGTTTTTAGGTCCAAGCGAAAATGCTACAGAGGGAAACCGCTTACGAGATGGGCGGATGATATAAGCAAAACGGACGGCCCAAGCTGGATGCAAAAAGCCCAAGATAGAGAGAATTGGGACTCTTTGGAGGAGTCGTTCACCTGCGGAAGGGTTCTTGCAAATTAAATATTTATCTTTATCCTAAGCTTAGTTTATTTATTTTGTTACTTTTGCAAGAAATAAAAGGCTTTTTTTATTTTAATTTTATTTATTACTAAAACTAATGACATTGAATTAAAGATGCAAAGCGTAATTTTAATAGAGATTGTTAAATATATTAAAAGTCATTTTAAATATATAAGTTCAAATTAAACTTGATATTGAAACTTAATTTTAAAGTGAAGATAACGCATAATTAATTGAAGCAGGACTTACATCTGTTATTTATAATACGATCGTTGCTGAAAGATGAAAAAAATATGAGGGAGTACGTTACAAGGCAATAGATATGAGATGCAATGAATATATCGTACGTGTATCTAAAAACCTCGTGAATTAAACAGAGGACAGCCGTACAAAGTTGGGTGCAAGCGGTGTAAGGGAGAGGGGAGGGGACATTACAAAACTTGGTTTTAACTGGTTAATTCTTACTACCTAAACCTAAATTTGTGAAAAACCGGTATTCCGCAAAAACAGTTTTGGGGTCGATGATCGAAACCGTTTAGGAATTTGAGCCGGTTTCTGAGCCCTGGCTTCTGGCTTATTGTCTTACGCATGATGTCCCACGTTGCCTCCCAACAAACAATTGTATGGAACAATTGTATCTTCTGACTTCGATCCGGCGGCGAAGAACCAAACAATTGTATCTTCTGACTTCAATCCGGCGGCGAAGGACCAAACAATTGTATCTTCTGACTTCAATCCGGCGGCGAAGAACCAAACAATTGTATGGAACAATTGTATCTTCTGACTTCAATCCGGCGGCGAAGGACCAAACAATTGTATGGAACAATTGTATCTTCTGACTTCAATCCGGCGGCGAAGGACCAAACAATTGTATGGAACAATTGTATCTTCTGACTTCAATCCGGCGGCGAATAACCAAACAATTGTATGGAACAATTGTATCTTCTGACTTCAATCCGGCGGCGAAGGACCAAACAATTGTATGGAACAATTGTATCTTCTGACTTCAATGCGGCGGCGAAGAACCAAACAATTGTATGGAACAATTGTATCTTCTGACTTCAATGCGGCGGCGAAGGACCAAACAATTGTATGGAACAATTGTATCTTCTGACTTCCATCCGGCGGCGAAGGACCAAACAATTGTATGGAACAATTGTATCTTCTGACTTCAATCCGGCGGCAAAGGACTAAACAATTGTAGTGGACTGTGTGTATTTCTTTGTGTTAGGGTGATTATTGCTAGGGACGTTATTAAAGAAAAGGTGGTACACGTTACAATTATATATATATATATTAAAGTATTTACACGAGCGGCAATTGTGACTAATACTATATACACAAGAGGGGATCTTCTATGGGAGTCTTGAGAGTCTTGATTCTAGAGTCTTGAGTTTTCTTTCTTGAGTGCCGCTGTCGAATCGAATGAATCTGGAGGCCAAAACCCTCTTCTTATATTCCCGTTGCGGGTCTTCTGGCTTGAGTGTGTTCCCGCGCGGTGTGCTGTGCGCTCATTGGTCGCCGACCTCACGTGATGTCCGGATGGTGTGCGGGATGCGTAGGGCGTAACGGGGTATGAGGGGGCGACGGGGCGGCGGCTCCCTTCGCCGTCCGTAACAGCCGTATTGATTGCTAGCTGCGGGCCGCGTGGATTCGGCGTCCATTCTGCGCGACAAAAGGGTCAATAACCCTATTGTCAGCTGATTTCATTTAAGTTCCACTGCTGGTTTTATGTTTAAGTATTTTTGTTTTTTTTTTTGTTATAGAATTATCGTTTCATTTAGCTGTACTAACATGATGGAGCGTGAATAAAACTAATAAAATGTTGTGAAAAAATGATTATTTTCCTCGCGATCAATATTCTTCCTGCCCATTATGAAATTATCGTTAGTACTATCGCTTTTAGTAGTTAGTTAGTACTATCTTTGTTTCGGGAGCGTTTCACAAACACCCGGTATATACTGCAACTTTTCTTTTCTTTGAGAAATATTGTACAAATGTCATTAATATTGATTATATCAAAAATTAATATACATATACAGAACTCTATACACATTACACATTATACATCATACAAAATGAAAGGAAAAAATAAATAACAATACATTTAACTATCAGACCCTTTCTTTCGTAACCTAATGAAACATGTATAAATAGGAAGTTTCACAGACAAGCAGCATCAATTTCAAAGTAAATATGGCTTTGCTATATTTACTTTCTTTTATGTTGGTAGCGTCTCTGTGTGTGGTGAGTTATTATTTAATTTTTTATGTTTGACTTTATTATTATTTGCTATGCCTTTTATTTTAATATTTAAACAGCTTTTATTAGTAGTAGTTAGATTTGGTAAATAAATTTAAAAAATATGCTTACGATTTATAAAATAAGTCATTAAATACATAGCGTTATCTTAAAGGTATTTCTAATAGATACACTGTCCTCTACTGTGTTTTTTGAGAATGCTTCATTCATTTTCCTTTGTTTTATAGAATAAGGGTTGCAAACAAGTCTCTCGAAACGTAGTCCACCTGATGGTAAGTGGATGTTGTAGCCTACAGACATCTAAATCTATCTTTGAATGAGAATCAAAATGAAGTTGCATTATCACCACTGAGGACTAAGATTGAATACCTCGTTTCCAATCAAAAAAAGGGTCTCTGGTTCTTTACACTCGCCATATAAAACACAGAAGCATTAAACGGCTATTTCACGGTGGTATTCTGTGAGAGCGTGATCCCTTCCTGTCGAGCTGACCCCATTTGTGATACAACTATAATATAGCTGCAGTAGTCATGTAGTGGCGGTGTAAGAATATCCACTACCTCATATCGTCCCGTGGGTATCGTAAGAGGCGACAAATGGAAATTGAAACAAGTGATGGGCAGCAGCGTCTTCCTGACAACAACTCAAAATAATTAAAAACTGCGGTTGACAACCCGCTCGCCAGGCATGTCAACTATGGTGAAATCCCCCTATGAGCCAATGTATGAGGGAGGCCTATGTCCCGCAGTGGACTTTTATAGTCTGTAATGGATGAATGGATGAATCAGTTTACATTCGGTGTAATGAATTAAATAGGTTATGCCGGGCTTTTTGGCTTGTATAAAATATGAATGTACCGCTGTTAATCATATTAGGTACCTACCTATGTATTCTTTAAACTTTGTATAAATTTACAGATATCTGAGGCGCAATGTCTACCCTGTAGACCATGGACATCCCCATGCAACTGCAACGAATTAAACTTTCTACTAACGTTAGCACGTGCTCTTGAAGAATGCGAAAATTCGCAATCAGTATCCAAAAATGGCTTAGATGTTGAAGAAATAATTATAAAATTAATCAATGCTCTAGTATGCGCATCAAATACCAGCTACATTGGTCCTGGTCTGGACAACGATTAACTTGGACTTACTTAATCCGAATGCGCCCGCGACAACATACTAAAACTAGACCTTGCTAAGCAAGCTCTTCTAGGTATACAAATTAAAATTCTTTACGCATCGACAAACTACCTAAATATGGTATAATTATAATTAAAATAAAATATACTATTACAAAATGAAGTCTCACGTAATATAATTCAGAGATTTAGTATTTCCATCTCCAGAAATATAACGTCAGTTTATGAATCATTCATGTTGCCTTTCTTTCAAATTACCACATCAAATAAAGTATAAAGTATGTATAATAATTTAATAAATAATATTATGAATTAAAGATGTCTAAAAAATAATTTTGCATATTCTTGGAGTATCTCCATACATTCCCATCTGGTATGAGATAAACATTTTAATTATAAGAATAAGGGATGTTGGGACAACGTTAGTGGAACCAAAGAACTATTCCTCATTTACACGGTCATTGAAAGGATGGTTAAACGGAACCTTCGAAACTGCTCTGTCGCCTGGATAGACTAGTGCCTCATACATGGCTAAAGAAGCTCCTCGTGTTTCGTTGACTGTACAGTAAGAGGCTTCCTCGAGTAGTGAATGGGGCAGTGCAGTACGATTTTTTGTTAAGCGAGCGAATGCAGAAAACAGATAAAGGATACGTATGAGTTATCATCCTGTGCGATTGCTTGTATGCGATCTGGTTTTGCCTCTCTCTAAGCTCTCTACGTACATTATTGGAGGGCTCTTCGGAAATGATGGACAAAAGTGACCCACGTTTTTCATATGGATGATCTCAAATTATTCGCCTCCAGTCTCTTCCATTTTATGGAATTGCTAAACACCACTTGTAATTTTAGCTTTTTATCAGAATGGAGGTGAGAAATGATAAGTGTGCGGTCCCCCATGTTGAATGGGTAGAGTCGCTATATCTGAAGTCATAGATTAATCGATACCCATCAAAATAAGGAGCATTTACGAGGCTGAAACATACCGATTGATCAGGCGGACATCAAAGAACCAGTTTTAAAAAAATCTGTTTTTTGGACGTTTAAAAATTTCTTACAGCCTCTTGTCAATATTTGATCCCCCCGAACGGGTTCCCGCTTTGTTGTGGCGGTGGGCTTAGTAGCCCTGGCTTAGTCACCCGTGGTGAACAAAAAGATCTCTACATGGCTGGCCTGAGGTGCCACTACGAGTAGGCTTGGCGAGTCCACTACGGATGTGTGTTGGTGGGCGAGAGAGATGTCCTCTCACTCTACCGCTCCAGTCGAGGTTGAGTTGTGGAGGAAAAGGAATGTTGGTATGGCGATGCGTCACTCGCCCTATCCTCCACAACTCAAACGGGGCCGTGCGTTCCCGTCGCCCGGCCAATAAGCGACGAAGGTGGAACACCATGGGGTTTTAGTCGGTGCGAGTCCGACGTTACCCGTCCTTGCCCCCGCGAGGTGGGTATGCCTAGGCATTTCCCCATATAAAAAAAGCCTAATGCTGGATAATAGCCTATACTATTCCTCGTGAATCTGGCTATCATATACATAAGAAATTTATCAAATCTGACTGGTAGTTCCAGAGAACAGATGTTTAAACAAACAATAAAACCTATTTCGCTTTATTATATTATATAAGTATAGATTCTATCTCATTCTCGCACAGGTTAATCATATAGATATGTTTGTCTCTTTTTAATATCGGTTTTTCGTTTTATAGTGTTTTATATCACAATGATACTAAAGAAGTTTCACTTCAAAAATAAAGATTATGATACCAAAATCAATTATTTATATTTATTGTCTATACGTCTCATAGATATAACCCCACGTATTTACATATGAATAAATATCTATTTTTGTAACTTTTCTAATATAATCAGAATAGTATCTTATATAAGACATAACTTAGTTATTTATAAAAGAAACATGAGGTGTATTACTCATTTAGAAACTGCATGAAGTAGACATGTTATTTCAATAGTTGGCCTCCTTGATTGCAATTTTTTGCCGCAACACACACATGCTCATATTTTGTCATAACAAACAAATACTCCAGCATTTTTATTACGATTTATAGAACTAAAACGGCAACTTCTGTTCATGTATACGTGATAGCAAGCCTACTTGAATATTGTAAAAAATTCAGTTGGTTATCTTTCAATTTCTATTTGTAGTAGTAGTAGTAGGGGAGTTGGGGGAATTAAGAGTCACTTAAGCACAACTCGTTATTGTAATCACTAATAATCAGTCTTATAATTTGTTCACATTTACTGACCTTTAAAAACTGGTCAGGAATACCTTTTTTTTTTTTTTTTTTTTGCGGATGGAAAATCATCAAATGACGCCTTTCGCTCTGGGTGGAGCGGAAGGGAGTGCCAGACTTTTACTGACTAAAAACCATCCGTGTTCCATCAGTGCCCTTACGTTGCGGAGCCGCGGTATCTCTTTCGAACAGCCCGCAGCCCCGGCAGGCGTCGGCCCTTGCGGGCCCCTTCACGCTGCTGACAGCTCTTTGAGGCGCGCGTGGAACAAAACGCGCCGTCGACACGGCCTGTCGTCGTTAGACGGACGGACGGCGAGCTACCCATTGCTCGCCGTCCACAGGCCCGCGCCTACGGTGGCCGGGGGCCACGACGTAGCCCCCGACGCCCGGGGCGTCTCCCGCGGCGGCCGGGAAGGAAAGCTGCTGCTCTCTCCTTCTCCCGCTCCGCCACCTCCTTCGCTAGCATCACTGCTTCGCAGAAGGTAGTGACGGCATCCCATTCCGTCTCGCTCCGGACCATGGCTTCGACCAGGGCCGGACGCGAGAGGTCGCCGCCGCCTATCGCCGCTACGAGGACACGGCGGTGCTCCGCCCAGGCAGGGCACACCTCCAACGTGTGCTCCACCGTGTCCTCCGGTCGATCCTCGCAGTGGGAGCACCCGGGCGTTTCCTCCCGCCCGATTCGGTGCAGGAACCTCCCGAACACACCGTGTCCGGTGAGGACCTGCGTCAGGCGGAAGGTGAGGACGCCGTGGCGTCTCTCAAGCCACTCCTCAAAGAGGGGTCTTATCGCCGCTATAGTGGCGTGCCCAGCACGGGGTTGCGACAGTCGCTCTCTCCATGTCGCCATAAGATCATGCCGGAAGTCTGTCCGCTGCACGACAACTTGCCGCGGCAGCGGGGTTTCCCCCCGGCACAGTGCCTCCGCGCGCCATTCGCGTAGGCGCGCGAGGACTATCGCCTCCAGATCCCATGGCGGCAATCCGGCAAGGAGGCACGCTGCCTCGCGGGAGATCGTGCGGTAGCCGCGAGCCATTCTTACGGCAACCACCTTTTGGGGCGCGTTCAGGTGGTGAACGGCAAGCCGCGCCAAACCACGCGCCCACACCGGGGCCCCGTAAAGGGCCATGGACCGCACAATCCCCGCGTAGAGCCTCCGGCAGGAGGCGTTTGGCCCCCCCAGGTTCGGCAGGAGCCGCCTGAAGGCAGCCCCGGTCCGTTCCAGTTTGGGAGCCAAACGTCGGAAGTGCTCAACGAAGTTCCATCGGCCATCGAGGACGAGTCCTAGGTACTTCAACGTCGACTCGACGCCGATGGATACCCCTCCTACCATCGCTGAGGATCCCGGTGGTGGCCTGTTCCGAGGACCATGGAAGTGCATGGCCTCGGACTTGTGCAGAGCCACCTCAAGACCCAGCTGCCGGATCCTCTCAACGACTATCGCAACCCCGCGTGTCATATTTTCCGCCGCCGCCTCGTACGACCCCCCCTGTGCCAGTACCAGCGTGTCGTCAGCGTAGCAAACTACGCTGACGCCGGTAGGGAGGTCGGCGCGCAGCACCCAGTCGTAACCGATGTTCCACAGGGGCGGCCCCAGAACCGAACCTTGTGGGACACCGCACGACATCTCTCGCCGGTTCCACTCACCGTTGCGACCGGGGTAAATGACGGCCCTATCCGTCAGATAGTCCCCGACTATACGACGGAGATAGGTCGGCACCCAGTGATACCGGAGTGCCTCCCTAATGCAGCTCCAGGGCATGGAGTTGAAGGCGTTGGCGATGTCGAGAGACACCGCCAAAACAACCCCCCCCCTGGCCACTGCATCCCCCGTCGTGAGGGCTCTCACGCGCATGATGGCGTCCACCGTAGAGCGCCTCTTGCGGAAACCAAACTGGTGTTCCGCAAGATCCGGCCCCGTCCCCGCAAGGTGCTCGGCGAGGCGGTTTGCAATGACTCTTTCAAAGAGCTTGCCCACCTCGTCGAGCAGCACCACGGGCCGGTATGCGGACGGAGAGTCCGCAGGGCGCCCCGGCTTCCGAATGAGGACCAGCTTCCCCGTCTTCCAACGAAGCGGGAATTGGCCTCTCTCCAAGCATGAGCTTAGGAGCCTCTCCAGTCGGGGCCCGAGAGCCTCCGAGGCCAGGACCCAGGCTTTGCCAGGCAAGCCATCGGGTCCTGGGGCGGTATTCCTGGCCTTGAGCCTACGTACCGCCACTCTCAGGTCTACCCCGGTCCCTTCCGGGATGCCGTCGTCGTCGTCCTGGTGGTCCGCTTCCGGCACCGCAGGTGGCGGAGCCATAGGCGGGGGCGGATGTTCCCCTCGCGCAGGAAACAGAGCGCTCACCACGTCCTCCACGAGCTGAGGCCGGAGACTCTGCGTCAGCGGGGGGGCCCAGGTGCGGAGTTTATCCCGCACCATCTTGTAAGGGCGCCCCCACGGATCTCTGTCGAGAGTCTCCAGCATCTACTCACGGGCCCGATCCCGGGCCCGCGTGATAGCCTCCCGGAGGGCGGTCTTCGCCGCTCTGTATCCCTCGTACAGCTCCGCCTCAATGGCTGCCGCATTCGGTGGACTCAATTTTCAAAAAAGACTCAATTAACTCAATAGAGTTAATTGAGTCTTGTTTGGCTATCATTACCACAAACATAATCCAAAAAGTAAAAGTAAACAAAAAGTAAAAACCAAAAAGTAGTTTTGAACCGATTAACCACATGTAAGGGGAATGAAAGTCAGTCTATGGGGATCCCCCATAGACTGACTTTCATTCCCAAAGTCAAATTCCAAAAGTCAAAATTATGAAAGAAAGAAACTAATGAAAGTAACAACTTTATTATCTCTCTTAACAAACAAATAAGAATTAACAAAATTAAAAGTTGGAAATGATTACCCAATGGAATCGTAACAAAGAATGGAATATAAATTGAGTTAAATGCAAAAATCACCGCGATAGCGACTTGGGTCATCACACTCTGTACATGCTTCATGGGCCCATCCAGCACAGAGACGGCAACGGTACCAGATTTCTCTCAGTTTTCCCTCTTCGAGGCATATTGTGCACATAGACTTGTCACGCTCTTTCGGAGAATTTTGCTGGATGTTTAGCGGGTTAGTGAGATTTAAATATTTTCTAAGTCACTATCACAACTCTCATCATACGGAACCTGTTCATCGGGCGGATTAAGATGAACTTGACTTAAATAAGTTCTTAATAACTTTGCCTCTTGTACGTATTTCTTTTTCCTTTTGTTTCTTAGCTTTTTATTCAAAAACTGTTTTCAAACGTGTGGCAGTAAAAATTTCTGATTGTTGTGTTCTTTTTCCTCTGCCTTTACCTTTTCCAATGCAAGGCAGAGGTGTTAGTTGTGAAAGTACGGTATTTAAAAGTTAACTGTAGGATTTATTGTTCTCTTGATTTTTATTATTATTTGATTTATAATTTATAATATTATCACTTGTGGAATGTTGCGGTTCCAAAGCGGTCCTACTGCTAGTTGATGCTGTTGCTTCTAAAATGTTGTTACTTCATTATCAGAAATCTTTATCTGAAGAACCATTATCTGAAACTTTATTAACTCTCAAGTCTGTTATGGTGGCAGAAATGTATTCATGAAACGCGTCTAAGAAATCTTCGTCTTTGAACTAGTGAGGATTGAGTAGGAATATTCCTGTTTATGCGAAGCCACTGTGACTCCATTCTCTACTGAAGTAAAGTGGGTCTGTGGAACCGACGAAACACTTTTATACATTTATTTCCTTTTCTGATAACGCTGACAACTCGAGTCTTTCGATAGCTGCCGGATTTGTTGTTAGCTTTATTTCAAAACTCATCGCGCGATTGTGCGAAACACGTGTTGGTGTATTTGGCGCCAATTGGTCTGTGAGACCGACCAATAGGTGCAACTTTTTATGTAAGTATTAAATTATGAATCTATTGCTTCTTTTGTATTTTTTTCTTTATGGTTATGAATGATTTGATGAGTTTTATTATTATATAGCTTTTACTTTGATACGAGATGGATGACGATCAATTTCTGGCTCTGACTACGAAGATGCAAATGACAGCGAAGTGGAAGATTCTGTCGAAATCTAAGACAAAAGTACGATACAGAGCAAAAACGATGACGAAAAAGCTGACGAAGAATCGGATGGGGAGGGTCATCAAAGGTCCAGAGAATTTCACCTCTAAAGAAGGAGTTGACATTGTCGACAAATTGTGTGAGACGTATCACGTTGCTCGAGGTACAAATAAGTGGCTCATGGTAATTGTATAGCCGATTGAATGTAGCAGGTATTAACATGTTTGTAATATACCTGCAAAATAATATAAATAACAAAATTCTACGCAGGAAATTTCTTGTAGCTCAGTCATATGATCTCAACAATTCGCATTTCAGACGATGATACCTCAACACATCTGTAAATCTTAAACTTGCTGAAGTATGTCAGTTAGATGATCTTGCGTTTTCTGCGACATTTAACAATAATAAAATTGGTCGCTGTAGCTATTGATCCTCCAAAAAAATCGGAAAACACGATACAACTGTGCCACCTGCAAAAAATACTTTTGTTTAGAACATGTTGTTATGGTATGTTCTGATTGTTATGAGGCTTGTGGTGAGGCTGGTAACTAAGCCAACCGGTGTGTTATATTTCCTTACATTAAGTGGTTTTTTATATGTAAAAGCTTAATTTTGTTTTTTAGAAGAAAAGAGTAACTTCTTTATTTTTTACAATCAGAGTCAGGTAGAATGATAATGTACATTATATATATATATATATATATATATATATATATATATATATATATATAAATAAAAATATATATGTACATGTACAGACATACACACACATAAAATGTATAAATATATAAACATAATACAAATAATTAATTATAATATATTATATTAAATTAAATAACTTAAGTACTTATATTTACCTATATTAGTAGCCTCAAAAATACATATAGAAAAAATAGAAGAGAGAATATCTGCTTTATGTGATTTTAACTTCAACTGCTCTATTTATTAATAGTTTTCTTGATGTAATCTTTAAACATGAGTTTAGATTTTGTAAAGAGGTCAATGTGTCCACATTGTTTATTATATGTACAAGTACAAGTTATATTTAGAGAGTATGTAAAAACATATTCTAAAATTTTTAAAAAAATATGCTCCACAGCTAAGGCTAACATATGAGCAACAAAATTAAAATTGCATCCGACAAAATTAAAATGACCTGGAGAATAATAAATAGTGAAACGGGCAAGGTCAAAGTAGTAACGTAAAAGCAAAAATATGGAACATAAGTTTATATAGTAGTAAATCTATAAAAAAACACGTTATTAAAGACACGAAAAGCACGATGTAGTAGCTTAACATTAAGACATTTCAGATAGTCACAAATTAATTAAATGTTCATTACAAAAATATAAGTTATAGTTATATATATAGTTTAAATACCAATATGACAGCATGTTTTTCGTTAAATTTGGGAGTCTGGACGAATTTAACTCGTTGTATTTTTTTTAATGTACAACTTATATAAATATTAACAATATGGTGTAAGAGTTTAAAAAATATATAACCTAACTAGCTGTTTCCCGCGACTTCGTTCGCGTGTTAGGGTTTTATGTTTTTGTGCGGAACCCTAATTATGTTTCTAAAATAAAAGTAGCCTAAGTTACTCCTTATGAAATGAGATATCTGCCAGTGAAAGTCCCGTCAAAATCGGTCCAGCCGTTTCGGAGATTACCCGGAACAAACAGACAGACAGACAAAAATTTTAAAAATTGTATTTTAGTTATAAGTACCGTATTTACTTTCATATGTATTTAGTAAAAAAACTGTAATTTTTACATTACAAACAGACACTTCACACACAATTTACCTACTATGTTGTTTTCTATAAGCAATCAAGATTTGAGAATATATTTTATTATCAATAAGTGGCAAAAACGACGGGCTAACCAGTTATAAATACACACATTTAAATAAAAAAGATACATTAGGCTGTCTAATCACTCTAGAAGCTAGCTTCTTTCAGACAACCTTATTAGTCTTATAAAGGAGGTGTTCATTAATTATACAATTGAGTTGAAAAAAATGAAATATATAAAATCTACCATACTACCAACTAAATAAAGCTGCCAATATTAATAAACCATAATAAAGATACAGCGTGGCTCTACCGCGTGGCTCTACCGCGTTTAGATTTATGCTACTTTGATCTTTTATTTCATCGGTTTACGTAACGTTATCACCAATGGTTAATTCCTAAAGCCTCCCAGACTCAAAGCCTGTTCTCTGAGCTTGTGCAATGTGATACTTCAAGAATGTTACAGCAATCTGCAACAATAGACTTGACTGGTGACGACTCTTCCACTTCAGGAAACACAGTAAGGATTAATTGCAGTAAAACCAAATTGAAGAAGTATATAAAAGTTAATAAATACATAAGGAAAGTACAAAAATTAATAAGAAATAAGATTAATACCAAAAATTATGTTAATGTATGTAAAGAAAAGCAAGCATTGTTATATGAACTTAAGTTGTATTCAATTGAGGTGGATAACATAAAAAAATGTTATGAGACTGAAGTAGAGTGCCTTAAATCAGAAATATTATCACTTATGAACTCCCTTCAAACTGTGTCCAATAAATATAAATCAGCCCAAAATGAAATAAAAGAACACATATTGGCTATGGATAATCTGGTAAAGACTTGTAAATATAATGAGGAGCGGTTTGACTCCTTAGTTAAATATCAATGTGAGTGTCAGCGCTCAATGCCAGATTCTTCAAAGTCAGTGTGTGCTGATAATATTACACCACCACCAAAACTCTATGACAGTGCCATAGCAGAGGATATTAAAATAATAAATAACTCAAATACTACTAAAAATAATATAATTGTTTATAGCGATGACATGGGAAAAAATCTAGGCGTAACTTTAAATAACTCTTTAAAGGGACAAAAAGTTACAAATTGCTGCATGCCTGGAGCATCTTTTAGTGACATCCTAAATAAAATTATTGTTACTAAATTTAGCCCAAATAGTACAATAATAATTTTTGTTGGTAGAAGAGGCAGTGTCAACAACAAACAGTTATTAAAATATATTGAACAACTTAATAACTTAAATGTACACAAAATTGTCTTGTTCACACTGCCTTATATACAGGGATTGCCACAAGAAAACAATTTAAGACATAATTTAAATATACAAATGCATAATTTAATATGTAATAATAATTTAAATTTGACATATAATTCTAATGATAATAATCATAAATTTCATGTAATTGACATAAATAATTTAATAAAAAAGTTTTGGACAAAAGATAGGTATTACCTATCCAAATATAATTTAAGACTGATAGCAAATGTGCTATCTTATTATTTACTTTTTAACTCAGCCAAGTTTTTGGCTACCAAGACTGCTTTTATTGAGCATAATCATTTGACATTTAATTTGGAATCAGTTCCAACTAATTTAAATTAGTGAATGTGACAATAGAGGCAATCTCTAGCAATAATAAGAGTTTAATTGATTTTGAATACAGCCCACAAATAAGTAATAATAATTGTTTACACCTGGTGCATCAAAATATACAAGGCATGTTGGGCAAAGAATTGGAAGTTGGATTGTTTTTAAATAGTAACAATATACACATCCTTTGTATTACTGAACATTGGCTAAAAGATTATAATTTCATGTTTAATTTCAGAAATCACCAGGTGGTCAGTTCCTTCAATAGAGAAAAAAGTTTACGTGGTGGCTCCTTAATATTAGCAGATAAATCATTATTATATAAAGAACGTAAGGATATTGTGAGCCTCTCTGTTGAACGAACTGTAGAAATGGCTTGTGTCGAGCTCGAGCACCTCATTGTTGTAAGTGTTTACAGACCCCCATGTGCTACTTATGACCATTTTGAAAGGATTGTGGAAGAAGTTTTACTCAAACTTAGTAAACAGAACAAGTCTGTTGTAATGTGTGGAGACTTTAATATCAATCTCCTTGAAACTTCTTCCATTAGTATTAAGTTTCGCTCATTGTTTAAATCGTATAATCTTGTAAATTTATTCTTAGAACCAACACGTATTGCTGGGCCTAGTGCGACCTGTATAGATAACATTTTTACAGATGTTAAGCCCTTGCATAAATCAATTATTCAAAATTTAAGTTCAGATCACTGTGGACAGTTAGTATCACTACCTTACATACACAAAAAACAGAAAAATAAGAAAGTTGTGTTTGTTCCAATAAATGAACATCGCTTGGAGAGGTTTAGAAGTAATATAATAAAAAGACTTCCATCACTTTCGTTTAAAAATAGTGCTAATTATTTGTATGCTACATTATTTGAAATCATACGTTGTGAATTTAGTAGAATATTTACTTCTAAAACTTTCTCTCTTAACAGTCGCAAATCATTTAATGAATGGGCGACAGTAGGAATTTATAAAAGTAGGCGAAGGTTATACGAGCTTTATGATGAAAGATCATATAATAGTAGTGTTATATTTAGAGATTATGTAAAAACATATTCTAAAATATTTAAAAAAGTGTGTTCCACTGCTAAGGCTTTACATTTAAGCAACAAAATTAAAACTGCATCCGACAAAATTAAAATGACCTGGAGAATAATAAATAGTGAAACGGGCAAGGTCAAACCGCGCAACTCGGATTTTCAATTAAATATTAACAATAATTTAACGCGATCTGATCAAGAAGTTGCTATGGCTTTTGAGAAACATTTTACTGATGTTCCTTTTTTGACAACAAAATCATTAAATTCTTCTCCTACTGTCGCCGAATCATTGCTCAAACAAAATGTAAAGGCTTGTTCAAATACTTTTAAATTCCATAGGGTACTGCCAAAAGATATCGTTAAATATTTTAAAGCTATTGATGTTAAGAAAACGGCAGACTTATGGGGGATTTCCGTTAAAGTTATTTTATCTATAATAGATACATTAGCACCTTATCTAGCCACTATATTTAATATAAGCGTCGAAGCTGGTGTGTTTCCTGATTTAATGAAACATAGTAAAGTCATACCTATATTTAAATCTGGTAGTACATTAGACCCCGCCAATTTTAGACCAATTTCTGTACTACCAACATTAAGTAAAATTTTTGAAAAAATTATTTTAGATCAGATGTTAAGTTTCTTCAATATTAATAAATTGCTACATAAAAATCAATTCGGTTTTACAAGGGGTCGCTCGACAACTGACGCTGGAGTCGAACTTATAAAACATATTTTTTGTGATGCTTTGGGTGTGTACTGTGACCTTTCCAGGGCCTTCGACAGTGTTCACCATGAGACATTAATCAGGAAGCTACAGTACTATGGTGTCAAGAACACAGCACTTAAACTTTAAGATGAATAATTTAATCTAATAATCTAATCTATTATTATGAATAATGTATCCAATGAACTATTAATAATTTTTGACATTTGTATGCCCATGAGGCTGATCACAGACTGAACTTTATGTGTGTTTAAATAAGACCTTTTTGTAACTTGTGAATCACAAATAAACTATTTGATTTGATTTATAAACGAACGCATTGAACATTTAACTTATATAAGATTATGTATAGTCACGGTGTGTAGTGCTGTAAAAAAAAGAAAATGGAAGCGGGATTTGAAAAAAGACACATAATCTGCCAAAAGTGGATATTTTTATGGTTGCGTAGTATTTTTCAGAAAATTATGATTTTTTATTATCAGGAATGCGTGGAATAAAGCTCCAAAGGTAAGTTACTAATAAAAGATTACGAAAAGTATACAGCTTTACCATTGATTAGTAATGAGGCAGTAATACATAGGTAGGTATTAACTGACCGAACCACGACATAAAATGAAAAAACTTACTAATGCAGTGAGTATTAATGAACTCGTACTGTTATTTAATACCTAGTGACACGTGAATACATAGTTCGTCAGTGGTTGCAAACATATGTTCCTAGTTTTACTTTGACTTACTTTTGAATAAACTGATTGCGGTATTACGATTTTGATGAAATTTTGCATAAAGTTATGACATGATCTACAGGATTTCTTCTTCTCATATCGGACTTTTATTCCCAAGGAGCGTGATATAACAATAAAAAAAAAACAAAAAATAAAGGTTACTGATAAATAAATAACATGACAAGAAAAATATGGCAAGTGGGACTCGAATCCACGATCTCGACGATTTTTATGGCTGTTCGACACGAAATCCCGTTTGGGTTTATGGTGTGTCGTCCGGCAAGTTAATACATATTATTGTTACTTAACTTTATCGTCTTGCTATTGTATGTAGGTTAACAAAGAGCCAAAGGTTCGCTATCCCTCACTTCACTATCGATTTTATTCTTGGATTTATTTTAACACGACAGACAGTTTCAGCTCGAGTTACAAAACCGTTTTCAGTGCCTAGAAAACTGCAATGAAGTGGACGATTTGAATGACAAGCTCGTGGAAACTGTCCATGCGGTCGGAGCTAAGTTCTGCAAGACCCGCCGCAGAAGAACACAAAAACTCTCCGATCACACTCTTAATCTCATGGCTGTTAGACGGGAGATGAAGCTACATTCTTCAACAGATTTAACAGCATACAGGCAACTGAACAGACAGATCTCCAAATGCATGCGGCGGGACCTACGCAAATTCAATACAGCGCGTATTGAAGAAGCGATCGAGCGGAACCAAGGCTCCAAAGTCTTTGCCAGAGATCTGTCTGCCAGAAAGCGCCAACTGTCAAAGCTGAAGACAGAATGTGGCAGCATCGTTTCTGGGGCACCTGAGATTTTGAGTGAGATTGAGAGGTTCTATGGGCAGCTGTACACGTCATCGTTGGAGCCGCACGCAAGTGTGAGTAACGATCCAAGAGCGAGTCTTATCCGACATTATTCCGATGATATCCCGGACGTCAGTCTGAGCGAGATTAGAATGGCTCTCCAGCACCTTAAAAACGGCAAGGCCCCAGGCGAGGATGGAATTACAGCGGAGCTTCTGAAAGCGGGTGGAAAACCGGTACTTGAAGTCCTTCAGAAGCTCTTTAATTCCGTCCTCCATGGTGGCATTACACCGGAGGCGTGGAGCAGAAGTGCGGTGGTCTTGTTCTTCAAGAAAGGCGACAACGCTCTCTTGAAGAACTACAGACCGATTTCCCTTCTGAGCCGCGTCTACGTGCTGTTTTCGAGAGTCATTACGAATCGTCTCGCGCGCAGACTTGACGACTTCCAGCCTCCCGAACAAGCCGGTTTCCGAAAAGGCTTTAGCACCATAGACCACATACATACCCTTCGGCAAATTGTACAGAAGTCCGAGGAGTACAATTTGCCACTATGTCTGGCGTATGTGGACTATGAGAAAGCCTTTGATTCCGTCGAAATTTGGGCGGTGCTGCAGTCCCTTCAGCGATGCCAAGTTGACTGTCGGTATATCGAAGTGTTGAAGTGCTTGTACAGTAGGGCTACGATGGCTATCCGAGTACAGAACCAGAGTACGAAACCTATCCAATTGCAGAGAGGTGTAAGACAGGGTGATGTCATATCCCCGAAACTCTTTACCGCTGCATTGGAAGATGTTTTCAAGCTTCTGGACTGGAAAGGATACGGTATCAACATCAATGGCGAGTACATCACTCACCTTCGATTTGCCGACGATATAGTCCTTATGGCAGAATCGCTGGAGGACCTAAGCACTATGCTCAATGACCTCAATAGTGTTTCCCAACGGATAGGTCTTAAGATGAACATGGACAAAACAAAGATCATGTTTAATGTCCATGTCACACCTATGCCGGTAGTTGTTGGGAACACTAAGCTCGAAGTTGTTGACGAGTATGTTTACCTGGGACAAATAGTCCGACTAGGTAAGTCCAACTTCGACCGAGAGGTCAATCGACGGATTCAACTCGGTTGGGCAGCGTTCGGGAAATTACGGCACATCTTCTCGTCAGGTATACCTCAAAACTTGAAAACGAGACTGTACACCCAGTGCGTGTTGCCAGTGATGACATACGGAACTGAGACGTGGTCCTTCACTGCTGGCCGGATGAGGAAGCTCAAGGTCGCTCAGCGAGCTATGGAGAGGGCTATGCTCGGAGTTTCTCTGCGTGATAAACTCAGAAATGAGGATATCCGCAGTAGAACTAGAGTGACCGACATAGCCCAACGGATTAGTAAGCTGAAGTGGCAATGGGCCGGCCATATAGCTCGAAGAACCGACAACCGATGGGGAAGAAAGGTTCTCGAGTGGCAGCCTCGTACCGGCAGGCGAAGTGTAGGGCGTCCCCCCACTAGATGGAGTGACGACCTGGTAAGATATGCAGGAAGTCGATGGATGCAGGTGGCTCAGGACCGTGCTTTGTGGCATTCTTTGGGGGAGGCCTATGTTCAGCAGTGGACTTGTGAAGGGCTGTAATGATGATGATGATGATACTATCACAGCAGTTTGTCCCTGATCTCTGATCAATCGCACTCGTCTTATCAACAGACGTACCACACGCACACAGGCACACTATGCTGTGTAGTGCATTGCATATCGATCTTGACCTTGCAAATAGCGATACGAACGTACGTTACGTACCTTTACATACCTTTACGTGCACATCTATTAGCAATGCTAAATGTATATTACGATACTTTACACACACATACCAAGATAAGTAGGTAAAGTTGTAGGTATAGGTTATGCCACGAGAGTTATGTATAAGTTATGAGCGCTGGTCTTGACTTGAATACGCAGAGTAATAATTCAGGTAATTTTGTGCCTTATACAAACGACGTAAGATGGGCAGACACCTCGACCACTTAGCCAAGCGCTCCTATTTCATGAACGGGCAAGTAGATATATAAAACCCAAATAGTTATTAATACTGGTGTGTTGTGTGGTGTAAATAAACAATAATGAAACTTACATCAAAATGATCTTCACAACAATAAACACTACTGGTGGCTTCGACGTGTCGAATTGTGACGTCACATCACGATGCTGAGCAAAGCGGTCGCCCTTACCGTAAAACACCACTTTACTCATCAATATTTCAGTCATTTTTAAAGGTAGAAAAAATAAAAATACCGTTGAATTCGCAACTTTTTATACAATTTTTAATACTCTTAACAAAATTGGGTGGCCAGACCCATTGCCCTTTCTTATGACAATGTATGGTGAACTGTAGAAGTCCGGAATTCTATGGTTCGCAATATATTTATCGTCATTTCTTTTGAATTTTTATTTTGCAAAGCAGATTATTTATTTGTTTCATGCATCTGAAACTTTTTACATCTATTCTAATCTTCAATTACTTGGTTATCTATTTTGTGAAACTAGTGTTGGATGCACTTGAGTGCACGCTTGCGCATCTAATGTAGTTATTTCCATGCCTTTTGCTTTGACTGTTGTGTGCTTGAAATTTTAAATTAAAACTACTTGGAGTAAAATCATAAAAATATGTCTGCGTGATACGTTAACTTTGTGCCTATATAAACAGCCACTGGGAGGTATGCGAACTCGGTGCCTATGCCTACAGTGTTGAAGTCTGTGTGATACGTTAACTTTGTGCCTATGTCAACAGCCACTGGGAGGTATGCGAACTTGGTGCCTATGCCTACAGTGTTGAAGTCTGTGTGATACGTTAACTTTGTGCCTATATAAACAGCCACTGGGAGGTATGCGAACTTGGTGCCTATGCCTACAGTGTTGAAGTCTGTGTGATACGCTAACTTTGTGCCTATGTCAACAGCCTCTGAGAGAATTGAGAGTGGACCTTTTCCGAGGCTGGAACATACCGATATCTGGGTACATCACAAAACATAGGTATTGATCAGGTGGACACTTCTACGGCGGCGGGTTCTAAAAGAATCTGTTTTTTGCATACTTAAAAAATTATTTACAGCCTCATGTCGGGCGTGAATAAAGCAGGAGTATATAACCTGCTCTTACGTATTGGTATACTCAAGTGGACTCAAACCAAACTCTATACCCTGAAAATAGAGATGTCCATACTGTCATGGCGTATTATAGATGCATCGTCCGAGATCGTCGGTAATGAAGCCGTACTTGCCGCGGAAGCATGGGTGGAGTGGCTTTTTAAGCGTCCTAACTAATCTAATACATAAATTTTGAATGCGCTCAAGCTTATTGAGCTGCTCCTCAGTAATGTCAAGATAGGATAGTCAAGGATAGGCAGAAGTAGCGACTGGATGAGCGTACGGACGCCTCGCGTCCGCTTATACGACTGGTGCAGTGATCTAGTGGCTTCCAGATGTCACAACGTCAGCACGTTTGCAACAAAGTGAATTCGACTAAGTTAAGAAAAGTTACTATAGCATCATTGAGTTATATGTACTACGTACTAGAGAAGCCATTCCAAGCAAAAATTGTGTCCTACTCTATGTCTTTGCGCATGCGCGGGAGTAGTAGTCGCGCATGGGCGAAGACTTTAATATGATATAAAATATGATATTTATATAAAATAAATATAAGAATTTAATATAAAATATCTTGATTTAATCTAAACAAACATATTATGTTTCTAAATAAAATGTAATAATAATTATTTTATGGAATTCACAAATCTTTAATTTACGCAATATTTAGTTTGTATGGATTGCACTACAGTTCAGTTGAACATAGTCTATGTTCGGAATGGCTTCTCTAGTACGTAGTACATATAACTCAATGTATAGCATACTATTTGTATAAACGCCAAGCCTGTAAAGTTTTTCTTTTATTTTTATAATTTTCAAGGGTTTTGTAAACAAAAACGCTACTGCACAATTTAACTGTTATTCTTATCTGTTCTTAAAAATACATTGTAAATGTAATTTAAATAAATAAAACAAAACATATTTTAAAACGCGTGCAGAACTTAAAGCGAATGATTTGCATAAATGTAGGTGTCTACATTTCAAATAAATGTAGACACCTACATTTATTTAAAAATATCCGATACTGAATGCGATTTATGGGCAACAACTACAGGGTACGTGTGCTCGTGTGTATACGATTCAATGCACGGAGCTTTTGCCTACTATTTGCATTCTTAATGACACGCTCGCTATTAAGTTGATAACTATATGATGCAAATTATGATTCCAACTTTCCCTTCATACTTTAAGCGGCTTTAGGATCGTGATAATAAATAAAATTAAAAAACACACTGATCACGCACAAAGATGTTAATTATTCAGTGCTTGCACACGTTGGTAATGAAATGGGTGAAAACGTTCAGTAGTTTCCACACGTAGTATAATATTTAAAAATTAGATATATTTAGAAGCATTGTGCACTTTCGCGGGTTTTAGGCTGCATGAAGTCAGTATACCTTAGTACTCCCAAAAATGAAATAAACATTGAAACATCATGTCTGGGTATCCAATAAAAGGTGTAATTCAGAACAAAGTTAAAGTTTTTTTAGAGACAAGAAATAGG
This sequence comes from Parnassius mnemosyne, assembly GCA_963668995.1. Classification (NCBI taxonomy): domain Eukaryota; kingdom Metazoa; phylum Arthropoda; class Insecta; order Lepidoptera; family Papilionidae; genus Parnassius; species Parnassius mnemosyne. Next base: position 40,457,076 of record CAVLGL010000115.1, on the reverse strand, counting down.
TCGAAGACAGAAATAGGTCCTACCACTTAGTTCATGCGTATATAAATTAAAAGTTAATAGCTAAAACCAAACTACTATAGGAAACGTGTACTAAAAAGGTATTAAACAAGATTACGAAGTCAATTTTTTAAAATCCTTCAAAAGAAACTAATTCATTGTAAAATGTGAGCTCTCCATAAAGATATTTTGCAACGTTGCTACATAGGGCACGTTCATACGACACGCGCCGGTTACGTGCACGCCCCGCGCGTCAGCACCCGCGTCTAGCTCGCTTTGAAATTTGTTGCATATACCTAGTCAGGTCATAAATTCTGTCACATGTTTAATATAAAATAATTGAAACAAGTTTATTCATTATGTAACCATTTATATACCAAAATGAACTTAACAAAACATAGATTCTTATGACACTAAAATTTATTCAAAATGACCTCCGTGATATTGAATACAGGCCTTCAATCTACGCGGCCAGTCGTCTATCGCAGCACGAACGAGGTCCATGTCAATATCGGCGGCTGCCTTATTCAAGGATGTCTTGAGTGACTCCAAATTGGGATGAGGCTTTGAGCACACCTTTTCCTCCAAGTGTTGCCATATCTTGTAATCTAACGGATTCAAACCTGGACTGGAGGAGGGCCAGTCTTCGTGCCGGATGAAGTCGATTTCACGCGCCGCCAGCCAGTCTTGTGTGCTCTTCGCTCTATGAGCTGGCGCCGAATCTTGTTGGAATACACATTGCCTGTTATTGAACATGGTATGTGAAACAGGTTCCACAAGGTTCGTCAGGACTGTATTTTGATACACAACTGCATTCGTTTTTACACCTTTCTCACAAAAATGTACCTCTGTTAAGCCCCAATAAGAAACTCCCAACCATACCATGAGCGAGGATGGAAAATGACCTCGTTGGACACGCGGAATACGGTTGCTCGCTTCTTCACTACTGTGTGCGTACACCTTATCATTTTGTTTGTTGTAGCTCTCTTCTACAGTAAAAATTTTTTCATCCGAAAAAAGAATTTCTCGATATTTTTTTCCCGCGTACCGCTTCAACAAAGCGCGGCATCTCTTCAGTCTCAGGTCCATTAGACGAGCATTCAAACGATGTCCTGTTTTTCTTCGATATGCCCGAAGCCCCAAGTCTTCATTTAACACCCTTTTCACCGTGGTTCTGCTTAACCCCATCTGAAGGGCCAACAGTTTCTGGTTACGTTTGGGATTTCTTTGAATTCGCGCCTTCACAGCTTTTATCACTGCTGGAATCCTAACAGACCGAGGGCGACCACTTCTTGACCTGTCATCTACACTAGAGTCTTCATTGTATCGTCTGATGGTACGATAAACGAATCTTTTGGTTATATTCAAATTTTTCAGTATGTCAAAAATTTGAATTGGCGCGTAACCGCAATGATGCAACGCAATAACTGCAACACGGTCTTCTTTAAGCGTCCACTCCATATTTACAAATGAGTAAAATTCTAAAAAGTATACAGTTTTATTTTCATGAACAATTCGAAATACGAATCCAATAAACTTTTCTTGTGAAAAGTTTTTACTGTGTGACAATATTTATGACCTGACTAGGTAATTTGAGTCTTATGCCACATTAATAAATCTGAAATTGCATTTATCGACGTTCAACCGCATACGCCTCGCACACGTCACGTGCCCGCCTCGTTCCCGCTTCGCGCTGGCCCCACGCTCCCCCGCACACACGCTGCACCCGCCTCGTTACGCATTGCGCCCGCGCCTTGGCTAGTGTTGTATTGACTGTAATGAAGGTTAGTGGCTTGGTAGGTTTTTTAATTAAATAATAATGGATGACATCGATAAAGAAACATTTATTTCTTTGGTGGACAAAACCCTTGAAAATTATAAAAATAAAAGAAAAACTTTACAGGCCTGGCGTTTATACAAATAGTATGCTATAGTAACTTTTCTTAACTTAGTCGAATCCACTTTGTTGCAAACGTGCTGACGTTGTGACATCTGGAAGCCACTAGATCACTGCACTAGTTGTATAAGCGGACGCGACGCGTCCGTACGCTCATCCAGTCGATACTTCTGCCTATCCTTGACTATGCTATCTTGACATTACCGAGGAGCAGCTCAACAAGCTTGGGCGCATTCAAAATTTATGTATTAGATTAGTTAGGACGCTTAAAAAGCCACTCCACCCATGCTTCCGCGGCAAGTACAGCTTCATTACCGACGATCTCGGACGATGCATCTATAATACGCCATGACAGTATGGACATATCTATTTTCAGGGTATAGTTTGGTTTGAGTCCACCTGAGTATACCAATACGTAAGAGCAGGTTATATACTCCTGCTTTATTCACGCCCGACAAGAGGCTGTAAATAATTTTTAAGTATGCAAAAAACAGATTCTTTTAGAGCCCGCCGCCGTAGAAGTGTCCACCTGATCAATACCTATGTTTTCTGATGTACCCAGATATCGGTATGTTTCAGCCTCGGAAAAGGTCCACTTTCAATTCTCTCAGTGGCTGTTGAGATAGGTACAAAGTTAGCGTATCACACAGACTTCAACACTGTAGGAATAGGCACCTAGCTTGCATACCTCTCAACACTGTAGGCACTTCAACACTGTAGGCATAGGCACCAAGTTTGCATACCTCCCAGTGGCTGTTGGCATAGACACAAAATTAGCATATCACACAGACTTCAACACTGTAGGCATAGGCACCAAGTTCGCATACCTCCCAGTGGCTGTTTATATAGGCACAAAGTTAGCGTATCACACAGACATATTTTTATGATTTTACTCCAAGTAGTTTTAATTTAAAATTTCAAGCACACAACAGTCAAAGCAAAAGACATGGAAATAACTACATTAGATGCGCAAGCGTGCACTCAAGTGCATCCAACACTAGTTTCACAAAATAGATAACCAAGTAATTGAAGATTAGAATAGATGTAAAAAGTTGCAGGTGCATGAAACAAATAAATAATCTGCTTTGCAAAATAAAAATTCAAAAGAAATGAAGATAAATATATTGCGAACCATAGAATTCCGGACTTCTACAGTTCACCATACATTGTCATAAGAAAGGGCAATGGGTCTGGCCACCCAATTTTGTTAAAAGTATCAAAAATTGTATAAAAAATTACGAATTCAACGGTATTCTTATTTTTTTCTACCTTTAAAAATTACTGAAATATTGATGAGTAAAGTGGTGTTTTACGGTAAGGGCGACCGCTTTGCTCAGCATCGCGATGTGACGTCACAATTTGACACGTCGAAGCCACCAGTAGTGTTTATTTATTGTTGTGAAGATCATTTTGATGTAAGTTTCATTATTGTTTGTTTACATATATACCTATTGTTACCTACAAATTGTTTACGAGCCACACCACACAACACACCAGTATTAATAACCATTTGACATCCGTCGTGATACATTCTGAATTGATACAAGTATAATATAAATTCTGGTTCTTATTGTTTTATATCCGGCGACGATCCAGGACCATGTTCGGGAGTTTACGGGAATTTAAAATAATGCAACTTGAATGTGGTCTTGGACGATTGTATTGATCTTACAACAGCTGAGCGGGTAATAAAATATTGCAAAGACAAAAACCTGTTTAAAATTAACGTTAAGTATGGACGTAATTACTTCAAGTACGTTGTTTAACTCTTTGCTCAGAAAGAAGGCGCAGGCGCTTCAACAAAGGGTTCGGCTTAGCTTTCCATTGAAGTCCGTCGAGTTGAGTGTTGATACGTATTTTTACAGAAAAGTTACACTATTATAAGCACACACAAACAATGATTTTCAATAATTTTTTTTCTCAAAAAGTACGCGTTTCCGCATGTTGAAACTTTGCGTGTGTGCTTATAATAATGTAACCTTTCTGTAAAAAAAATAAACATCAACAAAAAAATATCAACCTAGTTAAGTTTACGGGAACGTAAAATGATTTTTTAAAAACTATTTAAAATCTATTTATTTCTAATTACAATAATTATAATTATAATTACTTAATTAATACGTCTTGACAGAAGTCGATGTCAAAACGAAGTGGCCGCTCCCGTGAGCTCTGCCTGATATCTCATGCATCCAAAAGCGCTGACTCTACAGTTACTAGATACTGCCTAATGTGTATGCAGCCCCCTCTAGGTACTAACCCTAACAACCCTATGGTCTTGTGGTTGCATAACTCCTCCCTCTCTAAGAGCGGAATTATCGGCTTCAGTGTTTTCAGCTGTTGTCCGATGATTCCGCCATCTGTTAACTAAATTACTTTTACATTTTCTTAAAACACTAAAAATTACAACAATAGGTAAAATGACATACAGTAATAAAGTAGCTAAGCTAACACCCTTAACCCTTATCACACTGTTATCACTTTGATCACTATGTTCACTGCCACTGAATTTAAGGTTTTGATTCGATAGATATGCTAGATGTTTCAGGTCGTCTAAGGCTAAGCCTTTCAGGTTAACTGTTTCAGTATCCGTCAGGTTCAGGTGATCCAGTCTTGGTAAGCTTATCACTGGGGTCACTCTATAGCCCAATTCCTTAGCGAAGTATAAGCGGTGCAACAATTTATAGTTTTCGATGAAGGTCTCACAATTCTTACAAATTTTTATTATGTATGTGCCCAAAAGTGATTCTTTGGTGATGTCATCTCGGCATTTGTTTGTTAATATTATTTTATGGTTGGCGTATATAATCCAATTCACAGGGCCGATAGACTGGATTTTGACATCCTCAAGATCAACGAACCGAGGTTCACATAGTGTAAGATTGCTTTGGACTTTCATCAGTTGTTTAGCACATGTGTTTCTAGGATAGGATACCATATAGGAGCTCGTACACAGGAACTCATCTGCCGCTCTTTCGGTGCACGGCCGAGAGACCGGTAAGTATTGTGAACCTTTCACGAAAATGTAAGGATACTTGGGAATTATTAGAGACGTTCTGTTTCTAAGTGCATCGAATACAGGTAATGGGTATAATTTGTAATAATTGTAATGAAAACTATCAGTAAGTGGAACTTCCATCAAGTACGTAATCTGGTTTCCTTTCATGTAAGCTTTTATAACAATAGTTCTTTCAATTTTTATTAAATTCTCTATTCTCTCTCTCTCTTTTTTTTTTATAGGAGAGGGGGCAAACGAGCATGCGGCTCACCTGATGGTAAGTGACTACCGCCGCCCATGAACAACCGCAACACCAGGGGAATTGCAGATGCGTTGCCGGCCTTTTAAAAAGGAGTAGGCTCTTTTCTTGAAGGTCCCTAAGTCGTATCGGTCCGGAAAAATCGCTGGTGGTAAACTATTCCACAAGGAAGTTGTGCGAGGAAGAAAACATCTTCTAAATCGCACAGTGATGGACCGCCAATCATCCAGATGGTGTGGATGGTATCGGGAGTTCTGCCGCGATGTGCGTTCGTGAAATTTGGCGGCTGGGATTAATCCGAACAATTCCTCAGAGCACTCCCCATGGTAAATGCGAAAGAAAATGCTAAGAGATGCAACATCTCTTCGCAGTGCCAATGAGTCGAGCCGATCGGAAAGGACTCGGTCGTCGACGATTCGAGCCGCTCTGCGCTGGATGCGGTCAAGTGGAAGAAGCTGGCACTGGGGAGCCCCAGCCCAGAGTTGGGAACAGTATTCCATGTGAGGCCGAACCTGCGCCTTGTAAAGTTGCAGGCGTTGAGCCGGCATGAAATACTGTCCCGCTCTGCTGAGCACGCCAAGCTTTTTAGAGGCCAATTTGGCCTTCTCTTCCAAGTGACCACGAAACTGCACGCTACTCGATATGTCGACGCCGAGGATTCCGATACTGGTTGAGGCAACAAGGGGAGTACCTTGAAACTGAGGAGATACGACAAAGGGGTTCTTTTTAGCGGTAAACGCGCAAACTTGTGTCTTCTGAGGATTAATCTGGACTTGATTTAGTCGCCCCCAATTCGAGACTTTGTCCAGCAAAGACTCGACTTCAGACACAAGTTTGTTCCGGTACTCGGTGACGTTTTCCCGAGAAATATTGGCACGGCCGGTGTATAGAGCATCACCAGTGCTGTCATCTGCATAGCAATGAATGCTACCAGCTTGCAACATATCATTGATATGCAGAAGAAACAGCGTTGGTGATAGCACGCAGCCTTGTGGAACACCAGCGTTAATAGGCTTGTAGTCGGAGCATGCACCGTCTACAACGACCTTGATGCTCCGATCTGCAAGAAAGCTGGTGATCCAATTGCATAATTTCTCGGGAAGCCCATAGGAAGGGAGCTTCGAAAGAAGCGCTTTGTGCCAAACCCGATCGAAGGCCTTCGCAATGTCCAAACTAACGGCCAATGCCTCCCCCTTGGACTCTACTGCCAACGCCCATCTATGAGTTAAGTAGACCAGAAGATCACCAGCTGATCGACCCCGACGAAAACCGTACTGGTGGTCACTAATCAGCTGGTGATCCTCAAGGTACCGCATGAGGTGGCAGTTTACAACGGATTACATTATTTTGGAGAACAAGGGGGTGATGGCGATAGGCCTGTAGTTGGACGGATCTGAGCGGTCGCCTTTTTTAGGGATCGGGTGGACAAAAGCTGTCTTCCATGATTTCGGGACTACGCCTAGGGAGTAGGAGTACCGGAAAAGACGCGTTAGAACCGGTGCCAACTCCGGAGCACACGTCCACAGCACAATTGGGGGGATTCCGTCAGGCCCACTCGACTTGTGGATGTCAAGGGAGAGGAGTGCTCTGCGAACCGAGCGCTGTGAGAATCGCACATCCGGCATGGAGCACTCACACCGCGGGATGGTCGGCGGTGTGTTCCCCCCGTCATCAACAGTCGAGTTGGACGCAAAAAGGGAGCCTAAAAGGTCGGCCTTCTCTTTTGCGTCGTGGGCCAGTGAGTCGTCCTCCCTGTGCAGAGATGGTAGTGATGGCTTACAGAAATTCCCTTGGACAGCCTTGGCGAGAGACCAGAATGCACGGGTTCCCGAAGGAAGGCGAACTAGTTTCTCGCCAATTCTGCCTATGTGCTCTGACTTTGCCTTGGCAATAACTCTTTTGAAGGACCTGGAGGCGAAGTTATACTTCTTTTTGAGTGTGCTGGTGTTTACATCCCGAGTCACCGAAGCCGCAGCCCAGGCTTGATAACACTCCTGCTTACTGCGTAATGCAGTCTTACAGGAGCGACCAAACCAAGGCTGAGATCTGCCTCCGATGGGTACCACAGATGATGGAATAAATAGTTCCATTCCCTGTAGCACTACATCAGTGACAGAGTCAGCAGCAGCGCTGGGATCATCCGGCGAGAATAAACCCGCCCCCATGGGTAGGAAGCAAAGAAAGACCGCATTCCGTCCCAATCCGCCGACCTGTAATGCCAAACACGGCGGCAACCTGCAGAACGCAACCGCGAGGGGAGCGTGAGTGGCACCACACTCCGGATCAGACAATGGTCCGAAGAGCCAAGAGGGGCATCGACGGAAACCTGATATCCGTCCGGATGAGAGGTCAGCAGAAGGTCCAACAGGGAAGGTGTATGATCCTCAACATCTGGAATCCGAGTAGGCGATGTAACCAGTTGTGTCAGACCATATGCCAAGGCAAAGTCATAAACAGATCTCCCCGCATGATCGGTTAAACGTGAACCGAGCCATTCGGCGTGGTGGGCGTTAAAATCGCCAAGGATCACGATCTCTGCGGATGGTACCTGTTGTAGCAAGGAATCTGTAGCCATTTGGACGTGGTCGATGAGTCGGTCTGTTTCCGCATTACCGCTATGGGACCTATAGAGGCACACGTAGACGCGCGGATGGTCATCGCTGTCTACGCGTAGCCAAAGGATGGACAGGTCCGAACCTTCAAGACTGCCGAGGCGTCGAGAACAGATGTCCTCTCTGACATACACGCAAACTCCAGCCCGAGGCACAAAGGAGTGCTCCAATTTGTACCCCGGGTAGGAGAGATACGAAGTATCAGCCGGAGAGGACACCTGCGTCTCGGTCAGAAAGAGCAAGGCCGGCTTCGCCGTCTCAAGATGGTAGTGGACGGCGTTTAGGTTCGAGTGAAGTCCCCTGATGTTGCAGAAATTCACGGATAGCGTGGCAGGGGTCGCCTTGGTCTTGTTGCTCAGTTTGCCCCGAGCAGTTATTGTGTTGAGCGGAATTTTGCCCCCCCCAGAATACGCGGGGCAGCCTGAGCACCCACGCTCAGGAGTGGAAGAGCATGGTCGTGGATGCTCAGCGAGGGATTCTCCAGGGGTACTGGTACCCTCCTGGGGTAGTTTATGACGTAATTCCGCTACCATGTTGATGGGGGGGGGGGGGAATTGGGCATCCGGTCACCTGCACTCACCAGACGAAACGCGGAAGCAGAGCTTCCACTTCACGCCGGTATTCTGTGAGGTCGTGGTACTAACCCGGCTCGAGCCGGCCCATACGTGCAACAGTAAAAGCTGCTGCAAGCTCTCTATTCTCTAATCTACATTTACAGGGTATACTAGGTTATCAACTTTGGCTATATCATTAAGTATCACTAACAGATTAGATGAATTAATAATTGATTGGTGTAATACTGAAACTTTACTAAAAGCTAAAGCAGTTTCTATTTCACTAAGTTTAAGGTAAATACTACGAAAGTTACTAATAAACATATTATACATGCCTAAAATATATGTATTATAAATTGAATTATTTTCTTTGGTACCTATGTATTTCACTATTTGTTCAATTCTTTTTAGGCGTTCATCTAATATTAGTTCATTTTCATGTAAAGTTTCTGTACTATTCGCCAAACTATTCAGCATTTTAGAAACAACGGTGATTTTACTGTCAACATTCAATTGACTCCGCTTTAATTTAGATATAACGGAATCGTATCTAAGAGTATCTTCGTGATCCAAATTACCGGTGATAGTTTTAATGATTGATCCTAAGGGATCTATGAGACCTCTTTTAAACCTATTGGATGGTACAAGTTGTTTAAATTTTTCAATAGTTAAATCGCAAGAATAATCGGCTTGGGTTTTCATGGCTTGGAATTCATAAACATAAGGTTTATTTATATCAACTAACCTACAAAATTCATTAAACTTATTAATATTTAAATCTAAATTTTCCTTAATTCCTAATAAATTTACTTCTTTGACTATAAGCCACCTGTTTGTTTGCTTAAAAGCTTGGCCTTCTTTTACAGGAAGCAGGCCCGGGTTGTTGTCAATTTTTTGAAGTTGAAGACTGCGGGTCCAAAGTATGTGAGCCATAGTCAGGATGGCCATGCACCACCTGTGGATGTCGTTTGAAAATTTTAATAGGGACCTTTGTCTCCCGTTCACCTATTTTAACTGACACGGTATTACGTTCTACAGGGTCTTGAACAACAGCTTTCTTGTACCTAGCTTTGTCCTTACTTTTCCTAATATTGATGCCCTTTACGTACGCTATTTGCCCTTCATTAAGTACTACATTTGCTTCTCCTCCTTTCCTTTTCCTAGCCTTTTCTTTTTGTTCAATCATTCGATCGGAAATGTACTTGTATAAATATTTAGTGCGCTTTTGATGGTCTTTTAATAGCTGTTGGGTATAGGCCCTATTGAATTTGTTATCAAAAACCTTTCCGGAATCCGTATGCCCAAAGCAGACTTCAAACGGAGTTAAACTAGTATTGGAGTGTACTGTGTGGTTATAAGCCATTATAGCGCTCGGCGTTCTAATATCTTTACAAAACTGCTTATAATTTAGTATGGATTCGCCTGAATGCACATCGGTTGGTAATTTAACACGTAGTTCCGATCTAGGTGGCAAAATAAAAATGTGATTTTCAAAATTATGTACAATAGGAATATTTGTGGATTTTGTTGAAAGTATATGACGCTTTAAATCGATGACAGCCTCTAATTGTTTTAATAGGTTATTACCTATAAGGCCATCATAACCCGAATCTACATTATATATATAGAACTTGTGATATTCAGGGCTTTTAAATGTGGATGGTAGCGGAATAACTATGACCTGATTATGGCTACTTGTAGCATGTGTACTGATAACCTCGAAGGGTTCATTAAAAATTTCGTTTTGAAAATATTGGTATGCCTTGCTTCGGCTTATAAATGAATGCGTGCTACCGGTATCTAACATGAATTTTGAATCTAACTCCGGGATATATATATAAGGTAATTTTAAATTTGTGTCATTATTTAGTTCTATGGTTTCACGGTTTTTGTCTTTATCATCTACGTTCACTTGCAACGAATCTGTGTCATCGTCAGAACCTAATGCGTTCAGTTTGATACGGGATAGTGCGTCAGCGTTGCTTGAAGCGGTTATGTGAAAATTTTCAATATTTTCCGTCGTCTTAATATTTGTATCAGCCGGTTTGGTTTCTGTTTCCGGGTTTACAGTCTTTTCTGATTGATATTCGGGGTTATAGTAAGGATCGTCGTTAGGATATTGATCGAAATAATTTGCGTTTTCGTAGCAATACATGTAAACTGTTAAATTGTCGCTGCTGACCTTGAGTCGGTAGCGGCATCTGCACGTGCTTATTCGGTGGAATGCCAAAATTATATCTAGGTGGTTGGTTCAATTGCATAGGCTTAAAACTATAAGACTGTTGAGGTAGAGTGTTATTATTACCGAATTTAAATGATGGCGAATTGTTATGCGATTGCGAATAAGATGTGAGATTGGATCCAGACATTTTGTTTCTCATTTGGTACTGACTATGGAAGTTAACTTCTTCTAATACAGTATAGAGCGCATCCTCTTATGAATTTGGAGCTTTGAGACGCACTACTCTAACTAAATGTTCCGGTAAATTATACAGGAAAACGTTTAATGACGTATTTTCATAGATAGATAGATAGATTTCATATTCCCTTTTACTATTGCGCATATTTGAGTCCGACAACCGGTTAACTTTACCCATTAAAATTGATCTCATACGAGTAGATTGAATTCGACAACAAAAATCTAAATAACTTTCTCCGGGTTTAATTTTTAAGGTCTCAAGTTCGATATTTAAACACTCTTCACTTCGTGAATCTCCAAAATGCTGAATTAATAACTGCTTAAACTCATCCCACGTTGTAATATCATCGCGCTCACCTATTAATGCAGCTGCATTACCGATAAGGCGGCTTGTTATTGTATTCATCACGTACAAATTCTGTTCCGTTGAGCCGTTAAATTTAGTTATAACATATTCACACTTTATTAAAAATAGATTTAAGTGGCGTTTGTCACCATCAAACAAAGGAATGATTTTAATCATTTCACCAGGAATAAGTGTAATACTCTCCATAATTATGTTTTTTTTTACACACAAACAATATAAAAAGAATATGAAATAAATCTAACTCAATGTCACAGAAAATATTAAGGAATAAAATGTAAATGATTAATAAAAATACTTCTTTGTAAGATTATGATTTCTTGTATATAGTACTTATTAAAATAGGTAAAACTTAAATTATATATTTTTTTTTTAACTATTTAACCAGAATACGTTAAAATGAGAGAAGTTCGATCTCAAGATAACAGAACGCCGAGGTAGTGGAAAGGATGGTGAAAAGTTCTACTCACCAGCCACCAACTGCTCTCATGGTCCAGGATCAGCTCCGCTTCCTTGACGAATTTGATTTGGTTCGAGGATCGTCTCGGTTTTTTCTTCGCGCCGCGGACCTCCGATTCCGACAGAGTTTTATATCGAATTCGTGAAGGACGCAACACTACCGAAGTATGAGGATCTACCGGCTGCGCCAGTCAACTTTACGGGAACGTAAAATGATTTTTTAAAAACCATTTAAAATCTATTTATTTCTAATTACAATAATTATAATTCTAATTACTTAATTAATACGTCTCCAGTCAAGTTAACGGGAACGTAAAATGTTTAATGCGATCTGGTTTTGCCACTCTCTGAGCCCTATACGAGTATTATTGGAGAGCTATTCCGAAGTGATGGACAAAAGTGACCCACCTTTTTCATATGGCTGATCTCAAATTATTCGCCTTCAGTCGCTTCCATCTTATCGAATTGCTAAACATCACTTATAATTTTAGCTTTCTATCAGAATGGAGGTGGGAACGGATAAGTGTGCGGTCCTCCATGTTGAAGGGGTAGGGCCGCTAACTCTGAAGTCATAGACCAATCCATGCCCATCAACATAAGGACCCTTTCCCAGGCTGAGTCATACCGATATACCAATATCCGGGTATATCACAAAACATAGGTATTGATCAGGCGGACATTTCTACGGCAGCGGGTTCTAAAAGAATCTGTTTTTTGCACGCTTAAAAAATTATTTACAGCCTCTTGTCTTGTCGTGAATAAAGCAATAGTATATAACCTTCTCTCACGTATTGGTATACTCAGGTGGCATCTAAACCAAACTTTATACTCTGAAAATAGAGATATCCACACTGTCATGGCGTATTATAAATGCATCGTCCGAGATCGTCGGTAATGAAGCTGTAGGTACTTGCCGCGGAAGCATGGGTGGAGTATCTTTTTAAGCGTCTTAACCATGCATATTTATTTATTTTATTTATTTATTCTTTATTGTACACCAAAATACAAAATAACGAGTACAGTGAAATCTAAAGTAGAATATGTACAACAGGCGGTCTTATCACTCTCAAAGTGATCTCTTCCAGACAACTTTAGAGTAGAGAACTGATGCAAACAATAGTTAAAAATAGAGGGTAAAAAAAGAGTGAAAAGATTTAGCACGATTTCGTCGTGCTAAATCTTTTCACTCTTCAAAAGTCTTTTTAAATCGTATTACTTAGAACGGTATTAAATAAATTACTTTTTTTTAATTCACAAAAAATCGATTTCTAAATATCTATATTTTTATATGTTTGCATTTATAATGTAAATATATATCAACAACCAACTCGACGGACGTCAATGGAAAGCTAAGCCGAACCCTTTTTCCATTGTTACTGATCATTATATTATTATGCTCCTTAAATTCTTATATATATATATATATATATATATATATATATATCATTAGCGCCTGACAATTTATATTCTGAAATTTGTAATGAACTGCAACGGATGCTGTTATAAAAAATAAGGTAAATGTAATTATTAAAGTCCAATAAAAAAAATCGCAAGGTCTAGAGACTTGAAATTATATAATTTGGATGAAATAATAAAGTAGAAAAAAATGTTGCATACGGCATACGTGTACACCCCACTTTTGGGTGGGGCAAAGTTCTATAGAGAATCTGACATTCTTCATTCTGAATTACCTAGTCAGGTCATAAATTCTGTCACATGTTTAATATAAAATAATTGAAACAAGTTTATTCATTATGTAACCATTTATATACCAAAATGAACTTAACAAAACATAGATTCTTATGACACTAAAGTTTATTCAAAATGACCTCCGTGATTTTGAATACAGGCCTTCAATCTGCGCGGCCAGTCGTCTATCGCAGCACGAACGAGGTCCATGTCAATATCGGCGGCTGTCTTAATCAAAGATGTCTTGAGTGACTCCAAATTGGGATGAGGCTTTGAGCACGCCTTTTCCTCCAAGTGTTGCCATATCTTGTAATCTAACGGATTCAAATCTGGACTGGAGGAGGGCCAGTCTTCGTGCCGGATGAAGACGATTTCACGCGCCGCCAGCCAGTCTTGTGTGCTCTTCGCTCTATGAGCTGGCGCCGAGTCTTGTTGGAATACCCAGTGCCTGTTATTGAACATGGTATGAGAAACAGGTTCCACAAGGTTCGTCAGGACTGTATTTTGATACACAACTGCATTCGTTTTTACACCTTTCTCACAAAAATGTACCTCTGTTAAGCCCCAATAAGAAACTCCCAACCATACCATGAGCGAGGATGGAAAATGACCTGGTTGGACACGCGGAATACGGTTGCTCGCTTCTTCACTACTGTGTGTGTTACAGCCTTATCCTTATCATTTTGTTTGTTGTAGCTCTCTTCTACGGTAAAAATTTTTTTCATCCGAAAAAAGAATTTCCCGATATTTTTTTTCCGCGTACCGCTTCAACAAAGCGCGGTATCTCTTCAGTCTCAGGTCCATTTGACGAGCATTCAAACGATGTCCTGTTTTTCTTCGATATACCCGAAGCCCTAAGTCTTCATTTAACACCCTTTTCACCGTGGTTCTGCTTAACCCCATCTGAAGGGCCCACAGTTTCTGCTTACGTTTGGGATTTCTTTGAATTCGCGCCTTCACAGCTTTTATCACTGCTGGAGTCCTAACAGACCGAAGGCGACCACTTCTCGACCTGTCATCTACACTAGAGTCTTCATTGTATCGTTTGATGGTACGATAAACGAATCTTTTGGTTATATTCAAATTTTTCAGTATGTCAAACATTTGAATTGGCGCGTAACCGCAACGATGCAACGCAATAACTGCAACACGGTCTTCTTTAAGCGTCCACTCCATATTTAAAAATGAGTAAAATTCTAAAAAGTATACAGTTTTATTTTCATGAACAATTCGAAATTCGAATTCAATAAACTTTTTTGTGGCCAGCATTCTAAAAGAAAAGTTTTTACCGTGTGACAATACTTATGACCTGACTAGGTATATTAAGTGAAACTTCATTTTGTATTAGTATATTTTATTTCAATTATAAGTATAACATATTTAGGTAGTTTGTTGATGCATAAAGAATTTTAATTTGTGTCACCTAGACCAATATCTAGAAGATTTTGCTTAGCAAGGTTTAGTTTTAGTATGTTGGGTTCATTTGCGTTAAACGAGTCCAAGTTAGTGAGTCCTTCAGAACTACTGCTGCTGCTAGCTAATGCGCATACTAGAGCATTGATTAATTTTATAATTATTTCTTCAACATCTAAGCCATTTTTGCATACTGATTGCGAATTTTCGCATTCTTCAAGAGCACGTGCTAACATTAATAGAACGTTTAATTCGTCGCAGTTGAATGATGATGTCCACGGTCTACAGGGTAGACATTGCGCCTCAGACATCTGTAAATTTATACAAAGTTTAAAAAAATACATACCTAATATGATCAACGGCGGTACATTTATACAAGCCAACAAGCCCGACATAACCTATTTAATTCACCACACCGAACGTAAGCTGATTCAACCATTCATCCATTACAGCCTATAAAATTCCACTGCTGGACATAGGCCTCCCCCATACATTGGCTCATAGGGGGACTTCACCATAGTTGACACGCCTGGCGAGCGGGTTGTCAACCGCAGTTTTTAATTATTTTGAGTTGTTGTCAGGAAGACGCTGCTGCCCATCACTTGTTTCAATTTCCATTTGTCGCCTCTTACGATACCCACGGGACGATATGGGGTAGTGGATATTCTTACACCGCAACTACACGGCTGCTGCAGCTATATTATAGTTGTATCACAAATGGGGTCAGCTCGACCGGAAGGGATCACGCTCTCACAGAATAGCAGCGTGAAATAGCCGTTTAATGCTGCTGTGTTTAGTATGGCGAGTATAGAGAGCCAGAGACCCATTTTATTGGAAACGAGGTATTCAATCTTAGTCTTCAGTGGTGGTGATGCAACTGCATTTAAATTGTCATTCAAAGGTAGATTTAGATGTCTGTAGTCCACAACATCCACTTCCCATCAGGTGGACTCCGTTTCGAGAGACTCGTTTGCAACACTTATTCTATTAGATAATCCTTTAAACAAAGTGTACCTAATACTATACATTTTTAAAATAACCTTATGTATTTAATGACTTATTGTATTAAATTTTAAGCATATTTTTTTTAATTATTTAACAAAATCAAACTACTACTAATGAAATCCGTTTAAATATTAAAATTAAAGGCATAGCAAAGAATAATAATGTGAAACATAAAAAATAAACAAAATCTTACCTCACACAGAGACGCTACTAACACAAAGGAAAGTAAATATAGCAAAGCCATTTTTACTTTGAAACTGATGCTGCTTGTCTGTGAAACTTCCTTTTTATACATGTTTCATTAAGTTACGAAACAAAGGGTCTTTTAGTTAAATGTATTGTTATTTTTTTAACTCCTTTAATTTTTTGTAATGTATGTGTAAAGGGTTCTGTATATGTATATTCATTTGATATAATTAATATTTATGACGTATGTTCAATATTTATCAAAGAAAGGAAAAGTAAAGTTGCAGTCTATATACGCCCCACCCGGTCTCCTCCCGTTTCTAAGGGGTTACGGAGCAATTAGTTCGCCGCGCTTCTCCATTGCTTTTGACGGACACTGTTTCCACTTCACATGTCTACGAAATATATTTTTAAATTCCTCAGACCTCTGTGGAATAGCTTAACACCACCGCACCGGCGATTTTTCCGGACCGATATTTACGACATAGGGACCTTCAAAAAAAGAGCTTACTCCCTTCTAGGAGACCCGCAACGCGCCTCAATTCGCCTGGTGTTGCAGTTTTTTTTTTTATAGGATCGGGTGACAAACGAGCACACAGTCCACCTGATGGTAAGTGGTTACTGTGACCCATAGACATCTACATCTATCCTCAATAAAGACTCAAGATGCAGATGCGTTGTCACCCGTGAGGACTAAGATGGAATGCCTCTTAGCCAGTAAAAAGGGTCTCCGGTTCTCTACACTCACCATACGAAACACAGCAGCGTTAAGCTGCTATTTTACGCTGGTTTTCTGTGAGAGCGTGGTCCTTCCCCGGTCGAGCCGACCCATTCGTGCTACAACCATAATATAGCTGCAGCATGGCTCTACCACGTAGAGAATGAGTTCATGAGTTCATGAGTGACGGTAGTCACTTATGACTTACCATCAGGTGTGCTGTATGCTCGTTTTCCCCCTATGCTGTAAAAAAGGCGTTCATTTAATTTGGTCAACATAATTTAAGATTATATCGGTTACCATAAATCGGTAAGGTATCAAATCGTAGATTGTTAAGAATGGCGCACCGTCGAGGGATGAATTATTGTAATTTTTCATTACCCCTTATACAATGCATCCATATAAGATGCTATAAAGAGCAAAGTTTATTTTCATAAAATTGTCTTGATGATGAAGTAGCTTTCGTTCTTAAGGATTAATAAGCCATACTTAATAATAAGAGACCGACGCGGGTATAGGTGCAACTTTTTATGTAAGTATTAAATTATGTGTTAATTGCTCCTTTTGTGTTTTTTTCTTTATGGTTATGAATGATTTGACGAGTTTTATTATTATATAGATTTTACTTTGTTACAAGATGGATGACGAGCAATTTCTGGCTATGACTACGAAGATGCATATGACAGCGAAGTGGAAGATTCTGTCGAAGTCCAAGAAGAAAGGTACAGATACAGAGCATAAAGGATGACGAAAAATCTGACGAAGAATCGGATGGGGAGGATCATCAAAGGTCCAGAGAATTTTACCTCTAAAGAAGGAGTTGACATTGTGGACAAATTTTGGTTCTTTTCTCGCTCAAAGACTAAGTATAGCCATTCAGCGAGAAAACGCAGCCAGCGTTCTTGGCACGATACCGCGGGGAGTAGAACTATATGATAATTAAGTTTCTAGTTTTGTCGACAAATTGTGTGAGACGTATAACGTTGCTCGAGGTACAAATACGTGGCCCCCATGGTAATTTAATAGCCGAATGAATGTAGCAGGTATTAACATGTTTGTAATATACCTGCAAAATAATATAAATAAGAAAATTCTACGCAGGAAATTTCTCAACAATTCGCATCTCAGACGACGATCTCAGAACATATCTTTGCCTAGAACCTTGAATCTTAAGCTTGCTGAAGTATGTCAGTTAGATGGTCCTGAGTCTTCTGCAACATCTATAATATATGCATATAAAAGGCAAACCTGACTGACTCATCTATCAACGCACAGCCGAAACTACTGAACGGATTTCGCTGAAATTTGGCATACAGACAGTGGTAATGACGTTGGCGTCTGCTAAGAAAGGATTTTTGAAAATTCACCCCCTAAGTGGGTGAAAAAGGGGCTAATTGTTTGTATGGAAGTCCATCATTTTTAATAAGTAAACAAGTGTTTCAGGCTCTTTCAGAACTCAACCCCTAAAAGGTGGAAAAGGGGTGACAAATTCTGAAAATCAACATGGGTATCGTTTTTATGGTTTATCGGGTCGCTGATTACGAAAATAACAACTATTTCAAAATCCAACGTAGCAGACGGGAAACACTCCCTCGCAAATCATTCCCTGTGGGGATACGATGTGGTTGAAATGTCAACATGGCTATCGTTTTATGGTTTTTTAGACGTTAATTACGAAAATGTCATCGATTATGGTTTGAAACAAACATGGATGGAAGGATGGATGTTTGTATGTAAAAATCATCACGGGTTGAGTGACTTTGGTGTCATTTATAAGGCTTTTGTGTCGTAAGTAACGTAAATGATATTGGTAAATATTTTAAACTTAATTTACTAGAATAGAATAGAATATACTTTTATTGCACAAAAACATAAAACAAAATAGACAAGAAGATTTTATAAAATATTTGCACAAAATTACATCTGAATAAAAAATACTAATTAAAAAATAAAAAAACAATGAAAATAAACAACCAAACCAAATATATTTTTTACAAATTAATAAAATGGTAAAAAAAAGAAATACTTAGGTACCTAACTATTTTGTATTGATCTTCAAGTTCCAATCCCTATCAATAGATGGTGTTGGTAGCGTTATAGAACGCGGCGATTTATTTCCGCCCTATCTTTGCATTTACTTGTATCAACCGATTGCTGTTAACTGTAGTGAAGAATCAACATCTACTGTTTAAGTTTAAGTGAAAATAGTAGTGGTGAGACTGGATTTACTCCACTAACATTTGTCTCATATGAAGGGGCTACATTCAGATCTGCTCTTAAACTACTGCAAGAGGAAACTAGAGCAGTTCAAATACGAGAAAATAAAAACATTGGTAGGTACAATCAATCAAAACTGTACCGCCATGTTTACTTTTAATAGTATTGCCTTATATGTTTTATATTTTTAGATGACCAGATTCATATAAGTGGTATTGATATGCTTGTCATATTTGATCCACTACATCTAATCAAAGGAATGCGAAACAATTTTTAACAAAGAATGTACAATACCAAGAAAAGATTTCTACATGGACAGATAAGAAAGACTGTGGTGAACATACAGAAACACGGTTATTACATAAACTTAACGACAAACATGTTATTCCTGGAAAAGAAAATTAAGGTATAAAATAATTGTAATTTTATTTCAATTACATACATGTAAGTTTTTGTATGTGTAATACACGTTTTCCTAATCAAATTATTAAGAATTATTTACAGGTTAAGAATTATGTTCCTGCATTTAGTTAAACCGTGGAAGGACCCTTTAATTATACGAGTACCTCTGCATTTTGTAAGTTATCATATTAATTATTTTATTAAATATATTAATACATAGCGCCATAAAACTGAAGTGTTTTACATGGCTAGTGGTGAGAATCAGATACCTTTTCTACTGGTAACAAGGCATTCTTCTTCAAGGATGACAATGCATTAAATAATGCGCTATGTATTAAATATATTAATACATAGCGCCATAAAACTGAAGTGTTTTACATGGCTAGTGGTGAGAATCAGATACCTTTTCTACTGGTAACAAGTCGTTCTTTTATCTTCAAGGATGACAATGCATTTTTATACTTAACTAGCTGTGCCCCGCGACTTCGCCCGCGTGGAATTTACTACGATTTCATGGATATCAATTTTATGCGCGGAACCCTAATTTTGTTTTTGAGTAGGTAATGTTACCATCTTATAAATATTGATATTAATACGATATCTATACGATACTAACGTCTCTCAATTTTTTGCCCTCCCGGAACCCCCCCACTAACACTTAAACTTTATATAGTATGGTATTAAAGTTGAAATTGACTTTTAAGTATTATTACGAATCTTTTGTATGGGAATATAAAAAAGTGTTGTTTTTAGACATTTTCATATAAATAATGAAATAATAAAAGAAGTGGGAAAGATTTAACAATTTTGGCATTCTGGCAGCAAGCTTTATTGAAACTACAAAATTTAAAATGGTCATGAATGTACAGGTTTAAAGGACTGAATGAGTACCATAAAAAGTTTTATGAAATTGTGGTAGTGTTAGTCCAAGAAAAACATAAAAATTATGAGACCCTGATATATGAATTCGGATGCAATTGAAAACTTTTTCGGTCAAATAAGATCATACAATTTTAGGGACTATTATAACCCGACTTGCCACTATTTCATAAATGCTTTTAAATCTTTATTAATAACAGGATTCATTAAGTTTTACCGCTCATCTTTTATTTGTGAAGATGATGTTAGTGCAGAATTATTAGAAATAATGAGCCTGTTTAAAGGACATGAAAGGGAAGTGAGTAATGAAAGTGGTGAAACTGGTGAATCTTATATTGATACTTATCCATTAATTTTAAATTTGTAAACAAAATTATTGTAAAGTTAAAATGAGAACTGTATGAGAATTATTAGTTTTAGTTTGTTTAATTATAGTTTTTAATATTGTATATATTAATTAATTAATAATTATTAAATTTGTAAACAAAATTATTGTAAAGTAAATATTAATAACTAATAAAAAAATAGTAAATTTCAACTATGTTTCATTTGTATTTACCACGTTCAAGTGGCTATTATTTGGGAGGACCTTTGCCTGGTATAGCTGCTTTTAATTAAAAAAAAAAAGATATCACATATCATTTTGCTACAACCAATCAGGACGCAGAAGCTAAGTCGAGTAAGTTTAGTTCGTGAGTTCTACGTCTGATTTGGGTAGAATCTACTAATTAGTCTGTGCCTGTACCACATACGGCATTGATTTATATGTTACACTAGATAATTAATTGCCGCGCCAAAGCGTTGCCACTTTACATATGGCCAGCTAACGTCGGTTCAGTGTAAAATGTGTCGCCGACCGAGTTCAACCGAACGATTCACGACAAAGAATGGGTAAATGCGTGAAGGAATGCGATTCAAGGTCACAAAAACAATTAATCAAGCGGAATCACTTTCCACACGTAAGTTTTTGTTTATGCTATCATATTAAGGCGCAGGTTGAGCAAAATGTCGCGCTAGTCGTTATTTGTGCTGTTTTTAGGAGCTATCTACTTTTTATTTAAAAGATATATCAACAAATAAAAAACACATTATATTTCTACATAATCTTGATTCCATTAAAGCTATATCCAATTTTTTTTTAAAGGAATAAATATTAATATAATCTTACAACGAAACCACATAAATGTGAAATTATTATTGATAACATGCATCTCCTCGTAAAGTAAGTATTATTTTATTTTGCGATTTACACCAATGGATAGGCAATTTATTAATGAACATTTCTATAGTAAATTTTTTTTCAAAAGACCAAAATTTGATTTTATTAAGAAATTATTTTAATATCTGGGCATATTCACCGTCCACGGGCTTGCTGAAATCAGTGAGCCCTGAGCTCTTCGACGTGAAGCCTGTGTCGTTAGAGCGTCGACCAGCGCATACGCCACGTCATATCAGTCGATAATATTATTACTTATTAGGTTATTTATAGGTATTATTATTTGTTTGTTTTGGGTATAATTTTTCGTATTAGTTATACATATATTTGTTGTGTTTTTTACTACGCGATGAAGCTTTTTGCGTGTATTTTCTTTGAAGTAAATGCAAATAAAAAAATGAAGCACCATTAGCATGTAAGGTTCGAATCCATAATTAAAATTTCGACAAATATTATAATTTACACTATAAAAGGCTAATTCAATATTATCACCCAACCACAATATCTTATTAGGTATAGTACTGCCTCGTTGGTCTAGTGGTTGTAGTAGTGCGACTGCTGATCATGAGGCCCCGGGTTCGAATCCTGGGTCGGGCCAAAAAGTCAGTTATGAGTTTTTCATTTAAGTTATAATTAGTATTACTAAGTTATAGTTTTTTGCTAAATTATAGTATATTATTTATTGCTTGTTTTTTCTTCTTTTTCAAAAAATAATTGAGTACATAAGGTGTTCTATACTTATAATTCGGTAAAAAGTATCTAAGTAGGTACTAATATACCTACTTTTTACTATCTAAAAATTTTTAAAACTAAATTTAACTAAAAAGACTAAACTGACCATTTATTTTTTAACTCAAAACAGGACATGGGTTTATTTATACTCTAAAAACTATAACTTTATACAATTAGTGTTCACTATAAAATTATATTCGGTATAGACGGTAATTATTAAATGCAACATATTTTTTTAAATTATTAATTACATTTGTCAGTGGATTAAATTTGCTTTAATAAAGTTGGTGATGATTTTAAATGAGAATAAAATTCTGCTCAAGTTTTTTTATTGTTATCTTTGTTAACAACATCGCCTTTAGAACTCTGGAACCGTAAGTGTTTCTTTCAGACGTCCACAATTTATTCAAAATAAAAAAAATACTCTTTCTACCGGAGCATTCGTACCAGGTAGACATAAAATATATACGATTAAAAAAAATTATGTTGAAGATTGTTGACTTTGAATACTTCCATCCAACGAGTTACGGGACAATTTTGTGTCCCGGAGCTTTGTTTGGGGACAATGGGACAGGTGACCGAGAAAAGGGACAGTCCCGTTCGAAACGGGACGTATGGTCACCCGGCGACGGCTCCGGTGCGCAGTGGCTTAGCAATCAGTTGCTGCGTTGGGGGCCGCGGGTTCGAATCTCGCACGGAACAAGTATTTGTATGGCCTACAAATAATTGTTCCGGGTCTGGATGTTTGTCCTTGTGCAATTTATGTTTGTAAACTGCCTCTACGACACAGGAGAAAATCCTAGTGTGGGGGTAACATTTTTTTACAATTGAAATTGAAAGATTGAACCCTTATACTTCTTGTTGATTTTTGTATTACCTTTATTAAAGTTACCCTTATGTATAAATAAATATAATTACGTATGTAGAAATAAAATTGATTTTCATCCTCATCAATCATTGGGGCGATGATAATGTCTGCCAGCATAAGTAATAAGCAGGCTAAGTTACAAGGTGCTCAGTTCAAAAATTTGTAGGTAGGTAGGTATGCTACTTTTCAATACGTGACACGTAAAAATTAACAATAATCAAAAACACATCTACGATACATCCTATTTATTTATTTATTCTTTATTGCACCAAATATTTGTACAAAAGGCGAGCTATCTATTTATTTACCTACAGTGAATAGGTATCTTTTAAACTCACAATTTTCAATGCTTCATTTTTAATATATAATTAATTATAAAATTTCATAATTAGATAATATATGAAAATACATAATTCTAATATAATGCAACCAATATACCGAATAAAAAAATTAAAATACATTTATCGTTGTACGCTGTGTGTATTTCCATAAATTAGTTTATTGATGTTGAAAATGAAGCGAGCGGCGCGCCGCTGGCGAAATGCTCAAGGTCGTTCGCATGGAGTAGCCCCTTAACGTAAAAAACATAAATATTAAATAAAATATCGAATATTGCAATTTATGTTCAATGTTGCCACTTTTCTGCCTTTGCAATTTTCCCACATTACACTACTACGACTATATAATTTATGGAATAAGTTAACTTGTTAGCCCTGATTTTAAATATTTTGGAAATTTTAATAAAAACTATGTTTCAACCTTGATGATGAAGAAACCAAGAACCAAGATGAAGTTCGACGATGGAATAAAATATCTAAAAATGACGTAACTATACCGCGTCCTGAACTTGTGCAATTATATAACAATGGTATGGGCGGTGTAGATAAAACTGATCATCTGATTAGTTTGTATCGAATCTTCATTAGATCCAAAAAATGGACATTACGTATGATATTTCACGCCATTGACCTAGCACTAACCAATAGCTGGCTGGAATACCAAGAAGATTGCAAAATCTGTAATATACCAAGTACAGACGTTTTGGATTTGTTGCACTTTCGGCAGCGCGTTGCAGAAGCTCTAATAAAAATGGGGCATCCAATTCCTAGCAGAAAAAGAGGACGGCCCGCATCTGGTGGTAGCAGTCCAGTAAATTCACCAGTTACACCAAAACAACACCGTTTCAGGACTGAAATAAGACTAGCGAGCGAAATCCAGTATGACACTGTCGACCATTTGCCAGAATATGATCAAAAGAAAGAAGCTACAAGATGTAAAAATCCAGGATGTAAAGGAAAGACGCATGTTTACTGTCTGAAATGTGAAATACATCTGTGTTTTACTGGTGAGCGAAATTGCTTTCGAAAATTTCATCAAAAACAAGATTAATCCTAACAGTGTAAAATGTTAAATAAAAAATAAACTATTATAATAATATTACATAGTTTTACTGACTTACTTCAAAATATTACTACAAAACATTTATTCATTAAATATATATTAATACAACACTCTTGAAATTTTGATCTCCACTCAAGTGGACATCAAAATTTCCAAACATCTGAAAACGATAAATCGCATATTTTTACAAAAATCCCTTAATTACACTTCTAACTCACAGAAAAACCTTAACAATATTTTTATTGATGCTTTATATAAATTCAGGTCCGAAGGGGTTAAAAATTTATTAACAACCACAGTTTTTGTAGCTAATGACCTGCCGATGCTTTCACAATAGATGCATATTTCAAATTCAGATCTTCTTTGTTAAGAAACCCAAAATTGATTTTTTTACTTGGTTTATTTTTTGTTTGATTTATTAGTACAATCAAAGATACTTCGAAAAAAATCTTTCATTTCATTAGTTATACTTCTATTCATCGGATAAGCAAAGATTTGCATATTTGTGTGTCTATCTTTATCTAATCTTAGCGACGCTATTGTTTTCGCGACTTGTGTACGTGAGACAGATATATGTTTACTTAAAAAGGTTTAGTGGTTTCAAAGCTACGGCCTCGCGGTTAGATAGTGTTTTCACTTTTTTCGATGCGCGGTAATGTGGTTTGCTCCTCTAGCCTTGTATAACTCAATGACATACGGTACCTATTCACTGTTAACGGATATTTGACTAGACTTTAATTTTGCCTGCTTACGGTTTAAGATTTGCTTCGTGTTACGGATTAGTTGCTTGATTTTGTCTTTCTTACAACCACTGTTCAAACTTGGAATTCGATTTGCTTTGTGATTAGGTATTGTTGATAGAAGTATTTATTCTCACTGAAAAAATGACTACAGAAAGTCTTAATATTAAAGTAAAAATGGAACAACATACCGTCGTCTCCATTATAGGTGATGGCGCATGTTTGTTTTGTGGTCTTTCATTTTTAAGGTACGGAACCCAAGAAAATGCGATGGTGGTGCATTCACAGATTGTTAGATTTGTGGTAAATGATTGGCCTAGGTTTTCAGTTATGACCCACGACAGAAATGGTGATAATTATTCAACAACAAATGAATATTCAGCTGATATGTTAAAAAATGAAACTTACGGTGGACTTTTCCGTTTCGGTTTGAAGTATATCGAAACGATTTGCTATACACAGATTCCGGAACAGTTATCTGTCCAGTAAGGCGATTACGATTTAGCCATGATTTATCTGATGGACATTTTGATGCCTATCTGCCTATTGTTGCAAAGGAAACTACACAGCGTCGCATGGAGGTACCTGTCGAAGAGCGTGATCCTTTTTCAGAGCTTGTTGTGTAAATAGTGAAATATCATCTCCAACCAGCGGAACAGATCAATCTGTATCGTCGACATTAAAATATGACAAAAAGAAAAATAAGCGAAGGTCGAGATTTACTAATTACACAAGAAAAAGTCAATTAAAAAGTGCACAAGAAAGATATAGGCAGAACAAGCCAGATTCAAAAATCGTAAAGCTATGTCCGCTTATCAGAAAAAAATCCTGATGTATACAGGCAAGCTGTTGCAAATTATTAAACTGTGTAGAGAGCAATTCAGTCACGGTATGAGGAAAATATTACAACTGCGTTTATGGAAAGACAAGGTCCATTCCGCTATGAAGTATGACCCTGATACTATTCCCTGTGAAACCCTTAATAAGTCTAAGGATAAATTGGCTGAAATATACCGTTTGAAATTAAGTAGATTTCATAGTGACTATTTCATAATGTATTTTAAATTATACAACGATGGTGCGAAATTCCGCATTATTCGACTACGTTTTTGTTGTAAGATTTTAACCGATGAATGTCTTTATTATGGCGTATTAAAAAAAATGGAATTAATTATTCACAACAATTAACTAATAAAGAAAGCATCAACTATTTACAATAACTATTTACAACAATCACTTAAAATAATACTAATCAAGCACAAAAATGTTAATTATTCAGTGCTTGCACACGTTGGTAATGAAATGGGTGATATCCAGAAAGGTTCAGTAGTTTCCACGCGTAGTATGTTTAGAAATTAGATATATTTGGAAGCATTGTGGACTATTGCAGGTTTTAGGATGCATGAAGTCAGTATTAGTACTCCCAAAAATGAAATAAATATTGCAATATCATGTCTGGGTAATAAAAAGTGTAATTCAGAATATTTTCGACATTCTGAGAATACATGTCATAATTTTTTTAACCATATTAGTATTTATTATTTTAAGTTTTTTAGAGACAAGAAATAGGTCTAAGATAGATATAGAGTCCTACCACTTAGTTCATACGTATATAAATTAAAAGTTAATAGCTAAAAACAAACTGCTATAGGAAACGTGTACTAAAAAGGTATTAAAGAAAACTAGGATGTCAATTTTTTAGAATCCTTTAAAGAGAACTAATTCATTGTAAAATTTTATGAGCTCACCTTAAAGATATTTTGCAATTTTGCTACATACTTTAGTCTAATAATAAAATGAGTTTTAATATGTATCTTTATTAATAAGTGTTCCAATCCACGAAACCGTACCTCAAAGCGAGCTGTGGTGTAGGATCCTGGCTACTATGTTGTGTTTGTGCAAATACTTAGAGTAAGAACACCACATAATACCAGCGTAAAATAGCAGCTTAACACTGCTGTGTTTCGTATGGTGAGTGTACAGAACCGGAGACCCTTTTTACTGGAAAGGAGGCATTCCAGCTTAGTCCTCACGGGTGACAACGCATCTGCATTTTGATAGATGAGTAGATGTCCATGGGCCACAGCAGCCACTTGCCATCAGGTGGACTGTGTGCTCGTTTTTCACCCTATCCTATAAAAAAGGAAGGCGACGAGCAATCGGATAACGCGACAAGCTGCTTTATTGCACAGACAAAGCCCGCAATTTCTCCAAAGATGTCACCGAAAGGTAGCCAGTAAATGGAGACAGTTTTGTCTACAAAAGGCTCGTGCTCAACCTTTATAGAGAATCTCCCGCTCGGAATTGCTCTGTATTCCCGGATCTTGCAATTGTTCGTTGGCTATAAATAGATGGGTAAGTCTTTTATCACACGAAATTATGTCTGTGTAGAATGGTCATCCGATCTCGTCAATAAGTATTTATGGAGGCTCCACACTTCGCATTATGATTTAATTTAAAAAAATGACTGGTCTTCCCTATTTCCTATTATACTAGACTGCACTCTAATCCCTTACAGTAACAAGATTAAAAACCTGGGGTTGTATCTCAACTCATGTACGTCTTGGACCTCACAGGCTCTTTACGTAGATTACGTAATTTTCTTCCCACATTAAGTAAAGTTACGCTCGTCCTGTCTCTACTTCAGCCGATCCTTGACTATGCTGATATTTGCTATCTTGATATTACCGAGGACCAGCTTAATAAGCTTGAGCGCATTCAAAATTTATCCATTAAATTTATATTTGGGCTTCGCAAATATGATCATATCTCTGAATTTCGTAAACAGCTCAAATGGCTCCCGATCCACCTTCGCAGGAATACTCACATTATCTCACATTCTCTCAATACTCGCATTGTATGGCGTGCTGTTTAATTCTTCCACTCCTCAATATTTAAAAGACCGTTTCCACAAACTTTCCCTTACCCATAATCGGTGCCTTCGATCCTCTGTCAATATTTCTCTCTCTACTTCTTTGTACTATTCCACCTTTTTTAAAGAAATCCTTTACTGTAACTGCTGTGCGTTTGTGGAACTCTTTACCTCTCCACATTCGTCGTGCTAAATCTTTTCACTCTTTCAAAAGTCTTGTTAAATCGTATTACTTAGAACGCTATTAAAAAAAAAAAACATTTCCTTTTTCGTATTCTTTTTATTTAATCTATTATATGATATTATATATAATTTTCATTTATCTTTATTTATATGTAATCAGAGATTTTTATTACAATATTTTAAAAGTACAGAATAAATAATAGTAGTACGTACTAAAAGTAAGTAGGATGTATATATATTGAAGTATATTTACATTTAAATACGTCCTGGAGTTTATGGAGTTACCTGAATGATGATATTATGATGATCATATGAGTATTATGAGTCGTACACTTTTGGATTTTCCAAACTTTTTTTTTAAATTGAAGGTTCACATAAAATTATTGGAAAATTGGAAGTATAATAAAAAGGTTATTAGTGAAGACTTGTGTGTATTTAAACTACTTTAAAAAAATCCCTATAATCATGTTATACGTAATTTTTAATGCTAAGCGCATGCACCAATAGTCTTTTTTTAACTATAGCTTGCATCAGTTTTCTACGATAAGGTTGTCAGGAAGAGATCACTTTGAGAGTGATAAGACCGCCTGTTGTACATATTCTACTTTAGATTTAACTGTACTCGTTATTTTGTATTTTGGTGTACAATAAAGAGTAAATAAATAAAATAAATAAATAAATATGCTTGGTGAGGACGCTTAAAAAGTGGAGCAGCTTCCGCGGCAAGTACAACTTTATTACCGACGATCTCGGACGATGCATCAATAATACGCCATGACAGTGTGGATGTCTCTATTTTCAGGGTATTAAGTTTGAATCCACCTGAATATACCAAAACGTGAGAGCAGGTTATATACTCCTGCTTTATTCACGCCCGACAAGAGGCTGTAAAGACTTTTTTAAGCGTACAAAAAACGGATTCTTTTGGAACTCGTTCTTTGATGTCCGCCAGATATCGGTATTTTTCAGCCTCAGAAAGGTCCTTATGTTGATGGGCATGGATTAGTCTATGACTTCAGAGTTAGTGACCCTACCCTTTCAACACGGAGGACCGCACACTTTTCCGTCCCCACCACCATTCTGATAGAAACCTAAAATTTCAAGTGATGTTTAGCAATTCCATAAGATGGAAGCGACTGGAGGCGAATAATTTGAGATCATCCATATGAAAAAGGTCTTGTGTCCATAATTTCCGAAGAGCCCTCCAATAATGTACGTATAGAGCACAGAGAGACGCAAAACCAGATCGCATACAAACAATCTCCCGGGATGATAACTCGTACGTATCCTCATTCTGTTTTCCGCATTCATCATCCGCTTGCTTAGTTGACAAAAAATCGTACTGCTCTGCCCCATCCATTACTCGAGGAAGACTCATACTGTACAGTCAACCTTGTACAGCACGAGGAGCTTCTATGTATGAGGTGTATGAGGCACTAGTCTATCCAGGCGACAGAGAAGTTTAGACGGTTGCGCTTAACCATCCTGCCAATGACCGTGTAAATGAGGAATAGTTCCTTGGTTCCACTAGCGTTGCCCCGAAATCCATTATTCTTATAATTAAAAAATGTTTATCTCAACCAGATGGGAATGTATGGAGATACTCCACAAATATGGAAAATTATTTTTAAGAAATCTTTAACTCATAATGTTATCTATTAAATTATTATACATACTTTATACTTTATTTGATGTGGTAATTTGAAAGAAAGGCAACTTCATGAATGATTCATAAACTGACGTTATATTTCTGGAGATGGAAATACTAAATAGCTGAATTATATTACGTGAGACTTCATTTTGCAATAGTATATTTTATTTTAATCAGAATTTTAATTTTTTCACCTAAACCAATACCTAAAAGAGCTTGCTTAGCAAGGTCTAGTTTTAGTATGTTGTCGCTGGCGCATTCGGGTTAAGCAAGTCCACGTTAATGAGTCCTTGAGCAGAACCAGTGTAGCTGGCAGCTGATGCGCATACTAGAGCATTGATTAATTTTATAATTATTTCTTCAACATCTAAGCCATTTTTGCATACTGATTGCGAATTTTCGCATTCTTCAAGAGCACGTGCTAACGTTAGTAGAAAGTTTAATTCGTTACAGTTGCATGGTGATGTCCATGGTCTACAGGGTAGACACTGCGCCTCAGATATCTGTAAATTTATACAAAGTTTAAAGAATACATAGGTACCTAATATGATCAACGGCGGTACATTCATACAAGACAAAAAGCCCAGCATAAACTATTTAATTCACTACACCGAAAGTAAACTGATTCATCCATTCATTCATTACAGACTATAAAAGTCCACTGCTGGACATAGGCCTCCCCCATACATTGGCTCATAGGGGGACTTCACCATAGATGACACGCCTGGCGAGCGGGTTGTGACCGCAGTTTTTAATTATTTTGAGTTGTTGTCAGGAAGACGCTGCTGCCCATCCCCTGTTTCAGTTTCCTTCTGTCGCCTCTTACGATACTCACGCGACGATATGAGGTAGTGGATATTCTTACACCGCGACTACACGGCTGCTGCAGCTATATTATAGTTGTATCACAAATGGGGTCAGCTCGACTGAAAGGGATCACACTCTCACAGAATACCAGCGTGAAATAGCGGCTTAATGCTGCTGTGTTTTGTATGGCAAGTGTAGAGAACCAGAGACCCTTTTTATTGGAAACGAGGTATTCAATCTTGGTCCTCAGTGGTGATAATGCAACTGCATTTTGGTGGACTCATTTTCGAGAGACTCGTTTGCAACTCTTATTCTATAAAACAAAGAAAAAAGTATAACGACTTTATAAAGCATTCTCAAAAAACCAGTGGAGAATAGTGTTCCTATCAGGAATACCTTTAAACAAAGTGTACCTAATACTATACTTACATTTTTAAAATAACCCTATGTATTTAATGACTTGTTATACATATATATTATAAGCATATTACGAGGGCGGCACTGAAAGGTTTTAGAACTGGCCACTTGTAAACGATGATATAATAAAAAAGTAAGTTCAAATTTTGAAAATGGAACTCTTTGTCAATATTTTTGTGTATGCATTTTATTAATTTATCATTTGTTTACGATTTGGCGGCAAATTGAAAATTGTCTGTGTCACGTCAGCATGAATTTAACGCGAGAAAATTTTCGTACGAAGATTTTTTATGACTTTCGATGTCATTTAAGTCAACAAGAAAGTTATGTTAGACTTCGATTGGCCTTTCACGATGAAGCCCAATCTCGTGCCACTGTTTAGAACTGGTTTAAACGTGGTCGCACTAATCTCACCGATGATCTGCGAGAGGGACGGCCTTCTACGGCAACGACTGAAGATAACATCAGTGTTGTGCGGCGTATGATAGAGACTGACAAAAGAGTGACTTATCAGCAGATTCGGACAAGCTTAGGCATCGATATGAGTCAAGTGCACAAAATCCTCCATGAGCATTTAGCGGTCGGGAAGCTTTGTGCCCGGTGGATACGTCATAATTTATCAGAGGCCCAAAAACTCCGTCCTGTTGATTGGTGTCGTGAAATGGTTCAAAGATTTAACAGAGGTCACTCAAATACTGTGTTCGACATACTTACGGGTGACAAAAGCTGGATTTATTGTTATGATCATGAAACTAAGAGACAGTTTGCTGTCTGGGTGTTACCTTCGGAGGAGTTACCAACTAAAGGTCGAAGCGTGGGAAAAAAGATGGTGGCATCGTTCTTCGGAAGGACAGGTCATTACGCAACTATTGTTTTAGAGGATCGAAAAACAGTTACTGCAGAGTAGTACACTAACAATTGTTTGCCACTTGTCTTGAAAAACGTTCGAGAGAAACGACCTCGCAGTAGGATCCTCCTTCACCACGACAACGCCTCGTCGCACACCGCCAAGCAAACAATCGACTACTTTGTCTTGTTCAGATGTGGAATTACTGGGTCCCCCACCCTATAGCACCGACCTCGCACCTTGCGATTTTTATATATTTCCGAAAATAAAAGAAAAGCTTTGAGGAAAACGTTTTATGGACACTGAGGGAGCAGTGGCTGCGTTCCAAAATGTCGTCCAAGAGACCCCTAAGGACGAGTGATTCAAAGTGCTTTTCTCAGTGGTTCCATCGGATGCAGCGATGTATTGATGTAAATGGACACTATTTTGAAAAGATATAATAAAACTAATAACTTGTTAGTTTTTTCAGTTTTTGATTTTCTAAGAACTTTTGGTGGGTGACACCAATCGTACTAATAAAAGCCGTTTTTATATTAATATTAATGGCATACCAAACAATAATAAGGTGAAACATAAAAAATGAAGAAAAAACTCACCTCACACAGAGACGCTAGCAATATAAAAGAAAGTAAATATAGCAAAGCCATTTTTACATTGAAACTGATGCGGCTTGTCTGTGAAACTTCCTTTTTATACATGTTTCGTTAGGTTACGAAACAAAGGGTCTAATAGTTAAATTTAAATGTATTGTTATTTTTTTTATCCTTTAAAGTTTTGGAATGTATAATGTGTAAAGGGTTCTGTATATGTATATTTATGACGTTTGTACAATATTTCTCAAAGAAAGGAAAAGTAAAGTTGCAGTCTATTTTATACTCTACGCCCCACGGCTATGTACCGGTCTCCTCCCGTTTCTTAAAGTGCTACGGACTTACGAAGCAATATGTCCCCTGCGCTTCCCCATTGCTTTTGGCCGACTCTGTTTCGACTTTACATGTCAACAAAATATCTTTTTAAATAGGTACCTCAGATATGCAGACTTTTCCTCGATGTTTTCCTTCACCGCCATGCTTGTGGTAAATCAGCACTTTATATCGCATTCAATAATTTAATTGGTGTCGGCGGGCACGCAAACTGTGTTACGGCGAACGCTTAGCCTCGGAGGTGATTGTAGAATTCATAGAATTCATAGAAATATAGACACACTTTAAGCATAGTGCGCTAGGAACCAGCAAAAACATAGAAAGTGAAAAGAGAAAAAAATTCGAAAACGTGTAAAGACAGGCAACACTGTCTGTGACTAGCAGTGGGACGTATGTAGATTGTTACTTATATCGCAGAATAAATAACAGTACTATATGACAGCATACAGGTAACTGAACAAACAGATCTCCAAATGCATGCGGCGGAACTTACGCAACTTTAATACTGCTCGTATTAAGCGATCGAGCGGAATGAGGACTCAGTGTTTGCCAGAGATCTATCTGCCAGAAAGAGCCAACTGTCGAAGCTAAAGACTGAGTGTGGCAGCGTCGTTCCCGGGACACCTGAGATTTTGAGTGAGATTGAGAGGTTCTGTGGGCAGCTGTACTTCATGGTTGGGGCCACACACAAGTTTGTGTAACGATTCAAGAGTAAGTCTTATCCGACGCTACTCCGATGATATCCTGAAGGTCAGTCTGAGATTAGAATGACTCTCCAGCACTTTAAAAAGGGCAAGTCCTCAGGTGAGGATGGAATTACAGCGGAGCTTCTGAAAGCGGGTGGAAAACCGGTACTTAAAGTCCAGAAGTTCAGAAGGTCTTTAATTCCGGCACTACTCCGGAGGCGTGGAGCAGAAGTGCGGTGGTCTTGTTCTTCAAGAAAGGCGACAACGCTCTCTTGAAGAACTACAGACCGATTTCCCTTCTGAGTCCCGTGTACATGCTGTTTTTGAGAGTCATTACGAATCATCTCGCACGCAGACTCGACGACTTTCAGTCTCCCGAACAAGCCGGTTTCCAAAAAGGCTTTAGCACCATAGATCACATACATAGCCTTCGGTAAATTGTGCAAAAGACCGAGGAGTATAATTTGCCATTTTGTCTTGCGTATGTGGATTAGGAGAAAGCCTTTGTTTCCGTCGAAAATTGGGCGGTGCTGCAGTCCCTTCAGCGGTGCCAAGTTGACTGTCGGTATATCGAAGTGCTGAAGTGCTTGTACAGTAGGGCTACGATGGATATCCGAGTACAGAACCAGAGTACGAAACCTATCCAATTGCAGAGAGTTGTAAGAGAGGGTGAAGTCATATCCCCGAAACTCGTCACCGCTGCATTGGAAGACGTTTTCAAGCTTCTGGACTGGAAAGGATACGTTATCAACATCAATGGCGAGTACATCACTCACCTTCGATTTGCCGACGATATAGTCCTTATGGCAGAATCGCTGGAGGACCTAAGCACTATGCTCAATGACCTCAATAGTGCTTCCTAACGGATAGGTCTTAAGATGAACATGGACAAAACAAAGATCATGTTTAACGTCCATGACGCACCTATACCCGTGGTTGTTGGTAATTCTAAGCTCGAAGTTGTTGACGAATATGTTTACCTGGGTCGAATAGTCTGACTAGGTAACGCCAACTTTGACCAGGAGATCAATCGACGGATTCAACTAGGCTGGACAGCGTTCGGGAAATTACGACACATCTTCTCGTCAGACATACCTCAAAACCTCAAAACTAGATTGTACAAGCAGTGCATGTTGTCAGTGATGACCTATGGATCTAAGACGAGGTCCTTCACTGCTGGCCGTATGAGCAAGTTTAAAGTCGCTCAGCGAGCTATGGAGTGGGCTATGCTCGGCTTGTCTCTGCGTGATAGACTTCAAAACAAGGATATCCGCAGTAGGACCACAGTAACCAACATAGCCTAAAGAATTAGTAAGCTGAAGTGGCAATGGGCCGGCGATATAGCTCGAAGAACCGACAACCGATGGGGAAGAATGGTTTTCGAGTGGGAGCCTCGTACCGGTGGGTGATACTCAAGTATTTAAAGAGAACATATCTAGTGGATCGGAAGAATACAAATTACTATTACTAACTTGTTCTAATGTCATAGCTAGTTGTGGTTTCTTTTTCTTTTGCCAGTACCTATCTTGACAGAATAAGCTGAGTTCTGTTAGTACTGGTGCATAATAATTATATTATTAGTTCTAGATTTACTTTTCAGACAATATTTAAATATGCTAGAAATTTGGTCTTATAGTTAGGGGCGTTATATTTAATTAACTTTCCATAACGTGTATTGACGTGCTTTTAATAAAACCCATATAATAATACGTAATGCTTGATTTTGGATTTTATTTAACTTACAGACGTGTCTATTAGAATTCATATCATATAAAAATCAGCCGTAACCAATTCTGCTTCTTATAAGCGATAGGTATAACCTACGTAAATGCTGCGGATGCATGCCCCAACCATGCCCTGTTGATACCTTTAATATATTTCCAAATGTTGTTAGCTTCTGGCTAATGTTTAGCCCATCTTAATGAGCTGTTCTGCCAAATACCCAAATATTATCTGTCCCAACTAATCTTTTGCCGTATAGTTCTTCATTTAATTTCCTGACTTCTAAAACCTCTACTAAAAATCATAAGCATTGTCTTGTCGATGGAAATATCTGCCTATTTTATTAAGTGAAGTGACTATAAAGTTTAAAGCATTCAGAATGTAGTACTCACAGTCCTTAAGATTTTTTGAACTTGAATAAATTACAAAATCATCTGCATATTGTTTTGTAAGATGTCAGATAAAGCTTCCATTAACTTTCATAATAATTATATAATAAATATTATATATTTATTATAGACTTAAAAAAGAGGATATCTGCAGTAGAACCAGAGTAACCGTAGCCCAAAGAATTAGTATGTAGAAGCGGCAATGGGCCCCGTATCCAATGCGCGAAGGCCATTGGGCCAGGAAATACTAGCACTCAGATGCACCAGCCTTCCTGCGCCAGCGGTGGATCTGTTCTATGGCTCCGCCGCCAGCCAAGATTCGGCTGCGGAGGGTAGGGAGAGCGGCGCCTTGCAATACCAACACTCCTCTAATCCGCGACTCCACCTCGGTTGCAGCGGTAAGGGGAAAGGGCAACCCACTCGCCGCAGCCCACCGACACACATCCGAAGTGGTCACCTCGGGCCGGCCCTACACCACGGGCCAGCCAAGAGGTTCCTCTTTGTTCAACGCGGGTGACCAAGCCACGGCTACTAACCCCCTCGCCACGACAAGCCGGGAACCCGTTCGGGAGAATACAAAAGGCATATACTGTCCATATTTCAGATTTCTACGTCAAGAGGTTTTAGGCTTTGCGTTGATAGATGAGTCAGTCGCTCAGGACATCCTCTTCTATACTTACGAATAGATTATTATATATAATAATCTAATAATAAGATACAAAATAATTATTTCTTTTTTAAACATATTTTATTGTCATCTATAAAACATTGTTGTAGTAAAACATTATATTTAAAAATATACAAGTTTTTTTCAGGAAACTACAATCCGAAGTTACTGATATGATTTAAAGTCATTCTATAAAACAAAATTCTAAGAGAACTATAGAATATTTAAATCGAATCAAGTTAAAAATATTACTTTCTGACTATTTACACATTATAACAAATTAAAAATATAAATGATAATCTATTGTAGAAGCCCTATACTTAGAAGATCGTTACCTCCAAGGTCTACATTGAGCAAATCCAAGCCATTTGAAGTGCCTTTATTTCTGGTTGCAACCAAAATGAGAGCGTCAATCAATTTGGTAATAATTCCCTCAGTGCAGGCAAGATTGTTCTTGTCGCCGTTTTCGATTTTGTTTATCAGAGCTGCCAGCTGCAGCAATGTATTAAGATCCGCAGGAGCCGCGGGAACGGGCGTTATTGTCTCCACTACTGCACTACCGCATGGAGGATAGCGTGGTGGTAGGCTTTGCTGTATTTGCTGCCCTAAGACCACCTGTAATATAACACAATTAATACTTTAGACTTAGCCGAATTACTTATACCAAACTATTATAAAATTATAAATGTTCAAACTTACTCCACAACACACCGTTACGAATAAAAGTACTAAGACTTGATTCATTGTTAGAACTGTGCTGTGCAATAGGAAACGGCTGTTTTTATATTATAATAAAATTATTGTGAAATATATCATTACCTAATGTTGACTAATAATAATTTCTTATTACAAATTTACTAATTTTCATCGAGTCTTACTAAATCATGCATG
This sequence comes from Parnassius mnemosyne, assembly GCA_963668995.1. Classification (NCBI taxonomy): domain Eukaryota; kingdom Metazoa; phylum Arthropoda; class Insecta; order Lepidoptera; family Papilionidae; genus Parnassius; species Parnassius mnemosyne. Next base: position 40,419,999 of record CAVLGL010000115.1, on the reverse strand, counting down.
TAGCGTAAGTGTAACTCTGGGTCGTAACTCACTGTAAATTTCACAGTTCGCGAACACCCAGGTTCGATTCACACCGCCACCAATGAAATTATTAATTGCAATTTTAAATTGCTGGTTACGTGGTTAAACGTGCTAGACGGTACCATCGTGACGAAATCTGCATGTCTGAGAGATTAAAAAAATATTTCATTCAGGGATGTGCTGCCTATATGTTATATACATTACTATTACGTATATTGAAAAGTATACAATATGTAACAAAACCCCTGTGGGTCCCGTTAAGTACGTTATCAGGATCATTATTCAAACCTATAGAAATATTTTGTTTTGAAAATTCGAACAATATTTTTTTGTTTTATTTAAAAAAAAATTTATGCATCTTGTATGTGGTTTTATTACCTCTACATTGTCTGGGGAGTAAGAGGATTGTCAAAGACCCCGCTTTACTTAGCTTTAGCATCGGCTAGTGTCAGTAAGAGGTAATAAAACCACATAAAATTAAAAAAAATATTTTTTTATAAAATAAAAAAAATTATGTCGAGTGTTTAAAAAAAAAGTTATTTCTGTACGTTTGAATACTGATCCTGATACAATAGATTATCTTCTACAATAGATTATAGATTATCATTTATATTTTTAATTTGTTTATGTAACATACACATGTGTAAATAGTCAGAAAGTAATATTTTTAACTTGATTCGATTTAAATATTCTATAGTTCTTTTAGAATTTTGTTTTGTAGAATGACTTTAAATCATATCAGTAACTTCGGATTGTAATTTCCTGAAAAAAAAAACTTGTATATTTTTAAATATAATATTTTACTACCACAATGTTCTATAGATGACTTAACGGGAACCACAGGGTTTTTGTTACATGTTGTATATGTACATATTTGGGATAGGCTGTAAACTCATTTTATAACATGCATTTTAAAATACTAAAATTGTGATTTTATTTTCGTAAATAAAATTGTGGCAAATACCCCCCAATGATTAGAATAACAAACAGACGGCCCCCAGTCCCAGGCGGCCCCGCTATTCCTGGCTACGGTGGCGATCATGGTAACGGCGGGGCAGGGGGTGCTAAGACTCTCGACTCGACCTGGCAACGTTCAACGCACGCACCCTGAGGACTGACGAGAAGATCGTGGAGCTGGAAGAAGAGATAGACAAGTTACGCTGGCATATTATAGGATTATCCGAAGTCCGAAGAGAGGGGGAGGACACAGTAATTCTCGAATCCGGCAACTTGCTCTATCACCGGGAGGGCGACCATCTGTCCCAAGGAGGTGTCGGATTTATCGTCCACAAGTCTCTCGTTAACAACGTTGTAAAGATCGGGAGTGTGTCGACGAGGGTTGCGTACCTTATACTCAGAATCACCAAACGGTATTCACTGAAGGTCATACAGGTTTACGCACCAACCTCGGCACACCCCGATGACGAGGTGAAGGAAATGTATAAGGATATCTCTAGAGCCATGCATTCTTCTAAAACCCAATATACGGTGTTAATGGGAGACTTCAATGCAAAACTAGGCACAAGAGAGAACGGTGAGCTGAAAGTAGGGAAATTTGGAATAGGGCAACGGCACTCAAGGGGCCAGCAGCTGGCCGACTTCATGGAGAAAGAGGGACTCTTTATGATGAACTCTTTCTTCCAGAAGTGGCTCCGCAGGAAGTGGCTTCCCACATGATAGATGAAGAGATTAAAAAATAGATTGAGTTAAACAATTGATATTTTCAAAAGTTATCGTGTTTACAAGCCACAGGGACATGATAAATCCACACCATAAGCCACTAAAACCCTTTTTTTTTATTTAAAAATAGCAATTAATCGATTTAAAAAAATTATTAATAAGTTCAACAATCATTTATCTTTCTAAAGACCTGTCGATTGATATGCTACATGCCCTGTGTCAGTCTGTTGAGAATTTGAAATTGTAGCGGTTTCTAACGGTTGCCGTTAAGCAATCAGTTTCAAAATAGGAGGTTCAGATGCCTGGGTGATCAGTAATCGATTGCTGAAAATAGAATTTGAAAATTCGAAACCGTTCTCGAGATAATCGTGGGACAGACGGACAGACGGACAGACGGACAGACGGACAGACATCGTGAAATCAATAAGTGACTTCGCAAGCTTCGCCACTTAATAATAGTAAGTAATTATTATGAATCCATATAGTTAATTTTATAATAATTACTTACTAGAATAAATTATTATGATACCTACCTATTATCTAATTACAATATTTCTTGCGAGATCAGGATAACGTATTCGTGTCCATTCTGAGCACCCAGAAACTTATTTTATTCTTTGAAACATGTACTCTGTGGCGGCAATCAAACAGTGTCAAATGTAGTGCGTGTGGCGCGGTGGCGACGATTATGCGATATCAATAGTAGCCGCCGGCACGTGTATCTTGACCTTGTACTTTCGAATAGCTGCACAATTTCTTTGACAGGTCAGTATCCGACCTTTGATGACGCCGACAACAAGACGCCGCGCACTATCAAAGTGCCGATGGTCAAAACTAGGGATGCACTCTTTTTTCTTTTAATGGATATTTTCATTCGTAATGTATGTTTATGGTATTGTTCGTAATGCGCATAAGTCCAATTTCCAATTTTTTTTCTCATTATATTTTTTTGCGTCTCATAGAGTCCCTAAGCGTATACCCGAACTCCTGTACTCCCTGAAACGACACTTAGTCCTAACTGCAAGACGCAAGAGTCTCGCAAGCTTAGTCTTGTTCTTGCGCAAATCTTGCACGGTCAGTCTTGGTCTTGGTCTAGCAAAAATGCAAGAACAAGACCAAGACTGCAAGATCAAGACCGATTTTGGGCAACACTAACCAAGAGACCTCCTCTAGATATTAGAGTGTTGAGTAACAACCCTCAATGTCGCTTATTGACCAATTTAGACTTGATCGATACCAATTTGCGGCGAACGGGGAATCGAATCGCCTTCCGCCGCCTACACTTACAATGCCAATAACGGCTCCCACGACCGGTTCACTGAGTTGGACCTTGCGGAGCACCCGGGTAATGGGGGATGCCCCTAGGCCCGATATCTGCTGTGCTAAAAAGCACACGCAGAAGACAACATAGTAGTTTGCAATTCGTTAGAGACAATCAAGAGTTTCAGAATAATAATCAAGAAAGAAAATAACTAAAATTAGGGAAATTAGTGAAAGTTTCAGTATATTCAGTATCATATTTTCAAGGGGAATTTATTGAAAAAATTAATGTTTTATTTCAAGATCCTTCAGTGTTCACTCTAATAGCATATAGCAAGAGGCATACAGTCCACATAGGCACATACGACTGGCGAAAAGACCGGGACCATTGCCATAGGCGGTCATCTTAGTCTTCAACACTTTCTTTTGAGAATCTGTTTGTAATCGGAATCGAACATCATCCCCTGGGGTCACGCTCACCTCGTTGTCCCGAACCCAGCGTGGTGTGGTATTGGTCTGTGAATAGAAGATCAATAATAATTGGTAGATCTCTGAACGGGGATGCAAGATGAAGATTAGGTCCGTTTTACTAGTATTGGACTGTAGCTTAGAATAAGAAAGGTCCAATTAAAGAAATAATACCAGACACACGGCAAAATATAGCTACACGTTGTCACTCCTGAGGATTAAGATGGAATGGCTCGTTACTTGTAAAAAGGGTTCCCATTTTTCTTCACTCACCATACTAAACACAGTAACATTAAGTTTGCTAATTCACGCTGGTATTCTGTGTGAGCGTTGTCATTTCAAATTTAGAAACCTTCTGTTTAAATTTGTAGTTAGGCGCTGTATCTAAACAATTTACAGGTGATATATGACCTGTTTGTGCATTATGATAAAACACAGTTTTCAGAATAAACCTTCGTTGCGTAAATGAACTAATTAGTCTCATTTCAATATAAATTAAAATATCAAATAGTATGTATAATTCTGTTTTGCATATTATGAACCTGGCGGCGCCTACTATAATAAATGAAATTGTCTTGCCTTATTTCTGAATCACCATTATTTCATCCCAACCTCGCTACTCGAATAGGTTTTAGGTGTAACAGTATATTACTATGATTGAACCCCTCTCCTCGTCCGCGCAACTTGCGATAATCACACTAGTATTCTGTCTGTAGTCTGGTCAGTAGTGAAGGTCTCACGACAATATATTTTATAAGTGTTAAGCTTAGAATAATAGAGGTCCAATTAAAATAATACCAGACACACGTCTCCTTATGAACACCTTTCTTACATTACATGGTTCTGGACAATGAAAGCGCATCGCCGAAAGTTACACTACAAGTATTTTACTCAGTCACTAATTGGTTAACCCTTTCTCCACGGTAACAAATTTTGATCTATACACAAAAAATATATTACATAGTACTTAACAGAATATGTATTTATTACATTTAATTTTTCGTCTCAGGGAGAACCTCTTCAGCTCGTAATTAAATTAAGAATCTCGATGGTTTTGATTTGAGAAAACCTCGACGATTTTGCCATATACATTCTATTTTTAATAATTCGTGTAATCTACACTTATATTATTAAATTACTAGAAAATAAGCGAAACTATTTTTATTTTATATATTTATAATATTATACGTCCATATTGGACATTTTTGTTTTATAAAAAACCTGCGTTACATCAGTGCTTAACATATGTTTATATTTTTTACATTTCATTTTTCGTCCAAGGAAGAACCTCTCCAGCTCGTTATTAAATTAAGAATCTCGATGGGGTTTGATTTGAGCAAACCTCGACGATTGCAATATATACCCATCCTATAATAATGCGTACAATCTACACTTATATTATTAAATTACTAGAGAGTAAGCGAAACTACTTTTATTTTATTAATTAATTATATTATGCGTCTAATATGACTACCATCACTGGATTGGCCTAATGCGATAAAGGAGTTAAGTATTGGTGATAACGTTAGGTACGTAAACCGATGAAATAAAAGATCAAAGTAGCATAAATCTAAACGCGGTAGAGCCACGCTGTATCTTTATTATGGTTTATTAATATGGGCAGCTTTATTTAGTTGGTAATATGGTAGATTTTATATATTTCATTTTTTTCAACTCAATTGTATAATTAATGAACACCTCCTTTATAAGACTAATAAGGTTGTCTGAAAGAAGCTAGCTTCTAGAGTGATCAGACAGCCTAATGCATCTTCTTTATTTAAATGTGTACTTATAGACAGATTTATTAAAGTTCGAAAATATGTGATATTTATAACTACTATAATTTCGTTGTAAGTTTATCCCCATCAACATGCAAGTTAGGAAGCCATTTTTTTCTACGCAAACATTTTACCATCATATCCACACTTTATGGCTGATTATTCTATTTGTAACACAATACACTGAAATACAGTTAAATTGCTTTTAAGCTATTTAACTGCGGTCCCTTATTCCAAAAAATAACTGATGTACGTTCACGATGGGCTATATTATCTGTTGATATGTTATCCAATGAGCCGTCAAATTCCCTCTAATTCTCGCAGAGACTCGCGGGTCATTTTAATGCCCATTGCCCAACTCTCCGAGGGAAAGAATTACCAACAAAAATATATCATTTATTTATAATATGCCGTATTATTTTCTAGTTTTTCAGGAAATAAACATATTTCCTTTATTCAAAAACTTTTTTTTAATTTATCTGTTAAATTATAAGTTTTATATTATAAGGAGCTGACTATGGACCATCAATGGGAAAATAATATACAAAATAATTATTCCTTTTTGAAACATATTTTATTGTCATTTATTATTCTATATTATTCTATATTATTCTATTAAAATAATATTATATTTTAAAATATACAAGTTATTTTCAGGAAATAACAATCCTAAGTTACTGATATAATTTAAAGTCATTCTAAAAAACAAAATTCTAAAAGAACTATAATTTTTTTTTGTTTTATTTTAAATCGAAAAAACTTAAAAATATTAGGTTCTGACTATTTATGCACGTAAATGTTACATAAACAAATTTAAAAAAATGATAATCTATTGTAGAAGCCCTACATTTAGAAGGTCGTTACCTCCAAGGTCAACATCGAGCAGATCCAAGCCATTTGATTTACCTTTATTTCTGGTCGCAACCAAAATGAGAGCGTCAATCAATCTGGTAATAATTCCTTCAGTGCAGGCAAGATTGTTCTTGTCGCCGTTTTCGATTTTGTTTATCAGAGCTGCCAGCTGTAGCAATGTATTAACATCCGCAGGTGCCGCGAGGACGGGCGTTATTGTCTCCACACAACCGCATGGAGGATAGCGTGGTGGTAGGCTTTGCTGTAATTGCTGCCCTAAGACCACCTGTAATATCACACAATTAATACTTTAGACTTAGCCGAATTACTTATACCAAACTATTATAAAATTATAAATGTTCAAACTTACTCCACAACACACCGTTACTAATAAAAGTACTAATAGTTGACTCATTGTTAGAACTGTGCTGTACAACCAACCGTGTGTAGGAAACGGCTGTTTTTATATTATAATAAAATTATTGCCAAATATATCATTACCTAATGTTGACTAATAATAATGTCTTATTACAAATTTAGAAATTTTTATTGAGGCTTACTAAATCACGCATGGAGCGTGAGCGTAACTCAGGGCATAAGCGCTCGCTGTTAATTTGACAGTAAGCGAACAACCCGGTTTCGATCCCCACCGGCACCAATGAAATTGTTATTTGCAATTTTAAATTGCTGATTAAACACGTGCTCGGCGAAACCATCATGAGGGAACCTGCCTGCAAACTATTTAGAAGGCATGTTGTGAAGTCTGCCAAAACGCATTGGGGTAGCGCAGTGGACTTGCCATAAAAAGCCTTTCAAAAATGAGAAGACGCCTGTGGCCAGGAATGGGACGTATATATGTAGTAACTTTCTTTACTTTTACTTATATGTATGCCGTGATAGCCCAGCAGCTAAGCGATCGATCCCCACCAGCACCATTGAAGTTGTTTATTACAATTTACTACATGCACAGCGGTGAAGGTGAATCATCACATTAAAAAAATATCCCGAACATGTAAAGTCCGTTAACTCGCACACTCAACACAGCTCAGTAACGAGAGGAGGCCTGTACCCAGGGATGTGATGGGAGGTCTATATGCTGTATACATTACTATTACGTATATTGAACTTAACTTTACAACATGTAGTCTAAAATACTAAAATTGTGATTTTATTTCCTGTTTTTTTTTTTTTATATATAAAACTAGCTGGCCAGGCTGACGTTGTTCTGCCCTTTTCGACGACCCTTTATATAAAAAATCCTTAAATTCGTAATAAAAAAATATTGAGTGTCACTAATCAGGGTAAAAACTATCCTATCTCTCAAGTTGGACCGAACTGCACACAGTATGAAAAATTTCATTGATATCAGTTCAGTTCAGTAGTTTACGAGTTCATCGCGGACAAACAACGTGACACGTAATTTTTATATATAAAGATAAAACATATAATATACGTCAAAGTAGTTTATAAAATATTTTACCAAAGTTCTTAAGGTTATATTTTACGCGATGATCACAACATCGAATAGATGATTAGATAAACACGTACTTCTCTTACACACACACCGACAACTTATTGGAACGTCATGGATTTAATTAAACATCACGTATTTATCACAATTTACGTAAATAATAATATGTTCTATTTATATAACTAACCTACTGACATTAATCAGCAAAGAGATAAAGCAAGTCGTACAAGGTCAGCTAATATGTGCCACTTTTACTCACTGTAAGCGTTTTTCCGAATTTCGCTACCCCGAATCTTTTGCTTTGTAAATAGTTTCTTTACTATTAAGAACAATGAAGTCCTACTGTCCGGTTTTTAAACCCATAACTTTCAAATACACTAAATTTCTAAAGCTATCTTCTACATAGTAGATATTAAAGTTGAGTGTTTTCCATGACTGCCACCAATCAAGAACAGCAGGACCGCCTGAAACAAGCAGTCGTTTGTTTTTATAGGTACGTTTTATAAGGGTATAATATGCAATGAACTGCTGCCCATATAAGCTATGCGCTATGGGCTATGCTCGGAGTTTCCCTGTGTGATAAAATCGCGGACGAACAAGAGTAATTGGCATAATCCAGCGGATCAATAGGCAAAGTAGCAATAAGCCGGCCATGTAACTTGAAGAACTGACAATACCCAGTGCTGGCTTGTAATTTTAGATTGCGTGACGTCCTGATGAAACATGCGTAAAGTTCGGGTTAAGGACCTTGGTTTGTGACAATTTATTGAAGAGGCCTATGTTCAGCAATGAACTGTGACGGGCTATAATGATAACGCTTGTGAGATTCTTTAATCATTATACAATAAGACTACTGCAAAGTCCATTTGCGGGTCTCCTATCTACCGCCTTTTATGCCTTTAGCATGTGCACTTTTGTGTTAACGGGGTTCTCACAAGTTCAGAAGACACGCAACCAACGGCATCACCTATATCTACCGCCATCGCTACCGCCTCTGTGTAATTAAGATATTAAACTATATAAAAATATAGTAAAGTGTAGAGTGTACATTTAGTTACGCCATATTTCGCGATTATCATTATCATGGGGCATTTGCAGTATTGCGAAAAAGTAAATTAGCACCTCAACTAACAATCCATTAATTACGTATAATCACCCTTTCAATAACTCTGAAGCAGCAGTTGGTCATTTAATCCAACACGCCATTCTGACCCTCCGCCAGGACCTGCAGAATCATTTCTGGCCCTTCTTGCTGAATTGTAATTAATTAATTAACTGGTATAATTAATTTTAACCCAACATCTATCCTGGATTAAATGTCAAAATGTAGATACCTGTAAAAAGGGTTCCAAGTTTTGTTCGCTTACCAGTAACATTAAGTTTGCTAATTCACGCTGGTATTCTCTTCGAGCGTGGTCATTTCAAATTTAGATACTTCTATTTAAATTTGGAGTTTGGCCCTGTATCTAAACAATTTACAGATGATAGGTATATGACCTGTTTGTGCATTATGATAAAACACAATATAATATTATGTTTGTTTTCAGAATTAGCGTTGCGTAAATGGACTATTTAGTCTAATTTCAACAAAAATTAAAGTATCAAATAGTATGTATAATTCTGTTTTGCATATTATGAACCTGGCGGCGCATACTATAATAAATGAAATTGTCTTGCTTCATTTCTGAATCACCATCATTTCTGTGAGATGGTGCACTTCACCCCAACCTTGCTATTCGGATAGGTTTAGGGTATTACAGTGTTTTACCATGATTGAACCCCTCTCTACGCCCGCGCACCTAACGATCATCACATTAGTATTGATCTGTAGTGTAGGTCTCACGACAATATATTTTATGTGTTAAGCTTAGAATAAGAGAGGTCCAATTAAAGAAATAATGCCTTAAGGCGCCCATTGACGATACGTCTGTTTGAAATGCTTCTAAATCGAATACTAATGGAAGTACTCCAGATTAAAGGTACATTGATTATATTTCCATTTGGACGTACGCGCCATCACTTCAAACGTTGCATACTATTCAGTTACACGTACGGAACAAAATAATACAATGGATTGTTTAATGGTGGCAACAGCAGTGTGTATTTTGATAAAAAGACAGAAAGAACGTAAGAGAAAAGGGATGAAAGAGTGGTTGGAAAGTTTTAAACAAACAACGCCAACAAAGCGTTCATTGCATTTCTCTTTCTCACGACAGGCGTGATAATAAGGATGTTTCACTTGCAATAAATATGGATGCGATTTATATTTTTCAATTAAGTACTTCTAATACAAAGTCACGTGCAGACGTAAACATAATAACATATAATTCAATCTGGAGAATTTTCTTTAAGCGTTTCATTGACTCACTCCTATGATCCAGCACATGTACCGCCGTCAATACCAAAGCATAAGCTGAGACAAAACCCACAAAAAAAATGGACCTGAATTTGCCCATTCACAGACAATTCGGATGGCTTCCAATTGGCATGGCGCACGGTTTTGACATTGACTGTTAACCGCGAAAGACGTCGATTTGGCTTGGATGCATAGATTGCAATTTGTTTGGAAATCTAAAACTGGACGAGGTCCATTCAAGTAGCATAAGTTTTTCACATTCACTAAACGATTTTGGAAGACGTCCACTCCGTTTGGATTGCTGGACATCAATGGGCACCTTTACACACGTCTCCCATTGCCGAATGTTACACTACAAGTATTTTACTCAGTTACTGATTGAGTAAAACTATTTTGTACGGATTTTATGGCGTTTAATTTACTATTTTAATTCCCGACGTTTCGGGTGCCTTACAGCAAACCATGGTCACGGGGGACTGAGATGTTTGACGTCCTGATTACAGTTAGCAGCACAGTTAGCCCGGCTACCTTCAGTTTTTGAAAATTATATTTTGGTTCGGTTTACGCAGAATGAGCTTACAGTATCTTGAATTCTTGCAGAGGTATGTTTGGGTTTGGATTTAATTTTGTTAATTATAGGATTCCAAGCAGATTGCAGCACCCATCCATTTTCTCTATTGAAATTAGGATGTTTTTTTTTTAATTTCAATAGCCTCGCGTATCACCCTTGGTAGGAATCAGTGTTCTTTTGCGAGGATTTGTGGTCTATCAAATCTGATGTAATGGCGGAGACGATCTTGAACATGTTCACAGACTGCAGACTTCCCAGAGCGTCGGTGCTTCACGTCAGCTATATGTTCTTTCACACGGGTTTTAATGGATCTTTTTATTTGTTCTATGTATGACAAAATAAATAAATAATGTATGAATAGTCCGACTAGGTAAGTCCAACTTCGACCGAGAGGTCAATCGACGGATTCAACTCGGCTGGGCAGCGTTCGAGAAACTACGACACATCTTCTCGTTAGACATACCTCAAAACCTGAAAACGAAATTGTACAACCAGTGCGTGTTGCCAGTAATGACTTACGGATCTGAGACGTGGACCTTCACTGCTGACCGTATGAGGAAGCTCAAGGTCGCTCAGCGAGCTATGGAGAGGGCTATGCTCGGGGTTTCTCTGCGTGATAAAATTAGAAATGAGGATATCTGCAATAGACTCCATCTAGTGGGGGGTCGCCCTACACTTCGTCTAACGGTACGAGGCTGCCATTCGAGAAACTTTCTTCCCCATCGGTTGTCGGTTCTTCAAGCTATATGGCCGGCCCATTGCCACTTCAGCTTACTAATCCGTTAGGCTAAGTCGGTCACTCTGGTGCTACTGCGGATATCCTCATTTCTAAGTTTATCACGCAGAGAAACCCCAAGAATAGCCCTCTCCATAGCTCGCAGACCGACCTTGAGCTTCTTCATACGGCCAGCAGTGAAGGACCACGTCTCAGTTCCATAAGCCATCACTGGCACCACGCACTGGTTGCACAAACTAGTTGAGATTTTGAGGTGTGCCTGACAAGAAGATGTGTCGTAATCTCCCGAACGCTGCCCAGCTGAGTTGAATCCGTCGATTCACCTCTCGTTAGAAGTTGGACTTACCTAGTCGGACTAATTGTCTCAGGTAAACATACTCGTCAACAACTTCGAACTTAGTGTTCCCAGCAACTACCGCCATAGGTGTGATATGGATGTTAAACATTTTTCCATGTTCATCTTAAGACCTATCTGTTGGGAGACACTATTGAGGTCCCCCGTATAGTGGCGGGTAAGAATACTCACTACCCCATATCTTCCCGTGGGTGTCGTAGAAGGCGACAGAGGGAAACTGAGGCAGAGGCTGGGCAGCAGCATCTTTCAGATAACAGCAAAACAACAATAAAAAAACTGCGGTTGCCAATCCGCTCGCCAAGCGTGGCAACTATGGCAAATACCCCCCAAATGGATAAAGTTACTAAGAGACGGCCCCCAGTCCCCGGCAGCCCCGCTATTCCTGGCTACGGTGTCGACCATGGTAACGGCGGGGCAGGGGGTGCTGAGAATCTCCGGTGGAGGTTCGGTTGCCACCTACGACGACTCGACCTGGCAACTTATAACGCACGCACCCTGAGGACTGACGAGAAGATTGTGGAGCTGGAAGAAGAGATAGACAAATTGCGCTGGAATGTCATAGGATTATCCGAAATCCGAAGAGAGGGGAGGACACGGTAATCCTCGAATCCGGCAATTTGTTCTATCACCGGGAGGGCGACCATCTGTCCCAAGGAGGTGTCGGATTTATCATCCACAAGTCTCTCGTTAACAACGTTGTAAAGATTGGAAGTGTGTCGACGAGGGTTGCGTACCTTATACTCAGAATCACCAAACGGTATTCGCTGAAGGTCATACAGGTGTACGCACCAACCTCGGCACACCCCGATGAGGAGGTGGAGGAAATGTTTGAGGATATTTCTAGAGCCATGCACTCCTCCAAAACCTACTACACGGTGTTAATGGGAGACTTCAACGCAAAAATAGGCACAAGAGAGAACGGTGAGCTGAAAGTAGGGAATTTCGGAATAGGGCAACGGAACCCAAGGAGCCAGCAGCTGGCCGACTTCATGGAGAAAGAGGGACTCTTTATGATAAACTCTTTCTTCCAGAAGCGGCCCCACAGGAAGTGGACCTGGTCGAGCCCCGACGGTTCGACAAATCATGAGATGGACTGCATTATGACGACCAGACGACAACTGTTCAGTGATGTCTCAGTGATCGCGAGGGTGAAAACCGGCAGCGATCACCGAATGGTACGAGGCACATTGAACCTAAACGTGAAGTTGGAGAGGTCACGTCTAATGAAGTCAACGCTCCGTCCCCCTCGTACTCTAATCCAAAGTCCCGAAACCTTTCAGCTCGAGCTACAACACTGTTTTCAGTGCCTAGAAGATTGCAATGCAGTGGACGATATGAATGACAAGCTCGTGGAAACTGTCCATGCGGTCGGAGCTAAGTTTTGCAAGACCCGCCGCAGAAGAACACAAAAACTCTCCGATCACACTCTTAATCTCATGACTGTTACATGGGATATGAAGCTGCAGTCTTCAATAGATTTAACAGCATACAGACAACTGAACAGACAGATCTCCAAATGCATGCGGCGGGATTTACGCAACTTTAATACTACTCGTATTAAAGAAGCGATCTAGCGGAACCAGGGCTCCAAAGTCTTTGCTAGAGATCTGTCTGCCAGAAAGAGCCAACTGTCGAAGCTGAAGACCGAGTGTGGCAGCGTCGTTTCCGGGACAACTGAGATTTTGAGTGAGATTGAGAGCTTCTATGGTTCTACGTAAGTGTGAGTAACGATCCAAGAGCGAATCTTATCCGACACTATTCCGATGATATCCCGGACGTCAGAGCGAGATTAGAATGGCTCTCCAGCACCTTAAAAACTTTTCGTTTCTTCGTTTTCCTTTATTTTTCCTTTTTTTATTTAGTATTTCGTCCTCCATGATGGGACTACTCCGGAGGCGTGGAGCAGAAGTGCGGTGTGAGTGCAGACTTTATTAGATGACACCTCTCCGACTTAACGTTTGGGTTCAGTGTGCTTCTAACCATTCGGTCATCGCTACCAGTTTTCACCCTCGCTATCACTGACATGTCTAGTCGTCATAATGAAATCAATCTCATTTTTTGTCGAAACGTCGGGGGTCCTGGCCTGTGGGGCCACTTCTGGAAGAAATAATTCATCATAAAAAGTACCCTTTTATCCATGAAGTTGGCAAGCCTCTTGGGCTCCGTTGCTCTATTTCAAATTACCCTACCCTCAGCTCTCCGTTCTCTCTTGTGCCTAGTTTTGCGTTGAAGTCACACATTAACACCGTATAGTGGGTTTTGGAGGATTGCACGGATTTAGAGATATCGTCATACATTTTGTCCATCTCCTCATCGGGATGTACCGAGATTGGTGCGTAAACCTGTATGACCTTCAGCGAAAACCGTTTGGTGATTCTGAGTATAAGGTACGCAACCCTCGTCGACACACTCTCAATCTTTACAACGTTGTTAACGAGAGACTTGTGGACGATAAATCCGACACCTAATCCCACCAGGTGTGGGAGGTGTCCCGGTGATAGAACAAGATGCCGGAGGACATGGTAACCCTCGATTACCATGTCCTCCCCCTCTCTTCGGACCTCAGATAATCCTATAATATTCCAGCTCAACTTGTGTATATCTTCTTTCAGCTCCAGGATCTTCTCGTCAGTCCTCAGGGAGCGTGCGTTGTATGTTACTAGGTCGAGTCGTCTTAAGTGGCAACCGAACGTCCAACGAAGATTCTTAGCACCCCCTCCCCGCCGTTACCATGGTCGCCACCGTAGCCAGGAATAGGGACTGGGGATTGTCTTTTTGTAACTTTTGTCATGGGGGGGGGGGGATATATTGCCATAGTTGCCACGCTTGGCAAGCGAGTTAGCAACCGCAGTTTTTTTTCGGAAGGTGGCTGTAAAATGGCGTAATCCTTGGGCCGTCACGGCGTGGGATAAATTTCGCCGTCTGCCTACGTCCGGCATCATTCGACTCCTACGTTTTAAGTAACACCAGATCACCGTACTTATACTCGGGTGGCGGTCGTCGTTTCTGGTCTGCAGCCTCCTTTTTAACGGCCTGCAATTTCTCTTGGATATCCCTAGCTTCATCCAGGATCGCGACCATCTTCTTCAAGTATGTGTAATATTAGGTACAAAATTGTCATTCTCAACGATAGTTCTCATGTCCCTCGCAGAATCGGAAGGAGTGCGCAACTCTCTACCGAAAGTGAGGTATGCTGGTGAAAACCCTGTGCTACTGGTAACAGCAGAGTTCATAGCAAATCTAATAGTAGCTAGATGTAAGTTCCAGTTAGAGTGGTCGTGTAACACTGACATTCCACATTTAAAACAATAATATGGCAATATAGGTGTACTGATGCGCAATAGCAGAAAAGATAATTCGTTAAACTTCGATGATTTATTTAGAATTTACGGACATATTTTGTTTGTCTTTGTGCAATTTATGTTTATAAACCGCCTCCACGATACAGGAGAAAATCCTAGTGTGGCGGTAACGTTTTTTAAGAAAAAAAAGTACGTTCTTTTAAGCTCGAGGACATTGACATACTTCTCGTGGACAGCTGAGACTTAAAAACTTTATTTTTAAGCTCTCTAGGGTTGACCTCAAGGTGATACAAAGGTAAGCACTTGGTTTATGCCTAAAAGATGACAAACCTGATGCATCACGAATTGTACGCCATTGTCACTGATGAGCCGTCGAGGTATACCATATCGGAGGAACACCTCATTCACCAGAATCTGGGCACACTCCGCGCTGGTGGCATTCTCTAATGGAAACAATTCCACCCAGCGTGAACAAACATTCTCTACGACTAATACCCACATGTTCTTCCTCGGTGTCTCTACCAAATAAGTCTACGAAGGCTACTTCAAATAGCCTGGACACAGCATGGGTTCGAATAAGACCTGCTGGTTTTTAATTGTCAGCTTTGACAAGACACACAAACCTTTATATAGTTAGTAATGAACGTGCGCATTTCTGGCCAATAATACCTAGCGCGAACACGGTTTAAAGTGTGCTCCACGCCGCAATGACCAGCTGTACGCGCGTCTTGAAGTTCTGTCATCACTTGCCTGCGTTCGTGTTCGGGTACAATAATGCAGCATTCTTCTCCATCATCTGGCTCTAAGCTATACATGTAAATTATACCTTTGGAGAAAGTGTACCCACGATCGGACCATGGCCTCCTCCAAGAGGGTTCGTCCGACTCCATGTTTTCAATGATCTTGCGAACTCTGGATCCAACAGTTGATTGCTGCGGATATCACCACTGATCCGTTTAGGCAAGTTAACGACTGTCATACATAGTTCTCACTCACCTTGATTCTCCACACAAACTGGCCGCGAAAGCGTATCTGCAACCACGTTCGAGCGTCCCGGTGTGTATTGAATGTTGAGGTCAAACTCTTGTAATGTTAGGACCCACCTAGCCAGTCGACAACTGGGTGATCTCTGACTCATCAGCCATCGCAAATTTTGGTGGTCCGTCCTAACAGTTACCTTCGCAGTCTCTCTTGCAAAAATACTTACCTCTGTTCACTCTTAATTTCAACGTAGCAAGTCCGCCAGGTGTCTCTCGAAAGATCCCGGTGACAGCAGTATCAGATCGTCTAGATACACTAGTGCCACCTATTTCAGATTGGACCGGAATCGGTAAATCAACTTCTGAAAGGTTACTTCGGAATTCCGCAGTCCCTAAAGGTACTAAGTGGCGTCGTAAACGCCGTCTTATCTTGGTCCTCTGGGCAAACACTTACCCAATTGTAATATAAGGGAAGATCTAGAGTATTAATATATTGATTGGTTTTGGCTGCGTGTAAAATGTCCTCGATCCGTGGGAGCAGATATCGGTCAGGCTCGGTCACTGCGTTCAGCTTCCGGTAATCAATACAGAGCCTTATACTAACGTCCTTCTTACCCACCAATACCACTTTAGAAGCCCACGGCGACTCGCACTCTTCAATGATGTCATCTCGCAGCAGCTTGTCAAGCTCCATCTGCAAGGCCTCCTTCTTACCTTGTGACATCCTATACGGTGGACAAGCAATAGGTTCTTGTTGTGGACTCACCTTTATTCGTTTCGTGGTGAACTCCATCGTCAGTCCATTGTGCGCAAATTGCGGCGCACGACCTTCAATAAAAGCATTAAGCCTATTCTGTTGCTCCTGGGTTAACTAAGATCCTTCGTCTACGCGCAACATCAGCTCCGTAGATGCTGCGTGCTTTAAATCTGTTCCAGCAGCGTCAAGTGTGTATGTATAAACAAAATTATACACTGTCCGGTACTACATGTAAATGTCCAAGTGCACCGGGTGACGTTTATAACCATGCCAGCCTGAGTCAAGAAATCTATACCTAGAGGCGTTCTAGTGTCACTACCAGGCAACACTATTAATTTGTCAGTTACACTATGTCTTTCGATACGTATACTTACCTCAACTGTCAATAGGTCTCTCCACCCTTGTATACCGTCAGCTAGGTGTGTAAATCGTTTAACTTCATTCAAGTGTACTCCTGAGTCTACTAAAATTAAAAATATAAAAATTAATTAAAAATTTAATTAAAATTAAATAAAGGGCTTACAATACTATGCGTAGCGCCTGTACTCACTATCGCCACTCCACTACGGCCCATGATGGATATATTAACCATCGGATAAGATTCACGCATAGTTACCTTAGTTAACTTTATACATGGCGGACTTGTATTATTTGTACTACTGTTATTATTAATACTATCAACGTGAAAATAGGGTTCTACATCACAATTATTGAACGACTTCGATAAAGATTTCACACAAATATCACATTTCACCCTCACAACACCTTACTTTCCACACCCATAACAATGCTTACCCTTACGTGTGCTATCGCTATCCACATGCTTATAACTATTATTAACAGACTTCTCACGATTTCAACATTCATCACTAACGTGCCCAAACATCTTCAAATGACTATGTACATCGAGGTCTATTGTTTTTATTTCTACGCAGTGTAATCGCATTCGTGATATCAAAACTCGATTGCGTGAGATCGCAACTGGTACTAGTGGCTACCGTTGTTCGTGACATCGTATTTTTGCAATTATTACTATTATTGTTACCCTTACTTAACTAAAGGTTTTGTACATATTCTCCGCGATCCTCGCTTTATACATTAAATCATCTAAATTACGAACACTACAGCGGGAAACTCTATTTATAGTACGTCGGTGTAATCATCATTACAACCCTTCACAGGTCCACTGTTGAATATAGGCCTCCCCCCAAGGAATGCCACAAAGCACGGTCCTAAGCCACCTGCATCGATCGACTTCCTGCATGTCTTACAGGTCGTCACTCCATCTAGTGGGAGTCGCCCTACACTTCACCTACCGGTACGAGGCTGTCACTCGAGAATCTTTCTTCGCCATCGGTTGTCGGTATTGCCACTTCAGCATACTAATTCTTTGGGCTATGTCGGTTATTCTGGTTCTACTGCGGATATCCTCGTTTTTAAGTCTATCACGCAGAGAAACGCCGACCACAGTCCTCTCCATAGCTAGCTGAGCGACCTTGAGCGTCCTGATACGGCCAGCAGTGAAGGACCACGTTTCAGATCCATAAGTCATCACTGGCACCACGCACTGGCTGTACAATCTCGTTTTCAGGTTTTGAGGTATACTTGACGAAAAGATGTGTCGTAGTTTCCCGAAAGCTGCCCAGCTGAGATGAATCCGTCGATTGACCTCTCGTTCGAAGTTGGACTTACCTAGTGGAACTATTTGTCTAAGGTAAACATACTTGTTAACAACTTCGAGCTTAGAGCTCCCAACAACTACCGTCATAAGTGTGATATAGACATTAAACATTTTTCCATTTTCATCTTAAGACCTATCTGTTGGGAGACACTATTGAGGTCATTTAGCATAGTCCTTACGGCAGGATACCATAAGGACTATATCGTCGGCAAATCGAAGGTGAGTGATGTACTCGCCATTAATGTTAATACCGTATCCTTTCCAGTCCAGTAGCTTGAAAACGTCTTCTGATGCAACGGTGACGAGTTTCGGGGATATAATGTCACCCTGTCTCACACCTCTCTGCAGTTGGACAGGTTTCGTACTCTGATTCTGTACTCGGATAGCCTTTGTAGCCCTGCTGTACAAACACTTCAGCACTTGCATATACCAACAGTCAAATTGGCACCGCTGAAGGGATTGTAGCACCGCCCAAAATTCGACGGAATCAAAGGCTTTCTCATAATCCACATACGCAAGGCAAAGTGGCAGATTGTACTCTTCTGTCGGTGTAATAACCCGTAACAAATATCAACTTGCACTATTTCATCAAGCTTATACGGTAATTTTGCAATTAATGCTCGCACTTTACACAAAAACGACTCGGCATACTCTTTTTCGTGCTGCTCCATGGGAAGATCTGCCGTAGAATCTGATGTGCGGGCTGTGCGTAGGCGATCGATCGCGTCCGCCTCGCCATCGTACTACCGCTTCACCCTCCATCACCATCGGCAATCCACGGAGTGCGAGCTCGCCACTCACAGCTGCACATTCCATAAATGTCTCAACGGCATCCAGGAACGCTTCCAAGTTCTGGGACAGCCCGTTAAAGCGCGCCGTGTATTTCTTCAAATTGGCGTCGACACTCGCGACACAGGCAGCAGTAACACTCCCGCTGTTTGTATTATTTGTTTGAGAAGCACGACTGGGGTTGGGCCCTAGATTCACCGATGGACGTCATCAGAGAGTTGATAAGGCTTCTACTTCACTTTCCTTAACTTGAGCACGCGTGATTGTCGCGATCAGCGTGGATCAGCCATTTTAATAAGTAAACTCAATCTATTAAATTACAACAACTTTGTGTAATAAACAACTATACTTTGAGACAACAATTATCAACAATTTAATCATAGATTCTTCTAGAAATGGTGCGAAAGAGAGTCGCGGAGGATTTCTCGTGTGACATCCTTACTCATGCGACACTCGCGGCTCTCTCTCTTCTTCAATATTCTCACCTCACCCCGTTGCCCAGACGCTCGCGGGCGACGGGGAGAGGGGCTACCACGAATTACTTTACAGCGGTGTAGTCATGTCGAAACCTAACTAGGCATGATTAATTTATTTTTTTTGACTTATAAAAACCCGCGTTACATTAGTGCTTAACATAATATATTTATATTTTTTACATTTCATTTTTCGTCTAAGGAAGAACCTCTCCGGCTCGTAATTGTTTTAAGAATCTCGATGGGGTTTGATTTGAGAAAATCTCGACGATCTTGCAATATACGTCCTACACTTAATAAGTCGTACAATCTACACTTTTATTTTATTTATTAATTATATTATACGTCTAATATGACTAACATCACTGGATTGACCTAATGCGATAAAGGAATAGAATAGAATAGAATAGAATATTTTTATTCAATATACATTACATGTGTAATTCTTATTGAAAGTCATTTTTTACTTTACCACTGGTTCGAAAAAACCCTCTGTCCTGGGAAGAACCAGCAAGAAACCCAGCGGGACATTTTTTTTTTTTAATAAATTTTACAATATAAATGATTACGAACTATTTACAAAATTTATTTTAGAAACTGCTTGGAAGCGATCACCTCATTCCCAGGGGTTATTATCAACCATGTATTCATTTATACTATAATAACCCTTTTTATACAGTTTCAGCTTGATGAAACATTTAAACTTGGTAATAGAGAGAACCTGTACACTTTCCGGGACCTTGTTGTAATAGCGTATACATTGCCCCAAGAATGAATTACTGACTCTGTGGAGTCGAGAAACTGGTATCACTAGCTTGTGTTTGTTCCTAGTGTTTACAGAATGTATATCACTTCTTTTACTAAAACTATCTTTGTTTTTGTGAACATACATTAAATTTTCGTAAATATACTGAGAGGCCAAAGTTAATATATTAATTTCTTTAAATTTATCTCTAAGGGACTCTCTCGGTTTTAGATTGTAAATAGCTCTAATGGCCCTCTTCTGTAAAACAAAAATAGTTTCTGAATCAGCCGCATTTCCCCATAGCAAAATCCCATAAGACATTATGCTATGAAAATAACTAAAATAAACTAATCTAGCTGTCTCGACACTAGTGAGACCTCTAATCTTTTTTACAGCATAGGCTGCAGAACTTAGTCTGCTTGCTAATTTGGATATATGGGGGCCCCACTGTAGCTTTGCGTCAAGAGTGATGCCAAGAAAAACAGTGGATACAACAGGGCTCAATTCCTCCCCATTTAAAAACACATTGGTATTAAGATTTTTAACATTCGTTGTTGTAAATTTAACACAATTAGTTTTATTTCCGTTCAAATGCAGATTATTAACGTTAAACCAATGCACTAATTTTGATATGAAAATGAAAAAAAAAAATGAAAAATGTTTTATTGGCAATAAGAAAAATAATACAATGGGTAATATCTGTTGGTTTCCTCACTAGGCAAGCCTGTATCGAGGAAACCTGAGACCATAGTTCATTAAGCGCTATTTTATACACCTCATCAGACAGATTGTTTTACACAAAACAACAATAACAGAATTGCTTATTGCTTTAAATATTTGAACATAAAAAGAAAGAAAACTATAAAAACAAAGGTAAGCTATATAAAACTGAAATGTATTAACTATGTGCATTTAAAAAAAAAATTAAATAAAAAATTAGAACAATAACAAAATGTATCTAATAATTTTACAAATACCATCAATTAGCAAAAGCCAGTTTTTAACAATTCTTCTGTTTCCTCATATGATAGGGTGACCAACCATTTCAATAAAATTAATTTGGCAGATATGTAGTTTTTATTACTAATATTACAATGTTTTACGACCTTATTATAAATTTGTCTTTTGATAAAGTCGCCAAAACGTTGTGCAAATTTAGTATTGACAGATGGTATAGATAGTTTGTATACCCTGCGATTAGTCAGAAGTTTGTGATCATGGGAAGATAATACACCTTTATGTACTGCTAAGGACGTATTTAGTACAAAAAGTTGGCGTACAGTGAGTACTTCGGCATCTTTGTATACGCTTACAGTAGGGTATCTGTATGGTTTTCCTAACATTGCCTTTAAAACTGCCCGCTGTGCTCTCTCGATCTGTATTAAATATATTTTGGACGCACTACCCCAACATGTGATGCAGTAAGTTATCAGCGATTGACAAAGAGCA
The DNA here is from genome assembly GCA_963668995.1 of Parnassius mnemosyne. Classification (NCBI taxonomy): domain Eukaryota; kingdom Metazoa; phylum Arthropoda; class Insecta; order Lepidoptera; family Papilionidae; genus Parnassius; species Parnassius mnemosyne. The sequence continues at coordinate 40,398,275 of CAVLGL010000115.1, read as the reverse complement.
TAATATACTGATTTCAGTATTATCTTATTTGCTATATAATGTAGCTTTCTCATTATATAGATAATCCTTCTGATTCGGTTTGAAAGAACTTCGATGTGCGATTTAAAACCCAGATTTTCATCAACAAGCACACCAAGATATTTTAAAACCTTAACCCGCATAAGTGACTCACACGAACAGCGCGGATTCATGTCGCACGACTCTTCATGAATTTTTATGTTCAAATCAAATTTCGGGCAAGAGGCAGTTGTTTTATGAAAACATACGTACATTGTCTTTTTTGAGTTCAATGTTAGTAGATTATTTCGTAACCACTGGGAAATTTGTAACATACCTCGCTCAGCAATAGAACTAACAGATTTCCATGAGGACCCGCGAAAAATGACCGCGGTGTCATCGGCGTAGCATAAAATATCGGCATTTTCAAGAATTATATCATGAATGTCATTTATATATAAGATGAATAATGTAGGTGCCAAGATGCTACCCTGTGGGACTCCAAAACTGACATGTTGTAAGCTACTAATAAATTGACCAATTTTTACACACTGTTTTCGATCTGTTAAATAACTTTTAAACCAATCCAAGGCCACCCCTCGAATACCTATCTTTTCTAGTTTTTTTAAAAGAATAGAAACAGATACAGTATCGAACGCCTTGGATAGATCCAAAAATATCCCAATACAGGATTTTTTGCTATCAAGATGCGCAGATAGAGTGGTCGTTAGTAGGTTTACAGCGTCTTCCGTGTTTTTACCCTTACGAAAACCAAATTGTTTTGGGGAGATATAGCTGTGTTTCTCAAGATAATCAACAAGGCGTTTATTTACTAGTTTCTCAAGTAATTTTGAAAATACAACTAAAAGCGAGATGGGTCTATAATTGTTGACAGAATTTTTAGGTCCCTTTTTATAAATCGGACAAACCGAAGCGGTTTTCCAACTATCTGGGAAAATACCGCATGAGAGACTGAGGTTAAAAATATACGCAAGTGGAGTCATAATTTCGTGTTTAATAAATTTTACAAGCGCGTTACTAACTCCGTCTATGCCCGGTGCCTTATTGTCTTGCAACTCTGAGATAAGTTTTCCAATTTCTACATGATTTGTGGGATACATGAAAAACGAATTCATTGGTGAATTTGGAATTCGAACGGACCTCGCCAAATCAGCCTCATTTTGCTTCATACTAGAGAGAATATTTTCTGCCAGCTTTTTACCAGCTGCAGAAAAATAATTATTTGTGAAATCGATTGATTCTTGCACATTTAGACCATCTAATCTTAACAATTCCTTAGGTTCATTTTTGGAATGTTGAAGATGACAGATATTTTTGATTGACTCCCACATCTTTTTCGGGTTATTTTTATTTTTTGTAAGTATTTTATTTTCATATTCAGATTTTACCTTTCGTAATAAATCTATGAAGAAATTTTGGTAACGAGTGTATATTTTTTTAAGGTTTTTATTTTCCGGATCGTTACGAGATTGAAGATGCAAACGATCACGGACGCGCATACAACGAATTAAACCAGGTGTTATCCAAGGTTTTATGTTAAACTTAGCTCTACTAATTTTAACTACTTTGGTGTGCTTGTTTACGACATCTGTGATGTATTTTGTAAATATTTCATTAGCTATATTAACGTGGGGTATGTTGCTTAAAATGGACCAATCGATGCTTTTAAGGTTTTCTTTTATCGCATTAAAATCTCTCTTAATTATAAAGCGATTGGGTCTTTGAGGCTTAGGTTTTTTAGAGTTCAAACCAAGCATAACTGGGAAATGGTCTGTAATGTCACATTGGCACACAATGCTATGTAGTGCTTGGCACCTGTCCATGTTTCTAACATAGATGTGATCAAGGCAAGCGGACTCCCTAGTTGGGTGTACTATAGCTGGAAGGAATCCATGTTCGGCCATAAAGCACTGGTACTCTAAGCTTTGTGGAGTACTAATAGTTTCCATTATATTTATGTTTATGTCGCCGGCAAGGATGTAGGGGAGACCATCTATTTTATTAATGTGTATTTCAAGAGATGCTAGAAATTTTTCCAGATTTTTAAAAGATGGTGAACGATATATTCCAAGAATATGTAACTTTTCAGGTATTTGAACAAATAGGCAATCGGCTTCATCGAGACGTAGTTCTGAAACCGTGGCATTCCATATGTCTCTCAGGTATATGACAACTCCGCTGTTTTGATTTAAGTACCTATGTGTTTTAAAAGCATTATATCCAGGTATTTGCGGTATAACTATACTATCAAAGAGCCAACATTCGGTCAAAATTATAATATCCACGAATATTTCCAAACGTTGGAGGGCTACTATTAAAGAGTCAAAGTTTTTTCTTATGCTTCTAATATTAAGACAAAATAGCTTAAATGTAAATTCCGGAGTAATGATATGTTTACAATCACATATATCTTTTACAGTTTCACACTTAACCTGCATTAAGTCTAATTCCAGGCCTAAATTCTCAGTCACAATCATTTTCGTAGTCGAATTTTATCCGGTAACCAGAATGAGTTGGTTAATTTGAGACAAGACATTTTTGGACGGAATGAACCACGTTTCTTTACATCGGGGAACAAACTGGACTGGCAAAAAGTGAAATTTAAAATGGTTTTAAAATAACAAAAGGGCTTACAGTTATACATACATACGTCTTTAGCATCAGTAAAGTCATGTAAGGTAGCTTGCATTAAGTAAACTTTATCAATAATTGGTCTTTCATAATTTTGTACATCATTATGTATCCTAGGCTGTAGAAGATGGTGGAAGCAGACGATCGAGGTCCTTGTGCGATTGTATGAGCTGAGCAGATTTACCTTCACGTTGCCTGACATAAATAAAGCCTTGATTACACCAGCAGAATGTGTATCCATGTTGCTTGGACCTGTGTCTAGTGTCACGAAATAACACTCTGTTTTCTTTGGTAAGTCTTTCATTAAAATAAACTTTCCGGGTTTGGCCTGATACCTCCAGGTCGGAACTGTTTATGTTTCTTCTTAATTTTGCAGCTTTGAGGATTTGATCTCGTTTAGATCGACGCAGAAATTTAACGACCACTGGCCTTGGCATACTGCCGCTATCCTCTGGTAAAGCAACGGTTTTTGGTGGTCGGCGTGGGCCCACACGAGTTACCCAATCTAAATCCTTATCTTCTAAGTCAACTCCCAGTTTCACTGCTGCTACGAGTATGGTGTGATTCAGATTTTCACCCAAGATTTCAGGAATGCCTACAATTTCTACTTCATTTCTCATATTTAGTTGGGCTTGTAATTTTAGTTCATTTTGCAGTTGTGACACCGTAACCTGCAAGTTTTGGACGTCTTCATCACGTTTTTCTAAATATTTTATTCTCTCATTGGTGGTTGCGAGAATACCCATAATATCATCCATTCGCTCGTTTGTATGAGAAATTGATTGGGTAAGATCATTTAATTTTGTTTTCACAGAGCATAATTCACTGGTAAGGAGGCGCAGCTGTTCAGTAAGCTGAGTCATTTCAGACCCTACAGAATCCGGCTTTTTACGTGTGGTAACATTTTCAGAACCACCTCGAACAGGAGTGAGACTGTTATCCCCACCTTTTTTTTTCGCGGCACAGCATTCTGGACATTTCCAAATCTTCCGCTCAGGAGTGAGCAATGTAACATTTATACATACTGAGCAAAAGGTTTTTTCACATGCAGTAGACGTACATTTAGTAGTACCGGCACCGTCTCTAATAGGCTTCAAACAACCTGCACACTTCATTACGCTGCTTTATTTATTAACAGACCCGGAAATATATACAAATTTGTGGTGTTAGTAGCGCGTTTGTCAGCACTAGTATGATAAAGATAATGCACACGACTTTCACGGTTAAGTGTAGCGCGTAACCGTGAGGATGCTACGTACCGAGTCGTTTACTTTTTACCCTCGCTCTTAATACTGTTGATATCTGTTGCGAAACTGTGCAAATTTTACTTTAACTTCAAAATAAATCACAACAAAATCTTAAAGAAATACGTTCTCAGACTATATTATATGTAAATCACAAAATATTTCTAAAAAGAAACACTTAAATTAGGTATTCGTAAATTGAATTCAGAGCGCACAAACACACAGTTAACTGCCTGAGAGAAGCGGAACGAATGATATAGCATTATTCACTTCGTCACATTTAAATGATTGACGTTTAAGTTTAAAAATCAAGGAAGTATCATCAGCAAATAATACTATATCATGACTATCCCCTACAAGGTGAGGTAAGTCATTAATATATACCAGAAACAGGAATGGGCCGAGAATCGAGCCCTGAGGAACACCCATTAGTACAGGTGACCCGGAAGAACTTTTACCATTGATAATAACCTTCTGTTTTCTATTACTTAAATATGAAATAATAAGTTTAAGCGCTGTGTTCTTGACACCATAGTACTGTAGCTTCCTGATTAATATATCATGGTGAACACAGTCGAAGGCCTTGGAAAGGTCACAAAATATACCCAAAGCATCCTCTGAATTCTCCCATGCACAAAAAATATGTTTAATAAGCTCAACTCCAGCGTCAGTTGTCGAGCGACCCCTTGTAAAACCGAATTGATTTTTATGTAGCAATTTATTAATATTGAAGAAACTTAACATCTGATCTAAAATAATTTTTTCAAAAATTTTACTTAATGTTGGTAGTACAGAAATTGGTCTAAAATTGGCGGGGTCTAATGTACTACCAGATTTAAATATAGGTATGACTTTACTATGTTTCATTAAATCAGGAAACACACCAGCTTCGACGCTTATATTAAATATAGTGGCTAGATAAGGTGCTAATGTATCTATTATAGATAAAATAACTTTAACGGAAATCCCCCATAAGTCTGCCGTTTTCTTAACATCAATAGCTTTAAAATATTTAACGATATCTTTTGGCAGTACCCTATGGAATTTAAAAGTATTTGAACAAGCCTTTACATTTTGTTTGAGCAATGATTCGGCGACAGTAGGAGAAGAATTTAATGATTTTGTTGTCAAAAAAGGAACATCAGTAAAATGTTTCTCAAAAGCCATAGCAACTTCTTGATCAGATCGCGTTAAATTATTGTTAATATTTAATTGAAAATCCGAGTTGCGCGGTTTGACCTTGCCCGTTTCACTATTTATTATTCTCCAGGTCATTTTAATTTTGTCGGATGCAGTTTTAATTTTGTTGCTTAAATGTAAAGCCTTAGCAGTGGAACACACTTTTTTAAATATTTTAGAATATGTTTTTACATAATCTCTAAATATAACACTACTATTATATGATCTTTCATCATAAAGCTCGTATAACCTTCGCCTACTTTTATAAATTCCTACTGTCGCCCATTCATTAAATGATTTGCGACTGTTAAGAGAGAAAGTTTTAGAAGTAAATATTCTACTAAATTCACAACGTATGATTTCAAATAATGTAGCATACAAATAATTAGCACTATTTTTAAACGAAAGTGATGGAAGTCTTTTTATTATATTACTTCTAAACCTCTCCAAGCGATGTTCATTTATTGGAACAAACACAACTTTCTTATTTTTCTGTTTTTTGTGTATGTAAGGTAGTGATACTAACTGTCCACAGTGATCTGAACTTAAATTTTGAATAATTGATTTATGCAAGGGCTTAACATCTGTAAAAATGTTATCTATACAGGTCGCACTAGGCCCAGCAATACGTGTTGGTTCTAAGAATAAATTTACAAGATTATACGATTTAAACAATGAGCGAAACTTAATACTAATGGAAGAAGTTTCAAGGAGATTGATATTAAAGTCTCCACACATTACAACAGACTTGTTCTGTTTACTAAGTTTGAGTAAAACTTCTTCCACAATCCTTTCAAAATGGTCATAAGTAGCACATGGGGGTCTGTAAACACTTACAACAATGAGGTGCTCGAGCTCGACACAAGCCATTTCTACAGTTCGTTCAACAGAGAGGCTCACAATATCCTTACGTTCTTTATATAATAATGATTTATCTGCTAATATTAAGGAGCCACCACGTAAACTTTTTTCTCTATTGAAGGAACTGACCACCTGGTGATTTCTGAAATTAAACATGAAATTATAATCTTTTAGCCAATGTTCAGTAATACAAAGGATGTGTATATTGTTACTATTTAAAAACAATCCAACTTCCAATTCTTTGCCCAACATGCCTTGTATATTTTGATGCACCAGGTGTAAACAATTATTATTACTTATTTGTGGGCTGTATTCAAAATCAATTAAACTCTTATTATTGCTAGAGATTGCCTCTATTGTCACATTCACTAATTTAAATTAGTTGGAACTGATTCCAAATTAAATGTCAAATGATTATGCTCAATAAAAGCAGTCTTGGTAGCCAAAAACTTGGCTGAGTTAAAAAGTAAATAATAAGATAGCACATTTGCTATCAGTCTTAAATTATATTTGGATAGGTAATACCTATCTTTTGTCCAAAACTTTTTTATTAAATTATTTATGTCAATTACATGAAATTTATGATTATTATCATTAGAATTATATGTCAAATTTAAATTATTATTACATATTAAATTATGCATTTGTATATTTAAATTATGTCTTAAATTGTTTTCTTGTGGCAATCCCTGTATATAAGGCAGTGTGAACAAGACAATTTTGTGTACATTTAAGTTATTAAGTTGTTCAATATATTTTAATAACTGTTTGTTGTTGACACTGCCTCTTCTACCAACAAAAATTATTATTGTACTATTTGGGCTAAATTTAGTAACAATAATTTTATTTAGGATGTCACTAAAAGATGCTCCAGGCATGCAGCAATTTGTAACTTTTTGTCCCTTTAAAGAGTTATTTAAAGTTACGCCTAGATTTTTTCCCATGTCATCGCTATAAACAATTATATTATTTTTAGTAGTATTTGAGTTATTTATTATTTTAATATCCTCTGCTATGGCACTGTCATAGAGTTTTGGTGGTGGTGTAATATTATCAGCACACACTGACTTTGAAGAATCTGGCATTGAGCGCTGACACTCACATTGATATTTAACTAAGGAGTCAAACCGCTCCTCATTATATTTACAAGTCTTTACCAGATTATCCATAGCCAATATGTGTTCTTTTATTTCATTTTGGGCTGATTTATATTTATTGGACACAGTTTGAAGGGAGTTCATAAGTGATAATATTTCTGATTTAAGGCACTCTACTTCAGTCTCATAACATTTTTTTATGTTATCCACCTCAATTGAATACAACTTAAGTTCATATAACAATGCTTGCTTTTCTTTACATACATTAACATAATTTTTGGTATTAATCTTATTTCTTATTAATTTTTGTACTTTCCTTATGTATTTATTAACTTTTATATACTTCTTCAATTTGGTTTTACTGCAATTAATCCTTACTGTGTTTCCTGAAGTGGAAGAGTCGTCACCAGTCAAGTCTATTGTTGCAGATTGCTGTAACATTCTTGAAGTATCACATTGCACAAGCTCAGAGAACAGGCTTTGAGTCTGGGAGGCTTTAGGAATTAACCATTGGTGATAACGTTACGTAAACCGATGAAATAAAAGATCAAAGTAGCATAAATCTAAACGCGGTAGAGCCACGCGGTAGAGCCACGCTGTATCTTTATTATGGTTTATTAATATTGGCAGCTTTATTTAGTTGGTAGTATGGTAGATTTTATATATTTCATTTTTTTCAACTCAATTGTATAATTAATGAACACCTCCTTTATAAGACTAATAAGGTTGTCTGAAAGAAGCTAGCTTCTAGAGTGATTAGACAGCCTAATGTATCTTTTTTATTTAAATGTGTGTATTTATAACTGGTTAGCCCGTCGTTTTTGCCACTTATTGATAATAAAATATATTCTCAAATCTTGATTGCTTATAGAAAACAACATAGTAGGTAAATTGTGTGTGAAGTGTCTGTTTGTAATGTAAAAATTACAGTTTTTTTACTAAATACATATGAAAGTAAATACGGTACTTATAACTAAAATACAATTTTTAAAATTTTTGTCTGTCTGTCTGTTTGTTCCGGGTAATCTCCGAAACGGCTGGACCGATTTTGACGGGACTTTCACTGGCAGATATCTCATTTCATAAGGAGTAACTTAGGCTACTTTTATTTTAGAAACATAATTAGGGTTCCGCACAAAAACATAAAACCCTAACACGCGAACGAAGTCGCGGGAAACAGCTAGTTAGGTTATATATTTTTTAAACTCTTACACCATATTGTTAATATTTATATAAGTTGTACATTAAAAAAAATACAACGAGTTAAATTCGTCCAGACTCCCAAATTTAACGAAAAACATGCTGTCATATTGGTATTTAAACTATATATATAACTATAACTTATATTTTTGTAATGAACATTTAATTAATTTGTGACTATCTGAAATGTCTTAATGTTAAGCTACTACATCGTGCTTTTCGTGTCTTTAATAACGTGTTTTTTTATAGATTTACTACTATATAAACTTATGTTCCATATTTTTGCTTTTACGTTACTACTTTGTATGTTACCAAAATGTTCCCTTAAAAAGCATTGAAAACAGTTTGGTAATGTTTTAATGTTTTGTGATTGTACTGGCAACACTAAGTATTCAGGCAACACAATTTTAAAAAAGCCGCCACCTTGTCGTGTATGAAGTCCATCAAATTGCGCGCGTGTGTTTCGGCATTGAATTTTAATTGTGAATTTTGGCGATTTCAAAGGTAAATATCAGTTTTTATTGTTTAAATCTTATATAGTATTATGCATAAGTAACTAATAAGTGCATGGTAATGTGTCTATGTTTAAAATTCACCTTGATGTCGAGTTATGTCTATTTAGAAGCTTCAAAAATCGCGCTTTAGCGTTACTTCTATGTTGCTTTGATATCACTGGTAAGGTTGATTGATGATTGTATGTTTCGTAATTTTTACTATTGTAAGGTTTGTGCATTTTGTAATTTATTAAATATACTTTTTTTGTAAAATATATCTACATTTCTTTTGTTTTGATCCTGTAGAGTAATGTAAAATCCGCTCAGAATTTTTTTTATTTGATGTACAGAGGGAATTTTTATAATTGGTTTTCATCCAGTTACTAATTACCTACTTATGCTTTTATTTATTGGTATAGATTGTTTTACAAAATTCAAAAAACACATAACACAACAGTAGTTTAGTTGCTTTAATTAACTTGTGTCATTTAAGGAGTTTGGACATTCGTGGAAACTGAAAAAGAAAGGTTTTTAAATCATATTTTTTGTGCCACTTAGTGGAAAATAAAATAAACTCAAATAAAGTAAAAAATTACTCCAAAAAGAATAAAGTTTAATCTATTATAAAAAACAGTTAAGAATATCGGTGCCAATTTTTTCTAAAAATTAAACCAAATCTAAGAGTTTTCTTAAGTCTGTTTTTACTTTTTTTAATGTTTACTTCGATATCCCCGCGAACGGTCTTTTCTTTGCTTCAAACTTTTTTTTTGTCGCTTAGTGTTAAAAGAAATACACATACCTACGAAAAAATGTGTTGTGATGTATGAAAAAATGCGAGGCGGGTAGTGTGACCCTTACCCAATGTATTAAGCATGACTGTATGAATTAATTGGAGCCCTTAAACCATACTGTCCTTACACTTTTCTGATTAACAATAAAACATAAACATTGTCACAGATGCCGCCGATTACTGCAGCTGAAAAATAGAAAAAATATCGCAATAATTTGAAAAAAGAAAATCCCCAAAAGTATGAAGAAATACAAAAGAAGGCCAAAGAAAGATCTGCATGTTACTATGACAAAAAAAGTACCTATACTGAAGAGCACAAACAAGAATTACGACATAAATGGAATGAAGATCGGAAAAAAGCACGTGAAAAATATAAATTAAAAACAAGATTAAGATCCTCTCTGGGATTTAAGAGTAATTTCAAAAACTACCTTTAGCAGAAGACCAGAACCACTGCATTGCAAAAGAAAATTGAAAGTTTTTTTAACACAGATGATGTTAGCCGCACTACTGCAGGCAAAAAGGAATATAGAGCCTTCAAAAAAGTTACACGCCAAAAGAGATATTTGCTAGACAAACTAATCGTACTACATAGAAAGTTTATCGCAGAAGAGGCCCAAATAAGTTGCAGTACTTTCAAAAAGTACCGCCCGTTTTATGTACTTTCTTCAAAAATCAAGGATTGTGAGAGTTGCGCGTGCAAAACACATTCTAATATACCAGTTGTTAAATTCCTAGTTGATGAACTGGAATCCCTTAACATACTTAAAACTGACAATCTGAATGAGGTGACAACAGATTTAGTACTCAAAAGATTGCATGTACAATAATTGTAATGTGTGTTCAGAAATTAAATTATAAATTGATAACGAAGAACTGTCGGCTAAAGCAAGCTGGTTTACTTGGGTTTAAAAACACCACGAATATGAAAAGAAAGGAGAAAGGAAGAACATTCTAAAGATAATAAAAATTAAGAAAGAGAGATTTAGTGCGGAAATGAAACAAATTTCTCTGAAAATTTCACCTGCAAATACCACAAAGAAAAACAGGCAATGCATTTCATAAAAGAACAGATTACCCTTCATACGGGAGCTATTTACATTAAAGGAGAGAAGAAACCTATTTCTTTCTATTCTATATCCGCCGATAACCAACGACCCAGTATAGATAGAAAAAAAACTTTTACTTATTCAATGAAAAAGTTTATGAATATGGGTTTAGCTATTGTACTTGGTCGTTTTTTGAGGCCGCACATGGAATAGGTGCCCCTGGTGGTATCGGAGTGGCCATCAAACGAACTCTAGATGCCAAAATCGCTCAGGGGAAAGACATCCCAAATGCAGAAACATCATTAGATATTTTGAACTCGGAGGACACAAGTATCAAATTATTTTCTATTTCTTCTCTTAACATCAAGCCTTTATACACAAAACTTAGTCCTTTGCCGCAAACAATGAAAATTCATCAGCTGATAACAATGAAAAAGCTGAAACTCAAATACAGAGATCTCAGCTGTTTCTGTGGGGATCCTAGAGGCAACTGTGAATGTCACTCACCTGTATCTCATACCTTTTTACCCATTATTTATACAAACGAAAAACAGCCGAAAAAACAAGAAAAATGTGAAAAGAAAAAGGAAGCTGAAAATTCAAAGAATAGCAATAAAACTAGGCGAAGGCGTAACAGTTTATCAATCGAAGGAGACGAATATTATGATAGTATTGAGTATGCGGAAAGCGATGCCTCAGTGTATTTTCCTGATGATTCAATAAGTTCAGATTTTAACGACGATGAAAATAATATAATTACAGAACTTGACGAAAAAACAGGTGTTCTGAGGCCAAAAATTGATCCAAACACGAAAGTCACTCTGCTATCTACAATAATTTTAAAGATACCTAATGTTGAAAATAATACTAAACATGAAAGGAAAATTATAATTATTTATAATAATATATAATAATTTGTAAAAATGAAGTTTTAATCCATTTCGCGAAACTACGAAACATGTTACTGGGAAAGATGATGTGAAAATTTTGTCACAAATCAGAAAAAAACGTAAAATACTGCGAGTTATGATTTAAGAGAGAGCTATTTATTTGGAAAAGAAGACCCGATAAAGGAAATAAGAAGTAATGACAGTAACAAAATTACGACTGATAAAAGAAATATAGACCAGAACAGGGAAAACAAAAACGATACCAAAAAGACTTTGAAAGAGAAGTTTCTAATAGAAGAAAAACACAAAATTGAGATTGAATGTACTAAGAAAGATGAAACCAAGGAAATTCTTAAAGTTACCGGAGAAGAAGAGACAAAAGAAGCTGATGAAAATAAAGAAAATTATACAATTTAGACTGAATATCAGAAACAACTTGAAAGCATGAGAGCACAAAATAATACTGGTGAAGTTTTACAAGACACAGATTTAAATAAAATAAACAAATCTGAGAATTTAAAAGAAGATGAAAGTGACAAGGAATCGAATTCAAATGAAGAAAGAAAAAAAAAACAATTGAGAGTGAAGAAAATACACAGAACTTTATTTTAAACTTAAATGATAGTATAATAGTTCGATATTTCTAAAGAAAAACGTGGAAATATTAAATAGGATTAGTTGAGAATATAAAATTTAAAAACGGAGAAAATTATTATAACTATATAATTTTTGAAAACCGTCAAGGATTTATCTGATTCCGTGAAGTTTGTAGTCCAAAGAAAATTAGATATTGATATGGTGACCAATATTCGCATATTCGTATAATATCGTCAAAGAGGTAAATTTTATTCAACGGTAGGACCCCTCTAAAGAATATTACCTAAGTATCGATATTGATTTGTTTTATTTAAATTGTTGAATATTTATTTATAAGGTGTGAGAAAGGTTTTGTATTGCAATGACCTATGTATATGTATGCACAGACGCCAGCACATCAGCCCACTCCAATCTGTCAAATTTCTCTAATAGATTTTCAACTTTATTACAAACGTAGAAGGTTCGTGTTCGATTGAGAAAATTTGACAGATTGGGGTAGTTTGATGTGCTGGCGTCTGTACCTAGGTTACAGAGAATTATGTAGCTTTTTTTATTTTTTTACATGTTATTTCATTTTGCTACGAGATTTGTTACTCTTGCCATAACTACCTACTCGTATTTTAACTACAGTTTCTAAGAAAAATTTCATGTTAATTTTATAAGAAAAATATATACCAATATTAGTTAGTTTCCTAAAAATGTACCTACTATTTTATTTAAGAAGATAACCCGTGTGATAATTGTAAAAACTTTTTGAGAAAGATTATATTGTTGAAATAATGAAAGCAATGAAAAGTATGAAAGCAGGTAAGGCAGCCGGTTATGATAGAGTATCTCTCGAAATGCTAAGGGCTGGAGAAGGAGTGGTGGCAGACCTGCTGTACACCTTGTTTAATTTATGTTGGGAACTTAAGCGGGTACCGGGAGACTGGTGCAAAGCCGTGATAGTCCCAATATATAAGGGAAAAGGGTCACAGCAGGACTGTAAAAACTACCGTGGTATCAGCCTTGTTAGCATTGTGGGAAAACTGTATGCTAAGGTACTAATTGAAAGAGTTATGAAAGAAACTGACGGAAAAATTTGGGATGTGCAAGCGGGATTTAGAAAGGGAATGGGATGTACGGATCAGGTCTTTTCCATGCGCATGATCGCCGAGAAGTTTTTGGCCAAAAACCAAAAAGTTTTTTGTGCGTTCATGGACTTGGAGAAGGCTTATGACGGAGTGGACAGGGATGTGTTATGGCAAATACTGAACTCATTTGGGTTGAGCGCTGGTCTGATACAGGCATTGAAGTCTCTATATAGGGACTCTAGTGCTTGTGTCAGGATCAACGGGGCCTACTCGGACTGGTTTGACATCCATAAAGGTGTCAGACAGGGCTGTGTGGCTTCCCCGTGGTTGTTCAACCTATTTATGGACAGTTGTTTGGAAGATTTGAAAGTAGAAGAATGCGGGTTACGAATGGGTGAGTTAACCGTCAAATGCCTTTTGTACGCCGATGATCAAGTCATACTTGCATCGTCGGCAGCCGAGTTGCAAATGATGGTTACATTAATGAACAGGACATTAAAAGAAAAGGGAATGAAAGTGAACGCAAGTAAGACGAAAGTTATGGTTTTTGAAAGAGAAGAAAAAACGATATATGAAATAAGAATAGAAGGGGAGTTGGTAGAGCAAGTAGATGAGTTTGTATATTTGGGATGTGTGTTTAGCAGGGATGGTAGATATGATAAGGATATAGAACGACGAGTGAATGCAGGAAATAGAGTGAAAGGGGCTCTACACTCTATTGTGAAAAGTCAGAATGTGTCCAAAAAGGCACGTATGGCAATTCACAATGCTGTGTTAGTACCTACTTTAATGTATGGTAGTGAAAGTTGGGTGTGGCAGAAGAAGCATGAGAGTAGAATAAATGCTGTAGAAATGCGGTCATTAAGGAGTATGTTAGGGATGAAGCTGAATGACAGAGTGAGAAATTGTTTAATAAGAGAAGAGTGTGGTTTGCAAGATGATGTTGTGACCAGGATTAAGAAAGGAATGCTTCGGTGGTTTGGCCATGTAGAAAGAATGAATGAGGAAAGAGTGACAAAGCAAATTTATGTTGCAGAGGTGAACGGCATAGTCGGGAAGGGTCGCCCTAGGCGAAAGTTTATTGACCAAATTGGCGATATATTAAAAATGGGCCAAATCAAGAGTACCTTTAACCGACGAGCGTGTATGCGTAGGTATATGGATGTGGAGGAAGCGAGAGAGGTGTGTCAGGATCGTGCCAAATGGAAGTCCATAATCTCTGCCTACCCCTCTGGGTGACAGGCGTGAGTGTTTATGTATGTATATTGTTCTAATTTTGTGATTTCACGAAACAATATTGATCTCATTGTGTAGCTTATTTTATAGGTTTAAATCATATTATAATGAATGTTATTTAGTTTTTTTTGGTTTTTGCTAGAAGAGTTTTTGAGAAACTCTATCCATGACATTAAGTATTTTTGTTACTTCACTTATATCGTCGTATTATTTTCCTGATATTTGGTAAACTTGGCCAGATTTCATGGTTGTGTAATAATTCTAATCTGTTGTTAGTTTTAAACATTTTTCATGAGACTGTAAAATGTCCTCGTGTATTTAACTTATTTTTTTCTATCACTGAGCTTCTCACAGTTGGCGAACTGTACATCAACGTGCAAGTTAGAAAGACATTTTTTCCCACTCAAATATTTTACCCTCATATCCACACTTTATAGTATTTTTGAAAAGTTTAAAAATATTTCATTATTTTAATTCAAAAGTAATTGTATCAATATTCAAGTTACAAAAATCATTTAACATTTTCAAACCATAATAATCGCCACGTAACATAAAAAGTGTCGTATAAAGTGTAATATCTTACTTCACTCACCCTCTGATGGTTTGCAATTTTCAAAAACCTATCTTACTTAGTTATAAAAGGATTACCTACGTCATAAAAGTCACAATTTTATAACGATAGTCACAATTTCATGCTTCTACGTCCGACACAGAGCTGTGTGCATATCGTTTTAGATTCGAGTAGATTTTGAAAAAAATACTTAAATTTTTCTCCATACAACTTTGAATACTTCATGGCCTCACGTAAGGGGTTGATTTGAATAATCTCAAAATACGTTTATATTTATTTTATTTACAGTGTATTACCCATTGATTTATATGTTAATCGACCGGTAAAATAAAATTTTTGTTACAAATTTTAAAACCCCATTTCATCCCCTTAGGGGTTGAATTTTCAAAAATCCTTTCTTAGTGGATGCCTACGTCATAAAAGGCATTTACTGTCCAAACAGATTTCTACGTCTAGACACACACACACACACACATTTTACACTTAAATACATTTAAATTGCTTTTTTGCACTCATGAAGTTTGATAAGTGCATACAAGCTATTTAACTGCGGTCCCCTATTGCATAAAATACCTAAAGCACGTTCACGAGTACTCTATACGTAATACGTTAACAAACAAACGGACAGACAGACTATTCTAGAAATGGTAGAAATGTATTTAATTATTTATTTTTAGGCCCTACATCTTTTCATCTGATGTAGGCATATCCCGCACTGAGAGCAGAAAAATTTTATTTAACTTATTTTATTATTCTTGTCGTTTCGGGTGCATTACAGCATATGTTCTGACAAAGGGCTGACTGTGGAGCATGAATGGGAAAATAATATACAAAATAATTATTTCTTTATAAACATATTTTATTGTATCTATAAAACATTATTGTAGTAAAATGTTATTTTTAAAATATACAAGTAATTTTTCACGAAAATACAATTGTAAGTTACTGATATGATTTATAGCCATTCTACGAAACGAAATTCTAAGGGAACTATACAATATTTAAATCGAATCAAGTTGAAAATATTACTTTCTGACTATTTACACATGCGTGTGTTACATAAACAAAATAAAAATGATAATCTATTGTAGAAGCCCTATACTTAGAAGGTCGTTACCTCCAAGGTCAACATCGAGCAGATCCAAGCCATTTGAAGTGCCTTTATTTCTGGTCGCAACCAAAATGAGAGCATCAATCAATCTGGTAATAATTCCCTCTGTATTGGCAAGATTGTTCTTGTCGCCGTTTTCGATTTTGTTTATCAGAGCTGCCAGCTGCAGCAATGTATTAACATCCGCAGGTGCCGCGGGAACGGGCGTTATTGTCTCCACACAACCGTATGGAGGATAGCGAGGTGGTAGGCATTGCTGTGATTGCTGCCCTAAAACTACCTGTAATATCACAAATTAAAAGTTTAAACCTATCCGAATTTCATACTACACTATTATTTATTATAAAACAATAAATGTTCGAACTTACTCCACAACACACCGTTACGAATAATAGTACTAATAGTTGACTCATTGTTAGAACTGTGCTATGCAATAGGAAACGGCTGTTTATATATTATAATAAAGTTGTTGTGAAATTGCATTGAATGCTAGTTGACTAATTATTATTTCCTAATAAAAATTAATCATATTTTATAGAGCTTCAATATAACATGCATGTAGCATAAGCGTAACTCAGGGCCTAAGCTCTTGTGCCTGGATGTGGCGTTGAACGCACAATCTAATTTGGCCTAAGTGGTGGAATATTTAACCAAGTGGGTTTTTTCTGTCGAACCTACTTGCGTCTAGCTGCTGGGTCTTGCGTTTTCACCTGTGTATGTAGCGGTATACTCAATGAATATACTGCTCTCTAACGAGAGGGGATTTTATAAACAACAAGTTGTAACACCCAATTTCACCTCCTTATGAGTTGAATTTTCTAAAATCCGTTCTTAAGAAAGGAGTATATATGTATGTCAAATTTCAAATATGTACTTACAACACCCATCTGTTTTCGTCGGGGGGTTAAGAACTGGAAGTGCCGTTCAAGTGCTCACTCGCATATTCAACACCACCTCAATGCGGTGATTGTGCTCCTGTGCAGGCTGATTACAACTTGCTTCATGGCTTAGAAAAGTTTCCTCATAGAGTCCACAAAAACTATTTTACATAGAATAAGATTGACAAACGAGCATATAGTCGACCATAGTGGTCCTCGTCGAGCTGACTCATTCACGGTACAACCATAATGTAGCTACAGCGTGGCTCCACCACGTATAGATTTACGTTACTTTGATTTTTTTTTAGTTCATCTGTTATCGTTACTATTGCCAGTGCTTAACTACTTTATTGCAATAGTGGTATTTATATCGGACGTATAATATAATAAATAAATTAAAAAAAAAGTTTAGTTTATTTTCTACCCATTTAATAATATAAGTGTAGTTTGTACGAATTATTAGACAATGGGTATATATTGCAAGATCGTTGAGGTTTTCTCTAAACAAAAGCATCGAGATCCTTAATTACGAGCTGGAGAGGTTCTTCCTTAGTCGAAAATAGCAATGCGATAAATATGTGGCTGGCTCTAGATCTCCCCTTTTCCTACCACGGTCACAAATACATATTATGTTAAGCTCTAATATAATATTTTTAGTGTATCGATCAAAATTTGTCATCGTGGAGAAAGGATTAACCAATTAGTGTGACTGGGTCACTGGCCTCGGCAGTGCGCTTGCACTGTCGCAGCATCCTGGTAGGGTCGCCATTTAATGTAAGAAAGGTGTTAATAAGGAGACATGTGTGTGGTATTAGGTCTTTAATTGGACTTCTCTCTCATCCCAAGCTTGTAAGTGATGATCGCTAAGTACGCGGACGTAGAAAGGGGTTCAATTATGGTCCAATACTGGAACACCTAAAACCTATTGAGAAGCGAAATTGGGGTGCAGTACATCGTCTTAGCGAAATGATGTTCATTGACTCAGAAATGAAGCAGGACAATTTTAATTAATATAGGCGCCACCAGGCTTCACAATATGCAAACAGACTTATACTATTTGATACTTTAATATTTAATGAAGTTTTTTTTTAAGGATAGGGTGACAAACGAGCACACATTCCACCTGATGGTAAGTGGTTGCTGTGGCCCATAGATATCTACATTTATCCTCGTTTGCGAATCAAAATGTAGATGCGTTGTCACCCGTGAGTACTAAGATGGAATGACTCTTTTCCAGTAAAAGGGTCTCCGGTTCTCTACACTCACCATACGAAACACAGCAGTGTTAAGCTGCTATTTGACGCTGGTATTCTGTGAGAGCGTGGTCCTTCCCCGATCGAGCCGACCCATTCGTGCTACAACTATACTACTAATATAGCTGCAGCATCGCTCTACCACGTATTAAAAAGTTAAGTGAAGTGAGACTACTTAGTTCATTTAGGCAACTAATTCTGAAAATATTGCATTTTATCATAATGCACGAACATGTCATAGATCAGCCGTAGGTAAACTATTTAGTTTCAGACAACAAATTTAAATCAAAATTTGTCTTATATTTAATATTGTCGAGAAACGTATATAAGTTCTCATACCTGTCTGGGTGGTATATTAAACGTGGTAGAGTCACGCTCTAGCTACGAACGAATGGTCGGTTTGACCAGAGAATAACCACGCTCACACACAACACCAGCGTGAATTAACAACTAATGCTATCAACACTCATTCACCCCCGCGACTCCACTTCCTCGGCAATGGCGGTGGGCGGAGAGCTTACCCCTCCCAAACCCACTCATTAGGAGACTTTGGGCCTGGTTTGGCATTCAAAAACGTACTCGCTAACACACATCCGGTGGCGGAAGGGGCGGAGCATGCGGCCGCGGCTATCCGCTGGCAGGCCGCGACATGGCCGCACGGGTTTGCAGACTCACTTACGTTGCAAGCGAATACAACTGGCCGCCACTGTGGCCCCCATCGCAAGCCGCTTGTCTTAAGCCGCGTCTCCACCAAAGTTTTGTTATCAACACAACAGTTGCCAACAAAACATGTTTCCATTTTCGGCGGCAACATCAAAGGAATACGCTTGTTGCCAACATTTGTTCCCTCGGTTGAGACGCTTTTTGACAGAAACATTTGTCGGCAACACGTGTTGGCAACAAAACTTTGATGGAGACGCGGCTTAAGGGAGACGCTTCAAACGTATTTTATGAAACACTTATCAAACTTAATGAGTGCATAAAAGCAATTTATATGTATTTAAGTGTATAATGTGTGTGTGTCTAGACGTAGAAATCTGTTTGGACAGTAATTGCCTTTTATGACGTAGGCATCCACTAAAAAAGGATTTTTAAAATTCAACACCTGAGATGGCGAAATAGAGTTTTACAGTTTGTATCAAACTTTATATTTTACTGGGTGATTTACCTGAAACTTACTGACAATGCACTGTAAATAAAATAAATACAAACGTATTTTGAGATTATTCAAATCAACTCTTTACGGGGGTATCCACCAAGTGTTCAAGTTTGTAAGAAGAAAAATTAAATAATGTGTTTATTATATTTGAAAAGTGACGAATATACTCTTGAATAAATATAATAAAAGTAACAAAATTTCCAAAATGTACTCGAATTTAAAACGAGGGTGCAAATGCGAGTTGTATATGAAAAATATTGATAAGCTCACAGCTCAAATCGCCGGATGTAGAAACATGAAAATGTTTTATTTTTATTTATTTATTAATTGATGAATTTATGATACACTGGTGTTACTGCATACATTTAGATTTTGCGAGATTTAATATAATCCCATTGTCGTGTGCCCATTTGCAAATTTTCAACATTTTCAAAATCACCTTGTATGCACTTTTGTACCTCAGTTTTATCTTTGGATGCATAAACAAGACACATATCATCAGAGTACATTAACACCTTACAATTATGCACGACATTTGACACAGTATTCACATACATTATATACAGGGCCGTACACCGATTCAGTAGGCACACCCGAATCCCCATCCGCCTTTTTCCCAACCACTTGGGAGATAATTGTGCTTATTTCCTATTAGTGAGGTAGTTTTTAAACCAATTATTTGTGGGATCGCGTATTCCACATTCGTCCATTGCCTGTGCAACCGGCAACCGATTAGGCGCACGCTCGCTGATTGCTAACAAACACGCGGTAGCGGAGGGTGCGGAGCATGTGGCCGCGGCCAGCCGGTCGCAGATCGCAACATGGCCGCACGGGTTTGAAGCGTCTCCCTTAAGCCACGTCTCTACCAAAGATTTGTTGCCAACACGTGATGCCAACAAATGTTTCTGTCAACAAGCGTCTCCACCGAGGGAACAAATGTTGGCAACAAGCGTATTCCTTTCATGTTGCCGCCGAAAATGGAAACAAGTTTTGTTGGCAACTGTTGTGTTGATAACAAAACTTTGATGGAGACACGGCTTAAGGGAGGCGCTTCAAACCCGTGCAGCCATGTCGCGATCTGGAGCGGCTGGCCGCGGCCGAATGTACCGCCCCTCCCGCCAACACGTGTGTGTTAGCGAGTACGCGGTCTGTCGGTGGCCGCTGCGCGGTCAGTTGCAAATTTTTACAACAGGCCGTGTGTACCGCGTGAAAAATGGTGCTAAATTCAGAGATTGTCATAGAAACAGAGCAAAATTATCCAGTACTTTATGAAAATCCGCATCGTGATTACAAAAGCATTAGGATTAAAAACAAAAGATATGATAATATTGCTGAATATAACAAGACTTCATCACGGTTAGCCATGTTTTCTAACGTCTAATCGTAGTACAGACACCTCAGCGAATGGCGCTTCAGGTCGCCGTTGCGACCGCCGTTGTTGTTGCAGCGGCTGGAGCCGCGGTTCGTGGTTAGCCGCCACCGCAAGCCGCTTGTGTGTGGGCGACACTCTAAGCATTTGTGCTTGCAATGTAAGTGAGTCTGTAAACCCGTGCGGCCATGTTGCGATCTGCGACCGGCTGGCCGCGGCCACATGCTCCGCACCCTCCGCTACCGCGTGTTTGTTAGGAATTAGCGAGCGCGCGCCTAATCGGTTGCCGGTTGCACAGGCAATGGACGAATGTGGAATACGCGGTCCCACAAATAATTGGTTTAAAAACTACCTCACTAATAGAAAAATAAGCACAATTATCTCCCAAGTGGTTGGGAAAGAGGCGGATGGCGATTCGGGTGTGCCTACTGAATCGGTGTACGGCCCTGTATATAATGTATGTGAATACTGTGTCAAATGTCGTGCATAATTGTAAGGTGTTAATGTACTCTGATGATATGTGTCTTGTTTATGCATCAAAAGATAAAACTGAGGTACAAAAGTGCATACAAGGTGATTTTGAAAATGTTGAAAATTTGCAAATGGGCACACGACAATGGCATTATATTAAATCTCGCAAAAACTAAATGTATGCAGTAACACCACTGTATCATAAATTCATTAATTAATAAATAAATTTATAAAAACATTTTCATGTTTCTACATCCGGCGATTTGAGCTGTGAGCTTATCAATATTTTTCATATACAACTCGGATTTGCACCCTCGTTTTAAATTCGAGTACATTTTGAAAATTTTGTTACTTTTATTATATTTATTCAAGAGTATATTCGTCACTTTTCAAATATAATAAACACATTATTTAATTTTTCTTCTTACAAACTTGAACAATTCGTGGATACCCCCGTAAAGAGTTGATTTGAATAATCTCAAAATACGTTTGTATTTATTTTATTTACAGTGCATTATCAGTAAGTTTCAGGTAAATCGCCCAGTAAAATATAAAGTTTGATACAAACTGTAAAACTCTATTTCGCCATCTCAGGTGTTGAATTTTAAAAATCCTTTTTTAGTGGATGCCTACGTCATAAAAGGCAATTACTGTCCAAACAGATTTCTACGTCTAGACACACACACATTATACACTTAAATACATATAAATTGCTTTTATGCACTCATCAAGCTTGATAAGTGTTTCATAAAATACCTAAAGTATGTTCACGATGTGATATATTATTTCTGTTGATTTATTAACCACTGAGCCGTCAAATTCCCTCAAATTCCCGCAGAGCCTAGCAGGTAATTTTAATGCCCAACTCTCCGAGGGAAAGAATTAACAACAAAAATACACCATTTATTTATATATATGCTGTATTATTTTACATTTTCCCAGGAATTAAACACATTTTCCTTATTCAAAAACATATTTTACTTTTTTAATGTATCTGTTAAACTATAAGTTTATATTATAAGCATTAAAATAATTTTCAACTGAACATGTAGCTCTGGTACAAATGTGCGCTACTCTATGTATCTCTGTACTCTTTAAATCTCGTATTATTAGCGCCACTCCACACTGCATGGATATTGAAGCCACACTAAATGACACTAAAGTAAGGTGTACGGATTGCAGTACAGTTCAGTTGAACATAGTGAATGTTCGGAATGCGAAATCTAGTGCGTAGTACATATATATCTATGAATGTAATAAACATTTTTAACATCGGATTACTCTGTAAGTTATTTGAAACCCACTTATGGATGTTCTCGTTTCATCGAAGTTTTTAAATGCAGCAAGTGGTAAATTTAAAATGTTGTACAAACGACTATTTAATACGAATATAATTTATTGTTGATTTTTTTAAAACTCCTCGACCGATTTCGAAAAAAATTAAATGGGACCACCTGGGTATACCCTTTGAAACAAAAATAACTTTGAAATAATTTTCCAAATCGGATCAGGCGTCTTCGAGTAATCGGTGAACATACTTAAAAAAAGAATTGAGAACCTCCTCCTTTTTTAAAGTCGTTGGAAAATAGTATGTTCCCCTGTTGCTAGCAGATAAATTTAATTCAACCTATTTTATTTTCCTGCTTTTTTTTTGGGTTTATTTACTGCATTTGTTCTTACAAGTGGCTAACTATGGGCCTTGGATGGGAAAATAAAATACAAAATAATAATTTATTTTTAACATATTTTATTAAAACATTATAGTAGTAAAATATTATTTTTAAAATATACAAGTTAATTTTCACGAAAATACAATTATAAGTTACTGATATGATTAATAGCCATTTTAAAAAACAAAATTCTAAAAGAACTATAGAATATTTAAATCGAATCAAGTTAAAAATATTACTTTCTGACTATTTATACATGTGTATGTTACATAAACGAATTAAAAATAAAAATGATAATCTATTGCAGGAGCCCTATACTTAAAAGGTCGATACCTCCAAGGTCTACATCGAGCAGATCCAAGCCATTTGAAGTACGTTTATTTCTGGTCGCAACCAAAATGAGAGCGTCAATCAATTTGGTAATAATTCCCTCTGTATTGGCAAGATTGTTCTTGTCGCCGTTTTCGATTTTGTTTATCAGAGCTGCCAGCTGTAGCAATGTATTAACATCCGCAGGTGCCGCAGGAACGGGTGTTATTGTCTCCACACAACCGCATGGAGGATAGCGTGGTGGTAGGCTTTGCTGTAATTGCTGCCCTAAAACCACCTGTAATATCACACAATACAAAATTTAAGCTTAGGCGAATCACTTACTACGCTGTTATAAAATAATAAATGTTCAAACTTACTCCACAAAACACCGTTACGAATAAAATCACTAAGAATTGATTCATTGCTAGATCCGTGCTGTACAATAGGAACAATAAATAGGAAGCGATTGTTTTTATATTATAGTAAAATTATTGCAAAATTTATCATTGCCTAATGTTGACTCATAATAATTTTTTATTACAAAATAATCAAACTTTTATTGAGCCTTATTAAAGCAAGCATAAGCTAAACGCTCGCTGTCAATTTTACAGTACACGAATAACCCGGGTTCGATCCCCACCGGCAGCAATGAAATTTAATTAATAGAATCAGGCGTTACTTTGGGGAAATCCATTATATAAAAGCTTTTACAAAAATTTACTTCGCAAATAACCGCGTTATAAAATAAAATGATGTGTCTTACCTAGTACGAAGAGCACCTCCCGCCCTCCCTCCGCGGTGCTGGGATTAGTGGTGACGGGGATAGTGCACGCAATTGAGGGAGGGCGGAAGGTGCTCTTCGTACTAGGTAAGACACATCATTTTATTTTATAACGCGGATATTTGCGAAGTAAATTTTTGTAAAAGCTTTTAAGCAATGAAATTGTTAATTGCAATTTAAAATTGCTGATTGATCACGTGTTAAGCAGAACCATCTTGACGAAACCTGCATGTCTGAGAGATTTAAAAAAATCATTCAGTGATGTGATGCCTATGGGCTGTATACATAACTATTACGTATTGAAACGTAAATGGGCAGTGCCTGATTTAGAGTTCCGACAGCCTTAGAATAACTATGATTATATTATGCGCTCCAGAGCGGCCAGTTCTGTCCGTGCCTGCCCAGTCCACGAATATATTTACTAACTTTCTACCTCACGGTTTCGCCCACATTAAATCAAATTTTCCTGATAGTAAGTATCGACCATCGCCCATGAACAACTGCAACACCAGGTAAATTGCAGGTTGCGCAGTGTTTTACCATTTACTATTGACATTATAAGTGGAAGCATTTCTTTGTTTGCGATAATGATTTATGGTACAAAAGTATATAATATATCACATATAGTAACCTAAGTTTAATTCTGTCAAAATTTTCTTGCAATGTTAATTGGTACTGAAATTAATTTACATGGGTAAACCTAATATTACAAATAAGAAGACCTTACTGTTTTCAATTATTGATTGTGTGTGATCTGTTCGACCAACAGTAGCAGTCAAATTGGATATTCACAATTATCCAGGAATATTACTACACGGATATCACTGTACACGTGTTGGACCTGTCACGGCGGCCTAAGAGAATCCATCACCGTATTTCGTAAGAGGCAAGCAATTAAGTGATATACAAAAAGATCTCATGGCTTACGACAGATGGCGATATAAACATCTCGTTAACACTAGACGTACCCAGAACAGATCAGCGACGGGAAGCAGTATTAAAGGGGCAAAAGGTCCGGTATGATCTGGTCTATCTACAGCGGAAGAGAGTACAGCAGTCGTTTTTCACCACGTAATACTGGCATTCACTAGTTCTAACCATTGTAATGTTGTAATGCTTTTAATATAATGTATACCATATTCGGAAGTGGGTAGATTTGAGTGTAGCATTAAAAACAGTTGTACCTGCTCAATACATCAACACTCTAAAATCAACAATTAGTTGAATAAAACTACTTTTACGGATTTTATCGCGTTTAATTTACCTATTTTTCTTATTTTTATTAATTCCCGACGTTTCGGGTGCTTTCCAGCACCCATGGTCATGGGGGACTGAGGTGATTGACGTCCCGATGTCAGAGTTACCCCAGAGTACCTTCAGCTTTTTTAATTATTAATTTTGGTCCGATCTACGCAGAATGAACTTACTGTGTCTTGAAGTCTATTGTGGAAGGAAGAGTTTTACAAGCAAGTAGATGATGTTGCGATGGGCTCACCAGTATCTCCCATTGTCGCCGATATTTTCATGGAGGACTTTGAGGAGAAAGCAGTTCTTACTGCACCAGTAACTCCAAGGTTCTACAAGCGGTACGTAGACGATACTTTCACAATTTTACCATCAAACAAAGTAACTGCATTTTTAGAACATCTCAATTCCATAAGCTCTAAAATTCAATTTACTATGGAGTTAGAGGCAAATAATTCTTTAGCTTTCCTAGATGTGTTAGTCATTCGAAATCCTAATAACATCATAGGTCACACTGTGTGTAGAAAAAAGACCCATACAAACCGATATTTAAACGGTGAATCCCACCATCATCCTTCACAGTTAGCTACCGTAGGCAAATCTTTGTTACAGAGAGCACGAGGGATCTGTGACAGCAAACACCTGGCCGCCGAGCTTCAGCACGTCAAGCAGGTTCTGCACGACAACAAGCTTCGGGTCCCGCGCCTACGTCACAGTGACCGGGTGAAGCCGGCCACAGTCGAGCGTGTGCCTGCTGTACTACCATATGTCAGAAGTGTCACAGACAAGATTGATTACATCTTGAAACGAGCTTCTATTAGAACATTCTTCAAGGCGCCAAAGAAAATTAGTCAGTTCTTACTATCCGTCAAGTGCAATATTCCTCTACAAGATGCAGGAGTGTACAAGCTTGATTATGAATGTGGTCTCTCATATATAGGGAAAACTTAACGATCACTAAAAACTCGCGTAAAAGAACACAAAGCTGATGTGAAGCACCAAGTCTGCAGCTTGCGATCATATCCTAGACGGCCCCCGCCATTATATTAGATTTGATAAACCACAAATTCTCACAAAAGAACATCGATTCCTGCCAAGGATGATACGTGAGGCTATTGAAATTAAAAAACATCCTAATTACAATAGAGAGGGAGGCTGGGTACTACCACCTGCTTGGAATCCTGTAATTAATAAAATTGAAACTAAACCCAAGCATACCACTGCAAGACTTCAAGACACAGTAAATTCATTCTGCGTAGATCGGACCAAAATTAATAATTAAAAAAGCTGAAGGTACTCCGGGTTAACTCTGACATCAGGACGTCAATCACCTCAGTCCTCCGTGACCATGGGTGCTGGAAAGCACCCGAAACGTCGGGAATTAATAAAATATATTGGTAAATCCAATTGGGTATACTTTAAGCGCATTAAAAAAATTACGTATAACATGATTATACGGAATTTTTAAAGTAGTTTAAATATATTTCGACAGCACTATCGGCTTCAACACCCCTCGAAAACCATTGAAATGACACCCAAGAGGAAAAAATTGGTACCTATTTCAGCCGCCATCTTGGATTTACATTTCGACCGCACTATCGGCTTCAACACCCTCGAAAACCATGAAAATGACACCCATGATGAAAAACTTGATATCTATTGCAGCCGCCACCTTGGATTTATATTTCGACAGCACTATCGGCATCAGCACCCTCGAAAACCATGAGAATGACACCCATGATTAAAAAATTGATATCTATTGCAGCCGCCATCTTGGATTTACATTTCGACAACCCTATCGGCTTCAACTCTCTCGAAAACCATGAAAATGACACCCATGATGAAAAAATTGATACCTATTGCAGCCGCCATCTTGGATTTACATTTCGACAGCACTATCGGCTTCAACACCCTCGAAAACCATGAAAATGACACCCAAGATGAAAAAATTGATATCTATTGCAGCCGCCATCTTGGATTTACATTTCGACAGTACTATCGGCTTCAACACCCTCGAAAACCATGAAAATGACACCCATGATGAAAAAATTTATACCTATTGCAGCCGCCACTTTGGATTTACATTGTGACAGCATTATCGGCTTCAGCACCCTCAAAAACCATGAAAATGACACCCATGATGAAAAAATTTATACCTATTGCAGCCGCCATCTTGGATTTACATTTTGACAACCCTATGGGTTTCAACACCCTCGAAAACTATGAAAATGTCACCCATGACAAAAAAAAATATACTACCTACTTTTAGTACGTACTACTATTATTTATTCTGTGCTTTTAAAATATTGTAATAAAAAAATCTCTTATTATTATTATAATCAAGTATTTAAGAAATGTGTTTATTCGAATATTGTGTATTTGTACAGCGATCTTTTTGAGCCGCTGCAAACAACCGAAACAATGTCCACTCACGACGGCGACTGAAGCCGAACTAAACTACTCTGTGGCTGTAGCTCCCCATTTACAGAAATAATTTACATACAAGGCTACCAAATCAATAAAAAAAAATTCCGCCATTTTGGAGCCGAAAAAAATTAATTATAGCTAAACAAAACAAAATTACACTGCCATTTACATTCGGTGGGTTCCCACATGATAGATGAAGAGATTAAAAAATAGATTGAGTTAAACAATTGTTATTTTCAAAAGATATCGTGTTTACAAGCCTTGGGGACATAATAAATCCACACCATAAGCCACTAAAACCCCTTTTTTTATTTAAAAATAGCAATTAAACGATTTAAAAAAATTATTAATAAGTTCAACAATCTTTTATCTTTCTAACAATGTGCTTTTTATATCATTTATATGTATAATATGATTGCTAGATACGGTTTTATTCGATAAAACGTTGGAATCTTAATTTTTTAGGCGATAGTAGAACATACCTTGCGCTTTCGCTTAAGGTATGCAAAACTAAGAAAAATAGGTAAATTAAACGCGATAAAATCCGTAATAGTAGTGGCATAGAGGTGTTGCCAGCCAGTGAGTCAAGCCGATCGGAAAGAACTCGGTCGTCGACAATTTGAACCGCTCTGCGCTGGATGTGGTCAAGTGGAAGGATTGGCATTGGGGAGCCCCTGCCCAGAGAGACACAAGTTTGTTCCGATGTTCGGTCACGTTTTCCCGAGAAATATTGGCACGGCCGGTGTATAAAGCATCACCAGTGCTGTCGTCTGCATAGCAATGAATGTTACTGGTTTGCATGCATATCATATACAAACATATCATTGATATGCAAAAGAAACAGCGTTGGTGATAGCACGCGGCCTTGTGGAACACCAGCGTTAATGGGCTTGTAATCGTAGCATGCACCGTCTACTACGACCTTGTTGCTCCGCAAGAAAACTGGTGAACCAATTGCACAATTTTTCGGGAAGCCCATAGGATGGCAGCTTCGAAAGAAACCCGATCGAAAGCCTTCGATATGTCCAAACTAACGGCCAACGTCTCCCCTTTGGACTCCACTGCCTCCGTCCATCTATGAGTTAGATAACCTAGAAGATCACCAGCTGAGCGACCTCGACGAAACCGTACTGGCGGTCACTAATCAGCTGGTGATCCTCAAGGTACCGCATGAGCTGGCTGTTAATAATGGTTTCCATTACTTTGGAGAACAAGGAGGTGATAGCGATAGGCCTGCAGTTGGATGGATCTGAGCGGTCGCCTTTTTTAGGGATCGGGTGCACCAAAGCTGTCTTCCATGAATTCGTGACTACGCCTAGGGAGTAGGAGTACCGAAAATACGTCTTAAAACCGGTACCAACTCCGGAGCACACGTCTTCAGTACAATAGGCGGGACTCCATCAGGCCCACTCGACTTGTTGACATCCAGGAAGAAGTGTCCTTCAAAAGTGCTTTGGCAATGACACTTTTGAAGGACCTGGAGGCGGAATCATACTTATTTTTAAGAGCGCTGGTGTTTACATCCCGGAACGTTGATGCGTCATCCCAGGCCCGTTAGCACTCCTGCTTATAGCGTGATGCTATTTTACAGGAGCGACCAAACCATGGCTGGGATCTGCCTCCGTTGAGCACCATAGAGGATGGAATAAAAAGTTCCATTCCCTGAAGTACCACATCAGCAACAGAATCGGCAACAACGCTGGGATCTTCCGGCGAGAAGCAAACCCGCCCCCAAGAGTAGGATGCACAAAAAGACCGCATCCCGTCCCAATCGCCCGACCTATAGTACCAAACACGTCGGCAAGCTGTAGATCGCAACTGCGATGCGAACGTGAGTGGCACCGTACTCCGGATCAGACAATGGTCCAAAGAGCCCAGAGAGGAGAGATGAGAGGACAACAGAAGGTCCAACAGGGAAGGTACATGATCCTCCATATCTAGGATCCGCGTAGACAAAGTAACCAGTTGTGTTAGACCATATACCAAGGCAAAGTCATACACAAATCTACCCACATGATCGGTGAAACGGATACCAAGCCATTCAGCGTGGTGGGCGTTAAAATCACAGAGTATCACGATCACTGCGGATGGGACCTGTTGTAGCACGAAGTCTGCAGCCATTTGGACGTGGTCGATGAGTCGGTCTGTGTCGGCATTACCGCTATGGGACCTATAGAAGCACCCGTAGACGCGGGGATGGTCGTCGCTGTCTACGCGCAGCCATAGGATGAACAGGTCCGTACCTTCAAGGCTGCCGAAGCGTCGAAAACGGATGTCCTCTCTGACGTATACGCAAACTCCAGCCCGGGGCACAAAGGAGTGTTCAAATTTGTACGCCGGGTAGGAGAGATATGAAGTATCAGCCGGAGATTACACCTGAGTCTCGGTTAAAAAGAGCAAGGCCGGCTCCGCCGTCACTAGGTAGTAATGGACAGCGTTAAGGTTAGAATGAGGTCTCCTGATATTGCAAAAATTCACGGATAGCGTGAAAGGGGTCGCCTTGGTCTTATTGCTCCGCTTGCCCCGAGCAGTATTAGTCAGTATTTGTACGTGGTAGAGCCATGCTGCAGCTATATTACCGGTATAGTTGTATCACGAATGGGTCGGCTCGACTGGGGAAGGACCACGCTCTCACAGAATACCAGCGTAAAATAGCCTGAGCACCCACGTCCAGGAGTGGAGTAGTTTGGTCGTGGATGCTCAGCGAGGGATTCTCCAGGGGTGCTGGTACCCTCCTGAGGTAGTCTTCTGTTCAATTCCGCGTGTACCGGCGGACGAAGTGTAAGGCGTCCCCGCACTAGATGGAGGGACGACCTGGTAAGACATGCCGAATGTTCAGTTCACGTTTAACCGATCATGCATCATCTGTTTATGACTTTGCCTTGGCATGTGGTCTTACACAGGTAGTTGCTTCGCCTACGTGAATTCCAGATGTGGAAGATCATGCACCTTCCCTGTTGGACCTTCTGCTGACCTCTCGTCTGGACGGATATCAGGTCTCCGTCGACGACCCACGCTTAAGTCGCGGTTGCATTCTGCAGGCTGTCGCTGGATTTGTCACTACAGGTCGGCCGATTGGGATAGGATGCGGTCTTTTTTTGCATCGAACCGTTGGATTTGCTTCTCACCGGACGATCTCAGCGTTGTTGCTGCTTCTGTCGCTGATGTGGTACTTCAGGGTATGGAACTTTTTATTTAATTTAGACACAGGAGAAAATCCTAGTGTGGGGTAACGTTTTTTTTTTTAAAGAAATAAGAAATAAAAAGCATCAAGGTCGTAGTAGACAGTGCATGCTGCGATTAAAAGCCTATTAACGCTGGTGTTCCACAAGGCTGCGTGCTGTTTTTTCTGCATATCAATGATACTTTGCAAACTAGTAACATTCATTGCGGACGACAGCACTGGTCATACTTTATACATCAGCAGTGCCAATATTTCTCGGGAAAACGTCGCCGAGCACCGAAACAAACTTGTGTCTGAAGTCGAGACTTTGTTGTACAAAGTATCGGATTGGTAGCGACTAAATCTAGTCCAGTTCAATCCCAAGAAGAAACAAGTTGCGCGTTTACCGCTAAAAAGTACTCGTTTGTCGTATCTCCTCAGTCACTCCCTCAGCTACCTCAGCTAGCATCGGAATCATCGGCATCTACATATGGAATAATGCCAGTTTCATGGTCACTTGGAAGGGAAGGTCAAATTGGCCTCTATAAAACTTAGCGTGCTCAGCACAGCGGGGCAGTATTTCATGCCTGCCGCTTGTAACTTTACAAGGTGCAAGTTTGGCCTCACATGGAATACTGTTTTCATCTCTGGGCTAAGTAGTATCATTTCGTTAAATATCAAAGTACCAAATAGTATAATTCTAATTGTGGAGCCTGATGGCGCCTACAATAAATAAAATTGTCTTGCTTCATTTCTGAGTCATTGAACATCATTTCGCTAAGACGGTTGTAGTGTTATGCTACTTACATATCATTTTACATTATTTTAAATTCATTTTTCCATTCTGTTTCGATTTTCTGCATTCACCTCAAAAGTGGATATTTTACATCACCTTTATTTCCATAGGATCCTGTAACGATTTTAAACCATAAAAACACAATAACAAATCATTTCTACTTCGTATTTTCACATTATCAGCACTTTTAAATTGGTGTCAATGGAGTCTACCTTTTTTCGATCTTTTAGCTAGTTTTCCGTAACTCTACAATCTTGGGCTTTGTGTGGGCAGCTGCGCTACCTTTTTTCCTATATCAATAATATCTCATTTTCCACTTAAATCTTACCGTTTTCTTATTATAAACCTAAAACCAAAATTTGACATGTTTTGTCATTGTTATTTATTTCGTTTCCATAGTAATTATATTCAAATTTGCTACCGATCTGTTGTTCCTATTTCGATAATTCCACATAAATACTCTTTTCTCTTGACCATTTACAAAAAATTTGCGTTTAATTTAAATAATTTTTCCGTTCTCTCTAGAAAGGTATAAAAGCCGAAAAATCGGTGAAGAAAGGCAGTCTCGCTTCAGTTCGCGAATTGGAAGTATCTCCTAAAGGCCTTATCCCGGGGCCGCACTGCCTCGGGATCCTGCAAGCCTCCACCTACACGTGAAGTCTTCGGCGAAGCCTTCTTCAAACGCGGAGCCGCACCACTCCGGAATCCTACAAGCCTCCATCTACCTCGGAAGTCGTCGGAAGTCTACTATAAGCGCGGGGGCCACACTACTCCGGGCGCTACGACTGCTTACTCCAGGCGCCGAGTGCACCTACTGCCGGTGCTACCTTTGGGCGCTGCAACTGCTGCCTCTAAGCGTTGAGCGCACCTACTCCAGGCGCTACGTGCGCCGGCTCCGGACGCCGCGTGTGCTGGCTCCAGGCGTTGCGTGTCGTCGCTGCTAAGAAACCTACCTCTACAAGCACAACCGGCGTGTGCTGGCTTCAGGCGCTGCGTGCCGTCGCTGCTAAGAAACCTACCTCTACAATCGCAACGTGTGTCGCTTCGACTTTTAGGCTCCACTACAATTCTATATTCCCCTATTCTCCTACCTTTATATTTTTTTTTTGTAATCTAATTGTACTCTCACTTCATTCATCATCATCCTCATTTCATTTTTTTATATAATTGTAAATATCTTTGAATTTTGAATATATTTTCTGTTTTTGTTGTATTTTTGTTGTTTTGTTGTTCTTAGGTTAGATTCTTTTTGATATATTATTGTCGCTTCACGACACGGTGTACTGCACCCCAATGTCGCTTCTCGAATAGGTTTTAGGTGTTCCAGTATTTGACCATGATTGAACCCCTTTCTACATCCGCGCACTTAGCGATCATCACATACAAGCTTAGAATAAGAGAGAAGTCCAATTACAGACCTAATACCAGACACATGTATCCTTATTAACAGCTTTCTTATATTAAATTGAGACCCTAGCAGGATGTTGCGACAATGCAAGCACACTACAAGTGTTTTACCCAGTCACACTAATTGGTTAATCTTTTCTACACGATGAAAAATTTTGATCGATACATTAAAGACTGTACGGTTCTGGAAGCTGTTGCTCATAAACAGATTTCTTTTTTTGTTTTCTCAAATAATATTCTTTCCCCTTATCAGTCGGGTTTCCATCCTGGTCATTCTACTACTACTGCTCTTCTCAAGGTGACGGAAGATATCCGAGAGGGTATGGAAAAATCAAAACTGACCGTCCTCATCTTAATTAATTTTTCCAACGCATTTAATTCCGTTGATCATGATATCTTGTTGGCCCTTCTTTCTCATTTGAATATCTCGTCTTCAGCTCAGGAATGGTTCTCATCTTATCTTCGAGGGCGCCAACAGGCCGTGCGCACTGGACATATACTATCTGACTGGTGTGATCTGTCTACTGGCGTCCCTCAAGGCGATATAGTCTCTCCTCTTCTGTTTTCAATTTTTATCAATCTCATCACATTAAATCTTAAGTGCTCTTACCATCTGTATGCTGATGATCTGCAGTTATAAGTGCAAGTGGAACCCTCAAACATATCTAATGCTAACTTGAAATATATCTCCGAATGGTCCACTGTGTATGGCATAAGTGTGAACCCATCTAAGTGCCAAACAATAATCTTAGATAGCCCACGATTATTATCGAAACTAGATATTCCCACCCTACTATCAATTATATTTAAAAATAATGTCATACCATTCTCTCCCCATGTAAAGAACCATGGTCTGTACGTTGATGGTTGCTTAACATGGAACAAACATATACAGGAGGTGAGTCGCAAAACTACTTGAACTTTGCGATCTATATATCGATTAAAAATTTTCTTCCCACCCATACTAAGATTTTACTTGTCCAGTCACTTATCCTAGCGATTATTGATTATGTCGATGTGTGTTGCTCAGACCTGTCTAAACATCATCTTAATACATTGGATCGTCGACTTAATAACTGTATCAGATACATTTATGGTCTCCGTAAACACGACCATGTATCTTCTTTTCGTGCTCAGCTAAATTGGCTGCCTATCCGTTAGCGCAGATATGTCAGAATACTCTGCACCCTTTTCACAATTCTGAACGATCCATGTGCTGGCAAGTATCTGAAATCCAAATTTCAATACCTGGGAGATTCTCATAATCGTTCTCTCCATTCTTCGGCTAATCCAGGGGTCGGCAACCTGCGGCTCGCGAGCCACATGCGGCTCTTTGGATGTGAAGCTGCGGCTCTTTAGTCTCATACGCAAATATTATTTATTTTATAAAAAAAAACATTTAAAATCGATCTACACTGAGCCATTTGTAGTTGATACTGGATCTCTAGAAATGCAATTGATCGATTTAAAAAGTAAAGCTTTGTGAAGTAGAAAATTTGCAGAGTTGAAAAGCAAGTTGCAAGAGTTGGAGGTTCAGAAATGTGTGTACGTAACGCAACAAAAATGAACAGCTTTAAAAGAAATGCCGCGAGTTGAGGCACTTATATTCGACGCATGGAATAGTCTTCCAGATTGCTACAGTGAGGTGAAGAAGTTGGCATTTGGGGTGTTGACTATCTTCGGATCGACATATTCATGCGAGCAAGCGTTCTCTTGCATGAATATAATTAAAAGTAAAGTAAGAAGCCAACTAAAAAATACAAATTCAGAGTCGTGTTTGAAACTTAAAACAACAGGTTATGAGCCAAATTTATCCAAACTTTCTAAAACCATGCAAAGCCAAAGCTCCCATTGAATTTGTTTGTTCAATTGTTTGTTGTTGAAGTACAAGTTAGTGTTGTAAGACTTACAATGTAAATAAATGTTTAATTGTTTTAATTTTTTACTTAAATAATAAGTGATTATCTAATAATACCATATGTATATATATATGGTATTATTATATATATATATATATATATATATATATATATATATATATATATATATATATTCTAATTTATTGTGAAAAACACTATTTATATATGAATAAACATATATTTTTTTACTTACTATAACTTACTTAAGTACTATTTATGATTGGTAAGAAAAAAATTTGGCCCTTTAAAAATTTTGACATTTTGTAAATTGTAATTTTTGACTCTTCCGACTCAAAAGGTTGCCGACCCCTGGGCTAATCTTAAGTTGCTTACTCCTTTACACCGTACTGGTTATTTATCTCAATCTTTCGCCCTCACGGCTATCAGACTCTGGAACGACATTCCTCTTGACATTAAAAAATCTTCCAACAAGTTTGTTTTTAAAAATCAAGTCCGTAAGCATGTGAAAAAATTGTTGCAAGTTTGAACTAACACAGCTCTTATTTTCATACACATATGTATATTTCATATTTGTTCTGATATAGATAATATTTATATGTATTATGTATATATGTAGTGTATGCATGTATTTATTTATTTATTCTTTATTGCACCAAATATAAATATTTGTACAAAAGGCGAGCTTAATGCTATATGGCATTCTCTACCAGCTAACCTTGAACAGAGAGTGAGTTTGGGCAGTTAAGTTGTCATGATATAATACAGTTCAAATATATACATGCAACACATACATAAAATATACACACATATATATATATATATATATATATATATATATAATATATATAATTCATATACATACATAAATAAATACACACATTAATACATATATATCTCAATAAATGTATATATAAATAACTATACACATATAAAATAAATTGACTCAACTTTGTAGGCTACATATATGCTCATATAGTTTTCTTTTAAAAACATTTTTGGCAGGTATTGTTCGCAGGTCAGAAACAGAAACAGAAACAGAAACTTTTTTATTCAATATAGATTATATATAATACTTATTGAAAGTCACGCTTCTGTTTGATTACCACTGGTTCGGAAAAAACCTCTGTCCTGAGAAGAATCAGCAAGAAACCCAGCGGGACTTCTTTTTAAATAACAGCTTACAATCATGATGTTACACAAATTAACAACACAACAAATTAGAAATAGCTTGGTAGCGATCACCTCATTTCCAGGGGTTATTATCATCCATAAATTTCTTAATATTATAATAACCCTTTTTATACAAACTTAGTTTAATAAAGTTTTTGAACATTGAGCAGGTAAAATTATGTATATGTTCTGGAATTTTGTTGTAAAAGCGTATACATCGCCCCAAGAATGAATTACTGACTCGATGGAGTCGAGTAACTGGTACTACTAGCTTGTGTCTGTTCCTAGTATTTACAGAATGAATATCACTTATTTTTGTAAAACTACTTTTATTTTTGTATACGTACATTACATTTTTATAAATGTATTGAGAGGCCAAAGTTAATACTCGTATATTAATTTCCTTGAATTTTTGTCGCAGCGACTCTTTAGGCTTTAAATCATAATTTGCTCTTATGGCCCTCTTCTGTAAAACAAATATAATTTCAGTGTCAGCTGCGTGTCCCCATAGCAAAATACCATACGACATTATGCTATGGAAATAACTAAAGTAAACTAGTCTAGCTGTTTCAACACTGGTTAGACTTCTAATCTTTTTTACAGCATATGCTGCAGAACTAAGTCTGCTTGCTAGTTTTGATATATGGGGGCTCCATTGAAGCTTCGCGTCTAGTAAGAGAGGTAGTATGGTATGGTCAACAGGCAATTTGTTCCAGAGGGTAATGATGTAAAAAATAATAAAATGGAAGTAACTGTGGAAGAATTTGACATAGACCCAGAATGGTGGAGAGGAATGGACAGGAATAAACTTTGTGAAGAACGGAGATTGAGAGAATGAGAGTCACTAAGGAATTGAAATCTTTCTTTTAGATAAAGGGGTGAGGAAGGATCATTAAGAACTGAAAACAGAGTGGACAGGATTCGGAAATCTCTGCGCTGGCGTGTAGTCAACCACTTTAACTGAGAGCGAAATTATAAAACGTGATCATGTTTGCGCAGGCCAAAGATGAATCGGATACAGTTGTTAAGTAACCTGTCCAACCTGTTTAGTAGCTCCTGAGAAATATTAGTTAGACAAACATCGGCATAGTCAAATAATGGAAGAATTAAAGATTAGACGAGAAGACGTTTAGTTAAGGGAGGCAGAAAGAACTTAAGGCGATAGAAGGAACGAAGTATGCCTGTGACTTTACGACAAACCTCGGACACCTGTGATATCCAACTAAGAGACGGGTCGATAATTAAACCTAGATCCTTGACACTATTTCTGAAGGGTATAACGCACTTTTCACAGTAAATGGATGATAGTTCAGATATGTTAGGTTGTGACACCAATGTATATGTGTATGTATGTATTTATACATGTATATATTGTGTGTATTTAAGTATGTATGTCTATGTATATGTGTGTGTATATGTATATTTATATGTATATATCTATATACACTACTTTTTAGCGTATTTTTATATCTGTTTACGCTAATAAAACTAAGGTTCTGGTATTTGAAAGGGATGAAGAGAGAACGAAGTGTGAAATATGGGTAAATCAGGAATGTCTAGAACAAGTAAATGAAATTGTATACTTGGGGAGTGCTTTTAGCCGGGATGGAAGATGTGATTTAGATGTGGACAGGCGTGTCGCTGCCGGGAACAAAGTCAATGGTGCCCTGACTGCGTTAGTCAAAAGGCAAGGCGTGGTGAAGAGTGCACGCCTTGCAATACATAACGCAGTGTTGGTACCGACTTTGTTATATGGCAGCGAAACCTGGGTATGCCAGAAGAAGCATAAAAGCAAGTTGAATGCAGTGGAGATGCGATCTCTTCGTAAAATGTGCGGCGTTACCATGGCCGACCGAAAGCGAAACGAAGAGATTCGCAATATGGCAGGTTTGAAAGATGACCTTATCACGAAAATTAATAAGGGCGTGCTTCGGTGGTTTGGGCACGTTGAGCGAATGAGTAAAGACCGAATGGTGAAGAAAATATATAGCGCGAAAGTTAATATTAAAAGGTGTCGAGGTAGACCGAGAATAACTTTCGAAGACCATGTGAGCAAATTGCTCGAAGAGGGTAGGGTCAAGAGTACTCGGATACCTATACGTGCATGTATGAAGAAGATAATGAATCTGAAAGAAGCGAAAGAGGTATGTAAGGATCGTGACACTTGGCGATCTGTTCTCTCTGGCTACCCCGTCAGGGATTGTGCGTGAAGATAAGTTTATATCTGTTAAGCCTAATGGTTGACTGGGAGAGAATGCCCTATGGCATTAAGTCCGCCATATGTACAACTTTGTGCATGAAAGATTAAATAAATAAAAAAAATAAAACATATTAGTGCTTAACATAATATGTATTTGTTACATTTCATTTTCCGACTAAGGAAGAACCTGTAGCCTAACTCCTAACCCCCAGCTCGTAATTACGTTAAGGATCTCGATGCTCTTGACTAGAAAACACCTCAACGATTTTGCCATATATACCCATCGTATAATAATTCGTACAATCTACACTAATCTTATTAAATAAATAGAAAATAAGCTATTTTATTTTATTCATTTATTATATTATACGTCCAGGCAGACTACGATTACAGGATTGACCTAATGCAATAATGAAGTTAAGCATTAGTAATAGTAAGGTAACAGATGAAATTTATAAAAAATAAAGTAACGTATATCTGTACGTAGTAGTGCCACGCTGTAACTACATTATGGTTGTACGACCAATAGGTCAACTCGACTGGGACCACACTCTAACAGAATACCTGCGTTAAATAGCAGTTTAATGCTGCTGTGTTTGGTATGGTGTGTATAAAGAAACGCAGACCTTTTCTACTGGAAACGAAGCATTCCATATTAGTCTAGGTGACAATGCATCTGCATTTTGAGTTTTAATTAAGGATAAATGTAGATGTCTATGGGTCACAGCATCCACTTAACATCAGGTCGACTATGTGCTCATTTGTCACCCTTATTAAGTGGCGAAGCTTGCGAAGTCACTTATTGATTTCACGATGTCTGTCCGTCTGTCCGTCTGTTCCACGATTATCTCGAGATCGGTTTCGAATTTTCAAATTCTGTTTTCAGCAATCGATTACTGATCACCCAGGCATCTGAACCTCCTATTTTGAAACTGATTGCTCAACGGCAACCTTTAGAAACCGCTACAAAGCTGATTGCTTCGCCACTTTGCTATGCTGTTAGCTTGCTATGTTTATTCTATATAAAATATCTTTTGTGGACTCTATCAGGAAACTTTTCTAAGCCATGAAGCAAGATCTAATCAGCCTGCACAGGAGCGCAGTCACCGCATTGAGGTGGTGTTGAATATGCGAGTGAGCACTTGAACGGCACTTCCAGTTTTTAACCCCCCGACGAAAACAGATGGGTGTTGTAAGTACATATTTAGTATGTATATGTGTATCTGTGTGTCTATCTGTGGTATCATAGCTCCTGAACGGACGAACCGACTTTAATTAAGTTTTTTCGTGTGAAAGGTGTCTTAATCGAGAGTGTTCTTAGTTATGTTTCAAGAAAATC
This sequence comes from Parnassius mnemosyne, assembly GCA_963668995.1. Classification (NCBI taxonomy): domain Eukaryota; kingdom Metazoa; phylum Arthropoda; class Insecta; order Lepidoptera; family Papilionidae; genus Parnassius; species Parnassius mnemosyne. Next base: position 40,358,714 of record CAVLGL010000115.1, on the reverse strand, counting down.
TGTGCAGCCGTTTGCTGATCGTCAACGTCAGCTCTCTTTCTTTCGTTTTCTTTTTTAATTTTTGTTTTGTAAGGTTTTATTACTTTTCTTTTTTTTTATATAGGATAAGGGTGACAAACGAGCACACAGTCCACCTGATGGTAAGTGGTTGCTGCGGCCCATAGACATCTACATCTATCCTCTATTACAAATCAAAATGTAGATGCGTTGTCACCCGTGAGGACTAAGATGGAATGCCTCATTTCCAGTAAAAAGGACCTCCGGCCACCTGCACTCACCAAGCGAAACGCAGAGGTAAACCTCTACTTCACGCTGGTTTTCTGTGAGGTCGTGGTACCACCCCCGTTCGAGCCGGCCCATCCGTGCGACAGCAAAACCTGCCGCGTGGCTCTACCACTGTTAAAAACAAGAGACAAGTTTTCTTTTATGTGTGGTCAAAAAGCGATTATAGTAAATAATATAGAAACTGAAAGTGATTAAAAATAAGTATTCTATTCCGTCTAGGTAGAATGTTACTAATGTTAATGTTACGAATGTTAATTAGTTATTGGTCAGCGTATACTATTGCTAACACTAATTGTTGATTTTAGAGTGTTGATGTATTGTGCTTCTACCTGCAGGCTACACTCAAATCTAACTACTTCCAAATATGGTATACATTATATTTTATAAGCATTACAATTTTACAGTTTACAATGGTTAGAACTAGTGAATGCCAGTGTTATGCGGTGAAAATCGACAGCTGTACTCTCTTACACAGACCATACCAGACCTTTTGCAGAGGAAGGAAGATTAAAAAATGGCACTGGCATTCCATGATGGAATATCGTATCATAGTCGTGTTTGCACTTGTGAGAAAGGCCACGTAATGGACTTTGAACACGATCAGCGTTCAAGGTTATAACAAACCTATTATATATTGAATAGTGTAAATATTGACATAGATGACATAGGTGCCTGTATAAAATGTACATAGACCTGTACATGTAGAGTGTAATAGAATAATATTGATATATCTATATGCGATGTATATTGACGTGTAAATAGGGTAGTAGGTTGTTAAAGATCCCACCCAAGCCAAAGTGAGAAACGTGCTGATTGGCATGAGGGTGGTATCATGTCGCTAGCGTCACCTCAGGGCACCGGGCGAAACCCTGTTGTAAATAGTCTTGTCCACGGACACGGACCTGTGGCGGGATCGACCGTTTAATTGTTCACTACTCGTGGGAATAATATGGCAAAAACTACAAAAAAAAAAGAAACAGCAACACAAAGAAAACGGACACAACAAAAAAAAGGAAAAGCGCGAACAAAAAACCTTAAAACTCAGTCAAAATCAAAAATCTCTACAAAAATACTAATCAAAAACGTATATAAAACAATATACGAGTAGAGCTAGAGAGACACCAGAACAACGGAAAACATCTCAATCACAAGAAGAGCGAGAGGCCCGTCTTCAGTACTTGCGTGAATATGACTCTCAAAAAAGAGCTTCACAGTCAGAAGAAGAACGGGCCGTGAGACTTCAATATTTGCAAGAACACATCACTCAATCAAGAGCTTTAGAAACGGTCGAAAAGCGTAATATACGGTTGCGGCACTTACGTGAGGATAATGCTGCTACCAGAGCTGCACAAAGAGCTAGAGAGAAACATTTGAGAAAATCATTTATGTGTTTGGTGTCAAAGTATGTGAAATTTGTACAAAGCAATGCTATCAGCATCAAGTCTCCCGATGGACAATTTTGATGGAAAATGCACCATATTTACCTGACGAACTGAAGCAGAAATCAACGTTACTTTTGTGTAATCGTTGCAAAAAAACATGTGAGTACAAAGAAGAACTTACCACCATCAACAGCATTTTGGAACAATCTCGATCCAGGCCCGATTCGAGACGTAATCGCAGATTTATCGCAAGTTGAGCAAAGATTACTATCAAGAATAATTCCCTTCGTCAAAGTCATTAAATTAAGCGGTACGTTTGGGCAATATGCATTTCGCGGCCAAGCTGTTCTTTTTGCTCAGTATAAATTTGAGATAACTGAGAAACTTCCAAATATGCTACCCAGATTGACTGGCGATACTGGAGTTATTGTTGTTACGGAGCATCTCGATAATTATTTGAACGTCACCCAAGAATTCACAAAACCTCGAGAAAAAGTCAACAACGCATTACTATGGTTGATTGCCAATAATCCACTTTATAAAGATGTTACGATCAAGACAATGAGGACACATCAAATCGAACACGTCGGCAATTGATTACGTTAACAGACAACAGCAAAATGATCGTAAGAACTGTGCCTGCTGCTGTTCGAGTACCATACTTCGTAGTGTCCACTGATCCGGAGAACTTTTATTACAGTTTGCTGGTTCAGTATATGCCTTATCGCTCAGAAGCAGAACTGTTACAAGGGTATTATAGTGCAAGAGAGTCTTTCTTAGCTCGGGAAGAGCAGTTGAAGGCAATTAGCGGTCACATGGAGCAGCACAGAGAGCGCGACCGGCAGCTGGAAATTGCATTCAATGAAGTGCACGCATTTCAGATCCTCGAAGAGCCAGTAAGTATTGGACAATATAGAACACAATGAAGACTGTGTTCTATATTGTCCAATATTTATTGACCTTAATTTCCTGAAAGAAGAGGCGTTAAAAATGTCGGTAAATGTCGTCTCTCCTCGCTATTGACGCATGTTTTGTCTGAGTTCGACAAACTGGTATTTTGAACAGACTGTTTAATGTAGTCGTGCTGCAACTCTAGTTAGAGCGCCAATCTGTGTAACCTGCTTCCCGTAACATCGCTTAACTTGATTTCTCAGCAAATTATACAAAAAGTCTTTCCTGTTAAAGCGCCCCACGCTTTTACAATCAAATATTATAATTAAAAGCACATAGTTTACACCCCAGCCCAGAAATAGAGACAACTTGAACGATCCATAATTTATTTATTGTTTTACGTGCATTTATAAAAGCGTGTTTACTAGTGTTTTTTAAACTATTAATTTATTTCGTCTAGTGTTAACGAGATGTTTATACCGCCATCTGTCAGAAGCCATGAGATATTTTCGCATATCACATAGTTAGTTGCCTCTTACGAAATACGGTGATGGATTCTCCTACGCCGCCACGACAGGCCCAACACGTGTACAGTGATATCCGTGTAGTAGATAATATTCCTGCATAATTGTGAATATCCAATTTGAATAAATTAATTTCAGTGCCTATTAGACATTGATAGAAAACTTTGACAGAATTAAATCTCATAAAAAAATTTCGTAGTTAATAACATTGAGTTATAATGTCGTACTACGTACAGTACATTGTAACTCAATGGTTAATAATGAAGTTGATCGACGTAAATCAGTTAAACGGGTTGGGTCTATTTCATTTAAATTTACACGAGTACTCGTAACATGCACGCGTCACTTACAAATAAAACTATGTCAGACATCTTTGGTTACCATATTTGATAATATACTTTGGTACAATAAATCATTATCGCAAACAAAGTGCTTAAAATGTCAATAGTAAATCACTGATCCATGGTATCTTATAATCAATTTCAATCTCTTTCACATTGCATGTAAAAGTTTTCCTTTGAGTGAGTATTTAATTAAGATGAAAGCGCTAGGGTGGCCCGCGAATTTCATATTTTCTTACGTTTTTTGGAATTTTCAGGTCACGATCAGGTTTTATGTTTAACAAAATATGATTTGCGACCGTAACGAGTATGTGTTTACAGAATTGTTGTCTCTAAAATTGCCAATACAACCCTCTAAGTTCGTATAATCCCTTTGAATGAATTTTTCTGAAAATAGCCATACAATGGGATTATACGAACGAGTAATGATTACAATAATATAAATACATACTCGTTATGGTCGCGAATCATATTTTGTTAAACATACAACCTGAAACTGACCTGCAAATTGAAAAAACGTAAGAAAATTTGAATTTCGCGGGCTACCGTGACAGTTTCACCTGTAAGCCAATACATACAGTTTCATCGCATTATTAGCAGGAAGAGTGAAATATCGTTCAATTTTAAAATCCTGTGAATGTGTCATAATTAACAATTAATGACATATTTTTATTCCAATAAAGTATGTCCTTAATTGTCAACCGTAAGGAATGTAAATTCATTCGTTCATTCATCCATTATAGCGAAGACAGAAGTTCTACCGCAGAATACAGTTTCCTTCCCTAGATAGGAGTTACCCTAAATATATTTGGAGAAAAAAATTCCACCCCTAAGGGTGACAAAATAAAAATTGAAGTTTTAATATCACTATTAATATGACATTGAAATTGTAATATTCATAATCCACTATGAGCCGTGGTAGCTCAGATGGTTAGCGCTCGCTGTAAGCTTCACAGTACTCGAGCAACCCGGGTTCGATCCCCGCCGGCACCAATGAAATTGTTAATAAATCAGCACTTAAAATAATTGCATATTTTAAGAGCTGATTTACCACGTGCTCGGCGGTGAAGGAAAACATCGTAAGTAAACCTGCATGTCTAAGAAATAAGAAAAAAAATATATTGAAGACTTGTGAAGTTCGCCAACACGCATTAGGGCAGCGCGGCGGACATTTCCTTGCCCTAAAACCCTCTCAGAAACGAGAGGAGGCCTGTGCCCAGCAGTGGGACGTAAATAGGCTGCAACTTTACATTTTAACTTTTTTAATCCACTAAAAAAAATTGTAATTTTTAACAAAAGTACTAACAAAGCCAACTTCTTTCTAGAACTGAAAAGAATACAATTATTTCACATTCTGAAGTCTGTGCTAAGCTATAGTGTAAGGAAGAATTAAAGCCCCTTTTTAATTTAATTTTAATTAATTAAATTAATTTTAATTATATTATAATTTCATTTATAAATTTATTTATTTATTTACTTAGATTAATTTAATTAATAAAAAAATAAATTTTATCGTATAGTAAAATACTATTTACTATAAGTAATTTTTCCATGTAGAACAATTTAACTGCTCAAAAAATAGTCGTGAATCTTTGTTTACAAATAAGCATGTGCTTATTCAAAGAAATTTTAAAGAACAATGTGAAAAAGACAAGGTGTATTTCATTGTTTAATAAATTAAAAAAGAGTCCATGTTTTTCAATTACACTATTTTTATTTAACAACGTATACAAATTTACGGTTGCTTCTAATTATGAATGCCTTGTACAAACAAACAAACAAACAAACAAAATAAAATACAAAGTTTAGCAATACTTTTACAATATCGCATTATTTGTACTTATCAGCTTTCACTTGACCAACAAGTGCAGTTTAAAATGTGATATAAAAATTATAAATAAAAAAATTGGTCTTCAAAACCATGCCTCTTTTATCTTACTTAAGGATATTATTCTTAATTTTACACTATTGAAAATATACAATATTAAAAAACTATAATAAAAAAATAAAACCTAAAAATAAATTAAATTATCATATCACAGTCCTGCGCCCCGTGGTATCGTGTCAAGAACGCTGGTTGCGTTTCCTCGCTGAATGGTTATAATTAGCCTTTGAGCAAGAAAAGACTATGATTACTTCAAAATGTATTTTACACTATTAAATAAATAGAGTTTCATATCTCATCTATATTTGGATTGATATTGTGTTTTAATTGGACGTGTCACCCAATCCAACACCGAGGACATTTTGATCAGCAATTTCAAGTTTTAACATGTTATCAGGATTATTCGGATTAAGTAAGTCTAAATCAATGAGCCCTTTGTCAGAATCGTTTTGGGTGGTGTCACAATTTGGATTTGTGTTGTCACAATCGGGCAGTTTGTCAAAAGTGTCGCTTTTGGTAGTGTCTTTACTACTATCAGGTACTGTGTCACCCAACCCAATACCGAGGACTTTTTGATCAGCAATGTCAAGTTTTAATATGTTATCAGGATTATTCTGATTAATTAAGTCTAAATCAATGAGCCCTTTGTCAGAATCGTTTTGGGTGGTGTCACAATTTGGATTTGTGTTGTCACAATCGGGGAGTTTGTCAAAAGTGTCGGTTTTGGTAGTGTCTATACTACTATCAGGTACTGTGTCACCCAACCCAATACCGAGGACTTTTTGATCAGCAATGTCAAGTTTTAATATGTTATCAGGATTATTCTGATTAAGTAAGACTAAATCAATGAGCCCTTTGTCAGAATCGTTTTGGGTGGTGTCACAATTTGGATTTGTGTTGTCACAATCGGGGAGTTTGTCAAAAGTGTCGGTTTTGGTAGTGTCTTTACTACTATCAGGTACTGTGTCACCCAACCCAATACCGAGGACTTTTTGATCAGCAATGTCAAGTTTTAATATGTTATCAGGATTATTCGGATTAAGTAAGTCTAAATCAATGAGCTCTTCACTTGAATCGTTTTGGGTGGTGTAACAATTTGGGTTTGTGTTGTCACAATCGGGGAGTTTGTCAAAAGTGTCGGTTTTGGTAGTATCTTTACTACTATCAGGTACTGTGTCACCCCATCCAATACCGAGGACTTTTTGATCAGCAATATCAAGTTTTAATACGTTGTCGGGATCATTTGGTTTGAGTACGTCTAAATTAATAAGCCCTTTGTCAGAATAGTTTTGTGTGATGTCTTTGCTACTGGAAGACTGTGCATCTCCCAATCCAATGCTGAGAGCTTTTTGTTCAGCAAGGTCTAGTTTTAATATGTTATCACTATCACCTATCGCTTCAGTTCTACGTGATCCTGTAATCCTTTTTTCGCCACACCTCCCATTTTTAATATTGTTAATAGCTGTGTATACGAGAGCGTTGATCAATTTCATTATTATTTCTTTACCATCAATGTTATTTTTACACAGCGATTTCGAGTTTTTGTTTTCTTTAAGAGCACTAGTTAATGTTTCTAAAAAGCGTAACTCTTCTTGGTTACACGAAGGTGTCCACGGTCTGCAGGGTAGACATTTTGCCTGGGGCATCTGTAAATTTATTAAAAAATGTAAATATTTCGGTTTTATGATACAATATTGTTAGACACTACAAGATTTATTCAAAGTACTTTCCTAAGGGTTAGTGAAAATACAAAAGTCATTTAATAGGCCTTAACCCATATCATAAGTAACGCTTGTTGTATATCAGATAAGCGTGGTTATATTTAATAGGCCTTAACCCATATCATAAGTAACGCTTGTTGTAAATCAGATAAGCGTGGTTATATTTTGGGGACTATCACACTGTCTCGGACCACAAATGACTGCCTTATGTATGTGCCTTTTGTTGACATCTTAACCATAATTTTGTGCTTTTGTAGAAATGCAATATACAAAATGTAACAAAAACCCTGTGGTTCGCGTTAAGTACGTTATCAGGATCATTATTCAAACCTATAGAAATAACTTTTTTTTTAAAACTCGAACAATATTTTTTTTATTTTATTTAAAAAAAATTGTATGCAAATTGTATGTGGTTTTATTATCTCTGCATTGTCTGGGGAGTAAGAGGATTGTCAAAGACCCCGCTTTACTTAGCTTTAGCATCGGCTAGTGTCAGTAAGAGGTAATAAAACCACATAAAATTAAAAAAAAACATTTTTTTTTATAAAATTAAAAAAAATATGATCGTTTTTTCGAATAAAAAGTTATTTCTATAGGTTTGAATACTGATCCTGATTACGTACTTAACGGGAACCACAGGGTTTTTGTTACATGTTGTATAACCAAATTGGAAATCTAAAACTAAATGTAAAAGTCACCTCACACTGTTATCCTCTGAGAGCATCCTTTCACAATATATTCCATTCTGTACTCACTTTTTTTTTAATTATGTACATATATGAAAATGCATTGTTTTATAATTACATATATAATATATAATAATAATTAATGTATTGATATAAAAAGTGAAATTACTATATTGTGCTTCATCATTATCACCATCAACAGCATTTGGTTCAGACTACAAAGGCTCCTAGAATGTGTTTATTCGAATTAATTTCTTTTGAAAGATTTGAACAAGCTTACCACATTGGACACCGCAGGGCCAACACACTGACTGGTGATGCTTCAACTTATTACCAGTGTGTGAAATTTGTCGCCAACGTTATTTTCCGTCAATCATAGCGATGCATAGCGTACAATTAAGATTTCGGAGAAAGCTCCCAGATTTCATCTTAGGTACCTACTCCCTATTATTTCTTATTACTATTTTTATTAATCTTATTTGTAGAAGTTTGTAGTTTGGTAACACTTCACGTCGCTTACGAAATTGCTGATTTAAAAAAATATAAACAACAAAATAAGAATTATTAAAGTAAAAATTAATGTAACTTACCTCAAACAGAGACACTACTAATATAAAAGAAAACAAGTATATTGAAGTCATTTCTACTTAGTAACTGATGCTGGTGTCCTTTGAGAGCTTCCTTTATATACATGCATATTCTGCTTCATTGCGAAATACAATAGATATTAATCCTTTACTAAATGATATTTTTTATCGTATTTAATTATTTTCTTTTTTTAATAAATTTTATATATTTTATTCTGTACTCAGCTTTCAAATTAAAGTTGTCTTTTTTTTATAATATCACAAAAATAATAAGGTATGGATATAAATAATCATCAGCAAAATAAAAGGGCATCCACGACTTTTTCTGATACCAGGGCGGCGCCATTTAATAGATTCATATTAAAGATATTTGACAGATTTCGTAGTGGGAAAGTTATTTTATTCGAAAAATATAATGGTGTTTTTTCTTTCTGTCCTATTAATTATATTTTATATTAATTAGATTAAAAATAGATAAACGAAACCACAGATATTCATAAAAATAGGAAAATTAAAAGAAGAGTTAAAAATGTGTTCAAAAAGGGTTAAAATTTTTTTTTTTAAATAAAATATTTCAGTTACAGCCTATATATATACGCCCTACTATTGAAAATAGTTGCACACATTTCTGAGCGTGTTTTACGGCAAGGAAAATGTCCGCCGCGCTGCCCCAATGTGTGTTGACGAACCTCATATCTCTTCGAAATATATTTTTTTGTTATTTCTCAGACATGCAGGTTTCCTCACGATGTTTTCCTTCGCCGCCGAGCACTTGGTAAATCAGAACTTAAAATTGCATTTAACAGTTTCATTGGTGTCAGCGGGAATTGAACCTGGGTTACTCGCGTACAGTGAAGTTAACAGCGAGCGATTAGCCCCTGGGCTACTACGACTCATAAAAAAAATGTTTACAAAAGTATTTTTAAGCAAAATAACTTTTTAAATAAAATTATTATTTTGCATATGGAAAGAATCAAAGATTTATTCCTGGTGCAAATTGTAAAACAAAGTACAATACATTATGATATGAAGTTATACACTATTTGAAAATAAACATAACGGTGGTAGAGCCCCGCAGCAGTTTTTTGCTGTTGCACGTATGGGCAGGCTCGAGCCGGGTTGGTACCACGACCTCACAGAATACCGGCGTGAAGTAGAGGCTCTGCTTCTGCGTTTCGTCTGGTGAGTGCAGGTGGCCGGAGGCCCAATTCCCCCCCCCCCCCATCAACATGGTAGCGGAATTACAAAGTAGACTACCCCAGGAGGGTACCAGTACCCCTGGAGAATCCCTCGCTGAGCATCCACGACCATGTTATTCCAATCCTGAGCGTGGGTGCTCAGGCTGCCCCGCGTATTCTGGGGGGGGCAAAATTCCGCTCAAAAACAAAACTGCTTGGGGCAAACTGAGCAACAATACCAAGGCGACCCCTGCCACGCTATCCGTGAATTTCTGCAACATCAGGGGACTTCACTCTAACCTAAACGCCGTCCACTACCATCTCGAGACGGCGAAGCCGGCCTTGCTCTTTCTGACCGAGACGCAGGTTTCCTCTCCGGCTGATATTTCGTATCTCTCCTGCCCGGGGTACAAATTGGAGCACTCCTTTGTGCCTCGGGCTGGAGTTTGCGTGTATGTCAGAGAGGACATCTGTTCTCGACGCCTCGGCAGTCTTGAAGGTTCGGACCTGTCCATCCTTTGGCTACGCGTAGACAGCGACGACCATCCGCGCGTCTACGGGTGCCTCTATAGGTCCCATAGCGGTAATGCCGAAACAGACCGACTCATCGACCACGTCCAAATGGCTACAGATTCCTTGCTACAACAGGTCCCATCCGCAGAGATCGTGATCCTTGGCGATTTTAACGCCCACCATGCAGAATGGCTCGGTTCACGTTTAACCGATCATGCGGGGAGATCTGTTTATGACTTTGCTTTGGCATATGGTCTGACACAACTGGTTACTTCGCCTACGCGGATTCCAGATGTGGAGGATCATACACCTTCCCTGTTGGACCTTCTGCTGACCTCTCATCCGGACGGATATCAGGTTTCCGTCGATGCCCCTCTCGGCTCTTCGGACCATTGTCTGATCCGGAGTATGGTGCCACTTACGCTCCCTTCGCGGTTGCGTTCTGCAGGTTGCCGCCGTGTTTGGCATTACAGGTCGGCAGATTGGGACGGAATGCGGTCTTTCTTTGCATCCTACCCATGGGGGCGGGTTTGCTTCTCGCCGGATGATCCCAGCGCTGTTGCTGACTCTGTCACTGATGTGGTGCTACAGGGAATGGAACTATTTATTCCATCATCTGTGGTACCCATCGGAGGCAGATCTCAGCCTTGGTTTGGTCGCTCCTGTAAGACTGCATTGCGCAGAAAGCAGGAGTGTTATCAAGCCTGGGCTGCGGCTTCGGTGACTCGGGATGTAAACACCAGCACACTTAAAAAGAAGTATAACTTCGCCTCCAGGTCCTTCAAAAGAGTTATTGCCAAGGCAAAGTCAGAGCACATAGGCAGAATTGGCGAGAAACTAGTTCGCCTTCCTTCGGGAACCCGTGCATTCTGGTCTCTCGCCAAGGCTGTCCAAGGGAATTTCTGTAAGCCATCACTACCATCTCTGCACAGGGAGGACGACTCACTGGCCCACGACGCAAAAGAGAAGGCCGACCTTTTAGGCTCCCTTTTTGCGTCCAACTCGACTGTTGATGACGGGGGGAACACACCGCCGACCATCCCGCGGTGTGAGTGCTCTATGCCGGATGTGCTATTCTCACAGCGCTTGGTTCGCAGAGCACTCCTCTCCCTTGACATCCACAAGTCGAGTGGGCCTGACGGAATCCCCCCAATTGTGCTGAGGACGTGTGCTCCGGAGTTGGCACCGGTTCTAACGCGTCTTTTCCGGTACTCCTACTCCCATGGCGTTGTCCCGAACTCATGGAAGACAGCTTTTGTCCACCCGATCCCTAAAAAAGGCGACCGCTCAGACCCGTCCAACTATAGGCCTATCGCGATCACCTCCTTGTTCTCCAAAATAATGGAATCCATTATTAACTGCCAGCTCATCCGGTACCTTGAGGATCACCAGCTGATCAGTGACCGCCAATACGGTTTTCGTCGGGGTCGATCAGCTGGTGATCTTCTAGTCTACCTGACCCATAGATGGGCGGAGGCAGTAGAGTCCAAGGGGGAGGCGTTGGCCGTTAGTCTGGACATTGCGAAGGCCTTCGATCGGGTTTGGCACAAAGCGCTTCTTTCGAAGCTCCCTTCCTATGGGCTTCCCGAGAAATTGTGCAATTGGATCACCAGCTTCCTTGCAGATCGGAGCATCAAGGTCGTTGTAGACGGTGCATGTTCTGACTACAAGCCTATTAACGCTGGTGTTCCACAAGGCTGTGTGCTATCACCAACGCTGTTTCTTCTGCATATCAATGATATGTTGCTAACTGGTAACATTCATTGCTATGCGGATGACAGCACTGGTGATGCTCTATACACCGGCCGGGCCAATATTTCTCGGGAAAACGTCGCCGAGTACCGGAACAAACTTGTGTCTGAAGTCGAGTCTTTGCTGGACAAAGTCTCGGATTGGGGGCGACTAAATCTAGTCCAGTTTAATCCTCAGAAGACACAAGTTTGCGCGTTTACCGCTAAAAAGAACCCCTTTGTCGTATCTCCTCAGTTTCAAGGCACTCCCCTTCTTGCCTCAGCCAGTATCGGTATCCTCGGAGTCGACATATCGAGTGACGTGCAGTTTCGTGGTCACTTGGAAGAGAAGGCCAAATTGGCCTCTAAAAAGCTTGGCGTGCTCAGCAGAGCGGGACAGTATTTCATGCCGGCACACCGCCTGCAACTTTACAAGGCGCAGGTTCGGCCTCACATGGAATACTGTTCCCATCTCTGGGCAGGGGCTCCCCAGTGCCAGCTCCTTCCACTTGACCGCATCCAGCGCAGAGCGGCTCGAATCGTCGACGACCGAGCCCTTTCCGATCGGCTCGATTCATTGGCACTGCGAAGAGATGTTGCATCTCTTTGCATTTTCTTTCGCATCTACCATGGGGAGTGCTCTGAGGAATTGTTCGGATTAATCCCAGCCGCCAAATTTCATGAACGCACATCGCGGCAGAACTCCCGATACCATCCACACCATCTGGATGATTGGCGGTCCACCACTGTGCGATTTAGAAGATGTTTTCTTCCTCGCACGACTTCCTTGTGGAATCGATTACCATCAGCGATTTTTCCGGACCGATACGACTTAGGGACCTTCAAGAAAAGAGCCTACTCCTTTTTAAAAGGCCGGCAACGCATCTGCAATTCCCCTGGTGTTGCGGTTGTTCATGGGCGGCGGTAGTCACTTACCATCAGGTGAGCCGCATGCTCGTTTGCCCCCTCTCCTATAAAAAAAAAAAAAAAAAAAAAAAAAAAAAATGTTTAGAGAATCCCTACGCTCAGTCGATCTCCATTTAGCAGGTCTCTAGAATTAGAAGTATACCTGTATTTTTTTTAGTTGCAACTAAAACAAGTGTCAATTAAACTTCTAATGATTTCGTCTGTTCTGATACGATCAACCTCGATTTTCTACCGATTTCAAAAAGGAGACGGAACTCAATTCGACTGTATGTTTTTTTTTATTAAAAATGTTTAGTAAAAATGTTTTAGTAAAAGTTATGAGGTAACATGCATAATGTTACCTCATAACTTTTACTGTTAGTACTGAGAGAACAGATTTCGATGATTTTTTTTTTCTTATTTGAAAGCTGGTGCTTCACGTGTGATCCCATATAAATTTGAACATGGTCTGACCAATAGTTTATGAGTTATTCTTAATAATTTATATTGAAGTTGTCCTAAGACCACTTGTAAAATGTAAACAATTATAAATTAGCCTGCATAATATTTTTCTGCACCATAACTAAATAATAAATCTTACTCCACAACACGCCGTAATGAATAAAAGTACAACCAAGAAACGATTCATAGTTACATACATTTATGCTATCGAATATGTAACCTGTGGTTTTATTAATTACAATTATTACAAAATATAAAATTACATAATGTTACAAATAATGACTTAATTATTTTATATCTGGCAATGTGTGAAAAAAAACTCATGGCCGCCGCTCCCCTTGTCTTCCCTACTGTCGAGACATCGCATAGCTCGAGCTGCGTATCTTCCTCGCACACATAGATTATTGATAAGCGCGCGCGCGATGACTTATCAGTAATCTATGCTCGCACAGCTACATTTATCTTAGCATCAGTAGAAACGGTCACATAGTTTCGTAGCTTAGCTATCTCAAACAAAGACCACCGAGCACAGTCCACCTGATGGTAAGTGGTTGTTGTGACCCATAGACATCTACATCTATCCTCAATAAAGTATCAAAATGGAGATGCGTTGTCATCCGTGAAGACTAAGATGGAATGCCTCTTTTCCAGTAAAAAGGGTATCCGGTTCTCTACACTCACCATACGAAACACAGCAGTGTTAAGCTGCTATTTTACACTGGTATTCTGTGAGAGCGTGGTCTTTCCCCGGTCGGAGCGACCCATTTGTGCTACAACTATACTACAAATATAGCTGCAGAATGGCTCTACCACGTATAAAATTGTAGGATTAGAGAGAACACGCCATCACAATGATATATTTTAGATACTAGCTGTGCCCGCGGCGTAGCTCGCGTAAATAGGTTTTACTTAAAGAATTTGACGTTTAGGTAAGAGAATATTAAAAGATTTATATCATTACTGTATGAATAAGTGGCACCAAAATAAATCGTTATGCTCAAAGTTCTGAGTCGTTTGTGATAGAACTTCTGTGTAAACGACGTTAGAAGTAGACAGCCGGGGCGTACAGAAAAATGTTACGGGAGCTACTAACGCGGGAAAAAGCAACATAGCGTTGGCCATGTGCAAAACAGTCAGTACTGAGGTCCACTCCTGCAACGCGTGAAGTTTGACCTTGCGCTTTATTTACGGTCATCGGTCATCGCATAACACACGCTGACTGGGAATGGGAAGTGGGAACAGAACACGCTTAGAACTGAAAGGAAAGTTATTTGATATAAGGTGGATTCTTGGTATAAAACAACATCATGACATATTGTTTTTGTTGCAATTTTGCTACATTTAGCTTGGGCGTACGTATCTTTTTTCTGATATCTGTTTTTGATGATGTTTGTGCTGTTAGCTTACACCCTACACGGCTCTTTCAGCTTGAATGGACTCGTTAACGTACAACGCCATCTATTACGTTCTTCGTGGAAGACATCCTTTTTTAATTTAAGGAAAACATATTTTTTGTTTACTGTGTTTAAAGTATAAATATATTATAATAAAACGATTTTTTATAAAAAGGAATCATTTTATTACTATTTCTGAGGTTTTATGGCGCCTTTAAACAAATCAAACCTACATTTCAAAATAATAATCAAAACTTTCGATAGAATTAACCAATTTTAATAAAACAAAGATTAAATGAACTGGAAGATACGCTTTATGATTTTCTAAACAATTTCTTTGAAAAAAAGATGTTTACTTAAGACGTGATGCGTTCATAAACAAACAGACAGACAGACAATTCTAAAAATTATAAAAATGTACTTATTTAATGAGTTTCAGTCTCCATAATGATTTTAGTCACAAATTAATATACTATACAATGTACAGAATCAGACACAGCATGTGATTACCGCATGTATAGAGATATAAGGATAGATGGCGCTGTTAAAATCAATTCTAAAAATAAAAGAGATTAATTGACGCGATTGATACAATAAAAAAACTTAAAAGAACTTATAAATCAGGCCTACATCGTAAGCAAGAAAGAAAGTTTGATCCTCGCCGAAACCAACGAAATTGTTAATAGCTCTTTTAAAATTTGATTTACCATGTAAAGTACTCGGCGGTAAAGAATAAATGACATTGTCAATACACAGTAGGGCAGCGAGTAAAGATTAACAGCAAATATGAAAAGTCATTTACAGAAAAAAAACCACAACCTGCCTTCTTGCATGACATTTGTGCAACACCACCATCTATCGATGAAATGGGTTAACTATTGTACTTTAGATTTAGATAATAAGGTTAATATATTTTTTAATATATTTATTACGTTCTTTATACAATACTTTTGTTTACTGCGTTTTAGATATAATTTCATCATTATAGAACATTATTTTACATCATTTAATTATGTTATGATTTATAATATGATATTAGTTTAAAATGTACTTGATGACTCAACAAACGCCACCATTAAACAAATTCGTACCTATACTTCGTAGCCATACTTCAGAATATTTATCATAACTTTTGATGGAATGAACCGATTTTAATGAAATAAAGACTAAATGTAACCCGAAGGTACACTTTAGAATTTCCTTAACTATTCTTATGATATAAATTAGTACTTTAAACGTGATACGTTAACAAACAAACAGACAGACAGACAGACAGACAGACAGACAGACAGAAAATTCTAAAAATGGTAGAAATGTATTTAATTACTTATTTTTAGTACCCCTCAATCACTTTTATTACAAAAATATAAAATGTACAGACATCTGTTATTTACAGTTTTATTATATGTATAGATAAGGGTCGATAGTGCAGTGACTAAACATTTGGTTGTGGCACTACAGGACCGCGGGTTGGGATTCCGCACGGAACAAGTGCTTTGATCAACTACAAATAATTTTCCGGATCTAGATATTTGTTCATGTGCAATTTACATAATTATGTAAAATGATTAAGGCCGGCAGCGCATTATAAAAAATTACCTGTAAGGCAAATTTTGACGCACGCCGGAAGGCACTCTGCACATACTCGTTCTAGATTGTGTTCTAGACTCCGTAGACTATAGGAACCGACCGACCGTCCACTTCTAACGCTCGCCGAATATATACTACCGGATGTTAGAAATTTATCTAGTCAAGTTCTTTCTACATACATTTTTTTTATGATAAATTTTGTACTTGACGCCGTACACCATCAGAAATTTAATTATGGAGGTGAGAAACGCCTATGGAATATTGGTTCTAGGAGTGCTGAAACGAAATTTCTGATAGTGTGCAGTGGCGAGCCTTAATTCCGAAGAGTTAGTTATATTGTTTAATTAGGAATGATATATACATTCATTGAAATTAAATCACACAATATGACTTTCAAATAAATATGTCGGTAGGATATGCGTGCCACCTACTGTAATTTAATTGTAGGTACTATGCATATAACCTGCGGACAAGCGCAACCAATTAGTTGACATAATTGTAGCGCAAACTGATGAACGGTATGACAGCGCACAAAATACGAACAAACAAACATTCATTTTTATCAAAGACGCGACCAACATGATTTTAAGTGATACATGACGTATTAAAATAAAGCCGCTTCTTGACGCATATTCAATATTCTCCAAATATGGATACAGGACCGAAACAGAAGAGAAAAATCAATCCACGTTACAAAGCGAATCTCTTTTCTGCGTTAACTTTTGGGTATTGTGTGCATAGTGTAGCAAATATTACAGTGTAGTGGCAGTGTAAGATCTACTACCCCATAACGTCCCGATAATGTCGTAAGAGGCGACAGAGGGAAACTGAAACAAGTGATTGGCAGCAGCATCGTCGTGATATCAACTCAAAATAGTAAAAAAAATGCTGTTGCCAACCCGCCTGCCAAGCGCGGCAACTAAGGTAAAATCCCCTATGATTTTTTTATAGAATAAGGGTGACAAACGAGCACACAGTCCACCTGATGGTAAATGGTTGCTGTGGTCCACAGACATCTACATCTATCTTCGTTTGCGAATTAAAATGCAGATGCGTTGTCAGCCGTGAGGACTAAGATAGAATGCCTCTTTTCCAGTAAAAAGGGTCTCCGGTTCTCTACACTCACCATACGAAACACAGCAGCATTAAGCTGCTATTTTACACTGGTGTTCTGTGAGAGCGTGGTCCTTCCCCGGTCGAGCCGATCCATTCGTGCTACAACTATACTATTAATATAGCTGCAGCATGGCTCTAAAAGTGTGAAAGTGTCCCCCCTATGATGAAATCTATTTGGGAGGCCTATGTTCAGCAGTGGATTTTTATAGGTTGTAATGGATGGATGGATGGTAGCAAATAAAATTTTAGGCAATATATTAGATCTTTAACTATAAAATTGCGGTTTTTATGAAATAAGTTAACGTAATTTTTTCTATATTTTTTATTTCTATTAATCATAATAACCACCCGTAAAATCGATGTATCTTTGCCAATGCAGTTCAATTTATTGAGGCCCTTATTGAAGAAATCAGCTGGACGGGAGGCAACAAATTCTTCAAGGGCATTTTGTACTGCCTCACGGGTATTGATTTTTTTCCCGCCAAAAGTTATCCAAATTCTGGAAAAAGTAGAAGTCTGCAGGCGCAAGGTCAGGTAAGTACGACGGATAACGGAGAGCTTCCAACCCCAGCTCTTGTAACTTGGAGACCGTTTTTTGTGCAATCGGTCATCGTCATGAGGTCGCGCGTTGTTGTGTAGGAGCAGCGGGAACCAGCGATTGAACAAAGCTGGTTGGAGACGTGCGAGCTTCTCCATCATTCTGTTTAGTTCTTCACAGTACACATCTGTAGTGTTATCACATATATATTGCTCATCGCGTTTGGTAAGAAGTTATCATGAATCACACTGGCGCTAGACCACCAAAGAGTGACCATCACTTTTTTAGGCGTAAATTTTAATTTAGGGCATTGTTTAGGTACTGAACTAGGATCCAGCCAACTTACTGAGCATTGTCAAACGGAATCCATTTTTCGTTGCAGGTAAAAATGGGGTTCAAAATTCCTTCGTTTGTGTGCCTGTTGAACAGTGCAAAGCACGTCTCGACGCGTACTTCGCGCTGGCGATCATTGTGTTCGTGGGGTACCCATTTGTCAAACTTTTTTACCTTGCCAATTTGACGCAAATGGACCAATATTGTTTTAATGCTAACGTCGAAAGTTGCTGCTAATTCAGCCGTAGATTGAGTATCATCAGCTTCCGCAATCGCCTTTACCTAATTCGTCATTGTCGACCAAAGTTTTCGGACGACCACGGGGTTCATTTTTCAGGTCGAAATTTCCAAAACGGAAGCGGGCAATCCAATAACAGATGGTGCGTTCGTTTGTCGTATTCGCTCCGTAAACTAAACCTACTAAAACCGTATCATATTCCATAATTACTCGAATTTTTAACGTATCCATGATAACGAAAAAGATTCAAATGCGATGAAAACATAACGTTAATCAATAAATAACTAATTTTGAGAAAAAAATTCCATGTTTTTAAAATAAAAATTAATTTGAAATTAAGATTCTTACCCAAACAAAAATTATTTTGAATTGAAATGACCAATACTGCAGAACGGCAATTTCATAGGTAAAGACCTATTATTACAGAAAAGGTATTAAAAGCGGTTTTTTTTTTTCAGCTGGACATTAGAAACGTTTAAGCTCGGTTACCGTCGTGACATTCGAGAAAATGATTTATACGCTCCCCTGCCAGAGCATCAGTCTGATACATTAGGTAATAAATTATTTTATCATTAGTCCATTTAATGTTTTATCGATGTCCCCAGTAAAGTCGTAATTTTCAAAACCAGCACGGCTAGCATGGGCTGGAGACAAAAAAATTATCCCCCGATTATATCCACTGACAAGGGATAAAATTATCTTGTCCTTAGAATAGAATAGAATAGAATAATTTTTATTCAATATACATTACATGTGTAATTCTTATTGAAAGTCATTTTTAGGGTTCCGTACCTCAAAAGGAAAAAACGAAACCCTTATAGGATCACTTTGTTGTCCGTCCGTCTGTCTGTCTGTTAAGACCCTTTTTCTCAGGAACGCGTGGAGGTATCAAGCTGAAATTTATACGAAAAACTCAAGTCTACTGTCCCTTGGAGCTGTGAAAAAATCACACTTCTAAGCCAACCCAATCAAAAGATACAGCAGTTTATGCCGCAAATTTTCGACATTCGCAAGGGAATCAGGGAATCAAAACCTACAGGGTACTTCCCGTGAACTCAGAATCTTAAAATTTGGTACGAAGCAACGTATTATAGCACAGATAAAGGAAAAATTGTAAAAAGCATAAATTTTTAGTTACATCATATAATAAAAATATTTTTAATAATTTTAAACTTATATACCTACGGATTTGTTCGGAACCCTCGGAGCGCGAGTCCGACTCACACTTGGCGCGTTTTTTACTTTACCACTGGTTCGAAAAAAAAAAACCCTCTGTCCCGGGAAGAACCAACAAGAAACCCAGCGGGACTTTTTTTAAAATAAATTTTACAATATAAATGATTACGAACTATTTACAAAATTTATTTTAGAAACTGCTTGGAAGCGACTAACTCATTCCCAGGGGTTATTATCAACCATGTATTCATTTATACTATAATAACCCTTTTTATACAGTTTCAGCTTAATAAAACATTTAAACTTGGTAATAGAAAGAACCTGTACACTTTCCGGGACCTTGTTGTAATAGCGTATACATTGCCCCAAGAATGAATTACTGACTCTATGGAGTCGATAAACTGGCATCACTAGCTTGTGTTTGTTCCTAGTGTTTACAGAATGTATATCACTTTTTTTACTTAAACTATCTTTTTTTGTGAACATACATTAAATATTCGTAAATATACTGAGAGGTCAAAGTTAATATATTTATTTCTTTAAATTTATCTCTAAGAGACTCTCTTGGTTTTAGATTGTAAATAGCTCTAATGGCCCTCTTCTGTAAAACAAAAATAGTTTCTGAATCAGCCGCATTTCCCCATAGCAAAATCCCATAAGACATAAGACTTATGCCAAAGCACGGCAACGGGGAAAAGTATACGTATCTCCGTTTGACATAACGAATCCCGCCTGTCCGTGCCGCATGCCAGCCCAGCAGGGCTAGTATGAGCAGGAGACAATTTTATCCCCGGGGAAAGGAGAAAATATTTACCCACTCGCTTAGTTTTATCCACCCTTCGAGCATGGGCACACCGATGGATATAATATCCACCGTAGATAAAATAGGAGATAGACTTAGAATTAGATAGATTTTTTGTATGAATATAAAGTTAAACCCACGTCCAATGAACTAGGATAAAATTGTCCGTTTCAAATGTCAAAAAAGCATATTTTTTATCTTTCATTTGGCTCCATGCTACGGACGGGGGATATATGCGTACTCGTTATGTCAAACGGTGATATACTTCTCCGCGTTGCCGTGCTTTGGCATAGGGACAAGATAATTTTATCCCTTGTCAGTGGATATAATCGGTGGATAATATTTTTGTCCCCAGCCCGATGCTAGCCGTGCTGCAGGAGTAATGAGGACAAAAAAGGAGAAATTTTTCATCTTTTCTTAATTTTCTTTAGTTTCAAATACCAGTTCCAATTTTTAAAAAATTTCTCGATAAAAAAAATTTTAAAGCGATATTTGAAATAGGTGATGCAATGCAAAAGGCTTGGGATCATGAACTGGAATACTGCCGCATGAGAGGTGACGATATCAATCCTAGTTTATGGAAAGTACTCATGAAAGTGTTTGGCGCTGAACTTATGCTTTATGGTCTAATACTTGCAGCTATGGAGTTTTTGATACGGTTAGCAAATATCTATTGCACATATATCTTAAAATAGTCGATTTAAGAAGATTTCCTGGAAGAAGATTTACAGGAAATATTCTCTAAAAGTTCTAAAAACGTGTCCTATACATTTACTCTTTGTCCTAAAAATAAAATATAAAAAAGGAGCTACTATTTTGTATCACAAACAGTTCTGTTAACAGTTACTTAACTTAATGTTACTTTTTGGTTTGTACACGAATAATGAAGTAATGATTTTTAAAATATATATTACTTATCACTTTTTTAAACTTAAAGTTGCAGCCTATATACGTCCCACTGCTGGGCACAGGCCTCCTCTCATTTCTGAGAGGGTTTTAGGGCAAGAAAATGTCCGTCACGCTGCCGCAGAACGTGTTGGCGAACTTCACATGTCTACGAAATATTATTTTATCTTATTTCTCAGACATTAGGCTCGATTTTATACGTGGTAGAGCCATGCTGCATTAGTAGTATAGTTGTAGCACGAATGGGTCGCCTCGACCGGGAAAGGGCCACGTTCTCACAGAATACCGGCGTAAAATAGCAGCTTAATGCTGCTGTGTATCGTATGGTGAGTGTATAGAACCGGAGACCCTTTTTACTGGAAACGAGGCATTCCATCTTAGTCCTCACGGGTGACAACGCATCTGCGTTTTGATTTTTTATTGAGGACGGATGTAGATGTCTACGGGTCACAGCAACCACTTACCATCAGGTGGACTGTGTGCTCGTTTGTCACCCTATCCTATAAAAAGACATGAAGGTTTCCTCACGATGTTTTTCTTCACCGCCGAGTACGTGGTAAATCAGCACTTAAAATTATCATTAAGTTAACAGCGAGCACTAACCATTTGAGCTACCACATATCTTTTTTTATTTAAGTAAAATAAAATAAAATAATTGTTAAAAGATGTCTCACGTTAAGCGACAATACGTTGCAAATAAAAGTGTTCAAATGAAGTTGCACAAATATTACATAGCGTACGAACTTGCTTTGATATACATTTTCATGCTTTACAACCAGTTTTGTAACGCCGACGTGATGCTGATGCACATCGTATATGACATAGGCTTGTATGTCGAGTATGTGTTACGTTACACTACACAAATCTGAGGTTGCAAAACTGTCGATTCCAATGCCAATCCATCGTAAAACGGCCTTAGTTTAGTAAAATAATAATGCGGTGCACGAGCTAATCGACAGTTGAAGAACGTTATGTCGTCCTTAATGGAGAGCTTATAATCGTGTTAGATGCTTATCATGTGAATATCGATGGACAGAATTTAATTATATGATGAAGGTGATAATAAAATTAACATAGAAAAAATAAAAAAAAGGAACATATTTTTCAAATAATAAGTATTGATATTAAGGAAAGCTAACTCTGCTTATTTTTATACATTTATACGTGGTAGAGCCATGCTGCAGCTATATTAGTAGTATAGTTGTAGCACGAATGGGTCGACTCGACCGGGGAAGGACCACGCTCTCACAGAATACCAGCGTCAAATAGCAGCTTAACACTGCTGTGTTTCGTCTGGTGAGTGTAGTCTCACGCGTGACAACGCATCAGCATTTTTTTCGCAAACGAGGATAAATGTAGATGTCTATGGGCCACAGTAACCACTTACCATCAGATGGACTGTTTGCTCGTTTGTCACCCTAGCCTATGAAAAAAAAAATACATAAAAAAATATTATATTTGATTAATATTATTAATGATCAATTTACATTTAAATACAATTAACATTTTTCGGATAAAAGAAACAGAAATACTATTTCTTTTGTTATTTACAACAATTTAATTTTCTAACAGGTTACAACAGCCGCTTTTCTTGGGTCTATTGTTACGATATTACAGCCCAGCTCAAGATTTATACAATAGCACGTAAGAATGACAATACAATAAAATTAATTTATTAAATTCTATTAGCCACATTACACATTGATAGTGTTCCGAGACATCTTTATTTACAGGGTTGATTCAACGTACCTCTCTCGGTTGTTTTCTTACTACGATAGAGAGAGTGGAGTGCTTTGGGGAGAGGCGGTATTTTTTGCATTTGGTGTTGTATTTTGCAGTACCGCTAATGTCATGGTGGCGCACCCTTTCATGATGGGTGTCATGCATATAGGAATGAAAATGAGAGTAGGTGTATGTAGCCTTATTTATAGGAAGGTATGTATTTTATGCCTAAAATGTATGGTAATGATATATAAGATCTGATGAAGCTCAGGGGTACGGTGTTCGCCTTTATGTTCATAGTAAACGAAAAATCTGAATTCTATTTCCACTGATTGATTCGGTGTCTACTGATTTCTGCTCGTAAAAACCTATGTATACATATCTGCGGATTAAAAATAAATCAAGTATAATCAATATTTCCGCGATATAAACACTCGTATGAACTCTAAACAACTTAGTAAGGAGAGGACACCTGTGCTCTACCGTTGGATTACTTTAGATGACTTAGTAGTTCTTTTTTATTTTTTTAAATGAATAATAGTAGTGCTGTTACAGTTACAGTTACAGTTAAAGTGCACTGCTGAACATAGGCCTTCCCCAGGGAATGAAACAAAGCAAGGTCCTGAGCCACCTGCATCCATCGACTTCCTGCATGTCTTACCAGGTCGTCACTACATCTAGTGGGGGATCGCCCCACACTTCACCTACCGGTACTTGTGAATGAATGTGACGATGATGATGATGATGATGATGCCTATAACCTTCGCGCAAGTGCAAGCAATTAGTTTACAAAGTTTTAGCGCAATCTGATGAACGGTATAGCAGCTCATAAAATACGAACAAATAAAACATTACAAACATTTTATATATTAGATTATGTTATGCGTTCGATGTTTAAAAAACGTTATATTTCCTAGAAACATTGCATAGTTTATTAGAAAACACAATAACAGCTTTCGAAGTTGTTACATGTTAGGAGAATGTTATTTGATAAAAACAATATGTATGTTTTTTATTTTGGTCATTCGACATTTATCTCTTTATTGTACTACGGGGAATATTTTTAATTGTTAAAAGTATATTTTATTTTTATTATATTTTACTGTTTATTTTCAAAACTGAATTGTTAGATAGCGTCGTTCAAGCTCTACATGTGCAATCTTTTAGTGATCTAAGCCCCCTCTGTACCCTCTTTTATTAGATAGAATAAACATTTGTGCCCTCCCCCAAAATAATAATAATGTTAGATTCATTTTTAAACTTTAATTGAACATCAAAATCATAATTTAAATTTAAAAATCAAATTGCTTTTAAGATTACTTATACTTAAATAAACTAAATAAAAAACATCAATTATCGTTATCCAAGTTATCAATAATATCTAAGGGTAACTTATCTTCACAAGTCTGGCTTAAATTCGATAGGATTATTAACATAATCATGGTTCGGCCATTCAACGCTTTCATTTCTCTTATAATCTTCTGCGTGTTGAGTGGTATTTAAAAAAATCGGTATAACAATCATAAAAATATTATTATTTTAATAAAAAATAAGGATTTTTTTTTAAATTGGAAACCAATAAAAATTAAAAAAGAAAGTGTTTAGTGAAGTAGTTTCTCCTATATGTGAATATAATGAGTAGGACCTATATGGTTAGTAATTTGATACCAAGAAATGAAGTGAACTATACTAAAAACTTAATTTAGATAAATATTTTCAAACACCTTGAGCTATTCTAATTTTCCCTAATGGAAAAGTATATTGCGTAAACTTTTGTAACGTGTATTTTCTGAATATATACAATTGTGTAAATTACTTATTGCGTTGTATAAACACGAGGTTGGTTAACAAACCCTAGTATTAAAATACGTCAAAAGCAAATAAATTCTATTAAATTTCGAAATATAGAGAAAGGGACATGTCATTTCCTAACGAAATGTGTACACGGAATTTGTTGCAAAAATGGTTTTTCATTCAATTCAATAAACTTTTGAAATCGAGGCAAATTAAACTACTGTACTTAACTAATGAAATATATTTTAGAATTATATGATGCAATCAATTCCTTCTTACAATTAAAATATTTTTTTACATTTCTTTTAACGTTATTTTAATTAGATTTTTTTCGTTTCTTAAAACACATTGCTATTTAACAATCTTCATCTCTCATTAATACTCCACAATCGCCATGTATGCTGGTAATCCATCTGCGATCACAGTACCAAATACCTCGCACCTTTGACGGTGCTCCCATCACCAGTTTGGGAATCTTACATTTGGCATCGAGGTGATCATATTATACCTAAACTCTTGTCGTTGCCTCTTATATCAATCACGGGAAGGAATAGGTTTTTTTTTTATTCAACTAGGATGAGGTCTACGATGGAGCGAGTTTGCCCAAGAGAAGCCTGTTAACACGCACCTTGAAGAGGTTCAGGTCGGAAAATCAGACGCCGGCAGGGTATTCCACTCCTTGACTGTGCGCATTATGAAAGATGATTTATAGCGCTTAGTGCGA
This sequence comes from Parnassius mnemosyne, assembly GCA_963668995.1. Classification (NCBI taxonomy): domain Eukaryota; kingdom Metazoa; phylum Arthropoda; class Insecta; order Lepidoptera; family Papilionidae; genus Parnassius; species Parnassius mnemosyne. The sequence goes on along the minus strand of CAVLGL010000115.1, from coordinate 40,333,290 downwards.
ATATTCGGAATATCAATCGAGTGTGGATGGTAACCTGCAGTACGTCTGGTATTCCGATAGGAGGAGAATGGAGATGGAGTTATGAGCTCATGGTGACACTCTCCGAAGTAGGTACAATCTGTAGAAGACCGACAAACAAGCAACTTGGCGGCGGTGAGCTAAGCTGCGATGCTTAGTTTCCACCGGCTTTTTGTCGCCGATAAGCCTCTTGGTTCTGCGTTGCACTGAGTCGAATGCGGCAAGTTGATAATTTGCTGAGCCATCCCAAAGGTTTGGGATGGCTCAGCTTTGCGCGCCGCACTTCCAGCATGGTCGATTTATGGGAACAACCACTCTTTGTGGTGGGCGTTATAATCCTTAAGGAAAATTAGCTCCGCAGACGGATACCGCTGTTGACCTTTATCTGCCATCCCTGTCAGGTTGGATTCTATTACGCCGGTACCACAAGGCAAGACGAACAATTATTTTCTTTAGGTAAAATTACTTGGTACAAAAAAGATTCAGGATGTCTAGATATGAGTACATTGAATCTAGGAATCCTTTTTTAATCACTAAAAAATATTAATTCGATTAAGTCAGGGTTGAAACCTGACGTAACCTATATACCTACTTATATAAAGAACATACGTAAATATATATATCGCTTTTGTGGTTTCTGAAAGACATTGGAACCTTTGAATTCTATGACAGCATTCCTAAATCCGCAACATTTTTGTAGTTAAGTATCAGGGTCTATACGTCGCTTCTGGGCACAGGACTCCTCTTATTTCCGAGAGGGTTATGAAATAATTAGCCAAGTGCGTCTTGGTGGAAATACACCTCAGAAATGCATGTTTCTTCGCGATGTTTTCCTTCACCGCTGAGCGCGTGGTAAATCATCACCAATTAGCAAATTTATTGGTGGTGGCGAAGATTGAACCGTGGTGGCCCGCCTTCTTATTATGGCGAACGCTTAAGTCCTGAGCTACCGCGGCTTAATACAAGGATTTTCAATTTCAGTCTTTAAAAGTGAGTCTCCAATCTATGTCGGAAAGCGGCGCAGGACTTGTAGTAAACCTAATGGCGAACGACGTGAACCGATTCGATACAGGCCCTTCATTTATCCATTACCTTTGGATAGGTCCCGTTGAAACCTTGGTAAAACATACTGTGTTCAAATTAACAAGATTTCTTTTATTTTATTTGAGTTTCTTTCAGTAATAAATTAACATCTTCATATTATAGTTAATGACAGTATACTTGTACAGAGAAATGGGTATGCCTGCAGTATATGGAGCGCTTATCGTTGTGGCTGTTGTTCCCTTCCAAAGTAAGAAAATTTTATTTATTTTCTATGGTAGCTAAATATCTGTGTTGCGAACAAGTTGGATGCGGTATTTTTTTATAGAATACATATAGAGTCCACTCGATGGTAAGTGGACGCTGTGGCCCATAGACATATATCTTCGATTAAGAATCAAAGTACAGATGCATTGTTACCCTTGAGGGCTAAAATGCTCGTTTCCAGTAAAAAAAAGTCTCCCGTTCTTACCATACGAAACACAGCAGCATTAGGCTGCTATTTCACACTGGTATTCTATGAGAGCTTGGTCCTTTCCTGCTACAACCATATTATAGCTGCAGTGTGGCTCTACCATCTAACAATGATGAAATGTATTATAACATCAAGAATAAGAGAGTTACGTCAATAAAAACAACTAGGGACACGAAAATGAATCTATGCACTTTTCACTTCGCCGATTATCTGTGCTAAGTTTCATCGAAATCAGGCGATTAGTTTCAGGGGACAGGGTAGATAGCATTAAAAATTGCACTCGGAATCCGGAGATAAGAGCACTACACTGTGCTCTGCCCTAATTACTTACTACATCAAACATCAGCGCTGAAAAAGCCGCAAAATCGATATTCGTTGTTTCACGTAAATACCAAATTCTAATAATATTTTAGTAGTGTTTTTTTTTTATATAAATACGAATTTTTAACTTAAAATAAACAATAGTTTGCGAATTTTAATGTGAGCTTTTAAAAGGTATGTTGAGTGGCAATCTCGGACTGGTAAGCGAACGGTACCCATTAGTGGCCACCCTACATGGGTGGCCACTAATGGGTAGTCGATAGACGCAGGTTTTTTTTTATAGGAAAGGGTGACAAACGAGCACACAATCCACCTGATGGTAAGTGGTTGCTGTGACCCATAGACATCTACATCTATCCTCAATAAAGAATCAAAATGCAGATGCGTCGTCACCCGTTAGGACTAAGATGGAATGCCTCTTTTCCAGTAAAATGGGTCTCCGGTTCTCTACACTCAGCATACGAAACACAGCAGTATTAAGCTGCCGTTTTACGCTGGTGTTCTGTGAGAGCGTGGTCCTTCCCCGGTCGAGCCGACCCATTCGTGCTACAACTATACTACTACCATAGCTGCAGCATGGCTCTAGCGCGTATAAAAGGGTGGCGCAGAACTATTTTTGTTGTCTGATTTTGATCAACTACGTAAGAAGTATAGTGGCATACTGTGTGATAGCTAATAAATGATCATCTATCCGAGCTCAAAGTCCACCTGACAGTAAATGGATGCTGTTTCATATAGATATATATCCCCACTAAAAATCAAAATGGGTCTTCGGTTCCCGTCACTAACCGTACGAAACACAGCAGCATTACAATGCTATTTTCCGTAAGTATTCTATTTTATCCGAGCGTGGTTTTTCCCCGGTCCTGCAGATCCATTAGTGTTATATCCATAAGGAAGCTGCGGGGTAACTCTTAGCAATGCGCCATACAAACATATATTTGTAAGATATCAAGGGTCAGTTGCAAAACCACAATCGCAATCTAATGATTTTCCTTTTGCTTTGACTCTTTAAATGAAATCCCACAATGACTTTCTGTTTTCAGTATATCTTGGAACTTCCACTGCTTTTTACAGAAGTGACACCGCAATAAAATCGGACGAAAGAGTTAAATTAATGAAAGAAATTATAATGGGCATTGAAGTGATTAAAATGTACACCTGGGAAGCGCCATTTAGAAGCATCATCGACACTGTTCGACGGTATATACTTATAATTTATATGGTGTTTATAATTCGACGGCTACATGGCGCAGTGACTTAACAATGAGTTTTTTTTTATAGGATAGGGTGACAAACGAGCACACAGTCCACCTGATGATAAGTGGTTGCTGTGGCCCATAGATATCCACTTTGCGAATCAAAATGCAGATGCGTTGTCACCCGTGAGGACTAAGATGGAATGCCTCTTTTCCAGTAAAATAGGCCTCCGGTTCTCTACACTCAGCATACGAAACACAGCAGCATTAAGCTGCTATTTTACTCTGGTATTCTGTGAGAGCGTGGTCCTTCCCCGGTCGAGCCGACCCATTCGTGCTACAATTATACTCCTAATAAAGCTGCAGCATGGCTCTACCACGTACTATTGAGTTGCAACGCTGAGTGCAGCGCGTGCAAACCCCGCACAGAACAAGTGTTTGTATAGCTTACAAATAAATTTTCCGTGTCTGGATGTTTGTCCTTGTGAAGTGTATGCTGTCTGGGATAATGTATTAAAGGCACTATGATTATTTTCATAAATATAACTAAGTACTTACTTCGGTATTTTTGACAGTTGATTTATTGCTTATTCTGTCAAGGATTAACTGGATTTGCATCACCCTATTAACTATTTTTGCTTAGCATTCAGTGCTATATTCCAGTTTGAAACAAAAGAAGAGGTAATATGATAACGTGGTTAACTGGTAGTGAAAGCCTAAAGGTATTAAGTCCACCAATTGTACACTTTATGTGCAATAAAGATTTTTAGTAAATAAATAAATAAATAACAGGCTGTGAGACATTATCTTCGCCTTAGTTTTCTTTTATACGATAGGTTGACATGGAATGCCTCTTTTCCAGTAAAATGGATCTCCGGTTCTCTACACTCACCATACGAAACACAGCAGTGTAATAAATTAAAGTAAAGTTACAACCTATATAGGTCCCACTGATGGGCACAGTTCTCCTCTCAAAAGGTTTTTAGGGCAAGGAAGAGTCCGCTGCGCTGCCCCAAAGTGTATTGGTGAACTTCACATTTCTTCGAAATATTTTTTTTCTTATTTCTCAGACATGCAGGTTTCGTCACGATGTTTTCTTTCACCGCCGAGCACGTGGTAAATCAGCACTTAAAATTGCAATTAACAATTTCATTGGTGCCGGCGGGGATGGAACCCGTAGGCGTATTACGTATCTTGCAGAAGAAGATCTTGCTTAGCTAGGGCTTGGTTATCGCTAGTACGTAATACGAATCTGCGATTTATCAGAAATTATTGTTCTAATTCGATATCGCTAGCCTTCTGCAAGATACGTAATACACCTACCGGGTTGCTCGCGTACTGTGAATTTAACAGCGAGCGCTAACCATCTGAGCTACCACTCACGGTGTTAAGCTGCTATTTTCATACTGTTACCTTCTTTGTTTAAAGTTAGTAGCAGTTATACGTAAGACCCTAAAATTTCTTGGTAAATCATTCAGAATTTTAATTAATATTATATTCATACAGGCAAGAAATACGAAGTATCAAAATGTCGTCGTACATCCGTGGCGTGATCATGTCTTTCATAATGTTTACGGCGCGCTTCAGCATATTCATCACCGTTCTTCTCTATGTCACCTACGTGAACCGAATCACTGTGGAGAACGTTTTTTTCCTCACTTGCTACTACAATATCATGAGGCAAACTATGACTTTGTTTTTTCCACAGGCTGTTGGACAAGTATGTACTGTCTTTATAACTAAAACTGTTATTAAATTAACAAAGTTATTAAATAGTAGAGCGCGTGACTTAGCGGCCAGTGTAACTTACCTAAGTTTCAAGTAATACTACTACGCAATAGAAACATAATAACAATCTTCAAGTAAAAAGTCCGTGTCTTTAAAAAGTTACCACGCGGTATAGGTACTGTTGGGAATAAAGTACTTCGATTTAATTTTTTTCGAGTGCCTCCTTTATTATTTAGCTAATTTGGAAACTAGATAAATCCGAATGTGGGAAAAGCATTTTAGTTTTCGTACGAATGACCTAAGGAGAACCAAAATCATCCACGAGCTGTCGGAGAAAATAATCTTTACCGAAAAACATAAAAAGGTAGAACTATTAAAAACGTTTGTTATTGTACTTAGTAGACAGATTTAATGTTTTATTTTAGATAGCAGAAATGCACGTAGCGATACAGCGAATCCGTGACTTTTTAATGAGCGAGGAATGTCACCTGCCAACTGGCGAGCAGATGTCAACTGATACCAGATTTCAAAAAAAGAAACCAAAAAAAAGAGTAACAATTTCAAGTAAGATACAATCTTATATAATTAATGTTAATTTTCATATTGCACATATTGATGGGGGTGCTCATCTCTCGATATGTGGCCATACTTCAATTTCGCTACATAAAATCGTTCTTATACTTTTAGCTAGTCATCAAATCCATATTATTATTAACGTTACAATAACTACAGACACTGAAATACAAGATTACTTTATTTTCTAATTAATTCACTTTAGATTACATAACAATAAATGTAATTGAAAAAATATATTGACTGCCGTCCGTTGGTCTGTGCGTCGGTGAGTCTTCTCGCTTAATAGAAATGTAAGCTATGTGGTATTAAATAAGCTTATATTCTAAGGAGGATCCCTATTGATTTTTGTTATTGAACTCAACACCGTTTAAAATTTATTAATGAAAGTTGATCAGATCTCTGTCTTTTTTTTCTTGTAAAAATTATCGTCACTATTTTAATTTTTTTCGTCAAAATTTAATGAAACGCTCTTGAGGCGTGCATTTTTGGGTTTTCTTAATGTTAGAAAATTCGTAAGCTACTCAATGAAATGTTTAGTGATTTATCAGAATAGATATTATCAACATTTAACATTATAGACTAATTAGCGGTAAACTTAACTGACTACATAATTAACAATGATAATATGTACTTGACGAATAACACCTTTGAGAGATCTAATGAAAATAAAAGAAGTGTTTTAATAAGCATTTTTTATCTTTTTAAATTTTTTTCTACTTTTATGAATTCCTGAGGTGACAAGCACTGGCCATAAATTTCATAATATGTATACGATCAAATTGGGTTCGACTCCTACAGGCACTACTATATCTATGTATCTGTGTCTTCTGATCTATTTACTAAAATTAAAGTAAAGCTCAAATTTTAAATGGATATTTACAGGCATGACGTGTAATAATGCATATCGTTCATCATCATTATCATCATTACAGCCTATCAAAGTCCACTGCTAAACGTAGGCCACCCCCATAGATTGCTTCGTAGAAGAGATAAATTTGACATAGTTCCCGCGCTTAGCAGACCGGTAAGTAATCGCAGTTTTTTTTGTTGTTATTATAAAGACCTTGCTGCCAATTTCCCGGTTTGTTTCTCTTTGTCACCTCTTACGATACTCGTGGAGTTATATGGGCTAGTGAATTATTTTACGATGTCACTACATGGGGTTCCACATTATAGTAATTAGTAATTCTTCTTTCAGCCGATCCTATAGAAGCCACGAAAAAACATTCCCCTGTTAGACTTCTACCAGATCCGAGCACTTCAAAAGGAAGTCCAAAGGAAAAAAGTAACTTAATAGATCTATTTTAATGTTATTATATTTTTTAAACTTCTAAGAATAGTAAAACATATCTCAATAACTTTAGGTAAGCGGGCTTCAAAAGAAATTGCTATTAAATTCGAAAACGCTTTTTGTCGCTGGATTAAATCGTCAGACAAAGAAGACGTCAAGGATATCACTTTGAATGTTAGTATTTAGTTTTAATTATGGAAAAAATGTCGTGTTAGAAGTCAGAAAGGTATCAAGTATCATAGATTAATGATAAGTCATCGGAGCGCGCGATGACTTATCAATAATCTAAGTCAAGTATGTTTTATGGATGTTTGCACGTTTTGCTTTACCGTCTTGTCAGCTCTTTTTACTTTTGATATAGTTCAAGATACTATATTCTCGTGATATTTACCAACTAAGTTATTCTCTTTTATGTATAAGAAGTCTTTCAGCCGCAATTTATAATGAATCTACTCCTATACAGAAATATCAAATATTAATAATTTGTCCAACAAATTCTCTTTAAATATTTAACGGGTATTGCTTTATGACGCTTGGTTAATTTAAGTTCCAATAAGTTAAGTTATCGGTAGCCGAAGTGTAGGGTGTGCTCACTAAATGGAATGACGACCTGATAAGACATGCAGGAAGTCGAAGGGTGCAGGTGACTCGGGACCGTACTTTGTGGCATTCCTTGGGGGAGGCCTATGTTCATCAGTGGACATGTGAAGGGTTGTAATGATGATGATGATGATGAACTTAAGCCAGATTTTCAACAGTGGTAGAGCCATGCGGCAGCTTTTGCTGTCGCACGGATGGGCCGACTCGAACCGGGGTGGTACCACGACCTCACAGAAAACCAGCGTGAAGTAGAGGTTTGCCTCTGCGTTTCGCTTGGTGAGTGCAGGTGGCCGGAGGCCCTTTTTACTGGAAATGAGGCATTCCATCTTAATCCTCACGGGTGACAACGCATCTACATTTTGATTTGTAATAGAGGATAGATGTAGATGTCTATGGGCCGCAGCAACCACTTACCATCAGGTGGACTGTGTGCTCGTTTGTCACCCTTATACTATAAAAAAAAAATTAAAAAAAAAAGATTGCAAGCCTGTGGAATTTCAAATAATTTCACACAGCGTATACGCCCAATTTGTCTCGTCGCTATCGTAACTATTAGTATAATGACATTCTTTCCTTCGAACATGCGTCCTCTTACGAACTGATGATAGTGAAATTCTGACAGTGACAGTGCAGACATCTCTAACGCACATAAGATGCAATCATAACTGTTTTAAAAAGCTACAGATCAACAATCAAAAAAAAAACATTCGCACAGATTTTTTCAGGCTCGCTTACTACTATAATAGGAGCGGTTGGTTCAGGCAAATCCACAATTTTACACATGATGCTCAATGAATTACCCACCTCTAGTGGCAGTATGAAAGTAACCGGCACTGCGAGTTACGCTAGTCAGGATCCATGGTTATTTGTTGGTGAGATACTGGTATACTTCTTTATGTTTTAGATATCTTAACGCCCGTAAAAGTAAAAAGAAGAGAACAGGCACTATTCGGATACTAAACAATAAGCATTTCTTTAAGTTCTATAGATCTTAACGCCGATAAAAGTAATAAAAAGAGGAAACCTACAGGTGACATAGATTCCACTGCTTGGCACAGGCCGTTTCTCGTTTCTGATAGGATTTTAAGAATTGTGCCACGTAGCTCCAATGCGTGTTGACGGACTTATATACCATAATGTTGACCATCATCGTTGTGCACGTGGTAAGAGAGCAAAATTGTGATAAACAATTTCAGTGGTGACGGCAGGAATCAAGTTACTCGGGTCCCATTTTTTGCATACCTGTTGACTTAAGCATTATTTTCAATGTACATAGAAACAGAAATAGAAACAGAAACTTTTTTATTCAATATAGATTATAAATAATACTTATTGAAAGTCACTCTTTTGTTTGATTACCACTGGTTCGGAAAAAACCTCTGTTCGGAAAAAACCTTTTTTTTTTTTAAATAACTGCTTACAATCATGATGTTACACAAATTAACAACACAACAAATTAGAAATAGCTTGGTAGCGATCACCTCATTTTCAGGGGTTATTATCATCCATAAATTCCTTAATATTATAATAACCCTTTTTATACAAACTTAGTTTAATAAAGTTTTTGAACTTTGAGCAGGTCAAACTTCTGGTATATTTTCTGGAATTTTGTTGTAAAAGCGTATACATCGCCCCAAGAATGAATTACTGACTCGATGGAGTCGAGTAACTGGTACTACTAGCTTGTGTCTGTTCCTAGTATTTACAGAATGAATATCACTTATTTTTGTAAAACTACTTTTATTTTTGTGTACGTACATTACATTTTCATAAATGTATTGAGAGGCCAAAGCTAATATATTAATTTCCTTAAATTTTTGTCGCAGCGACTCTTTAGGCTTTAAATCATAAATTGCTCTTATGGCCCTCTTCTGTAAAACAAATATAATTTCAGTGTCAGCTGCATGTCCCCATAGTAAAATACCATATGACATTATGCTATGGAAATAGCTAAAGTAAACTAGTCTAGCTGTTTCAACACTGGTTAGACTTCTAATCTTTTTTATAGCATATGCTGCAGAACTAAGTCTGCTTGCTTGTTTTGATATATGGGGGCTCCATTGAAGCTTCGCGTCTAGTATGATTCCAAGAAAAATGGTGGTATCTACAAGACTCAGTTTCTCCCCATTTAAAATTGGTGATGGATACGCGAGTGTTCAGGGGTGCTGACCTGGGAACGGATCACTATCTAGTGATTAGTAGATTTAGGGGTCTGTTCGCGGGTTGGCGCTACCGGACGGCAGTAAAAGAACCACATACGGTCTGTCGCATCCGAAGCTGGAAGCTTCAGGAAGCGGATACTAGGGACAAATATCATGCGAGGGTAGCCGAAAAGCTTGACACAATCGATGGCAGAAAAGAATGTGTGGAAAGAACATGGCAGAACCTTAGGGATGGAATGGTAAGTGCAGCAGTAGAAGTGTGTGGAATAATAAAAAGAGGCAGTAGTAAAAGAAGAGATGCATGGTGGAATGATGAAGTGAAAGAAGCTGTAAAGAAGAAGAAGAAAGCATGGTTAGACTACTTGGCCTCTAGTAATGATAAGGATATGAGAGAGAAGATGAAAGAAAGATATAGGCTGCAGAAAGTTCACACGAAAGCATTGATTGAGGAAGTGCGTGAAAGGTGTAGAATGGAAGCGGACGAAAGGTTGTCGCACAACTTCAAGGAGAACTCCAAACTTTTCTGGAAAGAGGTTGGAAGGACCCGAAGTGGTGCGACGGCCTTAAGAATGAACAAAGTGCTTTCGAGAACTAATGACGTCCTCAGAAAAATCGGACGTCATGCAGCGATGGAGTGAATTTTATAGAGAAATGTATGCGTGTGATGATCTTAGTGAGGGATCCGGGGATGATGTCGTGACTGGTACGCCAGACCCGGACCTCGATGACACTGAGGTCATCAGTATGAAAGAGATTGAACGTGCGATTCGAAGTTTGAAATGTGGTAAGGCTGCGGGACTAGACAGAGTTACTGCTGAAATGGTCAAGTATGGTGGGCCTCGCGTCTGGGACAGCTTTCATCTGCTGTGCAATTTGTGCTGGCGGACGGGGGATGTCCCGGATGATTGACGATCCGCAGTCATTGTGCCTTTATATAAAGGTAAAGGTTCACATTTTGACTGCGGGTGCTATCGGGCGATCAGCTTGACCAGTTTAGCAAGTAAAGTTTACTCGAAAGTTTTGACACGTAGGATGCAAGAGAAATCGGAAAGATTTCTATGGAAGGCACAATGCGGATTTAGACCTGGAAGAGGATGCACGGATCAAATGTTTTCTCTCCGCATGATCACGGAAAAGCTTCTGGCTGCTAACCAGAAGATTTTCTGTGCTTTTGTGGATCTTGAGAAAGCATTTAATAAGGTTGTAAGGAAGAAAATGTGGGAACTGTTGCCGGGGTATGGTGTGGATGGTCGATTGCTAAGGGCTGTGCAGTCACTTTACTGTGACTGTAAAGCCTGTGTAGGGCATGACCTGTCACCCATGTTTAGCGTCCAAACGGGCGTAAAACAGGGTTGTGTCATGTCTTCCTGGCTGTTCATACTGTATCTTGACAGCTGTTTACAGAAGCTGAAAGATAGCTGTTTGGGTGTGAAATTGGGTGACATAAAAGTAAATTGTCTGCTGTATGCTGATGATGCAGTGCTTATTGCACCATCAGAGGCAGAACTGCAGGCATTAGTCACGTGTATGAAAGAGGAATGTGAAATTAAAGGTCTCCGTTTGAATGCTAATAAAACTAAGGTTCTGGTATTTGAAAGGGACGAAGAGAGAACGAAGTGTGAAATATGGGTAAATCAGGAATGTCTAGAACAGGTAAATGAAATTGTATACTTGGGGAGTGCTTTTAGCCGGGATGGAAGATATGATTTAGATGTGGACAGGCGTGTCGCTGCCGGGAACAAAGTCAATGGTGCCCTGACTGCGTTAGTCAAAAGGCAAGGCGTAGTGAAGAGTGCACGCCTTGCAATACATAACGCAGTGTTGGTACCGACTTTGTTATATGGCAGCGAAACCTGGGTATGCCAGAAGAAGCATAAAAGCAAGTTGAATGCAGTGGAGATGCGATCTCTTCGTAAAATGTGCGGCGTTACCATGGCCGACCGAAAGCGAAACGAAGAGATTCGCAATATGGCATGTTTGAAAGATGACCTTATCACAAAAATTGATAAGGGCGTGCTTCGATGGTTTGGGCACGTTGAGCGAATGAGTGAAGACCGAATGGTGGAAAATATATAGCGCGAAAGTAAATATTAAAAGGTTTCGAGGTAGACCGAGACTAACTTTGGAAGACCATCGAGGAAATTGCTCGAAGAGGGGAGGGTCAAGAGTACTCGGATACCTAGACGTGCATGTATGAAGAAGATAATGAATCTGAAAGAAGCGAAAGAGGTATGTAAGAATCGTGACACTTGGCGATCTGTTCTCTCTGGCTACCCCGTCAGGGATTTTGCGTGAAGATAAGTATTAGTATTTAATTGTTTGACATTTGGAGTCATGAATTTCATACATTTCGTTTTAGTGCCATTTAAATGCAAATTATTAACATCGAACCAATTTACTAATTTAGATATAGCATTATTTACTTCGTCATATTTTAGTAATTGTAGATTTAATTTGAAAATTAAAGAAGTGTCATCTGCAAATAATACTATATCATAGTTATCCCCTACTATATTTTAGTTGCTTACAGTGTAGGGACCCTCCACTAGAGGGAGTGGTGACCTGGTAAGACATTTCGGTAGTCGATGAATGTTTTGTGGCACTCCTTGGTGGAGACCTATATTCAGATGCGGACTTGACAGTTTGAGATATGATGTGAAACATTGAGAGCATGAGAGCGTGAGTGGCTAAAATGAGACGAGGCCTGACGTACATAGGCTGTAATTTTACTTTTTTTAAGCTGTAAGCTCTGTCGGATTTAGAGTAGTTAAAAAAAACGAAAGAAAGAGAAACAAGAAAAATTCTCGAGAAATTACTCATGTCTGAATATTTACTAGCTAATGTGCTACCTACCTCATTTGCAGGGTCAGTCCGACAAAACATTCTGTTTGGTCAGCCATTTCATAGAACTCGTTATATGGAAGTGTGTAAGGTGTGCGCACTCGAAAGAGACCTTTCCCTGTTTCCTCATGGAGATAAAACTGTAATTGGTGAGCGAGGAGTATCTCTTAGTGGGGGCCAACGGGCAAGAATAAACCTAGCTAGAGCTGTGTATAAAGAGGTAATATATCTTCATATTTTGTTAATTTAATCTGTCATTAATGGTTAATTTAGGACGCCTTTCTTCACAGGCTGATATATATCTTTTAGATGATCCATTATCAGCGGTGGATACACACGTGGCAAGACATATTTTTGAGAACTGCATTAAAAGGTAATAATTTAGCTATCTAGGAAAACTCAAAAATTAATCTTTAAATAAAAAGTAAAAGTTATAAAACAATTTCACATACTGAAGTCGGTGATAACTAAGATATAATGTATGGAAGTGTTAAAGTCCCGACTTAAGTAGGAACGTGGAGTTTAGTTTTAAGAAGAAAATGTCGTTTCAACAATTTCCCTGTCCGCGATATAGATACAATAGTTAAACAATCGAAATATTCATATATGATTCATGGTACATGGAACAGGAAAAGGGTCAATAATAACATTTTAATACGTGGTAGAGCCATGCTGCAGCTATATTAGTAGTATAGTTGTAGCACGAATGGGTCGGCTCGACCGGGGAAGGGCCACGCTCTCACAGAATACCAGCGTCAAATATCAGTTTAACGTTGCTATGTTTCGTATGGTGAGTGTAGAGAACCGGAGACTCTTTTTACTAGAAAAGAGGCATTCCATCTTAGTCTTCACGGGTGACAACGCATCTGTTTTGATTCTTAATCGAAGATAGATGTAGATGTCTATGGGCCACAGCAACCACTTACATCAGGTGGACTGTGTGCTCGTTTGTCACCCTGTCCTATAAAAAAAACTTCATGCTACTTTTACACCCTTAGGGGTGGAATTTTTCTCTAAACATATATAACTCCTGAAGTGTAACCTAATTGATAAAACATCCTTAAAATCGATTCACAATTCAAGTGTAGACGTACATACAATAACGTACACATGTACACCACCTCCTTTTTTAAATCTAATAATTAAAAATTAAAAATTTTGTACAACCGACTTCAATATAAATTATTAAGAATAACTCAAAAACTATTGGTCAGATCTTGATGATATGGGACCACATGTGAAGCACCAGCTTTCAAATAAAAAAAGAATCATCGAAATCTGTTCACCCAGAAAAAAGTTATGAGGTAACACACGTAAAAAGAAAACGAAAAAACATACAGTCGCATTGATTACCGTCTCCTTTTTGAAGTCAGTAGAAAAGTTTTAAGCTTAATGGTAAAATTAAAAATTTTATACAACCGACTTCAATATGGAATTATTAAGGATTAAGAATAACTCAAAAGCTATTGGTCAGATCTTAATCAAATTTATATGGGACCACACGAGAAGCATCAGCTTTCATATAAAAAAGAATCATCAAACTTGGTTCACCTTGAAAAAGTTATGAAGTAACATACATAAAAAAACATACAGACGAATGGAATACCTAGTCCTTTTTGAAGTCGGTAAAAAGAAAGATGCTTAATCCATGCATGGCATGGCAGAATTGCAGTTTAGTGGTTACGAAGCATTCCATCTTAGCCCTCTGGTGTGACAACACGTCTGCATTTTGATTCTTAATCGGGGATAATTGTAGGTGTTTATGGGCCACAGTATCCACTAAGGTAACTATCAGTTGGACTGCGTGCTCATTTGTCCCCTTCATTCTATTAAATGTTAAAATTTAGGTGAGTTGACTGTGCGCCTTCGAATGTTTCTGGCAAAAATGATTGCAACGCATGCCGGGTACAGTTACTTACTATTTTTATTATTATATTATAGTTTATATTACAGCTACTTATCAGATAAAACAGTGGTTCTAGTGACTCATCAAATACAGTTCATTAAATCCGTGGACCAAATCGTTATAATGGATAAAGGCAATATTCTCGCCGAAGGAACTTTTGAAGATTTGAACGTAACTATCACTTCTGTTTATACTTAATATGTAATGTTCCTATTATTGCATTATTAATTAGTAAAATAAATTTAGTAATAAAAATTAATCTGAGCATTGACGTAAGAATAAGGAATTATTGTAGTATTTTAAGTTATATGAAGTCAGCTTTTGCTTTTAATTGATTTTTCTTTTAATTTTAAGTCGAAAAACGAATATCACAATCCCGATGTCACGCTCTTTTCACGTTTGTCGTGAAATTTTTTCTCGTTACATGGGACTACCTCAGAAGTGTTACCTAAATCAACAGCGCAACACAAATCAGGCATATATCTTTATTTTCTTATAAATAAATGCATTTTGACAGTGTGACTCGGAAAGCACGCAAAGCCGTAGATTCTGCGTGTGATATCTCTCCGGCGAATCGGATTGATGGCCTATCGTACTATGAAAGTGAGGGAATAGAGAGTGCACCTGTGCCTGTGCTTACATTCGGGCACAATCACAATTATTTTCTCGTCCTGCGTAGATGTCTAGTTTTCGTCATTATTTATTCTGTGTTTTCGTTGAAACTGGGCGTGGGCGCCGTTACCAAAATTTAATACGTAATTTAATTGTAGTTCTATACGTGGTAGAGCCATGCTGTAACTATATTATGGTTGTAGTACGAATGGGTCGGCACGACCGGGAAAGGACCACGCTCTCACAGAATACCAGCGTGAAATAGCAGCTTAACGCTTTATGGTGAGTGTAGAGAACCGGAGACCCTTTTTACTGGAAACGAAGCATTCCATCTTAGTCCTCAAGGGTGACAACGCATCTGCATTTTTGATTCGTAATCGAAGTTAGATGTAGATGTCTATGGGCCACAGCAACCACTTACCATCAGGTGGACTGTGTGCTCGTTTGTCACCCTTATCCTATAAAAAAAGTCTGGTGGACAATAATATTATTTATTATGAATTTATAAATGTAGTTATTGGTTCTATAACTACTTTAAAAAGAATTATTTTTCACAAAAGGTAAAAAGCTCCAATAGAATACTTCATAGCTTACTATTACCTACTTACGTGTGCTACGATTTCAAAAACGTGAATTCAAAACTGACTTCTACATAAGCAAAAAGTTTTAGCTAAACTACATTGATATAAAACTAGACTTGGATAGACTAAGTTTTTAAAGATAGAATCTATTTATTTTAATTTTTGGTCAAGCCTTATTTTTTATATCAGTAATTTAAAACTTACTAAAATATATTTTACTACTTTATTTTAGGAAAAGGAATTAGCAATAATACAACTAATGCAAGATAAAACTCGCGAAGTACGCGAAGAAGAGTCTACACCAAATCTGCAAAGTCACTCCATGCTTCTCCCCAGCGCAGTCAGCTTAACCCGACGTCGCTTGTCAATCATATTAGGCACTTCTAGCTTTGCTGTTAGTTACAACTTTATTCATTCATTACAGCAGAAACAGAAATAGGTTTTTTTTTATTCAATATAGATTATAAATAATACTTATTGAAAGTCACTCTTTTGTTTAATTACAGCCTGTCGAAGTCCACTGCTGAAAATAGGCCTCCCCATAGAATGGATAAGAGGGATATTACAGTTGCCACGCGTGGCAGCCAGAGATCCGACGCAGGACCGACGGCTTTACGTGTTTTCCGAGGTACGGGCCTACACCGCCAACTTCCTAATTCCGGGCTACTACTGACAATTTCTCAACAGAAAAACTCAATAATTGATTTTGGCCCGACCCGGGATTCGAACCCAGGACCACATGATGAACAGTCGTGCTTACCACAACTAGACCAACGAGGCAATCATCTAAAGGTAAGTGTCTAATGCAGCTCGTGGGCTTCTGCAAATCTCCAACCGACTTCAAACAAAAGGGGCCCAATGTTGCGTTTAGGAATTAAGATGAAATGACACATGCTATTCATTCAAAACGGGACAGTTCAGTAATTGCATTGCATTAAATGGCGGCAGAAACACTTAAGGTGATGTTACCAACCCAGGCATATGCCAGACCGAAAAAGGATCTTTTAAATAAAAGTATTAATATAAATCTTCCAAATATTATAATATTATGATATTTTTTTAGGATCAAGAACTAGAAGCAGAGGCACAGGCCATAGGAAGAGTCCGTGGATCGGTGTACAAAGAATATTTCTTAGCGGGCACATCTTACATTTATGTTTTTATAGTCTGTATTATGTTCATTCTCGCGCAGTTTTTTGCTAGCGCCTGCGACTTTTGGATAAGCAAATGGTACGATGTTCTGTGGTACTTACTATTCTTAAACTATTAAAGTTTCTTTCGTAATCATCATAAAGGTGATATTTATTATACGGATCATTTTCAATGAATCATATATGGGCTATTTGCTTGCTATTCCAGGGTTGACTGGTAGAGAATGCCATAAGGCATTAAGTCCACCCTTTATATCCCATGTTATAAAGTGTGTAATAAAAAGTTATATAAATAAATATTAAGACCTTAGAGTATTTATAAGCAAGCTTTTATTTTTTTTATTTAATAAGGATTACAAACGGGCACACAATCCACTTGATGGTAATTGGACGCTGTGGTCCATAGATATCTACATTTATCCTCAATTAAGAATGAAAATGCAGATGCGTTGTCACCCGTGAGGACTAAGATGGAATGCCTCGTTTCCAGTAAAATGAATCTCCGCATTCCGGTACTCTGCACTCACCATACGAAACACAGCAGCATTTCTTTTCTATTTCACGCTGGTATTCTGTGAGAGCGTGGCTCTACCCCGGTCGAGTCGACCCATTCGTGCTACAACTAATATAACTGCAGCGTGACTCTACCACGCATATAAGCTATCTAAGATTAAGACATGAACAACTATTATTAAAATTTTGGTCTCTGTCCGGGCTAATGTTCGAAATGGCTGAACTGCTTGTAATGAAGCTTTGCGAACAGATAGAGAACAATGCCAGAAGATTTTTTTAAAACGTTAAATAGAAATCATCAATGGTCTTTGACTATCGTAAATCTAATTATAACGCCACATTAAGGCAGAGACAGACTGGTCCCACGTACGCAACGTACGCAACGCATTATGATGCAGACGTCCTCTTGTAGTTCTCGTAAGTCTTAATTAGAGAATTAAGAGGACTACAAGAGCCAAGTTTAAACAGTGATAGAGCCAAGCGGCAGCTTTTGCTGTCGCACGGATGGGCCGGCTCGAACCGGGGTGGTACCACGACCTTACAGAAAACCAGCTTGAAGTAGAGGTTTACCTCTGCGTTTCGCTTGGTGAGTGCAGGTGGCCGGAGGCTCTTTTTACTGGAAATGAGGCATTCCATCTTGGTCCTCACGGGTGACAACGCATCTACATTTTGATTTGTAATAGAGGATAGATGTGGACGTCTATGGGCCGCAGCAACCACTTGTCATCAGGTGGACTGTGTGCTCGTTTGTCACCCTTATCCTATAAAAAAAGTGACAATCAATGTGAGCGCCATCTAACGACAGTGAGGTATAACACTAACGGATTAGCGAGATTACACCCGAGTGTTAATCTCAGGTGTAACCTCGCTAAGGTTACGAGGCGAATCGCTTGTAATAAATAAATACAAAATAAACAACGTTAATAAAACAATAAACAATTATTGAATTTGGAATTCAGACTGATTTTCTGTGTCCAAAAACGTTATTCTAATTTCGATTTAAGATTTATTACTTCTACACAAACATATTTATGTGGATTTATTAAGAGAGGTTCAATCGAAATGCCGAAATCAATCGCACATTGATTTCTTATACATGCCATGTGGCGTATTCTTGAACAAGCATTTATCATCAGTAGGTTAAGAGGCTGTTATAGAAAAAGACATTAAAACCAATCCTAACGCCAAGTTTGCCATTGAGTAAAATTTGTACTTAGTTAAACTTTAAGTTATATGCTACTAAATTTATTGTCACTATCCTTTTTATTTACAATTTAAAGGAGTCTTATTGAAGATCATTTGACGGGAGACCCTACCATAGACAACTTAATATGGTCACAAGAAGGCTTGTATCGCAACCACTACGTTGTTATATTCGGCATTCTTACAGTTGCGACCGTAGCCGTTGCCCTATTTCGAGCTTTTCTGTTCTTTTCGCTGTGCATGAAGTCCTCTATAAAGTAAGTACACACAAAGGTTACCGAAACTTAATGAGATTACACTTTTTATATACACAGATGTAAATATACGTTTATAGCAATAACTTGTTTAAATATATTATGTTATTCATCTAAAATATTTCAGAGAAGCTAATAATTGTTTATATTAACCATTAAACACTGTCGTCAAAGTACTGTTAATAGTTACTGTTAAAGTTTAACTTTAACTGTAACTTTTAACAGGGCCTGTGCCCAGCATTGGGACGTACATAGTCTGTAGGCTATATACGTCCTACGACTGGGCACCGGCCGCCTCTCATTTCTGAGAGGGTTTTTGAAGAAAGGAAATGTCCGCCGCGCTGAGCCAATGCGTGTGGGCGAATTTCACATGTTCTTATCTCTCTCTCTTTCTCTCTCTCTCTCTTTCCCTCTCTCTCTTAGGTTTTCTCACGATGTGTTCCTTCACCACAGAGCGCACGTAGTAAATCAGTACTTAAAGTTACAATTAACAATTTCATTGGTGCCGGCGGGGATCAAAACCGTGTTGCTCGCGTACTGTGAAACTTAAAGCGAGCGCTTAGCCCCTGAACTACCACGGCTCTAAAGTCCTGTTGATTTTATCACTATTGCTCTATAAAGAACCAAAATACAAATATGTCTTCATTCCTGAGGACTAAGATGGAATGCCTCATTTCCAGTATAAAGGGTCTTCGGTTCGCATCACTTATCTAACAGACGAAACACAGCAGCATTATGCTGCTATTTCACGTTGGTATTCTGTGCGAGTATGATCCTTTCCCCGGCCATCTTAGACATATTTAAGTAGTTATTCTTTGAGAACTTGGCCATTTGTACTGTAGTCATAATTCAACTGCAGCGTGGCTCATCCACGTCTTCTAAACCCTGTAGGGTGGCCATATTATGAGTAATAATTTACTACACAATGAGGTGGGTCTACAACGTCATACCGCATTCAATGATATTCACCTGTTTGAAAAGGATTAATGTAATGCATTACTTAATAATTTAAAATGAAATATTTTGTACAACCGACTTCAATATAAATTATTAAGATTAACTCAAAACTATTGGTCAGACCTTGGTCAAATTTATACGGGACCACATGTGAAGCACCAGCTTTCAAATAAAAAAAAGAATCAACTAAATCGGTTCACCCAGTAAAAAGTTATGAGATAACACACATAAAGAAACATACAGTCGAATTGAGTACCGGCTCATTTTTGAAGTCGGTAAAAAATGCTAAAAAGGGAGACAGAGAGTAAAAGAAAGAATTATTTCACAGGTTACACGATCAAATGTTCGACTGCATATCACAATCGCCTATGAGTTTTTTTCACGCAAATCCATCAGGCAGAATATTGAATCGCTTTAGCAAAGACATGGGATCTGTTGACGAGCTGTTGCCACAAGCAATGTTAGATTGTTTTCAAGTAAGTAATTTTTATCAAAATTTTATATTACATGAATACTTACTGAATTTTGTGTAACATTTCTTTTCTAAATTATTCGATAACCACATATAAATTTGCGCCCTTCCTGCCTTTTTTTGTTTGTATTATTCCTCAGTTCCATTTTTAACACACTTGTTATAGGTACTTGTTAGTAACTAGCTTATGCCATCGGCCCCATCTTCATGGATATAGTAATTTAGGGGTGGGCGTTGCGACGACGAACCGTTTACAAAGACCGTTTTGTGTTCTGCGACTATGAAACCGTTTTACGTCCTGGGTTCAAACAGTCTTCGTTGCACAAACCACTCTTCGAATTACTTGGTGCGATTTTCTATTTTACGCTAATGAAAATACAGTCAAGAAGGCAATGATTCAACTAGGTTAAAAGCCGGATAGTTGACCCACTTTTTATAAAACGCTCTATTTAAAAAAAAATATTTACTTGCTGAAAATTATGCAATATGTATCACAAAATATAGGTGTTTTATCTTCTTAATAGCCTATTTTTGTAAACAAAATTAGCAATGGTTTTGAATACATCCTGTTTTATTTGACCTCTTAAAAACGGATAGTTGCCTACGCTGGCGGATAATAGCCTAGCGTAGAAAATGCTTCGGAGGATAATTGCGTCGTGCGGAGATGGTCACCTCGATATAGGTATATTTTTTTTGGATAGAAACAAATTTATATTAATTTAAGTAATCCTTATTATTTATTTATAAGTCTTTTTAATTTACTGAGGTCTTTTATTAAGTACAACATAAAATATTAATTTACATTTTTTAATGTTTTTCAGTTTTAAAGTCTTAAAATATAAAAATATTAAGATATGTACTTGCGAGGCATTTTGCTTGCCTAGAATGAATATATGAAACAGTTAAGAATTTATTTTGTTTAAACCAAGTTATAGTCACAGTAAATTGGAAAAATAAAACAAAAAATTTAAAAAAAAATCTGCCTTTGCTCGTTAAGGAATTCATAGTCACTCTAGAGGCAACTATCCGCGAAAGTGGGGCGACTATCTTTTTCGATGCGGATACTTGCCCTTTTTATTTACAAAATAAATAAAAACTATTCAGCAGTAAAACATAATAAACAATCTAATTTAAACTCTAATGCATGCAAAGAAACAAAAACACTATCAGTAATAAAAATGTTCAATAAAAATTACTTACCAAAATCATTTCAACGCCAGTCAAAGTTTCGCCACGGAAGATTTTCGCTCACAAGGACAAAATAACTAGGGCGTATTCCCGATGGCTTACACGGTACAGAGGCTTGCGTGGGGTCACTTTTTATTTTAATCAAGCGCTAACCAACTTATATTCCTAACATAGTATATTCAAAACCGGGGCATGTATCCGTCTGAGGCAACTATCCGGCTTTTACCCTATCTATCTCACTCGTCGCGTCGTCGTCCTTAACGTTCCGCGACACATTTTAGTCTTTGGTTTCACGTTCGTATACAAACATAGACTTAATTGTAAGAAACTGCAACCATTTCACTCGACGAAAACGCAATTCTATTTCATGTTGGATAAGTATCGTTCTTAACCAGTTGCAACGACGACCGTTTCCAGCAACCGTTTTCCTCGTAGGGAAAACGGTTGCGTTTCGTCCGTCAAAAATTCGACAACAACCCACCATAATAGTAATTAAATAGCACATACCTAGACTCTTATTTTCGCATGGCAAAGTCTTTGTTATGAAAATCTTAATTTATATTTACTGTAAACTCCAAATTACGTTGTATAATATATCTCTGTGCATAAATGTATCATGTCGTAAAGATTTCTGCTAGTTTTTTTTGCTGGTTCTACACAGGACAGAGGTCTTTTTTCCGAACCACTGGTATAGTAAAAACTTACAATAAGTATTATTTTATGAACTTTGTTAAATAACAAGTGGTAAAATTAAAAATTTTGTACAACCGACTTCAATATAAATAAAATGAGAACATCATCAATGTAATCGAAGTCGATTAAATAATGCGTATTTAATTTACTATTAAGGATAACTCAAAAACTACTGGTCAGATCTTAATCAAATTTATATGGGACCACATGAGAAGCATCAGCTTTCAAGTAAAAAAGAGTCATCAAAATCGGTTCACCTAGAAAAAGTTCTGAGGTAACACATAAAAAAATACAGTCGAATTGAGTACCTTCTCCTTTTTTGAAGTCGGTTAAAAAAGTATTATATTCTATTTGTTAATGTAATTGGTTAAACAAACTTCCTTCTTTATTATATGTTTTATTAATCACCTTTACAGCTTTACACAAAATAACTTTACTTTTATTAACTTAATCTTAAACTTAAAGACAATCATCACAATCACACATTTTACATTACAAGATATACTACGCAACTACATCCGCCAAAGACACTCAGACCATAGATTCTATAATCAGTTTTACCGATATAAATGTATTGTTACGAGCTTGAGGTTCGAGACAATTAAAACTGCCGATTAAATTACCAAAATTGACACTTTAATTACGGATACTAATTACAATCTAAAAACACACTAATAATAAAACACAGTTCGCCGTTATTTCGCTTCGAAGTATTCTCTTGTATCGCCAATTCAATACTGCTCCGGTCGTGGTCTATACCGGCCTTATATAGGGCCTCAGATAGTTTCCAGAACCTTCTACTGTAGCGACATCTAGAATGTTCGAGTACATATCGGTCCCGAAATTTCTGGAAGGATCTCGACTCTCCTAGTTCTGCTACTCGACACTAGAGGACGCTAGTGTGACTAGTGTTGCCATGTACAAGACATTAATAGTGGCGCGCAATACTTTCATTTACTCGACACTAGGGGGCGCTAGTGTAACTAGTGTTGCCATGTACAAGACATTAATAGTGGCGCGTAACACTGCCCCCTCCTAAGACATGCTCGTCCCGAGCATTATTGGCCCCATAATAACGCGCCAGTCGATCCACATGGACAATCTTAGGAGTACCTCTGGCACCTTTCTGTATCCGGTAGGCTACATCATTGATCCTTGTCACAATCCGGTACGGTCCGTCCCATTTAGCTTGAAGCTTAGGAGATTTCCCTTTGCTGCGAACTGGATTGTGTAACCACACTAGTGAACCTTCATCAAAGCCCTTGTTGTTCATTTTGCGGTCATACCGTGTTTTCATCTTCTCAGACGTTTGCTGGCCCGTCTGTCTGACGTGCTCATAAATGTCATTCATTTTGTTCCGCAAGTCATTTGCATAATCGGTTATACTGCGTGGGGCATCAGGTGGTATTCCGGTGATCAGGTCTGCAGGCAGCCGCAATTCTCTCCCAAAGTTTGCGAAAGCTGGTGTCACTGATGTACTTTCGTGAACAGCGCTTCGATATGACAACAAAAACGGTTGTATGTGCCTGTCCCAGTCTCGTTGCCGTTTTTCCACAACTTTTGCTAGGTACCTCTCCAATGTCTGATTAAATCTTTCTACCATCCCATCAGATTGTGGGTGGTAAGAAGTTGTTCGTGTTTTCTGAGTACCCATAACTCGGCAAGTTTCCTGGAATATTTGAGACTCAAAATTCCTTCCTTGATCGCTGTGAATCTCTAAAGGTACTCCAAAACGACAGAAGACTTCATGAACTAGTTTATCTGCAACTGTTGAAGCTTCTTGATTTGGAATGGCGAAGACTTCTGGCCACTTAGTGAAGTAATCCATCACTACCATGAAATACTTGTTACCACTTTCAGTTTCTGGAAACGGCCCCGCAACGTCAATGGCTATCCTCTCCCATGGTGCACCAACATTGTACAATTTCAATGCGCCTCTACTACGAATTTGAGGTCCCTTTACAGCCGCACAACTTGTACATTTGCGGCACCAGTCTTCGACATCGTCACGACAGTGGACCCAGTAAAACCGTTCTCGGATCTTCAGGAGAGTTCGTTTAACTCCCAGGTGGCCTCCTGAACAACCACTATGGTACAGCTGTAGAATATCCGGCACTTTAGCTTTAGGGACAACCATTTGCAAATGACACCTGTCTCCCCGACCATTTTCCCATTTACGGCACAGGACTCCATCCTGAATCAGCAAGCTGTCCCATTGGGCCCAATAGCTTTTCGTGGTCGAACTCATTGCTGAGACGTCATTCCACTTGGGCTTAGGAGCACTGGCCTTCATCCATTCCAGAATCGGCTTAATGTCCGAATCTTCCTGCTGTGCATGTTGTAGGCTGTCCTTCCACTCATTGCTGAGCTGGTCTGTCCTGAGCATTCTCACAGATACCACTTCCTTACACTCTTGCCTAGTACAATGCTTGCAATCTTCAGGGCAAGGTCTTCTTGACAATGCATCTGCATTGCCATGAGATTTCCCGCTGCGATGTTCGATCACAAAGTCGTATTCCTGCAGTAGTTCTATCCATCTCGCAACTTGTCCTTCCGGATTTTTGAACTGCAATAGCCATTTCAGTGCAGCATGGTCAGTTCGTAAGTGGAATTTCCGCCCTAGAAGATATTTGCTAAAATGCTGCAAGGACTTTACCACAGCAAGCAATTCCCGTCTTGTGACACAATAGTTGCTTTCGGGCTTTGACAACGACTTGCTGAAGTACACTATCACAATCTCTTGATCACCATTCCGTTGAGACAACACACCGCCAAGTCCTATATCACTTGCGTCTGTGTCAACTATGAATTCCTTGCCCGCATCAGGGTACCCCAAAATAGGTGTTTTGCACAGGCGGTTCTTGAGCTCCTGGAATGCAATATCGCAACTTTCATCCCAGCAGAATTGTCGCTTCTCCTCGGTTAGCTTGTGCAGAGGTTTGGCTATATCTGCAAAGTTCTTCACAAATCGCCGATAATAAGAGCACAAACCCAAAAATGCTCTAATCTGTGTCTTGTCTTTTGGGACCGGCCACTCCTTGACAGCAGCAATTTTCTCTGGATCCGTGCGGATACCTTCTTCCGACACTACATACCCCAAAAAACTAACTTTCCGTTTGAATAGTGAGCACTTCTTTGGACTCAACTTGAGGTTGGCACTCTGGATCTTCATGAGCACGCGTTCCAGGTTTTGAAGGTGTTCCTCAAACGTACGGCCTACGATGATGATGTCATCCAAATAGACCAGACAAGCATCTCCAATTAGCCCGGTAAGTACAAGCTCCATCAACCTTTCAAACGTTGCTGGAGCATTGCACAATCCAAACGGCATGACTTTGAATTGCCACAGACCCTTTCCTGTGGAGAATGCAGTTTTCTCCTTGTCCTTAGGGTCAATTTCAACCTGCCAGTAGCCACTTTTCAGATCTAGCGTACTAAACCACTTTACGCCTGTAAGCATATCCAGCGTGTCATCAATTCTTGGCAAGGGATAGCTGTCCTTCTTTGTAATGTCGTTCAGGCGGCGATAGTCAACACAAAACCGCATGCTGCCGTCCTTCTTCTTTACCAGCACCACAGGTGAACACCATGGACTAGATGAAGGTTCAATAACACCATCCTTCACCATTCCCTCAATCATGGTTTCCACTTCCTTTTCACGTGCTACAGGCAATCTTCTTGGCCGCTGACGAATAGGCAATTCTTGTCCTGTGTTTATTTTGTGTTGAACTAAGCCAGTCTTTCCTATGTCAGCTTCGTTTGACGAGAAAACATTGGCGTACTTGAGTAACAACTTCTTCGCCTTGACCATTTCATTCGGGGAAAGAACGCTGCGACAGTCTTCCAAAAGTGTGGTCACTATCGTTTGTCCATCCTTGCTGGGGGTCCCGGTCGATAGATATTCGCATCGACGCAACCAATCCACTTCCTCACTAGTACCAACCAATGTGCCTTTTTCTATAATCTGTTCCTGATCACAAAGGTTCAACACACGTACTCCTGAGATGTCGGTGGTTCTGACCAAGGTTCGAGCCACTTTCCATGGAAGGTCGTTGTCTACCCTTGCCCAGGACTCCGAGGAAGACTAACCGGCACAATCGTTTCCGATCTCGGCGGAAGAACAATCTTCTTAAGGCTGTACACATTCCCTGGTAACGCCCCTTCCACGAAAAGTTCTTCTTGTCCACATTTCAAAACACCTTGCTTAACGTCGATCTCACAACAATTCTTCCTCATAAAGTCTAGGCCCAGGATGCAGTCGTCCATTATATCAGCCACGATGACATTATGCAGGTAGATCATGTTGCCTAGCTTCAACTCCATCTCCTTCTCTCCACGGACGGGTATGCGCTGACCAGTGGCTGTCACCAAATTAATGCGTTCTCGGTTGTATGCGGAGTCCCCAAGGAACCGACTTATAAGTTGGGAACTGACAACCGTGCGAGAGGCTCCAGTGTCTATGGTCAGTTTACACGGCGTTCCGTTGACTTCGCCCTTGATGATTAGGCTGTTCCCATCATGGGTTTGTGAGATCGAAATCCTTGGGGCTCTTTTAACATCAGCCAGCACCCGCCCCGCAGTCCTGGCTTTTACTCCTTTCCCTGCTGCTGCTGGGCGGTGCTATTATCCGCACTACCCTGTCGAGATCGATCACCTTCCCTTTCTACAGTTCGTTTAGGGCAGCTGGATCGAAGATGGCCCCTTTCCCCACAGCCGTAGCACCTAGGGTTATAGCCCTTATTGCGGTCCTGAACTGTAGCTGCTGCAACCTCCCTGACGCGGTGGGAACGATGATCCTGCCGCACGGCTTCCACCTCCAGTGCATGGGTCAGGGCGTCCTTAAGCGTCTGGTGGTGCCCGAGCCTCACAGCAGCTCTGACTTCAAGGTCGCGGATGCCGTCGATGAAAGTCTGCACCAGGTTCCCTACAATGAGCACAGGTACAGACTGGTACGCTTTTCGAACCAGCTTCTCCACCTCAAGGGCCCACTGCTGCAGGTTTTCGTTACTGCGTTGCACGCGATCTTTGAGCTGCGCACGAAAGACGTGTTCCAGGTGAGCATCGCCATATCTCGCCTCCAATGCCTCAAGGAGCTGCTCGTAAGTCACTTCCTTACCGAGCGCTTCCAAAACAGTTAAGGCCTGGTCGCGTAGGCCTAGGGTGAGAGCAGTCATGGCCTGACTTTTATTCCAGCCGTTCGCTTTCATGACCGCCTCGAACTGGATTTTGTAGGCCGACCAGGAAGAACTCCCGTCGAACGGCGGCACTTTGAATCCACGTAGCGAAGGTGTTGTAGCTATCACGGGAGCTGTGATTCCATCCCCAAGTTTGAGGTCGTCCAGCGTTTTCTTCACATCAGCCATCACGTTGTCAACCCGATTGTTCACTTGGTCGATTCGGGTTTCAGCTTCCGACAGGCGGTTGTCATGTTGAGCAACCCTATCCTTCACCTCCTTTATCTCTTTCCCGAAGGTAGCGTGAAGGTCCTTCCTGAGGAGCATCTGTTCTTCCATACCGCGCTGCAGCTGCTCTTCCAGCCGACGGGTCTGTTCCTCCTGTCGGCGGGCCTGTTCCTCCTGTCGGCGGGCCTGTTCCTCCTGTCGGCGAGCCTGATCCTGCAGCATCATCATCAGAGCACCCAAGTCAGGTGCTGCAGATGCAGGAGCTGCTGACGGGCCAGCCTCCGTGGTTAGCAACTGGCCCTCCGACGTTTGCGGCGTTGCATTACCAAATCGTCTCTGGTCCGTCTCCTGTTGGCGTTGACTTCGGGTACGGATACCCTCCGTGTCGTCTTTAGGTAAAATCGGCATATTTGATCCCACTTCTGACACCAATTGTTACGAGCTTGAGGTTCGAGACAATTAAAACTGCCGATTAAATTACCAAAATTGACACTTTAATTACGGATACTAATTACAATCTAAAAACACACTAATAATAAAACACAGTTCGCCGTTATTTCGCTTCGAAGTATTCTCTTGTATCGCCAATTCAATACTGCTCCGGTCGTGGTCTATACCGGCCTTATATAGGGCCTCAGATAGTTTCCAGAACCTTCTACTGTAGCGACATCTAGAATGTTCGAGTACATATCGGTCCCGAAATTTCTGGAAGGATCTCGACTCTCCTAGTTCTGCTACTCGACACTAGAGGACGCTAGTGTGACTAGTGTTGCCATGTACAAGACATTAATAGTGGCGCGCAATACTTTCATTTACCCGACACTAGGGGGCGCTAGTGTAACTAGTGTTGCCATGTACAAGACATTAATAGTGGCGCGTAACAGTATAATAACTAACACTACCTGACTTGACCGAATGACACTGATGACTTCAGAAAAACTGACTGCTACGTTTAACGCATGCAAGAGATGTTATCTCACTATAATTTTATTTTCAGATAATTTTAAACCTAGTGGGAGTGATTGTGGTAATACTGATGACTGATATCACCATGTTAATACCTATCACTACGTCTCTGATCATTTTCTACATTTTTCGTGTTATATACGTGCGCACTACCAGCGCTATTAAACGTCTAGAAGGGATCAGTAAGTATTAAGAACTGCAATTAATATTGTTACGAGCTTGGGGTTCGAGATAATTAAAAACTGCCGAGTGAATTACCAAAATTGACTTTTTAATTACACAACACTAATTACAATCTACACTAATAATGAAACACAATCACTTTAGTTCGCAGTTATTTTGCTTCGAAGTATTCTCTTGTATCGCCAATTCAATACTGCCCCGGTCGTGGTCTATACCGGCCTTATATAGAGCCTCAGATAGTTTCCAGAACCTTCTAGCGATATCTAGAATGTTCGAGTACATATCGGTCCCGAAATTTCTGGAAGGATCTCGACTCTCCTAGTTCTGCTACTCGACACTAGAGGGCGCTAGTGTAACTAGTGTTGCCATGTACAAGACATTAATAGTGGCGCGCAACACTTTCTTTTACTCGACGCTAGAGGGCGCTAGTGTAACTAGTGTTGCCATGTACAAGACATTAATAGTGGCGCGCAACACTTTCTTTTACTCGACAGTAGAGGGCGCTAGTGTAACTAGTGTTGCCATGTACAAGACATTAATAGTGGCGCGCAACAATATCATAGCTAACGAAAATGTTCGATTTATTAGTAAGGCTATTATTGTTGATATAAATTAGATGAAAGGTATTTTTTTTTTATTTGATGGCATATTATGTAATGTATCTTATAATTTCTTCAATACCCATAATGGCAACTCTCTTTTTACTTTGTATTTCTATAATGTTGGAACGAAGTTGCTTATAGATCGGTGCGAATTTGGCGGATGGGGGGCTAGGCGCGAAAAAATGTAAGATTTTTCCGTCACGACCCCTTCTGACGTATTGTAGACGGCCCTGGCGGCTGTAAGGAAGCGAGATGGAATAATATCCATCTCCCTCGCACATTATTCTTATATTGTCATGAAATAAATATTACTTTAAATGACGCTTCATTTTAATAGACGCAGCTAATTCATTTATTTATATTTGCTAATCAATAACTTAACACATTTATCAATAATAATATATTTCATTCCAACCGAGTGTTCCACTACACTCTCGCATGTTTTTTTTATAAAAGTGACAAACGAGCACACACTCAACCTGATGGTAATTCGATGCTGTGGTCCGTAAACACCTAAATCTATCCTCTATTATGAATTAAAACCTCCGATCTGTTGTCACTTCACTGCTATTTCACGTTGGTATTCTTAGCGAGCGTGATCCTTCTTCGGATGAGTCGACCCATTTTTTTTAAATACTAGTAAATCGAACATTACTAATATTCCCTTTAACCACTTCTGGTAAGATTAAAATGCTTGTGTTAGAAGTGGTTCACGACAGTAGTCAAATGTCGGATTTGAACCCACGACCTTTCGAGTTCGCGGTCCGCACGCTGCTATTAGGCTACTGACCCTTCGCCATTATTATGGTTATAGCAAGATATTCAACGCAGCGTAACTCTACCTTAAGATTAAAGAACCACTACGTGTTAGCTCTTTGATTTTAATTTAGTATAGTTATACTTCTCAGCTCGTAGTCCAGTATTTGGTCACGTGAACGCCACGGTATTGGGTCTTGCAACGATCCGCTCATTTGGCGCGCAACAGCTGCTTACGCAAGAGTTCGACCGCCATCAAGACCTGCATAGCGCGGCTTGGTACCTCTTCATCGCGTGCAGCCGAGCCTTTGGATACTTCCTCGATGTTATCTGTTTACTGTTCATTATCTGCGTCACGTTCAGTTGCTTGATGAAAACCGGTATTTGTCTAATGTTAATAATAATGTATTAAAATATCAATTATTAACAAATGTAAGGGTGCGTACAGATCAAGTAACATGTTGTATAACTTTTGTTTTATAACACGTCCACATTATGTTACATTGTTATTCAACATTGCAACATATAACAATACTGCACACATGCGAATAACAATGCAATATAACAACGTTATATGACATTGTCGTATGACATTGTCATTTGTCGTTCAGCGTTTCGAGTTATATAACATTTGTGTCACATTATGTAACACGTTTTATAACTTTCATCCTCCACATTACTGTAACATGTTATGTTATATAATGTGTACGCACCGTAAGATCAGTGTATGTTGTAATTTATTAGTAGTATAATATTATATAATATAAGCCTTTCATATAAATGCTTAGCGTTAGTAATTTTCGTATTAAATCCGCTCGAATAAAAGTCACACTTAAATGGATAGAATATGAAACACAAATGTAACTTAATATCTCTGTACTGGTCGAGCCTCAATATAAATTTCATCATTTATTTTTAGATATCGAAGGTAGCAATGTCGGCCTTGTTATAACTCAGTCAATATCTCTAACTGGTATATTCCAGTGGGGTATGCGGCAGTCAGCGGAGATGGAGAATCAAATGACTAGTGTAGAAAGGGTTCTTGAATATACAAAACTGCCACAGGAACCTGCACTGGTAATTGTACGTTTTAATAGAGTCCTTGTAATCCTTTACATAATCTGTACCTAAATCTTGTAATCCTGTACATCTTACAGTATAAATAATTTATTTCGAGTATATTCACTATATTCACTGTAATCGACTCGTGCTTATGACACTTTATCCGAGCTTATCCCTGTTGCAAGTAAATTTAAAAATATAAACTTGCCAAATTATAAATACTATGCAGCAATTGTAGCCACCGCCCATTATTACTTGTGGTGGGGACGTAAGAAAATCGATCATTTGATTTCGTCCCACAGAAGTCGTAAAAACCGACTACACGAAATCAAGAAAGGCCATAAAGTCTTCACAGCATCCAATATATGACGGTATAAACAATCTAGTAGTAACAGGCTGATAAAGTAAGAAGAAAAAAAAATTCTTATCGAGTTTGATTTTGACAACTAATTTAATCTTTTGTTTTGAGTTATTTTATCACTGTGCGTTAGTTATATGAGATTTTCTCTTCCTCCTCGTGATACCTAACCACATCTAACCACCATAATAAACTCAATAATGTACAAGATAATGGAACGTTTATTGTATACTCGGCCTGCGTCGTACCACAAACTTTACATTCGTATCAGCTTAATAATGCTGTAGTTCGTATGGTGCTTTTAGAGAACCGGAGACACTTTTTACTGCAATTGAGGTGTTCCATCTTAGTCCTCAGGGGTGACAACGCATCTGCCTTTTGATTCTTAATCGAGCTTTATGAGCCACGCCATCCATTCACCATCAACAGGACTGTGTGCTTTTTTGTCACCCTTATTTTATCAAAAAACTATTTAACTATGTGTACTCATTGAGTTATATGTACTACGTACTAGAGAAGCCATTCCGAACATTGACTATGTTCAACTGAACTGTACTGCAATCCGTACAAACTAAATATTGCGTTAATTGAAGATTTGTGAATTACATAAAATGATTATTATTACATTTTATTTAGAAATTGATTATTTAGATTAAATTAAGATATTTTATATTAAATTCTTATATTTATTTTATATTATTATCTTATTTTATATCAAATTAAAGTCTTCGCGCATGCGCGACTACTACTCCCGCGCATGCGCGAATACATAGAGTAGGACACAATTTTTGTTTGGAATGGCTTCTCTAGTACGTAGTACATATAACTCAATGTGTGTACTACTAAAATTTTCCTATTGCAGGAGGCTGATAAAACACCTCCTGAAGATTGGCCGTCGGAAGGAGCTATACAATTCGACAACCTTAGTTTAAAATATACTCCTGATGGCAACAACGTACTTCATAAGTTACACTTTGATGTTCGTCCACAAGAGAAGGTATTAAAGGAAGTATTTATAAATATGAAAAAATAATAATAATAAACTATGTACTACTATAAGAGAATTGCTTGCAGATCGGCATCGTGGGTAGAACTGGTGCTGGGAAGTCCTCCATAATACAAGCCATGTTCAGACTGGCGTATCTGGACGGATCAATAAGAATTGATGGCATTGACATATCTACAATTGGTCTACATGATTTAAGAGAAAAAATATCTATTATTCCTCAGGTAGAATTATTAAACAATTATTCACAGTTTCTGTCATACTTACATTTTGGTATATTTATACATTTAAAATGCCTTCACCATAGCATTGTATGAGGACAGGATTTAGGTACCGCATGTCTGTACTATCTAAATATCTATTTCTCTTACGGCGGCTCTTCACGTTGGCCAACACAGTGGCGAATGTGTTGGCAGAGTTATTGGCCACGAAATTGTGATCACGTCCACACGTTGGAAGTAGGGATGGGCAAAGGGAAAAAATATATCGATATATATCGAATCTATATTTTTAAAAAGTATCGATATATATCGCGTGATAAATATCGATATATCGATATATCGTCAACATTTGCATGATGTAAAGATAAGGTCAAAAATTTTATTTACTGACGGTTGGACGACGAAAAAAATAATACAACATTTTAAAATATATCGAAATTGATACGAATTCGATACTCTAAAATAAATATCGATATATCGAAATATCGCGATTTTAGATATCGACGATATATATCGATATTTTTATTTAAAAATATAGATATTTCGATATATCGATATTTTTTGCCCAAGCCTAGTTGGAATGTCGTTCAGTTTACTTCGGTTCATGCCAATGTGCGGACGAATCTATTAAAATGATTATTGAAGCGCTAACGGCTGTTGCGGTTTATTTATTCACAGCATACCACTATTTTTTATTTAATTTTCACTATTTCTAATATTAAAATTTTTAATATAAATTTTTAATATTTATTTATTATACACTAACGTTATACAGATAAGTAAACTATATAAACATTAACACACCTAGGCATAGGTATAATTAACTAAGGCCTGGAAAATATTCGAAGCCTGTCTATGAAACTGTTGTAAATTTTTTATTAAACAAAACCTTTTAAAAAGAAGGTTATTATATAATTATAGAATATATTTATTTATTTACACTTTCATGCACAATGTAGTACATATGGCGAACTTAATAATAATAATAAATAATTTATTTCGTCAAACATTAAAGTAACATTATATGATCAGTGATCGAGGTCACCTAGTAACCAAAATAATGCCTGTAACAGGTGACTTCGCTCTTCCATAGCTAAAAATTACAGTATTATTAACGAAATAAAGTAACTAATAGGGAATAATAAAGACAGTAAAAATATGATTTTAGTATCCTACTTTTTAATTTGATTTTAATATATATTATATATTATAGATTTTAAGATATTTAATAAATCAATTAATACATCAATAAATAAATTAATACATTAATCACTACAACGTGAATGTGTATAAGATAAGGGTGATCAAAAAGAAATGGAAAAAAGAAATTTTATTTCATGACGGCTCCGTGGCGTAGTGGTTTAGGAATGAGTTGCTGCCCTGGGGGCCGCGGGTTCGAATCCCGCACGGAACAAGTATTTGTATAGCCTACACATAATTTCTCCGGGTCTGGATGTTTGTCCTTATGCAATTTATGTTTCTAAACTGCCTCCACGATAAAGAAGAAAATCCTAGTGTATAATAATATTTTTTTTTTTAAAAAGACTTGTGTTTTACAAACAATTTTTGGCTTGGTAGGGCTCTATAAAGCGAAAAGTTTTTTCATTGGTGATTGTTACTGCCGTTATGTAAACACTATTGCGTGCATATAAAATTTAAATCAGGTGCGTGCATTCACTCTGGGAGCTCGTAGCAAAGTATATATAAAAGTACTCTGTGAAACTGAACGTGCGGCCAACGTGTGGACGCGGCGGCCAATACTCTGCCATAACCCTTTGATCTTTTGTAAAAAACCGACACCAGACGGATCTCGCGCCAACTTGTGGGCCATCGTTCCAATACGTACCAACGTAGCTTAAACACCCGCTCTACACGATGGCCATCGTTGTTGGCCAACACATTGGCCAGTGTGTTGGCCAACGTGAAGAGCCGCCGTTAGACACTGTGGTAGGCACGCATCCATCCGTAGGCACCACGACCACAGTCCTCCCCTCCTCCTCCCCTTGTGACTGTGGGTGTTGTAAATCACACGAAACGTCGGGAATTGAAAATATATTAAATTAACTTCGATAAAACTTACCTTTAGTCTTATTTATCGTTCTCCTATTCCAACGAGCACGTGATAAATCAACATTTAAATTACAATTAAACAAGTTAGTGGTGCGTCGGGAACATACAATTTCACAGCAACCTAGGAATTAGGGACAGCACCCTATACCTGAGTTCACGTGGTTAATATTTTTGTGTAACAATACCTTTGATAATTTTATATACCTACCTACATGTACATCTTCATCAGTCCGTAAAAGTCTTCGATCAACAATACCATATTGTTGATAGGAGGTCCATAGATGGACATGAGCCAGGATGAGCCTCTCACATAGTAGGTATGATTTTTTGGTAAGAATGAAATAGCATGTTTTGTCGTCGCGATCACGCTGTTTGACCGCACATTCACCCCGAGCGAGTTATGTTTGTAGTTCTGCCATCCGCCGTGCTACAGCGCCGCGGTCTCCGTGCGGGACGTGAGGGTGAAATCGCAAAATTTTATGGCTTTCTTAACCAGCACGTTAGGCAGGCGAAAGTTCGTAGCATAAATAATATATTATATATGGCGTTGGTCAGACGTTTCGCATCTTTGAGCTGTGTAACCACATACATACTACTACTAATCAGTACCTGCGGCGTTTCTTACAGTCGCCTGTCTAATTATTTTACGCCTGGCATAATTTACATATAATTAAATTCTCTTATCTTTATTGTTTTAGGAGCCAGTCTTATTTAGTGGCACGTTGAGAAAAAATTTGGATCCTTTTAACGAGTTCCCCGACGAACTGTTATTAAACGCTCTAAGCAATGTCGAGTTGCTTAACATTGAAGAAGGTGTAGGTAAAAAAATATAATTATATGTATGATACACATATGTTATACGTGTATGACAAATGGGAAGAATGTAGAAAGTACTCTCCGCATTTCCTCTCCAGTATACCCTCTGCGTAACTAAGCTAAGGGACGTTTTTCCTTTTTTAGTTAACTCAAAGATATATTTTAAATAATAATTATTAATTATTATATAAAAATACAGGCAATTTTCATTCAATAACGTGTATGGTAAAAAGGCAAAAAAATTTTACTGACATCTACTTCAGACTAATCGGGACCAATTCAAAAAGAACGGCCGCTCCTCGTCGCCCGTCCTGCAGCAGAGATCAACCAATTAATGCCCTTCTATTCACAGATCCAAATACCGTACTACGTTGGGTTCGGGAACAACGATGTAGGCGTGACCCCTGAGTAGGCGTGCAGCTCAGAGCCGGTCTGTTCTTTCTCAAAAGAAATTTTAGACGACTAAGATTGCGGGTCCCTATAGAATCTCCACAGTCTTGACGTCAGTCATCTGTGGACTGTACTGTACTGTGTGCTGTTTGGGTGCTTGGGTTCGACGCTAACTGTGACGAAATAAAACATCAACTCTTGGAAATGTGACGTTGAAAGTTTCACTGATTTACTAATTTCCTATCACGTTTCCCTATTGCTTTCTTTCTTGAGTTAAAACTGGTCCCGATTAGACTGAAGTTAAAAATTGAAAATTCAGTTTTTGTTGGATTACGCATGTTATCGTCCATTAGTCAGAGACGTAATTAAAAGGATAGACGGATTACACACTAAAGGCGGCTACTGACGGGCAATCTAAGGTGTAGGAGTGGGGATGACCCTTAATTGCCTCTATTTTTGGCGGCAGGGCGGCAGGAGCGCAAGACCTTCCTTGCTCCCTAGATCGGCCCTGCCGCTATCGCGTGTGTAGCGTAATTGGGGTAATTTCAATCAGTTCGTTGCGACTTTCGCGCGGAGCACACGTATGAGTACAAG
Organism: Parnassius mnemosyne; assembly: GCA_963668995.1. Taxonomy (NCBI): domain Eukaryota; kingdom Metazoa; phylum Arthropoda; class Insecta; order Lepidoptera; family Papilionidae; genus Parnassius; species Parnassius mnemosyne. The sequence continues at coordinate 40,297,082 of CAVLGL010000115.1, read as the reverse complement.
TGAGAACCGCAGAAAGAACGTTATTTGAACGTTGTAACTTACAAGTAACATTACTGGGATTTGTTACCTAACTTATCATAAGGGCTAGTATGGGAAAGAAAATATTCCAATAGTATAAAAATTGCTGGATATAAATAAAATGTCATTAACTAAATAATTAAACAAAAATACAAATTTTAGTAATTAAATTTATTAAAACTCATCATTAGAAAATTATCCTGGCTATTTGTAACACTAGTCGGGCAATTACCTGACTTTCGTATTGGCGTTCCAGAGCGAGTACGAGGTATCTATACTTTTAAAAACATCTTAACCATTGGAAATAACACAATATTGCAAAAACAAAATTAATCCTTCAACGAGTTAAAGAAAAATAATTTAAACCTAACTAAAAATGTTTGTATTTATGAATTCCGTGATAAATCAGGGGATTAAAGTTTCTAACCAAACCGAGATCGAATCCCACCGACACAAATTAAATTTTAAATCACAATTTCAAAATCAAAATTACAAAGTGACCTATGATGTGAAGTGTGTTTGTGTATGTATGTGGGTGGGTGTATGTGGTGAGGGTAGGTGCATTTCGAGAAATTGAAAATTTATCATGGATTTAATGAATAACCTTTCAGGTGCTTTATACAAACAAGTATCCGAGTGTGGAACTAACTTCAGTGTAGGTGAGCGCCAGTTGGTGTGTCTAGCGCGCGCTATTGTACGCAATGAGCGCATTTTGTTGCTGGACGAGGCGACCGCCAACGTGGACGCGCAGACCGACGCGCTCATTCAAACTGCAATCAGGCTGCACTTTAGTGGATGTACCGTAATCACTATAGCCCACAGGCTCAACACCGTCATCGACTCGGATAAAGTGAGTTCACATCACATTTCACAACTTTTATTAATAGTCCGTAGCAGTAATGGAAAGGCCATATTTTTCAGCCATTTCCTTTAGTTTCTTTGGTTATAGATTACTTTTAGATCCATGTCGACTATGTTCGAATATTTGGTATTATAATGGAATTGATACAGTTTTAAAATTTATCAGTGCAAACTGTGTGCAAAGATAATAATATATGGTAGCGGTGAAGTATTGATTATTCAATAATGCAATCAATACTTGACTAAACGCTTACAGAAACGCTGTCCGTTAAAATTGTACTATAATTCCCTGGAATTTAATGAACTTTGATTGTAATAATTACCCATTATATAATGTTGAGTTTAGTGGCCGCTCATCTTATATATAATATTATAGAAGAAAACTGAGTTGGATCCCAATTCGCACTAGTGGAATTGTTAATTGCAATTATAAGTGCTTTACCACATGATCGAAGATGAATGAAAATATTGAGAGGTAACGTACACGCATTGCAGTTTAATATACTTACGTATACATAATATAATATATCAATGGTTGCACGCCTGACAAATAAAAGAATATTTCAGTCATACAGACCGCCAACACGTGGTAAAACAGCACAGCAGGTTCTGTCTAACAGTTCTGGAGCAGGAATGCTCGTGAATTATTTATTATTCCCTGCTCCTGAACTATATTTAATAATAATATTTATATATATCGCCTCGTACGTAGATGTCTATAATATGAATCAATGTAAAAATAAGTCTTACATTACATTCTTTAATCTTAATAGAAGCAGGTGTTATTTTGCGGAAATTCATTAATTAAAGATGTGAAAATTAATGAGTGCATCCACGACTTTTTCTGCCACCAGGGCGGCGTTACTTAAAAGTGTTGTATAATATTTGACAGCATAGAATTATTACGTAATAATTCTATGTTTGACAGATATCATAGCGGGGAAGTTAATTTGTGCGAAAATGTAAAGGTTAATGTTCCTTTCTGTGGTATTAACTATATTTTACATTAATAAGATTAAAAATAAATAAACTAAACCACAGATATTCATCAAAGTAGAAAAGTATAAAAAAAGTTAAAAATGTGCAAAAGTTAAAGAGCAAACTATTGAGGCATTGTTTTGTGTATTAATATAATACTTTTGAAACTGATAAGCTTTTATTAAAACTATAGTTCGGCTGTTCAGAGAATGCGTTCCTGACACCTATCAGTTAGTCACGACTAGTGATGGGCACAACATAACACTGAGTTCGTTACCGTTCCTCCAAAATGAACCGCCGCGTTATTTTTAAGATTATTTTCGTTTTAAATTGGCGGAATCATTTAAAATTTATATTTTAGTAATTTAAGTGGAAAGCAAAAAAAGGTAATATTAATATAATAAAATTGTTTTATTTATTCTTTGTTTCAAAGTTACAATCTGTATTTCTATGCAATAAAGTACATTAAATTGAATGTGCGTACAGAATATTAATCAGACTCCGATTCGCTTGAGGAGGTGGTGTCTTCATCATCATCTTCGCCTACATGTATAATTATATTATTATCAATAACAGAATCAATCCTGATATCTCAGTCAAAATGTTCCACAATCAGGTTTTTAGTCTTCTCAACAACCTTTGCCCAGTCATCTCTTGTGACTTCCCCGCAGGCTTCTTTTAATAGGGTCATCATCTTTTTCGTGCTGAATGGCGGGGAAGTATTATGGCGGGCGGCGTAACCTTTTATTTGAGCCCAGATTAGCTCAATTGTGTTATATTGGCAATGATACGGTGGAATTCTTAGAACGCGATGATCGTAATCCAGAGCCAGTTCATCGATTTCGTATCGCACATTTGCCGCTTTATTTTATTTAACTAATTTAATTGGCTCTGGTTTTAGCATCTGCATATTTGCGTCAATGCCTTTTGCTTGTAACCAAGCCACCATTTCTTCTTTTTTATTAGCTTGGGTAGGTGGTTTCTGTATTTGAACCGAGTGATAGGAGGCATTATCCATGAATATTACAGAAGGCTCTGGTAGGCTGGGCAAAAGCACGTTCTGGAACCACTCTTTAAATGTAGTGGCATTCATTTCCTCGTGGTAGTCATTTGTGGTTTTTGATTGAAATGCCAGTAACGCGTTCTCCACAAAGCCGTATTTTGCAGAACCTGCGTGGCATATTATCAGACGGGCCCCCTTACCCATTGGTACTTTCGACGTCGACGCTTGTGTATCATCCGTCCAAGAACGGGAAACCGTGTGATTGGCGTTTAGCCATGTCTCGTCAATGAACACGACATTATCCCAGTTATCAATATTTTTTGCTTCTCTCAAAAAACTTATCCGTTTTAAAATTATATCGTATCGTTCTAATAAAATTTTTCTTTTGTCTGTTTTTTTATACAAAAAACCAATATCTTTTAAGATTTTGGTTAAAGCAGTTTTACCCCCGCTAAACAGTCCAGCTTCTCTTAACGATGCCAAAAGCTTCTTCCTGTTGATATTAATTTCTGGAATAGTAACCAAATATATGATTTCTGATTACATCGGCGTCAAAGGTGTCAATATCTGTCACGTGTTTAGTTCTACGTTTCTTCTTCGGAGTATGTAAAATATTATCTTCCGTGCCAGTAGAGCCGAACTTTTCTTTCTTTCTTCTTTCGTTATCGTTCGTTTGCTAACTCCAAGCGCCTGAGAGACGCGTTCTTGTACTTGTTCGACAGGTAACAGGGGTCCGCCATTTTGCCGCTCTCGCTCAAAGTAATCTTGCAGCTTGATGATTAACTCACGGGCTCCACTTTTCAATGTTTGTCCACGTTTAGGCATTATTATGCACCAAAAGTAAAAAGAACGCAATACAAAACACAATTGAAATCCGATTTAGCGCCGATGTCAGTTTGAAAAGCAAAAACAGTCCATTAAACGAAAGCCGGGTAATCAAATAAAAACAGATCGAAAACACTTTAAGAACGTGGTCTATGCGCACGAAACGACAACAGACGACTGTTTTAGCGTCACAAAATGGCGGCCCATAACTCCATTTGGGGTTACCATTTTCAACCTAAATATAAAAATGCTACTTTCTTTCGCGCGTTCGGTTTGGTCGTAGTTTTATTTTTATATTTAATAAAAGTTATCTTATAGTCCATTATTTTCAAATTCTTAAAAAGAAAAACAAAACGTATTATTTTATAAAGTATAACTGTATAAGAACAGATTACGATACTGTTATTGCCTGTTATTGTTAGCACAGCACTACAAATATAAAGCGCTGACATAACCTTGTAATAACGCAGCATAGATTTAGAAAAATATTGTTTACCAAGTTATTTGACACTCAGTTTGGCACAAAATTATAACATTCATTGATTATTGATATAATAATGTTGTTTTAATACTCATCAATTGTTAAAACGGTAAACAACCAGCAAAAATATTTTTATCGTAACTGCAACGCTATTACAAAGTTACATCGTCAGTTCAATCGCGACGTGTCAGGAACGCATTCTCTGAACGGCCGAACTATAACTTGGCAATTAAATGACATTGAGTAACAAAAAACTTTAACTCAGTGTCAACTAGCGACATCTGGTGAGCAGAAAATTATTAGCCCTCATTAGCTAAGTTCCGCTTGACCACCTGTCAACCTGTCTTCCCAAAAGGTAATACGCACTCAATTATTTTTCGCGCGACTCATAGCTAAATCTTCTTCACTTCTTTAACTTTTTTATAAAACTATTAGTGACAAACGAACTTGCAGTCCACCCGATTGTAAGTGGCTAATACAGTCTATGGACATCTGCAACCAATTATGAACAGAGACGGCTATAGATGTGTTGTCACCTCCCTATTACAATCCTGGCTCTCAATATGCCTTCAAACCGCAACACACTAGTTCAAGCACTACTATTTGGAGACTGAGTAAGGTAACTCTGTTATTTTGTATAGATACTGGTGTTGGATGCGGGGCGTTTGATGGAATTTGATCATCCGCATATACTACTACAGAACAAAAAAGGCTACTTTCGTAAAATGGTAGCGGAGACGGGTCCGGCTATGACGGCAATGTTACATAAGATGGCAAAAGAGGTAATCTATCATAGTTCGCTAGAATAGAAAATAAAATAGAATATTTTTATGTAATTTATAATTGCGATTATTGTCACTATGAAACTACATCATTTTTGTAATTGGAATGACACAATATGTGCAGAGATTGCCTAATTTAAAACTGTACGTGCCGGTCTTATATGTTTGATAGATTTTGTTACATTTAGCATATTAAGTATCGTAAAATCTAAATTTATATGCCCGTTTTATTTTGTTTAATTACTTGTACTATTATGTATTCTGTGGTTTAAGTAGATTTTAAGTTTTAAATTAGATGATCTCTACTTGTCTCACTTGTATTTTAATTTATTGACTATAAAAACCCTGCCATTGTCACATGACATCATCAGGGTAGGGTACCCACATAATTAATAAGATATAATCGATATACAAATAAAATATAATCGACATAAAATATATCGAATATTAATCGACGCCCGATCGATCATAAACACGAGACGATTACGACATATTAACCCGAATATACCAGCAAGTTGTGACTTTAGGAAAATATTACTTTTCTCTTACATGTTACACAACGGTTAGAAACTCTATCTTCATTTTTATTCTAAATATATTATTACTTGTTACAGAGTTACGAGAGTAAGCAAAAAGAAGAATGAAAATCGTCGATAAATTATCTATGACTTTTATTTTTATAGATACATTTTCTTACTTATAAATATTTTATTTAAATAGTCCTTATAAATAAATGACGTTCATTAATAAAATGTGTTACAGACTAGGTAAATATACAATATAATCAGTATTTCACATATACACAATAATATAATTTTTAAAATTGTGACTTATTTAAAATTAAACAGTCTCCATGTTGCAATTAAGACTCGCCAGTTGAAGCTCCATTCTCTTTTTAAATCCTTGTATAATATTGTCCATTCTCCTGTAAATAATAAATTTAGTCCACACTAGGAAAATAAAAATAACAAGACTTGTGTTTTTCCTGGCTGATTTCAACTATAGTGGGGCGACATCTTCTGATCGCAAACAGAATATTCTTAGCTGGATTAGTGTCAAATTTATTTAAAAAAATACAAAGCAGATTCATAAGGCCACACTAACCTGATGAAATGTTTTTTTTTTTGCAAATCTGAAGCGACAAAGTAACTTTAAATCCAGCTGATATTAAGTAGTAACTTCCGCAGTCCATGGACACCTACAGCCAACTTCAAACAAAGAAGGCTACAGATGTGATGTTACCGCTGAAGAAGATGGAATGCCACACAGCCTGCAGTTATACTGGCTCTCTAACCCTTCACACCGGAACACAGCTGTGCAAGTACTGATATTTGGCGGCAGAAATAGATAGGACGGCGATACCTCCCAACACAGCCAATTAAAAAAATAATAAAAGTAAGTAAATTAAAAAAAAAATTGTCCACAGAGTAAATTATAAAGTGCCAGTTTTATTACGTGGTAGAGCCATGCTGCAGCTATATTAGTAGTATAGTTGTAGCACGAATGGTTCGCCTCGACCGGGAATGGACCACGCTCTCACAGAATACCAGCGTAAAATAGCAGTTTAACGTTGCTATGTTTCGTATAGTGAGTGTAGAGAACCGGAGACCCTTTTTACTAGAAAAGAGGCATTCCATCTTAGTCCTAACGGGTGACAGCAACCACTTACCTTTAGGTGGACTGTGTACTCGTTTGTCACCCTATCCTATAAAAAAACATTAAATATTGAAATTTTTACGATGCGAGTGATGGTTACCTATTTTATATTTGATGTTTTTTTTTTTAAGTAAAATTAGACAAGGTTGTAGATTTCGTTAAAGATATTGTTATGTAAATGCAAAGACTTATTATATGTATTTACAATAATATAAAGATTATATATGATTCGTAGATTTATATATTTTTTATTATATTTAGTTGATTATACATTTAGATATTTTACCTCTACTAACATTTATCTTTAATGCCAAGGAGTAAATGCCATGTGGCAATCTCGGTCAGTCAGGCATTTAAGTCCGTCATATGTACCCTTAGTTTTAAGGTGTAAAAAAATGATATTGCTCCTAATTATTGATTTCAAAAACTGGTAAAATATGATTGATTCAAAGGAAATCAAAATGTGCAAGAAATAAAAGCGCCTTCTGCTATTAGCGGAAAATAATGATATTCTCTGTTAATTACATTCTTTCGAATTTAATTTGAAATGAACATTAATTTGACAGTTTTATTTAAATATGTAGATTTCTTTTTGTTTTCAGACTAACAATGCCCTTTGTGTAATTTCTATATGTCGTGTATTTTATAAAGTTCTCTTTATATTCCTTTTTAACACCAGTTATTTTTAGCCGACTTCAAAAAAGGAGGATGTTTACAATTTGTACTGTGAGTTTGTTTTTTTATTTTTTCCACGTCAGCTTAAGGACTAAAAGAATATATCAATAAATCCCATAGCAAGTCTAGATTACAGCAAAGTCCTGGCATCGCAACCTTGAAGATCTCTAGTCGGTGTAAAGTGGTTGTGGTAAAAACTAATTGTTTATAGGTACTAGGTATATTGACTTGATCTACAAAACTAGAAAATGCAAGTCACTAAGAAATTCAAAACTTTATCATTAAAACTTATTTTAATAACGAATAATAAACTTAACAAAATTAGAATTGAAAGTAATAAATTAAATGTAATCAATACGATTACTAAAAACAGAATCCGTAAAACGTTTGAAAAAAAAGAACCACTTACTTCTTATCCTCTTCGTTTTCTAAAGGAGGTAGTCCTGCGAGAGCCTCCATTAAATAATTTCTGGGAAAAAAAAGTATTATTAAACTTTTATTTTTTGTCTATATTCATTGAAAAAGAAAAAAAACATCAACCCAATAGTCTCTCTCAAATAGGAGTTCGTCGTAATCGTCACCTAAGGGTGGTTTAACAATCACAATATCATAAGTCTTTTACCGTAAATGTGAGGTTGTCGCCCAGTCAGGTATTTTTACATAAATTAGGTCTAAATATTTCAAGATGATCATTTAACCATATTTCGAAGGTACGAAATTTTACCAGAAAATAGTATTCAAAGGCAAAATATAATTTTATTAATATCGTTCAAGGGTAAGATCAAGCCTGAAAACTAAAAATACATTTTAAGGCATAGAAACCAATGCTGCTGTGTTTCGTGTGGCTAGTGTAGAGAACCGGAGACCATTTTTACTGGAAATTAGGCATTCCAACTTAGTTCTTGGGGTCGACAACACATCTGCATTTTGATTCTGAACAGAGGATAGATGCAGATGTCTATGGGCCTCGGTATCCAACTATCATCAGGTGGACTGTGAGCTTGTTTGTCACCCTTATACTATAAAAAAGCCATAGAAATCAAGATTTCCTATGAATTCCGCAGTAAAGTATGAGGAACCACGTATTTTCGAGTAATCTGACAAGGGAATAGAGCAGCGTGGCCTTTCCCGCTCCATTACCTTCTTAATTAATACGAAAAGGCCAATGTTTCATGTCATATACACATTAAAATTTTCTTGTGTATCGGTTCAGGTATTTTAAACACCAAAATTTATTACGGGTCAATATTTAGAGACCAATGCATAGATAACTAGTTACTTGCGACTTTATCCGCGTTAATAATAATAATAAATATATAAATACAATTGTGAGAAAACGAATCATATGAAAATTAGTTATTTAACGGTGAAAAATTACTGTGAACACTATAGGAAACTACGGGGAGTAATTGATCAAGGTATAACTGAGCAGAATCAGGTCGCTCGCCCAAATAATGCGCGGCTGGCCCCAACTTTATCAGGATTCAAAGGTAGGAGAGATTTCCACTCTCTTACGGATGCCTGTCAAGAAAACACATCACTGTACACGTAGTGCTTATAAAAATCGTTGTCTCTTAAAACTTTAATAATTTTATATTAAATTAAGTTATTGCAATTTTTTTTTTGATATGGGCCAAGTGTCTAAGAAATAAAACTTAGGAAAGCTAATTGAAATCTATTCAATAGTTTTTCCGTGATGCGCGTACAAGTGCAAACCTGTATAATTTGATTTATATAGAAGATTAGAGGAATATGGCGTATGTTTACGAGTATATTTACTCACTCGGCCTTCCTGGTGAGGTGTTCGGCGACGGCGATTCGCAGCAGCGTGTACTCGAGGCGCGCCTGGAAGGCGGCGGGCGCGGCGTGTGCGGCGGCGTGGCGCGGCGCGCAGGCGGCCAGGCGCGCCAGCTCCTCGCACACGGTCTCGCAGATGTCGCGCACGTACCGCGTCGACGCTGCGCCGCACACACTGTCCACCTGCACGTTCAACCGTTTATTTTGAACCGCCCTATTCATTAGCCCTAGTCTATTCATTCATCCACGGTATGCTCACCGTAAATGAAATCAAAACTCTTTATTTTCGACATAGAAAATTAAAATTTCATTTGTCAAACGTCTACATGTTTTTAATCTACTATCGCTTCATATGAGGTGCAGCAGTCCGGAGAAGAAACTGCGAGAGAAACTCCGCAGATACCCTCTTTGTTGTCAAAAAAGCAACCCCAGTTAGTTTCCCTGCCGGTCAATGAAAATGTCATTGCCATTTAAGTTGCAATTTCCCAAAACGCCCTATAACAGCGCCATACTTGAAAGTAAGAGTAACTCTTGCAAAATAGTCAATATTATGTAAAAAGATCTATCTATCCAGAGATATATTTTTTAAATATAGATGTGTGTAAACCCTTTCGACGAATTATTAAACAAAATAAGATATAAGGTTACGAAAAGCTATACACATATAAGATTAAATGTAAAAACGTACATAACATACCTACTCGCTTCGGTCGTGCGACGAACACTGAGCGCAGTCCGTATAGAATTTACGAATGTGTGTTGCGACTCATACACAATCTATGGAAGACTTGCGTTCAGAGCAGCTTTTTCCGTGCGGGATTCCGAAGGCACAGGCGGTCATACGGAATCTCAAATCTGAGATAATTCCGTACGGAAAATTAACGTTTGTGTATGACGGGTCCTTGATTTTATATGGATTTGCTGCGTTCTGAATCCCGAATCGGAATATCGGAATATCGAAACGGCATTCCGTATGTATGTGGCCGGCCTAAAATAGTAAAACGTGTAGACAAAAGATGGTGATCTTAATTGGGGTTTTTCGATTTTTAATTCGCAGTTTGCGACTTTGCAGCAAGCTGCGCGCAAAGTCGGAGGTTACTTGCAGTGCAGCTTACGAAATCATAATAATTACACGACGGATACGAATTTTGTTGCATTTAATTTTAACTTCTTAAATTTCGGACATTTCGGGCGCTTAACAGCACCAACGAAGCCCCCGTGACATGAAAGGGCATGGTGAGGAGATGTTTGACGTCCCGAAACCAGATGTCATTGTTAACGAAGGCCTAAATCACGATCCTTTTCACTCTTCAGTAGTGATGTGTTCCTCACTCATAAGGTGCCTTGTTTGAGATCCTCATGATGGCAAATCGAAAGAGTTACTCGAATATTAACATTAAAACACCTCACTCACTCGTTCACGACCTCGCTTATCACTAACAATATGAATATTTTCGTCGACATACCGAGTGACGTGCAGTTTCGTGGTCACTTGGAAGAAAAGGCCAAATTGGCCTCTAAAAAGCTTGGCGTGCTCAGCAGAGCGGGACAGTATTTCATGCCGGCACAACGCCTGCAACTTTACAAGGCGCAGGTTCGGCCTCACATGGAATACTGTTCCCATCTCTGGGCGGGGGCTCCCCAGTGCCAGCTCCTTCCACTTGACCGCATCCAGCGCAAAGCGGCTCGAATCGTCGACAACCGAGTCCGATCGGCTCGACTCATTGGCGCTGCGAAGAAATGTTTAACATCTCTTTGCATTTTCTTTCGCATTTACCATAGGGAGTGCTCTGAGGAATTGTTGGGATTAATCCTAGCCGCCAAATTTTCCGAACGCACATCGTGGCATAACTCCCGATACCATCCACAACATCTGGATGATTGGCGGTCCACCACTTACGATTTAGAAGATGTTTTCTTCCTCGCACAACTTCCTTGTGGAACAGTTTACCACCAGCGATTTTTCCGGACCGATACGACTTAGGGACCTTCAAGAAAAGAGCCACTCCTTTTTAAAATGCCAGCAACGCAACAGCAATCCCCCTGGTGTTGTGGTTGTTCATGGGCGGCGGTAGTCACTTACCATCAGGTGAGCCGCATGCTCTTTTGCCCCCTCCCCTATAAAAAAAAAATAGTGGCTCGAGTGAATGAGCGAACAACTCGATTAAAGATAGTTCAATGTAGGTTATGTATTTTGCAGCAAAACTAAATGAGTGAGGTGTCGATATTGAGGAAAAAGATTAATAAACAACAAAAATAATTTTTGAGTAATGGAATTTGAAACAATCAATTCACATATACGAGTGTGAATATAAAATCATGCGCACTTTTTTGTGATCTCTTATTTTATTTGCGTCCACTGATAACGCCTGTTGTAACATAATAATATTATTATAAATATAATGAATACATATGGTAACAATATATCATCGTTTCAAAAAACTTTAGGAAGGAGGCGACTCGCCTTGTGAGATGAATACACAGACTAGTAATTCCTCACTTCAATGAGGGGTATCTCGTGAGTACCTCTCGCTAGGTAAAATGAGGTACTCCCTCTCATCCTCAAATAAAATAGATGAGTAATCCATGACTACTCTTCAACTTTTAACAAATAATGTAAAATTAATAAATGAGGCCTTTACGGCCGTACAAAAATTGCCATAGCGGTCGGTATTTCACGACCACAAGGCGGGGTATTGGTAAAGTTTTCAACTAGCAATAATCGCACCTCGGATTAACCTCATTGGTTACGATATTGCCTCTGCGCAAAGATGACTCAAAAACAAAAAAATCCAATGTATAACTTATCTTTCTTGAACAAATGATAGCGCGATAGAAATCGATCATAGCGCCATCTGTTGATATCTATTCTAAGTTTCTTTTATAAGAAAATATTTTTTTATATTATTTTAAATCCGGTAATATAACGAAATTTAATTAAACTTTTAAAATTTAAAACATTCAAGTATCAAACTATGAGCTAAAAATCTGATGATAAATGGCTTCTGCAGCCCATGGACATCTGCAATCTATTTCGACCAAAAATCTCACACAATCTGTAACTATACTGACATATATTTATACCGTGGCACAGCAATAGGCATAGGTTTTACTTGTCAGAAATAGAATATGGTCCTTAGACGGACACTCACGCAAAAAACGTGCCCAAAAATCGACTTATTTTTTCAAAGCAAATAAAACAATGAGATGTATTAATTCGAAATTCGAAACTAATTTTGTGTTTGTTTGCAGTAAAAATTATAGATAACAGGTAAAAAAGTTTGGTTTAGCATAAAAAAGCCACTTCATATGAAATGTACAGGAAAAGTTATATGAGATTTCAGAAATTTCTACTACTTTAACTTTAAACCTTAGTTGGTCCAATAGACTTTTAAACCTCATCAGAAACCGGATTGATTGGTATCATAAAAAGTTTTTACATAAAGCAAGTGCCTAAAGCAAAAGTACAAGCAAGACTTTATAATGTCAATATATTTTGTAAATAATTTCTGGTCAGATCTATGATACTACTTTAAAATACTAAGACAAATATGTGGAATTCGAAAATAAATAAATATATACTTTACTGGTTCAAAATGATTTATAAATCAATTATTCTAACCAATTTCATTAAGGTGTCTCACCCATTTAGTTAAAAAAAAACAGTGAACTATTCATGGAATTTGAACTGTCAGATGTCAATTGTCACATACACAGAAACTACTAGTAGATATCAAACGCATCGCCATGATTTTTTTTTGTAGTGTATTTGCAATTCGAAGTGCAAGTTGTTGTTTTGAACCAACTAACAAAAATATCTTTAAAAAAATAGAAAATTAAATAGTATTCTATGTGTGATTGCCTATTTTTTATATATTGTATAAAGACCAGGGCCAGACTTTTTTTACAATTTAAAAAATGAAAGTGAAAACTAATTCACAGTCGTTTGCACGTGATTAAGAAGAAATGTATATAATAAACGTATTAGATTACCTACTATCTCACCCTACCTATTACCTACCTACCTATATAGACCTATTATCTCAAAATCAGACATCTTTATTGATTCAGATATAGAGGGTATACAATATAACTCCTGTCCCAAGTACAAGTCAGGGTTAAACATTTTTTTGAAGGGATTGCGCCTCTGATAAATGATCGTTCAAAGATATTATGGAATGTCTGGACATTACAATTTTCAAATCGCGACATTCCAAATTTGATAGCTTTTCCTTGACTTGAACTTCGCTTCATGCCAGATTCTCTTATATATTTATTATAATATACAATATATTATAAGAAACTGTCCGAGGGTGCTTTGTATCGAGATGTGATTCTGTCCATGTAATACTTTTCAGAGAATAAATAAAAAATTATCCCCCAAAAAATAATATAAAATTTAATTACAAGGCTCAAAAAATACCGACGCACATGACAGTGTTGTCAGATTTTAAAAATTTGCTGAGTTTCCAGTGAATATTAGTAATAAAAAAAACATATTTTATTCGTTAAAAGGAAAACGCTACTGCCCGTCTGGTTTCCCTCTGTAGCTTTTTACGACACTCACGGGACGATATGGGGTAATAATATGCTTACACCGCCACTACACGATCAGCAAAGATTAACGTCAACTTATTGTTGTAATTCAACTAAAAAGCTAGACATCAAGTTAAATGCCAATCAAAATCGAGCCGTTCATTCTGATTAAATGGTCTGGAACATTACATATAAGTATTCAATTATTTATACAAAGGAAAAATCAAACGTTACACACCTCTGCATGCACCGCAATAAGATTGTTAATAATCTCGTAGACATAAGGGCGGGCGTCGTCGACCAAAGCTTCGGCGTCAGTTTGATGACGGCCCATGTACATGCTGGGCTCTATCGTGCCCACAAGTGGGTCACCCTTGTGTTCCAGATATGTCTCCGCGATGCTCGATTCCAGCGTGCTCAATGCGTCCTTTGTAGTTTGTATGGCTTGTGTTGGTTTCGGGAGCCCGTAGCTACAAAAAGAAGAATTTTTTTATGATTAAATGAAATATTGGCAATTTTTGTAAAATTACCTTCTTATTATCATAACGATTTTTTTTATGATTTTAATTTAATTAACTTATAATTTCATTTAAATAATTATTTAGGAAAAATAATTTAATCCATACATAAAACAAGTCATAATAATATAATATATGTTATGAGACATTATATTTAATTTTGTTAGAAATCAAGTATCGCTTTAAATTTCCCGAGCGTTATTTTACACTTCTTCAAATCAAATCAAATCTGTTTATTTTGTGAACATAGGTTCATTTACAGATCTCGATATGTACAAAATAAAATATAAGATTATATTTTATTATATATCGATAGAGTTTTCTATGTCCTGCCAGTAAGCATAAAAATATAAAATTAATAAGTGCAACATACAACTTTAGAACTGAAAATTATATTTGAATTAAAGTCCACTATACAAAATGAACTTAATGCAATGCAGACGTTTTACAGTCCTTGTGATTTGTAATGTAAAATTGTAATTTTAAAATACAACAAAATTATTTTATTATTATTTTTTTACTCTTCTGATGCTAGGTTCTGATATGTGGTAGCTTCTTTATTTGGTATCAATAAAAATCTAAAATGTGAGTCATAGACACCTATATCTATCCCCGATTAAGAATCAAATTTTAAAATGACATTGGCAGCGCTCAGGAATTTACCAATAAAAAGGGTCTCCGTATTCTGCTATTGCACACTGGCACTCTTTGAGATAGTGATCCTTCCCCGTCGAGCCAACCCATTCGTGATACAGCCGAATAATACACCGCGAAGCTCAACCACATTAACATACTATCGTTTGCACATTTAATTCCGAAGAATGTTCAAATGTTGCCAACAAATAATTACTGATTGACTAAAGAAGTTGCAAACTGTGAAGTTTGTGTGATTTCAAATGTTCGTTTATCAGTAGAGTGTGGTGTATGTCATGGCAAAAAGTGTACATTTTATATTTTGTATATTAGATACCTGTGTTTTATATATTAATGTTCAGTTCAAAGTGAAATACAGCTCGCTTAACATACAAAATCAAAAATTTTATAAATTACGGTCGAATTACGACCCCGGGGCGACCACTAGTTATGTTAAAGGTCGCAACTATTTGT
Organism: Parnassius mnemosyne; assembly: GCA_963668995.1. Lineage (NCBI taxonomy): Eukaryota > Metazoa > Arthropoda > Insecta > Lepidoptera > Papilionidae > Parnassius > Parnassius mnemosyne. Next base: position 40,281,845 of record CAVLGL010000115.1, on the reverse strand, counting down.
TTCGGTTTGATTACGGCAAATCTGCCAAAAAAAAAAGCCCACGTCCACCAGTACAGAAGTCTGTCAAGGACTGATAAAAAATATACAAGACATCAACTACCTTCGTATCACAGAGCAAAAGATATCTTCGTGATGCTACTTACATACAGGGTTATTTTGCAATAACCGGCCAAATTTGCAGAGAAGGTTCAGAATAACTAATATAGGCAAATGGTGAAGAAAAATTAATTTAAAAAAAAATCTCAAACATTCTGTCCTTTTTAACTTTTAAATTCAAAAGCCTGGGGTAATGCATTATTTTAACTGATTGGTAGGCTAAAATGTTGTTGCCCATAAATCACATTCAATTTGAGATAATTTCAAATAAAAGTAGATTGATTATTTACTCGTATTTTCAAAAATTGCAATAACGGTATATCATTATTACACATTTGAACTTAAGTTTATAATTTGGCTACTCTTTGAAAAGTAACGCTGTATAATCTTAAGAGTTACAAATTAATAAGCTTACAGTACAAAACTAAAAATTTACGGTCAAATTTCGAAGCCTGGGCGACCACTAGTTTAATTATACAAGTACGCTAGCTTAAAGATACAAGAGCAGTTACCAAGCAACTTTTATAAGTTCATAAAATAGTTAATTATTTTAGCAAGTGAGCCTTTAGATTTAATAAAAAATTAGAAGAAATCGCTAAATAGTTACAAGAAACTGTTATAAATTATAAAAATAATTAAAAAAAAAAAACAAGATACGGTTAAATCTCTGGAAACAACAGCAATTATTTAAAAAAATGTACAATTAAAATAATGCAAACAAGAGCAGTTTCTGCCGACAAACTGATTAACAGTTTGGCGGATTATATTTAAAGACTTCTATGTATAATATGAGACCGAAAATTCAGAACTAAAACTGTATCACAACTGTGGATAGCGCGGACGTGGATGTGAGCACAGTCTGGTAGCTGTAGCTGGCAAAGTAAATATATTTCGCTGTTGTATTTTTATTTACATACTTAAGCTGAACGCACATTTGTCCGCACCGTACGCATCGTACGCGCCGTACGCGCCTAGTTTTACTGATGGCCTCGCACATTTGCCCGTACGCATCGTCCGCGTCGTTCGCAAATCTTTTGTATTACCAACAACTTTTATAGTTTTTTCCAACAACTGGTGTGAAACGGTACAGGAAAATTGATCGCTTGAAAACACTATGAAAAGAAATACAGTAATAGCCTGCTTATTGGCAGTGGAAGAAGAAAATAAAATTCGAAGAAAAAGAAGAATCTGGATTCATAACACTAATTTAAAAGGGCAATTGTATGGAGAAGGGGATATACTTTATTTAAAGACTTTTTTCCATATTTGCATTTAACATACAAGAAATTTCAAGAATTGTTACATATACTAAAACCATATCTTTCTATGGAAGACTCAAGATTTAGAAGGCTAATTGAACCAGAGAAAAGACTTGTTGTATGTTTGAGATAAGTATTTTATTGATAAAATAGTAAGTAGGTATAAATGGGTGTTTGAATTAAATTTAACTATTTTTTTGTTAGTTCAGTATTTAAATAATTTATCGCTAAGTATACATATTGATAATCGATGCAAAAAAATTCAAATTATGTATAATTAATTACGAATGAATTAAAAGTTATAAAAATACAAAAATTATCATGTAAGTCAAAACCATCAGTTATAGTGGAAAATTCACTAAATTGGCAACATTAAACAACACTGAGTATCAACACGCGTCAAACGCGCCGCATTATATGACGCCATCAGCATTAGTCCTTCGATATCGTATACCTACCGCATTTTATAAAATTCAGCGCGTACGGTGCGGGTGTAATGTGCGAGGTTTCATATGATTTCATACAACGAATTCTAAAATTCGGCGCGTACGGCGCGGACAAATGTGCGTTCAGTTTTATCTGAAACAAATTTCAAATCACATCGACAAAGTGCGCACATAAAAATATTTTTTTGTCACATTAAACAAAATCAGTGTTACAAGTGTGGAAAATATGGTTCACGGTTTAGGAAACAACTGGTTGTCCCTGCGACTTCGCCTGCGTGTTAGGGTTTTAATTATATTGCTCAGAACCTTAATTTTTTTTTTCTAAAATAAAAGTAGCCTAAGTTACTTCTTAGAACATCAGCTATCTGCCAGTTAAAGTCCCGTCAATATCGGTCCAGCCGTTTTGGAGATTAGCCGGAACAAACAAACAGACAGACCGACAGACAGACAGACAGACAAAAATTTTAAAAATTGTGTTTTTGTTATAAGTACCGTATGCATTTAGTAAAAAGCTGTTATTTTATGATTACAGACACTTCAATTTTATTTATTTGTATAGATGAACTAATCTTCTCGTCTGCTCACAGTCGACTAAAGGAGTTACGGAGCATTGACTGTAACTTAGTGCGCAATGTATTAGTACAGTAGTCCCCGTCTAGTAGTATACAAAGAAGTCTTTGACTATAACCTGAAACATATTGTACGATATTTTTTTTAAAGTAATTAAATAAATAAAAAATCGCTATGCGGATCTCACGTGTGGAATGCTTCGAGGATGTTGTTGAGCGTGAGGCGGCGCGTGTAGTGCGCGTTGGCGCCGGCGATGAGCAGGCGCTGCTGCCAGCTGCGCGCGCCGCCGCCCCCCGCGCCGCCCGCCGCGCCGCCCCCCGCGCCCCCCGCGCACGACTCGTCCAGCCGCTGGTCCAGCGCCACCGACAGGCTCGTGTTGTTGAAGTCCTGCCACCCGGCTTTTCTACATTCCCATTTCTTCCACAATCGTTCATTACGCGCTAAGTCCACTAACAAGTAGCGGCAGTGTAACAATATTATACACAACACAAGTGTAACTATTGTTTGTGGACACCCAGTTTTTGTACATTCCCATTTCTTAGACCGTGGGCCCTTGGTTTTTTTTTACTGTACACAGTACAGTGCTTGACTACTATCCCACCTAATGTTAAGTGATGATGCAGGCGAAGATAGTAAAACGCACTGACTTAACAAAAGCCTATTTGCTCTTGCCTTGAAGACACCCACATTGTTAATGATTATTATTCAAAAGTCCACTGCTGAAAATAGACCTTCCTCAAGAAATGCCACAAAACGTAGTCTTGAGCCAGGTCGTCACTTAATCAAGTCGGGGCCGCTTTCCACTTCACCTACGGGTAAGAAGCCGCATTAAAAGGTCACACGGGTCACACCCATCGGTTGTAAGAATGTGCATTACCACATAGCGTCCCGTGCGTGTTATAGGAGACGACAGAGGGAAACAAGCCAGAAGAGCGACAGCGTCTTCATAATAAAAATAAAAAAACAGCCGTCGCCAAAACCTGCCAAGCATGGCAATTATTACAAATATTACGAAGCAATCTAGAGAGACGCCTATGTTGAACAGTGGACTGTGGTAAGCTGGAATGATAATGAAACAAGGAAAAAAAATGATTATAATGACGATGTTAACAGTATGTTACGACTGTTAGTCTCGTTTTATAATGTGTGCACACCCTTACCCTTGTACGTGACTCTCGAATATTACGCAAAAGGCTGCCACACAAAATTCGAAAAAAAGTCTTTTTTAATTGGATCAACAAACTATTTACACAATTTAATTTAAATTAGCTACAAAAAATATATTACAATAGTGCAACCAACATCGTTGACCACCAATAACAATTAACAAAAGTGTGTCCGTTTGTGTTACGAATGTCCCAGGACAGCGTATAAAGCGTCCCATCGGGCTCACAAGTGTAAAGTGTAAATGACTAATCAGTGCAAGTGACTTACAAGTGTATTTGTGTGACACAATGAATTGTTGACATGGTGTGATGATGATGATGATGAATTAAAAAATTATAGACAAACCTGGTCTTCATGATGCAAGGCTAACTCGCGCAGTACGGTCACGTAGGCGAGCAGTATTTGCTGCGTGTGTCGCTGCAGAGCCGCTGAGGGCTCGCTGCCCTCATTTAGCAGAGGATTCTCACGTCGCCCGCTGTTCAACACGCACTTGTGTATCGACGATAATGCCTCGTTCATATACGTCTCAAGCAAGTGCGGCTGAAAAAGAGAAGTTATAACTTTTTAATATATAAAAAAAAACATGTGTGAGTGTCGTGGAACACTCGGTTGGAACGAAGTTCCTTTCGTAGTATATTATTATTGATAAACGTATTATATTATTGATTAAGAAATACAAATGAATGACTTACTAGCGTCTATTAAAATGAAGCGTCATTTAAAATAATATTTCTTTCGTGGCAAGATAAGAAAAAGTGCGAAGGAGATGGATATCTCTATTCCATCTCGCTCGCACTATAAGAAGGAGGGTCGTGACGGAAAAATCTTACACTTTTTCTCGTCTAGCCCCCATCCATCAAATTAGTATCGTGCGATAAGGAACTTCGTTCCTAAAATATAAGCAATCACGTATCTAAGTGCATTGTTACTACTAGTTAAGGCATTTTTATTGGTCATGTGTTTCGCTTGATCTGCCAAAAATGTTAAGAGATAAATTTAAAAAAATATTCAGCTTATTAACTGTAGTTTTCAATTCCATAAAAACATAAATATCAATACTAAATTTTCCTACCAGATTAGTAATAGCACCGTAGTCTGAGAACTCTTCAATCTTCCAAGTTTCTTTTTCAGCGAGACTCTTGACTCGTTTGTGGGCGCGTTGCAAAAACACGGTCATGCCGTGCACACGGTAGTCGAATATCACTTTCTCCACTATACTAAGAGGCTGAAATGCACACATTGTAACTTGAAGAAATTATATTTCCATTAAACGTTATTATTTACAGATTTATTTAAAATTTTAGAAAATAGCATATTAGAGCAACCTGTACTTAGAGAACTGTCGCGCAGCGGTCATTTGACGAGGTCACGGATCATAAGATCGCATCATTGAAATTAAAACGAATAAACAATACTATTCAAGGAAAGAGACATCCCTATGTCTCTTCGTTTTTCTGCTTTTCTAGTGCGCATAATTACGTCGACTAATATTTTTAAAAACTTTTCCGCGAAAAAGACGCTTACCTATTGTTTTATTTATTAATTTTTGTGTAATTATGATAGTAATTAGATTACAGTGCTGCGATAAAGAGGCTTTGTTTTCTTTTAGTTTTCTAATCTAGTAGGTACGTTTACATCTCTTGCGATACGGACGCTTTTTTTGTGTTATTAGTGCTTGTGTAAGCTTGTGACCGTAATGGCAAATACACATCCGAACCACACAGCAGCTGAATATGCGGACATGATCCTAATTTACGGAGAATGTCGTCAAAATGCCGCCCTTGCGATAAGGACATATCGTGAGAGATATGGCGATTCAAGACAATGCCCTACACATTCTCGCACTGTTGTAGGAGCTCTTCAGCGCATCCGCGAAAACCAGCCAGTGGATCCTATGTCTCAACGCTCTGATCGACCGCCTACACGACAAAACCCAATCCAGTTAACTAAAAATGTAATACAATATTTCGAAGACCAACCCAAACTAGTGAATTATTGTCAGTGGTTACTGAGTAAAATTGAAGAGGACAGTGACTTTTTTTCCCAAATTTGTTGGACTGACGAAAGCATTTCACCAGAAACGGCATGTGGAACCAGCATAATCTGCACCATTGGGCACCCAAAATCCAACATTTGGCGGGAGTCAGCCCATCAGTACAGATTTTCGGTAAATTTTCTGGCAGCTATACACAGTGACAACATCATCGGACCCGTATTCATATATGAGGCTTTAAATGGAGAAAGGTTTGGAAATATTACAACTACTTATAAAACTAAATGAGACCTAGCTGTTAAGCAAAAAGACAGTGACAACCCTGCAACAGCAACATTACTATTATTATTATTACTATGGTTAGATTCACTCTTTTTGGCGGACAAAAAAACAATTAAACAATGGCGGGTAAGTGTTTTTTACTTTTTAATTCTTCTTAATGTCCTATATGTATTGATATTAAAAGCAGCCAGATACAAACAGTACAACCAGAAATTTTTCTTCAATTTTAAACAAACAAAATATGAAGAAACTTTTTCCCCGACCTATTAATTATTCTTTTAATATTTTCCCACACTAGGGCATTCTGCTGTATCGTCAGGGGCAGGGGGTTTTACATGCATAAATTGTATATAGGCAAGCATTCGGATCTGAAACAGTTATTTGTAAGCAACATAAATAGAGTCCGTTATGTTCCGTGAGGGATCGAACTGTCAAATGCAGCTGTCAAAATTATTATTATTCCACAAAAACACAATCTATTAGTACATTATAAATTTCTACTCGTGCTTTGGAAGTAGAACTAAAGGGTTAGTAAAGAAATCCATACCTGCGAGGGCAGGTCTAGCTTGAGCAGCGAGTCGTACGCGTCGCGCAGGTGTCGCAGGTTGGCGACGAGGCGCGCGCGCAGCACGTCCGCGCCCGCGCCGCCCGCCGCGCCCCCCGCGCCGCTACCCGCACCCCCCACCAGTAGGCACGCGCGCATCTGCTCCGAGAATGACTCCACCGCCGCGATTATCATCTCCTGTAACCCACGGTAATATTCTTTTTAACCAACTTCAAAAAAGTAGAAGGTACTCAATTCGACTGTATTTTTTTTGTGTGTTACCTCAGAACTTTTTTCTAGGTGAACCGATTTTGATGATTCTTTTTTTTGCACGTCGCAGTAGCGAACAATCTACAAAGAAAGTAAACGGGAACTGCTGCGGCGCACTGTCAGCTCTTAAAACCCTTTTTTACTTGAAATGTACGCAAAGTGCCGCCAACAACAAAAGAATTTTTTTGGACTGAGTCTGCAAAGAAAGTAGGCAAAACAAGGCACTCGCCTTGAGGTAACTGTGCTACTATGATGGAATTGCCAGCGTAGTTGCCGGCGCAGTTGCGGACAATCTACAAAGAAAGTATATGGGTACAACCTCAGGATACTCACCTTGAGGTATGTGTGCCACTGCGGCGTTTTGGCTGACCTAGTTAGTATCGCACAATCTATTCTAATCTAGTATGCGGCTTCCCAACGTTCGGCGCCCGTGGGCGAGACCAGTAGCTTGAGAGCAGCGGTGCGATCGAGTAACGTATTTTGTGGTGACCGCTGCAGCGGTTTCGCGCGACCAGTTTTGGTTTTGTGGTCTAGATTTTAAGTATTTGTGCGCGTTTAATTCGCTATTGAATTTGGGGTTTCGTGGAGACCACCTCGAGTAAGTTTGTCTGAGTTGTACGTTCATGACAAGAGGCTTGTATTGAATTTGAGTAATTTCGTTGCAATTGTACCGTCGCGTTAAGAGCCTTTTGTGTGTTGACTCTGTAGCTAGTTTGCGTGTCAGCTAGGCGGATTTTGAATTCTTATTGCGGCGTAGTATTTAACATCGTACGAAGGAATTTAGTTTGTTGTTTGTAACGCGGAACTTTGTGACCCTAGAGAAGGTCACGTTCGGTTCTAGAAATAATTTGTTGCTGTGTAAAAACGGAAGTGAACTTTGATCCACCGTTCATTAGTCGTTCCGTGTGTTACGTTTTTGATTACGATGAACGTTGAATTTAGTTGAGTTTGAAGTTAGTTAAATGTACAATAAAGTTGATGGATTGAAATAGTGTACAATAAAGTTAATAGACTGAAATAGTGAAATGAAGAAAGAAGTTGTCACTTGGTAACGCCTGCTGGAGTGATGCAGCATTGTGGGGCAGCATGGGACCAGGCCGCTGCCCGATCACCTCAGTTAGGTCAGGTCACATATATAAACACTACTACACACCACTTACATGCACCTATACCTACCTACGGCCTGACCGAGCCTTGGGGCGGTTTTAGCTTCGGAACCAGGTACGTACTATTTATTTACCTAGCCTTATCTCTATTGTGTAGGTCAATTGTCCATAGGCATTTTGGGCCCCGTCCCCTGCTGCTCGTCGATCGGACTACTGATGGGCCCTAGTCCAGTCTACCTTTGTTGGGGCAGCTAGGGGCGTGTACATAGTATCGTGCATACTACAAAGTAACTAGTGGGCACATCCTCAAGGCATTCACGATGAGGTAGTTGTATCGTTGCGGCAAACGGTGTGGACGGACTAGCGCACGATATGTAAAGTACGCGGGTATATCTACAAGGGCGGTCACCTTGAGGTTGGCGTGTCGCTACGGCGGATTTGCTGACGCATCCAGTCGTGGACGGACTAGTACATGATGTGTAAAGTAGGCGGGTATGTAGAAGAGCGGTCACCTTGAGGTCGGCGTGTCGCTGCGGTGCAGCAGGTTCGCCGGCCAGGTCGCCGGCGAAGTAGCGGCGCGCGAGCGGCCACAGCGCGTGCAGCTCGGCCGCCAGCGCGCCGCACGCCGCGCCGCACCACGCCGCGCGCCACGCGCCCCAGTCGCACTCGCGCGCCCTGCGACGCCCTGCCACCAAACATCACCATGGTACCCTCATGGATACTTTCCGCTGCGGGACCAACAAACGGTTATGCCGGCTTAAACTTCACAGTGGTCACCATTAGCGTATATGAGTGTATCTCGGTTCGGAACGCAACCGGGACCCCTCTCTTGGTTTGCTTTATTAATTTGTCTTTTTTTTTTAACCCCCGTGGCATAAGGAGGGACCATGTTATAAGTCTGATCACTATGTGTGTCTGTCTGTCTGTGGCACCGTATCTCTTAAACGGGTGAACTTATTTGGGTGCGGTTCTTTTGGAACGAAGTTCCTTATCGCACGGTACGAATTTAACGAATTGGGGTTAGACGAGAAAAAGTGTAAGATTTTCCCGTCACGACCCCCTTTCTATAGTGCGAGCGAGATGGAATAATATCCATCTCTCACGCACTTTTTCTTATCTTGCTATGAAAGAAATATTATTCTAAATGACGCATTATTCTAGTAGACGTTAGTAGTTCATTTATTTGTGTTAAGAAATACAAATAACTCAGTATAATACATTTATCAATAATAATATACTACGACAGGAACTACGTTCCAACCGAGTGTTCCACAACACTCACGCATGTTTTATTTATTTAAAAGCAGGTTTTTAGAGGTGGTTCATCAGTTCCTTCTATATTGGGGGTTTTTTAAATTTTCAATTTAAGTTATTAGTCGCCTGACCTGACCTGACCTGACCAGAAAACGCCGAAGAGATTCATTTCGATCCGGAAAGGGGAGTAAACTGGTTTCAGGGTACGATGACGCAAATATGTGACGTGTCGATGCCCAGAACCAGTTAACCCAAGCGCAGGGCGGTGTATTGTTGGTCGGCTGAAATCGCACGGCTCCTATATATACTACTAGACCGACAAATCACAACAAAAACTGTGGCACACCTGGGGATCGCGCGGGCGCAGGCGACTTACATTTGCGGCAGCTTATACTTTCTAACTTACAAGTTAATTTAACTACTATGACAAGGTGAGTACACAGCAACAATGGACTACAATCTAACTACTATAAATTAACTTAATTACTACAGTTCTAATTGATAGAATCAGGCGTTACTTTGCGGAAATCCATTATAATGGGGTTGTTATAAACTAATTTGCTTAATTCCGCGTAAAGAAAGAAAATGATGTGTCCTGCCCAGTTTTAAAGGGACCTCCCACCCTCCCTCAATCGCGCGCACCATATCCGTCGCCGTTAATCGCAGCACTACCACCCCCAGCACCAGCACACCAGGCACGACACACCACTCTCGAAAATACACTTGTTTCGCCTCTACACGAGGCATCCTCAGGTGAAGTAGACTCTGCGGAGCCAAGCCGCTAAGTGAGCGGCGAGCCGAAACTACTGCTATTTATACTACTTGCTGACGCAACCACGCTCCAATTACGTAGCGAGCGATTACGTCATGCGATCAATCACCACCTGACGTACGCCGATATTTGCTGTGAAATTAACAACAAACTACTGCGAAACGTCCGCCTACCCTACAACCACGCAACCAAACGCTGACCACCGCACCGTGAGGGTGACAAACGACCATGTTGCGAGGCTATACATCAAGGAGCAGGCTTAAACATGTTTAAGAGAGGCGAGTTGGAAACATTTGTTTGTTCATTCAGCAGTGCAACATTACTGTTATTATTTTTTAATATCTCTAACTGTTCCAGCACATGTGCTGTTCTGTTTTAACAATTAGACCCTGAGTTTTATACTATATATTGAAAATTCTTAAGTCACGTAAAAGACGTGCCGTTATTTGCTTAGCGGGCGAAGCTGTAAGATAGTTGAATTCCTGATGGCACCATGTTGAATATTCTGACTCAATTCACTTACGTGACAGTGAATTGAGTCACGTTCTGCTGTTAGGCGTGCAGGCGGTGCTGTATGGTGATAGGTGACTTCCTGGTGTCGTGTAAGATATCGGTAGACATATGTAACAGGCGCATTGCGATAAATATGCCACACAGTTCTGTTTTTACGTTTTATTTTACCACATGTTTATTAATTCGCTTTCGTATGTCAGTTCAGGATGAATTTAGTAATTGACTTTAAAGCTAAAGACTTTAAATATGAACATAAAAAAAACCCTTTAAGGTGAAACATACGGTCTGTTCCCGGCCATATTCCCACAAGATGGCGCTGAAGTCATAATTTTTTAGTTTATTTGGGTTTTTGTGTAATTGGAACATTATTAAGTCGTAGAAGTAGCAATCGCAATACTCGGACATTATACTTTATTTTACTAGGTCATATCACTGCCTCAAAATCTACACAATTCAACACAAAGTCCGAAAATAACATCTGTCATTGAATATAGTGTCGTTTACACACACTGACGTGGGTGAATTCTTAGTCCCTACATTTACGAAAATCGAACACTAGATGGCGTGAATGAAAAAAATGTTATCCTTTTTTCTGTATAGGCAGACCTACAGAACGCCACCTGTTACGAAATATATTATGTACGATTCATCATCTGCCTAGCTTTTTTCCCAACTATATTGCGTTCGGCTCCCAGTCAAACCGGATTCAACTGAATACCAGTATTTTACGATTATGTTATAAAAATAAAAGTTATATTTGTAAAATGTGCCATGGTTGGTTGGTAACTCAGATGGTTAGCACTCGCTGTAAGTTTCACAGTACAAGAGAGACCCCGGGTTCGATCCCCGCCGGCACCAATGAAATTGTTAATTGCAATTTTAAGTTCATAAACAAGAGATAACAACAAATTTAAAACACGGTTTAGTATGCGATAATTACCAGGAAGGTGAAAAAATATTTCCTAATTTCAAAGCACACACAACTACAAAAGCTTTTAGTAAAACAAAAATCATTTGACTTGTTGATAATTTTTTTTGAGATTAGTTTTAGGGCAAGAAAAGAAAATGTCCGCCGCGGTGCAATTAACAAATTCATCGGTGCCGGTAGGGCTCGAACTCGGGTTTCTCGCGTAGTGTGAAATTTGCAGTGAGCGCTAACCATCTGAGCTACTAAGGCTCGTATACATGTTTCATCATCATCATTACAGCCTTTCATAAGTCCACTGCTGAACATAGGCCTCCCCCAAGGAATGCCACAAAGCACGGTCCTGAGCCACCTGCATCCATCGACTTCGACCTTAAGCTTCCTCATGCGGCCATCAGTGAAGGACCACGTCTCAGATCCGTAAGTCATCACTGGCAACACGCACTGGTTGTACAATTTCGTTTTAAGCTTTTGAGGTATGTCTGACGAGAAGATGTGTCGTAGTTTCCCGAACGCTGCCCAGCCGAGTCGATTCCGTCGATTTACCTCTCGGTCGAAGTGGGACTTACCTAGTCGGACTATTTGTCCCAGGTAAACATACTCGTCAACAACTTCGAGCTTAGTGCTCGCAACAACTACAGGCATAGGTGTGACATGGACATTAAACATGATCTTTGTTTTGTCCATGTTCATCCTAAGACCTATTCGTTGGGAGACACTATTGAGGTCATTGAGCATGGTGCTTAGGTCCTGCAGCGATTCTGCCATAATGACTATATCGTCGGCAAATCGAAGGTGAGTGATGTACTCGCCATTGATGTTAATACCATATCCTTTCCAGTCCAGAAGCTTGAAAACGTCTTCCAATGCAGCGGTGAAGAGTTTCGGGGATATAACGTCACCCTGTCTTACACCTCTCTGCAATTGGATAGGTTTCGTACTCTGGTTCTGTACTCGGATAGCCATCGTAGCTCTACTGTACAAACACTTCAGCACTTCGGTATACCGCCAGTCAACTTGGCACCGCTGAAGGGACTGCAGCACCGCCCTAATTTCGACGGAATCAAAGGCTTTCTCATAGTTATTATACATGTTTACCACGAAGGAGAAGAAGGCACGTATAGCAATTAATAATGGTGTGTTAGTCTCTACTTTAATGTATGGTAGTGTAAGTTGGGTATGGCAGAAGCATGAGAGTAGAATAAAGGCTGTAGAAATGCGGTCATTACGTAGTATGCTAGGACTGAATCTGAATGACAGGGTGAGAAATAGTGTGATAAGAGAAATGTGTGGTTTTGCAAGATGACGTTGTGACTAGGATTAAAAAAGGAATGCTTCGGTGGTTTGGTCACGTAAAAAGAATGAACGAGGAAAGAGTGACAAAGCAAATTTATGTTTCAGAAATGGACGGCAAAGTCGGGAAGGGACGCCCTAGACGAAGATTTATCGACCAAATCGGCGATACATTGAAAATCGGCCAGATTAGGAGTACCCTTAACCGACGAGCGTGTATGCGTATATATATGGATGTAAAGGAGGCGAAGAGAAGTGTGTCAGGATCGGGCCAAATGGAAGTCCGTAGTCTCTGCCTATCCCTCTGGGTGACAGGCGTGAGTGTTTGTATTTTATTTTATGTTTACAAATTTTTAAATAATAAGGTACGTTGGGGTAATACCGGACGGATTTTCGAATAGTTGGAAGAGTCTGCCAAAAACTTTAATTTCTCGACATTCGTATACGTCAGATTTATGGAACATGGAGCAAACCGTTAATCGTTAAACGTAGTTTAGCTCTGAGAATCTTTTGCTTGTGTAAATTCAACGGTTTCTGCTTTAAAGGTGTGCGAAAACTAGACATACTTTTTTATATGCATAATGAAAAATTGGCCATTAAGGGGTAAGACCGGACTTAAATTTAAAACCACTTCTACTACTTAGAGAAAAAAGTTTATAAAAGAGATTTGTCCTATCTTTAACGCTCAAAAACATATTTCAATATGATCTATAAATTACTAGAAACATAAATGTTCCAAACGATTTTCTCTTTTTTTGTTTCTTGCCATCCGATCTTATCCCTGATATAAAGAAATTGTAATTTTATGTTTCTCAAACTTTGTTATGACATAAGATGGAATTACTCAATATAAGAGAAAGATCGGATGCATTTGATTTTATATGGGAAAAAAAAATAACAGTAAGGACTGGCGAAATGCCCTGGGATAATGCAGGAGTTAAGGAAGATATAAATATTTTAACAAAGCGGCATTTATTATTATAAATTATTTTTTAAATAATTATTATAAATTACATTTTGATTTGTAATAGAGAATAGATATAGATGTCTATGGGCCGCAGCAATCACTTAACATCAGGTGGACTGTGTGCTCCTTTGTCACCCTTATCCTATAAAAAAAATGTATTTTAATGTGTACTTAAAAGTAATAAAACCATCATATTGTTTTATTACTTTTAAATATACAGACTTGCTAACGAGACTGAGTCCCATAGTCACTTGAGTAATCAACGAAAAAATATACACGACCAATGAAAGTTTAACAACCACTGCCATATTTGTAACAGGCAAAGATCGGATAATATTCATCCGATCTTCACTCACGAGGGGAAACATCGGATCTCGGCCTACAGCGATCTTACTCCTGCATGGACCAGCTTTATTTAGCTATAACTTCATAAAAATTAGTATCCACACAAAATAATAACAAAAGAAGCCATGTTCTCGCTAAAAATCGTAAATAAAAGTGATAGGGAAAGATCGGATGGACAAAAATAATACAAAAATTACATTGTTTTATAAAATGCCACGCAGCACAGGTCCCACTTGCCGGAGTGACTGGCGCGAACTGAGGGTCGGGGCAGGATGAAATGGCGTCGTGTAGCATATTGTTAGCTTTTCAAAATATAGCATAATTCGCCGGGAATTTGAATCCTACGGTCTTGCCCCATCACCGATCTTACCCCAACGTACCTTATACTTACATTTATTTCTATTCTATTTTTATAAAGTTTAATATTTATAATTATTTTATTGATAAACATTTTATTAATAAATTAATAATTATTAATCTAATAACCATAATAAAACAAAATTAATATTAAATACATAACCATTATTTTCATCTATTATCCAAAGAGAAATCAACTAAAAAAAATCCAGGACCGTAACAAACGATACGACGCGACCTTGAGCTTGGTACTACAACAAAATAAAACAAACTAATAATAATGTGTGTCTGTCTGAAACTGTTTGCAAAATACGTAATAGGTAACTCCGCAAAACTATATTTTGCAAATGTTTGTAAAATTAATTTTGTGACTACTTTGGTGGATTACCGATTTATAATTTTATTTATTGTTGAAAAAATATTCAAACAAAACACTGATTTTGTAGTTTTATACTCAACACGGACACGAATGACATAGGTAATTAGTATTGTAACGAGATTTGAAATCACGGGCCAACTTGAATTTCTAATACCACCGAAAACAAAATTGCGTATTTTGAATAATTAATTACTATACCTACAATAATATACAATATATTGTATTATATTGGAATCAAATACATACTAGAAATATTGCAAATTGAATCAATGAAAATCATACAAAAATATAATATAAATCGCAAGAAATTCCGCGCGCAAATCCTATCCCTTGACAATCGAGAATTACTTTAGAATGTTTAAATTTTATTACAGTCAAACAAGACAAGGAAGTTTGGCATCGCTTTTTCTTCGTGCATCTAGTTCAAGGTTAGGAGGTACGGCATCGATGCATAATATCAACCTACGTATAATGGTATTTGTTGGACAACAATATCGTCTACACACCATCTAGCGTGCCAATGTTTAAACTATGTTTTTGGCGGTTTTGCTTGTCAAGTTTTCAAAATTCACTCACACTACTAAAGAAGTGTCAAAATTGTCCTAGATTTCACTATTGTTTTTCTTAATATATACTGTAAGTTATTTCCTAATAAAGTCAATCTCGAGCACATTTCAGTGTAGAAAAGTGATAAAATGATTAGTTTTAAACAAATAGTGTCTGTGTTTAAAGTATATGTCAAAAAAAAATGTATGGCGGAGGTATTGGAGATTCCCCCTTAAGTCCGTTTTAAAAAAACATGGTAGATTAAAAATATACCAATAACGTTGTTCATTTTTAATAGAATAAGCGTGACAAACGAGTACACAGTCCACCTGATGGTAAGTGGATGCTGTAGCCCATAGGCATGTACATTTATCTTCAAGAACTAAAATGCAAATGCGTTGTCACCATCGAACGCCTCGTTTTCAGTAAAAAGGGTCTCCGCTTCCCTACACTCATCACACAAAACACAGCAGCATTAAGCTGCGCTGGTATTCTGTGAGAGCGTCGTCCTACCCCGACCCATTCGTTCTACAACCATAATATAACTGCAGCGTGGCTCTACCGCGTGGAGCCACAGTTATCAATAAATTCACTGAGAGGTTAACTACATTCATTCATTCTTCTTGTAATGAGTTTTTAAGATCTCTCGAATTAGCAGGGGCAGGATTTCCTTTCTTAATTTGTCTTCCAAGCCCATCCCATACATGCTCTATGGGATAGGCTAAAAGCCTAACCCACAGCATTAATTTCAATTCAACAATGGAAGAAATAAAGTGATGAATTCTCTTACCGAACCACCCCCAGCAGTCACATCAATATGTTGTAACATCAGTTGTTGAGTTTTTTCGTCAAACAATTCTCAGTAGCTGCCCGGAGTCAGGAAGTTGGCGGTGTCTCACCCCCGTACGTCGGAAAGCACGTTAAGCCGTTGGTTCTGCGCTTGATCTTTCTCCGGTCGTGTCGGTTTACGGTCACATCGGACTATGAGAGTGAGAGAGTAGTGTGCATGCGCACACACTTAGACACTATAATTCTATCCTGCACCGATGGCTAGTCTCCGTTGAGGCTGGCCGCCCTGACCGAAATTCGGTCTGGAGGACATTATTATTATTATTATCATGTTGTAATTTAACTTAATAAGACTTTACCTTTTTCATTTGACTCTTGCTCCTCCTTTTGTTTGAAATGATCTTTCACTTTGTTCATAAGTGCCATCAAATAATCCTTTCGACTTAAAATAGCTGTCCAAGCAGCATCACCTTCCCAATTTAAACTTATCAGCAGCCTGGAATTACAGAAACGTAATAAAAAAAGTTTTGATTTTTTTTATATTTACGCGAACACTACACATTGAATAAAACTACTTTTACAAGCGATAAAATCCGTAAAAGTAGTTTTATTCAAAAAATGTTTGCTCAGTCTTAATTTCAGTCAATCATTAATAGAATCAGGAGTTACTTTGCGGAAATTCATTATAATAACGATATTAAAAAATGAATCAGCTAAGATCAGTGTAATAAAATAAACAGCCATGCTGCAGCTATATTTCTGGTGTAGTTGTAGCACGAATGGGTCGGCTCGACCGGGGAAGGACCACGCTCTCACAGAATACCAGCGTAAAATAGCGGCTTAATGCTGCTGTGTTTCGTATGGTGAGTGTGGAGAACCGAAGACCCTTTTTACTGGAAACGAGACATTACATCTTAGTCCTCACGGGTGACAACCCATCTGCATTTTGATTCGTAATCGAGAATAGATGTAAATATCTATGGATCACAGCAACCACTTACCATCAGGTGGACTGTTTGCTCGTTTGTCACCCTTATCCTATAAAAAAAAACATCGATAATACGACACGTGTTTCGCTTCCACACTCGGGTCGTGTAAAAGCGAAACACGTGTCGTGTCTTTCCTAGTATAGTGGTAGTGGGAGTAGTGGTGCTGGGATTAATAGTGACGGGCATAGTGCACGCAATGAGGGCTAATAATTTTCTGCTCACCAGATGTCGCTAGTTGACGTTGGGGTAAAGTTTTTTGTTACACAGTAAAGTAAAGTTGCAACCTATTTACATCCCACTGCTGGGCACAGGCCTCCTCTCATTTCTGAGAGGGTTTTAGGGCAAGGAAATGTCCGCCGTGCTGCCCCAATGCGTGTTGGCGAACTTCACATGTCTTCGAAATATTTTTTTTCTTATTTCTCAGACATGCAGGTTTCCTCACGATGTTTTCCTTCACCGCCGAGCACGTGGTAAATCAGCACTTAAAATTGCAATTAACAATTTCATTGGTGCCGGCGGGGATCGAACCCGGGTTGATCGAGTACTGTGAAGCTTACAGCGAGCGCTAACCATCTGAGCTACCACGGCTCACGGCATTGTTACACAATGTAATTTAATTGAGATGTTGCTTTTTAATAATAGTTTATCAGTTTCTAAAGTATTATATTAATACACAAAACAATGTCTTAGCGGTTTGCTCTTTAATCTTTTGCACATTTTTTAATTTTTCTACTTTTATGAATATCTGTTTGATTTGGTTTATTTATTTTTTATCTTATTAATATAAAATATAGCTAATAGTACAGAAAGAAACAATAACCTTTACATTTATCGAACAAATTAACTTCCCCGCTATGAAATCTGTTAAATATTAAACCTCTCTAGTGGCGCCGCCCTGGTGGCAGAAGAAGTCGTGGATGCCCTCATTGAGGGAGGGCTCTTCAAACTAGGTAAGACACATCATTTTATTTTATTACTCGGACCTTAACTGATTAATTTATTAACATCGTTATTACACTCAATCATTAATTAATTTTAGCTCACCAAAATTCCACTGCTGAACAAAAGCCTCCCGCAGAGATTGGAGCAACATTTGCCATAGTTGCCACATTTGGCAGAGGGTTCAAAACTGTGGTGTTCTTGTTATTTTGAACGGACATAGGAATATTCCGATGCTAATCTCCTGTTTCAACACCCCTCTGTCGTTTCATATAACACCAACGGAGTGTACGGCAAATGTAACTTAATTTATCAAAGAAATAATTTTCACCTGATATATTTGGTTTGTTCCTGAACATTAATTGGCATGGTTTTCATTCTATTATACAGATTTTCTTTTAACTCTTCTATTTTCTTGTCTATCTCGGCCAATATTTTTTGAAAGAGCTGTAATAGTTAGTTTACACGCAATACATTATCTAGAAATCGTGTTAGTATACTTAAAATTTTGCGTATATATAATAATAAACTGAATAATAATACCTTTTAACAAAAAGTAAAAACCGATTTCAAATTGCTAAAAAAGAAGGTATTGCTACCCTTAGGGGTGATTTTTTTTCTCAAAATTTCTATGGGACCGCTCTTGAAGTATAACCTATTTAATGAAAAAAGAATCATCCAAATTGGTTCACAATCTGATATCGCGTATAATACGCGATATACATACAAATTAAACTAAACTCGAATTGAGAAACTCTAATTTTTTGAAGTCGGTTAAAAAGAGAATATACAAAAATAATAGAATATCTTCTTAGCATATTGAAATCCACAAGCTAAACGCAGGCCTTTCGAACGATGAGCGGCTGTCTTGTGTATTTTGTAAAACTTATTCAACCACACAAACAGGTGGATCGATATTTGTAGAATAGATGCAAACTACACTTGACAGGTATCCACCTGTCAAGTGTAGTTTGCATGGTGAGTGTATCATAGACACCGAATTTTGGTCACGACTGTTACTCTACGGAGACTAGCCATCTGCGCAGGACAGGATTATAGTGCACGAGCATACGCAAACACAGATGCACTCTCTATTCCCTCACTCTCATAGTGCGATGGGAGGACAATCCGACACGACTAAAGAGAGATGATTGGATACGACCAACTTTACTTGCTTTCCGAGGCACAGGAGTGAAACACCGCCAAATTCCTGACTCCGGCCTGCTACTGAGAATTTTTGACAGAAAAACCCAATAACAGATTTTGGCCTGATCTGAGATTCGGACACAGGACTATATGATCGGCAGTCACATTTAAGACCACTACACTAACAAAGCAGCACTAAGGAAGATACAAATCACACTAGAAAGGTAGACAACATATATTTTATACGTGGTAGAGCCATGCTGCAGCTATATTATGGTTGTAGCACGAATGGGTCGGCTCGACCGGGAAAGGACCACGCTCTCACAGAATACCAGAGTAAAATAGCAGCTTAACGCTGCTGTGTTTCGTATGGTGAGTGTAGAGAACCGGAGACTCTTTTTACTGGAAACGAGGCATTCCATTTTAGTCCTCACGGGTGACAACGCATCTGAATTTTGATTCTTAATCGAAGATAGATGTAGATGTCTATGGGCCACAGCAACCACTTACCATCAGGTGGACTGTGTGCTCGTTTGTCACCCTTATCCTATAAAAAAAAGACAAAACCACATTGGACAGGTGTGTTTGTGAGTGTAGAATAAACACAAACCACACTAGATTAAAAAAATAAAGCAATCAAAGTTGTTAACATAGACATAGAATGGACTGTGCGTTCTGTATTTAGTTGTGGAGCGAATACAGACAGAAAAGTGCGAGAGAGATAAAACGAATGTGCGGCTAGTAGTTGTCTCTATCTAGAATTCTGATTGGTCCACTTACTGGCGTGCAGGACGTGGACCAATCAGGCTTGCAGGAAAGTGACAGGTATTGGCCGACCAGTCGCTTTGTCTCTTTCTAGAGAATGGTCACTTTTGTGAGACTTACGCTCAGTTCATCTCTCTATGTCTATGGTTGTTAATGATAAATTGACAAATTAAAACAAATGGAGGAAAAGAGAAGAAAAGAGAAAAAACTGTCAGTCGTAGAACTGCACGTCAGAAGTGAAATCTTCTTAGCTTCACAAACTTGTAGACATTATTTTTGGGTGGCGCAGTGGCTTAGCAATCAGTTGTTGCGTTGGGGGCCGCGGGTTCGAATCCTGCACGGAACAAGTATTTGTATTGCCTACAAATAATTGTTCCGGGTCTGGATGTTTGTCCTTGTGCAATTTATGTTTGTAAACTGCCTCCACGGTAACGTTTTAAAAAAAATTTTTTTTTGGAAATATTTTTTATTAGAAATTATTTTCTACTGACTTCAATAAGTAGACGGTACCCAATTCGACTGTTCGTTTTTTTTTTTATGTATATTACCTCATAACTTTTACCGAGTGGACCGATTTCGATGATCATTTTTTTTTTATTTGAAAACTGGTGCTTCACATGTGGTCCCATATAAATTTGATCAAGGTCTGACCAATAGTTTTTGAGTTATTCTTAATAATATATATTGAAGTCGGTTGTACAAAATTTTATTTTTTAAATTATTATCAACGTATCTATCAATGTATTAATATTGCTATAAAAATTTCATTTATTGCGGTGTTTTATATGAAAAAGAGTGTTTTTTCCCCCATTTCAAAAGTGGCCAATATGCCTAAAGAAGTTTTTACTTCCATAAGGGAGAATAATAAAATACCTTGACATCAGTATTTCCAAATAAATTTTTCGCTCTTGTATAATCGTTAACAACCAAATCATATTCCTTTTTTTTAATATTCTTGTCGATGGACGAAGGAAGTTGAAAAAGGAACTTGTGGCGCGTAAGTAGAGACAATGCCTCTCGAGTGTTATCCGCGTTCTCTTTCCGCGATAAAATCTCGGAGAACAAGGAATCAGCCAATGAAATTGATTCTGAAAATAAAAAAATATTACAATTTTTTTTATTTCATTATTACCAAAATAATGCGTTGTTGATATACTACTCGACGACTTTAGATCTGCGACCACTTCCAAATCATCAGAAGTTATCAACTATGCAAAAAGTGTTAAGGAGCCACAAATGTACACGCAAATATGGAGATGCCCACTTAGTCTTACCACAAAAAAAATTATATAATGTATATACTCGTAGAAACAAACCTTAGAAGATACTTCAAAACCCGCTGTGTACCGATTCAACCTCAATCTCCTTATAATATACACTGCGTTTAGACATGAATCGTAGTTGCGAGATTTTTTAATTTTATTGTTCTCATAATAATTTCTTATGTTTACATGAACACATTGAATAAAAATATTTTTACTAATTTTATCGCGTTTAACTTTTACTTATTTTTAATTCCTGACGTTTCGGGTGCTTGAAGGCACCCATGGTCACGGGGGGACTGAGGTGATTGACGTCCCGATGTCAAACCCGAAATACCTTCAGCTTTTTATTGTTCTCATTCATAAATCACAAAATTTGCAAATATCATTAATTATTAAAGATGTTAAGATTAACCGGTGAAACGATTTTTTTTCTTGAGTTAAATTTATATTTCCGGCGGATCTATGGCGACGGGATACGATAGCGGCAGTGTGCATGGTGCACGCTCGTGATATTAATTATTATATTAACTTACACGAAGCTACGAACTTTTTTTTACTTATTATCAACGAATTTTTGAATGTAATCCCACCTTGTGGTAAGTGATAATTAGATTTAGACTCTAGATAATAAACCACACTATTTTAGCGAAACAAACACCTACTCACTCTCACCTTGAAGACTTTGCTGTACGCATTAGAAATGGCGAAGCAAGCCGTTTGGACCAAGCCGATTTGAATGCGTGGAATATCAACATCGGACACAGAGACCCTCTGACCGTCTGGTTGTGCAATGGTGGAAAGAGATGGGAGGAATTAAATCATGGAATTTCTGCATACACTCTCCGGAACGTATCCTATAGAACACGTAGAGGCTGGCTACTTTGCCCCTGTGCACGAGGCTGACAAGATTGGTTTCATATATATCAAGGTATAAACCTTTTAGCACGCTTCTACACTAAGTTCAACCACTGATAGGTTGCATTTTGCAGTACTAGTCAATATGTGACAGCAGTACTCCCTACACGACTGGTCTTCCGCTTTATGTAGTGCAAGAATTTATCCCGTCGTGAAGTTTCGTCGCAATTTTGCGGAGACACCTAGTTTTCTTGCGGTTGTGTTGGTCTTGGACTCAAAGAATCTGAAGGCAGTCGATATACTGCAAAGATACATTCCGGAAGATACTAACCAGGGTGAGAGGGCTCCCTTTTATCATAAAGACATACTGTTCGAGACACTCACAGCACCGATTGTAGTACATCACTATTTACATGGTACAACCCTATTGTAACCTTTTATATAGCTGTCAAATCGACATTTTCTGTCTCTTCTATTAGCGAGCCGTGTACAGTACAGACGCAATTATACATAATTTGTACAGTGTTTAAATTATACAATAAAACAATTAAATAAGTTGTTCACCACTTATACAAAACCCCCAACACATACGTTTCTCTTTCGAACTGGATTTGATCGACCGACTAGCTCGAACATTCGCCTGCCATCTCTTCATACCTATGATATCATCTACATACCCCCATGTCAGGCATAAGCGGATTATAAATAAACAGCACGAAGAGAGTTGCGAAGAGAACAGACGTTTGAGGAACTCCGGCGGTAGTCATCATAGAGTCGGACGAGCAGCTCATAACAACGACTCAGAAAGACCATTCATTCAGTCGATCAAAATAGGGGATAAGTCGAACACTAAAAGCTTGCCCAAAAGAACTAATGCTACTTAGGCTAGCGTTCCAAACACTGGCAAAGGCCTACATGACATCAAAGGAAACAGCAAACGCTTCCGCAATGCTTTCCGCACCCCAAATGTGAGCAGTAATGCAGTCGGTTGAGTCCCCGATCAAACAACTGCAGCGAAACCCTAACTGGCGGTTGCTAAGTAGGTTCGAGGTAGGCCATGAGGTGGGCATCCAATATATGCTCCATAATCATATATCTAACATATTAATCTTAAGGTTGTCTGGAAGGGATCGCTTTTTAGCCATAAGACTACCTTATTGTATCTCGTAATACGTACCTTTACGTACCTCTTATGTTTACTCCCTGTAATCTGTTTTTTTTTTCATTCCATCATTTTTGTGGTGTACAATAAAGTATATAATAATATTTTGGAGGGAATTGAAATTGGCCGTAATTAACAGAGTTGGCGCGGCTGCTTTTTTTGGGAACGAGCTGCATTGACTACCTAGTCCTAAATGAGAGGGAGAACAAGCGTGTCAACATAGGACTAAGTACCACGGTATACAACTGTATACCATCAAGTCCATCAGCGTGGTATACGTCTTGTTTAGGCCAAACAATTAACATTTGAAATTTGCATTCAACACTCGTGTCCTCCCGCTGACTTTGTAAAGGTCACCGTCGCCCCACTCCCGTGTGGGTCGCTCGGCAGAGGGCGCGGGCGCAGGACGCGAGTGCGAAGTCAGTAGCTTGACAGCAGCGGTGCGGTCGATTAGCGTATTTTGGTGACCGCTGCATCGATTTCACGCGAACAGTTTTTTGGGTTTTGTGGTTTAGAATTGGAGTCTTTGTGCGCGTTTAATTTACTATTGAATTTGGGTTTCGTGTAGACCGCCTCGAATTAGTTTGTCTAAGTTGTACGTTTCGTGACAAGAGGCTAGTATTGAATTTGAGTGATTAAAGTAATTTCGTTTGTAAGAAATCACGTCAATTTGTATAGTGATTGCATGTTGAAGTGCATTTTGCAATATTTAACTTGCTTGTGTGACGTGGAACATTGCGCGCACGCCGAGTGGACATACGGTCTGAAATTTGATGCTCGCATTCCATTTCGAGGGCGTGGCCCGGTTCATTGTTTTTGGAAGTCATTGTTTAATTGTACCGTCGCGTTAAGAGCCTTTTGTGTGTTGACTCTGTAGTTAGTTTGCGTGTCAGCTAGGCTGATTTTGAATTCTTATTGCGGCGTAGTATTTAATATCGTACGAAGGAATTTAGTTTGTTGTTTGGGAACACTGAACTTTGAGACTCGAGAAGAGGTCACGTTCGATCCCGTGTTTGTAAATTTGTGCTACGTGAACCTTAACCTTGAATATTGAACTTTGAACGACTATTCGTTACTTATGTCGGGTGTCACGTGTTTGATTTCAATGAACGTTGAATTGGTTGACTTTGAAGTTAATAAAATGTACAATGGAGTTGATAGACTGAAATAGTGAAATGAAGAAAAAGTTGTCAATTGGTGACGTCCGCTGGAGTGATACCACATTGTGGGGCAGCATCGGATCAGGCCGCTGCCCGACCACCTCAGTTGGGTCAGGTCACATATATAAACACTACTACACACTACTCACATGCACCTACTTACCACCTGACCGAGCCTTGGGTTCAGTCTTAGCTTCGGAACCAGGTACGTTCTTATTAATTACCTAGCCTTATATCTATTGTGTAGAAAAATAAGTCTCCATAGGCCGTTGGGCCCCACCCTTAGTTGGTCGTCGAATCTACCGCTGATGGGCCCCGGGATATTTGAGCTTTGTCGGGACAGCTAGGGACGTGTACACGTCTAGATACCGAAAAGTTGGAAAAACCACAACGTTGGTGTACGTAACTCCAACATAGAGGTACCGCAATGAGGTGGAACAAAATTTACAATTTGCAAGCAAAAAGGGAAGTATAAAGGGTCTCCGTTTCTCTACTCACCATATAAAACACAGCAGCATTCAGCTGCTATATTATGCTGGTATTCTGTGACAGCGTGGTCCTTCCCCGGTCGAGCCTACCCATTCGTGCTACAACTATACAACTGATATAGCTGCAGCATGTCTCTACCACATAACGTAATGGTGGATGTATTAATTTTTAATCAACATAATTTTTTTAAACATCACCTAAAAAGCAACTTAAGATTACCGTAACAGCTTCAAACATCAGTTAAAGTAAACTCTTAATTGTACTAAAATAAAATTTGGATTAACCTGTTAAGTTTAACATTTAATGCCATCCTAAACTAAAACATTTGCGTTTTGGTTTAGGATGCCATTAAAATACATTTGTGTTTGGGTATGTATCCCGAGGGTGTCGTAATAAGCGACAGAGACAAATGATACGGATGGCCAGCAACACCGCACGACAACGGTTCTTAAGGCACCATGATCTGAATGCGAATTCACATAGATCTCGACGAGATACGCCGAAAAGTAAGAATAAAATTTTTCGATATCTCACTAAGTTTCCGAGATATTGATTATTAGTTGTATCACTTGCTGAATCTCACCTTCAATAGCGGATTGCAAGCTTGGTAGAGGCTCTCTACCATTTTTCCTGTGATCTTCTTCATACATGTTTTTTAAAAGCACCAAACGATCTAATTGGTCCATCACCGCCCCTGTGTTAGCTTTGAGAAAACTCAATTGACCTTCCTTTTGGCCCTCAACCTACAATAATAATAATATACATTTCATCTTTGCTCTAATAGCACTTCACAGCTCTCTCATGAAAGTATGTTAAGAACTTAAAAGCAAAAAGCTGTTAGAAATAAAAATATGAATAATATATTAAAAAAGCAAAGTTATAAAAAATAATCTAACCTTTCTTTGAAGAAAAATCATACCAGCTTTTAAATCTTCATAAGATGTATTGCTGTGGTGTTCCAAAAGGTACCAGCCTGGTTGAAAATTTTCATCGGAAAGCTTTCCTGATCTAAAAAAAAGCATGCCATCAAAAACATAACTTGTAAAAAAAACCAAGTCTCGCAACTCAGTTCTTCTACTGTAAAAAGTTGTGAGATCCATATAATAGCAAGTTGGTTAATTTATTCAGTCCCTACTTAAGGGTCCTTCTGTCTTAAGTTTTACGTAATTAGCTAACCTAACAACATCTTATAGTGACCATATCAATACTAAAAATCTTTTATATTTTAAATAAATAGATTGACTTGGCCATCGCATGAAAACGCAATGTATCTCTCAAGTAATACATATTATATTAAATTAGATTGTTTAGTGCGATTGCCAAGTCAATTTATTTATTTAAAACATAAACATTGGTAACTGAATTCAGGCTTCTAGTTTTATCCACAACGAAGTTATAGGGTTTCGAAAATGGCCTGAACTGCTTCGAGAAAAGGATGGTACGGCCGTGCCGCATTTTGCTCGACTTGGCAGATTAAGATGTTCTGTTACTTTTAGTTTTTATAAATTGGATTTAAAGCAATTAGTTTTTAAAAGTATGTGTAAAAAACTAAAAATAGTCTCAAATATAAATGTAAGAAAAAAAAAGTAAAAATGTGTTAATAACACACTGACACAAAAAACAACATAGTTTAAGAAAAAGAAATCTAAATATACACATACCCATCAGGAAACAGCTCATGTAATTCCTCCTCAGGAAACTTACAATCATCACCTTCCGTGGACAAACCTAACGGGTCGGGTGGTGTATAAGCAGTGGGGGACATGGGGCGACGACCCCATGGCACTGATGGTGGTGCAGCTTCTTCTACCCAGACGGCACTTTCTTTCATAGGCCCTACGGATTCATGGTATCCTGCAAAGAGAAAATAGTTAAACATTGCCTTATTTATTAGTGTAGGTCACTTAGAGTGGTTTTTTAGTATTAAATTAACGAAAAATCCATGAAATGTGGTTGTGGAAGCTCCTAGAATCAATCCCAAACAAAAAAGGTCAAATATAAAGTTGTCACCCTGAAATAAGATAATGTTGTTATCAGACGTCTTGCACCTTTGTTGCTGCTCCCATTTGCCAGTTGGGTATTTTGTGTCAGTCCTAAACATTAACATGTCCTAAACATTAACATTAACATAGATTTTACAGTCATATCTCAGAAGAGATGTGAATTTCTGGCATTTTCCAAAGTCACCTTTACCACTGCGACTGAACTAAATGTAGTGATGGATTCTCTAATGTCGTCAATACACTGTATGTTACTATTATCAATGCTATTTTAATGATAAATTAATTAATGAATAGTCATAACCTCATTTTACTTTATTTTATTAAAATTTTCAGAATCAGCAATTTACCCACTGCTGTGATCAGATTATAAAGGACTGAAATTTAGTTTGTCACTTCTAAAATTGAATACTTTTTACTTCATTCTTCTTTTTCATCATAATCAGACCATGACAGACATTTTCACGACCAGCAAGGTCATCAATTAGAGAGACGACGAATATCTAGTAGATAGATAGTTACTAATAGTTATAATGCTTTGTTGCAGAACTGAATGGATATGGTTTTACGTTATGACAAGTTACATTAGGTGTCTTGTGTTTGGATTCACTTTTATTGAACATTACTGTACTAACTGTAGTCTTTGTGTAACATATTGATACGATATGTTTAGTTATGTTTTGTTATATCGGACTCATGCCTAAGGCATTATAATTCACTGCTGTTCATGGGTCTCTCTTATTGTAGAGAGCATTTTCCTTAATCGACAGACTTGGCATGGATTAACAATCAAAGTACCAGATGTAAGACCTTTGATGCTGCTGCCCAGCAATTTCTATGTGGTAGAGCCATGCTGCAGCTATATTAATAGTATAGTTGTAGTACGAATGGGTCGGCTTGACCGGGGAAGGACCACGCTCTCACAGAATACCAGCGTAAATTAGCAGCTTAACGCTGCTGTGTTTCGTATGGTGAGTGTAGAGAACCGGAGACCCATTTTACTGGAAAAGAGGCATTCTATCTTAGTCCTCACTTACACCTTAACCTCTTACCTTACACCTCTTTAATTCGCGAACGAAGATAGATGTAGATGTCTATGGGCCACAGTAACCACTTACCATCAGGTGGACTGTGTGCTCGTTTGTCATCCTTATTCTATAAAATAAAAGCATGGGTCTGAGTAATTTATGTCCAGCATATACCAATAAAAAGTATGTTCAATTTAGATTCAATACCTACCAAAGAATTATTTAAATGTTTTAAAAGCTAAAACCTGCACATCTGAGGAATAAAAATATATAGAAAACTTGTAAAATCTGCCATCAGGGTCTGCGGGGTGGCGGAATTATAGGTCTATAAACTTCTCGGTGATGAGAGGTGGTATGTACTAAACTGTGGAACATATGTAGGCGGTAACTTTACACTATCTTAAGTGAGATTACTGAATATTCTGTGAGTGTGGGATCCATTAGGTTTTTCTACCACTTCCCATAGTTGGCTCTTATGACACACAGTACGGAATCACCACAGAGCATTAAAAGAGATTATTTATGTTTTATTTACATAAACAGTAAATTTAAGGTCTCATAAACTTATGACATTACCAAATACTAATGATAATTTTCAAAATCAGTGTATGTCTTTAATTTAATTCATTTAAATGATACTGATTATTTAAATAAGTTGACATTTTTCTCATAGTTACCATACATCCTAAGCTAGAATTTGAATATGTGGGGGTGGCCACCTAAAGCAAGTGATTGTGGGTTAAATACACATATCTACACATATTTCAAAAAATTTCTTATTTATTATTGATTGATGATAATAAGCATACCTCTAAACTGCACAGTAGAAGTGCCTTCTCCACCAGACTTTGTAGTAACTATGATATCACCTCTACCCTTGCAAGGTCCTGATCGAGCCACTATTTTGTTCTTACTCTTCCATTCCGCTGACAAGAGACAATCACAGCCGCATATTTTGAGTCCTATAAAATTTGTTTTATAAAAATTATTCAACATATAATTTTTTGAAATTAATTATTACCTATTTTAAAATTAAAAGTAACTGTGGCTTTTCAATAGACGACTAACTAAAACAACATTGTGTCTTATTTCTTATTAAAATAATTTCACCATAATAAGTTCCAACTGCTATTTTATTTTCATTTATTTTGCACTCAAATACATAGAAAAAGGCAGACTTAAAGTAAAAGGGTATAGGTTTTACAAATCATTAAGATAACAATAGAGTACTAAATATACTTAAAAAGATAGAAGCAAAGGCTCTAAAAAGTTACAAGCTTTTTTAGGGACTTCAGAGACTTGAGGTTGCCAATAGAGTGCATTGTCTTTAATTAGCCCAAGGTCTATGACTGTAGTTGAATAAGGAACAGAAACATTATTAAAATCAGTAGGAGGGGCAAGGAGTTTAAGCATAGAAATATTAAATAGAGGAGAAGTAGCAAGGGGGCGTGTGTGTCCTTCAAAATGCTCAGGTTCTATTCAAACGACCATCTCTGCGTATTAATATACTTTCAACCGTAATCGTGAAACAATATCAGAATGCCGTGTCATTCAGTGGTTTCTTGTAAAAACCGAAGCCAAAACAAAATCTTTGTAGATCATGGAATCACTTACCATATGTAAGAACAAGTATTTTACTATCTTTATCTTTAAAATCATGAAAAACAACAACTCGTAAAATATTTTTTGCTCTTAATGCGTTATTTTTGTTTTCAAATATCACTGTGACGGTACTATTTTGCAGGGATGGAAAAAATCATGATTTTTTAATTTTAATCAAATCATGCTGATTTTTTTAAAAATATCATGATTTTTTTGATTTTTTTTTTTTTTGAATTTTTTGATTTTTTTGTATATTTGGAAATACTCGAGTTGGTAACACTTTTTAACATAGTAGGATTAAAAGTTTATGAATACACTAGCTATTCCTCGCGATTTCGCCTGCGTGTTATTTGGGGTTTTAGTTTTTTTGCACGGAACCCTAATTCTTTTTCTAAAATAAAAGTAGCCTAGGTTACTCCTTATGACATCAGCTATCTGCCATTGAAAGTCCCGTCAAAATCGGTCCAGCAGTTTCAAAGATTAGCCGGAACAAACAGACAGACAGACAGACAAAAATTTAAAAAAATGTATTTTTGTTATACGTATCGTAGGTATATACTTTCATATGCATTTATTAAAAAGCCGTAATTTTTAAATTACAAACAGACACTTCAATTTTATTTATTTGTATAGATATGTATGAAACTGATTAAGAGTAAAATAATTAATACATACTGTATTAATTACAGTTCATATACATATTAAGAGTGAATTTCTAAAAAATAAAAATAAATGATTTTAAAACTGACAGACCTCATCGCTACGTCTTTGTTGATTTTCTAAAGTTTCTGAGACTATTGTAGTAGAATAATAAGAATAACATAAAACACCAAAAGATTTTACCTTATTTTAAGCCAGTTTTATTTAATTTTCTGTCTATTACATTAAGTTATACATGTTGATTTAAATCAATGATTTTTTTAATTAAAATCAGGCGATTTAAATCGTGATTTAAATCATGATTTAAATCAGTCTGATTTAAATCAGCCAACCCTGCTATTTTGTAGTAAATACATTGCTCCTTAACCACTACTTATGTATGTCGCTAAGCGACTGAACAAACAATTTAAATATGAGAAAACAATACTTTATTTATGAGGTTGCATCGTGTAGTACGGCCACTGTATCTTGCGTTGAGTTAGTGTTGTACTTGTGCAAATCCACTAACATATGCTATCGACAACAATGTCGAATGGCGTATTGCTATTATAGTCTATTCTTTCAATTTGTCAATCGTTTCAGACCGGTTGGAAGGCTGATGTGACATAATGGTATTTAATTATTTTGATTATTTTCACCGTTTACTACACTGAATTCGTAACTAGCGATCATAAAGTAAGTTGCTTAAATAATTAGGTTAATCATGGGTGAAGTGTTTTGGGTTGAATTATAGTATATAGCCTTATCTTTGTGCTAATTCCATACTTTTATGTTTTCAAAAGCTTCGAATGCGTTATTATACCTAATTGGGATGGTTCAGAATTCAGATAATATTATAATAGTGACTTTTGCTAAAAATAAGTCAACATAATTCTCCTGGCTATTTATTTGTTATGCATGAGTGTGTATTTGTTTTCATATGTTTAGCAATATCTTGACCAACCAGGGGTTTTTTAACTAGATATGAGCGCCGCGCCGGCGCGCCGCCGTCGCCGTCAGTTCATGTCGGCACGTCGCCGCCGCGTGAAAAACGCGGCGCGCTGTCGCGACGAGTCACAACTTCCTTTCCCGCCCACATGCGCGGCGCGACTGCATTATAGGCGTGTGTATCTCTTTACGGAAACGACTCACTGATACGAATCACTGAAGTGACACAAAAGATTGGTTCAGTAACAACGTTTTAAATGTATCATTTGTATCTGGAACAGTGAAACATTACTTTGCTCTTTGCTCATTTCGCGCGACGCGTCGCTTGCGAGGCGACTGAGCCACGAGCGAGAGAGAGAGACTGAGACAATGATTAACTTAACTATTGAGTCACGAGTGGCGAGTGAGCGGGCGAAATAATTATAATTCACACAAGTCAGATAGAGATAAAAAATAAGAAGTGTATCACTCATCTCGTACGGATTTTCGCTGACGTTATTCATGCAAGTAAAAATTACCACTAAGGCGCTTATGTGTCAAATACTATACGGTCGTTTTTTGTATGTAACGTTTTGTATGTAACAAGTTGTCATTTTACGTTGATGCGGCACTTGTCAAATTGTTTATATTCATTAGCGACTGTTTACGAAAACATACTGAGTAATGTTTAGGATTTCTTTGCGTAGTGATTATTGTGAATTTACTTTTTTCCTTTTCATCATAAAGTTTAGAGTTACTTTACGAGTAAATTCTGTGTACATAGACATTGCTGTTTTGTGTAAATGGACATTTTTGTAAATAATGAATTGACATAGTGACATTTTTGTTAAAGTATGAAGGAGAATCGATTTTATATACAATCGTATTATAGTACACAATAAATAATCTAAGCACTTATATTATTCAGCATTTTTGCCACATAACATTTCACGGATCAGTCAGTAATAAATGCCCGCGACGCAACTTAATGTATTCGGAACATTCTTTCTTTTATATCTTTTGGAGTCGATGATACAAATGAGACAAATGAAACATATCAGTGTTTCGGAACATTTCAGTGATCAAGATGCAAATGTTCCAATCCCAAAAATGATACACTTTGCCCACCTCCACTGCATTAGTTTGCCTTGTCGCCTCGCCACGCCTATCGCTCACTCAGTTGAGTCGAATATTTCATCGAGTGAACATGTATTGTTGTGTGGTGTTAACACAGAATACCGGCGTAAAGTGGAAGTTCTGCTTCTGCATTTCATCTGGCAAAATTCCGTTCAAGATAATAACTGCTCGGGGCAACCTGAACAACAATGCCAAGGCGACCCCAGCCACGCTATCCGTGAATTTCTGCAACATCAGGAGACTTCCCTCGAACCTAAATGCTGTCCACTACCATCTCGAGATGGCGAAGCCGGCCTTGCTCTTACTGACCGAAACACAGGCATCCTCTCCAGTTGATATTTCGTATATCTCCTATCCGGGGTACAAATTGGAACACCCCTTTGTGCCTTGGGCTGGAGTTTGCGTATACATCAGAGAGGACATCTATTCTCGACGCCACGGTAGTTTTGAAGGTTCGGACCTGTCCAGCCTTTGGCTACGCGTAGAGAGCGACGACCATCCGCGCGTCTACGGTTGCCTCGCCTCTATAGGTCCCATAGCTGTAATGCTGAAACAGACCGATTCATCGACCACGTCCAAATGGCTATAGATTCCTTGCAACAACAGAGCCCATCCGTAGAGATCGTGATCCTCGGTGATTGTAACGCCCACCACGCCAAATGGCTCGGTTAACGTTTAACCGCTCATGCGATAAGATCTGTTCATGTTTTTGTCTTGGCATATGCTCTGACACAACTGGTTACTTCGCTTACGCGGATTCCAGATGTGGATGATCATGCGCCTTCCCTGTTGAACCTTCTGCTGACCTCTTATCTGGATAGATATCAGGTCTCCGCCTACGCCCTTCTTGGCTCCTTAGACCATTGTCTAGTATGGAGTGTGGTGTCATTCACACTAACATCGCGGTTGCATTCTGCAGGCGCCGTCGCCGTGTTTGGCACCATAAGCGGCCGATTGTTATAGGATGCGGTCCTTCTTTACATCTTACCCTTGTGGGCAAGTTTTCTTCTTGCCGGACGATCCCTCATCATTACAGCCCTTCACAAGTCCACTGCTGAACATAGGCCTCCCCCAAATAATGCCACAAAGCACGGTCCTGAGCCACCTGCATCCATCGACTTCCTGCATATCTTACCAGGTCGTCACTCCATCTAGTGGGGGGATGCCCTACACTTCGCCTGCCGGTACGAGGCTGCCACTCGAGAACCTTTCTTCCCCATCGGTTGTCGGTTCTTCGAGCTATATGGCCGGCCCATCTCTCCCGGACGATCCCTACGTTGTTGCTAATTCTGTCGCTGATGTGGTACTTCAGGCTATGGAACTTTTTATTCCTTCCTCTGTAGTGCCCATCGGAGGCAGATCTCAGCCATGATTTGATCGCTCCTGTAAAATAGGATCACGCTATAAGCAGGAGTGCTACCGGGCCTGGGCTGACGATTCAACGTACCGGGATGTAACGACTAGCGCCCTTAAAAAGAATTATAATTCCGCCTCCAGGTCCTTCAAAAGAGTCATTGCAAAGGCAAAGTCAGAGCACACAACAGAATTGTCGAGAAACTAGTTCGCCTTCCTTCGAAAACCCTTGCATTCTGGTCTCTCGCCAAGGCTGTCCAAGGAAACTTTTGTCAGCCATCTCTTCCATCTCTGCACAGGGAGGACGACTCACTGGCCCATGCCGCAAAGGAGAAAGCCGATCTGCTAGGCTCTTTCTTTGCGTCCAACTCGACTCACGATGACGGGGGGAGCACACCGCCGACCATCCCGTGGTGTGAGTGCTCCATACCGGATGTGCAGTTCACACAGCCCTCGGTTCAAAAAGCACTCCTCTCTCTGGACATTCACAAGTCGAGTGGGCCTGAAAATCCCTCCAATTGAGCTGATGACGTGTGATCCAGAGTTGGCACCGGTTCTAACTACTCCTACTCCCTAGGCGTAGTCTCGAATTCACGGAAGACGGTTTTCGTCCACCCGATCCCTAAAAAAGGCGACCACTCAGACCCGTCTAAGTACAAGAATATCGCCATCACCTCTTTGTTCTCCAAAATAATGGAATCCATTATAAACTGCCAGCTCATACGGTACCTTGAGGACCACCAGCTGATTAGAGACCGCCAATACGGTTTTCGTTGGGGTCGATCACCAGATGTGCGGAGGTAGTAGAGTCCAAGGGAGAGGCATTGGCCGTTAGTTTGGATATTGCGAAGGCCTTCGATCTGGTTTGGCACAAAGCACTTCTTTCGAAGCTCCCTTCCTATGGGCTTCCCGAGTAATTGTACAATTGGATCACCAGCTTTCTTGCAGATCGGAGCATTTCTTCAGTTTCAAAGCATTCCCCTTTTTGCCTCAGCCAGTATCGCAATCCTCGGCGTCGACATATCGAGTAATGTGCAATTTCGTGTTCACTTGGAAGAGAATGCCAAATTGGAATCTAAAAAGCTTGGCGCGTTCAGCAGAGCGGGACAGTATTTCATGCCGGCACTCCACCTGCCACTTTACAAGGTGTAGGTTCGGCCTCATATGGTATACCCAAGGGATTTGGCAAGATGACTCGCGTATCGACATCCTCATGGGGTGTCCGATATCCGAGCCTAAAAATAATATACAGAGGAGTATTTGTATCCACGCTCACGTACGCGGCGGAATGCTGGTACGAGCGTGCGAACATGTACACAGTCCGTAGCGTGTTACTGAGATCGCAGCGATCAGCTCTCATACTGTTGACAAAAGCGTATCGATCAGCCAGCACGGCGGCCTTACCAGTGCTGGCTGGTGTTCTCCCTGCTGACCTGGAGGTCATCCGTGCTGGTAGGATGGGTACAGCACGTTTGACCGCGCCCAAAGAGGAGTTGAGCAGACGGAAGCGCGAAATCTGGACTGAGGTGATCGGCGCCTGGCAGGAACGATGGACGAATGATACAAAAGGACGTGAGCTACATCGGTTTTTCCCGGACGTGGCGTTGAGACTAAGGTATACCTGGGTCTCACCGGACTACCAAACTTCCCAGATTCTCACCGGGCATGGATGCTTTCGAAAGAGACTGAGCGATATGAGACTGTGTGAAATTAGTATGTGTGAGTGCGGTATGACTGAGGAGGATGTTCACCATGTGTTATGGGAATGTCCTCTGTATGACGACCTAAGAGTGAAAATGATGGATGGACTAGTTCGTCCGGTTCAGGGACCGATCTACTACTCGGAACTCGTCAGCGATGTGGTTAACTACAGGCTGTTGCGCGAGTTTGCGCATAGGTGGTACGATCGCAGAAAATGGCATGACAGAGGGCTGGTAGGAAGGCCCGACGACGTAGGCATAAGTGTGTCGTCAGGCCCAGAAGGGGGAGAATGACGTTAAACTGGGACAAGGAACAGATTAAATATTTGTAGGGAGTCAAGAAAGTGCGCGCGGGAAAGAGCCACGTGCAAGTACCGCGCGCATCTCCCGAGATTCGGCCCGTATGACCTGAGGGTCGGTGGGGCCATGGGAGGTGGTGGGTTGTCCTTATCTATGGGCTGGGGCTCCCCAGGGCTTTATTAAAAAATATAAAGCTGTTTGGTAACAACAAAATGGTTTCCTTTAAGTTTTTTTTAAGATGTTTTTTCTTTTTAAAAAAATATTTAAGTACTACGCCGCGCCGCCGCGACGCCGCCGCCGCCGAGGAAATTTTGAGGCCACGCCGCCGCCGTGGAATTGGCCTTCGGCGCTCATATCTATTTTTAACAGAAGCTTGCCAGGTACATGGTGAGGTTAAGAAGTTACGTAGGATATATGTAAATGATAAATAAATTATTATCGTACATTTTCAGCTTCCCAAAAGATGCTAATTTAAAAAAGAAATAAATTGATGCCACAGGAAGGCCACCAAACTGGTTCCCTACAAAACTAGTACCATATGCCAAAATACCTACTTTTTCAATACGCTATGACAATCTAAACCAACATAACTGGATTTTTTTTATTGTATATGTTAGGTAGATTAGGTACTTAATAATTTATGTTTAGCTACATATTGTTTATTTTTATTATATAATTTCCTGTGCATATCCTTTTTTATTTATTTTATTTTCAATTTTAGTACAATAAAAAGAAGAGAATCAATAACTTTCCAATTTAGTCAATCACTAATGTATATGTAAAAAATAACTTTTGCACAGCACAACAATAGCACCCGATATTTTTGTGTGAGTGCATAGTAAATGCATGCTGTGTTTGTAGGGATAGGGTTTATAATTGATTGTGTAGTACGTTCTGATTTATAAAATGCAAGTGCGTGCGCAACTGTGTATATATTGCTTTTACTGATCTACAAGTGTAGGAGTAGGCGGGTGGCGAAAAGTGGCGGGCCAACTGGAGACACCGGGTTCCGATACATTTTCAACTACCGGGCATATCTCCTTCTATTATTATATCTATGAGTTTAAGGCTATTTTAGATAAATGACTGGGGCTACCAACTCTAATAAACAGATACTGGAAGTAATTCACTTAACACAAATTTTTTTTGACCAAATTAGTTTCTGTATTTGTAGCAGTTATAATCTCAAAAACGGTCCTTACCCAATCACAGGACTATTAAAATTAAAGTGAGTTATGAAATAAAATAAAACCTACCCTGTTTTATTTTACTTCAAGATTTTATTTCATAACTTACTTTTTATTTTATATCCTTCGCATATGCGTATCACTAAGAAGGAGGAAGCAGCAGCGTAGTGTTTTTATATACCTACTGTCTGCACCATATTATGATGAATTAAATGATTATAGATAATTTTAAATTTTGACATGGACACCCCACCCTTTCAAGAATGTACTATACAACACTTACCAATTAAATCCGTTGCACTAATACCTAGAAACTCCCCACGAATTGTTACTCTAGTTCCTGGAGGACCTTCTTTTGGTGATATGCCAGTGACAACGGGAGGTGGACCCATATTAAAATAAGTAAATATTTACTGATAAAATTTACAAGATAATACAAAAGACAGGCAATATATTAATCACGAATAATATTATATTTTTATTATGTACAATTTACAACAACAAACAAATTAAGAAACACAGATCACAGACTAAGAAATGCCAAATTTTCCCAACTTTTTTACCTCAAGACATAGGAATCCATGTCCACACAGCCTAGTCACATCTCTAAGTTATGAGATTTTGACGATAGCCCAGTGGACAGTTGATGACTATAAAAAAAAGGAGGGCGTCACTATCTTT
Source organism: Parnassius mnemosyne (assembly GCA_963668995.1). Lineage (NCBI taxonomy): Eukaryota > Metazoa > Arthropoda > Insecta > Lepidoptera > Papilionidae > Parnassius > Parnassius mnemosyne. The sequence continues at coordinate 40,244,648 of CAVLGL010000115.1, read as the reverse complement.
TATACGGCATCTCTATATACTTCAACCGAAAATTTTTGATTCTTTTTATTTTTATTTTATTGTTATAGTCCCTTTACTGTTATATTTTTTCAAGTACGTACTTTTATGGGTATACGTAACCCTTGACCCTTGTAAATCCCAGCAACAGTAATTAGCTAAATTCACATACCTAATAATTGTGACAATTTGACTTTGTATCCTACAAGTAATTAGTGAAAGGAGGCTTTACACAAGACGAGTCTTTACAGACAACAGACACTCAAGTCGCAAAAATAAACCAAAAAAAATTTTTTTTTTTTTTTGAAACCCCAATATTATCAGAGCCTGGTGCCTTTTTAGAGCTAAGTTTTTTGATTATTTTATTAACCTTGTCACAGGTTGCTTTTTGAAAGTATATACTAGAATTATTTGGCCGAGAATACATACTGGGACTTAACAAATTCGAGTTACAGGTTTGAATTATGTTTTTTACAGCGTTATCAAATCCCATCGCTAGGTTCTTTGCGATATCTTTGATAGTCTGCCCTTCAAAGGCTTTTAAAACTGCCGCATCCACTGATGATGTTACACGCCCTAGCATTTTAGTTATTATATTTTGATTATTAATCTGATTCCAAATAATCTGAGGTGAGGTATTCAACTCCCGAAATGTTGCCTGAAGCTCCTGTGTAATTAAATTGGTCCATTTATGACTCTTCAGGTTCACTGGATCAAATGACAAAATATTCATTTTCTATTTTGATGACACATCTATTTACAAAAGGCCCTCACTTAAAAATGACGTAGGCACAATTGTGCAATCGAAAAAGTACAAGTACTATCTATTCGGTGCACTTTTATTTATTCCAATTTCAATGATAACCAAGTAAACGTCGCAAATTAGTCTGTAATGCAAAACCAACATTACTGTTAACAGATGATGTAAGTATTATTCATGTTATGTACTTGTAAAAGGGATTGTTTTTTGAAGCAACCCACTTCCACCAACTTTTGTTTTGGTACTTAGAGCCTTTTTTATTTCTGGTGTTCACGTATAACCATGTAAAATTACAGCTCTTAAGAGTACCAATAGTCTCTACGCTAAGCCTCAGACAGATGAATAGACTTGGTGATTTTTTTTTATAGGATTAGGGTCACAAACGAGCACAGTCTACCTGATGGTAAGTGGTTGCTGTAGCCCATCAATACACATCTACATCAAACCTCGAGATATAATCAAATTGTAGATGCGTTTTCACCCGTGAGGACTAAGAAGGAATGCCTCGTTTCTAGTCTCCGGTTCTCTACACTCACGATACAAAACACAGCAGCATTGAGCTGCTATTTTACGCTGGTATTCTGTGAGAGTGTGGTCGTTCCCCGGTCAAGCTGTTGCATTCGTGCTACAATTATACCAGTAATATAGCTATAGCATGGCTCTACCACGTGCTAAACTATAAGAGTTCCTTGTTTTTTTTTTACTACGGAACCCTAAAAAAACTTGTTGCGCTTACCAAACTAAAGAGTTCAGATGATATTAACTGTTCGAGTGCGTTTTGCTTATGCTTGTTTTTTTTGCTTAGGAAAACTATCGATATGGTAGCATCGCAATTAATTTGTCTGTCCATAACTTTTTCTATGTTGATGTATTTAACTTATAAGTGTGCGTACAGTTTTGGAGATTTAAATTTGGATCTGCCATAATGACACAAAACTTTATTGAGTAGGTGTACAATACTGTATATGTAGTGTTTTCTCGCCCCGCACCAAAAGTAGGTTTACCAAGAAAGACTTTTTTGTTCGTAGCATTAGGCGCAATTCTCGTCCTTTGGTTGAATGGTCTAATGCATCTTAGTATTAGAAATTAAAGTTCTTTGTATTACTAACCCACACAGTCCAATGCTTAAAATAAGATTTTTGAGAAGCTTATTATTTAGGTACTTATTAAAGTTAAATACTAATTGTAGTAATATGGATTGTATATTGTAGTATTCTGCTCTGGTTGGGACTTATAAATATATATATTATAAATAATAATTAAGATGAAAAATATTGTGGTAGGTGGAAGGAAAAGGTGAGATCTCCCGCCGGGCAAGGTGTTTAGCCCGGGGAGCGGTCAACGCTCCGAGTAGTTAGGTAGTTCGGAGCTATTCCATATATATTGCTTTAATTTCGAAACTTTGTTAGCGCGATTTAGGCTTCGATGTATTTCGCTTGTGGCGCGACGACAGCGCCGCCACATCACCCCCCTGCTCAGACCGGAGGTCGATAGTGCAGTCCAGATGACGACGAATTTGCAAGTGCCAGAAAGTTGCCTTGTAAGTCTGCGGTGAGTCGAGAAGAAGGCAAGTGATCTGCGAGAGTGCCGTAAAGCAGAGGCGAGCAGTAAGGCTCAGAGTCGTGCCGAACACTGTAGCGCAGAGAGTAGCTTGAAGGAACAGAAAGCATTATTATTCCAGTGCTGCGATGAACCTTTGTAAAGCTAGATGGCTTGCAGAATGGGAAGACTGCAGACAATATCCTCTCGGGAGCTAATGAATGGGGTACTTGAGGACGATGATGAAGGTTTTGAAGTTGTAGTTTCCGATTGTTGTTGGTTGCGTGTTCATATCACGTCGGGTGGTCACCACTGTGGTGGGTGGAAGGAAAAGGGGAGATCTCCCGCCGAGCAAGGTGTTTAGAGTGGTAGTTCGGAGCTATTCCATATATATTGCTTTGATTTCGGAACTTTGTTAGCGCGATTTAGGCTTCGATGTGTTTCGCTTGTGGCACGACGACAGCGCCGCCACAATATAATACTTTGAATTCGAAGATAAATGTAGATGTTTATGGGCCACAGCAACCACTTACCATCAGGTGGACTGTGTGCTCGTTTGTCACCCCATCCTATAAAAAAATATAATACCAATGTAAAATAAATTAATTAATTAAAACCCAAGAAGATAGAAGCCCTTAACAGAGAAGACCAAGCGATTGACTGGGTAAACGACTTTCTGAGTAAACGGTGTCTCCGCGTCATCGTTGATGGCTGCTTATCTGATTTTATAACGACTAACGCCGGAATTCCGCATGTTTGACGTGGTAGAGCCACGTTGCAGCTATATTATGGTTGTAGCACGAATGAGGCGGCTCGTCTGGGGTAGTACCACGTTCTCACAGAATTCCAGCGTAAAATACCAGTGTAATGCTGCTGTGTTTCGTATGGTGAGTGCAGAGAACCAGAGACCCTTTTTACTGGAAACGGGGCATTCCATCTTTATTAGTACTTAGGGGTGCCAACGCATCTGCATCATGAATCTTTATCGAGGATAATTGTAGATGTCTATGGGCCGCAGCGTCCACTTACCATCAGGTGGACTGTGGGCTCTTTTGTCACCCATATTCTATAAAAAAAATGAATTAAAAAATGAGTCCGTTCTCTTCGCAACTATCTTCTAGCTGCATATTTATGTCTTACATATCCCCGGTATCTATACGTATGCATGCAAAAGACAACACAATTGTTAAGAGATACCAACCGAGTGCTCGGAACAATCGGGATCAAATCCAGTCCAGTAGAGAAGCTACGATTGAGCGTGTGACTCACACACTAAGGGCAGTCTCCGAACGATTTGATGTAAATCTTGTGTAATTCAACGCCTCAAAAATAAAAGCGGGTCTCTTCACTGCAAAAAGCTCATCTTGGCTCCTTCTTTCCGAAACGAATCACTGGAATACCGACCACCTTCAGTTGTTGAGGGTTGATATTTCCTCACACCTGAACTTTGAGTAGTTTATGAGTTCAAGGCCAAAGCAGCTGCAAGGAAGTTAGGATTCTTGCACAGGTGTGGTGGTACTTTATGCCGGGTCTGCTGCTTATTCTATATACATTCCAAGTTCGATCGTGCATGGAGTATAGCTGTCATATATCTACTGGTGCTGCAAAATACCGCTTAGTAACTTTGGACTCAATGGAAATGCGCGCTAAGAGGCTTATTGATGACCCTAATCTAGTTAAAACCAATCTGACATGTCTCGAACACAGGCTCAAAGTAGCCAACCTTTCGATTTTTTATAGGACTCATTTTGGAGAGTGTGCGCAGGAATTATATAACTTAATTCCTCCCTCGCCCTTCCAAGCATAACCAGACGCTCGGCAAGTCTGCACTCCTACGCTGTTGAATTACCGCGCATTTAAACCAAATGGTTTGCTTCATGGTTGTCATACGTACAGCAAAGGAGTGGAATAAGTTACCAATACCAATTTTTCCATCTGATTACAATGTCTTAAAAGTAAGAGTGAATATAATTTTATTAAGTCAGTGCGCTTTATCATCTTCGGCTGCATTACTACTTATCATCAAGTGGGACAGTAGTCAAGCGCTGGCTTAGAATATTTAAAAAAAATTATGCGTCATTTTCTGTAATAAGGGTCTCCGGTTCTCTACACTCACCATAAGAAACGCAGTAGTATTAACTGGTATTTTGCATCAGCATATTGTGAAGAATGTAGTATATAAAATAGACATCAGACTAGCCTGTATGGTTTAAGAACTTAGCCTGCCTTAAATGGCAAATCGTAACGATAACAAATTTGTTTATACTTATCAGTCATGACATTTGGGGTGGTCCGGGGTGATGTTAAAAATTGGTGGATTTGGATTGGGGGCGTTTTATTATCTTGCAAAGAGTTTATAAATCAACGTTTATTTAACTGTAGGTAGCTTACAAGAGTATTCTTCTAATATTTTAATAATCATGACACTATATCGCTAAATATTTTACCCACAATGGCTCATTCAAACTTCAGGTAAGCAATAGGTCACAGGATGACAATAAACCGTATCGATTTTCGATAATTATCTTTTTTTTTTTTATTGTAGCGCTGTAGATGAATACGGATTTGAAAGGCACGAAGATTTTGACTATGAGAGCTATGAACACTTTATGTCCGTATATTTAAAAGTCCTAGCATCACGAGCACAGAAATGGGCTTCTTTACTCGGCGAAGGAAAGTCGGTCAAACGCACTAACACAGTTAAACGATATGTTCGGAAAGGTGTTCCCAGTAAGTAAACATCACAATTTTTTTTCTGTTACATATGACAATGAAGAATATTTTGTTTATTACGATTTCTAGTCATCTCTAAAACAAAAACGGTATTTGCTTGTACTAATGCAAACTAGATATCACAACATTTGTTCAGCAACTATTGCACTTCTAGAAAAAAAACCCCAGAGTGCACCTATGATGTTAGCTCTATGTTGTTCCAACAAATAGTGGCTTAGCTTTCCATTGACTTCCGTCGAGTTGGGTGTTGATACGTATTTTTACAGAAAAGTTACACTATTATAAGCACACACACAAAGTTTCAAAATGTGGAAACGGATACATTTGAGAAAAAAAATTATTTGAAAATTAATTATTTTTGCAATGTTTATGTTACATTCCTAGCGTAAAACTGGCGCCATTTTGTAATGTCATTGTCATCGTCAGTATGGATGTCGATTCTTTCCGAAAAAGATAGATTTTTAAATCGATTCGAATCATAAGCTATCGTGAATTCACGAAAAATGGTATTCTAAAATATAGTTATATTTTCCTGTTTGCATTTATAAGATACCATAATAAATGATTTCTTATGGAAAAAAGAAAGATAATGCAATAAATGACCTCTTATCAGTAAAATCAGTTTTAATGGTTTGATTCTGGTTTGGTTCTACTTATGTCAAAGAACCAAATTTATTGACCCCGACTCCACGTGGTACGAGTCTGTCCTACCCCTAGAGTGGTTATATAGAACCGGAGGTGCGTAGAGGGAGCAGCCTCCGCCTGCTGTAACAAATCGTAGGCATCGGACGAGCCGGTGCGGCTGAGGCGAGGAGGATGCCTGCGATTGGTTACGCAAAGGCGTAGAGGCTGCTCTTCCCGCAGCGGCGGAGACGTTGCAGTCTCAAAATAGATACAGAAATTCCTCTGAATTAGTCCCCCTACACCTCCTCTCCCCCCTCCCCCTCAATTCGACGAATGTCAATGGAAATTCGTAATAATATACGCTCAAAAGGGCTAGAACCCAGAGCCGTAAAGCCAATTAAAAAAATATTGTTAAAATAAGTGATTTTTATTAATTTATTTCTCAAAAATTACATGTTGTTTGTTGTGCTTGTTCGTCACCCTTATTTTATAAAATAAAAATATGATACACTGTACTTGCCTTTTTAAGGCTACCACTTGAGAAATAACTTTGGTCATTCATTCATTATTATATACAGCCTATCAAAATCCACTGCTGAACATAGGCCCTCTCCATTGTGCCTGTTATGAGGGATATAAAGACTGCTGCTGCTGGGTGGGTGAGTGTGTGTGTTTGTGTGTGCGCGTGTGTTTGTGTGGGCGTGTGTTTGTGTGGGCGTGTGTTTGTGCATACATGCACACATTTTGCACAAAAAAATCCGATTTTTTTTTATATCAAAAATTTGATATTCTCAATTTTTTCCTGTTTTTTATTTTTGCTTATTGCCACAAAATTGCATCAAGAAAGTTTTATTGAATGATATATTTTTAAAATAATTAAAAATAAACTATTATTATTAAGGTAAAACAATTTATTGATTAAATACCTCTACCAGTTAACAAATGAAATAATGTGTCTTACACATCAAGTATGTGACATATGAGGCAATGTATATATTTACATGAGCCATTTCGAGCTACTTTCACCCCACCTGATTCAAGAATATAGGATATTTTTATAGCTATTGTTAAAGGACAAGGATAGAGCCTGGCATCCATTCAGATCCCAACTCTCTTATTGGTGATGCCGACAACTCCAGAAGTAAACTATATTGAATTCGACCTCCTTTCTCCTCCTCCATTTATATTTTAGATAGGATTGATTATATTCTAATATCATATTTTATTGCTCTATGGATCTGCAAAAAGCTCAGGACCATGTTTTTTAGCATTCTTTGGAAGAAGCCTATGTTAGCAGTGGGCTTTTAATGGGCTGTAATGATGATGATGATATGAATCTAAAGTATTTCTATTGAAAATTTTACAACAAATGTATTTTAATGTTTATTCTCAAATTCATGTTCTTATTACTATTTTTAGGCGAGCACCGGCCATCAGTCTGGATGGCAATATCTGAAGCAGAACAGATGAGAGACCAATGCCCAGATCTTTACCAAAAAATATTAGACGGTCCTTTTGAAAAAGAACTTGTGGACCTTGTTAAAACAGACCTGCCACGCACATTTCCTGACAACATCTACTTTACTAAAGAGGCTAACCATCAAACGCACTTATTTAATGTCCTAATAGCATACGCACATAATAACCGAGTAGTTGGATATTGTCAAGGGCTTAACTATATAGCAGGTAATTTTTTCTAGCATTTAACATTGTCATCCAAATTTACTCAGATACAGTACGATTATATTTTTTTTAAATTTAAATCAAAGAACTAAAATGGATAAAACAATTTTTATTTATTAGCTTCTAAAATGTGAGACAGTGTATCAATAAAATAAACACTTGAGATGCTATTATTTTACTCTTTTTATTTCTTTCAAGTCAGTGTTGCTATTTATTACTTAAATGTTTAATTTTTAATTAATTTTAATTTTGAGTGGACTAAAGAATGCCACAAACACAGGGTAACAAATAGAATATTACTCTTCAGTAGAATGTAGTTAAACAATTGTTAGGAACACCTATTTTTCCAAAATTATTTCAAATGTAAAAGGGACTACCCTCAAAGTATTAGTTACTAAAAAACCTATTCAATAAAAAAAAATCAATTCATCATCTTGAATCAACAAATTATCTAAGCAAATATGACGGTGCCGTGGCGCAGTGGTTTAGCATTGAATTGCAGCGCTGAGGGTCGCGGGTTCGAATCCCGCACGGAACATGTACGTATTTATGTGGCCTAAAATAAATTGTGGTGGGTACTTATGTTGTCCTTTTGTAATTTATGTTTGTAAACTGCTGCCACATAAAGAAGAAAATCCTATTGTGGGATTAACGTTTTTATGATAATACAAAAAAATATGGACGAATGCTAAATTCCCATGCCGTGGAGAGCTGTAGTAGCTTAGGGACTAAATGTTCGCTGTAAATTTCACAGTACGCGAGCAACCCGGATTCAATCCCCGCCGGTACCAAGGAAATTGATTATTGCAATTTTAAATGCCGATTTACCATGCGCTCGGCGGTGAAGGAAAACATCGTGGGAAAACCTGCATGTCTGTGAAATCAAAATTTCAAAGACATGTGAAGTCCGCCAACACACATTGGGGCAGACAGCGTAGCTCAGACCTTCCTTGCCCTAAATCCATCTCGGAAGTGAAAGGAGGCCTGTGCCGCTGGGTTGGGACGTATATAGGCTGTAACTGCAACTGCATTGTTAAATTGGCAAATTTATCACGCTCGAATATATTTACATACAAAAAAAATAAAGTTCAATTAAGAACCTCCTTTTTTTGGTGTCGGCTAATAATAATTTTAATTATTTAAAATATTATAATTAAATTTCATATAACAAATGAAATAATGTGTTTTTTTTTAGGTTTACTACTCTTAGCCACTAAAAGTGAAGAAACATCGTTTTGGTTACTAAAAGCATTGGTAGAAAAAATTTTACCAGACTATTACACTAAGACCATGGACGGATTGATAGTTGACATTGAAGTATTATCAGAACTTGTCAAATCTAAAGCCCCTGATGTACATCAACATGTGATAAACTTAGGTATTAATTGCATATATTAATCTAACAATCTCTGATAATTTTTAAATTACACAACTTTATCTCATTGGTGCTAGTGGGAATAAACCCGGCTTGCTCGCACACTCCGTAGTTTATGGCGACTGCTTGGCCACTGGTTGATTCGCAATTTTATGTGCTAATTTACCACATGGTCAGCGGTGATACCTTCATATCTGAGGAATATTATAATTTCAAAGACATGTGAAGTCCGCTAAAGTGCAAGGGACGGCAGCACGGCGGGCTAAATGTTATTCTCTACAGAAAATTGTCTTAATCCAAATTTATAATTACTTTATTTTCTCAACTTTCATACATATATTGTACTTCAAGATAGTAAGAATGTGTGTGAATATAAACAACCCTAACCCACGCTTAGTGTAACACTTGGATGATTAGTCTAGAAGGCTCCAGTCAACAACACAGACAGACGCGAAAATCGACAATTTGGGTTGTTACACAACTGTTGGGTTTGGCTGGAATCAAACCCAGGATTGGAACGATACCAAGGTCGGAAAAAGGGCGGAATCAAATAGTTCTGGTCCCAACTAGAACACATGTAAAGCTTGTTTTAGTTTTATCTTTTTTAACATACCCTTTCTTCTCCGGTCTGAATAACAAGTTTTGAAAATTTTATCATATATTAAGGCTCTAAGCAGTCAATAATTTCATAGAGAAGAAATTTTGTTGCTTTAATCTCTCATTTAGCATAACCCAAATTAAGATGTTTTATTTTTAATGCATTTAATTATGCACTGTACTATTTCTTTTATAATAAAAAATCAAATAACTTAAAATTATGTACACATTTCTTCTTTTAGGGTTGCCATGGGCAGTAATAACTACAAAATGGTTTGTATGTCTCTTTGCCGAAGTATTACCCATTGAAACAGTTTTGCGAATATGGGACTGCCTGTTTTACGAAGGTTCCAAAATTTTATTCAGAGTGTGTATAACATTAATAAAAACAAATCGAGCTTCAATAATGGCTTGCAATGACTTCACTACGCTGGCGGAGTGTTTCAAGGCTATAGTAAAAAATGCCAGTGCATTGCATTGTCATGAATTTATGCAGGTATGTTCTGTTAAAAGATTTTTTTGTTGAATACTGACCTCTTTAAGTATTTTAAGACCAGTAGTAATAGTTAATAGTTTAGCGTGTGTGTGAAGTGGTAATGGGCAGGCCATATAGCTCGAAATACCGACAACCGATGGGGAAAAAGGGTTCTCGAATGGCAGCCTCGCACTGGTAGGCGAATTTTAGGGCGACCACCCACTAGATGAAGTGACGACCTGGTAAGATATGCAGAAAGTAGATGGATGAAGGTGGCACGATAATGGTGACACGGTGGATCATACTTCGTGACATTCCTTGGAGGAAGCATATATTCAGCAGTACACTTGTGAACGGCTGTAATGACGATGGTGATGATGATGATGAGTAATAGTTTAGTTTCAAGGCACTACTAAAAGTACAAATTCAAATGATAGCAAATTATTAATGATTAGTTTAGTTTAGTTTAGTTGACGACGGGCTGTTTTCCGCAACTCCACGTCTATGCGCGTATTTTGCGTGTGGGCAGGAATAATGTGATTATTCGAGCCATGAGATCTCTCCGAAGAAGCTCAACAGGCCCTTGATGTTGCATGCAACTTCGGAGAGTGATCCCGGCGTGCCGAGATGTTTAGCCCTGTATGTAGCGACCTCCGGACATTTCAGTAGCACGTGGGCCGCCGTTTCTTCCTCCCCCATACATGCCCTGCACAGGGGACTATCTGTAACACCTATAGTAAATAAATGTTTGTTAAAGGTGCCGTGTCCTGTGATAGCACTTGTTACTATCCTAATCTGCGGCTTGTTCAGTCTCATTAAAACTTTTGTTAAGCGACTGTTAATTTCAGGCAGGGCATCTCTAGCTTGTCTACAGTCTACTAGATTTTTCCAAAGCTGAGCATGTTGATTAGTGAAGTGTCTACGTACCAGTGAACAAACGTTACCAAAGGGGATTGGTATGATTGGTTCCGGCCCTATAGTGGCCAAAGCCGATCCTCTTCTAGCCAGTTCGTCTGCTGCATCGTTGCCTCTGGATCCACTGTGTCCCTTTATCCATTGCAGGGTCACATTGTTGTTTTCACATACCTCATTTAATCGTTGATGGCATTCATATATTAGTCCCGAGTTCACCACATTGCATCTCAGGGCTTGGAGTACCGCCCTACTGTCGGTCAGTATTCTGATGGGGAAGTCATTAACCTTCCTAGCATCTATTGCTATGGCCGCTTGAATGATACCCATACATTCCGCCTGAAAGACCGTGTTATAGGTACCCAGCGGTGTGCATATGTGAATATTGAGGTCTTCAGAGAAAGCTCCAGAACCTACACCTTCATTTGTTTTAGAACCATCGGTGAAAATTCTAAGCTCTTTTGGGCTTAATCCTTCCGGCTGGCTGTTTTCATTTAACTGTATCTTGTATTTCTTATCGAAAACAAATTGTTTAGGAATCCTATCGTATTTGGCTTGTAGGATAGGAATTTTTGAGTGAATTCTATCAATTATGCCTGTATGAGGGACACTATTCTTACTCCAAAGATTTAGGGTCTTGAGTCTGATGGCAGCTAAAGTCGCTTCTTGTTGTATATGTAGATGAAGCGGAGTTAGCTCCAGCATCGCTTCTAAGGCTGCTGTTGGCGTAGTTCTCATGCAGCCTGTGGCAGCCATACATGCCAGTCTCTGGTAGCTCTGAAGCTTTTTAATTATGGTGGCTTCATTTGTCTTGGTCCACCATACCAGAGCGCCGTATGTGATCATGGGCCGAATTACAGTTTTGTAAAGCCACAGTATGATTTTTGGCGTCAATCCCCATCTTTTGCCAATCATGTTTCTGCATTGCCAGAAAGTTATGCTAGCTTTGTTGATTTTGTTTTCTATGTGTTTATTCCAGTTAAGTTTGCTGTCCAAGGTAAGACCTAAATATTTTACCTCAGAGGATAGCTGGAGTTTTGTGCTAAAAAGACTTGGAGGATGATAGTTATTCAGCTTTCGTTTTTGTGTGAACATAACTAAAACCGTTTTATTTGGATTGACGGTTAAGTCGTGTTCCCTGCACCATCTCTCCACTATACGGAGAGCCGCTTGGGTCAGGTCGCACACTATGCTTGCTGTCTTTCCAGAGACCAGTATTGTCAGGTCATCAGCATAACCTACTGTATAGAAGTGATTGTCATTTAATTTGCTGATGAGTTCATTAATGACCATATTCCACAGGAGAGGTGAGAGAACCCCACCCTGCGGGCAGCCTTTCTTAATTTGGATTGGTTGAGATTCACCAGCAATCTTTATTATTCGTGTACTGAGCATGTAAACTATCCAGTCGATCAGTGCCGGTTCAACTTTGTGTCTACCGAGTGCACCTTTTATGCTGGAGAAGTTCGTTCGGTCAAAAGCACCTTCTATATCTATGAAGGAACCTAGACATATTTCTTTGTTTTGGATGGCCTCTTCAATCTTTGTAATTACCTTATGAAGGGCCGATTCTGTTGATTTGCCTAGACTGTAGGCGTGTTGCTTGTCGTGTAGTGGTAAGTTCATTAGCGCCGACCCCCTTAATTCCCTTTCACACATCCTCTCCATCGTCTTTAGGAGAAAGGATGTGAGGCTAATGGGCCTGTAGGATTTAGGGTCAGTGTAGTCGCTCTTACCTGGTTTGGGTATGAATGTAACTTTCACTTCCCTCCATCCCCTAGGAACATATTTAAGAGCAAGACAGGCTCGCATTATGGCAGCAAGTCTGACTATTAGGGCTTTACCCCCCACTGTAGGAGTGCCGGGAATATGCCGTCGGGTCCTGCCGCCTTATAGGGGAGGAAACTGTGAATGGCCCAATGGATTTTGTCCATCGTTACCACTCTCTGTGCTAAATTCCAGTCTTCTGCTGTTGATGTCAGTATGTCGTCATGCCGGTTTGCCTCCTGGGTTACGCAGCAACCTGGGAAGTGCGTTTCAATTAGGATGCGTTGGGCTTCATCCGGCGATGTTGAGTAGCTACCGTCGGGTTTCTTTAGAGACATGGATCCCGACGTGTTCTGTTTAGCTAGAATATTCCTAATCCTATTTGCTTGTTTGCAGGTTTCTATGTTGCCACAGAATTTACGCCACCCAATCGAGCGTCGATACCTGATACATTTTTTGTATTCAGACTTAGCTTTCTTATATAATAGCCAGTCTTCATCCATTGAGGTATTAATGGCCCTATTTAGAGCTTTTCTTACCTTCTTACGTTTTCTATCGAGTTCTTTACCCCACCACGGTTGTTTTACCTCGGCATGTCTTGGTGGAGTGATTTCTGGACATGATTCATGGTAGCTGTCTATCATGGCCTTAGTAACAGCTGCTACCTGTTCTTCTAGGAGCGACTGATCTGCTATAGTATTTATCCCCTCAAAATCCGCTAGCAAAGACGTCAGCCTATTTAGGTATTTTGTTTTATCTGTCTTGCGGGGATTTCTCCATGGTGGTGTAGAGGGGATATCGACCTGTAGTGCGAAGCAGATCCATCTATGGTCTGAGCATGAGGCCTCTCTCGACACATGCCATCCCGTAATTAGTTTGGCTGCTCCTTCTGTTGCAAGTGTGAGGTCGATTATAGTGCGACAGCGTTTGTTTATGAAAGTAGGTTCAGAACCTATGTTTAAAATGGTTAGGTTAGTACTAAATAAATATTCAACTAAAACTTTACCTCGTTCATTTGGTTTTTCCATTCCCCAAAGGGGATGATGTGCGTTGGAGTCCGTCCCGATCACAACCTCTAGTCCGGTCCTCTCGCAGAAGTTCACCAGCCTGCTGAGGTCATGAGGGGGAGGAGTGTCTTCCTCCGGCATGTAGACCGAGGCGACGACTAATCTACTCTCCTGTGTGTACTGTATTGCTACGGCATACATGTCTCTAGAACAGAAATCTGTTAAAGGTTGTGCACAGATATCTTTAGTAGTGTAAATACACGCTCTAGGCTTGTCGTGTTCAGAGCTGTAAAATAACTTACCTTTTAGGTTGTTTAGGCCTTTAATTTTACCAGCCCCAACCCATGGCTCCTGGATTAAGGCTATGGCAGTCCTTTGAACCTCCAACCACTTGCGTAATTGAGCCGACGCAGTTTCGCTGTGGTGGAGGTTGGCCTGCACTAGGCTAGTTTTGGACGAAGGGCACGCCATCATTGATCGCGTCCTCCCCGTCCCCGCCCAAAAATAGGCCTGCCAGAAGATCTCGGGTTTTATCGTCAGCCACCGAGTCGGAGGTGGTCGGCAAAATGCAGTCCTCCTCGTCACTCAGTGAGCTGCCGCTGAGCCCAATCTCCACTGGGGGCTTCGGCTCAATTGTGCAGGCCGTTTCTTCACTGGACTTGGCCTCCAGTGATTCCGCTGTACCGGTAACTATGGCTCCGGTATCCATAACTTCCGGGTTGTTTTCTACCTTTTTGCTCGGTGGAGTATCAAAGAATTTGCCTCCACGACCCTGGAATTTTACGTATACCGCCCCGCATACACATGCGAGACGGCGTCCGGCCTTCATCAGGGTCGGGATATGATCCTCCGGCACCGAAACAACGAGGAACCACCCGTCCGTCTGCTTATCTGCCTTGAGTAACAGCCAGTCCCTGATGTTAACCCAGCGGTTCTGGTACGCCAACACGCGACCAATGTCGCGTGAGTCTTTCCAGGCCCCCTGGGCATCAGGGATAAGGATACCACATTTGACTCTTTGTGGTATCTCTGACTGTTTCTTTATTGTCAGCAAGGTGCTGGATTTAAGGTCGAGGGTAGCAATGTTCCCCTTCAACCAGTCCAGAGCCTTCTGATCGTCGCACCACAGTTTCAGGACACCTTCCGTATAAACGGGTTTGCCCCTAAAAACTGGGCCCGACGCATCAGGGTCCTGGCTACTCCAGGCCTCGCTGATCATCTTCCTCTGTATTGCTACGAGGATGTCGTCTGCTACTTCCTTCGTAATGTGACCTGAACGCGCACACGTTAAGGCCACACCCAAATCTGCTTTAGCAGCGGAAGCGTAGCTCGTTCTTGCAGTCTTTGGTTGCTGTTCGAGTCGCACTTTTTTGTGTTCACCTCTAAGCGAGGTGGACTCTTCCAGCATCCTTTTGGCTGCTCTTTCCTTCTTCCCAGGACGCTTGGCCGCTCGCTGCTTCCTGGCGGATATCCTAGAGCTGGTTCCCGCGTCCGCGACTTCCACTTGGGCTGGATTTTTATCCTTCCCAGCTTCAGCGCGGCTACTGGTTCCAGCGCCAAGCACCCCAGTCGCAGTAGCTTGCCCAGCCTCCTTGGTTTTGGTATCTGAAGCAGCCAATGCGGCTCGTTCTCTACGGCCTTTTTCCCGCTGCTTCTTGTTCTTCTTTTTGGCCTTTCCACTACTGCCTGCAGGGATAGACCCTCCTGATGGTCCGTCAGGTCGGCAAGTCACCTTTTTGGGTGCCTTGCCTTTCCCCTTACGGCTCACCACTTGCCAGGCAGCAGAGAAAAGGTCGTCAGTCCGTAGTGGCTCCGCAGTTTTATCACTTGCGGGCTCTTGTTTCTTTTTCTCTTCCAGCTCCTTGGAACTGGTTTTGGAATCGTTCAGCGAGGTTATCCCTTTGGTGGGGGCACCTACGCTGGACGGTACTGTCCGTGGAACCGTCGGTTTAGTGACGGTTCCCTTTTGTTCTTTGGTGTCTCTGGTAAGCACCTCTGACACCTCTCCCTCTTTCTTATTGGGCCTTAAATTGTCCATAATTTGTGTTTTTTAAAATTCATCCCCCCGGCTTCCCACCCTCCATGGAGCCCGCACCTTTGGGAACGCCCTACTTTAGAAGCAAAAGGAATTTCAGGCGTTAGGATTACCGGGAGAATATAGGGACGCGAAGTTGGCTCACAGCGCGACATCGGGAGCTCGATCCAGCTGGTAGATGGGGCTGACAAGGCCCATCCCCACCACCCGAATAAACTGTCACTTGCTCCGTCAGCATGGCCTTTACCACCACCCAGCCCCCTTTTCAGGAAGACTAGGCAGCCCCCACATCCCTCGCCTGCGACCCTCTGACGGGGCGCTTGGCCATTTCCCTATCTGTGGCTAGCAGATAGGGCCACCGTTTAGCTTGAAATCCGGACCAAAGAGGGTGTGTTGCCTCTCGCCACTATATACCCCAGCGACGATCGGCTCAACCCTCCAGGACTCCTTCATCCCCGCGTACGGCGCTCGACTGCGCAGGTCCTAGCGCAGGTGGGTGTGTTAGTCCACCGGATACACCCACTCTCTCCGGCGGATTCGTCCCCTCCTCCTTTCTCATCCGGGCTTGGGACCGGCAACGGCGGAGTTAAATTATTAATGATTAACTACCCTATTGTAAAGTTATTTGAACATTGTTTTATCGCACAACTCGGAGCGAGTACAGAGCGGCAAAATCACCGTTAATACTACTTACACACACCGCTGTAATAGCTGTCTTTGTTGGTTAAAATACTTTTGTTGTTGGCATATTTCATTGAACTTGACTTGACTTTCACCTACTGGCGTGTGATGCCTCTACTACTCCACTGATATACTGCACCTGTGTGGGATGTGCTTAACCATACTCCCTCCGTCACCATGTGGTCCATCCTTTGCTGCTACTGCACATAAAAGTACTCTCATTGAATGGTTAAATTTTCAAATTCTCGCTCTTTTATAATATTCTTTACTATGTATAAAACTATAGTATAAAAGAAAATATTTCATAATACTTAAATGTAAATAATTACTTAAATGTAAGTTAAATAGTCTTTTGATAGTGAAACATTCGCCCTACCTGTTGACCAGGAAATTTAATGTCTTATAATGGTGGGGTACTACTAGTAAGTTATCTTTAAGAAAAACGTAAAACCGTCAATCAATCTCCAAAAACAATAAGAAAATAATTTCCGCATAATAGCTTCTGAAGTTGGTTACGAATAACTAATCGGTCAGTAAGACAAAGTTGAAGAATTAGAAATTATTTTTTACTCTTTATTTTTTAAGCCAGTTTCACTTCTTTTACGTTTAATTATTTACTCTTTAAAGTGGATTAAAAAGAAATTTCACAAGTTTAAGGTAGCAACTAGAATCTCAGAAATTATTCTATACTTTTTGCTTTTAAAGCGAGTTTCACTTTTTTTATGTTTTAACCCTTTAAAGTGGATTAAAAGAAATTTCACAAGTTCAAGATAGCAACTAGAATCTCAGAAATTATTCTATACTTTTTGCTTTTAAAGCCAGTTTCACTTTTTTTATGTTTAAACCCTTTAAAGTGGAATAAAAAGAAATTTCACAAGTTCAAGGTAGCAACTAGAATCTCAGAAATTATTCTATACTTTTTGCTTTTAAAGCCAGTTTCACTTCTTTTACGTTTAATTATTTACTCTTTAAAGTGGGTTAAAAAGAAATTTCACAAGTTCAAGGTAGCAACTAGAATCTCAGAAATTATTCTATACTTTTTGCTTTTAAAGCCAGTTTCACTTTTTTATGTTTAAACCTTTTAAAGTGGATTGATTAAAAAGAAATTTCACAAGTTCAAGGTAACAACTAGGTTTAGGCTTAACTAATTTTTAAGCGGTAGAGTCACGCTGCCACTACAATATGGATGTACCCCTAATGGGTCACCTCGATTGGGGAAGGACCACTCTCTCACAGAATAACAGCGTAAAATAACAACATAATGCAACTGTGTTTCGAATAGTGAGTGTTGAAAATCTAAGACTCTTTTTACTGGAAACTAGGCATTCTATCTTAGTCCTCAGTGGTGACAGCGTATCTGCATTTTGATATTTTTTTTTATAGGAGAGGGGGCAAACGAGCATGCGGCTCACCTGATGGTAAGTGACTACCGCCGCCCATGAACAACCGCAACACCAGGGGAATTGCAGATGCGTTGCCGGCCTTTTAAAAAGGAGTAGGCTCTTTTCTTGAAGGTCCCTAAGTCGTATCGGTCCGGAAAAATCGCTGGTGGTAAACTATTCCACAAGGAAGTTGTGCGAGGAAGAAAACATCTTCTAAATCGCACAGTGGTGGACCGCCAATCATCCAGATGGTGTGGATGGTATCGGGAGTTCTGCCGCGATGTGCGTTCGTGAAATTTGGCGGCTGGGATTAATCCGAACAATTCCTCACAGCACTCCCCATGGTAAATGCGAAAGAAAATGCTAAGAGATGCAACATCTCTTCGCAGTGCCAATGAGTCGAGCCGATCGGAAAGGACTCGGTCGTCGACGATTCGAGCCGCTCTGCGCTGGATGCGGTCAAGTGGAAGGAGCTGGCACTGGGGAGCCCCAGCCCAGAGATGGGAACAGTATTCCATATGAGGCCGAACCTGCGCCTTGTAAAGTTGCAGGCGTTGAGCCGGCATGAAATACTGTCCCGCTCTACTGAGCACGCCAAGCTTTTTAGAGGCCAATTTGGCCTTCTCTTCCAAGTGACCACGAAACTGCACGTTACTCGATATGTCGACGCCGAGGATTCCGATACTGGCTGAGGCAAGAAGGGGAGTGCCTTGAAACTGAGGAGATACGACAAAGGGGTTCTTTTTAGCGGTAAACGCGCAAACTTGTGTCTTCTGAGGATTAAACTGGACTAGATTTAGTCGCCCCCAATCCGAGACTTTGTCCAGCAAAGACTCGACTTCAGACACAAGTTTGTTCCGGTACTCGGTGACGTTTTCCCGAGAAATATTGGCACGGCCAGTGTATAGAGCATCACCAGTGCTGTCATCCGCATAGCAATGAATGCTACCGGCTTGCAACATATCATTGATATGCAGAAGAAACAGCGTTGGTGATAGCACGCAGCCTTGTGGAACACCAGCGTTAATAGGCTTGTAGTCGGAGCATGCACCGTCTACAACGACCTTGATGCTCCGATCTGCAAGAAAGCTGGTGATCCAATTGCATAATTTCTCGGGAAGCCCATAGGAAGGGAGCTTCGAAAGAAGCGCTTTGTGCCAAACCCGATCGAAGGCCTTCGCAATGTCCAAACTAACGGCCAATGCCTCCCCCTTGGACTCTACTGCCTCCGCCCATCTATGAGTTAAGTAGACCAGAAGATCACCAGCTGATCCACCCCGACGAAAACCGTACTGGTGGTCACTAATCAGCTGGTGATCCTCAAGGTACCGCATGAGGTGGCAGTTTATAACGGATTCCATTATTTTGGAGAACAAGGGGGTTATGGCGATAGGCCTGTAGTTGGACGGGTCTGAGCGGTCGCCTTTTTTAGGGATCGGGTGGACAAAAGCTGTCTTCCATGATTTCGGGACTACGCCTAGGGAGTAGGAGTACCGGAAAAGACGCGTTAGAACCGGTGCCAACTCCGGAGCACACGTCCTCAGCACAATTGGGGGGATTCCGTCAGGCCCACTCGACTTGTGGATGTCAAGGGTGAGGAGTGCTCTGCGAACCGAGCGCTGTGAGAACCGCACATCCGGCATAGAGCA
This sequence comes from Parnassius mnemosyne, assembly GCA_963668995.1. NCBI lineage: Eukaryota > Metazoa > Arthropoda > Insecta > Lepidoptera > Papilionidae > Parnassius > Parnassius mnemosyne. The sequence continues at coordinate 40,225,432 of CAVLGL010000115.1, read as the reverse complement.
CTCACACCGCGAGATGGTCGGCGGTGTGTTCCCCCCGTCATCAACAGTCGAGTTGGACGCAAAAAGGGAGCCTAAAAGGTCGGCCTTCTCTTTTGCGTCATGGGCCAGTGAGTCGTCCTCCCTGTGCAGAGATGGTAGTGATGGCTTACAGAAATTCCCTTGGACAGCCTTGGCGAGAGACCAGAATGCACGGGTTCCCGAAGGAAGGCGAACTAGTTTCTCGCCAATTCTGCCTATGTGCTCTGACTTTGCCTTGGCAATAACTCTTTTGAAGGACCTGTAGGCGAAGTTATACTTCTTTTTAAGTATGCTGGTGTTTACATCCCGAGTCGCCGAAGCCGCAGCCCAGGCTTGATAACACTCCTGTTTACTGCGTAAAGCAGTCTTACAGGAGCGACCAAACCAAGGCTGAGATCTGCCTCCGATGGGTACCACAGATGATGGAATAAATAGTTCCATTCCCTGTAGCACCACATCAGTGACAGAGTCAGCAACAGCGCTGGGATCAACCGGCAAGAAGCAAACCCGCCCCCATGGGTAGGAAGCAAAGAAAGACCGCATTCCGTCCCAATCCGCCGACCTGTAATGCCAAACACGGCGGCAACCTGCAGAAGGCAACCGCGAGGGGAGCGTGAGTGGCACCACACTCCGGATCAGACAATGGTCCGAAGAGCCAAGAGGGGCATCGACGGAAACCTGATATCCGTCCGGATGAGAGGTCAGCAGAAGGTCCAACAGGGAAGATGTATGATCCTCAACATCTGGAATCCGCGTAGGCGATGTAACTAGTTGTGTCAGACCATATGCCAAGGCAAAGTCATAAACAGATCTCCCCGCATGATCGGTTAAACGTGAACCGAGCCATTCGGCGTGGTGGGCGTTAAAATCGCCAAGGATCACGATCTCTGCGGATGGGACCTGTTGTAGCAAGGAATCTGTAGCCATTTGGACGTGGTCAATGAGTCGGTCTGTTTCAGCATTACCGCTATGGGACCTATAGAGGCACCCGTAGACGCGCGGATGGTCGTCGCTGTCCACGCGTAGCCAAAGGATGGACAGGTCCGAACCTTCAAGACTGCCGAGGCGTCGAGAACAGATGTCCTCTCTAACATACACGCAAACCCCAGCCCGAGGCACAAAGGAGTGCTCCAATTTGTACCCCGGGCAGGAGAGATACGAAGTATCAGCCGGAGAGGACACCTGCGTCTCGGTCAGAAAGAGCAAGGCCGGCTTCGCCGTCTCAAGATGGTAGTGGACGGCGTTTATGTTCGAGTGAAGTCCCCTGATGTTGCAGAAATTCACGGATAGCGTGGCAGGGGTCGCCTTGGTCTTGTTGCTCAGTTTGCCCCGAGCAGTTATTGTGTTGAGCGGAATTTTGCCCCCCCCCCCCCCCCCTCCCCCCCAGAATACGCGGGGCAGCCTGAGCACCCACGCTCAGGAGTAGAATAGCATGGTCGTGGATGCTCAGCGAGGGATTCTCCAGGGGTACTGGTACCCTCCTGGGGTAGTTTTTGACGTAATTCCGCTACCATGTTGATGGGAGGGGGGGGGGGAATTGGGCCTCCGGTCACCTGCACTCACCAGACGAAACGCGGAAACAGAGCTTCCACTTCACGCCGGTATCCTGTGAGGTCGTGGTACTAACCCGGCTCGAGCCGTACCATACGTGCAACAGCAAAAACTGCTGCGTGGCTCTACCACCGTATGTATTTATTTAATCGAGGATAGATGTAGATGTCTGGGCTTCAGCATCCACTTACCAACAGGTGGACTGTGTGCTTGTTTGTTATCCTTATGGTGTAAAAAATTATTGGTGATTCTAGTGGGACTTAAAGTTACCATGTAAATACTAAATACAACTAAACTCAATCAAATACAAGTCAGTACAAAAATTGTATTACAGGATGTTTCTTAAGAATAATTAATTAGGGTTGTCAACACCACACATTTTTAATACATTATATGGCTTTAATTTGTAACAGGTGAAACATTGTAATTGAAAGAAAGATAAGTATTTAATACTCTGACTTGGCATTTTTTACAGTCAATCTTCAAAGTACCTGGGACACTGTCCAACTCAACAATAATAAAGCTACGAGCTCGTTTCGCAAAACAACGCCGAGAACAACAACAAAAAGAACCACCTCGATGAACAAATTACCAATGAGAACAAGACACTTTTGATCTCTTTTTTTTTTTCAAAATATTACCAAATTGATATATGTCACTAACAACTACTTACGTAGATTTATTTTTAAAAATATTTGCTGTTTATAACACTCCACAATCCATAACATGTACATAGTATTATGTAATTTATTTGATTTATAATATAGTTTATTAAGAAAAGTGCGAGATCAGTTGAATGAAGCCGATACACATGCTTCAAAATACAAGTTATTTAATGAAAAAGAATATTAGCAGTGCTCTCTTAACACTACTATTCTTGTTAACCATCCAATTAAGCCGATATGTTTGGCTTGGTGTGGGTCACGACAGTAGTCGAATGGCGGAATCGAACCCACGGCTTTTCAGTTTCGCTGTCCGTAACCTAAATTATATGCTACTGTCGCTTTTATTATGTTTGTTATAGTAAAGTTTAGCCGAAATGGTATTATCCTATTTAAGTTAATTAAAGAATTTGTGGCTATTCATCGATTATATCACATTTCTTTTTAATATAAAATGTACATGAAGTAAATTAGTATGGAATTGTAATAAATATGCATTTCATATGTTCAAACACAATTGTGTAGATTGAAATCAAAATTAGGATATGCTATCCTAATTTTTTTTTTGCATCAATTTACTACTACTTGTGTTAGTAAATGACTGTAATAAGTACATACTATATTGTATTTTAAAGTTGTTTAATTATGAGTATTTGGTACAAAGTCAGCTAGTCCTTCCGCCTTTTGTACACAGTTTACCATTATTTATAATATTTCTACTTTAAACTGATTTTTGTTTGATTCTGTTAACAAAATCGTAACTATCATTGTTTACATAATTCTAAGTTTAGAGTTTAAGTTATTTATATATTGGTTTGGGATGTTCTTTTTATTTTGAACTTCATATTATTTAAATATCAGATTGCCGTGAAACATAATGGTAATACAAAAGGAAGATGGTTAATTCACGACAGGCTTTGGAAAAAACTAAATTACTAATTTTAAAAACGACAACATATTCTTAAAATGTCCAATTCGATAAAGGACTGATTCTTAAAATGGCTCATTTTATAAAGGATCAATTCTGACAAAGACTTATTCCTAATGGGTTATTATTCACGAAATGCCTAAATCTGCTTTAAGTAGGAAAATATGAATAGGAACAAAAATAAATAGTGCTGTATTTCATGTCTGTGCGCGCGCTCGTTTTTACTAGTTTTCGACTGGTTTTCCACTGTTTTCAACCGACTTCAAAAAGGAGGAGGTTTGCAATTCGTCGAAATCTTTTTTTTTTATGTATGTACACCGATTACTCGAAGACGCCTGAAATGATTTAGATTTTTTTATCAAATATACTTCCCAGGTGGAGCCGTTTAAATTTTATCGAAATCGGTTGAGCGGTTTAAAAAAATAAACAATAAATTATATTTATATTGACTTCGGTTGTACAATTTTTTTTTTAATTTTACCACTGTATCGTCGCTCAATTTTTAAGTGACTTATTAAGTTTGACTTATTATACAGGTTTAAGTACTGAGGTTCCATGGGCAATATTCGACATAACACTTCTTTGTCTGTACACCGAAATTTTCAGATTTTTTAATCATAGTTGCTGCAGAAATCTGTAGCATTTTAATATTTACCATGGTTTTAGTTAAATCCATCAAATTAAAGAATGTGTTAATAATCTGTTTATTCCCATTACACCTGGAAATATATCTCTACCTCTGTAACTCATTTAGAGAGAAGGCATTTCAAGAATTAGTCTTTTGTAGGATTAATAATTTAGCGGAATGGCTATTTCCAATCTATGTAGTCCAGTCGTCATTTATTTTGTTATGATACTGGCTGTGCCTAGCATGCTCACCACAGCTTCGTTGTAATCGGTTGAATGGTATAGTAATGCATATATTCATTTTTATATCATCATCACAGCCTATCAAATCCAAGCAAACAGAAATTGCTTCGTAGGGGGATATTTGCGATAGTTGCCATGCTCGGCAGGCGAGTTGCCAACAAGGAAGATGCTGCTGCCTATCTCCTGTTTCATTACGCTCTGTTGCATTTACGATGCCTTCGGGATGATGTGGGTAGTGGTTTCTCCAGTGCCGCCACTACACTATCTCATTTTCATATAGTAGATCATCTTGTCCTATAGTTGACTATGGAAAATGCTAGAAAGATGATTTTATGAACACTAATTGGTGCAAGTATATCTCGTGTATATGAGATATAAAATACCCAGATCTGCAATGGGAATCCGCGCCAAATGTGTGATTGCTGCAATCAGCTGCATCATCTGCATGCCAAGTATGGTCGGCCAATCCTCCCTACTAAGGAAGAGGCTCGATCCTGATCTAACGAAATGGAAGAGGAAGCTATAGACATAACAGGACTAAAACTTAGTTGTGGTTTTGACAATAAATTTGTTTCATAAAAATAGATCTTGTTTTAAGGGATCATAATACGTAATCTTGATTTTAATCCAACAAAATTTAATTTAATAAATAATTTTATCTCGCTTAATGAAATAGCTTGAACAATTTGTTAAAAAGGTTTATGTTTGCAGTATTGTAACTGCACTTCGAAGTAATCAAAATGTAAACTGTATTTTTGCTATCTGAATGAATGCATAATCTATACGTCACTACACTCTGTTATAAAATATTTAAATGGGAAAGTTGTATTTTTAATTTTAGCAATTAATAATTGTTTTATTATTTTATACTAAATCTTTTTATAATTATCTTTCACTGTCATGATATTTAAAAAAAAAACTGCAATAGTTGTACTTTATGTATTGGCAGGAGTCAAATTACAAAAGATTTCAATTAGGCTGGTGGGTCTGTCGCCAAGGTAATTCAAATTTAATTTAATTAAATATAGAATCCCAAGCAGATGGGCTACCATGCGTGCTAACCCATTCACCTTCTCTATATTAGGATGTTTTTTGATTTCAATAGCCTCTCAACTCGCTGATCATCCTTGGTGGGAATCAAATTTTATAAAAATTAAATTCAAACCCAATGGTCCGAGAGCTCATGACTCATTTTCATGAAGTGTTTAATGCAACATGAAACTTTGTTGAAAAGCAACATGAAACTTTGTTGAAAAGTATCAGTCAACTCAATAAGCGGGTTAACTTTTTGCATGACGTACGATACACCTGGTACTAATTTGTCGCAAAAAAATTCGTCAAAAAAAGTGTGTCAAATAATAATAATAACTATCCGTCAGTTAAGTTAAAGAATTAAGAAAAAAAAAGGGCGGACACTTCTGAAGGGATTGACATAGAGGCAAAGTACCCTAAAGTTGTATTTTAAAAAGTTCCAAAAAAGTGTTTTATTTAATGTATCATTTTTAGAGCGTGTTTATTAAAAAATTCTCACTAAAGAGCAGACAGTTTCTCCGGGGGTTAATAATTTAAAAATATTCAAATAAATTTTGCGTGGACCGGAGACAAATATGCTACGGGTCGTAATAAGTTCGACAGAGAGCGACGATTGATCATATACCCTTAGTCATTCCTCGCGCTCCCATTGGCTGCGGATCACGATCTCGTACAGCTGTACCGGCAGGATAGTATTTACTCAATAAATCAAACACTTTTTTTGGGCGAATTTTATTGCGACTTGCCTGTATGCGCAGTACCAGGTGTACCCAGGTAGGCCAGGCAATCAGTCAAATAACTGCTTATTGAGTGGACTGATTCTATTCAACAAAGTTTCATGATGAATCAAACACTTCATTAAAAATGAGTCATGAGTTCTCGGACCACAAGTATACCACTATAAGACTTCAAGATACTGTAAGCTTGTTTTGCGTAGATCAGACCAAAAATTAAAATTTAAAAACTGAAGGTAGCCGGGCTAACTATGACATCGGGACGTCAAACAACTCAGCTTCGCCACCCACCCCACCCCTCTCGCCCCATTAGATTTACCCATACTCTCTATATTTCCCAGTTAGTTAAAATTTTGTTGTAATGGAATGTGATTTGGAATCTAGTGTTTGACAATAATATTTACATATTATATTTTTATTCTTCGCTAGTAAGTGGTTTAATCAATGGTCAAACGTGGTAGAGCCATGCTGCAGCTATATTAGTAGTATAGTTGTAGCACGAATGGGTCGGCTCGACCGGGGAAGGGCCACGCTCTTACAGAATACCAGCGTAAAATAGCAGCTTAACGCTGCTGTGTTTCGTATGGTGAGTGTAGAGAACCGGAGACCCTTTTTACTGGAAAAGAGGCATTCCATCTTAGTCCTCACGGGCGACAACACATCTGCATTTTGATTCGCAAACGAGGATAGATGTAGATGTCTATGGGCCACAGCAACCACTTACCATCAGGTGGACTGTGTGTTCGGTTGTCACCCTATCCTATAAAAAAAAAGTGTAGAAATGAAGTTGAAAAATTTTATACATTTGATGCTTATCACAACTTATATAATATTAAAAAAAAGTTTTATATATATACTAGCTTCTGCCCGAGACTTCGTACGCGGATCCTGTTGCTTATGCCAGCGACAACGGGGTCGGCAAAATCGAAGATCTGAAACGTCTGATGTTGAATTCTAAGAGCCCGGGGACGGGAAAACAACGTGATTCGCGAGACGATTCGAGACGTTCTAGATCTTTCATTTTTGTAAGTCAACAGAAAATGCCCATCAAACTAAACAACTTTTGCTAAGACGTCATTCCTATATATGTTATAGTGTCGCTGGGCTTTGGATGGAGTGTAACTCCTTGTGTGTTATTAAGTTATATATTGGTAATATTGTTTAGATCACGTTCACATGAGGCTTAAGTACTTATAGAACAAAAATACTTAGCGCAAAGCTTCCGGGTAAACTATGTTGAAAGTTGACCCGTCCGGCACGTGAACATAAAGATTTCTAGAACTGCTAACCCGGGAAAAAGCGACGTACAACTGACCATGCGAAAAACAACTGACACCGATATCTACTCCAGCAACATGAAAAGTCTGCCCTTGAGCCTTATTAATTGTCATTGCATAACACAATGATACTGGGAATTGCGTTCTTTTAAATTGGAATGGAAAATTATTTGGTATTATGGGAATTAAGACGGTTTCTCCTGCACCGCAACCTGTTAAAATTTGAGCCTCTATTATATTTTGATGCAACTGGGTTACTTTTAGCCGAGTTCCATTGCAAAGTTGTGGTGGTCTTAAATTTCGGAGCATAATCGGAATGCCAATTTTTAAACAAATTTCATGAGAAGAAAGTCCGGTCATATTTAAAGAATTTAAAAATTCTATCGGGTAATTAGTGGCTTCTTGTTCATCGACCATTCTATTTATTGAACTATAAACTTTGCTTTCCCCCTGTATATTCGACAGTATTTTGTTATTAATCTCGATGCCTGGTCATTGCGAGGAGTTAAAATGGATCTTTCGCATACCCAAAAATTGTCCCTATTTAATATAATTGTTACGTCACCGTAAACCGACGATGTAAGATGTGGTTGGGATTGCACTATACAACATAACTCAGGCGTCAGAATAAGTTTTCCTTGGTGTAGATCATCCGGGTTATCTCCAGTTCTCACTCGCATGTTTATAGTCAAATGTACCGATTGTATATCACGCCCAAATAAGAGCTTTTTAGGCAAACTCCTAACCTCATCAGCTCGGGTTCCCCGTGGTATTACCGGTAAGGATTGTCGGAAATCACCACAAAATAAAACCGTGATACCGCCCATTAGTCGATCATTTTGCCTTATATCCCTTAAAGTTCTGTCTACCGCTTCTACTCCTTTTCGGTGGGCCATCGTACATTCATCCCATATGATTAAATTACACTCACGTAATACCTTAGCTTTGTCGCTATTTCTTGAAATACTATAGGTTGGACTTTCCGTGCGATCTAAATCAATTGGTATTTTAAACATAGTGTGAGCAGTTTTACCTCCTGGTAGCAATATTGCAGCTATACCTGATGAAGCCACGGCAAGAGCAATTTTACGCTGATTTCGAACATAAGCTAATATTAATTTAGTCAAAAAGGTTTTCCCAGTTCCTCCAGGTGCATCTAAAAACCATATTGTTCCCAAATTATTCTGAACACTCGCACACGCGATCATAGACTGAACGTTGTTCTGTAGTCATCATTGGGACACCGTTTTCTAATGTTGCCAGCAGTTCCATTGAGTTGTAACCAATCTCAACAGAATATTCTCTATTGGTAACCTCTCCGACAGGTTGGTGTTGGCAAACCATATTCACAGATTTACCGCCTACTGCTGTTAAGTCTTCCTGAAGAGCTAATAAGCACAGATTTATGGCAAGATCACGGAAATGATCATTAGTTGCGCCTTCATCATTGTGAGATATATTCCGAAGAAAGTCTTCTGCAAATTTTTCTTTATATTTTTCCCATAATTGTACAGCATCTGACAAATTACAAAATGGGAGTAATGTTACAAATAAATGGCGTAACCGTCGTGGATTATCACTAACACAGGATTCTGCTAAAGCGTCATCCCAATGCTGATCATTTTCAAGCAAACGATGCGCTTGGCAAGCTGCATGATAAGTTGGATAAAAAACATCGTCTACTTTTCTCAAATCTATAAATGATGTTGGTTCTCGCACTGTATGTAATAATAATAAGAGCCTACTCCTTTTTAAAAGGCCGGCAACGCATCTGCAATTCCCCTGGTGTTGCGGTTGTTCATGGGCGGCGGTAGTCACTTACCATCAGGTGAGCCGCATGCTCGTTTGCCCCCTCTCCTATAAAAAAATAGCAAATAGAAACACTCAGCGTTGTTAGGATAAACGGTATACACTCTGCCAAGAACATGTTCTTTGAAAATACCTGACTCGCCATCTACAGGCCTGCCACGGCGTCTACGATTAAAGACACCTCGTTGCTTTACGTAGGTATAATACGATGGAACTTCCTCATACAAAAGAGATTTTGCAAAATCATCAGTTTGGCAAAGTCGAAAGAATGCTAATAAAGTTGTTTGTCTAGGGTTCTCTAATCGTTCTGTAACATTTTCGGCGTTGAAATATATACGTTGACCGCCTTCAAGATGAACATCCAGATGAGTCACAGGTGGATATCTTTCGTGAATGTTGAAACTTAAGATCCGCCACACAGCTTCTGAAGAGCTGATATATCATGTTCATTTCTCAACGCAAATGTAGCTTGGTCACTGCCCTTGTTAATATACTTACAAATATATTTTATTGACTCTACACTATTACACATTTCAACATTTATGTGAGCTTGAAATGCTCTAGACATCACAGGCGAATACGGAACGACCCACCTATTATCTAAAGTAACCTGTTGTCCAGACACTCGCTTTTCAACAGTAAAACCACCATTGTCTCTTGAACGGCGACGATATAATGGGTATCCATCATGTCCTGTTACAGTTTCATCCACTATTGCTTTTTTTTATAGGAGAGGGGGCAAACGAGCATGCGGCTCACCCGATGGTAAGTGACTACCGCCGCCCATGAACAAATGGAACACCAGGGAGGGAATTGCAGATGCGTTGCCGGCCTTTTAAAAAGGAGTACGCTCTTTTCTTGAAGGTCCCTAAGTCGTATCGGTCCGGGAAAATCGCTGATGGTAATCGATTCCACAAGGAAGTTGTGCAAAGAAGAAAACATCTTCTAAATCGCACAGTGGTGGACCGTCAATCATCCAGATGGTGTGGATGGTATCGGGAGTTCTGCCGCGATGTGCGTTCGTGAAATTTGGCGGCTGGGATTAATCCGAACAATTCCTCAGAGCACTCCCTATGGTAGATGCGAAAGAAAATGCAAGATGCAACATCTCTTCGCAGTGCCAATGAATCGAGCCGATCAGAAAGGGCTCAGTCGTCGACGATTCGCGCCGCTCTGCGCTGGATGCGGTCAAGTGGAAGGAGCTGGCACTGGGGAGCCCCTGCCCAGAGATGGGAACAGTATTCCATGTGAGGCTGAACCTGCGCCTTGTAAAGTTGCAGGCGGTGTGCCGGCATGAAATACTGTCCCGCTCTGCTGAGCACGCCAAGCTTTGCTTTTGGATATCTTTTAGTGCAACGACCGTCTTGCATGCAAGAAGCATTCCCGTTAAATGCACCTTATGGACCATGTATCATATGAGTTTTAACAATGTCGTATAACACGGGATCTGCAATCGGATCTGGAATTTCAGCACTGATTGAACTGTCTACATCATTAGGTCGAACCTTATCTTTTAACCAAAGCAGGATATGTACGTGAGGTAAGCCGCGTTTTTGCCACTCAACACTATATATATAACACAATACATCTCCAAAAATGTTATCTTTGGTAAGTAGATCTATCATTGATTTTAATTTTAAATGAAAAACTCTTGCGATAATATCATGGCGGTCATGCGGTGCTTGACCCTCAATAAGTTCCCGAGTGATTTCATCCCACTTGGGATTGGTAGTTACAGTAATAAATAAGTCGCGACGTCCATATTTTCTTACGTAACAAAAAGCATCTTGAGTACATTCGTGCATGTAGCGTGGACCACCAGTAAAAGAAGAGGGTAAAATAACTAAACGGCCCATATTCACCGTATCATTATCTTGCTGCATGGCGTCGCGAAGGTGCACGTATTCTTCAGCGCGCAGCTGCCTTTGATTAGATCGTATATAAACTAATCTTTCGGTTTCAATTTTTGCGTACATGTCAACAATAAACTGATTGAATAAGCCACGAAAACGTTGAAAGTATACAAATCTATTCCGTCTCACTTGCAAGTGGTAACAACAAAATTGAAGGCATGACATCTTTTTATTATAATTAGGTACGCCTGTACGCGGATCAGTTTGGTATAAAGCGAAATTATAACCATCTTCCCCTCGAGAGTATATCAAAGGGTATTGCAAACTGTCGTAAGCCCTGTGGGTTTCGTAAATACGTTGCAAACGATTGTCTCTGGAACGGATAACGATATCACGCCTACCACATTCCTGGTCGACCAATACTACAGCAACTTCATTCGTGGATGGAACGTTATAATGCCCAGGGTGTTCCTGAGTTGGACGCCTATCGGCATTTATAACAATTTTATAATTGTTATCACCATCTTGAGGAAGAGCTTCTAATGCCGATTTAAAACTGCATACATACGAATTAACCTGATGCAACATGTTCTGAAGTTGTGAAATAAGTTCAGTATTTAAATTCGGGAAATATTGATTTCTTATATTCGACTGTTCGTTGTAGTCGGATACAAAATATATTTGAAGAAACTTAGGTTGGTCTTCAGGCAAAAGGGATCATATCAAATGGTAAACCTGACCTTGTATCTTAAAAGTAGGCATGAAAGGACCTTTTGAGATTTGTTGAGCACCAAAGGATGTCATTTGAAACGCACTATTATAAGTGCGAATATTGTCTAAGAACTGTTTAGATTGCACATGTTCCCCTAAAAGTAGTAACTTCAAAGGTTCCGGTGGATCTTCGAACGAAGGCAAATTTATTTTACCTCCAGAACAACAGAAACCAGCCGACTCCTTACTCCACTTTGAAGCATTACAAAAAGAAAATATTACGTTCATATCGCTTATTACATCAGATGATCTGTAATCAATTGTGAGTTATAAGCAAACCCACTTTTATATTTGTCGGACCACGCCACCGAATTTGTAGATTGATATTCTATGTGTACATCTAAGTCATTAAGACTATGTCGAAATCTGTCTGCAGTAAGACGGGCCTCTCGCTGTACGTCCGTTTCAAGAGACGGAATATTTTCAATTCTTAATATTTCATTAGACAAACTTATTAATCGTTCTTGTCTCAAAGAATTGTAATATTCGCGTCCCGACTCTAGTCGTTATTCATGCTCATGTTCATCTTCGAGATCGAATAATATTATGGTGCACCCTATCATTTTTCAAACGATCTTCATATTGAGTAAAAGTTTCAGATTCTCGAGATAAAATATGACGTTCGCGATCAGCTATGAGACGTAATTCCCTCTCAGTGTAGGTTTCGGACTCGCGAGATAATGTATGCCGTTCGCGGTCAGCTGTGAGACGTAATTCCCTCTCAGTGTAGGTTTCGGACTCACGGGATGGTATATGCCGTTCGCGATCAGCTGTGAGACGTAATTCCCTCTCAGTGAAGGTTTCGGACTCACGGAATAGTACATGCCGTTCGCGATCAGCTGTGAGACGTGATTCCCTCTCAGTGTAGGTTTCGGACTCGCGAGATAATGTATGTCAGCTGTGAGCCGCAATTCTCGTTGTGAAGCAGTTTCAGTTTCTCGGGATAACACATGTTGTTCTCGGTCAATGGTAAGCCTTAGCTCTCGTTGAGAAGAAATTTGAGACGCCCGTGATGTAGCTCGTCTCGCTCTGTCAGCTGCTAATCGCATCTCTCTTTCTGAAGAGCTTTCATTGGCTCGAGAAGTTGAGACACTAACTCTCATAGAGTTTAACCGATGTGCTCTTTCCTCTGCCGATTCTTGAGAACGCACATTTCTCATTCTCTTAGCTTCTCTCGAATTTCGAGATAAAGATAATCGATTTTTAGGTGGGATTGTGTATTTTATTTTTAATCGACGGCATTCAGTTACCTAACAAAATAATCTACGTTAGAGGTCCTAACTATAGCTACCATACACTTAAAAAAATCTAAACGCCTACTTAAATAATAAAGCGGATCCTAAATAAATCCTTAAATCCAAAATTAAATTCTTAAAAATATATAAGTAGGTATCTAAACTACGTCTAATAGAATGAAATAACCTATTTGATACCTAGGTACCTATTTAAAACTACAGCTAAATAAAAAAAAAGTTTAATTTATAATTAAGCTAATACTAAGAAATATTTAAACACTACCAAAATAACTAATACCTATTTTATAAAATAACAACCAAAGAAATCTAAAAATAAATTATTAAACGTAAGAGTAGACTAAAAGTCGCGCTGATAAGCACGGTTTGTTAAAATCAATTATTGTCTGTCAATAAGGTCGCACACTCTGAACGTCTATTCGCATCAACAGCCAAATATTGTATGAAGCTCGCACTTTTTTTTTGCGCCCAGAAGCAATTGGAAAGGGCTACCTCGATACGGCGAGGAAGTGGAGAATGCTTTACGCATACCACGACAGCCGGTCTGTCTGTGACTACCTACTGGGGAACCTTAGTGATACCCACTAAACTCCACTTTGGGGATTGACAATTGGCCGATTAAGCCGCTTTGTCGGATCGGAAGAGACCCTCTTTTGGGAGAAGAGGGCGCAGGCGGCTACGAGCCGCTGAGGGAGAGCCTACTAAGGCAAATTAATTATGAAAATTTATTATGAGTTGGCCTGAGCCGCCAGTTCAGGTCGTTTGAAAGTTTATTTGGCGGGTCTGAGAGTGTTTCTCGGCCTGCGGACTCGATAGCGAAAGGGGGATGGGGCTGCATAAGTAGCTGCCTCACGAATAAAATGATTGGAATGCGACTCTGAGGCTTTAAAGAAGTTCTCAGAGAGTTTTTTAAGGAATTGTTGGATTGTAGGGAGCTCTAAGTCCCGATGAAGGTCGGCATTATGGACGTACCAAGGTGCGTTCGTAGCTCGACGACAGAAGAGGTTTTGAACTACTTGGAGTTCATTAATAATTTTAGGGTCAGCGTGGGCAAAAATGGGGCCCGCGTAGGACATGACTGGTCGTATAGAGACCTTATATAGGGTACGCTTGTTTCTGAAGGTACGCTTGTTTCTGAGCTAAAGCTCGCACTCGGACCCCCCGTCTTTTTATACCTCCCACTATACTATAGCCGTGTCGAGCGCGGCGACCGTTACACAAAAATAATCCTTATAGCATGATTCAGTATTCACGCGCGATGGCTTTTTAGCGTATTTCATGTATAACTTTGGTGTTTCTATACCGATTTCTATGATTCTTTTTTAATGAATAGATAATAATGTAAACTCTTTTTAATTAGGGAGTGAAAGTTTTATAAACGTAAGAGTCGACAAATATAATCAGAAAGCTCCGAACTGCTAAGCTATCGGGAGTTACACGTGTTATTGTGAGTCAACCATAAAAGATAGACATATGCTGTCGTGGGATATTGTTCGCGACGGCCTAACGACTTTAAGAAACAAAGTGATGAAAGAATATTGTTTTGTATAAAAAGTGAAATTACCAACGAAATCGAGTAAATAGTTTGTTAATATAGTTTTACAGTGTGTTTACAACTCTTAATATATTTGTATAGAATGTCGTTTTGACAAATAGTTAATATAAACAACTTTAATCGTTTAAGAAAAAATCGACCAATCACAACGCGTCGTATCGTAGAACTTTCTGGAAGTTTAATTAACTGCGCAATAGTTTATACTAAAAATAATGAGAATATTTTTGTGTTCTAAGAGTTGTAAATATGACATTTAGTTAGCATATGGTATATAGATTACGATAGTGAAGAAATAATTTGTATAATTAAACGCATTTGGTAGTTATAGAAAAATTAAAGAATTAATTTACCCATTTATTATGAAAATTTGGGACATTTCGTTTAATAACTTTTTTAAATATTAATATATTGAATAACCTTCATAATATACTGATAAAGGACGAAAATGCCGATTTAATGATGTATAGCATGTTAGTGTAGAAATTAGTCTTGTATAGAAAATATTGTAACTTATGCGAATTACATAGTGAAAATGTTATAAAATAAAGAGGCAAAACGGAAAATGGCAAGCGGCTCACTATACAGTATAGCCGAAGTCTACCTTATGGGGGCGAAACCCAGTAACGTTGTAGTGTGAAAAGCTACCAGTGGCATCCAGCAGTAGTAGGAAGAACTACCAGTGACAAGCAGTAGTATCCGGTAGTAGCTGAAGTGACTAGTAGCAGTGCATAGTGATAGTGAATTAGAAAAAGTGTTAGCTAGCCGAAAAAGGTCGTAACTGAAAATCGCAGTTACACATAGCCGAAAAAAGTGGCAACTGAAAATTCGCAGTTGCATATAGTAAAAGTGTTAGCTAGCCGAAAAAAGTGGTAACTGAAAATTCGCAGTTACATATAGTGAAAAAGTGTTAGCTAGCCGAAAAAAGTGGTAACTGAAAATTCGCAGGTGCATATAGTAAAAGTGTTAGCTAGCCGAAAAAAGTGTCCACAGTTTTCCAGCAGCACACACAGAGACGGCAGTGAAAGTATCCTCCGGAACCTATAGGTGTAGGACGTGAGCGACTCGCGGAGTATCTCCGACAACATTTACTCCGGAGAGTTACGCCCGTCCGGCACATTCGCTGGTCCTTCGTGCCGGATACATCCGTTTGTACTTCGAGCCGGATCCAGCATTCGCTGGTCCTTCGAACCGGATCCTTCATCCGTTTGTATTTCGGAACCGGATACATAGTCACTACCGTATTAAAGCTGCTGAATTTACAGAATCAAGATGCCGATCACTCGTTCGCAAGGAATGGGAGCCATGGCGTGGACCGTCGGTCTGGAAGGAGGTTCGTCGAACAATACCGACGCCGTCCGCCACCAGATGCCACCACGCTCACCGTCGACAACAGAGGGCGCTGAGGCGCCATCTTGCCCCCGCGAAGGGGGGGTACTCTTGCCCGTGCCGGCCACTACAACCGGTACACCGAAGCAGAGGGAACAAATAGAAGGCAACGATGACATTTGCAGAGCATCACCGCCAACAGCCCGGGAAGACACCCGCGCCGAAGAGCCACACCGATAGATGTACGACGTCCAAGAAGTCTATTCGGCCCAATAGAAAAAATTTGAAGGCTTGTGAAGAAGTGTTGAGAATCAAATTGGAACTCGCACAGAATTCCTTACAGATGGCTGAAGAAGAAGATGAATCGGACGACTATTATGAAGATGGTCACTCCAAAAGTGAGTACGTCCGATCTTGGCTCGAAAATTCCGTAGCCAAGCAAAAGCCAACTCAAGGCGCAACCACCGGAGGGGAGGCCCCACTTAATAAAACCGTCACAAAGCCACCCCCGGAGGTTGTCGACCTCAGTGAGCCGCAGAAGAAGCTCACAAACCAGGAATCCAGGGTTGACGAAGACAGGGGGCTCCTACCAATTGTATCAGAGCTTACTTACCAGGATCCATATCCAGAAGATGTACCCAAGGATCCCATGCCACAGAAGCTTAGCCAGGACTCCAAGGTTGATGAAGACAGGGAGCTCCTACCTATTGTATCAGAGCTCACCTACCAGGATCCCTATCCGGAAGATGTACCCAAGAATCCCATGCCAAAGAAGCCTAACCAGGCACCTGTCATTAATGAAGGCAGGGGGCTCCGATCATTTATATCGGAGCTCACATCCGCTATAGCCGCACTCGCTGACAAACCAAAATCAGAGAGTGCATCACTATCGTCGCATACTTTCGCAGCGTCGAAAGCTATAATGACACTGCCAAGATTTAGCGGAGCACATACCGAATGGCTTTCATTCCGTGCCATTTACGAGACAACCCGAGGCTACTTCAATAATATCGAAAATACTGCAAGACCACGAAGAAGTCTACAAGGAAGAGCCTTGGAAACAGTCAGCTCAGAACTCATCGGGCATGCTAAGCCAGATGAGATTATGCGAGAACTGGAGCTGCAATTTGGGCGTCCAGATTCAATTGCGCAAGCAGAAACCGAGAAATTACGAGGATTACCACGCTGTACAGAAGCACCTAGAGACATCTGCACATTCGCGAGCAAAGTGAGGGGAAGCGTCGTTACTCTTCGAGCACTCAAACGAGACCATTACCTCGTCAACGCAGAGCTACTACGACACCTCACCAACAAGTTGCCATACTCTATACGTGCACAGTGGTATAGAATCTACACCGAAAAATACGACTCTAGACCAGACCTCGGTTCCTTCAGCGAGTTTATCACCGAACAAGCTCGCTTCTGCAGTGCATTTGCGCCTCCTGAAATTATAAACGGAGCGCAGAGCAATCATTCAGTACACAGAACACACGCGGCTACGACTAAGCCATCTCCGAAATGCAGAGTGTGCGAAAAGGAAGGTCATTACGGATCTGACTGTAACAAATTTAAAGAAGCAGATGTCGATAAAAAATGGGAAATTGCAAAACAAAGTAATTTATGTTTCCGGTGTCTACACTATAAAAACCAGACACACAAATGTAAAAGCACTAAGTGTGGAATAAAAGGATGCACCACGACACACAATCGACTTCTTCACTATAATAAAAAGGAGAAGACAGAGGTCACACAAAAAGAACCTCAAGAAACCGTAGCTAACTCATTCGCTGTGTCAAAGCATCAAGCCTATCTAAAAATAATTCCAGTTCGAGTAATTGGACCGGCGGGAGCGGTAAACACACACGCTGCTGGATGATGGGTCAACAGTCTCATTAATGGATGAAGAGATTGCCAAACAAATCGGAGCTACAGGGCGGTTGGACCCATTTAAGATCACCGCTATCGAGAACACTACCCTCGATTCACCGGACTCCCGAAGAGTCAAAGTTTCGCTGAAGAGTCTCCACAGAAAAATGGTGCCATTCAGAGCACGCACGGTCGCCAGCCTAAACTTGGGGCCACAGACTGTCTGTGCAGCAGATATAGCACAGTGCAACCATTTAAAAGACCTAAAGGAGCAACTAACATATGACTCCGGCAACCCAAGGATCCTAATATGACAGGACAATTGGAGACTTCTGATAGCTACTCAAGTCCGCAGAGGTCCGCCGCACCAGCCAATCGCCTCGCTCACAGAACTAGGATGGGTGCTACATGGGGCACATACAAAAGCCCCGTATCAGCGCGTCCACGCGGCCAACGAGCTGCACACGAGCGAGGAGACCATAAATCATCAACTCCGCGAATACTTCGCGCTGGAATCTCTCATAATCAATCCGAGAAGACCAGACCCCGATCCGGAGAAGAAAGCTGAAGAAATACTAAATAGCAGCACCCGTCAGTTGGAAGACGAGCACATAGAAACAGCGCTTCTCTGGAAAAAGAAAGATGTCACAATGCCTGTCAACAACAAAACGACAGTAAAGGGGTCCAGAAGTTATAAACCTTTCGTTGCACGCAGAATAGCAGCAATCGAGGACCATAGTAAAGTGGATGACTGGCGCTGGGTACCTACCAAATTAAACATAGCTGATACCGCTGCGAGGGACGTACCACCGAACTTCGACTCAAATCACGAGTAGTACAACGGCCCATCGTTTCTTTATAAAGAACCGTCAGCATGGCCGACCGAAAGACCCAAGTCATCCGAACCTACCGGTGAGGAAAGATCCCTCACCATTACAGAATCGTATAGAGCTCCGCTATTCCGAGAATCCGTTCCCGATCCAATAAAATTTTCAAAATGGGAACGCTTATTGTGAGCTACGGCCAGAGTGCTTCAGTTTATAACACTCTGCCGCAAAACTACAGATAGAAACTTTTACAAAAAGACCAAAAGGAGTAAAGCCTCCGCGACACCTCGCGCAGCCTACCAGTCGAGTGAAAAATAAAGATGCAAATAAATACATCACACTCAACACCGAATACATCAGAGAGGCCGAAAAACTTCAGATACGTGTTATCCAAGAAGACTCCTTCACACAAGAAATAGCCGATCTCCGTAATACTAAAGACATCACTAAAGACATGAAGGGGCCATCTATATTGGATGTTGGATGTCCATTACATCACGCAATTATACATCGACTGGACGCATCGTAGCCTGCATCATTGCGGAACCGAACCTACCATCAACGAGATTCGACAGTACTACTGGGTGATCCGACTTCGACCCACCACGAAAAAGATAGTGAGCCAATACGTAAAGTATCGTATTAGAAAAGCGCAACCACCAGCGCTAACCACCGCTGATCATCCCAGCACACGTTTCGCTCATCACCAGAGACCGTTCAACTTCACCGGTCTGAATTACTTTAGGCCTGGTGCATTTGCCGAGAATACCTGTCGGAAACTTCAAAACCGGCGGGAGGCCCATGGACGAGGCCCCAATCTCCAGGTGGGCGATCCAGTCCTCATAGCTGACGGCCAGTTACCTCGTAATACCTGGCCACGAGGAAGGATTGAAGCAATTTACCCCGGTGCGGACGGACAGATCCGCATTATGGAGGTACGCACCGCAAACGGCCTAATCAAGAGGCCAATCAGGAAACTCGTGCCGCTGCCGAAGTAGAAGCAACGTCGCTCACCGGAATGGATGCAGCGCCGCTGTGATGAGATCGTCGCGACGCTACACGGCGGGAGAGATGTTCGCGACGACCTAACGAGTTTAAGAAACAAAGTGATGAAAGAATATTGTTTTTTAAGGAATTGTTGGATTGTAGGGAGCTCTAAGCCCCGATGAAGGTCGGCATTACAGACGTACCAAGGTGCGTTCGTAGCTCGACAACAGAAGAGGTTTTGAACTACTTGGAGTTCATTAATAATTTTAGGGTCAGCGTGGGCAAAAATGGGACCCGCGTAGGACATGACTGGTCGTATACAGACCTTATATAGGGTACGCTTGTTTCTGAGGTAAAGCTCACACTCGGACCCCCCGTTTTTTTATACCTCCCGCCACGAGCCGCGTCGAGCGCGGCGACCGTTACACAAAAATAATCCTTATAGCATGATTCAGTATTCACGCGCGATGGCTCATTAGCGTATTTCATGTATAACTTTGGTGTTTCTATACCGATTTCTATGATTCTTTTTTAATGAATAGATAATAATGTAAACTTTTTTTAAATTAGGGAGTGAAAGTTTTATAAACGTAAGAGTAGACAAATATAATCAGAAAGCTCCGAACTGCTAAGCTATCGGGAGTTACACGTGTTATTGTGAGTCAACCATAAAAGATAGACATATGCTGTCGTGGGATATTGTTCGCGATGGCCTAACGACTTTAAGAAACAAAGTGATGAAAGAATATTGTTTTGTATAAAAAGTGAAATTACCAACGAAATCGAGTAAATAGTTTGTTAATATAGTTTTACAGTGTGTTTACAACTCTTAATATATTTGTATAGAATGTCGTTTTGATAAATAATTAATATAAACAACTTTAATCGTTTAAGAAAAAATCGACCAATCACAGCGCGTCGTATCGTAGAACTTTCTGGAAGTTTAATTAACTGCGCAATAGTTTATACTAAAAATAATGAGAATATTTTTGTGTTCTAAGAGTTGTAAATATGACATTTAGTTAGCATATGGTATATAGATTACGATAGTAAAGAAATAATTTGTATAATTAAACGCATTTGATAGTTATAGAAAAATTAAAGAATTAATTTACCCATTTATTATGAAAATTTGGGACATTTCGTTTAATAACTTTTTTAAATATTAATATATTAAATAACCTTTATAATATACTGATACATAGGCTGCACTAAAAGTATCGGGAATGGAATATTTCCACTGTTCCTGTCATATTAAAATCTTTTTAATTGTACAGTCCTTGGTTTTAAAAATCGAATACCATTTATTTATTTTAAATAAGATTCTCGGTCTTGTCACAAGGTTTTGTCAAACTTGTTTAGTCGTTGAGAAAATGGAATTGACTCGAGAAAATTCAAGAGCGATGATTTATTATGACTTTCGAAGTGGTTTAACACAAAAACAGTGTGTTGACCGGATGATTTCTGCATTTGGTGATGAAGCCCCATCCAAAACCACAATTTATCGCTGGTTTGCTGAATTTCAACGTGGACGTGTCAAGCTCAGTGATAATCGCCGTCAAGGTCGTCCAAAAACTGCAGTCACTCAAGAAAACGTTGATGATGTGCGTAAGCTGATTGAGGAAGATCGACATGTGACATACCGCGAAATTAAGGCAACTTTAGACATTGGCATGAGTCAAATACAAATAATCTTGCATGAACAATTAAGTGTAAAAAAGTTGTTTTCCCGATGGATACCGCATTCGCTCTGTGAAGAGCAAAAAGTGGCTCGCGTTACTTGGTGCGTCAGAACTCTCGAAAGATTCCACGCAGGATCCTCAAATGCTGTATACAACATCATATCGGGTGACGAATCCTGGATATACGCGTCCAAACCAGAAACAAAAACCAGTCACGAGTTTGGGTGTTCGAAAATGAGTTAAAGCCAACAAAAATTGTTCGTTCACGGAGTGTTGCCAAAAAAAAAATGGTGGCCACGTTTGTGTCCAAAACCGGCCATGTTACGACTATTCCTCTTGAGAGACAAAGAATGGTATGCTAGCATTTGTTTGCCACAGGTCGTTTCTGAACTCCGTAAAGAGAACTGCAACCGCCGCATCATCCTCCATCAAGACAATGCGAGTTCTCACACCGCACACAGAACAAAAGTTTTTAGAGCAAGAAAACATAAAATTATTAGACTATCCGCCGTACAGCCCTGACCTAAGTCCTAATGATTTCTATACTTTCCCTAAAATAAAGAATAAATTGCGTGGACAGAGATTTTCATCACCTGAAGAAGCTGTGGACGCCTACAAAACAGCCAATTTGGAGACCCCAACTTCCGAATGGAATGGTTGCTTCAATTATTGGTTCCATCGTATGGAAAAATGTGTCAAATGTCGCGGAGAATACTTCCAAAAGCAATAAATACATTTTTAAATAGTAATGTTGTGTCACTTCCTTGATTCCCGAAATTTTCAGTGCCGCCCTCGTGAAGGACCAAAATGCCGATTAAATGATGTATAGCATGTTAGTGTAGAAATTAGTCTTGTATAGAAAATATTGTAATTTATGCGAATTACATAGTGAAAATGTTATAAAATAAAGAGGCAAAACGGAAAATGGCAAGCGGCTCACTATACAGTATAGCCGAAGTCTACCTTATGGGGGCGAAACCCAGTAACGTTAAACATAAAAAAAAAACATAAACACTCACGCCTGTCACCCAGAGGGGTAGGCAGAGATTATGGACTTCCATTTGGCACGATCCTGACACACCTCTCTCGCTTCCTCCACATCCATATACCTACGCATACACGCTCGTCGGTTAAAGGTACTGTTGATTTGGCCCATTTTTAATATATCGCCAATTTGGTCGATAAACTTTCGCCTAGGGCGACCCTTCACGACTATGCCGTTCACCTCTGCAACATAAATTTGCTTTGTCACTCTTTCCTCATTCATTCTTTCTACATGGCCAAACCACCGAAAGCATTCCTTTCTTAATCCTGGTCACAACATCATCTTGCAAACCACACTCTTCTCTTATTAAACAATTTCTCACTCTGTCATTCAGCTTCATCCCTAACATACTCCTTAATGACCGCATTTCTACAGCATTTATTCTACTCTCATGCTTCTTCTGCCACACCCAACTTTCACTACCATACATTAAAGTAGGTACTAACACAGCATTGTGAATTGCCATACGTGCCTTTTTGGACACATTCTGACTTTTCACAATAGAGTGTAGAGCCCCATTCACTCTATTTCCTGCATTCACTCGTCGTTCTATATCCTTATCATATCTACCATCCCTGCTAAACACACATCCCAAATATACAAACTCATCTACTTGCTCTACCAACTCCCCTTCTATTCTTATTTCACATATCGTTTTATTTTCTTCTCTTTCAACAACCATAACTTTCGTCTTACTTGCGTTCACTTTCATTCCCTTTTCTTTTAATGTCCTGTTCATTAATGTAACCATCATTTGCAACTCGGCTGCCGACGACGCAAGCATGACTTGATCATCGGCGTACAAAAGGCATTTGACGGTTAACTCACCCATTCTTAACCCGCATTCTTCTACTTTCAAATTTTCCAAACAACTGTCCATAAATAGGTTGAACAACCACGGGGAAGCCACACAGCCCTGTCTGACACCTTTATGGATGTCAAACCAGTCCGAGTAGGCCCCGTTGATCCTGACACAAGCACTAGAGTCCCTATATAGACTTTAATGCCTGTATCAGACCAGCGCTCAACCCAAATGAGTTCAGTGTTTGCCATAACATATCCCTGTCCACTCTGTCATAAGCCTTCTCCAAGTCCATGAACGCTCAAAAAACTTTTTGGTTTTTGGCCAAAAACTTCTCGACGATCATGCGCATGGAAAAGACCTGATCCGTACATCCCATTCCCTTTCTAAATCCCGCTTGCACATCCCAAATTTTTCCGTCAGTTTCTTTCAATTAGTACCTTAGGATACAGTTTTCCCACAATGCTAAGAAGGCTGATACCACGGTAGTTTTTACAGTCCTGCTGTGATCCTTTTCCCTTATATATTGGGACTATCACGGCTTTGCACCAGTCTCCCGGTACCCGCTTAAGTTCCCAACATAAATTAAACAAGGTGTACAGCAGGTCTGCCACCAATCCTTCTCCAGCCCTTAGCATTTCGAGAGATACTCTATCATAACCGGCTGCCTTATCTGCTTTCATACTTTTCATTGCTTTCATTATTTCATCTATACTTATATCTCTATCTATTTCCTCTTCTTTCGGAATTTCTATTTCATTTAATTCAAACGACTCATCACTCATAAACACGCTTTCAAAGTATTCCTTCCATCTCCTTAAACTCAAAACTTCGTCATTAAGAATACAACCATTCTGGTCTCGTATAGCATTCATTCTAGGCTGTTGTGAATGTCCCCTGGTAGTTCTTACGAGTTTCCAGAACATTTTAATGTTTGCCTGGAAGTTATCCGATATTCTTCTATCATTCTTATCCGTTCTTTCTTGCTTTTTCCTTTCAACTACTTCTTTTACTCTCTTATTTAGGTGTCTAAAAACTGTCTTTTTCCTTTCAATATCATCATTCATACTGCTAGAATTACTAGCCTTGGTTGCTAGTAAATCTAGCAATTCTTCTTTGCTTCAACTTCCATCCGTACCTCATCATCCCACCATAACGTGTTATTTTTCCTTTCATTCGTTCTCTTACTTACACCACATACTTCGGTAGCTGCATCCACTAAACCTTTCTTGACATTATACCACACAGTCTCCAAGTCTAAATCATTCATACACAATTCAGCCATACCACTTATATTTTCTCTCAATCTACATTTGAACTTCTCTTTCACACCTTCATCTTGTAACCTCTCTGTTCTTATACGCTGTAACGCTGTGGTAGACACAGATGTCCGATGCCTCCAACGTCTGAAAAGACCATTAATTCGGCATAAGACCAAGTAATGATCCGTCCCTACGTTAGAGCCCCGGTAAACCCTTGTATCTACCACCGCGCTCCTCATTCTTTCATCAACAATTATGAAATCTATCATACTTCTATCGTCACCTCTTTCCCATGTATACGTGTGAATCTTCTTATGACGAAAGAAAGTGTTCGTCACAACAAGATTCTTTTCCACGCATACCACCAGTAACGTTGTAGTGTGAAAAACTACCAGTGGCATCCAGCAGTAGTAGGAAGAACTACCAGTGACAAGCAGTAGTATCCGGTAGTAGCTGAAGTGACAAGTAGCAGAACATAGTGAACAGTGATAGTGAATTAGAAAAAGTGTTAGCTAGCCGAAAAAGGTCATAACTGAAAATCGCAGTTACACATAGCCGATAAAAGTGGCAACTGAAAATTCGCAGTTGCATATAGTAAAAAGTGTTAGCTAGCCGAAAAAAGTGGTAACTGAAAATTCGCAGTTGCATATAGTAAAAAAGTGCTAGCTAGCCGAAAAAAGTGTCCACAGTTTTCCAGCAGCACACACAGAGACGGCAGTGAAAGTATCCTCCGGAACCTATAGGTGTAGGACGTGAGCGACTCGCGGAGTATCTTTGACAACATTTACTCCGGAGAGTTACGCCCGTCCGGCACAGATATTTTTTATATAATTTTAAGGAGAACATTTCCGTTATACATGATTTCTGTGCTTTTACCATTTGAGCTTTAACCATTAAGGCTTCACACGCGACGGAAGCTTGAAAAAATGGAGTAATTTCTCACGTTTCCCCAACATTTACCTTCACTGCTCTGCTCCTATTGATTGTAGCGTGATGAAAAGTATAATATAACCTGCCCAGGAGTATGAAGAATGATTGTACCAAGTTAGACGTTAAAATCCGTCGAGTAGTTTTTGTTTCTATAACGAACATACAGACAGACAGACAAAAATTTTACTGTTTGCATTTTTGGCATCAGTATCGATCACTAATCACCCCCTGATAGTTATTTTGGAAATATATTTCATGTACAGAATTGACCTCTGTATAGATTTATTATAAGTATAGATATATAATGGTGAAGAAAAATTAATTTAAAAAATTTCAAATGTTCTGTTAAAAAATGCGTGATAATGCATTGTTTTAACTGCACACGCACACATTCGTAAGGGTCGATCAGTAGGCCTGCGCTAGCACTAATTAGTTGTGAGTAGGCCATAGATAAGAATGTATATACGCTAACAGTAGCAGTGTGACCATATGTGGCAGGTTCCTGACATTTTGGCAGGATTGGCCTCTTATTATATAGCCTCTGGCATGATCGGTTGACGTTTTATAAAACCTGGTAGTATTTGGGACAGTATCAAATAAAAGTATTTCAGAAACTACAATAACGGTGTATCATTATCTATATATTTGAACTTAAGTTTAAAATTTGGCTACTCTGAAAAATAACCCTGTATATATACTCGTATACCATCATTACAGACATTCACAAGTCTACTGCTTAACATAGGCCACCCCCAAGGATAACATAGGCCACCACAAAGCACGGTCCAGAGCCACTTGCATCCATCGACTTCCTGCATGTCTTATCAGGTCTTCACTAAATTTAGTGGCGAGCCGCCCTACACTTTGCTTACCAGTTATTGGTAAAAAAAAATGGTCGCCTTTGATATAACCTCAATTCTCCCCCAATTCTTTATTTCTGTGTCAACCTAAATGGAGTATGGTACTATACTCCCACTGACTTCTATATATACCGCTGTATACTCATATATATAGAGGTCAGTGTATGTATACTCCCTATGTCTGTCAAGACAACCTTTTTTGTTGTTTTTTTGAGATGATATTAGATTTGAGAGTAAGTTTTGTAAAAAAAATAAAAAAATAGGCCTTTGAAATGTAGTGTTGGAGGAAAGTTAAGGTAATAACTAGGTTAGAAAACAAGACTAAATAATGAGGTACTTGAACAAATTAGAGAAATAGTCCAACTATTTCACTGATTGAAAACAGAATAGGGCTTCAAGGTTAGGCACTTTCTACGACACGACAATTTTATTATGGGCAAGGAAAGAAATGGAAAAAGGAAATGTAGACCAAGAGAGAAGAGTGTGCTCGTTTGTCACCCTTATTCTATAAAAAAAAACAAATTATGACAATCGTTGTTTTGGATTTTGAAATGTTAAATTAAATAAGGAATTTATTACTATACTTACAAACTAGTATTGTTATCATTTTCCCAATAAAAATATAGTAAATACTTATAAAAAAACTAACTAGGTATATTATGCAAAATTCTAGTTGTAAATAGGTTTAGGTGCGCTTTGTGATTATATTTGCATGTTACTGAATTCTGAACAACTAACCATGTTAGTGAATTTTGTTAAATTGCCATTTATTTGGAGAATGGTGACAAAATAGAGTATTATAATTGAATTAAATTGTTTTATTTAACATAGTATGTACATTGTTCTATATTCACTAAATAATAGTTTATAAACTTATCTATTATTTGATTTTATTCAACTATTTATTTTCTTACTAAACTTTTATGATTTACCACTCTCCAGAACATCCTTTGCCTCATTGATTTTAGCAGCAATTAACGGAGATCCCCCACGGTCAGGATGATTTAGTAACATTACTCGCCTATGCGCGTCCCTTATCTGCTGAAAATGAAATTAAATATACATATACAACAGCTACAAATAAAATTACCTAAGTTATTTACATTATTTTATACTAGGAAGCAACCAAGTTATTTGTACACGCCAAATTACAAATAGCAAAGAAAAATAAGAAATAATTATATTTCATGTATTTTCAAATTTTTTTTATCTTTATATATAAAAATTACGTGTCACGTTGTTTGTCCGCGATGGACTCCAAAAAAATTCAAAAATAGTTTTTTATTATATGTAAATACCGTATATACTTTCATATGCATTTAGTAAAAAGCTGTTTTGAAATTGCAAACAGACTCATCATATTTTTTATTTGTATAGATAAGGAGTAAAATACTTCTTAAAATTTATTTTAGAAACTACCTGAACCGATTTCAATGAAATTTTACACACTGTGTGCAGTTTGGTGCAACTTGAAAGATATTTCTTATCTCGCTAAATGACCCTAAAAGTTTTTATTGCGAATTTAAGGATTTTTATAGGAAGGGTCGTTGGAAAGGGCAGAACAATGTCTGCCTGGCGAGCTAGTATATTATAAATATTTATTTACATAACAGAAACAGAAATTCAATATAGATTATAAATAGTACTTATTGAAAGTCACTCTTTGGTTTAATTACCACTGGTTCGAAAAAAATTACGTTATCGTTAATATAATATACATTAAAAAAAAACTAAAACATAATTATCATACAGTCTTACTCCCCATGGCATCGTGCCAAGAATGCTGGCTACATTTCCTCACTGAATAGCTCTACTTCGCCTTTGAGCGAGAAAAGAACCGGCCCTATTATCCCCAGTAGCAACAACCAGTCACGGTTCGAGTTCCTTTAGGAACTTCACCGCAAGTGGACCCCACGGACCGATAGTCTCTACAGAAATTGGCACAAATATGTAGTCATCTCTTCGAGACTTAACATTTGCGTCACTTACTCAGTTCTGCAGCCTCTGATGCTGCCCCGGTTCTTAAAGAAGTACCCCTGAGATGAGAAGCCGCCAAAGTGTCTACGCAAGTAGCATCCCACACTAGGGCTTTACCTCTCTCATAAGGGACGAATGTCATACCGTCGAATCTCCTGCTATCGTCTCTAAATATTCCACAGCTCTACAACCGAGGGAACATTTATAGAGACAAGAGCCTTTCGGATGACATCGTTCAAAGAACCGTGTCGTGAAATCCTACCAGCACTTTTCTTACATGAAAGTCCGTGGAGCCCAAACTCGTCGAAGCTGCTACCACAGGGCCACTGATGGGGTTGACAAAACGCATCTCCTAGTCAGATTCCTACGGCGATGCGCAACCTTTACCCATCAAGTAATGTGTCGAGATTACTTGATAGTATATCGTGTAACCAGTAACTTTTCAGAATTAAAAAATATCATGTCACAATCAAATATTGAAAAGATTTAATAAAGTTTTATCACAATGTATTCAGTTATTCTGAAGATTAGCCTGGTTAGACAGACAGGCGATAATTTTTTTTAAAAAGCATGCAAATAACACTCCATGCTTGGCGTTGAAAATTTCGTTATTTCTGATAGTGAACGAGGATTATATAATTTGCTGTAACTTTACTATGCTATGCTAGAGTACGTGCGCATTTGGAGTGCCAACTTCAGGAATACACTGTTGTGTGACTTAATTCGCTTATTCCGTTTAGCCACCCTAAGGTGTTTAATCGAAAACGTGTTTGTGTATGCATCCCGAAAGGGGTCATACTTATGTAATTTAATCTTTAGGCCACGTTTCCACCAGAGCTGTGAGGTAGCTGAGTGGAACATGAGGAAAAATCTATTAATATTTCCAAGCCTTTCTCAGCACAGCTATGATAGAAAAGCGTTTAGCTAAGCGACGTCTTTGTTCATACAAAACAAAGCACAAGATGTGTGCGAACGGGCAATGCATGTAAGGAATGTTTGCAGGGAGGTATGGCTTAGTGAGCTACTATTTGTGAACAACTTGAAGTAGTGGTGTGAGGACACGGCTTTAGAGAAAAGAATCTGCTACACGTCCACACAGCGTTCAGCTTTCTCGTATATGTCCAATGTAAGCCGCAACCTTACTCTTTTTTACTTTACAAAATATTATATTTAGCATTTAGTCTCCTCATAAATTTCAGAGAATTATGTATAAATTATCATTTGTAATGCCATTTCTTATATGTTTTTAGAGAATTTAACCACATAAGGAATTATGGGGCAGACTAATAAAAATTTTATGTAGTTTTTCTAAAAATAAATCTCTAAGTTAGGTGGTGTAATTGATGCAGATGAGTTACAGTGTGGTGGCAGTTTGAAGCCGAGCGGAGTTTGAAGCCAACCACTTTGAGTTTCTAAGAAATTGCAAAATTCTCATAAAATGGGGTTTTATTAAATGATATTACATCTAAAAAAAAAGAAATTGGCAGTATTATAAATGTAAGGATTTAAAACCCTATTTCAAAGTTGTATTCCCTATGGCCATCACATGATTATCCCGACAGAATTAACGAATTAAATGTTTAGTACATAGTTATGTTTATTGGCTGGGGATTGACTGTGACATTGGACCAGCCACAGGGCATGCGAAACGTCTGCGGCGGGAGTCCTGGTACAAGCTGCATGTTGATTGTTTTACATTGTACTATTATCATTTATTTGATGCCCATTCATAATTCCATTTTGGCATTCCAAGTCCTAAAATAGAGACAATATCTGTAAATTGGGCTATGCGTTTGTGTAATTACGGCTTCCACAAGTCAGTTTCAGACAATGGACCACTATTAAACAGAAAAGAGTTTAAATAATTTCTAATTAGTCAAAGAATTCATCACATTACAACTAGCCTTTGTCAACTATATAGTAAATGGTGCAGCTAAAAATGCAGTGAAAATAGTAAAGTTACATATAAAAATGGCTTAGTGTGACAAAACTGAATTGACACTAAGAGTAAATCATCGGCAAATTCATAAACATGCGTGTTTATAAAAATGAACAAAGAAAAGAGATTCAGTACAAAAATACTAGTGTTGAAAGAGTATTTGACACAGGGCAACAAGTAATATTTAATACATGGGGAAAGGGCATTATTAGTAAAGTAAAAAGAGACCACATATTACTTTAAGTGTAATCTATAGATACAAATAAAATTAAATTGTCTGTCTATAATCCCACCAAATATAAACCCACCACACAACATAAACTAAACCACCCTATACTATACTTTCCTTCATAAAGTTACTTCGCAGTGTATCCCTAAATGCTACATCTCAGACTTGGATTTGTTTATTTGTTCCTCCGACAGGAACAAACATTTGCCAATCTAACTAAAAATGTGGCAACAATTGAACTAAACGTCCAAAATTAAAAAAAAAAAAAACAAAATAAATACATATTATGTATTTATGTCATAATGCCACATTCCACTTTTAACTCTGAGCTCTATGTCTGTTGCAGTTGCAAGGTATTTTGAGGTTGTTTTATAAAAAAACTTGTTTTATTTGAAAATGTGAAGTCTGCCCACATCATACTAGGACAGTCCGGCAGACATTTCATTGCCCTACTCCTCTCTGTGCTGAGCTGCGGAATGTATAGAGGCTGTAATTTTACTGTGAATAGTTTATTAAACTATGAAGCACAGCATTACAACTTTGCTTTGGGGTACAAAACTACCATTTGACAGATTAATATCCTTTTAAATTTTATACATCACAAAATATAGTAAATAATATACCAATATGTACAAACTTCTATCAAAATTAAACCCTCTATTACACGCCCTTATTTACAGGCGCAACCAATTAGTGATATAAATTATTTGCCAATGGGAAATATTCAACCACTGAGACGGCAAAAGAAAAAATTCATCAGAAATTATATTGGCATTTGAAATATTGTTAAGGATCTAAATCTTTACCTGTTATATACAATAAGTTTTGTCACATATTTTAGATTTATAATAATACTAGCTGACAACGTAGACGTTATTCTGCCCTCTCCGACAACCCTCTGTCCTATAAAAATTCTTAAATTCATAATAAAAAATATTGAGGGTCACTTATAGGGATAAAAACAATCCTATCTCTCAAGTTGCACCGAACTGCACACAGTGCACAACATTTCGTTGATATCAGTTCAGTAGTTTAGGAGTTCATCGCAGGCAAACAACGTATCACGTAATTTTTATATATAAAGATTAAAAAAATGTTTATATACCTTCGCTTTACAAGCTGTAGGACTAATGCCCAATATAATAATAATATTAAAAAAAAGTTTATATACCTTTGCTTTACTAGCTGTAGGACTAATGCCCAATATAAGTGCTGCTTCTCGTTTTGTCATTTTAGGTTCAAATCCACCCTTATAATATTTTGAATTAGCTAAACTTTCGGCATCGAATTTTGGCAAATTTTTTACAGCTTCCGCAAATTTCATAGAGGCGTTTGGTATTTGTTTTAGAATGTAGCGACCAGCAAAACCAATCGCTGCCATGCCTAACCCTGCTACAATAATCGAGCTAGCCTGTAAAAGAAGTATAAAAAAGAAACCTCAAAACCACAATAATATGTATATTTACAGATAAATAATTTGAATCAAATGCAAAAATAAATACCATTTTTATTCATAAAAAGTATTTTGTTAGGTTTGTCCAATATTTACTCCAATTTAATTTCTGAATATTCTAAAGCAAAAGCACCAAAATGTAAACGAAATAAACCTATATCATAGATAAATATATATGTAGCAAGCTAACCTATATTTTATACTGTGCCTATATTGCCATCTACATCTATACTCAACCAAACCAATTTTCACAAACTATCACCACAGATCCACAGAACACTATTACTCACAGCTATTACTCCTACGGAGACTATCACAGAGTAGTACAAAGTACATTATGCAAACTATATAGAAACACCGCCAATTTTGTTGTTGTTTTTATTATTCGCTCGAGAGAGCAGGCAAAGGAACTATGCCATACAGCCTTGTCTTTATGTATAATTATCCTTCATAGTTCACTGCTTCACAATATGTTGATGCGTCACATTGAGCAGCCCTTGGCAGATTTTGACGGCGACTTGAGCCAGCAGGCAGCTGACAGTTGGCGATAGTATCTAAAGGCGCCTATGCAAACAAACAGCTTATTTTGAGAATCCATCACCATCAGAGCACTTGTTTCACCGTTTCCACTAATAGTTCACATGTGTAGACAGTTAATACATAAAATCGCACCACTTTTACATATCAAAATCCACTTCAAACTATTATTTAAACTATAATACAGGAGCAGCAAACCGCAGCCGATCAAGTTTCCGCCAAAACTCCCCAAACCAATTTTGTTGTTGTTATTTTTATTATTCACTCGAGACAGCAGGCAAAGGAACAAAGCCACAAACCAATTTTGAATTTGACAGCTAGACTAGGTAGCTTGCTACATATTTATTTATCTATGGGACTAGGTATATCCAAAAAATCGGTACGTACAATATTCGATTCTTTAGAAAAATCGATATCAATTCTTTAGAGTTGGTAATCATTTACGGTTTTGTTTTGATTAATACCAGAATAAATTTGAAACGCATAATTTAAAACACAAGAATTATTGCATAGTTTCTTGTTTGTCTGCGATAAACTCAGTTTTTTTTGCGAATTTAAGGTTTTCTTTTATTCGACAAGGGGTCGTCGGAAAGACCAGAACAACGTCTGCCTGGTCAGCTAGTGTATATATATATATATATATATATATATATATATATATATATATATATATATATTAATACACATATATATATATATATATATATAATTAATTGACTATAGCTTTCGATACAAAATACGTATCACCGGTATCAAACAGTCAACTTGTACCTGTAACGGAATACCGTGTTTCGGTAATTAATAAAAGTAAATTGATTATTCAAGACTTTTAAGTGGACTAAGTAATAAGTATGACAGTTAAAAGTTTTATTATATCAGTCGGGTCTAGACCGTGAACGCAAGCGCACGCTGTCATTGATCTATGCCGCTACAATGGATAGCATATCGAAGCGATTTATTAACAGATAGTTTTGCTAATCATATAATTAAAGAAAATAAGAAAAAAAAATGTAACAATAATAAGAATTCTTTTAGTATTATTACGAGGGCGACACTGAAAGTTTTTAGAACGTGCTACTTGTAAACGATATAATAAAAAAATATGTTCAAATTTTGAAAATGGAACTCTTTGCCAATATTATTGTGTATGTATTTTATTAATTTGTCATTTGTTTACGATTTGGCGGGAAATTGAAAAGTGTCTGTGTCACGTCAGCATGAATTTAACGCAACAAAATTTTCGTACAATGATTATTTATGACATTCGATGTTATTTAAAAGATTCTAATTGATTAATTGAAGATTATGTCGTAATTGGCCACGTGACCATACAATTTATGTATATGTGTGATCGAAATTATTTTAGAACTTGCTGTTCCCCGAAACTTCACTCGCGTGTTAGGGTTTTTTTTTCTGTGATGTTTGATCGATTTTTGACATGTTTTTTTGATTTATGTCTTTTTGTATAAATATATTCTGTTTGTTCCGGCTAATCTTCGAAACGGCTGGACTGATTTCGATGGGACTTTCACTGGCAGATAGCTGATATTATAGGGAGCAACTTACAAAAATAATTAGGGTTCCGCGCAACATAATTAAAACCCTAAATTACGCGCGGGCGAAATCAGGGGGAACATCTAGTATATGACTAAAAATAAATATACACTTGCTTTGTATAGGTGCCATATTTCATCGAAATACGCGTTGAACAATTTGAACACACGTGAACATTACGTATGACCGCGTACCTTACCTATGACCGTTGATGTTAGAGAGAGTAAAT
The DNA here is from genome assembly GCA_963668995.1 of Parnassius mnemosyne. NCBI lineage: Eukaryota > Metazoa > Arthropoda > Insecta > Lepidoptera > Papilionidae > Parnassius > Parnassius mnemosyne. The sequence continues at coordinate 40,191,614 of CAVLGL010000115.1, read as the reverse complement.
AAGACGCGAGAAGGAGGAATTTATTTTTATTGTATCGATATATTGGTATCAGTATCAATACCGATATTCTGATTCCAAGTATCGCTATTATTGTACTGAAATGAAATACCGAAACCAATAGCGATAAATCGATACCTAAATATCAGTATTGATATCGATAACCCGATATCGATACTTGCAAAATATCGTTATTACAGTACCCTGGATAGGTTCAGCTTATTCCCAGGAACATGTTTTACGAATATTTTTTAATTATTTTAGAACTATCATGGTGCAAATTCAGTTAAGTTTTGGAGTTATTCAATTTCGTGCACTAAGCTATTTTTTAAACCTTTTTACCGCTATTTTAAAAATAATTTTTCGATAGTCCTAGTAAGTAAAATGTACATCACTAGCTGACGCACACAATGACAAATCAAAATTAGTCGCGCGTTTTTGACCCCCCGTTTACACTTTCGTGCAAGCGGCGAGGCGAGTCGCGAGACGAGTCACGAGGTGTAAACGCTAGCTCGTGGCTCGCCTCGCAGCCCGCCCCGCCACTCGCGGTGCTCGCGTCCGAGGCGGTTTTTTGGGCACGAGGCAAAGGGCCTCGCGAGGGCCGCGACCGTTGTGTTTACACTCCCGCTCTCGTTTCAGTTTGTTTACGGCACCCTTCCATAATTACATTCGAATTGCTTTTGTTTTAAAATTACAATTTTAATAAAATAATATTATTTAATCTTGCACAATAGGTACTAGCAATTTATATAAAATTATGAAACTGAAAATGTTCTGTTTCGATGAATAGATATCATCCACTATATTCTTCCTCAACGACGTATTTTTTTTTTAATTTCCTTCTTTTTAAAATGTTCAAGCATCGATAAATACTTATTAAGACAAGAGTTGATGCCGCTATTATTTCGACGTCTGTCATCGTTGCTGACTCAACGCAAACTGAACACATCGCGAGAGTGTAAACAGGCACTCGTTACCTCGCCATAACACGCGAGCTGCGAGACGAGATACGAGGCGAGCCGCGAGGCGAGAGTCTAAGCCCGGTATGAGCTAGAGGTGGGCGATGCAAACCGTATACAGATACGAAATCTATATATTGGTACAATATCTAAAAACCGCTTACTGGTTCGTTTCAAAACTATGTATTACAAAATCTGATATTTGCGTACCGCCGCGATGCCTATATCGCTCCGCATCGGTCGGTGGCTAGATTCGCCGTGTGCGACAGAGTACGAGCGATATGGGTATTAGACTAGACTTGGCGGAAAATTAAAGTCTTACTAAAATCTTATATTTGTACACTACACTAAATAATAAAAAAAACAATTTCACTAAATCGTAATTAACTTCCATAGTAATTATTTTTTCAAGTTTTTATATAAATCCCTTGTAATATTTTGATGAAAATGTAAACTAAACAAAATAATATTAAGCTGGCGCCCCTTTGTTTAAATTACTACCTTTAACAACAATGTTGTTTTACTTGTAACAACAAAGTACATAAAATAAACATCAACCACTAATGAATTCAGTCAATAGCGTTACATCTCTGTTAAAAATATCATTCGTACGTTTTAATAAAAACAACACTTCAAAAGATTTAACCGCAAACGATTTATTTAATATGATAATTGTCAAAAACAAGTTCAGCATAAAATATTGGATATAAGTTTGACTTTAAGTATATATATTTAGCAAATAATTGTTACAATCCTTATTTTTAGACAGTGAATGTTAATGTAATAAATCTTAAAATTGCTTTGTAAGACGCCATCTACTCCATTCTATGGGTAAAGTCATTTTATCGAACGAAAATTGATTGACTCTCAAGGTGTAACGTAAAGAAGTCGCTAGATGGCATAAATACGGCTAGGTAAGAAATCGATCGTAGGTGATTTTGAATGGACTTGACTGGAATATGATAATTTTATTCATTATCGTTTATTTTATTTATTTAATAAATTTGCAATTTTTTTTAACTGTTTATTTTAACAGTTAAAAGATATGTTAACCATCTTTATTTAAATACTTCCGGCCGAGACAAATACAGTAGTAGGAGCGGTAAGGCAATTTCTTCCCAGGCGCGTAACCCAATAGTATATGATTTAGAACCTAATCATCATAACTTTACGAACTATTTTTATGACATCGTTACGTTACAAAGTTATTTCATCAACTTTAATCATAGATGTACGAATTTAAAGTTTAACTTATGTTGCCTAATAATGATAAATTTCAAATCTGATTGTTTTTTAAAGTCTAAAATCGAGTGCATTTTATAACATTATTTTATATAGAATTTTCAATTTATTTTTAGTTCTAACAGATCTGCCAGAATAAATGTAGTGGAAGGAGAAAGTTGCATTTTTTATCCTTTTAAATGCAATTTGTGATGTAAATAAATAATAAAGACACTGTAAATACCTACTATTTTATATTATATATTTTATTGAACTATTTTAATTGAGTATCTAGTGTTGTAAATAAATAACTAGTTCAAAACTTTAAAATAATAAAGTTAAAACTACAACTAAGTATATCTGCATTATATCCAAGAAGATAACATAATATAAATTTTCTATAATATATCTATAATACTGATTCGCATCGAATAGGTAAGAGTAACTATAAAATCCTTGTATCAGATTTCAACAGCGTATCGGAGTAGAAAATATAAACAAGTGTACGCAGAATATATAGATATTGAAATATATAGTTTTGATATCAGATATTGAAACTCGAAATCTGATTTAGATACGATTCTCAGAAAACGCGATACGACCCAGGCTTAGTATGAGCTGTCAGGTCATGTCAGGTCGTCTATTGTCCGTTCATCTTAACTTGATGCGTGAGTGGTTGGTAGCACTGTTTACTCAGTCGCCATCTTTCTTTTAGTTAGATCGGTTGCTATCTGTGTGCTCTTTTGCTTTTTCATAATTTAATCTTATTGAATAAAACTAATTTTTACGGATTTTATCGCATTTAATTAACTTATTTTATATTCCCGACGTTTCGGTGGCTTTCCAGCAACCATGGTCACGGGGGACTGAGGTGACTGACGTCCCAATGTCAGAGTAACTCGGAGTACCTTTAGCTTTTTAATTATTCATATTATATAGGAACGTTCTGCATATAATCGATCACAAATGGTAAGTTATACGAGCAAGTTTGGTCCTGCTGGATATCATATTGAATTTTTTTATTCAGATTTTAAATGAAAAATATTATTATTATTCGCAGGTACATTAATTTTGTTCATTTAAAATTAGAAAATCTGGCATGATTATGAAACGGTGGATGAAGTATGATATCCAGGATTTATAAACAATTATTATTATTATATATTCATTTCTAAACAAAATTAATTTATTAAAATAATTTCTATATATTTGGGGGGATGAGTCGCTCGCGTCCGTAGGCTTCGACCACCTAATTCTAGGCCCACCATACACGTGTCCCCGGGTGGTGCGAAACAAGCGACAAAGCCGAAAGAACAGACTCGGCTCCTCACCGTGTGGTAGCGGCATAAAAAAATACCACACCCTACTTTCGCACCGTGAGGCAAAAAATTTACGAAATGGCCCCGAGTTCCCGGCGCCCCTTTAATGAGGCATGGGTGCGAAGAATCTCAGGGAGGAAAACCGGCGACGAGGTTCGCCGCCCGTCACGTTCTGTCCCCCGGAGGGGCGAAAAGTGGATTGCTTAAGCCCGACTGGCTACATTGAATGTATGTGGAGGAATAGACGTGTTATGTATAAATGAGACGAAACGGAAGGGAAAGGATTGGCATCCTACACATGGCATGTATACCGCGTACTGGTCTGGGGTAGACGAGACCGAGCGGGCATGCCAGGGAGTCGGTATCATCCTTTCAGAAAGAATGGGTCATTGTGTGATAGAGTATGAATGTGTAAGCCCCGAGACTGCTATGGATACGAATGAAAGTGGGCTTAAAGAAGTTGTTTGTTTTAGGGGTCTATGCCCCAGACATGTCTAAGCCCACTTATATCCGAGAGCAGTTTTGGGAGTCGGTAAGGATGGTGCTAATGAAATGCAAGGTTAATGAAAATTTTTTGAAAGACGATTTTAATGGAAGGGTTGCGGTGAGGAGGCTTGGTTATGAAATGATATTGGGAACGTTTGGAGATGAAAATATAAATGAGAATGGTGAAAGCCTCCTCACCGTATGTATGGAAAAGAATCTTTTTGGGACGAACACTTTCTTTCGTTATAAGGAGATTCACACGTATACATGGGGAAGAGGTGATGATAAAAGTATGATAGATTTCATAATTCTTGATGAAAGAATGAGGAGCGCGGTGGTAGATACAAGGGTTTACCGGGGCTCTAACGTAGGGACGGACCATTACTTGGTCTTATGCCGAATTAATGGTCTTTTCAGACGCTGAAGCCATCGGACATCTGTGTCTACCACTGCGTTACAGCGTATAAGAACAGAGAGGTTACAAGATGAAGGTGTGAAAGAGAAGTTTAAATGTAGATTGAGAGCAAATATAAGCGGTATAGCTGAATTGTGTATGAATGATTTAGACTTGTAGACTGTGAGGTATAATGTCAAGAAAGGTTTAGTGGATGCAGCTACCGAAGTATGTTGTGTGAGTAAGAGAACGAATGAAAGGAAAAATAACACGTTATGGTTGGATGATGAGGTACGGATGGAAGTTGAAGCAAAGAAGAAAGCATGGCTAGATTTACTAGGAACCAAGGCTAGTAATTCTAGCAGTATGAATGAATTGATATTGAAAGGAAAAAGGCAGTCTTATCTAAATAAGAGAGTAAAAGAAGTAGTTGAAAGGAAAAAGCAAGAAAGAACGGATAAGAATGATAGAAGAATATCGGATAACTTCCAAGCAAACATTAAAATGTTCTGGAAACTCGTAAGAACTGCCAGGAGACATTCAAAACTGCCTAGAATGAATGCTATACGAGACCAGAATGGCTGTATTCTGTGTGACTGTGGCTGTATTTTGAGTTTAAGGAGATGGAAGGAATACTTTGAAAGCGTGTTTATGAGTGATGAGACGTTTGAATTAAATGAAATAGAAATTCCGAAAGAAGAGGAAATAGATAGAGATAAAGTATAGATGAAATAATGAAAGCAATGAAAAGTATGAAAGCAGGTAAGGCGGCCGGATATGATAGAGTATCTCTCGAAATGCTAAGGGCTGGAGGAGGAGTGGTGGCAGACCTGCTGTACACCTTGTTTAATTTATGTTGGGAACTTAAGCGGGTACCGGGAGACTGGTGCAAAGCCGTGATAGTCCTAATATATAAAGGAAAAGGATCACAGCAGGACTGTAAAAACTACCGTGGTATCAGCCATCTTAGCATTGTGGGAAAACTGTATGCTAAGGTACTAATTGAAAGAGTTATGAAAGAAACTGATGGTAAAATTTGGGATGGCAAGCAGGATTTAGGGAATGGGATGTACGGATCAGGTCTTTTCCATGCGCATGGTCGCGGAGAAGTTTTTGGCCAAAAACCAAAAAGTTTTTTGTGCGTTCATTGACTTGGAGAAGGCTTATGACAGAGTGAACAGGGATGTGTTACGGACTGGTTTGACATCCATAAAGGTGTCAGACAGGGCTGTGTGGCTTCCCCGTGGTTGTTCAACCTATTTATGGACAGTTGTTCGGAAAATTTGAAAGTAGAAGAATGCGGGTTAAGAATGGGTGAGTTAACCGTCAAATGCCTTTTGTACGCCGATGATCAAGTCATGCTTGCGTCGTCGGCAGCCGAGTTGCAAATGATGGTTACATTAATGAACAGGACATTAAAAGAAAAGGGAATGAAAGTGAACACAAGTAAGACGAAAGTTATGGGTTTTGAAAGAGAAGAAACTAAATCGATATGTGAAATAAGAACAGAAGGGGAGTTGGTAGAGCAAGTAGATGAGTTTGTGTATTTGGGATGTGTGTTTAGCAGGGATGGTAGATATGATAAGGATATAGAACGACGAGTGAATGCAGGAAATTTGTAATTGTAATTGTATTTTTAAAAAACGTTACCTCCACACTAGGATTTTCTCCTGTGTCGTGGAGGCAGTTTACAAACATAAATTGCACAAGGACAAACATCCAGACCCGGAACAATTATTTGTAGGCCATACAAATACTTGTTCCGTGCGGGATTCTAACCCGCTGCCCCCAGCGCAACAACTGATTGCTATGCCACTGCGCCACGGAGCTCTACACCCTATTGTGAAAAGTCAGAATGTGTCCAAAAAGGCACGTATGGCAATTGACAATGCTGTGTTAGTACCTACTTTAAAGTATGGTAGTGAAAGTGGGGTGTGGCAGAAAAAGCACGAGAGTAGAATAAATGCTGTAGAAATGCGGTCATTAAGGAGTACGTTAGGGATGAATCTGAACGACATAGTGATAAATTGTTTAATAAGAAAAGAGTGTGGTTTGCAAGATGATGTTGTGACCAGGATTAAGAAAGGAATGCTTCGGTGGTTTGGTCATGTAGAAAGAATGAATGAGGAAAGAGTGACAAAGCAAATTTATGTTGCAGAGGTGAACGGCAGAGTCGGGAAGGGTCACCCTAGGCGAAAGTTTATCGACCAAATTGGCGATATATTGAAAATGGGCCAAATCAAGAGTACCTTTAACCGACGAGCGTGTATGCGTAGGTATATGGATGTGGAGGAAGCGAGAGAGGTGTGTCAGGATCATGCCAAATGGAAGTCCATAGTCTCTGCCTACTCCTCTGGGTGACAGGCGTGAGTGTTTATGTTTTTATAATTTCTATACGACACCATAGATAAGAGTGTACGACACTATGTCACTGCTTTTTGTCGGTTTGACAGCAGATTTACCACAAAACTAGGCGCTTAAAGCTGAACGCACATATGTCCGCGCCGTACGCGCCGTACGCGCCGAATTTTAGAATTCGTTGTATGAAATCATATGAAACCTCGCACACTACACCCGCACCGTACGCGCCGAATTTTATAAAATGCGGTAGGTATACGATATCGAAGGACGAATGCTGATGACGTCATATAACGCGGCGCGTTTGGCGCATGTGGATACTCAGTGTTGTGTAATGTTGCCAACTTCGTGGATTTTCCACTAAAACTGGTGGTTTCGACTTTTGTTTCAAATTATATTTTTTAAGTGTTAAGTGTACACTGCGGTTAGAGAAAGAAATTGAAATTCCGATAAACGTTGTGAAACAAATTGGTACAAATAAATTATATCAATCAACTTTGCGCTGGTTTACTGAAATATATGTGCTACTTAAAAAAAAACGCGATGTCGTTTTCCTATTCTATAATTATTTTATTCACGGTGAGTACCAAGACGATTGGACGTAAGAAACCAAGAGCGTCTTTTCATTTTAAAACTATTAAGTTACATTTTTTCATCTAAGTAATCGATGCAAATATTGTTAAAGATTACGTAGCAACTGGTTCAATAAGTCTTTTGTTTTATGTTGAATTTGAATACGTCTTTTCTACTAAAGAAATGTCATCTTTGATCAACATTTACGTCTAAAACTTTCACGATATTTTCTAAAATATTGATATTTTTGAATATTAAAAAAATTGAGTAGATGCGCCTTTTTATCTTGAGTCGAATGGTATATTTAACTCATTTTTCCAAAAATTGTTAGATGCGCCCTTTTTTCTTATGACGGCAGAATATGAATACTTAGTGATAAATTATGTAAATACATTAAACAAATTGATAGTGAATTCAAAAACTTAATTATACCTGATTACTTAATTATCAATAAAAATTCTTACCTCAAACATACAACAAGTCTTTCCTCTGGTTCAATTGGCCTTCTATATCTTGAGTTTTCCATAGAAAGATATGGTTTTAATATATGTAACAATTCTTGAAATTTCTTGTATGTTAAATGCAAATATCTAAAAAATCGTTCATCATCATATAACAAGTCTTTAAATAAAATATGATACTCTCCATACAATTGCCTTTTTAAATTAATATTATGAATCCAGAATCTTCTTTTTCTTCTAATTTTGTTTTCTTCTTCCTCTGCCAATAAACAGGCTATTACAATATTTTTTTCCATAGTGATTCCGAGCGATAAATGTTTTCAATCTAATCTATCTAATGTACCGTTTCACACCAGTGGTTGGAAAAAACTGCAAGAGTTGTTGGCAATCCAAAATATTTGCGTACGGCGCGGGCGGTGCGTGCGTGCTAATGTGCGAGGCCATCAGGAAAATTCGGCGCGTACGGCGCGTACGGCGCGGACATATGTGCGTTCAGCTTTACATGGCGGCGCAGTCACGCATGGATGAGCTAATGACGTCACACGAAAATATTACCAAAATAAGCACTTTACAAACTGTAGTTGTCTCTCTTTTCTATTGCAGCTACCGCTTTGTTAAAAAGAGACAAGACTGTTTTTGACAAGTGCCTGTCGATATTATAGATATTTGCATAACTATTATTTCGCTAGCGGAATATGCTCTCTCCATAGGTATATATATCTCTATGCCCTAAAGCCGTAAAGGGTAAAATAGTGTGTATGGTACATATGTTTCGTTTCACTCATTACGCTAGAGAAAAAACATTTCGTATCACCCGATCTAGCTATTTAGCCGCTCCGGGCAAAGATAATTTTCGCTGCCCTTTACATACACAAAACCATATAAATCATGAGCTTGTTATGTTGGAGGATGTTAAGTAAACAAGTACCTACATAAAATACATGATATTGTTGGGTTTATACCTACCTACAATATTCACGTCAGTTTATTGGGTCTTCTGACGAAGTACCTATACGAAAGTTGATTATTGTTTTTATGTTAGTAAGTATACAATGTATGTCTTTTAAAGAATTTCACAGAAACTACTGAATGGATTGATATATCTTTTTATCAACATAGTTATGTACCTTTCAACTTTATCATCATCATCAACCTATTGCGACTCACTGCTGCGTATGGACCTCTTTTCCCTTGTGCTATTTTATCCTGTCTCAGGCTAATCTTGCCTATGTATGATGACCCTTTAACTAAAGGAACAATAAACATTTTTCATTAAAATCGTTTCAGAATTTTAAAAGATTAGGACCAAGACACAGCAAAAGATTTGTTTTAAAATTTAATACTGATAAAAAAACAATTATGTTACTCCAAAAGAAATCTGTCATTTTTTAAAATAATGAAATTGTGTAAATGAAACAGTTTTTCGGAGAATATTAAATCCTACCTCGTAATTATAGTAATTTTCTTAGCACTTTTTGTTCTTCAAAATCTTTAATAATATCTGATACCCAATTCAACCGATCTGAGCGGTCGCCTTTTTTAATGATCTGGTACACCAAAGCTGTATTCCATGAGTTCGGGACTACGCCAAGGGAGTAGGAGAACCGAAAAAGACGCGTTAAAACCGGTGCCAACTCCGGAGCACACGTCTTCAGCACAATAGGTGGGACTCCATCAGGCCCACTCGACTTGTTGGCGTCCAGGGAGAAGAGTGCTTTACGCACCTTGCGGTGTGTAAACAGCACTTCCTGCATGGAGCACTCACACCGCGGGATGGTCGGCGGTGTGTTCCCCCCGTCATCTAGAGTCCAGTTGGAAGCAAAAAGAGAACCTAGTAAATCGGCTTTCTCTTTTGCGTCATGGGCCAGTGAGTCGTCCACTCTGTGCAGAGATGGCAGAGATGACTGACAGAAGTTCCCTTGGACAGCCTTGGCGAGAGACCAAAATGCACGTGTTCCCGAAGGGGGGCGAACTAGTTTCTCGCCAATTCTGCCGATGTGTTCTGACTTTGCCTTGGCAATGACACTTTTGAAGGACCTGGAGGCGGATTTATACTTATTTTTAAGAGCGCTGGTATTTACATCCCGGGACGATGATGCGTCAGCCCAGGTTCGGTAGCACTCCTGCTTATAGCGTGATGCAATTTTACAGGAGTGAACAAACCATGGCTGATTTCTACCTCCGATAGGCACCACAGATGATGGAATAAATAATTCCATTCCCTGACGGTGGTACTCTGGTATCAGCGACAGAATCAAGTTTGTGATCATCCGGCGAGAAGCAAACCCGCCCCAAAGTAATTCTACAGACTACAAAGTTAGTGACTCTATTAAACGCGACTTTTATGTCGATGACTACTTAAGCGGCGGAGATTTAATTGAGTCAGTCATACAACTTGGTCGAAGTGTCATTAATACTCTCGAATCAGCAAAAGTATACCTTAGAAAGTGGCAGTCTAATAGCCTTGAAATTCAGTAACCTATTGGTTATCCAAAATAAGCACTCAGAAAAGGCTCTTAATCTTAATGAATCTCCAAACAAAACTTAATTAGTCAGGTTTTTTATCCTCTTGGTTTTGTTGGTTCATGCATTGTTCAGGCAAAAATTTTACTTCAGCAGCTTTGGGTGCATAAATGTGATTGGGATGAAGACGTTCCAGCTGAGATAAAATCATCATTTATTGAATTCGTCACTTCGCTTCTTCATCACCATCATCATCATTACAGCCTTTCATAAGTCCACTGTTCAAAATAGGCCTCCCCCAAGGAATGCCACAAAGCACGGTCCTGAGCCACCTGCATCCATCGACTTCCTGCATGTCTTATCAGGTCGTCACTCCATCTCGTGGGAGGTCGCCCTACACTTCGCCTACCGGTACGAGGCTGCCACTCAAGAACCTTTCTTCCCCATCGGTTGTCGGTTCTTCGAGCTATATGGCCGGCCCACTGCCACTTCAGCTTACTAATCCGTTGGGCTATGTAGGTCACTCTGGTTCTACTGCGGATATCCTCATTTCTAAGTTTATCACGCAGAGAAACTCCGAGCATAGCCCTCTCCATAGCTCGCTGAGCGACCTCGAGCTTCCTCATCCGGCCAACAGTGAAGGACCACGTCTCAGTTCCGTATGTTATCACTGGCAACACGCACTGGTTGTACAATTTCGTTTTAAGGTTTTGAGGTATGTCTGACAAGAAGATGTGTCGTAGTTTCCCGAATGCTGCCCAACCGAGTTGAATCCGTCGATTGACCTCTCGGTCGAAGTTGGACTTACCTAGTCGGACTATTTGTCCCAGGTAAACATACTCGTCAACAACTTCGAGCTTAGTGCTTCCAACAACTACCGGCATAGGTGTTTCATGGACATTGAACATGATCTTTGTTTTGTCCATGTTCATCTTAAGACCTATCCGTTAGGAGACACTATTAAGGTCATTGAGCATGGTGCTTAGATCCTCCAGCGATTCTGCCATAAGGACTATATCGTCGGCAAATTGAAGGTGAGTGATGTACTCGCCATTGATGTTAATATCGTATCCTTTCCAGTCCAGAAGCTTGAAAACGTCTTCCAATGCAGCGGTGAAGAGTTTCGGGGATATCACGTCACCCTGTCTTACACCTCTCTGCAATTTTGATTGAACTTCACATCTTTACGGATGCTTACGGCGCCTTTGTGTATGTTCGATCGGTGGCAGAAGATGGAACGGTTTGTGTTCGCCTGTTAGCCTCCACAAATAAGGTAGAACCTATTAAGCCAACAACTATACCACGCTTAGAACTGTGTGGCGCTTTACTGGGGACACGACTGTATACCAAGGTATTAAGTCCCTTACCCTTCAATTTAGAAAATCATTTTTCTGGTGCGACTCAACAATCGTCCTTGGATGGCTTTCCACACAACTCAGTTGACTTAATAATTTTGTACGTAACAGAGTTTCTGAGGTGCAGGAAGCCACGATCGGCCAAACGTGGAGCTACGTGCCTACCAAACTGAATCCTGCAGATGTCGTAGCCCGCGGGGTGAAGGCTGGTCCTATCATCGCGTCTACACTTTGGTGGTCTGGTCCAGATTTTCTTCATAGCCCCGTCATTCAGTTTCCAACATGGCCCAATAGTCAAAATATTACGTTACCTGAAGCTTCATTACACACTTTTGTCAAAAATAATGTAATAGAGTACAGGAACAATGCAATAACTCATTTAATTTACAAACTTTCATCATTTACCAAACTAATCAGAACCTTAGGCTATATCAATAGGTTTATTCATAATTGCAGATTTGCAAATAACAAAATTTTATCTCACTTGTCTCATTCAGAATTACAGCGTTCACAAAATCTAATTACACAATGTGCTCAGCAGGAAATGTTCCCTGGGGAATATAATACTTTTAAGGGTAATAAAATATTACACATTAAAAATAGATTGATCAGTCTCTCTCCTTTTATTGATTCTTGTAACATATTACGTGTAGGCGGACGCAGACGCAGACGCTTTAGAACTTTAACTACACTTACGTAATAAAGTATCCTATATTACTCTGTAGTAAACATCACCTTATTAAAATAATATTTAAATCGTACCACCTCTCTATCTTTCATGCAGGACCTCAACTACTTTTAGCAAATATAAGACTAACGTATTGGCCGCTCGGTGGTAGAAACTTAGCTAAACAAATTGTACGAACTTGTATTCCATGTACTCGCGTAAATGGCAAGCCCATTCAAGTCATTATGGGTAACCTACCTAGTGATAGGACGCAGCTTGATTTCCCATTTTTAACCACAGGCTTAGATTTTGCCGTAAGCTATTGAAGGGATATATTTGTGTTTTTGTGTGCTTTGCAGTTAGAGCCGTCCACTTGGAGTTGGTCTCCGATCTAACAAAGAAGTCTTTTCTTGCCGTCTTTAGTCGGTATGTCGCACGTCGTGACAAGCCTCAGCGCGTGTACTCCGACAATGGCATTACCTTTTAGGAGATTTGAATGAGCTTAAACGATTTTTACAATTATCTTACAATGATATAGAGTCAGACATTGCAAACCAAGGCATAGATTTTAAATTTATACCACCTCATTTTGGGAGGATTTGGGAGACAGCAGTAAAGTCAACCAAACATCTTTTACGCCGTACTCTTGGTCTTACTCATCTAACTTATGAAGAACTTTCGACGTGTCTGAGTCAGATAGAGGCCATCTTAAATTACAGACCGTTGACCCCTCTGTCCTCAGATCCTTCTGATCTCTCCTATCTTTCCCCTTCTCACTTCCTGATCGGACAATCACTCACATCAGTTCCGCGTCCTCAGATCGCTGACAGCAACATCGGACGACTTCCACGCTACCAGCGAGTCGAAAAGTTTCGGCAGCATTTCTGGCACCGGTTTTCCAACGATTACTTTACTATCTTACAACAGCGAACGAAGTGGAAGACCGTTGATCAAGAGCTGAAGATAGGCACCATGGTCTTAGTGAAGGACGTCAATCGACCTCCTCTTCTTTGGCTGATGGGTAGAGTGATCGCCATAAGACCCGGATCGGATGGTCACACCAGAGTTGCTGACATTTTTACCACAAAGGGAACAATCACAAGAGCATTTAATAACATCTGCCCTCTTCCAGTGTGTCCTGTGTCATCTTGAAGCCTTGCTTCAACCCGGGGAATATGTTCCTGACGTCACTGCCTATTATTCTCCTCGGCTCGTCAGGCGGCGGACCTCAAACTGGTCCTGCGAGCGCTTCACGGCTCCACCACCTTCATTGACACACCACAACAACGATCTCTTGCTACAAATGTAGCTAAAGGGTATTCTTCTGAAATTTTAAGGGAAATCCCAATCAAAAATAAACAGATTGAATAGGTTGCAAGTTTAGATATGTAAAATTGGCAGAAAATTCGAATAATATTTCTTTTGTATTCTAGTTTCTAACTTCTAGTCTAGTTTTTTTTTTGAAAAAAAGAAAACGTTACCTCCACACTAGAATTGTCTCCTGTGTCGTGGAGGCAGTTTACAAACATAAATTGCACGAGGACAAACATCCAGACCCGGAACAATTATTTGTAGGCCATACAAATACTTGTTCCGTGCGCGTGGTTCCTTATTTCTTATTTAGGTATTTCTTCTTCTTAGTGTTCCACAAAATTTTAAAAGTATCGATACTTTACTCGATACCGTTATGGTATCAGATTTATCGATACCAAGAATAGAATAGAATAGAATAGAATGATTTTTATTCAATATGGATTATTACATAATACTTATTGAAAGTCATTATTTTATTTACCACTGGTTCGGAAAATACCTCTGTCCTGGGAAGAACCAGCAAGAATCTCAGCGGGACTTTTTTTTTCGAGAAAAGTATCGAAATAAAATTATCGATATTTTTAGGTATCGAGTACTTTACAATTTATTTTTAAAACTTACGATTGAGTAATATCCATAATATGAAATATTATCCGAGAAATTTCCAACTTCCAACAAATTGACCAAAGAACCGGACAGATAGTTTCAAATTTCTACCTCTTCTCATTGCAATTGTATCAGCTATTTTTGCATCCATTATAGAAGCCACAAACGAACCATCTGGTGTATGATAAATACTTCATGTGTCTTTGAAGCTGTGATACGGCCATATCGCATCTCATACCACAAGCTGCTTTTGTTCTGCCTCCTTGTTGCTTCTTCGATGGTACTTATTACAGCTTCAGTGAATATTGCTTCCATCACGTCAACAATCTTATCTACATCTGCTTTAATTTATAGAGATTGGTTCATTATAAGAAGTGTAATGAATTCTCCGTAAAAAATTCTTATTGTTTTTTTTTTTAAAGAAGAGGAGGCGAACGAGTTTGCAGCTCACTTGATAGTGAGTGTCGACCACCGCCCACGAACAACTGCAACACCAGAGAAATCACAGGTGCGTTACCGGCATTTTCAAAAAGGTTAGGCTATTTTCTTGAATGTCCCTTGGTCGTATCGGTCCGGAATAATAGCTGGTAACTGTATGCAATAAAATACGCAAAGTGATGCGACATCTCTTCGCAGTGCCAGGGAGTCGAGCCAATCAGAAAGAGCTCGGTCGCCGTTGATTCGAACCGCTCTGCACTAGATGCGATCAAATGGAAGTAGCTGGCACTGGGGAACCCCGGTCCAGAGATGGGAATAGTATTTCGTTTATGGCCATACCTGGGCCTAGTAAAGTTGCAGGCGGTGTGGCGGCATGAAATACTGTCCCGCTCTGCTGAGGGCACCAAGCTTTTTAGAGGCCAATTTGGCCTTCTCTTCCAAGTGACCACGCAACTGCAAGTCTATCAATATTTAGGCGCCGAGGATTCCGAAAAAGGGATTCTTTTTTAGCGATAAAAGACGCAAAAAAGTTTCTTCTGGGACATTGTTCAACAAAGTCTCGACTTCAGACACAAGTTTGTTCCGGTACTTGGCAACGGTTTCCCAAGAAATATTGGCACGACCGGTGTATAAAGCATCACCAGTGCTGTCGTCCGCATAACAATAAATACTCGTATTACCGATTTGCAACAAGTCATTGATATTGTGATGCATTATTGTTATTATTAATTTAAAAAAAAACGTGCGTGTGTACTTATGTACGCACGTAGGAAGTTATACTTCTTTAGCGTATCAAAACAAAATGAACTAAAAATAACTACCTATAATATAGTTATCAGTTCCCACGAAAACATGAGAGATTTTACCCAAAGAAGTTGTCGCTTTGAGGTGTTAGTGTACGCGCGCATCGTAACAACTCCATGGTGTCGTTTTTAGCTGTCGGTGTGCGTGCGCATAGTAAAAAATTAACATACCTACCTACTAATTTTTGAACTGAGCACCTTGTAACTTAGCCTGCTTATTACTTATGCTGGCTGACATTATCTTCACCCCAATGATTGATTGATGATGAAAAAAAAACATGTTGGCTTTTATTTTTATTCAATTTTATTTCTACATACGTAATTACACTTATTTATACGTAAGGGTAACTTTAATAAAGGTTATACAAAAATTAACAAGAAGTATAAGAGTTCAATCTTACAACTTTAAAAAAAAAACGTCACCCTCACACTAGGATTTTCTCCTGTGTCGTGGAGGCAGTTTACAAACATAAATTGCACAAGGACAAACATCTAGACCCGGAACAATTATTTGTAGTCCATACAAATACTTGTTCCGTGCGGGATTCGAACCCACGGCCCCCAGCGCAACAACTGATTGCTAAGCCACTGCGCCACGGGGCCGTCGCCGGGTTATAGTCAGTGACCATACGTCCCGTTTTGAACGGGACTGTCCCTTTTCTCGGTCAACTGTCCCATTGTCCCCAAATAAAACTCCGGGACACAAAATTGTCCCGTAACTCGTTGGATGGAAGTATTTAAAGTCTTGAGCACCAACAATCTTCAACATAAGTTTTTAATCGAATATATTTTATGTCTACCTGGTACAAATGCTCCAGTAGTAAGACTATTTTTCTATTTTGAATAAATTGTGGACGTCTGAAAAAAACACTTACGATTCCAGTTCTAAAGGCGATGTTGTTAATAAAGGTAACAATAAGAAAAACTTGCCCAGAATTTTATTCTTATTTATAATTATCACCAACTTTATTAAAGCAAATTTAATCCACTGACAAATGTAATTAATAATTTCAAAAAATATGTAGCATTTAATAATTACCGTCTATACCGAATATAATTTTATAGTGAACACTAATTGTATAAAGTTATAGTTTTTAGAGTATAAATAAACCCATGTCCCGTTTTGAGTTAAAAAATAAATGGTCAGTTTAGTTATAGGGGTTTTTGGGTTTTAATTAAATGATGCCCGGGTTATTAGTACTTACTTAGTAAAAGTAGGTAACTATTTAGATAAGTACCTCTTATCTAATCATAATACCTACATAGGTACTTTTTACCGAATTACTATACCTACTTAGATATTGTGGTTAGGTATTAGGATTATTTTTAACTGTATACTATACTGATAATATGGAATTAGCTTTTTATAGTGTAAATTATAATATTTATCGGAATGTTAATTATGGCCTCCGGACGGGCGACCTTTGCCAAGAGAATTCCTTTCTATAGCGATTAGAGAGTCGAGTAATAGCCCGCAATGCCGCAGATAAGCCAACTTAGGCGCCCAGGCCGAATTAGTCGCTTATAGGCCGACTTACCCGACCGGGCTTTATTAGACGACCATAGACCAAATTAAACGCCCAATTCAAACCAAACCTTACATGCTAATGGTGCTTAATTTTTATATTTGCATTTACTTCAAAGAAAATATACGCAAAAAGC
The DNA here is from genome assembly GCA_963668995.1 of Parnassius mnemosyne. Classification (NCBI taxonomy): domain Eukaryota; kingdom Metazoa; phylum Arthropoda; class Insecta; order Lepidoptera; family Papilionidae; genus Parnassius; species Parnassius mnemosyne. The sequence goes on along the minus strand of CAVLGL010000115.1, from coordinate 40,174,538 downwards.
TTCATCGCGCAGTAAAAAATACAAAAAATATATGTATAACTAATGCGAAAAATTATACCTAAAACAAACAAATGATATTACCTATAAATAACCTAATAAGTAATAATATTATAATATTATCGACTGATAAGATGACGTGAGCGTGTGCGCTGGCTGACGTTGTGACTAACGAGACGGGTTTCACCTTCAAGAGCTTAGCGCTCAATGACTCCAGCAACCCTGTGGGCAATGAATACGCCCCGTTTTTAAAATAATTTCTTAATAAAATCAAATTTAGGTCTTTTGAAAAAAAAATTATGATAGAAATGTTCATTAATAAATTGCCTATCCATTAGTGTCAATTGTCAATCGGAAAATAAAATAATGCTTACTTTACGAGGAGATGCATGTTATCAATAATTATTTCACATTTATGATATTTGTAACATTTTTCACAACAGTTAATATTAAAAATTAATATTTTCATACACAGTAATTCTTTTTCAAAAAAAATTCAATTTTTATATAAACTTATATTATTCTTGCAATCAGCCACCGCTGCATTGTGTCTGATTAAAATATATTACTAATGAAAACCGCAATAACTAAGACACTTATTGCACTTTGAGTAGGAAGAAACAATAGAACATACAGTTTGTGCTATACTCAAAAGAGCAATTTGCCGGTTTGCTAACAATAACTGCAATAAGTAGTCCACTTATTGCGGTTATGATTAGTTACGCTCTATCAAAACAATTAACACTCCTAAAGATAAATACATTATTTAATGCCTATATAAATGTGTACAAAAATAAAATATACTACATAGAATTCTGCATCATTTTATCTGTCATATAGTAAAAGTTTCAAGTGAATAGCTATTATGGTTACAAAGATACATACAAAACAAAAATAAAATCTTTAATTGCGATTATCTCGAAAATAGCCAAAACCTAGTTATTGCACTCTCCATAAGAACGGCAGTATAGTACTGTTGCACAATGTATAATACCCCTATTACACTACTGAATTAGGGCCCTGAATTAAGGGTGGGCTTGGCCCCTAATTAGGGACGTTAGTTTTACACTGCACTGATTTTATGTCTTTACTCAGTTATAGGTATGGGCAGGTGACAAAATATCAATATATATCGTATCGATATTCTTAAACAATAACAATATATATCGCGTGATAAATTTCGGCATATTGTCATGTTTTGCATGATGTAGTAGGGTAAGAACCAATTTTTTTTTAAATTATTTTTTACACAAAACAAGTATTAATTATTATTTTTTTTACTTTTACGGTTATTTAAAGAGTTGAATTTAAAAATAACAATTTTGACAATCTGATGCCCAGTAAGCGGTTTTTCTCTTGGGTGATTGTAGCTCCAGCCTCTGAGAATAAACGCTCACGATGTACCAAAGTTGCCACGATAGGCAAATAGATCCTAGCTAGGCTATGAAGCCCAGAAATAACCTCTTCATATCATCCCAGATTTCCAACGGATTTCCCTTTATAGGAGTGACAGGTGATGACATGAACATATAAATTCTATTTCTGCTTTAGTTTTATTTATTATGTTGTGGTGATTTAATTCTTTATGGTAGTTCTTTATGTCACCTTCATCATTATCGCCTTTTTCGAACACATCTACAAAACTATACTATGCCGAAATACAAATAGGCGAATAACCGTTCATCCGTCAAAATCAATATTTCAGAAAATAATATTTAAAACTAATTTCTCAATTAACTGATATTGGTTAACAAAACACTTTACCTCAGTCACAACGACATCTGGTAAGTGGAAGATTATTAGCCCTCGTTATATAGTTGGAGCGAATTTTTTTTTTCGAAAACTGTATGCTGTTGGCCCTGCGGCCTTTACAAATTTATCGAAATAGACTAATCGGTGACGTCTATTTGGATAAAGTTTGACAGAGTACTCTACTCTGTGGTACGAAGCTCAGCTTGAACCCATAGATAAATATATATGTAGCAAGCTTGAACCACGGCTCAGAAGGGCTAGAACCCAGAGCCGTAAAGCCAGTTTAAAAAAACTTGAAACACTATCATTAAATATATTTTCTATGCTCGAAGCATAGACCGGCTCGAAGCCATGAAGTTATAGATAAAGATGGAGACCACACTCCGAATACCTACTTGAAGCCTAACTTATGTATTACTATCTCGCTCTCTGTGGGCAGACCCTCCCTTTCTAAGTAGGTAACCTTTATTTTATTTTTCCCAGGATATCGCTATAAGTAGTTGAGTTACATTAAGTTTTATTTATAAATATCTATATCTCTGTTTACTACTATGATCTAGCCTATATAGATTATATATTTTTGTACAATTTTTTTTTGGGAATTGACTAGTTTTATGAAGAAAGGTTTTCATTTCCATGGGCAGAACCGGTATTAAAATATGACCACGCATTTCCGTCACAACCCTTATAATGCCGAGCCTATTTAGAAAATGTGGAAAATAAATATATCAGAGAATATTTTATAACTACCATTTCGATAATGTATTTTCTGGTTATTGTATACAATTCCTAAACGGTACCAACGAAATATAAAATTAAAATTTATTATAAACCATTCATTGATAACCCGGGGTTATCAATAAATTGGGCAAAATATACCTGATTTATTGTTCAGACAGACTAAATCTATTTCTGGACAATTATTTAAAAAAAATATCATGAGGACTAAAGCAGCGTAGCGGAGCTCCTGCCTTAGCCTTCTGACCTAACCCATCCGAGTCAGGCTGCTCTGAGCTGAAATGTGTATAATACTATATTCCACACATCCAGTTCATTTTAAGAATTATCTACAATTCCTAGGAATTCCATATAATAACGGATTTCATAGATTTCTAGTAACATATGTACTATAATAGGAACGATAATATATTATTATTTTGAGTTGTTATCAGGAAGATGCCGCTGCCCATCTCCTGTTTCATTTTCCCTCTGACACCTCTTACAACACCCTCGGTACGATATGGGGTAGTGGATATTCTCACACCGCCACTACATGGTTTGTTAAAAACCTTAAAAAATAAATAAAAACACTTTCCATATTAAAATTATTTATTGAAATTTTTCACAACATGTGGATTACTTTGTGGCTTTTTGAAGTCCTTACAGATATGAGCAAAGCGCCCTTGAATAATATTTTCAATTTCTGAATGACCCGTATACTTTTTAATAGTGTCTATTAAAGAAGACCTATCCTGAATTTTTTAGTTTGGCGCGCCACTTTTTGCTTAAGAATCTTAGTTTTCATCTCAAGTATTTCTTCTTTAGTACACTTTATTTTCACTTGCACGCCCCTATCAATCTTCGCGGGATCGTCGTATTCACTGCTGACCTAAGAAAACAAGAAAACTTTATGAAATCAGTATTTTTTGCATCGTACATCGTATTGCTCCGCTCATAAGGGTCGTTACGTGATGTTAGATAGACTTCCTGAAGAATTGGTTTTAAAAATGCAAAAAAATATTTTCAAATCAGACTGGTATAGCTCAGAGATTAGAGAACTCTAACAAAAAAAAAAAAGAAACAAGTAACTTTTCTACATCATAATGTCAGTACAAATTTACATCACTTAATAGGTAACACATAATACACCGGAGCGCGCCTTCATGAGCACGCATAAATGAAGCATCAAAGAAGAAGCTTTATGCTTAGTGTCGTAGTGACGGTTACCACACTGCGATTGGCACTAAAGAGTTTAAATATGTATTTGTTTTAAGCTATATAATACATTATGTAATGTAATATTAAAGTCATAATAAATACAAATAACAGATATGTATTTAGTAATAAAGTAAAAGGAAACTTACAGGTAGTTTGTTAAGATTGCATAAATTTTCAAGAATTTTTCGACATTGTTTTTTTACTAGTTTGGTCTTCAATATTACAGCTAGTACATTTCACTTCTGTTTCCTTAAGTGCAGAACTACTTTCATAAATGCCAGAACTAGTGCTTGGTACAGCCAGAGCAGCTATTTGCACAATAGACTCTTCATGTAAAGCACTTGTTGTCTGCAAATAATAACATATTTTACAAAATGTTGCTTTACATCATACATCTAAACTACTACATTTCTAAATACATAATTATTATAAACGTTATTAAAGTATCAGAATAATGAGAAACAAAAACTAAATAATAAATAAATTGTCTACCAAAAGAATATATTTAATTTTTAATTTAATATTATGAAACCTATGAAATCCGTCATTATATAGAATATATAGGAAGTGTACATAATTCCTAAATTTCATGCATTTCCGGTAACATAATAAGAAACATGTACATATAATTAGTTAAGGTCACACGGAATGTCTCAGATACATCGTCAATATGGTCACACTACTTCAGTGCGATTTCTTTTAAACAAAAACAATAAAATTGTTCAAACTTAATTAAATTCAATGTAAAACTATTTGATTTTGACAAAGTTATAATTTAATAGTATGTTTAAAACACTGATAAAACGTTCAGCAAAAAATTTAGTGAAAATATAAAAAGTATGTTTACAAGTATTCAATGTCAGAAGTCACTATTTAAACACTTACGTGTGAAATCTTATATCACCTCCTGGACAACAACTACTGCCGCAACCACGTACTACACAAGTTTGCACCATTTCTTGAATTATAACAATAATTAACTTTAAATATTTGTCTAATTTATGTTGACATATAGGGCTAATGTGGCCACATTACCGAACCCTTAGGAAATGGGATTGTAATTCACTGATTCGTGAACCCAATAATGCATACGAGACCTTCAATTTTGGAATTTTTAATTTAACTAATCGTAGATCAACTATTTATTTATTGGTACATTATTTTACAAAGCTTAACTTCTGATTTAGTTAGTGTGGAAATTATTTCTAAGAATTTACCGGGAGATTCAAATAAAAACATAGCAATATTGTGTTCCCCACTAAAAAGAGAAGTCAGACCACAGAGAGTGAGATAAAGATACGTAGGTATTTGACTCAAGCTGTTGTTCCAAGTGTGGCCTCCATCTTTATCTATAACTTCATGCTCGAAGCGTAGATAGATAAGATACTATGTCTATGGCTCGAAGGTGAAATATATACAATTTTTTAACTGGCTTTCCAGCTCTGGGTTCTAGGCCTTCTGAGCCTAAAGTTACAATGTGTAATTATCCTTTATAGTACACTGCTTCACAATATGTTGATGCGTAACATTGTGCAGCCCTTGGGAGATTTTGACGTTAACTTGAGCCAGCAGACAGCTGACAGTTGGCGTTGGTATCAAGGCGCCTAAGCAGACAGACACCTTATCTTGAGAATCACATCAGCACCAGAACCACATGAGTAAAGAAACCGACCAAAGGGGAAGCTACATACAAACGGCTCGCTACGAACACACCCATACATAGCGCAGAGATGTGTGCGTGAGCTCTCACCGACAGGTTCAACGACGCTCCGTCGGGGTACAAACTGGTTTGCGCCGGCTCAGTCAGAGTATCCATGAAAGGGCTGTTTGTTAGTCGTGCGCATTTAAATAAATAGACTCACAATATTTCGAAATTTTATACATCAATTAATTTATTAAGTTTTTTTGCAATTATTAAATAATTAGATTTAAGTATTTTAATTAAAATAATTAAGAATTAAGTTATTATAAATTTATATGGGTAAATAATAAGTGTTCTGTATAAGCAAAAATGCCTAATAGTCGTACGGTATGCATGAATAATTCTAGAGAAAATAAGGATATTTCCTTTTTTTTGTACCCGAGAAATCAAGTGAAGTAAGTACCGTTTTACGTATTTAATAATATACAATAAAACTAGGTAATAACATTGATAAGTAAGTGACAATGTGTTAGACAGGTACGTCACCGAGTGATGAAGTCGGTCTCACCTACTTGAAACGTTAGTCAGTCTAACCTTGACAGTGCCGTAGATGGCAGGATATCCTACCTACCCACTTTAGAGGTAAGTTGCTTCTTTGTGAAGGATATAAGCTACTTTTTGTGAGTTGCGACCCCAGGAGTAAATACCACTGCATTACGATTGGAATACGTTGGTGGGAGTGGTGGATTGGTGTTGGTGGAAGTGGTGCTGGTGTTGGTCGATAGTTTTGCTGATGGTGTCAGTGGTGGTGGAGGTGGTAGTATCGTAGGTAGTTGTAGTAGACAGTGGACCAACAGTGGCTCCATCAACACCACCACCATCACCACCATTACTATAACCACCACCACCACCGCCACTGCCCACGACCACCATCACAACCATTACTATCACCACCACCACTTACACCAATACTCTTGATTTCGAACAATTAATAGATATGTTGTTACATTAATATAAGTTATAATTAATACATATGATGTCTTATGCTATACAATATTTTTATTTTTTCCTTAAATTTTTCACATGCGTCATGTGACAACCCTATCAGAATAGGTATACATTTTCGACGTTTTTAAGAAGCTTCCCCTCTGGTCCTTACTCTTTACTCTGTGCCAGAACACTTCTTTCACTATTTCCACTAATAGTTCAAATGCGCAGACACTTAATACACAAAATAATTAACTTTAACTTAATACACTTTTACATATCAAAATCCACTTCAAACCATTATTTAAAAAATAATATAGGAGCAGCAATCCGCCGCCGGTCAAGTTTCTGCCAAAACCATGAAATATGTACATTGATTCTTTTTATATAGTTTCTTCTATGTATTCATAAATATCTTAATACTTTGAGGTTCTACCCTAAACCCCTTTTATCTTTAGTATCTGTATATAAAATTTTATTTTGGTGATTATATATTTATTTTACTTCTTGGTACAACGTATAATAGAAGATGTAGTTTCAATTTAACATCTATTACCTATACCGGTTTTCAAATATTTGAATAATACTGGCAACACAATGGAACAGTGACCGGCCGCATTTAATTTAATTGAAAAAAAAAAACGGGTCTTTTTGAAGAAGTTCAACATGGCAGGAGATCAAGCGCAGTTTTACCAATTATTAAATACATTATTGTCTACAGATAATGACATCCGACAGCAAGCAGAAGTAAGTATTTTTTAATAATTTATGTTTCTATACATTTTATTAAAAAAAAATGTTATTTTACGACGTAGTATCTGTGAAAACGAAGGGTTGTGGCCTCGTGTCAAAACGTGGTCATGGTGGATGTGCAGTATAATTTGTTAGCTTATTTAAATCTAACATTGTTTGCCTAAGCTTTACTGGAATATAGTACCGTGAAGAAGTATATTATGCTGATTACGCACTTTTTTCAAAACAAGCGGAACTTCTAGGTTCAGGCATGCGGTTAGTCAGCGCAGTGCTTGTATTCAATAATCTACCGATACAGATTATTTTCTACTATATGACTTCTGCATAAAATGTTGGTTTTCTAAAATTCATTGTATTCAAATAAATACTGACTTAATTTTGATTGTATATTTGTATTATCTTCATGTGTGTAATTTTTTATATTGTACCGTGTTTTATTTTTAGAAATGTCCAATTGCCTAAATCAAATTATGTTTCATAAATTCATGTGTTAAACAAAAAATATAGTGACATTTGCTGTGCTTTATTTAGGATGCTTATAACAACATACCTACTGAGACAAAGGTGGTGCATTTAGTGGGAGCTATTCAAAATGGAGATATTAGTGAGGAGGCTAGGCAGACTGCAGCTGTGTTGTTGCGGAGGTTGCTCAGTGCAGAATTCTTTGAGTTCTTCCCGAAACTGCCATTTGACCAGCAGACTATGCTTAGAGAACAGTTGCTTCTTACACTACAGATGAATGTAAGCCAGCAACTACGGCGCAAGGTTTGTAAGACAAATTTCTTTATATATATAACGCATTTAACTTCATTTTACTGTTACACTGTATAAAATAGCTGGAATCATAGTTTTTCTAATAATAGCTTAGGTAAAAATGGAATCTTAATACTCCTTCAAACACTTCATTTAAAATAAATAACAGATTTTTTATAAACATTAATTTCTACTTACTAGCTTCTATAATGCACATAATCCCTGAAAGACTACTATACTTAGTATGCTCAAGAGGAATGACAGGGAAAAAGGTTAAAAAAAAAATTTTACTGTTTCCCTTTCAATGTGTTTTCCCCTAACCCTAACACATATTACAAATCTATTAAAAACATCTTAATACAATTAAAATATTTATTAAATTTTATTAGTCCAAAATTGTCAATGTGACTTCATTTGCAATTTTGGCCTAATGAAAATTAATCACTTCATTGTAAATTTTTTGCTGTCTCCATCTATGGAAATTGTTTACAACCATGTCAGTGAATAGTCGATATTGTAACAAGGCTCAAGTGCCTTGGTGTATTGTTGTGCAAAAAGAACACACCTTTAGACAATACTCATCTTTTAGGAAACCTAGTAATCTCCCATAATGGTAAGAACACATTCCTTACTATCAATTAAGAGGGTACCTTCTGTATTTCAGATGATAGTATAATGTGGTGATACCATATGTAGCATTGAAGGAAAACATTGTGAGTGAACTTGTATGTGTGGGAAAACATAATTTGAGGACAAGTCTACCAACATGCATTGGGGTAGTGTGGCAGACATTCCCTTGTCCTACTAAAATCCTCTCAGAAATGAGAGGAGGTCAAGGCCCAGTAGTGTGCCTAGACCTCCTCTCATTCCTATAACTTTACTATAACTTTACTATAGTTTAAAGTATACTGATAATGAGTCACTCAATTGGATGAGCATTACTACTTTGACCTATCCTTGTATTAACACATATTGTGACTCACATCCGCACTATTGAAAAGCATGAGTAACATAACCTTGTGTATGTTTGTGTGTTTTTAATGTTCTAGATATGTGATGTTGTGTCAGAACTTGCAAGAAATCACATAGATGATGATGGAGTCAACCAATGGCCAGAATTCCTTCAGTTTATGTTTCACTGTGCAAGTTCTCAGGACCCCAATATCAAAGAGGCTGGTATTAGGATGTTTACGTAAGTTGTTTCTTGTGCTCACAGATTAATCCCCCATATATTGTCTCACAGGGAGGATATTTGCCATAATTGCAACGTTTGGCAGATAGTTTGGCAAAAAAAAATTTTTGTCTGCAATTTTTTTTTAATTATGATTGAGCTGTTATCAGATAGATGGCTGCTCATCTCCCATTTCAGTTTCCCTCTGTCACTTCTTACAATATCCATAGGATAAGGAATTGTGGAATCAAATAAAAAAATGACTCAATAATTATGTAAGATTCTATATTGAATAAAAAAAAATCTATTCTATTCTTGCTACCAATACACAATTGTATATTCAATGATAATTATAAACTATTAAATTTATTCTTTTTTGATTTTTTGTAATCATAGAAACTATTCATAAAACCTTTTTCTTTGTATTATATGTTGCAAATTTATATCTGTATGCTTTTTAGGATTATAGAAAATTTTAATAATTTATTGGAAGTAAAGACTAGAAATGAGTTGGGGGGGGGGGGGGGTGACTTGAACTTTAGGCCTAGTCAGTTTGAATAGCATATCATGTAGAGGATGTCATGGGGGTCATGATTGAATAAGGCAAAAAGTTCTCGAGGGGGTCTAAATGGTCAAAAACTATAAAATTGGCAGATGGTTCGAACTTTAGGCATAGTCAGTTTGAATAGCCTATCATGTAGAGGATGTCATGGGGCTCATGGTTGAATAGGGGCAAAAAGTTGTCATTACTCAAGTCAAAATGGCCAAAAACCAAAAAATTGAGAATTCTTATTTCGGCTATAACTCCACCTCCTTCAGAGTTTCTTACACAGTCTTTACTTCCCGCATCCCACTAGTTGTATATATTTATAATTATAAAATGATGTTGTTGTAAATTTAGGCATAGTCAGTTTGAATAGCCTATCATGTAGAGGATGTCATGGGGCTCATGGTTGAATAGGGGCAAAAAGTTGTCATTACTCAAGTCAAAATGGCCAAAAACCAAAAATTTGAGAATTCTTATTTCGGCTATAACTCCACCTCCTTCAGAGTTTCTTACACAGTCTTTACTTCCCGCATCCCACTAGTTGTATATATTTATAATTATAAAATGATGTTGTTGTAAATTGCTTGAATGAAAAAGAAATCATTCTTAGAAAATTAATGTAGATATCAATTTTTGCAATTTTTTAAGTCATATTGATAATTAAACCTATTGGATTACCAGATCTGTGCCAGGAGTATTTGGGAACCGACAAAATGAGAACTTGGATGTCATCAAACAAATGTTGTTGTCATCACTACAGCCCACGGAGTCGGAGGCCTTACGTATGCAGGCAGTAAAAGCTGTTGGTGCATTTATTCTTTTGCATGACAAGGAGCCTGCCATACAGAAACACTTTGGTGACTTATTGCTACCACTCATGCAAGTTAGTTGTTTTTTGATATATGTGTGTTTTAAATAATATATTGCTTAATATCACTATTATTAGCATATGATGCTACAATACAGGAGCAATTGCCTCACAATATAATATTATTAATAAATTAATCTGTTAACATTTTTTCATTTTAGTAATATTATTGGGGTTGTTACATTTAAAAAATATATTTACTTATACTTTAGCTTAAATGTTAAGCACATTAACACATACATGCACTTATCTTTATGATTAGTGCTATTGCCAAGATGTGCAAAAGAAAATTACATTGAGGATTTCGCTAACACTATCCTGTTAATAGGATTGAGTTTGATAGTAGCCCTCAATACAATTCTTTTATCCAAAGTCAATATTTAGTTAAAAAAATTTCAATCTGTATTTATCAAATTGTTATAAATTTACAGGTAGTTGTTCAGTCCATTGAGAAGTCAGATGATGACTCTGCCTTAAAAGTTCTGATTGAACTTGCTGAGTCAGCACCTAAGTTCTTACGCCCACAGCTTGAGACGATCTTTGAAGTTGGTATTAAGGTTTGTATTTCAATAGGATCTTTATAATTATGTAATGCAATGACTTAATAAAAAAAACCATATCAGTGAAGATAATAAGTATAATAACAATACTAATCACTTTATTCACCTTGTTATGCTGACTTTGATTAAACTTGAAGTTCTAACAGCTTGTGTTTATAACTATTTTCCATTTTGAAATGAAGGAAACAAATAAGCTGCTCCCCAAAGAAACAAAATTGGTGCCACATAGAGCCATCTATAGCAAAATCGAAAACAACAATTACCTTATTTTTAGTTTGTACATAATCTAGTGTGTTTATAATTAATGTAAGGGATTGGCAGCTGCATGTAGTTATTATTGTTTTGGTTAGAAAAGAGTTAGCTAAATGGCTGCAACTAGTGTACCAAGGACATTAAAAACATTGATTACATAACTTCCCAAAATGTACAATCAATAGTATAAAGTTCAAATAGCATATGAGTATTCAGCACTGACTTTTCTCATTCCAATTCAATGTATCAAATCATATGTGCTTTATATTCATGTACAGGTTGTTGGTGACACTGACGCAGATGACAACTGGCGTCAATTGGCACTGGAAGCATTAGTTACTCTATGTGAGACTGCTCCAGCTATGGTTCGCAAGCAAGTCCCAGTAGCAATTCGTAGACTAACCCCCCTTGTCCTCGCCATGATGTGTGAGCTTGACGACGAGCCCGATTGGGCCGTGCAAGACGACGTCGCTGATGACGATAATGATTTGTGAGTGCCAATTTTTTTATTGCTTCTTACATTACTCTTTTACTTCTAAACTTGTTATTACCAGCATATCAATTTCAATTTTCAATCTGATCAAATTCAGCATCTTGATTCAACACATAGTTAAATTTCGAACCTTGTCTTATATGCTATTTTATTTTACTATTTAATAAATTAAGTACTTGAGCGAAAAATATTTGTTATGGCATTAGAAAAAAAAATACTCAGGGATGACACCTTATCTAAATACAGAATGTCTTCCAAACCAATAAAACAATTTTTATTGTAATTTATACAAGAATTGCTCACTTAAAGCAGACATTAATAACTGGTGTATAATCTCTTGCTCATAGTGAATAAATTTGTAGTAAGATTTACATAATTTAGCTTAAGTATCTTCAAATATTTTTGCTAAAGTAAATCTTACAAGAGGAAGTATTGAGATAATTAGCATTCAATATATATTTAATATATTTGGATGTCAGTCCCTCAATTACAATATTTTTATATAATGAAGGAAAACCTGGTAAATTGGGAAATAAAACCTGTAATTATCTATAGCACTAGCACCATAGTAATATAATGAAACATTTTAGGAATTACGTAACAGCAGAGTCTGCTCTGGATCGCATGTGTTGTGGTCTTGGAGGCAAAATTATGTTGAGTTTGATTGTGGGTCAAGTACCTGAGATGTTAAACTCCGAAGACTGGAGAAAGAGACATGCAGCACTCATGGCTGTCTCCTCAGCTGGTGAAGGTTGTCACAAGCAAATGGAACAGATGTTAGACCAAGTTGTATCTGCCGTTCTTACTTATTTAACTGACCCTGTAAGTTAGTTTCAGTCTTACTAATTCAACATATTATGCGATCAAGATAAGAATAGAAACACAAATTTTTTATATACTTTGTATTTAACTAAATCTTAGAGTATTGTCAAAATCTATTAAAGATTTAGTTGGTTTTTAAAATAATAAAAAATGATACATGCAAGGGTGATGTTGAAGACAATTAAGACAAATTTAGTTTTATTTTAAGCACAGGGAATTATACACTTTTTTTTAAATAACAGTCAGTGGTATATTATAGATACCTACATAAATTTATGTTCTATTAAACTAATGGTTTGAGATATTAAATTAATGGTTCTTTTTAAATATTTTTTTTTTAATCAAAATGTCTGTTTTGCTTATTTTAACTATCCTGTTTATATTGGCAGCTAAGATGCCACAATATTGTGGAAAGTCATTCGCATTTTGATCGCATTATTTATTTATTATACATTATATTCATTTCCAATAACACTAAAATATTTTTTATTTTATACATTAAGTTTTTCATCCGTAGCATCCTCGTGTTCGCTATGCAGCGTGCAATGCAATTGGACAAATGTCAACAGATTTTGCCCCTGTTTTTGAAAAGAAATTCCACAGTAAAGTTGTGCCTGGTCTTTTGTTAGTTCTGGATGATAATGCCAATCCACGCGTGCAGGTAAAGTATTATAAACTAACTACAATTAATTTCTATTTATTATATATTTTTTTTCTTTTTTAATTTAAGATTATGTCTTCACATAGGCTCATGCAGCAGCTGCTTTGGTGAACTTTAGTGAGGATTGTCCAAAACCTATTCTAACTCAATATCTTGGTCCTTTGATGAACAAGCTTGAAGTAATTTTGACTGCCAAATTCAAAGAAGTAAGTTGATTTTTTTAAATTAGTATATATGGTAAAAATAGCTTCAATACATAATAGCATGTCCTCCTTTCAATGGGATTTACAATTAAATATTGTGGTTTATCTAAAAGTTAATTGCACATAGGATATTTGGTTATTATCATTATCTGACCATTTCAAGTGTCTCTTATTCAGCTGAATACCATCTAAACACAAATATTAAATAATTAATAATGCAGTCACCTGCTGAACATGGGGGAGGCCTGTCTTCAGCAGTGGACATTAATAGGCTGTAACAGTAACAGTATGTTACAAAAATGCTAAATGCATATATCAATATAAAATGAATTCAAAAAAATAAAGAAACTTGATGATTAAAAAATAATGATTTATGACCTTTACATTACAATATAATTTTATTGCAAGGCCACCTGTGTTTTTAATGATAAATGAATTACATATTGTAAAAATGTTATGCTTATGATTGTTGATATTTAGAAATTTCGTAGTCTGCCGGAATTACTACCCATTGTATTTTTATAACACAACTAAACATACTTACCCAATGTTCGTTAGTGACCATTTCATGTTACAAAAATGCTAAATGCATATATCAATATAAAATGAATTCAAAAAAATAAAGAAACTTGATGATTAAAAAATAATGATTTATGACCTTTACATTACAATATAATTTTATTGCAAGGCCACCTGTGTTTTTAATGATAAATGAATTACATATTGTAAAAATGTTATGCTTATGATTGTTGATATTTAGAAATTTCGTAGTCTGCCGGAATTACTACCCATTGTATTTTTATAACACAACTAAACATACTTACCCAATGTTCGTTAGTGACCATTTCATGTTACAAAAATGCTAAATGCATATATCAATATAAAATGAATTCAAAAAAATAAAGAAACTTGATGATTAAAAAATAATGATTTATGACCTTTACATTACAATATAATTTTATTGCAAGGCCACCTGTGTTTTTAATGATAAATGAATTACATATTGTAAAAATGTTATGCTTATGATTGTTGATATTTAGAAATTTCGTAGTCTGCCGGAATTACTACCCATTGTATTTTTATAACACAACTAAACATACTTACCCAATGTTCGTTAGTGACCATTTCATGTTACAAAAATGCTAAATGCATATATCAATATAAAATGAATTCAAAAAAATAAAGAAACTTGATGATTAAAAAATAATGATTTATGACCTTTACATTACAATATAATTTTATTGCAAGGCCACCTGTGTTTTTAATGATAAATGAATTACATATTGTAAAAATGTTATGCTTATGATTGTTGATATTTAGAAATTTCGTAGTCTGCCGGAATTACTACCCATTGTATTTTTATAACACAACTAAACATACTTACCCAATGTTCGTTAGTGACCATTTCATGTTACAAAAATGCTAAATGCATATATCAATATAAAATGAATTCAAAAAAATAAAGAAACTTGATGATTAAAAAATAATGATTTATGACCTTTACATTACAATATAATTTTATTGCAAGGCCACCTGTGTTTTTAATGATAAATGAATTACATATTGTAAAAATGTTATGCTTATGATTGTTGATATTTAGAAATTTCGTAGTCTGCCGGAATTACTACCCATTGTATTTTTATAACACAACTAAACATACTTACCCAATGTTCGTTAGTGACCATTTCATGTTACAAAAATGCTAAATGCATATATCAATATAAAATGAATTCAAAAAAATAAAGAAACTTGATGATTAAAAAATAATGATTTATGACCTTTACATTACAATATAATTTTATTGCAAGGCCACCTGTGTTTTTAATGATAAATGAATTACATATTGTAAAAATGTTATGCTTATGATTGTTGATATTTAGAAATTTCGTAGTCTGCCGGAATTACTACCCATTGTATTTTTATAACACAACTAAACATACTTACCCAATGTTCGTTAGTGACCATTTCATGTTACAAAAATGCTAAATGCATATATCAATATAAAATGAATTCAAAAAAATAAAGAAACTTGATGATTAAAAAATAATGATTTATGACCTTTACATTACAATATAATTTTATTGCAAGGCCACCTGTGTTTTTAATGATAAATGAATTACATATTGTAAAAATGTTATGCTTATGATTGTTGATATTTAGAAATTTCGTAGTCTGCCGGAATTACTACCCATTGTATTTTTATAACACAACTAAACATACTTACCCAATGTTCGTTAGTGACCATTTCATGTTACAAAAATGCTAAATGCATATATCAATATAAAATGAATTCAAAAAAATAAAGAAACTTGATGATTAAAAAATAATGATTTATGACCTTTACATTACAATATAATTTTATTGCAAGGCCACCTGTGTTTTTAATGATAAATGAATTACATATTGTAAAAATGTTATGCTTATGATTGTTGATATTTAGAAATTTCGTAGTCTGCCGGAATTACTACCCATTGCATTTTTATAACACAACTAAACATACTCACCCAATGTTCGTTAGTGACCATTTCATGTCTGATTTTGTCACCTCCATAACATTGGCAAAGTAAATGTGTCAATTGCTCCCTTTCTCTCTGTTCTATAGAAAGTCAGGGATCTCAGTTCACATACATAAATATTGATTTAACGTGTTTAAAGAGTCACAAAAATTTCGAATT
Organism: Parnassius mnemosyne; assembly: GCA_963668995.1. Classification (NCBI taxonomy): domain Eukaryota; kingdom Metazoa; phylum Arthropoda; class Insecta; order Lepidoptera; family Papilionidae; genus Parnassius; species Parnassius mnemosyne. Next base: position 40,158,464 of record CAVLGL010000115.1, on the reverse strand, counting down.
AGTAATATTATGCATTTTTTTTTTATATTGCAGTTAGTGGAACGAGGCACAAAGCTTGTGCTTGAACAAATTGTGACTACCATTGCTTCTGTCGCTGATACAGTGGAAAAGGACTTTGTACAATATTATGATCGCTTGATGCCCTGTTTAAAATATATTATTGCTAATGCTACTACTGAGGAATTAAAAACTCTACGTGGCAAAACAATTGAATGTGTCAGTCTTATAGGTGAGCTTCTTTATTATGCTTTGTTATAGTATTTTTTTTTATATATTCACTAATTTCTCGAATTTGCTGAACCAAATTAAGTATATTAATAATAATTTATGCTTCAGGGATGGTCCCATATAAATTTAAATTAAAAATTCGCATCTCAAAGGGTAGAAAAATAGAGAAAGAAGATTTTATTGTAAACTATTTAGACAACATTCTAGTTGTTAACAGTACTTTTGCAAGTTGTTGTTATGCAACTAATTGTTTTTATAGACATTGGTCTAATAAAGGTGGAATAATATTACCTTTTATTATACAAACTTTTTATTACAGTAATTCATTTACTAACCCTTATCATATATTAATTTGATTGTCATTTACTGGCATTTATTTATTTCTTATATATTTTTTAGGTCTTGCTGTAGGTGAAGAGAAATTCATGTCAGATGCTTCAGAAGTAATGGACCTTTTGTTAAAAACTCATACAGAGGGTGAACAGTTGCCTCCTGATGACCCTCAAACATCATTCCTTATTTCTGCCTGGTCACGAATTTGCAGAATTATGGGTAAAACCCTCATAATATGTAAAACAATTTCTTTTTGGTTCAATTATGTGTGGAATAATAACAGTACATCCTTGTAATTATCAGGCAAGAAATTCGCCCGATACCTGCCCATGGTTATGGAACCAGTAATGCGTACAGCAGCCATGAAACCAGAAGTGGCCTTACTTGACAATGATGAAATCAAGAGCATTGAAGGTGATCTTGACTGGCACTTCGTCACTCTCGGTGAACAGCAGAACTTTGGTATCAAAACTGCCGGCAAGTACCTGTATATAATCTCTTTTATTTATTTCAAATTACTTTACATCTTTTAAATAAATTACTGCAAATAAAATTCTATTTAAAGAAAATTTCTATATCAGACAAAAAATTTTACTGATTTATCTAAACGTAAAATACAGTAAAGCTATAATCAATTCTAGCCTTTAAATATTAAACTATTCATTTAGGTTTGGAAGACAAAGCATCTGCCTGTGATATGCTCGTATGTTACGCTCGCGAATTAAAAGAGGCATTCGCTGATTACGCCGAAGATGTAGTTAAACTAATGGTGCCAATGCTCAAGTTCTACTTCCACGACAATGTGCGCACAGCGGCAGCAGAATCTCTACCATACTTGTTGGAATGCGCCCGTACACGTGGCCCACAGTACATACAAGGCATGTGGGCATACATTCTGCCTGAGTTGTTAAAAGCAATTGATTCTGAACCTGAACAAGAGGTGCAAGTGGAACTTTTAAATAGCTTGGCTAAAGTAAGTGATTAAAAATTAACTTATGACTGTTTTTTATTTTTTCTTAATTATATAATTATTATTTAGAAATGAAATTACATAAGTACGGCTTATTTAATTATTATTGTTATTTGCAAAATTAAAATTCAAAAGTATTGAAAAGATTGCATAGCACTTAGAATTCGATTCCCTAATGGACATAAAGTTTCTTATAACTAGAATATGTATATCTATTCGTTATAAATGATTTTGATTTGTAATGAGTGTTATTTTGCAGTGTATTGAGCTTTTGGGCACTGGTTGCTTAACTGACGAGAGTATGGCAGAAGTCCTCCGCATTCTCAACAAACTACTTACAGAGCATTTTGAAAGGGCTACTGAACGACGTCAGAAGCGCGCCGATGAGGATTATGACGAGGTGATTCATTAAACTTTTTGTAGTTTTAAGTTTGAATTAGACTTTTGTTAAATTATTGAATTATTTTTGTTAAGTTATAAAGATGTGGTAGCTAAGGAGTTAAGTGCTCATTGTAAATTTGTACACACGCAACCCTAGTTGGGTTCAAACTCTGTGAGCACCAATGAAATTGTCAAATGGCAATTTTAAGTGTTGATTTACTATGGAACTAGGAAATCCATATGTCTGAAAAATTAAATATTTCAAAGACGTGCATGCATAGCAGAGTTGTGAATTTTGATTCCAGATTCCAGAACATAGAATCCATTTAGGAAATATTTTATATTGTCTAATTTTGTAACTTTTATGATATGAATTTGGTCATAAAATTTATCTCAAGCCACCAACCGCTTGGGCTCATAACAACAAAACCACGTCTCGCAACTCAGTTCTACCATAAAAAGTTGTGAGATCCATGTAATACCAAGTCGGTTAATTAATTCAGTCTTAAGTTATTACGTAATTGGGTAACTTAACAACATCTTATAGTCACCACATCAATACTAAAAATCTTTTATATTTTAAATAAATAGTTTGACTTGGCCACACAATGTATCTCTGAAGTAATACATATTATATTAAATTAGATTGTTTAGTGCGATTGCCAAGTCAATTTATTTATTTTAAACACGCTTTTTTGCTCGACTTGGCGGGGGGGCACTGCTGTGTCCCCAGATTTTGTTCAACTGACTTCAATATAAATAAAATGAAAACATAATCAATTTAGTCAAAGTCAATTAATTACCCATTACTGAGGATAACTCAAAAACTACTAGTCAGATCTTGATCAAATTTATATGAGAAGCACCAGCTTTCAAATAAAAAAAGAATCATCAAAATCAATTCAACTAGAAAAAAGTTCTAAGGTAACACACAAAAGAAAAACAGTTGAATTGAATACCTCCATCTTTTTTTGAAGTCTATTAAAAAGTGAATCTTAAATTAAAAATTTCTTACAACAGGTTGTTGAAGAGCAGCTTGCTGATGAGGATAATGAAGATGTATATGGCTTGTCCCGGGTAGCTGATGTATTACACGCTCTCATGTCTGCTTACCGCGAAAACTTCTTCCCGCACTTAGACTCCTTATTGCCGCATCTCGTTCAACTTCTGGCTCCAGGCCGTCCTTATGCTGATAGACAATGGGCCATTTGCATTTTTGATGACGTCATTGAGTTTGGAGGTAAGAATATTTTTATAATTCTGAATCTGTCGAACCACTTGTATTGCTTAGAGGTGTGTACTTCAATAATGATGAAATGATTGTTTGTTTCGTTAAATTAATTCCTTAAAGAGTGAGAATATGCACTACCCCTGTATATCATTCCGTAGGTGTAGTAAGAGGTGACATAACACTTCAACATTATAAACCTCCCTAGTATAGCTTATATCTAATCCTTTATATAATGGGAGGGTTCCAGTTGTTACTGATTGATATGAAAGAAGAAAAGTATATTATGGCAAATACACTCTTGATGAGACATCACGAAAATGGAAGCGCTTGTTTCGCTTCAGTGGGCCTCGGCCTTCTTTTCTTGTTGTCCACTCCGTGTCTGTTATTGTGTCCAAGTCAAAGGGTCCCACGATGATAGTTGGTACACTCCTGTACACTCACATTTCTCCATCTTGTTTTAGCTTTGTGAATGTAATCATTCACAAGCCATGTTTGTTTAAGTATGTAAATTCATAATTAAGGGTGACAAACGAGAACACAGTCCACTTGATGGCAAGTGGATGCTGTGGCCTATAGACATCTACATCTATCCTCAGTTAAGGATCAATATGCAGACATGTACTGTCCACCCCTGAGAACGGGTAAAAAGGGTCTCTGGTTGTCTATTCTCACTATATGAAACACAGCAGTATTAACACTTTCACTGTCCGAATTTCAAATACAATAGTTTCTTGTTTCCAGTAAGTATAAAGTGTCTTCGGTTCTCTACTCTTACTATACGAAACACAGCAGTATTAACACCTTCACTGCCACATTTTCAGATACAATAGTAAGAGAATTGCAATGCACTATATGTAGTGCATGGGACAGCGAAAGGGTTAAGCTCCTATTTTATGCTTATATTCTGTGAGAGCGTGGTCCTTCCCCGGTCGAGCCGACCCATTCGTGCTACAACCATAATGTAGCTGTAGTTTTAGAGATTATAATGTGGGTGGCAGGGCCGGCGTGCGTGAAGTACCAGGACATCTTCCTGGAGCCGATGTTGAGCGGGCTGACGGCGGCGGAGGCGGAGGTGCGGCAGGCGGCGGCGTACGGCTGCGGCGTGCTGGCGCAGTTCGGCGGCGCGCAGTTCGCGCCCGCCTGCGCGCGCGCCGCGCGCCTGCTGGCCGACGTGGTCGCCGCGCCCGACGCACGCTCCATCGAAAACCTCAACGCCACAGAGAACGCCATCTCCGCGGTCGCCAAGATCATCAAGTACAACCACTCGCAGGTCGACAGGGACCAACTCATCACGCACTGGTGCGTAAAAAATACCCACTACATACAACATCTTTCAGTTTGGCAAACAGTTTCATTTTAAATTGTTGTGGTCACCTATGTGTATGGTTTTGTGAATGGTATAGCCAAGTAACATTTTGTGACCTGTTGCAATTTGTTTTTATATGCATTTTGTATGCATAGCATGTAGTTACGGAAGCAGTTTTTTTTTTCGAAATGATCGTACTATGAACTTTTTTAACTGTAAACCAGGTCATATGAGTAAACAGCAATCTTTCTGAATTCATTGCTCAATAAACTTACATTTCCATGAAAAGCATTAGCTAGCATCATCATCATCATCATTACAGCCCTTCACAAGTCCACTGCTGAACATAGGCCTCCCCCAAGGAATGCCACAAAGCACGGTCCTGAGCCACCTACATCCATCGACTTCCTGCATATCTTAACAGGTCCTTTTTTCCCCATCGGTTGTCGGTTCTTCGAGCTATATAGCCGGCCCATTGCCACTTCAGCTTACTAATCCATTGGGCTATGTCGGTTACTCTGGTTCTACTGCGGATATCCTCATTTCTGAGTTTATCACGCAGAGAAACTCCGAGCATAACCCTCTCCATAGCTCGCTGAGCGACCTTGAGCTTCCTCATCCGGCCAGCAGTGAAGGACCATGTCTCAGTTCCGTATGTCATCACTGGCAACACGCACTGGGTGTACAGTCTCGTTTTCAAGTTTTGAGGTATACCTGATGAGAAGATGTGCCGTAATTTCCCGAACGCTGCCCAAACGAGTTGAATCCGTCGATTGACCTCTCGGTCGAAGTTGGACAACGTCGAGCTTAGTGTTCCCAACAACTACCGGCATAGGTGTGACATGGACATTAAACATGATCTTTGTTTTGTCCATGTTCATCTTAAGACCTATCCGTTGGGAAGCACTATTAAGGTCATTGAGCATAGTGCTTAGGTCCTCCAGCGATTCTGCCATGAGGACTATATCGTCGGCAAATCGAAGGTGAGTGATGTACTCGCCATTGATGTTGATACCATATCCTTTCCAGTCTAGAAGCTTGAATACGTCTTCCAATGCAGCGGTGAAAAGTTTCGGGGATATTATGTCACCCTGTTTTACACCTCTCTGCAATTGGATAGGTTTCGTACTCTGGTTCTGTACTCTGATAGTCATCGTAGCCCTACTGTACAAGCACTTCAACACTTCGATATACCGACAGCCAACTTGGCACCGCTGAAGGGACTGCAGCACCGCCCAAATTTCGACGGAATCAAAGGCTTTCTCATAGTCCACATACGCCAGACATAGTGGCAAATTGTACTCTTCGGACTTCTGTACAATTTGCTGAAGGGTATGTATGTGGTCTATGGTGCTAAAGCCCTTTCGGAAACCGGCGTGTTCGGGAGGCTGGAAGTCGTCAAGTATGCGCGCGATAGTCATTACGAATCGGAGGAGGCTGGAAGTCGTCAAGTATGCGCGCGATAGTCATTACGAATCGGAGCTTCTGAAGGACTTCAAGTACCGGTTTTCCACCCGCTTTCAGAAGCTCTGCTGTAATTCCATCCTCGCCTGGGGCCTCGCCATTTTAAGGTGCTGGAGAGCCATTCTAATCTCGCTCAGACTGACGTCCGGGATATCATCGGAATAGTGTCGGATAAGACTCGCTTTTGGATCGTTACTCACACTTGCATGAGGCTCCAACGATGATGTGTACAGCTGACCATAGAACCTCTTAATCTCACTCAAAACCTCAGGTGTCCCGGAAACGACGCTGCCACGCGCGGTCTTCAGCTTCGACAGTTGGCTCTTTCTGGCAGACAGATCTCTGGCAAAGACTAGCTTAGCTAGCATATCAAACTTGAAAGATCTCAATTGATCATACTCTCAACACTAGTAAACAAAAAAACATGTAATGTGACATGGTTAAAAGTATTATACTTAATTAATATATATCTTAGCTTGTATAAAATACAGAAAATACCAAAACATACAATATCACTTTGTAGTTTGTATAGGACAGGAATGTGTGAGTTACAAAACAGACATAGATCTGAGTAGCAGGTAGCTGAAAGTGTTAATATAGGTTTAGATATTTCTTTTGGAAGTCATAGGACATAAACTCTGCTATAATAAATGAACTTTCTAAATTATTTCAATAAATTAACATATTTAAAGGTTAACATGGCTACCAGTGGTTGAAGACGTTGAAGAAGCACCTCATGTATACTCACTGTTGTGCGAGTTGGCGGCGAGCGGACACCCAGCTCTGGCCACACCTAATTCGCCGCAGCGAGTCATCCTAACCCTCGCTGAAGCTTTCCTCCGAGACGCTGTGCCTGTTGAGAACCCTGTGTACGCGCAGATGGTCTCGCTCGTACGCCAAATACAGGTAAATTATATTTAGTTCTTAATTGCTCTTTTTATTTTGGACAATCACAGTATGCACGAAATAAGATGCTGACTTAGATAGTGTTGAGATTTAATTATTTTCATTTACACCTATCACCTCTTTCTTACAAAATCTTTAAAATGATAATGAGTGATGAATTTTTTAAACCGTACCGTACTACTGCTTATAAATATAATATGTGTATATATATTATGTACCAAGTTTGAAAAATGCTCAATATGAGTAGGCAATATGATAAAAACTAATGAAATAATTAAATTGACAGAACTATGAATAAAGTCCACTACTTATTGGGGCAGAGTAATAAAAAGATATGTTCCACACGCAAAATACGCGCATAGACGTGGAGTTGCGGAAAACAGCCCGTCGTAAACTAAACTAAACTAAACTAAAAAGATATGTTAGTTTAGTTGTTTTTTCAATGTCAGATATTCACTAATTAAAGACAAGGGGAATAAAGATTTTCATCAAAGGTGTTTATTCTTTGTAACACAAAGGAAGGAATCCCCCTTTGTTGCTATTTGATACACCAAAGTGGTTTTTCCTTCCTCATTTTTATATTTGTTAATTTCAGATTTGTTACATTGTCTTCTTATCTTGAAAGTGATTAACATGGTTAGGTTAGGTTGTATAAAATTGCGCAACAGTAACATAGTAGTATTTATAATGACCAGACAATGTCATAAATAATGAAGTTTAAATTTTTACATGAATCCATTATTCATATTGCCCAGTCATTATAAATAGTGTTTAATAATCACTTGGTCCATAACACATATATAAAAACCATTCAACCTACCTGAAATCAAAGGTTCATAGTTTCTTATATGTGACTTAACTACAACTTGTGCCATAAAAAATAAAATCTTAAATGGTGACCAATGTTGTGCCATCTCACTCGCACATTATTCGCATCTCTGTTTCACTCTGTATGGTGAGGAAAAATGTTTAGATAATTAATTTAATCGGTTTGAATGGTTGAAATTTTTATTATTTGAATAACAATAACAAGGTATAAAAATACAATTTTTATTGTTTGTTAGTGGAAATTGTTTTATTGTTGTCAATAATTCATTTTATTATCTTCACGATTTTAATATCATAGGTACTATTTAAATTTACTTCTTTTAAGAAGTTATAAGGTGTATTTACTTGCATAACCTATTAACAACACTGAAACAAGTACTATTTAATCTCATTACATTTTTTATAGAATAGGGTGACAAACGAGCCCACAGTTCCCGTTTACTTTTTTTGTAGATTGTTCGCTAATCGAGCGACGAGCAAAAAAAAAGAATCGTCTGAATCGGTTCACCTAAAAAAAAGTTTTGAGGTAACACAAAAAAAATACAGTCAAATTGCGTACCTTCTCCTTTTTTGAAGTCGGTTTTTTTATAGGATAGGGTTACAAACGAGCACACAGTCCACCTGATGGTAAATGGTTGCTGTGGACCATAGACTTCTATATCTATCCTCATTTGCGAATCAATATGCAGATGCGTTGTCACCCGTGAGGACTTAGATGGAATGCCTCTTTTCCAGTAAAAAGGGTCTCCGATTCTCTACACTCACCATACGAAACAGCAGTTTTAAGCTGCTATTTTACATACATAGTTAATAAAATAAAATTTATAATTTCAAAATAGTTTTTTTATAGTGATGATCAGAAATAGAAATAGTATTTTTATGTTGTCCTTACTTAAATAAGCACTTGCTGCCATTTATGATGATATTCTTTAATGGCTCGTATTGTACAATCGTGAAAGAATTACTTAAAAATCAATTGTTATAATTTTAATTTTCAGAGTAATGCTGAATTATTCAACTCGTGCCTCATGCAGCTAAGCAGTGAACATCAGGAAGCGCTAAAAGTGGCGCTGTCCACATAGTGCGCCCTGCTAATTTTTCCGCCTATATTTATTACCCGCCAAGCTATATTTCGATCACACGCTCATCCGTTGCCAGTCACTACTCACAATAGCCCATTTCCATTTATTGACCACCTGTAAAATGCTATTTGTAATCTATACTATTGTATCTAATAAAGCGTTTAATAAATGATATTAATATTTGAGTGTTCCCTATCAATGAAAGATTGATAAATGACTGGTATAAGACGAGAAAATGTACCATAATGTATTATACATGCTTACTTCTATCCCTGTAGTGGATTCTTCCTTCGATCTCATTCTCAGTAAAAATATCTGTTTGGGCTAAAATTGCTGTGATATATTTTATACTATATTTTGAGGATTGGGTCATGTCATAAAGCATAGATATCTCGTTTGACGACTTTGTATGTCGATTTCGAATCATTTGTTTTAGCCAGGTGTAATAAGATATTGTGAGTGGTCCAATTTTTATTCCTTAATGAACTGTATAGTATTTTGTAAAACGTAAGATTATTTATATGATTTTGGATGTAAATGATAAACATAATAAAATTTGAAGATGTTACTGGAATTGATCAACTAGAATAAAAGAAGATTGTAGTTTTGCATTTTAAGCAGTATTGAATTGTTATTTATATATATAGCAAGCCAAGCAAAAATTGGACCTTTACTAATCTATTCAATTTGCCATATTTCGGCTATGTTGAGAACTTGGTGGCTGTTTCTCGCAATGGACGAGATTCTGTTTATAAGAAATAATTTTATTCAATAAATATATATAATATTATATTATATATACATTTCTTTGTTTAACTAAAATAAAAGTTATTGACAATTATGCTATCATTTTATTTATTATTCTGACCTGCACCACCGGAAGCTCACTATAGTCTATGAGATCATACAAGTTAGCGGAATGAAAGGGAAAGTGGGTGAAGTTAAACATGAAATTATTTTTCCGTTTTGATATATTATTCTTCATTAACCCTAATACAGTGTGCCTAGTGCGAGTTTTTTTACGCGCTCGATAGCGAGAAAGTTAACTACAATTTGTATGGAATAAAATCAGCGCCAACTAGTGGCAATAATCGGAATCACAGTTCATGAGTGCGAGTTTATTACGTCGTCGATATCGACCATCGAGCATTCACAGAATACTTTACTCCGCTAGGAGTAAAGTATTCTGTGATTCACTCGCATTCGACAGCGAGAACGTAAACGCACGTGATTGGTTGTTTCAAGAATTTTGCGAGTGCGAGTTCCAATTTTGATCTAACATAAATAAAGTTTACGCGGTCGATATCGAAAAAGTTTTCACCTAAATTTTGACAGTGAGAAAGCATAGTGAGAACGATTGTTGAAGGTTTAATTTTATTTCGGTTTGTGTGAACAATATTTAATTATGGCAGGACGTTTTTTTTCGCATGGAGGATGTTTACAGCCGCTAAGGCACAAGATGACCGCAATTATAACGCCAATGTTGAAAGAAGAGCTCGTGCATCTTTCAACCCTTTGTTACACCTCACGGCGAAGCAATTTAAAGATAGATATCGCATTTCCAAGAAAGTCTTCAAGTTTTTGTGTAAAGAGCTAAGGAGTTTGACAAATCTTAGGTCCTCTCAACGCGTTTCCTTGGAACATAAAGTATGTATCGATCATTAAAGTATTCACATTTTTGCAACTCAAGTTTAAAACAAGTGCAAGTTTAAATATAAGTTTGTTCTCTTTTTAATTGCAGGTGCTCACTGCTCTATTCTTTTTTGCAACTGGATCCTACCAAATGCCAGTTGGGGTTACAAAGCACACGTCTCAAATAATGTGTAGTGTGTACATAGAAGAAGTTACCCAGCGCTGACACAAAAATATAATAAATAAATATATTCGGTTCCCTGATACTCCAGCTGCTATACAAGCAGTTAGTCAACGATAATAAATATATGCTTATTTTTAAACAACCTAATGCAAATTAATCATTAGATTCAGTTAATAAAATCAGGTTGTATTGATGGAAGTCATTTTAAAATAGTTGCCCCACCAAAAGAAGAGGAACATTTGTATTATAGTTGTAAGCACTACCATTCACTTAATGTTCAAATGGTAAATATTAAGTTTTTTTATTTTTGCTTGGTTAAAAAGGGGTAGAAAATAAACAAAATGTCTTCTTTTCAGGTATGTGATGATGAATATAGAATTTTAAATGTGAATTCCAAGTTTGGAGGTGCAAATCATGATTCCTTTATATGGGAAAACAGTAATTTAAACACATACATGCAATCTTTGCACCAAAATGGAGAAATTATCTGGCTTTTAGGTAATATATCCACAGTATAACTTATTGGGATGTTTTGAGTTATATGAAGTATTTTTAAGTAAAACATTACTAAATAATTTCTATCTATATTATTGACAATAACATGTATATTTTAACTCTAGGAGATTCTGGATATCCCCAACGCCCATGGCTTATGACACCATTTTTAGACACTGAGTCCAATAATTATAATGAAAAACACATGAGAGCTCAAGTTGTTATTGAGAACACATTTTCAAGGCTGAAAAATCGATGACAATGTCTGCACAAGGATAGAGTTTTGCACTACAAGCCCGTAAAATGTGCACACATTATTTTAGCATGCTCTGTGTTACATAATATAATTATTAATTTTGGTGTTGAGGATACAGAGGAAAATATAGGTAGGTATCTTAATTTTAAATTGAATTACTATAATATATTAAGCTAACTTATAAATAGTAAACTTAATATTTGTATTAATTATGATTTATTTTTAGGTCTGCAATTTGAAAGAATGGTGGAATCTGATCAAATAAGTTACACAGAAAGAGAAGCTACCTCTGATTTAATTGAAGGTAGAATATTAAGAGATCAATTAGCAAGAAGGTTACTATAGGGATTAAATAAATAAATTTGAATAAGCTTAAATCTTTCTTTTATTTATAACCAGCCTTAAATTTTATCACAAATTTAATTAAATAATTACAATTACAACATAATACAATAATTTAATAATTACAAGAACATTGAAACAGAACAGAAAAGTAATCTAAATTATTTTGTAGAGCCATGCTACAGCTATAATAGTAGTATAGTTGTAGCACGAATAGGTCGGCTCGACCGGGGAAGGACCACGCTCTCACAGAATACCAGCGTAAAATAGCAGCCTAACACTGCTGTGTTTCATATGGTGAGTGTAGAGAACCGGAGTCCCTTGTGCTGCCTGCTCTGTGTGTGCTGGCCTCACTCGTCTTCGAGGTGATCCTCGAGTACGAATTGGTCTTGCACGGCAAGGTGTAGTTTGCCCCGACAAAGCAGGCCCTGGTTGTCTTTCTTGGCAACATGAGGTTGTGTTGATTGCCCTGGGTCGTTCCAAGATTGAGAACCTTAAATATGAAAAATATAAATGAAACTTTCAACAAAATCAATATACCTAGTAGTTGTGTACAAGAACCAAAAAGACAAACAAGTTGGCTTTTTTTTTTTGAAGCAAATACATACATAAACACTCACGCCTGTCACCCAGAGGGGTAGGCAGAGACTACGGACTTCAATGTTTCATAGAATTAGAGAACCAAAACCCAGTTTAAACCAAAATAGATAAAAATAAATAATCATTTAGACGTACCTTCTTCCATTTCTCAGTACTTTTTGTATCACCACTACCCAAAATCACTATTCAAAAATTGAGCTAATTCCTCCCAGTTTTTTATACAAGCCATCCTAACTCTTGCATTATTGGATGGTTTGCTGAGATCTCCATGCCTAAAACCAATAAACTTAGTTACAAAATATACAACAACATATTAATATGTTCCCTAAACACTAAATAAATTAAATTCAATTTACTGCTCCATAATTGTCACCATCAAATCGAATTGGGACGAACTAGTCTTCATATTTTTTTACTTATAATTATAATTTAATATTTTCAATAATCGTAAGTTCACAACAAACAAACTGTCAAAGTATATGAAAGATGCTATAATAACCACAACTTTGATAGACAGCTTCTAATATTAAGACGACTAAGTAACTATGTCATCCTAAACTTGGTTAGTTTATTTCACGACGCTAACGTGTTACCAACATAAGAGAAGGAACGAACGCGATTCACGGTGAGTAGTATCTTAATTTTAAATTGAATTACTATAATATACAAAGCAGGCCCTGGTTGACTTTCTTGGACTTGAGATGAGATCATAGTTGGAGTGAGCATGCCCGTATCAGTAATAATTTCAAATTTATTTAAAATTATCACCTTCATGAATAATTAGTTCTATCTTACTATCCATTAGTACCTCCACAAATGAAATAAGCGGAGATGTCACAGTATTTGCTGAGGCAACATGAGGTTGTGTTGATGGCCCTGGGTCGTTCCAAGATTGAGAACCTTAAATATGAAAAATATAAATGAAACTTTCAACAAAATCAATATACTTAGTAGTTGTGTACAAGAACCAAAAAGACAGACAAGTTGGCTTGTAAATTTATAAAATTAATGTAATTTTTATCTATAAGTAAGATTTATTCATATTTAACTACTTGAGTTTACATTGAGTGGCTCATGTATATTTTATTACTTTTAATTTATTCGGAGAAAGAAGACTTACACACAATACGTGGTTTAGTGGTTCCAAGTGCTGCTGCCAAGCAAGAATTTTTGGGTTTGATTCCCGGAACAAACTCAGTACTACTAGCCTGAAGATTTTATACTGTCTAATAAGTAAGTTATATATTACTTTGAACTTCCTCTGCAAAGGCAAGAGATGGTGAAGATATAGGCCTTGGCAGTGTTGGGGGCAGTTGTGGGGCAATATTTTCCTAAGCAGGTTGTGAAGTACCTAAAATAAAAAAATAAACATTGTTAATATAATATAATATGTACTGTTAATAATTTGTTAATAATATGCTACTTACATTCTACTGATTGATGTGGTTGTGGTAGTATTCCTTGTTCAAGATTCACTGTGGGATTAGCCTGAACATAAGTCCCCTGAAAGAAAATACAATTTATGCGATAATATAACCTACAAGCAGGTAGTTTAATTTAAGTTAAAGTTGTAACCTGTGATAACCCAGCCTCTTCAACTGCCAAGCCCGTAGCTACTTGTACACCAATCAGATTTAGGACTCTTTGTTCCAAATCTGTCAATTTAACATGTGTGGCAGGCCCACCACCAGTACCTCTAGCTGCTTTATGTAGACGAGCAGCCTTTTTTAAATATTTACTTTACTGTAGTTTTTATACAAGCCATCCTACCTCTTGCATTATTGTTATTGGATGGTTTGCTGAGATCTCCATGCCTAAAACCAATAAACTTAGTTACAAAATATACAACAACATATTAATATGTTCCCTAAACACTAAATAAATTAAATTCAACTTACTGCTCCATAAATGTCACCATCAAATCGAATTGGGACGAACTAGTCTTCATATTTTTTTACTTATAATTATAATTTAATATTTTCAATTAAAAATAAATAAATCGTAGGTTCACAACAAACACAAACTGTCAAAGTATATGAATGATGCTATAATAACCACAACTTTGATAGACAGCTTCTAATATTAAGACGACTAAGTAAATATGTCATCCTAAACTTGGTTAGTTTATTTCACGATGCTCACGTGTTACCAACATAAGAGAAGGAACAAACGCGATTCACGGTGAGTAAACGCGAATCGAAAGGTTAGCTTCGATTGTAACACACACTCGCTTGTCTTCACTTGTCGATAGGTATGACGTTAACTCGGTTAACGCGATGGTGAAGTCATTCGAATTATTTTGTGGAACTCGCACTAGGCACACAGGAGGTAATTTTAAAAAGTCAAATCCAAATTTGAGAATTTCAAACTAAATATACTAGATGTCTACTGAGAATTCTTGTCAAACTCATTGCAATCAAATCTGGTGAAATAGATTGTCATCGCGCGCTCAGACAAAAAATTTCCTATATTATATAAAAAAGTACTATGTGCGCTCAGTGTGCCTAGTGCGAGTTTTTTTACGCGTTCGATACCGAGAAAGTTAACTACAATTTGTATGGAATAAAATCAGCGCCAACTAGTGGCAATAATCGGAATCACAATTCATGAGTGCGAGTTTATTATGTCGTCGATATCGACCATCGAGCATTCACTCGCATTCGACAGTGAGAACGTAAACGCACGTGATTGGTTGTTTCAAGTATTTTGCGAGTGCGAGCGCCGATTTTGATCGTTCAATACGTAACATAAACAAACTTTACGCCGTCGATATCGAAAAAGTTTTCACCTAAATTTTGACAGTGAGAAAGCATAGTGAGAACGATTGTTGAAGGTTTAATTTTATTTCGTTTTGTGTGAACAATATTTAATTATGGCAGGACGTTTTTTTTCGCATGGAGGATGTTTGCAGCCGCTAAGGCACAAGATGACCGCAATCATAACGCCAATGTTGAAAGAAGAGCTCTTGCATCTTTCAACCCTTTGTTACACCTCACGGGGAAGCAATTTAAAGATAGATATCGCATTTCCAAGAAAGTCTTCAAGTTTTTGTGTAAAGAGCTAAGGAGTTTGACAAATCTTAGGTCCTCTCAACGCGTTTCCTTGGAACATAAAGTATGTATCGATCATTAAAGTATTCACATTTTTGCAACTCAAGTTTAAAACAAGTGCAAGTTTAAATATTAGTTTGTTCTCTTTTTAATTGCAGGTGCTCACTGCTCTATTATTTTTTGCAACTGGATCCTACCAAAGGCCAGTTAGGGTTGCAAAGAACACATCTCAAAAAATGTGTAGTGTGTACATAGAAGAAGTTACCCAGGAGCCGACACACAAAAATATAATAAATAAATATATTCGGTTCCCTGATACTCCAGCTGCTAGACAAGCAGTTAGTCAATGGTAATAAATATATGCTTATTTTTAAACAACCTTATGCAAATTATTCATTAGATTCGGTTAATATTTATTTTGAAATTCAGTTTTTACAGAAAATAAGGTTTTTTATTTTTTATTATTCCTTGGTTAAAAAGGGGTAGAAAATAAACAAAATGTCTTCTTTTCAGGTATGTGATGATGAATATAGAATTTTAAATGTGAATCCCAAGCAAATCATGATTCCTTTATATGGGAAAACAGTAATTTAAACACATACGTGCAATCTTTGCACCAAAATGGAGAAATTGTCTGGCTTTTAGGTAATATATCCACAGTATAACTTATTAGGATGTTTTGAGTTATATGAAGTATTTTTAAGTAAAACATTACTAAATAATTTCTATCTATATTATTGACAATAACATGTATATTTTAACTCTAGGAGATTCTGGATATCCCCAACGCCCATGGCTTATGACACCATTTTTAGACGCTGAGTCCAATAATTATAATGAAAAACACATGAGAGCTCGAGTTTTTATTGAAAACACATTTTCAAGGCTGAAAAATCGATGGCGATATCTGCACAAGGATAGAGTTTTGCACTACAAGCCCGTAAAATGTGCACACATTATTTTAGCATGCTCTGTGTTACATAATATAATTATTAATTTTGGTGTTGAGGATACAGAGGAAAATATAGGTAGGTATCTTAATTTTAAATTGAATTACTATAATATATTAAGCTAACTTATAAATAGTAAACTTAATATTTGTATTAATTATGATTTATTTTTAGGTCTGCAATTTGAAAGGAGAATGGTGGAATCTGATCAAATAAGTTACACAGTAAGAGAAGCTACCTCTGATTTAATTAGAGGTAGAATAAGAGATCAATTAGCAAGAAGGTTACTATAGGGATTAAATAAATAAATTTGAATAAGCTTAAATCTTTCTTTTATTTATAACCAGCCTTAAATTTTGTCACAAATTTAATTAAATAATTACAATTACAACTTAATACAACAATTTAACAATTACAAGAACATTGAAACAGAACAGAAAAGTAATCTAAATTATTTTGTAGAACTGTGCTGTAGCTATATTAATAGTATAGTTGTAGCACGAATGGGTCGGCTTGACCAGGGAAGGACCATGCTCTCACAGACTACCAGCGTAAAATAGCAGTCTAACACTGCTGTGTTTCGTATGGTGAGTGTAGAGAACCGGAGTCCCTTTTTACTGGAAAAGAGGCATTCCGTCTTAGTGCTCACGGGTGACAAGGCATCTGCATTTTGATTCACAAGCGAGGATAGATGTAGATGTCTATGGACCACAGCAACCACTTACCATCAGGTGGACTGTGTGCTCGTTTGTCACCCTGTCCTATAAAAAAAAGTTTCCAGTGTTCTTTGGCTTGGAGAAACTGTTGTGCTGCCTGCTCTGTGTGGGCTGGCCTCACTTGTCTTCGAGGTGATCCTCGAGTACGAATTGGTCTTGCACGGCAAGGTGTAGTTTGCCCCGACAAAGCAGGCCCTGGTTGACTTTCTTGGACTTGAGATGAGAGCACAGTTGGAGTGAGCATGCCCGTATCTGTAATAATTTCAAATTTATTTAAAATTATCACCTTCATGAATAATTAAAGTTCTATCTTACTTTCCATTAGTTAAATATGAAAAATATAAATGAAACTTTCAACAAAATCAATATACCTAGTAGTTGTGTACAAGAACCAAAAAGACAGACAAGTTGGCTTTTTTTTTGAAGTAAATGTTTCATAGAATTAGAGAACCAAAACCCAGTTTAAACCAAAATAGATAAAAATAAATAATCATTTAGCCGTACCTTCTTCCATTTCTCAGTACTTTTTGTATCACCACTACCCAAAATCACTATTCAAAAATTGAGCTAATTCCTCCCAGTTTTTTATACAAGCCATCCTACCTCTTGCATTATTGGATGGTTTGCTGAGATCTCCATGCCTAAAACCAATAAACTTAGTTACAAAATATACAACAACATATTAATATGTTCCCTAAACACTAAATAAATTAAATTCAACTTACTGCTCCATAAATGTCACCATCAAATCGAATTGGGACGAACTAGTCTTCATATTTTTTTACTTATAATTATAATTTAATATTTTCAATTAAAAATAAATAAATCGTAGGTTCACAACAAACACAAACTGTCAAAGTATATGAATGATGCTATAATAACCACAACTTTGATAGACAGCTTCTAATATTAAGACGACTAAGTAAATATGTCATCCTAAACTTGGTTAGTTTATTTCACGATGCTCACGTGTTACCAACATAAGAGAAGGAACAAACGCGATTCACGGTGAGTAAACGCGAATCGAAAGGTTAGCTTCGATTGTAACACACACTCGCTTGTCTTCACTTGTCGATAGGTATGACGTTAACTCGGTTAACGCGATGGTGAAGTCATTCGAATTATTTTGTGGAACTCGCACTAGGCACACAGAACGTATAATTTATATGTACTTTATAAATCATGGATTAAACAACTTTTATTTGTCATGCATACATATTACAAAATATATAGTTTATAATTTATATGATAAGTAAAACTAATTTTAATGGACAGGTGACAAAGATATTAAAGCCATCTGGTGAGTATTAAACTCACTAAACTGAGGAAATTATGACCCGTATCATACACTTGATGGCGTTACTTTCTATGACCAAATGCATTACTATGGAACTGTACCCCCCTGAATATAAATAAGGAAGGCTTGCCGTAGTTACCACATGGTTACCACTAGATTTTATGTATTTATTTTCTTAGGATGTTATAATATTTAATAGCTTGAGTTTTGACATTATCATTTTCACAATCACCAATCAGTATAATTTTCCTTTTAGCAGCTTATTAATATTGGTGCATAAACAACCACATTTTTGTATATTTTTTAAATAATTATAGTCTAAATTATGATTTTCACAGAAGAGGAACGAAAAGTTGCAAGATATTTTCGTATTCTGGATTATCGTATCAATAATGATCAATATTATTCGTATATATCACAAACTATAAAGAAACACTACGCGTTGTATATATTTGAAAGAAGGAACTACATATTTATTTATCTATGGAAAGAAATGTCAACCAAGTGTGTTATCCATCAGGTTTGCCAACAACTTGGAACCTGATATCGCTGTTTTTCACAGATTTAGTAGCCTAATACTTATAGCCTAATTTAAGCTGAGGTAGCCTAAAGTAGCCTAAACATCAAAACCACAGAATACTTTACTCCTAGCGGAGAATCAAAACTTCGCTATGAACAGGGTGACCATCTTTAAAATACAGATCCTGCCTCACTTTGGTTAAAAACCTGCCAAATCCTGCCAAAGTCTGTAGTGAAAAATGCCTAAATACTGCCAACTTTATTTACCATTGTATTAAACTAAGAAAAGTAAAAATACACATATAAATGCTATATTTTTTTTAAATTAAAATTAAACATATCATTCGTTGGTTTGAATGCAATGCAATCGCCATGCTCACCAATGCCTTGTTTAACGTACAAGATAGACGGTAAATGTTTATTTATAAATCTGTTTCGTGCTTTTTTCTTAATTTAATATATTTGAGAGAATATTCTTTCTTTTTTTTACTATCTTAAGTAGCGGCATGCTTTTTTAAAGCGGACAACCGGGGTGTCAATTTGCAATTACACAGTCTGGATCATCTTTAGCTTTGGAAATCCATGATGAAAGTAAAAGATCTTGCTCCCACTTTGCTCTATACCACAGAGTACATTATATATAGGGAATAGAGTCATCACTTAGAATCGTAGCATTAGCGCCATCTAGCGATATACGACGTCCCTACAGCCCAGCGACGACGTAGGATGCTCTATATTACAATATTTATTATTTATTTTCAAAGTAATTTCCAAAAGTCAAACCATTTTAATATTGATTTGGCTTTTGGAAATTACTTTGTATACAATATAATTTAGGCAAATAAAACAACTGTTTAGCGGTTTGATGTTTTTTTTATAATGCTTCCTTTTATTATAATAGTACACAACAACTTCTCTCAAAAGAAGCCACAATCCAGGTCAACAGAGCACAAATAGTTAAGCAAATCAGGGTCCAGAGTTTCATGCGTAATTGCAACGAAAAAGGCGAAGTCTTCGGAGTCCGGGAATCAAGCAAAGTTGTTAAAGTTTTATAAACACAAACAGAGCACATTCACAAACCACGAAAGGAAATGTAATGACAAACAGACAAATTAAATTACGTTAAATGAAGTTACTAGTTTTACACTCACTCAAACTACTAGTTTTAGTTTCTTTTGTTTTTAAAATTGTATGTATAAAATAAAATTAAATATAAATGACATTTGTAACATTGACAGACCGAAATGACCATAGATCTCTCCCTCCGGGTCTTGCCATAGATAAACGGAGAAAACAATTTGCAACGGCGAAATCATAATAATTCACTTGAATAAATGTAAAATAAATAAATTACACTAAAAATTTAATTACAAATTTGTTTTGTAACAAAATAGTAAGTTAGCAAGGTTCGATTATATTTTGAACTATTCATTAATTTGTTTGATTCTTAATTGGCCTAGCATGGCTAAATTTAAGAAAAGCGACATCTACTGCAACATGGACAAACTGTCTTGACATATTAATACCTCTAAGAAAAATTATAGTATGGACTGTTATGCCACTGCTCTATACGCCCTTTTATATTTTCGCTTCATTACCATCACCTATAATTACTATCGTCCACGAAATATTATTAACAAGATGTTATCACCATGAAATCTATTGCGATACCAAACTAAAGTACGTCTCTTTTATAACTGATTGAAATATTAACCAACTCGTGTTCATTCGTTTTAAGATTATCAACTTTATACACAATTTTTTTGAAGTTGTTTATTGAATGTGATACAAACATAATACGAGACATCGAGAAATACAGGGAAATCCCCAACATGCTGACGAAGTATCTAGGGTTGCCATTTTCGTCATTTTAAGTTGCCATAATAAACTCTATTTTAATACCCCAATACTGCCAAATACTGCCAGGTTTTATAGAACGTCAACCGATCATGCCAGAGGCTAAAATAAGAGGCCAATCCTGCCAAAATGGCAGGAACCTGCCACATATGGTCACACTGGCTATGAATAAATAAAAAACGTAATTTGGTTTATTCATAAGATGTACCCCCCATAATTGGGGGAGGCCTGTGTTCAGCAGTGGACTTGTGAAGGGCTGTAATGATGATGATGATGATGATGATAAGATGTACATAGAGTAGCAAATTTAAATAAATCGGCAATCATCATTTGCTGCCAGCAGCAAGAAAGCATCAGCAAGACTTTCACGGTCAAAATTTTCTGTAGCCTCTGCTGTGCTGGTCCTGGCGCAAGCTTCGCTGGAACTGGAAATATACATTTTTCTCCCAGCATGTAAATTGATCATATGATTGCTCGGTTGAAAATTTTTGCAGCAAATATTTCGGACATTCATATGTATACGGATTCTAAGAATTGCAATCAGCGTGGGTAGTTACATTCTGTTCCTTAATTTTGTCTTTATCGTGCCCATCACACTAAAAATTCTTTCTACGATAGCATTACTTAAAGGTAATGAGAGACATCGCAATGAAAACTTGGCAAACTCTTTAAACATCGGATTCCCTCCAGCATTCTGTATTTTCAATACCTGTACCCAAAAATCATTGGGAGAAGCTGTACCGATTACTTCGATGCGCAACGTACTTAAAGAACAAAGTGGTTCATTATAGTTTCCCGGTCAATATTAGGTTTCCCTAATTGCCAGGGAAAATCATCAACGTTGGGTCTACTGGTTGAGAGGCATACATGGCTTGGTGATAAATGTTAAATTATTTCCACCATTGACACATTAAGTGGTAGCCTGTCAACTAACTCCTTCACTAAGCGCATGAGAACATGCACGCACAGGACTCTTGGAGAAATTTCGCAAATAACAGACAAATAAAAGATTTTTTTTTTCATTCATTACAGCCCTTCACAAGTCCACTGCTGAACATAGGCCTCCCCCAAAGAATGCCACAAAGCACGGTCCTGAGCCACCTGCATCCATCGACTTCCTGCATGTCTTACCAGGTCGTCACTCCATCTCGTGGGGGGACGCCCTACACTTCGCCTACCGGTACGAGGCTGCCACTCGAGAACCTTTCTTCCCCATCGGTTGTCGGTTCTTCGAGCTATATGGCCGGCCCACTGCCACTTCAGCTTACTAATCCGTTGGGCTATGTCGGTTACTCTGGTTCTACTGCGGATATCCTCATTCCTAAGTTTATCACGCAGAGAAACTCCGAGCATAGCCCTCTCCATAGCTCGCTGAGCGACCTTGAGCTTCCTCATACGGCCAGCAGTGAAGGACCATGTCTCAGTTCCGTAAGTCATCACTGGCAACACGCACTGGTTGTACAATTTCGTTTTCAGGTTTTGAGGTATGTCTGACGAGAAGATGTGTCGTAGCTTCCCGAACGCTGCCCAGCCGAGTTGAATCCGTCGATTGACCTCTCGGTCGAAGTTGGACTTACCTAGTCGGACAATTTGTCCCAGGTAAACATACTCGTCAACTACTTCGAGCTTAGTGCTCCCAACAACTACCGGCATAGGTGTGACATGGACATTAAACATGATCTTTGTTTTGTCCATGTTCATCTTAAGACCTATCCATTGGGAAACACTATTGAGGTCATTGAGCATAGTGCTTAGGTCCTCCAGCGATTCTGCCATAAGGACTATATCGTCGGCAAATCGAAGGTGAGTGATGTACTCGCCATTGATGTTGATACCGTATCCTTTCCAGTCCAGAAGCTTGAAAACGTCTTCCCATGCAGCGGTGAAGAGTTTCGGGGATATGACGTCACCCTGTCTTACACCTCTCTGCAATTGGATAGGTTTCGTACTCTGGTTCTGTACTCGGATAGCCATCGTAGCCCTACTGTACAAGCACTTCAACACTTCGATATACCGACAGTCAACTTGGCACCGCTGAAGGGACTGCAGCACCGCCCAAATTTCGACGGAATCAAAGGCTTTCTCATAGTTCACATACGCCAGACATAGTAGCAAATTGTACTCTTCGGACTTCTGTACAATTTGCCGAAGGGTATGTATGTGGTCTATGGTGCTAAAGCCCTTTCGGAAACCGGCTTGTTCGGGAGGCTGGAAGTCGTCAAGTCTGCGCGCGAGACGATTCGTAATTACTCTCGAAAACAGCACGTAGACGCGGCTCAGAAGGGAAATCGGTCTGTAGTTCTTCAAGAGAGCGTTGTCACCTTTCTTGAAGAACAAGACCACCGCACTTCTGCTCCACGCCTCCGGTGTAATGCCACCATGGAGGACGGAATTAAAGAGCTTCTGAAGGACTTCAAGTACCGGTCTTCCGGCCTTACCGTTTTTAAGGTGCTGGAGAGCCATTCTAATCTCGCTCAGACTGACGTCCGGGATATCTTCGGAATAGTGTCGGATGAGGCTCGCTCTTGGATCGTTACTCACACTTACGTGTGGCTCCAACGATGATGTGTACAGCTGCCCATAGAACCTCTCAATCTCACTCAAAATCTCAGGTGTCCCGGAAACGATGCTGCCACATTCTGTCTTCAGCTTTGACAGTTGGCTCTTTCTGGCAGACAGATCTCTGGCAAAGACTTTGGAGCCTTGATTCCGCTCGATCGCTTCTTCAATACGAGCTGTATTGAAGTTGCGTAAGTCCCGCCGCATGCATTTGGAGATCTGTCTGTTCAGATGCCTGTATGCTGTCAAGTCTGTTGAAGAATGTAGCTTCATCTCCCGTCTAACAGCCATGAGATTAAGAGTGTGATCGGAGAGTTTTTGTGTTCTTCTGCGGCGGGTCTTGCAGAACTAAGCTCCGACCGCATGGACAGTTTCCACGAGCTTGTCATTCATATCGTCCACTTCATTGAAGTCTTCCAGGCACTGAAAACGGTTTTGTAACTCGAGCTGAAAGGTTTCGGGACTTTAGAACAGAGCACGAGGGGGACGGAGCATTGACTTCATTAGACGAGACCTCTCCAACTTAACGTTTAGGTTCAGTGTGCCTCTAACCATTCGGTGATCGCTGCCGGTTTTCACCCTCGTGATCACTGAGACATCACTAAACAGTTGTCGTCTGGTCGTCATAATTAAGTCAATCTCATTTTTTGTCGAACCGTCGGGGCTCGACCAGATCCACTTCCTGTGAGGCCGCTTCTGTAAGAAAGAGTTCATCATAAAGAGTCCCTCTTTCTCCATGAAATCGGCCAGCTGCTGGCCCCTTGGGTTCCGTTGCCCTATTCCAAATTTCCCTACTTTCAGCTCACCGTTCTCTCTTTTGCTTAGTTTTGCATTGAAGTCTCCCATTAACACTGTATATTGGGTTTTGGAGGAATGCATGGCTCTAGAGATATCCTCATACATTTCCTCCACCTCCTGATCGGGGTATGCCGAGGTTGGTGCGTAAACCTGTATGACCTTCAGCGAATAACGTTTGGTGATTCTGAGTATAAGTTACGCAACTCTCGTCGACACACCCTCAATCTTTACAACGTTGTTAACGAGAGACTTGTGGACGATAAATCCGACACCTCCTTGGGACAGATGGTCGCCCTCCCGGTGATAGAGCAAGTTGCCGGATTCGAGGATTACCGTGTCCTCCCCCTCTCTTCGGACTTCGGATAATCCTATAATATGCCAGCGCAACTTGTCTATCTCTTCTTCTAGCTCCACGATCTTCTCGTCAGTCCTCAGGGTGCGTGCGTTGTACGTTGCCAGGTCGAGTCGTCTAAGGTGGCAACCGAACCTCCACCGGAGATTCTTAGCACCCCCTGCCCCGCCGTTACCATGGTCGGCACCGTAGCCAGGAATAGCGGGGCCGCCGGGGACTGGGGGCCGTCTGTTTGTTGCTTTGATCATTGGGGGGGGGGTATTTGCCATAGTTGCCACGCTTGGCGAGCGGGTTGGCAACCGCAGTTTTTTATTGTAATTTTGGGTATTTAATAATAAAAGATTTAGCCGGTATTAATACTTTAAATAACAAATGTTATTAACAGCGAAGCGAATACTTACAATTTTATTGTATTCTAAATTTGGTTACTTAATACGAGCAACAGGCAAAGTTAGAAGCCCTACTCCCTATCGCTTTGTCCGTGTATTTGGATCTACCCGTCTCTTTCGCACACTTCTGCAGATGAGTGAGAGAGACAGTGAGCCTTAGTTTTGGAGTATTCCTCGAAATTAACAGTGTTGCCAGTTTTTTTTATTTTGATTTGTATGTTATGCGTAGGAGGTATTATTTTGCGCTAATATTAACTTCTGTTGTGATTCAGTCTTATTGACGGTAGATTGTTCGTTTCTCTAGTAGCCTATTTGGCAACCAGTCGCCTTTCAGAATTTTTCGAAGCCGATTTCCATCCCGAGTAGCCAAATTGGCGAAAAATCGTCTACGTTGGCAACAATGTTATCCATGTGTCAACCATAACCATAGACCAAAACTGCCATAGATTTAGGTTTTTTTTGGGCTTTGGATTTTGGGGTTTTGGCCTAATTAACGCCGTCTATACAACGCTGAAGAAAACTACAAGTTTATGTACCTAGTTCACTAGGTAGCAGAACTTTCAATGCATTTTTTATTCTTGTAAATTTGTATGACAGTTTCATCTCCCTGGACACTGGGGTCACATACCATCAGTAAGTATCATATAACTTCGAAATTTTAACATAAAATAACAAACCATAAATAAGTCACAAAATATGAATGACATCATTCAGTGTTGCTGCGTATACAAAAATAAAGTTCCCCGTGGTTGAAATTTTTATATGTGAATTTATTGTTACTATATTTTATAATATAATATATTTATTATATAGCCTAGTTCTATATTATTTAATGTTTATTTTTGTAACATTGTTTAAATGACCTAATATTTATGGGTTTTTATTAATTTGTTTATAATTAAAACTAACCTTTAGTTCAGTGGTTAAAATGTGAAAACGGTACAGACAGAGTTACTTTTATAATAAATAGCTATAATATGTGTAATACAGTCATCATCATCATCGTATTATGTTTGAATGGAACAGATTTCCTGCAGATCCTGATATTTTCGACCGGTAGACTGCTATAGTACGACTCAGTCGACAAGAAAGTTGGTGGAAACCCAGAAAACGCAGTGTTATATGTTCCGCTCATTTCAACGAGAGCGACTTGTACTTTACAAAAGGTGGTTTGAAACGATTGTGTAAGGGAGCTGTACTACAGAACGCATTATTTTTGTCATCAACATGATTGGACATTCCAACAATAGTATAGTAATTACAGAACCAAGCATATCAGTTCCAGTTGTCAGTTCTACCAACAGTGCTGTAACTGGAGAACAAAGCACATCACTTTCAGTTTTCAATGAAACCATTTTAGCTAATGGTAATGAAACTCTATCACTATATGTACAAATGTATGTATAAAATACAAAGGAACTTTTCCCCGACCTTATACATTAAATATATAAAATATAACAAAATAGAACTCAATGACTTAGGAAATAATTCTACCCATCATTATGAATAATTTTTACTATGGGACCAACTTCGAAATCCCAAAGGAAAAGTCCGCTATTCTTTACAAAATTTCGTACATACTCGTTCAAAATGTATGAAAGACCTAATTCCTTTTTTGCGATTTTGAAGATAGATCCATAGTAAAAGTTGTACATATTGACGGGTAAAATAGAAATAGAAAGCACTATTTTTGTTACACAATAAATATAACTATACAGGGTATTTTTGGAACGCTCCCGAAAACTAAGACAGGCGACAGCACCAAGTATACCTTTGATCATGGGTTACAAATAAAGTCGATCCTGATGAAAAAAAAATCATCTTTTAACAACGTTTTATTAGCTTTACTCACGCGCCATCATGTTAGTACAGCTAAATGAAACGATAATTTCATAAAAAATATCATGAAAATACTGAAACATAAAACCAGCAGTGGAAACTGAATTGATATCACCTGACTAATGGAGGTTAATGTACGCGCGAACGGTGAAAAACAAACGCTGGCCTTGAACTTGGGCACTGAGCGATTTATCACATATTGGTACGAAAGGCGCGCGACGGGGGAACAATCCGCCAGTATTAGTGTGCCTGCATGCTATTGGTTCCCGCGCTTTGTTCGCTCCAAAAATACAGTCGCATACACAGCTTACTTTGCGACTCGCGACGATGTTTTAAAAAGGAAGGAAAGAAAAATTATTTATATCTATTGTTTTATGACTAAACTAGTGATCGAAAAGGTAAATATGATAGGAGAAGGTGAATGGGGAAAATTGTGCAGTAAAGTTAAAAGTGTGGAGGAAGAATACCGAAAAAATTACCATGTGATCGACCTGATGACGGAAGCTCAAGCGAAGATGAAAGTGATGATCAAGTAGCATCCAGTAACACCAACACACCATTAACATCTGGCTTCCATGTGACCCAAGACGTCATAATGGACGGCGTGTTA
This sequence comes from Parnassius mnemosyne, assembly GCA_963668995.1. NCBI lineage: Eukaryota > Metazoa > Arthropoda > Insecta > Lepidoptera > Papilionidae > Parnassius > Parnassius mnemosyne. Next base: position 40,131,290 of record CAVLGL010000115.1, on the reverse strand, counting down.
CCCTTAGCTAAAGTTTTCTTGTTACAAACTACTTTATATTTTACGATAGAAATAACAAATAATGCTCATGTAAACATTATCCATTTTTAATTCCCACCTCTTCCGAAGTTCTAAGTAGCTAGTAAAACACCTATTATGATTCTACATTAAAACAATTAATTACTATAATATTATAAAACAATAGCCCAATACCATGTAGTACTTTAGAACGCGATTGTACCCACACCCCCTCCGCTATCGACCTGTATCTAGCTCGGTACGAAACACGCGGTCGTAGGAAAAAAGGGCGCATCTAACAATTTATGAATAAATGAGTTAAATATACCATTCGATTCATGATAAGAAGGCGCATCTACTAAATTTTTTTAATTTTCACAAATATCAATATTTTAGAAATTATCGTAAGAATTTTAGACGTAACTGTTGATCACAGATGACTTTTTTTAGTAGAAAAGACTTATACAAATTCAACATAAAAGAAAAGACTTATTTAACCAGTTGCTACGTCATCTTTAACAATATTTGCATCGATTACTTAAATTTCAATTATTCTTGGTCTTGTCTTATTATTCTATATCTTATTATTAAGAGCTTATATCTTATTGTTAAGAGCTGGTGTTTCACATGTAAATTTGATCGAGGTCAGACCAATAGTTTTTGAGTTATCCTTAATTATTTATATTAAAGTCGGTTGTACACAATTTTTAATTTTTAATTATTATCGTAGTAAGTCTTGTATGATATCCCCTTTAAAGTCATTACTTTTTAAAATTATTATTTTTTGTGTCTCACTACCAATGCTTTTCTAATATTTATTAAAAAAAAGTAGTAAATTACTATTAGCGTCCTTTCAACTTCAAATGACCTTTCCAAAATATGTAAAATTGTTAAATGAATGGCAGTTTTTTTTTAATTTATTAGGTTGGAAAGATGCAAATAGTTATATGCGTCTTTCCTTCGATGTTTTTGTGTTGCCAGGTGTATTTTTTAAGCTAAGATGAAAAGGAAAATTCGTTTTATTTAAATAAATAAACAAATTAAAAAAAAATAAGTTCGTCCTTAAAATCTTCATGTCTCTACGTATATATTTCAATATAGATACCTTTTAATATATCTATATTGAAATATATACGTAGAGACATATATACTTTAGATATATACTTTAGATATATACTTTAGACACGGGGTCTGAAAGAAAAATTCATCAATTTATTTTTTATTTCCATTTTACGTTTTTGTTAGTTACTTCCTTTTTTATTATGACGGCAGAATGCCTAACCCTGTCGCCTCACGCTTGTGATTGTGACGCAGTAATTTTCAGCCTTGACGGGGTTCGTTGGTTTTAGTTTTTGAGACAGTTTCGTGTTGATTTTGTACACGCGTGCGCGAGCGACAGTTCAATCGTTTTGTTTAATAAATTTACTTGTGATTACGTGTTGATATTAAAGTTTTTGTTACGTTTTTGGATTCTTTTTTGTTTTAATAATGCCTAACGCGTACGTTTATAGTGGTTATTATACTGCCGTTGGTTATTATATCAGCAACAACGTGTGCCTGGTTCCATTGAGCACATTATCTGGACGGATGAGTCGACATTTACCAGAAACGGCCTGTGGAACCGAAGAAATACACACGTGTATTCAGAGGTTAACCCGCACGCTGTTCGACAAACCGGGCACCAAACCCGATGGTCGGTTAACGTATGGACAGGTTTATTTAAGGATCGCATACTGGGACCAGTGTTTCTGCCAGAGCGACTGAACGGACAGCGATACCTAAACTTTATAAATGAACAGTTGGTTGACATTTTAAACGACCTATCGTTGGCTGAATATCGCCGCACATAGTTCCAACATGATGGTGCCCCTCCACATTTCGTGAGGTTCGTCCGTGAGCGCCTCAATGAGCTATTTGATGATCGCTGGATCGGCAGACTAGGACCACACGCTTGCCCACCTCGCTCACCAGATCTGACTCCGTTAGACTTCTTTTTGTGGGGTATGTGAAAGAAAGGGTTTTTAATCGTGAATGTGATAGTGCTGAAGAAATGCGCCAAAGGATCGTGGATGCTTTCGAGAAACTACGTACGGACTGTGTCGAAGAAAAGTTAGGTATTTAGACACGTGTTGTAAATTATTAGGTATTGTTGGAAGGCCCGCTAGTTGCGGGCCGCGCGAATTTGTGTTCGCGCGTACTTTGACCTTTATCTAGCTCAGGTCAGGTGATATCAATTCAGTCATTCCACTGCTGGTTTTATGTTTCAGTATTTTCATGATATTTTTTATGAAATTATCGTTTCATTTAGCTGTACTAACATGATGGCGCGTGAATAAAGCTAATAAAACCTTGTAAAAAGATGATTTTTTTTTCATCAGGATCGAATTTATTTGTGACCCATGATCAAAGGTATACTTAGTGTTGTCGCCTGTCTTAGTTTTCGGGAGCGTTCCAAAAACACCCTGTATTGTTATTATTAAAAATAATTTTTAATATTAGTTAGACATGTAAATAAAAATATAAACTTTTAAAAATGAGGTCGCATTATTTATATGCCATTTATTATTATAGATTTTTATAGAGGAAAAATCTATACATCATGTAAACGAATATATTAATACATTCGATATTAATAAATTGTTAATTTTAAGTATTTTCTGGGCTACATTCATAACTACGAACTTAACTACTAAAGCATAGCATAAAATAAATTTTCCCGTTAATCGGGTAACTGTTAAGCTGCTGGCATATACAATTTTTCCTTGCAAATTGTGTAATACACACTACAATATTAACCACTCAAGCGTCGGCAATAATCACTAACAATTTAGTTAGATCTATGGTCAAGCCAAAGAGTATAGTAGGTCAGGCCAAAGACATTTTTTTTAAGGTAAATATAACTTAGAGTCAATACTAAGTTCTAGTTGATTGTGCGCTAGAGAAACCACGATTGCAAGACGTTGTCCATAAATAAAGTGTCGTGTAGTGGCGGTGTATGAATATCCATACCATTCCGTGGGTCTCGTAAGAGGCGACTAGACTTGGGATTATTTTTAAATAACCGTGACCGTCGTTCCGATTACCAAAAATCGTCATGACATCGTCACGTTGATAAAGTTGGATTACTACATGGAACATTAGAGCGACTTATAACGTGACTTTATATTTGCATTTTAGATTTAGTATTCAGTATTCGATTTTTTAGTATCTTCCTTACCTAAGCTACGTGGCTATGTTTTAAGTTGTATGTTACAAATTATTTACACCATCTTTAATCAGTTTCTTTTTCTATCGAACTGCATTCTCAAAGTAGCGAAATTCTCGAAAAAATGTTCCTTACTACTCAAAATTTTAGGGCTTATAGTGCAATTTTAATGTGAATTATGGCTGTAAATCACAAATGATTCATGATGACTAATCGTCTAGGTTGTATAAATTGAATATACTTAAAGATCTAAAACACATAATATTTAAAAATTATTTTTTACGACTGTACTAGATTTTAAACAAAAACCAATTTGTCCTTTACTACCTAATACATCTTTAGAGAAACTAGAATTATGCTTTATTACCTAGAAATATAAATATTTATCTTATACGCCTTCTATCTGGAAACTAAATTGAACTTCACCACTATTAATTAACCCAACCAAAATTATTAGTCTTTCTCACTTATACAATTTCCGAAAAGGATGAATCCAGACGACCGACGACCTAGACACGAGCGCTAGACAGTGACAGAGCTATGTGGAATGTTCTTTGATTACCTTAATCGCGAGTTGCTCTTGTACTTGCCTGCACCTCTCGTCCCTGTGCTTACCGACTCCACTACTACCGACCGAGGGCACGTTTAGATGTAAACAAAACAGCGAAATGGTAACGGCGTTTTTTCTTAGCTCAGGTTGTTTTTTAACCTTTATAATAATTATTTCTGAAATAGAAAAATTACACCTAACCTAGGTGATCAGTCAGTGTACCGTAACAAGGTAGATATAAGTTAGATGAATAACTAATTTTATTTTTAGAAAATTGTATTGATGTCCCCGGTCCACGACAGCGAAATCTGATAGCACGAACGGGACATATTATGCAAAAATACCGGGGAATTAAGGAGAGAGTAAATTAATTAGATTTTTGTGTTTGATTAATAAACATCGTTTCATAAATTCGTACTTTAAGTGCAATAACGCATAGGCGTAAATTTTACGCTTGGCATAGTTGGCATTGAACGATACGCGCGCTCTATACATTATTTATTTGTACTCCAAGTTCTGAATACTCTTATCTATTGTTCTAAGGGATCCCTACTAATTATTACACACTCTTTAGAGGAGTTTATAACTTTCACAAGTAGTTCTCCAATTAGATACGGCTGACGCTTGTTAAGATACCGCATTCACGGAGCTGTTGTTTTCAGGTAGCGCGGTATCTAGTCTGAGCGCGCGATGACCTTATCAATAATCTAAGGCTGTGCGCGCATTTGTCAGCACCATACGCGCCTCGTTTTAGAATTCGTTGTATGAAATCATGAAAAATCACCCAGTACACCCGCACCGTACGCGCCAAATTTTATAAAATGCGGCAGGAATCCGAACATTGAAGGAAGCATGCTGATGACGTCACATAACGTAGCGCTGATACTTCACTGACTGATCAATATATATATATATATACGGGACGTAATGAGATGATTTGATTTTCGCCATTTTGACGCTGACAGCAGGCCTACCAGTAAAGTCCATTCTATTTATATGAATTATATTAATTTAATGCCATACAAAAATAATTGTATCAATAATTAATACCTAGGCCTTAGACGCAAGCTTTATACCTCATATAAACCAAGATCTACGCTGCGTTGTTCTATCTACGTTTTTATTCGTAACTATAGAACGGACTTTGTTCCGGGTTTCAAATGAGGAAATGCCTACGCATATTCGTTTCAGAGGAGCAACAACGGATTATGTCGGACTCGCACCTACTAAAACCCCTATGGTGTTCCACCTTCACCGCAAATTGGCAGGATCACGGAAACGCTTTCAAACACAACCGCGGCCCCACCAGCGCCAGTCGCCCAATAGCAGCCCCTCCTTAGTTGAGGACTTGTCCTTCCCCTATCTTTCACAGATAAGGAACACAAGGCACACTGCCCTTTTCGGCCTCCAACTCTACCTGCACAACGGCCTCCCCCAGCAATTAAACAAATTACAGAAGTCAGTGACTTAGAAGCATAAATTAAAAAAAAAAAGATGTACATTGTCAAGTGCCAAGTGTCGATTTTTGAGCGCCCTTCCAATTCTATGATAATAAAATGTTCTTTAAGCCCGCTTTTCACTATGTGATATAACGTAATATATATTATATCTCGAAATATAAATTAATATCGCTCACCGTACTTTTTAATGGAACCATTTAAACTGAGATGTAATATATATTATATCTCATACTATAAATATTTTTTCGATCGACCGGGCGATATTTGCATATTATATTTCACCCCCTGTACCCCGCACACCGTTCCGCACCGCCGCAAAACGCACACTGTTTAAAAGATATATCTCACAATGTTAAAGTCCATCGCGGGATATAATTACTTAATTACGATACTTCGGCACTGGGTGTACGCTCACACACATGTTGCGGGGGTGACGCGAAGTGCAGGCAGATATTTAAATTAAAATAAATATTTTCTAATAGAAATGTTACTAACCTAGTTTTTAAGATCTCTTTTTTATGCTACTAACAATATTATGGACAAAAGTCTGAAATAAATCAATTTTATTTTATTATTTTTATTTTATTTATAATTTATATCTCGGGATATAATATATATTACGTGGTAAAAGATAATAAAGCTCGCTTATCACTATGTCTAATTTTCAAAATTCTATAATATATAACAGCTGTCATTGCCGTTTTTTTATAATTGGTTTTACGGCTCTGGGTTCTAGCTCTTCTTAGCCTCGTCATTTCTGTATTTATAAGTGACCAAAGAGTATAGTAACTGTGCTATATCAGCAAAGAGTATATAATTACTACGTTTTAGAAGTAACAGTGACAGTGAGTGACATTTCAGTCAAATCTGAAAATTTCAGTCGTGTTTTGTTGCTAGAAAATTTCCTTTTAGCTAAAACACTTTATTTTATTTGCAGTAAAGAATAAGAATTATTATATTGTTATTTATTACATTTTATTAATTTCGAATTTCGATTCGTTTTTTATTACTGTTACGAACTGTTGTAATCTTATTGTATTTTAGTAAGGTTATTATAAAGTATTTTTTAAATAATTATTAGTTAGTAGTTTGTTTAAAAATATCAAAGAGATAAAGTTTTTTAACAATTAAAAAACTAATTACCACGAGATCTTATTTGGCTAGTAGTAGTAGTATTTGGACTTACCGGCGTACCATGTAAGAATGTCTCGTAAGAGGTCCCGACTTGGTGAAGATAATATGAGTTCTCAAACGGTAGATTTGGAAAATACGGAGGGTCGCAATGGTAGCAACGTCAGTTTTTCTAGTGCAAGTAATCAACTGGATTATTCACAGGTAAGTGCACATCTTTATACAATGTTATTTCTGTTTCAGATTTAGAAATATGTTATCATCTTACCAAAATAATCTTATTTTAGTTTATCATCGGTAAAACTATAGACATCCGGTTCAGGGGAAGCCCAGGGTACTCTTCCACCGTTGCAGAAATGTATAGCTTATGAGTAATTTTTTTTTTGTAAAATCATAACCTTACTTTTTTATACAGGAATTTTGACTCAAAGTTACTTCTGTAATGGTTTCGGCGCTGCGGGAAGTGCAGCCCCTTCGCCCTTGTGTAGCAAATTCCAGGCATCCCTACAGAGGGCGGGGGCTGCAATTCCTCCACACCTTGTACTCTAGGGGTAGGGCAGACAAGACTATGTGGAGTCGAGGTGTTCTGATTCGGTTTTAGTACAGATTCAACCTATCTTATCTATAAAGTCAGGTTGCCCTAAAGTCTGCTATGATAGTGGTAAATGAAATGATGTAATGTGAATTGATATAATTTTGTTTGCTTAAATACATACCTCTTTGACTGCTCTCCACTGTGACTTAATTCATTGTATATAAGTCCCATCTTCAGCCACAAATGGATTGTCTGGGTCTCAGTAATTAACTTTTTTATGGGTGACCCGTTTCATTACATGCAATTTTTAGTTAGTGAAATTTATTTTTATTGTAATGAATTCAAAACACATTTCCGTAATTCACAAACAGTATAAAAGTTTCTAGCTTAACCTTGGCAAACCTAAACTGAATACATAATTAAAATCAATTACAAGACGTCTATAGCTAACCCTTATCATCTAATAAGGGAACAGCATTATCTGATTATTATGTTATACTTTTATAGGAACAAAATAAACCAACTAAATGATATATATGTATATTCTAATAGTATCTATCAATAGTTCTATAAATTTCAAAATAAAGAATACTTATTGAATATTATATAGAATGAAAATTACTCTATTCTGTTTCATTCTAATCAGGATAGATAACTTTCACTCTTTCAACTTGTCCACCGTACAACATCGTCTCATGTCTTTGATATCAGCTGAAAATTATGTGTTAATCTTTTTATTTTTAGCTGACTTCAAAAAAAGTTTTTTGTAATAGGCTATCCTTTAAAGGCTATACTTTTTACCATTTAAATTTGAAGAAAAAGTTAAGGTGGGTGCTAAGGTGGAAACATACTAAGTGAGATTTTAAATGCAACTATTTAAGCAACATACACCAAATAATAGGAAAATGTTTTGGGTCTTTTAAATCTTATTAACAACATTTTTTCTTTTTTAAAACCAAGAAACTGGCACCATCTTTACAATAGTCTGGTCTTGACACATTTGTAGTATTGGGATTTGGTATATGGCCCTTTCGTCACAGAAAACTATAGGAAGAATACAATGATTTCAAAATGTGTGTATGTATTATTGTTTTGATATAGAATTCAGAAGAAGTCATTGTGCTAGTTGTAGGTTTTAGAGATTTAAAATTATATTAGTAATTAAATATCACCACAACCTGCCTAAAATAGTAAATATTGAATAGTAAGTTAACTATTTTATTGCAGCTCAAAAAGCCAACAGGCAACAGCCCCTAAAAATATGCAATATTATAATACTTTAAAATTTGTATTCCACATAACATACCTTTACTCTAGTTTTAAGCTGCTACTCGTAACTTCAATCAATTCGTTCTAATCAATGGAACATCCGTAGTTTTGCAAATAAAATATTTGGTAGAAGGTTATGATTAGACATTGGATTATATATATGCACTAACAAAGTGTTAAAATATGCATGCAAATATTAAAGGCTGAAATATGCACTTAAAACTGTTGATATACCCAAAATATGCACAATGCAAAATCAAGAAACCGTTTTTATTTTTATATATTTTATTTAAAGATGGTACAAAAACAACGAAATGTTCTTAAAATTATGCATAGTTTTTATGACAATACAAAATTAAGTATTTTTCCAAATATTCGAACGCAAATAATATCGGTCAAATAAGATCTGAACAAAATATGAAACGACCACCATTGATTGATACGTCAAAAATAGTGACTTAGTTAGTTAGTTTAGTTTTAGTTTACGACGGGCTGTTTTCCGCAACTCCACGTCTATGCGCGTATTTTGCGTGTGGGCAGGAATAATGTGATTATTCGAGCCATGAGATCTCTCCGAAGAAGCTCAACAGGCCCTTGATGTTGCATGCAACTTCGGGGAGTGATCCCGGCGTGCCGAGATGTTTAGCCCTGTATGTAGCGACCTCCGGACATTTCAGTAGCACGTGGGCCGCCGTTTCTTCCTCCCCCATACATGCCCTGCACAGGGGACTATCTGTAACACCTATAGTAAATAAATGTTTGTTAAAGGTGCCGTGTCCTGTGATAGCACTTGTTACTATCCTAATCTGCGGCTTGTTCAGTCTCATTAAAACTTTTGTTAAGCGACTGTTAATTTCAGGCAGGGCATCCCTAGCTTGTCTACAGTCTACTAGATTTTTCCAAAGCTGAGCGTGTTGATTAGTAAAGTGTCTACGTACCAGTGAACAAACGTTACCAAAGGGGATTGGTATGATTGGTTCCGGCCCTATAGTGGCCAAAGCCGATCCTCTTCTGGCAAGTTCGTCTGCTGCATCGTTGCCTCTGGATCCACTGTGTCCCTTTATCCATTGCAGGGTCACATTGTTGTTACACAAATAGTGACTTAGGTGTATATTAATTTACGGGGTCCAACTTATTTTATTGAAGCCGGTAAAATAATTTATCTTTGTAATGAAAAACCTCTTTTCCTTACTACTTTTTTATAGCTTTTGAACGCATCTAAACCCGTCCCGTTTTTATCTGTGTTACACGTTTCATCATAACACTAAAGTAACACTACCATTATGCGTTTATTCTTACTTTAAATACTAGATTTTACTGTAGATTTTTTATTTATTTTTGTAGTTTATTATACATAATATCATTTTTAGATAGGGATATGGAAAGTATTCCGAAATAATATTTTTTTTATAGGATAGGGTGACAAACGAGCACACAGTCCACCTGATGCTAAGTGGTTGCTGTGGCCCATAGACATCTACATCAATCCTCGTTTGGAAAAAAATGCAGATGCTTGTCACCCGTGAGGAATAAGATGGAATGCCTCTTTTCCAGTAAAAAGGGTCTCCGGTTCTCTACACTCACCATACGAAACACAGCAGTGTTAAGCTGCTATTTTACGCTGGTATTCTGTGAGAGCGTGGTCCTTCCCCGGTCGAGCTGACCCATTCGTACTACAACTATACTACTACTATAGCTGCAGCATGGCTCTACCACGTACATAAATTTGCAAATGATAGGTTGACAGTAAATATAGAATGCACTAATACTTAGGATGGAACATATTATTAGTGTCTCTATGCAATCTGTGGCATTATGACACAAGAACTGTCGAAGCGTGAGTAAAAGTCAAAGCACCTGTGTCTTAGATACTTAGCAGTGAAAAGATTAGAAAGCTTATCGATTCAGTTTTGTGGTTTTAGCGATTGACTTGACTTATTTAGTTAAATATATATTACTGCATAGTTTTCATATCAATTGTTTTAGCTGAGGTTGTAGTCATGGCTGCAGTCATGGCTACATCATAACCTCAAAATACATAGGTGTAAGGTTCTATGTTTATCGGCTTTTAAATAATATATTTTCAATTTAGGATTTAGATTGTGCCCAAGGGGAACGGATTAATTCATACATTGGTTATGTTCGCGATATTTTGTAGCCAGGTCACAGCATGTATGGACCGTGACCGATGTTCTTTGTGACGTTTGTCACCCAGTATCAATTTGTACGCCGAAAACGACCTCTCTGCATTTGCTGACGTCATTGTACAAAATTTAAAATTTGGCCAGTCAGTTCAGGCAGCCACTGCGCGCGCGCCCTACACGTATTTGACACCTAGGTCCCTATACGTAACTCCCGCTACTAAACGAAATATGCACGATTGAAAAAAAAAATGGAGTCAACGCTCCGTCCACTAATCCAAAGTCCCGAAACCTTTCAGTTCGAGCTAAGAAACCGTTTTCAGTACCTAGAAGATTGCAATGCAGTGGACGATATGATTGACAAGCTCGTGGAAAATGTCCATGCGGTCGGAGCTAAGTTTTGCAAGACCCGCCGCAGAAGAACACAAAAACTCCGATCACACTCTTAATATCATAGCTGTAAGACAGGATATGAAGCTGCAGTCTTCAGTAGATTTGACAGCATACAGGCAACTGAATAGACAGATCTCCAAATGCATGCGGCGGGACTTACGCAATTTCAATACTGCTCGTATTGAAGAAGCGAACGAGCGGAACCAGGGCTCCAAAGTCTTTGCTAGAGATCTGTCTGCCAGAAAGAGCCAACTGTCGAAGCTGAAGACCGCGTGTGGCAGCGTCGTTTCCGGGACACCTGAGATTTTGAGTGAGATTAAGAGGTTCTATGGTCAGCTGTACACATCATCGTTGGAGCCTCATGCAAGTGTGAGTAACAATCCAAAAGCGAGTCTTATGCGACACTATTCCGATGATATCCCGGACGTCAGTCTGAGCGAGATTAGAATGGCTCTCCAGCACCTTAAAATGGCGAGGCCCCAGGCGAGGATGGAATTACAGCAGAGCTTCTGAAAGCGGGTGGAAAACCGGTACTTGAAGTCCTTCAGAAGCTCTTTAATTCCGTCCTCCATGGTGGCATTACACTGGAGGCGTGGAGCAGAAGTGCGGTGGTCTTATTCTTCAAGAAAGGTGACAACGCTCTCTTGAAGAATTACAGACCGATTTCCCTTTTGAGCCGCGTTTACATGCTGTTTTCGAGAGTCATTACGAACCGTCTCGCGCGCAGACTTCCAGCCTCCCGAATAAGCCGGTTTCCGAAAAGCCTTTAGCACCATAGACCACATACATAGGTACCCTTCGGCAAATTGTACAGAAGTCCGAGGAGTACAATTTGCCACTATGTCTGGCGTATGTGGACTATGAGAAAGCCTTTGATTCCGTCGAAATTTGGGCGGTGCTGCAGTCTCTTTAGCGGTGCCAAGTTGACTGTTGGTATATCGAAGTGCTGAAGTGCTTGTACAGTAGGGCTACGATGGCTATCCGAGTACAGAACCAGAGTACGAAACCTATCCAATTGCAGAGAGGTGTAGGACAGGGTGACGTTATATCCCCGAAACTCTTCACCGCTGCATTGGAAGACGTTTTCAAACTTCTGGACTGGAAAGGATACGGTATTAACATCAATGGCGAGTACATCACCCACCTTCGATTTGCCGACGATATAGTCCTTATGGCAGAATCGCTGGAGGACCTAAGCACTGTGCTCAATGACCTCAATAGTGTTTCCCAACGGATATGTCTTAAGATGAATATGGACAAAACAAAGATCATGTTTAATGTCCATGTCACGCCTATGCCGGTAGTTGTTGGGAGCACTAAGCTGGGACAAATAATCCGACTAGGTAAGTCCAACTTCGACCGAGTGGTCAATCGACGGATTCAACTCGGTTGGGCAGCGTTCGGGAAATTACGACACATCTTTTCGTCAGGTATACCTCAAAACTTGAAAACGAGACTCTACAACCAGTGCGTGTTGCCAGTGATGACCTATGGAACTGAGACGTGGTCCTTCGCTGCTGGCTGGATGAGGAAGGTCTCAAGGTCGCTCAGCGAACTATGGAGATGGCTCGGAGTTTCTCTGCGTGATAAACTTAGTGTTGATGACGCTCACGTTGCTTCTCGAACACCTGAAATATAAATAATAGTAATCAATAGAAAATAATATATGTAAAATATATACTCATAAAACATTGTTACTTACCTTATGTACTTGTTGTTTTTCTATAATAAATAAGTACGTGTGCATACGGGGACGGTGGCACTTATCGCGATTTTTATTAGTAGGGTGAAGGTATATTTGCAACATCGGTGTTGCACCGCTGAGTACATGATCCCGCGCTTCGAGTTAGTTGCACTAGAACATCATTCGAGGTGACACCTATGTCTCCCTCCCCGCGGATGTACACGCGCTCACCAAATTGTTTTAGTATATTTTTTTCCAAGACGACATCAGCGGCCTACATCATCAAGAAAGTGGTCCTTCGGCCGAATCTTTACGTTGTCTGCAAAAAATATAATTATAATAAGTACCAGTTATGTTCCACACGCCGGCTACGCCGCACAAAAAGCGACGACCACGTGGCACCGCTGCAAAATGGGAGTACAAGAACAATCAAGATGTGTTACCATCGTTCAGCTTAAAGGATGAAGTGCTGGAAAAACTTGAAAATGCGCAAAGTGCCTGTAGTAAGAGTAAAAAGTCATCAAAGACAGCAGGCACGTCGTCAAGAACGGCACGCAAACGGCAATTGGAATACGAAACCGCTAAAGCTATGGTTCTCGTGGAAATACAAGCAGCGGAAGCTGAAGCTGAAGCCAAGGTTAAAAGTGCTCAGGCAGTAGCTGCCAAGAGTAAGGCAAATATTCAGTCGAAGCTGCTAAACAAACAGCTTGCTGCTGAAATGGCTGAATTGGAATCTCGATCACGCTGTTCCCAAAAGTCGGCTGTAAAATCTTCGACCAGCAAAGTTAAAAATTGGCTTAATGCCCCAGGAAACCAGCATGAGGAGAACCGAGAAGATTACTCCCGTGAAACAATCTGCCTAAAAAAGCTGGCACATGCCTTGAATGAGGCAGTGGCTGCCTCATCATATAAAACACAGAACCAGGAGCTCTTAACAAGATTAGCAACGTCTAAAGACCTGCCTTTATTTTTTGGAGATCCAATGGAGTGGTTGCAGTTTAAATAGGCGTAATGAGGATATCCGCAGTAGAACCAGAGTGACCGACATAGCCCAACCGATTAGTAAGCTGAAGTGGCAATGGGCCGGCTATATAGCTCGAAGAACCGACAACCGATGGGGAAAAAAAGTTCTCGAGTGCCGGCCTCGTACCGGCAGACGAAGTGTAGGGCGTCCCCCCACTAGATGGAGTGACGGCCTGGTAAGATATGCAGGAAGTCGATGGATGCAGGTGGCTCAGGACCGTGCTTTGTGGCATTCCTTGGGGGAGGCCTATTTTCAGCAGTGGATTTGTGAAGGGCTGTAATGATGATGATGATGATGATGGAAAAAAAGGCTAAAATATGCATTAGCGTCGTAATTAGAGAGTTACATGCATTTGCATATGCAAATGCATAAAATCCGATGTCTACTTATGATACAAAACTTCCTTCCTAGTCAAATTTTGTATTTCCGAAAATTATGGTCATAGTTTCCTTATCTATTTGTACTTACTGTTGCTTGTGGGGTTGCATCATTTTGAATGCAATCATTCTGACCATGTGACATACTACCCCTTCCATAACTGCGAGTGCAGTCGACATCACATACTGGAAGCTTCCAAGAGCTTCATTTACTCCAAATGCTAGATAATTCATCTTCATTAACCCTAACAAAGCATTAAGTGTTATAACAACATAGCTGTTCCCCTGTCCACTTTCATTGGCATGTAAGCCTCTTTTAAGTCAATTTTAATAAATATTCTCTGACCACTTAATTTCACCAAGTTAAGGACTCATTAGCAGCTGCTAATGGAAATGGATTGGTCTCCATGGCTTAATTAACAGTTGACCTATAGTCACCACATATGTGGAGCGAGCGGTGAACTTTTTTTACAATTCCTAATAGAGTAGCCTAGGGATTAATAGTGAGATCTTTAATAAATATATATATATATATATATATATATATATATATATATATATATATATATATATATCATCATCATCATTACAGCCCTTCACAAGTCCACTGCTGAACATAGGCCTCCCCCAAAGAATGCCACAAAGCACGGTCCTGAGCCACCCGCATCCATCGATCTCCCGCATGTCTTACCAGGTCGTCACTACATCTCGTGGGGGGACGCCCTACACTTCGCCTACCGGTACGAGGCTGCCACTCGAGAACCTTTCTTCCCCATCGGTTGTCGGTTCTTCGAGCTATATGGCCGGCCCACTGCCACTTCAGCTTACTAATCCGTTGGGCTATGTCGGTTACTCTGGTTCTACTGCGGATATCCTCATTCCTAAGTTTATCACGCAGAGAAACTCCGAGCATAGCCCTCTCCATAGCTCGCTGAGCGACCTTGAGCTTCCTCATACGGCCAGCAGTGAAGGACCACGTCTCAGTTCCGTAAGTCACCACTGGCAACACGCACTGGTTGTACAATTTCGTTTTCAGGTTTTGAGGTATGTTTGACGAGAAGATGTGTCGTAGCTTCCCGAACGCTGCCCAGCCGAGTTGAATCCGTCGATTGACCTCTCGGTCGAAGTTGGACTTACCTAGTCGGACTATTTGTCCCAGGTAAACATACTCGTCAACAACTTCGAGCTTAGTGCTCCCAACAACTACCGGCATAGGTGTGACATGGACATTGAACATGATCTTTGTTTTGTCCATGTTCATCTTAAGACCTATCCGTTGGGAAACACTATCGAGGTCATTGAGCATAGTGCTTAGGTCCTCCAGCGATTCTGCCATAAGGACTATATCGTCGGCAAATCGAAGGTGAGTGATGTACTCGCCATTGATGTTGATACCGTATCCTTTCCAGTCCAGAAGCTTGAAAACGTCTTCCAATGCAGCGGTGAAGAGTTTCGGGGATATGACGTCACCCTGTCTTACACCTCTCTGCAATTGGATAGGTTTCGTACTCTGATTCTGTACTCGGATAGCCATCGTAGCCCTACTGTACAAGCACTTCAACACTTCGATATACCGATAGTCAACTTGGCACCGCTGAAGGGACTGCAGCACCGCCCAAATTTCGACGGAATCAAAGGCTTTCTCATAGTCCACATACGCCAGACATAGTGGCAAATTGTACTCTTCGGACTTCTGTACAATTTGCCGAAGGGTATGTATGTGGTCTATGGTGCTAAAGCCCTTTCGGAAACCGGCTTGTTCGGGAGGCTGGAAGTCGCCAAGTCTGCGCGCGAGACGATATATATATTTTCACCATTGTGATAGAAATAGAGCACGGGCTCTGCCTACATTATCACCAATTACATCGGTGGCTTCCAAATCGCACCATAAACATTCGGCTTAGCTTTCCATTGACTCCCGTCGAGTTGGGGGTTGATACGTATTTTTACAGAAAAGTTACACTATTATAAGCACACATACAAAGTTACAAAATGCGGAAACGCGTAATTTTTGAGAAAAAAGTTTTTGAAAATCAATTATTCTTGCATTGTTTATATCTAATCCTACCATAAAACTGACGCCATTTTTTAATGTCATCGTCGTCAGTAGGGATGTCGATTCTTTCCGAAAAAGGTCGATTTTTAAATCGATTCAAATCGTAAGCTGATGTATCGATTCACAAAAAATTAATTTCTAAAACATCATTTATAATGTAAATATAATTCGATTTTATGAAAAACAAGAAAAATACCATAATAAATAATCTCTTATTGAAATTTGTTTTATTTTAACAGTACCAATTAGGGCAGATAACAAATAAAATAGGTTAGGTTCAAGTTATGTCAAAGAACCGAATTGATTGACCCCGACTCCACCTGGTACGAGTCTGTCCTACCCCTAGAGTGGTTTTAAAGAGCCGGAGCCGCGTAGGGGGAGCAGCCTCTACGCCACCATCAAGCCGAAGCTGCGGAGTCGAGGAGGGATGCCTACGATTTGTTACGCTAAGGCGTAGAGGCTGCTCTTCCCGCAGCGCCGGAGACGTAGCAGTCTCAAAATAGATACAGAAATCCTTCTGAATCAGTCCCCCTATATTTTATGATGAAGGGGATTTTTTTCTCATAAAATGGATTTATATTTACATTATAAATGCAAACATGAAAGAAATATAGATATTTTAGAAATCGATTTTTTGGGAATCGATACATCAGCTTATAGTCCCACCAACTTATCTGTGAACTGACAGCTGCGGCAAAATTGTGAACTACAGCCGCCATTTAATCAAATGTCACTCGATACGTCATTGTTTTGAGAGTTTATAGAAAAATAAAAAATGCCGAAAATCATTAAAAGTGATGCCCGAAACATTATTTTATAAGTATTAAACTTTTGTGAGCAGGAAGCTCGAGGGTAAGCACCGATAATGTCTTTCAATCAGGTCTATAAAAGAGTATCAGCTGCTACAAGAAGGAGCAATACTGACCAGTATTGCTATGTTTTGTTCCTTCCTTTCGTGGTTATAAATGAATTGGTTAATGCAATTCATTTCTTTTTCAGATGTTAGTCAAGGATTCATTTCCAAAATAGTTATAGAACCGTAAACCGCATAAACCACAGGAACGCAAATTACAACGCCCGGTAAAAAGGCATAAAGGCATATCATTTAATTCAAGTTTAAATTGTTCAATTATGATATTTTTGTTTCTTCTTGTTCTTGGACATATATCTGTTAAATCTGTGTTCTAGTCTTTTTATTCCGTGACTAATTTATTACCCTAATATGTGGACTCTATGTAGGAATATACCCTTAGATGGTAATATTCCCGAACTGGCAACACTTCAGCGCAGAAGCGCCAAGCTGTCAGTTCAGAGATAAGTTGGTGGCATTATACAATTCGAATCTATTTAAAAATCCATATTTTTCGGAAAGAATTGACATCCCCACTGACAATAACAATAAAAAATGGCGTCAGTTTTATTGTAGGATTAGACATAAACAATGCAAGAATAATTGATTTTCAATAACTTTTTTCTCAAAAATTACGCGCTTCCGCATGTTGTAACTTTGTGTGTGTGCTTATAATAGTGTAACTTTTCTGTAAAAATACGTATCAACCCCCAACTCGACGGGAGTCAATGGAAAGTCGTACCAAACATTCTTCATATTCACTCTGATTGTCAGTCCTGGGACCAAATTCTGGGAATGACCACATTTGCCCAATTAGTGCCATATTATTGCCTAAACTAATTAATTTTTCTTAATTGCCATTAGAAATACACGACATATCAAGTTGCATAACAAACTTATCTTATCAAATCTACCTTCCAGATATATTTTAATATAACCCTCAACATTATCAATACATAATACTTAACATTATATAATCCATCATTAATTACTGTAAATAAGTAGTGTTTATTATCTTACGTCGCCACTATAATACAATTAACATAATATCATTAACTTTCTTTGAGATCATACTAGGGTATACTTGAAAGTTAGTTGTTTATTCAATTTAATATACTCGTTTTGCTGCCACAAATAAAAGAGTTTGAGAAATGTTCTATAGGTATTTCTATTTTATTGATTAATTCGTATTGCAACTTTATATTCCTATATAGACCTCTCTTTAGCAATGGACTTTTGACAGGTTGATATGAAGGACTGAATGTACTTTTATTGTGCTGATGGAGGCTTGAGAAGGATATAAAAACATTTTTTAAAAGTAAAAGTGATTATACGGTTAAACTGTTAATATTTTTGTGCCAAATAATGTGTAAATGTGTATTTTATCTTTATTTATCTAAATAGATGGTATGGTATTTGTGACATCTTAATACGAGGAGATAAATAATAGTTTTGTTTGCGGAAAAGGCCAAGAGTTATAAAAATATACGAAAAGTTACTTTTACTTCCAAATTCCTAATATTTCGCCTTAGATGTTTATACTTTTTACCGATACCGTCGGAAAAATGATTTGTCTTTATTCTCAAAAGATACAGAAATCGTGTTTTTGAGCTCATCAACACTCGCTTTTCCCCCCTGTCGTAATTATTTCTAAATATATGTGAAAGTAAATCGTATCAATCATACTATTTTTGAATATAAATCATAATCGCTAAAGGCTTTATCTGAGCTCTAGGGTGGGTGCTCCACAATTTTAAAGTCAAGCAAATTTTATGTGCAGCAGGTAACGCAACATACACCTTATGCACGGGTGCATTGTCCTACAAAATCGGCATGTCCTTGCTCAATTTTCCTCGCCTTTTTCCCCTTACAGCGTCATTCACTGCTTTCAATTATTTCAGCGTAGTATCCTTTCGTCATGAAAGTATCATTTTCTTTACATACAATCACTAGCGATCCATCCCGTCTTCGCACGGTGGTTTCCTGGATCTCGACAACAACGCCACCTACCGGGTCCGATTGTGAATCTAAACCGTTCTCTAATCAACTTAATCACACGCACAAAATTTCATCAAAATCGGTCCAGCCGTTTAAGAGTAGTTCAATTACATACACATGGACAGAAGAATTATATAATATATAATATGCATGTATGATACATGTAAACTTTCATCTTGAATCATTCTGTCTATAAATAAAACGCATCAAAATCCGTTACGTAGTTTAAAAGATCTAAGGAAGCGACTTTGTTTTATAATATATACGAGTATATCAATCAAAAGTATTCTTTTTGAATCACAAGTTAAGGACTAGGAAGCAACACTGTACCTGAGTGTATTATGTTATTTGTACCTGGGTGATCCCTGACCTGGATGCTTTATCATCTTGTGCTGTTATAACGATTTGAAATAATAGGTCGGGGAAAAGTTTCTTCCTATTTTGTTTGTATAAAATTGAAGAAAAATCTGTTTGTTGTACTCTTTGTATCTGACTGGTTTTAATACCAATACATATAGGACATTAAGAAAAATAAAAATAAAAAGTAAAAAAACGCGTTCCCGTCATTTTTCAATCGTTTTACTGTCCGCCAAAATGAGTGAATCTAACGTAGAAATTCGATACATTCTAAAGTAAAAGTTCAAACTTACAAAAAAGGGAAAAATGCGACTCGAACCGCGAAAATATTTGTGCAGCCCGAACTGGTCGCCCTCATACGGATAAAGTCGGTGCCAATTTTGAATAAGTGGAACAAGATCGGCATATTAGTAGTTAAGATATAGCCGAGGTATTGAGGATTGACCGCAAAACAGTTTTGACCCATTTGAAAAAGTATGGCTGTACAAAAAAACTCGATATTTGGGTACCACACGAGCTTACTGAAAGAAACCCAACGAATCGTGTACTTATTTACTCATTTGCGATTCTCTATTGAAACATAATGAAACCGAACCATTTTTGAAAGGATTGGTCACTGGTGATGAAAAATAGATCACCTACGACAAGAACGTGCGAAAAAGATCATGGTCAAAGGGTAGTCAAGCTCCACAGAATGTAGCAAAACCCGGATTAACACGCAATAAGGTGATGCTGTGGATGGTGGGATTGGAAAGGCATATTTTATTACATCGATCATACTGCCAACACCTAATGAGATTCAAGCAAGAAATTAAGAAAAACTACTGGAATTGATCAACAAAAAAGGAGTGGTCTTTCGTCACGATAACGCCAGACCACACACATCTTTGGCTACTCAGAAAAAATTGAGACAGCTTGGTTGGGAAATGTTAATCCATCCACCATATAGTCCTGACCTTGCACCCTTAGATTTTTACCTGTTTCAGTCTCTTCAGAGTTCTTTGGGTAGTGTTAGGTTAACATCAAAAGTGGACTGTCAAAACTACTTGTCGCATTTTTTTAATCAAAAATGCAAGATTTCTACAGCAACGGGATTATGTGACTATCTACAGGGTGGCAACAAGTTATTGAACAAAATAGCACATATATGTTATAATTAATTCTAATTAAACTTTGAAAAAAAAAATGTCTTGACTTTATACTTATTTTTTGTAAAATTGAAGTGACAAATGAAGGCACATCTGAAGACTAAGGTGGAATGCTTTACAGTCTGGGTTATTAGCCTGGATATAAAACCCCAAAATGATTTTGTACAGTTTATTTACTAGATTAGCAATGACTTATTCTGTGTAATTGAAATTCAGTATCTAACAAGCTTCAAAGTAAAAATTCAAACTGAATATAAAACTACTTTATGTAATTAATAATTTAAAATTAAAAATTTTGTACAGTCGACTTCAATATAAGTTATTAAGAATAACTCAAATAACTCAAAAACTATTGGGCTGACCTTGATCAAATTCATATGGGACCACACGAGAAGTATCAGCTTTCATATAAAAAAGAATCATCGAAATCGGTCCACCCAGTAAAAAGTTATGAGGTAAATAAAAAAAAATATAAAAAAAAACATACGTATCGAATTGAGTACCGTCTCCTTTTTGGAAGTCGGCAGAAAAAGGTAATTTGATCTAGTTGTTTTTTTTATTTAACCACATCTATATATTATGTTTGCTTCATAATTACTTAATATCCCAATTAAAATTTATATTGCAATTTCATCTGTCATCCCCCGTAACCATGGGTGCTTTAAACCCGAAACGGGAATTAAAAATAAGTGATTTAAACGTGATAAAATCAGTAAAAACAGTTTTATTCAATTTATTTATTTTATTTATATTCCAATTTATGTACACACATAATAATGTTACAATGAAGAAAAAAAAAGATATCAATGTGTAGTATTCGCGTAAATATAAGAAATCATTATTTAAATTTTAATCAATTAGTCCTTATTGCACTATGCTTACGCAGGCTGACCCCTAATAAACATGTTTATAGATCAGCGAACAATATTTTGCCTTTGGTTATAAAAAAAGCGTATTTGGGCTAGCTGCCAACAAAGTGGCGTGATCGCTGACCATGCAGCGACACATTTATTGTAGAGCGCTTCCCCGTTAGGGCTAGTTCATACAAGTGATAGAATCATTCTCTAACCAATTGATTAAACCACCGAATGACATGTAGGTACATGAAATAGGTTTCAATCTGTAGTTTTAACTTTACGTTACTAATTATTGTTTTTCGTCTCCATGAAGTACAGTATTTGAATGAGCATGCGTCATTTGCAACGGTTTTAACTTAACTTATAATATCCCCGACACTCTTCACCACTACATTGCAAGACGTTTTCAAACTACTGGAATGGTAAGGATACTGTATTAACGTCAATGGCGAGTACATCACTCCCCTTCAATTTGCCGACGATATAGTCCTTACGGCAGAATCACTGGATGACCTAAGCACTATGCTCAATGACCTCAATAGTGTCTCCCGTGGTATAGGTCTTAAGATGAACATGGACAAAACAAAAGTCATGTGTAACGTCCATGTCACACCTATGGCGGTAGTTGTTGTTAGCACTAAGCTCGAAGTTTTTGACGATTATGTTTAGTCTGACTAGGTAAGTCCGACTTCGACCGAGAGGTCAATCGACGGATTCAACTCGGCTGGGCAGTATACTCGAGTTAATAGCGTTCGATTTTTCGCCAGTGTTTGACGACTATCTCACCTGATGATAAGTGGCGTTGTAGATAAAAATGGTGAAGTGCACTGGGTTAGTTTAAGAAAAATAAAGATTTATTTTAAGATACCCCACTTGTAATTGGATGAAAAGACCGACGCTGGCAAATTATTCCACTCCTTTAGTGTACTCATTAGGAACGACGAAGCAAACTGTTTGGTTCGAATGCGTGGTATGTATTTTCTTATTCATATGCCAGGTAGAGATTCGCCAAGCGAGATAGATTCTCCGATGGCGGATAGAGAAAGGAATTAAGTCATGTAATTCCTGCGAACACCCATCTAAATTAATCCTGTAGAATACCGAGAGGCTGGCTTCCTTTCGCCTGTACACGATACTGGCAAAATTAACTTTTACTAATTTGAGGTCAACAATAAGCCTTCAGGCACTATTTTGTTCACAGTTCAATGCTTCTAGGTGTATTTTTTGAAGCGTCAACCCTAATATGGCAGTAGTACTCTATACATGACCGAACTTGATTTTTGCTGCTCTGGGCCTGTATTCAATGAACCGCCCAAAAACTCTCAACAACTGAAAACTGTCGGTGTATTTCAATGATACATCCCGGAAAAAGGGAACTAAGATAACGGGCTCCATTTTGCGATGAAGTGACACGCCTGTTTTTTTTTATAGACGTAAATCTCACAAGATTGACATCGCTCCATTCTGCCTGCACGGGGAGATTTATACGCTTAATCATAGCTCCTATTTCGGCTTGACCGCACAGTTGTAGAGAAATACCAGGCGACAGACAGACACACAAATAAATAGAACAGACATAACAGAATAGACAGACTACAGACAAATAGATGATAGAAATTTATTTAAGTGATTATACGTCCCTTTATTTCAGCCCTACCGTATCAAAAGGGCTGATTGTCGGTCAAACTTCTTAACTGTCATTGTAGTTAATTAGGCTAATTATTTAGTTCAATGCCAGCGTTCAACTCACGACCTCGTTTAGCTGTTCATATTTACGTATCGTTAAATTTTGTTAATGACATTTGCGTGTACTTATAACGATAACGTAAGAGAATATAGCATCCCATCTTATCCTTTAAGCATCGTAGATAAAAGTTATAGTGGAGAAACGCTATAATGTCTAATAAGGTTCGCTACTGGTTTCAGCATGGTAGCATTTCATATGGTGAGTGTAGAGAACCGCACACCCTTTTTACTGGAAACAAGGCATTCCATCTTAGTCCTTAGGGGTGACAACACATCTTAATTTTGATTTCTTGGTCAAAGATAGAGGGAGATATGTATGGGCCGCAGCATCCACTTACCATCAGGTGGATTGTGTGCTCGTTGGTCACCCTTATACTATAAAAAAGCATTACTTAAAAATTGCTAGCCACAATGGGTAGCAAGCATCTTCTTCTAGTACGGTAAATCCTTCATCGACAAAAATCCAGCTGGTCACCAGCGGATAAAAATGATTATGCTCGTAATCATAATAAGTCGACCTCAAGGTTCCAAGTAAATGGAGAGCCGAATTAAAGTGCTGTGTTATATTTATCAAGGCAGTAATTCATCCTGTTTGCGATAGAAGTATTACATATAATCTCGGAATACTAATTAATTAAAATTTTATCGAATGTGTATCGCGGAGTATATGAAAATAACCTGTCATGTAGATCTCAGTGATAAATAAGGTTGTGTGAAATATGCAGTATATTACTTACATCTTCATCAGCCTTTTGAGTTTTTTTTTTTCGTTTGTCACTGGTCTCCAAGAATGTGTTAGTGGGTCAGGCAGGTTTGTGAGCGCAAAGCAGGTAGTCTGATAGTGCAGTGATTTGTTTCGTTTTTGTTGTCTTAAATTGTATTGCTAAATTAGACAATGTGTTTAATACTTATTTTTGGCGATTTAAAATGTATAAAAATAGTTGAAACTAATTTTTTTTTAATTAATCTATCGAAATATTTTGTACATACATACATAAACACTCACGCCTGTCACCCAGAGGGGTAGGCAGAGATTATGGACTTCCATTTGGCACGATCCTGACACACCTCTCTCGCTTCCTCCACATCCATATACCTACGCATACACGCTCGTCGGTTAAAGGTACTCTTGATTTGGCCCATTTTTAATATATCGCCAATTTGGTCGATAAACTTTCGCCTAGGGCGACCCTTCCCGACTATGCCGTTCACCTCTGCAACATAAATTTGCTTTGTCACTCTTTCCTCATTCATTCTTTCTACATGGCCAAACCACCGAAGCATTCCTTTCTTAATCCTGGTCACAACATCATCTTGCAAACCACACTCTTCTCTTATTAAACAATTTCTCACTCTGTCATTCAGCTTCATCCCTAACATACTCCTTAATGACCGCATTTCTACAGCATTTATTCTACTCTCATGCTTCTTCTGCCACACCCAACTTTCACTACCATACATTAAAGTAGGTACTAACACAGCATTGTGAATTGCCATACGTGCCTTTTTGGACACATTCTGACTTTTCACAATAGAGTGTAGAGCCCCATTCACTCTATTTCCTGCATTCACTCGTCGTTCTATATCCTTATCATATCTACCATCCCTGCTAAACACACATCCCAAATATACAAACTCATCTACTTGCTCTACCAACTCCCCTTCTATTCTTATTTCACATATCGTTTTACTTTCTTCTCTTTCAAAAACCATAACTTTCGTCTTACTTGCGTTCACTTTCATTCCCTTTTCTTTTAATGTCCTGTTCATTAATGTAACCATCATTTGCAACTCGGCTGCCGACGACGCAAGTATGACTTGATCATCGGCGTACAAAAGGCATTTGACGGTTAACTCACCCATTCTTAACCCGCATTCTTCTACTTTCAAATTTTCCAAACAACTGTCCATAAACAGGTTGAACAACCACGGGGAAGCCACACAGCCCTGTCTGACACCTTTATGGATGTCAAACCAGTCCGAGTAGGCCCCGTTGATCCTGACACAAGCACTAGAGTCCCTATATAGAGACTTCAATGCCTGTATCAGACCAGCGCTCAACCCAAATGAGTTCAGTGTTTGCCATAACACATCCCTGTCCACTCTGTCATAAGCCTTCTCCAAGTCCATGAACGCACAAAAAACTTTTTGGTTTTTGGCCAAAAACTTCTCGGCGATCATGCGCATGGAAAAGACCTGATCCGTACATCCCATTCCCTTTCTAAATCCCGCTTGCACATCCCAAATTTTTCCGTCAGTTTCTTTCATAACTCTTTCAATTAGTACCTTAGCATACAGTTTTCCCACAATGCTAAGAAGGCTGATACCACGGTAGTTTTTACAGTCCTGCTGTGATCCTTTTCCCTTATATATTGGGACTATCACGGCTTTGCACCAGTCTCCCGGTACCCGCTTAAGTTCCCAACATAAATTAAACAAGGTGTACAGCAGGTCTGCCACCACTCCTTCTCCAGCCCTTAGCATTTCGAGAGATACTCTATCATAACCAGCTGCCTTACCTACTTTCATACTTTTCATTGCTTTCATTATTTCATCTATACTTATATCTCTATCTATTTCCTCTTCTTTCGGAATTTCTATTTCATTTAATTCAAACGTCTCATCACTCATAAACACGCTTTCAAAGTATTCCTTCCATCTCCTTAAACTCAAAACTTCGTCATTCAGAATACAGCCATTCTGGTCTCGTATAGCATTCATTCTAGGCTGTTGTGAATGTCCCCTGGTAGTTCTTACGAGTTTCCAGAACATTTTAATGTTTTCCTGGAAGTTATCCGATATTCTTCTATCATTCTTATCCGTTCTTTCTTGCTTTTTCCTTTCAACTATTTCTTTTACTCTCTTATTTAGGTGTCTAAAAACCGCCTTTTTCCTTTCAATATCATCATTCATACTGCTAGAATTACTAGCCTTGGTTGCTAGTAAATCTAGCCATGCTTTCTTCTTTGCTTCAACTTCCATCCGTACCTCATCATCCCACCATAACGTGTTATTTTTCCTTTCATTTGTTCTCTTGCTTACACCACATACTTCGGTAGCTGCATCCACTAAACCTTTCTTGACATTATACCACACAGTCTCCAAGTCTAAATCATTCATACACAATTCAGCCATACCACTTATATTTTCTCTCAATCTACATTTGAACTTCTCTTTCACACCTTCATCTTGTAGCCTCTCTGTTTTTATACGCTGTAACGCTGTGGTAGACACAGATGTCCGATGCCTCCAACGTCTGAAAAGACCATTAATTCGGCATAAGACCAAGTAATGATCCGTCCCTACGTTAGAGCCCCGGTAAACCCTTGTATCTACCACCGCGCTCCTCATTCTTTCATCAACAATTATGAAATCTATCATACTTCTATCATCACCTCTTTCCCATGTATACGTGTGAATCTTCCTATGACGAAACAAAGTGTTCGTCACAACAAGATTCTTTTCCACGCATACGGCGAGAAGGCTTTCACCATTCTCATTTATACTTTCATCACCAAACGTTCCCAATATCCTTTCATAACCAAGCCTCCTCACCCCAACCCTTCCATTAAAATCGCCTAATATCACAATATTTTCATTAACCTTGCATTTCATTAGCACCATCCTTACCAACTCCCAAAACTGCTCTCGGATATAAGTGGGCTTAGACATGTCTGGGGCGTAGACCCCTAAAACAAACAACTTCTTTAAGCCCACTTTCATTCGTATCCATAGCAGTCTCGGGCTTACACATTCATACTCTTTTACACACTGACCCATTCTTTCTGAAAGGATGATACCGACTCCCTGGCATGCCCGCTCGGTCTCGTCTACACCAGACCAGTACGCGGTATACATGCCATGTGTAGTGGCATCCTTTCCCTTCCGTTTCGTCTCATTCACACATAACACGTCTATTCCTCTATCATACATCATATCGCATACTTCATCCATCTTATCATTCATTCCTCCACATACGTTCAATGTAGCCAGACGGGCTTCCGCAATCCACTTTTCGCCCCTCCGGGGGACAGAAATATTTTGTCTGCCTCTATTAAACACTTCTTGTATTGTTTCATATGTTTCGATCGTTAATTTGTTTAAACAATAAGATGAAACAACCTGCAAGTTTATTACAAGTAGTCCTTACTCTGACCTTGGGTTCCGAATGTCAAATCATTAACAAAAAACATGTTTAAAATTCTGTTTTTCGACATAGTTTCAAATATCGCGTTTGCATTTTAAACAATATTATGTTGTACTGAACATATATTACATACAATATTTCACGCATTAATTTTACACTACAGACGTCGCCGAGTACCGGATCAACTTGTGTCAGAAGTCGAGTAGACTACATTTAGTCCAGTTTAGCTTTTAGGAGACACAGGCTTGCGCGTTTAGCTCTAAAAAGAACACCTTTGTCGTATTTCTGCAATTTTAGGGCAGTCCTCTTGCTGTCTCAGCCTATATCGGATTCTATGGCGTCGATATATCCAGTGACGTACATTTTCGCAGTCACTTAGAAAGGAAGGCCAAATTGGCCTCTAAAAAGCTTGGTGGTTATCGTAAGAGGTGACAGAGGGAAACAAAAAAGATTGTGGGCAGCAACGTCTAAACCCCGCCTGCCAAGCGTGTCAACTATGGCAAATATCCATCCACCTTATGAGGCAATCTGTGGGAAGGCCTATATTCAGCATTGAACTTTGATAGGCTGTTATGAATGATAAACAACTAACAGCACAGAAAGTAGAAAGGACGCACTAGTGCGGACGTTAAGCTTGACACATACATTTTACTATGCTTTTTTTAACAATATAAGTATTAGTGAGTGCCTGTAGTAGAATATTGCGTGGTCAGTGTGAATGCAAATAAGTTTCGGAACATTGCAAGTTAGATATTTTTTGGTGCAAATGCACAGTAGCACTACTTCAAGTGCGTTGTGCAGATAATACGCAATATGATAATAGCTTAAAAGACGTCGCGCAGGTTATTTCAAAAATTATACTGTTCACAGGATATCACCGTGATGGATATCGTCTAGGCCCAGGAGTAAAACAAATATATAGTTGCTTAACACGTTAACTGTCCCCATACAGAATTTTTCGACAACCTCACATGTCCAAATCAGTTTTTGTATTATTCTGTGTCAAATTGATTCAAAATGACTAATTTTGGATAATTAGACTACATAATTAACTAATTATTCGGTTTTTCTTACCGTTTGATCGTGTACCGTATTCGGTACACGGACTTATGGAGTTGAAGTATGAAGTAGCGAGTAAACTTAGCGTGTACCGTGGATTTGTGAACAGCGAGTTTAAAAACAGTTTTGCTTTTCATATTCTTGTTCATGGTAATTATTTGACATTGATACAATATAAAATAGTGACATCTCAACTTCAAAAATTTCAAATTTTGGCCGTTAGTGTGCCAATCGTTATGGTGTGAATAATAATTGGAAAATGATGACATATATGATAAATTTGCAATACTTTGACGACGAACAAATCAGGAGGGATTTTAATGACAGATAATTTATAATGACTTACATCCTGAAAAAAAAAAAGAAATGCACATCGTTTTGGCAGCAAATGAAGCAACCGTGAAGAGATTGTTGAAAATTGAACCTGACAAGCAGCAAACACGTGAAGCGCAACCACAGCCGAGCACTTCGCGTTCATCCGAAATAGTGAGACAAATACCATTTGCAAGCTTGTCTTCATCATCCTCAAGTACACTGTTGGGATCCAATAGGAGCTCACAATTTATAGAACCCATAGGCAAAGTTAGGGGTATATCTATACGAAGACGTTGCGTTGGGTGTTATAAAAAACTTATTGACCTTGGAAGTCACCAAAAACTGCAAGAGCAAAAGCTAAAAGGGTGACTGAACTGAATGCACTGTAATAAATGTAAAAAACTTATTGTCTCCAATGTTTGTCTGAAATTCTATTCCATTAATAAAGCCATTTTCTTATTGAACATTTTTGAACCCGCATATAGAAAAAAATATGAAATGTTTTTCGATTTTTCTTGTTATTAGTACTCTATTGACAAGTCCTGAGAAATAGAGCAAACTAACTGAGAAGTCCGTGAAGTTAGAGCTTATAGGAAGAGAAGTGCGCGTGTACCGTTTACGGTACACGGACGTGACGAACCCATGCGGCGTGTACTGTATTCGGTGCACTGGACAGCTAACGTGTTAAAACAACTGTAACATACCGATGATATTTTTTCCTCATTTACCTACTGTGCAATATAATTCGCTGTCATTATATTTTCGTCAAGGTTTCCGCGTAGTCATTATGAGCTTGTACAATCGTTCAATCATTTGTATGTAGTTTTCGGATACTGCTTTTAAATATCTAAAATAATGACGTAACGGGTGGCGGGCAACGTGTCTTACTCATAGTTTCAAACTTGGCGTTCGCATGTCGGTCAGTGAGCTGGTCAACGCCCTGTTCTATATAAGCAGTTTTAACAGTTCAAGCAAAAGACAGTACTTATGAAGTAAATCGTTTTTGACAACTTTGACGTGAAAAGTATTTGCGCCTTCTTTTTTCATTAGTAAGATTGATTAATAAGTGAGTAAAAGATAGGACGACGCGTTAATAAATCATATCTGTGGCACAGGATCGATAAACTTATATCGAGATATCGTTGCGTTGAATGATTGCTTCAAATCTAAGATTTGATATAAACTAATAATTGATTACTACTAATATGTTATTGTCATCATAATAAATACAGTTTTCGTTTGCTATTAATGCGAAAGCATTAAAATGAAAAAAAGTCTCGAACAAAT
Source organism: Parnassius mnemosyne (assembly GCA_963668995.1). Lineage (NCBI taxonomy): Eukaryota > Metazoa > Arthropoda > Insecta > Lepidoptera > Papilionidae > Parnassius > Parnassius mnemosyne. Next base: position 40,101,704 of record CAVLGL010000115.1, on the reverse strand, counting down.
TCGATTGTAATGGTCTTCAACAAAATCGATTAACTGTTGCCACTAACGTACAACTATTCATTGGTACGCGACATTTTATTACCCTATTTATAAATTGTTTTTAACTCGATTCTTAGACTTGAACAATTGAGTGTTATTTAATAATGAAGTCTAAAGTGCCAGTACTATTATTAGATACCAAGTACGTTTTAGGTTAATACTACTTAATGGATATTATACTGAGAAATTTGATAATAACTTAAAAGACGGCGCGCTTATAGCTCTAATATACTCTTTAATTAAGGGTGGCAAAAAGGAAGAAGCAAGAAAGAAACAGAAAAGAATGATAGAATACTATCTGATGATTTGCAGACAAAATATCAAAATTATCTGGAAACTCCTGAGACATGTGTTAGAAAGAAAATAGATGTATTTCGAATGACGAATTATCAAATTCCGGAAGCAATACTTTGAAAGCTTATTTATATGTGAGGAGGCATTTAAAGTTATGTGTGTATCATTTGAAATGCTGAGGGCAGGAGAAGGCGTGGGGTAGCAAATCTGCTGCATACTTTCTTTAGTTTATGATGGGAGCATACATACGCGAGTACCGGGAGACAAGTACAAAGCTGTTGTAGTCCCACTGTTTAGGATTTATATTTTATTTAGGATTGAAATTGAACGCAGGTACGACGAAAGTGACGGTTTTTGGAACGAAAGGAAGTAAAACATTATATGAAATAAGAATATATGGCGCATTGGTCGAGCAAGTGGATGAGTTAGAATTAAATATTCTCGGAAGAGTGTTTAGCAGGAATGGTACACAACAAGGATATAGAACAAAGAATAAATAGGGCTTTTCACTTAATTGTGGAAAGTCAACATATGTCAATTAAGGCAGGTATGGAAATTAACAATACTGTGTTAGTCCATACCTTAATGTGTGACAGTAATAATTGAGTTTCGCAAAAGAAGCATATTATGCCAAAACAAAAATATACCCGATTTGCGACAAAGAATTGTGTGTGTAATTGGTGGTGTGAACTGAGATGCAATAAATTCTCATCGGAATTCAAGACTTGTTAAGTAATGATTTCTATAAACGTCAAAAATGCCTATTTCGAATAAAAATATGTTTTCAAACTGAAAGAATGTTTTCAAAACTGAGAAATTGTTTTCATTTTAAAATTTTAGAGCGTATATCGTGCTTATAAAATGCTACTGGCATTGTTATTAAACCAAAGCGTCTTTACTGATTACCCGGCAGGTATCACTAATATCAACGTGCTCCAATACCACAAAATACATAAAATCTAGATCATTGTCTTTCGACATGTGTAATTTTTGACACGTGACACGATAAAACAAGTTGGAAAAAAATCATTGAACTTGAATAAAATGTAATTCCTCATCTGATTCGTAATTCGTAAATTAACCCCCGGCTTTCGTTAAGTCAACTAACTACACAAGATGTTGCTGTTAATTTTTCACTCTCTCTGTCTGTCTGCCAAAAACGTTCGGTCTATATAAATTTTCAGATACTAACTGGGGGAAAAACTTTAATTTTCTTTGCGTCGAAATATTTCAAATGTAGAGAAATGTGCCGAGTATTTCTTTTAGCGAGCAACCAAGTACCGAGGATTTCTTGGTACAAGGTTTAATGAGTAAACGGTCGAAATACTCTGTTAAGGAGCGTAGAAATAGGATAGGAAAATAAAACACGGTTGTGTGACATTTGTCAGCAGTGTACATTAGTCTTACAAACGACCCCTGCAGTAGTCGTTTATAAGAGTACGAGGGCGGCACTGAAAATTTCGGGAATCAAGGAAGTGACACAACATTACTATTTAAAAATGTATTTATTGCTTTTCGAAGTATTCTCCGCAAAATTTGACACATTTTTCCATACGATGGTACCAATCATTGAAGCAACCATTCCATTCGGAAGTTGGGGTCTCCAAAATGGCCGTTTTGTAGGCGTCCACAGCTTCTTCAGGTGATGAAAATCTCTGTCCACGCAATTTATTCTTTATTTTAGGGAAAGTATAGGAATCAAGGGCTTAGGTCGGGGCTGTACGGCGGATGGTCTAATAATTCTATGTTTTCTTGCTCTATAAACTCTTTTGTTCTGTGTGCGGTGTGAGAACTCGCATTGTCGTGATGGAGGATGATGCGGCGGTTGCAGTTCTCTTTACGGAGTTCAGAAACGAGCTGTGGCAAACAAATGCTAGCATACCATTCTGCATTAACCGTTCTTTGTCCCTCAAGAGTAATAGTCGTAACATGGCCGGTTTTGGAGACAATTTTTTTGCAACACTCCGTGAACGAACAATTTTTGTTGGCTTTAACTCATTTTCGAACACCCAAACTCGTGAATGGTTTTATGTTTCGGGTTCGTACGCGTATATCCAGGATTCGTCACCTGATACGATGTTGTATACAGCATTTGAGGATCCTGCGTGGAATCTTTCGAGAGTTCTGACGCACCAAGTAACGCGAGCCGCTTTTTGCTCTTCACACAGCTAATGCGGTATCCATCGGGAAAACAACTTTTTTACACCTAATTGTTCATGCAAGATTATTTGTATTTGACTCATGCCAATGTCTAAAGTTGCCTGAATTTCGCGATATGTCACATGTCGATCTTTCTCAATAAGCTTACGCACAGCATCAACGTTTTCTTGGGTGACTGCAGTTTTTGGACGTCCTTGACGGGGATCATCACTGAGCTTGACACGTCCACGTTGAAATTCAGCAAACCAGCGATAAATTGTGGTTTTGGATGGGGCTTCATCACCAAATGCAGAAATCATCCGGTCAACACACTGTTTTTGTGTTAAACCACTTCGAAAGTCATAATAAATCATCGATCTTGAATTTTCTCGAGTCAATTCCATTTTCTCAACGACTAAACAATTTTGATAAAACCTTGTGGCAAGACTAAGAATCTTTTTTTAAATAAATAAATGGTATTCGATTTTTAAAACCAAGGAGTTTTCAATTAAAAAAATTTTAATATGACAGGAACAGTGGAAATATTCTATTCCCGATACTTTTAGTGCAGCCCTCGTAATGTAAATCATGAAACCAAATATCAAATCTCGAAAAGAAATATGATTCTAGGAACTTTACAAGTAAAAAACGTCGTAGAGAAAATAAAAAATCGCTTGTCTCTACTGAAATGATTGTAGATTTACTTGAACTTTAAAATTCACATAAAAAATGTCACCGGACGCCGATAGTTGATTTCGAAAAAGCATTGTAGTAGAAACATTAACTTATTATACATGGTTATAAAATAAGTGTAGTACACTCATGGACAAATTTAGAGGAACGCAAAAAAAGGAGGTATAATTTCTCCTGTTGTAATTAACGCTGGCCAGACATTAGTAAATGCTAATAAAGAAAAGAAAGTTTTAGATTTTTTTTAATTTCATTTGTTTTTATGTAGTTATTGCGTAATATTGCTTTCTTTCATTTGCGAAAATTTTAGCCAACTTTTAAATTTGCATTTAAATGTAGGTTTAGTTTAAATTTTTGCCTTGCCTGCCTTGTGTATCGTGTTAAGTGTGAATTGTGTAAACAAATTGATAATGACAGACCTACACGTCACTCAAGTTGCTAGGGCTGTTACTTTAATTGAAACTGGTCATACCTATAAACATGTGGCCCAAATATTATGAGTATTAAAATCTGTGCTACACCGAGTTGTCAACAGGAATCGTCAGACCGGACAATATACGAGACTCGCAGGACCCCTGTCCTGACGTCTGCGACGTTAATTGAAATCTATACCCAGAGATTACCGGTTCATCGTTACCAGCGTGCTTAAAAACCGGACCTTAACTTCTTCTGAGGTAAGAACGAAGCTCCAATAAGTTCAAATGGTTACAGTAAGCACAAAAACTGTATGAAAAAGCTAAAATCGGCCGGAATAAATTCACACTTGTCCTCTTCTTGCCACATGACATCGAGTAGCTCGAGTTAATTTTCTCGCAATCACGAAAATTGGAATGAATAAGCTTGGAGTTCAGTTCTATTCATAGATGAGTCCAGATTTTGCCTGAAGCTAAATGATGGAAGGATTAAAGTTTAGAGAGGCCCAAGTTAGAGGTACGCTCAGTGCAACATCATTGAAAGAGAGAATTGCCGAAGAGTCAGTTATGGTATGGGGAAGTATTTGTATGGGGGCACGTACGGAACTCCGCGTTATCGAGAATAGTTCACTAACAGACGCACGTTATGTTACTGAGATTTTTGAAGAAATTGTAGTGCATTTTGTTCCTTTTATAGGAGATAAATTTGTTTTATGCATAGGCCGCTTTAGTTGTCGAATACCTCCGATACGTTGAAATCAATGCTATGGGGTGGTCAGCGCGCTTGCCCGGGCTGAAACCTCGTATTCGTTATGCTTGGAAGACAAATTAAGAAAAGAAATCCTGCCCCAGCTAATTTGAGAGATCTTAAAAACGAGAATGGAACGCAATCTCTCAATATTTTATTGATAACTTGATTAGGAGTATGCCAAGGAGACTGAAAGCAATTCGAAGAGCTAGAGGGGCAACACTAGGTACTGATTATAGCCCACGTTATAGCCTTTCCTAAGCATTTACGTGGTTTGTTAGTTTACATTTTTTCAGTCAGTTTTACACGAATGGGTCGGCTCGACCGGGGAAGGACCACGCCCTCACAGAATACCAGCGTAAAATAGCAGCTTAACGCTGCTGTGTTTCGTATGGTGAGTGTAGAGAACCGGAGACCCTTTTTACTGGAAAGAGGCATTCCATCGTTGTCCTCACTGGTGAAAATGCATCTGCATTTTGATTCGTAATCGAGGATAGATATAGATTTCTAATGGGCCACAGCAACCACTTACCATCAGAAGGACTGTGTGCTCGTATGTTACCCTTATCCTATTAAAAAAAATTTAAAAAAATGTTAAATACAAAAATGTTTCTTTATGTTAGTTTTATGAAGTTACAATTTTAAATTAACGAATAATAAGCAAAATTAAATTTAATAAACTTAATTGTCAAAAATATCCATCATATTTTGTTTTATACGCATCTTTTTTGCGTTACTCTAAATTTGTCCCTGAGTATATAAAATTCAATCATTATTTTCGTTCTTAGGTAGTTAATACTTTGTGTTCAGTTTTCTATTAGTCTCATAAAGAGCTCGCTAAAGAACGTGAAACTCTCTGTAATTAGTATTGTATTATTAAGTTTAAGTGTTTTTAAGTCTATGATTTTGTGTTTTGGTAGCGATTCTTATTTTTTTACATTTATATCCAAAACTTTATATTCTGCCGTAAATAGTCGCAACGTAATTTAGAACTGCGGTAAATCATTGTTGAAAATATTATGCGTCTATTTTGCTTGCGGGTGACAACAACAATGAAAACTGTAAGGACTCTTAATTGGAAGTGGTAGCTTTTAGGCTTCCTAAACCTATGTTCTGCATCTCTATTAGGTACTGTCATTCTTATTCACATTTATCTTTTCAAATATAAGTTGAAAAGCAATCACATTTCATGAAAATATAACAGAAAGGTCAATTAGACACACAATGACTTTTAGATATTCCTTTATAATCTTAAATTAAGTAATTGTATTAATACTATCAATACTTTTAGTATTTGAAGCGATAGTAAATTTTTCTTAAAAGTAATCTCACAGGCAGTGTAGATAGTAGGCATCTTACGGATTAATGACTTAATTCTAAGGTAGCGGTATAATGTGTATATTTATGGTGAGTGAACAACTCTGTAGTCTAGCCGATTGGGGCCACCGTTCTGTTGTGACTGTGCGGGTGCGGGGCGTCCCGTGGCGCGTCGCGTGTCCGCCGAGCCTCCACGTCGACGTCGCGCCACCGGCGTCGGCCTCCCGCGACCCGCGCTCATACCCGCCCTCTCCCTCACGAATACATTATACATACATTGTACATTCCGCAGTCGTCCACTTCACGCCTGCAAACCGCTCACCGCTCAGATATTGTTAGTCATGCACCGCGACTTGCAATAAACAGACGTGTGTACGATACTTCTGTTAGCGTTCTCAATTTAACGATCTTGTTTTACATTACACAAGTAAAATCGAAGAAATACGTGACAATATCTCAAATTGTTTTCAGTACTGCGTGATAAAATTTCAAATTATAATTTAACGCCTTGCGTTAACAATGCGAGAGACATTTACGGTTTTGTATCGACAATAATTCGGATTTGTGTACTTACGTAGGTTAATGAAATAGAGAACAATTATTTCACAATGTCGGCTGTGATAATGACGAAAACGCTAACTAACGGACATTATAATGGGAAATTAGAGACGTTGGAGACGAGCTTAAACGGCTATAGGAAAAATGGATATGTAAAACCTGAACCCGTTGAAGTATCGGTGAGTAACAATACCTTATTCTTCATTTCCTTTTTCAATAGAATGTCACACCCACACATTTCTCGTGCTTAAAATGTCATTGAGTGCATCATAAGGATAATTATTAGGAGCTAATCATTGCGCTAGAAATTGTGTATCGGTTGTTAAAATCTTGATTTCAGACTTGCGTTTAATCTCGTAAAACAGACAAATTTACGAAATTTATTCCGGTAATATTTACTTCAAGATAAGGTATTTTGTTTCTAAAACTTGCAGAAATTTTAATTTTTTCCACATATTTAAAGTGAAAGTATCCATGGCCCGCATTAGGTGTTAACTAACCCGCATAGAAAGTTTAATTTTTCATTATGTTTGACTTTGCATACTGTACTGGTGTACTGTACATACAGTTGCGGCCTTATAGTGCTGTTGGTATGTACTCACCATTGCAAGCCCGTAGCGCGTATTAGGTGCATCGCGAACATGATTGAAATAAATTATATTATAAATATAAAGGTATACATTAAATCATGTTATTAATTATCCAGTAGTCTTTCTTTCCACGTGCATTTTATTACGTGTTTCCCTTTAATAGTAGGTAATATGCACAAACGAAAACTTTCACCATTACGATTTTTCCTAGAAAATGGGAAAAAAATTCCAATACCATGGTGCATCTCCACAGCTCCACACGTAAACTAAATAGCCCTTTTCTGGGCTTGTAAAATTTTCACTTAGTGAACTTTAGGAATGGTAATATCTACTGAAGATATTTGAATGAACAGGGAATGATAATAAAATATTTAGTAGTCAAGTCTCGGCATAAAGATATAATATTATTGGTATTAATATAGGAAATCGGACATCAGACCATATTATGATAAAAAAGCAATCGTGGGCCGGTTATTATAACTAAATGTCCTTGGGTTACCACCGACCAGGCTGATAAGTCTGTATAACGATTGTAGACTGGGATCACCAGACAGGCTTTTACATTATTCATTAAAATTGAATCATTTCGTTTAAAAAAAAAATTAAAACGAAATGATTGAATAATCGATTAGAGTTAAAACGAACGCAGCGCAAAACCCGAACTTAATATTCATGAAATGTCGTGCTCGTGACACGTGTTATTTTTTTTTTTACTTCAACTTTGCTCTAGTGATCGTAAGTGCGACTGACACTGACACTGACTGATACTGACAAAAATTCTCAGTTGTGCCCGGAGTCAGGAAATGGCGATATTTCAACCCTGTACCTCGGTAAGCACTCCGTTGGTACTGCGTCTAATCTCTCTCCGGTTTTGACGGATTTTTGTCCCATCAGACTGTGAGAGTGATGGCAAATGGAATAGTCAGATAGCTTTTAGTAAACGTGGTAGAGCCATGCTGCAGCTATATTAATAGTATAGTTGTAGCACGAATGGGTCGGCTCGACCGGGGAAGGACCACGCGCTCACAGAATACCAGCGTAAAATGACAGCTTAACACTGATGTGTTTCGTATAGTGAGTGTAGAGAACCGGCGATCCTTTTTACTGGAAAAGAGGCATTCCATCTTAGTCCTCACGGTTGACATCGCATCTGTATTTTGATTGTTTATTGAGGATAGATGTAGATGTCTATGGGTCACAACAAACCACTTACCATCAGGTGGACTGTATGCTCGTTAGTCACCCTTATCCTATAAAAAAAAGTCAGTACAACTGCGTCTGCGCAGCGCCGAGGCCGATATTCGGCTTAGAGGACATTTGAATTCTATAGCTCTTTTTCTTACATTGTTCTTATCTTTATATATAAAAATTACGTGTCACGTTGTTTGTCCGCGATGAACTCCTAAACTATTGAACTGATTTCAATGAGATTTTGCACACTGTGTGCTGTTTGGTCCAACTTAAGAGATAGGATAGTTTTTATCCCGATAAGTGACCTTCAATATTTTTTATTGCGAATTTAAGGATTTTTTCATAGGAAGGGTCGTCGGAAAGGGCAGAACAACGTCTGCCTGGCCAGCTAGTATATTAATAAAAGCTAATGTTGAAAGATACCAGTAACCCTCTGAATGTTATTTTTCATAGCTTACTCTTAAATAATTTTATATATATTTATGTCTATATTTTTAATAATATTCGTATTTAATGCGTATGCTCCGTCGTGGCGTCATCTGCAGAAGTAGCGTATAGAATATTAATAGTTGATTTTTAAAGATAAAGTATACGCATCCATAAAATATATTTCTTCACGCTATAGCAACGTTATTATATAACAAATGGTCTCTGTAACAATGTATTACGATTTAATTGAACCGGATTCGCGTGGTCGGTTCTTGACCCGCGCACAGAGTATGTCGATGCCGATAATGATAATCAGGGTTAAGTTCGATAAACTATGTGTTGGTTATAACTTCTCAGTTATGTTATTTTCTTTCGATATCTTTTTCCATCTCTTAAATTTTTTAGTACTGAAATAAGGGGAAGATTTATGTACTAACAATCAAAGTGCCACCACTTTACGTTTGTCAATTTGTATACACTTAAGTATATTTATTTATTTTTAATCATATTTTATAGTTTAAAAGTTAAAAAATATGCTCTCTCTCTAACTCCTTCTCTCCTTTTTTATAGAAGAAGGTAGACAAAAGAGCACACAGTCCACCTGACGATTAGTGGATGCTGTATCATAGATATCAGATGCATTGTTAACCCTGAGGACTAAGACGGATAGCCTCGTTTTCTGTTAAAATAGTCTATCATTCTCTACACTCACCTATCGTATGATTGCAGTAGCTTAAACTGCTATTTTATGCTGGTATTCTGTGAGAGCGTGACCCTTACCTCCCGGTTTGGCCGACCCATTCGTGCTACAACCATAATATAGCTGCAGCTTGGCTCTACCACATTTGTGTTCTTTTCTACCGGCTTCAAAAAGGAGACGGTACTCAATTCGACTTTATCTTTTTTTATGTGTGCTACCTCATAACTTTTTCGGGCTGAACCGATTTCGATGATTCTTTTTTATTTGAAAGCTGGTGCTTCACATGTGGTCCTATATAAATTAATTAAAATTGATCTACCTCTGACCAATAGTTTTTGAGTTATTCTTAATAATTTATATAGAAGTCGGTTGTACAAAATTTTTAATTTTTAATTATATTAGGATTTGTTTATAAGGTTTTGAAGCCTTTTCATCCTCTGATTGATGTCTGTTCGTGTCTCCTGGGATTTTGATAGTCGTGTCGATCACACGACTATCAAAATTCTTATAAGAATGGCTGGCTATAAAATGATGAAGGATAATCTTCTCTATTTATTTTTATATTTCACTTTAACCAGCTTATGTTTTGTCTAATGACACCTATTGAATATCCTTTGAGCCGTGAACATAACATACCCATACACCCGAAAAACATAATCTTCCTTATAGATACATCGGGTAATAGTAATAACATTTATCATGTGAATACATTTTACTCTGTTTAAGAATGAAATGAAGCTAGGCTACATTCTATCAATAGCTTTACACGTCACTGATAAAAAAAAGTAAGACGTATCAAAACTGCTTTGTGACTGGTGACTGGGTGACCTTCGAAATCGTGTGATTTTGACGTCAAATAGTTTGCAATTCACGCAGCATTCAGTTTTATAGTAGTGCCGTAACAGTCTACTGAAGAGAGTGTTTAAATAATTTATTGTTAGGAATGTTTGCTGTGGAATATGGACACAATTTCTTGCTTACTTTACCTTTGTTTTTGAAAAATGTGTTTTAGACAGTAATCCTGTAAATGACTCTCGGAAAGACCAACTAGTGCTGAAGCCATAACACAGCTGCAGTGTGGCTACCATACCACATAAAATAATAAATATAATTTTAAGTTAATATAGATAGTTGTAATATTGACGACGAAAAAAATTAGGCATACAATAAGAAAGCAACTTTGGTTAAATGTATTTTAACCAAAAGTGTATTTTTATTAAATAAAACTACTTTTTATTCAATTTGTAGTGTTCGCGTAAATATAAGAAATCATTATGTAGTTTTACTAGTTATACTTACTGGTTTAAATATATTCCACTTTATACGTCGATAAATTTTACATTTCAGTCAATCTTATCAAGCAATAAAAATGCGATATTGCAAATCGATTTCAAGCTAAGGAATTCCTCTGAATACGGAAATCTAGGTTTAAATCTCATCTTATCAATGTTGTACTACTTTTTCTTAAAATTCTTTTTGATTGCATTATAGTGGACCATATGTATGATAAGTTCGGCCACGAGCCAAAAGCTCTCCGACCACGCTCTTAATGAAATGGCTGTTAAGCGGGAAATAAGAATTCAGTCTACAACTAATACGTCAGCTGACGAGCTATTGAAGAGTCAGATCTCTAAATGTATGCAACTTAAGCAGCTTCAATACAATTATTTTCGTTTGAACAAGCGATTGAGTGGGACGAGGACTCCAAAATCTTCGCCAAATATTTGTTGCCGCAAAATGCCTAATTAACAATTTTGAAGACCGTGAGCGACAGCGTCATAGGGGAGGTTTGAGTGAGATCTAGAAGCTTATAAACAGTGTGAGTAACGAGCCGAGGGCAAATCTTACCGGTATTATTCCCATAATATCCCGGACGTCTGAGCGAGATAAGAATGGGCTGTAATTCAACTTAAAAACGACAAAGCGTCGGCTGAAGTTGGAGTTAAAATGAAAACTGAGCTCCCGAGAGCTGATAGATGACCTGTACGAGGGCGGCATTGAAAATTTCGAGAATCAAGGAAGTGACACAACATTACTATTTAAAAATGTATTTATTGCTTTTCGAAGTATTCTCTGCGAAATTTGGCATATTTTTCCATACGATGGAACCAATCATTGAAGCAACCATTCCATTTGGAAGTTGGGGTCTCCAAAATGGCCGTTTTGTAGGCGTCCACAGCTTCTTCAGGTGATGAAAATATCTGTCCACGCAATTTATTCTTTATTTTAGGGAAAGTATAGAAATCATTAGGGCTTAGGTCGAAGCTGTACGGCGGATGGTCTAATAATTCTATGTTTTCTTGCTCTAAAAGCTCTTTTGTTCTGTGTGCGGTGTGAGAACTCGCATTGTAGTGATGGAGGATGATGCGGCCGTTTCAGTTCTCTTTACGGAGTTCAGAAACGACCTGTGGCAAACAAATGCTAGCATACCATTCTGCATTAACCGTTCTTTGTCCCTCAAGAGGAATAGTAATAACATGGCCGGTTTTTGGAGACAAACGTGGCCACCATTTTTTTGCAACACTCCGTGAACGAACAATTTTTGTTGGCTTTAACTCATTTTCGAACACCCAAATTCGTGACTGGTTTTTTGTTTCGGGTTCGTACGCGTATATCCAGGATTCGTCACCTGATACGATGTTGTATACAGCATTTGAGGATCCTGCGTGGAATCTTTCGAGAGTTCTGACGCACCAAGTAACGCGAGCCGCTTTTTGCTCTTCACAGAGCGAATGCGGTATCCATCGGGAAAACAACTTTTTTACACCTAATTGTTCATGCAAGATTATTTGTATTTGACTCATGCCAATGTCTAAAGTTGCCTGAATTTCGCGGTATGTCACATGTCGATCTTCCTCAATCAGCTTACGCGCAGCATCAACGTTTTCTTGGGTGACTGCAGTTTTTGGACGACCTTGACGGGCATCATCACTGAGCTTGACACGTCCACGTTGAAATTCAGCAAACCAGCGATATTGTGGTTTTGGATGGGGCTTCATCACCAAATGCAGAAATCATCCGGTCAACACACTGTTTTTGTGTTAAACCACTTCGAAAGTCATAATAAATCATCGCTCTTGAATTTTCTCGAGTCAATTTCATTTTCTCAACGACTAAACAAGTTTGGCAAAACTTTGCGACAAGACCGGGAATCTTTTTTAAATAAATAAATGAAAAAAGATTTTAATATAACAGGAACAGTGGAAATATTCCATTCCCGATACATTTAGTGCAGCCTATGTATACTTTAAAGTCTTTCAGAGGTTGTTGAATTTCTTCCGTCGCGGTGACGTTATTCCGGAGGTTTCAAGTAAAAGTGTAGGTTTTTGTTCTCTAAAAAGGATATAAAAACTGGAAACATTTAGACCGATTAGCTGTTCCCCGCGACTTCGCCCGCGTGGTATTTATTACGATTGCCTAAGTTTCTCCTTATAACATTAGCTATCTGCCAGTGAAAGTCCCGTCAAAATAGATCCAGCCGTTTCGGAGATTAGCTGGAACAAACAGACAGACAGATAGACAGACAGACAAAACATTTAAAAATTGATTTTAAGTACCGTATATACTTTCAAATGCATTAAGTAAAAAGCTGTTATTTTAACATTATAAACAGACACTTCAATTTTATTTATTTGTATGCATGTATATATATTGTTTCTAAGCAACATCTACTGCTGCTGTTATCCGGTTATTACGAGTTGTCTTGCAGACAAGCTTGACGATTTCCAATCTCCCGAACTAGCCGATTTCCAAAGAGGCTTTAGTGTAGACAGGTTATACAAAAGATCGCAGATCTCTCGTTATATTTAGCGTTTGTGAACTATGAGAAGGTTTTAATTCAGTAGAAAATTTGAGCGGTGCTAGCGGTCCCTTCAAAGGTTTAACAGTTGTTATATCGCGGTGCTGAATTGTTTGTATAGCAACGCTAGGTAAGACATCTATACGAGAAAAATTAGAGTACGAAACCTTTCCTGTCCTACCTACTGCACTGAGGTGTATTGCAGGTGTAAGACAGTTTAATAGTTATATCCCCGAAACACTTCACCGCTGCATTGAAAGACGTTTTCAAGCTATTGGCTACTGGTAAGGACACGGTACCTTCGATTTGCTATTTAGGTATATAGTCTTTATGAAAGGACCCTAGCGAATTTCACAGTATGGGGAGCAACCCGAATTCGATCCACGTTCGATCCACGCTGGCCAACTTCGACCAAAACGCAATTATTATTGACAAATTTAAGTGCTGATTTGACTACGTGCCACGTCGGACTAATTGCTCCATAACCCTCATAGGCAAAAGAGGAGGCCTGACCATGAACAACTGTAGGACATAAAAGGGCAATAACTTTACAATACTTTAGGTGCTATAATACAAATTGCAGACTAGTTTCCGCGTTGCGTATAGGAACGCTAGTAGAGTGCGTGCGATATCATAGTATTTTCATGTGAAATATCTTAGCACTCCTTTGAACACGGAAAACTTACATTCGCTTTCCCTTACATATACTTATATATTCATGAGAAACTTGTATCTCTAATAATTTTCTTCTGGTTTTGTAACACGTGATAGTAATCACGTGTTTACAAAACACATTAATTTGTCCTCTTCTTAAATTCAATAAAAGTATAAAATTTAAATAATCATTGAATAAAATAAATCTATACCATTCTGTTTATTTCAACAAGCATAATTGAAATTTATTTAATTGTTTTAAAGAAGAACCTGAGATTTCCTCTGCAGTATAACGTCAATATTGTAAAATTTACGATAGCTGTTTAATTGCTAATCCTCCGGTGTTTACATAACTGTTATCGATTCTTAGGTCAATGTAAAAAATACCTGTTTTACCGAACTCATTAAAGTATTTATAAGTTGATTTATCTTAAACGTAGCTTCGTTTCTCGTAAAACTAACGCTTATGCAATAACATGACCTATTTAATAGCGGTCATTTATCTGGCGCATGTCTCTGTCGATTTTATTACAGAAAGGAATTTATAATTAGTCTCAGACTTAAGTCTGTTTTAATTAAGAAGTTCCGTAGAAAATATGTAAACTAAAGATGTAAATAAAGTATGGAATGATATTGCGGGGTGCGGGTGCGGTCTCTCACTCAAACGCTACTCAGTTTTAAGATTCTCTTAGTCTCGTTTTGTCTCTATCACTTCAAGTCAAAGTGACTGTGACAACACGAGTCTTAACGACATCTAAATATTGGGTAGCGTTTGAGTATATGGCCAAAGGTCTATAAAGCTGAGACTATCAAATAAATCACGATTCGTATTCACTAATAAGGCCGTGTGAGCCTGTAATTTAATGAAACAATACTGTCCATTCCATACATATTAAGTATATTTTTAGGTCATCGATATATTACTTTAAACTCAATAGTTTAGAGGTATTGCAGTGTGCCTTTATTTATTTATATTCCTCGAAACTACGGCCACAAAAAGTTACATTACTTGAGTCGAAGATTAGTTAATATGTATAATCAGGTGGTTTTTAAAAAACAATTGTACAAAAGACAAACACAAAATGATTAAATCCATATGCAATATGCACTAGTTAAGCCTTTTGTTGTTCAAAAATTTTGAATATAAAAAAAATCATATTTCCTGAGCACGACTCAATGCCGCCAAACCCTATATTTTCCGTTAGTCAAATTCAAAATTAAAATTGTTAACTCTTCGATAATCAAACTCTAAGTAACTAGTTACCCAGGTTTTATAAGTGGTAAAGCCACGCTGCCGCTATATTATGCTTGTAGCACGAATGAATCGGTTCGACCGGGGTAGGACCATACTCTCACAAAATACTAGCGTAAAATAGCAGCTTAATAAATGAGAGAACCAGAGACCCGATGAACTGGAAACGAGGCACTCTATCGTAGTTCTTGGGCGTGACAACTGCCCTTCGATTTGTAATAAAGGTTATAGTCTATGGGTCACATACCCATTTACCAATAGGTGGACTATGTACTCGTTTATCACCTTTATTCTATAAAAAAAAAAAGAAGTGCAAGAGCTTATGAATCTGTTCGATTGATCTCGATCTAGCTGCCTATTGAAATAGAAAAGAAGTACAGTACTAAGAACCAGTTAGTAGTACCAGTTACTCGACTCCACCGACTCAGTAATTCATTCTTGGGGCGATGTATATACGCTTTTACAACAAAATCCCAGAAAACATACAAAATTTGACCTGCTCAAAGTTCAAAAACTTTGTTTAACTAAGTTTGTTTATAAAGGGTTATTATAATATTAAGGAAGTTATGGATTATAATAACCCCTGGGAATAAGGTGATCGCTACCACGCCATTTCTAACTTATTTTCTGTTGTTAATTGTGTGTAACATACATGATTGTAAGTCCCGCTGGGTTTCTGCTGGTTCTTCCCAGTACAGAGGTTTTTTTTCGAACCAGTGGTAATTAAACATAAGTGACTTTCGATAAGTATTATTTATAATCTACATTAAATAAAAAAGTTTCTGTTCCTATGAATAGAGCATTTTATAAATATTTTAACGCAATTCAACGTCACCACAGCACGTCATTGCCTTGAAGACCTTGACGGAAGAGACTGTCATTTACGTTCTCTTTAGACATCCGTCTAATTGTTCGAGTCTTGTGAAGTAATTCGTTTTGGTTTTGCCTTTGATTTATTTATTTAATATTTATTATACACTTTATAATAAGAGATATAAAGGACGATCTTAATGCCTAATGACATTCTCTATCAGTCAACCCTGGATGGTTTAAGAACTATGTCTTCTGTTGTAACTAATGAAACCAGACAAATTTTCGTATTCACGATAAAATTTTGTAAAGATTAACTATAGTTTTACATTATGTTCTGTTTGTCTTGTAATCAATGATTTGGATCTAAGTATTATAATTTAGTAAATAAAAATAAAAGTAATAGTACTTCACGTAATAACTCACTGTTAATAAATTTTAATTGTTGAATCTAGAATTTCCACATGTGCTGCATCTGCATGGTGCCCCCGTGCCTGGCATTCGTAATGGTGGTAAATACTTATTGACATTCTCCTCAGATTAAATTTAAAAAAATTATAATCCTAGACTAGGGAAATAAGATGAAAATGCAGCGACTTAAATAATAATTTTGTAGTGTGTGTTTTTTCTTTTTCATAATTAATTATTCTCATTCAAGTTTATGGTAAATGTCAATGTTTAAACAGGTATGTAAATGCTTACAAATGTATTATGTAAATGAGATCTTTGGTGCGGCCCTTATTTAGTTTTTATTTCTATAATTTATTTTACTCGTAAGCAGGTCACGGTAATGGTTGATTTACATTATCTTAGTCTTTAGTAGAGTGATTTAGGAGAGTAAATACACTAGTAGATACAAGTAGGTAGAGTGGTATGAGCGCAAACGCCACGGCCACGCTATACGCCTTCCCCGATGCTTGTCACTTAGGCCTTAGCTTTATTATTACCTTGCATCATCCAAATGAGCAGTGTTGCAAAAAAATTAAAAACTCATTATTAACATTTTGTCTATTTTTAATATTCTTTCTTAAATTTTTTGTTATTTACGTCTTTATCTACAATGATATAATATATTATGTGGTTAATTTAGGTGGGTGCCTACCAAATGAAAACAAAAGCAATATAAGCTCATACACAAACAAGTGTTATTGATATTTTTTTTAATTAAAATATTATTTTTGTATAAAGCTTCAGCTATACTAACATATACGTGGTAGAGCCACGCTGTAGGAGCTCTATGACGGGTTTATGAGTGTGGTACGTCTAACTTCCGTATGCCGGTGTGTTATGGAATAGAATCATTTTTATTCAATACTAGCTGTTCCCCGCGACTTCGCCCGCGTGTAATTTAGGGCTTTAATTATGTTGCGCGGAACCCTAATTCTTTTTATAAAATACTAGCTGTGCCCCGCAGTTTCACCCGCGTCGGAGGTGCGCGACATGACATGACACCTAGTTCAAGCATTTTATAATTGCAATTAAATATTTTATTTGATATCAATGTATGGAAAACTTGGCATAATTAATGGAGTACTTTTATCTGTTGGCATATTATGTATGATGTAGAGCGAAGTTAAGTTTTATCCACTTTCCTTTCTCCCCCCCCCCCCCCCCCCCCACGTCCCAGAAAGTGTCCCGAAGCGCGGTTTTTCCAGTTTTAAAGAAAACCGTACACGATACATGAAAAGTGTGTAGGCATAAAATGATTCTTGAGCTATGAAACTCTTATACTTATAAATCAATTAAATTTTCAAAATACCATAGCAACGTGAATTGAAAGAGTTCAGAAAAAGTAGTCATTGTCATAAAAGTACTCAATTAATTTTTAATTTATTTTAGCTATAATGATTGAACTAACCTCGCTCATAGAAGCTTTCATTCTCGCAGTCCTCACCGGGCGGCTAGGGTTTATGCGTCGTTCGCGCGCCCAGCCAAGTATTGAATTATTTTAATTTTACATCATCTCTTAAACTATGCGTCCAAATAACATGGTATAAAGAACAAAGTTTATCTTCATAAAATTGTCTTGATGATGAAGTAACTTTCGTTCGTAAGGATAAATAAGCCATGCCTAATAATAACGCTAATAAATCACTTTTTAATTTTCAATATTTTTAGTCACAAAATACCTAATTATGGCTTATGTATAAGAAATAGACATATGGTATCGCGGACTTTTTTTTTGGACGGAGTAAAGATCTATATTTTTCTAGAACATTGTATTTACGTATCCCTATCGATAACACCGGCGTACGCGGATAAATCGTTTCGGGAGTGCTTTTTCTTCTGACTTGCTTAAAAAATATCCATATTTAAGGCTAACTGAGTGATATAGCTTAATGCTAGATAGCCTATACTATTTCACATGAATCTGGCTATAACATTTTCAAATCGGACTGGTAGTTCCAGAGATTAGCGCGTTTAAACAAACAAAAAAACTCTTCCCCTTTATTATATTAGTATAGATAAGTAGCCAAGTTACTCCTTATAACATCAACTATCTGCCAGTGAAAGTTCCATCGAAATCAGTCCAGCCGTTTCGGATATTAGCCGCAACAAACAAACAGACAGACAGACAGACAGACAAAAATTTTAAAAATTGTGTTTTTGTTATAAGTACCGTATATACTTTTTATATGCATTTAGTAAAAAGCTGTTATTTTGGGTCAACATTTTTAACATTACAAACAGACACTTCAATTTTATTTATTTGTATAGATAGATTACATGTAATTCTTATTGAGTATTTTTTTTCTTTTACCATTAGTTCGGAAAAGACCTCTGACCTGGGAAGAACCAGCAAGAAACCCATCGGGACTTTGTTTTTAAAAACATAAATAACTAGATAATATTTATATAATTGTTATGAAAACATTTAGAAACAGAATGGTAGCTATCACCTCATCCCCAGGGGTTATTATTTATTAACTATTATTATTACTATTATTATACTCTATTACTCTTTAGTAGTATAATAACCTGTAAGTATAACCTGTATAATATGAATGGGTATTAATTATATATGAAGTACACGCTCTGTAATCATCGCAGCGTACTTAATCTTAACACTGTTGCGTTATGTATGTTTGATGATACGATACGATAACCGGAGAAAAAATAAGGTAATTACGAAATATTTAAGAGTTTACTGTCATATCAATAAATCCAGTGTGTTTTGCGAATGAATGACAAAATTCGAGCGTGATTGTGTCTCATTGATTAGTTCGTATGTTTCTCGTTATAAAAATAAGCTTAGGCTATATGTATTACAAAATATAATTTGAGTTTTTTCTTTATTTAGCGTACAAACTTAAACTCTTTAAAATCTTCAAATAAATGAATCAAAATGTAATATCATATCATTTGTAAATATCCATACTGCACAAACTAATTGTACGTACTAAATAGTTTTAATTGTCTTCTATACAACAGGTGAAATTTTGTAATTTCTTTATAACTTATAAAAAGTTAAAGTTACAGCCTATATACGTGCCACTGCTGGACACAACCCTCCTCTTATTTCTGAGAGGGTTTTTAGGGCAAGGAAGTCTTCCACGCGTTGCCCCAATGCGTGTTGGCGAACTTCTCATGTCTTCGAAATATACAAATATATTTTTTTATTTCTCAGACATGCAGGTTTCCTCACGATATTTTCATTCACCGCCGAGCACGTGGTAAATCAGCACTTAAAATTGCAATTAACAATTTCATTGGTGCCGGCGGGGGTCGAATCCGGGTTGCTTGCGTACTGCGAAACTTACAGCAAGCGCTAACCATCTGAGCTACCACGGCTCGATTATACCTTATATATCTATATATTAAATATTCGATTCGTACTAATAAAGAGTAAAAATTCTCGCATTTGATAAAGTTTTCATTCGTTTCCTGAATTAACTATAATATATTAACCTTGAATTTTTCTACTTACGTGATCGGTACTGGTGATTGCATATCAAGCATTATCCATTTTCGATAACCTTGCTTACATGACAATTTTTGTTTATAATTTTGCACACACGAGTCATTCGTGCGAAGTAGGACTATGCGATCCAAGCGGGCTTCAACGACCATGCACGTTTGAAGGCTACTCCACGTGCAATTAATAACGTTTAAAAATTTAAAAAAAAACACTTAAAATAAAAGTAGCATTTTATTATGCCCCTTTCCTATTTTCGAATAAAAATGTCATTTTAGTAGGGAGGTTTATTTCAGAAAAAAACAATTTAAACCGTCAATTGTGTGATGACGTCTCTTAATATGTACGGTTGAATCTTATGTTTCCCTTTACGTATTTATAATAGTTTTCTTTTGATAACAATAGACGTTATCTTCCACAATAATCGTAATACAAACAATAGAACACAACACACAAAACACGAAACAGTGACGCCATGATACTCTGACAATGATAAGTTTTTACAGGGAACCCTTTCCCTGTCCCATGTATCATAAAAGATTGTATAACTATTGTGTCTATATCGCGGACAGGGAAACTGTTCATTACATTTTCCTTATTTCAGACATAAAGGAATTAAAAATTAAGTACAGTGGCCCATACCAATATATGTATATCTTAACCTCATAAAAATATATATATATATATATATATATATATATATATATATATATATATATATATACTTATAAAAACACAATTAAAAAATTATATCTTTATTAAATTTAATATAAACAATATATGCACTTATTTATTTGTTCGATATTCAATAACAATTTTTCTGTATATTAAATAGGATGGAAAAGATATGTTCCACTAGCAACTTAATAATGCAACTACTAAACTTCATAAGGTTACGAAATAGTTTTAACAAACTTTATATTAAAGTTATTTTAAAATCAAAAGAACAAACAATGCTACTTGTTGGTCCAGCAAAAAATATGATATAAATTAAAACAAAATTTTCACGCCGATATTTAAAGGTTTATATTATCATCTACATTAATATACACTCAGAAAGTTAAAGAAAAAACAATTTTCTGTCAATTACAAGAAGGTGACTCGTACACGCCTTACAGAATATCTTTGCTCACTGACTAGTGATGTCACATCACGCCACTTTGTTATCAGCGAGCACAATCACGCTACCATGCTACTTATAATTAAATAATTAAAAATTTTATACAACCGACTTTAATATAGATTATTAAGGATAACTCAAAAACTATTGGTCACACTTTGATCAAATTTATATGGGTATGGGACGACATGAGAAGCACCAGCTTTCAAATAAAAAACGAATCATCGAAATAGGTTCACCTAGAAAAAGATTGTGTGTGTGTGTGTGTGTGTGTGTGTGTGTGTGTGTGTGTGTGTGTGTGTGTGTGTGTGTGTGTGTGTGTGTGTGTGTGTGTGTGTGTGTATGTGTATGTGTGTGTGTGTGTGTGTGTATGTGTATGTGCGTGTGCGCGTGTGCGTGCGCGTGCGTGTGCGTGTGCGTGTGCGTGTGTACTTACGTACGTACGTAAGAAGTTATACTTCTTTAGCGTAATAAAATAAAAATAACTAAAATAAAACACGTTTTATAGATTCATATTATATTGAATATAGTTATCAGTTCTCACGAAAACGTGACAGTTGACAGACAAAACAATTAAAAGATGTCGATCTTTAGGATCTTCTGTGCCCGCGCATCGTAAAATATTTGCTCTCATCATTTTTCTCAAATGCTAAAAAAGAAGTATAACTTCAAAATTTAGGAGGTAACACACATAAAAAAGAACACCCCCATAATTGAGTACCTCCTCCTTTTTGAATTGGGTAGAAAGTTTTACTTCTTACCCGCGGAAAATAAATAATACGCGGGAGGTTCGCAGATTCAATTCGAAATTTAAATTAACCTACCTATTCATTTGCTCTCGTATGGTGAGTTAGTAGTATAGTTGTAGCACGAATGGGTCGGCTCGACCGGGGAAGGGCCACGCTCTCACAGAATACTAGCGTAAAATAGCAGCTTAATACTGCTGTGTTTCGTATGGTAAGTGTAGAGAACCGGAGACTCTTTTTACTGAAAAAGGGCATTCCATCTTAGTCCTCACGGCTGACAACACATCTGCATTTTGATTCGCAAACGGAGATAGATGTCTATGGGCCACTGCAATCACTTACCATCAGGTGGACTGTATGCTGGCTTGTCACCCTTATACTATAAAAAAGCATTAACATGATATTTTATAGGCAATGAATTTTCTTACGTCGACGGCGAAGGTTTCTTCAGTAATTTACACAGATTAAAAAAGTAATTCATATAAAAAATTTGTAATAATAGGTATAGTTACAAAAACTACTGTTATCCTCATAGAAGATAATAAGCTAATACTGTATCGCAAAAAATTATATAATGCCGTTAGTTTTATAGCTTATAACTATACTGCTTTTGATTTGTTTTTAATAATTGAACATATCCACGTCATCAGAACCAGTAATTGAGATCACTCCAGTTTGAAACCGTGTTAATCATGATTTAATTATTTCCTTATTGTAGAATACCTTTAGTTGTAACGAATATACTTACTACGACAATAGGAAATTAAAACACTTGATAAGCAGTAGGTTGATAGGTAATTGCTCCAGTTTTATAGTTGCTGGGAATAGTTCTGATGACGACATATTTAATTTTTGCATCACAAAAACAAAAAATGTGAAAAAGGAACCTAAGTCCGGTATACGAGTATACGCCGGTCGGGGTGTTCGGCTTCGCCGAAAAGAGTTGACACCTGAACGAGTGCCAAGCTCCATAGCAGTTCCAAGAACGTAGTACATTCCTATAGATCTTATGATTTTACCGAAATTAGCCCCCTGTTCACATTTATGTTATTTGTGGGATAACATTACTTATTTAAAAAGAAACCTTTTATTCGTGAAAAAGTTAAATACACCTTTAACGATTTTTCATGCGTTTACGCTTCACTGTTGCTGTAGGTTTCATCATTGTCGTCGTCATCATCATATCATCATCATTACAACCCTTCACAAGTCCACTGTTAACATAGGCCTCCCCCAAGGAATGTCACAAAGCACTGTCCTGAGCCACCTGCATCAATCGACTTCCTGCATGTCTTACCAGGTTTTCACTCCATCTAGTGGCGGCCCACCCTACACTCGCTTACCGATATTTGTATGTATGTTGTTCGTCAATCGAGAACTGATTTTGATGACTCTTTTTTTTTTGAGTTTGAATACTTTAGGGGTAGTTTTTTCAAACTTAAAGAGGACTTACAAAAAATTTAAAAACGTATTTTTCACCTGTTACAACAGCCTATTTTTTTCGTCATGGTAAAAAAGTCAGTCTTTATTGGCCTCAAGGATATGATAAATCAAGGAGTTTTTGCTCAAATAGCTGACGTAATAAATACGTCAGTTAGGCTCGTTTCTAGGTAAAAATATCAACATCTTTTAGTATTAACGTGCTCAATGTTGGAGGAAAATATCGTCACGTATATTTAAGTTTTGAGAAATTACATTTTGAATGAAATATGTTTCAGAATAATTATACTATTTCGTAAATCGTAAAAGTCCGCTAATTCGTAGAAAGGAAGCTAGAAGGAGGAACGGACAAGGAAATCAAAATAATAGGCGTGTTCCACGTTTTTTAGTCCTTATAGACTGATTTATTCTTTTGAAGAGTTCCATTGCCATACAAGGAACTCCTATTAATTTCGTTCTGTCCGTCTAACCCAGTGTGTAATACCATCATTTTTGATCAAATTATAAATAAATGTTTGTAGTATATTGTAAAATAGCCAAGTAAGCACAGAGCAACTAAGAAAGATAAACGAGGCGCTACTAGGCGTACTCGTACATTTCAAGTGATGTAAAATCCGAGTCGAAACCATGCTCAACTTATTATAAGAACACGTACTCACGTACCACATATATCTAATATCATTTGCAACTTTTACCATACTTTTAGGTGCATACGTGTTCGTCAACCAGTGAACTTTTACGGGCTAAAGAAAGAAGTGGAGCATCGTTTTGGCATCACTTGAAATGTTTACGTGGTAGAGCCATTCTATATTACTGGTATATTTGTAATACGAATGGGTCTGCTCGATCGGGAAGGGACTACGCTCTCACAGAATACCAGCGTAAAATAGCAGCTTTATGCTGCCGTGTTTCGTATGGTGAGTGTAGAGAACCGGAGACCCTTTTTACTGGAAACAAGGCATTCCATCTTAGTCCTCACGGGTTACAACGCATCTGCTTTGATTCGTAATCGAGGATAGATGTACATGTCTATGGGACACAGCAAACACTTACCATCAGGAGTGTACTGTGTGTTCGTTTGTTACCCTTATCCTTTAAAAAAATGTACGCAACACTCCCTATTTCCTTCTTTGTTGGTCTGAGCTAGTAAGTAGGTAAGTAATTTACTCATTAACGAAGTGTTTAACATAACAGTGTATATATTTTGATGTGCAGTCGCTGTCGTTGCGGCAAGCAGCACCATTCAGCACAGACCCTATGGCCGTGGCGGAGCGTGAGCGTTGCTCGTACGGCCGTGTGCCGCGCGCCACGGCGCTCGCCGGCACCGCGCCGCGGAGAGTGCGGGTCTACTCCGACGGCATCTATGACATGTTTCACCAGGGCCACGCGCGACAACTGCAGCAGGCGAAGAACGTGTTTCCCAATGTATATCTCATTGTTGGAGGTGAGGCTTATCACTTGCTGCTTTTTGATTCACTAGTAAAAAAAACACGCTTTTAATACAGTTGATGAAATCTTGACGAAAAAAAAAATGCAAATTTGCTTTATCACTTTTAACGGAAAAAACCATTGCATACAAGTAGTATGCAGTAAATAATTAGTTCTTATTAACCTCAAATTAGGTACATACTTATAATTAAAATTCTAATTCAAGATTAAAGTTATTCGAAAAAGAAAATAGTGAATAAGGAAATCAAAATCCTATAAAAAAATCGCATTTCAGTAACTCAGGTTAATTTTTTTTTTATAGTATAGGGTGACAAATGAGCACACAGTCCACCTGATGGTAAGTGGTCGCTGTGGCCCATAAACATCTACATTTATCCTTGTTTGCGAATCAAACTGCAGATGCGTTGTCACCCGTGAGGACTAAGATGGAATGCCTCTTTTCCAGTAAAAAGGGTCTCCGGTTCTCTACACTCACCATACGAAACACAGCAGTGTTAAACTGCTATTTGACGCTGGTATTCTGTGAGAGCATGATCCTTCCCCGGTCGAGCCGACCCATTCATGCTATAACTATACTACTAATATAGCTGCAGCATGGCTCTACCACGTATAAGTTAGTGGCCAGACAGCACAGTAAATGTTTTGTGTTCGCATTAAATCTGTTTTTTTATAGAGTTTTTCCGAAACTTAACTAACCTAACTTTTTTTACTTTAATTTTTTTTAGGATTTTTGTCAAAATGACATCCCAATCCCATCATACCTTATACTAATTACTGCTAACACTATAACAAAATAAAAATGTATAATTGTGAGTATTAGTTAAATTACTAACCTAAAAAGAAACTTATACTAGATAGAGAAGATAATTATTTCGTCCTAGAAGCAAGCCGGAATAACCCTCTTGATATCTTTGATTTGGGGTTTGATAAAACCATTTGCACTAGATCGACATCCAAAACAAACCTAACTTAACGTGCCAAAAGCCCTGATATAATTACAATGTGGCTTGATTACGTTTACATACGTTTTTGATTTATACAATTAAACTTTAAGTAAATTGATTGTGATACGATCATCTGAGAAAATAATGTTAATTTGTATCTGAGTTTAATACGTGAAACTTACCAAGTTGGGAAATAAACGCCGTCAAGTGGTTAGCTGCTACGTATTTTTTTTTTCATTGTCTTGGTCCCCGTTATCATCTAACTCATTTAGGTTCTTGATTTGTTTTATGATTTTTATATGATACTAGCTGGCCAGGCAGACGTTGTTGTGCCCTTTTTGTCGACCCTTCATATAAAAATCCTTAAATTCGTAATAAAAAAATATTGAGTGTCACTTATCAGGATAAAAACTATTATCTCTCAAGTTGGACCAAACTGCACAGTGTGCAAAATTTCATTGAAATCAGTTCAGTAATTTATGAGAGAATATTGAATTCGAAATTATCAACTAAATGAAAAGTGATCTCATAGAACGGAAAATACCAGTATGAATACACAACACAAACGTGGTGACTCATTTACTCAATTATTCTCCAATTACTTAATTATTGATGCTTCCAAATCGTACTCTTTACGTTTCCACAACAGTTTTAAAATCTCACTTTTAAGATACTTACGGCAGGATTGGACGACCCAAAGGATATCGATTGCTCACGATTGCGGCATTGGTTGCAGCATTGTAGTTGTTTTGAAAATAGAAAAAGATCAAATTGCATTAATAATACGCATGAGTGAAGACTATATGTGCATAACTTGAGTTAGGTAGGGGTTTTGAAAATAAAAAAAAAGATTAAATTGCATTAATAATACGCATGAGTGAAGACTACATGTACACGTACTTGAGTTAGGTAGGGGTTTTGAAAATAAAAAAAATATTAAATCGTCAACTGCTATTTATAGTTAATATTGTTTTCGTCGTGCTTTACTTACGACACCCACGGCGCGAATTAGATTAATTTCTTCTGTATTAGTATCCAATAATTAAAATGCTTGTTCTGCCTTTATTTAATCATTTGCAGCGTGTTAACTTTTTCACTATGTATTCCTCCTTAAAATAGAGCCCATGGGAAATATAATGTGTTCAATATGTAATATATTGAACACATTATATATTTATAGAAAATGGGACGGTTAGATTTATAAACTTAAACAGGGGCTCCCAAACTGTGCGCCGCGGCGCCCGCCCTGGTGGCGCCGTAGAGCGTAAAAGATGGGCGCCGTGAAACGCTCCAGTTTACCGTTATCCGGAAACTAAACTTATGTTTATGTTATCGCAGGTACAAAATAAACTGGATTTTGAGCTGTTGGTGTAATAAAGAGCAAATATCGCTCAATAATCAATGTGGAGAAAAGAAATGAGAGTAGCGCTGTCAAGCCTTATCCCATGCTTTGAAAAAAATGTATGGAGATCACCAAGCTCCACACGTCACATTTTCTAAGTTGCCATTGTGTTTTATTTCCTATTTTTCTTTAATAAAAATGTGTCTTGTGTGTCAATATAAGTATAAAAACTCCGCTTCATATTGTGGATGTTTTAATTTTTGTGCCTATCTACCAAGTATCATTGTACCCTATTTCGACTAGCTAGGGCACCGAGACAAATACAACACCTGTGAGTGCGCCGCGAACTGAAAATGTTTGGGAACCCCTGAACTAAAAAATAAATGCGTCTACAGTCGTGTCTTAATTCAATATTTCTTATTGCTAGAGATTACTCAAGAAACTAAAAAATGTCGTATAAATAAACTTAGCTGGTGAGCCATGTTACAAATGTAAACTATAGTAATCAGTACTGTTTATTATCAATTAATTCTAAAAATATCAGTGATGACTGCAACAAAATATTATCATTTAAAAAAATCAAGCATGCTTGCTAATGGCGCTTGCGATTGGTCGTCATGTATCATACGAGGTTTATCTTATGATAGGTATTCTAATTATGTGTAATAGGTGACGTTATCACGTTTGTAGTAATAACCTTGCTTCAGTTTTGATAATGAAGCAACGCGTGGCCCAATTGAGGCCAGCACTGATGCATGCAACTCTGGTAGTGAGACGAGTATGTATCGCGAATGTGTTTCATTAGGCCAAGTTTAAATGATGGATGTAATTAATAATGTCACTAAGAAATATCGAGTTACGGAAGTCATTAATATTTTTATGTCTTTCAATAAGGTTACAAAGTAATTTTTATCTAGATAACAAAATAATTCTAAAATTTACCGATTTTGACATTTTGACCGGTTAGATAAAAAATAAAAATACTTACGTAACAATAAAAAGATAACTCGTTAACGTTTTAAATTAATAATGATACCTAGATTACGTACAGTTGTTTGATGTTCTTCCTTGTCAGATTTCATTTCAAACGGAACCTTTAATACCTTTAGGTATACCTTCACACTTCGGTGTCTGTCTGTCATTTTTATACACACAGATATTTTTTCTCTCAGAACGTTTTATGTAGGTGCTTAAAATTTTGCCAAGTTATGAAATGCTGTTAGCTTTACCTAGGTTACATAAATACGGCAGTGGAATTAACTTTCAGGGGTTTATTTTGGGGGAATAAAACATAAAGTTCGTATTTTTCTTTTAAAATCATCATCTGTGGTGCGTCATTAAAAACTCTTTAATTATATTTAACATTTTTCGCGATATACACACTAATTGTACCTAGCATGCACATGACAGATTTTTTTTCTTTTATAAAAATATTCTAAACCACAGTTCGACTCATTAACAAGGGCAGTGTTGAAGAGCGAAATATTGCAAAGTAAAACTTTGCTTTCGGGTTTCGGGTAGTGGATGTGAACGGAAATTACATTGTTTCGATAGTATAATAGCTACTAGCGAGGCCGACGTCTACCGAAAACCGTAATTTGTCATGTCAGTCATAACATATATAAACAAAATTGAATTCTACCCGAAACCTATTTATTTATTAGAAGCGGATATAGCTAAGTATTTTTTTAAATTGCAGTATGCAACGACAAACTGACACACAGTCGCAAGGGGCGAACAGTGATGACAGAGGACGAGAGGTACGAGGCCGTCCGACATTGCAGATATGTCGATGAGGTAAACTATTCTTATCAGAATATCTGTAGGTTATTTTAATTTGCGCTTAAATTTTTGTACATTATGTCGCATCCCGCAATATGATATCTCGCTGTTGTAAAAATGCACCTGTGTATTTTTAACATAATAAGCTTTTTGTATTGATTTACAAAACAATAATTATTTGTTTTTTGTAACTCTAGTACGTTTGGTAATATTTTTTTTTACCCAATAAGGAGGATAAACGAACACAGTCCACCTGATGGTAAGTGGATGCTATGGTCCATAGACGTCTGTACTCATTAAGAATCAAAATACAAAGGCGTTGTCACTTGTCACCCCTGAGCATTAAAGTGGAATGGCCAGTTTCGAGCAAAACGGGTCTTCGGTTCTCTGCATTCACTATACGAAATACAACATCATTAAGTTGCTATTTTATACTGGTATTCTGTGAGGGCGTAGTCCTTCCCCGTTCGAGCCGACCCATGCTAAAACCCGTGTTAGAACCATAATATAGCTGCAGCATGATTCTACCACGTATATACACATTATGTACAAGTTTTTAATACAAATGGATATGTTCACTACATTATAATAATTAAAAATGAATAATAATAATATTTACATTTTGGCATAAATTTTTTTTTATTAGTTTTTATCCACTTACAGACATATATAAAATGATACATATACCAACATATAACTTTACAATCCCCGGTATATAATGTAAGTTCTGTAAAAATATGTCTACGGTGCTTTAGAAATCATTTTATTTTTAGAAATTACATGTTCATAATAACATACATAACGTCGTTATTGCTTCTGGATTGTACAGGATAGTGTTTTTGCCAACGTCTTTATATTTGATTGGAATAACAATTTATAACATATTTTATTCGAAGGAAAAAAAATATAAATAGCTCTAGAGTCATGTAATTATTGTACATAATAAACGTAAAATATAAATGCTACCTTTCTTAAGAAAAACCAAGGACTCAAAATTTTATTAATATTTACATTTTGGCAAAAAGGAATTTTACAAAAAAGAACTTTTATTAGTTTTTATCCACTTACAGACATAATATATAAAATAGTACATATAACTTTACAATCCCCGGTAATATATATATGTTCTGTAAAAAATATGTCTGTGGTGCTTTAGAGATAATTTTATTTTTAGAAATTACGTGTTCAAAATAACAGACGCAACGTTGTTATTGCACAGATAATGTTTTTGCCAACGTCTATAGAGCTATTTTTACTTCTTTTTCTTCGATTACAATATATGACAAATTATAGTTATTGTCGGGTATAGTTAAATTTAGTTAATATACTTAATAAAAGTAAGAGAAATACAAACTTTTATAATGACGCAAAATTTTATTGCTGATTCTCCGCTATTAATGTGTTCGTTTTGGAGCTGACAGTAGATTTTGACGTTCATTGGAGATTTTAATTATTTAAATTTTATATAACTAAGGGTTGTTTTCATCCTCCGATAAAAGTTATAAATCAAATAAATTATAAACCGATTAGATATATTTAATAGTAAAACAATTTCACTCTTACAACTTTAATTATATTTTTTTATGTTGTACTTTATCATATGAATACATTTTAACTGTGTATTGAAGAATCGGCCTTAAATAAAATAAAATATACATCGCTTCAGGGACGTTACCGTTGCAGCCTATTAAGTCCACTTTCTGAACATAGGTCTCCCCCATAGATTGGAGTGATATTATTTGCCATAATTGCCACGATTGGCCACCGCAGTTTTTTTATTTTTAGTTATTAAGTCATTTAGTTAGGCCAGTTAGCCTAAATTTTCTATGTTGATTAGAAGTAAGTTCAAAATTACAACAGGATCAAGTTTTATCTCACTTTATTTTTCTATTTTACAATCTCCACAATGTTTGCAACAATGTCTCTCCAATGGGAATCTGCAGCCCGCAATTAAGTTATTTTAATTTATTGTTTTTCAATTAATCGGGTTTTCTTTGGACAAAAATGTATCTGGGTTTCTTCTCGGTTATTTCTCTTGGATGGCCTTCGGAATCATTCCAAATTAGGAAAACCCGGGGAAATCCGGACGGTTGGCAGCCCTACTTAAAGATAAAAAAACGTAATATCAAGTTTTTTTTGTTCCTTGTATATTCTACAAAATTCGCTATCAGTAGATATCTTTATAACGCGTTTATCAAAATAATAATATTGACATAGTTTTAGATTGTGTTGTTTTTTTCTTTAAAATTTATTATTTGCTCGCATGGATTTAATTTAGTTTTGATATAAATTATATAATGTTATCATTTTTTACTTATTTGCAAAATGATGTGACCATGATTAAGAAAGAAATCCTTCGGTGGTTTGGTCATGTAGAAAGAACGTCTCTGCTTACCCCTTTGGGTGACAAGCGTGAGTGTTTATGTATTATGTATAAGCCAAGTGTTTGACTACAAACTCACGAGGTGGTTACTAGTGTTGAAGCCCTAAATGGTAAATCGTACTATCGTAACGCAACCAAAGCCGATTCACTTCTTGCCTTGTCTTGTTCTCGATTGCTTTGTTTAAAAATCAATTACTCAAGGATTGAGAGATAGGGCGGTCTACCGCACGCCATATTTTGATTGTACTCCTTTTTGTATTGAAATATAGAATGATTTATGTACATAATTTGTAAAGGGTTCATTCAACAAGCTGTGAATGGGCAACTCGGCGCATTTTATGCATGCATGCATAATAATAATATAGTGCATATATAAGATTTTATAGACCTTGAACTCTACGAGACTCATACATTCGTAACGCTCTCGTTATAACAATTACAATTAATTTGTGTGATTGCTAGACATGTGACGAATGGAAAATAACCAGTTGGAGCTCTTGAAATTGCTAAATAGCACGCGAAACCGCGTATGATTCAATTAGATATAACTAGAGTTGCCAACCCCAAATTTAAAAAACTAGGATTTGAAGTTGGAAAAACCGGGACATTTGAGTTTAAAAACAGGACGCAGTAAAGCTATTGTCAAACATAACTGCGAACCGAACCGAAACGTGGCAAATGTATGTACTTTATATGCAAGTATCGGTTCGTTTTCGCTTTTTATATGTGATTAGATTCAAACGATACCATACATAACAAAATAAAAACGCCGTGAGGCCGCCCGTAACGTAATAACGGAATTTTAAAATACATAACCTTATCAGGGCACTTTAAAAACTCAGGACGCTGCTTAAAAACTATCCAGGACGTCCCAGGACTCTACAAAAACTAGAACATGTCCTGGGAATACAGGATGGTTGGCAACCCTAGATATAAGGCACTAAATGTTGTTCAATTGCAACTATAAAGCGGGCTATATTAATTGAATGGACGTGGTTACACCTCCATTCAATTAAGTACATTAAAATAGATACTACAGGAAGGTTCATTAATATTAATGCTTTAAAGGTAATTGTAAATATAAATTTATTCACAATTACCTTAGGTTTTTTTCTCACCCATAGCCTAAATAGTAAGTATATATTCTCAGAACTCGATGACCTAATACTAGGCCTTCCACCACGCTTTAGGTATGAAAATATACCTACGCTGCGCGGCCCCGTATGTGGGGCTAATTCCGTGAGGTTGTCACGTGCCCGCTCGAGCTGACGCGCGCCTTACGTTAACATAAAATTATTTTTCTCTAATAAGTATTTAGGCATTTTTGATATTTATTTTTGAGTTTTTATTCAAATATGGCGTCTCAAAAATCCAAAAGATACTGCATAGCATACGGGTGCTTAAATAACAATCGATTTTTCATTCTTTACTGTTCCTAAGGATACCGAAAAGAAATATAATTTTTTTTTAAATTTATTCTTAGAAAGAGTGTTACATTATTTACATTTTAAATTTTGCCAAACTGTAAGCCAGTTTGTCGACAACGCAACAGTTTATCGTTTCACACTTCTTAATTACCATATATGTTAGGTACTTATAAATACTTAACACATAAATAGTTAAAGAAACATTCACTACTAAGGACACAACGACATAATAAAATATTATGATTTATAGGCCATAGTTACAGATTTATTATTTGATTAGTGACGCAACCACATCTTCGCAGTTTTCGAGGTTTTCGCATATAATGCCAATGACCTTAAAAATTCCATCAGTGTAAGTAGACCTCCCAGTACTAGTAACTGCCTACTAATGTAAGATCAGCATATTATACTGGGTATTAGTTTAATACTTGGTCCATAAAATAAACGTTGAAAGTAGCAGCACTTCTCATTGCCACGCTTTCATTAATAATGAAGTCGCGTGTCGCATGTTTGTAAATAGCAAAAAAATTGAAACAGATAAGTGACCGCTCCGTGGCGCAGTAGCTTAGTAATAAGTTGCTAAGGGCCGCGGGTTCGAATCCCGGACGGAACAAGTATTTGTATGGCCTACAAATCATTGTCCTGGGTCTGTTCTATGTATGTAAACTGTCCTTGCGATACAGGTGAAAATCTTAGTGTGGAGGTAACTTTTTTAAAAAGAGAGAAAGAGAGAACTAATGAAATTAAAAACTTTGTACAACCCGACTTCAATACTAATACACATTATTAAGGATAATATACATAATTACTGGTCACATCTTGATTAAATTTATATGGAATGTTTAAATTATAAGCACCAGCTTTCAAATAAAAATTGAATCATCAAAATCGATTCACCTAGAAAAAAAGTCTGGGGTAACACGCATAAAAATCCAGTCGAATTGAGTAGAATGAGTCTAGATGTTTGTCCTTGTGCAATTTATGTTTGTTAACTACTTCCACGATACAGGAGAAAATCCTAGTGTGGGGGTTTTTTTAACAAAATAGAAATTAAAAATACTAATATATTGCATAATACCTTGGTGTATTTTACTGTATACCAACTAATATCAAAGGATTCGATTTGTTTTCTCACAACACCTAACCCTACAGTAGAAGCGGTCTTAACAAAGGCGCGTAACGGGCTAAGTGATACAGACACTCGCACGCGGACGTAAGGTGCATTTAGATTTTTCTTTCAATCTGGGTGGTTAGTGTCACTAACCACCTATTTCGGAATTTTTAAATTTAAATAAAAAAACGCATTCATTTGTCGGTATATTGAGTGAATGACAGTCCATTTGCGTTGAATTGGATATTGCGCTAACATACTTACTTTTATTCGTGTACTTCATAAAAAGAAACTGTGAAACGGGTAAGAAAGCTTTTTTCTTTGGGAATTAGCTGCGTCCACTAATGTTGATGGTGTAGTCGGATATGGAGTACGATGATTTGGAAAAATACCGGACAAGTTGGTATTATGTAAATAAGAGAACTAAGAAAACTCAAACTCAGAAAACAGAGAAATCATGGATTTCAGAGATCGTCACGTGCATACCCAGATAGACAGAGCGCTGCATACATTTCAGGTGACGCAAAACCATCAACTTCTTGACGCACTCACACACACACACACACACACACACACACACACACATCTTTCTTTCTTTAGTCGTATATGTTACATCCCTACAGTAGTTACAGTACCTAAACCATGTTGTTGGTTGCAAATGATTTTAGATGTATGTATGTACGTGAGTGCGTGTTCTTACAATAAGTTTATTTACGGGGTACAGCCACGCTGCAGCTATATTAGTTGTAGCACGAATGGGTCGGCTCGACCAGGGTAGGACCACGCTCTCACAGAATACCAGCGTAAAATAGCAGCTTAATGCTGCTGTGTTTCGTATGGTAAGTGTAGGAAACCGGAAAACCCTTTTTAATGAAAACGAGGCATTCTATCTTATTCCTAAAGGGTGACAGCGCATCTGCATTGTGATTCGTAATCGAGGATAGATGTCTATGGGTGAAAGCAACCACTTACCATCAGGTGGACTGTGTGCTCGTTTGTAAAAAAAAAGTTGAGAGTGGTTTTGGCTTAATTTTTGCGCCACTTGAAATCCACACGCTCCGTCTTTCTTTATATACATACATACATACATAAACACTCACGCCTGTCACCCAGAGGGGTAGGCAGAGACTACGGACTTCCATTTGGCGCGATCCTGACACACCTCTCTCGCCTCTTTCACATCCATATATCTACGCATACACGCTCGTCGGTTAAGGGTACTCCTAATCTGGCCCATTGTCTTTCTTTCTTTGTTGGTTTAAGCGTGCATCCTGACCGCTCTCGATCAAATTACAAACATTTAGAAATTCTATTTTCATTGTTATTTTTTCTGCATTAATGCTACGTCAAATTAATACAACGCAAATACGCAATGTTTATCATACAGTTACAGGATTCTTACACGAAATCATTTATATTCGTACGATTCTTGTCTTTCCGTCGGCCGAATTGTCACATTCAAATATTTTGTTCCTAGTATTCCAAACGTTATTAGATTTTATAAGTTATCTTAATTATTCATGGAAATCAATATATCAATGGAAAAATAAAAAATTAAATTCAATTTATATTAATTAAAATTAAATTTTTAATTACCTCTAAAAACTTTATTTATTCAATTTTTAACTGACTTTAAAAAGAACGAGATTCTCAATTCGTCGGAATCGTTTTTATGTATGTTCACCGATTACTCGAAGACGCCTGAACTGATTTGGAATATTATTTTTTTGTTTCAAGTGGTATACTTCCCAGGTCTCATTTAAATTTTATGGAAATCGTTCGAGCGGTTTTAAAAAAATCAACAATTAATTGTATTTATATTAAAGTCTGGTGTACAAGTTTCTAAATTTCAACATTTGTTTCGGACTTTAGTTATGCAGATTACATACATATAAGCTTAGTTTACAGTTAAAATATCCAGAGCGGTCGTGTGTTTTGAAAGAAAACACTTAGTTTCTACCTATGTTTCATTGAGTGACATTGTTTGAATAATATTTGATGCCCGCTCCGTGTTTTCAATGTAGGTCATATTGCATCCGAATGGGCATTAAACATACATTTAAAAAAATTAATCTTTGACTTTCCTTTACGCGATTCTTTTTGTTTAATAAAAAGGATAGTGTTTAAACGAGTGAGTGACTCTAAATTCAAACTCAAGGTTTAAAACATAATAAATACTGGTTGTTAAAATAATAAGTAAGCGACTGAAAATCCGCAAACAGTAACACTAATAAAAACTTTATGTACCATTTATTTAACACAAGCCGCAAAATATTGTTTGAACACCCTAATTTCTGTTTGAGTGACATCATGTCTCGCTGCTCGCATTATAATCAACATTTGACTAATCATTTGTTTAAAATGAACTGCATTTTTTTTTCAAATGAGGTGATTAAAAGCGTAACGTCACCAATAAATATATTGCTTAGCACCAAAATATGTAGAAACCATTAGGCTAATGTTATCTTTTTTCGTAGTATTTATAAATGTTCATTATTATACAAAAGAGGAAACATATTATGGCTGATGTGTAGCTTTCACAGTGCAGGAGCTTTTTTTCTAAAAGTAGGCAGCATAAGTCTACTGCCGCATTGGTTGCATGCTGATATTTTTAGGTTCAAGAAGCTTGTAACTTCTTTTTGGTTCTTCCTTGGTTGACTTTCCTTTGGTTCATTTATTCCTGCTGTTGCCATTGGCATTCTAGCTCAATACGACACTGATGAATCTTTTGCCGGGCCAACATACGAAATTAGATTAGTCTTGCCTTGTCTTGTCTATATATACCGTATTACTTGTTGCCAGGTTGTACGGGATGCGCCATGGGAGTATGACGAGGAGTTCCTGGAAAAGCACAAGATCGACTTTGTTGCGCACGACGACATCCCCTACACGACTGAGGATTGCGAAGACACGTATGCTATGATCAAGGCCAAGGACATGTTTGTCGCTACCGAAAGAACGGAAGGTGAGCATCATTAGTGTTAAAATCACTGACATTAAAATATATTTTGAATACACAAATTCGATAATAAATCGATAGTGTAGCGGATCACGAAGCGGATTATAATGCACTACGCCGCTTTATATTATATTATGAGTAATGATAGGAGTAACAGCCGAACATTAAATATTTGTTTGCAGGTGTTTCAACGTCGGATATAGTGGCGCGGATCGTCCGCGACTATGATATCTACGTGCGAAGGAACCTCGCGCGCGGATACTCTGCTAAGGAACTTAACGTCTCCTTCCTTAACGAAAAGAAGTTCCGTCTACAGAACAAGATGGATGAGCTCAAGGATAAAGGCAAAAAGGTGAGTTTTCAATCGCTTAGTGTTGATTCTTAAATATTACGTTGTCTTTACAAAACTTGAAAACAAATACTTCTAATTTTTGACAAATTTTGAACGATTTTGGAGCATACATTTAGTACAAACTCAAACGTTTCCACGAGTATAAAAAGAGTAAAGACGGCATGAAAAATAATTGTATATTGATATGTATTTTGTCTGTTTGATGGCAGCGTAAGATAATCCACGCCTCCGTAAAAGGTGATTAAAAAGGTAAAATTTACAAGAAAACTGTTAAAAAGAAATTCCTATAATTTTTACCAACTTCAAATTTTTATTTGTCTCTCATATGTAGGTCATAATCATTAAGCAAAAATAACTGCTTAATGGTTGCTTATTGAAGACCTTACAAGTTTATTAAATAAAATGGTACAAATATGACGTAACAGTAAATAACTTTTGATATAACAACAATAAATAACTTCTAGCTATGAATATAGCTAAACGTACATAGAAGGTAAATCGATAGTTATTGAGGTGTTCTATCTTCTTACATCAAATAACTCACACCTCTTGTTACAACCTACATAATTATATAATATAATATTCATAAATATTTATAGCTCTTAAATTCTCCTTAAATGCATTAAACTAGATAACAAATTATTGTTTTAGCGTAAATAATAAAAAGTATATTAAGAAGCCATATTCAATTACGCTTATATAATGTCAATATAATTATGTATATCATATCGTAGGTGATGACAAACATCGGCGAGAAGCGAGTAGACATCCTGGCGAAGTGGGAGGAGAAGTCGCGCGAACTGATCGACACGTTTTTGCTATTGTTTGGACCAGACGGACGGCTGTCAAACATCTGGAACGAATCCAAGGGGCGCCTGATGCAAGCGCTCAGCCAGCCGCCGTCGCCGCGCTCCTCGCCGCCGCCCAGCGAGAACGGCGACTCGCCGCCCTCGCCACACCTCAGGTACCACTTCACATCTCACCACACCAGATGTACCACTTGATCCCTCGCCACACCACTGGTACCACTTCACATCTCACCACACCAGATGTACCACTTGATCCCTCGCCACACCACTGGTACCACTTCACATCTCGCCAAACTACTGATACCACTTCACCTCTCTCCAACCACGGGTACCACTTCACACCACGCCACACTACTGGTACCACTTCACCCATCGCCACACCACTGGTACCACATCACATATTGCCACACCATATGTACTACTTCATCCCTGGCCACACCACAGGTACCATATCGCCACACGCCACATACAGCTACCACTTCAACGCCCTGCCATAAACAGGTATTTAAATATCGTTATACAAAATGATTAAGTAGTACGAGTCACTGCGATCTTCAATTTGTCCAACAAGCGTGTAATAATAAATGTAAATCCTCTCTGCAGCGGGAGAGGTCCATGCCCATCGGCCCTAGGTTGAACGAACGTAAAAGTTCCATCATAAAAGTTCGTCGTCACTGCATTACTTAAGAATATACCTAGTCAGGTCATAAGTATTGTCACACAGTAAAAACTTTTCTTTTAGAATGCTGGCCACAAAAAAGTTTATTGAATTCAAATTTCGAATTGTTCATGAAAAAAAAACTGTAGACGCTTAAAGAAGACCGTGTTGCAGTTATTGCGTTGCATCGTTGCGGTTACGCGCCAATTCAAATTTTTGACATACTGAAAAATTTGAATATAACCAAAAGATTCGTTTATCGTACCATCAAACCATACAATGAAGACTCTAGTGTAGATGACAGGTTAAGAAGTGGTCGCCCTCGCTCTGTTAGGACTCCAGCAGTGATAAAAGCTGTGAAGGCGCGAATTCAAAGAAATCCGAAACGTAAGCAGAAACTGTTGGCCCTTCAGATGGGATTAAGCAGAACCACGGTGAAAAGGGTGTTAAATGAAGACTTAGGGCTTCGGGCATATCGAAGAAAAACAGGACATCGTTTAAATGCTCGTCTAATGGACCTGAGACTGAAGAGATGCCGCGCTTTGTTGAAGCGGTACGCGGGAAAAAAATATCGAGAAATTATTTTTTCGGATGAAGAAATTTTTACCGTAGAAAAGAGCTACAACAAACAAAATGATAAGGTGTACGCACACAGTAGTGAAGAAGCGAGCAACCGTATTCCGCGTGTCCAACGAGGTCATTTTCCATCCTCGCTCATGGTATGGTTAGGAGTTTCTTATTGGGGCTTAACAGAGGTACATTTTTGTGAGAAAGGTGTAAAAACAAATGCAGTTGTGTATCAAAATACAGTCCTGACGAACTTTGTGGAACCTGTTTCTCATACCATGTTCAATAACAGGCACTGGGTATTCCAACAAGATTCGGCGCCAGCTCATAGAGCGAAGAGCACACAAGACTGGCTGGCGGCGCGTGAAATCGACTTCATCCGGCACGAAGACTGGCCCTCCTCCAGTCCAGATTTGAATCCGTTAGATTACAAGATATGGCAACACTTGGAGGAAAAGGCGTGCTCAAAGCCTCATCCCAATTTGGAGTCACCCAAGACATCCTTGATTAAGGCAGCCGCCGATATTGACATGGACCTGGCCGCGCAGATTGAAGGCCTGTATTCAAAATCACGGAGGCCATTTTGAATAAACTTTAGTGTCATAAGAATCTATGTTTTGTTAAGTTCATTTTGGTATATAAATGGTTACATAATGAATAAACTTGTTTCAATTATTTTATATTAAACATGTGACAGAATTTATGACCTGACTAGGTAATATATGCCTCCGATAGCTAGCTGACAATAATTATATTAGTTTCAATTAATGTACTTAAGTAGATGTTACTTATATTTTTGTGTTATAGAATAGTTATAGATGGTACTTATTTAAATGTTTTACTTTTTTTGTTGCAGAGGAGGGTCTGTTTCTCCACCCCCGCCTAAGTCACGTCGTTATGAAACCCTATGGGAACCACATGCAGGTAACTGGGTAACTATGCTTTGCTTGTACTAAATAGTGTAGAGTAGATGGATACTTTTAGGTGCATCAGAGATCATCAATTAGATTTTTTTAAAGAAATACTTAGCATTTTTTTAGCTATCAACGCTAATGCCTAATGCTTTTTCGTGAATTTAATATACCTAGTAGTTTTTCAAAGGCGTTTTCACATATTAACATCTAACATCAGAATGGGATTGAAAATGGCGTCGCTTTTTTCACCTCTCACTCGCACACTATCGCTACCCATACTCACACCCAGCTGTAAAGACTGCAAAAAAATACATTGCGATATGCGTTTTTCGATACGTTTTATTGTCTTCAGTTTAAATTGTCTACGTGGTAGAGCCATGCTGCAGCTATATTATGGTTGTAGCACGAATGGGTCGGCTCGACCGGGGAAGGACCACGCTCTCACAGTAAACTAGCGTAAAATAGCAGCTTAACGCTGCTGTGTTTCGTATGATGAGTGTAGAGAACCGGAGAGCCTTTTTACTGGCAAAGAGGCAGTCCATCTTAGTCCTCACAGGTGACAACGCATCTGCATCTTGAATCTTTATTGAGGATAGATGTAGATGTCTATGGGTCACAGTAACCACTTACCATCAGGTAGACTGTGTGTTCGTTTGTCACCCATTCATTCATTCATTACAGCCCTTCACAAGTCCACTGCTGAACATAGGCCTCCCCCAAAGAATGCCACAAAGCACGGTCCTGAGCCACCTGCATCCATCGACTTCCTGCAAATCTTACCAGGTCGTCACTCCATCTAGTGGGGGGACGCCCTACACTTCGCCTGCCGGTACGAGGCTGCCACTCGAGAACCTTTCTTCCCCATCGGTTGTCGGTTCTTCGAGCTATATGGCCGGCCCATTGCCACTTCAGCTTACTAATCCGTTGGGCTATGTCGGTCACTCTAGTTCTACTGCGGATATCCTCATTTCTGAGTTTATCACGCAGAGAAACTCCGAGCATAGCCCTCTCCATAGCTCGCTGAGCGACCTTGAGCTTCCTCATCCGGCCAGCAGTGAAGGACCACGTCTCAGTTCCGTATGTCATCACTGGCAACACGCACTGGGTGTACAGTCTCGTTTTCAAGTTTTGAGGTATACCTGACGAGAAGATGTGCCGTAATTTCCCGAACGCTGCCCAACCGAGTTGAATCCGTCGATTGACCTCTCGGTCGAAGTTGGACTTACCTAGTCGGACTATTTGTCCCAGGTAAACATACTCGTCAACAACTTCGAGCTTAGTGTTCCCAACAACTACCGGCATAGGTGTGACATGGACATTAAACATGATCTTTGTTTTGTCCATGTTCATCTTAAGACCTATCCGTTGGGAAACACTATTGAGGTCATTGAGCATAGTGCTTAGGTCCTCCAGCGATTCTGCCATAAGGACTATATCGTCGGCAAATCGAAGGTGAGTGATGTACTCGCCATTGATGTTGATACCGTATCCTTTCCAGTCCAGAAGCTTGAAAACATCTTCCAATGCAGCGGTGAAGAGTTTCGGGGATATGACGTCACCCTGTCTTACACCTCTCTGCAATTGGATAGGTTTCGTACTCTGGTTCTGTACTCGGATAGCCATCGTAGCCCTACTGTACAAGCACTTCAACACTTCGATATACCGACAGTCAACTTGGCATCGCTGAAGGGACTGCAGCACCGCCCAAATTTCGACGGACCCCCCATAATGAAAGTTACGTTTGTCACCCGATCCTATATAAAAAAAACTCATCATTGAAATCAATGATAACAGATTTCCATAAACTACAAAAATTCGTTGTTGTTAATTTGTGAGCTACGACGCATTCTGAGAGTTTCCTTTATATTATTGTTGATTTCGTTTGTTAAAGTTTTGTATAAAATATTTACATGCCATTGAGACAAGAGTAACCACTTTTTAAAAATTTTCCTTTGTCTGTCTCTCCGAGCTAATCTTCGGAATGGCTGAACCGATTGTAATAAAACTTCACAAACGAATAGAGGGTAATACGAAGAGTGAGCTAGACTTATTAAAATAGAAATATTCATAAGATAAAATGAATGGTCTTTTATGATTATATTAAGTATAAATAACCCCACATTAATAGATCCCACCCAAGCGAAAATACTCGTAGAACGGGTTGCTAGTAATAAATGTTATTTTGAACTGAATATAATACCTACTTGTATATACAATTATTTTCCCATTAATAGAAAATTTCCAATTAACAGAATAATATAACGTTATAACGATATACCGTTAGCGGGTTTTCGCTATTGGTACTATGCATGTTGAAGGTACGGGCTCGATGAGCCGCCATTTCTAATCCCATTCTTTATCCATACGAACTATACACACAAAAGGAACCTAAATGTACGCAAACAACACACTAGCACGTACGAAGAGATTTGTATGCGAATGTTATGCAATTTTACCTTTTTATTAATTTATTTATTTCAGCCTGCTTTTTTAAACATTATGAAAAACTTACATAAGTAATAACATAATATACATAAGTAATACAGAACAAATAACATAAGCTAACATTAGTTTTTATTACGCAGATGTTATTATAGTTGATTTTAGGGGTAGATTACCGTTATTAGATGCAAATCATATTTATGTTATTTTACGTTAATATTAGTTGCTTAACTGATTTACTAATACTGATTTGCTAATCGCATGCGCTGTGCATTAATAAATAATAATATAATGTTAAAGGCTGGCATGCTAACGGCAGACCTTTTTTTTTTTACATGGGGAAATGCCTACGCATACCCGCCTCGTGGGGGCAAGGACGGGTTATGCCGGACTCGCACCGACTAAAACCCCATGGTGTTCCACCCTCGTCGCATATTGGCAGGGCCTCGGGAAGCTTTCGCACACTTCCGCGGCCCCACCTGCGCTGGCCACTCCATGGCGGCCCCTCCTCGGGAGAGGACTACTCCTCCCCCATCTCCCTCTCAGGTAAGGCGCACCAGAACACATGGCGCGCCCTCCTCCTCGGCCTCCAATTTCACATGCGCAACAGACGCCCCCGAGTCCGATGCGCGAAGGCCATGGGGCCAGGAAAACCTAGCACTCAGAAGCACCGGCCTTCCCGGCCCCAGCGGCGGATCTGGTCTATGGCTCCGCCGCCAACCAAGATTCGGCTGCGGAGGGTAGGGAGAGCGGCGCCTCGCAATACCGACACTCCTCTCCCCCCGCAGCCCCACCACCACCGCATCATTAACGGTGCGGCCCCGTCAGAGTCGCGGAGGATAGGGCGAGTGGCGCATCGCCATACCAACACTCCTCTTCCTCCGCGACTCCACCTCGGCTGCAGCGGTAGAGGGTGCGGACTCCCCTCTTACCGCAGCCCCCCGACACACATCCGAAGTGGGCTTCCCAAGCCTACTCGGAGTGGCCACCTCGGGCCGGCCCTACACCTCGGGCCAGCCAAGGGGTTCCTCTTTGTTCACCGTGGGTGACCAAGCCACGGCTACTAAGCCCCCCCGCCACGACAAGGCGGGATCCCGTTCGGGGGGGGCTAACGGCAGACCTGCCCTAAGGCCCGTAAGTGTAACAGAGAGCGCAAAACGCAACAGGCGGCGTCCTGTTTCCCCATTTTATTGCACCGCGCGCAGCGAGGCTTTAACATTAGTATAATCAAACGGGTAGGGGTTTACAGTTCTACCCTTACTTCTTCATATTTTTCCTTCTTTCTACCTTCATTACTAACAAATATTTTAATTATAGGTTGTTAATATCGAAAGAGGTGATATGTTACTAGCGCGCCGAAAATGAACAGCGTACAAAATAACATATTAGAGCGTACATGATTACAATAGTAGCTAGTCTCAGTCGGTCTCGAATAATTAGTAAGCATCGGTAATACCACTTCCACTCTTACCCTTCGTATCAATTTGAATATCAGATTATTGCATCTATATATTTCAATATCTATTCAATATCTATATTATGTCGGTTTATATCTACGACTACGTGATTCCGGTAAGGAAATCAGTATTTAATACTACATGGATTGATTGATTTGGTTTCCTTAGATTTATAGATACATATCTTAGACCATTCATAGATACATCTAAATATGTTAATACCACGGAGCAAATACAAAGAGGAGATGGCCTAAGCAACCGTGCACTGTGATTTAACCAGGTTCTTTTTTTTAAAGCTGGTGCTTCCCATGTGGTCCCATATAAATTTGATCAAGGTCTGACCAATAGTTTTTGAGTTGTTCTTAATAATTTATATTGAAGTCGGTTGTACAAAATTTTTACTTTAAATTATCGTAGTATTAAGAAGCAAGGGATGAAGTGTTATCTTTTATCTTGCAAAATCTACTCAGATCGCTCTAATGCTATGGAATATTCATTTGTATGTAATTTTATACCTAATTTATTAAAATAGTTCTAGAAAAATCTCTGCGTCGGCTTTTAAATATAATTAAATATATTCGACACTAGATGGCGACACTTTGTGTCATGGGAACTAAAAATATAAAGGTAGAGCTCAGTATTGGTAAAATAATCACACGAAGGTGTTGAAATTGGTTTTACATTCAGTCCTAAAGAATTTTTAATCGCCAAAATATTATTTTTACATTTTTTATAATCATTTTGTGAACAGGCCGGCACTATCGTCAAGGTAGCTAAATTACATTGCAACATCGATATGGAACGATGCGAATAGCTTCACTATTTATTGGTAAATGGAAAATAGTTAAGTGGGCGGGACTCCTTTACCCCGCAAATTGTCACGCGTTACATATGGAAATCTAATTACAACACCTCCTCTTTGTATTTGCTCCGTGGTTAATACGTATTGTGTAATATCTATGATACTCGGAAAGTATATTCTACACCGAAGAGTCGTAGTATTAATATCTGTTATACGAGGGCGATTTGAATAGTTATCGGCCTAACCGGGATTTGAGGGTAGTAAGTAACTAAATATACACAAAAACGCTGTACTGCTGCGGCATCTAATACATAGTTAGAGTAAACCCCCCCCCCCCCCCCCCTAATTATAGAGTCCGAGTTAGTGTAGTATAGTTAT
Source organism: Parnassius mnemosyne (assembly GCA_963668995.1). Lineage (NCBI taxonomy): Eukaryota > Metazoa > Arthropoda > Insecta > Lepidoptera > Papilionidae > Parnassius > Parnassius mnemosyne. The sequence goes on along the minus strand of CAVLGL010000115.1, from coordinate 40,057,083 downwards.
AGTTATTTGCACCGATATATAGCTATGCACTAATTATAAACGTTGTATTGTTGGTTTTTTTTTAACTTTTAGCTTACATAAATTATTGTGAGTTTCAATTTCTTTTCTTAACTGATTATTTTATTATTTTTCGCAACTTTAATGAAACCTGTATATTTTCCATATATTTAAAGTTTAGTTTTATTTAAGTACTTTAGCAATCGTTGGCTATTTTTTTGATACAATTACAATAACTTGATGATTTTTTTATGTATATATTTTTTTTCTTATTGTCTGCTCTACGAAGTTTGCTCACAAGTTCTAATAAACAATTAATGTAATCCGTATACTAATACGGATTACATTGTACGAATTGTATAGCAGTAGTGCAATTTCTAATAAAAATAAGTTCAGTATAAAAAGTTCGTAGTCTATTAATTAAGCGCGAGCGGAACCGCGGGTGAAAGCTAGTATTTGTATAAAACACAAATTATTTAATTGGATTTTGCTTTTGGATCTAGTTGTGTTGTTGATAATCCCTGTATTTCACGGCTTATTGTCGATTTTACTGCATGAGTTTTTCGTTGAGCATTTCGAAGCATTTCACGGGTAGATTAAAATGAGTGAGTGCCGGTGTTAGAAGATCGGATCTATGTACGTATTTTTTGCCTCGAGGGCGACGCTTCTTAGGAGAGAGGTGAAATATTTGACAGATTACATGGCGGGGAAGTTAATTTTTTAGGGAAATGTAAGGTTTAATGTCATTTTCTGTAATATTCGTTATATTTTATATTATATAGATTAGAAATAAAACAAAATACGGATGTTACTAAAAGTAGGAAATTCAAAAAGAAGTAAAAAGATATTAAAAATATTAAGGAGCAAACCACTGAGGTATTGTTTTGTATATTTATATAATACTCTAGAAACCGATCAACTTTTATTTAAACCGCACCTTCTGTATTATATGACATTGTGTAACAAAAAACTTCACCTCAGTCCCAACTAGCGACATCTGGTGAACGGAAGAAAAACCCTCATTGAGAGTTCACGGCAGTATTTTAAAGTTGCCGCCGTTGACAAACAATAAAATGAACACAAAAAATTAATGAAATGAATATCTTTTGTAGATGCATCGAGCTCTGAAGGTTTTGGGGAGTCGGAAGCGGCCGCACAGCGCCAGCTGACCGACGACGGCTCCGACAGCGACGATGACTATCAAGACACCAGCCAGTACATGTAGGACATGCCCCTCGATATTACGCCCTTGAGAATATGATCTGAGGCCTTATTCATATAGCTCGTATCGTATAATTAATCTCAGGGCTTAGGAGGACCCGGTTAGCGTCGCCTGGATCCTTTACTAGCAAACTGTGTGCTAAAAACTGTTATGGACTTTTAAAGTGAAAATTGTTAAGCCTTTTGTCAACACATTGATGCTCAAATTGTTGTTTTTTTTTCAAGGTAAAATTGTTAAATTTATTTATGGTCTTTGAAAAACATGAAATTTTCATAAACTTAATCTTATTTCGGTCTTGTTGTGTTGGCAAGGGGCCTACAACATGTTTGTGGTAGTTAAACATGATTGTGTCATTTCAATGATTTTATATGTCTTCTAATAAATGCACTCTCGTAGAGAGTGAGGCTGTGAAGACAAGACATATAAGTATGAAAAGAGTGCTTGGTATGGCCGGTGTACTGAATAAGGCTAATATTATATTTTTATGATGAAATTTTTCATTTTCAAAATTAATGACACTGTGGAGTGCATTTTTTTGAACTACCCCCCATGTGTTAAATTATTTTAGAGTACACAATATCAAGTTCGTATGTCTGTTAAATGTACGACAGAATGAATGTATTTAATCCTATTAGTTTTAAAATATTATTATTTTATTTATAATATTTAATGTAAAAAATGTTATCTCTTAAAATATGATGGTATGTGCGGATGAATTTGGACAAGTTAGCAGTAGCACCGTGCATACATTTTGTGATAGGTAAAGGAAAATAGAAAAATGCGGTTTGTATTGTACCTTTGACAGTTGATTAAAGAGGTGCTTATTTTAAATTTGTTTATTTTTTCCCTTTTTAATTTTTATTAACATGAATATAAGGGCGTCCGTTACATAAGCAGGACAAGGGCGCGTGTCTGTTTGTTCAAATTCAAGAGATTACCTTCTGCATATCGATGGCATGTTGCAAACTAGTTACATTAATTGTTATACGGAACACAGCACTGGCGATGCTTTATACAGCAGCCGTGCTAATATTTCTCAGGAACACGTCGTCGAGTACCGGAACAAGCTTGTGTTTGAAATCGAGTCTTTGTTAGTTTCTGATTGGGGCGACTAAACCTAGTCCAATTTAACACCACAAAACACAGATTTATGCGTTTACTGTTAAAAGGAAACCCTTTTGTCATATTTCTTCAATTTCAGGGCAAAATGGAGGTTCCAATCTACTAGTTTTTAAGGCATTTACTTTTTAAAAACGAAATAAAATTTATTTATTTATTTATTATTATTATTATTATTACTCTTGCTGCCTCGAAATGTCGAGTGGTACAGTTCCGCAGCCATTTGGAAAGGAAAGCTAAACTGGCATCTAAAATCTTGGTATGCTCATTAGATTGAGGCAGTATTACATTCTAGAAGCTTTAAAAAGCGCAGGTTCGGCTTCATATGGAGTACTATTCTCAATTCTGGGCCGGGCCACCCCAGTATCAGCTTCTTCCACTTGACCGAATTCAACGGAAAGCGGCTCGAATCATCGGCGACCAAGTTATTTCCGAGGGTTATTCCGCTTACACACCCTAGAGTGTATTCTTAGAATTGTGTGTTCATCTATTCACCCCGATTTGTTCTTTCGACTTTTTATCCCAAGTATAGTTCAACTCATACACTTTAATTATTAATTGATTTTTAATAACCGGTTCATGCATTTAAATCAAATTAAACTTCCTCGTTTCAAATAATATAATATGTAATTATAAATTCTGCAATGTGTCCAGTAAATTACCAACACTAACTTCATTATTTAACAACATTAGCAACATTTGCAATCGTTTTATAAATTTCTTTGCTAGAACAGATGTGTTAGCGGATAACTGGGTGTTTTTTGCAAGCATTCCAAAAAACGTTACTTTTGGATGTTTGTCTTTAATTTCTTTTTAAATTTTTTTATGCCAAAATTCCAATGAATCGGTAATCCTGCGAGATATTAGGTATACTCCTTTTATTTCAGCGTTGGCCTTTCAAACAAGTAGTATGTATATATTTTTATAGGTATGCTAATGACTACTAAGCATCTTGGGCCAGTTTTTATTGTTTCTATAAATTACTGTACACAGCCGAAGGAGAAAATCGGAAGAAAAACTAATATGCATACGAATTATATTAACATGAAGAATACGCGTTTCCGAGTAGCCGCCCTAGTGTGGATATTGATCGTTGGCATCTCGATGGTTGGCAGTCCCTTACCGTACAATTTACGCGGAATTTTCTGCCTCGCACCACAAAACAAATAATATTACTACGCACAGAAGTGCCACTCCTTTGATGCTGATTGCTTGCCGACGTTTAATAGCTCACATAGTTATTATTAATCAGATAAATCGCGCACGCAAGCTAAATAAAACTTTATCGCTGCGCGCGAGTGTGCGACTTACTTTGCATCTTTTCCCCTTCCTACGTCACGACGGACTTTCCGTAGTTACTAAGGGCTGTTAATAAAGATTAAAAAATACATCTTTAGGTCAGGCCCTTTAATGATTTTACACTAATAAATTGAAACTGCTAACAAATATGATCTGATAGCGTAATGTATTTGGTTAAACGTTCTCATTTAAATCCTTAACAAATATGTGTACAATAAAGGACTTACCCCAAATATGCAGGAGTCTAATTGCCATATTTAAAAAAAAAACTTGTATATATACTCCTTACGAAAGTGTCGTTCTAATGCGATGAATAGTTGTTATCCACCATCTCTGTTGGCGAGGATGACGACGTACATTTTTTTTTATGGCATTGATATAATTATCTATACTATGCATAGGTACAGCGCACACGCTGCCGTAGTTTCAACATCCATTGTGTTGCAAACGCGAGGGACCTAATGCGGAGTGTCGCGATTAATTGCGCAGGTAGAGCAATGTGTGGACAGAAAGGGAAACATCGCGGCAGCGCGAGGAGCAGTGTGGCTGAGCTATAATGAGCATACGGCTCACTCGATGATAAATGATCAGTTTTTTTTTATAGGATAGGTGACAAACGAGCACATAGTCCACCTGAAGTAAGTGGTTGCTGTGACCCATAGACATCTACACCTATTCTCAATAAAGAATCAAAATGCAGACGCGTTGTCACCCGTGAGGAATAACATGCAATACCTCTTTTCCAGTAAAAAGGGTCTCCGGTTGTCTACACTCACCATACGAAATAGCAGTGTTAAGCTGCTATTTTACGCTGGTATTTTGTGAGAGCGTGGTCCTTTCTCGGTCGAGCCGCCCCATTCGTGCTACAACTATACTGCTAATATAGCTGCAGCATGGCTCTACAACGTTTACGTTACGATTACCTACGATTCGTACTGCTTTCGCGCGAGTATGTGGCATGCCACTCGCGCTCATATTGCCAGTCCTTAGACTCGCGCCCAAAAACCCGACATAACAGGGAGCGATGGGAATGACGAGGAGAATGACGTGCTGCATTACGAGTATTGTGGCCACACTGTGTCTCTGCCTCCTTTCCTCGCTACTTCCCATGCCAATCGAGTGTGTGGCCGGGGGTTAGCCTCCTCTTATGAATGCCATACACGATCCAGTTTACCGTCAAGTTTGGAGCGTGCTTGAAGCGGCGTCAAGTTTGCATTGCATCCATATAGACCACTCACGTTCAAGTACGCCGTCAAGTTTGCATGATGCCGCATCAGTTGAAATCATGGCGTCTCTCGCTTATTTGCTCCAACTACCGTCATGCATACTTGACCGCTCATACACACGTTCAAGTTTGCATGACGCTGCAAGCTTGATCAAGTCGGCATAATCGAAATTCAATTTTTGCTTCAAGTAGACTTGTCATGCACACTGATAGCCATACACCGTCAAGTTTACCGTACGCCGCTTCAAGCGCGCTGCAAACTTGATGGTAAACTTTATCGGGTATGGCATCCATTACGTATAAAAATATTGTACAATTCTTAATAGGACATAATATTTTAAATTATTCTGTCATAATTCATATTTTATATTCTAACACCAAAACTACTTTTTAAGGCCTCTGAGCTAATAAATTGAAACTGCTGACATATATGATCTGATAGTGTAATGTATTTGGTTAAACGTTTTTATTTAAATCCTTAACAAATATGTGTACAACAAAGGACTTACCCCAAATATGCAGGAGCCTAATTGCCATATTTACAAAAAAAACTTGTTTAAATTCATATAGGGGTCATTAAGATAGTTGTTTTAAAAATAATTTAGAAAAAAAGAGTATTGTCAATGATATCCTCACCAAAGATGCAATAAACTTCTAATAGCACTTGTATGTGATCAGTCAAATATAAATTATAATATAGTCCATTCACTACGATAGTGTTGGAACACCCGGAGGTGCATTTATTATTTTGCTTTTATTTCGTTATTTTTACAGTGTTTGTCAAATTAATGTTTTTCTATACTAAGAATAAAATAGAATACTTATTTATTTAATTATTGTAATAAAATACGAATATAAATAATAAACACTATATGTATGTTTGTACATTTGTATGTATGTATGTAGCAAAGAAACTTTCACTATGGCACTTAGGTTTAAAATGCAAAATTTTCCTGACCATGTAAGTCGCACACAGCGACCCCTGATGTTGCGGCATGTGCCAAGGCTGCGAGTCACAAAGGTGACAGTATCTAAGAGAACAGACTACCGAATTTGTTACCTTGACCTTACTTTTTTGTAAATATATGATACAATCAACAAAGTGGAACCCTGCCTATTTTACAAGTTATTTTTTATTTAATTGATACTGTATAGTATGAATTAAAATACTAAAGAAAATCCGACATCTTTAGAAAATTGCATGATTAAGTATTGTAGCTACTAATTATTTTTCATTTAATGACATAAATTTGAATAGAAAGAATATTATTAAATGAAAAACTATTGCTCAGTATATTTAATTTAATATATAGGTACCTATAACTTAATTGATTAATAAATGCAACTAAATAGTTTTGATAAAAATGATAATAAAGGCGAAATTTTCCAACATCATACTAAAAACTATTAAGTTCTATTAAACATAGTGATTACATTATTTTATATGGACTATATTAAAAATTTAAGTTTTACATGCATAGATTCAAACACTTTATTTACATTATCACAGTACTCTTAAGATATTTGATCATTTCACTACAATTAACAAAAACATTAAAGTTCAGAACGATCAAGTTGTTCTCCTTTCAAGTTAGCCATCAATTCTTCAAATAAACAAGAGTCATCGGTATTCTTCAAAGCATTCTTGGTGCATAGATGATGTTTTAAATCTATATATCCCTGATGATTCCAGTACCACTCTTCTATAGCAGCTTCATTTTCTTCCAAAAGACTCTCACATTGAGTTTTCATGTGAGTTATTTCTGCTGAAGGTTTATCCCATAATTCATATGGTATACCTAGGTCTACTTTAACACCTTTATCTACTAGACCATGGAGTGTTTTAAATGTCTGGCTCATGCCCTTAGCGAATCTCGTGCTGTCCTGTCTCTCTTTATGTATGTTATATTCTAGAATTCTTTCACAAACACCTTCTAAGGATTCAATTAACCTTAGCTCCGATTTTTCATACTTAGTTTTCTTTTTGGGCTGTACATCATCCAACGAATAGCCGATTTCAATCACATCATGTACTTTTCCGGTTTCTTCAAGCCTGCTTTGTAACTCAGTGGCAAGAATTTTGCATACTTCACATCTATTCGCATATTTGACACCAACGTCTTCCTCGGACTTAACTTCAACGTCTTGATTGCATAAAACATTTGTTGATACAATAATAATGTACATAAACAAGTGAAAAAACATTTTACAAATAATAGCCGCAAAATAATGTCCTCAAGCTCAACTGCTCAACTTTTTTTTTATAGGAGTTTATGGCCTGGTATCTAGACCTTTAGGCCAAGTCTTGAGTATTTTTATTCGGTTTATTATAAATAATTATCCTTCATAGTTCACTGCTTCACAATATGTTGATGCGTCACATTGTGCAGCCCTTGAGAGATTTTGACGGCAACTTGAGGCAGCAGACAGCTGATAGTTGGCGATGGTATCTCAAGGCGCCTATGCAAACAAACAGCTTATCTTGAGAATCCATCACCATCAGAGCACTTGTTTCACTGTTTCCACTAATAGTTCACATGCGTAGACACTTAATACACAAAATCGCAACACTTTTACATATCAAAGTCCACTTCAAACCATTATTTAAACAATAATACAGGAGCAGCAAACCGCCGCTGATCAAGTTCCCGCCAAAACTCCTCAAGCTCAACTCATCTCATCATGTCATATAGGCTTGGGAAAAAACATCGATATATCGATATTTTTTTATTCGTATCAATTTCGATATATTTAAAAATGTTGTATTAATGGCAAACCATGTAACAATAAAAGGAGGTGCAAAAGTATTCATATGTGGTTGGTTTTCGTTTTTTTTTCGTCGTCCAACAGTCTATAATATAAAATTTTTGACCTTATCTTCAAATGATGACGATATATCGGTATTTAACACGGGAAATATATCGATACTGTTTAAAAATATCGATTCGATACATATCGGTATATTTTTTCCCTTGCCAACACTAGAAGTGGGCGTTGAATCAATAAACGTGTTTTTTAACGGCTTTCCATTCGTCAACGTGTTATGTTATTTATTAATGAAAAAAACAGGTTGAAAATATTAGCTGTCAATTTACGTCAACACACTCAACGCATTATTTCATTATTATTTTATTAATTTCTGTGAATTTAGTCTCCTTTGGAAATATTCGTTATTTCCGCAGGTTACCGAACACCGTCGCCTCGATGCATCGAACGCGCTCTTGTGCGTGAGCATGTGTGAGCGTTAGCGAGTAAAGAAAGTTCATTTGATGTTATGATTTTGTATTTCGTGTGTGTAAACAATCCGTGAGTCACGTCGAGGACGAGTATTTTAATGTTTACTTTTTATTTAGCTTTTGCCGCTATTTTTAAATGTAAACTTAGACGAAGGCCGTTTTGCAGGTTATGAGATTTGATACCTATGTAATTGTAAATAGAACAAAGGGGAAAACAATAATGAATAATCTATATATAATTAAATGAACTTTTCAGTACGCCTGGATAATATTTTTACCCAGCCAGTCCTAAGCCTGAAAAAAGTACGTAGGTGAAGTCATTCCAGTTCAATAAAAATAAAAGTAATCTAAATTCTTATTAAATCAATAATCTTCAACTTAATTTGCAACAGAATTGTTATTGATCGAAAACGTTGAAATATTAAATTGACTGTTAACACTAACGATTAAAGTTTTAAAACCTGTTATTTATTTGACAGGTTTTTTAACCATTAATGATTAACAGTTAAATCACATTTTCTAAAAAACCGTCAATGACCCATACCTAGCCAACACCAATTTGTCAAACTCCCCGAAAATCCATGTCAAATTCCGCAATTTATTGACAAAACTTCAACTGATTACCCACATATTCTCCTAAATTTTATTTAAAGAAATGAAACAATTTATTATTATTATTTAATAGGCCAGTAGTTGAAACAACTGATATAAGCCCGTATTCTATTTTCAAATGTGTAATAATTCTATTATAGTTGTTTATCTAATCTGTTCTTGAATTGGTTAATAGTTTGTTCGATCTATCGTGATCCAATTGGCTTCTCCTAAACTATGTGATCAGATTTTGGCTGCAGTTATCAGCTTCAATAAATCAAATCCGCAAAACAAACTCAACAGCGAGCACTTCGGTCATACAGGTATCAAAAAGCCAGTTTATGTCGTCGAGCATTTGTCTCCACCTAATAAGCTTTACATGCAGCTACCAGATTGAAATCAAAAGAAAAAGGATATAAATATGTCTGGGTAAGAAGGGGTAAAATCTTCGTAAGAAAAAGTGAAAACTCAAAATATATTTACATAAGAAACTCGGATACTTTAAGTAAAATACGAGGGTGGATTGAAAAGTACTCGGCCTAACACAGATCCATTCAATTCTAAAAATCAAATCTACCCACATTATTTAGTTCAGTTCAGACTAGTTCATTGTGTGAAGTTCGAAACGTGTGCGATAATTAGTTGTGATTTTATAAATTTATTAACAAAGTAATCGGACATAATTTCCGCGAATGGAGCAAATCGAGCAGCGTGCCGTCATTAAGTACCTCCATAAGAAGGGGCTATCATCAAAAGCCATCCATGATGACATGGTCAGTACATTAGGCGATTGTGCTCTGTCATATTCATCCGTCAAAAAATGGATAGCAGAATTTAAGCGTGGTAGAGAGAGTGTGAAAGATGAACCCCGCTCTGGAAGGCCTTCGACGTCAACTACTGACGAAAATATTAAGAAAGTACTTGATTTAATAATGGGAGACCGCAGATTAAAAATTAGAGAGATAGCCGAGATTATAGGCATCTCTTATGAACGAACTCAAAACATCATTGTCAACAAGTTGGGTTTCCACAAGGTGTCTGCGAGGTGGGTTCCGCGACTGCTTTCAGTTGAACAAAAAAGGACGCGATTGACTATTTCACGCGACTGTTTGGAGTTATTTGAAGCCGATGCAGATGATTTTTTGAATCGTTTTGTTACTATGGACGAAACATGGGTTCATTACTATACACCGGAAACAAAACAACAATCAAAACAGTGGACAAGACCTGGTTCACCACCCCCTAAAAAGGCTAAGTCGATTTTGTCGGCAAATAAGGTGATGGCTTCAGTATTCTGGGACTCGAAAGGTGTGATTATGATTGATTATCTTGAAAGGGGTCAGAATATAAACTCTGATTACTACTGCACCTTACTACGTCGTTTACGAGAGGAAATAAAAGAAAAACGTCGAGGAATGCTCAGAAGAAAAGTTCTGTTTCATCAAGATAACGCCCGTGTTCACACGTCAGTACAGTCAATGGCTGAAATTCACAACTGTGGCTTTGAACTGTTACCGCATCCGCCGTATTCACGTGATCTGGCACCATCAGACTTCTTTCTGTTCCCTAACCTAAAAAAGCACTTGGGAGGTCAAAGATTTTCGACAAACGACGAGGTCAAAGCAGCTGTAGACGCATATTTTGACTCTAAGGAAGAATCATTTTTTTTTCAACGATCTAAATGCTTAGAAGGGGAGGTGGCAAAAGTGTATTGAACTTGATGATGATTATGTAGAAAAATAAAAATATAACTGATTTAGTATTTGTTTATTTTCTTGGTTAGGCCGAGTACTTTTCAATCCACCCTCGTAGTATATTTACACATCCTTACTTAATTTGAGCAAGTAACAGAAATATCAGAATAAAATTCAAGAACTTAAAGATATATTACCAGAATAGTAGAGGTTTAAATACTAAAACACTAACTTTTTATCGAAACGTTTGCTGTAATGATTACGATATCATAATTATATGATATGATAACAGATACGTGGTGTACAGGAGGGATAGAGAAAGTTGTAATCTACAATGCGGTAAAAAAGAAGGAGTCTTGATTGCTATAAAGACGAATATTAAATCGAAACGCATTAAGTGTTGGGAAAGTAGCTGTGAAGATTTATGGGTTATTATAGACTTTCCTGTGTCACACTCAATCCGTCAAATTGCTTTATGTGTGGTTTATCTACCTCCACCTGTACGAGGTACTGTATTAGAGCATTATATAAATCATTGCAATAACGTTTTTGAACACATTGTAAACTCACACGTTTGTATTGTGGGGGATTTCAACTTAAGTAATATAGAATGGAGTCTTATAGGGAACCAAACTTATACTTCAATACCAAATATTAGCCAAACATTAATAAATTTTGCTAACGTTAACAACCTCGTTCAGTGCAATTGTGTGACTAATATAGCTGGTCGTATACTTGATCTTGTTTTGACAACCATCTTATCTTGTAGTGTAAGCAAAAATATCGATGCCTTAAGTAAAATTGACCTACAACATCCACCTCTTAATATTGTGATTCACGTAGATAATGAAACTAGATTACCATATAATATCAATAATAAGAGACCAAATTTTTATAAAGCAAATTACGAATTAATCCGTAAATTTTTACGAGAAATTAATTGGGTAGAGAAGTTTGATGGATTGTGTGATGTGAATGAGTTTCTTGAGATATTTTACGAAATTTTGTACACAGCAATACGAAATTTTGTACCTTATTATAAATTAAAAACTTACAAATTTCCATCGTGGTTTGATCATAAACTTATTAAATTATTGAACGAAAAGAATAGGATAAGGAAGCGATATAATAAATATAAAAATCCGTTGGATATAATCGAACTAAAACTTATAGGAAGGCGTTGTGAAATCTTAGCAACTAAGAGTTACAATTACTACCTAAGAAAATGTGAAGATGCACTCTCGAAAAACCCCAAACTGTTTTGGTCGATGGTGAAAGACAAGAGGGGTGGGTCAAGTACATTTCCGACAACCATGAGCGATGGATTATCTTCCACCTCAGATAGTACAGTTATGTTCACGGAGTGTTGCAAAAAAAATGGTAGCCACGTTTGTCTCCAAAACCGGCCATGTTATGACTATTCCTCTTGAGGGACAAAGAACGGTTAATGCAGAATGGTATGCTAGCATTTGTTTGCCACAGCTCGTTTCTGAACTCCGTAAAGAGAACTGCAAGCGCCGCATCATCCTCCATCACGACATTGCGAGTTCTCACACCGCACACAGAACAAAAGAGTTTTTAGAGCAAGAAAACATAGAATTATTAGACCATCCGCCGTACAGCCCCGACCTAAGCCCTAATGATTTCTATACTTTCCCTAAAATAAAGAATAAATTGCGTGGACAGAGATTTTCATCACCTGAAGAAGCTGTGGACGCCTACAAAACGGCCATTTTGGAGACCCCAACTTCCGAATGGAATGGTTGCTTCAATGATTGGTTCCATCGTATGGAAAAATGTGTCAAATTTCGCGGAGAATACTTCGAAAAGCAATAAATACATTTTTAAATAGTAATGTTGTGTCACTTCCTTGATTCCCGAAATTTTCAGTGCCGCCTTCGTATATAGGAATGACGTCTTAGCAAAAGTTGTTTAGTCTGATGGGCATTTCCTGTTGACTTACAAAAATGAAAGATCTAGGACGTCTCGAATCGTCTCGCGAATCACGTTATTTTCCCGTCCCCGGGCTCTTAGAATTCAACATCAGACGTTTCAGATCTCCGATTTTGACGACCCCGTTGTCGCTGGCATAAGCAACAGGATCCGCGTACGAAGTCGCGGGCAGAAGCTAGTAATAAAAATAACAATTAATAAAACAACATATAAATATTAGGTCATTTGAGCAATACTACAAAAATAAACATTAAATAATATAGAATTAGGTTACATTATAATAAGTTAAATATATTATATTATAAAATATAGTAACAATAAATTCGCATATAAAAATCTCAGCCACGGGAAACTTTATTTTTGTACACGCGGCAACACTGAATGACGTCATTCATATTTTGTAACTTATTTATGGCTCGTGTTATTTTATGTTGAAATTTCGAAATTGTATGATACTTACTGATAGTATGTGATACCAGTATCTTTCTTATTTCTTGTAGTATTATTTTTACACAGTTTCACTACGCAAGCTGGTATTTTACTTCGGATTATGATCAAAATTTAATAAAACATTCGGTACGTCCACATCCACATCACATGTCGCCTGCAACGCGACTGGCTCGGGTACGTCGATTTCAGATTCGACGTAGTATTTGATGCCGCATTTAAAGGCTCTAGTACACGTTGGTCGAGCGCGCTTGGCGAGCCCGCTCGGCATATTTTTGTGGTGCCGTTCACACGTTGGCGTGCTTGTTGCTTGCGAGCGCGTTCGGCCAAAGCGTACCGAGCCGTTTTGTGTGTATTTTGCATTTGCGGCCAACACTCGCCGACGATAGTGTCGGTTTCCCGTGCACAAATCAAAGAAATTTGGCGCAAGCCGCAAATAGCGATCACACGTTGGCCGAGTGTTCAGTTCATATTTACGCTTTACGGCTTAATAAAATTATTTCACGAACATGGCGACATGGCCTAATGAGGAAATATTTAGGTTCGTTGATTCTTATCACAATGAATTAGTTATATGGAACCCCAAACATGAACAACATAAAAATAAGGCCGCGATCAGTAACGTCCATCACCATCTAGCTACCAACGCAGAATGAAGCACGCCAACGTGTGAACGGCACCTCAAAAATCTGCCGAGCGGCTCGCCAAGCGCGCTTGACCAACGTGTACTGGAGCCTTTACAAGAACGCCGGCGGTATCTAGTCTGAGCGCGCGAAGACCTATCAATAATCTAAGCGTTAAAAATTACCCTTGGGCTATTTTAATTTGCTCGCATGCAAATTCTTAAAAATATTCGATGATTAACAAATAAACAAGTGAAGGATCATACCTGTCAGTTTTCCAATGCTTTATACATTCTTCTAGTTTCAAAATTAAACTACGAAACATTTTTTTTTAACCTATAACTTTTAACAATAAAAAACCAAAAAAAAATTACTGCTATTGCCACATGCCATTTAACAATTTATTAGAACTAGAACCAAAATAAAAAGAAACGATAAGTTTAGTAAACAATAGTTTTTTTAAAGTAAGTTTGAACAAACGAAAAATATCATTATTGCTACAAATGTTCAGAACCATTGACATTAGATTAGAATGAAAATAAAACAAAACTATAAGTTTAAATAATCAAACCTTTTGGTCTCAAAACTAATATACAAAATAAATATTTTTTTAAACTTTAAGTTTAAACAAAAAAACTATAAATAATTATTGCCACTAATGTTTAGTATTATTTACATTGGACTAGAATGAAAATAAATTAAAAATATAATTATAACTAATCAAAGGACAACATTTTGGTCTCAAAACTAAAATACAAGACAAATCTTTTTTTAAACTTGTGTAAACAAAAAAAGTAAATAATATTGCCATGAATTTTCAGTTAAAGAGTTTAAAAACAATAATTTTACCAACATTCTTTTTCGTCTGTTTTGTAAAACACAGTTTCGTTTTTTTCCTGACAATATTTTCCACTTTTTAAAATAATATTTCGGCTGGCGCGGAACTGGCCATCACAAAGAGGTGTTTAAGAGCCAATTCGGTCAGTTTAGGGAAAGTTTCTTCAGAGCTCCATATATTGAGGGCATCTGCTTTGAGATTTGAGTGGTGCCGCAATATAAAGGTCCAATTCAGTATTTTTGCCTATTGACGTGTTGGCCGCTATTATTTTTTCATTATAAAATACTTTCGTCAGCCATTATTAGGTGTTTTACAAGACATTTTTATTGTTACAACAATTATTTACATTCTCTAAAGAAAGAAACAAAACCACAGAATAGTACGTTGAGAACATACGAAAGGCGAAACTGTTTTGCATATGTAGAGATAAATACAGGTGGCACCGTCTTTTGATGACTTGTTCATGTTAGTGAACTTACTTAGCGTTTTTTCATCTGTCGCACAGATGACGCTGTTCTTTTGATCGACTTATTCATGATATTGAACTTCACTTTTTTACATCCATCGCACAGATGACGCTGATTACAAAAAGCGATTAAAACACGTAAGTTACATAATCGATTTATTAAAAATCGATTTTTATTATAAAAAAATCTACTTTTAAAAATCGATTATAAGAAAAAATAATCGATTAATATGAAAATGGATTCTTTTTTCACATCCCTATTTGAAATATCAAAATAACAGCCTTTTACTAAATACATATGAAATTATAATATACGGAATTTATAACAAAGACAAAAACAATTTTTACAATGTTTGTCTTACTGTCTGTTTGTTCCGGCTTATAGATGACACTGACAGATAGCTGATGTTATAAGGACTAATACAGGCGAATTTTATTTTAGAAAAAAAAATTAGGATTCTGTGCAAAAAAATTAAAATCATGAAATCCAAACGTAATAAACAGCAAAAGGGGCGAGGTCCGGGAACAGCTATTATGTTATAATTTATATTAAAATTTTACTTAATTTTACATGCATTGTAGTTTATAAAGAAACATATGTTTCCGTTTTAATTTTTATATCGATAGCTCATCGATAGTTTTTGCTTTGCTTTGTGTATCATTAATCGTCTTTTTTAACTCGATTTAACAATATTCCATCTCTGGACATGCCAAAAGTGTAAGTTGTCACCCGCACCATGCTATAACGCAAAGTCTATAGGTTATGCAAACTAGTTTACATCTTTAGATCTCTTAAGCACACACAGTGTACACTCTATGCCAACCACTTATAGACTACTGCATCAGTTCATGGAGTGGTATTGCTAAAACAATCGGGTCGAATTTAGAAATTGATTTTAAACTAAATTCCCAACAAGCTAGTTAATTGAAATATTGAACATAGCTTAGAATTGGATGACAATGTAAGAATATAAAAAAGTATTTTATACTTTTTAGTCAGTTTTAAAAATGTGGTATATCAATTTTTTTTTTATATATATAAACTGGAGCAAAAGTCCTATAGTTAAAATTATATCATTATTATCATAATAACATTTCAGCTTGCACAGATGATGCAAACGGAGACAGCCTGCATCAGCAGTAATTAATAACTGTATTAATATTGTGTTATTTTCTGTCTGCTACCCTTGGTGAATAATGTGCTTGTGTGTTCATTGTGAGGGACTTGTATTAAGTTTCCATACTTTCATTCACTCAAGTCTGAACTGAACTGGTTAACTGATAAAGAAAAATATGATTTTGATTTTAAGAAAGACAAGAAATATCTTAAGAACAATTTATTAATAACTTTGTATTTCCAACAAAAAATTACTTTCTAGACTTTTGATCCATTTCTCATCCACAATTTTTTCCAATGTTATTTCTTGGAAAATTTCACTTCTCGTTTTTTCTTCAAATCCTAACTTTTCAAACAAAGAAATACTTACAGTATTGCCAATGTAAATTTTTGCTTCAAAGATATTTATTTTAATATGATGGATTCCATAAAGAAGCATTAAAATGACTGCCTCCCAACCTCTTTTTTTACCTCTCGCTGTTTTCTCTGCAATCATGATTTCAATTTCACCAAGCATTTTGTCTTTATTTGTTATGAAAATATTTGTATCACCAATCATTGCATCTAAAAGCAGAAATTAAATTGTATTGAAATGGTAGGATATAACCTTAGCTGAAAAATGTTAATTAAATAGTTTTAACAATTCTCATGGATTCATAGTCTATAACAGACCACACTTGGAAATGGCATTATATGCCATGTGGTGGTGGAGTAAGAAAATCCATCAAAACATTTCATTCTGCGGGTGTCATGAGAGACTATAACTATTTCATTTATGCAACGCGTAAAATACTTAAACTGGTGATGGGAAACAGCCTTAAAAGTGCCAAATTTATATTGCTGCATTTGTCAATACACCTGCTAAGTAGGACAACTAAGACAAATCTTTTTTTTTTATAGGATTGGGTGACAAACGAGCACACAGTCCACCTGATGGTAAGAGGTTACTGTGACCCATAGACATATATCCTCAATAAAGACTCAAGATGCAGATGCGTTGTCACCCGTGAGGACTAAGATGGAATGCCTCTTTGCCAGTAAAACGGGTCTCCAGTTCTCTACACTCACCATACGAAACACAGCAGCGTTAAGCTGCTATTTTACGCTGGTTTTCTGTGAGAGTGTGGTCCTTCCCCGGTCAAGCCGACCCATTCGTGCTACAACCATAATATATCTGCAGCATGGCTCTACCATGTAAGAATCTTAACAACAATGAGAGTTGCCCATGTTTAGCAGTGGAATTTACTGGTTGGTGAAGATGTATTTAACAATTTTAGGAAAAAATGTCTTACACACTTTTTCCAATAATTGTTGGGAGGACTATCATCAAAATATAGTTAATGAGTATGTTAACCCATAACAATTAGTCAAGGTAAGTCCAAATTCAACCCAGAGGTCATTTGACACATTTAACTTGGCTGGTCACCATTTGAAAGATTACGACATATCTTTACATCAGGTATTATACCTCAAAACTTGAAAATAAGGTAGCACAATGGTTGGTGTTGTCAGTGATTCATGTCAGGATCTGAGACCTAGTCTTTCACCATGTCACATATTCATGTTTTAATGGCATGCAAATAACCCT
The DNA here is from genome assembly GCA_963668995.1 of Parnassius mnemosyne. Classification (NCBI taxonomy): domain Eukaryota; kingdom Metazoa; phylum Arthropoda; class Insecta; order Lepidoptera; family Papilionidae; genus Parnassius; species Parnassius mnemosyne. Next base: position 40,039,668 of record CAVLGL010000115.1, on the reverse strand, counting down.
CTGAGATTGATAAAGGGCAGTTATTTTGATTTACAACACTTTTCCATTTTATTTATATGTATAGATATTTACAGTTGTACTGGAGTAACCAACATAGGACAGCGGGTCAGTAAGCCAAAATGGCAAATGCTCGGCCATAAAGCTCTATGAACCGACAACCAATTGGGAAGAAAGGTTTTCGAAAATAATTTATAAGGGAATACCATGATACTAACCAATCTCAGTACTGTTTTGTTCACATAAAGCATATTTATCCAGTATAATAAAAGTACATTCTGAAAATGTAATTGATAATTAACTTCAACATTTTTAACTTTGTCTAGATAAAGTTAAATTCAATATCATTACTGTCATCATCTAATTGCCAAGATTTTTGCATTTTGTATTCTTCTTCCAGTGTTAAAGGTTCTGATGCCGTAAGTTTTTGTAATTCTTCTGATTTCATCCAGTTATGGTATCTTAAAAAACAAATATAAAACAAATAAGTATGAAGACTCATATGAATAAACGTTCGATACTGCGAAATAAATCAAATACGCCTATTACTTAGGCACATGGCGTTCTTTGTAAGGCACTAAAATAATATTTCGTCCCATAATTTGTATATTGCTGTTTAGCTTCATGTTGTACTTCAAACAGATAACTAGTTGGAAAATTTCTTTCCATGAATTTCAGCATGTAAATTTCAGGAAATTCAACTTTATAATTTGTGAATGTGAAGTTAGGGATGTTCAATGATCTTCGATGTTAAAAATTAAAACGTCGATGTTGACACATATCAAACACCGAAACATCGATATCAATGAACCCATAATCGATTATTAGGAACTTGCGAACAATGCGATCCCGCGAAATCAATATCTACTCAACCATGCATCTCCTCTGAAGATTTAAAATTTTGAATAATTCAGAATTCCTGAACGCATCGCTAACCTAATAAAATATCATTATGGTGCGTCCAACTTAATTGTCAATTGTCACCTGTAATGTCATAGTGGTCAATGCTTTCGCTTTATTTTGTAGTGTTGTTGTCGCATAATAACTATTCTACGTAAATTGATATTCAAGTTAATTGTTACTTTTTGCCTTGCTGTGTATACCCACATAATTTAGAAACAATATGTAAGTATCTACACATATACAAAAAACATCGATAATGGTCAACATCGATGATTTGAGTGGGCTAAACATCGAACATCGCTGCTGAGCTATCGATGCCAACATCGATAGTGAAGTTTTTTTTTTTGGAGTTTATGGCCTGGTATCTAGACCTTTAGGCCAAGTCTTAAGTATTTTTATTCGGTTTATTGTAATTTCCCCACTCCTTCATAGTATACTGCTTCACAATATGTTGATGCGTCACATTGTGCAGTTCTTGGGAGATTTTGGCGGCAACTTGATCCAGCAGACAGCTGATAGTTGGCGATGGTATCTAAAGGTGCCTATGCAAACAAACAGCTTATCTTGAGAATCCATCACCATCAGAGCACTTGTTTCACTGTTTCCACTAATAGTTCACATGCGTAGACACTTAATACACAAAATCGCAACACTTTTACATATCAAAGTCCACTTCAAACCATTATTTAAACAATAATACAGGAGCAGCAAACCGCCGCCGGTCAATTTCCCGCCAAAACTCCGATAGTGAAGTAATCCTTGCTAGGGTGACCATCTTTAAAATACAGATCCTGCCTTACTTTGGTTAAAAACCTGCCAAAGTCTGTAGTGAAAAATGCTTAAATACTGCCAACTTTATTTACCATTGTATTAAACTAAGAAAAGTAAAAATACACATATAACTGCTATATTTTTTAAATTAAATTTAAACATATCTTTCATTGGGTTGAATGCAATGCAATCATCGCCATGCTCACCAATGCCTTGTTTAACGTACAGATAGATAATAAATGTTTGTTTATAAATCTGTTTCGTGTTTTTCTCTTAATTAAATTTATTTGAAAGAATATTCTAGGCTCACAAAAGAAATCAAAGATTTAATGACAAGAAGAAACCTAGCCAAAGCCAAATTTAAAAAGGAGCCCTGTAATAAAAATCATGAGAAATACAGCATACTTAGGAATCGCTGCAACACGATGTGTAGAGATGCGCAACGACGTCACATTCATAAGACAATTTAGGAATCTGATCCCAATAGGGTTTGGAAATTTCTTAAAAGTTTGGGAATTGGCAAAAAACGAAATGACTTCCTTCCTCCTGATTTAAACTTTGAAATGCTTAATCAAAACTTTTGCTCAAGTTCTAGTTACGTATTCAGTTGTAAATCTAGGACACTAAATCACTTTCATTCTTTGTCAACTCCCGATTTCCCGCATTTGTTTTATGTCAGTTTGCTGATTGTAACGTTAAAAAGGATATTACAGCTATAACTTCTTACGCAATTGGTAGTGATAATGTCAGTCGAAACATGATCTCGTGCTATTAGATCTCTTAGCTCCTATCATAACCAAAATTTTCAATAATTCTATAAATACAGGTATTTTTCTTACACTATGGAAAGATGGTGAAATTATTCCAACACCCAAGAAATCAAATCCTAAGTCCTGTAGTTATCGTCCTATTTCCATATTACCTTTTCTTTCTAAAATTCTTGTGCGTCTTGTCCAATAGCAACTTAGTCTATTTCTGAATCTAAATAACCTCTTAAATATTCCAATCAGCCTTTCGTCCTGACCATAGCACGGTCACTGCTTTGGTTAAAATCACAGACGACATTCGAGCAGGAATGAAGAATCGGCATGTTACTATTCTTACTCTTCTTGATTCCAGCAACGCCTTCAACACAGTCAATTTTGATATACTTCTAGCTGTGCTCCGTTCTATTAACGTATCTCCGGCGGCAACCGACTGGTTTCATAGTTAATTGTTTGGACGCCGTCAATGCATCCGTATTGAAGACACTTATTCCTCGTGGTGTACGCGTACGCGTACGTGTTTCCTCTGGATGCAGGCGTACCACAAAGTGGCTTGTTGTCTCCTCTCCTCTTTTCAATTTTCATACGCTCTATTACTTCAGGAATAACTTCTCTCTACCATCTTTAAGCAAACGATCTCCAAATATATTCTCAAACAAGTATCTTTCAAGTTATTATTTCAGAATTTTGCACATCTTATGGAATTAAGGTTAACCCTAGTAAAACGCAGGTAGTAGTGATAGGTACCAACAAACTACTACAAAAAATTACTTGGCACACGCTGCCTTTCATTTGTTTTGAGAATTCTGCTATTCCTTACAGTAAGGTTGTAAAAAATCTAGGGGTTTTAATTGACAGTACAATGTCCTGGGCACCACAAATTGAACAGATGAGTAAGAAACTGTTTGCAGCTTGTGGAAGTCTCAAAAGACTTCGAAATTTCTTGCCCATTTCTACCAAAATTGCGTTGGCACATTCCATTTTGTTGTCTATTTTAGACAATGCTGATATATGTTACAGTGATATTACAGAGGAGCAATTAAATAAGCTTGATCATCTTCAAAATCTTTCTATTCTTTTACTTTCTTTACTTTCTGTGTTTTGTTTGATCCGAAATCTCCAAGGTACCTTAAAGAACAATTTCACTATCGACATGAATTTCATGATCATAGTTTGCGTTCAGTGTATAGCTTGGCTTTGAATACTCCTTGCAGCGTAACTTCTTTTTATAATAAGTCATTTACTTCACAAGCAACCCGACTCTGGAATTCATTACCACTTAACATCCAGCAAGCGCAATCTTTACAGACTTTTAAAAAACAACTGAAGGAGTATTATTTGAATTTCCCGTCATAATAATAAATTATATGTATTTCCTCTTTTTATGAATACTTGATTTTTTGTTTCATTTTCTCTGCATATATATGTATATTTATATATTCCTATATGTTTATTAAATACTATAATATTATATTATTAAATATTATATAATTCATATATTTATATTAATCTTATTTAATAATAAATTTTTGTCCTCAGTTTTATTTTATATTGCACGTTGCACCTATCCGTCAAAATAATACTTTGTTCCTTTTACGTTCGGTTTGTCAGGTAGAAATCGCTTAAGGCCGGCCACATACATACGGAATTCCGTTTCGGAGTCCCGAATCGGGATTCCGTGAATAAATCACACACATACGTTTATTTCCGTTCGGAAAAACAAGGCTCAGTTGAGAGACGCTAGCCATTGAGTCTAGACATTCTGCCAGCGAATAATGACAACGATTTTCTGATTGCGATTCCATTGTTGCTGTATCATTGTTACTAGGTGCATCCCCTCATCACCCTAAGCTTGCAATATAGTCAATATTATGTAAAAAGATCTATCTCTATCCAGAGATATTTCTTTTTAAATATGGATGTCTGTAAACCCCGAAAATACGAAAGGACGTATAGAGCGGAGTGGAAGCAAGATCGTCGATCGGTCAATGATTCAGACTGCAAATTGGCACCCCGGCTGTCCGCTTTAAAGGAGCATACCGCTAAGTTATAAACATAAAAATTATGAGTAGATTCAGCATTCGAAATAATATTCTCTCAAATAATTTTAATTAAGACAAAAACACGAAACAGATTTATAAACAAACATGTAGCGTCTATTTTGCACGTTAAACAAGACATTGGTGAGCATGGCGATTGCATTGCATTCAGACCGACGAAAGATATGTTTAATTTTATTACAATAAAAATATAACATTTAAATGTGTATTTTAACTTTTCTTACAATGGTAAATAAAGTTGGCAGTATTTGGCAGGTTTTCAACCAAAGTAAGGCAGGATCTGTATTTTAAAGATAGGCACATTGGCCTGTTGTGAATCAGTGTGAAAGTGAATTTTTGATGACTGTATCGTTCGTGAAATTTCAAAATTTTAAAGATTCTTATATGTATAATGTACATTGTAATTTCAGGCTCAGAAGAGTTAGAACCCATAGCCAGGTATAAAAATAACAGTTACTATACTTTATGCTTGCATATGTATCACAGAACCAGTGCTTCCAGATTCACTGTAATTACAGTAGATCTACTGTATTTTAGACTTTTCTACTGTATACTGTAATGATAAAATACAGTGTATGGAATATACTGTATTTATATTTTATAGCAATGATGCAACTAGCAATAAGTAGCAGTCTCTGTCTTACAAAGGAACATTGCATTTTTCGTCTATCTCATTAGGTACACTTAAATTGGTTTTGCCATGGTGCATACATGTTATTTGAGATTAAAACTTTTTAATTGTTTTGGGTGATATGAAATAAAGTCTAAACTATAACTTATAGCGACTAGTGATATTACTGTAAAAATGAGCTCAAGCAGTGAGGAAAGTGATGTGCGTAGCGATGCTGGTCCGATAAGAGCTAAAAAGAAATATCGGCAACAATTCCGTGATGAATGGCTCCAAATCCAAGTCTACCGTAAGTGGTTAAAGCGTGATAAAAAGTCGGCTTATAAATGCATTTCCACTGTTTGCGATTCTTCTTTGATTTGTTAAGCATAAAATTCGTCTTCCTGGCCTATCGCATGTGCGTACCATTGATAATATTTTTAAAAGTCAGCAATGTGGAAGTGATGATGATCAGCGGAAAATTACAGAATTAAAATTATCAGCTTTTATGGCAGAACATAAAATATCGCACATAATGATGGAACATCGCGTTGATTTAACAGATTCTAAAGTAACATCAAACTTCGCAAGTAACATCAAACTTAAACATACTAAATTACGAGCAGTAATAAATAACGTTATCGGGGCTTCTGAAGAAGAATGTTTAGTCGAAGATTTAAAACGCGTAAAGTTCTCTATAATGGTAGACGAAAGTACCGATGTTGCCAGTGCCAAAATAATGTGTGTTGTAGTCTAATATTATGATTCTAAATTAGGACGTATCATCAGTCGATTCTAGGATCTTATTCAAATATCTGATGATATAAAAGCTGGAATGTCTGGTGATTACACAGCTACGGCTGAAATTTTTTTTAATTCAATAATAAAATAATTTCGAGACAAAAAATACCCTTAGAAAATACAATCGGGTTTGGTTCCGATGGATGTAATACGATGATGGGCTGTCATAATTCAGTGTCCTCACGATTTAGACAACTATGTCCAGGTATTATCATGATCAAATGCCTTTGCCATTCTTTACATTTGTGCGCTTCCGACGCTTGCCAAAATTGCCTCACGATGCAGAAAAACTGACTCGATTGATATACAATTACTTCAAAAATAGTAGCAATCCCAGGGCTACATGCAAGTACCGAAGAAGTTACAGTGATGAAACAGAAATGCCTGAATTTTATCGTTAAAGCATGCGTGGGTATTCGGAAAAGGTACAGTTTGAATGACCCAGTTTTGAACTGAATCGCAAAGTTGGATCCCGATTCTTGCTTATCTGATAATAGACTACAGTATTTGTCGTCACTGTTCCCAGTGCTGCCAAGGTTTAAGCTCCAAACTTTAAATGATCAACAGATGTTAGATGACGAATGGAGAAACTTAATTTTGACTGCGAATGAACTACATTTGAATACAAATCCAAAACACCAGGAGACGTGTTTTGGCATCAGGTAAAATTTTACCATTTAAGAACTTTACGTAATATTGCACATATGTTATCATTTCACAGATTTGTTTTTTTTTCAGTTGTCTCAAATCAAAGATAATAAATACCATTTTCTGTCTCGTTTTATGCTCCAAGTTTTATTGTTACCTCACTCGAACGCTGAGTGCGAATGAAAGTTCAGCGAAATAAATAATATAAAAACAAAGCAGAGAAATTGTTTAGTCACAAACACCATCAAAGGCAACATGCTAGCTCAGCAAGCTATTCGGCGGACTTCTGAAAATTGCGTGAATTTCAATCCAACTAAGGAAATGATTTCAAGGATGACAGCAAAGATTTATGAAAATCATGAGCAAATTGGTTATGGAATAAGAAAATAAATATTTTTTTGTATCTATATGTATGTTTTTATTTATTTAATAACTTATAGCAATTTGTATTGATAAACAAAGTCATAAAGCAGCTTATTTTTCTATCAATATTTAAACAAAGTTTTACCGTAATTTTACTGTAATCGATTTTGAAATCTGCTGTATTGTTTTTAGAAACTCCTGTATTTTTTAACTGGCAACACTGTAATTTTACTTTTGGGATCTGGAAGCACTGCACAGAACAATAATACAGAACAGGAGTTTTGGCGGGAAATTGACCGGCGGCGGTTTGCTGCTCCTGTATTATTGTTTAAATAATGGTTTGAAGTGGACTTTGATATGTAAAAGTGTTGCGATTTTGTGTATTAAGTGTCTACGCATGTGAACTATTAGTGGAAACAGTGAAACAAGTGCTCTGATGGTGATGGATTCTCAAGATAAGCTGTTTGTTTGCATAGGCACCTTTAGATACCATCGCCAACTGTCAGCTGTCTGCTGGATCAAGTTGCCGCCAAAATCTCCCAAGAACTGCACAATGTGACGCATCAACATATTGTGAAGCAGTATACTATGAAGGAGTGGGGAAATTACAATAAACCGAATAAAAATACTTAAGACTTGGCCTAAAGGTCTAGATACCAGGCCATAAACTCCAAAAAAAAAATACAGAACAATATTACTTGTCTATGGTTGTAGTAGTTGTGTACTAGGTATTTAGAAAGCTTGTTATCATTTTTCTGAAAAAAAACTTAAATTTTAGGAGGACCGAACCTATTGGTTACCATTAATTAATATGAATCAATATGAAACGGAAAGGCGGCTTTGCTGGAGTTATGGCCTGTTGGCAGTTTTGCTAAGTGTATCAGTGGTGTGTATTGCAATTCCATATAACTACTGGCGTACCACTCTTGATGTATGCCCTGGTGGATATTTCGAAAATACAAATTGTGGTTGCATTTTCTATGGCATAAGTGTATATTCATACTTCAGTGGTGGTCACAACTCTTACTGTTTGTATGCTATATTTGCCCCATTGCCAATTTTAATGTATGCAATGATAATGGCCTTATTTCATATGTATAGAGTATGCATCAATAATATTGGACAGTATGAGGGTGAAACATCTACTACAGTAGAAGAAATGTAAGTTTTACTTCATTTTTAATTTAATTACATAATCGATAAATATTTAAATCCTATCATCTATATTTTAATTTAATAACACATAATGATTGCTTGTAAACAATATATTTCCAAACAATATATCCACCTGAGCCATTGCCCTGGAGTCCTAGCCATGGCCACTTTCAACCAGCTACTACAAACAGAAAAGGCCACAGATGCACTGTTACCTCTGAGGACTAAGATGGAATGCCTCATAGCCTGTACTTAATTTTACTCCTCTAAAGATGGGCACAGCAGTGCATGCACTGCTGCTTTGGTGGAGAAATAGGTAATGTGGTACAGTAAGGAGATGCAGTGAGTTTCTTGTTCATATTATCTATACTAATATAATAAAGTGTAAATTTTGTGAGTTTATATTTATATGGAGTTTAATCTCAGGAACCACTAGATCTATTTAAAAAAATTTTTCACCATTTGAAAAGTACATTATTCCAGATGGAATAAAACTACAGTAGAATCTGTTTATTATGACTCCACTTATATTGACCAACCGCTTATTATGACGTAATTACCAGCAAAGTTTGGTTTTCATACAAAATTCTTTATAATAAAGTCGGATATAATGACTTCGCTTATAATGACATGTGGCTTATTGTGACCCATTTTTACTAAATTGTGTACGGTTATAGTGACCGACATAAATCCCAACACCTTCGGCAGTGTTCAGGAGAGTCAATTGATACCCGACGATTTTCGGCGCGTGCATGGATTTTTTTTTCTCAGTGGGTAATTAATTGATTGTTGAAGGTTATGGGATTGTTTGTTAGTGATTTGTGAAAAAAAATGAAATCTCAACGTCAGTGCATGTGCAGTTTAGAAAATGGAGAATTCAACTCATCTCTCGCAAGGGAATTTGGGGTTGGTCACTCGACAATCTCAATGATTTTTAAAAACAAGAATTTATTATTAAGAATTTAAGTTACTTTAATTAAAGATTTTTCTCTATTAAAATAAATACATACTAACAAAAACTGGAGATTGTTTATTTTCTACAAAATGCTTAATATGACATCTGCTTAGTATGACATATTTGTTATTTCCCTTCGATGTCATTATAAATAGATTCCACTGTATATATTATGTGTATTTGTCAACTAAGTCAAAAAAAGTCCTGCCTCCTAAGAGCTTTCACAGCATATGCTGTATTAATAGTTAAAGCTGTACAAAAATAATGTATAGCAGAATTGTTACTCTTGAAAAGTTATAAAGAAAGTCCATGACAGCATATGTCTACCTTGTAAGGGTAACTTACAGTAACCATTTTTATATAAAACTTTTATGCAATAAAATAATTATGGTGCCGGTCTTCGCGGCATCAGCATGACAGTCTCTCTTGGTCAGGAAATGCAAAGAACAAAAAAATCAATCAATTTTAAAGTCTCAGAAAATGGAGCAAAGTGGTATACTATGACATTTTAAAATTAATTATACTTCCCTAAAATTTAAGATAAGGATTTGTTCAACCTGTTCAAAACTGGGGCGGGTCACTAGTTATTAATAATTTTAATTAATTTTGGCCATCAACATAAAGAGTTAACAATCAAAACATAAATCATCCAAAATTATAAATATGACTGTTGTATAAGCACTTGTGTAACTTTATATGGGTGATTAATATTATATAATAGTTTTAGATTATTATTATAATAGTTTTGCTTGGTGTTATAAAAAACTTATATTTTCTGAGAAATGAAACCTATCTATTTTAACTTTGAATTTTAAAAATGTAAATATAAAATTTCATCTTAGTCATTACATCCATTTCCAAGGAAACAATTATAATAATAGTAATAATAACTGGTATTTATTTTCTCCCACATATTACAATCAGTACATCACAAAAAACTTAGTAACAATGAACTATACAACTAAATAACAGCTATAAAAATTAACTAAATAAGATCTAGGTGGGAGACTGGTGCCCAAACTAGGTTGCCCTGTGCTATGGGATCACCAGGCCCCTCCCTCAACAGAAGTTATAATGCTGTAAAACATTTATAATCATTACAGCTACGTGTAATAATATTACATTAAAATATACTTGTTCAGTTTGGAGAAACTGTGTAAAAATTACTTGCTAGGTATATATACAAAGAAGAAAAACATGCTTTAAGTACTAGTAAGGGTAAGCAGGTGTAATAAGTGTTAATAATGTGGTGTGCGTGTGTGCACGCACGTGTGTCTGTCTCTGTCTGTGTGTGTGTGTGTGTGTGTGTGTGTGTGTGTGTGTGTGTGTGTGTGTGTGTCTGTGTGTGTGCATGTGTGTGTGTGTGTGTGTGTGTGTATGCATGTGGTGTATGTATGTACATAAATATTATATACTTGAATTGCTCACTTAAAGTATACCATAAAAACTCAACATAATTCTATAAAACATGTTTTGTATGTGTATTCCCATGGGATTTCAGAGAAGGTGAAACCATTGTTATGTCTTCAAGAGCTAGGATACCTGAAAACAATGATGCCGTCATATATTGTTGGATACCTACATCATGCATGGCTGCAATATTTGGGATATACAATTTAGTTCATGCTATTATTATAACAGATGGGTTTTTGAAAACATGTTTCCAGTATCGAGGACATTTAGTTAAGGTAAATTAATAATATTTAGTTTTAGACTCATTAACTATTACTTCACTAACCAGTTTTAAGTTATTTTTAGGGTTCCATACACCAATGGGACCCTATTACTAAGCCTCTACTGTCTGTCGATCCTACTGCCAGTGGGCTGTATCTCATGATTTGTAATATGAAGACAGTTGAAATTTTCACAGAATGTGTATTTCTGTTGCCACTGAAACAGCAAATAATAAAAATTTAAATAAAAATTAAAAGGCGTTCCCCTACTAGAAACATGTAATACGATGGTACGGAAACCTTCATGCACAAGTCCGACTTGCACTTGGCCGGTTATTCTTTTAAATTCAAAATGATCTCTATTAATAACATTAGTTATGCCGATGATATGGTGCTTCTAAGCTCTAAAACAGGCTACTCAATTTAAGTATTGGGTCAATGAATCACTGAGCAATAACTCAGATTTGAAAAGAGAATTGGAGGGCGCTGGTTTATAAATGCAACATGCTGCCTCGCAGGTTCGCTTGATGCACTTGTGAAGTTAAAAGTACACTTTTTAAGTCATTCTGTCAATCATTTTATACATGCAATCTGTATGTCAACTACACGCAGAAGGTATACAGCGCCCATAGAGTACAGTTTAAGTATAACATCAGTTTCAGAGCACTGTTGGGGCTGCCTCGCTTTTGTAACGCATCGGGGATCTTTGCAGAAGCACATACGGATGGTTTTCATGCTATTATACTAAAGAGGATAGCATCCCTGATGACGCGAATACAGGGTAGCACTAACAGTCTCCTGGAAACTGTTGTAAATTACTTAGACAGTATTTATGTAAAATGCTGGATGTATACAGTTCTACCAGTGATAAATCATTACTAACCATACTTTTTAAGATTTTATATTTGATTACTAACACATATGGAATGAATTCTGAAATAAAAAGGTATTATTATTATTAGTAGTATGTGGATTATGGCAGTTTCCATGCAGTTGAAGGGGCCTTTGTTCTTCAGCGGAATATTATGTGCTAACAGAATATTATTAACTGTCTTGTTGGTTTAATGAGAATCGGAACTCAATCATTTATTGGGTTTATCTGTCAAGAAATTCTCAATGGCAGCCTGGAATCAGGAAGATGGTGTTTTACCCATTGCCTCGGAAAGTATAAAGCCTGATCACTGGTCACGTCGGATTCCTGCCCTATTAGATTATGAGACTGAGGGAATAGAGAGTGCACCCGTATTTGCGTACATATACATTTTTATATTATAACCAAGTCCTGTCCAGATGGCTATGTCCATTAAGTTTTCAAAAGGTAAAAAAGTTGGGTGGCCTGCCCTATGTAAAGAGAATGGGCATGTCACTGCTTATAAGCAACAAGGGTGCCCCATCACCCTGATCAATGTGTATAAGTTCCATTTGTGCTGTCATGTATTATGATCTATTGTAATTAGTTACTGCTATGCTTTTAGTACACTACTTAATCCTAAATATTCAATAAATTGAAGGAGTTGTTCTCAGCTGTGAGCGTTTTCACATCCTTTTAGCTAGGTGCGTAGTTTCTCAGATGAGTTATATTTCATATGCAGAGGTGTTTCTTCCCCTATGTAGCAAAATCGCCCATCTTTGGGTTGGCGTAAATTTTTGCCTGCAAGATTAAGGCGAATTTCTCCAAGTACATACAAAGTTCAAATTTGGGTTATTCCCTATAGATACCTAACACTATGTTGATGCTCATTTAGGGCCCATCCGTAAACCATAGAGGTTACCGACCTCACAGATGACATAAACTTATTACTGACAATATGTTTCAATATATTAAGTTATGTCATATTAAAAAGTGGTTGGTAATTAATGGATGACCTTGAAATGGCTTACAGCAGAACTAATGTCCATACAAAAAAAATTGGCTCCAAATGACCAATCCATTTATTTGGGTATCTTTGTTAAAATATTCCCACACTGGATTTTTTTTTATTGGAGCTGCTTAAAAGAGATATACTAAAAACCTATACGATCATTAGAAGATTTTTGCGGCTGTGTCTGAAAAGCTGCATCAAAAACAAACAAGCGGGGAAAAATGAAACAATGCAGGACCTGTATCTGAGTGGTTGACAAAAAATTTAAACATTATAACGAAAATTAAAGTTTTATTAGTCTCAAATTTATTTGTACAAATTAATGTAAAACATAACCCAATATTGCAAATTAAGTTTATCAAGAAAATATTTTTTGAATTTTGCCCTGAAAATCGAAATTCAAAAAGTCATGTCTGGGGTATTACTTTGAATATTTTTTTATGACCTTGAGTTCTGCTGTAAGCCATTTCAAGGTTTTCCATTAATACTACTGGATAGCCTTTATAAAACTTGCTTTTCTCAAAAACTTATTATATTTTGCAGGAAATCAAAGCTGCTGGTGATGAAGCTACTGCCATACTGTTTCGATTAAGTTGCCAAGCAGTATTAGACTTTATGGATTATATACAAAAAAATAATGCACCAGATACTCAGCGTGGCGATTTCATCAACACTGGGATTGCTTTACAGCTGGCAATAATTAGTTCTTGGATAGCAGTGAGCCTGTGGATAACTATTACAGTATTTACTGCTCTTAGGGCTTACAAGGAACGAAATGTTTTAACATGCTGTGGAAATTAAGATGTTTCCATACCTTGCCTAAATGACACAGTAGAAGTATATGACCAGTGATAGGAGACCTGCACAAGTCGATAATTACCTCTGCTTTAAACTTCTACAGACCAAGTACAAATTTTTATCTAAAATTACATCTGTATGTGTTCAAACAAAATTGTACATTTTATAAATATTATAAAGTTACAAACGAAGTATGAATATTTACATTTAGGTAGTATTTAGGAATCATGAATATTTATAATTAAGGATTTACATATCAAATTTTGAAATGAAAACATTTCAGAATTTGATATGTATAATATAATCTTTCTAGTATGGCCACGAGAACCAGAGTAGCCTAATTATTAAACAATGATTTATCATTTTAAGGGGAAGTAGAAGTATAGAGGGAAATGATAACGTAAAAATTTCAAACTAAATTTCAGTAGATTAATGGATCCTAACTATTACTTTTATTCTGTGTTCTTATTCTTGAAAAGACATTTATATATTTTGTTTAACCTATATTTTCATTGGTCACTTAAATAACATCTAAAAAACTTAATCAATATTATTGTAGATATTTACGCTTATTGGTCAAATGCCCCTTTTAGACCCTGTTCAGAGGTTGTAACGAGGGCTAGTAATTTTCTGCTCACCAGATGTCGCTAGTTGACACTGAGGTAAAGTTTTTTGTTACACAATGTAATTTAATTCAGATGTTTTTTTTAATAAATGTTTATCACTTTCTAGAGTATTATATTAATACACAAAAGCCCTGGGGGCAGAAAAAGTCGTGGATCGTTTCATTAGCAGTAAATCTTGAGTTTTCAAGTTATTCTCTTATTACTCACTTATTTATTAGGCTCTTTACATACTCTATTTAGTGTTACATAAAAATCAGCAACTATGTCTATCCTTGTTTGAAAGTCGGGACTCCTGAACCTCATCTTGTATTATCGATTATTAATAATGAATTATGTTGAACGCGTTTAGTGTTTGGTACTCCTCTATGCATATCACTTTACCAATATATCACATATGTATTGGTGTTTATATATGGTAATTATTTACAAGATAATTTTAATACATTCTAGCATTGTTAAATTATAATATTAAATAATGAATATCAAAAATAATGAAAAAGCCAATTTGGTTCTCGTGACCTCACTTTCGATTTGAATGATACGTAATATGTGACTTGACTTACAATATTATATTTTTCAAGTAATGTTTACATTGTATGCAAATATTGTATTTTTATTAACTTTACATGCATGTTGTGTATTGTGGGGATATATAATGTCGGGGAAAAAGTTTCTTCGTATTTTATTTACAATTTCAAGACTTTTTTTTTCAAAGTTTAATTACATTTAATTATAATATACATGTGCCGTTTTGTTCGGTAACTTGTTACCATCTTGTAGGTAGTGACATAATACCGTTGCAGTAGAAATCTTTAACACTTCCCAACTAAACTCAATTTTGCTGAGTGGCCAAAATGTGTGTGGTTTGGCGTTATCATGATGAAAGACCACACCTTTTCTGTTGATCAATTCCGGCCGTTTTTCTATATTTCTTGCTTAAGTCTCATTAGTTGTTGGCAGTAGAGATCAGAATCGATGGTTTTGCTCGGCGGTAAAAGCTCATAATAAACGGTGCCCTTCCAATCCCACCATACACACAACATCAACTTATTGCGTGTTAATCCGGGGCTTCGCTAGCCTGTGGACTTTAACTACCTTTTTACTATGATCTTTTTCGTACGTTCTTGTTGTAGGTGATCCACTTTTCTTCATCAGTGATCAATCTTTTCAAAAATGGTTCGGTTTCATTACGTCTTAATAAAGAATCGCAAATGAGTACACGATTCACTAGGTTTCTTTCAGTAAGGTCGTGTGGTACCCAAATATCGAGATTTTTTATATAGCCAGACTTTTTTAAATGGGTCAAATCTGTTTTCTAGTCAATCCTCAATTCCTCGGATATGTCGTAACTACTAATATGCCAATATTGCTCCACTTTTTCAAAAATGGCATCGACTTAATCCGTACGAGGGCGACCAGAGCGAGTTGCATATTTGACATCAAAATTCCCGGACTGAGAACGCTTGAACCAACTTTGTGCTACTCTTACTGACACTGCATTAGGTCCATAACGTTACAAATTTTTTTCACGGCTTGAGTCGCATTTTCCCTTTTTTGTAATAAAACTTCGGAATGTATCGAATTTCTTTGTTAGATTCACTCATTGGTTTCATCCAGATACAAACAGTAAAACTAAAGAGATTTTTCTTAAATTTTATACAAACAAAATACGAAGAAACTTTTTCCCCGACCTATTTATTATGACATAACAATCACATTTAAATATAAGACTGAATCATCCCGCCCATTTAAACACAGTCACTTATAATTTTAAGTATAATTTACCTAGTAACATAGTTTAAGTGTTACAACTTGCGTTATATGCTTGGTACAACTGTATTGGCACAACATTTCAAACTGACGAAATGACTGATTATTCAATCTTTTACATCATTGTTCACTGTTTCTAGTACCTATATTTTTAAGGATTTTATCGCGTTTATTTTCGCAATGAAATCCGTAAAAATAGTTTTATTAAAATCATTTAATTAAGAAAAAAATTTACTAATCTATACTCTATAAAATATACATATTATATATGGTCGTAGGTTTATGGTCAAATCCGGTTTTTTATCAAAAACCTTAGGCTCTTCATCAAGAATCGGAAAAGGACAAAATTATTTCTTTATGTTATCATAAACCTGAGAATTATTTATTAAAAACCTAGACTGATTTAATGTTATGATAAAATCAACCTAATCTTTTTTTATTTTACATTGTAAAACCCCATGGTGTTCCACCTTCGTCGCATATTAGTCACGGGAACGCTTTTTCACACATCCGCGAACCCACTGGCGCCGGCCGCCCCATGGCAGCTCTTCCTCGGGAGAGACAACTCCCCCTTCTCCTTTTTAGGTAAGGCGCACCGGAACACAAGACGCGCATTCCTTCGCGGCCTCTAAATTGACCGGGGTAGTGCCCCCCTCCCCCCTCCCCCCAACCACCCAGATCCCGGTGGCAGAGACCATGGGGCTAGGAAATTCGAATACTCGTAAGCATCAGCCTTCCCGACAGCGGCGGATCTGGTCTCTGGCCAACCAAGTTTCGGCCGCGAAGAATAGAGAGGGTGGCGCCACGCAATACCGTCACTCCTCCAAAACCGTGTCAACGGTGCGAACCCGCCAGAGTCCCGAAGGATATGGCAAGTGGCGCATCGACGTACCAACACTCCTCTTCCCCCGCGGATTAAATTTTATCATAAACCTAAAAAAGTTCAGGTTTTTGAACAAAACCTAGGATTTTGTTCAAATACCTGATTTCACCATAAACCTGCGACATAATATTGCAGTGTCTGTCTGTAATATTAATAAAGCAAATCGCTCACTTCTTTTAAGCTCAGGGGGTTATTTGCGTAAACATAAATAACCATTTTTAACAATTTTGGCTGACTGTGTATGTACAGGTTAATCTTCGGGATAGCTGAACCGATTGCTATGAAATTTTACAAACAGATAGAGAGCAATGCTCTAGGCCAGGGATGGCGAACCTTTATGCGTATACGTGCCAATTTTCTGGAATAATATTTAATGACGTCGCAGCCGTGCCATCAAATATTCTTGACTTTGTGATCAGTGGAAAAATAATGTAAAAAAACAATATCAACTCAAAGCTCTATATTTACCAAAAATACAATTACAAGAGCAATTAAAAATTAGTGCGACTTCTGTTGTTGCAGATTGGACGATAATTGACTTATATTGGGGTTGTACGATGTTACTTTTAGCAGAATGCATGCTGAACTTGATTCATCAGTCAGTCTATTTCTAACAGAGTCTTTGATGTTATTCATCTCTGAAAACAATGACTCGCAGGCATATGTTGATGAAAATACAGTTAGAATAGCGTGAGCCAGCTTCTTTAAACAATTAAATGTTTCTGGCAACGCATTCCAGGTTTCTAAAATTTTATTATTGGCATCTTTACTTATATTACTGGTCAATCTTTCTGTTTCAATTAACTCTAATTCTTTTCTCATGTCTATGAATTTTTGTATCCAAATTGAACTAGATTGGAAATCAATCAGCTGCATTTCAAAATCTTCAATTTCCAACCAATCGAACTGGGAGAAGTTCAGTGTATGAAAGGTCGTTACATCTGGGTACATAATAAACTTGACCGTTTCTGATAATTCTTTGAACTGAGAAAATCTTGTTGAAAATTCCTTAATTGAAGAATCAATCACAGAGATAAATTCCTCAGTAATATTTTCTGCATTTGTTGTCTCATGTATATCAGATTCATTGATATATTTTTTCAAGTATGGAAAATACTTGTAGTTTTTTGCGATAATATCGTTTCTGAAAACTTGCAGTTTAGCCTCAAAGGCGCGAATGAGATCGATCATGACGATTATTGTTTTGTTTGTGCCTTGAAGCTTCACATTTAACGTATTTAAGTGTTGGCATATGTCTGTAAAAAACATCAATTTTGAAAGCCACATGACGTCCAAAAGCTGTGGGTATTGTTCAATTTTTCCCTCATTTTGCAGAAACAGTCTGATTTCTTCCAAGCATTCAACAAATCTTTCAAGTACAGACCCACGACTCAGCCACCGAACATTATTATACATGAGTAAGCCATTATACACGGAGTTGACTTCATCCAACAAAGCGTCGAACTTTCGCTTGTTTAAAGCCTGAGCAGAGATGAGGTTGACTATTTTCGTAACTACTGCCATAACATTATCAAGAGATGTTAAACCGCTCTTAGCGCATAAGGCTTGTTGGTGAATGATGCAGTGGAATTCAAGAATCGAATGTCCTACTTCAGTTTGAAATAAACTTATGAAACCAATTTTTTTACCCACCATACTCGGAGCACCATCAGTTGTTACAGAAACAACTTTTTTTATATCAATTTCTTTTTCAACTATCGAATTTTTAACTGCCGTACAAATATCTGCGCCCTTTGTAGTTGTTGGTAACGATTTTATCGCAATTAATTCCTCCTTAATGACGTTTCCTACGCAGTATCGAGCAAAAACAGCTAAACGTGCAGATTTTGTGACGTCAGTGCTTTCGTCGAGGCATAGCGATATAAATGAAGCAGAGTGAATGTCAAGCTTTTGTTGCTCTGTAACATTTTCAGCCAATTTTAAGATTCTTTCCTTTATTGTGTTTCTGGACAAAGGAGTATCTTTGATGCGCTGAATTATCTTATTTTTATTCTCGAAATCAGCAAAAAGAGAAGGCGCGCATGCTAACCAGGCTTCCTTTAAAAACTCGCCTTCTTGAAAGGGTTTACTATGCCGAGCAATGACATTTGCAGCCGTGTAACTTACCGCACTTGTATGACAATTTTTGCCAACAAATTTATTTATTGATGTTGACTGTTTGTTTCTGTCTTTCAAAGCACTCGCAATTAATTCCTTTTGCTCTGCTTCGCTTTTTTGACAAATTGATTTGTGATTTGTTTCAAAATGCCGTTTGACGGAAGATGTTCTACATACCATGGTGCCAGAACATAAAACACACACTGCTTTGTCACCTTTATTAATCACGCCGAATTTATCAGTCCACCAAGTCTGAAATTCTCTAGTATCCTTGCTATTTTGCACTTTTAGTTTCTTTGCTGAACTAGCCATATTAAATTACAGCAAATAATAACTTAAATAAACTTTAAAGTTCACTTTCACAATGAAATTTAACTATTTTTTGCGTAAACAAACAATTTGCGCGGGCACTGCGCCTCGTTTGTTATTATTTACTCAAGTCAAGCCCCCGCGCAGTGTTGCCAACTCAACTACTTCAAAATATGCTAGACTGGTGTAAAAAATATGCCAAAAATATGCTTACCTTCTCTAAAAAATGCCAAAAAAAATGCCAACATAATTAAGAAGTATCAGTATTTATTGAGAAATTAAATCAAGGGAATAGAATATTAAGGTCTTCATCTTCATCAACATCAGCTGATGTGGAAGGCTGAGAGCCGGAGTCGTAATACTCTTTGGTTCCGATACTGCGTAGTACATTGTCTGGAACAGTGTAAGAGTAACAGCACTTTCCTGCTCTTTTTAGGCCGAACCTAACGTACAAAATGGCATTCAGGGTTCTCACCGCCAAACGGTTTCGGAGTTTTGTTTTTACCAGACTCATTTGGCTGAATACACGTTCAACGTCCGCATTTGAATGTGGCAATGATATAAGAGACATTGCAAACTCACATAACTCTGCAAAGGGGTTATTATCAGCTGCATCTTTATATTGCATGACTTCATTCCAGAACTTTACTGTGGAAGTCAAGGATTCCCATTTAATGTGAACTATATTTCTCCATTGAGATACCAGTTTTTCAATCATAGGTGCATTAACTCGGAACTCTTGGGCTATTTCGACAATGGATGGCTTAACTACTTTTAAAGTCTCTTGAACTGAAAACATGGATATCTTCTGAAGTATTTTAAAATTAACCGGTAATCTCGAACGTAGTTCTGTCACAAGTTTCAGTGTGAAATTATTACAACGTTGGCGTAAATAGTTTGCTGCATTAGGCTGAAGATTGTATTCAAGTAATTTGGTCTCAAAAGCATATCCCATGTATGGTTTCGGATCTAAATAGCTTTCTATGTCTTCTGTTAAAATATCTACCCTTGCCGTTGGGTTCAGAATACGCCGACCTATCGATTCCACTAAGCCAATCAAATCATTGTACAATCTTGTTGGGTCAACATCGTTACTTTCAAACAACTTGTTTACCACTTGAACTTCCTGTAAGATAGGTCTTATGTATAATAAGTACAAATGATTCTGTGGATCATTATACATGTTATATAGTATTTCTGCCGTATAGCAGTGTTCATCTCGCCTGGCAATTTCAAACAGGGTTTTTAATTCTATCCATTGATCAAGAATACGGCAGACCGCTGGTTCAATTGATATCCATCGGGTATTGCACATCTGTGGAATTGTCAATGGAACGGAGCCACCGTTGATCGTTTGAAACATGTTTTTGTAAAAGAGTCTTCGGTTTGATGAATGGCTAAACCAGTTATAGGTTTCTCTTATAAGAAATTCAACATTTCTTGGTAGGGTTTCTGCTGAAGCATGAGACATAGCCAACTGTAACGAATGACACACGCAGCGGACTAACACTAAATTGTCATTACCAGTTGCATTTTTCAACAATGCGTGCACTCCACTGTTAGTTCCTGTCATGACCGAAGCGTTATCCGTGCCGATACCGATCAATTTCTTTAAATTTATTTTTATTTCTGCCAACAATCCTTTAATGCCGTTCACTATGCTGACTGCAGTTCCGTCTTCAATCTCAACTAATCCCAAGAATGTGGAAATTATCTTTTTTAATGATCGGCTGAAATATCTTATCGAAACACCAAGAATTTTAAGTACCAATATATCTGTCGATTCATCGATTAAGAGACTGTACTCCTGATCTCCTAAATCTGTCACAATTTCTTGAATGAAGTGTGGTGCCAAAACATTTTTAATAATATTCGTGCATTTGGTTCGATGTAACTTGATGTCGCTGTATTTGCTGTCGACAAATCGGTATTTGCATAGTTCCGATAAATGATCTACAGCCATAATTGCACAGTGCTCGCAAACAAACAAAGCCAGCGAAGATTCTGCTTTCTGGGTATTCAGATCTTTTTTTACTTTAGGGAAGTTAATTTTTTTTTGACTCTTCATTGGCTCTATTGCTTTTCTGTGCTTTGCTGATGAAATATGTAGCCTCAAAACAGACAATTTTGCAATCATTTCGCATTTACAATACTTACAGTACGCTTTCGAAGTATCGTTTTCAACGGGCTGCAACCACTCTTTAAAGTCTGCCATTTTCTCCCAGTCTGCCCGGTAATGTTGACTATACTTAGGCACCATAATAAAAATATCAAATTATAAAAAAGGAACACGAAAACACGGATAAGACGAGACGACGATATGAGTGAGTCCACATCCACAACAATAAACAATGTTTTTGACAGAAAGCGACGTAGGCGCTGGGGAATGGATAATAGTAAGGGAATTCTATCCCATAGACATCACCCTCACAAAACTGACCACTCTCTAGAAAGAGACAAAGTGAATACGCGGCCAATACATGTGTATTTTCTGCAAGGCGCAGGTAAGGCGTAGAAAGAGACAATAACTGGCGGCACATTCGCTTTGTCTCTCTTGTACTTCGTCCATATTTACTTTATACCTGAATAAGGGCTCAGTCCATTCTCTATGTCTAAGGGGAATCCCGTAGCACAGAGAATATTATATTCGCTTCAAAAAAGGGTTGCCATGCTAGTGAATCACTAGTAGTGAAGTGGGAAATTGATTGAGGTAGGTATCGATATCAAATTTTATTTCAAGAAAGATTGTAATTTACATTCTTTTCATGTTTTATAAGAATATGCTGAAATAATATGCTATATGCTAAAAGCAAAAAAATATGCTAAACAAGAAGAAAATATGTCAAATTTAGCATATAATATGCTAAATTGGCAACACTACCCCCGCGCTACGTTCCCGCGCCCCGCGCCACCGCCGCATTCCCCGCGCTAGCATAGCAACTACGCCCCGCCTCCACCCCGCGCACCGGACCCGAACGCTCGCGCGCGTTTGCTTTTCAAAGATTCATAGGTATTATGCTACATCATAATCATAATTTATACTTTTTTCTTTAAACTCGTAATCAGTGACGTGCCGAAATTATTTCGTCGCGTGCCAGCAATGGCACGCGTGCCATTTATTCGCCATCCCTGCTCTAGGCCATATTTTACCGGCAAACCATGCAGCATTTTTTGTTAAATCGAAAAACAGATAAAATAGGTTGTATTTGATGATTAACTCGTTAAACTTTAGCAGAAAAAAGTTACGAACGAAACTTTTGGTTTGCAATTTATGCACAAAAAAGGTCCGTATACTTTATCTCTTATCTTTGAATTTAATTTTTATTTCAAACATTTTTTCATAACGCACATAGTTTTCGAGATAATAGTAAAAAACTGTGTTAAAAGTGGTTTTTCGATAATGTGTTACTTGCTCAAAGACTACTATTATAACTCGACAATTTATTCATTTAAGTTGTACACGGAAGAAATCTTTGGTGAAAGCTAGCACAATAAAGTAATTAAATACTAGAACTGTAACAAATGTTGGAAACAAATAATTTTATGTGGAATAAATCTTTTTTTATTTTTTTTTTATTATATGTAAATATTAATAAAGTAGTATTTTAATTATAAATTAACACTATTTTTTATTATTATTCAATAATAGTAAATATTAATGTTAATTAATATAGCAGTTTGCCAATCACACTTTTTCGAAAGTAACTTTTTAAGATAATTAAATGACAGTTGACAACCAAATTAAAAAGCATTCCATTTTAATTATTGACAATATTTGTAAAATATTTTTTATCATTCTAAAGTAAGATAGTTTCTAAACAAACAAATTTTATTATAACATTTTTATACTTAACGATTTACGTTGTACAATAAGTATAGGATAAAGAGTTTGTTAATGTTTTAAGAGTTTTTATGAAATAATTATAAGGCTCTAAATATTGTGCCGTCCATTTAGTGTCTCTATATCAAGAATAAAAATATAATATTACGAAGTACATAACTGTTATTTTATTTTTGTAAATCGTTAGTATTTTAGAATATACATATAGCTTGCTTATGTATGCTCTAAGGTTAGTATGTATACGAGGGCGACATTGAAAGTTTTTAGAACTGACCATTTGCTTGTAAACAATATAATAAAAAAATTAAGTTCAAATTTTGAAAATGGAACTCTGCCAATATTATTGTGTAGGTATATATTTTATTAATTTGTCAGTTGTTTATGATTTGGCGGTAAATTGAAAATTGTCTGTGTCACGTCAGCAATCAACATGAATTTAACGCGAGAAAAATTTTCGTACAATGATTTTTTATGACTTTCAATGTCATTTAAGTCAAGAAGAAAGTTATGATAGACTTCGATAGACCTTTCACGATGAAGCCCCATCTCGTGCCACTGTTTACAACTGGTTTAATGAGTTTAAACGTGGTCTCACTAATCTCACCGATGATCTGCGTGAGGGATGGCCTTCTACGGCGACGACTGAAGATATCATCAGTGTTGTGCGGCGTATGATAGGAGACTGATAAAAGAGTGACTTATCAGCAGATTCGGACAAGCTTAGGCATCGGTAGGAGTCAAGTGCACAAAATGCTCCATGAACATTTAGCGGTCAGAAAGCTTTGTGCCCGGTGGATTATTGGATACATCATAATTTGACAGTGGCCCAAAAACTCCGTCGTGTTGATTGGTGTCGTGAAATGGTTCAAAGATTTAACGGAGGTGACTCAAATGCTGCGTTCGACATACTTACGGGTGCCGAAATCTGGATTTATTGTTATGATCCTGAAACTAAGCGACAGTCTGCTGTCTGGGTGTTTCCTTCCGAGGAGTTGCCAACTAAAGTGAAGAGAGGTCGAAGCGTGGGAAGAAAGATGGTGCCTCGTTCTTCGGAAGGACAGGTCATTACGCAACAAGTGTTTTAGAGGATCGAAAAACAGTTACTGCAGAGTGGTACAATAAAAATTGTTTGCCACTTGTCTTGGAAAAAGACAGGGAGAAACGACTTCGCAGTAGGATCCTCTTTCACCACGACAATGCCTCCTCGCACATCGCCAAGCAAACAATCGACTACTTGGCGATGTCAGACGTGGAATTACTGGATCACCCGCCCTATAGCCCCGACCTCGCACCTTGCGATTTTTATTTATTTCCGAAAATAAGATATTCGATGAAAACGTTTTATGAACGCCGAGGAAACAGTGGCTCCGTTTCAAAATGCCGTTGAAGAGATCCTTAAGAACGAGTGGGCAAAGTGCTTTTCTCACTGGTTCCATCGGATGCGATGTATTGATGTAAATGGACACTATTTTGAAAAAATATAATAAAACTAATAACTTGCTAGTTTGTTCAGTTTTGATTTTCTAAGAACTTTCAGTGTCACCCTCGTATTGGTCCTGCGATATTTAGTTCGGTAGGTTCGTAGAAACTTACTCCGCAAGAGTAAAAGTGCTCTATGAAAATTCATTAATAAATTTTGTGAAACCTACTTTTTTTTACTTTGAAAAATGTTTTTAAATTAAAGCAAAATAGCATAGTAACAATTGATAATCGAAATAGGAACAGAAATTTTATTCAATGTAGATTATAAATATAATTTATTAAAAGTTACTCTTTTGTTTAATTACCACTGGTTCGGAAAGACAATTTCTCTCTTGGGAAGAATCAGCAAGAAACCCAGTAGAACTTTAAAAAAAACATGTTACAATCACGTATTGTTACACAATTCATCATCATCATCATCATTACAGCCCTTCACAAGTCCACTGCTGAACATAGGCCTCCCCCAAAGAATGCCACAAAGCACGGTCCTGAGCCACCTGCATCCATCGACTTCCTGCATGTCGTACCAGGTCGTCACTCCATCTCGTGGGGGGACGCCCTACACTTCGCCTACCGGTACGAGGCTGCCTCTCGAGAACCCTTCTTCCCCATCGGTTGTCGGTTCTTCGAGCTATATGGCCAGCCCACTGCCACTTCAGCTTACTAATTCGTTGGGCTATGTCGGTTATTCTGGTTCTACTGCGGATATCCTCATTCCTAAGTTTATCACGCAGAGAAACTCCGAGCACAGCCCTCTCCATAGCTCGCTGAGCGACCTTGAGCTTCCTCATACGGCCAGCAGTGAAGGACCACGTCTCAGTTCCGTAAGTCATCACTGGCAACACGCACTGGTTGTACAATTTCGTTTTAAGGTTTTGAGGTATGTCTGACGAGAAGATGTGTCGTAGCTTCCCGAACGCTGCCCAGCCGAGTTGAATCCGTCGATTGATCTCTCGGTCGAAGTTGGACTTACCTAGTCGGACTATTTGTCTCAGGTAAACATACTCGTCAACAACTTCGAGCTTAGTGCTCCCAACAACTACCGGCATAGGTGTGACATGGACATTAAACATAATCTTTGTTTTGTCCATGTTCATCTTAAGACCTATCCGTTGGGAAACACTATTGAGGTCATTGAGCATAGTGCTTAGGCCCTCCAGCGATTCTGCCATAAGGACTATATCGTCGGCAAATCGAAGGTGAGTGATGTACTCGCCATTGATGTTGATACCGTATCCTTTCCAGTCCAGAAGCTTGAAAACGTCTTCCAATGCAGCGGTGAAGAGTTTCGGGGATATGACGTCACCCTGTCTTACACCTCTCTGCAATTGGATAGGTTTCGTACTCTGGTTCTGTACTCGGATAGCCATCGTAGCCCTACTGTACAAGCACTTCAACACTTCGATATACCGACAGTCAATTTGGCACCGCTGAAGGGACTGCAGCACCGCCCAAATTTCGACGGAATCAAAGGCTTTCTCATAGTCCACATACGCCAGACATAGTGGCAAATTGTACTCTTCGGACTTCTGTACAACTTGCCGAAGGGTATGTATGTGGTCTATGGTGCTAAAGCCCTTTCGGAAACCGGCTTGTTCGGGAGGCTGGAAGTCGTCAAGTCTGCGCGCGAGACGATTCGTAATGACTCTCGAAAACAGCACGTAGACGCGGCTCAGAAGGGAAATCGGTCTGTAGTTCTTCAAGAGAGCGTTGTCACCTTTCTTGAAGAACAAGACCACCGCACTTCTGCTCCACGCCTCCGGTGTAATGCCACCATGGAGGACGGAATTAAAGAGCTTCTGAAGGACTTCAAGTACCGGTCTTCCACCCGCTTTCAGAAGCTCCGCTGTAATTCCATCCTCGCCTGGGGCCTTACCGTTTTTAAGGTGCTGGAGAGCCATTCTAATCTCGCTCAGACTGACGTCCGGGATATCTTCGGAATAGTGTTGGATGAGACTCGCTCTTGGATCGTTACTCACACTTGCGTGTGGCTCCAACGATGACGTGTACAGCTGCCCATAGAACCTCTCAATCTCACTCAAAATCTCAGGTGTCCCGGAAACGATGCTGCCACATTCCGTCTTCAGCTTTGACAGTTGGCTCATTCTGGCAGACAGATCTCTGGCAAAGACTTTGGAGCCTTGGTTCCGCTCTATCGCTTCTTCAATACGAGCTGTATTGAAGTTGCGTAAGTCCCGCCGCATGCATTTGGAGATCTGTCTGTTCAGATGCCTGTATGTTGTCAAGTCTGTTGAAGAATGTAGCTTCATCTCCCGTCTAACAGCCATGAGATTAAGAGTGTGATCGGAGAGTTTTTGTGTTCTTCTGCGGCGGGTCTTGCAGAACTTAGCTCCGACCGCATGGACAGTTTCCACGAGCTTGTCATTTATATCGTCCACTTCATTGCAGTCTTCTAAGCACTGAAAACGGTTTTGTAACTCGAGCTGAAAGGTTTCGGGACTTTGGAACAGAGCACGAGGGGGACGGAGCGTTGACTTCATTAGACGAGACCTCTCCAACTTAACGTTTAGGTTCAGTGTGCCTCTAACCATTCGGTGATCGCTACCAGTTTTCACCCTCGCGATCACGGAGACATCACTGAAGAGTTGTCGTCTGGTCGTCATAATGAAGTCAATCTCATTTTTTGTCGAACCGTCGGGGCTCGACCAGGTCCACTTCCTGTGGGGCCGCTTCTGGAAGAAAGAGTTCATCATAAAGAGTCCCTCTTTCTCCATGAAGTCGGCCAGCTGCTGGCCCCTTGGGTTCCGTTGCCCTATTCCAAATTTCCCTACTTTCAGCTCACCGTTCTCTCTTGTGCCTAGTTTTGCATTGAAGTCTCCCATTAACACCGTATATTGGGTTTTGGAGGAATGCATAGCTCTAGAGATATCCTCATACATTTCCTCCACCTCCTGATCGGGGTGTGCCGAGGTTGGTGCGTAAACCTTTATGACCTTCAGCGAATACCGTTTGGTGATTCTGAGTATAAGGTACGCAACCCTCGTCGACACACTCCCGATCTTTACAACGTTGTTAACGAGAGACTTGTGGACGATAAATCCGACACCTCCTTGGGACAGATGGTCGCCCTCCCGGTGATAGAGCAAGTTGCCGGATTCGAGGATTACCGTGTCCTCCCCCTCTCTTCGGACTTCGGATAATCGTATAATATGCCAGCGCAACTTGTCTATCTCTTCTTCCAGCTCCACGATCTTCTCATCAGTCCTCAGGGTGCGTGCGTTGTACGTTGCCAGGTCGAGTCGTCTAAGGTGGCAACCGAACCTCCACCGAAGATTCTTAGCACCCCCTGCCCCGCCGTTACCATGGTCGCCACCGTAGCCAGGAATAGCGGGGCCGCCGGGGACTGGGGGCCGTCTGTTTGTTGCTTTAGTCATTGGGGGGTATTTGCCATAGTTGCCACGCTTGGCGAGCGGGTTGGCAACCGCAGTTTTTTTATTATAATTTTGGCTATTATCAGGAAGATGCTGCTGCCCATCTTCTGCCTGTTTCTCTTTGTCGCCTTTTACGACACCCACGGGAGGATATGGGGTAGTGGATATTCTTGACCGCCACTACACGGCAAGTACAACATAAAACAATTAACAACATAAAACAAATTAGAAATAGCCTGGTTGCGATCACCTCTTCCCAGGGGTAATTATTAAAAACCTTACTTATAATAACCCTCTTTATACAAACTTCTATATAAATAAAATGATAGAGTACTACTGGATAGATTTCAATTAGGTTCTCTAAGTTTTATTTCTTAGTCACTTGGCCCTTATATAGAAAAATAAACTATTGCGATATCTTCATTTAATATAAAGTTCTTATTATATTCATGAAACTACGATTTTTATAAGCACTACACAGTCTTCAGTGACGGGTGTTTTCTTGTCGAAGTGGGGAATCGTACTCGTATTAGTTTAATAGAGTTATTGAACTTTGAGCAGGTCAACTTTTGTGTTTTCTAGAATTTTGTTGTAAAAGCGTATGCATCGTCCCAAGAATGAATTACTGACTCGGAGGAGTCGAGTAACTGGTACTATTTGTTTCTGTTCCTAGTATTTACGTTATAAATATCCATTATTTTTGTAAAACTACTTTTATTTTTGTGTACGTACATTAAATTTTTATAAATGTATTGAGAGGCCAAAGTTAATATATTAATTTCCTGAAAGGAGACGGTCCATTTTTGGCCCTGTCTATGTACAATATACCGTAAAAAAGAGAAAAATTCAGGGATTTTGTTAAAAATAAAATGAGAGAATAAATCAAAATAAATAACTTGCAAAAAATAAAAATGCAATACCAAGTTTCTGATGGTTTTACAAGATTGTGCCCAAAGAGTATAGTAACTGTCCGAAATGGTGCCCTTCCAGCCATAAAAAATTTAAAAAGACACGGTTATTTGTCAAATGATATTTTTATTTATTTTGAGCTTGGTTGTGTAGTTCAGAACTCTACTCTCTACTTGTTTGACTCTGCTTTTGTTTTTGGACTTAATGATTTACGTGAGATTTTGATTTCGTTGATATCGGACATCTGTATTCTGTAGAATCACATTTTGAATCAGTAAGCAGGTATGTACGAAAGAAAGATGTTTCCTTAAGCTATTAAACGCATTTGAATGACATGCTTCTATCTGTAGTCTGTTGATAATTATTAATTTCTACATAAGTTCATAAGGGCTGCAAAATCTTAATATGATGTAATTATCTTTCAATTTACCTGTTAAAACATGTTGCACTGTTTAAAATGCGCTTCTACAATATAGATAGTTTATTAAAATAAGATAGTTTTGTTCTAGATGGATGAAAATGCAGCAATATGTCCACAATGTTTTGCAAACGTATTACAAGAATTGTCTGTCGGCACAAATCTTGAAAATGAGTTCCAGCGCCCTAATGCTAATATTATCAGTATATTGTATGTTTGGTGTCAACGAAGACTGGGTAGCAGATAAGTTGGGACCCAATTAATATCATCCCAACAAGACTCTGTTTTAATAAGAGGCCGTATAACATCTCGCCATCACTCGGGCAGAGCTTATTATACATATTATATATTGTTGGCGAGACAAGGGACAAGTTGGGATGAGATGATTGCAGGTTATTATTGCAGTTGCTCTTCTGGACAACAGACAGTGGGTTGCTGTGCCCACATAATGACCATTGTCTGGTATTTGTGTTGGGCTCGGTATAAAAATTCTATAACCACACCGGCCTCAAAACTGGATGGCATTTTAGTAAGAGAGGATTTTGAAGTAGGATAAATAAATAAAAAATAAAAAATTAAGCTGTTTTATTTATATTTAGTATCCAAAACATGATTGACCTAATGTTTCACTTTCTATAATTCATAGGACTGTTAACCTTTGTTATGACATTATCCAGGCTTCAAATGTCTGTCACGGCTCAAGGCATATTCTGACACGCTGAGGGCCTGTTATATGAAAATATTTGTACGCCGGAAACGGTAGAATATTTAGGATGCCAATTTTTTTTTATAGGAGAGGGGGCAAACGAGCATGCGGCTCACCTGATGGTAAGTGATTACCGCCGCCCATGAACAACCGCAACACCAGGGGAATTGCAGATGCGTTGCCGGCCTTTTAAAAAGGAGTAGGCTCTTTTCTTGAAGGTCCCTAAGTCGTATCGGTCCGGAAAAATCGCTGGTGGTAAACTATTCCACAAGGAAGTTGTGCGAGGAAGAAAACATCTTCTAAATCGCACAGTGGTGGACCGCCAATCATCCAGATGGTGTGGATGGTATCGGGAGTTCTGCCGCGATGTGCGTTCGTAAAATTTGGCGGCTGGGATTATTCCGAACAATTCCTCAGAGCACTCCCCATCGTAAATGCGAAAGAAAATGCAAAGAGATGCAACATCTCTTCGCAGTGCCAATGAGTCGAGCCGATCGGAAAGGACTCGGTCGTCGACGATTCGAGCCGCTCTGCGCTGGATTTTTTTCTTTTGTAATTTTAATTCTTTTGTAACAACTGTAATGTATCATATTATATAACAAATAAATTATATTATCTATGATTGTACCCTAGCACTTCAGCAGCCCGGATAGACACATATACCTGAACAGAAATTAGTATTCAGGATTATTCTGCTTATCCAACTTAAAACAACCACTCTAAGGTACAATAAGTTAAATATATTCTATAAGATTAGTGCAATAAAGTAGTATCTCAGGGTGGATTTTTTAGGGTAGAGAAACAGAGTTACCCTCTATTAACATATAATCTCGACTTTGAGCTTTCTGGCACTAAATTGAGGTGAAGTGTGCATTAGTAGGTACACACTAATGAATGCAATGAAATAATTTTGTGCGTAGGCACCGTTGATTTATCTGAACAATCTTCTTGTCTATAATTAGGTAGTACTTTTTACATTTTTTTTCTCCTAAACTGCATTTATGATATGCAAATATCAACAAGAACGTTAGTTGTTTTAGGACCAAAAAAGCACATACACAATCTATAATACACTTTATTCGTGTTTTGATCAAAAAATACAACTTTTTTGCCCTACTTTCCTACTAGTTTCGAGACATTTTAGCTATTTTACATAATAAATCTACCCGATAGGCTATAGGTGATATGAGCACAGAACACTAATACCCTTAGGTGGGGATATGAGTATATCACAGACTAGCTAGTAGATTCTACCCGAGAGTATATTTCAGAGATGACAGCTAACGTGAAATCAAAACGACATCAATCCTTTTCTTTCTTTTTTTTTTTTTAAAAACGTTACCCCCACACTAGGATTTTCTCCTGTATCGTGGAGGCAGTTTACAAACACAAATTTCACAAGGACAAACATCCAGACCCGGAACAATCATTTGTAGGCCATACAAATACTTGTTCCGTGCGGGATTCGAACCCGCGCCGATGTGCTCAGACCTTGCCTTGGCAATGACGCTTTTGAAGGACCTGGAAGCGGAATTATACTTTTTTTTAAGTGCGCTGGTGTTTACATCCCGAGACGTTGATGCGTCAGCCCAGGCCCGGTAGCACTCCTGCTTATAGCGTGACGCTATTTTACAGAAGCGACCAAACCATGGCTGGGATCTGCCTCCGATGGGCACCACAGAGGATGGAATAAAAAGTTCCATACCCTGAAGTACCACATCAGCAACAGAATCGGCAACAATGCTGGGATCTTCCGGCGAGAAGCAAACCCGCCCCCAAGGGTAGGATGCAAAAAAAGACCGCATCCCGTCCCAATCAGCTGACCTATAGTGCCAAACACGGCGGCAAGCTGCAGATCGCGACTGCGATTGGACCGTGAGTGGCACCGTACTCCGGATCAGACAATGGTCAGAGAAACATTAAGTATGTATCAATGCTTTTTGTAGAGGGGTATAGACGAACGAAAAGTAAATCTAAATCTTCTGTCGAAAGTAAAAAAGGAACACTTTAAAAAAAATCGGTTTTACCCCGCGTTATATCGGAATTACACCTTATCCAGAAGAAAAACATGTCAAATTTTAAATGATTGTATTTACGCAACGCAAAGACATTTTATTAAGATGAATAAAAAAATAATTGGGATATGTATTTCAATAAATAAAAGTGAATTGAGTTGGTTGTAAACTTAGATAGATTTTTTTAAAAATAATTATCACATATGCATCGTATCAACTAATCAGAAAATATGTCGTATTTACCCCAAAGCACCTTACTAACTAATAGTGAGTCAACTCGGCGGCTACACGGAGCAACGATGGGGTGCGGCAGTGATGCAACTCTGTATGAAATCCGATGCCTCCTCTACACTACTCGCGAAGTAACTTTGACAAAGTGCTCGTCGAAGTCGATCGCAGTCCGAAGAACGTGACCACACACTCGTGCTACTTCGCGAAGAGCTCAGACGTCTTGAGTCTCCCGCACCCTTAACATGAATGACGTTCAAAAGGCAGCTACTAACTACTATAGGTACCTAATTCTGTGAACAGTCGACGTCAATGCGTTAGCTAAATAAATAATTATGTAGAAAGCTACATGTTGTATATAGCTACATTATATTTATATATAAAAAAAATATTCATAACTGGCGTAAGCCGAGTAGTGTGGTCAGACGCTTCGTGTAACTTCGGGGTACTTCGCGAAGTCCTTTGATTCTGGCGCAAAAAACCGACAGCGATCGGAACTCACCCGAAGCGAGAACACTATTCGTCTCGTCCAACTTCGATCTACTTCGCGAGTAGTGCAGTGGAGGCACGAGAAACTTGCACACAACCATAATTTTATCTATGTGTGGATTAGGCATGTAAAATTAAAGCGAGAAAAAGATATCGCTGTATCTTTATTACGAGTTGTTTCATATTGCCATTTTAAAAATTAGATACAAAAACGTCGATGATGACGTCGCCAAGTAGTTGATTGTTTGCTTGGCGGTGTGCGACGAGGTGTTGTCATGGTGAAGGAGGATCCCACTGCGAGGTGGTTTCTCCCGAACTTTTTCAAGACAAGTGGCAAACAATTGTTAGTGTACTATTCTTCAGTAACTGTTTTTCGATCCTCTAAAACAATTTTTGCGTAATGACCTGTCCTTCCGAAGAACGAGGCCGCCATCTTTTTTCCCACGCTTCGACCTCTCTTCACTTTAGTTGGCAACTCCTCGGAAGGAAACACACAGATAGCAGACTGTCTCTTAGTTTCAGGATCATAACAATAAATCCAGATTTCGTCACCCGTAAGTGTATCGAATACAGCATTTGAGTCACCTCCGTTAAATCTTTGCCCCATTTCACGACACCAATCAACACGACAGAGTTTTTGGGCCTCTGTCTAATTATGAAGTATCCACCGGGCACAAAAGCTTCCTTACTGCTAAATGTTCATGGAGGATTTTGTGCACTTGATTCATAGCGATGCCTAAGCTTGTCCGAATCTGCTGATAAGTCACTCTTTTCTCAGTCACTATCATACGCCGTACAACACTGATGTTACCTTCAGTCGTCGCCGTAGAAGGCCGTCCCTCACGCAGATCATCGGTGAGATTAGTGCGACCATGTTTAAACTCGGTTTAATGAGTTTGTTTTTTGTTGTAAACAATGGCACGAGATGGAGCATCATCGTGAAAGGCCAATCGAAGTTTATCATAACTTTCTTGTTGACTTAAATGACATCGAAAGTAATAAAAAATCATTGTACGAAATTTTTGTCGCGTTAAATTTATGCTGACGTGACACAGACATTTTTCAACTTGCCACCTAATTGTAAACTAATGACAAATTAATAAAATACATACACAATAATATTGGCAAAGAGTTCCATTTTCAAAATTTGAACTTATTTTTTATTATATCGTTTACAAGTGGCCAGTTCTAAAAAGTTTCATTGTCGCCCTCGTATATTTATTGTTAATATTTTCTAATAAGCTACAAAAAAAAAACGATAAATAAAGAGTCAACGGTCACGCGTTCAAGCGTTCTACATTCGCGTTCTGCGTTCGAGCGTTCAGTTGAGTTGCACACGAATCCCGCTGTTGGACGGTCTACGCCGTGCCGCTACAGTCACCATGTATTTTGACTATAGTTCTTAATTGGAAGACGAATTATTGATATTGTGGACGTTAGCAGCATTAAAACGAAAAAAAGAATTGGGTGCACCCACTAAATAAGAATAGAGAACAAGATGGAGAATTTTATAGACTGTTTTGTAAATGGCTTACTGATAAATAAATTTTTATAATTAATTTTTAGTCCCCATTTGTCTGGCAATTTCTAACCATGCTTCTGCTACTTTCCTCGGTTTTTGTGATCATCATTCTTTACATCATATAAAAACACATTTCTCCTATTAAAATAATCAACTTCTCGGTTCCTTATCCGTTCGGATGTGAATACCGAAACAGCAGTGAACGTGCGAACGCGTGCGTTCTGGTTAACCGACGCGGTCGGAATGCCTGCTGTCTTACTGTCTGGGTATGTCTATGTAACGTACCTAATGCAACACAAGGAAGGCAGAATGCGAACGTGGAACGCTTGAACGCATGAACGACTTCTGTCACTTCACGCGTTCGAGTGAACGACTTCTGTCTGATAGATTCCTCAAATATATTGGGCGGTTTTCATTAGTTTGCGGTTTTTTCGTAAGGTCGCGCGGTTTCTTTCAGAACCTTTCTGGCAACCCTGACGCTCGTTTAGGAGTGTAAGGCTAGCCGCACAAACGCAATAATATTGACAAAAAAGTACGTATTGTCAATAATATTGTGCGTGTGCGGCCTGTATTGCGATATTGTTCAATAATATTGTTGATATCCAGAAATTCTGATTTTGTCTCGTCAATATCGGGGGGAGGCAGGGGTATTGTCAATAATATTGCCGTTTGCGGGCGCGCGGCAATATTTTAGTTGAGGAAAAGATTTCAAGGAAGGCGGACGTTCGTTTTTTATTCAAAATGGAGGACGAAAACAATGTTGATATTAGTATTCTCACGCAAAATCAATATTTGTCAATATTTATTAAAACATGGGAAACTTATCCAGAATTATGGAATACATGTTGCGAATCATATCGCGATAAAGTAAGGAAAAATAATGCGCTTGATAAGTTGCTCGATATTTATAAAAAAATGAAACCAAATAGCACGAGAGAAGACCTCAAGAAAAAATTAAATGCCCTGCGAACAAATTTTCGGAAAGAGTTAAAGAAGATTCACAAATCGAAATCATCAGGAAAGGGAACCGATGAGGTTTACGTCCCGTCTGCGTGGACGTATTATGAATTGCTGTTTTTAACAAATGATGAACAACCAATAAAAAAAACTATAGAGGTTAGTTTATATTTTTTAATAAGTTTATTAATTACTCTCCGTAGGTTAGTACAAAAAACTTAGATTAGGTATTTAAACTACAAAAGTACTGACAATAATTGTCTCTTATTATTTTAGCATTTATAGTTGCATTTCTATTTTGAGTAGACTGTAGATTAGTTATACTGACTGATGGTGATTCCTTTTCTTGGTTTAAATAAAGGGAAGCGTTTTCTTTAATTAAAAAGTTGTGTAAGTAACAACAGGTTAAAGTCATTTTCGTTGCTTTGTCTGGTTCTAGATTTATAGCTTTTTGAAAAATACCAAAACGTTTAGCCAAGATACCAAAAGCACACTCAACCGTTGATCGAGCCCTTGATAATTTTTGATTGAATATCAGCTCATTAGAGCTGCAGTTTTTCTGTGAGTATGGCTTCATCAAATTTGGGCCCAAATCGAACGCTTCATCAGCCACAAATACGTAAGGAAATAAGTGTGTCATGTTTTCATCACACATTTGAATCAGGATAAAACTGGAAATTTTAAACTCTTGACAACCAAACAAACCCCGGAGGAGTCAGTTGACTATGTCAATGACTTTTTTGCAGGCGTGGGAGAGAACCTAGCTAGCAGTATCTCAGCTGTGAATAACCCTCATGATCTGACAACTCATCTTGTGGATAAGACCCAACTCACAACTTTTTGCCTATTGGAAACAGATCACCAAGAGGTAAATGACATTATAATGAGTCTGAAATCAAACAGTGCTCCTGGGTGTGACCATATTCCAGCTAGCTTTTTGAAACTAGCTCAGTATATACTGGTCCCAGTCATCTGTCACCTAGCCAACTGTTGCTTTAGGAAAGGTGTCTTCCCAAGCTTATTAAAACGAGCTATTGTTACCCCGGTGCACAAGGGTGGGAATAGGGAGGATGTTAATAATTACAGACCTATCTCGGTGCTTCCTTCACTGTCCAAAATACTAGAGAAGCTTATTAATAAAAGACTGGTAACCTTCCTAAAAAAATACAACATATTGGCAGATTCACAATACGGCTTCCAATAAGAACACAAATCTCTCCCACTTGACACTTCTATACTCACCAGAAGAAGGATTGACTCAGTAGCTAAAATGCAAACATGTAAAACATTTTTTGCTAGACAACAACACGCAAACTTGTCATGTCAACTATATAATAAGGCCAACAAAGCACTTAATATCTATACCAAAACAACTTATGAATGCAAGGATCTGGTCCTAAATTGGCTTAAGCCACTAACTTATGAGGAAGTAGAGAGCATGATTAAGTTTTAAACATAGAATTACATCCGCACATAGTATAGAAACACCACACACACACACACACACGCACACACGCACACACACACACACACACGCGCGAGCACACACGCACACGTACACGCACACGCACACACACACACACACACACACACACACACACACACACACACACACACATACACATACACACATACACGAGTAAAAATCACACAAGAGTAAAAATTGCATGCATATCTTATTTAAATAATTAGTATGTAGTCTTTCAGTTCATTAACATAGTAGTCTAAATATATGTTGTAAAAGTGTTTTTGGAAGAGCGGAGTTTCCTAAAACAAGCAATTTATTTAGCTTAAAAGGAATCTCCAAACATAGAAAACTTGTATTTTTAGACTTAAGTTAATGAAATAAAGATTTTTGATTTTTTGATTTTTTTTGATTTTGTTTGAAAGATTAATTGGGTTAGGCAAGTTAAGTAGACCTTGTTCGTAAGACTGCCAAAATTTTGAATAGAACAGGACTCCACCATCAGATATCCGACCATTGATACCAACATCAACCATCATAAATTCTTTACGAGCATTTACTAAAGCCAATAAAATTATACTATGGAATCCTTTATAATTAAAGTAACGTGAGCCTGCATTTTTGGGCATAATAATCCCCACGTGCTAGCCATCTAGCGAGCCTAAGCATGTAGGGAATCCATGAATGCGTCCAAAATCATCGGCCACTTCTCTCCACTCTTGCTGTGTTGAAGGTGTCTAAAACAATAAAAGAAATAAACATTATCATAACTTGTTATTAACATTTTATTTACTTGTCTTTATATATTACAGGAAGACAAAGAAAATGATCAAGACCAATATAGCTATTCGATTAGCTCAATGGATCCACCTCCAACTCCAGTATCGGAAAATAAGAAAAGAAAAAAGGAAAATGACCAGCAAAACCTTTTACAGAGGACTTTATCGTTTTTGGAGAAGGATTCTTCTGATAATCAAGAAGAATATCATCTTGCCAAAGTCTGGGCCGCTAAATTGACAAAACTGGAGTCTACACAAAAACTTTTTGCGGAAAAGGCAATTAACGATATTTTATTTGAGGCACAACTTGGAAAATTAAACAAAAACTCAGTGAAAGTTAATGAGCATGTACCATATACTTCATCGCCTTTGCTGCCTAGACAGTCACTATATCATCCCAGAGTAAACTATATTCCATCACCTAGTCAATCACCAAGCACACAAGATTCAATTTTGAGATACAATTTAACACCTTCGCCACATTCTATATTTAACAATGAACATAATATTGATAATACTATTACTATGAAACCTCCACAGATATTGTCCAAGACTCAAAGTCACCATCAACCAATTGTAACCACCGGTATTCCATCTCAAATAATATTAAGGCATCCACTGACACGATTGCAACAGTTTGGGTATGGTCCACAAGACACAATATCACAAGAAAATAAACAAAATAATAATATAACTTCTAATGTTATAACATTTGAAGGCGACGTACATGCCAAGTATACTCCAAAAGAAGATATTTCAATTTTTTTTCAGTCCTAATAAGTGTTTTGTGCATATATTAATAAAAACTACAATTTATTACCAAGTACTACTTGTATTAATAAAAGGATTATAATATTTTATTTGTTTTAGT
This sequence comes from Parnassius mnemosyne, assembly GCA_963668995.1. NCBI lineage: Eukaryota > Metazoa > Arthropoda > Insecta > Lepidoptera > Papilionidae > Parnassius > Parnassius mnemosyne. Next base: position 40,001,531 of record CAVLGL010000115.1, on the reverse strand, counting down.
TCAAATCAAAAACAAAGTGTATTTATTGCAAAAAACAGCAAAATACACATACATAGCATTGATAGTATAATTATTATTATCTAAGTATCTAGTGATTACCAAATACATAGCTTAGATGTTTAAATATTTAATTATTACTTACTTTTAAATTATCTTGCAAGACGTAAATTAACGTGTTACAAGTGTCCAGAACTGCTCCGCTTATAGCCCTTGGGGATAATAAAGTTGAGTACTTCAAGTCTTCAAAACTTCTGCCAGTCGCTAAAAAGCGTAAAGTAACTGCCAACTTTTCTTCAGGCGTTAGCGATTTTCTCATGTGTGTATCTTTTTTCTTTAAATAAGGTGAAACTAAAGATAATAGTTTTTGAAAGCTGCTATCTCTCATTCTCATATAATTTTTGAAATCATTTTCTTCTGTAACTCGTAGTTCATTTATTAGATTAAAGTGATTTAACTCGGCTTTTTTTCTCATCCAGTCCTTAATCCATCGTTTCTTTCTTGATTGCCTTTTCTTAGTTAGTAAAATTAATGCAATACTCAATGCAACGCCTTTTTTCTTTCTATCCATTATATTAAACGTGCACAAATGAATCTAGCTGCAGAGCGACTAAGTCAGATTGTACCATGAAAAATTGCCAATAATATTGCATAGTGTGCGGGACCATATATTGATGAAGATTTTTGACAATCTTGCATTGACAATATTATTGTGTGTGTGCGGCTAGCCTTACGTACACTGAATCAGTTGCACGCTTTTGGGGTTCACGCAGCAATATGACTCGATATTAGTTTTGAAATATTCGGCAAGATTGTGTGACGCCTTAAGTAAAATTGAATTCTAATAACCATGTGATTGCTTTCATTACGATTTTTAATTGAATTATATGAAAGGATGAGAATTTATTATAAGATTAAATTCAACAAAAGACAATAAAAAACCCAGTAATAAATGTCGTATATATTTGTCGGTTGCAGATCTGTAGCGAGGCGGTTCAATAAACAGAACCAATATATACTTTTAAACTGTTTTATTTATGCTCTTCAACCCCCTATCAAATATTTTAAGCGGAATACCTGAGATACTGCTATAAAGGTAATATAGTAAAATTAGGTAGGCACCTACCAGCACAAGCCTTTGTTTCCATCAGGACGAATCAGGTGAAGCTGCGGAACGCAACTAGTTTTGTAAAGTAGTAATAAGTTTATCTTTGTATAGAAAAATCAATTATACGAGGAATACTGATAAAATATAATGTTATGATATTATTATATAAGGAAATGTTTTTGTGACAACTCTTGCATATTTTTAGCGACTTAACGTCGAGACAGCCTCGTAGGTATTTTGCGGTATAACAAAGGAGTTGACCTACTATTAGCAGGCCTGTCTCACTCCGCGCTTTAGACATGAAAATATACTTACGCTACGTAGCCCTGTACGCGGGGCTAATTCCGTGAGGTTGCCACGTGCCCGCTCGAGATGACGCGCGCCTTACGTTAACATAAAAATATTTTTCTTTAATAAATATTTAGGCATTTTGATATTTATTTTTGACTTTTAATTCAAGTATGGCCTCTCGAAAAGCCAAAAGGTACTGCATAGCATACGGGTGCTTAAATAACAATAGAAACGTTGACTTTTCATTCTTTACTGTTCCTAAGGATAGCGAAAAGTAATATAGTATTATTTATAGGTAGATCTAGATAGTTAGGTACTTAGTTACTGACGCCATAATTACAGATTAATTATTTGAGTGACCCGACCACAGCTTCGCAGTTTCCGATTTTTCACGTATAATGCCAATGAACTTAAAAAATTATTTCAGTGTAAGTAGACCTCTCGGCCGCCTACTGATACATTTGGAGGCCATACTTGAATAAAAACTCAAAAATAAATATCAAAAGTGCCTAAATACTTATTATTAAATATTTTTTTGTTAACGTAAGGCGCGCGTCAGGGAGCGAGGGGGTGGCTGCGGGCTGTTCGAGGCTGCGGGCTGTTCGAAAGAGATACCGCGGCTCCGGAACGTAAGGGCACTGAAGGAACACGGATGGTTTTTAGTCAGTAAAAGTCTGACACTCCCTTCCGCTCCACCCACAGCGAAAGGCGTCATTAGATGATTTTCCATCCGCAAAAAAAAAAAAAAAAAAAGGGAGCGAGGGGGTGACAATCTCACGGAATTAGCCCCTTGTAGGGGGCTGTGCAGCTTAGGTATATTTTCATGCCTAAAGCGCAGAGTGAGACAGGCCTGATATTACTATTATTCTCTTGGGACGAACGCCCGGGTCGCTTCGCCTCATAGCCGACACTGCAAGTGTGCATGTATTCGTATTTTGCATTCTAAAACTGCCTACTATCTGATTTAATGAAAATTAAACAAACGGGTTTGTAAAATAAAACACATATTCATTTGCACATAAAATGTATTAAAAATATCAACAAAACCTTACTCACTAAACTTATTCACTTAGGTGAGGTGAGGCACAGTGTTACACGGGGTACACTGTTACAATGCACATATCGCCGTCTCTGTCTCTGTCTTTAAATTTTTTGATGTTGGTATACAGTTTCAGTTCAGTTTCTTTATACAGTTGTCGTTGTCACAGGTTGTACCGCGTTGCAGAGTTATCAAACAAAAATCGATTTGAGTGATAAAACGTGAAAAAAAATCACGTTAAAGTTTTCTATTTTTTCTCTGAAGTTTTGCATTTAGGTAAGTGATTGTTATTTTCTTCTATATTTTCTATATTTTATTGTATATTTAGCATCAAATTATCGTTATATAGTTTTTTGTACCTATAGCCTAAAAGGCTCATTTAAATTTATTTTTCTGATTGCTTCGTATGGGGCACTATGTTGTATAATATATTGTGTAATGAGCCTCAATGAACTAATTCTTGTTCTTTTGAAGGTCTATAAGAAAATTGTGCGAAATCGTTAAAGGAAGACGGGTTACGGGCTTGATACTGAAAATGATAGGAGAGAAGCAATTCTGATGGTTGAAAGTGGGATGAGTCTTCGAGAGGCAGCAAATGAAAAAAGTGTGAATTTCATGATTACAAAAAACTGGAAAGATAAAAAGATGGCAGAAGTTGATTGCTTATACGGATTTAGAAAATAGCATGCAGATTTAACGTTGAGAAAACCGCAACCTTGCACAACGCGCGCAATATCATTCAATCGCCATAACGTGAATATATTATTCAGTAATTTGGAAGATCTTATGCGACGATGCCCTAGTTTCGCACCATCTGCGTTTGGACGAAATTGGAACAACTACTGTCCAAAATCCTAAAAAAAATATTGCAGCAAAGGGAGCTAAACAGCTGAATAAAGTAACGAACGCTGCAAGAGGAACACTGGTTACTACGTGTTGTGCAGTGTTGCAACGGGATCATCACTACCTCCGGCAATGGTATTCCCCAGAAAACAATAACCCACATTGATTGTTTTCTTTTATTTTAATGTTGTAACATTGTGCCCCATACACTATAACAGAGTACCCCAGATGCGGGGTTCATTGTTACAATCGACTGATCTCATTAAAGTGCCATTTTAAGTAGGTTGTTGCTAATAATAGTTAAGTTTAAATAATTATAAGTAAAGAGAGACTATTAAAGTACATACATATCAATGCCAGTTAAAAGTTGATTAAATTAATATTTTCGTCAGTTCATTGCGGTTTTTTTTTGCATCACTGTGACCCACTTTACAAATCCACCCACATTTAAAATCTATATTATATTTGATTCATCTTAGTTGTCCGTGGTGTAGAGATTTCAAATTTTTATTATTTACCTAAATTGATGCATGTAATGGACCACGGGAAAAATTAACTTTAATAATAAAGTTAATTTTTAAAGAACAACGTTAAACACAACAACCTTTCATCTTTGAACATGAAAATGAACTGTCTTTCAAAGTTATCGAAATATTTTCTTTACGAGGGGCACACTGAAATGATCGGGAATAGAATATTTCGGATTGAGTTATAATAAAACCTTTTTTAGAATTTGAATACTGTCCTCTTGGAATCTTAATGACATTCAAACAATTAAAAAAATGTTTAAAAACAAGAACTATGTTGGTTTAAAGTTGACACGTCGTTAACAGAAATGGAGCTCACGCGTGAACATTTCCGTGCCATAATTTATCACAATTTTCGTCGCGGCTTATCTCAAGGCATGTTGCTACAATTCCTTTACAGGAACGCAGAACGGTTACCGCTGAGTGGTATATCACGGTTTGTTTGCCAGAAATGATAGCCGAACTCTGAAAAAAATAACCCGAAACGTCGCATCATCCTACATTACGATAATGCGAGCTCCAATACGGCTCGGAAGACAAATGATTTTTTGAAGCAGGAAAATGTTGAGCTGATGAACCATCCTCCTTACAGTCCTGACCTGAGCCCAAATGATTTCTTTACATTCCCTAGAATGAACGATTTATTATGCGGTCAACGGTTTGAAGACCCCGAAGCAGCTGTGGAAGCGTACAAATCAGCCATTTTGTCAACATCAACTTCAGACTAGAATTACTGTTTTAATGATTGGTTTGCACGAATGGTAAAGTACTCGTACATTAAGTTGAACGGAGAATACTTCTAAAAACAATAAAATACAATTTAGCTATACCGTGCATGTGGTTTTTCTTATTCCCGATCATTTCAGTGTGCCCCTCGTACTATCAATATTGTAAACTGCGCTTATTACAAATGAGTCGGTATTTTTTGCTTTGTTATTTGCGTGCAGTGCCTAATTAACAATCTTTCTCTCAATAGTTTAACATTTACAGTGGAGTAAAGATGTGATCATTAAAAAAATATTAAGATTAAAAAAGAGAGAGTAGAAAGATAAGAGGTGCAATAAAAACATTTCATCTATCACTTGATTTTTTACTGTAATTATAATTTATAATATACTTTTACATCGAAATTTTTAATTTTTAATATATATTTTATTTGGATCTGCATACATAAAAAATTAACTGAATACAATATATTTAAGAATATAGCACCAATTTATTTTTAAATATAAATAATTTGAGGTAGAGTAACTTTTTAGTTTACGGAAAAACAATAAATGGTAAATGCATAAAAATTCACTTTGATTTTTTCTGTACATTGGCGGGCGTTTTTATTTGACTTTAAATATAACAATGTTAATGGGTAATATTTAAAAACACCATTATACAATAAGTTTCAATTTTTGTATGTGTTATGATAATATTAATGTAGGTACTAAACCTGTTTATTTATTTACAAGGATTTATATGGAACTAATTTTGTTCTCACAGATATACTCGTACATAATATGCATATTTGATTTTACATACTTAGTAAAATCAAAACTTAAGTGGCTTTATCGAAAAATATTTAGGTAAAATTACAATTGTATGAGTACATTTAAATAACATTTTACCTAGGTACTTAGTGAGTTAGCTTTAACCCTTAATTAGGCCGTAATTTTTTTTAAATAATTTAATAAATAATTAAAAAAACGTGTTAGAATGTTTATTATACTAAAGAATTTTAACTTTTTTGATAATACATACTTTGTTTTATTTATTTCTAACACTCTATTTTCAACTATTTATTTGGGGTAACTAGAGACCCCATGCGACTAGTTGTGTGATTTTATTTATGTGCCTAAATAAGGGTTAACTTACAAAAATTAGTTACACAAATACAGCTATTAATTTCCATATTTGTAACATTTAATGTGATGTAAATAGTTAATTATTTTTAACGCAGTAAAACAATAAGTACTGTTTAACAAGCTTGCTTAAAAATACTCTTAAGATTTTACGTATTTTTAACTGGAGTTGATTTGTTAAGGGCTTTTAGATTTCAAACTAATTACAATAGGTAACATACCACTTATTTTAGTAATTCTATAGTCATGGCATATAATATATTAGAAATTTACTAATGAAATTGCCATTTTCTCATTAATACGAAGTTGAATTCAACTTGAAATTTCAAGTTCGTTCGCTTTTCAGGTTCTTTTTTTCACTGTGAATATCGTGGTCTATGACTATTAAAAATTCGTGCAATTTTTAGGGCACCGCCGTGTCGTTGCATAGACGACAGGTCATCAATCAACAACGTGTACAGACCAGCTAGAATATATATATAGAATATACAGTGCTACCAACTTATCTGTTCAGTGGACAAAATTGGAACGAAGGCTGCTATTTGTAAATGGCATTCCGCTCTCAGGTGTCTGCCCACTGAGTGTTTAGTATGATTTCATTGTGAAAAATTCTCTTAAAAGTGATGCGCAACAGATTATTCGAAAAGTTTTATCTTATAAGAAAGAGAAGCGTTTACAAGCTCCAATTATACCATTCGAAAAGCCATATGTACGCGCTGCAGCGACAGGTTAGTCTTGTCAGATATGGAAAAATAAAATCACCAAATTAAATTTATTGTGAATATATTAATAAAATTATCTCAATTTACTTTATTGTAATAAATCTAAAATTACCTAGCATTGTATCAACCACACGACCGTGATATGGCAATAATTATGGCTATTATTGAAACAAAACCTAGGCGTAGCCACGATTTATTGCCATAATTTTACAATGTCAATCAATATGGCACATGACGGTAGGCAATAGCCCCGGTGGTGGTCTTTTTCGCGTATCAAAGACGATTGCCGCGGTAATTTTCGCACAAGTGTTACGTTTGTTCAGTGTGTGACATGAGCTCAACGGAAACGCACGTGCAGACAGATATGGAGTGGTCGCAAAGGTGCTCGAATTTTTGGAAGCATTCCAATTATAATCAAGTCTACGGGATACCCGACAGAAGAATAATAAAAATCGTAGTGTAAAAAGTGATGCTTTTGAAAAATGCGCGTGAGTGAACGGATTATTAGTTAAGGTGAGGTTAAATAGTTTTGACATGTGAATGAAAATTGGAAAGCACGGGAAAATACTACAGGGATGAGAGGGAAAAATTTAATTTTTTTAAAAGTAAGTATTTACAAATGTAAATAAGTATATAATTATAATTTTATGGCTTTCAAGAAGTGAGCACTTGGTTAAAGAGCCATCCAGGTAGAGTTGTTACACATTTTCAAATAGGCGCAATACTCAACAAAGCTTATGGCAAAGCAGCAACGGTTCAAACTGCCGTCAATGGATTTCAAAAAACTGGTCTCTGGCATGGGATTTGGGATGCAATGTGACAATGGATAATTACTTCACAAGTCTTCCTACAAGCTTAGAGCTACTGAAGAAAAAAAAACCACTGTTGTAGGCACTCTGAAAGGAAACAGGCCTGAAATACCAAAGGAATTCCATAAATCTAAAAACAGACTCCTAAGAGCAGTATTTTTGGGTTTCAACGAAATTGCACACTAGTATTATCTTACGTGCTTAAACAAAATAAATCAGTTGCTTTGCTCTCATCTATACACTACGACAATGCCATAGATCCAGAAACAGGGCATGATCGAAAGCCGGAAATAATTACATGTTATAATAGCACTAAATGTGGAGTCAATATTTTGGACAAAATGTGCAAACAGTACGGCGTTTTGCGGAATTTACGACGGTGGCCGCTTCCCCTTTTTTTTCAATTATTTGAATATAGCTGGCATAATTCTTTGATTATCCATCAACTAAACAATGGTCAGAAAAATATTGTGCGGCGTGATTTCCCGCTTGATCTCTCATTTGAACTTGCTAAACCCCTTATGGTAAGACGATTGACATGGTAAAACCTTGCTCGGGAACTAAAAAGTAAGACAAAATGGCTTTTGGGCTACACTGTACGTAATGAACCCAACGGGTTGGGAAGAGTGGGAAAATGTTGCATGTGTTCTCGGACCCGTAATCGAAGTGCTAGCGCATTCATAACTAATTAACCCTTAATTGATCTGTTAGGTCCCAGGGACTCCACGCGATTTTCAAAGTGTTGTGATTTCTTTGTTTTGGCACTCAAAGGCTTGTGCGTCACAGTACCTTCATACAGTAGCGTGCGACGCGCAGGGGAGAGAGGACGTGCGTCTGCGCTTCATCCATCGGTGAGTTTTTAAGCTAGTAGAGTCCGCCGGACTCCACCAGGGCATTTGTGTAATTTTTTTTTCAATATCACTTATTATTATTTTTGTTTTAGACTGAAAAATGGCTTCGAATAGACAAGTAGTTAGCGTAGATCAACCAAATGCTGAATCTATTCTACTCGACTGGCTAAATGACGAAGATTGTACCGACGATGAATCTCAATCACTTGAACCATCTCGAGCTGTGATACCTGAAGAACTATTATCCGACTCTGAAGATGACTGTATACCTTCTGATCACGACTCGGACTCAGAGTATTCAGTTGACTCAGATGATGAAGATGTGTTGACCTCAGGTGAGAGCACTAAATATTATTACGGAAAAAACCGATTCAAATGGTCAAGCGAACCCCCGTCAAGAAACATCCGCACACAGTCTCACAATATTCTTCGTTTACCTTCAAACCAAAATGATTTAGTTACAGAGAATGGTCCGATTTCTCCTTTGGATGCATTTCAGCTTATTTTTGATAATCAAATGATAGAAAGGATTTTAGAGTGGACTAATAAAAAATTGGAAATAGTTCGTGAGACCATTTCACCAAAGGAGCAATACGCTTTCAAGGAGACGAGCCAAATAGAACTGAAAGGTTTTCTCTCTCTGCTACTATATAGTGCAGCATTTAAGTCCAATCATGAAAGTGTATTGTCGTTGTTTGCAACTGACGGAACAGGGAGACCTATATTTCGGGTTTCTATGTCTAAAAAACGTTTCCTTATACTACTTCTAGTTCTCAGATTTGACAATTTCACTGACAGAGAAGCTTGAAAAATAATAGATCCAGGCTATGCTGTTACTGAATTTCTTGAAATGTTCAATGAAAACTCACAAGCAAGGTATGTCCCAGGTGCTAATGTTACTGTTGACGAGATGCTGCTGGCTTTTCGTGGAAGGTGTAGGTTTAAAATGTATATCCCCAGTAAGCCAGCCAAATATGGAGTGAAGGTACAATGTCTAGCTGATTCTGCAACATTCTACGTATATAACACTTACATATATACAGGAAAAGGATCTGACTCTTACACATTATCAGAAGAAGATAAGAAAAAGCCTGTTCCAACTCAAGCAGTACTTAGACTGTGTAAGTCAATATTTAACACCAACAGAAATATAACAACAGACAATTGGTATTCGTCAATAGAACTTTCACAAGAACTTAAAAATAAAGGATTGACTACAGTAGGTACTTTGAAAAAAAAACAAAGCTGTCATTCCAAAAGAGTTTTTACCTGCGAAGAACAAAGAGCTGAATAGTTCACTGTTTGGATTTACGAAAGATTGCACTTTAGTCAGTTTTGTGCCTAAAAAAAAACAAAGCAGTAATATTGTACTCTACGATGCATCACGATTCTAAAATTAATCCAGAATCTCTAAAGCCTGAAATTATTGAATATTATAATGACACAAAAAGTGGCGTAGATTCGGTGGACCAAAAATGCTCTGTATATTCATGCAGTCGACGTACACGACGTTGGCCAATGGCAGTTTTTTTCCGCATATTGGACATGAGTGCGTGGAACAGCTATGTTATTCACAAAAGCCAAGCAGGTATCAGCAAAATGACACGTCTAAATTACATAAAAGGATTGGCTGAGCAACTAAATGACATGAATTTGAAATCACGGTAATACAACGAAAGACTTCCTCGTCAGCTACGCGAGTTGATATCTGACATCACAAAGGTACCTCTTGTAGAAGAACAACAAGTTTTAGATGACAAATTGCCTAGAAACCAAAGAAAATACTGCCATATATGTCCTAAACGCCTGAAAAGAAAGACTTTATTTTTGTGGCATACCTGTATGAAGCCAGTATGTTTGGCATGTACGAAGAAGATTTGCACTCATTGTGTTGCGACAGCTAAAGATTAAGTGTTGCACGTTTTTTATTTTTATATGAAACAGTATTCTTTTTTAGTCTATTTTCATAATTAGATTGTTTAAGTATCTTCTAAGTAAAAAAATTAATATTCCTTATATTCAAATTGTTATAGTAGCTACAAGTTGAAGCAAATTTTTGTTAATTTAATTTCAAGGGTAGTTTATTTTTCGAATGCTAAAATGTTCATATGATAATTAATACCAAAGTTTTATATAAAAGTAAGAGAAGGTAATGTTTTTTAGTTAAATAAATGATTTTGAACATAAAATGTCGTTTCACTTTAAATTTATCAACAATTTCTTGAATTGAAGTCCCTCGGACTCCACCAGATAAATTAAAGTATATTTAGGCACCAGGTTAACTGAGGGTTAAATGTCTGTAGTCTGTGTAAGTACACTGATTTTCATATAACAGTTACAATTTAACCTTGTAAAATATGTACATAAGTAAAAAGTCTCGAAAAGCTCATTAAGTCCGTACATTCTTAGGGTACGCGTACACACGAAGTTTGCTCGGGCGATGACGGCTGAACACGGACGATCGAATCAAACACTTGTAAAAGTAAGAGAGTACGTACACAAACACGACCGTCATCGTCCGATAAACGGCGCACGAAAACGGCCCATCAACCGTTGAGTCCGAACTTGTTGGGATTTCTCGCCAGATTGCCGGCGTCTACAGTGCAAATTGCGTGTATTTATAGTTTAATTTATTAATTCTGTCGTTATTCTGTTGTTCCTGTCAGTGTTGTTATCTACCTAAATGACTATGGATATTGAAAAATTTATTAGTTGTGTTTATAATAGACAATATAATAGACAATTACAATAATCGAGAGGTTTCGAAACGGTTATGGGCTGAAGTTGGATCGGAAATGAATATAGCGGTTCCAGACATAAAAAAATGCATCTTCACTCTGTACAGTCTACTACAGAACACCGGTATCGTCCAATGTCGGCAAAGTGGTACATTGTCGCAGTGTAAACACATACACGTCCGAGTTACTTGTCCGGGTAGTTCTGCCCGCCATCGGCCGACAAAATCGGTTTTGGTGTACACGTACAGTAAGTCTTACTTTCAAACGACTTCAAAAACGGAGGAGTTTCTCAATTCGTCGGAATCTTATTTTTTTATGTATATTTACCGATTATTCAAAGACGCCTAAATCGATTTCGAATTTTCTACTTATTTACGATTCTTTTTTGTTTGAAAGGGTATACTTCCCAGGTGGTTCCATTTAAATTTTATCGAAATCGGTTCAGCGGTCTTAAAAAAATCAACAATAAATTATATTCTTATTGAAGTCTTTGTAAAATAAAAATTACCATTTGTATGATGCCCTAATTTGATAATGTACATGTCACTTTCTTTTTGCAGATTCCCACTCAGTGCTGCATGGATTTCCAAATCCCGAAAATAATCCAAAATTATTCAGATCTTGGATTTATGGCGTGGGTGATGATATTCTTGGCTTAGATAATCAATATATCTATAAGCTACGGCGAGTATGTCATGCTCATTTTAAGCAAAAATACTGCTGCCGTCACCATAGAATTAGTAAAACAGCAGTGCCAACAATTAATTTACCTGGTGTGATACTTCATTGTATTAAATATGTAATAAAAATTAAATTATATCATGATAAAATACAAATTCCTGATTACTTCCTGCAATTCTTTAATGCATTGATTAAGAAGTTAACTTTAATAATATAATCCGTATTTGGTATAGGAATAAAGATCATGATAATTTACTTTCACACTCGTTTATGCAGGGCTACTGGTCATTTCAAAATTAATTGTTGCTGAAAGTAGACCATTGCGAGCTAAAGAGAATTTGTTGATTGGAACTCCATTAAGTTCTAAAGGTAAATAAATACTATATTCACCCACTTCTTACTTTACACCTACGTTTTAAAATACTTACTTTTTTATAGGTGAAAATAAAGTTTTTGCTATAAAGAAACTGACAAAGCGGGTAATTGCTACAAAGTCCGAGAAAGAGCTACACAGAAAGATCAGAGCTTTAAAAATGAAATTCTCCAAATGTTACAATAAGGCTATGAAACAAAGTAGTGAATTGAAATCTACAAAAAAACTGTTTGCCCATCCAAAATTTCACAAAATAATCGATAATTGGACTACCTCGGCAAAATTATTAACATTAGTGCAATTTAAAGAGTATAAAAAAAGAATAAAGGCCGAAGATTTTCTACTGAGGAAAAAATTCTTGCCCTGACAATGATGAAGCTAAGTCTAAGTAGCTTACCGCTTCTAGAGAAAAATTTTTATTCTGCCACACCTCAAATATTTTTAAAAATGTTAAGCACGTGTACATTAAGACCTGGGATAAACAAAAATAATTTTTCACAATTAAAGATGAGAGCTGAAAAAATGAAAGATGAACACTATTACGGCCTACGGCTGCTCCCTTAAAGGATCCAATCCTCTGGGGTCCATGAGCAGAAGACTTCCCGAGCAAACGTAGGTCGGGCCTCAATGTGGCCACGTGGAAATTCCTAATTACAATAAACCAGATGGGAGGACGTTAGAAGGACATAGTACTTACCATTATCCGAAGCTAACTTCGCACCAAGGCTTGGGCAGGCCGTGAGTGTGTGTAATAGTGGATGGAGAGTAGTGTACAGTGAGGGGTGAATGTGTGGGGCCTTGTCAAGCATAGGCGACCAGCTGCTGCCGAGTTCCAGGCTGCTCCAAAATGCTGCCACACTGCTTCAGACTGCTTCGGCGCCGGACCACAGTCACTTTCCTTGTTCGTCACGATGACAGTCACTTAACTCTATCGTACGATCAACTAGCTTACAGAAGCCACTAACTATTAGTTCTAGAATACAGAGGCCACACTAGCTAATATTGTCGAATGCACTTATACAGATTCTGAGTCGGACCCAATAAGTCCCGGGGAAGCTCTCCAGTAGGGATACGCGACACAAAATTCCTAGACCGTATTTTTACTGTCCGCGCTTAATTATTCCGAGTTCCCGCGCTTAATTGGCAGCGTGCCAATCGTGAGCACTGCCTAAGGACGACTGACTGCCCTTGGGCGTTTTTCGCACGACCGAAAGTCAAACCGGTATGAATGCACCGCGCCGAGCGCCCTCTCGCGTCAATCCTTGAAAGTGTTTTGCGCGAACAAACCCCCATCCCGGACATAAGGATTTAGGTCCGCGAGCAAACCGGTCAGCGGGACAAGGTCGCGAAGGCAAGTTGCAAGACCGAATCTACAACCAAACTAGGCCACCTTAGGCACCCCATCAGATCTTGCAACCCTAACCAGCGTCTCAAAAAATAGCCCTAATGTGGCAAGCCGGAGGGTCAGCCTCCACTGGATGCCCCTCCTGGGCATCGCAGCACTTTAATAAGTCCTGTACTGGACAGAAGTCCGACGACCTCTTTCAAACACCTATCTGTGCCCCTATGATTAGTTCCGCAATCCGACCGGATCAGCTCTGCAAACAGCGACGCGACACGAAGCGGCCCCGAGCGGCCTCCTAAGCTTCAGTGCAGAGAGCACCCACAAATTCCACATGAACGTCGTCTGTGAAGAGCCGAACGAAACGCACAGATAGTCCCTAGTATGAATTTTCAACAAGTAGGCCTAGCCAGGCCACCCACCATATTATCATTTACTAAAATAGTGCGGCAGCTGATTTCAATCTGATAATCTCCAAAACTAGCTAGCCTGTTAGGCAAGTAGTCCTATGCTCATATTTCAACTAATTTTTCAAAAGCATCAATGTTCAACTACAGAATTAATTCAACCAAATTAATCACCGATGCGCATAGGTCAACTTGCAAATTAAACAAAACAATAACGTAAGGGACAGCCCTACTTCTTCGCAAAGCAAAATGATTAAACACTATCTATGTATATATTACATAATTTTTCAAATAGCGCGCCATTCAATTTCCTTTCAGCAAACAGACGCAACAATCAAATACAGTGATTAAATATATGTACAAAACACATGCAGTAGCATTTAAAGGAGTAGATTAAATTCAATTCTTTTAATTTAAACCGCTACAAATAGGAAAATTTCGCGGAAAGCCCAAAGCAATTTTTAATTTTAATTCAAGTATTTTTTGACTAAGTGCTCGACCAAACCAAATCTAATACCCCTTGACAGCGTGATTCAACGCTCCAGAGGGGCCCTAATCTTCCCACCACCAAGGGGAGGCCACATGGCGTGAACCCGAGATCGCTAACAGTCGCCACTCGGGTTGTACGCCTTCACTGAGGCCGTCGGCAACAGAACATTTTGACAAGTGGTCTGTTGACAGCTTAAGGCTCAGTGTAGGTGGCCGTGGTGGGAGCTAAGGCGGCAGCTAGCCAGGGCCGCCTCCATCAAATGGGGAACAGTGGTACACCAGTCGCGGCCACTCAGCTAACGGGAGTGAGAAGGGTCCAGCGGACCGATGAGTGGCCGTGAAGTTCCTCTCCACACGCTTAGGGGGGTGATGACACCCCCGCCCCTGGGGGAATTACCCCCCGACTGGTCGGGGGAGGGACCCCTTTCAATCTTAGGGGCCTGATGGCTGGCCGGCGGGCGCCGAGAGTCGCCCGGCAGAGGGCGTGGCTGAGAGCCCCCTCCCGTGGGGGTCGCGGGCCTGGCAGAGCCCCGAGAGGAGACGCCGTTCGCACTCAGGCACAAAACGGAATGATGATTGCCCTGGCAATGCAGACAGGGCCGCCGATGCGGACAGTCTCGCTGGAGGTGTCCTCCCAAACATGAGCAGCACCAGCAGCGCTCCTTGGCTATAGTTCGCCTCGCTGGAACCGGCTTACCTAATAATTTCGGGCACGACGTTACCCGATGATCAGATGCTCGACAATAGGAGCAGGGGGGGTTGACGACGACTTGCCTGGAGGATTCAGCCTCTCACTGGGCACGGCTCGTAAGTCGTCAACGGTGCCCGCCGCGCTCTCTATCTGCCGGCACTGCTCCTTCAAAAACCGCAGCAGGTCTTAGAAGGGCGGAATATAGGAGGCCTCGTCCCCGCCGTACCTCTCCTCAAAATGGATTCGAAGGTCGAAAGGTAGACGGGACAGCACGATGCGGAGCAACAAAAAAGCCCCTTCGCCCACTGGTAAACCCAGCCGCCTCAACGTATTACAGGCCACCAAGACTGGATCCAACAGGTCCGGACGCAGTCTGGCCCGGTCGCTAAGCAGCGGGAGGCTTAGAAGCTGCTTAACATGTTCGTTCGCAATTCGCCGGACGTTGGCGTATCTTCTGGCTAGGAGGTCCCGAGCAGTCTGGTAAGCGTCGTCCGACAATCTCAAGTGGCCGACGACGCCCAGGGCCTCCTCCTCCAGTGAGGCCAGGAGGTACACCATCTTTTGGCTCGGGGTCAAGTCACTCCGGGCGTCCACTAGGCTGTCGAAAAGACCAACGAAGGTCAGCCATTCGGAAAGGACCCCGGAGAACTTTGGCAGGTCCAGAGTTGGGAGTCGTCCCAACAGCTCCGGCTGAAGCTGCTTCAGAGAGGACTCGGACAGGTCACTCATCCGAGCTTCACGCGCCTCCTCGGCATACCTGCCTTCAGCCTCGATCAACTCGTCCGTGAGCCACAAGAACTGCTCATAGTCCGTGAAGCAGGAGTCCAGGACTCCCTTCTCCACATCCGAATCCTCGAGCTCAGCGTAAGCCTCCTCCACTGCGGCCCTTCGAGCATCCACCTGCTCGAACCGCTTCATCAAGTTATGGACCCTATCCGGTCGACCTATCAAAGCATGGGCGCTTGTGGCCCAGCGTAGCTCAGTCCGCAAACAACGGATCAGTAGCTTAGGCGATGTCATCACTATTAAATGCAAATTACGACGCGGCTTGAGCACAGATTACAAACATAACAAACAAAAAATACAACAAAAATTAACAGTTAATAAATGCAGTTCCTATCAAATCGCAATGAATAGAAATTATACAAATACGAATTACTACGTATCAACCAAATACAAGTTAGCACAAAAGAAAAGACACAAATCAAATTAACAAATAACAAATACTAGTGCGATCAAATCAAGTTAAATTGAAATTGCGCAAATACAATTACTACTCTTTAGTTCAAATACAAATTACAGTAAACGAAGTTACACATCACGGTCGATCAACAAAAAATGCCTAGCTCGGAAATCGACCCTTCGATAAGTAATCCACTACAACTATCCGACAACGATAATTAACCGATTACGCAAAAATAACCATCTACCTACATGACGTATATCTCTAGAAAAACTCCCGCTTGCGCAACTTAGGGCGCGGCTTTTCAAACTACCCACTAACCAAAAAAAAGGCAAGCAACAAACAACAAAGGGAAATAATTCTATAATTACGTACAAAAAATATTTTTACGTATTACGGACGGGCGTGATTGTAGATACAAATTAAACCAATCAAACCAACGCTCCCTGCTACCAGAATTGTTTAATTTTTATCAAACACTATGGTCGGGATCGACCGGGGAATCGAACCCGGAACCGCGCTCTGCTACCAGTTTGTTACGGCCTACGGCTGCTCCCTTAAAGGATCCAATCCTCTGGGGCCCATGAGCAGAAGACTTCCCGAGCAAACGTAGGTCGGGCCTCAATGTGGCCACGTGGAAATTCCTAATTACAATAAACCAGATGGGAGGACGTTAGAAGGACATAGTACTTACCATTATCCGAAGCTAACTTCGCACCAAGGCTTGGGCAGGCCGTGAGTGTGTGTAATAGTGGATGGAGAGTAGTGTACAGTGAGGGGTGAATGTGTGGGGCCTTGTCAAGCATAGGCGACCAGCTGCTGCCGAGTTCCAGGCTGCTCCAAAATGCTGCCACACTGCTTCAGACTGCTTCGGCGCCGGACCACAGTCACTTTCCTTGTTCGTCACGATGACAGTCACTTAACTCTATCGTACGATCAACTAGCTTACAGAAGTCACTAACTATCGCGGGGTATAAGGTTACCACACAAAACACGCACGGAGTTTCTGGATCAAAGGTCACTACCGTTTCGCGTTGCAACAGTTAGTTCTAGAATACAGAGGCCACACTAGCTAATATTGTCGAATGCACTTATACAGATTCTGAGTCGGACCCAATAAGTCCCGGGGAAGCTCTCCAGTAGGGATACGCGACACAAAATTCCTAGACCGTATTTTTACTGTCCGCGCTTAATTATTCCGAGTTCCCGCGCTTAATTGGCAGCGTGCCAATCGTGAGCACTGCCTAAGGACGACTGACTGCCCTTGGGCGTTTTTCGCACGACCGAAAGTCAAACCGGTATGAATGCACCGCGCCGAGCGCCCTCTCGCGTCAATCCTTGAAAGTGTTTTGCGCGAACAAACACTAATTGTGTACTTTAGTGTTTGATGAAATGCAGTTACGGGCAAGTATTGCCTATAATAGAAGAAAAGACGCAGTGAGTAGTTTTGTAACAGATGGACAGGGAGCTAAGAAAATTCTTGCTGATCACGCTCATGTTTTCTTAATCCGGGTGCTTATTAAAAATTTTAAGCAACCAATAGTCTATACCTTCTTATCAGGTATGACAAAAGATTGTGAATTAGCTAAGCAAATAAAAGAAATTATTACTGAACTGCAGCAAGTTGGCTTTAAAGTTTTAGCTACTATCCGTGACCAAGGCAGGAATAATAGGCAAGCAATCAAAATTCTCAAAGAGGAGACAACGAGGTCATATTTATGCCAAAAGAAAGGGAAATGCCTCGAGATAATATTTTTATTATAAATTTTCAAGAAACTGTTCTAATATTTGATCCACCTCATTTATTTAAAGGTATAAGGAAGAATCTTCTTACTAAAAACCTTTATTACAAAATGGATGGAAAATCTGACACAGCTAAATGGCATCATTTAGAACTACTTTATAAAAAAATCCTGGTTACGAAGGCTTATGCCTACATTAACAGAAAGTCGTATATGTCGGTATAATTCCTACCAAAATTCCAAAAATGAAAGTCAAATATGTCAGTCAAATAATCAACCGAACAATCTCATCCAATATGGGATATCACGTAGGTATATAAATAGTTATTAAAATCATTAAAATAGTAAGTTACTTAATAATAAATGTAAAAGTAAAAAGTAAAGCTACAGCCTGTATTCATCCCACTGTTGGTCAAAGGCCTCCCAATTTCTGTGACTTCATTTGTCTTCGAAAAACTAACAAATAAACTATTTCTACTATTCATCATATCATTAATTCATTGGAAACTATTTTAATTTTTGAAACAAGCAGGTTTTCTTACAATGATTTACATCACCAGCTAGCACATAGTTAATAAATATAATTGCACTTTAATAAAACTAGTCTGCTACCTATATATAAAAATATATAAAGATACATTACACATACAATTCAAAGAACTAAAATTTAATATGTGAGATAACTTAATTGCATTTATTAATGCAACAACTGTAGCTTTTACTTTTAAAACCTTATTTACTTTCAGATAAAGGCATTCTTCCTGAGGAATGTAAGTAGACTACAGATTTTCTTTTATTTATAGATAATTTATTTGACTCCGTAAATGGTAGTTATCCAAAAATAAATACGTTAAACCTTTATTCGGTCCAGTAACATCCACGTCAATTTATTAAAAAAAATGTAGGGAGGGTAAAAAATACTTCAGACATTACAATTTGTAAATGAAAAGAGCCTAAAAACAGAATTTGTACTAACAGTACAGAGAACCTTAACAGCATGGAAAACATTATTGCGAAGTTGGAAAAAGATTATAAAATAACTTCTGTTTGGATGCGGCACCTTAACCAAGACCTTTTGTTAAGGTGCTGCATCCAAACAGAATTTCTTTGGGGCCATTCATAGTCATGGGTGCCGCAACAATAATCCAACAACACAACAGTTTAAGTCTGCATTTGCTACCCTCCTAATAAACAATTTAACAAGTGTTCATGCTCCAGTGATTCATCTAACTGTGAAAATGACAATGGTGAATCATTATATTCTCTTATAATAAATAAGGACAGTGAAGTCAATAAGACCTGTGAATTTGATATTAATGACATGTTAGAAATTCAATTAGTACCATTGGCGTCTAAAAGCGATTCAAGAATGATTGCGCCACTGGAATATGTAAGTGGATATTTTATAAAAAAAATCCAAATAAAATATTTGGAGGAGATGTAATGCATGTCGTAACAACATATGTAATATAAATGAAAAAGATTTTATTAAACATCGAGAATTTGCAGGTCGAAATATGCTTCACAGCCCAAACAATTTTCTTATTAAGGATATCTGAAATGCAGGATATATGTAATTATATGTTAAAAAATATATAGAAAAACCATTATTGAAAGAGTACACAAAGGTTATAGCTTCATGCCTTATAAATTTTAATTATCTTGATTGTCCTGTTCATAAAGTAAAGTTGAGAGAATTTTTGATTGACAAAATATATATTTATATAATATATAGTAAAGATATAAAAAAAATATTTTTGCCAAAAAGAGCGTTGATGAGAATAATGATAGTGTACAATTAATGGCTCACTCGTATTGTAAAAAGTTAAAAAAATAAAAGATAAAAATATTTAATGTTTTATTTCTGAAGCCTTATAGTTTGCGTTTTTTCTATCATTTTGGTGTCGGAGATTGGTGTCTATTCTTGTTTATAAAAAGTACTCTATTTTTTTAAAAGATATATATATATATATATATATATATATATATATATATATATATATATATAATATATATACACTCTATGATATAATATTATAGTACCCTAATGGCGAACTGCGCGATCGCAAGTGTTAGAAATTTCGTACCAAAACTAAAATTCTACAATAGTAGAGTGCGCGAGCACTCGCATGTCATTTTTGTCGGAAGTTTAGCTATCGTGTTTATTTATGTAATGGTTTAAATTATGTATAAATATTGTTATTATGAGTTTTTTTTTGTTTGATATTATTTGTAACCAAAGTAACTATATTTCGCAGAATAATGGCACATATTTTGAGATGGTTGGAAGAAGTTAGTACTGATGATGAAGATATAATAGAAAGTGATACTGAAGCGAAGCTATGTGATGAAGACTGTGTTTTAGAATCACCACATAATACCGACACGGAACAGGAAGGAAGTGATACAAAACGATTCTTGGAAAGAAGCGAGCCAGGTACTAATCAAACTTTAGGCTTGGGTTCCGAATTGGAGGACGATATACCTTTAAGTTATATCAATAACGATTACTACACGGCCAAAAAATGGCACTAAGTGGATGAAACATCTTTATACCAGCACACGCACACGTACACAAAATATTTGTACCCAACCCACAGTCCCTAAAGGGGCCGCCAAAAATGTCTCATCGGAGTTAGAATGTTTTGAATTATTCTTTGATCAGTCTATCATAGAACTCGTAACAAATTTTACAAATATCTACATACAGATAGTGAAAACAAAATTTTCCAGAGAGAGATAGATGCTAAAGCTACGGATATGTTAGAAATTAAAGCTTTTATTGGCATGCTTTTTGTAATAGGTGTTCAAAAATCCGGAAGACACAGGTACAGGTGCCGAATTGACTTATCTCGTCATGTCACTAAATAGATTCAGATTTCTTCTTCGAACAGTTGGATTTGATGATGTAAGGGACAGAGCCGTTCGTAACCAGCAAGATAAGTTATCTCCAGTACGAGATATTTTTGAGAAATTGGTCAATAACTGCCAACAATATTTTGTCCCGAGTGATTTCTTGACTTTGTTGTTGCTTTCCGAGGACGTTGCCCTTTTAGACAATATATACCAAATAAACATGCAAAGTATAGGATAAAAATATTTTTATTAACTGACACAAAGGTACCTTCTACCCACCATATGGAATTATACGCAGGTGCTCAGCTAGATGGTACTTGTGCACAATCACACAAAGTTGTGGACATTGTGCAACGAATGCTTACCCCATTGGATGGTTTAGGTTGTAACGTCACAATGTGCAATAGTTCACGAATATACCTTAACGCTTAGAGCTCTTGGATAGCAAAATTATTGTCGTAGGCACTGTGAAGAAAAATAGCCCACGAATTCCCGAAGAATCCAAAATCACAAGAAACAGAAGCGAAAACAGTTCCATTTTTGGCAAATACTTACTTAGGTACTTTAGTATCTTACATGCCAAAACCAAAGAAAGTGGTGCTTATGTACTCCATTATGTACTATGATGATCATATCGATTTACAAACAGCAGAGAAACGTAAGGCGGAAATAATAACTTTACAACTATACCAAATATGGCGTGAACATTGTGGACAAAATGTGTAGTACTTATGACGTCTCAAGAAACTGGTCACTTACTATTTTTTTTTGATCTAATGAATATAAGTGCTATAAACGGTTATATTATAGCTACAATAAACAAGGACTATAGAAATAAGGCCAGGAAGGATTATTTATATAAACTTGGTTGCCATGCATACAGCGCAGAATAAATATTGAAAGTATTCCAAAATCATTCAAAAAGAAAGAGAAAATGCTTTTGGGTATGAATGAGCCATCT
The DNA here is from genome assembly GCA_963668995.1 of Parnassius mnemosyne. NCBI lineage: Eukaryota > Metazoa > Arthropoda > Insecta > Lepidoptera > Papilionidae > Parnassius > Parnassius mnemosyne. The sequence continues at coordinate 39,980,031 of CAVLGL010000115.1, read as the reverse complement.
GAATTACAACCATGCCCAGCACAGCACAGTCGCGTTGGGAAATGTTCCTTTTGTGGCAGAGCACGCAATAAGTCCACCAGAAAACAATGTCACACCTGTAAAAAGTGGATTCGTCCTCAACATCAGGTTCTTCAATGTCTGGAATTGTAAAAACGATGAAGACTGTGTGGAAGATACGAGCGAGTAAAAAAAGTAGACTGTGAAGGTATGACGCCAAAAAAGAATTGATTTTTTTCAAAATTCAAAAGAAGTCTGATGTTAAGTGACTAATAAATATTAACAGTTATGTTTAGTCTGTTTTAGTTTCTTATTAAAGTTTATTTTCATATGATATTGAAGTATTTTATATTTGTTTATTGTTCCTGTAAAATCTTTACATAAAATAGTCCTATATATGTAGAGTGCGCGAGCACTCGTGGCCTAAATAGGGGCGCGGGTAGTGGAGTGTTAACGTAATCGGTTTCAGAAACTGCATAAGAGGCTGGTAATCGTATACCCAGTTTCGTGAACAAAAATGTAACGATTATTTTACGTACGCAGTTGACACTCAAACAACGACCGGCGCGCGTTTCGTTTTGAACAGATTATTATTAAGATGATTATAGGTACGTAATTAGAAGTGGACGATGCAAACCGTATACTGATACGAAATCTATATATTGGTACAATATCTAAAAAACCGCTTACTGGTTCGTTTCAAAACTATATATTACAAAATCTGATATTTGCGTACCGCCGCGATGCCTATATCGTTTCGCATCGGTCAAAATGTCGAGTATGTGGTGACCTGTACAGTTACAAGGAAGGGATCCACGGGAAATTTAAAAGCCCACTTGAAGAAGAGGCACTTGGATGCATACACTCGGGTGGTAACTGCTCAGCAGCAAGCAAGGTCTGCACCGCTGCTGAACTGCCTGTCTCGGTGGTAGCAACATCTGCCACTACAGCATTAGCGATCTGTGCCACAACAGAACTGTCAACTTCTACCTTCACTCCCACTACTGCAAAGTCATCTATTGTAAGGCACCAGATACAGAAACAGTCTACCATGGAGAGCTATGGTATCTTTTGAATTTATTTATTGATAGTTATCAGCCCTTTTCACTACTGGAAGAAAAATCTTTTAAAAAATTTGCGAGCTGGATCCCGGGATATCAGCTTCCAAGTCGGAAAACTATATCTCAGACTATGATACCGAATCTCTACAATGACACAAAAGAAAAAATAAAAAATTAGTTAATCTCCTCAAATGTACAAAAGATTTGGCTGACGGCTGATTTGTAGACATCCGGAATAAATGACTCGTACTTGGCAGTTACGTATCATTATTTAACGGAGGATATAGTCCTCAAGACAGTGTTCTTTGATTGTTGCCATTTTGAAAATGCGCACACTACTGAAAACATCTAGCGTGCTTTGCGAGAGTTGACCGAACAGTGGTCAATAAAAGATAAAATTAATTTTATGGTCACGGACAATGCAGCCAATATTCAAAAAGCTGTGGTGAACTTGAAATGGAAGCACTACGGGTGTACGTTAAAATTAATCGTTCAAGATACCATGCGGTCAGCGGCTTGCGCACAATCACTTGACAAGGTAAAAAAATAGTTCGGTTTTTTAAGACCAGCACTACAGCGCCGGAGAAACTTTTAAAGGCACAGACTGACAATGTGCCAAAGCGTTTAGTACAAGAAGTCCCCACACGCTGGAATTCCACGTTCCATACGATACAACGTTTTGTGGAATTGGAACAATATATAAGAGCCACAGTAGTGGTCTTAAAAAAGGACCTACCTATCATTTCTAATGAGGAATGGATATTTCTAAGTGAGCTGTGCCAAATTTTGAAGCCTTTTCATGAGGCAACTCAATAAATAAGCGCTGAAAATTATATGACAGCAGGATCAGTTATTGTTACAACTCGTTGTTTAGTCACAGCGTGTGACAAATTGTTAGCTGAAGACTTTTCGGAACTTTCACAGTCGTGCATTTTCAGGTTGCGCATGGAGTTCATAACAAGATTTTATAACATTGAAAAAAGCGGAACATTTTCTGTGTGTACTGTTTTAGATCCACGCTATAAACTAGTCGTATTCGCAGATACTCATGACGCACGAATAGCCCGTAAATCGGTGTTAGATCTCTTGACAAATCTTATTGAAATTTTCGAAAAAGATAGACGGAATGTGCCTGAAGTCGAGATTCTGTGATTTCTTATATTTTATTGTATATCAGCATTTTGTGAAGTATAATTTTACTAGTTATATCTCTCTTAGTTTCTAGTTAACCACATATCCAGTCTCCGGCCGCAAAAATAAACAGTTTAAATATTATGGGTAAAACATCTTGTATGAGAATACGGTGGCCGGACTACAAGTAGTATTGCCAAGTCCACCGGCCCTTAAAACAACTAAGTGGCTGGATAACTGGCTATAGTTCTAGTCTCCGGCCATCCACTATCTATAGAAAAAATAAGTCTATAGAATCAGCGTGTCTGTCCGTACATTTAATAATATATATTTACTAAAAAGTGATTAGGAGCTATGAGGAACAACTATTATTTTTGATTGTTCGAAAACGCTTTTTCAAACAATTGAAAGAATCGAAAAGAATTTTCATGAAATTTCCAAAGGTTAATTAAACTTACTTTTGGCTTAATAACCTTTAACCTTTGTTTTAAATTTTGAGAAAATATATTTTGTACACACAAAGTTAGTTGTTTAATTTCTCAGGCCCCGACATTTTATAGGACAAACTTAGTCAGACCTATGGTCAAGCCAAAGAGTATAGTAGGTCAGGCCAAAGACATTTTTTTTAAGTGATGGTAAATATAACTTAGAGTGATTACGGTATTTTTACTTACCATGACATTATTGATGGATATTGCATTGTTTACCAAACGTCTAAGCTAAATACTTCTTATTGTCAATGAGTAAGTTTATTTTGTTAGAGATTATTTAAATATTAATAATTCTGTATTCTATATATTAAATATATAATTCTGTATTATATATATTAAATTTGTATTTGTTAGACGTTATTTAAATATTAATAATTAAATATTAATAAGTCTATTTGCCATAATATTGTACCTCAGTACTAGAAGTTTTTTGACTGTAATTTAAATTTAAATAAGATAGATATATTTTTCACTCATTCATTTATTCAATAAAGCCCATCAAAGTATACTGCTGAAACATTCCCTACAGACAGCTTCACAAGGGGGATTTTTGCCATAGTTGCCACGCTTGGCAGGTGGGTTCGCAATAGCATTGTTTTTTATTTTCTAATTATTTTTTATAATAAAAATTGTGCTGCCCATCTCCTGTGTTATCTAATCTAATGTGTTATTACTGTTTTAGAAAGCTGCAAAAATGACTGAACCGGCAAAAAAGTTGGTAGGTGTATTAAAACCAAAATCGCAAAAAACAAATTATAGCGATTAGACATTGCGTAAAACTTTACTAGATATACGCGAAGAAAAGGAAAGCATTCGATCTGCTTGTAGAAAACACGGGATACCGAGGTCTACTATTCAACACAGATTGCATTGTCGCGTAACCGATGGACCAAGAAGAATGGGACCTACTCCAGTTCTCGGATTAGATGGAGAAAAAAATTTCGCATTTCATAATTGAAATGGCAAAACGAGGATTTCCTTTGAACAAAACAGTATTAATTAAAACAGTAGAAAATATAGTAAAAGAATTAAATCTTAGAAACCCCTTTAAAGATGGTATACCAGGACAAAAGTGACTAAAGTCGTTTTTAAACAGGCATCCAGAAATTTCATTAAGAGTTCCGGAAAATATCAGCAAAGATAGAGCTTTAGTAACTGAAGCTACAATAAGGAATTGGTTTAAAAATCTTCGTAAATATTTAACAGAGGTGCCTCTGACGTTTTAAATGATGGTGACAGAATTTTTAACGGTGATGTGTCTGGATTTTCACTATGCCCTCAAACTGGGAAAGTTTTAGCTCCGAAGGGATATAAAAATGTGTATGAAGTAAAAGTGAGTAAAGAAAAAGAGAATATTACAGTTTTGGTAATATTTACTGCTAGTGGAAAGATTTGCCCCCCTCTTGTCATCTTTCCATATGTACGACCTCCTCGTTCAATAGTACAAAGCATGCCAAAAGATTGGGTGCTAGGCCGATCCGAAAGTGGCTGTATGCGTGGCGATATCTTTTTTGAATATATTTGTAACGATTTCAATAAATGGCGAATCGAGAACAAAATTAAAAAACCTGTGCTTCTGCTAGTAGATGGTCATAAATCTCATATGAAATTACCCTTGAGCGAGTTCTGTGAAAGTAACGGTATCATTTTATATACTTTGCCCCCACGAACGACGCACATCCTTCAACCTGCAGACGTGAGTGTGTTCAGGCTATTGAAGCAAGGTTGGAAGAATACTGTGAGGGAATTCCATTTTGAATCCGAAAATCCGTGGAACAGTGCAGTGACAGAAGCTAACTTTTGTCCCTTATTTGCAAAAGTAATAAATGCGTTTGATATGCCCCAACAGATAAAAAATGGATTCAAGAAATGTGGTTTGTTTCCCTTGGATGAAGAGGCTGTTGATTATACTAAATGTGATAATACTAAGCTTAGAAACCAGCGTTCATCTACTGGGATAACATCCACAGAAATAGATATTGCAATCAAAGTAATACAAGCAGCAAACCTTTATGCAAAACATGGAATTGATACAAATTTAATTTTAAGGGAATTAAATGATATGAAGTAAAAAACCGGACGACGCAAATCTACTCCTAAAAAAATAAGCTCCCAAAAATCTACACCTCAGTCCACAAATTCCCCCGGTGAAAACGTAAACATACCTGATACTCCTAAAGTTGGCTCGTATATGAGTGGTGTAATTTCAAAACCCCCTATAATGATTTTGTATACATTTTTACATTTTTGTATCAAAAGAAAATCTTGAAATTTCCTTTGCTATACACCATATGTTAATTTTCAAACTCCGCTAAAATACACAGTAAATTCAGTTTGAAAATCAACATTAGTTGAAAATGCCGCTAAAATATCGAGTGTTACTATCAAATTCCTCTAAAATGAAATCGACCAATCGGAGCGACGCATTGCAAACACGTGACTTGAAAAACAGTATGGCGATTTTGGTTGTGCTGATAGCAGTTGCTCGCGGTTTTTAATTAAAATTTACCAAAAAACATGGATGATCTAGCTCAATTTGTCAAAAAATGTGATCCTAAATACGCTCGGAAGCGTCCACGCAATCCAAAATCTTGGAAACGTGAAAAGGAGCGCCGAAAACGGTGAGTACAATCTTACCTATAACTTACTTAAAAAGTTCGTTAGAAAGTTTTATGCAACATGAAGTAATGTAGGTAAGTCTCGCAATTAGGAGACTCACTGGAATTAAGGAAAACATACCGTTTTGACATGAATGTTTACTGTTTTATGTTACTTTCTAAGTAAAGTAGATACTTACCTACTTAAAATAAAAAAAAGCGAAAATTTTGGACTTGGCGTTGCCATCTCTGCGGTTCCGGGATCGATTCCCGGTTGGGCCAATGTAGAAAACTTTTCTGTGTATTCTCTTCTCTGTATTTATTAGTAACTACTTAACAATAAATATTAATCAATTAATTAGTATTTTAACAAAAACACAGAGTTGGAGTGAACCTTATTTTGTTTTGAGTAGTATACCGGCTGGCTTTTTAAGCTGTCTAAAAAAATTGGGTATATAGGTAAATGAAATAGGTGTCAATGGCACATAGTTATTTAAACTTTTTACTTTAATATTTTTTATTTATTTTTGTTTGGGGTCTATTATTATTTATTTGTAAGTTATTTACTAAAAGAATGGGGAAAAATAATAATGAAAAGTTAATGAGTGCCATTGGCATCTATTTCAATTACCTATCATGTCTTTTTTCAGTAGCTAAAAAAGGTCAGCTCCCAAAATAATTCGTCAAGTATTACTATTCCCAAACTTTTATTGCTATTTTTGTTTTAGATACGAGCCAAAATCACTCCCGAAATTTCCTTCTTGCGACCATAATCAAAAAGCTTTTCGGTGCAACCTAGTTTCTTGTCAAGACATCCGAAAATTTCATAGAAATTTTTATAAATGTAAGACCAAAATCGATCAAGATAATTTTTTGTTAAGATATTGTCTTGTCAATCAAACCATAAAAAATAATCCAAACAGTAAACGGAAATTAACTATTAAGTACAATATACCTGTCAGTGGAGGTAGTCGAAAACCGGTATGTCAAAAAACATTTTTGGACTCGCTTCAAATAAAGAAAGATAGGGTTCAGGGGGTGATGAAACGTTTTTATTTGAGCGATGGTTCTCCATTAAAAGAAAATAGAGGAGGAGATAGGAAAAGTGAACAATATGAAGCGAAGAGGTTGTCAGTAGATTGGTTTTTGGAAAAATTTAAAGGGATCGAGAGTCACTATTGCAGATCGCAAACAAACAGAATTTATTTGCCATCAGGGTTGAATATTAGAAAGATGTGGCGGATGTACAACCAAGAAAGAGATGAGGATTTAAAAGTTAAGCAAAGTTTTTTTAGAAAAATTGTAAATAATTCGTACAACTTTGGTTTTGGGTCTCCCAGAACAGATGTATGTTCCACGTGCATTTCATTACAAGAACGCCTGAAAAATGAAAAAAGTCCTATAAAGAGAAATGAATTAATGATAGAAAAGAGGATCCACAGGTTAAAATACAAAGCTTTCTATAACATTATAAAAGAAGAAAATAAAGATATTTTAACAATTACATTTGATTGCCAAAAAAACCAACCGCTTCCGAAACTGCCCGATCAGTCGGCTTATTTTAGCAGGCAATTTAATTTCTACCATTTTGCCATAGTACAAGGAAATTCAAAAACAAAACTGACAAAGGAAAATGTGCGTTCCTATTATTGGACTGAGTTGAATCATGCTAAGGGCAGCAACCAAATTATTAGTGCAGTTTACCACTTCTTGCAAGGAACCGTTATAGAATCGCACGTGAAGGTACTAAGAGTAGTTTGTGATGGATGTTCCGGCCAAAATAAAAATACGGGAATGGTTAGCATGCTAGGTAAATGGTTGTATAGAGAAGCGCCTCGGAATGTGAAAAAAAATTGAGATAATTTTTCCAGTGGTAGGACACTCCTTCATTCCTCCCGATCGTGTTTTCGCTAAAATTGAGAGGACATTAAAAACCAAAGAAGTGGTTGTTACTCCTTCGGAATACACCGAAGTTTTGCAAGAAAATGGAACGTGCATCAATCTGGCAACGATACCAGTTTATGATTGGAAGGCAGCTTATGATCCCGTGATAAAACCTACATCATCCTGGCACTTTCCATTCATGAGGAGCAAACGATTTTTCCTTACTCGTACTAAAACAGAAAATATATTGGTGCAAGGGGAAGAAACTTACCGCAATGAAATTAATAAAAAAAAATTATAACAAAGAAAAACAAAAAAATAACAATGATTATACCACAAATGTTATCATCAAACACTATACTACCGAACGAAGCCAAAGTGAAAGATGTTTGTGATTTACTTCAAAAACATTTTGGTGGAGAATGGAGGGATTTGCCTCAACTAAAATATTATGTTGATATAGAAAATAAAACTTACATACCATCACATGGCATCGACAACATGAACAATGACTTATGTGAGCATGGTTTCCAAGACGTAACTGCACACATTTAATTTTTTTTTCTTTTTCAATAAACAAATTGTTCCCGCTCTTTGTTTTTAATTTGTACATTTTCATACATAGCTACATACAGTTAAGTGAGATTGTTTTCTAGGCTTCATAGCATAACACCATCCATCGAGCATTAAAGGTTAGTTGCAAAACCCTCTATAGGATGACAGTTAATTTTCAAAATCCATTATAATGACAGGTTGTCTGCAAATTCCTCCATAATAGAATTGAATTTTAAATTTTCTTGAAAATGCTCTTAAATATGAAAAGGTTTTTCACATTTATAAGGATTACAATACCGTAGCAACCAATTTATCATGAATTATTACCTTTCGCGTTAAATTAACTACAGTAAAATCAATAAAAACTTCTCGTACAAAACTTCCTAAAGTTAGTTTAGTGGGTTTTGAAATTACACCCCTCATATTACTTTAGACGATATTTCTGTTATCCCGCTTGATCTCGGTGACTCACAATCGATTATAACATGAAATATTTTAACAGACACTGAGATTGCCTCGATAAATTGTTCAGATTTGGGCTCAAATATTCAACTTATGCACACCAGTCACAATTCGAACAAACCACTTACAAATGAACACAATGATAATATATTATCTAACTGGAGGGACTTAAACGAACTTAATATTAGTTCTAAAGCTATTGACAGACAAATAGAAGTGATTTCAGAAAATTTTCAAACACCTCTCAATAGCACACGCAATAATATTGCGCCTCAGGTTCAAGACATTTAATTATTTTACAAAAGATACGCAAGTAGACTTAGATTACGAATCTATTGTTACTACAGCACAAATCCACGAAGAAAATACATTAGATAATCGACCCAGAATTAATGAACGTAATACTTGTCTTGAATCAAATTGTATAATCAGTGACAATGAAGATTAAATAGAACCAGCTGATAGCTCAAAAAACCCTTATATTATTACACAACTTATAGGTAGTGAAAATAGTGGTGAAGATAAATCAAACACGGAATTACAAGAAAATCGTAAACCACTTAAAGCGATCTATTCAAATAATCCATTTGTTAAACATTTAGCATACCCAAAAACAGAGACAAGCGATCTCAAGAAGCAAAGAGTGAGCGTTCAGCTTCCAAACGCAATTTCATCTGAGGCCTGGAGAAAACACTATGAAGTAAAAGAAAAACAAAAAAAGAGAAAGAAGAAGCTATATCTAAAAGAAAAATACTAAGGAAGGAAGCTAAAGAAAATAAAGAAAGAGAGAAAATGACGAAAAGTAAACGGATTACAGAGAAAAAGAATAAAACAAACGAACAAATTTATGATAGAAATACAAAAACTAAGGCCACAAAAAATGTAAAACGAAATTAAAAATTGGAAAGAATTTGACAAATCTGATGATTATTGTGCAATCTGCGGAAAAAGTTATTTTAATAGAAAAGGACCTAAAGTGGAATGGATACAGTGTGTAAGATGTCACAAGTGGTTACACGTCACTTGTAGTACCAATCCCGATATCTGCCCAAATTGTTTAAACGACTAAGTATGTATAGCTTTAAAAAGTATTCGTCATTTGTGGCTACCAAAATATTTGATAGAAAATCAAAAATTATACTAATATATATATATATATAATTATATATTATTAATGTGATTCCCAGAATTATTAAGTTAAGATGATAAATCTTAACTATTTATCCTTGCTTATTAAACTTGTTTTGAAAACTATACAGTAAGTAGGACATATCACAATAAATTCTTTTTATATTCCTACCTTGGTTTACACATGAAAAAGATGATTTTAATTTACTTTTTAATTTTTGTTATATCATTAACCTTTGCGATTGCAAATTTAAATACTTATATTTATAATTAGTATTTCTACTTAACTTTAAATACAACTTTAATATTTTTTCACTATAGCAGAATAAAAAAGACTGAATAAATTGTTAAATTGTATACTGGTGTTTTAATTTTTTAAACGCATATATAATTTCCTATAATTTTAATCTTAAGTAAAACCGTCGGCATAACTCGTTAAGAACCAATAATAAATTATATCAACATTCAATAATAACCCATATTTAAATATGTCGAGAGATCACTGTCCATTCACAACCCAATGTCCGGCCTTTTGGTTTCTGTTGAGTGGCCGGAGACTGGACATAAAATGGTCGGGCACTGGATTGGGCCGGCCGGACACTGGCGAAACCGTTCATTTCCGAAAATAATTTATTTCTAAAAAATCTGACAGCCTAAGCAATTTAAATCAGTTATAAATGTATGTTTAAGTAAATTTATGATTTAATGAAAATATATTCATGCACTCATTCCTCTGGAGAGCTTAGTTATAAGTGAAATAATTCAACTGACGACGAGGCCGGACACTGGGCATGTTACCCTATACATTAGTAAAAAGCTGTTATTTTGACAGTACAAACATACACTTCAATTTTATTTATTTGTAGGTATAGATTTATTGATAAATTTATAATTCGACATACGTTAAACAAGTGTAAGTAATATATTTTTTTATTCTTTGTTTTGTATTTATTCTAATTTAATTTAAAAGAAATTAAAATAAAATTAGGATTTTCAAATATTTCTTCTGTTCGCGTACCAGGCGATTTGCTAACTTATTTGTTCCATATAACGGGACCTACTGCACTAATACGAAAAAAATAAGAATTTGATCCTTCTTTTCCAAAGGAAATTCACTAAGTAAAGAGAGGGATAGATGTATGATTTTTACCCCTAATGGAGGCCATACACGCTAGGTTTTGCATGATGGTTTTAGCCGTGCATGCATAACCGACAGGCAAGCCCTAGCGTGTATGCGATTAAACTTTACAGTTATCGGTACATATACATGCAACCGAGCAAATATCGAAATTGATATTTTATACCGCACCTACCGTGTGTGGCATCCGGCGAGCTTGCCTGCCACAGTTCTTAGTTTTTAATTGTTTGCGACGGCGGAAGGTCGCCCGCGCGCATCATCGCGAAAATGGCGAGTCGCAAGCGCAATGCCACATTAGAAGAATTCATAGAAATTTATAAGTCGGAACCTTGTCTTTGGCGCGTAAAGTGCAAAGAATATCACGAAAGAGACAAACGATCGACAGCATACGAGAAATTGATAACTAAGCTCAAGGAATTGGAGCCAACTGCTACAAAAGATGATGTAATTAAAAAAATCTGCTAATAGAAATCGGTATTTGGCATCAACTATTGCCATAAGAACCATGCTATGTCGTCCTTTATAGTTGTAGTAATACTCGTAAGATCCACTATCAGCAGGTGGCACTATGTCTATGTGTTATCCATCTATGGCACCCAAGCAGTGAGGAAAATTCCATCTCTCTTCAAAAAGTTCTGCGGTTTCCTTCCATTTATCCGATGAATCTGGAAACTAAAATAAATATTATTTTGTTGTGTTATAGGATGCTGACAATTCGACTGAAAATACAATAGATACTACGGATAATGCTGCTGCAAATGTTAGTACAGGGAATACAGACGATATTAGGACACCTAAGAATACTCCATTACCTGCTACTAGACCGGGAAGAAAGAAAATGACAGAGCAAGATCACTTAACTACTGACATATTACTATCCGTGAAAGACTATTTTAAGCGTCCTGCTTCTGCTTCAGCAACAGAAGATCGCTACGATCTTGTGGAAAGATCTATCGCAATGAAATTAAAACCATTAGACAAGCGTCAACGCTTGATTGCGGAGAAGATAATTAATGACACCCTGTTCGATGCCGAGATGGGCAATCTGAATACCGGATCAATTCAGAATCGTCGAAGTTTAACTTTTATTTCTTTACCAACTCCTAGTTTCTCACGAACTCCAAGTCCTTCACCCTCAATAGTTCAACAATATTAAACACAACCGTATACTCATACCGCTTCTGTTGCGCCTCAAATACAACCCTGCGTATTGCCGATACAACAGTACAACACCCAACAACAAAGGTACACGATTTCCCCTGCACCGCAAAGTCAGCCCTGCACATCTCCAATTCAACAATATAACACTCAACAACAAACTACTTCTCCTGCACTACAACGTCAGCCCTCACCAGCACTACAAGAAGAATTTGACACACAACTAACAACAGCAACATTTTATTCAAATTTTAATTCACAAATGATTTAAATATGTAATTGGTTAATTAAAATATGTACCTACCTATTAAACTTGTCTAACGATTTGAATTTGGTTTTAATTATTTACTCACCTGCAGATAGTCCTCTTTTAGGGCTTCATAAATAGCATCGCATGTTTCTGGTATTATTCGGCCCAAAGCCTGAGGTGATATAATAGCAGAATATTTAAGACACTCGTATGTTCTTCCTGTTGCAAGAAATCTTAATGTTACTGCTAGTCTCTCATGTGCTGATATTGCTTTCCTCATAACAGTATCTTGTCTTTGTATTAACGGAGTAATCAATGATAATAGTTTCAAATAAATTTTTTCATCCATTCGTAAATAATTTTTGTAATCTGTAGGTGTAAGTCTCAATTAATTTATCAAATTTACGTGGGAGAATTGCTATCTTTTCAATATCCAGTGTTTAGACCATTCAGTGCGATCTCTTTTTCTTTTTCTGTTCTGCAGAACAAGTGTTAGGCCAAGTACAGCTATCACATCGTCGTCGTCCATTGTAGTTTGGTATTATTGGGTTCCTACACACACCGTCACGTAGCTTAACTGATAGTTCATGGCAAGACGGTGCATGCAAAACCTAACCTGTATGTGTAGTATGAAACTCGGTTATGCTTGTCGGTTTTGCATGCAAAGTTAAAACCATCATGCAAACCCTAGCGTGTGTGGCCGCCATAATGGTTGGCAGCTTTGTGTAACTAGACAGTTAATAAATCTTAGGTTCATTCCGCCACTTGCACGGTCGGCGCGCGCACGGTTCCACAACAACGAAAAAAATAGTGAGCACGTGTTGCGTTCGAGGTAAGTAGCTAGTGTTTTATTTATTTGTGGCAACTTTTTGATGTTATATTTACTAGATATATATGTATTTAACGTAATCTATACATTTGATTTATGTAATATAACAAAATCTTGTAAAAAAATAAGTGGTCGCTAACTAAAATAAAAATAATCTAATAATTTTAGTTTGCGGCTTGGTGGTCGCCAATTGACATTTAGAGTGAAAAACTATTTTTTTATATTTTAATAGCCTACAAGCCTAGTCTGGGATTTTATGGCTTTCTATTACGTTTGTTTATTTCTTGTTACATATCGTTTAGTTTACGACCACCCAATTGTATTATAAATTATGTAATTGACGATCTCAAAATGTATGGGGATTTTAAGCGTCGCCAACTAAAAGTGGCAAATTAATGTGTGGTTTTACAACCACTTGCATTTACCACTATATTTTTTGTAGATATAGGTGTTTAATATTTTATATTTTTATTACAGATGTCCTCTGAAAACTGTAATAGAATTAAAACTTTGGCTTATTCACAAACAGATCTGGAAAGTGCCTTATAAGATATAAGAGAAAGAGGACACGGTATTAGAGAAACATGTAAATAATATAACATCCCAAGATCTACAGTACAAGACAGACTAAGTGGCAAAAGGACTGATAAACTAAAAAATCCAGGACCCGAACTGGTTTTAGGGATATCCATGGAGAAAGAAGTCGTACAATGGATTATCAAAATTGCTAAATATGGTTTTCCTGTCAAAAAACAGGAACTACTAGACACTGTACAGAAGATTCTTAAAAACTATCAGAGACCTAATCCATTTAAAGATGATCGTCCTAGTCAGACCTGGTATTCAGGCTTTCTTAAAAGAAACCCAGAAATCTCAGTCCGGGCAGAAGAAAGCATAAACAAAGCTCGTGCACGTGTTACTGAAGAGCATATAAGGCAGTGGTTTCGAGAACTTGAAACATTCTTATCCGAATCAGGACAGTCAGATATTCTCACACAGCCTGATCGAATATTCAATGCTGATGAGAGTGGCTTTTCATTATGCCCCAAAACCGGAAACTTTCTTGGACCGAAAGGCTTTCAAAACCTGTACCAAGTAAATTCAGGGAACGAAAAGGATAATTTGACCGTTTTAGTTAATTTTAATGCCAAGGGACAAATATGTTCACCGGTCGTAGTTTTCCCATATTTACGTCCACCAAAAGCGATAACTGACAGTATGCCTCCGGAATGGATTTTGGGCAGAAGCGAATCCGGTTGGATGCGAAGCGAAATATTCTTTGAATACATAGTTAATGACTTTAATACTTGGGTTGAAAATAACAAAATACAGAAGCCCATTTTACTTCTTCTTGATGGCCATAAATCGCATATGTCGTTGGTGTTAAGTTCTATGTGTGAACAGTTAGGTGTACACGCCCTTAGCTGTTCCGACACAGGTCGACTATACAGGGGCCCATACAGCTGTAGACTCGACGGATAACTAAGGACGGGGCCCAAATGGCCTTATGGAGAGTTGACCTCTACGAGCACTTAACCATATAGAGACGTAATAGAAGGCGACCCGAACCTGTCAACTCGTCAGTGACTAGTCACTGATATATTTCGCAACACAAATGTGTTCCGTCAGTTACGACCAAAACCTAGAACCGAAGAGACGGCTTACATTTAAAACATAAATTACCTTAAATTTACGGCATCATGTCCTGTTGTGCCGTTAAATGGTGCGGAAACAACAGTAAAACATGTAGTGTAACTACAAACAATATTACTTTTCATAGGTAAGTCCATTTCTTTATTTTACCAAAATATTTTCAAAATTTTTATTAAGCAACGCGGGTCAAGTTAATCTGGACCGTCCCGTCAATTGTCACTCCCCGTCCTTTTTGCATTTACTGCAAACATGTGCGTCTATCTCTCGCTCTCTTGACGCCAATGACTAGTGCGGTGCGGTGCATTTATTTTGTATTGTCGATAATTACCCACAAAATGATTATTGTATTTAGATATCGTTTTTCTGTTAGATATTAGATATAGATAGATACATAATACACCGTTTATTATTTACTACTGTTATTTACTTTATTATATTAATTATAATTATTCTTTTCGTGTATGAGTTTTGGATAGGTATGATAACAATGTTATTTTATTTAAACTGTATGATTTTTTCCCTATAGGTTTCCAAAAGACGGTAATATGAAAAACAAATGGATAAATGTTATAAAAAGAGAAAATTGGTTCCCTTCAAAATATAGTGTCATGTGTTCGAAACATTTTACTGAGGATTGTTTTTTGATGACAAACAACAAGCGGCGACTAATGAGGAGTGCAGTACCTACGCTGTTTTTGCCTCCAACGGTTAGCAACAAAATGCATATTATGTAAATGCCTAATATTACGTACGTGTCTTAACCGACATAATCCCTTAATTTGAAATTGAAGTTGCTATGTAAAATAGGTATACATTTATATTTATAATGGTTTTAATCGTTATTCTAGATATTTTATCGTATTTTCTACCTTTTAGATGGATACATCAAACGAAGTAGCTGCGACTTTACTTCAAGAAAATGCATCAGAAATTGCTTCAAACTCACTTGTAGAAATTCAGCCGGCGGAACTTACTACACCAAAATCTAATAAAAGAAAAGAGACACCTTCTCAGTTTAATTCGCCAGTTAAAAAAGACTATGCAGACAGATTTTAGAGATATCTGAAAAACTTAACCATAAAAACAAGCAGTTAAAAAATTTAAGAGAAAAAAACAGATATTTAAAAAAAAGAGTTGCTTCCATGAAGAAAATAATTAAAGAACTTGAATCCAAAAATTTTGTTACAACTGAAAATACTAACATTTTAAATCAAATTGGCGTGTGCAATAAAGAACTAGTAAAACGACAGATAATGAAAAAAAAATCAGGCCACGTTTTGAGAAAAAAATATTCACCTGAACTTCGGTCATTCGCAATGACTCTTGCATTTTATTCGGCTAAAGCATATAAATATGTTAGGAGAACTTTTGACACGTGTCTGCCTTCATTGCGAACATTATCGAAGTGGTATCAAACTATAGAAGGGAAGCCAAGATTTACAAAAGAATCACTCATAGCGTTAAAGCACAGAGCTGAAATGAATTCCACTGATTTCATTGCTACACTTGCGTTTGATGAAATCAAGATTAAAAGTAAAGTCGAATTTGTCCAATCCAATCAACGCATCTTTGGATATGTCGATTTTGGTGGACAGTTAGATAGTGATTGCAACAACTTATGCACTGAAGCTTTAGTGTTATTAGTTGGCCCGATTAATGGTCGTTTTAAGGTACCTATTGGGTATTTCCTAGTTGACAAAACCAATGCAGAACAAAAACAAAATATAGTGCGACAAGCAATTGAATTGTGCCATGAGTCCAAAATAACAATCAAAGCACTTACATTTGATGGTTGTCCTGTTAATTTAGCAATGGCCAAACGGCTAGGCTGTAATCTTACCGCAGACAATATGAAAACATCATTTAAGCACCCGGTTACTGGAGCTAAAGGATTTATTTTCTTGGATCCTGTCCACATGTTGAAATTGGTTCGAAACGCTTTCGAACAATATAGAGAATTCAAGGACGAAAATGGAAATAGCTTAAAATGGGAGTATATTCAAAATTTACAAGAAATGCAAGATAAAGAACATTTTCACCTAGCAAATAAACTGCGTGCGAAGCATATACATTTTAAAACGGATATAATGAAGGTAAAATTGGCAAGTCAACTATTTAACCGCAGTGTGGCCACTGCTTTAAATTTTTGTGAAACGTCGCTAAGATTACCCGAATTTCAAGGGGTCAAGGCTACAGCTCGAATGGTGCTACTTATGAATGATCTTTTCGATATTCTTGATTCCAAAGTTCATGGTTATGGTTATAAACGTGCTTTGAACGAAGACAACCATGTTAAGTTATTTGAAAAATTGGATGAATGTAAAAATTTTTTGCTGTCAACCAGTACAAATATCAGATCAAGAAACCAAATCAAAACGTTTAAATTGATCGATTCTCCGCGTGTCACTGGATTTATTGGATTTTGTGTTGCAATAGATAGCACAAAAGGAATGTTTCGGGATTTGATATGCGATGCAAAGAGTCCTATTACATTTTTGCCCTTGCATAAAATATCACAGGACCACATTGAACTTCTTTTTGCCGGAATACGATCACACGGTGGTTCGAATGATAACCCGACTCCACGTTTGTCCGAGGCGATATATAAAAAAATTTTGGTCCACATAGAATTAATGGAAACATCCACGGGTAATTGTATACCACTAGAAAAAATATCAATTTTAAACTGCTCATCTGCGATAGCTAAAATAAATATGACTACGCCAAATCAGGCAGAAAAAAATGACGATGATTTCGGAGTTCCTAAAAGTCAAGAAGACATTGAGAAAGCCCTCGAGTCTGTCGAGCTCTCACAGTTTTCGGAACATGTGATAGAATATGTTGCTGGCTACGTTAGTAGTGCATTAGTTAAAAAAATCAGATGCAATACCTGTATAAAGGCTTTAGTGTCATTAGACGAAAATAAAAAGGGTCTCATATTCTACAAAGATAACGGAGGATTAATATATCCGTCACTCATGGTTGTTAAAATATGTCGGCGTTGCGAGTCCGTAATCAGGAAAGATGTTATCAGTAGTGACTCTAAAGGAAAAATCACCGCTGAACGGTTGACCCATAAAGCTCTTAGTAGCTTTACAGAATAACAATTATTCCCGGAATACACATATCATCAATTTTATGCCGAAGAAACCAATCATATTATTGATTTAACGAGAAGTGTAATGAAGAAATATATTGATACGAGGATGACATTTATATTTAAAAATCAAAAATTAGAAGAAAAACGTGCAGTTAGGAGAATATATACAAAATTAATTCATTTTAAAAATCAATAATAGCGCTTAGTAAAATAAATAAATGTGAAAATCTTATTTATGCCCATTTCAATCTACCCGTACTGCCTCATAGTGCCGCGACCTCGAGCCGAACTATCTTGCGTATCTCCTACGGGGCCTTTTTTATGTTAAAGTTTGACAAATCATTAAAAGTTTATTTTAAACTCGTTTAGTTTATGCTTGAATTTTTTTCAAAGTTGGCATTTATATTTTACCTGAGTATTCTTCTTGAAGATGTTAGTACATTTAAAATTGCATTTATCAATTGCACAGGAAAATTGAAGTCACAGCCAAAATCTAGTTACTGATACTGAAAACATGTATTAAAAATACGAAAAAACTTATCGATATCAATAGAAAGCATAAAGTCATTACAACGCACGCCCTAGCGATCGCGTTCAGAATCTCTTCGGTATACTTCGGAGTATTTCGGAGCGATCACAACTCCCCCCGCACCGCAGCTAGTTGACAAAATTGTTTTCTTTTGAATTCGCATGTATTACTCCTCTATATGGTTAAGTGCTCGTAGGTTGACCTACACGAAAGTGATAAAGCTAGGTAAATAAATAGTACGTACCTGTTCAGAGACGAAGAAGGATCACAAGGCTCGTTCAGGCGTTAATTGTCGTGAATGTAAGTAGTGTGTGAGAAGTGTATATATGTGTAACCTGAATTTAACCCTTTTAATCAGCAGCAACCCTGACTTCAGCACCGCCACCCTATGTGGTATCACTCCAGCGGCGTCACTCGGTGTCACTCAAAGTCTAGCGTCCATTAGCATAAATCTATAATCTAATACGAACGCTGGTTCTCGCGGGTCACAAAGTTTAGCACTTGACGTTCAAACTCAACTAAATCCCGTTAATTATAATCAAAAACGTAACACGTGGCACGACTGATGAGCGGTGGGTCAAAGTTTACTTCCGTTCACTCAGCCACAAATTATTTCGAGAATCGAACGCGATCTTCTAAGGCAGTGATCACGCGGCCCGAGTAGACTCACTGCAATACTTAGACAACTGAATCCGAGACGGTCTTCACGAAACACAATTTAAGTAGCGAAGTAAAGCGCACAAATACTGAAAATCTAGACCTGGTAAAACCAAAACTGGTCGCACGAAATCGCTGCCATGGTCACCACAAATGCGTTACGTTGCGACGGCGTCGCTGCACTCAAGCAACTGTTATACCACCGCCCGCCACCGCTGGCAACAAAAAACTGCCCGATCTCCCACGCGTCCGGCGCGCGCGAGCTGCGTGCCAGCCGGTGCTAGTTACATCGAAGGAGCGCGCCGACGCGCCCTTTATGTTGTTTTTAAATTTTAGCGTTTGGCGCAAACAGTTAGGAATAATACTATATGCTCTGCCACCAAACACCACGCACATATTACAACCTGCTTAAGTCAGTGTGTTTGCCCCATTGAAAGTAAATTGGAGGAAAGATGTAAGAAGATTTTTATTCAAACCTGAAAATTTGAATGCTTCAGCAAAAACTAATTTTTGTCAATTGTTTAAAAACATTATTGAGGACTCGCGGATGGAAATATGTATAAAAAATGGGTTTAGAAAATGTGGCTTGTTTTCTTTTGACTCTAATGTAGTGGATTACACGAAGTGTGTACAAAGTACTATAGAACGAGTCAATAATCCAAGAAATTGTGAGCATTAGTTATCCGGTGTCCGGCCGGATAGGCCGGATACCGGATGGTTACCGGATATCCGTTTCATCTCTAGTCGATATGCAATTGGAAACAGTTATAGTTCATTATGATAATTTATTTTTTTAAGAAATTGCGACCTTGACCAGTTAACCGTTTTTCTATTAGAATTTTAGGCAGTTAACAAGTGCAAGGGATGATTGACGAATGTTATTGTCTCGAGTTTGTGTTTGTGTTTCATTTTTGAGGATTACGAGTATGTGGATCATAAAAATTATGTGATGTGATGGACAATAATACTTAGTAGGTATTTACATATTTTGTGAGTGTGTACAATTGTATGATGGTACGAATATTGACAATGTCGCGCGCTTATTCAAGTGTTTTGTGGGAGTTTTTTCAAAAAATTGATGGTACAGACAAAAAAGCTAAGTGCAATACTTGCGCGGAAATTTATGGCTATAAAGTCTAGACAGCAAATTTAAAAACTCGTTTAAAACGAAAACGCCTCGATGCGTGATGCGAGAGAGTAACAACCGCTCAGTTGAATTCTCGTGGTACTGCCTCGGTTTCAAATACTGACTCGGAGCAGACCCCCAGTCACGGTGTCAACAAGCCACCGTCCAAGCCAACAGCGAATTGACAGATATTACACGGCGAAAAGAATTTCTCTTGAAACCAAAAGAAAAATAGACAGCGATCTATTAGATCTATTTATAGACATCTACCAACTATTTTCGTTAATTGAAGAACGTGCATTTATAAAGATCGCACGTTGGATACCGGGATATGAATTGCCGTCAAGAAAAACGGTTTCTAACGTTTTAATACCAAACATATACGAAAAAGCGTTAGAAATAAATAAAAAAGAAATCACGGATATCGAGAATATAATACGGATCTCTATACATCCCGAGTTAATGACAGCTACATTGCTATAACTGGCCATTATATAACAGAAACATTTGATATGAAACTTTTTTTTTATTAAAATGTGCAGCATTTCAAGTGCCACACACTAGTGCAAAAATAGATAATGCACTATCGAGGACCACTGAAGAGTTGTATATAAAAAACAAAGTAAATTTTGTTATTAGCGACACAGCAAATGTGAAAAAAGCAATATCAGATTCGGGTGGAAACATTACAGCTGCTGCGGACATGCGATTAATCTTATCGTTCAAGACAGTCTACGAAAAATAGAAGACAAACTCGATAAGGTAAAATACAAAGTTCGCCATTTTAAAACCTCCTGATGCAATACCGAAGCGTCTAATTAAAGATGTTCCAACAAGATGAAATTCGACATTTTACATGCTGGAGGGATTTGTGGAGCAGTACATCCGTGCCATAATCGCCGTTTAAAAAAAAGATCTTCTCATTATTTTCAACGAGGAGTGGACAATATTAGCAGAGCTTTGCAAAGTGCTAAAACTCTTCGATGAAGCCACTAAAGCGATGAGTGGAGAAAATTATATTAGGGCCAGCACAATAATAGTTATGACCAGGTGTTTAACAGGATCTTGTGACCAGCTCACGGGAGAAATTTTTTTAGAGATTACAAAAGCAGTGATTTTTGCACTTCACTCTGGCTTAAAAACGCGCTTCGAAGGTGTAGAGAGAAGCGGTACGTTTACAATTTGCACATTCCTGGACCCTCCGTTATAAAATGTTTTTCCGAATCCACAAGAAGCTGCCAAAACAAAAAAAAATTTGAAGAAATGGTTACAGTTATTATTAATAAGCGGTATTATTATGACCAGCTCTCGGTGTCTCCAGCGGCAGAACCCGTCACCAAGGACAAATTTTCGCCGTGGTCTATTCTCGACTCCATAGTAGGCAAACAGCAACAGACTAGCAGTGGCACGCCTTTATCAAGTGCAATAATGGAAGTGAACGCTTACATGAAATACGACATTTTAGCAGTCTTTGATGAACACTGCAAATGTAATTCTTCGTTGGAATGGTGGCGCTCAAACCGTCATATTTATCCCAACCCAGCCACTTTGCTACGAAGATACGGGAACATAGAACATAGAACATTTGTCATCCTAGCCTGTACTCACACCATCCAGCTCCGTTCTCACTAGGAGACTTGAAGGTGGGTTTTAATGGCACGCTGAACTTCCTGACAGACTATATAAAGTGTGCAACTGACACTTGGAAAGAAATTCACTGTGAGCACCCAACATCGTTCCTGGATTCAGTGAGCAAGTATTGTGTAGACAATATTGAGGATTCAATTGGTTATGTGATTAGGGTGGATGGTGACTCTCTAAAATGGGTTGGATCAAATCAGGAAGAAATCCGCATCACATGCGACAGAGATCTTGGACTAACAAGGTCTGATCGCCATTGCACTGACTATATATACTGTGTGTGGGACACTGACAATCAGTACACGGAGCTGCTAATGGTGATTGTTGCAAATTCTGTTAGTGGGAATGGGGTTTTTAAGCTTCCAAAATCTGTCCATGTTGAATCACATTACTTCCCATATGATGGGCAGCATCATAGGACCGTGCTTTAGGACATAAAATCACTAAACAGTTCAGGACTGAACTATGAGTTCCATGAGAATATGAAGGATGTTATTCCTGAGGACAGTTCTGTTCTCATTTGTTCAGAAGCATTAGAACTCATAAAATCAAACATTCAAAATATAGGTGTGTATGCGTTTTCTAGGGTACTCAGGCCCGCACACTACGGTCATGCCTGTGGTTGGTCGGTTTGAGTAGTGTCACGTCACGCGCTGATTGAGAATGTTGATCGTCGATTTTCGCGCTTTTTTTCCCTCTGCCTAAAGTTATGAACGAACGTGACTATTTTGATTGTTATTTGTGCTAAAAACGGTTTGTTAGATCACTGAGACTAGCAAACAAGAATGTGTAGACGGATAAATCCATTTCAAAGGTGCCTATACGGATGTGTAATATGAATGATCATATTTTGTTCTAGATGAATTTAGATCGCATCAGTCGTCTTCTGGAAGATGTTTCAACACCGGAAACCAGCGATATCGAAGACCCGTACCGCGGTGACGAGGGAGAGTATGGTTCTAGCGAAGATTATCATCCATCTGCTCAGTCAGAATCTTCCGAGGATGAAATCGGGTTCACTGGAATCTCAGCACGCCATCTTTCTTATTCTTCGGCTAGTAACGATAGTAATGCACCGGTAAGTGCATCTCTGCTAACTCAAGAAGATATAATTGCAGTGAATATAGCCCTTCAGTGTCACAGTAGAACAGCATGGTGTACAAACAGCTAGTGATAATTTGCTGCCTAACGACATGGATATTTTTCTTGAGTCTCCGGAAGTGGAACAGCCTGGTGCACAAACAGCTAGTGATAAGTTGCTGCCTAACGACATGGATATTTTTCTTCAGTCTCCAGAGGTGGAACAGCCAGCTACCCAAATAGTCACCAACTCAGCGCAGCTCCAAAACGATGAAAGATGGTCAAACACGACTATATCAATTGCTGATTTTCACTTTGACGAGTTCTCAACAGGACCAAAGTTTGATGTAAATCTCATTCACACGCCACTAGATATGTTCAAATTAGTTTTACCGGATAGCCTTATGGCTTCACATGATTGATTGTACAAATAAGTATGGTGAGAAACTAACTAGTAAAGATGAGCCCCGCACGAGGAATAGTCGTCACTATAAATTTCGACCTGTGGATAAGCAGATGTTATCTGTTTTAGGCTTATGCATTCTTCAAGGGCAATTGAAATTCCCCGTTAGACGGTTTTCTTTCAATGATCCGCTGTACTATCATCCGTATTTTCAATATATAACATCTGGTAGGAGATTCGAACAAATCATAAGACTGTCTGTGTGTAGCGGATAATCAAGTAAATGGTGAACACAAAATTCTTGATTTTATAAAAGCTCTGAATAATAACTTCCAGCATATCTACGGTCCTTCTAAAGAGTTATCCATAGATGAATCTCTTATTCTATTTCGGGCTAGAATATACTTTAGACAATACATAAAGTCAAAAAAGCGAGGTATGGACATAGAATTTTATATTCTATGTCCTCACAACTGCTGACGGTTCTGTCCTTGATATGATGATGTACCGTGGTAAAAAGAACTCAGAGACAGGAAAGAAAACTCAAAATATTGTGCTGAAACTGTTTGAATCATATTTGTTCAAAGATCACCATGTTTTCATGGATAATTTTACCAATCCAGTAGAATTGTCGCACAAGTTACTTGGTTTGCGGACACAATTTTGTGGGACATTGAGAAAAATACCGTAAAGGCAACCCAAGAGCACTAAAAAGTCTAAAGCTAGAAAAAGGAGATTATTAATGGTTTCGCAAAGGCCAAATTTATGTTTCGATGTGGAGAGATAAAAAACCGGTTTTTACAATTTCTACTCGGGGTCACCCAAAGCTACCACAAGTGACAAATCGATATGGCAAAGTAGCACCTAAGCCCGCTGAATTAGCTGCCTACATCTGTTTCATGGGAGGAGTAGATAGAGTCGATCAGATGACTTCATATTATTCATCCCCTTGTAAAGGCTTGAGATGGTATAAAAGGGTTACTTTTCATTGCCTCAACGTAGCTGTCTGGAACGCATATTATTTGTATAAAAAATATGTGAAAAACCCCGAAATACCCCGAAATAGAAAAATAAGGACCGCAAAAAAAAACTTTATTTGTTGTATTGAATGAGTTCGTTTGATTGATTATTGTTTGTTTTTCTTTAGCAACTACAGTTTTTGATGTCCAAGAAGAAAAGGAGGATGTTAAGAATACGCCGATGGATGTTCCTAGACCCGAACGTGAACAAGGTCGTATTTCGGGAACGAGCACGGAGGGCAGTTTTGGGTCGATGAAGTCTGCGGGGGCGGACCGCATCTTCGTCTACTCGAGAACGATCGTCGCGTTCGACAACTAGCCAAAAAGAAATGGATGAAGCCATCGGGTGGACGTATACAATATAAAATACAACCAAGAGAACAGCCTCCTGAAAATCCCGTTTTCGAATAGGTGAACAAAGTTTAAGCCCTGATTATCGACGAGAATTCATTCGAATTGGATTGTTTTCTCATTTATTGCGACTCTTTTTGGAAGCTACTAACAACGGAAGCCAATAGATATGCGACTCAAAAGAAAGCGAAGCAGGCTAGACAAAATCTGCTAAAACCAGCTACCATGTTGCACAGCTGGAAACCGGTCACAATTTCAGAAATGAAAAAAATTTTGTGCATAATTATTCACATGAATTTAGTTTAGAAAGAAACTTAGATTCGTACTGGTCAACTAGAGAAATTACTGATACACCCTATGCTGGCAAGATAATAACAAGGGCTCGGTATAGGGCTATTTATAGTAGCTGCTTACATCTAAGCGATAATTCTAAGCACATCGCACGGGGTCAACGAAACTGCGACTTCTTCAAGCAGCGACCATACTTCGATGAGCTGAGTATATTGTGTGAGGAGAGTTCTACCGCAGTGAAGAATTAAATATCGACGAGGGAACCTGTGGTTTCAATGGACAAAACCATTTCAGAGTTTTCAACAAAGACAAGCCCGAGAAGTGCAGCATGAAGATCTACATGCTGTGCGACGCTGGAACTGGCTATATTTTGAGAATCATATCTTACGTTGGCGACTCAAAAAATGGTCACTAAAATAGTCACAGAACTCCTTAGCCTCCGAGCCTTACTTCGACAAATGGCATACTGTCCATGTAGGACAGATATTTCAGTAGCCCTACTGTAGCTGATTTGTTTTGCTTAGAAATAGACGCATCGTTGGCACTGTGATGTCGATGGGCGTGGCTGGCCGCAGCAATGGAGTCAGCAGCTTTAGAAACGCACGAAATGGCTTTCTGTCAACGTCCAAATTTTACAGTCTGTAAGTGACAAAGCACGCCGCCTCCTGGACGGAGGTTATAGTAAAGGCTAAAAAACGACTTACAAAAGGAATCAAGTCTGACTGTATTTTGGATTACAATGTCCATAAAATCGGGGTTGACCACTACGTTGAAAAGGTCTGTTCTAAAATAAACAGTTATCTTTCTACTTAGCAGACTTAGGAGAATTACATCTCTCTTAGAGATGTAATTCTCACATTTTATTTCACATTCACATTCAAAAGCCAGGATTTTTTACGAACCAGTGGAAAAATAAAATAAAAAATGACTTTCAATAAGAATTACTTGTAATCAATATTGAATAAAAAAATATTCTATTCTTTTCTATTATATAACACAAATAAACGAAGAATACGAAAACCTTTAAATATCAAAGTAAAATAAATTTTGTGTAATTTAAATACTCATTTTTCCGCTGTCTGTAAATGTCTTTTAGAAGACTGAAGCAAATTTAAATCTCAGATACCTGATGCAGGAAAATTATCATTATCATTGACTATTTTGATAAAGGGGTAATCCGAAGAACTATTCCCAACTTAACAACACATTACTGATAAAGAGGTGGCAACTATGAAGGGAATGCATGAAAAGTTGAAGACAGAAATAAACTATTCAGGTTCAATTTGGTCATTGCGTAAAGAAGTGTCTCTTTTAGGATTTAAATGAAAAGAGACAGAAAATGATAGAAAAATTCTAATGGAAAAACATGATATACGTTATCTACGTATAAATTTTCGCATTTCTAATCGCATTTAGGGCCAGCCAGTCGTTTATACCGACGAAACATATAAAGAGACGACTCACATTTCTTCGAGATCTTATTCAGATTGCAGCACTTCTGGTTTCAAGAAACCAATTTCTAAAGGAACTCGTTTAACAATAGTCCATGCCAGAGGAGAGGACGGTTTCATACCAAATGCACTGCTCACGTTCAAAGCAAATCAAAAAAGTGGCGATTACCATAACAATGTGAATGCAGAAAACTACATGAAATGGTTACTAACGCAATTAATTCCAAATTTAAAGTCCAGTAGCGTTGTAGGTACCTAATAGGTGGTACAATTCACCTTACTACTATTCGTAAGAAAATCCCGCTCCCAACTCAAATAGTCGTTAACAAGATATGATTGACCGGCTCAAGTAACGCAATATTGATCACTCTAAATCGATGCTTAAATTACAACTCTATCAATTGATACCTGCAAAACAAAGAAAGATTTATTGAATATAAAATTGACACTTTACTTAGAGAACATGTCACAGCGTCCTTCGTCTACCACCCTACCACCCGGATTTCAACCCAATTGAAAATTTATAGGCAATGATAAAAGGATACGTGGCGAAAAATACGTGTCAATGAATATGGATACAATAAGGTTAGCAAAAGAAAAAGTTGACACTATCACTGTACAAGAATGGAAAAATGTATGTGACCACGCAATAAAAGAAGAAAAAAGGTCACGACGCCGTTCTTGATGATATGATGGAATGATTAATTATTAACACAAACGATACATAAGACGAGAGTGATAATGAAAATGATGAAGGTGCAATGTCCGGTGCAGAAGAATTGTTATAATTTTTTTATATTTGAATTTTATTTATTAAGCTCTGACTTCTCACACTTACATATGTACACATACTTTTTTTGTCTGATTCTACTTTTGGTGATCACTCACACAAATGCAAAGCTCATCTTATGCCTAGCGGACTGTATATCCGTAATTATTTATTTATTTGTAATGTTTCATTCAGAATTATCGATAGAACGAGTTCTTCTTACATTTTAAACCCTCATGGTGGTGACCTAATAAAACATTCCGTTAGAAATGCTGTTGAAACTTCAAACATTCTTAATAAAACTCAGGCACGGTATAGGATTTTCTAAATCAGAATGATTTTACATAGTTTTTGGTTTGTGTAAATATTTTTACGCACAATTAAGGATTAATTTCTTTAAAAAAATTATACCTATAGCCTAGTTTCCTACAATGAAAATTCATCCGGACATGACGTTTGGAACTGATGATGATGTACACAATACGTGCCTAAAGAATCATCAAGTAACAGCTCTAGCAGTAGCTCGGAAAGATGGTCATTGGAATCTGACCACGAAACACCCAGACCAACTACCATTAAATGTGGTAGAAAACGTACTCGCAATCCAAGCAAATGGAAAAAAATATCGATCGCCAGAACACTGAAAAATTCTGGTCAGGAATATATTTCATTAAAAACTGGTAAACTGGCAGAATAAAAGAATCTCGTAAAAATCATGCCAGGAAACCGTTCACAGCTTTTTATTTGTACAATGAAGGAAAGTGTAATTAGAGTATGCAATTTTTTTAATTAATACTTTAGGTATCACTGAGAGAATTTTACGTACAGTTGTAGAATGCAATCATAATAATGAGGTCCATAACATTATGAACGAAGATGGAAGAGGAAAACACACGGTAAACAATTCCGATTGGACGAAGAAATAAAGCAATCCGTGAGAGATCACATTAATTCGATCCCAAAGATAGAGAGCCATTATGTAAGAGGGAATACAAGTAGAGTATTCGTAAAGGGAGATGTAACTATAGCAGAAATGCATAGAAATTACAAGAATTTTGATTCATGTTTTTTCTTATATTAGTTGTTCATTGTCACAATGTAATTGTCGAATAGTCCAAATCAGTGATTTTATAAGAGATAATGGACTATTCAAGTGATGATTTCGTTGATGACCCCAACTTTATGCCTGATGATGACTTTAGTGATAGTGCCACAGCCTCGAGTGACGACGATGACAGATTTAGAACCCTCCTAGGTTTTCAAGGCGTCTGTCAACATTCTCTGATAGTGATATACCTCCATTGCCTGAAATAGAACGGCGTAGGTCATCACGAACAGCAGCAACCAAATGTGCTAAGTACTTCAAGTACTACTGATGCTCAAATTTCTGAACAAGATTAGGTGAAAGCAAAACTGGCAAATATGAAATGGGTCATGCCTAGTCATGATCCTCCTGCTATAGATTGTACTGTACCAAGTTCTGGTATGAAGAATATTTATGTCGGAATTTTAGCAAATGCCGGATCCTACAGAATACTATGACTTAGAATGTAACCATAACCATATCACCGAACGAACCAACTTATACGCAACACAGTGTCGGTTATCTTCTGATTCTTATGCTGGATCCGGAAACCACCTATGGACTCCAGTAACCACAGAAGATATCTTGAAATTTTGGGCTCTAGTTGGCTGGATGGGTTTGGTCAAATTACCAAGCATCAAAGATTACTCGAGGATCCACAAACTCCAAATCCTTTAGCTCGTACTGTTATGCCTCGGAATCGATTCGAGCTAATTCTGTTTGTCCATTTCGCCAACAACCAAACTTCTGATACTAATGAAAGGCTGAACAAAGTAAAAGAAGTATTTGAAATTTTATGAAAAACTATAAAAATGTCTACACACCAGGAGAAAAAGTCTGTGTCGATGAATCTTTAGTCGCTTAGCGCGACAGAGTTACTCTCCGGCAGTACATTCCGAGCAAAAGTGACAAATATGGAATAGTTATTCAAATTGTGTATTGAAAAGGGATATACATAGAACCTCCTTGTGTACTGTTGTAAATCGAAGGAATCTGACACAGAAGTCTCAGAAAAGGTGGTTCTATCTTTAGCAGATGGTCTTTTCAATGAGGGCATGTACACGGACGACTCCTACACAAGTGTTCCACTTGCAATGCGAATGTTTAAAAGAAAGACGCATTTAGTAGGGACACTGAGAAGTAACAGGAAATACCTAGGAAGTTACCAGCTCTAAATTGGAAAAAGGCGAAATAGCTAGCGAAATCAGATGAGGGTATCATAGTCTTGAAATGGTGTGACAAGCGAGATGTTCTCATGCTTTCCACAAAGCAATCTGGTCTAAAAACAGTCACCGAAAGAAACAGAAGAGGTGAAATCATAAGAAAACCTGCATGTATTGAAGATTATAACCATGGTAAATCCTCAATCGAGATCCAACTATTGGCATAGAATATGTATCACCCAATAGCCAGCGTTCAACCACATCTACCAAGAATGAAAATATTTCCCGAGCAATGCTTATTATCCCTGAAGCCATTTCACCTAACCCTCAATTAAAAATAAAACTGTCTAACCGTGGCAGAAAAGCTGGCAAAGTTTGTAAAATTACATCATCTCCCTACAGAGTGCAATTAGAAGTTAGCTTGTCATCAAAACAGCATTACAAGCAGCAAAAACAAAGTGTTCGCGAGCCACAGCCATCGAAGAGCGGCTGTCAGAAAAACAAGCGGAACAAAAACTGGTGTTGGAGACTGAATCATCTTCTGATAAAGATATATCTTTATCTAGTGATTATAGTGACGATAAACAAAATGTTCTTTAACCTAACGATCCTAACCAGGCTGGTGCAACTTCCATAGTAAAAATTATATATACTACAGGTGTCAAATTTTAATGACGGTTATCTTTTCTTTCTGCTTATCGTAATATGTCTATTACGACATTGTCAAATCAAATAGGTTCAAATGTCAAATCAAACAATTATATTTGTATATTTTTTATTTATTAAGATTGCTTTTAATTTTGCTATAGGAACCGTTGTTCATTCACAGAATTTTTAAAAAATTTAATATGCATTATAAAACTTGCCAATTAAATGGTGCAAAAAGCGGAAAAAATAACAAGAAAAGGCCATTTCTGATGAAGGGTATGTGGTGATTTCAACTTTAATTGTAATATGATATTTTTGGACTAGCCATCTACGTAGGACAGTTTTTTATAGTGTACGATTGTGTGCAGAAATACAAACACACTATTTCCTAAATCTGATAGTTCGATGGGATGGCAATCCGAAACGTACTATACTTAGAAACTACATTATCAATTGTGACTGCTAACATTCTATTTGTTAAATATAAAGGATGTCTCAGCGCCGATTTTAAACTTTAAACACGAATTTCTCGGCAACCCGCGGGGTTAGCGGGAGGTAGGTGACAGGGCTGCTAGATGTACGATTTAAATCGTACTCCTACGATTTTTTGGCGTTTTTACTCGTATATGATCGCTAGACCAAGATCGTACGGAAAATGTACGACTTTTAAAGATAATTTAATATTTGGAAACATTTCATATACTTACTTGGCAACATTTCATAATGAAAAGAACGAAAAGTCGATGAAAAAATCTTATACGTTTCTAGACCTTTTACTTGAGTGAAGACCTTTTATACAATCACGTAAAGACTGTATTTGTTTGCATTTTTACAAAACTAATTATTTTACTCTTTCGGTAATAACTGCGACTTATCAAAAACCTGTTTTTCTTATCAGTTCAGTTTCGATCTGTATCCTGTCTTGAGTTCTTTTTTGTGTTAATTTAATTAGTTATAACAAGAATGAGTGATGAAAAAAGTGAAGGAGAGTGACTAACGCCAGGTAAACCAAAAAAGAAATTAGCTCAAAGAGGAGAGCTTTATGCATCCGAAAAGGACAAACACAGGGCACAGAGTATCGTCCTGATTGGGAAAAATTAGATTTGTTTAAGGATTAGGGCCTGGTAAAAACCCATTCAAAGCCAAGTGCACTGTGTGTGACGTCGACCTGGTTTCAGAATATGGAGTTTTAAAAACACACGCTTCTAAGAAAAAGCATATAAAAGCCATATTTGCAAGCAAGCAAATCAAAACAGCGTAATATCATGTCTGCATTTTTTACAAAAGGAGCAGTGCTGAAAATATAAAGTTATTTCAGTGACTGAAATCAAGTTGGCAGGTTTTCTAGCTGAGCATAATATTGCGTTCCAAACTGCATATTCATAATATTTCTATGAAAAGAACGAAAGCTACAGCTGTAATCACCGAAGTTATTGGTGAAAGTGAATGAGTCAACTGATGTAAGCACTCACAAGGCAAGTTGTATAATTGTTAGATATTATGACGCTGAAGACAATAAAATTGTGAGTAAGTTTTGGGATCTTTGCAAAATATTCAGTTCTGATGATCAAAAAACAGCAGCAGAAGGTGCTACTGGAGAAAATTTGTACAACATGCTTATGAAGTCTTTTTCTGCCCAGGATATATCGACTGAAAATATGGTTGGTTTTGGTGCAGACGGTTGCAACGTGATGATGGATGGGAACAACTCTGTGGCGAGCAGACTCAAAGAAAATTGCCAGGAATATTTGATATGAAATATGTTTGCCACTCGGCACACCTTCGCGCATCTGAATCGTGCAAACAATCACCAAGGCGCTGCGAAGATTTGGCGAGAGAGATATATAGTTTTTTAAAAACAGTTCCAAGAGACAATTCCGCCTCCAACAGTATCAAGAATTAGTGAGTGGTTCGCCTTATAAGCATTGCATCCATCACAAATACGTTGGTTGACATTGGTGGCGGTAGTTGATGGAATATTAGAATAATGGGATGCATTAAAATTGTACTTTACTGACTGTTGGCTGAATGAACGTCTTGTTTGAACAGAACTGATATTTAATAGCTTAAATGATCCATTCATGCAGCTTTATTACATGTCTTGGATTTTGCCCAAATTTACCTTCAAAAGAAAAGGTGCGCGAAATGTATAAAGATATTTTGCTATGTTTTTTAGATCGTGATTACGTCAACAAATCTGAGCTTTCTACTATTGACATTGAACGTCAAGAGAAATGGTTAAAAGACAATCAAATGTATTTGGGAATTCGAGTGATGAATAAAATTACGCAGCCTGAATTGCGTCGTCAGATACCTGCCACCAAAGAGTTTTTTCATCGCTGTCGGCATTTTCTAATCACAAGCGCTAAAGAAATAAAAAAGATATGACCTAGATGATCCCATTGTTAGTTATTAGTTGAACCTACCAATGATGCTCCCAGTAATTACAGAAATAAAGTACCTTCCTTCAACCATTCATGATACTTGTTCCAAGAATATTAAAACCGGGTAAGGTTTAGAATCAAGGCGCCTGCATTTGGGGGTGGGGGTGGTGGGGAGAGGGGGAGGGAGTTGTAGTCACCCCCCCACTTCCATTCCCTGCCGGACGTGCTTAGTTTTTTTTTTATAAATTTTTAAAAATCTCATTTTGAGGTTATGTTTTCGTAATGTTTTTGACAATATAAACCTGATTTGTGGGGGCAGAGAGTTGGGGGAGGGTAGCCCAACGCCACTCAACGTGGCGCAGTCAAGGGAAGCTTGGTCGACGGAGCCCCGCAAAGCGGGCATTATTTGGATGGTTTATAAAAAAATAACCACCAAGGGGATGGAGGGGTCTGTTCACTCACTTCGCTCGCTCACTCGTACCCGCCATCCCCTTCTAACCTAACCTATCCGAGTCGGGGTACCCCAAGTCCCGAGCTCGCTTCGCTCGCTCTTGTACCAAATAAAACACCATAATGTTAACTTCCACCATTTCCAGAAACGTCTTAAAATAGCAAGCAATTGGTCTCCAGAGGGGTAGCGAAGTCGTCCAAAAACAAGAGGCAGATAATAACAATAAGGAGCACATTCAGATAAACTCGGACGCAATGGAATGACGCTTATGACGCGAGTCGCGAAGTCGAGTATAAACGTAGTGATTATTATACTCTCTTTGGTCGAGTATCTGTTACTGATTACTGTCAATGTCAAAAGTTCCATTTCAGGTATTAATTAGTGATTTATGAATATTTTTAGAAAATTATATTAAATATTTCGACGCAGCTCCGGCAGTTAAAATTGCATGGGGGCGCTTGAGATAAGCCCCCTTGACCCCCACAGTGACAGACTCCTCAAATTCAGGCAACTTGACCAACCCTTAAAACCCGACGACATTCAAACAATGCAGGCAATAGATGACGAATGGCGCAGTTTTCCCAACATTTTAGATAAAATTGACTTAACTTTAAATACCGATGAGTTTTGGGGCGTCATCAAAAAAACAATTTGAAAATTATAAAACACTGGCTCAATTCGCTTTGAATTTGTTATGTTTGCCCCATTCTAGTGCCAATTGTGAACGAGTATTTAGCGAAGTTAATTTAATTAAAACAAAACTCAGAAACAGTTTATCCAATGAAACACTGAATGGAACATTATTAGCTAAGCAACTGATAAGAAGAAACGAAAATTGTACGAAGTTTAAGCCAAACAGCAGAAATGTTGAAAATGATGACCTCGACAAATTTGTATAACTGTAAACTGTAGTTTTGATATATTTTTGATCATTGCTTAACAAATTTTTGTAAGTTTGATTAAAAGCTGTTTACTTTTTAGATTGTACGATTTTTTCATTTCAAAATCTCCCTGACATACGAATTTTTTATAGTTTTAATACGTACGGTCAGGCGTTTTTTTCCATCTGGCAGCCCTGGAGGTGATGAGTGCGGTCTTTTTAGTCGCTATGTCGCAGTGGTCTGGCGCGCACCGCACGTACGCAGTAGAGGCGTACTTTTGCAACGAGTTTTCGCTGAGGGAAGCACAGCGCAAGTTTTTTAATCACTATGAAATCCGCCGTTTAAGTGATGCCCCGAGTATTCAGTTAATTAAGTTGTGGATAAAAAAGTTCAGAGCGACAGGATGTTTACTGAAAGATTCAATTGGCCTTCGAAATAGACCTGTTCGAGCGATTGAAAACATCGACCGCGCCGCCGCTGCGGTCGCGGAGCATCCACGACGATCAGTTAGAAAACATGAATGAATGAATGAATGAATGAATGAATGAATGAATGAATGAATGAATGAATGAATGAATGAATATACTTTTATTGTACACCACGAACAAATATACAAACGTCATAACAAAATCAGATTATAATATGTACAATTTGGCGGCCTTATCGCTACATAGCGATCTCTTCCAGGCAACCAAAGGTGTAAAGTAATACAAACAATGAATAGGTAGGTGGTAGGTGGTGCAATATAAATATACAAATAATAAATGCAAAAAAAAAAAAAAAAAAAAGATATAAATAACTAAGTAATACATGAAATAATATAAATTACTAACACATAATAAAAGATAAGGTAACACATATAATATATACATATACATACACATATACATACATATATACATACACACATATATATAAACATATATACATAAATATACACACAACACGTATATATCAATATATATATATACATATATACAAAATTCCTCAAACAATAATATAAAACTGATAGATACAATAAATACATAATCACACAATCTATCCTAACGGTCTCCGAACGACTGAGACAAGTAATGCTCTTTAAGTAATCGCTTAAAGATAACAATAGTTTGTGCCTCACGTATATGCAAAGGTAGGGCATTCCAGAGCTTAATAGACTGGACAGTAAAAGATTTATTGAAAAATGATGTATTGTGAGTTGGCACACTTAAAATGAATTTTCTAGAAGAGCGTAAAGGTTCCCCCGGAAGCCCCACAAAATTAAACTTCTCCTTTAGATAGGGAGGAGTAGAAGGGTGAAATAATACACAGTACAGAATAGAAAGTATATGCATGTTCCGGCGAAGTCGGATAGGTAACCACTTGAGACGTGAGCGAAATTGGGAAATATGGTCAAATTTGCGCAATCCAAATATGAACCGAATACTAGTATTTTGAAGTCTCTCAAGCTTATTTAGCTGGTCCTCAGTTATGTCTACATAGCTTGCGTCAGCATAGTCGAGAATCGGAAGGAGAAGAGACTGTGCGAGCCTGCCTCTTTGAATCACCATCGTTCAAGTATTCAACGAATTTTGGCCTTAGACTTAAAATTACATCCCTATAAAATCCTGTTAGAGATTTTTTCAGAGGAAAATGGGATGGCCAATGTTTATTTTAGCGATGAGTCAAACTTTCACCTCGAAGGGTACGTCAATCGCTAAAATTGCCGTTACTGGTCATCCAGCAATCCAAAACAAAAACATCAGAAGGCATTACACAGCCCCATAGTTACTGTATGGTGTGCAATATCGGCGAAGAAAATCATCGGGCCATTTTCTTCGAAAATGATCGAGGTGCATCGGTTACAGTGACTAGCGAGCGGTATATCGACATGATTAATAACTTTTTTGTTCCGCAGCTGTAAGAAGAGGACGTTGACGAGTCCGGTGTATGGTTTCAGTAAGATGGAGTCACAGCCTACACAGCTAGGGTCTCCATGGATACACTAAAAGCGTTGTTTCCGGGAAAAATCATAAGCCGCTTTGGAGATATATTGTGGCCACCCAGATCTCCCGACTTAACCCCTGCTAACTTTTTTTATGGGGTTATCTCAAAGCAAGAGTTTTTGATACTCCTCCTACGAATTTGGAGCAGCTGAAGACTAAAATAACGACAGAAGTGAGGGCCATATCGGTTGACATTCTGCGGCGTGTTTCTGTAAATTCGTTAGTCCGCTTTGAAGAGTGCATTCGCTCTGATGGAAGACATCTTGACGGGGTAATATTCCGTGCATAAAATTTGCACTAATGTACTATAATTTACTGCAATTAAAATATTATAAACATAATTGTTTTTTATATAAATATTCAAAGTTTCAAATCGGCGCTGAGACACCTGTTAAATGTGATTTTATTGATATTATTTTTTCAGATGCAAGCAATGGTTGAAAGAGTTGGCACATGCACCAATTGAAAAGATTCACATGTTAAAACATATTTGTGGCAAATATTGCCAATCCGAGGATATTGAACCCAACTAAAACGAATTGTTATTTCATCAGTGGACTTAATTTAAACTTTTACAATTATATGTATGTTAATAAGGTTTCATTTACATGTAGCAAAAGATAATATCCCTCTAAAGTGACATTTTAGTAAGAACTCGATTATATAACTAAAATCAACGTTATTTGTAATTACCTGGTTATAAATAATTTTTTTTTATAGATTCATCTACAAACATTAGTTATAATGAGCACTTATTTTGAAAGCGACATTAGTAAACAATCTCTGCAAGTAGTATGTACATAGGTACCTCTGTGAAGAAGCCCAGCGATTTGTACATAGTATCTGTTACACTTAAAAGCAATTTAATCCAATTTTTGTTAAAAACCCAATATATTTACCCTTTAGCGAGACTAACGTTGAAAACAAGCATCCAGACGCAGACTATTTATTTTACAGCATAGCAACACTTGTTCAGTGCGGGAACGAACCCTCGGCCCTGCAGTGCCGCAGCCAAACGCTTAGCTTCTGCGCTACGGAGTCATCATTTATTTTTACTTAATTAAGTACTAGTATAATACTGCGTTTTTTATTTTATATTTTCTTTATACATATTTTTGTACCTAATAATTGTAGAGATATAATTACAAATTGCTGTATGTAAAATACATTGATCTCTTATCCTCATCGGCATTTTTACTCAATCCTCACGTTTTATACGTGACAGCGCATCTGCAGTTTGATTCTTTATTGAGGATGGATGTAGATGTCTATGGGTCACAGCAACCACTTACCATCAGATGGGCTGTGTGTTCGTTTGTCACCCTATCCTATAAAAAAAATGTATTTCTCATAAATAATTCAGTACAGAGATCTAACTTTTATTATGTAAAAATTTCGATAAACAATATATCGATAAAATTATTCGAGGTTAGACATTTACAGCACTATTATAATTAGCTATGTTGTCAGAACTGTTTGTCAAAAATTAAATGTCATGTCTTGATGTTGGTAGAATAGCTTGGCGCCCGTTCATACATTTACTTTTTCTCAGGAAGTCCCGCCTCTTAAACCTAGTGATTATATTCTCTTTGATCCTAATGCTGACGCTGAGTGCAGGTATTTCTCTGGTCTTTTCAGTGAAGACAAAAAGGGAGAAGAGTGGATCCAATGCATTGCCTGTTGACAATGGTGTCACGTTGAGTGTTCCGGAGCAGAATTTGCAGATTTTAATTGTGATTTTTGCTTGCAAGGTGAACCTTATTATTTTGTTTTGATTAGCTGGCCGTGACCATAATAAGGTCACATTTTTGTTTGATTTATCTTAGATAATAATATTATGGAATGTGTTTATTATTTGTTGATTTAATTATTATTTTTCAAGAGTGATTATG
The DNA here is from genome assembly GCA_963668995.1 of Parnassius mnemosyne. Lineage (NCBI taxonomy): Eukaryota > Metazoa > Arthropoda > Insecta > Lepidoptera > Papilionidae > Parnassius > Parnassius mnemosyne. Next base: position 39,942,792 of record CAVLGL010000115.1, on the reverse strand, counting down.
ACTGCATTTATTTGTAACTCATGTGACTAATTAACCCTAGATTATTAACCTTCGTCAAAACAACGACGCGGACTCAAAAAAGTGGTATTAATTTTTAGTGCGTCATCGTACGCATTCCAGATTCTGGCAAATCTCAGTCGACCCGAACTCGTGCAGCGCACGGGATTGTTTTTTGTGTAGGGGCCCTGTGTGCGCCGTTCCAGCCACCATGAGTCGTCGAATCGACGAAGGTTATTATTAACGTTATTCTTGCAAAGTTATTTTTCATTCTTTTTTGGTGTTATAATTATTTCAGTGTTTTGTAAACTTTGTACTTATTTTGCCTACATTGAAATAAGAACTTACATTATTTTTATTTGAATATATTTTTATTTTAGATACGATTCGTCAGCTGTTATTAGACAATAATAGTGACGAAGAAAAATGCTCTGAGAGTGAGATAGAAGACCACCTTGAGGCTGATCTGACTTAGGAAACAGATGGTGAGGAAGAGATTTTTTTTCTGTGACAGAACAACCACCTTCAGCTGAAGACATCCGGGCAAGTACATCTTTATCAATTGAAGACCCGTTACCTAGTACTTCAGGTCAGCCACACGAATTAATTATTACACCAACAAGTAATATTCTTTGCGGAAAAGACATATACAAATGGTCATTAGTAAAACCGAGTTCAAGAAGCCGAATAGCCTCAAGAAATATTATTCATATTAGACCTGAGCCAAAGCATAATTGTAAAAACGAACTTGAAGAATTGAAACTGCCTCGAATTTGACGATAAGTCTACTCGCGAACAGCGATGATTGACTGATGTATTTGCCCCTTTTCGAGATATGTGGGGTCTTTTTATAACTGCATGTCAAGACAACTATAAACCTAGTTGCTACCTTACTATTTATGAACAGTTATTGGGTTTGAGAGGCAGATGGCCTTTTAGAATTTATATTCCAAATAAACCAAACAAATATGGTGTGAAAATTGTAATATTGGTAGATAATTCTACAAAGTATATGGCGGATGCCGAGCCCTATCTAATTTCTTTTACTAAAACAGATGGATGCCATTTGGCGAATATTTTGGCAAAAAATTGACACGGACTGTGCACGACACAAATAGAAATATATCCATAGACAACTGGTTCACTTCAGTACTGCTAGCCAAAAGTTTAGTAAAAGAACCGTATAAGTTGACTTTGGTTGGGACTCTACGTGCTAACAAAAGGGAGATACCGTTACAATTACAGCACGAGCGTACCCGGAAGTAGACATGCGCGCCGCGCCGGCGCCGCCGCGCCACGCCGCGCCCTGCCCACGCTGCGCCGCGCCGACAAATCCGATCGGCGCGCCGTAATCCAACGCGGGACGGGCGCGCGGGCGCGGGGTCAATAAAACCATGCTATTATTTAAAAATTCAAAAATCAATAAAAAAATGTAAAAAGATCGTAAAAATCGTTCGGTATCGCTTACCGGAATTGAAGCGAGCGGCGGAAATAGAACAAATTAAATTTTTACAGTCTCTGGAGCGCGTATCAGAACTTTATGTACGAGGGTGGATTGAAAAGTACTCGGCCTAACACATATCCATTCAATTCTAAAAATCAAATCTACCCACATTATTTAGTTCAGTTCAGACTAGTTCATTGTGTGAAGTTCGAAACAAAAGAGGTGGCAACTATGAAGGGAATGCATGAAAAGTTGAAGACAGAAATAAACTATTCAGGTTCAATTTGGTCATTGCGTAAAGAAGTGTCTCTTTTAGGATTTAAATGAAAAGAGACAGAAAATGATAGAAAAATTCTAATGGAAAAACATGATATACGTTATCTACGTATAAATTTTCGCATTTCTAATCGCATTTAGGGCCAGCCAGTCGTTTATACCGACGAAACATATAAAGAGACGACTCACATTTCTTCGAGATCTTATTCAGATTGCAGCACTTCTGGTTTCAAGAAACCAATTTCTAAAGGAACTCGTTTAACAATAGTCCATGCCAGAGGAGAGGACGGTTTCATACCAAATGCACTGCTCACGTTCAAAGCAAATCAAAAAAGTGGCGATTACCATAACAATGTGAATGCAGAAAACTACATGAAATGGTTACTAACGCAATTAATTCCAAATTTAAAGTCCAGTAGCGTTGTAGGTACCTAATAGGTGGTACAATTCACCTTACTACTATTCGTAAGAAAATCCCGCTCCCAACTCAAATAGTCGTTAACAAGATATGATTGACCGGCTCAAGTAACGCAATATTGATCACTCTAAATCGATGCTTAAATTACAACTCTATCAATTGATACCTGCAAAACAAAGAAAGATTTATTGAATATAAAATTGACACTTTACTTAGAGAACATGTCACAGCGTCCTTCGTCTACCACCCTACCACCCGGATTTCAACCCAATTGAAAATTTATAGGCAATGATAAAAGGATACGTGGCGAAAAATACGTGTCAATGAATATGGATACAATAAGGTTAGCAAAAGAAAAAGTTGACACTATCACTGTACAAGAATGGAAAAATGTATGTGACCACGCAATAAAAGAAGAAAAAAGGTCACGACGCCGTTCTTGATGATATGATGGAATGATTAATTATTAACACAAACGATACATAAGACGAGAGTGATAATGAAAATGATGAAGGTGCAATGTCCGGTGCAGAAGAATTGTTATAATTTTTTTATATTTGAATTTTATTTATTAAGCTCTGACTTCTCACACTTACATATGTACACATACTTTTTTTGTCTGATTCTACTTTTGGTGATCACTCACACAAATGCAAAGCTCATCTTATGCCTAGCGGACTGTATATCCGTAATTATTTATTTATTTGTAATGTTTCATTCAGAATTATCGATAGAACGAGTTCTTCTTACATTTTAAACCCTCATGGTGGTGACCTAATAAAACATTCCGTTAGAAATGCTGTTGAAACTTCAAACATTCTTAATAAAACTCAGGCACGGTATAGGATTTTCTAAATCAGAATGATTTTACATAGTTTTTGGTTTGTGTAAATATTTTTACGCACAATTAAGGATTAATTTCTTTAAAAAAATTATACCTATAGCCTAGTTTCCTACAATGAAAATTCATCCGGACATGACGTTTGGAACTGATGATGATGTACACAATACGTGCCTAAAGAATCATCAAGTAACAGCTCTAGCAGTAGCTCGGAAAGATGGTCATTGGAATCTGACCACGAAACACCCAGACCAACTACCATTAAATGTGGTAGAAAACGTACTCGCAATCCAAGCAAATGGAAAAAAATATCGATCGCCAGAACACTGAAAAATTCTGGTCAGGAATATATTTCATTAAAAACTGGTAAACTGGCAGAATAAAAGAATCTCGTAAAAATCATGCCAGGAAACCGTTCACAGCTTTTTATTTGTACAATGAAGGAAAGTGTAATTAGAGTATGCAATTTTTTTAATTAATACTTTAGGTATCACTGAGAGAATTTTACGTACAGTTGTAGAATGCAATCATAATAATGAGGTCCATAACATTATGAACGAAGATGGAAGAGGAAAACACACGGTAAACAATTCCGATTGGACGAAGAAATAAAGCAATCCGTGAGAGATCACATTAATTCGATCCCAAAGATAGAGAGCCATTATGTAAGAGGGAATACAAGTAGAGTATTCGTAAAGGGAGATGTAACTATAGCAGAAATGCATAGAAATTACAAGAATTTTGATTCATGTTTTTTCTTATATTAGTTGTTCATTGTCACAATGTAATTGTCGAATAGTCCAAATCAGTGATTTTATAAGAGATAATGGACTATTCAAGTGATGATTTCGTTGATGACCCCAACTTTATGCCTGATGATGACTTTAGTGATAGTGCCACAGCCTCGAGTGACGACGATGACAGATTTAGAACCCTCCTAGGTTTTCAAGGCGTCTGTCAACATTCTCTGATAGTGATATACCTCCATTGCCTGAAATAGAACGGCGTAGGTCATCACGAACAGCAGCAACCAAATGTGCTAAGTACTTCAAGTACTACTGATGCTCAAATTTCTGAACAAGATTAGGTGAAAGCAAAACTGGCAAATATGAAATGGGTCATGCCTAGTCATGATCCTCCTGCTATAGATTGTACTGTACCAAGTTCTGGTATGAAGAATATTTATGTCGGAATTTTAGCAAATGCCGGATCCTACAGAATACTATGACTTAGAATGTAACCATAACCATATCACCGAACGAACCAACTTATACGCAACACAGTGTCGGTTATCTTCTGATTCTTATGCTGGATCCGGAAACCACCTATGGACTCCAGTAACCACAGAAGATATCTTGAAATTTTGGGCTCTAGTTGGCTGGATGGGTTTGGTCAAATTACCAAGCATCAAAGATTACTCGAGGATCCACAAACTCCAAATCCTTTAGCTCGTACTGTTATGCCTCGGAATCGATTCGAGCTAATTCTGTTTGTCCATTTCGCCAACAACCAAACTTCTGATACTAATGAAAGGCTGAACAAAGTAAAAGAAGTATTTGAAATTTTATGAAAAACTATAAAAATGTCTACACACCAGGAGAAAAAGTCTGTGTCGATGAATCTTTAGTCGCTTAGCGCGACAGAGTTACTCTCCGGCAGTACATTCCGAGCAAAAGTGACAAATATGGAATAGTTATTCAAATTGTGTATTGAAAAGGGATATACATAGAACCTCCTTGTGTACTGTTGTAAATCGAAGGAATCTGACACAGAAGTCTCAGAAAAGGTGGTTCTATCTTTAGCAGATGGTCTTTTCAATGAGGGCATGTACACGGACGACTCCTACACAAGTGTTCCACTTGCAATGCGAATGTTTAAAAGAAAGACGCATTTAGTAGGGACACTGAGAAGTAACAGGAAATACCTAGGAAGTTACCAGCTCTAAATTGGAAAAAGGCGAAATAGCTAGCGAAATCAGATGAGGGTATCATAGTCTTGAAATGGTGTGACAAGCGAGATGTTCTCATGCTTTCCACAAAGCAATCTGGTCTAAAAACAGTCACCGAAAGAAACAGAAGAGGTGAAATCATAAGAAAACCTGCATGTATTGAAGATTATAACCATGGTAAATCCTCAATCGAGATCCAACTATTGGCATAGAATATGTATCACCCAATAGCCAGCGTTCAACCACATCTACCAAGAATGAAAATATTTCCCGAGCAATGCTTATTATCCCTGAAGCCATTTCACCTAACCCTCAATTAAAAATAAAACTGTCTAACCGTGGCAGAAAAGCTGGCAAAGTTTGTAAAATTACATCATCTCCCTACAGAGTGCAATTAGAAGTTAGCTTGTCATCAAAACAGCATTACAAGCAGCAAAAACAAAGTGTTCGCGAGCCACAGCCATCGAAGAGCGGCTGTCAGAAAAACAAGCGGAACAAAAACTGGTGTTGGAGACTGAATCATCTTCTGATAAAGATATATCTTTATCTAGTGATTATAGTGACGATAAACAAAATGTTCTTTAACCTAACGATCCTAACCAGGCTGGTGCAACTTCCATAGTAAAAATTATATATACTACAGGTGTCAAATTTTAATGACGGTTATCTTTTCTTTCTGCTTATCGTAATATGTCTATTACGACATTGTCAAATCAAATAGGTTCAAATGTCAAATCAAACAATTATATTTGTATATTTTTTATTTATTAAGATTGCTTTTAATTTTGCTATAGGAACCGTTGTTCATTCACAGAATTTTTAAAAAATTTAATATGCATTATAAAACTTGCCAATTAAATGGTGCAAAAAGCGGAAAAAATAACAAGAAAAGGCCATTTCTGATGAAGGGTATGTGGTGATTTCAACTTTAATTGTAATATGATATTTTTGGACTAGCCATCTACGTAGGACAGTTTTTTATAGTGTACGATTGTGTGCAGAAATACAAACACACTATTTCCTAAATCTGATAGTTCGATGGGATGGCAATCCGAAACGTACTATACTTAGAAACTACATTATCAATTGTGACTGCTAACATTCTATTTGTTAAATATAAAGGATGTCTCAGCGCCGATTTTAAACTTTAAACACGAATTTCTCGGCAACCCGCGGGGTTAGCGGGAGGTAGGTGACAGGGCTGCTAGATGTACGATTTAAATCGTACTCCTACGATTTTTTGGCGTTTTTACTCGTATATGATCGCTAGACCAAGATCGTACGGAAAATGTACGACTTTTAAAGATAATTTAATATTTGGAAACATTTCATATACTTACTTGGCAACATTTCATAATGAAAAGAACGAAAAGTCGATGAAAAAATCTTATACGTTTCTAGACCTTTTACTTGAGTGAAGACCTTTTATACAATCACGTAAAGACTGTATTTGTTTGCATTTTTACAAAACTAATTATTTTACTCTTTCGGTAATAACTGCGACTTATCAAAAACCTGTTTTTCTTATCAGTTCAGTTTCGATCTGTATCCTGTCTTGAGTTCTTTTTTGTGTTAATTTAATTAGTTATAACAAGAATGAGTGATGAAAAAAGTGAAGGAGAGTGACTAACGCCAGGTAAACCAAAAAAGAAATTAGCTCAAAGAGGAGAGCTTTATGCATCCGAAAAGGACAAACACAGGGCACAGAGTATCGTCCTGATTGGGAAAAATTAGATTTGTTTAAGGATTAGGGCCTGGTAAAAACCCATTCAAAGCCAAGTGCACTGTGTGTGACGTCGACCTGGTTTCAGAATATGGAGTTTTAAAAACACACGCTTCTAAGAAAAAGCATATAAAAGCCATATTTGCAAGCAAGCAAATCAAAACAGCGTAATATCATGTCTGCATTTTTTACAAAAGGAGCAGTGCTGAAAATATAAAGTTATTTCAGTGACTGAAATCAAGTTGGCAGGTTTTCTAGCTGAGCATAATATTGCGTTCCAAACTGCATATTCATAATATTTCTATGAAAAGAACGAAAGCTACAGCTGTAATCACCGAAGTTATTGGTGAAAGTGAATGAGTCAACTGATGTAAGCACTCACAAGGCAAGTTGTATAATTGTTAGATATTATGACGCTGAAGACAATAAAATTGTGAGTAAGTTTTGGGATCTTTGCAAAATATTCAGTTCTGATGATCAAAAAACAGCAGCAGAAGGTGCTACTGGAGAAAATTTGTACAACATGCTTATGAAGTCTTTTTCTGCCCAGGATATATCGACTGAAAATATGGTTGGTTTTGGTGCAGACGGTTGCAACGTGATGATGGATGGGAACAACTCTGTGGCGAGCAGACTCAAAGAAAATTGCCAGGAATATTTGATATGAAATATGTTTGCCACTCGGCACACCTTCGCGCATCTGAATCGTGCAAACAATCACCAAGGCGCTGCGAAGATTTGGCGAGAGAGATATATAGTTTTTTAAAAACAGTTCCAAGAGACAATTCCGCCTCCAACAGTATCAAGAATTAGTGAGTGGTTCGCCTTATAAGCATTGCATCCATCACAAATACGTTGGTTGACATTGGTGGCGGTAGTTGATGGAATATTAGAATAATGGGATGCATTAAAATTGTACTTTACTGACTGTTGGCTGAATGAACGTCTTGTTTGAACAGAACTGATATTTAATAGCTTAAATGATCCATTCATGCAGCTTTATTACATGTCTTGGATTTTGCCCAAATTTACCTTCAAAAGAAAAGGTGCGCGAAATGTATAAAGATATTTTGCTATGTTTTTTAGATCGTGATTACGTCAACAAATCTGAGCTTTCTACTATTGACATTGAACGTCAAGAGAAATGGTTAAAAGACAATCAAATGTATTTGGGAATTCGAGTGATGAATAAAATTACGCAGCCTGAATTGCGTCGTCAGATACCTGCCACCAAAGAGTTTTTTCATCGCTGTCGGCATTTTCTAATCACAAGCGCTAAAGAAATAAAAAAGATATGACCTAGATGATCCCATTGTTAGTTATTAGTTGAACCTACCAATGATGCTCCCAGTAATTACAGAAATAAAGTACCTTCCTTCAACCATTCATGATACTTGTTCCAAGAATATTAAAACCGGGTAAGGTTTAGAATCAAGGCGCCTGCATTTGGGGGTGGGGGTGGTGGGGAGAGGGGGAGGGAGTTGTAGTCACCCCCCCACTTCCATTCCCTGCCGGACGTGCTTAGTTTTTTTTTTATAAATTTTTAAAAATCTCATTTTGAGGTTATGTTTTCGTAATGTTTTTGACAATATAAACCTGATTTGTGGGGGCAGAGAGTTGGGGGAGGGTAGCCCAACGCCACTCAACGTGGCGCAGTCAAGGGAAGCTTGGTCGACGGAGCCCCGCAAAGCGGGCATTATTTGGATGGTTTATAAAAAAATAACCACCAAGGGGATGGAGGGGTCTGTTCACTCACTTCGCTCGCTCACTCGTACCCGCCATCCCCTTCTAACCTAACCTATCCGAGTCGGGGTACCCCAAGTCCCGAGCTCGCTTCGCTCGCTCTTGTACCAAATAAAACACCATAATGTTAACTTCCACCATTTCCAGAAACGTCTTAAAATAGCAAGCAATTGGTCTCCAGAGGGGTAGCGAAGTCGTCCAAAAACAAGAGGCAGATAATAACAATAAGGAGCACATTCAGATAAACTCGGACGCAATGGAATGACGCTTATGACGCGAGTCGCGAAGTCGAGTATAAACGTAGTGATTATTATACTCTCTTTGGTCGAGTATCTGTTACTGATTACTGTCAATGTCAAAAGTTCCATTTCAGGTATTAATTAGTGATTTATGAATATTTTTAGAAAATTATATTAAATATTTCGACGCAGCTCCGGCAGTTAAAATTGCATGGGGGCGCTTGAGATAAGCCCCCTTGACCCCCACAGTGACAGACTCCTCAAATTCAGGCAACTTGACCAACCCTTAAAACCCGACGACATTCAAACAATGCAGGCAATAGATGACGAATGGCGCAGTTTTCCCAACATTTTAGATAAAATTGACTTAACTTTAAATACCGATGAGTTTTGGGGCGTCATCAAAAAAACAATTTGAAAATTATAAAACACTGGCTCAATTCGCTTTGAATTTGTTATGTTTGCCCCATTCTAGTGCCAATTGTGAACGAGTATTTAGCGAAGTTAATTTAATTAAAACAAAACTCAGAAACAGTTTATCCAATGAAACACTGAATGGAACATTATTAGCTAAGCAACTGATAAGAAGAAACGAAAATTGTACGAAGTTTAAGCCAAACAGCAGAAATGTTGAAAATGATGACCTCGACAAATTTGTATAACTGTAAACTGTAGTTTTGATATATTTTTGATCATTGCTTAACAAATTTTTGTAAGTTTGATTAAAAGCTGTTTACTTTTTAGATTGTACGATTTTTTCATTTCAAAATCTCCCTGACATACGAATTTTTTATAGTTTTAATACGTACGGTCAGGCGTTTTTTTCCATCTGGCAGCCCTGGAGGTGATGAGTGCGGTCTTTTTAGTCGCTATGTCGCAGTGGTCTGGCGCGCACCGCACGTACGCAGTAGAGGCGTACTTTTGCAACGAGTTTTCGCTGAGGGAAGCACAGCGCAAGTTTTTTAATCACTATGAAATCCGCCGTTTAAGTGATGCCCCGAGTATTCAGTTAATTAAGTTGTGGATAAAAAAGTTCAGAGCGACAGGATGTTTACTGAAAGATTCAATTGGCCTTCGAAATAGACCTGTTCGAGCGATTGAAAACATCGACCGCGCCGCCGCTGCGGTCGCGGAGCATCCACGACGATCAGTTAGAAAACATGCTGCCTCTTTGAATCACCATCGTTCAAGTATTCAACGAATTTTGGCCTTAGACTTAAAATTACATCCCTATAAAATCCTGTTAGAGATTTTTTCAGAGGAAAATGGGATGGCCAATGTTTATTTTAGCGATGAGTCAAACTTTCACCTCGAAGGGTACGTCAATCGCTAAAATTGCCGTTACTGGTCATCCAGCAATCCAAAACAAAAACATCAGAAGGCATTACACAGCCCCATAGTTACTGTATGGTGTGCAATATCGGCGAAGAAAATCATCGGGCCATTTTCTTCGAAAATGATCGAGGTGCATCGGTTACAGTGACTAGCGAGCGGTATATCGACATGATTAATAACTTTTTTGTTCCGCAGCTGTAAGAAGAGGACGTTGACGAGTCCGGTGTATGGTTTCAGTAAGATGGAGTCACAGCCTACACAGCTAGGGTCTCCATGGATACACTAAAAGCGTTGTTTCCGGGAAAAATCATAAGCCGCTTTGGAGATATATTGTGGCCACCCAGATCTCCCGACTTAACCCCTGCTAACTTTTTTTATGGGGTTATCTCAAAGCAAGAGTTTTTGATACTCCTCCTACGAATTTGGAGCAGCTGAAGACTAAAATAACGACAGAAGTGAGGGCCATATCGGTTGACATTCTGCGGCGTGTTTCTGTAAATTCGTTAGTCCGCTTTGAAGAGTGCATTCGCTCTGATGGAAGACATCTTGACGGGGTAATATTCCGTGCATAAAATTTGCACTAATGTACTATAATTTACTGCAATTAAAATATTATAAACATAATTGTTTTTTATATAAATATTCAAAGTTTCAAATCGGCGCTGAGACACCTGTTAAATGTGATTTTATTGATATTATTTTTTCAGATGCAAGCAATGGTTGAAAGAGTTGGCACATGCACCAATTGAAAAGATTCACATGTTAAAACATATTTGTGGCAAATATTGCCAATCCGAGGATATTGAACCCAACTAAAACGAATTGTTATTTCATCAGTGGACTTAATTTAAACTTTTACAATTATATGTATGTTAATAAGGTTTCATTTACATGTAGCAAAAGATAATATCCCTCTAAAGTGACATTTTAGTAAGAACTCGATTATATAACTAAAATCAACGTTATTTGTAATTACCTGGTTATAAATAATTTTTTTTTATAGATTCATCTACAAACATTAGTTATAATGAGCACTTATTTTGAAAGCGACATTAGTAAACAATCTCTGCAAGTAGTATGTACATAGGTACCTCTGTGAAGAAGCCCAGCGATTTGTACATAGTATCTGTTACACTTAAAAGCAATTTAATCCAATTTTTGTTAAAAACCCAATATATTTACCCTTTAGCGAGACTAACGTTGAAAACAAGCATCCAGACGCAGACTATTTATTTTACAGCATAGCAACACTTGTTCAGTGCGGGAACGAACCCTCGGCCCTGCAGTGCCGCAGCCAAACGCTTAGCTTCTGCGCTACGGAGTCATCATTTATTTTTACTTAATTAAGTACTAGTATAATACTGCGTTTTTTATTTTATATTTTCTTTATACATATTTTTGTACCTAATAATTGTAGAGATATAATTACAAATTGCTGTATGTAAAATACATTGATCTCTTATCCTCATCGGCATTTTTACTCAATCCTCACGTTTTATACGTGACAGCGCATCTGCAGTTTGATTCTTTATTGAGGATGGATGTAGATGTCTATGGGTCACAGCAACCACTTACCATCAGATGGGCTGTGTGTTCGTTTGTCACCCTATCCTATAAAAAAAATGTATTTCTCATAAATAATTCAGTACAGAGATCTAACTTTTATTATGTAAAAATTTCGATAAACAATATATCGATAAAATTATTCGAGGTTAGACATTTACAGCACTATTATAATTAGCTATGTTGTCAGAACTGTTTGTCAAAAATTAAATGTCATGTCTTGATGTTGGTAGAATAGCTTGGCGCCCGTTCATACATTTACTTTTTCTCAGGAAGTCCCGCCTCTTAAACCTAGTGATTATATTCTCTTTGATCCTAATGCTGACGCTGAGTGCAGGTATTTCTCTGGTCTTTTCAGTGAAGACAAAAAGGGAGAAGAGTGGATCCAATGCATTGCCTGTTGACAATGGTGTCACGTTGAGTGTTCCGGAGCAGAATTTGCAGATTTTAATTGTGATTTTTGCTTGCAAGGTGAACCTTATTATTTTGTTTTGATTAGCTGGCCGTGACCATAATAAGGTCACATTTTTGTTTGATTTATCTTAGATAATAATATTATGGAATGTGTTTATTATTTGTTGATTTAATTATTATTTTTCAAGAGTGATTATGACTGCATTTATTTGTAACTCATGTGACTAATTAACCCTAGATTATTAACCTTCGTCAAAACAACGACGCGGACTCAAAAAAGTGGTATTAATTTTTAGTGCGTCATCGTACGCATTCCAGATTCTGGCAAATCTCAGTCGACCCGAACTCGTGCAGCGCACGGGATTGTTTTTTGTGTAGGGGCCCTGTGTGCGCCGTTCCAGCCACCATGAGTCGTCGAATCGACGAAGGTTATTATTAACGTTATTCTTGCAAAGTTATTTTTCATTCTTTTTTGGTGTTATAATTATTTCAGTGTTTTGTAAACTTTGTACTTATTTTGCCTACATTGAAATAAGAACTTACATTATTTTTATTTGAATATATTTTTATTTTAGATACGATTCGTCAGCTGTTATTAGACAATAATAGTGACGAAGAAAAATGCTCTGAGAGTGAGATAGAAGACCACCTTGAGGCTGATCTGACTTAGGAAACAGATGGTGAGGAAGAGATTTTTTTTCTGTGACAGAACAACCACCTTCAGCTGAAGACATCCGGGCAAGTACATCTTTATCAATTGAAGACCCGTTACCTAGTACTTCAGGTCAGCCACACGAATTAATTATTACACCAACAAGTAATATTCTTTGCGGAAAAGACATATACAAATGGTCATTAGTAAAACCGAGTTCAAGAAGCCGAATAGCCTCAAGAAATATTATTCATATTAGACCTGAGCCAAAGCATAATTGTAAAAACGAACTTGAAGAATTGAAACTGCCTCGAATTTGACGATAAGTCTACTCGCGAACAGCGATGATTGACTGATGTATTTGCCCCTTTTCGAGATATGTGGGGTCTTTTTATAACTGCATGTCAAGACAACTATAAACCTAGTTGCTACCTTACTATTTATGAACAGTTATTGGGTTTGAGAGGCAGATGGCCTTTTAGAATTTATATTCCAAATAAACCAAACAAATATGGTGTGAAAATTGTAATATTGGTAGATAATTCTACAAAGTATATGGCGGATGCCGAGCCCTATCTAATTTCTTTTACTAAAACAGATGGATGCCATTTGGCGAATATTTTGGCAAAAAATTGACACGGACTGTGCACGACACAAATAGAAATATATCCATAGACAACTGGTTCACTTCAGTACTGCTAGCCAAAAGTTTAGTAAAAGAACCGTATAAGTTGACTTTGGTTGGGACTCTACGTGCTAACAAAAGGGAGATACCGTTACAATTACAGCACGAGCGTACCCGGAAGTAGACATGCGCGCCGCGCCGGCGCCGCCGCGCCACGCCGCGCCCTGCCCACGCTGCGCCGCGCCGACAAATCCGATCGGCGCGCCGTAATCCAACGCGGGACGGGCGCGCGGGCGCGGGGTCAATAAAACCATGCTATTATTTAAAAATTCAAAAATCAATAAAAAAATGTAAAAAGATCGTAAAAATCGTTCGGTATCGCTTACCGGAATTGAAGCGAGCGGCGGAAATAGAACAAATTAAATTTTTACAGTCTCTGGAGCGCGTATCAGAACTTTATGTACGAGGGTGGATTGAAAAGTACTCGGCCTAACACATATCCATTCAATTCTAAAAATCAAATCTACCCACATTATTTAGTTCAGTTCAGACTAGTTCATTGTGTGAAGTTCGAAACGTGTGCGATAATTAGTTGTGTTTTTATAAATTTATTAACAAAGTAATCGGACATAATTTCCGCGAATGGAGCAAATCGAGCAGCGTGCCGTCATTAAGTACCTCCATAAGAAGGGGCTATCATCAAAAGCCATCCATGATGACATGGTCAGTACATTAGGCGATTGTGCTCTGTCATATTCATCCGTCAAAAAATGGATAGCAGAATTTAAGCGTGGTAGAGAGAGTGTGAAAGATGAACCCCGCTCTGGAAGGCCTTCGACGTCAACTACTGACGAAAATATTAAAAAAGTACTTGATTTAATAATGGGAGACCGCAGATTAAAAATTAGAGAGATAGCCGAGATTATAGGCATCTCTTATGAACGAACTCAAAACATAATTGTCAACGAGTTGGGTTTCCACAAGGTGTCTGCGAGGTGGGTTCCGCGACTGCTTTCAGTTGAACAAAAAAGGACGCGATTGACTATTTCACGCGACTGTTTGGAGTTATTTGAAGCCGATGCAGATGATTTTTTGAATCGTTTTGTTACTATGGACGAAACATGGGTTCATTACTGTACACCGGAAACAAAACAATAATCAAAACAGTGGAGAAGACCTGGTTCACCACCCCCTAAAAAGGGTAAGTCGATTTTGTCGGCAAATAAGGTGATGGCTTCAGTATTCTGGGACTCGAAAGGTGTGATTATGATTGATTATCTTGAAAGGGGTCAGAATATAAACTCTGATTACTACTGCACCTTACTACGTCGTTTACGAGAGGAAATAAAAGAAAAACGTCGAGGAATGCTCAGAAGAAAAGTCCTGTTTCATCAAGATAACGCCCGCGTTCACACGTCAGTACAGTCAATGGCTGAAATTCACAACTGTGGCTTTGAACTGTTACCGCATCCGCCGTATTCACCTGATCTGGCACCATCAGACTTCTTTCTGTTCCCTAACCTAAAAAAGCACTTGGGAGGTCAAAGATTTTCGACAAACGACGAGGTCAAAGCAGCTGTAGACGCATATTTTGACTCTAAGGAAGAATCATTTTTTTTCAACGGTCTAAATGCTTGGAAGGGGAGGTGGCAAAAGTGTATTGAACTTGATGGTGATTATGTAGAAAAATAAAAATATAACTGATTTAGTATTTGTTTATTTTCTTGGTTAGGCCGAGTACTTTTCAATCCACCCTCGTATATAAAAAGTACTCTGTGATCAGAACCGCCAAGTGAGCGCGTTTTTTCTATAGTGGGACTAACTGTGGCTGCTAAAAGATCTAGACTAAGCCCAGTACGCGTTAATAAAATTATTTTTATTCATGATAATTATACATTGTGCAAAAAACACAATTTTAATTTCCTATAATTTGTGCAAAAAACGAAAAAATGTGCTTTTTCGTTTTTGTACAAATTATAAGGTATAATTAATTAGAACTTGTTTGGTTTGTTTTTTTTTGAGAAATTAAATTTGAATTCCTATCTAGGTCAATGTTTCACTTGTTACTACCTTATTTTAAACAAATGTTTATAAAAATTAAAATAAAATACGGCCACGCCGGCGCGGCGTCGCCACGCCGACCACAATGGGTCGGCGCGCCGCCGCCGCCAAATTCTTGCTCGGCGCGCATGTCTACCCGGAAGACAGGAACAGCTATGTTTGTTATGACAAGGAACTGACATTGCTTTCATACATGCCTAAGCCCCAAAAGACAATATTTTTATTGTCGAATTGTGATGAGGAAGGGACAATTGACATCATCTCTACATCATGATCAAGAAATAGATGAGGATAACGGAAACCAGCAAAAAGTGTCCATGATTACATTCTACAATAAAACTAAAAGTGGAGTGGATGTTGTGGACAAACTCGCGAGGACATATGACGTGCCTCGAACTCTAGGCGCTGGCCACTCACTATATTATTTTCGATGGTCAATCACGCGGGAATCAATGCTATGATCTTACACATGCTGAATAATTGTATTGAAACAGTAAAAACGAATCATAGAAGGAGATTTATTCGTGATTTAGGAATGGCTCTGATAGACGAGCATTTGAGAAACCGTAAAGACAATCCACGGATTCCGAAGGATTCTCGTAAGCGCATATATGATTTATTAGGTGAAACGCCTCAGGAGCCGCTAAAAAAATAGCAATATCTAAAACAAGGTGTCCGGAATGCGACAGGAGAAAAGACCGAAAGACCAAGTACAGTTGTGAGAAATGTGACGTGTTATGTTTTTTATATACAAGAGTATTAAAATGTTTATTCTATTTGTAGTTTATTTTATTTTTATCCAATAACAAATCAAAAACACTATCCACACAAAAAAAAACAAACAAATAATTCAAAACAACACATTTTATTCCTCGATAATAATCAAGGTCCAGAAAATCCCAAGTGGTGCAGGTCGTAACTGTTAAAATTTTTGTACTGATTTTCTTAAGAATTTGTTTAAGTATTTCATATTCGGTCCTTTTCCTTAGGTCGATTTTTTTTCGACAATCTTTAATTTTTAATTTAAAAAACGGCAATTTCATACGTAAAGAAATAAAATATGGTTAAAAAAGTATTTTGCATATTTTGTTTACCTTAAAATTCTGAATAAACCTAAAATCTTAAATACAAAATAACAAAACAAACGTACCATACATGAGTAATCGAGGGGTGTACGATTTTAGTGAGTAATTTGCTTTAAAATCAATGTTAAAATATTATCTACTTACGTATACTTATATTAAATAAACAGGTTACTGCCCTTAACAACCCGCCTATGCAGAGTGGAGGCCAATCTTCCAAGTAATGCATACCAGCTAGCTAGCGCATCTTTGGAAAGTCTAACCTTCTTTACGAGTTAATGCGGAATAATTCTATATATTCAATTCAATATATATCTATGGAAGATCATTGATATAAAGCTAAAGGAAAACCAAAAATGTATTTCGTACCAGAAAAAAGGAATCAAATCCAACCATAAAACAGTGCATACTATTTCATAGTATAGCGTTCTGTACTACGGATTTACAACCTCGCGTTATAATCTACGAGTAAAAGATCGAACAAAAATGCCCTTAAGACGCTTTTGAATACAAAAAACCCTTCTATTCTAAAAATGATTCGAGCCTTTTTAGGGTTCCGTACCCAAAGGGTATCCAATGGGACCCTATAACTAAGACTCCGCTGTCCATCCGTCCGTCTGTCTGTCAGCGGGCTGTATTTCATGATCCGTAATAGGTGGACAGTTGAAATTTTCACAGAATGTGTATTTCTGGTGCCGCATAAAAAATAAAAGGGGCTTCCCTACTAGAAACGTGTGTTACGATGGTACGGAACCCTTCATGCGCGAGTTCAACTCGCACTTCACCGGTTATTTATAATGTGTATCAAGTAGGAAGACATGTTTAAAATATACTCTTACATTGTAATTTGACTTATAGAACCTTATAGAACACCCCTCGTTTATGACATGTAATAACAATCAAATATATTTATAAAGAATGAAAATAATATCACCAGATTAATATCAATTTTGACATTCTGCTTCCCAGTCGGCAGGTATTAGTGACTCGATGTGCTGGATAAATCGTTTGTAAGTGCAGGGGTCATCGCAGAACGGCATATTTAGTTCCATTGGAATTTCGACTTTAGTGTTGTTTCGATAGAATAACTGGAAATATAAACAATACATAAGACTTGTATAAAATCGCATTATTAATCTTTTTTAGTCCACGGGTGGATCTTTAAAAGACCAGCAGTTGATATACTTTCCTTAGGTTAGTCCATACCGCCCCATTGAGCAGGCAAATTGACGAGCGCAAAACCCAATTCATAGATAATAAACATATAGCTTTTTTACGCGTACGCGTTTCTCATTGGGGGTGACAAACGAGCACACAGCCCACCTGAAGGTAAGTGGTTGCTGTGGCCCATAGAAATCTACATCTATCCTGGATTAAGAATCAAAATGCACATGCGTTGACCACCCCTGAGGACTAAGATGGAATGCCGCAGTTCCAGTAAAAAGGGTCTCCGGTTCTCTACACTCACCATACGAAAGACAGCAGCATTAAGCTACTATTTTACACTGGTATTCTGTGAGAGCGTGGTCCCCGTGGACCCCGGTCAAGCCGACCCATTCGTGCTACAACTATAAAAATATAGGTGAAGAAAGGCTTCACCAAGCTATACTGAGACCGGAACCCTCGCCACTACTGTTGCAAATAGGATTATGAACTAAAGTCGTAGGTTTTTCAAAGACAATATATTTTCCTAGGGTTTATGTGTTTATGATGAGTTTTGGTATTTGATTTACTATTTTGTTGATATACCTATAGAAAAGAATTCAGAGTTCAGAGAAAGGAGAATGTTAGCATATTTTATCAATAATAAAGGAGCTGCAACGTATATTACACCATCCGATCAGGCGACAGCTGAAGAAGAAGATTGTCAGTGAGCATAGACAATTCCAACACAGTCTCGTACCTCAAACAGTGATGAAAACAATACTCCAATTACCCCAATATAATTCTGAGTGAAATATGATTTTATATTATTTTATGGACAACAAGAGCATCTACAACCTATTTCAAAAAGTTCTTCAAGACGTGAGGTACGCGTTTCTCATTAAGTTGGTTAAGATTATACACCTTGGTATAGACACTATTTTGGTAAAATTATTGAACCAAAAATAAAAATATAATTAATCAACTTCTAGGTGTAAAACTAAAAGCTAAATCTGTCATGCCTGAACTGGAGATAAATGGCGACTTTTTGGCACTGACACTTGACACTTTTATATACAAAAAAAAAAATGGTTAATTTATACTTAGTAGTAGAGTATGATATAACAAAGAAGTACCTACCGTGGAAAATATGCAATCTAAAATGAATTTGGCAGAAAATGTTATTTCGAATTTACGAAGAATGTGGCGCTGCGACGAAGGGATTTTTGTCACAAGAAGGACTCTTTTTAAACCAATAAACCATGTTTTGTCATAAGGCGAATTAAGTTCATAATTGATCAATGAAATTCAGTCAGTTTGACAATAATCTTGATTTCTTATTATGTTTCAATATTATTAATGATATGTAAGAGCTCTGTAATTTGTGAATTATAAAAAAGCAGAAAGTCAATGTTTATTTGCATTATACAAAAGCTGGTTCGTACTATTGTCCGTGTCTATGCTAAATACCTAAATATTTCCTATTCTTTATATACCTATCACGTATAGCTGTAGCTTCAATATATTTTATTAAAAAAAAAAGACAAGAATAGTAACGATCCACAAATATTAATAACAAACGAAAAAAACAAACAACTATAACTATGAACTCGACTGTACTTGAGCAGGAACGAATACAATTCGCCATATTTCGGAGCTAATCTTTTCTGGCATTTCATTATTCGACTTTATTTATGCCCAAGGAACTAAAGGAGTTTCCTTACAGCGACACTATACGGTACAATGTTAACGACGAGACGCTATAATATTATGTGCAAAAGAAAAATTTTGTTTTAGAACTTACCTTGACAAAAAAGCTATCTTGTTCCACCTCCTCATGGAGCTCCAACACAAGGCTGGCGCCATATTCAGGCTCGAGTAACTCTTCATATCCAAGCGCTCGCCAAAGCGCGACCACGTTTACGTCATGACCGGAATACAAGAACAGAGAACGGTCAGAGTTTGCACGATTCACTGTCTCTTGTAAATTTATCTTAATTTCAGCTAAGATAGGCCCTAAAATATGATTTAATGCTATTAAATACTATATCTGACCCAGAGATATTTACGAGTAAGTATATAAACAGATAAAATAAATTTACAGCTGTTATGACGGGCAATTGTGCACGCTATTGTGGCAAATCTTGTGAAATCAGTGGAGTGGTAAACGTTTCGATAATATTTGCAATATAATACATTGCAATGCCAATACATACACAACAGTCAAGTTTTTATTTATATGTATAATATCGCTATTACAAAATATATCTTACTTATTTTTATAAAATATAATTAGTGTTTGCTAGAAGAAAGGAGGTAGCCGTGGTTAACTATGACATTGGGACGTCATAGAGCTCAGTCCCCCCTGTGACCATAGGTGGTGTAAAGTGCTCGAAACGTATGGAATATAAAATAACGCGATAATATAAGAAATCATTATGCTAGAAGAAAGTTATAATAATCATATAATTTCAACTCAAGCAGATATTAAACTCATACGCCAAACAAATTGAAACATCTTTTAAAAGCTACATAAATCTGTACTAGTTTACTAGTTTTTCCAGGATGTTATCGTACATATACCAGAAAGTATATTAGTGGTTACATTTTTTCTTCTATTGTGACCCCTAACAGTCTGCTGCACAACATGGGCCTCTCCCGTTTTGGGGAGGATTGAACTCAATCGCCGCGCTTGGCAGGCGGATTGACGACCGCAGTACCAGACGTCTCGCACCTTTGTCGCTGCTCCTCGTCACCGCTGTGGGTATTCTAAGTCTGATGTAGAGATGTCCAAACCGAGAGCAAAACCACCATTATCCATAGTCACTTCTTACGACATCCACGGGACGAAATGAAGCAATGAATTCTCTTACGCTGCCACCACATTTTTTAAAAAATATTTTTTTCTGTTATTTTTGTACTAAGATTTATTTTTCTGTTACGCAGCAACAAGATCTCTTTGTAAAAGCTTAGGAAGCAATTGTGCTACAGTATTGTATATTGATGTAACACCCACGGGACGAAATGAAGCAATGAATTCTCTTACGCTGCCACCAAATTTTTTTAAAAATATTTCTTTCTGTTATTTTTCTACTAAGGTTTATTTTTCTGTTAGGCACCAACAAGATCTTTTTGTAAAATCTTAGGAAGCAATTGTGCTAAAGTATCGTATATTAATGTAACACCCACGGGACGAAATAAAGCAATGAATTCTCTTACGCTGCCACCACATTTTTTTAAAAATATTTCTTTCTGTTATTTTTGTACTAAGATTTATTTTTCTGTTACGCAGCAACAAGATCTCTTTGTAAAAGCTTAGGAAGCAATTGTGCTACAGTATTGTATATTAATGTAATACCCACGGGACGAAATGAAGCAATGAATTCTCTTACGCTGCTACCACATTTTTTTAAAAATATTTCTTTCTGTTATTTTTGTACTAAGATTTATTTTTCTGTTACGCAGCAACAAGATCTCTTTGTAAAAGCTTAGGAAGCAATTGTGCTACAGTATTGTATATTAATATAACACCCACGGGACGAAATGAAGCAATGAATTCTCTTACGCTGCCACCACATTTTTTTAAAAATATTTCTTTCTGTTATTTTTGTACTAAGATTTATTTTTCTGTTACGCAGCAACAAGATCTCTTTGTAAAAGCTTAGGAAGCAATTGTGCTACAGTATTGTATATTAATGTAATACCCACGGGACGAAATGAAGCAATGAATTCTCTTACGCTGCCACCACATTTTTTTAAAAATATTTCTTTCTGTTATTTTTGTACTAAGATTTATTTTTCTGTTACGCAGCAACAAGATCTCTTTGTAAAAGATTAGGAAGCAATTGTGCTACAGTATCGTATATTAATGTAACACCCACGGGACGAAATGAAGCAATGAATTCTCTTACTTTGCTACCACATTTTGTATATATTTTTTTCTGTTATTTTTGCACTAACATTTTTTTTCCGTTACGCAGCAACAAGATCTCTTTTTAAAAGCATATGAAACATTTGTGCTACAGTATCGTATATTAATCTAGACTACTTTATATAAATTGATTTGCGGTTTCAAGCTCCTATTGACAGATAACCTAGACAAGCTGATACTTTTCCCTAGACATGCTGCTAGCGTCTATTCTAGTCTAATTAGCTCCATAAAAAGGAGTTTGATAATAATATTATATAAGAATAACTGACGCTACCTATTTGAGACGGAAGTTGACCTAACTAGGTTATTTTTATTATAAAAATAGGCTAGAAATTCGATGGAGAAAATCTAGGTCAAACATTCTGATCCGGTAAAATATGTTGAAAATAAGTAATGTAAACCACACTTTATTCGACATTAATAGCAATCTATTATACGCTTTTTTTGTTATAGAAGATTGCTTCTTAACTTCTCTCTCTCTCTCTCGTAATAAAAATATAAAATTTTGCGAACAGCTCACTGCAGGCCTCCAATCGCCAGGCGTCTTAACTCATATCTGAGATGGGAAGGCTCTCAGCCCAAGCCTTAGAACTTAGTGGAAAGCGTTCGGCGGGGCGTGTGGCGTGACAACGTGTTTCACTTACAACTCGAACGAGCGCTATTCAGGAACACTCTTACGGCCCTGGAGACCATCGACGAGCAAGCCAAAGAGTATATAATCACTACCTACGTTCTAAGTCGAGCCATAAGCTTGAGGCTAATATTACGGCGGTGATACTCACAACTCATCATTCCTTTTTTTATTACTTTGTTTAAGCAACTGTACTGTACTTTGTTTGAGCAATTTCATACAAAGCTGGCAAGGCGCAAGCTTGGCTCGTCGTTTTACGATGATCAACCAACGAGCGCTACCGGCGAGTTAGTAAACCCGCGGTAAAGCTGGCTCGTCGGATCAATGGCCTTATACTACAGCGTGTTTATTAAGACGTTAAGCCACATGCCCTGCCGAACGCTCTCTCCTGAGGCCTGACTTCTAGTGTAAAGCCTGACTGACAAGCAACTTTCAGCGGAGCGTTTAGCGTGTCGTCGTGTTTCCCACACAACTAGAATACAACAGCATGCATTTACCTTGCCGCCAAGCCGCACCGTACTCTTCCACTTCACTGGACTGAGGCTGATTTAGTCATGATCAGGAGAAATAAATATCTGCTAACACTATTTTCTTTCTAATTCAAGCAAGATTCCTTTTCATTTACCGCTGAACATTGACTGTCTTATTACAAAAGGGTACAAAAAGGTAGTTTATAATAGTTATCTCAAGTTTTCGGAAATATGCGAACTAAAATGTAAAGCAGGGTTGATTGATGATGTTGATTTCAAATTTCGCGAAGACTGGCGCCGCGGCTTACGGCTTTTTTAGTGTGAAGGACTCCCTCTTAAATCATAGCTTAAAACCGAGACTATCATTAAACCACGTTTTGTAGTGAGATCGTGAACGTTAAGTTGTGTTATCATCAAGGATTGAGTTTTAGTTGAACACTGCTGCCTCGGCTCTAAACTTAATATTGGTTAAGATAGGTAAATACATACATTTAAATAAAAAAAGGGTAAAATGCAAACATGGGAATGATTATTATATAATAAGACTAATGAAATAATTACTTGCCTACTTTCAGCCTTTGCAATGTTTTATTGTATGATAATAAAGCTAAGCTGAGCATAAATGGCGTGCGCATTTTATTTGGGAATACGTTCTTTGTCCACTCTGGAAGCTTCAGTCCAGCATCCTGTTGTGCTAGTAGCGTGCTGTACAAGAAGTCTACATCTAAAACGCTGCGCATGCTCTGATTTGTGTGTTTGCTCAGGTAATCAAAGAGCTCGGCGAATTTAGGATCGGCATTTTTCTCATCTAACAGTTCTTGATACATTGACTTCCAAACTTTGCAAGGTTTGGTCTGTGCTACTATCTAGAAAGACCACAATTGTGAATTTTAAATAATAAATCTAATAATATAATATGCAATATAACATGCTCTATGATGCATATAAATTTGTTAAAAACAACTATTATAATTATAGAATGTATCTTCAATAATAATTTATGATACATACACATAGACACACATTCTCTCTCGTACTCATACACATGCACGCACGCACGCACACACGCACACTCGCACGCACGCACGCACGCACGAACGCAAGCACGCACGCACGCTAAGTGATTTATTTTCACATTTTATAAAAAACCTATCAAATATATGACATAATACTTACATCATCCAAATGCTTAGGTAGCGAATGTACAGGAATTGGTTGCCAAGGAATTTCAGGATGCCATAATTGACGTTCCGAGGGTGGATAAAGGGCAGCTAAGAAAGTGTATGCACTCATCAGGCACCGAGATTTGTCACTGCTCTTAATATAGACGTCCTTTTCATAATATTCTTCTGGGATGAAGTTAGCATAATAGTTTCGATATTTCTTGCCCAATTCATAAAGTTGTAGTTTTCCAGCCTTAAAAATAATATAATTATTGTAATTATTTTTACCACCAATTAATGCGACACAATGAATGATTACCTCTGGTGAGTGTCGTAAATTTCGTCTACGGGATAACCAAGAAGATATCACTGCATCTGACAGATATAAACAGCCAGACCGGCAATGGGCAGCACTCAAAGATACTAAAACGTATGGTACTTCAAATAATTTTCGCATATTATAAAACGCTTGCTAAGTGGTTCCACAGCCTAAGAAAAACATACTCGTGTTTGATGTTGTCGGAAAAGCCGACCCAAATAATAAATTGCTAAGGTTGTCAGAACGGGAAGTAATAAAAAAAAAGAAAGAACTGATTTTATTTTATTTTACGTGTAAACAAATTAATGTGTATGTGGAAACTGATGAAACTAATTCCTTATCTTTATTGAGGACGAACCACAGTTTTCTACAGCACATGTAGTGTGAACCATTTTGATTTATTTGCGTGACAGGAAAACCCTAGCGGACAGTTCCCGAGTGGCTAAGGGCCGCTCGGGAGTGCTCTACTCGCGTCTCGCACCGCACCGCACCGCACTATTGCCCTGCCTAGACACCTTCGATGACCGACTGTCAGTAGTAGTTAGACTGTGGTGGTTCTTTCCTTCAATTTTCACAATCTTTCCTTCTACAAAGACTATTATTTTCTATAAAAGGGCATTAAGTGTAATTTAGGATTTACGCTCTTGTGATTCGTTAGAGCAAATGTTTAATGTAATTAATATTCTAAATTTTACAAGCCAGTACATATACGAAAATATAGAAAATAAAGAATTGTTATATTTTAATGATTTCTTGCATACTATTGAGAACTTCCGAATAATTTCAAGACCTCTTAACTGCGCGGGAGGTATTATAACGCAAGTAGTGTTTAAGCCAACACAACGATGATCAAGCATTAGAGAGGATTCGGAGATCATGTTTAATAACAATGATAATGATTATTTTTATATATAAAAATTATGTGTCACATTGTTTGTCCGTGATGAACTCCTAAACTACTAAACTGATTGCTATGAAATTTTTAACACTGTGTGCAGTTTGGTCCAACTTGAGAGATAGGATAGTTTTTATCCCTATAAGTGACCCTCAATATTTTTATTAAGAAATTTTATAGGACACAGGGTCGTCGGAGAGGGCAGAACAACTGCTAACTGCCTGGTCAGCTAGTATACTATAAATATAACCTTAAAAATGACTGGAAAGTGTTCCAAACACAGTGACGGGAAACATTCATACACATTTCGTTCATCTTACACATGAATGTAAAAGAAGACGGACTGAATCACGCTATACCATCCAGTGAAGCACCCAAATAAGCCAGCTCGCTTGTACATACAATCGGCCACACCCACATTCAGGCGCATTCACTATCAAAATGCCACACTAGCCGTTATTGGTGTAGTTTTTAGCAGCGATCTACTTGTTATTTAAATAAGATGTATCATCTAATAAAAAAAATCAAATAATGGCCAATTTCACTTTTTTAAAGGAGTAATTGTTTAACTAATCTAAATACAACGAAACCACAGAAATGAGAAATAATAGTTGAAAAATCATTCTATCATTCTATAAGTAGATGGCTCTATTACAATTTTACTCGAAAGAAAATATTCTTTTGATTTATTACATTATTGATTTAGGCTCCATATGTCTAAAAATAAGGAATGTAGCATTTATTTGCTATAAAATAAACTTTTATCTTATATTGTATGCTGTTGAATGTTGTTGAAAATTATCTTATTAAAAAAATAATTTGCCGTGAAATATTTTTATTTATTTGATTTCATTTGAAGGTTTCACTACTACCCACATAGTGAACAGCACACGTTTTTATTTTATTTTACATGGTAAGTAAATATATTATATCATTATAACTATTACTAATTAAAAATCTGTTTGTTTTTTTTAATTATTTTAAAACCAATACCAATTTTTCATTACTGTCCCTAATAATTTCACAACCCACTGTACATTAGTCCTGCAAAATGCTAGATACGCACTTTTAGGTCGGAAGTTTTTGAAATGATTTCTTTAAAAATAACTTGAATAAAGAAACTCCGTTTATTAGTGTATTATTTATTAACCTCCCCAATGCCCCATAGAATAATGCAGTAGGTATGCAAATAATAACTACTTATACAAGTAGTTTTACTTACATTAGTCAGACTTCCAAGCCCATCAGGCCATTGATAGTTCTTAAATGGATCACTTTTGTAACTATTAACAGGAGTTCTTGCCCCATGCCGGAATAACTAAAAAAGAAGAAAACATTTTGTGCTATTTATTAAAATTTTGACTAGCTTTTTTTTCAAATCGCTTTTAAAAACCATCAAAGGAAGAAACATGCAATTTAGTGTAACCTTAATAAGGCTAATTAATACCATGTAGTGGCGGTATAGAAATATCCACTACACCATATTGTCTCATGGGTGTTGTAAGAGGCGATAGAGGAAAACAAACCAGGAAATGGGTAACAGCATCTCTCCTATTAGAACTAGAAAAAAAACTGTCGTTGCAAACATGCCATGTCTGCCAAGCAAGGCAACTACGCTAAAAATCCTCATATACGCAAGGACACAAACTTACAGCTCCCAGTCCCTGGTGGCCCCACGATTCCTGGTTACGGTGGCGACCATGGTGGAGGTTCGGATGTTACCACAGAAGACTGACGAGAAGATCCTGGAGTTGGAAAAGAGACAAATTGCGCTGGGATATTATACAATAATCTGAAGTCTGAAGAGAGAATGAGGACAAGGTAATAATTGTTCTACTACCAGGAGGGCGACCATCTGTCCCTAAAAGGTGTTGGATTTATCATCCAATTCTCTAATCAACAATTTTGTGAAGATTGGAACTGTGTCCACAGTCACTAAATGGTATTCGTTGAAGGTCATACAGGTCTACACACTGACCTAAGCACTTCCCAATGAGAGGGTGGAGGTGGAGAAGTAAGAGAATATCTCTAGAGCCATAATACTTAGTGAGCTTATCTTTAGTTGCGCTTTACAATGAATTCGTTCTTCTAGAGACGACCCCATAGGAAGTGGAGCCTGTCTAGCTCCAACGGTTCGACGAAAAATGAGATGGACTTCATTATGAAGACCAGATGGCAACTGTTTAGTGATGCCTCAGTGAGAGCGAGAGTGAAAACTGGCTGCGATCACCGATTGTAAGTGCACACTGACCCTAAAAGTTTGAGAGCTCACGTCTAATGCTAAGTGAGCCAGGCTTTGATCAAAAGTCCTGAAAACTTTCAGTCAAAAAACAAAATCGTTTTCAGTGCCAAGAAGTTTGCAGCAAAATGGACGATGTAAATACATGTCAAGCTCAAGGAAATTGTCCACGCGGTCTGAGCTAAGTTCTGCAAGACCCGTCGCCGAAGAACCCAACCGAACTCTTCAATCATCCCTTAATGTCATGGTTATTAGACGGGAAAAGAAGCCAGTCTTCAGCAGATATGACAGAATACAGGAAATTGAACAGACGTATCTCATGCGGTGAGACTTACCTACACAACTTCACTAAGGCTAAACTAAGGCTTCAGTCTTTGCCAAAAATCGGTCTGCCGGATAAAGCCCTGTAGAAGTTGAAGACCGATTGCGGCAGCGTCATTTTCTGGTAAAATATTGGGTGAGATTATGAGGTTCTATGGACCGCAGTAATGTATATATCACGTTGAAGACACGTGTAAGTGTGAATAATGATCAAAGAGAAATCCAACAGTAAACAACAGTTCCGGGAAAATCTCGAATGTCAATCTAAGCGAAATTAGAATGGCTATCTAGCACCATAAAAACGGCAATGCCCCCTGGCGAAGATGGAATTTTAGTTAAACTTCTGATAGTGAGTGAAAAACCAGAACTTGAAGTTCTTCAGAAGCTCTGTAATCCATTCTCCATAGTAGCATTACTCTGGTAGCGTGGAGCAATAGTGCACTGGTCTTATTCTTCAAGAAAGGCGACAACGCTCTTTTGAAGAATTATAGACCAATTTTGCTTCTGAGCTGCGGCTACATGCTGTTCTGGAGAGGTATTACGAATAGTCTCACACACAGATTTGACGACTTCCAGCCTCCCGTCCATAGATCACATCAGTAAATTGTATAGAAGACAGACATTCTCTTGTGTGTTTCATCCTCATCATCATTACATCTCATCACAAGTCCACTCTTGAACACAGGCCTCCTCCAAGGAGTGTACGGTGAGACAAGAGTCATGATAATTGTTTATTTCCAGTGCATATAATAATCCAAAAAAAAATTTTTTTGCTTGCTTATTGTACCCACTACTATCAGCATAAAAAAATTATATAAAAAGGCTAATAAATGATACTCAGGAGGTAAATTCATTTGAATATAAATCATTGAATAGATAATATCAAAATGGAGAAAAATGAAATAAGAGCTGTCAACAAGTACCTCTGTTTAAAAAAAAATCTACCAAGGTAAGGTAACAGTAACTTGGTGGAATTGTATTGACAGATCTAAGAGTATCAGGCATATAGCTGAGGTCACAGGGATCTCATATGACAGTGTTCAAAGAATCCTTGCGAGCAAATTGCATATGACGAAGGTCTCTGCACATTGGGTAACGAGCTAACGAGAATGTTGACCGACGAGCAAAAAAAAAAGTTGACATTGCGAGAGTGAATCTCTAAAGGGGGAAAATCATTTTGATCCTAAAACCAAACAACAATCAATGGTTTGGAAACAATGCTCCTCACTGACGCTGAAGAAATTAAAAGTGTCAAGTTTGGCGAGAAAGGTTATGGTTTTTTTTTTTTGGGATACTGAAAGTATAATTATGGTGGATTATTTAGAAAAGAGAGTCACTATTTCGGGCTTTTACTATGCAGACCAAATAAGATTGCGGGAGCCTATTAAGGAAAAAAAATGTGGCAAATTGCGATCTGGAATGCTGATTCAACAAGACAAATATCCGGCTCACAAAGTCACAGTTGCGATGGCTGCCATTCAACAAACTCGATTTGAACTGCTCAAACACCCGCCTTATTCACCAGATCTAGATCCCACTAACTTCCAACTATTTCCTCATCTCAAGGAACACCTTCGGGGCAAGAAATTTACAGACAATAGTAAGTGATGGATACTGTTGAGGTGTTTTTGTTAAAGATTTTTTGTCTAAGGGAATTCTGGGTTTAAAGAAAGGTGCATTGACTTGTTTGACTATTTAGAAAAAAAAAAAAAGATTTTTTTAACTATGTATAATCCCCATGTTTACATCCCTCATATAAATATTAATTCCAATATAGTAATATACAATACCCTTTTTAACCAAATTGACCCAGAGGCAATCTATATGTATGTTCAGCAGTAAACTTTGATAGTCTGTACAAATGATGATGATGATGATGATGATGATGAATATACAATAGCCAAAATGTAGTATACAGTTATTATATAAAGACATAAAAAGACTAATATGCTTTCTTTTTAAAAATATAACAAATGAAAAACAGTGAAACCAAATTACACATACTGGTGATGGGGAACAATTTAAACAGTGAGATGCTATAAACTCTTTAACTTTTTAACTCGCTTCCTCTGCATGATGAGTCAAATAAATACAAATAACCAAGCCAAGCATTTAGCTGCAGGCTGCAGGTTTGAATTTCACATAGAACAACTATTTGTTCGGCCTACAAATAATGGTTTCAGATCTAGACAGAAGCAATTCCTAGAGTGGAAGTAAAGTAGTTTTATTAAATGAATAAAAAAATGTTGGCATCATACCCAGTTTAAACTACAATATTATTAACTACTCACAATAATTACAAGGCGCAACGTTTTAGACTCGTAAGGAAGTGATTCGCTTAAAACACAGTATCCCAGCAGACAACTGAGTACCGCTAATCCTAATACAACAACAGCAATGGTAGTTGATCTTCTCGGTGTTGTGTGGCAGGCTGTTTGTTCTAATTTAAGTGATGATGGCCGCCTCCATGTATTTTCATCATTATCGTATTCCATCGTATAAATGATTTTAGACAAAGTAAAAATTAAATTTTAACAAATGCACTGTGATTTAATTTGTAGACGATTCATTTTCGAAGAGTCTTACAAAGACTACTGGTATTATATAACTATTGATATCAGTTGAAAACAGGGTGTTTAATTACTTTAAAATATAAATTGCAATCAATTGCATATTACACAAAAATACAAACATTGACATTGCCATATTGACAAATTGATTGTTGTTGTTGTTGTTTTTATTATTCGCTCGAGCGAGCAGGCAAAGGAACTAAGCCATACAGCCTTGTCTTTTTCATTTTGAATATATAGAGTTTTAGAGTGTAAAGGCCGGAACCAAGTCTTATTTTTCTTCTTTCCATCTCTTCAAAATCCATAAAGGCCGTAGTCAAGTCTTATTTTCTTTAATTCTTCATATTTTCAAAAACCCGTAAAGGCTAAAGCCAAGTCTTCTTTATATTAGACTCTTTGTAAGTTACAATCCATGTAGATTTGTCAATCCAATATTTTCAAAAACAGGGATACCATATTTCATATTTCTTTTACAGTAATATGAATAAAATTACAAAGTGCTAAATATGTCTTAGTATTCCTAAGAACATCTTGCAGGGCACGCGGGACGCTTTCTGAGTTTTCATAAACTTGTATAAGTTTTTCAATGAGTAGCAATGTTTCTATGGCGTACGCTGGGCAGTTAAATATTATATGTTCTGCAGTCTGATCTGCTTCTGTATCGCAGAAATTGCATGTTGCAAATGCTACTATTCTCATCCTGGAAATATGAGCGTTCAGTCGATAGTGGCCAAATCTAAGTCTGCACATTATTGTATAAAATTTTCTGCTATGATATCTCTCGTTGCGAGAAAACCAACGAATACTTAATTCTGAATTAATTGATGCATACCAACGACCTTTTCCTGCCTCTAAAACAGCATTCCATTACATTTTCCATTCTTCTTTTAACTGTTTTTTTTTAAATTGAATATAAATCTGTATGTGGTATTGCAACATCGGTTATTCTTTCAATATCAGCTGTAACTATACTTTTAGCTAAATGGTCTGCTCTTTCATTTCCTTGAACCCCAATATGTGACGGAGTCCATAAAAATTTTACTTCCAAATTATTTTCTTTCATTTTCCACCACAAACTTTTGATTTCATATATGATGAAAGACGTTTTAGCATCTAAAGCTCTTTCCTTCAGTGCCTTCAAGACACTCATGCTATCAGAGATCAGTAACCATTTATTAGATACATGTGGGTGTTCTTCTATATATTTAAGAGCGATTAAGACAGCATAACATTCTGCAGTGTATATGCTTGCTGATGCAGGAATGGAAAGGCCACGTCCAGTTTTCAGATGAG
Organism: Parnassius mnemosyne; assembly: GCA_963668995.1. Lineage (NCBI taxonomy): Eukaryota > Metazoa > Arthropoda > Insecta > Lepidoptera > Papilionidae > Parnassius > Parnassius mnemosyne. The sequence goes on along the minus strand of CAVLGL010000115.1, from coordinate 39,911,456 downwards.
GTATGTAAAATGCACAGGCTACTTTATTTTCAACCATCTGTGTAAATTTGTCGATATTCATCATATGTAGATGTAAGTTCATAAACCTCTTCTTTTCTTTTCAATTTTTTATCAATATTTATGTGTATATCACTGAATTTACTTTCATAATTCCCCTTATAACAAGGCCAAGTATGTGTGCTTTTGTGAATATTATATTGTTCATCATATCGTATCACTTCATGAAAGTCATGGAGTATATATGGAGCTGAGTTAGATATAGGAGACATACTATTATAGTAAAATAATATTTTTTGAAAAAGAGGATGATGTGACAAAGAATTGATATTTAATAAAAACCTAAATTTCAGATATTTAAACCTAAGTAAGATATGAGGAGTAAGACATTCAGCCTGTAAAGAAACAATAGTTGTTCTCATAGAGCCGGTAATAAGTCTTAAATTCTTATTTTGTATATTATCTAATTTGTTTACTAGTTTTTATTTGATGCAAAACAAAGGAAGCCATACTCAAAATGGCTCCTCACCAAACACTTATATAACATTAATAATATTTCTGGATCAGCTCCCCAGTTAGTACTAGCCAAAGCTTTTAATACATTAAAGGCCTTAGAAGCTCTGTCTGTAATAGAATTCACGTATTTGGTCCAAGATAAATTATTTGTAAAAATTACACCTAAGAATTTTGCACAACTTTCTATTGGTAAAAATGTATTATTATAAATTATTCTAGTGTTAAATGGACGAATTTTATTAAATATTACAACTTTACTTTTCTCAGTACTAATATCTAAATTTAAGTATGAAAAGTAAATGTGCAATTTCTTTAAAGCCTCATTAAAAATGGTTACCAAGTTTTTTGACAAATTGACAATTGACATTTGATTTAACATCACGTTTCACGCATACAACTTTATAATTTACGTTATTACGTTTTTTTTTTTTGCATTAATCATTTTTATTTTTGAATTAAGACATTTAGATATTAGCATTAGTGATTTTTGGCTTGGACAAAGGGCTTGGATGCATCATAATTTCACCTCTATAAGCAGGCAAAGGTCTTAAACCACACAACCTTGTCTGGTTGGAGTTTTTTTCAAAAAACTCTACACCAAAAGAGATTTTGACGACAGCTTTACCTAGAGATTATTTATATTATCATGATGATTTAAATAACTATCAGAGCACTTGTTACAATTTTTTTAATATCAATTCAAATGCGCAGATATTTCATAAATACAAATGCAACACCTTTAAGTATCAAAATCTTACGTAAAAAAATCCAACCACTATCACTATTTCACTATTTCTATCGACCAATAGGTATTTACAACGTGTACCACACGATCCTTTTTTTGGCGCGAGTGTGGTGCATAGAAACATGGTCTTCCGATCTCAACGGTCATATATAGTATTATCTATAGAAACGATTGCGAGGGCATGCAACTTAGAACACTGAGCAATCGACATACATAATATGCCATTAAAACATAACTTGTAAAAAAACCAAGTCTCGCAACTCAGTTCTTCTACCGTAAAATGTTGTAAGATCCATGTAATACCAAGTCGGTTAATTTATTCAGTCCCTACTTAAGGGTCCTTCTGTCTTAAGTTATTACGTAATTAGCTAACCCAACAACATTTTATACCATATCAATACTAAAAATCTTTTATATTTTAAATAAATAGATTGATTTGGCCATCGCATGAAAACGCAATGTATCTCTCAAGTAATACATATTATATTAAATTAGTGTGATTAGTGCGATTGCCAAGTCAATTTATTTATTTAAAACATAAAAGATTTTTAATATTGATATGGTCACTATAAGATGTTGTTAGGTTAGCTAATTACGTAATAACTTAAGACAGAAGGACCCTTAAGTAGGAAGTAAATAAATTAACCGACTTGGTATTACATGGATCTCACAACTTTTTACGGTAGAAGAACTGAGTTGCGAGACTTGGTTTTTTACAAGTTATGTTTTTGATGGTATCTGATTTCTTTTTGTAGATAGTTATATTTAGGTATGTATCTACAGCTATTATTCCACTATATTACACATATATAGGTACACTGATTCATTCACTGCAAATGTAACTTTGTAATCCTATATATTTATATGAGATTACAAAGTTATTTATGCAGTTGGTGTATCTCGAAAACTGGACCGAAATTGCAAAATATTTTAATTTTTCCTTGATTTATATACTAAACAATAGCTGTATTTCAAATATGAAGCTTCTATGTCTGCTAGAAGTGCCTTAGAGTTTTGATGATCAGTCAGTCAGTCAGTGACAAAATTAAGAAACTTTGACTAGTTATAATTATTAAACTACTGGTTTAAATTTAATAATTTTTGAAATATATCGAGATTATACAACGCCTACTTGTTTACTGAAAATTCAGGCTTCTAGTTTTATCCACAACGAAGTTATAGAGGGTCGAAAATGGCCTGAATTGCTTCGAGAAAAGGATGGTACTGCCGTTCCGCTTTTTTGCTCGACTTGGCGATATAATATTGTCCGTTCATCTTAACTTGACGCGTGACTGATCGGTATAATAGCACTGTTTACTCAATCGCCATCTTTCTTTTAGTTTGATCGGTTGCTATATGTGTGCTCTTTTACTTTTTAATAATTTATACTTACTTTTAAAAATGCCGAAAGTGAATAAATAAAAGGCAAACTATACTTGAAGTTTACGCATTTTATGAAAAAGAAAAGGCCTAAAACAAGCTGATTTTTCCATTACAACAAGTTCGTGCAAGAGTTGCCACCATGATCGGTATGTTTATAAGGTGATCTGTTACAAAGATTTAGACTAACCTTTACAGTACCGCATGGTGTTGGGTCATATTTTAAATTTGCTTATCTATTTCCTAAGATGATACTAAAATATTTGTTTATAAGTAAGTAAGTATGTTATGTATATTTTAGTAACGTCACTAACGTTACGTTAAAATATTCAAATTTTATAAACTACCTAGTAAAATAAAATTGCATTTGTTTAACGATTACAGATGAATCCGAATCTACTGTAACCCGAATTTTAAGACAAGAAAGAGAGACTAGTTCAGTTTCAAATTTGGGTGTGCCTGGTCCGTCAAAGGTATCACGCGCACGTGGAAAAAACGAACAAATCGTGATAAGAAGATCAAGATCAATGACTTCGATGTTTTTGTGATGGAACAGCCCTAATATTGCGATCCTCAAAACAGATATGGTAGAGTAGCTTCCAAACAAGGGGTTGTTGTTTTCACCAAATTTGACAAAAATTCTTTATACATAGGTTGCACTAAAAGTATCGGGAATGGAATATTTTCACTGTTCCTGTCATATTAAAATCTTTTTAATTGAAAAGTCCTTGATTTTCACAAATTGAATACCATTTATTTATTTAAAAAAAAGATTCTCGGTCTTGTTACAAGGTTGTGTCAAACTTGTTTAGTCGTTGAGAAAATGGAATTGACTCGAGAAAATTTAAGAGCGATGATTTATTATGACGTTCGAAGTGGTTTAACACAAAAACAGTGTGTTGACCGGATGAGTTCTGCATTTGGTGATGAAGCTCCATCCAAAACCACAATTTATCGCTGGTTTGCTGAATTTCAACGTAGACGTGTCAAGCTTGGTGATGATCCCCGTCAAGGTCGTTCAAAAACTGCAGTCACCCAAGAAAACATTGATGCTGTGCGTAAACTGATTGAGGAAGATCGACATGTAACATACCGCGCAATTCAGGCAACTTTAGACATTGGCATGAGTCATATACAAATAATCTTGCATGAACAATTAGGTGTAAAAAAGTTGTTTTCCCGATGGATACCGCATTCGCTCTGTGAAGAGCAAAAAGCGGCTCGCGTTACTTGGTGCGTCAGAACTCTCGAAAGATTCCACGCAGGATCCTCAAATGCTGTATACAACATTGTATCAGGTGACGAATCCTGGATATACGCGTACGAACCCGAAACAAAAAACCAGTCACGAGTTTGGGTGTTCGAAAATGAGTTAAAGCCAACAAAAATTGTACGTTCACGGAGTGTTGCAAAAAAAAATGGTGGCCACGTTTGTCTCCAAAACCGGCCATGTTACGACTATTCCTCTTGAGGGACAAAGAACGGATAATGCAGAATGGTATGCTAACATTTGTTTGCCACAGGTCGTTTCTGAACTCCGTAAAGAGAACTGCAACCGCCGCATCATCCTCCATCACGACAATGCGAGTTCTCACACCGCACACAGAACAAAAGAGTTTTTAGAGCAAGAAAACATAGAATTATTAGACCATCCGCCGTACAGCCCCGACCTAAGCCCTAATGATTTCTATACTTTCCCTAAAATAAAGAATAAATTGCGTGGACAGAGATTTTCATCACCTGAAGAAGCTGTGGACGTCTACAAAACGGCCAATTTGGAGACCCCAAATTCCGAATGGAATGGTTGCTTCAATGATTGGTTCCATCGTATAGAAAAATGTGTCAAATTTCGCGGAGAATACTTCGAAAAGCAATAAATACATTTTTAAATAGTAATGTTGTGTCACTTCCTTGATTCCCGAAATTTTCAGTGCCGCCTCGTATGAATTAATAAAAAAGAAAACAGAGCCCATATATAAGGCTGACGAATTAATAAAATTACATGGCCACAACGTTTTGTGACCATATCATGCCGATTTAAATCCAATTGATTTAATATGGAGTGTGATGAAGAGACGAGTCGCAGAGAAAAATGTGGGCCAGAGAGATGATGTAGCGGAATCACTTATAAAAGAAGTGTTTGGCTCAATAAACAATAAACTTTGGAAAAAAGAGTGCTCACATGTTATAAAATTGAAGATGAGTACATAGTCAAAGATAAAATAATAGATGAAAGAAGTGATCGCTTTTTATTCTGAAATCAATAGCATTATTCAAAAAATGATTACGGGAGAAGAGAAAACTTACATGTCGATCGATAAAATGACGGATGAAGATGAAAACGTCAGTTTCCCTACCGAATTTTTAAATCCGTTTTATGTACCAGGAATGCCATTGCACTGTCATAGATTAAAAAATCGTTCGCCAATCATTTTAAAGCACAAACAAGTAAGGAATAACATCATCGCTCTCATCTTATGGAATTGCTAAACATCACTTGTGATTTTAGCAATTCTATTAGAATGGAGCTGGGGACGGATACGTGTGCGGTCCTCCATGTTGAAAGGGGAAGGGTTGCTAACTCTGAGGGCATAGACTTATCTATGCCCATCAACATAAGAACCCTTTTCGAGGCTGAAACATACCGATACCTGGGTATGTCACAGAACATCGGTGTAGATGAGGCGGGTATGAAACTGTCAGTTTGCGATGTGTTTTATGCACGCTTGACCAAAGTGCTTAATAGCCTTTAGTCCGGTGTGAATAAGACGCACGCATATAACGGTTGGATCATGCCTGTTCTCATGTATACCTTTGGCATGCTCAGGTGGACTCAGACCGAACTGAACGCTCTGGACAGAATAGTCCGCACTATAATGACGTCCCACAGGATGCATCATCCGAGATCGTCAGTAATGAGGCTGTACTTGCCGCGGAAGCATGGTGGGCGCGGCTTTTTAAGCGCGCTTACCATGCATAATCGCGAAGTGTGCAGCCTCCGTAATTACTTTCTGACGAGAGCGCATGATCCATACTATAGGGACGTTATTTCTTGTGATAAAGGACTTACCCCTTTATCTTTAGCCAACGAGCAATGCCAAGACCCGGCAGTACAGAGCATTTCCGACCGGGAGACCATACGGAAGGAGAAGGAGCTCCACGGGAGGTTCTACAAGGCTCTACATGAGCCTTTCGTAGACACAGTCGCCTCCCTCCACTGGCTACGTTTCGGTGACCTCTTTGGGGAAACCGAGGGTTTTGTCTGTGCAATACAGGATCAGGTTATTAAGACCAACAATTATCGGAGATACATCATCAGGTGTGGAGGTAAATCACTTAGGCATGTCATCTCTGGTTGTTCGGCGCTTTCTAACTCTGAGTACTTGCATAAGCATTAGGCACAACCTAGTAGCCAGAATTCTACACCAGGAGCTCGCTCTGAAATGCGGTCTCGTGACAGATAAGCGAACAAAATATCTGGACCTGCCTAACGAGGTGATCGACATGTGGGGTGGACTGCCGACCGAAATTATACCTGTAGTCGTTTCTGCGAACGGGTTAATCCCAGTCAGCTTCTCGGGTCATCTGAGGCGAGTGGGACTCTGTGACGGATCGCTCCAAGCTCAAATGCAGAAGGCGGTGCTCCTCAATACCGCCCGCATCGTCCGCCGGTTTCTTTCCCTTTACCCTAACCCTCGGATGTTTGGTCTCCCCTGCCAAGAGCTTCCATCTGGTTGGAATTTTATTTATTTATGTATTATTTAATAATATACATAATATACATGAATCTATCTTAAATATACTAACATTAATAAATAAATTTTATTTATTAATGTTAGTATATTTAAGATATATTTATGTATATTTATCATTTCCTTTTATATATTTATTCAGTCCAACCAGATGAGTATACTTTATGGATACCAAAATAATAATAATTTATTTCAAGAAACTGTACAATTAATAATAATGTCTTAATTTAAAATAGTCTACAATAACAGGCACCTGAACTATATAGGATAAACCTGTATCTCAGGTGTATGTACTAAAAGATAAATTTACAAATATTTTCTGTTTCTTATATAAAATAAATAACATACTAACTAATTAGGGTTATTTTGGTGAAACATATTATCATTATTTTTTTGTGAAGAAAATTAATTTTTGCAAGACCAAAACCAAGACCGTCTAATTTTAGCAAGACCAAGACCAAGACTGACCCTGTCGTTTCAGGGAGTATAGGAGTTCGTGTATACTCTTAGCAAAGATGTTTTATAGGTCCAGATACCGTGTACGCGCGCCTAAAACGCTTCCATTTCAAAGGCGCCAATACTGGTGTATTCGTTCGATCGTTCCGCCATTACGCCAGTGACTTTCACTGTGAACATACGTCACGCACCGGTGTTTTTAATTTCGCAAAATGACTGTTTGTGTTGTGAAATCATGTAAAAAATACTCTTGGACAAAAGATAATGATAAGAACATCACTTTTCCTAAGTAACTATACAATTTTATGGTGTATTTCTTTGTAAAAGAATACGAAAGCTAAATGTCAATACAAGTAATAATACTGCGCAATAATATTCGAGTGTTGCCTAGTCTATGAAATGTTTTTTACCATTTTTTAATGTCATGATCAACCGGAAAGGTTATCTGTATAGGGGTTTTAAACGGTCTAATTTTACAGATTTTACCCAACCTATAGAGTTAAACCGTTTTAAGGCTTAGGGTTGAACTACATCTGGCAGCACGGAATCGCACTTTCTTGTGCTTCTATCCTTTTTGGTCACTCAGAACCGTTATTTACTAGAGCGAGAAAGAGAGCGCGAGTGTATAGTTCCACCCTCAAAAAGCTGATTGTAAACCAGTTTCAAAAGTTTATCTATCATTCTTGACAATCCATACTAATATAATATTATAAATGTGAAAGTGTGATTTTTTGTTTATTTGTTTTTGTCCTTCCTTCACGCACCAACGGAACGGTGCAATTTAAAAAAAATTAACATTTGCTATCTTTTGGCCGAAGTTTACGCTTAACCAAACTTACTATTTTCGCCATTTTACTTAGGATTGAAAAATAATTAATGTCTTCGTAAAAAGCGGTAATATTTTATGTTCTACAGTACCAAAAGTGTAGTACTCTGTATATATTTAATAATAATAGATTATAAATATATGTTACGTACATATATATCTACTGTGCTATTTTATTTATTTTTAACTGTTACATTAATTATAGGTTTTATTACATATCTTCAATATTTTAGTGCGATGTTCGTACCTACATAAAACACACATAACGAACCATATCTCCATACACACACGCACACAAATGCACACGCCTCGCACATACATTTTATACTCGTAGAATCAATAGGTACGTCAATATGAATGAAATATAAAATCTCCCACATTTTTTGGGTAATCGATTCGCACTGTTATTACCGAAGTCACGCACATTAATGCAGCCATGGTACGTAAGATATACGCGTCACGTGGTACTCATGCACACATGAATCAAAGACTGGCATCACTATGAACGGTGCGGTGTGTTAGCAACACGGTATCTGGACCTATAAAACATATTTGACTCTTAGGAACTCTATGAGACGCAAAAAATTATATTAAAATTTTTGGAAAATGGGACTTATGCGCATTACGAACAATACCATAAACATATCTATTAAAAGAAAAAAGAGTGCATCCCTAGTTTTGACCATCGGCACTTTGATCACAGAGTAAAGAGTAAGGACCAGAGGGGAAGCTTCTTAACAACGTCGAAAATGTATACCTATTCTGATAGGGTTGTCACATGATGCATGTGAAAAATTTAAGGAAAAAATGGTGGTGGTGTTGATGGAGCCACTGTTGGTCCACTGCCTACTACCACTACCTACGATACTACCACCTCCACCACTACTGACACCATCAGCAACACTATCCACCAACACCAGCACCACTTCCACCAACACCAATCCCACCACCACCACCAATGTCTGACGATTGTATTCCAACCATAATGCAGTGGTATTTACCCCTGGGGTCGCGTCGGGTCGCCTTTTACGTAGGTAACCTACAATCTACGGCACTGTCAAGGTTAGACTAACGTTTCAAGTAGGTGAAATCGACTTCATCACTCGGCGACATACCTGTCTAACACATTCTCACTTACCTATCAATGTTATTACCTAGTTTTATTGTACTTATATAATACGTAAAGAGGTACTTACTTCACTTGATATCTCGGGTACAAAAAAAGGAAATATCCTTATTTTCTCTAGAATTATTCATGCATATTATACAACTATTAGGCATTTTTGCTTATACAAAACACTTATTAATTACCTATATAAATTTATAATATATTTTTATATGATTCTTAATTATTTTAATTAAAATACTTAAATCTAATTATTACATAATTGCAAAAAAACCTAATAAATTAATTGATGTATAAAATTTCGAAATATTGTTGGTCTATTTATTTAAATGCGCACGACTAACAGCCCTTTCATGGATACTCTGACTGAGCCGGCGCAAACCGGTCTGCACCCCAACGGAGCGTCGGTGAACCTGTCGGTGAGAGCTCACGCACACATCGCTGCGCTATGTATGGGTGTATTCGCCACGAGCCGTTTATATGTAGCTTCCCCTCTGGTTGGTTTGTTTACTCATGTGCGCGGCGTCTTGTTGTCGGCATCATCGAAGGTCGGATACTGGCCTGTCAAAGAAATTTTACATCAATTCAGAGGTACAAGGTCAAGATACACTACGCTACGCGCCGGCGACTTCTATTGTTTTCGCATACAATCGTCGCCGCCGTGCCGCACGTACAACATTTGACACTGTTTGATTGCCGCCACAGTGTACATGTTCAAAAGAATAAAATAAGTTTCCGGGTGCCCAGAATGAACATGCTCACTTGGTTAGAACATCGGCACAGACCGCTTAGGTCGTGGGTTCAAACCTCAACCGGTGTCAGTTGATTTTTCGAATTTCTCATTAAATATTTAGACATTTAATAATTTGGTTGGTCTTTACTATGGCTATGTTAATTCAAGCTCAAAATTTACCTACTCTGTTAAGTTGTTCTAAGATCTAAAGTAACGTTTAATAAATATCAATAGGCTAATAGGTAATTGTGAAACTTGCGAGACTCTTGCTGCAAGACAGAGACCAAGACTGGGAGCGCAATACCAAGACCAAGACCAGGTGAATTGGCGAAACACCAAGACCAAGACTGGCTAAGTCTCCTCTTGTTCTTGCATTTGGGCAATACTAATCGTAAGACACATTTTGTATCCATGTCCGAATTACATTTTTGCAATCTGCCATTTTTAATGGATACATGTACAAACTTGCATTGACTTGATTATACAGAAAAGGGCCAAGGAATGTAAAAAATCTATGCATGAAAGAATGCCTTATTCTAATGTTAGTTTCAATGACTTTATCTTTGCGTCTTTTATCAGTGACCTCTCTTCTGTAGGGCAATTTTAAGTGCTGTTTTAATAACGTACTCATAACGAATAACTGGCGCACCAAGAGGACATTATAGGATTAATATAAGAGATGGGACGGGAATAGGATAGTGCGGAATGTTGCGACTTTTAATACAGCTCATTGAGCGCGTTCCAGTGGTAGCAGTGTAGTTTTTTCTTTTTCATAAGCACATTTACAATATACATATTAAACATTAACACTAGATTATATAACAAGTAACACGTTCACTGATATGTATATCAATAACAAGTGTACATAACATTTACCAACAAAAATACATGTAAACATTGGGAATGAACAAAAAAGGAAAAAAGAAAACACACTTGTTATTGTACATCCCTATATACATATATATATATACACACACACATACATTTACATACATAAATACACACGCGCATATACATTTTTCCTTTCTCTCAATGTAAATGCGGCTTTTTTTTTTAAAGACAGCATAAGAGTTATGGAATATGTCGATGCCAGGTATAGCACGAGATATTTCGTTATATTTCGCACATATGCGAACCATGGGAGGTTGCTTACCAAGATGCGTTCTAGTGAAAGGTATGTGAAATGTTTTTCAAGAAGTATTGCAAGGATACCTAATAGGTACTGATAGAAAAATCTGTTCAAGCTAGTGTTGCCCAAAATCGGTCTTGGTCTTGCAGTCTTGGTCTTGTTCTTGCATTTTTGCAAGACCAAGACCAAGAACAAGACCGTCTCTTTTTAGCAAGACCAAGACCAAGACTGACCGTGCAAGATTTGCGCAAGAACAAGACTAAGCTTGCGAGTCTCTTGCGTCTTGCAGTTAGGACTAAGTGTCGTTTCAGGTAGTATAGGAGTTCGGGTATACGCTTAGGGACTCTATGAGACGCAAAAAAATATAATGAAAAAAAAATTGGAAAATGCGCATTACGAACAATACCATAAACATACATAGCGAATGAAAATATCCATTAAAAGAAAAAAGAGTGCATCCCTAGTTTTGACCATCGGCACTTTGATAGTGCGCAGCATCTTGTTGTCGGCGTTATCAAAGGTCGGATACTGACCTGTCAAAGAAATTGGACAGCTATTCGAAAGTACAAGGTCAAGATACACGTGCCGGCGGCTACTATTGATATCGCATAATCGTCGCCGCCGCCCCACACGCACTACATTTGACACTGTTTGATTGCCGCCACAGAGTACATGTTTCAAAGAATAAAATAAGTTTCCGGGTGCTCAGAATGGACACGAATACATTATCCTGATCTCGCAAGAAATATTGTAATTAGATAATAGGTAGGTAATAGGTATCATAATAATTTATTCTAGTAAGTAATTATTATAAAATTAACTATATGGATTTATAATAATTACTTACTATTATTAAGTGGCGAAGCTTGCGAAGTCATTTATTGATTTCACGATGTCTGTCCGTCTGTCCGTCTGTCCGTCTGTCCCACGATTATTTCGAGAACGGTTTTGAATTTTCAAATTCTGTTTTCAGCAATCGATTACTGATCACCCAGGCATCTGAACCTCCTATTTTGAAACTGACTGCTCAACGGCAACCGTTAGAAACCGCTACAATTTCAAATTCTCAACAGACTGACACAGGGCATGTAGCATATCAATCGACAGGTCTTTAGAAAGATAAATGATTGTTGAACTTATTAATAATTTTTTTAAATCGATTAATTGCTATTTTTAAATAAAAAAAAGGGTTTTAGTGGCTTATGGTGTGGATTTATCATGTCCCTGTGGCTTGTAAACACTGTATATTTTTTAATCTCTTCATCTATCATGTAGGAAGCCACTGAATGTAAATGGCAGTGTAATTTTGTTTTGTTTAGCTATAATTAATTTTTTTCGGCTCCAAAATGGCGAAATTTTCGTTGATTTGGTAGCCTCGTATATAAATAATTTCTGTAAATGGGGAGCTACAGCACTTTTACACAGACTTCGAACGCAAACAGTCATCCGATCCGTTGGTCTCAGTGCGATTACGTAAACTTTAAACTTGAAATCTGAAATTTGAAATTTTAAACTTTAAATTTTAATCTTTAAACTTAAAATTAAAAATTCATTTTCAAAAAAAAGTTAAGTATACGTTCTGATGTTCGTTTCGTATTAGTAAAAATCATTTAGTTAACCCGGTATTCGAAACTGTTAATTCATTGGAGAATTTCGTTAATTCATCGCGTCGCGTTAATCAAAAAATAGACTCGGGTTTGTAATAATTTAAATTCCTCTTTGCGTGCTAGGCGATTATAGACCGAATCTCGCTCCACCTAGAGTAGGTTTAGGCCGGCTGCCGTCGAGTCAGGCGACCGTTAGGCTAGCCCTTCGGGGCCTCGCGCTTACATTCCTTCACAAGGTCGTGCGCCTTTTAAAACAGTTTTAATTTCATTTAATTCTTTAAGCGATTTTAAGCGGGAAGTGATTAAAGGTGAAAATAGTCATTTCTACGCGGTTTTCTCGGGTAAGTTTATACACAATCACCTTAGGGAGAATATAAACGGCGAGCACTTAGTAAAACTAAGTGACTGCCTAAATTTCGATATAATAGCCCCTCAGGAGGACAGCTAGCTATTCAACAAACCAATATCGTAGTTTGTCCAAAATCGACTTAGCACTCTTCAGGAACGTAACCTTAACGTTACGCTCCATAGAAGTGGTGCATGAGTTGATATCGGATCACCGCCCGGTCATAATGTCGATAGGACAGTCCAGCAGCGAGGTTCCTCTAACCAAAACTGTTACGGACTGGCATAGGTTCGAGGCTAACCTCGAAACTATGAACTCAGAATACTTAGACCAAGTGCCAGATGTAATTGACACCAAAGAGGTGGCCTTAGAAGCCATCTCTCACATCACCTCTCATATGAACGATTTGAAAAATTCGGAAAATCAAAAACATGGGACTAAGCTGAATGCTTCGCCACTTTGCTATGCTGTTAGCTTGCTAGGTTTATTGTTATTATTATAACCTAAAAGATAAACATGTTCAGTAAGTTCACTGCAAATCTCGACTTTTGCAAGTGTTTTTAAAACACAAAGTGCTCGAATATGTCGTCACACATTTGATAAATATGGTTGACACCATAGCACTTTTAAAACACTTGAAATGTGTAATAATGGATCTGGATCTTCTCTTCAAGACTTAGTCATTAAGGAGTTGGAGGGGTACCCAGAGCCGTCATCTCGGAAGACATTTTAGACTGTTGGAGGACGCATGAGACAAAATATCCGATTTTCTTTTAATACCTGCAACTTCAGTACCTGCTGAGAGATTATTTTGTAAAGCATCATTAGTAATTAGAAAACATAGAAATAGTTTAAGTGATGGCTCAGCCAGATGGTTACTTTGTATTAATGCTTTGTCAAAAGAATAAATATAAAGTAACAGTAATGTCAAAGCTGTTGTGTACATACTGTGAAGTAATTTAATTTGCATCGTATTTTATTTTTTATTTAAATAAATTGTATATTGTATAACTCTTTTATTCCATTTCATATATGGTGAGGGTCCATCAATCTCTTTCTAGAGAGATAATGTTATTTAAAATACAGTGTAGTTATTGCCATTAATTTGTTTTTATATGTATGTTTAACCATGTTTTAGCTTATTAAGTGTAAACGTTTATTAAGAAACTGACGCCCGTGGCCGTGGGACACGGTAGATAGCTCAGTTGGTTAGAGCATCGGCACGGATCGCTTAGGTCGTAGGTTCAAACCCCACCCGGTGTCAGTTGATTTTTCGAATTTCTCATTAAATGTTTAGACATTTATTAATATGGTTGGTCTTTACAATGGCTATGTTAATTCAAGCTCAATATGTACCTACTCTGTTAAGTTGTTCTAAGATCTAAAGTAACGTTTAATAAATAGTAATAGGCTAATAGATCATTGCGAGACTTGCGAGACTCTTGCTGCAAGACCAAGACCAAGACCAAGACTGGAAGCGCAATACCAAGACCAAGACCAAGACCAGGTGTATTGGCGCAAGACCAAGACCAAGACTTGCTAAGTCTCGTCTTGTTCTTGCATTTGAGCAACACTAGTTCAAGAAGCTTACTGCACTTGACTTTGGAATTAATTATTTTATGCAACAAGCACACATCAAGTATCTCCCGCCTGTTTCGGAGAGACATCAGTTTAAATTCAAAAATCTTTGATTATAGGGTTGCCTGTGTGATATACCAGTTTCATGGAATGCAAGGTGTAGTTTTATTTACCACCAGAGATTTTTCCGGACTGATACGACTTAAGGACCTTCAAGAAAAGAGCCTACTCTTTTTTTATAAGGCCGGCAACACATCAGCAATTCCCTTGTTGTTGCATTTGTTTATGGGTAGCGGTAGTCACTTACCATCAGGTGAGCCGCATGCTCGTTTGCCCCCCTCTGCTATAAAAAATTGAATATTTAATTAATATTTTAATAATGATATTGCACAATTGAGTATTAGTGTCCCAAAATTATAAAACGCAATTTTGAATGAATGAATGAAAATGTTAAAAAATACTAATAAAAAATATACCTAATAATATTTTAATGTGCAAAACTTGTTGGTTTCAAATGAGGTATTATTTGTTTTTCACACCAGGATCATTTGCAGTAAATGGATTATAATTCTGAAGGCCAACAAGCTCCATCGAAACATCCCATAGCTTTTTAGCATATTCATCATTTGAGCCATTACGTTGGAGAGTTGTCACAGAGCAGTCACTGAAAAACAATAATAAATATTTTACACAATTAAATCTAAGTTTGTTATTTTTTTAACTACCAATAAAATCTGATGTGTTTTAATGCGGATAAACAAGATGTAATATCTTTTATAAATGAATAAAAGTAAAAAGGTAAAGCAACAGAGCACTTAATTATTATTGATTAAATCCTATATCCGGAGATATGCACTAAATTTCTAAGCATGCTTAAATAAAAGACGAAAATTGATGCATATTCATTAATTAACCTAATGAACATCATATTACATAATAATACCTGTAATATAACCCAGTCTCATTGGCACATTTTTCATCCACTGCACAGTAAATTGAGGTTTGTGCCCCTAGCTCGGGGGACTTCATAAAAGGCCGTAGGAGTCCAAATAGTTTGCTTGCTCCCCAAAAAAGTCCGTTATCTACATGACGGACTAGTTCAGTGTTTATAACTCCAGGGTTCAAGGTGTATGTATTAACACGCTGTATATTATATTCCTGTAATGAGAAATTCAGTGACAAACATTTTGGAGAAATTTTATTAATTTAAATTTTACTGGTTTTATATGGTTTATTTATATAACTGTTTGTGTATTTTCAAGTCCATATAAATTTTGTATACTATAAATAAACTGTAATAATGAGTTTATGCTTAAAGAAAATAAAATGTTACCTTTAGTTTTGTTGCTAGCTCTCTGGAAAATAATACATTTGCAAGTTTACTTTGAGAGTATGCTTCCATTGCACTATATGGTCTCTTTTTATAATTTAAATCCTCAAAATTTATCCCATAACCTAAAAAAGACTAGTTTTACAATAATTATACAAAAATAAGGTTGTTTTAATATATGTTTTACTTATTTATTTAATCTTGTTTGTTGACACCTTATTAACAAGGGTAACAAAGGGCGGACTTAATGCCTAACGGCATTCTCTGCCAGTCAACACGTGGAGTGGTGAGATTTTGTGGCAGGTGTAAATACACACACATTATATATATATATATCGGAAATTACAATAGAGGAGATCCCACTTCTGATGTCGGAGAATTACAACAGGGGATTCCAATTTTGATCTATACATCAGGATAGTGTTAATTGTTAAAAATAATAAAAGTGTGAGAGCGGATGTTCAACTTGCTCTCTTGCTTACGCAGTTTAATTATTATCAGTAATAAGACAACGTAACGCACTATACATTCAGTATAGTGAAATTACAGTTCGACCCCACCGTAATACGTCTCAGCCACAATCACACACCAGTGTAACGTAAGGTACGTAATTATACGATAACACCAAAATATGTACAGCAACAGCAACACTACTTATCTCAATGTAACACAGGGCAGCCTCTCAGCAACACCAATCCTCCATCCTCCTTGCCTGCACTAGAAGAATTACCACAACGAACAGAACCACGACAATATCTTAGCACTAGTCAAATGACCACACCCGTTGAATGACTTGAGCGGAATCCCCCTCGCCCGGCACCTACAGTGAACTTTATACTGCACAAACAAGCGGGGGTTTCTCGATATACCCTCCATTGCACCTCGATCCAACCGGGTATTTTATAGACGCTCCGACACATATATATATATATATATATATATATATATATATATATATATATATATATACGCATTTTACCCGACTCCGCATTGCACGAATTTAAAAGCTACTTTTATAATTCACATTAAATTGCCCCACTTTACATGGATACATTGACTGATTAGCGTACATAGCGGCGAGAATAATAGGTCGGGGGAAAAGTTTCTTCGTATTTTGTTTATATAAAATTGAAGAAAAATCTCGTTTTTAGTCCGAGAATTTTGATGTCAAAGATACAGCTCGCTCTGGTCGCTCATATGGATAAAGTCGATGACATTTTTGAAAAAGTGCAGCAAGATCTGCATATTAGTAGTTACGACATAGCCGAGGAACTCAGTATTGACAACAAAACAGTTTGGTCCATTTGATAAAGTCTGGCTATACAAAAAAGCTTGTTATGGTACTCAAACCACACGAGCTCACTGAAAGAAAAACTTAATGAATCCGAACCATTTTTGAAATGATTGCTACGACAAGAACGTGCGAAAAAAATCATGGTAAACCGTACGGAATTTACGAATGTGTGTTGCGACTCATACAAAATCTATGGAAGACTTGCGTTCGGAACGGCTTTTTTCCGTGCGGGATTCCGGACAATCGGCAATCACGCGGAATTTCGAAACGGAGAAAATTTTGTACGGAAAACTACTATACGTGTGTGATAGGTTCTTGATTTTATTATTATTTATATAGATTTGCTGCGCTCGGAATCCCGAATCGGAATTTCGAAACGGAATCCCCAAAACGGATTTCGGATTGTACGTGACCGGCCTAAAGAAATAGCAAATCAAACAATTATGATTTTCTACGATCCAGAGGAAATAGTAAATCTATACAATAACACTCACTATAGCACATTAGAAAGTGAGCACCAAAACTAGAAGCAATATGTGAGTTAAGGAACTGTTTCTTTAGGAATTAATTGCCCATTATACAGAGATCTAATAAATACAATATGTACATGGTGTGTACACAGCGAAGATTTTTGTGTATGATAATAATATTATTTTATAATGTATTTAAATTATATTCTGGAATAAATATAGCGTAAATTAAATGTTGTTCTAGCACATTATAACCATCTACTTATATTTTTATGTAATGTTAGCACTAAAGATATATTAGACAACTCTGTAGCATTGTGCCTAAGCACAAGTTCAAATCCTGCACTGAACAAGTCATTAGCATGGCCTATGTTCTAAATTTGTATGTTTGTCCATGTGCAATTTCTGTAGGTATGTAAAATACCTTCAGTTTACGGTACTGGAAAAATCTTTTCATAGATATAATATTTTTGAGAGATAGATGATAAAAGAAAAAAAAATGTATGATTTAAGTTTTTTCATTAATATGGACAAAACAAATTTTGCATATTTATTTTGGCTGTCACACTTCAACTAATGTGATCTATAATCTCTAAGATACTCTGAGCCTCTTTACCACTGAGCCACATGGAAAATTTAACGAAATTTCTAAAAATTTTATTTCTTCTTTTGCAAATAATTTATTTACAATACTTACTTGCGTATGCACTGGAAGAAACAGTTACAATTCTCGCAGGTGTACTATTTTTTATGCGCGGCAATAGAAGTAAAGTGAGAAGAAAATGGCCTAAATGATTTGTTCCAAACTGTGTTTCAAAACCATCTTCAGTTTCACCTTTAGGACACATCATAACACCTGCATTATTTACTAAAATATTAACATGAGGTTCGGTATCTAATACTTTTTGACTGAAATCCCGAACAGATTTTAAAGAAGATAAGTCACATCTCTCTATCACCAACTTGCCAGTCTCAGGTAGACCCTTGCACCTCTCTTCTATTTCTTTCATAGCATCTTCAGCTTTTTCCAAACTCCGACATGCTAATATAACTTTAGCACCTATTAAAATATTAAACATTAGTTTTTAATTATGAATGAACGATGCGGAAGTAACTGAGCTTAGTACTATTATAAAATCTCTAGCGATTCTACACTAAAAAATCTTAAATAATATTAGCTGTTTTTAAGCAATAAGAACTGTGTCTGTAAATAACATTTTTAAAAGTTTCAATTTAAAAAATTAAATATACCTCGTTTATAAAAATCTAGAGCGGTTTCTTTACCGATGCCTGTATTGGCTCCTGTTATAATTGCAGTTTTTCCAATTAATTTGGAAGTACTTAAACATCTACCACTAAAAAACGGCATTGTTAAATTACGAGTATATAGAACGAAGAAACTGGTTTTTAGCTGCTATTAAAAAAAGTGTAATGAATATATATTTAAAGTATCGCTTATCATTTTAGAGGGATTTTCCCAAGATAAATTTTTTAAGTCTCTATCAAGATCTATCTGATAAGCTATAATCAGAAATTATAATTATTTATTGCAACATGGAAAAAAAGATTATGAAATAAAAATACAATGAGATCCATATCTTGCCAGGTTTATTATACCTACGTACACATTCGTACATTCAAACCAAATTTAAGTTCTTACTTAAAAATAAATTTTCATTGCACATATACACACATAATAACATGCATCCATTATTTTAATGCATGTCTGAAATGAATAAAAAATAGAGTAATGTAATTATTATTATATTTTAAAATTAATTATTTTATTCATGGCAGTCTAAAAGTCCTAAGAACTATCTCTTTTACTTGTTCTTTAATTTTATTTCCATATTGTATTATTATAGTTTTTGGTTTTGCATGGGGGAAGAGTTCCTGAGCTTTAGTTTCGTCTAAATTAACAAGTAAACCATTTCTTTGTATAATGATTTCTTATATTTACGCGAACACTAGGTACACATCATAGTTTAAGAGCCAGTGAGCAGCAGACTTACGGTATTTCAATAAGCTTCACGTTTTTGTCAGTTAATTAATTCAGCATTAATTATTGTCTTTTATTTATCTTATTTATTGTATCCTTATAATTATATTTTCATTTTGTTTTTAACATTTAACATTTATTGATATTTGTAATGGGTGTAAAAAAGCCTGAAATAAATGACTATTATTATTATTATTATTATTATGGGGTATTTGTATAGTTTTCTCATCTGGTTGGGCTGTATAAATATATAATTCTAAATGAAAATGATAAAGTTACATAAATATCAATAAAATAAAATAAATACATAAAAATTACATAAATATATAAAAACCCAACCAGATGGAAGCCCTCGGCAGGGGAGACCAAACGGCCGAGGGTTAGGGGGAAAGGGAAAGAAACCGGCGGACGATGCGGGCGGTATCGAGGAGCACCGCCTTCTGCATTTGAGCTTGGAGCGATCCGTCACGGATTCCCAGTCGCCTCAGATGACCCGAGAGGCTGACTGGCGCGGTCATTTTCGAGCACGGCTTCCGGCAAGTAATTATAATATGGCAGTTTCCGATCCACGAGACCGTATTTCAGAGCGAGCTCCTGGTGCAGAATCCTGGCTACTAGGTTGTGTCTGTGCAAATACTCAGAGTTAGAAAGCGCCGAACAACCGGAGATGACATGCCTAAGTGACTCACCGGGATGGCGACAAGCTCGACAGATGTCGACGGCGCCATCCTTTAGGATGTATTTCCGATAATTGTTGGTCTTAATAACCTGATCCTGTATCGCACAGACAAAACCCTCGGTTTCCCCAAATAGGTCACCGAAACGTAGCCAGTGGAAGGAGGCGACTGTGTCTACGCAAGGCTCATGTAGAGCCTTGTAGAACCTCCCGTGGAGCTCCTTCTCCTTCCATACGGTCTCCCGGTCGGAAATGCTCTGTACTGCGGGGTCTTGCCATTGCTCGTTGGCTAAGGATAGAGGGGTAAGTCCTTTATCACAAGAAATAACGTCCCTATAGAATGGATCATCCGCTCTCGTCAGAAAGTAATTACGGAGGCTGCACACTTCGTGATTATGCATGGTAAGCGCGCTTAAAAAGCCGCGTCCACCATGCTTCCGCGGCAAGTACAGCCTCATTACTGACGATCTCGGATGATGCATCCTGTGTGACGTCATTATAGTGCGGACTTTTCTGTCCAGAGCGTTCAGTTCGGTCTGAGTCCACCTGAGCATGCCAAAGGTATACATGAGAACAGGCATGATCCAACCGTTATAAGCATGTGTCTTATTAACGCCCGACAAAAGACTGTTAAGCACTTTTGTCAAGCGTGCATAAAACACACCGCAAACTGACTGTTTCATGTCCGCCTCATCGATACCTATGTTCTGTGACATACCCAGGTATCGGTATGTTTCAGCCGCGGATAGGGTCTTTATGTTGATGGGCATAGATAAGTCTATGCCCTCAGAGTTAGCAACCCTACCCCTTTCGACATGGAGGACCGCACACTTATCCGTCCCCAGCTCCATTCTAATAGAATTGCTAAAATCACAAGTGATGTTTAGCAATCCCATAAGATGAGAGCGACAGGCGAATAACTTGAGATCATCCATATAGAAAAGGTGGGTCCTGCGGCAGGCAGGTCAGTAGCCACCTTTAGACGGACCGAGTGGGTTCGGCCGTGCTTGCTTGCTTTCTTGCTGAATATCGCGTAGTGTAATAAGACTTAGCACGCTTAGACCGTTTAGTGAGCGCGCGGCAGTAGCAGAGTGAAGTCACGTTTTTATTTGCTGTGGCGTGCACAATGACTTGCTCAAAAGAAAATGAAGTGATTTTTAATCTTACTGATGTGTAACGTGACGTTATACGTGGTAGAGCCATACTGCAGCTATATTAGTAGTATTAGTTATAGCACGAATGGGTCGGCTCGACCGGGGAAGGACCACGCTCTCACAGAATACCAGCGTAAAATGGCAGCTTCATACTGCTGTGTTTCGTATGGTGAGTGTAGAGAACCGGAGACCCATTTTACTGGAAAAAATTCCATCTTAGTCCTCACGGGTGACGACGCATCTGAATTTTGATTCTTTACTGAAGATAGATGTAGATGTCTATGGGCCACCTCAACTACTTACCATCATGTGGACTGTGTGCTCATTTGTCACACTATACTATAAAAAATCTATCTACCTACCCAGTTAACAGACGAACAGATGATTGTGATATTCATTCTGTAAATACTAGGAACAGACACAAGCTAGTAGTACCAGTTACTCGACTCCATCGAGTCAGTTATTCATTCTTGGAGCGATGTATACGCTTTTACAACAAAATTCCAGAAAATATACAAAGTTTGACCTGCTCAAAGTTCAAAAACTTTATTAAACTAAGTTTGTATAAAAAGGGTTATTATAATATTAAGGAATTTATGGATGATAATAACCCCCTGGAATTGAGGTGATCGCTACCAAGCTATTTCTAGTTGTTAATTTGTGTAACATCATGATTGTAAGCTGTTATTTTAAAAAAAAGTCCCGCTGGGTTTCTTGCTGGTTCTTCCCAGGACAGAGGTTTTTTCCGAACCAGTGGTAATCAAACAAAAGAGTGACTTTCAATAAGTATTATTTATAATCTATATTGAATAAAAAAGTTTCTGTTCTGTACGACTAGTCTTCATATGGAATTTAGAAGTTATGGTTGTCATTTTTATTACAATTACACAATCAATTGTACCCTGACGCATCAAGCAGTTTTTTTTACTACAAAAATTATATTGAATAATTATAAACACTATTTCATCGTTATCTTTGATTTTCATAAGAAAATAGAAATGAAAAGGTACTGAATAATTTACTAGTTAAAAGCAATTGAAATTATGACCGACAGTTAATTAATCTATCAGAATTAATGTAAAAAAATAATACTTTTACTTTATTTTAATTGACTTTCCGTATTTAATCCAACCAATACTTTGAATTTAAAAGAGGTAAAAATTACTTGCAAGTTTTATAGTGATTGCCGCCTCTAATTCTTATGTCGCCGGCAAACTAAACTTCGGTGCAACATGGCAGCATTGCCAACACCAATTTGTCATATTCCCCGAAAATTCATGTCAAATTCCCCAATTTAAGGACAAAACTTCAACAGATACTCCACAAATTCCCCTCAATTTTATTTTAAGAAATGAATCAATTTTCAACTAATTTTATAAGATTTACTTTTTAATCAACATTTTTTTCTTTAAATTTAAAAATCAAGAAATGAAAAGCATTAAATGATACATTAAATTTGCCGAAATAAATCCGAAAATTAAATATGGTGTGTGTGTATGTGTATATTAACAAGTAACCTAACAAAATGTTAAGATAAGTATTTAGATTTCTTGAAAAAAGGTTCTGACTTGGCCCTGGCTATCAATTTTCAAAATCCCCGTATTTTCCGCCCATAATACCAATCCCCAATTGACTTTAAATTCACCGCAATTTTGGGAAATTCTCCATATGTTGGCAAAGCTGACATGTGTAAATTCCACAGCACGTGGCAACACGAGTCAGCATGGCTGCGGTAACGCATGTGTGAAAGGGAAGAGTAGAGTGAGTAGGCTAGGCATTGTTTCGCACAGAGCTAGATACAGGTTGGCAGTGGAGGGAGTGTGCCTGCGCAATGGTACAGTCGCGTTCTAAAGTACTACATTATATTAGGCTATTATTTTATAATATAATTATAATAGTGATTAATTGTTTTATGGTAGAATCATAATAGGTACTTTGCTAGCTACTTAAAACTTTGGAAGAGGTTGGAAGTAAAAATGGATAATGTTTACTTGAGCATTATTTTTTATTTCTATCGTAAAATAATAAAGTAGTTTGATACAAGACAACTTAAGCTAAGGGTGACACGCCGTCCATTATACCTTTGGAACATGGAACATGGAAGCCAGATGTCGATGGTGTGTTGGTGTTACTGGATGCTACTTCATCATCACTTTCATCTTCGCTTGAGCTTCCGTCATTAGAATCATCATCATCAATGCGAATGATAAATGTTTCCGTCATCAGGTCGACCACATGGTAATTTTTTCGGTATTCTTCCTCAATACTTTTAAGTTTACTACACGATTATCCCCGTTTACCTTCTATTTACCTTCTCGTTCACTAGTTCAGTTATAAAATAAAAGATATAAATATTTTCTTTCCTTCCTTTTTAAAACCATCGTCGCGAGTCGTGCAAAGTAAGCTGTGTGTGCGACTGTATTTTGGAAGGAAGGAAGCATGACTAACACATACATGAGTAATACTGGCGAGCGTTCCCCCGTCGCGCCCCCATCGTACCACCAATTTGATTGATAAATCGCTGTGCCCAGGTTCAAGGCCAGCGTTCTTTTTACGTGACGGGACCTATAGCCTATAGCCTTTAGTGTTTACAGACCCCCATGTTCAAGTTATGATACCTTTGCAAAAATTATGGAAGAAGTTTTAGTTAAGCTTAATAAACAGAATAAATCTCTTCATTAGTATCAAATTTTGTTCTTTGTTCAAATCCTATAATCTTGATAATTTATTCTTTGAAGCTACACGTATTGCAGGGTGTAGTCCTACTTGTATTGATAATATTTTTACAGGTGTTGTACCAATCAACAAATCAATAATTTAAACACTTAGTTCAGATCACTGTGGACAACTGGTTTCGTTACCTTATATGCACAAAAAACAGGTAATTGAGAAAATAGTGTTTGTTCCTATTAATGCAAAACGCCTGGAGAGATTTAGAAGTAATATGGTAAAAAACCTTCCATCGCTTTCTTATAAGAACAATGCAGACTATTTATATGGAGAATTATTTACCCTTATAAGTTTAATAAAACATTTACTTCTAAAACATTCTCCAGAAACAGTGGCAAGGCATTTAATGAGTGGGCGACAGTAGGAATTCATAAAAGTAGACGAAGGTTATATGACCTTTACCATGAAAGATCATATAATTTTTCCGATGCTTTTAAAGAATATGTAAAAACAAATTCTAAAATGTTTAAAAGAGTTTGCTCCACAGCCAAATCATTACATATTAATTACAAAATTAAGACGGCTAAGAATAAAATTAAAATGACGTGGAGTATAATTTACAGCGAAACCGGTAAAGAGAAACCTCTTAACTCAAACTATCAATTAAAAATTAATAATGAATTGACTAAATCAAACCAAGAAGTTGCAGCAGTGTTTGAGAAATATTTCACTGATGTTCCTATCTTGACAACAGAGTCATTGAATACTTCTCCAACTGTCGCCAAGTCATTACATAAACAGAATGTTTATACCTGTTTAATAGAATTTAAATTTGAAAAAGTATTACCGCATAATATTGTAAAATACTTTAAAATCATTGATGTAAAGAAAACCGCAGATTTGTGGGGGATTTCCGTTACAGTGATTGCGTACATAATAAATTTAATTGCACCTCATCTTGCTATTATTTTTAATATTTTTATCGATTCTGGTGTGTTTCCTGATTTAATGAAGTATAGTAAAGTAATACCTTTATTTAAATCTGGTAGTACATTGGACTCCGCTAATTATATACCTATTTCTGTAATACCAACTCTCAGTAAAATTTAAAAAAAAAT
Source organism: Parnassius mnemosyne (assembly GCA_963668995.1). NCBI lineage: Eukaryota > Metazoa > Arthropoda > Insecta > Lepidoptera > Papilionidae > Parnassius > Parnassius mnemosyne. The sequence continues at coordinate 39,886,554 of CAVLGL010000115.1, read as the reverse complement.
TTTGGATCAATCGTTATTTTTTTTTTAATACAAATAAATTACTTCATAAAAACCAATTTGGTTTTACAAGGGGTCGCTCGACGTCTGACGCCGGTGTTGTGCTTATGAAATATATTTTTAATGCCTGGGACAATTCACAAGATGCCTTAGGTATTTTCTGTGACCTTCCCTAGGCTTTCTATTGTGTTCATCATGAGACATTAATCAGGAAACTACAACATTACGGTATAAAAATTTGGCGCTTAGACTTATTACTTCATATTTAAGTAACAGAACTCCAAAAAGTCGTGATTAATGGTAAAGGTCCCGGATCGATAGTATCAATGGGCGTTCTTAATCTATATTAATGACTTATCTTGTAGGGGAAAATTACGATATAGTATTATTTACCGACGATACCTCGTTGATTTTCAAACTCAAACGGCAGTTAATTATGACGATGTAAATAATGCTCTATCGAAATTAGTACATTGGTTTAACGCCAACAATGTGCTCTTAAACGGCAATAAGACAAAATGTATTAAATTTACAATACCCAATGTAAAACATTCGAAAACCAATGTGCTCTTAAACGGGAAGGAGTTGAGTCTTGTGGATACCACTGTTTTTCTTGATATTACTATTGACGCGAAACTTCAATGGGGCCCACATATATCTAAATTAGCAAACAGACTTAGTTCTGCAGCATATGCTGTAAGAAAGATTAGAAGTCTCACAGATGTTGAGATAGCTAGGTTAGTGTATTTTAGTTAGTTTCATAGCATAATGTCTTATGTAATTTTGCTATGGGGTAATGCGACTGATATTGAAGCCATATTTGTTTTGCAAAAGAGAGCCGTACGGGCGATTTATAACCTAAATTATAAAGAGTCCCTCAGAGAAAAATTTAAAGAAATAAACATATTAACTTTGGCATCACAATATATTCATGAAAATATAATGTATGTACATAATAACATAAATAGCTTTAATAACAATAAAGATGTTCATACCTTAAACACTAGAAACAAACATAAGCTTGTAATGCCAGTTACTAGACTCCACAGAATTTTTTATTACAACAAAATCCCAGAATATGTTCAAAGTTTGTTAATAAACAAGTTTAAAACTTTTATTAAAGAAAAACTGTATAAAAGAGTTATTATAATATCAAGGAATCATCATCATCATCATCATTACAGCCTTTCAAAAGTCCACTGCTGAACATAGGCCTCCCCCAAGGAATGCCACAAAGCACGGTCCTGAGCCACCTGCATCCATCGACTTCCTGCATGTCTTACTAGGTCGTCACTCCATCTCGTGGGAGGTCGCCCTACACTTCGCCTACCGGTACGAAACTGCCACTCAAGAACCTTTCTTCCCCATCGATTGTCGGTTCTTCGAGCTATATGGCCGGCCTACTGCCACTTCAGCTTACTAATCCGTTGGGCTATGTCGGTTACTCTGGTTTTACTGCGGATATACTCATTTCTAAGTTTATCACGCAGAGAAACCCCGAGCATAGCCCTCTCCATGCTCGCTGAGTGACCTTGAGCTTCCTCATACGGCCAGCAGTGAAGGACCACGTCTCAGATCCGTAAGTCATCACTGGCAACACGCACTGGTTGTACAATTTCGTTTTAAGGTTTTGAGGTATGTCTGACGAGAAGATGTGTCGTAGTTTCCCGAACGCTGCCCAGCCGAGTTGAATCCGTCGATTGACCTTTCGGTCGAAGTTGGACTTACCTAGTCCGACTATTTGTCCTAGGCAAACATACTCGTCAACAACTTCGAGCTTAGTGCTCCCAACAACTACCGGCATAGGTGTGACATGGAAATTAAACATGATCTTTGTTTTGTCCATGTTCATCCTAAGACCTATTCGTTGGGAGACACAATTGAGGTCATTGAGCATTATTTATTGAGCATTATTGCTTAGGTCCTCCAGCGATTCTGCCATAAGGACTATATCTTCGGCAAATCGAAGTTGAGTGATGTACTCGCCATTGATGTTAATAACGTATCCTTTCCAGTCCAGAAGCTTGAAAACGTTTTCCAATGTAGCGGTGAAGAGTTTCGGGGATATAACATCACCCTGTCTTACACCTCTTTGCAATTGGATAGGTTTCGTACTCTGGTTCTGTACTCGGATAGCCATCGTAGCTCTACTGTACAAACACTTCAGTACTTCGATATACCGACAGTCAACTTGGCACCGCTGAAGGGACTGCAGCACCGCCCAAATTTCGACGGAATCAAAGGCTTTCTCATAGTCCACATACGCCAGACATAGTGGCAAATTGTACTCTTCTGACTTCTGTACAATTTGCCGAAGGGTATGTATGTGGTCTATGGTGCTAAAGCCCTTTCGGAAACTGGCTTGTTCGGGAGGCTGTAAGTCGTCAAGTCTGCGCGCGAGACGATTTGTAATGACTCTCGAAAACAGCACGTAGATGCGGCTCAGAAGGGAAATTGGTCTGTAGTTCTTCAAGAGAGCGTTGTCACCTTTCTTGAAGAACAAGACCACCGCACTTCTGCTCCATGCCTCCGGTGTAATGCCACCATGGAGGACGGAATTAAAGAGCTTCTGAAGGACTTCAATTACCGGTCTTCCACCCGCTTTCAGAACCTCCGCTGTAATTCCATCCTCGCCTAGGGCCTTGCCGTTGTTAAGGTGCCGGAGAGCCATTATATTCTCGCTCAGAATAGTTTCGGATTAGTTTAGTTCTTCGGAATAGTGTCGGATAAGACTCGCTCTTGGATCGTTACTCACACTTGCGTGTGGCTCCAACGATGACGTGTACAGCTGCCCATAGAACCTCTCAATCTCACTCAAAATCTCAGGTGCCCCGGAAACGATGCTGCCACACTCGGTCTTCAGCTTTGACAGTTGGCTTTTTCTGGCAGGCAGATCTCTGGCAAAGACTTTGGAGCCTTGGTTTCGCTCGATCGCTTCTTCAATACAAGCTGTATTGAAGTTGCGTAAGTCCCGCCGCATGCATTTGGAGATCTGTCTGTTCGGTTGCCTGTATGCTGTCAAATCTGTTGAAGAATGTAGCTTCATCTCCCGTCTAACAGCCATAAGATTGAGAGTGTAATCGGAGAGTTTTTGTGTTCTTCTGCGGCGGGTCTTGCAGAACTTAGCTCCGACCGCATGAACAGTTTCCACGAGCTTGTCGTTTATTTTGTCCGCTTCATTGCAGTCTTCTAGGCACTGAAAACGGTTTTGTAACTCGAGCTGAAGGTTTCGGGACTTTGGAACAGAGCACGAGGGGGACGGAGCGTTGACTTCATTAGACGAGACCTCTCCAACTTGACGTTTAGGTTCAGTGAGCCTCTAACCATTTGGTGATCGCTACCAGTTTTCACCCTCGCGATCACGGAGACATCACTGAAAAGTTGTGGTCTGGTCGTCATAATGAAGTCAATCTCATTTTTTGTGGAACCGTCGGGGCTCGACCAGGTCCACTTCCTATGGGGCCGCTTCTGGAAGAAAGAGTTCATCATAAAGTGTCCCTCTTTCTCCATGAAGTCGGCCAGCTGCTAGCCCCTTGGGTTCCGTTGCCCTATTCCAAATTTCCCTACTTTCAGCTCACCGTTCTCTCTTGTGCCTAATTTTACTTTGAAGTCTCCCATTAACACCGTATATTGGGTTTTGGAGGAATGCATGGCTCTAGAGATATCCTCATACATTTCCTCCACTTCCTCATCGGGGTGTGCCGAGGTTAGTGCGTAAACCTGTATGACCTTCAGCGAATACCGTTTGGTGATTCTGAGTATAAGGTACGCAACCCTCGTCGACACACTCTCAATATTTACAACGTTGTTAACGAGATACTTGTGGACGATAAATCCGACACCTCCTTGGGACAGATGGTCTCCCTCCCGGTGATAGAGCAAGTTGCCGGATTCGAGAGTTACCGTGTCCTCCCCCTCTCTTCTGACTTCGGATAATCCTATAATATGCCAGCGTTACTTGTCTACCTCTTCTTCCAGCTCCACGATCTTCTCGTCAGTCCTCAGGGTGCGTGCGTTGTATGTTGCCAGGTCGAGTTGTTTTAGGTGGCAACCGAACCTCCACCGGAGATTCTTAGCACCCCCTGCCCCGCCGTAACCATGGTCGCCACCGTAGCCAGGAATAGCGGGGCCGCCGGGGACTGGGGGCCGTTTCTTCGTTACTCTTATATTAGGGGGGTATTTGCCATAATTGCCACGCTTGGCGAGCGGGTTGGCAACCGCAGTTTTTTTATTGGTAGTTTGTTGTTATCAGGAAGATGCTGCTGCCCATCTCCTGCCTGTTTCCTTCTGTCGCCTTTTACGACACCCACGGGAAGATATGGGGTAGTGGATATTCTTAACCGCCACTACACGGCACAATTTATATCTTTATATTATATCAAGGAATACATGAATGAAAATAACCCCTGGGAATAAGGTGATCTCCACCATGCTGGTTCTATGAAAATTCACTTAAAATTGTATAAATCAAATTATTGTTAATTGAAATTATGTTTAAAAAAAGTCCCGCTGGGTTTCTTGCTGGTTCTTCCCAGGACAGAGGTATTTTCCGAACCAGTGGTAAATAAAAAATGACTTGCAATAAGTATTATATAATAATCAATATTGAATAAAAATCATTTTATTATATTCTATTCTATAAGAGTTCGGCGTCTACGCATACATTGACCCCTAGTCAGCTGATTGTAATTCAGTAATTCCACTGATGGTTTTATGTTTAAGTATTTTCATTATTTTATTATGAAATTATCGTTTTATTTAGCTGTACTAAAAGGATGGAGCGTGTATAAAGTTAATAAATCGTTGTGATAAGATGTTTTCCTTTCCTCGGGATCAAATTTATTTGTGACCAATAATGAAAGGTGTCCTTAGTACTTTCATCTGTCTTCGTTTTCGGAAGCGTTTCACAAACACCCGGTATATTAGCAACCTAATGAAAGCCAAGAGAGCTGCTTTCCGGAGAGCAGCACTCTATCCCACCCCTGAATATAGGCGTACGGCCAATCGTCTTCAACGAGAAGTCCGTTCACACCTTTCTGATCTTCGAGACCTCGAAAAGAGTAATCTCATGGAGAATATCTCCCCCTCTCATACAGCGTGCTACCAGATGGCGAGAGCCGTCCACATCTCTACAGACGCTACCACTCACACTCCCCCTCTCTCCCGTCCCGACGGTACTATTGCCTTCGAGGACGAGGAAAAGGCTGAGTACTTTGCAGACAGTATCGCCGCTCAATGCTCTCCTAGCTCACAACTCACTGACCCATCCCACATCCAGACAGTGGAGGATGAGGTCCGCCGCCGGAACTCACCCCCCACAGTCTCTGACTCTATCACTGTGTCCAAGGATGAGATCTCATCTATCATCAAAGGACTGAAGCCTAAAAAGAGCCCGGGCGCAGATGGCATCTCCAACCAAGCCCTCAAACATTTTCCTGAGCAAGTGATAATCCTATTAGCTATTATCTTCAACGCCTGCTTCAACCTTAGTTACTCCCCACCACGTGGAAAGAGGCAACTGTCATTGGTATCTCCAAGCCAGGAAAGCCTCACCACCTCCCCTCCAGGCACCGGCCCATCAGCCTCCTCAAGGCCATGGGCAAACTCTTTGAACGAGTCATCCTCACTCGCATGAGGCTCCATCTGTTTCCCACAGACGGCGACCCTCTTGTTATCCCCCACCAATTTGGTTTCCGAGCGAAACACTCTTGACCCCAACAAGTTCACCGCATTATGGAATATATCCTCAGCGGTTTTTATCCTCGTCGTCATAAGATCATCGCGGTCTTTTTCGACATATCAAAAGCGTTTGAAAGAGTCTGGCATGAAGGCCTTATCTACAAACTCTACAAAATAGGCCTCCCTGATCGTCTTGTTCGTCTCGTGGCCTCCTACCTGAAGGATCGTACCTTTCGTTTTAGACACGAAGTAACGCTCTCCTCTCAACGTCCTATCAAAGCCGGTGTCCCTCAGGGCTCAATGTTTGCCCCTCTGCTATATATCCTGTTCACCAACGACATTTCCATCCCGTCGAATGGTGTTCAGCTCTCCCTCTTTGGAGACGACACTGCCCTCTACTATAAAGGTATCTCACTAACACTAACATTCCGCCAATCTGTACGCTAGGAACCCTTGTCCCCTGGCATACGACGCTTGAAAGTACCTGTCGAATAGAATAGAATAGAATGATTTTTTATTAAATATTGATTATTACGTAATACTTATTGAGTCATTTTTATTTACCACTGGTTCGGAAAATATCTCTGTCCTGGGAAGAACCAGCAAGAAACCCAGCGGGACTTTTTTTAAACATAATTTCAATTACCAATAATTATTTTTTATACAATTTTAAAAGAATTTTCATCAAAGAGCGTGATCCTTTTTTCAGAGCTTGACCATTTAACTGTTACATCTTTTGCAAACAGTGAAATATCATCTCCAACCAGCGGAACAGATCAATCTGTATCGTCGACATTAAAATATAAAAAAAAATTAACAAAGATCGAGATTTACTAATTACACAAGAAAAAGTCTATTAAAAAGTGCACAAGAAAGATATAGGCAGAACAAGCCAGATTGAAATCAAAAAAAATCCCGATGGACACAGGCAAGCTGTTGCAAATTACCAAACTGCGAATCCATAGTGCATAGAGAAAACAAGGTCGCTATGGAGTATGACCCTGATATTGCTTATAGAACTGACAGCAGTGTAGCCTTGGGTTTTATGACTTACAAGTGTCAGTGGTGCACTGCGCTGAAATGGAAGGATGAGACACCGGGTATGTGTTGCAGCGCTGGAATAGTGCAACTTGATCGGTTGAAACAACTGCCTGAACCACTCTTTAGTTTGATTAATGATCTACACCCAGATCAAGACCATTTTATGGGTAATATTCGTAAGTATAATGCCTGTTTCCAGATGATTTCCTTTGGTGGTAAACAGGTAACAGCAGATGGTTTTCACGTACGTTCACAGCAGACGTTTAAAGTACAAGGCCAGGTCTACTATTTAATTGGAAGTATATTACCAGAAGCCGAATATGACGCTCAGTACCTTCAAATATATTTTGTAGGTGAATGCTGCATCAAGTGAACCCGTACATAAAGATCTGAAAAGTGCTATTGATAAAGCCCCTAGTGTGTTTGCGTCAGTAATTGTTACGGCCTACGGCTGCTCCCTTAAAGGGTCAAATCCTCAGGGGTCCATGAGCTGAAGACTTCCCGAGCAGACGTAGGTCGGGCCTCAATGTGGCCACGTGGAATCTCTCTAATTACACTAAAATATATGGGGGAGCGTTCTATAATACGGCCAGTCGACCGGGAGGAATTTGGACGTAGCTTACCTATATCCAAGGCGACTGGTCCCTCCGGAGTCGGTCAGGTCGCAAGTGGTTGTGTAGCGCAAGGAAAATAAAGTGATGTGATGTGTATCTGGGTGTGACTGATGGTGATTGAACCTAGACCTTGGCCGTCGGCAGCAGCCCGAGCATCGACACCGCTCCAACTTGAGGGGGCCTTCCGAGGTTGTCCACAGTCACTTTCCTCTTTCGTCACGATGACAGTCAATTAACTCTATCGTACGATTAACTAAATTACAGAAGCCACTAAATATCGCTGGGTATAAGGTTAACACACAAAACGCACACGGAGTTTCTAGATCAAAGGTCACTACCGTTTCGCGTAGCAACAGTTAGTTCTAGAATATCAGAGGCCGCACTAGCTAATATTGCCGAATGCACTTATGCAGATTCTGAGTCAGACACAATGAGTCCCTGGGAAGCTCTCCAGCAGGAATGCGTCAGAATGGTAGACCGTATATTTACTGGCCGCTCCGAATTATTCCGAGTTCCCGACAAAATGACAGCGTACCGTTCCAAGCACAGCCGACAGACGACTGCCTGCCCTTGTGCGTTTTTCGCACGACCGGAAGTCAAACCGGTATGAATGCACCGCGCCAAGCGCCCTCTCGCGTCAATCCTTGAAACTAGCGCTTGGCGCGAACAAACCCCCGTCCTGGACATAAGGATTTAGCACCCCAGCAGATCTTGCCAACCTAACCAACGCCTCAAAATTACCGCCCCAACGTGGGCAAGCCGGAGGGTCAGCCTCCACTGGATGTCCCTCCTGGGCATTCCAGCACTTTAACAAGTCCTGTACTGGACAGAAGTCCGATGACCTCTTTCAAACACCTATCTGTGCCCCTATGATTAGTTCCGCAATCCGACCGGATCAGCTCTGTAACCAGCGGCGCTACACGAAGCTGCCCAGACAAATTTTGTGCCAGCAGTTGCTTCAGTGCAGAGCGCACCCACAAATTCCACATGAACGTCGTCTGTGGAGAGCCGAACGAAACGCACAGATAGTCCCTAGTATGAATTTTCAACAAGTAGGCCTAGCCAGGCCACCCACCATATTATCATTTACGAAATAGTGCGGCAGCTGATTTCAATCTGATAATCTCCAAAACTAGCTAGCCTGTTAGACAAGTAGTCCTATGCTCCTATTTCAACTAATTTTTCAAAAACATCAATGTTCAATTACAGAATCAATTCAACCAAATTAATCACCGATGTGCATAGGTCAACTTGCAAATTAAACAAAACAATAACGTAAGAGACAGCCCTACTTTTTGCAAAGCAAAATGATTAAACACTATCATAAACATATACATAATTTTTCAAATAGCGCGCCATTATTTCCTTTCAGCAAACAGACGCAACAATCAAATACAGTGATTAAATATATGTACAAAACACATGCAGTAGCATTTAAAGGAGTAGATTAAATTCGATTCTTTTAATTTAAACCGCTACAAATAGGAAAATTTCGCGGAAAGCCCAAAGCATTTTTTAATTTTAATTCAAGTATTTTTTGACTAAGTGCTCGACCAAACCAAATCTAATACCCCTTGACAGCGTGATTCAACGCTCCAGAGGGGCCCTAATCTTCCCACCACCAAGGGGAGGCCACATGGCGTGAACCCGAAATCAATAGAGCACAACCGCTAACAGTCGCCACTCGGGTTGTACGCCTTCACTGAGGCCGTCGGCAACAGAACATTTTGACAAGTGGACTGTTGACGGCTTAAGGCTCAGTGGAGGTGGCCGTGGTGGGAGCTAAGGCGGCAGCTAGCCAGGGCCGCCTCCATCAAATGGGGAACAGTGGTACACCAGTCGCGGCCACTCAGCTAACGGGAGTGAGAAGGGTCCAGCGGACCGATGAGTGGCCGTGAAGTTCCTCTCCACACGCTGAGGGGGGGTGGTGACACCCCCCCCCTGGGGGAATTGCCCCCCGACTGGTCGGGGGAGGGGCCCCTTTCAAACTTAGGGGTCTGGTGGCTGGCCGGCGGGCGCCTATTGTCGCCCGGCAGAGGGCGTGGCTGAGCGCCCCCGCCCGTGGGGGTCGAGGGCCTGGCAGAGCCGCGAGAGGAGACGCCGTTTGCACCCAGGCAGAAAACTGCATGGTGATTGCCCTGGCAATGCAGACAGGGCCGTCGATGCGGACAGTTTCGCTGGAGGTGCCCTCCCAGACATGAACAGCACCAGCGGCGCTCCTTGGCGATAGTTCGCCTCGCCGAAACCGGCTTACCTAATAATTTCGGGCACGACGTTACCCGATGATCAGACGCTCGACAATAGGAGCAGGGGGGGCTTGACGACGACTTGCCTGGAGGATTCAGCCTCTCACTGGGCACGGCTCGTAAGTCGTCAACGGTGCCTGCCGTGTTCTCTATCTGCCGGCACTGCTCCTCCAAAAACCGCAGCAGGTCATAGAAGGGCGGAATATAGGAGGCCTCGCCCCCGCCGTACCTCTTCTAAAAATGGATTCGAAGGTCGAGAGGTAGACGGGACAGCACGATGCGGAGCAACAAAAAAGCCCATTCGCCCACTGGTAAATCCAGCCGCCTCAACGTATTACAGGCCACCAAGACTGGATCCAACAGGTCCGGACGCAGTCTGGCCCGGTCACTAAGCAGCGGGAGGCTTAGAAGCTGCTTAACATGTTCGTCCGCAATTCGCCGGACGTTGACGTATCTTCTGGCTAGGAGGTCCCGAGCAGTCTGGTAGGCCTCGTCCGACAATCTCAAGTGGCCGACGACGCCCAGGGCCTCCTCCTCCAGTGAGGCCAGGAGGTACGCCATCTTTTGGCTCGGTGTCAGGTCACTCCGGGCGTCCACTAGGCTGTCGAAAAGACCAACGAAGGTCAGCCATTCGGAAAGGACCCCGGAGAACCTTGGCAGGTCCAGAGTTGGGAGCCGTCTCAACAGCTCCGGCTGAAGCTGCTTCCGAGAGGACTCGGGCAGGCCACTCATCTGAGCTTCACGCGCTTCCTCGGCATACCTGCCTTCAGCCTCGATCATCTCGTCCGTGAGCCAAAGGAACTGCTCATAGTCCGCGAAGCAGGAGTCCAGGACTCCCTTATCCACATCCGAATCCTCGATTTCAGCGTAAGCCTCCTCCACTGCGGCCCTTCGAACATCCACCTGCTCGAACCGCTTCATCAAGTTATGGATCCTATCCGGTCTACCTATCAAAGCATGGGCGCTTATGGCCCAGCGCAACTCAGTCCGCAGACAACGGATCAGTAGCTTGGGCGATGACATCACTTCTAAATACAAATTACGACGTGGCTCGAGCTCAAATTATAAGATGACAAATAAAAAATACAACAAAAATTAACAGTTAATAAATGCAGTTCTTATCAAATCGCATTGAATAGAAATTACACAAATACGAATTACTACGTATCGACCAAATACAAGTTAGCACAAAAGAAAAGACACAAATCAAATTAACAAATAACAAATACTAGTGCGATCAAATCAAGCTAAATTCAAATGGCGCAAATACAAATTACTACTCTTTAGTTCAAATACAAATTACAGTATAAACGAAGATATAAATCACGGTCGATCAACAAAAAATGCCTAGCTCGGAAATCGACCCTTTGATAAGTAATCCACTACAACTATCCGACAACGATAATTAACCGATTACGTAAAAATAACCATCTACCTACATGACGTATATCTCTAGAAAAACTCCCGCTTGCGCAACCTAGGGCGCGGCTTTTCAAACTACCCACTAACCAAAAAAAGGCAAGCAACAAACAACAAAGGGAAATAATTTTATTATTACGTACAAAAAAAATTTTTTACGTATTACGGACGGGCGTGATTGTAGATACAAATTAAACCAATCAAACCAACGCTCCCTGCCACCAGAATTGTTTAATTTTTATCAAACACTATGGTCGGGATCGACCGGGGAATCGAACCCGGAACCACACTCTGCTACCAGTTTGTTTAATTTTTATCAAACACTATGGTCGGGATCGACCGGGGAATCGAACCCGGAACCACGCTCTGCTACCAGTTTGTTACGGCCTACGGCTGCTCCCTTAAAGGGTCAAATCCTCAGGGGCCCATGAGCTGAAGACTTCCCGAGCAGACGTAGGTCGGGCCTCAATGTGGCCACGTGGAATCTCTCTAATTACACTAAAATATATCGACCGGGAGGAATTTGGACGTAGCTTACTTACCTATATCCAAGGCGACTGGTCCCTCCGGAGTCGGTCAGGTCGCATGTGGTTGTGTAGTGCAAGGAAAATAAAGTGATGTGATGTGTATCTGGGTGTGACCGATGGTGATTACACCTAGACCTTGGCCGTCGGCAGCAGCCCGAGCGTCAACACCGCTCCAACTTGAGGGGGCCTTCCGAGGTTGTCCACAGTCACTTTCCTCTTTCGTCACGATGACAGTCAATTAACTCTATCGTACGATTAACTAAATTACAGAAGCCACTAAATATCGCTGGGTATAAGGTTAACACACAAAACGCACACGGAGTTTCTAGATCAAAGGTCACTACCGTTTCGCGTAGCAACAGTTAGTTCTAGAATATCAGAGGCCGCACTAGCTAATATTGCCGAATGCACTTATGCAGATTCTGAGTCAGACACAATGAGTCCCTGGGAAGCTCTCCAGCAGGAATGCGCGTCAGAATGGTAGACCGTATATTTACTGGCCGCGCCGAATTATTCCGAGTTCCCGACAAAATGACAGCGTGCCGTTCCAAGCACAGCTGACAGACGACTGCCTGCCCTTGTGCGTTTTTCGCACGAACGAAAGTCAAACCGGTATGAATGCACCGCGCCGAGCGCCCTCTCGCGTCAATCCTTGAAACTAGCGCTTGGCGCGAACAGTAATAAAAACCATTTAACATTTTTTCTACATCTTCATAATTTAAACCATAACAATATATGCTTCTTACTAACGTTATTATTGCAGTCTTTTATATTATATTTCTTATTAAGTCTGTCATATATATGTGGAACAATAACATCAAACTGCTTCTGGGCGAATCTTGTTTTTACTTTGGGAATAGGACAACGGTCAAGCCTTGCAGATGATTTAGTCAGGAAAGGAACAATTTTTTTTTTTGGTAATTTCGTAGACTTTCATAAACAAATAATTTTCTAACACTAAGAACGTTGGCTTTATCATAGGCGTCTGTTGTAGGGTGCCTGTAGGGTGAGGAGAATAACACTTTCAGTACTGCACGTTGTGCACGTTCTACAGTGATCAAATATGATTTTGCTGCGGTACCTCATGCACAGATACAGTATCTAATAATGCATTCACCAAAGGCTTTATATGTTTGTAATGCTAATTTATAGTCAACAACTGTTCTTAGAGTTCCAATTTATTTTATCATCAATTTCTAAGGTACTTTATAGAATGTACCCACGACAAAAAGGAATAGTCACACTCATCAAATTGACTGCTACGACTGCTTGGATATGTGTGAATTTTAATTCTAATGTCGGTGTCAGGTCCTCCTGATGTTGTCTTGCTATAGCACATGAACTTTGTTTTGTTGGTATTGAGGGATAACAAGCTATTTTCTAGCCGTTGCGTCACTATAGAGAGACAATCCTCTGCGAGGTCCAACACTTGTTGCCAATTTTTATCATGGACGAGTGAAACTGTGCCGTCTGCAAACATGAGCAAGTCAAGATTAGGAAAATTAATTTTGCACAGATCATTTATATATAAAAGGAAGAGAGGAGGCCCCAGTACACTGCACTGTGGAACACCGTAGGTATCTCCTGCACTATCACTCTCATGTCCTTCGACCCTTACACGTTGTGATCTTCCGACTAGATAATCTGCGAACCAGTCACGAGCTATACCCCTGATCCCCACATTCTCCAATTTAGTCAATAAGATAGGGATCAAAATGGTATCGAAAGCCTTCTAGAGATCCAGAAATACACCCATGCACTTGTTCCCACCATCAAGGTATGTAGAGATATTTCTAGTTAGCGTCGGGACTGCGTCTTCGATTGACTTACCTTCTCTAAATCCAAATTGATTAACACTCAGTGGATTGTTAAGCTCAAGATATCGCATGAGCCTCTTTTTGACTAACTTTTGTAACACCTTAGACAAAGTCGAAAGGATAGAGATAGTTCTATAATTTGTAGGATTATGAGGATCACCTGCTTTATAAAGAGGACACACAATAGCTTTTTTGAAAGCTGCGGGAAAAATGCCTGTTGCATATATCACAAAAACTCAAATTACATATATGTGCGATAGGATCAGCGAGGAATATTATAAATTTCTTAAGTAATTTAGCTGTGATATTATCCCAACCAGGAGCACTATGTAATTTGAGTCCAAGGACCATATACCTCACGCGGATCAGTCGGTGTAAGGGACATAGAGCCAACTGGTGGGTTAGCTGTATTTCCCAATAATGCAAGTTCACGATCAGAAGTATTCATCTTCTGTAGAGTATTTTTTGCAAGTATTTCACCGACAGAGGTAAAATATGAATTTACTTCATTCAGCGATTGTTTAGAGTTTTGGCTTATATTTAGTAAATTGTTAGGCCTCTTTGCGACATTTAAATTGCACACTTCTTTTATTATCTTCCACGTTTCTTTTATATTTCCCTGATTTTTTATTAATTTATTTTTATAATATTCTTTTTTTAGATTTTTAATAATTTTGTTACACATATTCCTATATTTTATGTGTTTAATCTTTAGTTCTTCATTATCTGGTGACTTTTTAGTTTTCATATGTAATTTATCTCTTTTTCTGATAGATCTAACCACTCCTCTTGTTACCCATGGTTTAAGAGGTTGATGCCTTTTAGTAATCGTTTTGATTTGTGAGTGCTGTTTAACCAATGAAAAAAGAATATTGCAATATTATTGAATATTGCCTGGCAACCGTTTATGTGTCAAACGTATTTGCAAAATTTTCTCCGTAAAGTTTTTATTATATCGTGAAAATACTAGTGCAAAGTGTTAAAATAACAACAACTCGTGTGTATTAGTGTTATCTTTTAGATCCAAACATTAAATAAGTAACAAAGTGAGTAAAATTTAGAAGTGTTCAAGTTACCGCCGTGCTAAACAAAAAAATAGTGACAATAATTAAAACTAATAGTGCAAAACATAGCCATAATAGCTTTAAACACAAAAAATAATGTAAAACTTTAAACAGAAGGAATAAGGAAATCGTGTAAAAATAAAAGATTGCTATAAATACTTACAATAAAAACGAATGACCCAATACTGAAACTACATTATAAAAATATGCAAAAACGTTAAAAAAAACTATAAATAATGCTAAAAAAATTCAATATATTAATAAATTAAAACATTCAGATAACAAAATCAAAACTATGTGGTAAATTATAAATGAGAGAACAAATAAAACAAATGCAAAGGAAAAGCGCAATATAAAATTAAAAGTAAATGATGTGATAAGTTCAGATCCAAAACAAGTCGCAAACGCATTTAATAACTTTTTCGCGTCGATTGGTGAGTTCAACCCTGATCCAGCAACAGGCAACGGCGTTCGCGGCCGCCCTGTTCTCCGACCGACACAAAACACTATGTATCTGAGCCCAGTCGACTGTCCCGAGGTGTATAAAATTGTTAAAAGCTTAAAGAATAAAAGAATCCACGGCATAGATGAACTTTCACCTCATTTAATGAAAGAATGTGCAGACGAATTAACCATACCGTTGACAATATGAATTTTCTTTTTAATTTTTTTTTTACATTACTTGTTCCGTGCGGGATGCAAACCCGCGGCCCACAGCGCAGCAACTTATTGCTAAGCCACTGCGCCACGGAGCCGTCAAAAAATATTAATAAATCAATCCTTTAACGAAGGCACCTTTCCAATACAACTAAAAATACAATTATAAAACCTGTTCATAAAAAAGATAAAAAAACCGATCCAAGTAATTATCGCCCTATTGCCCTTTTGCCGACTGTATCAAAAATTTTTGAGAAGGCGATTTCGATACCTTCAATGAACACTACGCCAACTCAATTTTTACTCATTTTCAGGTTTTAATGTAAAATGACTCATTAAAGTAATAATATTATGCTCCCTAAATTTCTTTAAAAAATTTATAGAAATAAAAAGTTTTGAAAATTACATAACGCCAAGTAAATGCCCTTTTGACAAACACGCGACATACACCTCGACTACTCGTTTTAGCGGTGTTTATTCGGGATGCGCGGGCGCTAACCGCGCGACTATACGTCGCCAATTTGTATTAATCTTGAAAATGAAAGTATTGGTCGATTATATACATTGTATTACCATCTTCCAATAAAGTCAAATGATAATGAAATAATATTAAAAAAGTATGCAAAACTATGCTTTCAAATTCTTTTAGTATAAGTAAGGATTTTGTTTATAATGCTTTACAAAAAATTCACGAATGTCAAGGTTTCGACGATTTCCTTGATGGCAGATGTCGCCATAAGAAGCGTAATGTGATAGTTACTAATGTAATGAAACAAAGTGTAATTGATCAGGTTAATTCTTATACACCCGTTGAATCGCACTATGTCAGAAAACGTTCAAGTATAAAATATTTAGATCCCTCATTATCATTTTCAAAATGTATCCAAAATGGTGTGAGCACAGACGTGAGAATATATAGACGAAAGCTTACCTAATATGGGACGAACAAACCACAAAGGGAGGGACAAATTATGTATCCAGTTGTCTGTATGATTTCTTGACTAAACTAGCTTCAAAGGGAGTTACTGAAACATATTTATGGTCAGATAATTGCTGGGGGCAAAACTGTAACCGGATAGTTTACTACATGTACTTGTTAATTAATCTGAAAATTAAAATTTATCATCGCTTCATGGAGAAGGGACATACACAAAACGAAAGCGATTCGGTGCATGCCCTGGTCGAAAAATCAGTCAAAGGAAGAGAAATTTATTTGCGAGAGGAATGGTAATCCTTAGTACGATGGGGAAATTATATTGTCATAGAAGTAAAGCAAAATATAATCTTATATTTTAAAAATGGTATTTACAAAAAAATTGGACAAAAAGTGTTTCTCATGATAAGGTTTCTTGGAATAAAGTCAAAGAGATCGGGGCTTCTCCAGAAAATATAGGAATGTTACGTTATAAATACAGCTAAGGTGATGTAGAAAGTCAGCATATACAATGCTTTAAACAATCGAGTAGGAGACAGTCTTGCTCCAGAATCTGTTCCAGACAAAGGATATACCCATTTATTGAAAATAAATAGAGCTAAATACAAAGATTTAGTTTATTTCCGTGATAATAATATCGTACCTCAAAAATATCACAATTTTTATAAGAATTTACCAGTGGCAGAAGTCGATCACGAACTTGATGGAAGCGAAGAAGAGGATCGATGTCATCTGAATCAGTGTCTTGTAATTTAAAATGTTTTAGTCACGTGTATACTATTTCTAATAAATGTTAATGGTAATTTTATGAGAATCTTGACTGTAACTGAGATTGTTCTTATTTTATTGTATTAATTAAAAATATGAAAACTTGTTGAAAAAAATGTTTGTTAGTTTAGTTCACAACAATTGTTCTGATTGAGCTCTATATTATTAAACAATTACGTTTATACAGTGATTAGTATATAAGGTTAAAATTTTATGTTTACTATTAAACTATAAAAACATTTGTTTTCATTCCCAACTTAGGTATATTACCCACTACCAAACAAAAAAAGATTAATTTTAAATAATTTTGATAATTCAGTATAATTCTAACATGTTATTAGTAGGTGTGAATTGGGGCTTCTGCGTCACTTGCACTCGCTTCGCTCGAGCTACATGCCGCTGAAGGCCCCAATTCTCTATATGTAACGGTATCAAATGGTATTTATATCTATATATAAATACTGTTTCATTCGGAATCTCAAATACAAATGGTTCAATAATATAACAACAAAATATGAAGGCTATAGTTCGGCCGTTCAGAGAATGCGTTCCTGACACGTCGCGATTGAACTGATGACGTAACTTTGTAATGGCGTTGCAGTTACGATAAAAATATTTTTGCTGGTTATTTACCGTTTTAACAATTGATGAGTATTAAAACAACATTATTATATCAATTATCAATGAATGTTATAATTTTGTGCCAAACTGAGTGTCAAATAACTTGGTAAACAATATTTTTCTAAATCTATACTGCGCTATTACAAGGTTATGTCAGCGCTTTATATTTGTAGTGCTGTGCTAACAATAACAGGCAATAACAGTATTGTAATCTGTTCTTATACAGTTATACTTTATAAAATAATACGTTTTGTTTTTCTTTTTAAGAATTTGAAAATAATGGACTATAAGATAACTTTAATTAAATATAAAAATAAAACTACGACCAAACCGAACGCGCGAAAGAAAGTATCATTTTATATTTAGGTTGAAAATGGTAACCCCAAATGGCGTTATGGGCCGCCATTTTGTGACGCTAAAACAGTCGTCTGTTGTCGTTTCGTGCACATAGACCACGTTCTTCAAGTGTTTTCGATCTGTTTTTATTTGATTACCCGGCTTTCGTTTAATGGACTGTTTCTGCTTTTCAAACTGACATCGGCGCTCAATCGGATTTCGATTGTGTTTTGTATTGCGTTCTTTTTACTTTTGGTGCATAATAATGCCTAAACGTGGACAAACATTGAAAAGTGGAGCCCGTGAGTTAATCATCAAGCTGCAAGATTACTTTGAGCGGGAGCGGCAAAATGGCGGACTCCTGTTACCTGTCGAACAAGTACAAGAACGCGTCTCTCAGGCGCTTGGAGTTAGCAAACGAACGATAACAAATATTAATAAAGAAAAGTTCGGCTCTACTGGCACGGAAGATAATATTTTACGCACTCCGAAGAAGAAACGCAGAACTAAACCCGTGACAGATATTGACACCTTTGACGCCGATGCAATCAGAAATCATATATATGGTTACTATTCCAGAAATGAATATCTCAACAGGAAGAAGCTTTTGGCATCGTTAAGAGAAGCTGGACTGTTTAGCGGGGGTAAAACTGCTTTAACCAAAATTTTAAAAGATATTGGTTTTTCGTATAAAAAAACAGACAAAAGAAAAATTTTATTAGAACGATACGACATAATTTTAAAACGGATAAGTTTTTTGAGAGAAGCAAATATATTGATAACTGGGATAATGTCGTGTTCATTGACGAGACATGGCTAAACGCCAATCACACGGTTTCCCGTTCTTGGACGGATGATACACAAGCGTCGACGTCGAAAGTACCAATGGGTAAGGGGGCCCGTCTGATAATATACCACGCAGGTTCTGCAAAATACGGCTTTGTGGAGAACGCGTTACTGGCATTTCAATCAAAAACCAGAAATGACTACCACGAGTAAATGAATGCCACTACATTTAAAGAGTGGTTTCAGAACGTGCTTTTGCCCAGCCTACCAGAGCCTTCTGTAATATTCATGGATAATGCCTCCTATCACTCGGTTCAAATACAGAAACCACCTACCCAAGCTAATAAAAAAGAAGAAATGGTGGCTTGGTTACAAGCAAAAAGCATTGAAGCAAATATGCAGATGCTAAAACCAGAGCTAATTAAATTAGTTAAAGAAAATAAAACGGTAAATGTGCGATAAGAAATCGATGAACTGGCTCTGGAGTACGGTCATCGCGTTCTAAGAATTCCACCGTATCATTGCCAATATAACGCGATTGAGCTAATCTGGGCTCAAATAAAAGGTTACGCCGCCCGCCACAATACTTCCCCGCCATTCAGCACGAAAAAGATGATGACCCTATTAAAAGAAGCCTGCGGGGAAGTCACAAGAGATGACTGGGCAAAGATTGTTGAGAAGACTAAAAACCTGATTGTGGAACATTTTGACCGAGATATCAGGATTGATTCTGTTATTGATAATAATATAATTATACATGTAGGCGAAGATGATGATGAAGACACCACCTCCTCAAGCGAATCGGAGTCTGATTAATATTCTGTACGCACATTCAATTCAATGTACTTTATTGCATAGAAATACAGATTGTAACTTTGTAACAAAGAATAAATAAAACAATTTTATTATATTAATATTACCTGTTTTTGCTTTCCACTTAAATTACTAAAATATAAATTTTAAATGATTCCGCCAATTTAAAACGAAAATAATCTTAAAAATAACACGGCGGTTCATTTTGGAGGAACGGTAACGAGCTCAGTGTTATGTTGTGCCCATCACTAGTCGTGACTAACTGATAGGTGTCAGGATCGCATTCTCTGAACGGCCGAACTATAATCTATTTAATTTCGTTAAAAATATAAAGTGGTACAAAAAAAACAGTTACTTTAATCATAATCATCATCATCATTACAGCCCTTCACAAGTCCACTGCTGAACATAGGCCTCCCCCAAAGAATGCCACAAAGCACGGTCCTGAGCCACCTGCATCCATCGACTTCCTGCATGTCTTACCAGGTCGTCACTCCATCTCGTGGGGGGACGCCCTACACTTCGCCTACCGGTACGAGGCTGCCACTCGAGAACCTTTCTTCCCCATCGGTTGTCGGTTCTTCGAGCTATATGGCCGGCCCATTGCCACTTCAGCTTACTAATCCGTTGGGCTATGTCGGTTACTCTGGTTCTACTGCGGATATCCTCATTCCTAAGTTTATCACGCAGAGAAACTCCGAGCATAGCCCTCTCCATAGCTCGCTGAGCGACCTTGAGCTTCCTCATCCGGCCAGCAGTGAAGGACCATGTCTCAGTTCCGTATGTCATCACTGGCACATGTTACTTTAATAATAAGTACTAATCGTTAACGGTCCGAAAGTATTTTTTTTCTTCGTCTCGAACACAAAGGTAGTTTAAATTAAAAGATGAAGTTTTTATTTACATATATTTTATTAGAAATCTTTTTTTTTTTATGCGATAAGGGTGACAAACGAGCACACAGTCCACCTGATGGTAAGTGGTTGCTGCGGTCCATAGACATCTACATCTATCCTTTATAACAAATCAAAATGTAGATGCGTTGTCACCCGTGAGGACTAAGATGGAATGCCTCATTTCTAGTAAAAAGGGCCTCATTCAATCAAACAATCATTTTGTTTTCAAAACACCATTTCTTAATACATAAAACATTTTTAATGCACATATTTTCTTATGAGTAAAACAGTTATACAGTAAAGTATCTTTACAATAAAGTTCACAAAGTGTATTTAAATTGGGAGCTCCTAAGCAACTTATATCTATGATAGTATTATTTTCATCACAAATATCTTGCACCAATTTAATTTTTTCACATCCTTTTAATAAAAACTTTTTATCTTTCAAATATGTCTTTATAATTCTGTGGAACTCTCTATAATCAATAAAGCCCTCACTCCATCGATATCCTCAATGCTTTTCAATCCAGCCAATTTGTTTTTTCTCTTCAGGAGATAGTGAAGAGAATGGGTAAGGAGTTTTAATTTGGAATATATTGGTGTACTCTAGAGTGGCTATAGCAATCTCCTTTACTATAAATTTATTTTTGCTATTTTTGAAGCCTTGAAGATCGACGATTATTGTATTGCTATTCATGATATTTTCTTAACGATATTACTCAGTGGTTTGTATTCAAATATACAGTCGTTTATTAATAATAAGCGGTTGTCTGATCTGGTATTTATTGGTCTGTTTCGATTTCAACTCTCACATCGATCGAACCTTTTAAAGTTTCGTGTTGTCTTAAACAATCAATTACAAATAATGGAGCCACGTCTCTGAACTACTTTAAACCCATCAACGGCTCTGACCGGCGTCCATGATACGACTGTTGAAATCGCGCATACTGATCGTATAATAAAGTTAACTTATCTTCTGAAAAACTGACATTCAGCCCCTCATAAGGATAATATGATGAATTTAAAAAGACTCTTACATCTCGTACGTGACAATGATCAAACTCTGCCATTGATAATTTCGCGTTATTTTTGCGGTTGGTTTGCAAGGCAATAATCACAAATCGTGGTTTCTCTATTTGCGATGAAGTTTTTATAGACCAAGTATGTTTACGTGTTTTGGGTAGCAATGGATATTGATATAAGTCCCAGGAACGGGATTCCAGTGGAATAGCTCTATCTTTCTCTAAAAGTTTTAATAGGCTGATTCTTTCACGATCTGATACTTTGATGTGTGGAACTCGCCAAACTATTTTATTTATTATAATATCTTCTAAAAATTCACCTGTATTTAACTTGATCGCATTAAGATTTGTATTGCTTCGTCATAATACTAACTCATGTTTACAATTAATTATAATTTTTTCATAATCTTCTGCAAATCTTAATATCTTGTTCAATGATATAGATGCGGAAAACGCTCCACCACTAGTATTGCTTGTACCGCCAGTTGACCAGCCCCAAACTCGAGCACATTTGGATTCATTTTCATTTAGATTTTATTGTAGTAGTGACACCAGCATTCTTAATTTTATCTATTTCTACTCCATTAAGTTCATATCGTATGTCTTGAAAAAGAAATAGCACGGGATTATTGACAAAATGTACGTTTGATACCTTTTCTTTTGTGATGCTGTTATAAACGTTCACCTTTCTCCCTCGATATATAAACTACTGAGTGAAGGTAGTACGTACAGGTCTTGTTGATTAATAGGAATACGTATTTCATAATTCTTGTTAAAACTAGTTATATATGGTTTGTATGAATGATACTCAAAACTTACAATGCTTTTATCGTATGACGTTTGTTGAGATACGTTTAAAATATTCATTTTATCAAGCCAACTAGCTTAAGAAATTCTTTGTTAGACTTGGTAAGCTTCTTTTTTAGCTGAAGAGGTGTGCCTTTATGAGATCTTCTTTTAAAACTGGCTTGGATACATGAAGTAGACGAGCTTTTATTGAAATTTATCATATATTTTTTTTTTCGGAAATATAAATACAGTTGTACCTCGTAAATTTATCTCTTTATTCTCAGCGTTCAATAACTTTATATTGATAACACTTATGGAACTTTGGTTAACAGGAAAATAAATCAAGTTTCTGGGTATTTCAATTATTCGATAACCAGGTGATACATTAGGTGCAAATTCAAAAATTATATGGTTTGCTTTCCCGTTGACAAATGAACCACTAACTACATCGCATTCAAACCGCACGATGGTTGTCGATAGAATACTGACAGAATACTTTGATTCAGTACTTATATTTGATTTTATTGTTTCCATACCAAAGCCTAAAATTTTACCGAGTGATTCGCTTCTATTAAAGTGCACATCTTCAGAGCAAAAAATATTTGTTTTCAATGTATTATTTTTACAAGTTAGTTTTAGTACAGCGTTCTTAATATTATTTTTTAGATATTCACAAATATCTAGAAGCTCGTAAGACCCTTCAGGAATTTCGATCATTTCTTTTTCACCATAATAAAATTTATTGTTTCTTTTATCTATATTGGAAATAGAATTGAAAGTTGAAAAATACAAAAGACGACATTCGTAGTCACCTCGTAGTTCTATTAACGGTGAATAGTTCGTTGATAAAGAGGCTCCTGTCCCAGTTATAGACACAGTGAAAGACATTTTTATACTGATACGTTTATTTATTTCATACACTATATAAATGCTTTTTCCAGTAATTCCTTAAAAATTTTAGACAAAGATGTCCACAGTTTGTAGCACCAAACGCTTGATGTCGTGCATAATTATAGTTAATAGGTAAGTTATGCATATATTTAACTAATTCTAACGAGGGCTTTAAATTACCAAAACTATCATAATATTCTACGTATTTATTGTGCTTTACAAAGGCTACCCAATGTGTTCCAGGATTTCTGTAGCTATCCAAATTCAGTATTCCACATTCTGTCTTTCTCGGTTCCAAAGGTAAATTATTTCTCATGAAAACGCCGCGAAAGTATGGAATGTCACTTGCATTTTCTAATATGTCGAGATTAAGGAGTGCCCGTCTGGGTAGCCGTTTAATTAGTTTTTTGAGGGATTAAGATATAAACCTGCTCCTTGTTTATGAGGTTTAATATATAATCCTTTTCATAGAGCAACGGCTTCCATCATTCTGTTGTGTCTTTCAGATTCCTGAAGACTCTTTTGTGCTGTTTTTGAATCATTAACAGCTTTTGCTATACCCGCTGCTCCACCGGCTAATGATCCTAAAGCTGACAATCCTGCAAATATGTGAATAAGTGGTAAAACCACTACATCCACACTTTGGAAGAGGAATACAACGGGGTAAACTTATTCCTTTTTTATTACTAAATATTTTCTTTGCAGCTGCATAGGCATATTTTATAGCCGAGTGTCTGTCTTTGGGTTTTAGTTTTTTCAACTGAGACTGTATTTTTTTTATCCCCTTCTTAAATGCTTTTATACCGTTCCCCGCCTGGATTTTCGCTTTCATCGCATTTTTGATTATCCATGAGGCAATTTTTTCTAGCACCTTTCCTAGCATCTTCTGATTTCAACCTCCTCTTAGCCATTTTCAAAAGTTCTAAATCCGCTTTTTGTCGAGCGCCCCAATCTTTATTAGTGTAAGCAATATCATGGAGCATGCACGCTTCATCCAATTTGTTTATCCCACGATCGCCTTTGAGTAAACGTTTTTGAAGTTTAGTTTCGGGGCCGCAAAATTGATATCCGGGTAAATGTAACTCAAACGGTAAATTGTCTATTACTTTATTAATTATACCACTGCCTTCCTTCATCGATAAGTATAAAATGACATTATTAAGTAATAATACGTTATTTATATACATAAACCACTAATTCACTTTTATCCACCCAACTATTTTCTTCATCACTCAAACCTAACCACTTTACTAAAAGCTTATTTCCTTTTCTTTTAATGACTTTTTCAATAAGATAAAGGTCTGGAAATTTAGTTTTTTGTAATTCGTAACCGTAAAAAGAGCCTAGAATTTTTTGATTGTGTTTGTCTTCTAGTTGATAGGTTTGAGGATTGGTTTGGTTGACTTTAACGATATGAAATATTTCTGTAGACCAATTAGGGGTATAACCTTTGTAAAAATCTCCTTTGTATTTGCTTATACGAACGTAATCGCCAGCGTGAAACGCCGGTCCTTGACGTATCTTAGGCTTTTGAGACTTCTTGATGTTTGACATAACTAAAATTGCATTTGAATCATTAACGTTGATAGGCTTGAATTTTGTATGCGATGTAAAGTATTATTATACCGCTTTACAACAAAATCTAAATTATTTTTGAACCATTGATATCGTCTGGATATTTTGTAAAGGTGAGTTTTTAAAGTTCTTATTACTCGTTCTACAATGGAGGCCTTTTTAACGGTGTACATGGAATAATGATTTATATTATTCATATCGCAGATGCGTCTTATTTAAAAGTAAGATTTATAGGGTTCCGTTTAATTTATGCGAAATATAAAAATACTGGTGGATGCCATTTTTTTTACTTATTTAGAACATTTATGTAACTCCATTTCGAAAAAAATGTTAGATACGTCTTTTTTCCTTATGGCGGCAGAAATGTGCATTGAAGTCGCCTAAGACGTAAATAGGCTCAACATCAATGTCACTAATAACAGCTTCAATGTTACCCAGACAACATATGAAGTCCGCTAAACTGTCTTCACTTCCATCGTCATATGGTAAGTAGGCACTCATTACCAGAATATGGCGTCCGCCCAACTCAATTTGCACAGCCGCTAATCTATCACAGGTGCAGTCTATGAAACAATGACTTACGCCACATCAATGCGAGACCCCCGTACGGTCGGCCTTTTAGCACACCCGCCGAAGTATCCACTGCTGACTTAGCGAAACAACTAAAGTCCTCACTGATCTCGTTTATATAACCCAAGTCATGCGGCAGAAGCCATGTCTCCTGCAGAGCTAAAATATCGACACACTCAGACAAATTCTTTATTTGTTCGACAGATCTTTTAATAGAACGGCAGTTAAAAGTAGCTAAAGTAATATTTGTTTTGGTCGTGTTATCCATATAATATGTTATTTTAATTTTATAATATGTTATTTATCCATATAATATATTAAAATTAATGTATTTTTTTATATATTGGATCAAGCTTTATCCTCCGTAGACGAAAGATTTAATTTATTAAATAATCAAAATGACGTATTTAATTTTTTATTCAAACTAAGTGATGACCAAGATCAAAGTCCATTAAGAAGTAGCTGTCAGCATTTGCAGAAAAAACTTTCTGCAAATGATTCATTGGATATTAACGCCGATGATTTGTGTGAAGGAACTGTGTCGTGTCAGTCTCTTTTCAAAAAATGAAATAATGATGTGGTGAAAATTCTCGAATTTATATTATATTTAAACAATTTGACAGCTGTTTGCCCTAACATCACCATAGCATTACGAATTTTGCTAACTATGCCAGTTACCGTAGCAAGCGCGGAAAGGTCCTTTTCTAAATTAAAACTTATAAAAAATTATCTGCGCTCAACAATGAGTCAGGAAAGATTAACAAATTTAGCAACAATATCCATAGAGGAGGCCATATTAGACCATATAGACATACACGAGATTATTAAGGATTTCGCAAACAGAAAAGCGAGAAGAGTGGAAATAACATAATTTAAGTATGTTTATATTCTTACATATTTTAGACTCTTGTTGTTTTTTTAAACATAACATACGTAATAGTTAAATCAGTATTATTATAAAAGTCAGCTATTTTGTTATTAATATCTAAGTACACAATTAGATATAACATCATAAATAAAATATGTATAAATTAAATTCGTTTTTTATTTTTCGCAGTAATTGGCAAGCGGAAGCGAACTGGTTTTACCTATTTAGGAAAATATTATCTAAGTAGGTATATAAAACCGGAGAACATTTATTTCGGTCAAAATTAACAAATAATAAAAAAACATAAGTTGAAACATGAAGATTCGTGAAAAAAAGAGGCGCTTCATAGGTTTCGCACACAGGCGCTGTGGGGGGTCGGCGCGGCCCTGCCGACGACTAGTGATTCCTCACCTCAAATGAGGGGTGTCTCGTGAGTACATCGCTAGGTAAAATGAGGTACTCCCTCATCCTCAAATAAAATAGATGAGTAACCCATGACTAAATGAGATAATAGTCTCTGAATAACGCACTATCGCAAGGTTTGGGTGGGGGTATCGCCTCAAGGTTGACCTTGCATTACAGTACGCATGGCTGAGCGCTGCGCGCTCACTGGCCTGTATCGCAAAAACGGTTGTGTGCATGAATAAATGTTTCTCTCTAAAATTTTATAATAGATGTTAACATCTTTGGAGCAATAGAAACTGAGATAATCGAGAAAACTGTTTTTTTTTTACCTTTGACCTTGAATAATTTACGACGCGGACACGTAATTTTATGACTTTTGAGACAACTTTTAGAACGCCAAAATGAATATATGAAAATTTAGCTTATTATCTCTCATTCCGACATTGACCCCTTTTTAATGCTAAATTGACTGGACTAATTCTGTTCATTTCACATTTAAAAGGAATTTTTATTTAAATAAGTACTAAATTGCTTTTTTAAGTTGGAGTTTCAAACTATTTCAAAGTTTAAGCATGATGGCGTTCATGTAGACTAGTGTAAAATAAAACAATTCATTAATATTTTTTAGTCCATAATTATGATTGTTTATATATATACCTATATGTTGTAGGATAATTTGATAAACTGAATATTCGGCAGAAATCTAGGGATATCGCGAAATCACGTATAATTAGACAATAGCTATGACATTTCTCAACCATACTGAAAAAAGATAGGGGTTTTTGTAAAAACGCCTTTTGAAAAATTATGTTTATAAATTAAAGTAATTATAAAAGTTAATATTTTGGCGTTTTATTGAGTGCAAGAGTTTTATATTACGTCCAAACCAAGATTTCGTAATGAAAATTTTTCAATGACTATATAATAGGCTATATAATATTCAGTTTTTTATAATACATTATTTAGTTTTAATGTTATTATAATTTAATCTCGTTTAGAAGGGCGGCATCAGAGGCAGCTGAACTGAGTAAGTGGCGCAAATATGAGTCTTTGAGAGATGACTACATATTTGTGCCACTTGCCGTAGAGACTCGGTCCGTGGAGTCCACGTGCGGTGATGTTCCTAAAGTAACTCCATCCTCGACTGACCGTTGCTACTGGTGATAAGAGAGCTGGTTCTTTTCTCGCTCAAAGACTGAATATAGCTATTCAGCGAGGAAACGCAGCCAGCGTTCTTGGCACGATGCCACCGGGAGTAGGACTGTATGATAATTAAGTTATTAGTTTTAGTTTTTTTTTATTATAGTTATTTTATCAATATATAAGAAAAGATTGAAAATTCGAGGTGCTGAAAACTGTTGTGGTGTAGGTTATAAGATTTTTATGTATTTGTGCGTATTCATTCTATCATCTTTTTTTGTTTAGAAAACAAAAAATTATTTCTACGCGAGCGTCATGGAAGAAAAGTACCCGTAATATTAAACTATATAAAAATTACGTGTCACATTGTTTGTCCGCGATGAACTCCTAAACTACTGAACTGATTTCAATGAAATTTCGCACACTGTGTGCAGTTTGGTCCAACTTGAGAGATAGGATAGTTTTTATCCGGATAAGTGACCCCCAAAAATTTTTATTGCGAATTTACCGATTTTTTATAGGACAAATGGTCGTCGGGAAGGGCAGGACAACGTCTGCCTGGCCAGCTAGTATATATACATATATATTTTAGCTACAAACGGAGCAACGAATAACAATTGTTTACAAAGAAAATTTGTCTTTTTGATGTTGTTTCCTTCGCACATATTAAAACTTTCTTAATATATCAAGCCACGCGGACGAAGTCGCGGGTATCAGCTAGTATTCAACTATATAGATTTACATAACGATTTCTTATATTTACGCGAACACTACACATTGAATAAAACTACTTTTACAGATTCTATCGCGGTTAATTAACTTATTTTTAAATCCCTACTGTAAAGCACGTTTCCGGTGCTTTACAGTAGGGATGGCGATCTGAGATTGATTAATCAAAGAATCGATTTCTCAGGCCCATAAGATCGATTTTTTTAATCGATGTGCAGAAGTGAATCGATCCAGAGCAAAATAAAGCGCGTGGCGGGGTAGGGTGGAGGGGTGTAGGAGGCGGCGCTTGCTCATTTGAACTTGACCTAATTACCTGTGTCGTCAGTCGCCTTTGGTGCGCCCGCGACCTTTCTCCTTCCGTTGTGAGATTAATATCGCGAACGTTACGTGGTTACGATGGCTTACCGATACTCAAATGTTGAGTATACCGAAATGGTACGAATTTTAGCAATTCGCAATGATATCGTTAGTGAAGCCTGCCGTGAATATTCAAGGCGATTTCCCAACTCACGTGCACCGAGCTACGCTACGATGCTAGGTACTACACAGCGATTGCGAGATTACGGGCAATTCCAGCCTGTATCAATCGATCGTGGTCGTCCACCGCGGCGCACAGTACGTGAGGAGGAAGACATACTGCAGTTTTTTGAACAAAATCCAGCAGCCAGCACTTATGAGGCAGCCCGACAGTTCAATGTGTCACAGTACTACGCATGGAGTGTCATACACAATGAAGGGAAGTACCCTTTCCACTTGCATCGTGTTCATGAACTCAGCGAAGCTGACGAACCTGCGCGTGTTACATTTTGTAACTGGTGACTAGCTGCTGAACGAGCTAACATTTTATGGACTGATGAAGCAACATTTGGCAGAATAGGACTATTTAATTCGCACATAGAACACTTGTGGTGCTATGAAAATGCACATGAACCAAGACCGCATAGCTTTCAAAACCGGTTTAGTGTCAATATGTGGGCAGGCGTTATTAATACAACGTTACTGGGCCCGGTCTTCATAGAAAGATTAAACGGTGAAAGCTATCATAGTTTTCTCACCGACACGCTGCCAGAGTTGTTAGAGGCCATACCACTTGCATCTCTACGCAATATGTATTACCAACATGACGGGGCGCCGGCGCACTATGCTCGCCAAGTTAAGGATTATTTAAACAGAGAATACCCTGGTCGCTGGGTCGGTCGTGACGGGCCTTGTGCATGGCTTCCCAGATCGCCAGATATCACAGCAATGGATTTTTATTTGTGGGGGCATGTAAAGACATTAGTGTATACTGGTCGCGCATTCGAAACCCGCGACATGTTGAAAGAAAAAATAATTTGGGCATTCGGTCAAATCAAAATGAATCATCAAGTATTATCTCGCGTCGGTGAACAGTTAACTTTTAGGTGTCACCTATGCATAGAATGTGAAGGTGATTATTTTGAACGCTATGTGCGCGATACTCACCGCCATCCGCGGACAAGTACCTAGGTAAGTCTAATTTTTAAATTTATATTTTAATATTTTTATTGAACCATTATACCTTAATATCTTTTTTTTTTATAGGAGAGGGGGCAAACGAGCATGCGGCTCACCTGATGGTAAGTGACTACCGCCGCCCATGAACAACCGCAACACCAGGGGAATTGCAGATGCGTTGCCGGCCTTTTAAAAAGGAGTACGCTCTTTTCTTGAAGGTCCCTAAGTCGTATCGGTCCGGAAAAATTGCTGATGGTAATCGATTCCACAAGGAAGTCGTGCGAGGAAGAAAACATCTTCTAAATCGCACAGTGGTGAACCGCCAATCATCCAGATGGTGTGGATGGTATCGGGAGTTCTGCCGCGATGTGCGTTCATGAAATTTGGCGGCTGGGATTAATCCGAACAATTCCTCAGAGCACTCCCCATGGTAGATGCGAAAGAAAATGCAAAAAGATGCAACATCTCTTCGCAGTGCCAATGAATCGAGCCGATCGGAAAGGGCTCGGTCGTCGACGATTCGAGCCGCTCTGCGCTGGATGCGATCAAGTGGAAGGAGCTGGCACTGGGGAGCCCCTGCCCAGAGATGGGAACAGTATTCCATGTGAGGCCGAACCTGCGCCTTGTAAAGTTGCAGGCGGTGTGCCGGCATGAAATACTGTCCCGCTCTGCTGAGCACGCCAAGCTTTTTAGAGGCCAATTTGGCCTTCTCTTCCAAGTGACCACGAAACTGCACGTCACTCGATATGTCGACTCCGAGAATACCGATATTGGCTGAGGCAAGAAGGGGAGTGCCTTGAAACTGAGGAGATACGACAAAGGGGTTCTTTTTAGCGGTAAACGCGCAAACTTGTGTCTTCTGAGGATTAAACTGGACTAGATTTAGTCGCCCCCAATCCGAGACTTTGTCCAGCAAAGACTCGACTTTAGACACAAGTTTGTTCCGGTACTCGGCGACGTTTTCCCGAGAAATATTGGCACGGCCGGTGTATAGAGCATCACCAGTGCTGTCATCCGCATAGCAATGAATGTTACCAGTTAGCAACATATCATTGATATGCAGGAGAAACAGCGTTGGTGATAGCACACAGCCTTGTGGAACACCAGCGTTAATAGGCTTGTAGTCAGAACATGCACGTCTACAACGACCTTGATGCTCCGATCTGCAAGGAAGCTGGTGATCCAATTGCACAATTTCTCGGGAAGCCCATAGGAAGGGAGCTTCGAAAGAAGCGCTTTGTGCCAAACCCGATCGAAGGCCTTCGCAATGTCCAGACTAACGGCCAACGCCTCCCCCTTGGACTCTACTGCCTCCGCCCATCTATGGGTCAGGTAGACCAGAAGATCACCAGCTGATCGACCCCGACGAAAACCGTATTGGCGGTCACTAATCAGCTGGTGATTCTCAAGGTACCGGATGAGCTGGCAGTTAATAATGGATTCCATTATTTTGGAGAACAAGGAGGTGATCGCGGTAGGCCTATAGTTGGACGGGTCTGAGCGGTCGCCTTTTTTAGGGATTGGGTGGACAAAAGCTATCTTCCATGAATTCGGGACTACGCCTTGGGAGTAGGAGTACCGGAAAAGACGCGTTAGGACCGGTGCCAACTCCGGAGCACACGTCCTCAGCACAATTGGGGGGATTCCGTCAGGCCCACTCGACTTCTGGATGTCCAGGGAGAGAAGTGTTTTGCGAACTGAGCGCTGTGAGAATAGCACATCCGGCACTCACGCCGCGGGATGGTCGGCGGTATTTTCCCCCCGTCATTAAGAGTCGAGTTGGACGCAAAAAGGGAGCCTAAAAGGTCGGCTTTGTCTTTTGCGTCTTGGGCCAGTGAGTCATCCTCCCTGTGCAGAGATGGTAGTGATGGCTTACAGAAATTCACTTGGACAGCCTTGGCGAGAGACCAGAACGCACGGGTTCCCGAAGGAAGGCGAACTAGTTTCTCGCCAATTCTGCCTATGTGCTCTGACTTTGCCTTGGCAATAACTCTTTTGAAAGATCTGGAGGCGAAGTTATACTTCTTTTTTAATGTGCTGGTGTTTACATCCCGAGTCACCGAAGCCGCAGCCCAGGCTTGATAACACTCCTGCTTACTGCGCAATGCAGTCTTACAGGAGCGACCAAACCAAGGCTGAGATCTGCCTCTGATGGGTACCACAGATGATGGAATAAATAGTTCCATTCCCTGTAGCACCACATCAGTGACAGAGTCAGCAACAGCGCTGGGATCATCCGGCGGGAAGCAAACCCGCCCCCATGGGTAGGATGCAAAGAAAGACCGCATTCCGTCCCAATCCGCCGACCTGTAATGCCAAACACGGCGGCAACCTGCAGAACGCAACCGCGAAGGGAGCGTGAGTGGCACCATACTCCGGATCAGACAATGGTCCGAAGAGCCGAGAGGGGCAACGACGGAAACCTGATATCCGTCCGGATGAGAGGTCAGCAGAAGGTCCAACAGGGAAGGTGTATGATCTCCCACATCTGGAATCCGCGTAGGCGAAGGAACCAGTTGTGTCAGACCATATGCCAAGGCAAAGTCATAAACAGATCTCCCCGCATGATCGGTTAAACGTGAACCGAGCCATTCGGCATGGTGGGCGTTAAAATCGCCAAGGATCACGATCTTTGCGGATGGGATCTGTTGTAGCAAGGAATCTGTAGCCATTTGGACGTGGTGGAGGATGAGTCGGTCTGTTTCGGCATTACCGCTATGGGACCTATAGAGGCACCCGTAGACGCGCGGATGGTCGTCGCTGTCTACGCGTAGCCAAAGGATGGACAGGTCCGAACCTTCAAGACTGCCGAGGCGTCGAGAACAGATGTCCTCTCTGACATACACGCAAACTCCAGCCCGAGGCACAAAGGAGTGCTCCAATTTGTACCCCGGGTAGGAGAGATACGAAATATCAGCCGGAGAGGAAACCTGCGTCTCGGTCAGAAAGAGCAAAGCCGGCTTCGCCGTCTCGAGATGGTAGTGGACGGCGTTTAGGTTGAGCGGAATTTTGCCCCCCCCAAAAACTGCTGCGGGGCTCTACCACCGTTATCTTTATTCATTTACTGTTAATTTTTATTTAATCATTATAAATATTTTATTGTAACATTTGTAATTATTTTAACCTGCATCCATTTTTTAAATACAACTTACATTATATAAAAAAATAGTTAATAATACTCATTTAATTTGCACGTGCTACAAACATCGATCACCAAATCGATGGCTGCAAACCGAAAAGGGCGGGCGGCGCCTTTGATGACGATGACACCTATGTCGACGTCATAATATACCTTTGGCTTGGCCTTGGGCCACCGCATGTGCACCGCACGTTGAGGCGTTGCTACCAGCAAACAGTATTCGTAAAAAAACTACCTAAATATCTATTAAACAATATCTATTAATTCTTAAAGAAATTAATAAAAGAATCAAATAGTTCATCAAATGGTTTTATGCAAAATAAAGAAGTATATGAAAAGTTAATGTAGTCATTTAAAGTGGCGCCCTGATGCAATAGGCACAGTAATGAATGGTTTAGTAGGCACTCGAAACCCAATCAGCTGAGTGCGGGCGTCGGCCGGTCAGGCGGTCATACTTACATAATATAAATTTTAATATTTGTGATTTTTTTTCAATGTCATTTGCTTATTTAATTATGTTTAATGATTTCAACACAATGTTTCATACTGATATCAAGTGTAAAATAAATAAGGCATTTTCTTTGACGATTTATTCTGACATTGTTTAGGTTTTTATTTACTACAAAATACAGACTTAAAAGGAGTCAGACATGACAACAAAACCTTAAAAGTAGTTTTTTCGTAAATGTATTATATTCTGTGAAGAGTGATCTCGCTAAAATTGTTTGTAATGATGTAACCAATATATTCCCAAAAGGTCTTTAGTAAATTAAAAATGACCCTGTATATAGCACAGTAATGCACTTGCGCTGGAAAGTCAGGGCTTAAACGAAGAATTTAAACACTATTTATCGCAGGCAGCTGTGCACCTGAAGTATGATCCTATACTGTTCTGGCAAGAATAAAAAACTTTATTTATCACGACCTTCACTCCATGATACTCATATACATCATAGCCATGATGTATATGAATATCGTGGGATCATCTGTTCCTTGTGAGCACCTTTCTTCAATTGCCGGCAACATCGCAAGTGATAAGCGGAACTGCTTGGATCCCAATAGACTTGCCAGACTATTGTTTTTAAAAATTTAGATATGAAGCGTTGGGAACTTTTAACTTTTTCACGTAATAAATACATTTTGAAAATAAATGTCTTCTTTCATACCTGATCTGACTTTGAAATGGTAATAAAAATAATTGTTATTATCGAATACCCTGAACTAAAAAAACTAACTTTACTGATAAGAGATCATTTATTATGGTATCTTTCTTGTTTTTTTGATGAAAAAAAAAATCGATATTTTATAAATCGTATCTTTTAGACCTCGATTTTTTTGTGAATCAATACTTCAGCTTACGATTCGGATCGATTTAAAAATCGATCTTTTTCGGAAAGAATCGACATCCTTACTTTACAGCACCCATGGTCACGGGGGACTGAGGTGACTGACGTACCTTCGGCTTCAGCTTTTTTAATTATTAGTTTTGGTCCGATCTACGTAGAATGAACTTACTGT
Source organism: Parnassius mnemosyne (assembly GCA_963668995.1). Classification (NCBI taxonomy): domain Eukaryota; kingdom Metazoa; phylum Arthropoda; class Insecta; order Lepidoptera; family Papilionidae; genus Parnassius; species Parnassius mnemosyne. The sequence goes on along the minus strand of CAVLGL010000115.1, from coordinate 39,852,217 downwards.
GTCTTGAAGTCTTGCAGTGGTATGCTTGGGTTTAGTTTTAATTTTATTAATAACAGGATCCCAAGCAGGTGGTAGTATCTCTCTATTGAAAGTTTTGATAGATCGTTCTGTTTGTTTGCCTTATATATGAGAGACCACATTCACAATTAAGCTTGTACACTCCTGCATAATGTAGTAATCTATACAATCTATACAAATAAATAAAATTGAAGTGTCTGTTTGTAATGTCAAAGTACCAGCTTTTTACTAAATGCATGTGAAAGTATATACGGTACTTATAACAAAAACACAATTTTTAAAATTTTTGTCGTCTGTCGGTCTGTCTGTCTGTCTATTTGTTCCGGCTAATCTCCGAAACGGCTGGACCGATTTCGACGGGACTTTCACTGGCAGATAGCTGATGTTACAAGGAGTAACTTAGGCTACTTATATTTATCAAAAAGATTTAAGGTTACACTCAACATAATTAAAACCCTAAATTACACGCGGGCGAAGTCGCGGAAAACAGCTACTTTATACCCTATAAAGCACCCGAAACGTCGGGAATTTAAAAATAAGTTAATTAAACGCGATAGAATCCGTAAAAGTAGTTTTATTCGATTTATAGATTTAATTAATTATACCTACACATAATAACAAATATATATGTCACAGTCAAAACTCATAACCGGTCGAAACCACTTTTGATTGCAAAAATCAGGCAAAAATGGTTTGACCGATGCCTTTAGTCAAAAACAGTTTTGACTGATTTTTGTAGTTAAAAGTGGTTCTAACCAACGTTCTTAGTCAAAAGTAATTTTGCCTCATTTAAAATTCAGACTATCGGTCAAAACTCGCAATATCAGTAACAGTAGGTTAAGGTGCGGCGGGGGTGGCCCAAGAGCCACCCTAAAGCTGTGTACATTATAATGGTATAAAATATAATATTGAAGATATTTAACTTTTTAATTTCAGAAATTCAAAAAGTATAAGTCAAAAGTAGTGTTGTCTATCATTCTTGGTCGAAATCACTTTTAGCCAAAGTAATTTAGTCAAAATCACTATTATCCAATATTTTTGCAGTTAAAAATGGTTTTGACAAACGTCCTTATTCAAAACTACTTTTGCCTGATTTTTTATAGTAAATATTGGATTTGACCGGTTATTAGTTTTGACTGTAACATATACATCACTGTTCGGAGTAATTAGGCTTGCGTTGTAGCCAACAGATGGCGTTGGGCGTTGTTTGTGTCATGGTATTGTTTGATGCAAACCGTTTACTTAAGAGCCGTAGGATTATTTGCTTTTGTGTTTCGTGTGTTCTTCTTCCGCAGGGTAATTCAACGTGTCTTGGTCTTGTAAGATAAGAGAATAATAGATATTAAGCATGGGCGTTTTCTAAGCATGGGCGTTTTCAGATTTTGGCTGCATCGGTTACATAACTGATATTTAGTTTTCATATCGTTATTGAAAACCGTTTCCAAATATCGATATCAGTAGTAATGGTTTACAACCGAAACATAACCTAAAATCAGGGATATGAAAGTCCTCAGTAGCTTGCTTTACGTTGATACTAGTGCCATCTCACAGTAAAAGTACTATTTTTCCCGATATTTTTACATAATGTATTAAAAGATGGCGCCACTGTGGCTATTTATTATTTATACCGAAGCCTAAATCATGCTAGCAAAGTTTTGAAATACGCCGATATATAAATATATATATATATATATATGTAATTTTTTTTCAAACAAACAATAAATATTTACGTAAAACAAATTAATTAATATTTAAATTAAATTAAATTGATTTCCTTTTAATTTTATTGAAATATGTACGAAATAATACTGAACCTAGGTGATGCGCCCTCTAGTGTAATTTTCAGTAATTTATAATCCCTACGCCATCTATAAAAGCGCAGAAGAAACTTTCCTCGTTTCGTTACCTAATTATTTTTCAGAGTGGCTCATCTATGCCTGAAAACTGTAGAACGAGTGCAACATTTATTTTACGAATTACTTCGATTATTTTAGTTTAGAAGTCAGAGGCTCTAATATAATCTTAGATGTAATATTTAGACATGTATGTAAATATATAATTTATGATTGTTATGCAGTAATATAGTATTATAAATGTCTAAAATTACATTCTTTCTATTCTCATTTATTTCTATAATGTTTATACCCATATTGTTTTAAAGTGAGACGTAGGATCAGTTTGATTTCGAAGTCTATAATTAAACGGTATTCATATGTAGTAAACATAATTTATATATATATATATATATATATATAAAAATAGAAAATTATTATAGGTACATAGTTTATTTATTATTATTATATTAATAATCATTATTTTTTTATGATGATTATTTAAGTTGGCGATTTACCTTCATATATATACTTAACTAGGCTTAGGACTGACAGGAAAGTTTTAAAACAAATGTACAAAATGCAAACAAATATGTACTACAAATAAATGCACAAACGCAACGTCAATAATTAATAATTTTACAGATAGTTTCATAGTGAACGGCACATCACCCCACCAATGTCAAGTGCGTAATTGTTACGTTTGAAAAAAGTATCAAATTCCACATTCACATAAATAAAAGTTGCCTAAACCAAATATAATGTGATGAAACAAATCTAAGTCTAGTGCCTAATGTCCTAAAGATCATTTAAATTTGACAACTCTCATAACTACACAAACTTAAAAAATTAGGCAATTTTAACCATTTAAAATTCGACCTTATTGTTATGAGTCTTATAATTATATTTCACTACGTGCACCGTTTTATGATAACAACCAAAACATCGCGACCAAATCCATATTCGCTTCATCTCTTTCATACGTATTTATGATACTGTCTCTAGAACGAGAAACAACGAATATCAAAGGACATCGGTTAGTTTTGGTTTTGGGCCGTTTTCGGTTATTGGCATATCGTTTGCGTTTTACGTTTCGTACATTGGTTAGTTGATTTTGGGTTTTGGTTGGATATGTGATAACGGTTATGTTCTTAGGTTTATCGATATGATATGATATTTGATAACATAACGTTATTAGTTACGTTTTGATATATCGGTCTCATGCCTAATAGATATACATACTAGAGATGAGACATACTAGCAAAATTTAATACCAGGGCTTTCTAACTCATTCTATCGGTATCGATCAGTCGACCACACGTCACGTTCACTCATGTATCCGTCGTTAATTATGGTCATGGTTCCAACAAATGTATTGTAATCATTCGAAACAATGTTGAATTGATATAGTAGGAATGGGCTGTAAGAGGTAAAATCGCATAGCTGTTTCACCTGTTCCAATTCCACATAAATAACAGTTCCAAAAACCTGTTACAACATAGCAGTCTATTACTATAGTCTTTTTAGTACCCTATGCGAAAAAAGGACAGAGCTTGTAACGAGTAACAGGGTGTCACAGTTACATTTTTATGTTATTCTAACACAGGTAACTTTCATGAATAAAGAAAAACTTGTGACTGTTTTTAGTGGATTTGTTATCTCGTGGAACAGAAGCTGTTTTTTCAGTTTTTTTGTCACAGTTACAGTCTGCTATTTTACGATATTTCCAAAGGGTACTTCTCTTTCTAACTAAGGTGTTGAACCTATGCGAGAAAAGGAAAGAGCTCGTGACAAATAACAGGATGTCACAGTTACATTTTTTATATTATTCTTCTTTCTTTCAAATACCCGTTTTTTTATCTGGTACGATAAATACGCCTCACTCCTATCGTGTAGTGGGTGATTCTTTGAACATGTACATATTACGCGGCCCTCCCCAATTAACTACTTAGCGAGATGTAAAGTTATATTATTTTTTATTTCACGTAAAACATGGTTCCAGTAGTATATAAAGATGTACATAACATTTTCCTATTGTAATAAACAACTAAGTTATATTCATAAACGTTCCTCAAATCTCATCACCATTCGTGTCCCAATTTCCAAATTTTAACAGTTCATGCTCGAAAAGTTATAAATAAACCCCGAAGATCGTATATTTTTGTAATAATTTAGATAGTACAGTACATGCTTTACTAATTAGCAAAACTATACACATTAAAGAACACTTTTAAGTAATTTGTAACGACTTTGAAAATTGTCCCAACACTTTATACTCACTACCATTTGTCCACACAGTCCCAGGGTTAATTTTTTACTGCGTACATATTGGTATCTGAAAGGGTAACTCAGCGGTCGCGGTCAGTTTTGCGCCACGACTCGTACGGGCACAGAATAAATAATAGTACTAGTACGGGTTATACGACAAAGAGTATTTTGGCGCCAACTGTAGCCTACCTTAATTGCCCAGAAACCGTGTTTGGCAAACAAAAATCTCCTTACTGTTCGAGTTTCCCGTGGTTAGTCTATTATTCTTATTTATCATTTTTATGCACTATAATAGTCGCCATAAGATACTCTTTGCTTTGATTAAGTTCCCGAGTTATTAAGTTCTATAAAGAGCGTATAATGTGAGAAAGTGTACAAATACCTACATACCGTTTGTATAATTACCATTTTCCCGTTCGTAAATTGGCGGAACGGTAATGAGAAATCGAAAATGGTAATTAGTACCAGTATAAGCTGGCCTATAATTATATTGAAACTCCTTACTCAGCAAGGCCAGCCCAAGGTCGAATTGTGTTACTACCAAAGCGTGATCAATTGTTGCTCGTTTGGCGTGAACTGACACAACTTCCGCAACAAAATAAACCTATAGACTGACTAACCCCCTATTACTAACTTATTTTTTTTAGAGTAAGTCGAAGGAGGAAACATTGGTTAAATCCAAAATCACACGCCAGAATCGATACGCAAAACTGACCCTATTTTATACGCCATTAAAAAATAAAAAGAACAACGATACAAAAAAAGAACAGAAAAAAAAAACTATTCTCAGTTGAAAATATGACGCAGGTGAAATAAGAGTTGTTAAATGCACTGCCGCTGTACCGCAAGGTAGAGATGTTGTATAATTAGATGGATTTTTGAAAATCGTAAGACAAAACACACAAAAAATTAAGCTGGCAACTGTTGAAGAATACCATACAATAGAAAAAGATGTATTGATACCTTCAGGACAGCTGAAACCATTAAAAGGTACATTGAAAGTTCATCAAATACTGTGGCAGAAAGAAAAGGACCACCTGATATTCAGAGGAACCAGTTACATATATGCTTAGACATGGACTGTGAACATACTAAATTTTTCGGAAAATTATGCTATGAAGACACAAAAGAATCTACACATATCAGAAATAAATAGAATGAAAATAATAATATGACTGATGCGACCAGAAACGTAATATCTAAGAATACACCGAATAAAAGGAATATTAAAATCTTAAGTAATGTTTTACTAAAGTCAAAACGCAAAGGAGACGAAACCACCCTTAAAATGCTGTCTGATTTAAAACCTGATGATGAATTATATTTGGACCAAATATACAAATTGAGAATGTGGTAAATATTTCTGGCAGTGGCAGTGATATGAATTTTTCAATCTACATTACAATTAATCGCAAATGAAATAATTGATGGCCAGCTTAATGTTCTTGGATCATCGCTGTGTGATGATCTAGCGGATCCACAAGATACTGCATTTGCGACTACCTGCGAAGTTCTTGGTCATGAGAGTGATACAGATTCGAATTCAATTTTAATTATTTTATAGTTTTTCTAACTGATCTCATTCCATTTAAGAAATATTTTAGATGAAACCGGTATAGTGCTGAGTTCTATTTACAAAGAGTTTAGTTGATTTTATTAAGATTACTAAAAATATAATTACAATTGTTTTTGTTTTGAAAACCTGTTTATATTGTTTTTATTTTCCTTAATTTTTAAAATTAAGTCTAGGTTGATATTTACCAAAATTTAAAAGAAACATCAAATGCATTGTTTATCATTGCCATATTCACTTTCAGATCTACTTAAGACTTTATAATTAAGAACATACTCGGTTTCTGGTTATGAAATTGAGACTAATTCGGATTTAAATATAAATCTTTTTTTAAATGTTTGTATAAGATTTCATCGAGTTTAAGAAATATCTTAGATGGAACTTGTATATTTCAGTTCTATTCACATTGAGTTTTAAACGAATGTTTTAGTTGATTATTTTTTATAGGAGAGGGGGCAAACGAGCATGCGGCTCCTGATGATAAGTGACTAGCGCCGCCCATGAACAACTGCACACTAGGGGAATTGCAGATGCGTTGCTGGCCTTTTAAAAATGAGTAGGCTCTTTTCTTGAAGGTCCCTAAGTCGTAGCGGTCCGGAAAAATCCCTGGTAGTAATCGATTCCACAAGAAAGTTGTGCGAGGAAGAAAACTCCTAGTAAAACGCACAGTGGTGGACCGCCAATCATCCAGATGGTATGGATGGTATCGCAAGTTTAGTCCCGATGTGTGATGGTTAAATTGAGCGGCTGGAATCAGTCCGAACGATTCCTCAGAGGACTCCCCGTGATAGATGCGATAAAATACGCAAACAGATGCAACATCTCTACGCAGTGCCAGTGAGTCAAGCCGATCGGAAAGAACTCGGTCGTCGACGATTCGAACCGCTCTGCGCTGGATGTGGTCAAATGGAAGGAGCTGGCACTGGGGAGCCCCTGCCCAGAGATGGGAACAGTATTCCATTTGAGGCCGAACCTGCGCCTAGTAAAGTTGCAAGCAATGCGCCGGCATGAAATACTGTGGACAGTATATTTTATATTTTATTTAAATTACTAGACAAATTTATTTTTATTGACCTAATTAAATTATTAGGAAAACCGGTAAATTTTCGACAATTTTTTTTAAATTAAGTCATGTAATAAATAAATATGTGATTTAAGTACATCGTCCATTTTATTTATAACTACCAATCACGTCGCATAATTACCATTTTTAAAATACTAATTACCGTTTGTTTCATATCTCATCACCGTTCGATGAAAATTTTGAGCTTCAGATTCAGACCTATATAGCAATTCAAATACTGTCATTTGATTTATTTCGTTAATCTGCACTATAAACTTTTCGATAAATCCATAAAAAAGGTAATTGGAAGCATTATTTGAACTAAATTATATCTTCAAAAACATTTCAAATAGAATTTGTTTGATAAAATTAAACCCCCCCCCCCAGGTAATGGCGGGTAAGAATACTCACTACCCCATATCTTCCATGGGCAGCAGCATCTTTCTGATAACAGCAAAACACCAATAAAAAACTGCGGTTGCCAACCCGCTCGCCGTGGCAACTATGGCAATATACCCCCCATGAAAGTAACGAAGAGACAGTCCCCAGCGGCCCCGCTATTCCTGGATACGGTGGCGACCATGGAAACGGCGGGGCGGGGGGTGCTAAGAATCTCCGGTGGTGGTCTCGACCTGGCAACTTATAACGCACGCACCCTAAGGACTGACGAGATGATCCTGGAGCTGGAAGAAGAGATAGACAAGTTGCGCTGGAATGTCATAGGATTATCCGAAGTCCGAAGAGAGGGGGAGGACACGGTAATCCTCGAATCCGGCAATTTGTTCTATCACCGGGAAGGCGACCATCTGTCCCAAGGAGGTGTCGGATTTATAGTCCACAAGTCTCTCGTTAACAACATTGTAAAGATTGGGAGTGTGTCGACGAGGGTTGCGTACCTTATACTCAGAATTACCAAACGGTATTCGCTGAAGGTCATACAGGTTTACGCACCAACCTCGGCACACCCCGATGAGGAGGTGGAGGAAATGTATGAGGATATCTCTAGAGCCATGCATTCCTCCAAAACCCGCTATACAGTGTTAATGGGAGACTTCAACGCAAAACTAGGCACAAGAGAGAACGGTGAGCTGAAAGTAGGGAAATTCGGAATAGGGCAACAGAACCCAAGGGGCCAGCAGCTGGCCGACTTCATGGAGAAAGAGGGTCCATGCGGTCGGAGCTAAGCTTTGCAAGACCCGTCGCAGAAGAAAACAAAAACTCTCCAATCACATTCTTAATCTCATGGCTGTTAGACGGGATATGAAGCTGCAGTCTTCAGTAGATTTGACAGCATACAGGCAACTGAACAGGCAGATCTCCAAATGCATGCGGCGGGACTTACGCAACTTTAATACTGCTCGTATTAAAGAAGCGATCTAGCGGAACCAGGGCTCCAAAGTCTTTGCTAGAGATCTGTCTGTCAGAAAGAGCCAACTGTCAAAGCTGAAGACCGAGTGTGGCAGCATCGTTTCCGGGACACCTGAGATTTTGAGTGAGATTGAGAGTTTCTATGGGCAGCTGTACACGTCATCGTTGGAGCCACACGCAAGTGTGAGTAGCGATCCAAGAGCGAGTCTTATCCGACACTATTCCGATGATATCCCGGACGTCAGTCTGAGCGAGATTAGAATAGCTCTCCAACACCTTAAAAACGGCAAGGCCCCAGGCGAGGATGGAATTACAGCGGAGCTTCTGAAAGCGGGTGGAAAACCGGTACTTGAAGTCCTTTAGAAGCTCTTTAATTCCGTCCACCATGGTGGCACTACACCGGAGGCGTGGAGCAGAAGTGCGGTGGTCTTACTCTTCATGAAAGGTGACAACGCTCTCTTGAAGAACTACAGACCGATTTCCCTTCTGAGCCATGTCTACGTGCTGTTTTCGAGAGTCATTACGAATCGAATCGCAAGCAGACTTGACGACTTCCAGCCTGCGGAACAAGCCGATTTCCGAAAAGGCTTTAGTACCATACACCACATACACCTACCCTTCGGCAAATTGTACAGAAGACAGAAGAGTACAATCTGCAACTTTGCCTTGCGTATGTGGACTATGAGAAAGCCTTTGATTCCGTCGAAATTTGGGCGGTGCTGCAGTCCCTTCAGCAATGCCAAGTTGACTGTCGGTATATCGAAGTGCTGAAGTGTTTGCACAGTAGGGCTACGATGGCTATCCGAGTACAGAACCAGAGTACGAAACCTATCCAATTGCAGAGAGGTGTAAGACAGAGTGACGTGATATCCCCGAAACTCTTCACCGCTGCATTGGAAGACGTTTTCAAGCTTCTGAACTTGAAAGGATACGGTCTTAACATCAATGGCGAGTACATCACTCACCTTCTATTTGCTGACGATATAGTCCTTATGGCAGAATCGCTTGAGGACCTAAGCACAATGCTCAATGACCTCAATAGTGTTTCCCAACGGATAGGTGTTAAGATGAACATGGACAAAACAAAGATCATGTTTAATGTCCATGTCACACCTATGCCGGTAGTTGTTGGGAGCACTAAGCTCGAAGTTGTTGACGAGTATGTTTACCTGGGACAAATAGTCCGACTAGGTAAGTGCAACTTCGACCGAGAGGTCAATCGACGAATTCAACTCGGTTGGGCAGCGTTCGGGAAATTACGGCACATCTTCTCGTCAAGTATACCTCAAAACTTGAAAACAAGACTGTACAACCAGTGCGTGTTGCCAGTGATCACCTATGGTACTGAGACGTGGTCCTTCACTGCTGGTCGGATGAGGAAGCCCAAGGTCGCTCAGCGAGCTATGGAGAGGGCTATGCTCGGAGTTTCTCTGCGTGATAAACTTAGAAATGAGGATATCCGCAGTAGAACCAGAGTAACCGACATAGCCCAACGGATTAGTAAGCTGAAGTGGCAGTGGGCCAGCCATATAGCTCGAAGAACCGATAACCGATGGGGAAGAAAGGTTATTGAGTGGCAGCCTCTTACCGGTAGGCGAAGTGTAGGGCGACCCCCCACGAGATGGAGTGACGACCTTGTAAGACATGCAGGAAGTCGATGGATGCAGGTGGCTCAGGACCGTGCTTTGTGGCATTCCTTGGGGGAGGCCTATGTTCAGCAGTGGAAATACAAAATTTGTATTATAATATCGCTATAAAATTTTACGATAGACGTTTAGTAAAAATAAAACAAATATATTGTAACTTTTCAAGACAATGTTGAAATGAATTGTATAGTAAATTTACAATGCAGCATGCTAAAATTACAAAGTTTGTATTGTAATATTGCTAAACTATTTTACGATAGTGTTCAGTAAAAATACAATATATGTTTTGAAAATTACATTAAATGATTTGTTATTTTTCTAAAAGGAGTTGTGTAGTAAATCTCCAACGCTGAATTTCATTATTGCTATTTTGTTGTGCGTAAAAACTTTCAAAGCTATTTTAGTAAAATTGCAATGAAATTTTTAATAGTGTAGGAGAGATTAGGCCATGTTTCATTAGATTGCGTAGGATCACCTAGAGTAGCGTACTCGTTAATAAATTCGACATAATAGCGTTTTAATTAAATCCGGCTGCTTTCGAAAACGTGATTCTAAATTTAAAAACCCTTCATTAGCTAACGAGTATGAATCGCCTAGACACTCTACATCGTCAGAAGAAGAAAAGAGACAGAAACAATCAGTGTTCAAATGCGTGGTAGTCGAAATAAAATGCTACTCACGCCTTTTCTTTTTAGAATAAGGTAGGCCTTGTTGGAAATTTTCTAGCTTCCAAAATTTGTTTGGTAAGATTAGGAATACCGTTTTCCCTTAAAATCATATTGCATATGACTGATTTATTTGGAGTTAGTTGATTTAAGAATGAAAGAATAATAGTGTCTTTATTAGATCCTACGAGTAGAGGGTGTTGTTCTAACCGGAGCACCAATGAGCATATTAATAGAGGATGGAACGTTAAAATTAGGATCCGTAATTTTGATACCAGACAAATTAAGAGCCCTGATATCAGACTGTTTTAGATAATCTGTCTGAAATTTTATAAAATTAGGTATAAACTAAACAACAAAGAATAGAACTACAAGAAGGGTTATTAGATTTTAGATCGAGGTACATCACTCTGTACTTAGTTTGATTTGAGTACTACCAAAATTGATATTTAATGGCTGACGAGTCAGGTTTAATTTTTCGGTAATAAAGGATGACTGACTCCCGCTGTCTAATAGATACTGTATTAATATTTTTCAATTACTCAGTTACGTGACCCCGACGTCTATTGGATTCTCTGTCTACGAATCACTCAAATCGCATCAATCACTCAACTATAGAAGAATATTATGAAGTAGAGTCTGTTATCTAATCTAATCTAATAAATAAAATAAATTCAACAAAAAAATCAGACTATCGATATGCCTATGTTAAAACTTCCGTCAATTATTATATTTAAAATATATTCAATTATTTTATTTGTTAAATAATACATCTACACATACATGATCGTCGGTTAAACGGTACTTTTTAACTGGGGCCATCTTTAATATTCAATGCATGGGTTTTTCTGCCAATTAATATTTATTAGTACTACATGCTACATGTAATTATGTTAAATCCTCTATATATTTGGACTGGCTGTAGGTACACCGTGATATAATGAGGTGATTTGATTTTCGCCATTTTGGTGCTGACAGCAGAAATGAGATTCTACAGAACTAATAGTAGAGACAAGACAGTGGGATAAAATAATAGGTCGGGGAAAAAGTTGTTTCTATAAAATTAAAGAAAATTTTCTTCGGTTGTACTGTTTGTATCTGGTTGGTTATAATATAAATACGTAAAGGACATTAAGAAAAAGAAAAGTAAAAAGTAAAAAAACACTTTCCCGCCATTTTTAAATTGTTTTTCTGTCCACCAATATGAGTGAGTGAATCTAATGAAGAAAATCCATACATCCGGAAGTCTTGATGTCAAAGATGCAGCTCGCTCTGGTCGTCCTCATACGGATAATGTCGAAGCCTTTTTTGAAAAAGTGGAACACGATCAGCATATTAGTAGTTAAGACATAGCCGAGGAATTGAGGATTGATCACAAAACAGTTTTGACACATTTGAAAAAATCTGGCTATATAAAAATCACGATATTTGGGTACCACACAAGCTCACTGAAAAAACCTAATGAATCATGTACACATTTGCGATTTTCTATTGAAACTTAATGAAACCTAAACCTTATTGAAAAGATTGATCACTGGTGATGAAAAGTGGATCACCTACGCCAAGAACGTGCGAAAAAGATCATGGTGAAAGGGTAGTCAACAGACAAGGCTCCACAGACTGTAGCGAAACCCGGATTAATACGCAATAAGGTAATGCTGTGTATATGGTGGGATTGGAATGGCATCGTTCTTTATGAGCTTTTACCGCCTGACAAAACCATCCATTATGATCTCTACTGCCAACAACTAATGAGACCCAAGCAAGAAATTGAGCAACAGAAAAAAAGTGGTCTTTCATCATGATAACGCCAGACCACACACATATTTGGCCACTCAGCAAAAATTTAGAGAGCTTGGTTGGGAAGTGTTAATGCAACCACCATATTGGGTAGTGATGTTAGGTTAACATCAAAAGAGTACTGTCAAAACTACTTGTCGCATTTTTTTTAAAATCAAAATCCCAAGATTTCTACAGCAACGATACAAGATAGCAACAAGTTTATCGAACAAAATGACACGTATACATATTAAAATTAAACTTTAAAAAAATACGAAGAAACTTTTTCCGCGACCTAATAACTAATAAAAATTCTATACCCAGGTCTACCCGTAACGTCCATTCCATTTATGTATCATATTAACATAATGCTATACAATGAATAAATGTATCAATTAATACCTAGGCCTTAGACGCAAGCTTTATAACTCATATATATCCAAGATCGAGGCTGCATTGATCTATCTACGTTTTTATTCGTAACTACAGAACGGATTTCGCTCCGGGTTTCAACATTGGGTGTGTTGGGTCATTCGCGAGGCTGAAATATTCAATTAATATTGGAAAATATTCAACTGGTGTAAGTACCTATACAAAATAAAAACATAATTTCGCAAAGAATTTATTGTTAACCGTTCATTCAGTTCTAGTATTATAGGAAACGAATTACTTTGTAGCTGCTAAAATAACGCCTATTCTAATTATTTACAGGTCTATCTCAGATGTTTACTATTAATTTTTAGTGTTAATATATTTTTGTGGTGAGAAAATAAATAAATTTTCAATTTTCAATTAATGGTACAAAAATGCAGACGTAATAAAATTAAAGGTAATTATGTTATACACAATTATTCGATCGAATGCAATAAAGATAAAATTTTAATGGTTGTTTTTAAAGTTACTCGTTTTCAACGAGACGAGACGAGACGTTTCGAACTGACTGGTCGCTGAGTGGACTTACGCGGTTTCGCGTTAGTTTTACTTGCATCACTTTCGTTGCGGGTAGTAGGATTCTGTGCGTAATAATTCTATGGACACTACTAATCACTTGCTTCTGGGATTAGAAACGGCAACGCCCAAATGCTTACGGAAAGGTCATTAAAAAAAAAAGATACGATATGCATAATATTATGTATTAACAACAGATAATAAATACAACCTAACAACAATTGTTTTAGGTATATTCTAATTAAGAAACAATATTGTAATTCTTTTAAGAATTGTCAAACACAAAACGATATTATTAATACTCAGTTTTTTTTTTTATAACAAATACAAGTTTGAAACAATTTTAAAAATATTTATGATTTAAATATAAAGTTACACAAAGTGTTAACAAAATTATACAACTTTAGAGAGGTTTTTCACAACTCTTAAGATAATACACTAAAATTCTAGTTGTGTTACCTTAGCACCCTTGTTCAAAATGCACTATGTTATCACATGCTACTTAACATAGAGATTATGGTTTAAGAAATAACTAATAATAATTGAAATATAACAAAAATGGTAATCACTTTTAAAGAACCTATTAAATGTTTAAAAAATGTGCACCTTGCACCTAATTTAAATCAATATGAAAATGTATACAAAATGCAGTTACCTTAGCACCCTACTTGTTCAAAATGCACTATGTTATCACATGCTACTTAACATAGAGATTATGGTTTAAGAAATAACTAATACTAATTGAAATATAACAAAATGGTAATCACTTTTAAAGAACCTATTAAATGTTTAAAAAATGTACACCTTGCACCTAATTTAAATCAATATATAAAAGGTATAGAAAATGCAGTAAACCGCTTAATAAACTACACATTTTAACAAAATTGAGTATTAGTCTCATAAATTTATAAAAGCCATTATGAAAATATTACAAAAATGGTGTTTAAAAATGTGCAAAAATTGTTAGTTTCAAATGAGGTATTATTTGTTTTTCACTCCAGGATCATTTGCAGTAAATGGGTTATAATCCTGAAGGCCAACAAGTTCCATCGAAACATCCCATAACTTTTTAGCATATTCATCATTTAAGGCATTACTGTGGGGAGTTGTCACAACACAGTCACTGAAAAACAATAAAAAATATATTACACAATTAAATCTATGCAAGTTATATTTTTTAACTACCAATGTTATGACAACAAAATCTGATGTTTTATAATGCCGATATGAGTATCGGCATTATAAAAATAATATATATAAAAAGGTGTAATATCTTTTATAAATTAATAAAAGTAAAAAGAACAGCAACAGAGTATTTAATTATTATTGATTAAATCCTATAGCTGGCAATAAACCTGTCTCAGTCTCATTTCTAAGCAGGAAAATTAATGCATATTCATTATGATTTATGACTAAATAAGTAAAGAGTGTGGTCATCGTAGGTTAAAATATTCAAAATTTAACATTATAAACATCATATTACATAATAATACCTGTAATATAATCCAGTCTCATTGGCACATTTTTCATCCACTGCACAGTAAATTGTGGTTTGTGCCCCTAGCTCAGGGGACTTCAGAAAAGGCCGTAGGATTCCAAATAGTTTTCTTGCTCCCCAAAATAAAGTGTCATCCATATGACGGCCTAGCTCAGTTTTTATAACTCCAGGGTGTAAGCTGTATGTATTAACACCCTCTATATTATATTCCTGTAATGAGAAATTCAGTGACAAACATTTTGAGAAAATTTTATTTACATAAATTTTACTGGCTTAATATAGTTAGTTTTTTATTATAATATTGTTACGAACTTGGAGTTCGAGACAATTAAAACTGCCGATTGAATTACCAAAATTGACACTAATTACGGAACACTAATTACAACTTAAAAACCACACTAATAATAAAACATAATTGCACATTAGTTCGCAGTTATATCACTTCGAACTATTCGCGTATATCGCCAATTCAATACTGCCCCGGTCGTAGTCTATACCAGCCTTATATAGGGCCTCAGATAATTTCCAGAACCTCCTACTGTAGCGACATCTAGAATGTTCGAGTACTTATCGGTCCCGAAATTTCTGGAAGGATCTTGACTCTCCTAGTTCTGCTACTCGACACTAGAGGGCGCTAGTGTAACTAGTGTTGCCATGTACAAGACAATAGTGGCGCGCAACAATATCACTGATATGCAGGAGTAATGGCGTTAGTGACAGACGCAGCCTTGTGGACCACCAGCGTTAATACGCTTGTAATAGGAGCATGCACCGTCTACTACGACCTTGATGCTCCGATCGACAAGAAAGCTGGTGATCCAATTTTCTTGGGTAGCCCATAGGAAGGGATCTTTTAAATAAGCGCGGTGTGCCAAACCCGATCGAACGCCTTCGCAATGTCCAAAGTAACGATCAATGCCTACCTCTTGGACTCTACTGCCTCCGCCCATCTATGAGTCAAGTAGACCAGAAGATTACCCAGCTGAAGGTACCTTATGAGCTGACAATTTATAATGGATTCCATTATTTTGGAGAACATGGAGACGATGGCGATAGGCCTGTAGTTAGACGTGAATTTTTAGGGATCAGGTGGACCAAAGCTATCTTCCATGAATTCAGGACTACGCCTAGGAGTAACGGAAATTACGCGTTAAAACTGGTCCCAACTCCGAAGCACACGTCTTCAGCACAATAAGAGTGACTCTATCAGGCCCACTCGACTTGTTAAGGTCCAGAAAGTGGAGTGCACTCACACCGTGGGATGGTCGGCGTCGTGTTCCCCCGTCATTGAGAGTCGAGTTGGACGCAAAGAGAGAGCTTAGCAGATTGGCTTTCTCCTTTGCTGTAAAGGCCAGTGAGTCTTCCTCCCTGTGCAGAGATGGTAGAGATGGCTGACAGAAGTTCCCAAGCTGTCCTTGGCAAGATATCATAATGCAGGTGTTCCCGAAGGCAGTCGAACAAGTTTCTCGCCATTTTTGCCGATGCGCTCTGACTTCGCTTTGCCAATGACACTTTTGAAGGACCTGGAGGCGGAATTGTACGTCTTTTTAAGAGCGCTTGTCTTATTCTAAGACGTTGATGTTAACCCAGGCCTCGTAGCGTTGTTGGGATCATCCGGCAAAAAGCAAACCCGCCCCCAGGGGGTATGCAAAAAAGACCGCATCCTGTCCCAATCGGCAAACCTATAATGATAAACAAGGCAGCAACATGTAGAACGAACCGCAACGTAGCATGAGTGGCACCGTACTCCGGATCAAACAATGGTCCGAAATGCCAAGAGGGGCATCGACGGACACCTATATCCGTCCGGATGAAGGTCAGCAGAAGGTGCAACAGGGAAGGTGCATGATCCTCCACATCTGGGATCCGCGTACGCGAAGAAACCAGTTGTGTCAGATCATATGCCAAGTCAGTCATAAACAGATCTAAACGCATGATCGGTTAAACGGGAACCAATCCAGCGTGATGGGCGTTCAAATCACCAAGGATCACGATCTCTCCAGATGGCACTTGTTGAGCACGGCGTCTGCAGCATTTGGACGTGGTCGATGAGTCGGTCTGTATTACTTATATGGAACCTATAGAGGCACCTGTGGACGCGGGGATGTTTGTCGCGCAGCCTCGAGATGGACAGGTTCATCTCGAGGCGACCTTCAAGATTGCCGGGGCGTTGAAAACAGATGTCCTCTTTCACGTATACGCAAACTCCAGGCAGGGTCACAAAGGAGTAGCCTCAATAATCAGCCAGTTTCCTAACCTAAACACTTGCGTTTCGATAAGAGAGAGCAAGGCCGGCTTCCGACCATTCATCATCATTACAGCCCTTCACAAGTCCACTGCTGAACATAGGCCTCCCCCAAGGAATGCCACAAAACACGGTCCTGAGCCACCTGCATCCATCGACTTCCTGCATGTCATACCAGGTCGTCACTCCATCTAGTGGAGGGACGCCCTACACTTCGTCCGCCGGTACGAGGCCGCCACTCGAGAACTTTTTTTCCCCATCGGTCGTCGGTTCTTCGAGCTATATGGCCGGCCCATTGCCACTTCAGCTTACTAATCCGTTGGGCAATGTCGGTCACTCTGGATATCCTCATTTCTAAGTTTATCACGCAGAGAAACTCCGAGCATAGCCCTCTCCATAGCTCGCTGAGCAACCTCATCCGGCCAGCAGTGAAGGACCACGTTTCAGTTCCATAGATCATCACTGGCAACACGCACTGGTTGTATAGTCTAGTTTTCAAGTTTTGAGGTATACCTGACAAGATGTGCCGTAATTTCCCGAACGCTGCCCAACCGAGTTGCATCCGTCGATTGACCTCTCGGTCGAAGTTGGACTTACCTAGTAGGACTATTTGTCCCAGGTAAACATACTCGTTAACAACTTCGAGCTTAGTACTCCGAATAGCTACCGGCATAGGTGTGACATGGACATTAAACATGATCTTTGTTTTGTCCATGTTCATCTTAAGACCTATCCGTTGGTAGACACTATTGAGGTCATTGAGCATAGTGCTTAGGTCCTCCAGCGATTCTGCCATAAGGACTATATCGTCGGTAAATCGAAGGTGAGTGATATACTCGCCATTGAGTTAATACCGTATCCTTTCCAGCCTAGTAGCTTGAAAATGTCTTCCAATGAAGCGGTGAAGAGTTTCGGGTATATAACGTCGCCCTGTCTTACACCTCTCTGCAGCTGGATAGGTTTCGTACTCTGGTTCTGTACTCGGATAGCCATCGTAGCCCTACTGTACAAACACTTCAGCACTTCGATATACAGATAGTCAACTTGGCACCGCTAAAGAGACTGTAGCACCGCCCAAATTTCGACGGAATCAAAGGCTTTCTCATAGTCCACATACGCAAGGCAAAGTGGCAGATTGTACTCTTCTGTCTTCTGTACAATTTGTCGAAGGGTGTGTATGTGGTCTATGGTACTAAAGCCTTTTCGGAAACCGGCTTATTCTGGAGGCTGGAAGTCGTCAAGTCTGCGTGCGAGTCGATTCGTAATGACTCTCGAAAACAGCACGTAGACGCGGCTCAGAAGGGAAATCGGTCTGTAGTTCTTCAAGAGAGCGTTATCGCCTTTCTTGAAGAACAAGACCACCACACTTCTGCTCCACGCCTCCGGAGTAGTGCCACCATGGAGGACGGAATTAAAGAACTTCTGAAGGACTTCAAGTACCGGTTTTCCACTCGCTTTCAGAAGCTCCGCTGTAATTCCATCTCGCCAAGTTAGCTTAGTTCTTCGGAATAGTGTCGGATAAGACTCGCTCTTGGATCGTTACTCACACTTGCGTGTGGCTCCAACGATGACGTGTACAGCTGCTCATAGAACCTCTCAATCTCACTCAAAATCTCAGGTGTCCCGGAAACGTGCTGCCACACTCGATCTTCAGCTTTCACAATTGACTCTTTCTGGCAGACAGATCTCTGGCAAAGACTTTGGAGCCTTGGTTCCGCTCGATCGCTTCTTCAATACAAGCTGTATTGAAGTGGCGTATGTCCCGCCGCATGCATTTGGAGATCTGTCTGTTCAGTTGCCTGTATGCTGTCAAATCTGTTAAAGACTGCAGCTTCATTTCCCGTCTAACAGTCATGAGATTAAGAGTGTGTCCGAACACAGTCCGAGTTTTTGTGTTCTTCTGCGGCGGGTGTTGCAGAACTTAGCTTCTACCGCATGGACAGTTTCGAGCTTATCATTTATATCGTCCCCTTCAATGCAGTCTTCCAGGCACTGAAAACGGTTTTGCAACTCGAGCTGAAGGGTTTCGGGACTTTGGGCTAGAGCACGAGGGGTCGGAGCGTTGACTTTATTAGACGAGACCTCTCCAACTTAACGACTAGGTTCAGTGTGCCCCTACCCATTCGGTGATCGCTACCAGTTTTCGCCCTCGCGATCACTGAGACATCACTAAACAGTTGTGGTCTGGTCGTCATAATGAAGTCAATCTAATTTTTTGTCGAACCGTCGGGGCTCGACCAGGTCCACTTCCTGTGGGGCCGCTTCTGGAAGAAAGAGTTCATCATAAATAGTCCCTCTTTCTCCATGACATCGGCTAGCTGCTGGTCCCTTGGGTTCCGTTGCCCTATTCCGAATTTCCCTACTTTCAGCTCACCGTTCTCTCTTGTGCCTAATTTTGCATTGAAGTCTCACATTAACACCGTATAGTGGGTTTTGGAGGAATGCATGACTCCAGAGATATCCTCATACATTTCCTCCACCTCCTCATCGGGGTGTGCCGAGGTTGGTGCGTACACCTGTATGACCTTCAGCGAATACCGCTTGGTGATTCTGAGTATAAGGTACGCAACTCTCGTCGACACACTCCCAATCTTTACAACGTTGTTAACGAGAGACTTGTGGACGATAAATCCGACACCTCCTTGGGACAGATGGTCAGCCTCCCGGTGATAGAGGAAGTTGCCGGATTCGAGGATTACCGTGTCCTCCCCCTCTCTTCGGACCTCGGATAATCCTATAATATTCCAGCGCAACTTGTCTATCTCTTCTTCCAGCTCCAGGATTTTCTCGTCAGTCCTCAGGGTTCGTGCGTTATAAGTTGCCAGGTCGAGTCGTCGTAGGTGGCAACCGAACCTCCACCGGAGATTCTTAGCACCCCTTGCCCCGCCGTTACCATGGTCGCCACCGTAGCCAGGAATAGCGGGGCCGCCGGAGACTGGGGGCCGTACTATCGTAACTTTTTTCATTGGGGGGTATATTGCAATAGTTGCCACGCTTGGCGAGCGGGTTGGCAACCGCAGTTTTTTATTGGGATATTGCTGTTATCAGGAAGATTTTGCTGTCCATTTCCTGCCCGTTTCCCAATGTCACCTTTTACGACACCCACGGGAAGATATGAAACAAATATTCGCCACGTGCCCGAGCGCGAATCGTAAGAGCCTCCCGCCCCTTTTCGTCGTTATTTCCCCATAGAGCCCATATCGTGAGCTCACTTTGCGGATGTAATTAAATCAAAGATTTGAGTTGATAAAAACTTTAAAAATCTCTACAATATATGGGTAACAGGATACGCTGAGTAATAGATGGAGAAAAAATTCGAATATACACAGCGCTGATATACGCCGAGGAGTAGCGACCTACAAATGTTGTGCGGCAAATCGCTGAACTAAAATATTTGCCAAAATTCATTTTTGTTTACCGATAATATGAAGTTTGTTGGCTGATTATCAGGGTGCGTCAATCTTGCGTCCGTATACTGGACGCAACAAGTCGGTCAGACGCAATATCATCAGTAATTTCACCCATGTAGGGCGCAAGAGTACTCATGAGATGTAAATATTTGTATACATAAATTAAATTAATAATGAGTTTATATTTAAAGAAAATAAAATGATACCTTTAGTTTTGTTGCCAGCTCTCTGGAAAATAATACATTTGCAAGTTTACTTTGAGAGTATGCTTGGATTGCACTATATGGTCTCCTTTTATAATTTAAATCCTCAAAATTAATCCCATAACCTAAAAAAAGACTAGTTTTACAATAATTATACAAAAATAAGGTTGTTTTAATATATGTTCTGATTTTATTTAAAAAATGTTTACAAAGGATATCTTTAAGTACTCTACTCAACAGTAATATCTCATTTTACCCCGACTCCACATTGTACAAATTCAAAAGCTGTTTTTATTAAATTTATGCACATTAAATGGATACATTAATTGATTTCTCAGCTTCTCAGTAATCGAAAGTGGATTGTCAGATTATCAGTTGACTTAATGCTGCATAGAAATAGTTTTTCTTGGTATTAAGCCTGAATTATTAACAATATTACATTGCTATGATCTGTGTCAGTGAATTTTCGAAAGCTTTTTATTATATATTGGATGGATGTACTAGATAAAAGTTTTTTATTTACTACATACAATACACTTTTTTATCTAATACATAATGGTACAATAGTACTAGATATTTTATCTAGGACTTAATAATGTGTTAGAATTTGTAATTTAGTTTTTTTTTTTAAATACATTCACAATGACATTCAGGGTAAAAAGTTATGAGTATAAAAAGACCATAATTTCATAGACTATATTCCAGATGTAAGAAAGAAGAGATTTTGTTTAATGAAAAATGTAATCATAATTTTTTTTTCTTTTATCATTTATCTCTCAAAAATGTTACATCTATGGAAGGCTTTAGTCTTGCACATGGACAAACATACAAACCTAGAATATAGGCCATGCTAATGACTTGTTCAGTGCAGGATTTGAACTTGTACTAATGCACAATGCTACAGAGCTGTCTAATACGTCTTTACTATTTTATCTTAATAATATTAAGTCTTTACTTATGAAATGGCCATTTTTATGAAGTTAATTTTTTTTTCTATTAATCAAAGTAATCACCCGTGCAATCTATGCATCTTTGCCAACACATTGGCAGTTTATTAATGCCCTTCTAGAAGAAAATAGCTGGATGGGAGGCAACAAATTCTTTAAAGGCATTTTGTACTGAATTTTTTTTCTCTGAATTCAGGTATTGAATTTTTTTCCCATCAAAAAGTTATTCAAATTCTGGAAAAAGTAGAAGTCTGTAGGCACAAGGTCTGGTGAGTGTGGCGGTTGATGGAGAGATTCCAACCCCAGCTCTTGTAACTTGAAGACCGTTTGTTGTGCAGTATGAGGTCGCACATTGTCTTGCAGCGGGACGAGTGTTTGACCAAAGCTGTCTGGAGACGTGCGAGCTTCTCCATCATTGTGTTCAGTGCTTCAAAGTACACATCTGCAGTAATGCTCATCCTGTTTGGTAAGAAGCTGTGTTGAATCACTCTGGTGCTAGATCACCAAACAGTAACCATCACTTTACTAGGGATAAGTTTTCGTTTAGGGCATTTAGGTGCTGAACCCGGAAAATCCAATCAACTTGCTGAATGCTTGCGATTATCAAACAGAATCTATTTTTCGCCACAGGTAACAATGAGGTTCAATATTCATTCCATTGTGTGTCTGTTGAGCAGTGAAAGGCACGCCTCTGTCAAGCTTTTTTACCTTGCAAATTTGACGCAAATGGACCAATATTGTTTTGATGGTAACGTCGAAAGCTGTTGCTAATTCAGCCGTAGATTGAGTATCATCAGCTTCCACAATCGCCTTTAATTCGTCATCGTCGACCAAAGTTTGCAGACGACAATGGAGTTAATTTTTCAGGTCCAAATTTCCAGAACGGAAGTGAAACAAGGGTTGGCTATAGACCTCCGGTACTTGATGTTAATTATGTTTTCAATTTACAAGGCTGGTTAGGGTTAAGCTTGAACATTTTACACTATTTTTGGCTGTCGTAAATGCGTTTTGAATTAATTACGATAAAAATAAATTTCACTAAAAGTTGCATATAATGAAACGCAAATATGTCAATTTGGTCAAGTATTATGAAGTAACGTCAAGAACTTCATTTCAATTATGTTTTCAGTTTTTGGAGATTTGTCAAGGTTAAGCTAGAACCTTTTATACTATTTTTGAATTACGGAAATGTGTTTACTTACTAAAAATTGCATATATAACGAAACGGGTCACCCATAAAAAAGTTAATTACTTAGACCGAGACAATCCATTTGTGGCGAAGATGAGACTCATACACAACAAATTTAGTCACAGTGGATAGCAGTCAAAGAGGTATTTCAAAAAACAAAATTATAACAATTCACATTACATTGTTTCATTTACCACTATCATAGCAGAGTTTAGGGCAACCTGACTTAAGACTTAGATAGGATAGGTCGAATCTTTACTAAAACTGAATCAGATGTCCAGACTCCACACAGTCTTGTCTGCCCTACCCCTAGTGTTTTTTTAAAGCCATAGGCGAGGAGGGAGAGCAGCCCCCGTCCGCTGTAGCAAATCACAGGCACCTGTGTGAACCATAGCGGCTGAGGCTGGTCACCAAAGGCGACCAATAAGCCGAAGCTGCAGAGGTGAGCATGGATGCCTGTGATTTGCTACACTTCCTGCAGCACCGAAGCCGTTGCAGAAGTAACTTTGAGTCAAATTTCATGTGTAAAACAGTTAGGTTATATTACAAAAAAAAATATTACTCATAAACTATAATTTTCCGCAACAGGAGAAGGGTACCCAGGGCTTCCCCTGAATTGTGTTTGGGTGCTCATTTTCTAACATGCTGTAGTGTGTAAAATTATATAGATTTACTATTTACTTTGGACCCTATAAATTCATTATTGTTTGATTCTCTATCTTTTTATACTCATAATTTCCTATCCTCAATGTCATTATGAATGTATGGGTAAAACAAAAAAACAAATTATGCATATTTATTTTTGCCATCACAATTAGGACCAATATGATCTATAATCCCTAAGATACTCTGAGCCTCTTTACCGCTGAGCCACATGGAAAATTTAACAAAATTTCTAAGAATTATAATTCTTCTTTTGTAATTAATATAATTGCAATACTTACTTGTATGTGCTTTGGACGATACAGTTACAATTCTCGCAGGTGTACTATTTTTTATACGTGGCAATAGAAGTAGAGTGAGAAGAAAATGGCCTAAATGATTTGTTCCAAACTGTGTTTCAAATCCATCTTCAGTTTCTCCTTTAGGACACATCATAACACCTGCATTATTTACTAAAATATTAACATGAGGTTCGGTGTCTAATACTTTCTGACTGAAATCCCGCACAGATTTTAAAGAAGATAAGTCACATCTCTCTATCACCAAGTTGCCGGTCTCAGGTAGACCCTTACATCTCTCTTCTATTTCTTTCTTAGCGTCTTCAGCTTTTTCCAAACTCCGACATGCTAATATAACTTTAGCACCTATTAGAATATTAAACATTCATTATTAATTATGAATATGAATATTTATGAATTAATGATGCTAAAGTAACTAAGGTTAGTATACTATAAAGCTCCACCGATTCTATGAAAAAATATTGAATAATTAGCTATTTATTTATCGCAATGAATAACATTTTTAAAGGATTATATTGTTAAGTAAATAAAGTACAATTAATATTTAAATATATACCTACCTCGTTTATAAAAATCTAGAGCAGTTTCTTTACCGATGCCTGTATTACTTCCTGTTATAATTGCAGTTTTTCCGATTAATTTGGAAGTACTTAAACATCTACCACTAAAAAACGGCATTGTTAAATTATATATAAACTTAAATATTTAATTTGATTTAAGTTTAGAGTTGTAGAGATAGAACTGCGCTAGCACTTGTTTTGTTAACTTCTAATTAGTAATTAGTAATTACCTACTACCTAGTTTGTGTTTGTTTGTGAGTAGAGCACAGAGTATCCTTATATATACTGAAATACTGAATACTTGTACATACAACTTTATAATTTGTGGGCAGATTTTTTTTTTTGGAGTTTATGGCCTGGTATCTAGACCTTTAGGCCAAGTCTTAAGTATTTTTATTCGGTTTATTGTAATTTCCCACTCCTTCATAGTATACTGCTTCACAATATGTTGATGCGTCACATTG
Source organism: Parnassius mnemosyne (assembly GCA_963668995.1). Classification (NCBI taxonomy): domain Eukaryota; kingdom Metazoa; phylum Arthropoda; class Insecta; order Lepidoptera; family Papilionidae; genus Parnassius; species Parnassius mnemosyne. Next base: position 39,827,579 of record CAVLGL010000115.1, on the reverse strand, counting down.
TGCAGTTCTTGGGAGATTTTAGCGGCAACTTGATACAGCAGACAGCTGATAGTTGGCGATGGTATCTAAAGGTGCCTATGCAAACAAACAGCTTATCTTGAGAATCCACCACCATCAGAGCACTTGTTTCACTGTTTCCACTAATAGTTCACATGGGTAGACGCTTAATACACAAAATCGCAACACTTTTACATATCAAAGTCCACTTCAAACCATTATTTAAACAATAATACAGGAGCAGCAAACCGCCGCCGGTCAATTTCCCGCCAAAACTCCTGGAATGAGCAGATCAGCAGAGCAGGGTGACTTCTTTAAAATACAGATCCTGCCTTACTTTGGTTAAAAACCTGTCAAATCCTGCCAAAGTCTGTAGTGAAAAATGCCTATATACTGCCAACTTTATTTACCATTGTATTAAACTAAGAAAAGTAAAAATACACATATAAATGCTATATTTTTTAAATTAAACATATCTTTCGTTGGTTTGAATGCAATGCAGTCGCCATGCTCAACGACGCCTTGTTTAACGTACAAGGTAACGTACAACGTAACGTAAATGTTTGTTTATAAATCTGTTTCGTGTTTTTGTCTTAATTAAATTTATTTAAGAGAATATTCTTTCGCATGTTGAATCCACTCATATTTTTTATGTTGACTAGTAGCGGCCTGCTCCTTTAACAGCCGGGGTGCCAATTTGCAGTTACATAGCCTGGATCATCTTTAGCTTTAGAGATCCATGATGAAAGTAAAAGATCTTGCTCCCATGTCGCTCTATACGCCCTTTCATATTTTCGCTTCATCACCATCATCTATAGTTACTATCTTCATCATGAAATTTAAGGCGATACCAAACTAAAGTACTTCTCTTTTATGACTGATTTAAATATTAACCAACTCGTGTAAATTCGTTTTAAGATTATCAACTTTATACACAAAATTTTTAAAGTTGTTTATTGAATGTGTGGAATGACCAAGTATCTAGGGTTGCCATTTTCGTCATTTTAAGTTGCCATAATGAAATCTATTTTAATATCCCAATACTGCCAAATACTGCCAGGTTTTATAAAACGTCAACCGATCATGCCAAAGGCTAAAATAAGAGGCCGATCCTGCCATAATGGCAGGGACCTGCCAGATATGGTCACACTGCAGCAGAGCTAAGAAACTAGTTTTTCTAAGGCCCGCCACATACATACGGAATTCCGTTTCGGTATTCCGAATGGGTCGGCCACACTCATACGGAATCCCGTTTTGCCCGCAAGATTTCGAACGGAAAACTATCGTACGTGTGTGACGGATCATAGATTTAATATGAACTTGCTGCGTTCGGAATCCCGATTCGGGATTCTGTGAATCAGCGTAGTTCCTGACAAATTTAGAGTTGCCGTATCCTAATCCTAAAATAGCCGGATTTTTAGGGAAAACTAAGAAAAATGCCGTATTGTACAAAATATTTAAATATTTAGAAGGTTAAAATTAAAAAGAGATTAAATGTTGTTTACATAATAAATGTGTACTATAGTTGGACTAATTTTATTCTTCACCATATAGGTTTTGAATAGTTTCCTTTCGTCGTCCTTTTTTTATCTTTCATTTTACGAATAATTTCATTTGGCACAATTACTGTGATTACGGATTGCTTGTCTGGCTAGAAGAGTTCCATTAATAGTTTAAGTTATTAATTTATTTCGAAGTCTCGTTTTCATATTATTTACTTCACTGAAGATACGCTCGCAATCTGCGTTTGAGTATGGCAGACATAAAACATTTAAAGCAAAAGATGCTAATGTTTTTAGTTCTGTTCCATCACTGATTTTAATCCAAAACTCATCGGTTTTCTGTGAGCTAATTTCATATAATGGTAATTTATTTACCACTGGTAGCATTCTCCATTCATCATCAATTTTTTGGAAATCGTCAGCATTATTGAAGATTCGTGGAAACTTTTGCATAAGCGGTAAAATGGATGGACAAACATTTCTTGTTTGATTACTAGCTGCTTCTTCAGGTGATAAATATTTTAAAAGTTGAAGTAAATCGTCAGAGAAGTCGTATCTTTTTTTAATTTCTTTGCAGCCTGTGATGAGGAAATCTCTGCAGCGACAGTAAAACTCTTTTAATTCTTCTTTTTTTGCTTTCTATCATAATTTTTACCCCCAAATACATTTCTGGGAGGAAATATCGCGTATCTTCTGGGACGCTTGAGCGGATATCATTTTGTTAGCTTTAACTAATAGATCGTACATAAAGCATAACAAAGCATTACATTTAATGAATAGATAATAAAACAGAACCAAAATAGGTACAGCACATAGGTGCATCCCTTTATCACCCTAAGCTTGCAATATAGTCAATACTATGTAAGAAGATCTATCTATCCAGAGATATTTTTTAAATATTTATGTATGTAAATTGTTTCGAAGAATTATTAAATAAAATAAGATGAAAGGGTACGAAAAGCTATACACCTACAAGATTAAATGTAAAATAATTGATTAAATGTAAATATTTGTACGCAGGAAACTGCAGTATATTTAGGATCTGAATTATTCTGTAACAACTTAAATGTACCATATTCTAACAAATAAATCATCTTTCACGTTTCCGTGAATTCATCACACACACAAGTTTTTTTTTTCCGTTCGGAATAACAAGGGTCAGTTAAGCGACGTTAGCCATTGAGTCTAGACATTCTGCCAGCGAATAATGACGACGATTTTCTAATTGCGATTCCATTGTTGCTGTATTATTCTTACTAGGTGCATCCCCTTATCACCGTAAGCTTGCAATATAGTCTGAGCGCGTTCCGTACGGAATTTACGTATGTGTGTTGCGACTCGTACAAAATCTTTGGAAGACGTGCGTTCGGAGCGGCTTTTTTCCGTTCGGGATCCCGAACGCACAGGCGGTCATACGGAATCTCGAATCAAAGAAATTCCGTACGCAAAAATAACGTACGTGTGTGTCATAGATTTTATATGGACTTGCTGCGTTCGGAATCCCGAATCGGAATATCGAAACGGAATCCCGAAACGGAATTCCGCATGTATATGGCCGGCCTAAGTTTCGTGCAAGCAAGTTCATATAAAATGTAGGACCCGTCACACACGTACTTCCGATAGAACGGTAGTTTTCCGTTCCAAATTTTGCGGGCAAAACGGTATTCCGTATGTGTGTGGCCGACCCTTTCGCAATTCTGAAACGGAATCTCGAAACGGAATTCCGTATGTACGCGGCCGGTCTTAGTAGTCTGTGCGCGTATGCGTAAGCCGCGTCTCCACTCTCCACTCAAAGAGTATAGTAACTGTCCTATACAGGAAAAAGTTTTGTTACCAACTTATGTGTTGTCAACACGTGTTGGTAACAAATGTTTTTGTAATTACCTAGTGTTGGCAACAAAACTTGTAAACATTGTAGGGAACCGTGTTTCTTGTAACATTGTAGTGCCGTGTAGTGGCAGTTAAGAATATCCACTACCCCATATCTTCCCGTGGGTGTCGTAAAAGGCGACAAAGGGAAAAAGGCAGGAGATGGGCAGCAGCATCTTCCTGAAAATAGCCAAAATAACAATAAAAAAAACTGCGGTTGCCAACCCGCTCGCCAAGCGTGGCAACTATGGCAATATACCCCCCATGAGCAATGACAATAATAAACGGCCCCCAGTCCCCGGCGGCCCCGCTATTCCTGGCTACGGTGGCGACCATGGTAACGGCGGGGCAGGGGGTGCTAAGAATCTCCGGTGGAGGTTCGGTTGCCACCTACGACGACTCGACCTGGCAACATACAACGCACGCACCCTGAGGACTGACGAGAAGATTGTGGAGCTGGAAGAAGAGATAGACAAGTTACGCTGGCATATTATAGGATTATCCGAAGTCCGAAGAGAGGGGGAGGACACGGTAATCCTTGAATCCGGCAACTTGCTCTATTACCGGGAGGGCGACCATCTGTCCCAAGGAGGTGTCGGATTTATCGTCCACAAGTCTCTCGTTAACAACGTTGTAAAGATTGAGAGTGTGTCGACGAGGGTTGCGTACCTTATACTCAGAATCACCAAACGGTATTCGCTGAAGGTCATACAGGTTTACGCACCAACCTCGGCACACCCCGATCAGGAGGTGGAGGAAATGTATGAGGATATCTCTAGAGCCATGCATTCCTCCAAAACCCAATATACGGTGTTAATGGGAGACTTCAATGCAAAACTAGGCACAAGAGAGAACGGTGAGCTGAAAGTAGGGAAATTTGGAATAGGGCAACGGAACCCAAGGGGCCAGCAGCTGGCCGACTTCATGGAGAAAGAGGGACTCTTTATGATGAAATCTTTCTTCCAGAAGCGGCCCCACAGGAAGTGGACCTGGTCGAGCCCCGACGGTTCGACAAAAAATGAGATTGACTTCATTATGACGACCAGACGACAACTGTTCAGTGATGTCTCAGTGATCGCGAGGGTGAAAACCGGCAGCGATCACCGAATGGTTAGAGGCACACTGAACCTAAACGTTAAGTTGGAGAGGTCTCGTCTAATGAAGTCAACGCTCCGTCCCCCTCGTGCTCTAATCCAAAGTCCCGAAACCTTTCAGCTCGAGTTGCAAAACCGTTTTCAGTGCCTAGAAGACTGCAATGAAGTGGACGATTTGAATGACAAGCTCGTGGAAACTGTCCATGCGGTCGGAGCTAAGTTCTGCAAGACCCGCCGCAGAAGAACACAAAAACTCTCCGATCACACTCTTAATCTCATGGCTGTTAGACGGGAGATGAAGCTACATTCTTCAACAGATTTGACAGCATACAGGCAACTGAACAGACAGATCTCCAAATGCATGCGGCGGGACCTACGCAAATTCAATACAGCTCGTATTGAAGAAGCGATCGAGCGGAACCAAGGCTCCAAAGTCTTTGCCAGAGATCTGTCTGCCAGAAAGCGCCAACTGTCAAAGCTGAAGACAGAATGTGGCAGCATCGTTTCCGGGGCACCTGAGATTTTGAGTGAGATTGAGAGGTTCTATGGGCAGCTGTACACGTCATCGTTGGAGCCGCACGCAAGTGTGAGTAACGATCCAAGAGCGAGTCTTATCCGACATTATTCCGATGATATCCCGGACGTCAGTCTGAGCGAGATTAGAATGGCTCTCCAGCACCTTAAAAACGGCAAGGCCCCAGGCGAGGATGGAATTACAGCGGAGCTTCTGAAAGCGGGTGGAAAACCGGTACTTGAAGTCCTTCAGAAGCTCTTCAATTCCGTCCTCCATGGTGGCATTACACCGGAGGCGTGGAGCAGAAGTGCGGTGGTCTTGTTCTTCAAGAAAGGCGACAACGCTCTCTTGAAGAACTACAGACCGATTTCCCTTCTGAGCCGCGTCTACGTGCTGTTTTCGAGAGTCATTACGAATCGTCTCGCGCGCAGACTTGACGACTTCCAGCCTCCCGAACAAGCCGGTTTCCGAAAAGGCTTTAGCACCATAGACCACATACATACCCTTCGGCAAATTGTACAGAAGTCCGAGGAGTACAATTTGCCACTATGTCTGGCGTATGTGGACTATGAGAAAGCCTTTGATTCCGTCGAAATTTGGGCGGTGCTGCAGTCCCTTCAGCGATGCCAAGTTGACTGTCGGTATATCGAAGTTTTGAAGTGCTTGTACAGTAGGGCTACGATGGCTATCCGAGTACTGAACCAGAGTACGAAACCTATCCAATTGCAGAGAGGTGTAAGACAGGGTGACGTCATATCCCCGAAACTCTTTACCGCTGCATTGGAAGATGTTTTCAAGCTTCTGGACTGGAAAGGATACGGTATCAACATCAATGGCGAGTACATCACTCACCTTCGATTTGCCGACGATATAGTCCTTAGGGCAGAATCGCTGGAGGACCTAAGCACTATGCTCAATGACCTCAATAGTGTTTCCCAACGGATAGGTCTTAAGATGAACATGGACAAAACAAAGATCATGTTTAATGTCCATGTCACACCTATGCCGGTAGTTGTTGGGAACACTAAGCTCGAAGTTGTTGACGAGTATGTTTACCTGGGACAAATAGTCCGACTAGGTAAGTCCAACTTCGACCGAGAGGTCAATCGACGGATTCAACTCGGTTGGGCAGCGTTCGGGAAATTACGGCACATCTTCTCGTCAGGTATACCTCAAAACTTGAAAACGAGACTGTACACCCAGTGCGTGTTGCCAGTGATGACATACGGAACTGAGACGTGGTCCTTCACTGCTGGCCGGATGAGGAAGCTCAAGGTCGCTCAGCGAGCTATGGAGAGGGCTATGCTCGGAGTTTCTCTGCGTGATAAACTCAGAAATGAGGATATCCGCAATAGAACTAGAGTAACCGACATAGCCCAACGGATTAGTAAGCTGAAGTGGCAATGGGCCGGCCATATAGCTCGAAGAACCGACAACCGATGGGGAAGAAAGGTTCTCGAGTGGCAGCCTCGTACCGGCAGGCGAAGTGTAGGGCGTCCCCCCACTAGATGGAGTGACGACCTGGTAAGATATGCAGGAAGTCGATGGATGCAGGTGGCTCAGGACCGTGCTTTGTGGCATTCTTTGGGGGAGGCCTATGTTCAGCAGTGGACTTGTGAAGGGCTGTAATGATGATGATGATGATGATGATGTGTTTCTATTTTCGGCAGCAACATCAAAGGAATACGCTTGTTGCAACATTTGTTCCCTCTATACAGTAATCTATGGTGGAGACGCTTGTTAGAAACATTTGTCGGCAACATGTAGGTATGTCACGTGGACGTACGAGTTAATCGACACATTACTTAATTTACATCGTTCACAAAATATAGTATGGGCTGTAATCAAAATTATATTATTATTTATAGGTAGATCTAGATAATTTATACGTGTTGTTAATTAATTGTATTTATATGTATAATTTTATACGTGGTAGAGCCATGCCGCAGCTATATTATGGTTGTAGCACGAATGGGTCGGCTCTACCGGGGAAGGACCACGCTCTCACAGAATACCAGCGTCAAATAGCAGCTTAACGCTGCTGTGTTTCGTATGGTGAGTGTAGAGAACCGGAGACCCTTTTTACTGGAAACGAGGCATTCCATCTTAGTCCTCACGGGTGACAACGCATCTGCATTTTCATTCGTAATCGAAGATAGGTGTAGATGTCTATGGGCCACGGCAACCACTCGCCATCAGGTGGACTGTGTGCTCGTTTATCACTCTTATTTTATATAAAAAAAATTAGGTACTTAGTTACTGACGCCATAGTTACAGATTTATTATTTGATTTTCGATTTTTTCGCGTAGAATGCCAATGACCTTAAAAAAATTCAGTGTAAGTAGAAATCCCAGTACTAGTGACTGCCTACTAATTTAAGATCAGCAAGTACTGGTTATTAGTTTAATACTTCTCATTGTCACTCTTTCATTAATAATGAAGTCGCGTGTCGCATGTTTGTAAATAGCAAAAAATGTGAAACACACAAGTGACGGCTCCGTGGCGCAGTGGTTTAGTAATGAGTTCCAGCGCTAAGGGCCGCGGGTTCGAATCCCGGACGGAACAAGTATTTGTATGGCCTACAAATAATTGTTCTAGGTCTGTTCTATGTAGATAAACTATGCCTGCGATACAGGATCAAATCCTAGAGTGGAGGTAACGTTTTTTAAAAAAGAGAGGAAGAGAGACAACTTATGAAATTAAAAATTTTGCCTATAACCGACTTCAATATTAATACGCATTATTAAGGATAAGTCCAAAACTACTGGTGTTTTTTTTTTTGCATAAAATTATTAATACTGCGGCTGCCTGCATAATATCGTCACTTGAAGATGTATTGTTGCCAACAAAACTTTGGTGGAGACAGCAAGTTGTCAACTAAAATGTTTCTTAAATTGTTGGCGACATGTTTCAATTCGGTTCAAACGTTGGTAACTTTTGTTGAGTTGTAAACAGTTGGAAACATATATGTTGTCAACATTTTCGGTGGATACGCGGCTTAAGACGTAAGAAGGGTGGGGCTCACAAAATTTGTACCATAACGCTCTAGACACACTAACACACAATATATTAAGCAACACAGTGGAAATTATGTAACACGCTAGAACTTTGTAAAGCCAGGACTATATTGTACTAAAACTTATTAAAAATCTTACCATATTTACGAGTACAAATAATCTAATATATAAAATTCTCGTGTCTCGGTGTTTGTTACGAAACTCCTCCGAAACGGCTGAACCAATTTGTATGAAATTTTGTGTGCATATCGGGTAGGTCTGAGAATCAGCCAACATCTATTTTTCAAACCCATAAATGATAAGGGTGACCTACCCCTAAATATTTTTTTTTATTTTTGACAACATTTTTTATTTTTATCTAATTATGATTTAGTATTGAAAAATACATAAAATTTCAAATTTTCGCCCTTCTACGATCAGCCCCTGTTTTTTTTAATGTATTTTTGTTTTGTATTTTTTTATTTTTTTTATAGCAGACGAGCATGCGGCTCACCTGAGTAGGGTAATATTGGGGCTGCTGCATCACTCACATCCGTTCGCGATGCAGTTCGCCCCAATATTATTAGTGTAACAGCTCTACATTTCCATTTTTTAACTAAGCAGATGTCTTCTCAATTCTGTAGCACTTTTAACTCACAGCGATTTTCTACTTTTTTCATTTTTTTTTAACTAAGCAGATGTCTTCTCAATTCCGTGTCACTCTTTTTAACTCACAGCGATTTACCATACTCTTTCAAACATTTATTTATATAATCTAACCCTTTCACGGCGTTCACATAAAAACATTGAGGATAATGTAATGTGTGTTGCATTCACGGATCATCGTAAATCTCCCAATCTCTAATAACTCCTCCACAGGAAAAAACAAGCAGCTGTATCATTTATGCTATCGCCAAAATAAAAGAATCCGCATCAGCCATTTCATTCACCACTGCTTCTCTTAAATCACTCGTTGCCCAATAATGGCTAAATGAAAATAAGCGTGTTTTATATGAATCATATAAGCTATATCGGGGTCTATATTCGTTTTGAGACATGTCCCTCATGCTTTGTGGAGGTTTGATATTGCTGGTTGCAAGAGTATAATGAAGCTGCAAAGCTGCGCTGATTCCTTATAAACATTTTAAAGAAGTTGCCGGTGGAGAGTTTTATGAAATAAAATAAGAATATTTCAAATGTTATTATCAGAACACCATTTATTTCAGCAAAAAACATTTTTCAAAGCACATACTGAGTTATGATTAATACAACTATACAAATCATTACAATCTTTATATCGATCATACAGATTTAACAAACTAGGACAGCCTTTATCTTCTAAATTAATTATATTATCATTTTGTAAGATGGATTTTAACCATAAAACTTTTTCTAAACCTTTGATGTATATACATTTATCTTTTATATTATCTGCAATCAAATTCTGATAATTTAAATAAGGTGTTACTCCCTCACACCAATATATCTTTCTATTACGTTGAATCCAATTTACATGTTTTATTTTCTTTTACAGTCAATTTGTAAAAAGGAAATGGTGGTTTAATTAAAAGTCGTTGTATTTTATTATTACACAATATTGCAATTTCTTTCACTATGAATTAATTTCTTTCTATTTTAAAACCTTGGACATCTACGATAGCAGTCATGTCAACTTGCACACTATGTTACTTAAAGGCTTATATTCCACAAATTGATCATTAATGATTAAACAATATCCAGTTGTCTTCTCTGGTATTGCCGTTGTACATTCAATCTCCAAACGAACATCTACGGGTCCCGTTTTTTAGACTGTCGTTTTGTCTAAAACAGTCTTTCATTTTTTGATTTTTTCTGTTTGTTTGTAAACAAAAAATTACATATCAAGGTTTCTCTAATTGTGACGCAGTCTTAATAGACCAGGAATGCTTAGTTGATGTAGGAAGTAAAGGGTATTCATATAAATACCAATTTCTAAATGCCATCTGTATAAGTTTATCTCTTTCTAAATGTTTAAGAAGTTTCAGTCGTTCACGATCTGATACTTTCACATGTGGCACTCGCCATTGTATTCTTTTTATGTCTATTTGAAAATGTGCAACATCTTCAGTTCCAATAATACTATTTATGTTAGAATTACTTCTGTTCAGTATAAGTTCATGTTTACAATTTATTACAATTTTAGCATAATCTTCTGCAAACCCTAAGATCTTATTTAAAGGTACAGTAGCACTAAAATCACCGTTTTCACTTTTAAATCCATCCATATCCCAACCCCACAAAGCTGCTACTTTATTTTCTGTTTCATTCATTGAAATGTATGATTTAATTGTTGACGTTATACCAGCATTTTAATACGATCTATTTCGATTCCATTTATCTCATACCTTGTGTCTTGAAACAAGAACATAATAGGATTATTACTGAACGTAACAGGTTTTTTAATCTGGTTTCCATGTTTGCTGAAGAGCTTTGCGCGACCTTCGATGTACTGGCTGATGGTAATACATATATGTCTTGCTGATGTATGGGAATTCTTATTTAATCGTTTTCTCTAAAGCTGTTATTATATGGATTATAAGAATGGACTTCATAACTTTCAATAGAAGTATCGAAGTTTGGTAAGTCATTAATCTGTAGTATATTCGTACTTTAAATCCCAAGGACTTTAGAATATCTTCATTATTTTTACTCAAGGTCTTAAATTTTTTCTCAGGTCTTCGCACTTTAGTGAGTGTAGAAGTAATAGGGTGCTTTAAGTAGACTGTAGGGTTTTTATAGTGTAATATCATTTTACTTTCCTCAAATGGAGGCGAATTTCAATATATTGTTCTTTGAAATTAATTCTGTAGCCAAATTGATCTAAAACTTTAATAGTTATAGATGTAATATTATTTTTATTCACTGGGAAGTAAATAACGTTCTGAGGTATTTCTATGTATTGATTATCTGCAGCAGTTTTAGATACAAATTCGTGAATAATATGTTTAGGTAACCCGTTGTAATATGAGCCGTATATGAGATCACATTCGATTCTGATCACAGATGGGAACTTGCTATCAACATAAGAATATTTTGTTGTTGAGTTTATTACTGAAAAATATAGTAAACCGCACTCGTATTGACCTGATAAACTCAGAGGCGGTTGAAAGTAGGAATCCAATTCTGATTTATTTCCTGAGATAGCAACTGTTATAGACATGCTTGTATACTGAGCAATTTATGAAGTTCTTCTTTATTTTATGTCTTGTTTGCGCCAAAAATTCTCCAAAAAAATCAAACAAAGATGTCCACAATTAAAAGGATAATCACGCTGTATGTTATCATAATTATAGTGGACTTTAGGGCCTAAATATTTTATCAATTCCATTGGAGGTTTAAGATTTCCATAACTGTCGAAATATTCAACATAATTATCAAATTTTACATAGGCTACCCAATGAGATTCCGGATTTGAGGAAATATCTAAATTTATAACTCCACATTCTTTTTTAAAAGGGTGTTTTGGGAGCTCATCTCTCATAAAGACACCTCGAAAATAGGGAATATATTTTCCATACTTTAAAATGTCAATGTTAGTTAAGGCGCGTTTTGGTAGCCTATATTCTAGTTTTTTATTTCTTTAGATACATAAATGCCAAATCCATTTTTATGATGCTTAAACTGTAACCCATTTCCGATACAAAGAGCTTCAATTTTTTCATTGTGTCTCTTCAATTCAGCAAATTGTTTTTTAGCCATTTTGATTTCATTTATAGTTTTAAGTATACTTAGTAGAATTGTGTTCTGTAATTTTCGAATTTTAAATATTTCTGTCGACCAATTTGGAGTATATCCTTTTTCGAATGTACCTTTGTATTTGCTTATACGCACATAATCACCTACTTTAAACTTACGTTTTACATTATCATTCTTTACCAATCTAAGGTATCTCTGTAGTATTCGTTTTTTACTTTTATTATTAACATTGGCTGGAATTTCACCAATAGTTCGATGATAAGTGTGATTGTATTCGTAAATAACATTATTAAGAGTATCGCCTATCCAGTTATAATCACCCTGTAAACTAAATGCTTTATACAATTTAGATTTCAAAGTTCGAATAAATCGTTCAACTATGAAAGCCTTCTTTGTTGAAAAGGTTGAGTAATGATTAATATTATAAGAATTCATAATTTTTTTAAACGTATCGTTATAAAATTCTGTTCTATTGTCGGTTTGCAGATTTTTGGGTACACGTGTTTTTACGAGCTTCATAAAATTATAGCATACGTCCTCTTTACTTTTAGTCTTAATTGGAAAAAGCCCAAGCGTATTTCGAAAATGTATCAATAACGGTAAGAATAAATCTGAAGTTTTTGTGTTCCTTAGAAACTGATTGCATATCAATTAAGTCTGCTTGCCATAAATCATCTATATCTTTCGTAATAACATTTCTACGTGGGAAATTCACCCTAGCATTTCTATGAATTTCATTTACTACATCGGCTTTACTCATATTCAAAAAATAATGTATTTTATTTTATTCTTATGTTGGTAGTTATTAAAAATAATTCGTTTATGCTGCTTGTTACTTAAATAAATACAGACAATTTTTTAGTAATTTGCAACATGAGCAACTTCACCAATACTGAGTAAAAGCTAGTAATAATTAGTATTTTATTCCTTTATAATGTTAGCTTCTTTTAATTCTTCAATGATCGATAAAATTTCATTATCATGATTTGTATTGCCGGCATCTCTTGAAGCTATTAAAACTTTTAATCTATCAACTAATTCATTTGGATCGTCCCAATATACAATACCAGTGTTGATTTTATATTTCTTAAGCTTAGGTAAATTACCTCCAAGCTTTTCTTCGATTTTTTTATATTTGATTAAGGTCTCGAAAAATAATGGTTTAATTATTTTTTGGTATTTAATTCCCTTATCACCTCTTATTTGACCTCTAGGGTTAAAATCTCTCTTATGAGCGTTAGTATGGTCTAGAATATTTTTGTACACGAGTTTATCAGCGCTTGATACTAAATTCAAATCAGGTTTTTTTCTAAGTAGAAGTTCTCTTAACCCGATAGTTAGATTGTAAGATTTGTCTCCAATTTTTACTAAAAATATAGTTTCGTTATCCAAACTGTCATTTTAGAAAAAGCAACTTCTGAATTTCCCATCATGTAAGTTTTCTTTTCTATTCTTAACCCAAATGGTATATTTAATTTATCATCGTAAATATCATAGATATAATTCCGATCTAATGAAGCCTCTAAGCATACACGCAACTGAACAGACAGATCTCCTAATGCATGCGGCGGGACTTACGCAACTTCAATACAGCTTGTATTGAAGAAGCGATCGAGCGGAACCAAGGCTCCAAAGTCATTGCCAGAGATCTGTCTGACAGAAAGAGCCAACTGACAAGGCTGAAGACCGAATGTGGTAGCATCGTTTCCGGGGCACCTGAGATTTTGAGTGAGATTGAGAGGTTCTATGGGCAGCTGTACACGTCATCGTTGGAGCCACACGCAAGTGTGAGTAACGATCCAAGAGCGAGTCTTATCCGACACTATTCCGAAGATATCCCAGACGTCAGTCTGAGCGAGATTAGAATGGCTCTCCAGCACCTTAAAAACGGCAAGGCCCCAGGCGAGGATGGAATTACAGCGGAGCTTCTGAAAGCGGGTGGAAGACCGGTACTTGAAGTCCTTCAGAAGCTCTTTAATTCCGTCCTCCATGGTGGCGTTACACCGGAGGCGTGGAGCAGAAGTGCGGTGGTCTAGTTCTTCAAGAAAGGTGACAACGCTCTCTTGAAGAACTACAGACCGATTTCCCTTCTGAGCCGCGTCTACGCGCTGTTTTCGAGAGTCATTACGAATCGTCTCGTGCGCAGACTTGAAGACTTCCAGTCTCCCGAACAAGCCGGTTTCCGAAAGGGTTTTAGCACCATAGACCACATACATACCCTTCGGCAAATTGTACAGAAGTCTGAGGAGTACAATTTGCCACTATGTCTGGAATATGTGGACTATGAGAAAGCCTTTGATTCCGTCGAAATTTGGGCGGTGCTGCAGTCCCTTCAGCGGTGCCAAGTTGACTGTCGGTATATCGAAGTGCTGAAGTGTTTATACAGTAGAGCTACGATGGCTATCCGAACACTGAGCGCGTTCCGTACGGAATTTACGTATGTGTGTTGTGACTCGTACAAAATATATGGAAGACGTGCGTTCGGAGCGGCTTTTTTCCGTTCGGGAACCCGAACGCACAGGCGGTCATACGGAATCTCGAATCGGAGAAATTCCGTACGGAAAAATAACGTACGTGTATGGCAGGTCATAGATTTTATATAGACTTGGTGCGTTCGGGATCCCGAATCGGAATATCGAAACGGAATCCCGAAACGGAATTCCGTATGTATGTGGCTGGCCTAACTTGCCAGTTAAATAATCGAAAACAATCACGCGTATGTCCTCTTAGGCCCGCCATATACATACGGAATTCCGTTTCGGGATTCCGTTTCGATATTCCGATTCAAGATTCCGAACGCAGCAAATTCATATAAAATATATGACCCGTCACACACGTACGGTAGTTTTCCGTTCGAAATTTTGCGGGCAAAACGGGATTCCGTATGTGTGTTGCCGACCCGTTTGGAATTCCGAAACGGAATTCCGTGAATTCATCACACACACACGTTTTTTTTTCGTTCGGAATAACAAGGGTCAGTTAGGCAACGTTAGACATTGAGTCTAGACATTCTGCCAGCGAATAATGACGACGATTTTCTAATTGCGATTCCATTGTTGCTGTATCATTCTTACTAGGTGCATCCCCTTATCACCGTAAGCTTTCAATACAGTCTGAGCGCGTTCCGTACCGAATTTACGTTTGTGTGTTGCGACTCATACAAAATCTATGGAAGACGTGCGTTCGGAGCGGCTTTTTTCCGTTCGGGATCCCGAACACACAGGCGGTCATACGGAATCTCGAATCGGAGAAATTCCGTACGGAAAAATAACGTACGTGTGTGTCATAGATTTTATATGGACTTGCTGCGTTCGGAATCCCGAATCGGAATATCGAAACGGAATCCCGAAACGGAATTCCGCATGTATGTGGCCGGCCTAAGTTTCCTGCAAGCAAGTTCATATAAAATGTAGGACCCGTCACACACGTACGGTAGTTTTCCGTTCGAAATTTTGCGGGCAAAACGGTATTCCGTATGTGTGTGGCCGACCCTTTCGCAATTCTGAAACGGAATCTCGAAACGGAATTCCGTATGTACGCGGCCGGCCTTAGTAGTCTGTGCGCGTATGCGTAAACCGCGTCTCCACTCTCCACTCAAAGAGTATAGTAACTGTCCTATACAGGAAAAAGTTTTGTTACCAACTTATGTTGTGTTGGTAACAAATGTTTTTGTAATTACCTAGTGTTGGCAACAAAACTTGTAAACATTGTCGGGAACCGTGTTTCTATTTTCGGCAGCAACATCAAAGGAATACGCTTGTTGCAACATTTGTTTCCTCTATACAGTAATCTATGGTGGAGACGCTTGTTATGGCTCCAGTACACGTTAGCCGAGCGCGCTCGCCGAGTGCGCTCGGCCAACGTGTACTGGGCTGTTTTGTATATATTTGGCGTTTGCGGCCAACGCTCACCGACGAGCCGTATAGTGTCGGTTTTCCGTGCACAAATCAAAGGAATTTGGCGCAAGCCGCAAACAGTGTTCACACGTTGGCCCAGTGTTCAGTTCATAGTTACGCGTCGGAGTAGACTGTAGTGTCGGCTTAATAAAATTGTTTCAACATGGCGACATGGACTAATGAGGAAATATTTATTTATTTATTTAACAGTTTATGTACACACATACTTCGATAGGAAAATGGTAAAAACATAATCATGTACAAAGGCACTGCCTATTCCATGATGAAATTTCTTCCAGCAGACCTATTGAAGGATAGTTGAAGGAAATAGAGGTAGTCAAAGTGTGTACTTACATAAATATACATATACAATACAAATATATATACACACACACACACACACACACACACACACACACACACACACACACACACACACACACACATATATATATATATAAGTAAATATTATATATTATGAAAAAATATATAATTCAATATAATATATTTTTAATGTTACTTATATGCATACCAACACATTACTATTTAATAATTATGGAGTGAAATATTGATTCATTGTTCATTGATTGATTCATACAATGAATCAGTTATATGGAACCCCAAACATGAGCAACATAAAAATAAAACCAAAGTAACTTGCCTAACTGCATTAAATAATACATGTTTAGTTGCGATTTCAGAGTACCTACCTAATGATAAATATTATTATAAATTATCTCTGCGTTTATGTTGCTCAGGGATAATGTAGCTTAGGGGCTTCTTTTGGGCTATTATTTATTTTGAAAAAACCCCCAGCGAAGCGGGCACGGATCAGCTAGTAGATCCTATAAAGGTTTCTTTTTCCTTTTGAGGTCAGAACCCTAAAAAGGACAAACTGGGATTATTGTTGTATGTGTAGTTTTTTTTCGTTCACTCTGAGAAGAGTGAAGCGCTGTATAAGTATATGACAGCGGCCGCGATTGCCCTAACGTCCATCATCATCTAGCTACCAACGCAGAATGAAACTAGGCATGGGTAAAAAATATCGATATATCGAAATATCGATATTTTTAATAAAATATATCGATATATATCGTCGATATTTTAATTCGCGATATATCGACATATCGATATTTATTTTAGAGTATCGAATTCGTATCAATTTCGATATATTTTAAAATGTTGTATCGTTTTAGTTTTCGTTAGAAAATTTTGGAACTTATCTTTACATCATTCAAATGATGACGATATATCGATTTATCAATATTTATCACGCGATATATATCGATACTGTTTAAAAATATAGATGCGATATATATCGATATATTTTTTCCCTTTGCCCATCCCTAAATGAAACACGCCAACGTGTGAACGGCACCACGAAAATCTGCCGAGTGCGCTCGCCAAGCGCGCTCGGCCAACGTGTACTGGAGCCATTAGAAACATTTGTCGGCAACATGTAGGTATGTCACGTGGACGTACGAGTTAATCGACACATTACTTAATTTACATCGTTCACAAAATATAGTATGGGCTGTAATCAAAATTATATTATTATTTATAGGTAGATCTAGATAATTTATACGTGTTGTTAATTAATTGTATTTATATGTGTATAATTTTATACGTGGTAGAGCCATGCCGCAGCTATATTATGGTTGTAGCACGAATGGGTCGGCTCGACCGGGGAAGGACCACGCTCTCACAGAATACCAGCGTCAAATAGCAGCTTAACGCTGCTGTGTTTCGTATGGTGAGTGTAGAGAACCGGAGACCCTTTTTACTGGAAACGAGGCATTCCATCTTAGTCCTCACGGGTGACAACGCATCTGCATTTTCATTCGTAATCGAAGATAGGTGTAGATGTCTATGGGCCACGGCAACCACTCGCCATCAGGTGGACTGTGTGCTCGTTTATCACTCTTATTTTATAAAAAAAAATTAGGTACTTAGTTACTGACGCCATAGTTACAGATTTATTATTTGATTTTCGATTTTTTCGCGTAGAATGCCAATGACCTTAAAAAAAATTCAGTGTAAGTAGAAATCCCAGTACTAGTGACTGCCTACTAATTTAAGATCAGCAAGTACTGGTTATCAGTTTAATACTTCTCATTGTCACTCTTTCATTAATAATGAAGTCGCGTATCGCATGTTTGTAAATAGCAAAAAATGTGAAACACACAAGTGACGGCTCCGTGGCGCAGTGGTTTAGTAATGAGTTCCAGCGCTAAGGGCCGCGGGTTCGAATCCCGGACGGAACAAGTATTTGTATGGCCTACAAATAATTGTTCTAGGTCTGTTCTATGTAGATAAACTATGCCTGCGATACAGGATCAAATCCTAGAGTGGAGGTAACGTTTTTTAAAAAAGAGAGGAAGAGAGACAACTTATGAAATTAAAAATTTTGCCTATAACCGACTTCAATATTAATACGCATTATTAAGGATAAGTCCAAAACTACTGGTGTTTTTTTTTTTGCATAAAATTATTAATACTGCGGCTGCCTGCATAATATCGTCACTTGAAGATGTATTGTTGCCAACAAAACTTTGGTGAAGACAGCAAGTTGTCAACTAAAATGTTTCTTAAATTGTTGGCGACATGTTTCAATTCGGTTCAAACGTTGGTAACTTTTGTTGAGTTGTAAACAGTTGGAAACATAAATGTTGTCAACATTTTCGGTGGATACGCGGCTTAAGACGTAAGAAGGGTGGGGCTCACAAAATTTGTACCATAACGCTCTAGACACACTAACACACAATATATTAAGCAACACAGTGGAAATTATGTAACACGCTAGAACTTTGTAAAGGCAGGACTATATTGTACTAAAACTTATTAAAAATCTTACCATATTTACGAGTACAAATAATCTAATATATAAAATTCTCGTGTCTCGGTGTTTATTACCAAACTCCTCCGAAACGGCTGAACCAATTTGTATGAAATTTTGTGTGCATATCGGGTAGGTCTGAGAATCAGCCAACTCTATTTTTCAAACCCATAAATGATAAGGGTGACCTACCCCTAAATATTTTTTTTTATTTTTGACAACATTATTTATTTTTATCTAATTATGATTTAGCATTGAAAAATACATAAAACTTCAAATTTTCACCCTTCTACGATCAGCCCCTGTTTTATTATGTATTTTTGTTTTGTATTTTTTTTATTTTTTTTTTATAGGAGAGGGGGCAGACGAGCATGCGGCTCACCTAAGTAGGGTAATATTGGGGCTGCTGCATCACTCACATCCGTTCGCGATGCAGTTCGCCCCAATATTATTAGTGTAACAGCTCTACATTTCCATTTTTTAACTAAGCAGATGTCTTCTCAATTCTGTATCACTTTTAACTCACAGCGATTTTCTACTTTTTTCTTTTTTTTTAACTAAGCAGATGTCTTCTCAATTCTGTGTCACTCTTTTTAACTCACAGCGATTTACCATCCTCTTTCAAACATTTATTTATATAATCTAACCCTTTCACGGCGTTCACATAAAAACATTGAGGATAATGTAATGTGTGTTGCATTCACGGATCATCGTAAATCTCCCAATCTCTAATAACTCCTCCACAGGAAAAACAAGCAGCTGTATTATTTATGCTATCGCCAAAATAAAAGAATCCACATCAGCCATTTCATTCACCACTGCTTCTCTTAAATCACTCGTTGCCCAATAATGGCTAAATGAAAATATAAGCTATATCGGGGTCTATATTCGTTTTGAGACATGTCCCTCATGCTTTGTGGAGGTTTGATCTTGCTGGTTGCAAGAGTATAATGAAGCTGCAAAACTGCGCTGATTCCTTATAAACATTTAAAAAAAGTTGCTGGTGGAGAGTTCTTTTATGAAATAAAATAAGAATATTTCAAATGTTATTATCAGAACACAATTTATTTCAGCAAAAAACATTTTTCAAAGCACATACTTAGTCATGATTAATACAACTATACAAATCTTTACAATCTTTATATCGATCATACAGATTTAACAAACTAGGACAGCCTTTATCTTCTAAATTAATTATATTATCATTTTGTAAGATGGATTTTAACCATAAAACTTTTTCTAAACCTTTGACGTATATACATTTATCCTTTATAATATAAATTTAAAAAAATAAAAATTATTATCTACAATCAAATTCTGATAATTTAAATAAGGTGTTACTCCCTCACACCAATATATTTTTCTATTACGTTGAATCCAATTTACATGTTTTATTTTCTTTTACAGTCAATTTGTAAAAAGGAAATGGTGGTTTAATTAAAAGTCGTTGTATTTTATTATTACACAATATTGCAATTTCTTTCACTATGAAACCTTGGACATCTACGATAGCAGTCATGTCAACTTGCGCACTATGTTACTTAAAGGCTTATATTCCACAAATTGATCATTAATGATTAAACAATATCCAGTTGTCTTCTCTGGTATTGCCGTTGTACATTCAATCTCCAAACGAACATCTACGGGTCCCGTTTTTAGACTGTCGTTTTGTCTTGAACAATCTATCACAAATAGCGGAACCTTCTCCTTAAAGCTACTTAAATCAAGCAATGGGTCTGAGGGACAGTTGTAGTACGACTGGCGAAATTTCACATACATTTCGTATAATATATTAAATTTGTTTTCGGAAAACTTTAAACATAAGGGCTCGTATGGGTAATATTGTGAATTCAAAAACAATGTCACATTTCTCACTCCACAGTGATCAAATACTGAACAGTCTTTCATTTTTTGATTTTTTCTGTTTGTTTGTAAACAAAAAATTACATATCGAGGTTTCTCTAATTGTGACGCAGTCTTAATAGACCAGGAATGCTTAGTTGATGTAGGAAGTAAAGGGTATTCATATAAATCCCAATTTCTAAATGCCATCTGTATAAGTTTATCTCTTTCTAAATGTTTAAGAAGTTTCAGTCGTTCACGATCTGATACTTTCACATGTGGCACTCGCCATTGTATTCTTTTTATGTCTATTTGAAAATGTGCAACATCTTCAGTTCCAATAATACTATTTATGTTAGAATTACTTCTGTTCAGTATAAGTTCATGTTTACAATTTATTACAATTTTAGCATAATCTTCTGCAAACCCTAAGATCTTATTTAAAGGTACAGTAGCACTAAAATCACCGTTTTCACTTTTAAATCCATCCATATCCCAACCCCACAAAGCTGCTACTTTATTTTCTGCTTCATTCATTGAAATGTATGATTTAATTGTTGACGTTATACCAGCATTTTAATACGATCTATTTCGATTCCATTTATCTCATACCTTGTGTCTTGAAACAAGAACATAATAGGATTATTACTGAACGTAACAGGTTTTTTAATCTGGTTTCCATGTTTGCTGAAGAGCTTTGCGCGACCTTCGATGTACTGGCTGATGGTAATACATATATGTCTTGCTGATGTATGGGAATTCTTATTTAATCGTTTTCTCTAAAGCTGTTATTATATGGATTATAAGAATGGACTTCATAACTTTCAATAGAAGTATCGAAGTTTGGTAAGTCATTAATCTGTAGTATAATCATACTTTAAATCCCAAGGACTTTAGAATATCTTTATTATTTTTACTCAAGGTCTTAAATTATTTCTCAGGTCTTCGCACTTTAGTGAGTGTAGAAGTAATAGGGTGCTTTAAGTAGACTGTAGGGTTTTTATAGTGCAATATCATTTTACTTTCCTCAAATGGAGGCGAATTTCAATATTTTGTTCTTTGAAATTAATTCTGTAGTCAAATTGATCTAAAACTTTAATAGTTATAGATGTAATATTATTTTTATTCACTGGGAAGTAAATAACGTTCTGAGGTATTTCTATGTATTGATTATCTGCAGCAGTTTTAGATACAAATTCGTGAATAATATGTTTAGGTAACCCGTTGTAATATGAGCCGTATATGAGATCACATTCGATTCTGATCACAGATGGGAACTTGCTATCAACATAAGAATATTTTGTTGTTGAGTTTATTACTGAAAAATATAGTAAACCGCACTCGTATTGACCTGATAAACTCAGAGGCGGTTGAAAGTAGGAATCCAATTCTGATTTATTTCCTGAGATAGCAACTGTTATAGACATGCTTGTATACTGAGCAATTTATGAAGTTCTTGCTTATTTTATGTCTTGATTGCGCCAAAAATTCTCCAAAAAAATCAAACAAAGATATCCACAATTAAAAGGATGATCACTCTGTATGTTATCATAATTATAGTGGACTTTAGGGCCTAAATATTTTATCAATTCCATTGGAGGTTTAAGATTTCCATAACTGTCGAAATATTCAACATAATTATCAAATTTTACATAGGCTACCCAATGAGATCCCCGATTTGAGGAAATAACTAAATTTATAACTCCACATTCTTTTTTTAAAAGGGTGTTTTGGGAGCTCATCTCTCATAAAGACACCTCGAAAATAGGGAATATATTTTCCATACTTTAAAATGTCAATGTTAGTTAAGGCGCGTTTGGGTAGCCTATATTCTAGTATTTTATTTCTTTAGATACAAAAATGCCAAATCCATTTTTATGATGCTTAAACTGTAACCCACATCCGATACAAAGAGCTTCAATTTTTTCATTGTGTCTCTTCAATTCAGCAAATTGTTTTTTAGCCATTTTGATTTCATTTATAGTTTTAAGTATACTTAGTAGAATTGTGTTCTGTAATTTTCGAATTTTAAATATTTCTGACGACCAATTTGGAATATATCCTTTTTCGAATGTACCTTTGTATTTGCTTATACGCACATAATCACCTACTTTAAACTTACGTTTTACATTATCATTCTTTACCAATCTAAGGTATTTCTGTAGTATTCGTTTTTTACTTTTATTATTAACATTGGCTGGAATTTCACCAATAGTTCGATGATAAGTGTGATTGTATTCGTAAATAACATTATTAAGAGTATCGCCTATCCAGTTATAATTACCCTGTAAACCAAATGCTTTATACAATTTAGATTTCAAAGTTCGAATAAATCGTTCAACTATGAAAGCCTTCTTTGTTGAAAAGGTTGAGTAATGATTAATATTATAAGAATTCATAATTTTTTTAAACGTATCGTTATAAAATTCTGTTCTATTGTCGGTTTGCAGATTTTTGGGTACACGTGTTTTTACGAGCTTCATAAAATTATAGCATACGTCCTCTTTACTTTTAGTCTTAATTGGAAAAAGCCCAAGCGTATTTCGAAAATGTATCAATAACGGTAAGAATAAATCTGAAGTTTTTGTGTTCCTTAGAAACTGATTGCATATCAATTAAGTCTGCTTGCCATAAATCATCTATATCTTTCGTAATAACATTTCTACGTGGGAAATTCACCCTAGCATTT
Source organism: Parnassius mnemosyne (assembly GCA_963668995.1). NCBI lineage: Eukaryota > Metazoa > Arthropoda > Insecta > Lepidoptera > Papilionidae > Parnassius > Parnassius mnemosyne. Next base: position 39,804,608 of record CAVLGL010000115.1, on the reverse strand, counting down.
CTATGAATTTCATTTACTACATCGGCTTTACTCATATTCAAAAAATAATGTATTTTATTTTATTCTTATGTTGGTAGTTATTAAAAATAATTCGTTTATGCTGCTTTATTATTATATTCGTTGTTACTTAAATAAATACAGACAATTTTTTAGTAATTTGCAACATGAGCAACTTCACCAATACTGAGTAAAAGCTAGTAATAATTAGTATTTTATTCCTTTATAATGTTAGCTTCTTTTAATTCTTCAATGATCGATAAAATTTCATTATCATGATTTGTATTGCCGGCATCTCTTGAAGCTATTAAAACTTTTAATCTATCAACTAATTCATTTGGATCGTCCCAATATACAATACCAGTGTTGATTTTATATTTCTTAAGCTTAGGTAAATTACCTCCAAGCTTTTCTTCGATTTTTTTATATTTGATTAAGGTCTCGAAAAATAATGGTTTAATTATTTTTTGGTATTTAATTCCCTTATCACCTCTTATTTGACCTCTAGGGTTAAAATCTCTCTTATGAGCGTTAGTATGGTCTAGAATATTTTTGTACACGAGTTTATCAGCGCTTGATACTAAATTCAAATCAGGTTTTTTTCTAAGTAGAAGTTCTCTTAACCCGATAGTTAGATTGTAAGATTTGTCTCCAATTTTTACTAAAAATATAGTTTCGTTATCCAAACTGTCATTTTAGAAAAAGCAACTTCTGAATTTCCCATCATGTAAGTTTTCTTTTCTTTTCATATCCCAAATGGTATATTTAATTTATCATCGTAAATATCATAGATATAATTCCGATCTAATGAAGCCTCTAAGCATACAGACAACTGAACAGACAGATCTCCAAATGCATGTGGCGGGACTTACGCCACTTCAATACAGCTTGTATTGAAGAAGCGATCGAGCGGAACCAAGACTCCAAAGTCATTGCCAGAGATCTGTCTGCCAGAAAGAGCCAACTGACAAGGCTGAAGACCGAATGTGGTAGCATCGTTTCCGGGGCACCTGAGATTTTGAGTGAGATTGAGAGGTTCTATGGGCAGCTGTACACGTCATCGTTGGAGCCACACGCAAGTGTGAGTAACGATCCAAGAGCGAGTCTTATCCGACACTATTCCGAAGATATCCCAGACGTCAGTCTGAGCGAGATTAGAATGGCTCTCCAGCACCTTAAAAACGGCAAGGCCCCAGGCGAGGATGGAATTACAGCGGAGCTTCTGAAAGCGGGTGGAAGACCGGTACTTGAAGTCCTTCAGAAGCTCTTTAATTCCGTCCTCCATGGTGGCGTTACACCGGAGGCGTGGAGCAGAAGTGCGGTGGTCTAGTTCTTCAAGAAAGGTGACAACGCTCTCTTGAAGAACTACAGACCGATTTCCCTTCTGAGCCACGTCTACGTGCTGTTTTCGAGAGTCATTACGAATCGTCTCGCGCGCAGACTTGAAAACTTCCAACCTCCCGAACAAGTCGATTTTCGAAAGAGTTTTAGCACCATAGACCACATACATACCCTTCGGCAAATTGTACAGAAATCCGAGGAGTACAATTTGCCACTATGTCTTCTAAGACAGGGTGATGTTATTTCCCCGAAACTCTTCACCGCTGCATTGGAAGACGTCTCAAGCTTCTGGACTGGAAAGGATACGGTATTAACATCAATGGCGAGTACATCACTCACCTTCGCTTTGCCGACGATATAGTCATTGTGGCAGAATCGCTGGAGGACCTAAGCACTATACTCAATGACCTCAATAGTGTCTTCCAACGAATAGGTCTTAGGATGAACATGGACAAAACAAAGATCATGTTTAATGTCCATGTCACACCTATGCCGGTAGTTGTTGGGAGCACTAAGCTCGAAGTTGTTGACGAGTATGTTTACCTGAAACAAATAGTCCGACTAGGTAAGTCCAACTTCGACCGAGAGGTCAATCGACGGATTCAACTCGGCTGGGCAGCGTTCGGGACACATCTTCTCGTCAGACATACCTGAAAACCTTAAAACGAAATTGTACAACCAATGCGTGTTGCCAGTGACGACTTACGGATCTGAGACGTGGTCCTTCACTGCTGGCCGTATGAGGAAGCTCAAGGTCGCTCAGCGAGCTATGGAGAGGGCTATGCTCGGGGTTTCTCTGCGTGATAAACTCAGAAATGAGGATATCTGCAGTATAACCAGAGTAACCGACATAGCCCAACGGATTAATAAGCTGAAGTGACAGTGGGCCGGCCATATAGCTCGAAGAACCGACAACCGATGGGGAAGAAAGGTTGTTGAGTGACAGCCTCATACCGATAGGTGAAGTGTAGGGCGACCCCAACGAGTTGGAGTGACGACCTGGTAAGACATGCAGGAAGTCGATGGATGCAGGTGGCTCAGGACCGTGCTTTGTAGCATTCCTTTGGGGAGACCTATGTTCAGCAGTGGACTTATGAAAGGCTGTAATGATGATGACGATGATGATGAAGCCTCTAAATTGTCTTTAATTTAATTTTTTGGAGATTCTGCAGAACTCAAGTTAGCATCGTAATAGTTCTGAAATTCCGATTCATATGATCCAGCAGAAGTTGCGCATGATTGCATCGATAAATTATGGTCTTGATTTGGTTTTTGCTTATTTACTATGATTTTAAGGGGCTCTGTAACAGGTTTTAGCATTTTATCTAGGGATAAGTTAGGTCATGCTCATTATTTTTCATTTTTTTATTTTATTCTTTATGGAGTCCACAGACTTCATTAATTCCATTTGCTTGCTTATCTTGCTTTTCCATAATGCTTTACAATACTTCATTCTATCGCGGCTACAATAAAACTAAATAGTTTTATCTAAAACCCGTTTATAATAGTTTCCTCTAGGTTAAAAAAATATCAATATTCTTTTTATACCTGCCATTGTTTAACGGTGAGTCTTTGTTAATACCACAAATAACTGTATACTAGTCAGAGAGTTAATACAAACAAAATTAAACGGCTTACTCCAAACTATATTACAAATATTTTTAAATTGATTCCATGACATATCAGAACTAACATGTTTTTCATAAATATGTTTTAAGTTCACATCATCTTGTTTAAATTTAATTTAAATATTATAATAAAATTGGCATTGTCTCGTAGCAATTGTTTCGGAATTTTTGAGTAGGTGTGAGATAAATAAAAGCAATCGATTTGCTTATGCCTGCCCATAGAAAAATAATTACGATTGTTGATTTGATTTTCACAAGCAACAACATCAAAAATAAATACAGAATTGTTTAAAGCTTCACTTGGACCTATAACGTTTTTGTTATCGTTGAACTCATAAAATAAAATATTAGGTACGCTCTTAATTACTTCTCGTAAAATACGATATTTTGGTTGATAGTTAGTTTTTGAATACAAGTAAAGATTTTGAAATTTAAGCCCATTTTCATGCAACAATAAACTTATTACAACGTTCGTTCTACCGCAATTAGAGGGATTTGGTAAGAGAATGCTATGTCTGATCTTGTGAGCCGAGTGATCAATATTAATATTGCTGACGCTTAGCGTTATGGGTTGTTTGATCAACTTCATAGTGCTTATTGAATGAGTTACTAACCTACAAACATAGGTATATATTTAAATTTTGCATGAACAATATTAGAGAGAAATGCATGTCACATCATGTCTGTTCTGCTAAATGTTCTTCTATTCTCGTGTTACAAATTTCTTAGTAGATCTATGCTTAATTTGCAAAATAATGCTATTCTGATCTTACAAATCCTGAGTATATTATGCTTATTCTGTAAATTATACAATTCTCATCTTACAACACGCGATCACGTCATTTCGCTACAGTAGGTACTTTCTATAAAGAGCACGTTTGTTTCTTTAGCTGAAATTTGGAGTAAGTACTTTAAATGAAATATTTAAATAATAAAGTAACTTATTCTTTTTTCTATTGTAATTCTAACTCTTACAAATGTAATCAAATATGTAACTTATACTCATTTTTGTTTTTCAGAAACATGTCACATCTTACCGTCCTGTTTTGGATAGCTTAGAAAATATACGATTTTTTTTTATATGATAAGGGTGACAAACGAGCACACAGTCCACCTGATGGTAAGTGGTTGCTGCGGCCCATAGACATCTACATCTATCCTCTATTACAAATCAAAATATAGATGCGTTGTCACCCGTGAGGATTAAGACGGAATACCTCATTTCCAGTAAAAAGGGCCTCCGGCCACCTGCACTCACCAAGCGAAACGCAGAGGTGAACCTCTACTTCACGCTGGTATTCTGTGAGGTCGTGGTACCACCCCGGTTCGAGCCGGCCCATCCGTGCGACAGCAAAAGCTGCCGCGTGGCTCTACCACTGTTAAATGTTACGTGAGGTAAGTTACCATTTTAGTTTTTATTATTTTTAATTGATTTTAAATTCATGGGTAGTAATTTTATATCTGGCTTTTAGAATTTGATAGAAGACTCAAACCCAATTACTAATCCATTTTACTATGCTCAAGATAGGCAAGGCTGGTACGATGAAGTGGCGACAAAGACGTGCGAGCAGAGCCGTCGCCAAAAATTGGAGGTAAAAATAAAAAAGAAAAAAATCAAATCAAATTCTTTGAAAAATACATCATTTATCATGCGAAAGGAAACGGGTGATGTACGTCATTTAATAAAAATTATAATACATGATTTAGATGGTCGTAATATCGATGAAATAAATACTGAATCTGGAAATGAAGCTGTGAACGTGCAATATCACAAGTGCATATGATGACATCATGGATGAGACAGAACATTTAGTTTGTAAATTGGTAAAAAAACTAAGCAAATCTCGTATTTCAGTTTGAAATCAATTAATAAAATTTATGTTAATAAAATGTCTATAAATAAATGATTAATTTTTTCGACATGTATAACTCTGTTGTAAAAGTTAAGTGTATTTAAATCTATTGTTTTTATGTAATATGTAGTATTTAAGGATCTAATGGGATGATAAATAAAACAAAATATGATTATGATAATACAGTATTTTTATTTCAACTTACATATAAAGGTTTTTATATTTTAGCTAGAGTTAAAATTACGATTTACTAGTTACAATATAGAACATATTTACAGTAAAGAATATTCAAAATAAAGTAATTGGTTTTCATTTGCATATTATGTTTATGTTTATAATTTTTTATAAATTACTATTACTTTATTTCATCATTTAATTCTTCATTATTTCATATTTCATCATTAGTTAAAATATAATGCTATTTAAAATAATGTCCCCAAGGCGTCGCTTATCATCATTGCCACTAAGAATGAGCTTATTTATTTTTTGCGTATAAAGTATATGATTCTTAGATCGTATTACGTACATAATTTCTTAGAATTTAAAATATCTCTATAATTTTCAATAGTTAATTTTTTTGTAATATGCTTTTTCACACATTTTGCTTTTTTAATTGCGGACTTTAAAGTATTAACGCAGTATAATTTTGCTTTCAAGCCTATAAACTCTGTTATAATATCACCACCTAATTCATCTTTAAAATACCCTGGTTTTTGTTTATTTGCTTTTGGAATATGGTATATATTATTTTCAGGAAAATTACTTGTATCAAAGTACTTAATATTATCTTTCATATCTTTATAGAAGTCTTCAGAGTAAATTAAATACAAAAGACTATCTGTATCAGTGTAACAAATTTTGATATTATTATATTTGTATATTTTCTTCATTACAGAATAATGAAAATTATATAAATGACTTTTTGCAAGTTCCAAAATATTAAAGCCCACATATACTCGTATTGGGCGATCCAAGATCACTTTTGTTGGCCGGAGTTGAATGGCTACGAGGCTATCAGAAATAATTGTAAAATTTTTGAAATTAGGCGCACTAACATATTTTTCGGCACCACAGACTTTATTTGTGTTATTAAAATTATCTTTTCATACATTTACTAGCTTAACATCGACTTGTTTTCTTTTGTTCTCTATAGTTTTTCCAAAAATTAAATTGTTTTGTTTTTTAAAAAAGTCTCTTTCAAAATCAGATGTAGCATTTTGTCTTAAAGATGTATTTAGGGAAATATATGTCTCTAAAAATGCTTTTTGATTAAAAGCTAAAATCCTATGAATCTTCAATAAAACAAGTCCGTTTCTTAGGCATTCTTGTAAATGACGGTAATGGATAACATATTTATATTTATCATAGAGATTCGTAACCAATTTCTTATTACTAATGTTTGATTATATTGGAACTGTTAACTTTTCTGCTGCAAACGGCAAGTCAGAATGTTCATCATGAATATTGCGTGGATATTGCATATCAACTTCGAGTATATATCCTTCATTACTATTAGAACTAATAGAGTTAATATCAAAACTTCTTCTTTTTGTTTTAAAAACCGAAAATTTTTATAAGGTAGTTGCTGCATCATAGCATAACCATACAAATTTACACAATCTAAATAAACTAAGAAAGAATTTGGATCTTCTTCATTAAAATTTGGTAAGTATTTGTTATTAGCCTTTGCATACCTTAACGAGCATTGAGATAGCCCTCCTCTTATACCATTTTCTAAAAATTGATAAATTTGTATATCAGTAATTAAATCCAACTCAATACTTGTCAACAATAGCATAACATCGCAACTTAGTGAAGGTGATGAAACATAATGGTGAACACAAGGATCGAGACCATAATAATTCAAACTCATGGATCTAAATTTCTCAATAACGTCGCAAAGTAGTAAGACATCTCATTTCAGATATAAGTCGGTATATTCACCTAAGTTTTAATACCAAAATTTTGCCACACAGTTAAAGCATGATTATAATCTTCACTTGTTATAGATTCTGATGTTAATTTATTGTAAAATTTTGATTGCTCTGGTAACTGAGTTTCTTTATACTTTTCCCAATAATCTACATAGTCATAGCAATATACACCCTTCCTAAGACATAATCGGAATAAATTTTCATCTGGAAAGAATGTTCGCAAATGTTTTAAGTCTTCAGGATTTAGAGTTTGTGCTAAATGATCTAAACTTGAACTCAGGAAATTAAAGGAGTATAAATTTTAATTGAGCTGACTTCTGCATATCAATTGGAAAAAACTTTGTAAAAGAAATAAATTTCTCTTTGTTTTTTGGAATTAAATTTATACGACCGCATACACTTGCAAGTTCTTTTATAAACGAGTTGAATGTAAATTCAAGAAAAACAACTTCCTCTGCCCTTTGACCTACAGGACCCAAATTCAAACTCGACCGAGCTACTACCTCAAGGTATCCACATACCAAATTTAAAGTCAATCGGTCCAGTGGAACGGAAGTTATCGGGTCGGCATACAGACTAACAGACTGCCAGCTAAAACCATTAACTTCCTTTCAATGCTACGCAGAAGGAAGTTAATAAATGGCAATCATATCCAGAAAGATTATGAAATATAATAGGAATGAAATTACATTTTCTATTGTTTAAATTACATGAATTATGAGCTGGACCTCTGTATTTACCTGTGAAATGGTCATGATCATATACTTTGTAATCAGAACAACAAAACTTTTTTTACAAATATAACACACTTCTTTACTATTAAAAGAACTCTGCTCTTCACTATTAAGCGGATTCATGTCTTTAGAAATATTTAAAATTTTATATAATCTTTCTATATCCTTATAAATTGAATTTACAAATTTTTTTGAGCAATTAGGCCCTCAATAAGAAATTAAGTCATTCAATTCGGGATTGGATTCACAGCATATATAATAAGCAAAACAAGTAGCTTCATGAATCTGAACATTTTGTACATGTTGACTTTTATTTTTGTCAGAATATTCTCTAAGTAAACTTTCAAAGTCACCATAAATAACAATTGGAATTCTTTGAGAACTTTCTGGATTAGAAAATCGTAGCTTTGAATTCGTTTCTGGAAGGATAGTGTGCATGCGAGCACAATCATGTGACTCTAACTTTGTCTCAGAATCAAAGTAAAGAAAACATTCATCACATAAATGAACTTTAGATTTGTGTTTCGTAAGTTGTTTATGTACGAGCTTTTCAAAATGTTTGATTAAAACAAAATGAGTCTTGTTTTGTTTATTCAAAAGCAATAAGTTTACATGTTTACATGCATTAACTTTCTTTGTGATGTTTTGTACAAAGTTCCTGTTACTGTATTATTTTTTTCTAATCCATATATATTGACACTTATGTTTGTATTCTGTTTTTCAAAGCGTTTTATATCTTCAAACGTCGGTGGAAAAGACATACCGAACACATTTAAAACTTTAGCATAGTGTGGATAAGATGTAACTCGATTTGGATTACATTTCGCTGGATACATTTGTGCTATGATACACCAAAGGAAGCAGTGACTGTCTGTATTATGAATATTAAGACATGACTTTGTTCTGACAATACTTTTGGTAATGAAATAAAATGACCCGCTCTTAGCGGATTATATTTAGTTCTAAATGGTTAATTGACTCAATTGTCCACCCAGATTCAGATAATTCAAACTCCATGCATTTGCTGATTAAATTCTTCGAGTATTCTTCAAAAAAGAAACTTTAAATCAGTACTTTGTAATATAGGCGTATATTTTTAGTATTGAAGCTGTTTATGCCCAAATTTGGTCATGTTAACGACACCCAATTGCGTTCGAGCTGGCGCCTCATCCGATGGTATGCAGGTGAGAAAAACGCCGAGGTGGGGCGACTGCGTGGCAGTCTGTCGCTCGACGCGTAGGCAGTCGGTAGCTCGACGCGTGGGCAAAACGTCGGTGCCCCTTCAGCCACGAGGCGGGGAGACCGTCAGGCTCGAAATTCAAGGCCCATCGTGGATCTAGATAGCTAGATGAAGTACGTGCTTCTTCATCACGTAGATATGTGAATTGTGCGATATTTAACTCGGGCGAGAGTGCGGAATAGTGTACGCGCGTCTAGTAGATATACGGTCTAGGATTCGAGCCGCGCATTCCTGGTTTGAGAGCTTCTCCCGGTTAATTTTCAAGATATCATTATAATTGTGTCGTCGCGTTTAGTGCCCCTTTTGTGTTTGGTTGGCTAGTTAGATTAATTCACGTGTCAACGAGGCGTATTTTTGACTCTGGCGCGACGTGTTGTTCTGGTGTCGAATGAAGGAACTTAGTTGTGTTTAACGCTGAATCTATCGGGTATCACGTGTTCGATTCTACGATGAATGTGGAATTAGGCGAATTTAAGTTACTTAAATGTACAATGAAACTAAAAGACTGATTTAGTGACAATGAAGAAAGAAATGGTCCAGCGATCGAGCCTGCTGGAGCGATGTAACATTTTGGGGCAGCCTGGAACTCGGCCGCTGCTGGTCGCCTAAGCTTGCTCAGGTCGCAGACATTTACACCTCACTGTACACTACTCGCCATCCACTATTACACACATTCACGGCCTGCCCAAGCCTTGGTGCGAAGTTAGCTTCGGATAATGGTAAGTATAGTGTTTCTAGCTTTCTCCCATATATTTTATTGAGATAGAACATATTCCACGTGGCCATATTGAGGCTCGACCTACGTCTGCTCATGAAGTCTCCGCTGATGGGCCCCGAATGATTGAACCTTTGCTGGAGCAGCCGTAGGCCATAACAAAGTGGTAGCAGAGCGTGGTTCCGGGTTCGATTCCCAGTCGAGCCCGACCGTAGTACTTGATAAAAATTAAACAATTTTGGTGACAGGGAGCGTTTGTTTGATTGGTTTAATTTTGTATCTACAATCACGCCCGGCCGTAATACGTAAAGATAAAATTCTTTTCTTTTGTTGCTTTGTTGCTTGCTTTTTTTGTTGTTGGTGGGTAGTTGTGATTGCCACGCTCTAGGTTGCGCAAGCGGGAGTTTGCTTGAGAGATGCGTTGGGTAGGTAGATGGTTATTATCACGTAATCGGATAATTATCGTTGTCGTATAATTATGGTTGATTACTTATCAAAGGGTCGGTTGTCTGAGCGAGGCATTTTTTGTAGATTGAACGGGATGTGTATCTTTATTGTATTGTGGTTCGTATTTAATCTAATAAATGGTAATAATATAAATCTAATAAATGGTAATTTGTATTTGTGTAATTGTATTTAACTTGATTTGATAGGAACGGTATTTTGTTACTCGTTAATTCTTTTGTATTTGTTATTTGTTAATTTGTAATTTGAATTTGAGCCGCGTAGTAATTGTATTCAGAAGTAATGCCATCGCGCGGCTAGGGCTATCGCCATGCCGTTTTGTGTCTGGGTGCGAACGGCGTTTCCTCTCAGGGCTCTCCGGGCCCTCGACTCCCACGGGCGGGGGCACTCAGCCGCGCCCCCTGTCGGGGGGTTTTTCCTACAGGGGCGGGGGGTCGTCCCACCCCCTCAGTATGTTGAGAGGGACTTCACTGCCACTCAGCGGTCAGCTAGACACTTCTCGCCTTCGTCAGATGAGTGGCCGCGGCTCGGGGTACTACCGTTCCCCCTTTGATGTAGGCAGCCCAGCTAGATAGCTGCCGCCCTAGCTCCCACCACGGCCGTCTCCACTAATTCTGTGGGCCGTCAACAACTCACATGTCAATCTGTTCTCTTGTCGACGGCCTCAGTGAGGGCGTACCGCCCGAGCGTCGAGTGTTTGACGGTATGCGCTTTATTGTTCCGGGTTCACACCCGGGTTAGCCTCTGCTTAGTTGTTGGGAAGACTAGGGCTCCATGGGAGCGTTGAATTGCGCTATTAGGGATTGTTAGATTTGGTTTTGGTCGAGCACTTAATTAACGATGCTTTGAATTAAAATTAAGAATGGTTTGTGCCTTCCGCGAAATGTTTCATTTTGTGGCGGTTGTGATTAAAAGGGTTGAATTTAATATACTCCTTGAAGGCTTGTGCACATGTTTGTAATTGTAGCTGATCACTGTGTTTGTTTTGTCACAAGGAAAATTGTGTTATAATCACTCGCTAATAGTTTCGCACAGTATCGAGGTCACATTCCCCCCGCCCAAAATTTAAATTGAATGATGTGCCCTTTGAATGCTTGTGCGTATGTGTGTAATTGTAGTTGATTACTGTGTTTGTTTGTTGCGCGGAAATTGAAATTGAATTATGTGCCCTTTTGAATGCTTGTGCATATGTTTTGTAATGTATTTGATTATTGCGTCTGTTTTGCTGAAAGGAAAATTTGAGTTCATTTGAAATTGAATGACGCGTTATTTGGATATTTGTATATATGTTTTGTGGATGTGTTTATCGTGGTGTTTTGTTGAAGAGAAAGCTGAGATTGAATAACCCTATTTGTGCCGAAAGAAATAAAGAGTCATTGCTCCTGTGGTTTTCGCATTTGTAGACACTGTCTAAGATATCTATTTGAAATGAGAAATAGGGCTGTCTCTTACGTTTGTGTTTTGATTAATTCTGTAGTTGAACATTGATGCATTTGAAAAATTAGTTGAAATATGAGCATGGGACTGCTTGTCTAACAGGCTAGCTAGTTTTGGAGATTATCGGATTGAAATCAGCTGCCGCACTATTTAGTAAATGATTATATGGTGGATGGCTTGGTTAGGCCTACTTGTTGAAAATTCATACTAGGGACTATCTGTGCGTTTCGTTCGGCTCTCCACAGACGACGTTCATGTGGAATTGGTGGGTGCTCTCTGCACTGAAGCTTCGTGTCGCGTCGCTGTTTGCAGACCTGATCCGGTCGGATTGCGGAACTAATCATAGGGGCACAGATAGGTGTCTGAAAGAGGTAGTCGGACTTCTGTCCAGTACAGGACTTGATAAGGTGCTGCGATGCCCAGGAGGGGCATCCAGTGGAAGCGGACCCTCCGGCTTGCCCACATTGGGGCTGTCTTTTGAGGCGGTGGCTAGGATTGCAAGATCTGATGAAGTGTCTAAGTTGGCCTAGTTTTGGTTGTAGATTCGGTCTTGCAACGTGCCGTCGCGACCCTGTCCCGCATGTCGGTTTGCTCGCGGACCTAAGTCCTTATGTCCGGGACGGGGGTTTGTTTATGCCCAAATTTGGTCATGTTAACGCCAACCAATTGCGTTCGAGCTGGCGCCTCACCCGATGGTATGCAGGTGAGAAAAACGCCGAGGTGGGACGACTGCGTGGCAGTCTGTCGCTCGACGCGTGGGCAGTCGGTAGCTCGACGCGTGGGCAAAACGTCGGTGCCCCGCCAGCCACGAGGCGGGGAGACCGTCAGGCTCGAAATTCAAGGCCCGTCGTGGATCTAGATAGCTAGATGAAGTACGTGCTTCTTCAGCGCGTAGATATGTGAATTCTGCGATATTTAACTCGGGCGAGAGTGCGGAATAGTGTACGCGAGTCTAGTAGATATACGGTCTAGGATTCGAGCCGCGTATTCCTGGTTTGAGAGCTTCTCTCGGTTAATTTTCAAGATATCATTATAATTGTGTCGTCGCGTTTAGTGCCCCTTTTGTGTTTGGTTGGCTAGTTAGATTAATTCGTGTGTCAACGAGGCGTATTTTTGACTCTGGCGCGACGTGTTGTTCTGGTGTCGAATGAAGGAACTTAGTTGTGTTTAACGCTGAATCTATCGGGTATCACGTGTTCGATTCTACGATGAATGTGGAATTAGGCGAATTTAAGTTAGTTAAATGTACAATGAAACTAAGAGACTGAATTAGTGACAATGAAGAAAGAAATGGTCCAGCAATCGAGCCTGCTGGAGCGATGTAGCATTTTGGGGCAGCCTGGAACTCGGCCGCTGCTGCTGCTGGTCGCCTAAGCTTGCTCAGGTCGCAGACATTTACACCTCACTGTACACTACTCACCATCCACTATTACACACATTCACGGCCTGCCCAAGCCTTGGTGCGAGGTTAGCTTCGGATAATGGTAAGTACTATGTGTTTCTAGCTTTCTCCCAAATAGTTTATTGTGATAGAACATATTCCACGTGGCCATATTGAGGCCCAACCTACGTCTGCTCATGAAGTCTCCGCTGATGGGCCCCGGATGATTGAACCTTTGCTGGAGCAGCCGTAGGCCGTAACAGAAGCTTTTTAATGATATTTCATCATTCTTTGGAAGCTTGTACAACACAAATAATTCAAAGTTTACCTTGATTGATTTGTGCGTGGTTAGTAATGTTTTAATTATCTGGATTTACTCTATAACTTGCAATCCTATTCTTGAAAGCAGTAGATTCAAATTTTAGTTCTTAGTTTTTCGTTGCTGCAAGGAAAAATAAATGTAATTTTTGAAAATAATTCCTTCATTCAGGTTATTGACGTTTAGTGTAATACTGCTCAAAACTTGTATATAAATATGAGATTTAAATTCTAATAATTACTTTGTCTAGATTCTTGGTATTTCAAAATTTAAGTTTCAATTCAGCTTTTTGTTCTTTTAGATTCAGATTTTAGTTTTTTATTTTTTCGCTGCTGTAAGGAGAGACATAGTTTTGAAAATAATATGGTATTCGCTGCTGCAAGGAAAAATAAATGCAATTTTTGAAAATAATTACTTCATTCAGTTATTTTAAAATTAAACTTTCAATATCTGGCTTTTTGTTTTTTAGATTCAGATTTTATTTCTTATTTTTTCTTTGCTGTAAGGAAAAGGGTCTTCTTGTGACTAACACTATGTTTAATCACAAGAAAATCCATATGTATACTAGAGAAAGAAAGAATGAGAGAAGTATGATCGATTGGTTCCTGGTAGATGACCGACTGCGAAAACAGGTGATGGATACGCGAGTGTTCAGGGGTGCTGACCTGGGAACGGATCACTATCTAGTGATTACTAGATTTTGGGGTCTGTTCGCGGGTTGGCGCTACCGGATGGCAGTAACAGAACCACAGTCGGTCTGTCGCATCCGAAGCTGCAAGCTTCAGAAGCGGATACTAGGGACAAATATCATGCGAGGGTAGCCGAAAAGCTTGACACCATCGATGGCAGAAAAGAATGTGTGGAAAGAACATGGCAGAACCTTAGGGATGGAATGGTAAGTGCAGCAGAAGAAGTGTGTGGAACAATAAAAAGAGGCAGTAGTAAAAGAAGAGATGCATGGTGGAATGATGAAGTGAAAGAAGCTGTAAAGAAGAAGAAGAAAGCATGGTTGGACTACTTGGCCTCTAGTAATGATAAGGATATGAGAGAGAAGATGAAAGAAAGATATAAGCTGCCGAAAGTTCACACGAAAGCATTGAGGAAGTGCGTGAAAGGTGTAGAATGGAAGCGGACGAAAGGTTGTCGCACAACTTCAAGGAGAACTCCAAACTCTTCTGGAAATAGGTTGGAAGGACCCGAAGTGGTGCGACGGCCTTAAGAATGAACAAAGTGCTTTCGAGAACTAATGACGTCCTCTCAGAAAAATCGGACGTCATGCAGCGATGGAGCGAATTTTATAGAGAAATGTATGCGTGTGATGATCTTAGTGAGGGATCCGGTGATGACGCCGTGACTGGTACGCCAGACCTGGACCTCGATGACACTGAGGTCATCAGTATGAAAGAGATTGAACGTGCGATTCGAAGTTTGAAATGTGGTAAAGATGCGGGACTAGACAGAGTTACTGCTGAAATGGACAAGTATGGTGGGCCCCGCGTCTGGGACAGCTTTCATCTGCTGTGCAATTTGTGCTGGCGGACGGGGGATGTCCCGGATGATTGGGGATCCGCAGTCATTGTGCCTTTATATAAAGGTAAAGGTTCACATTTTGACTGCGAGTGCTATCGGGCGATCAGCTTGACCAGTTTAGCAAGTAAAGTTTACTCGAAAGTTTTGACACGTAGGATGCAAGAGAAATCGGAAAGATTTCTATGGGAGGCACAATGCGGATTTAGACCTGGAAGAGGATGCACGGATCAAATATTTTCTCTCCGCATGATCACGGAAAAGTTTCTGGCTGCTAACCAGAAGATTTTCTGTGCTTTTGTGGATCTTGAGAAAGCATTTGATAAAGTTGTAAGGAAGAAAATGTGGGAACTATTGCCGGGGTATGGTGTGGATGGTCGATTGCTAAGGGCTGTGCAGTCACTTTACTGTGACTGTAAAGCTTGTGTGCGGGTACCCGTCACCCATGTTTAGCGTCCAAACGGGCGTAAAACAGGGTTGTGTCATGTCTTCCTGGCTGTTCATACTGTATCTCGACAGCTGTTTACAGAAGCTGAAAGATAGCTGTTTGGGTGTGAAATTGGGTGACATAAAAGTAAATTGTCTGCTATATGCTGATGATGCAGTGCTTATTGCACCATCAGAGGCAGAACTGCAGGCATTAGTCACGTGTATGAAAGAGGAATGTGAAATTAAAGGTCTCCGTTTGAATGCTAATAAAACTAAGGTTTTGGTATTTGAAAGGGACGAAGAAAGAACGAAATGTGAAATATGGGTAAATCAGGAATGTCTAGAACAGGTAAATGAAATTGTATACTTGGGGAGTGCTTTTAGCCGGGATGGAAGATGTGATTTAGATGTGGACAGGCGTGTCGCTGCCGGGAACAAAGGCAATGGTGCCCTGACTGCGTTAGTCAAAAGGCAAGGCGTAGTGAAGAGTGCACGCCTTGCAATACATGACGCAGTGTTGGTACCGACTTTGTTATATGGCAGCGAAACCTGGGTATGCCAGAAGAAGCATAAAAGCAAGTTGAATGCAGTGGAGATGCGATCTCTTCGTAAAATGTGCGGCGTTACCATGGCCGACCGAAAGCGACACGAAGAGATTCGCAATATGGCAGGTTTGAAAAATGATCTTATCACAAAAATTGATAAGGGCGTGCTTCGATGGTTTGGGCACGTTGAGCGAATGAGTGAAGACCGAATGGTGAAGAAAATATATAGCGCGAAAGTAAATATTAAAAGGTGTCGAGGTAGACCGAGACTAACTTTCGAAGACCATTTGAGCAAATTGATCGAAGAGGGGAGGGTCAAGAGTACTCGGATACCTAGACGTGCATGTATGAAGAAGATAATGAATCTGAAAGAAGCGAAAGAGATATGTAAGGATCGTGACACTTGGCGATCTGTTCTCTCTGGCTACCCCGTCAGGGATTGTGCGTGAAGATAAGTATGTAAAGAAAAGACATAAGTTAGGAAAATAATGTGCTACAAGTCAATAACATTTCATATTAAGCTATTATGAGCGCAATTACTTTATTATAGGTGCCTAAACAAAGTTAGAAAACATTAAAAGGGTATAAAATTGGCTGTATAGTAGCGTACTCATCCTTTGCCGCTGCTAATAAGTTGTTGTCTTCTACAGCAGACTTCAGAGTGACGAGCAAATGCTTCCACCGATCGGAGCCAAGCTTTTCGGCTTCTTTCGTGTTGTACACACGCAGCTCTACATAGTAGTCGCCCATCTTCGCAGGATCTGCCCTCTGCAGCGTGTAGCCCGAACTCGCGCGCCGCGATAAAAAACTTCTCAGCGCCGCCGCTCTAATGGGTTCTTGCAACTCGTTATCTCCCTGTAATTATTTCAAATATTAATGTTAGTATTGTATAGAAAAATAGGCTCATAATATTTATAACTAAAAAAATATTATAGTGCTGTTTGATATCGGTAAGAAATAAAATATTGATGATGGCGATCTCGATGATAATACTCAAAACAAAGTTTTTTCAAAAGCACTAATTACTAATATGAATAAACTAAAATTGGTTAAATAATTACAAGAATAAAATAAAAACGACAAAGGTCCATGACCTGAGTACAAATATTTATCTGTGAAATAAATATCTGCATCGACCGGGTCTCGAACCCACGGCCCTCAGCTTGGCAATTTGGGTCACTGACCAAGACGACAATTGTATTAATAAATTTAAATTGAACTTACCTCTAAATCAAATGCAAACGAAGACCTTTTTTTTAAATTTTTTTTTCAAATGCAATCGAGTCTTTTTTTTATAGACTCAGGTTCCGATTCGCTATCTGAATCCAGAACGACTTTCCTCTTCTTAATATTACTATCTCCACAAAACTTTTTCAACGTTTTCTTTTGTTTGGATTTCGTAATGAGAGTACTACCATCATCCGAGTCAAATGGGTTGACAATTTTGCTAGTCAACGTCCTGAAAATAGTGATTCTATAGTTAATATAGCAGGTCATAGATCACTTGTACACATATTATTTTATTACATATTTATATACATAACTAGCTGACCCAAAGTTTCATAAAAAAGGTCCAGCCGTTTGATCACTAACACTGTGACACGAGAATTTTATATATTAGATTATATAGTATGAACTCAATTTAAAAGAATAAAAATAATAAAAAGACACATTCATACTTACAGGTTTGATGAACACGTTTGCGTCACTTCAATTAAAAAAGAAAATTAGGAATAACTTGCAGCGCATTCTAGCTCTCCCTATATATGCAGAATTCTAAAGCCCATTACACAATAATACTTTAGCCAAAAACTAATTATTATTTTTTGTTAAGTCACATTTATTACCATTCCTATGAATGCTCTGTATAAAGTCTAAAATCCATTAACTAAAAATTTATCAATGTGTCTACACCTTAACCTAATAATATGATACAGCTTACATTGCAGACGCCACTCTGTTGCAGATATTTGAGATCAAAATTTGTTTAAGGAAGCTGCATTCATAAGAGGGTTCTTATTATATTGGTGTTCTGGTTTTGTGTTATAAAAACCGATAAACTTTGAGCTATCTAACTTCTGATTTTCTTTTAAGGTATTTTTACATTTTTTTAGCTCCCACAAGTATTACTTTTATTCTGATTAGATAACCAGATAAAACATTATTCATTAAAATGTTTAATTTTTAAAAGAAATAAAAACATGACGGCTCAATTTATGATGGTAAGTAGTTTGAACTTCGTAACCAAATACATTTGAGCTATCTAGTATGCAACAGGCTCCTACAGGTTAACTTAAAATCCATTTTTTGACTTTTCTGAAAGTTTGAAATGAAAACTTTTCTATGGTCATCGATGCTTGATTTAGGTAAAATATTTTTATATGCATTTACTGTTTAAATAAGTTACATAAGTATTTTACGCCTTTCAATCTAGTTGGTATGTAATAACATACTTATATTAAGGACATACCTACCTACATTGCAAAATTCCTTTATTGTGAACCACTTTTATTGCAAAACGAAAGTATTGTATAATTGTACCTATCAAAAAAAACCTTTCTATCGCTGGATTTGGCTGCAAGAAATAAAATATTTGACATAAGTTAAGCTCAGATATATAAAATGTGTCAAATATCCATCTCTAGTATGCAAGTCCAAGAATAGATAGGATATTAAAAACGACTGCAAGTAGCGATCGCTTCTATAGACCAATATAAAAGAAATCTCCCTATCGTCCTATAATTAACAATATGTAATACCTAAATGCTAGCACACTAAATACTATAATAGTTACCTATAATAGATAAGGTAAGTTTAAATAATTATGTTATTTAATATTGTTGCGCGCCACTATTAATGTCTTGTACATGGCAACACTAGTTACACTAGCGCCCTCTAGTGTCGAGTAGCAGAACTAGGAGAGTCGAGATCCTTCCAGAAATTTCGGGACCGATATGTACTCGAACATTCTAGATGTCGCTACAGTAGAAGGTTCTGGAAACTATCTGAGGCCCTATATAAGGCCGGTATAGACCACGACCGGGGCAGATTGAATTGGCGATACAAGAGAATACTTCGAAGCGAAATAACGGCGAACTGTGTTTTATTATTAGTGTGATTTAAGGTGTAATTAGTATCCGTAATTAATTAAAGTGTCAATTTTGGTAATTCAATCGGCAGTTTTTAATTGTCTCGAACCCCAAGCTCGTAACAATTGGTGTCAGAAGTGGGATCAAATATGCCGATTTTACCTAAAGACGACACCGAGGGTATCCGTACCCGAAGTCAACGCCAACAGGAGACGGACCAGAGACGATTTGGTGGTGCAACGTCACAGACGTCAGCGGGCCAGTTGCCGACCACGGAGGCCGGCCCGTCAGCAGCTCCTGCATCTGCAGCACCTGACTTAGGTGTTCTGATGATGATGCTGCAGGAACAGGCTCGCCGACAGGAGAAACAGGCCCGCCGACAGGAGGAACAGGCTTGTCGGTTGGAAGAGCAGCTGCAGCGCGGACAGGAGGAACAGGCCCGCCAACAGGAGGAACAGGGCCGTCGGTTGGAAGAGCAGCTCAAACGTGATAAGGAAGAGCAGATACTTCTTATGAAGGACCTTCACGCTACCTTCGGGAAAGAAATAAGTGAGGTGAAGGATAAGGTTGCTCAATATGACAACCGCCTGTCGGAAGCTGAAACCCGAATCGACCAAGTGTACAATCGGGTTGACAACGTGATGGCTGACGTGAAGAAAACGCTGAACGACCTCAAAATTGGGGATGGAGTGACAGCTCCCGTGGTAGCTACAACATCTTCTCTACGTGGATTCAAAGTGCCACCGTTCGACGGGACTTCTTCCTGGTCGGCCTACAAAATCCAGTTCGAGGCTGTCATGAAAGCGAACGGCTGGAATAAAAGTCAGGCCATGACTGCTCTCACCCTAGGCCTGCGCGACCAGGCCTTAACTGTTCTGGAAGCTCTCGGTAAGGAAGTGACTTACGAGCAGCTCCTTGAGGCATTGGAGGCGAGATATGGCGACGCTCACCTGGAACACATCTTTCGTGCGCAGCTCAAAGATCGCGTGCAACGCAGTAACGAAAACCTGCAGCAGTGGGCCCTTGAGGTGGAGAAGCTGGTTCGAAAAGCGTACCAGTCTGTACCTGCGCTTATTGTAGGGAACCTGGTGCAGACATTCATCGACGGCATCCGCGACCTTGAAGTCAGAGCTGCTGTGAGGCTCGGGCACCACGAGACGCTTAAGGACGCCTTGACCCATGCACTGGAGGTGGAAGCCGTGCGGCAGGATCATCGTTCCCACCGCGTCAGGGAGGTTGCAGCAGCTACAGTTCAGGACCGCAATAAAAGCTACAGCCCTAGGTGCTACGGCTGTGGAGAAAGGGGCCATCTTCGATCCAGCTGCCCTAAGCGAACTGTAGAAAGGGAAGGTGATCGATCTCGAGAGGGTAGTGCGGCTAATAGCACCGCCCAGCAGCAGCAGGGAAACTGGCGGGTGCTGGCTGATGTTAAAAAAGCCCCAAGGATTTCGATCTCACAAACCCGTGATGGGAACAGCCTGATCATCAAGGGCGAAGTCAACGGAACGCGGTGTAAACTGACCATAGACACTGGAGCCTCTCGCACGGTTGTCAGTTCCCAACTTATAAGTCGGTTCCTTGGGGACTCCGCATACAACCGAGAACGCATTAATTTGGTGACAGCCACTGGTCAGCGCATACCCGTCCGTGGAGAGAAGGAGATGGAGTTGAAGCTAGGCAACATGATCTACCTGCATAATGTCATCGTGGCTGATATAATGGACGACTGCATCCTGGGCCTAGACTTTATGAGGAAGAATTGTTGTGAGATCGACGTTAAGCAAGGTGTTTTGAAATGTGGACAAGAGGAACTTTTCATGGAAGGGGCGTTACCAGGGAATGTGTACAGCCTTAAGAAGATTGTTCTTCCGCCGAGATCGGAAACGATTGTGCCGGTTAGTCTTCCTCGGAGTCCTGGGCAAGCTCATCGTTGTATACTCGTGGAAAGGGTAGACAATGACCTTCCATGGAAAGTGGCTCGAACCTTGGTCAGAACCACCGACATCTCAGGAGTACGTGTGTTGAACCTTTGTGATCAGGAACAGATTATAGAAAAAGGCACATTGGTCGGTACTAGTGAGGAAGTGGATTGGTTGCGTCGGTGCGAATATCTATCGACCGGGACCCCTAGCAAGGATGGACAAACGAGAGTGACCACACTTTTAGAAGACTGTCGCAGCGTTCTCTCCCCGAATGAAATGGTCAAGGCGAAGAAGTTGTTACTCAAGTACGCCAATGTTTTCTCGTCAAACGAAGCAGACATTGGAAAGGTACCTGGCAAAAGTTGTGGAAAAACGGCAACGAGACTGGGACAGGCACATACAACCGTTTTTGTTGTCATATCGAAGCGCTGTTCACGAAAGTACGTCAGTGACGCCAGCTTTCGCAAACTTTGGGAGAGAATTACGGCTGCCTGCAGACCTGATCACCGGAATACCACCTGATGCCCCACGCAGTATAACCGATTATGCAAATGACTTGCGGAACAAAATGAATGACATTTATGAGCACGTCAGACAGACGGGCCAGCAAACGTCTGAGAAGATGAAAACACGGTATGACCGCAAAATGAACAACAAAGGGTTTGATGAAGGTTCACTAGTGTGGTTACACAATCCAGTTCGCAGCAAAGGGAAATCTCCTAAGCTTCAAGCTAAATGGGACGGACCGTACCGGATTGTGACAAGGATCAATGATGTAACCTACCGGATACAGAAAGGTGCCAGAGGTACTCCTAAGATTGTCCATGTGGATCGACTGGCGCGTTATTATGGGGCCAATAATGCTCGGGACGAGCATATCTTAGGAGGGGCCAGTGTTGCGCGCCACTATTAATGTCTTGTACATGGCAACACTAGTTACACTAGCGCCCTCTAGTGTCGAGTAGCAGAACTAGGAGAGTCGAGATCCTTCCAGAAATTTCGGGACCGATATGTACTCGAACATTCTAGATGTCGCTACAGTAGAAGGTTCTGGAAACTATCTGAGGCCCTATATAAGGCCGGTATAGACCACGACCGGGGCAGTATTGAATTGGCGATACAAGAGAATACTTCGAAGCGAAATAACGGCGAACTGTGTTTTATTATTAGTGTGATTTAAGGTGTAATTAGTATCCGTAATTAATTAAAGTGTCAATTTTGGTAATTCAATCGGCAGTTTTTAATTGTCTCGAACCCCAAGCTCGTAACAATATCTTAATTAATAGCATGCATAAATACTTGCTTTAAAAAACCCTCGGAAAGGTTCTTATTCATTTATAATTAATTCAAAACTCATGAAGACTGAACACAATGCTGTTTTCATATGGGAAAAAAAATATGTTATTTGCTAGGTATGTTTGTATATCTGCGCAAGCGAGCCCTAGGGCTGAAGTCTCAATTGATCTACCATGGTAAAGTCTCCCTGAATCATATAAAAAAATCCAACATTGTTATGTTAGTCTACCTATTAAAGTATTGGTCTACTAAAAACTCATCAATCAAACATGGATGACAATCGCAATCATCAATAATATTAAGGTTAAATTTAAGGTAATCGATTCCACAAGGAAGTCGTGCGAGGAAGAAAACATCTTCTAAATCGCACAGTGGTGGACCGCCAATCATCCAGATGGTATGGATCGTATCAGGAGTTCTGCCGCGATGTGCGTTCGTAAAATTTGGCGGCTGGAATTAATCCGAACAATTCCTCAGAGCACTCCCCGTGGTAAATGCGAAAGAAAATGCAAAAGGATGCAACATCTCTTCGCAGTGCCAATGAATCGAGCCGAACGGAAAGGACTCGGTCGTCGAGGATTCGAGCTGCTCTGCGCTGGATGTGGTCAAGTGGAAGGAGCTGGCACTGGGGAGCCCCAGCCCAGAGATGGGAACAGTATTTCATGTGAGGCCGAACCTGCGCCTTGTAAAGTTGAAACGGTGTGCCGGCATGAAATACTATCCCACGCTTTTCACGCCAAGCTTTTTAGAGGCCAATCTGGCCTCCTCTTCCAAGTGGCCACGAAACTGCACGTCACTCGATATGTCGACGCCGAGGATTCCGATACTGGCTGAGGCAAGAAGGGGAGGGCCTTGAAACTGAGGAGATACGACAAAGGGGTTCTTTTTAGCGGTAAACGCGTAAATTTGTGTCTTCTGAGGATTAAACTGGACTAGATTTATTCGCCCACAATCCGAGACTTTGTTCAGCAAAGACTCGACTTCAGACACAAGTTTGTACCGGTACTCGGCGTCGTTTTCCCGAGAAATATTGGCACAACTTCTTGGGAAGCCCATAGGAAGGGAGCTTCGAAAGAGGCGCTTTGTGCCAAACACGATCGAAGGCCTTCATGATGTCCAAATAACGGCCAATGCCTCCCCCTTGGACTCTACTGCCTCCGCCCATCTATGAGTCAGGTAGACCAGAAGATCACCAGCTGATGACCCCGACGAAAACCGTATCGGCGGTCACTAATCAGCTGGTGATCCTCAAGGTACCGCATGAGCTGGCAGTTTATAATGGATTCCATTATTTTGGAGAACAAGGAGGTGATGGTGATAGGCCTGTAGTTAGACGGGTCTGAGCGGTCACCTTTTTAGGGATCGGGTGAACAAAAGCCGTCTTTCATGATTTCGGGACTACGCCTAGGGAGTAGGAGTACCGGAAAAGACGTGTTAGAACCGGTGCCAACTCCGGAGCACACGTCCTCAGCACAATTGGGGGGATTCCGTCAGGCCCACTCGACTTGTGGATGTCCAGGGAGAGGAGTGCTTTGCGAACCGAGCGCTGTGAGAACCGCAAATCCAGCAAGGGGCACGGCGGGATGGTGGTGTGTTCCCCCCGGCTTTCTCCTTTGCGGCATGGGCCAGTTAGTCGTCCTCCCTGTGCAGAGATGGAAGAGATGTCTGACAGAAGTCCCTTTGGACAGCCTTGGCGAGAGATCAGAATTTTCCTGCCTATGTGTTCTGACTTTGACCTTGACAATGACTCTTTTGAAGGACCTGGAGGCGGAATTATACTTCTTTTTAAGGGCGCTGGTGTTTATATCCCGGGATGTTGATGCGTCAGCCCAGGCCCGGTAGCACTCCTGCTTGTAGCGTGATGCTATTTTACAGGAGCGACTAAACCATGACTGAGATCTGTCTCCGATCTTTCTCATGGCTGACATTAGCAACAAAATTAGCAACAGATGGGATCGTCCGGGGGGAAGCAAACCCGCCCCCGAGGGTAGGATGCAAAGAAAGACCGCATCCCATCCCAATCAGCCGATATATAGTGCCTAACTCGGCAGCAGCCTGCAGAAAGCAAACGCCATTTCAGCGTGAATGGCACCACACTCCGGACTAGACAATGGTCCGAGGAGCCAAGAGGGGTGTCGACGGAGAGCTGATATCTGTCCGGATGAGAGGTCAGCAGAAGATCCAACAGGGCAGGTGTATGATCCTCCACATCTGGAATCCGCATAGACGTAGTAACCAGTTATGTCAGACCATATGCCAAGGCAAAATCATGAACAGATCTCCCCGCATGATGAGTTAAACATGAACTGAGCCATTCGGCTTGGTGGGCGTTAAAATCACCAAGGATCGCGATCTCTGCGGATGGGACCTGTTGTAGCAAGAAATCTGTAGCCATTCGGACGTGGTCGATTAGTCGGTCTGTTTCGGCATTACTGCTATGGGACCTATCGAGGCACCCGTAGACGCGCGGACCGTCGTCGCTGTCTACGCGTAGCCAAAAGATGGACAGGTTCGAACCTTCAAGACTGCCGAGGCGTCGAGAACAGATGTCCTCTCTGACGTATACGCAAACTCCAGCCTGAGGCACAAAGGAGTGTTTCTTTGTACCCCGGGTAGGAGAGATATGAAGTATCAGCAGGAGAGTCTCGGTCAGAAAGAGCAAGGCCGGCTTCGCCTTCTCGAGATGGTAGTGGACGGCGTTTAAGTTCGAGTGAAGTCCCCTGATGTTGCAGAAATTCACGGATAGCGTGGCAGGGGTCGCCTTGGTCTTGTTGTTCAGTTTGCCCCGAGCAGTTATTGTTTTTGAGCGGAGTAGCTTGGTCCTGTATGCTCAGCGAGGGATTCTCTGGGGGTAGTGGTACCCTTCTGGGGTAGTCTTCCATTTGATTCCGCTACCATGTTGATGAGGGGGGGGGGGGGATTGGGCTTCCGGCCACCAGATGTGTGACGTATTCTGTGAGGTCGTGGTACCAACCCGGCTCGAGCCAGCCCATATGTGCAACAGCAAAAGCTGCCGCGTGGCTCTACCACCGTTATAAACCTTAATAACATATAAAGTAAAAAAGATTGAAAATATTTTCGTAGTAGTCATGCTCCTTTTAATGTAGACAATTGGTTTAATAGGTGCTCATTTCTTACTATAATGTAGGGAGAGTCGTCATCTTTTCTCCAATGACTTAGAGCTAGGAGTGAGCTGCTCAGTGATATATATAGAGGAGTACATGGACCATCCAGACCCAGATGAGACGAATTCAGCTTATTGTTTGAAATTCGTTTGTAAAATTTTTTAACTAGAGCCATAATTTTATAAGAGTATTGGAAAACTCAACTGTGAAATTAAATGTTTTGTTTTCCTTTTTTGAAAATATTCTTGATATATCTCGAATATCGGAGACTATAAGGTCGATTTCTATAACCTTTGCTAATTTTATTAACATATCATATAGATCTTTTCTGTTGCCTCTTACGATCCATGAGACGATATGAGGTAATGGATATTTTTACACTGAAAGTACATGGTCAAAGTGAAGGTTTGCGTTATTCAAATCTGTGCAGACTAATTTTATTTAAATGGTGCTTAAATGTTGCTCACGTGTCTGGCGCCGAGGTTACAGTAATATTTCTGGTTCAGGGTTGCCACTTTTGATATTACTGTTTTTAATACAAAGAGAACATAATATTTTTTCCAATTTTTTATTCCTTGTTTTAGACTATATGGTGAATATGTGTAGCACCTTGGCGTAGACCTTTAAATTTGTAGGTGCCTTTGGAAGGTTTTTCGCAAAAGAATATTGCGGGACTATCACAATTTTCAGCAGCAAGGAGACCGTTTCGTCGGATACCACCACATCGCTCACTTTTCGTCTCATTGGTTGCTAGTTGTGGACATTTCAAGTCCCAGTCTAAGAGTTTACTAACGCGTTCACCTGTAAATACGTTTAATAGTTACTAATATAAAACTTTTTGTTCTAGTATAAAAAAATATATTCCATGCAAATAAAATAGTAAAATTTTATTTTCCGTAACAATAAATTAACTAAGCAATGTGTTATAAGTTTATAAATATTATTGATTTCGTACCATGCACAGTCTTAAAATGATACATTTGAAAAAGGTCGTTAAATCCCAAGAAGGCGAAGTCGCCTGGCGTCTTCACTTGGTCTACATTCTTAAATAGCTCACGAATGTACTCTGCTTCGTCACGGTCGTCTAGTATCGCAAGGTATCCGCCTGCAGAGAGGCAGCTGCTGTGTGCCTCATGCCAAGTCTGTGGCTCTGTGTGGGTTATGTAACAAGAATCATTTTTGCCTAGTTTCCAACCTGGATATAAAAACATATTAGAAATAAGGTAAGAGCGTTTTCGTATTAGCTAATAAAAATTGTCTTTTATTATTACACGAATACTATACAACTAAAGCTAACTTTATGGCTTTAATAGCGTTTTATTTTAACTTGATGTTAATTTCCTTTATTTCACGACAAAAACCGTGAATGGACAGTGGGTTGAAACAAAAAAAAAAGATTAACCGCGATAAAATTGCTAAGGACCTAGAGTATTAGCATCCTTTAGTGTCGGACGCTGAAATCCACTGAGTCGCTGCGTTTTCGGCGAAATAACTCCTAATATGAACAGAAGCTTTGTTAAGACTTAACGAAAACCATCGATTCAGATCTCTACTGCCAACTAATAAGAATCAAGTAAGAGATTGAGAAAAAACGGCCGGAATACAGAAGAGGAGTGGTCTTTTATCATAATAACGCCAGACCACACACATCTTCGGCCACTCAGAAAAAATTGAGAGACCATGGTTGGTAAGTGTTAATGCATCTACCATATAGCCCTGACCTTGCACCCTCAGACTGGTGCTATTTACGCTGGTATTTTGTGAGAGCGTGGTCCTTCCCCGGTCGAGCCGACCCATTCGCTCCACTCTACCACACTACCACAGTTAGAAAAGTTTAAACCACAAGAATATAAAACCGAGCAGAATGAAAACTTCATAAGAGAGTTCAAAATTCTTCCATACTTTCATAGGGCCGTCACTCGGTTATTGAAAACATAAACGGACAAGTGCGAGTCGGTATTCAGCAATGAGCACAGACGTATGGGCAGACGGACAGGCACTGTGACTGAGGTGATCCTATAAGTTGTCCATTTTCCAATTTTGGTACGGAACATTAAAAATAGTGTTAGCTTTGAAAGACTAAATGGTTATTATTATGTTATGGGTGTTATTTAAATGGTTAGCATGGTATTCATGTTTTTGTCAACTGAGAAATGTAATCTAGCAGCAGAAATAGATGGTCAGCAAACCATGGCTAGCAAACATTAAATCAGTCGACAATTGTTGACATTCCGGACGGCTGTAATTTTTTTTTTGGTACAGGATATTTATTTTATTTTATTTTATTTTTATGTTATGGAAAACCAACAGCTTACAAATCTTAAGTAAATAACATGTTAAATTTACAAAAAGCCAATAACAGGTTCTCACTAATAGAAATACATCTAACATAATCTATTTCGTTGTTTAAAGGACATAGCACAAATATGAGCAACAAAATGGAGTCTAATTTAAATGTACAACATGCATAAATTTTATAAGTGAAACAAACAATAATAGTCACAAAAGAAAAGAAAAAGCAGGGCTAAACGCACAATGTAATTTTTCTTAAAATAAATTAAATTATGACATAAAAAACTCTCGACTTAATGCCCGCCTTGCCGATATATAGCTAGTATTAAACAAATCAAAATCATGCTTTTTGCATAAATTATTAAAATTATTAATAGACCGATACACGAAAGAATTTCTTCCATAATTAGTTTATGAAACTGGTAACTAAGTAGAGTAATGCATTCGTTCTAAGATTCACTGTAGGCGTTCTCAGTGATATTTGTGATAGCAAATCAGAACAGTCAACATTGCCAGAACAGATTTTCAATAAAAATACAATGTCAACATAGATTAATGATAAGTCATCGCGCGCTCTGACCACATGAGTAAAGAAACCGACCAGAGGGGAAGCTACATACAAACGGCTCGCTGCGAGTACACCCATAAATAGCGCAGCGATATGTGCGTGAGCTCTCACCGACAGGCTCACCGACGCTCCGTCGGGGTACAAACCGGTTTGCGCAGTTTCAGTCAGAGTGTCCATGAAAGGGCTGTTAGTCGTGCGCATTTAAATAAATAGACCAAAAATATTTCGATATTTTATACATCAATTAATTTATTAAGTATTTTTGCAATTATTAAATAATTAAATTAAAGTTTTTTAATAAGAATAATTAAGAATTAAGTTATTATAAATTTATATATGTAAATAATAAGTTTTCTGTATAAGCAAAAATTACAGAAAACTTATTATTTAAGTACAGTATGCATGAATAATTCTAGAGAAAATAAGGATATTTCCTTTTTTCTGTACCCGAGAGATCAAGTGAATACCTTTTTACGTATACAATAATACTAGGTAATAACATTGATAGGTAAGTGAGAATGTGTTAGAAAGGTGCGTCGCCGAGTGATGACGTCGGTCTCACCTACTTGAAACGTTAGTCAGTCTAACTTTGACAGTGCCGTATATGGCAGAATATCCTACGTAATAAGGCTAAATGTGTGACTTTATCCACCCACATTAGTATAGAGGCAGGTTGCTTCCTGGAGTAGGATATAAGTTACTTTATGCGAGTCGCGACCGCAGGGGTAAATACCACTGCATTATGGTTGGAATACAATCGCCAGGGATTGGTGTTGGTAGAAGTGGTGCTGGTGTTGGTGGATAGTGTTGCTGATGATGTCAGTGGTGGTGGAGGTGGTAGTATCGTAGGTAATGGTAGTAGACAGTGGACCAACAGTGACTTTGATGGTGATAGTAATGGTGATGATGGTGGTGGTGGTGTATCAACATCACCATTACTATCACCACCACAGCCACTGCCCACGACCACCATCACAGCCACAACTACCACCACCACCACTTACACCAAAACTCTTGATTTCGAACAATTTATAAATATGTTGTTACATTTATATAAGTTATAAAACACATGATGTCTTATGCTATACAATATTTTTATTTTTTCCTTAAAATTTTCACATGCATCAGGTGACAACCCTATCAGAATAGGTATAGATTTTCGACGTTGTTAGGAAGCTTCCCCTCTGGTCCTCTTTACTCTGTGCTCTGACTAGATACCGCCGGCACTCATGTAAAATGCGACAACAAATACTACGCCGAAATCGGCGTACCCGTGCCAGTCGTGTTGCAGGACTTGCAGGCAACGTGTGAGGTGAACGTACCGAATGTTTTATTAAATTTTGATCATAATCCGAAGTAAAATACCAGTTTACGTATTGAAACTGTGTAAAAATAATACTACAAGAAATAAGAAAGACACTGGAATCACATACTATCATTAAGTATCATACAATTTCGAAATTTTAACATAAAATAATACAAGCCATAAATAAGTCACAAAATATCAATGACGCTATTCAGTGTTGCCGCGAATGCAAAAATAAAGTTCCCCGTGGCTGAGATTTTTATATGTGAATTTATTGTTACTATATTTTATAATATAATATATTAAACTTATTATAATATAACCTAATTCTATATTATTTAATGTTTATTTCTGTAGTATTCTTAAAATGACATTATTGCCATTTATTAGGGCTCCGTACCCAAAGAGTATCAACGGGGCCCAAGTCTCCACTATCGTTCCGTCTGTCTGTCAGTAGGCTGTATCTTATGAACCATAATATATAGAATTTTCACAGAATGTGTATTTATATTGCTGCTATAACAACATAAAATAAAAAAGAAAACAAGTAAAATATTAAAGGACCAAAAAAATCACGTTTCTTGTATGAAGACCATACAAGTAACGTGATTTTTTTCTGTATTTATATGTGTTTTGTTTACAGACTAAAGCGAAACCTGGATTAACACGCAATAAAATGATGCTGTGTGTATGGTGGTATTGAAAGTTTATCATGAGCTTTTACCGCCGGATAAAACCATCGATTCGGATCTCTACTACCAATAAATAATGAGACAAGCAAGAAATAGAAAAAAAAACGGCTGGCATTGATAATCAGAAAAGGAGTGGTCTTTCATCTTGATAACGCCAGATTAGTTATCTGTTTGAGACTTTCAATACACACTAACATTCCTAAAAATCTAGTATTTGCTTGAGTACTTAAAATTGGTTTAAAAGTTTTAGTCAATATTTTCTTTTGTTGCTTGTGTTCTTTAAAAGAAAGCTTTCTGGAGGTTTTAATTTTTAAGTTTATAATTTTTTTTCCATTATAAATGGGATGACTAAATCCATGTTCCTTCAAATCTCTGGTATTGAATATATCAAATAAAACTACTACTAAAATGCCAAGATTTCTACAGCAACGTTTATTTTTATTATGTCACCACCTACAAGATTGTAATAGTAATAGTAGTATATAGTAATTGTATAGTATAGTAATAGTAATTGTAATAGTAGTATATATATATATATATATATTATAATTAAATGTAATAAAACTTTAAAACAAAAACGTCTTGAATTTGTATACAATATACGAAGACCACCATACGAATACCACGGTATCAACATCAATGGTGAGTACATCACTCACCTTCGATTTGCCGACGATATAGTCCTTATGGCAGAATCGCTGGAGGACCTAAGCACTATGCTCAATGACCTCGATAGTGTTTCCCAACGGATAGGTCTTAAGATGAACATGGACAAAACAAAGATCATGTTCAATATCCATGTCACACCTATGCCGGTAGTTGTTGGGAGCACTAAGCTCGAAGTTGTTGACGATTATGTTTACCTGGGACAAATAGTCCGACTAGGTAAGTCCAACTTCGACCGAGAGGTCAATCGACGGATTCAACTCGGCTGGGCAGCGTTCGGGAAGCTACGACACATCTTCTCGTCAGACATACCTCAAAACCTGAAAACGAAATTGTACAACCAGTGCGTGTTGCCAGTGATGACTTATGGAACTGAGGCGTGGTCCTTCACTGCTGGCCGTATGAGGAAGCTCAAGGTCGCTCAGCGAGCTATGGAGAGGGCTATGCTCGGAGTTTCTCTGCGTGATAAACTTAGGAATGAGGATATCCGCAGTAGAACCAGAGTAACCGACATAGCCCAACGGATTAGTAAGCTGAAGTGGCAGTGGGCCGGCCATATAGCTCGAAGAACCGACAACCGATGGGGAAGAAAGGTTCTCGAGTGGCAGCCTCGTACCGGTAGGCGAAGTGTAGGGCGTGCCCCCACGAGATGGAGTGACGACCTGGTAAGACATGCAGGAAGTCGATGGATGCAGGTGGCTCAGGACCGTGCTTTGTGGCATTCTTTGGGGGAGGCCTATGTTCAGCAGTGGACTTGTGAAGGGCTGTAATGATGATGAATGATGATGATGATACGAAGAAACTTTTTCCCCAGTCTTATATACTAACTAAAGGTGTAACAAAATAGTACTTAATAACTTAGGGAATGATTCTGCCCGTCAACATGAATATTTATTATTATGGGATCATCTTCGAAATTTTCAATTTATACGTGATAGACCCATACTGCAGCTATATTACTGGTATAGTTATAGCACGAATGGGTCAGCTCGAACGGGGACGGACCACGCTCTCACAGAATACCAGTGTAAAATAGGAGCTTAACGCTGCTGTGTTTCCTATGGTGAGTGTAGAGAACTGGAGATTCTTTTTTCTGGAAACGAAGTATTCCATCTTAGTCCTCAGGGGTTGCAACGCATCCGCATTTATTTCTTAACCGAACCACCATCAGGTGGACTGAGTGCTTGTTTGTCACCCTAATTCTATTAAAAATATCTCAAGGTCAGTTATTCCATGCAAAATTTCGTACAAACTTGCTCAAAATGTATGGAAGACTAGATTTTTCTTGCGATTAGGAAGATAGATCTATAGTAAAAGTTGTTCATATTGACGCGTAGAATAGAAAGCCCTATTTTGATTACACCATATATATATATAACTATTTTTTTAAATAATTTGTGAATATTAGTTAAACATGTAAATACTCGTATAAAAATTAAACTGATAAAAAGGAGGCCTTATCATTTATATGTCATTTCTTCAGAAGAAAAAACTATACATAATATACACCAAATATATTGATACATTCGTTATTAATAAACTATTCATTTTTAAGTATTTCTGGAATACATTCATAACTATGAACTTAACTACTAAGCCATAGCATAAAATAAATTTTCCCGTTAATCGGGTAATAGTTAAGCTGCTGGCATATAAAATTTTTCACGCACACTAGCATCATGCAAATTGTCTTATACACACTACAATATTAAGATGCCGCACTCACGGACCTGTTACTTGCAGGGAGCGCGGTATCTAGTCAGAGCGCGCGATGACTTATCATTAATCTATGAATGTCAACAATCCTCCGACGCTTTATCAGAGGTAGCAGATGATGGTGTTTGCATAAGGATAAGTAGTCTTGTGATCGGTAGTTTCTATGGGTACGATAGCAAAGATATCGTATAAATTACCGCTGGATATATTCAATCCGTGAAATGTATGTATGAAACATCGGGTTCCAAATCTGCGAAGCATATTCAAGCGTACTGCGAACGTAAGTACAGTACAAGATTTTAATTTTTTTGATATTATTAAACTACTTTGCAATACGCACGACAAAACCTAACGCCTTAGATGCCCTAGTTATGATATTGTCAACATGGGTGTTGAATAATAACTTAGAGTCGTGGAAAATCCCTAGATCACGTACAACAGATTCTTTTTGTAACTTCTGGCCTATAGGGTGATAGCCGAAATTAATTAAGTTTTGCTTGCGTGAATATGTAATAAGGGTACATTTTGATGGGTTTAGATCAAGCTTATTGATATTACAGTATTCCTAAAATCTTAGAAGATCTTCCTGCAGTAATTCAGCATCAGCCTGAGATGGGATTGAGGAAAATATTTTCATATCATCATCAAAACAAACAGGTTTCAATATCGTTGACAAATATAAGAAATAGCAACGGTCCCACCAAGGACCCCTGTGGCACACCACTCGGTATTGACACTCAACCTGATATGTAATTGTTAACAACTACAGCCTGCGAACGATTGTCGATATAAGAGGAGAACCACCGCTGTAGGTCTCCACAGATACCAATATACTGAAGCTTTTTTTTAAAGCAAATCATAGGAATATCACAATGCACGGTCCCGAGCCACCTGCACCCATTGACTTCCTGCATGTCTTACCAGGTCGTCACCCCATTTAGTGGGGGGAGGCCCTACATTCCGCCTACCGGTACGAGGCTGCTACTCAAAAACCTTTCTTCCCCATCGGTTGTCGGTTCTTCGAGCTATATGGCCAGCCCATTGACACTTCAGAATTAGTATTCCTATCGGTTGTCACTATTCAAATTATATGAGTTTGCCAAATAAACAGTCAATCCGCAAAATAACTACTAACTGATCAGCAAGATTCACGATTGGTTAGCAAAGACTATGCTAACCCTTTAAATAACACCCATTATAAAAATTAACATTTTGGTGTTATATTTGTGTGCAAGAGCGAGCGAAGCAAACCAAGTCTCATCAAACGCTCTCAGTTTCTAGGCTGTGCAGTAGACTTGTAACAATTCTCTAAGTTAAAATATTATTAACATTATAGTAACGTTTGATACTTACGAGGATCAAAAGTGTCGCACTCTTGATAATAAGAAACTTGAGTAGCATTTATCTTGCAGATAAACGGGAGTCGACTTGAACAGGGGTTAACGTAAAGCCGACCGTTCCGGCGCATTGCGATGCACCTACCACCGCTGTGCTTTGGCTCGTCCGGTTCCCATAGTAATTCCAAGATCGAGTCGCGCAACTTACTACCTTGTTAAAAAAGATTATGCGGCACTGAGTAGGTACTTTGAAATTTTCATATTTTCATGAGGTTTTTATGTTATTTAGTTTAGAATCAACGTTTAATACCCTGTCATAATTACAGACCATCACAAGTCCACTGCTGAACATACGCCTATCCCAAAGAATGCCACAAAGAACGGTTCTGAACCACCTACATCTATCGGCTTCCTGCATGTTTTATTCCATATCGTCACTCCATCTAGTGGGGGACAACTCTACACTTCGAGAGAGATGAGCGAGAGAGATTCTCTTACTGATACGAGGCTGCCACTCAAGGACCTTTCTTTCCCATCGGTTGCCGATGCTTAGAGCAATATAGCCGGC
Source organism: Parnassius mnemosyne (assembly GCA_963668995.1). NCBI lineage: Eukaryota > Metazoa > Arthropoda > Insecta > Lepidoptera > Papilionidae > Parnassius > Parnassius mnemosyne. The sequence goes on along the minus strand of CAVLGL010000115.1, from coordinate 39,770,486 downwards.
CCATTGCCACTTCAGCTTACTGATCAGTTGGGCTACGTCGGTTGCTCTGGTTCTACTGCGGATATCCTCATTACGAAGACAGTCGTGCAGAGAAACTCTGTGCACAGTCCTTTTCATGGCTTGCTGAGCGATCTCAAGCTTCTTCACACGGCCAGCAATGAAGAACCACGTCTCGGACCCATATGTCATCACGTTCAACTTGCACCGGTTGTACACTCTTGTTTTCAATTTTTGAAGTCTCCCTATCGCTGCCCAGCCGAGTTGGAGCTGTCAATTGTCCTCTCGGTCGAATTGTGACTTACCTAATCGGACTATTTATCCTAGGGAAACATATTCGTCAACAGTAACAGCTGCAAATACTAGCATAGGTGTGAAATGGATGGTACACATGATCTTTGTTTTGTCCATGAACATTTTAAAATCCATCCGTTGTAAGACGCTACTGAGGTCATTGTGCATTGTGCTCATCACTAGGTCCTCCAGCGATTCTGTCATAACGAATCGTATCGTAGGCAAATTGTTCTAGGTAAGTGATGTGTTCGCCATTGTTGTTGATACCGTATCCTTTCCAGTCCAATAGCTTGAAAACGTATTCCAATGCACCGTTAAAGTTGTAGGGATATGACGTCACCCTATCACCTACGTAGGTACACCCCTCTGTAGTTGGATAGATTTCTTACTCTGGTTCCGTACTCGAATAACCGTTATAGACGAACTGTAGAAACACTTCAGCACTTCGATAAGCTAACAGTCGACTTGACGCCACTGAAGGGACTGTAGCATAACGCCCCATCGCCCAAATTAAATTTAGTAAATATAGTTTAATACCCTATATTGCCGCAAAGGACTATGGTGTGTAAATTATGTATCATTAAAATAGATTTAAAGATATTCCGCTCAGCCTCTCCTTCGCATACACCACGAATGCTCTCAAAAGCAATACATTGCTTTTATAGAGAGTTTGTTAGCCAACAATCAATGAACTAATATATTACCTAACTTGTAGGTGTTTTATTAAAGTAAATATAAAAAAGTTAAGCAAGTTTAAATAAGAAAGGATATATCATCTTATCATATAATCTTTATATATAAAAATTACGTGTCACGTTGTTTGTCCGCGATGAACTCCTAAGCTACTGAACTGATTTCAATGAAATTTTTCATACTCTGTGCAGTTTGGTCCAACTTGAGAGATTTATCTATTATTATTTATTAGTTTTTATATATTATTTTTTAGTTTTTATCCTGATATGTGACACTCAATATTTTTTTATTACGAATTTAAGGATTTTTATATGAAGGGTCATCGAAAAGGGCAGAACAACGTCTGCCTGGCCAGCTAGATTTTATATAAAATTCAGTCTAAAAATAAATCTTTGTTGTGTTAAGTAAAAAGAAGCTCCTCGTATTTAAAACGAATCCAAAATTTAAATCGATTCGTAAAGTAAATTATTTCTTTTAATAATATTATAGTAAGGTATTGGTAACTAGAGTATAAAATTTATACGAAAACAAAAGCAGATGACAAACCTTTTAATGTAACAAAACTTCTCTCTGAATACAAGTCATGTATGCCAACGTAGACACCGTCATAGTTTGTAAGAGCTGGGGCAATGAAAAGGGGCATTGCATCTGCTTCGTCCAGAGTTTCGGGCACCATGAGTTCAGAGCCCTCGGCTTCACAACGGATATATGCACTCGACCATACCGCAGCAGTAGTGTGCAGCTTATAGAAGGAATTAAAAGCTTTCTCAAACCTGTAGTCTTCGCGATACTTAGGTCGTTGTGACTCTATGGAAATTATTTAACCGTAAGTGAAACTATTAGAAGTAAAAATAATATAACGAATTTAATGAGAGTGGGTAGCGTGACCTTGTAAGTGGATAGTAAAGTTTAGTATACGAGACTGCTGAATGAGTATATAAGATACGTGTGCAAACACGTCTTTATTACCTCCTATATCTAAAGCTATCACCAAGATCGGAATCAGCCAATAAGACAAATGTTCCAATAGATAGGTACTTGACATGGAAAAACGAAAGTTGTCTATAATTTTTATCATTTTTAACTTCATTATAATCTATTCATTAAAATGCAGATTATAAATATACAATTTTGTCATAATAATGGTAATTATTATGAGCCTACGGCTGTACAAGAACCCCAAAGATTCGCTCAGCCAAATCGACGGCTTCATATATCCAGTTGTATCCACTGTTGGCCGTCTGGTTCTGGTGTATCTCGTCGCTTTCTGTTCAAGAATCTCAGTGTGGTACCTAGGTGTTTATTGCTGGTATGACATGAATTTTCATTCTGTTTTGTATTTTTGTCTCATAGCCTATGAGCAGTAAAACGTCGTTTGGAAGAGTAAGGAAAGTTCATTGTTGTTAAATCGTATCTTTTCCAGTCGAGCGTCTTAAAAAATATCTTCCAATGCATTTGTGAACAGTTTTAGGAATATAATATATGTAGTGTCTTCCACCGGTAGACTACGTGGAAGGAGCAAGAGTTCCACAGGAGATTCGATGAGGTTTTATGTTCTTAGAAACAGTCGTCTGTGAGACCTGTGGGCAGTGCCAGATTAAGCAAGTGCGGGGCCCATAGCAAATTCTATCGAGGGGCCCTTGTTCTGCTATACTGTTATTCTTAAATACAAAGTGGTAAAAAACAATTCAATAATCAATGCGTTTATTTGTCATCTCTAGATTACAATTTTGTTGGTGTTTCATAGTACAGTAGATTACTACAGGCCCTGTTGGACTCTGACAAATACAAAATGTCAGAAATGAGATTGTCCTGGTAATTTAAAAGTGACGATACCACACAATTAATTGTAAATCTTTTTAGAGTTCCGTTCCCAAAGGGTAACCAACGGGACCCTATTACTAAGCCTCCGCTGTCCGCCCGTCTGTCTGTCAGCGGGCTGTATCTCATGATCCGTAGTATATATAAATAAGGTAGACAGTTGAAAATTTTGACAGAATGTGTATTTTATGATTCGATGCATTGCTTGCTTAATGTTATTAATTTGATAACCTCCTCGCATGTTGTTTTAGAAAAATATAACGTATGTTATTTTCCTTTATGGATATAAGTTTGTCGTATCAGTTCGGAAAAACCGCTGGCGGTAGTAAATTCCACAGATTGGTCGTGCGAAGCAGAAAATTCCGCAAAAAAAGCTTTTAAAAATTTTTTTTACTTCGCAAATAATTCCGCAAAGTAACGCCTGATTCTATTAATTATAGAAAATTCCGCGTAAATCGCACAGTATTGGACCGCCAGCCATCGAGATGATGAGGATGGAATTTCGAGTACCTACTATCGCAGTGAACGATGATGGAATTCAGCAGCTGGAATTAATCCTAATAATTCCTCTGAGCAATCCCCGTTTTATATGCGGTAGAAGATGCATAGAGATGCAACGTCTCTTCGCAAGGTCAGTGGATCAAGCCGATCGGAAATAACTTGATCGCCGACGATTCTAGCCACTCTCCGTTGAATATGTGGAATAGTGGAAGGAGCTGATACTGGGATGTCCTGGCCCAGAGACGAGAACAGTATTCCATATGAGGCGGACCTTGCTCTTGGTAAAGCTGCGAGCGGTGGTTCGGCATGAAACACCGTTTTGATCTACTGAACACACCAAGCTTTTTTGATTTCAGTTTAGCATTCCCTTTCAAGTGAATACGGAATTGTACGTCTCTCAAAATGTCGACGCCAAGGATGCCGATGCTGGCTGAGCCAACTAGGAGAGTACCCTGAAATTGAAGAGATACGACAAAGGGGTTAATTTTTGCGGTAAACGCGCAAACCTTTGTCTATTGGGGGTAAATTGGAATAGATTTGGCCGCCTGCAATCCAAGACTTTATTCAACAAAGACTCGACTTCAGACACGAGTTTGTTCCAGCACTCGACGACAGATTCCCGAGAAATATTAGCACCGCCGTGATGTATAAAGCATCGCCAGTGCTGTCGTCTGCATAACAATAAATGTTACTAGTATGCAACATATCATTGATATGCAGAAGGAACAGGGTAGGCAATAGCTCGCAGCCTTGTGAAACATCAGCATTTACAGGTTTGTAGTCGGAGCTTGCACCATTGACTACCTTTATAGTCCGAAGAAAACTAGTGACCCAAATATTAAAGAATATAGCCAAAGGCTTACAGTTAGACGGGTTCGAGCGGTCACCTTTTTTTTTTTTTTTGGGATCGGGTGCACTAAGGCTGTCTTCTATGAGCCTGGAACAACGCGACGAGTAAGAGAACCGGAAAAGATGTGAAAAATCAGAGCCAACTCTCGAGCACACGTCTTTAACACAATTTGGGGGATTCCATCAGATCCACTAGACTTGTTGACATCCAGGGACAGTGCCAGGGAGCTGTATAAACAGCATGTTGCATGGAGCACTCACATGTATGTTATTTATATTCCCCCGTCGACGAGAGTCGAATTGAACTCAAAAAGAGAACCTAAAAGATCTGCTTTCTTCTTTGCGGGGTGGACCAATGAGTAATCCTCAATTCTCAAAGATGGTAATGATGGCTTACCAAAATTCCGGGATCAGAACGCACGAATTCCCGAAGGAAGGCGAACTAAATTCTTGCCAATTCTCCCAATGTGCTCCGACTTTGCCCTAGTGATAACTTTTTTGAAGGACCTAGAGGCAGATTTGTACTTCTTTTTGTGAGCACCAGTGTTTGCATCCCGGGACGCCGATGCTTCAGCCCAGGCCTTATAACACTGGAGGACGTGGTGAGCGCTCTGTTTCCTGCGCGAGGGGAACATCCGCCCCCGCCTATGGCTCCGCCACCTGCGGTGCCGGAAGCGGACCACCAGGACGACGACGACGGCATCCCGGAAGGGACCGGGGTAGCCCTGAGAGTGGCGGTACGTAGGCTCAAGGCCAGGAATACCGCCCCAGGACCCGATGGCTTGCCTGGCAAAGCCTGGGTCCTGGCCTCGGAGGCTCTCGGGCCCCGACTGGAGGGGCTCCTAAGCGCATGCTTGGAGAGAGGCCAATTCCCGCTTCGTTGGAAGACGGGGAAGCTGGTCCTCATTCGGAAGCCGGGGCGCCCTGCGGACTCTCCGTCCGCATACCGGCCCGTGGTGCTGCTCGACGAGGTGGGCAAGCTCTTTGAAAGAGTCATTGCAAACCACCTCGCCGAGCACCTTGCGGGGACGGGGCCGGATCTTGCGGAACACCAGTTTGGTTTCCGCAAGAGGCGCTCTACGGTGGACGCCATCATGCGCGTGAGAGCCCTCACGACGGGGGATGCAGTGGCCAGGAGGGGGGGTTTGTTTTGGCGGTGTCTCTCGACATCGCCAACGCCTTCAACTCCATGCCTTGGAGCTGCATTAGGGAGGCACTCCGGTATCACCGGGTGCCAACCTATCTCCGTCGTATAGTCGGGGACTATCTGACGGATAGGGCCGTCATCTACCCCGGTCGCAACGGTGAGTGGAACCGGCGAGAGATGTCGTGCGGTGTCCCACAGGGTTCGGTTCTGAGGCCGTCCCTGTGGGACATCGGTTACGACTGGGTGCTGCGCGTCGACCTCCCTACCGGCGTCAGCGTAGTTTGCTACGCTGATGACACGCTGGTACTGGCACAGGCGGGGTCGTACGAGGCGGCGGCGGAAAATATGACACGCGGGGTTGCGATAGTCGTTGAGAGGATCCGGCAGCTGGGTCTTGAGGTGGCTCTGCACAAGTCCGAGGCCATGCACTTCCATGGTCCTCGGAACAGGCCACAACCGGGATCCTCAGCGATGGTAGGAGGGGTATCCATCGGCGTCGAGTCGACGTTGAAGTACCTAGGACTCGTCCTCGACGGCCGATGGAACTTCGTTGAGCACTTCCGACGTTTGGCTCCCAAACTGGAACGGACCGGGGCTACCTTCAGGCAGCTCCTGCCGAACCTGGGGGGGCCAAACGCCTCCTGCCGGAGGCTCTACGCGGGGATTGTGCGGTCCATGGCCCTTTACGGGGCCCCGGTGTGGGCGCGTGGTTTGGCGCGGCTTGCCGTCCACCACCTGAACGCGCCCCAAAAGGTGGTTGCCGTAAGAATGGTTCGCGGCTACCGCACGATCTCCCGCGAGGCAGCGTGCCTCCTTGCCGGATTGCCGCCATGGGATCTGGAGGCGATAGTCCTCGCGCGCCTGCACGAATGGCGCGCGGAGGCACTATGCCGGGGGAAACCCCGCTGCCGCGGCAAGTTGTCGTGCAGCGGACAGACTTCCGGTATGATCTCATGGCGACATGGAGAGAGCGACTGTCGCAACCCCGTGCTGGGCACGCCACTATAGCGGCGATAAGACCCCTCTTTGAGGAGTGGCTTGAGAGACGCCACGGCGTCCTCACCTTCCGCCTGACGCAGGTCCTCACCGGACACGGTGTGTTCGGGAGGTTCCTGCACCGAATCGGGCGGGAGGAAACGCCCGGGTGCTCCCACTGCGAGGATCGACCGGAGGACACGGTGGAGCACACCGTGGAGGTGTGCCCTGCCTGGGCGGAGCACCGCCGTGTCCTCGTAGCGGCGATAGGCGGCGGCGGCCTCTCGCGTCCGGCCCTGGTCGAAGCCATGGTCCGGAGCGAGACGGAATGGGATGCCGTCACCACCTTCTGCGAAGCAGTGATGCTAGCGAAGGAGGTGGCAGAGCGGGAGAAGGAGAGAGCAGCAGCTTTCCTTCCCGGCCGCCGCGGGAGACGCCCCGGGCGTCGGGGGCTACGTCGTGGCCCCCGGCCACCGTAGGCGCGGGCCTGTGGACGGCGAGCAATGGGTAGCTCGCCGTCCGTCCGTCTAACGACGACAGGCCGTGTCGACGGCGCGTATTGTTCCACGCGCGCCTCAAAGAGCTGTCAGCAGCGTGAAGGGGCCCGCAAGGGCCGACGCCTGCCGGGGCTGCGGGCTGTTCGAAAGAGATACCGCGGCTCCGGAACGTAAGGGCACTGAAGGAACACGGATGGTTTTTAGTCAGTAAAAGTCTGACACTCCCTTCCGCTCCACCCAGAGCGAAAGGCGTCATTTGATGATTTTCCATCCGCAAAAAAAAATAAAGGCCTTATAACACTCTGCTTTTGCTTTTTCCGCGACGCAAATTTTGCAGGAATGGCCAGACCAAGGCTGGGATCTGCCGCCGATAGGCACTACAGATGACGGGATTAAAAAATCCATCCCCTCAAGCACCACATCGGTGACAGACTCAACAAGGATTTTTATTGGATCATCCAGCGAGAAGCAAATCCGCCCTCATGGGTAGGATGCAAAAAAACCCAATCCGCTGAGCTAAACCACAGACGGCGGCAGCCTACAGATCGTGCCTGCAATGAGCAAGTGATGGGCGCTGTACTCCGGATTAGGCAGTGATACGAAGAGCCATCGACGGAGACCCGATATCCGTCCGGATGATCCTCCACATCTTGTATCCGCGTGGGCGAAGTGACCAGTTGTGTCAGACCATATGTCAAGGCAAAGTCGTAAGCAGATCTTCCCGCATGATCAGTAGTACGAGTACCGAGCCATTCGTCGTGGTGGGCGTTGAAACTTGTGCGTTTACCGTATGAAATTTTGTGTTTTATTTTCTCCAATGAAATAATCGATTACTGATTGTCTGCCATGGATTGTCGTTAGTCGAGAAAGGTGTAACGTTTCACGTTTTAGTGACATCAAGTAAATTCAATATACCTCGTCTTATTAAGTTTCACTGCAAAAATTACGCCTAGGCAATGATGGGCGGGCTTAGATACGCGGGGCCCCATTTTGCGCGGGGCCCGTAGCAATTGCTACTCTTGCTACGTAGTCAATCCGGCACTGCCTGTGGGACCAACGACCGTCGTAGGTAAATTCTATGGGATGGTCCCGTCAATGTGAACAGAGGGTTTTATTTATTATTATTTTATTTCCTTTATCAGGCTGTAACATTGATCGAACAGACTTCGCCATTGTAGGAAGTGACATTATTCACCGCTAGTGGCGCTGTTTGTATTATGAAACATAATTTTTAACAGAATCCTCATCACTTTATGACTAACTTTCAAGCTATTTTCAACTAACTTCAAAAAGGAGGAGGTTCTGAATTCGTTGATTTTTTTTTACCGACCGACCGACTGATACTAGAAGACGCCTGAGCCGATTTGGAAAATTCTTATTTTGTTTCAAAAGGTATACTTCCCAGGTGATCCCATATAAATTTGATCAAGGTCTGACCAGTAGTTTTTGAGTTATCCTTGATAATTTATATTTAAGTCGGTTGTACAAATTTTTTAATTTTACCACCTTGTAGCAGTTTTGGGGTGGTCCAAGAGCCAATCCACCCTCACCTTAACCTACGGTGACTTTCGTAGTCCTTTGCTATCACTTTCGTATTTTTGACAAAGTTGCTAAAACCAGCAAACACAAACAAAGACAAACGCACAACTTTGCTAAAACCAGCCTAGGCGATTTGTTATTTTTATGTGACTTACGACAAAGCCGTTTATTAAGCGTTACCGTAATTAATAATGTAGGTTGTCAGTTAACGAGCCGATTTAACTATGGGCTACAGACGTGGTATACGTGTGAGAGTCATGCTGCAGCTATATTATTAGTATGGTTGTAGCACGAATGAGTCGGCTCGACAGGGGAAGGATCTCGCTCTCACAGAATACCAGCATAAAATAGCATCTCAATGCTGCTGTTTCGTATGGTGAGTGTAGAGAACCGCAGACCCACTCTCTTTACTGGAAAGGAGGCATTCCATCTTAGTCCTCATGGGTGACAACGCATCTGCATTCTGATTCGTAATTGAGGATAGATGTAGATGTCTATGGGCCACAGCAACCACATCATCAGGTGGACTGTGTGCTCGTTTGTTACCCTTATCTTTTAAAAAATAGACAAATATACCGTCTACTAAGGTCGTGTTAATGTAGTAGGGTTTTCGGAAACGGCAGTAAAGATTTTAATGGTTTTTATTATATAGATAATGTATCATTTTCCATGTTTATCTGGTTCTTTATAGGTGTCATCCCTGATATTTTTTTCTAAAGCCGGTTAAATCTTGATCGCCCAGGTGCTTATTTTAAGACACAAATTATTAGTTATGACTGCGGCTTGATTATATTAAAGGGCCTAATAATGGTTTTTTTTTTTGTAAGCATTGAACACACTATTTCCGATAGGGCGCGTTTCGACGACACGCACCCGCTACGCGCACGCCACGCGCGTCAGCACCCGCGTCTAACTCGCTTTCAAATTTGTTGCATATAATTTGACTCTTATGACAAATCAATAAATCTGAAATTGCATTTATCGACGTTCAACCGCACACGCCTCGAACACGCCACGCGCCCGCCTCGTTCCCGCTCCGCGCTGATGCCGCGCTCACCCCGCACACGCACTTTTTATACAATTTCAGATTTATTGATTTGTCCTAAGACTCAAATTATATGCAACAAATTTCAAAGCGAGTAAGACGCGGGTGCTGACGCGCGTGGCCTGCGTGTAGTGGGTGCGTGTCGTGGGAACGCGCCCATAAGCATTGAAAATATAAAAAATGACAGAAAATAACAAAGTTACAAAAAGTAAGAATTGAGTAAAAGGTTTTCGCCTTACCACTTGAGATTACAGTGGTCAGCATCAATAAAGCACACAATAACACATAAATCAAATATTGCATTGTAAGTCATTGCTATTTCAATTACTGCACAGCACAAGAATAAATCCAAAGAATTTTATTTTCATCAATATTAATGACTTTAATTTCACGTACCGGAAAATTGTTAGAGATTCGTGAATGACTAAATTAAACAACGGTTTTTCATTTCGCAAATAAAATTTATTTTACCTATACATTGATTGTAATTATCATTTCGGATTGTTACAAAACAACTTGGGTTTGTTGTTCATTTATTGGTATTTTATACGTTTTGTAATAAATATAAACATGCTTGTTTACAGTTTTTACAAAATGATGATTTAGACATGGTGTTTATTATTTCAAAAGCTGTAATAAATCCGACCTTTTCAGTTTTTATTTCTTACAACAGATCTAGAAATTTTAGTTACTGGATGTGTTCCGATATACACTGTGACCATTGTAAGTTGTGATCAATTCAATTCACTGTGAAGCCGTTCTTTTTTTTTTGTTTGCTATACTGTTTACTGCTTAAAACGGAACGCAGTCCAGTATACTGTCATCCGCATTTTCCGACACTGTTTTCAAATGAAAATATTTATCATGTACACGTTTTTTGTTCAACAAGAAAAATTATTACTTGAATGTTGTTACTTTTACAACTTTATATATACTATATATTATATATAATATACTATATTTCCCTAGGGCACTGCGGTAGTATACTGGCACTCCATATCTCCATAACGTTAAGTATTTTTCAGCAGTGCTTGCGGTGTATATCGGAACATACCCACTGTGTAAAAATAATTTGCAGTCTGTGAACGCAAATACAGTGCAAGCAAGAAATTACTCGGTATTGTTATTTGAAATGTTGGGAATAAATTCCAATAAATGCTTCAATACACTGTTTCTTACTAACATACACGTGTCCTCGATACTTAATTTTTGTAATATTTACACGCCCTTCCCTATCCATAAAATTAAAAAAATAAATAACAAACATTTCACGAATATTTCATATTCAGATTAAATTTGACTAGGTATATAAAAATTTCCTAAAAATTTCATAAGAAGCATTTATAACGCCCCAACTTAGAAACGCCCGTGATATATTCAGCAGCGCACCATGATAAAAATTTGCAAACTTGGAACCTCTTTTGTGCAAAATATATTTGAATTCATATAAAATCGTTCTATGTGGACCTCCCAGTTCACACTGCATAGCTATCTTTATAACATTCAAAGGATAGAACAATGTACTAAGAAATGCGCCTATTGAAGCTCCCGCAATAAAATTCTGTAGGCTATCATACACAATGTAATCTTGACGTGGTAATCTTAAATTCACCTCATCTCTAATAATGAAAAACATTGCATTTGATGGACCATTTCTGAGGAGAATTGGTACAAGTCCTCTATAAAATTCCATTACACCATGATGTCTTAGAATATGGCTTGCTGCATGTGCAGTATTTTTAAGCTCTTTATGGTATTTAGGATGAATAAGCAGGGTTTGTAGTCTTTCAAATGGCATCAGAGTTGCCTCAAAACAGCCTGCAACAATTCCAGCTACAGATTTGGCAACATATGGGTTAATTTGTTGGTGCAAAAGTGGTTGTAGGCATTCATCATATACACCAAACATAAGTGACATCGACAAAGACCTCTGCAGTAGGGGAGGTAGCATTCCACGATATAAATATCCTAAGCCTTCCTTCTGCAATTGGTTTAAAGCTAGTGTTGCTTCTACTCCATGCATCATCTGAAATAAAATACAAGATAATATTCAATGTTTCTGCTGCTATATGCATATTATCGTTTTTATTTTTCTCTTTAACCTCCAAGTAAATAAAATACCCAATTCCTGCAGTGCCACAGAGTTATATTATCAGAGTTGTTAATTATTATTATCAAAATCTGGAAAAACAAATAAAAATGTAGCTGCGAAGCTGCATTAGCTCACTCTAATAATATATTCCATACACCATCGTACTGTTACCAGAGCCTCATCTGTTAAGCTGTGGGATAACTTTATAGTTAGTGCAGATGAGAGTGGCACTTGAATATATGTTAGCATTTTATTAATTAGAGCCTATTAAAGTACACAGCTGAACATAGGCCAGTCCTATGCATAGCTTGCCTTATAGGGAGGATATTTGCCATAGTTGCCACGGTTGGAAAGCGGGTTTACAACCGCAGTTTTCAATACCATTTCATAAATAATAGCTTTTTCTTAATGTCTTATTTGGTCAGACTAAAATTAATAATTACAATATGTACTTAGCTCAGGCTTATTATGCCATCGTTTTTTACTAGGGGCTATAAGACTCATTTCCTGCTAGAGTCTGTCCGGTTACGTACTACTCTCTTACCTATCGGGCAAGGTGTTCGACCCGAGGAGCAAACATCACTCCATGTTAAAGACAGAACGAAGTTTTAATATGTAAAACTGATACAGGCTTCGGTTGGTTTCGCTTGTGGCACAACGAAAGTAACACCACTATTTATTTTCCCCGATGTTTCGAGTGCTTTGCACCACCCAAGTGGTCATAAGATGACTAAGTTGTTTGACATACTGATGTCATAGTCTTAGTTTTATATATTTTTATATTTATGGCTTTCGTATTGTTTTTTGCAGAAAATAATCACAACTTCAGCTTTCATTCTCCATGTAATATTTCATATACAAAAGTATTCTGTTATAATGTCGTAATGTTTGTGCAACAACGCCAGATTTACCACTTGTTCAGGAAAATAAAACCATTGTGAAAACAGTATCTGCTTGGAAGAAATAATATTTCGAAAGCATGAAGCAAAGGCAGGTTCTTGATAATATCGTGTTGCGGCGCCCTAATAGAACCCACTACCTCACTGCCGCGGTTATTATACTATCGTAGCAGGGTCCACTGTATATTTTGCGTTAAGGAAACCCGGCATTGATTAGACAAACTTAAATTTAAAAAAAAAATATTGTAAAGGGGTACTTAGTTACATGTTTACATTTATTGAAATTAAGGTATAATTTAGCAAAAATACACTGGCTGAATTTAAATATATTTTATATTGACCTTTTCAATGTCAAATTTAACTTAACACAATATTGTTGTTTACAGAATAAGGGTGACAAACGAGGACACAGTCCACCTGATGGTAATTGGATGTTGTGCCTCATAGACATCTATGTCTATCCTCCATTAAGAATCAAATAGCAGATGCGTTGTCACCCCTGAGGACTGAGATGGAATGCCTCGTTTCCAGTAAAAAGTATGTCCTGTTCTCTACACTCACCACACAAAACACAGCAACATTGAGCCGCTATTTTACGCATGTATTCTGTGAGAGCATGGTCCTTCCGTCCATGGTCCTTCCTTGGTCGAGCCGACCCATTTGTGCTACAAATATAACATAGCTGCAGTATGGCTCTACCACATTTAAAAAAAGTGTAAAACTCCTCATTATGTGACCTGTGCAGATTAAGCTTTTGTTAATGTTCATTGACACAAAGAAGTATCGTACAAACCAGCGAAATCAAAATCCTTAATTTTACAAAGTCGGACTAAATTAATTTATAAACAACATTTTTTGTCTCGCCAATTGTTAAAAAAAGAAGGGGGCGAATAATATAGCTCTTATTTTGTACCACACCACATCATATACATAAGTTCAACTACAAGTATTTTGTTCTGAGTATTATGTCTGTAGCAGGTTTATGATAAAATCAGGTTTTTTATCAAAAACCGGAACTTGTTTAGTTTTATGATAAATTTTAAGCTTAAGTTAGGTTGATTTTAACATAACACTAAATCAGTCTAGGTTTCTGATCAAAAAACTGGATTTTCTCATGTTTATGCAGTATAACCAGGCCTGTCTCACTCCGCGCTTTAGGCATGAAAATATACCTACGCTGCGTGGCCGCCTACAAGAGGCTAATACAGTGAGGTTGTCACGCACGCGTTCGAGTTAACGCGCACCTTACGTTAGCAAAAAAGTATTTTCACTTATAATTTAGGCACTTTTGATATTTATTTTTGAGTTTTTATTCAAGTATGGCCACTGAAAAAGTCGAAAGGTACATACGGGTGCTTAAATAACAATAGGGATGTCGCCTTTTCATTTCTTACTGTTCCTAAGGATATGGAAAGGTAAGATATTATTATTTATTTATATTATATTTATTGATATTGCAGATCTAAATAATCAGGCACCTACTAACGCCATAGTTACAGATTATTTGACAGCTTCGTAGTTTTCGCTTTTTTCGCGTATGTAAATATGTCGCATGTCGCATGTTTGTAAATAGCAAAAAAATATGAAACAGAAAATGGTAAGTAGGTAAATTATCTGAGTTTCAAAGACGTTCACGTTGTTATAATCTTAATTTTTCTCGATGTTGCATATTAACCTTGCTCACATTGAACATGATGTTCTTATTATCAGCAAATTACTAATACATTGCATAACACCTTTTATTATATATAGAAGAGGGGGCGAACGAGCATGCGGCTCACCTGATGGTAAGTGACTACCGCCGCCCATGAACAACCGCAACACCAGGGGAATTGCAGATGCATTGCCGGCCTTTTAAAAAGGTGTAAGCTCTTTTCTCTCGGTGTATTCTACTAGTATTTATAAGCAAGCTATACTTATAACTAATATCGAAGGATTCAATTTGTTTTCTCACAACACCTTTTTTTTTTTACATGGGGAAATGCCTACGCATACCCGCCTCGCGGGGGCAAGGACGGGTTATGTCGGACTCGCACCGACTAAAATCCCATGGTGTTCCACCCTCGTCGCATATTGGCAGGGCCACGGGAACGCTTTCGCACACTTCCGCGGCCCCACCCACGCCGGCCACTCCATGGCGGCCCCTCCTCGGGAGAGGACTACTCCTCCCCATCTCCTTCCCAGGTAAGGCGCACCAGAACACATGGCGCGCCCTCCTCCTCGGCCTCCAATTTCCAATGCGCAACAGACGCCCCCGAGTCCGATGCGCGAAGGCCATGGGGCCAGGAAAAACTAGCACTCAGAAGCACCGGCCTTCCTGGCCCCAGCGGCGGATCTGGTCTATGGCTCCGCCGCCAACCAAGATTCGGCTGCGGAGGGTAGGGAGAGCGGCGCCTCGCAATACCGACACTCCTCTCCCCCCGCAGCCCCACCACCACCGCATCATTAACGGTGCGGCCCCGTCAGAGTCGCGGAGGATAGGGCGAGTGGTGCATCGCCATACCAACACTCCTCTTCCTCCGCGACTCCACCTCGGCTGCAGAGGTAGAGGGTGCGGACTCCCCTCTCACCGCAGCCCCCCGACACACATCCGAAGTGGGCTCGCCAAGCCCACTCGGAGTGGCCACCTCGGGCCGGCCCTACACCACGGGCCAGCCAAGGGGTTCCTCTTTGTTCACCATGAGTGACCAAGCCACGGCTACTAAGCCGCCACGACAAGGCGGGAACCCGTTCGGGGGGGTTCTCACAACACCTAACCCTACAGTAGGAGCAGCCTTAACAAAGGCGTGTTTTAACTCTGCCTCTGCTTTTTTGGTGCAGCCGGTCCCAAGCCCGGATAAAAGAGGAGGGGTAGAGGTGACAAATGCAGCCGTAAAAGGACTCAACGCCGAACTTTGGGCGGCGGTTAATTAACCCAACACCAAGACTCGCTCAAAATTTTTCTAGTGATCTTGGAGCGGCAATTCAATGGCCGTGACGGACTAAATCCTTTCTAAAAGACTGACAGTTCCGTCGGAGTGAGTGGGTGTATCCGGACTAACACACACACCTGTGCTAGGACCTACGCAGTCAAGCGCCGTACGCGAGGATGAAGGAGTCATGGAGGTTTGAGCCAATCGTCACTGGGGTATAAAGTGACGAGAGGCAACACGCCCTCTTTGGTCCGGATTTCAAGCCAAACGGTTGCCCTATCTGCTAGCCACAGGTAGGGAAATGGCCAAGCGTCCTGTCGCATGCGAGAGACGTGAGGGCTGCCTAGTTTCCTGAAAAGGGTGTTTCCTGAAAGTGGTGGTAAAGGCCACGCTGACTGAAGTGAGTCATTCAGGCAGAGGGGTTGGGCCTTTTCAGCCCTGTCTGCCAGCTGGATCGAGCTCCCGATGTCGCGCTGTGAGCCAACTTCGCGTTCCTATATTCCCCCGGTAATCCTAACGCCTGAAATGTATTTTATGTTAAAGTAGGGCGTTCCCAAAGGTGCGGGCTCCATGGAGGGTGCGAAGCCTGGGGGATGAATTTATAAAATTAAATCAATAATGGAACGTACAAACACTGAACAAACATTGAAGAGACCAACCAAACCAAAGCAATATGTCTAGGTTCCTTCATAGACATAGAATGTGCTTTTGACAGAACGAACTTCTCCAGCATAAAAACTGCACTAAGTAGACAAAAAAATTAACCGGCACTGATTGACTGGATAGTAAATAGAGAATATTTACTATCCAGTTAAAACACACATAATACACAAACAATAAAGATTGCTGGTGAATCTCAAACGATCCAAATCAAGAAACGATTTTTTTTAATAGAAATATGGTGACAAACGAGCACACAGTCCACCTGATAGTAAATGGCTGCTATGGCCCATAGACATCTACATCTATCCTCGTTTGCGAGTCAAAATGCAGATGCGTTGTCAGCCTTGAGGACTAAGATGGAATGCCTCTTTTCCAGTAAAAAGGCTCTCCGGTTCTCTACACTCACCATACGAAACACAGCAGCATTTAGCTGCTATTTTAGGCTGGTATTCTGTGAGAGCGTGGTCCTTCCCCGGTCGAGCCGACCCACTCGTGCTACAACTATACCAGTAATATAGCTGCAGCATGACCCTACCACGTTAAAAAGCCCGCAGGGTGGGGTTCTTTCACCTCTCCTGTGGAATATGGTCATTAATGAACTCATCAGCAAATTAAATGCCAATCACTTCTACACACTAGGTTATGCAGATGATCTGACAATACTGGTCTCTGGAAAGACAGCAAGCATGGTGTGCGACCTGACCTGAGATGGTGCAGAAATTATGACTTAAACGTTAACCCAAATAAAACGCTTCTAGTAATGTTCACACAAAAACGAATTTTGAATAACTATCACCTTCCAAGTCTCTTCAGCACAAAACTCCAACTATCCTCTGAGGTAAAATATTTAACTCTTACCTTGGACAATAAACTGAATTGAAATGAACACATAGAAAACAAAATCAAAAGGCTAGTATAACTTTCTGGCAATGCAAAAACATGATTGGTGAATGATGAGGTTTGACGCCAAAAATTATACTGTGGCTGTACAAAATCGTGTTTCGGCCCACATACAGTGCTCTGGTATGGTGGACCAAAACAAATGAAGCCACAACAATTAAGAAGCTTTAATGTTACCAGAGACTGGTATGTATGGCTGCCAAGGGCTGCATAAGAACTACACCAACAGTATCCTTAGAAGCTATGCTGGAGCTAACCCTGCTTCACCTACACATACAACAAGAAGCGATTTTAGCTGCCATCAGACTCAAGGTCCTAAATCTATGGAAAAAGAGGTACCCTATACAGGTATAATTGACAGAATTTACTCCAAAACTCCCATCTTACAATCCAAATACCGTAAGATCCCTAAACAATTTGTGTTTGATAAGAAATATGACTACATCAAAACCTCAAGTGACGAAATACATAAGTGTAAAGTTCTATAATCCTCGGCTTTTAAATAATATATTTTCAATTTAGGATTGATATTGTGCCCAGGGGGACGAATTAATCCATACACTAGCATGTTTGCGATATTTTATAGCCAGGTCACAGCATGTAAGGGCCGTGACCAATGTTCTTTAGGATTAATATATGAATGCCATCAACAACCGTGTAGTGGCGGTTAAGAATATCCACTACCCCATATCTTCCCGTGGGTGTCGTAAAAGGCGACAAAGGGAAACAGGCAGGAAATGGGCAGCAGCATCTTCCTGATAACAAAAAACTTACAATAAAAAAACTGAGATTGCCAACCCGCTCGCCAAGCGTGGCAACTATGGCAAATAACCCCCTATGAAGAGAGTAACAAAGAGACGGCCCTCAGTCCCCGGCGGGTGCTAAGAATCTCCGGTGGAGGTTCGGTTGCCACCTAAGAAGACTCGACCTGGCAACATACAACGCACGCACCCTGACGACTGATGAGAAGATCGTGAAGCTGGAAGAAGAGATAGACAAGTTACGCTGGCATATTTTAAGACTATCCTAAGTCCGAAGAGAGGGGGAGGACACGGTAATCCTCAAATCGAGCAACTTGCTCTATCACCGGGAGGGCGACCATCTGTCCCTAGGAGGTGTCGGATTTATCGTCCACAAGTCTCTCGTTAACAACGTTGTAAAGATCGAGTGTGTCGACGAGGGTTGCGTACCCTATACTCAGAATCACCAGACGGTATTCGCTAAAGGTCATACAGGTTTACGCACCAACCTCGGCACACCCCGATGAGGAGGTGGAGGAAATGTATGAGGATATCTCTAGAGCCATGCATTCCTCCAAAACCCAATATACGGTGTTCATGGGAGACTTCAATGCAAACTAGGCACAAGAGTGAACGGTGAGCTGAAAGTAGGGAAATTTGGAATAGGGCAACGGAACCCAAGGGTCCAGCAGCTGGCCGACTTCATGGAGAAAGAGGGACTCTTTATGATGAACTCTTCTTCCAAAAGCGGCCTCACAGAAGTGGACCTGGTCGAGCCCCGACGGTTCCACAAAAAATGAGATTGACTTCATTATGACGACCAGACCGACAACTGTTCAGTGATGTCTCCGTGATCGCGAGGGTGAAAACTGGTAGCGATCACCGAATGGTTAGAGACACACGTTAACGTTAAGTTCGAGAGGTCTCGTCTAATGAAGTCAACGGTCAGTCACCCTCGTGCCCTGTTCCAAAGTCCCGAAACCTTTCAGCTCGAGTTACAAAACCGTTTTCAGTGCCTAGAAGACTGCAATGAAATGGCCAATATGAATGACAAGCTCGTGGAAACTGTCCATGCGGTCGGAGCTAAGTTCTGCAAGACCCGCCGCAGAAGAACACAAGAACTCTCCGATCACACTCTCAATCTCATGGCTGTTAGACGGGAGATGAAGCTACATTCTTCAACAGATTTGACAGCATACAGGCAACTGAACAGACAGATCTCCAAATGCATGCGGCGGGACTTACGCAACTTCAATACAGCTTGTATTGAAGAAGCGATCGAGCGGAACCAAGGCTCCAGTCTTAAAAGGCTCAAAGTCGGAAAAAGAGATCACGCTGTCATCAGCCAGAAAGAGCCAACGCTCTCTTGAAGAACTGCAGACCGATTTCCCTTCTAAGCCGCGTCTACGTGCTGTTTTCGAGAGTCATTACGAATCGTCTCGCGCGCAGTCTTGACGACTTCCAGCCTGCCGAACAAGCCGGTTTCCGAAAGGGCTTTAACACCATAGACCACATACATACCCTTCGGCAAATTGTACAGAAGTCCACATACGCCAGACATAGTGGCTAATTGTACTCTTCGGACTATGAGAAAGCCTTTGATTCCGTCGAAATTTGGGCGGTGCTGCAGTCCCTTCAGCGGTACCAAGTTGACTGTCGGTATATCGAAGTGTTGTACAGTAGAGCTACGATGGCTATCTGAGTACAGAACCAGAGTACGAAACCTGTCCAATTGCAGAGAGGTGTAAGACAGGGTGATGTTATATCCCCGAAACTCTTCACCGCTGCATTGGAAGACGTTTTCAAGCTTCTGGACTGGAAAGGATACGGTATTAACATCAATGGCGGGTACATCACTCACCTTCGATTTGCTGACGATATAGTCCTTATGGCAGAATCGCTGGAGGACCTAAGCACCATGCTCAATGATCTCAATAGTGTCTCCCAGCGAATAGGTTTTAGGATGAACATGGACAAAACAAAGATCATGTCTAATGTCCATGTCACACCTATGTCGGTAGTTGTTGGGAGCACTAAGCTCGAAGTTGTTGACGAGTATGTTTACCTGGGACAAATAGTCCGACTAGGTAAGTCCAACCTCGACCGACAGGTCAATCGACGGATTCACCTCGGCTGGGCAGCGTTCGGGAAACTACGACACATATTCTTGTCAGACATACATCAAAACCTTAAAACGAAATTGTACAACCAGTGCGTGTTGCCAGTGATGACTTACGGATCTGAGACGTGGTCCTTCACTGCTGGCCGTATGAGGAAGCTCAAGGTCGCTCAGCGAGCTATGGAGAGGGCTATGCTCGGGGTTTCTTTGCGTGATAAACTTAGAAATGAGTATATCCGCAGTAGAACCAGAGTAACCGACATAGCCCAACGGATTAGTAAGCTGAAGTGGCAGTGGGCCGGCCATATAGCTCGAAGAACCGACTACCGATGGGAAAGAAAGGTTTTTAAGTGGCAGCCTCGTACCGGTAGGCGAAGTGTAGGGCGTCCCCCCACGAGATGGAGTGACGACCTGGTAAGACATGCAGGAAGTCGATGGATGCAGGTGACTCAGGACCGTACCTTGTGGCATTCTTTGGGGGAGGCCTATGTTCAGCAGTGGATTTATGAAAGGCTGTAATGATGATGATGATGATGATGATCAACAACTAAACGAGGTATGTAAACACAGCAATGTGACTCTGCAATGAATAAAGAGACACAGTGTATCCGATAGAGGCAACAACGCAGCAGACGAACTGGCCAGGAGGGTATTGGCTCTGGCCACTGTAGGGCCAGTTCCAATCATATCAATCCCCTTT
This sequence comes from Parnassius mnemosyne, assembly GCA_963668995.1. Taxonomy (NCBI): domain Eukaryota; kingdom Metazoa; phylum Arthropoda; class Insecta; order Lepidoptera; family Papilionidae; genus Parnassius; species Parnassius mnemosyne. Next base: position 39,750,103 of record CAVLGL010000115.1, on the reverse strand, counting down.
GGTAACATTCGTTCACTGGTACCTAAAAACTTCACTAACCAACATTCTCAGCTTTGGAAAAACTTAGACAAGCTAGGGAGGCCCTGCCTGAAATAAACAGTTGTTTAACCAAGGTTCTAATGAGATTGAACAAGCCACAGATCAGAATAGTACTTCATCACAGGACAGAGCTCCTTTAAGAAACATTTGTTTACCATATATGTTACAGATACATAGGCTGCACTAAATGTGTCGGGAATGGAATATTTCCACTGTTCCTGTCATATTAAAACCTTTTTAATTGAAAAGTCCTTGGTTTTTTAAAATTGAATACCATTTATTTATTTAAAAAAAGATTCTCGGTCTTGTCACAAGGTTTTGTCAAACTTGTTTAGTCGTTGAGAAAATGGAATTGACTCGAGAAAATTCAAGAGCGATGATTTATTATGACTTTTGAAGTGGTTTAACACAAAAACAGTGTGTTGACCGGATGATTTCTGCATTTGGTGATGAAGCCCCATCCAAAACCACAATTTATTGCTGGTTTGCTGAATTTCAACGTGGACGTGTCAAGCTCAGTGATGATCCCCGTCAAGGTCGTCCAAAAAATGCAGTCAACCAAGAAAACGATGCTGTGCGTAAGTTGATTGAGGAAGATCGACATGTAACATACCGCGAAATTCAGGCAACTTTAGACATTGGCATGAGTCAAATACAAATAGTCTTGCATGAACAATTAGGTGTAAAAAAGTTGTTTTCCCGATGGATACCGCATTCGCTCTGTGAAGAGCAAAAAGCGGCTCGCGTTACTTGGTGCGTCAGAACTCTCGAAAGATTCCACGCAGGATCCTCAAATGCTGTATACAACATCGTATCAGGTGACGAATTCTGGATATACGCGTACGAACCCGAAACAAAAAACCAGTCACGAGTTTGGGTGTTCGAAAATGAGTTAAAGCCAACAAAAATTGTTCGTTCATTAAAAGCCCGATTTTATCATAAACCTGCACAATCCCATAAACAGAGTGAAGTTGAATAGACCTTACCTGTCTAAATATAATCTTATTCAGTGGATAGCTAATCAATATATTGCAAAAGGCAGACCCTCCACCACATGCAAATTCTTTCCAGTGCTCTGGAACCTCCCTGACTGACGCCGGCATAGTTATGCTGCCCTTACTAAGACAGCCTTCTTCTAAAAACTGTGGTTCACTCATATCCTTTTAATATGGATCCTTAAAACATAATTTAATAACAGCCATTCTGAAACAATCAAAATATATATGAAAAAAAATGAAATCAACATCTCATAATATTCCCGTTTCCTCCGTCAAAACCGGACCAAATTTATTTTTATGGAAAAATAAATGCTATTTCTATATGGTTATGTGTAATTAATTAGTTTTAGAGGATTAGGTAAGACTGATTTTTCTGCCTTAGTTTTTCACCCTTTTATCTCTTTCTGTTGATAAACACTAGTGCACACTGCTATGTTACAATTTGAAGGGTTGAGAGAGCCAATATAATCATAGGCTGTCAAGACATTTCGTCTTAGTCCTCAGAGGTGACAATGCTATTATGGCTTAATTTGTTTGCAGATGTCCATAGGCAGCATGGGGGCTCTAAGTATAGGTGTCACTTCAGTTTTATAAAAAATATTTTTTTCTTTAATTTTTAACTTTTCTTTGATTGAAGTTATCTGAAGGTGCCCTTATACTGCAGTAGACACTTGCCATAAGGTGGACTATAAGTACCACTAGTTTTATAAAAAAAGATGGGTAGATGACATTAAAGCAGTGGTGGGCAACATGTGGACTAGAACAGCTGGTAACAGGGATTTGTGGAGGCAATTTAAAGCAGAAGTTCAAATACTCTAGTGGTATCGGAACATCCATTGTTTAATTGAATATTGAATAGATTAGATGATTCCATATACTGAAAGTTAATCTAACACTACAAGAAAGACTGTGTATCAAGATAAAGTGTTAGAGTACTCTAGCTTACCAAAGGATATGTATGTGGTATATAACGTTACTTATTTATTATATATTTGGTATATATTTAACGAAAAGTTTTTTTAGGTGATGTAAAGTCATCACAAAATGATACTTTAAAACAGAATGTAAACACGTCTGAAATAGAATATTGGTCTAAGGTTTCTTAATAGGGTTTATTATGTAATAGACTCTTTTGCTATAATTCGCGTTTACTTAACACGTACATTTCTCACATTTTTGTAGTTAAATTATCAGCAAGTAATAAATTTTAGTCTGTAAAAATATCCTCGGAGATATCGAAAATAAAATCTAATAAGGCTCACGAGAAAAATAACATATAAAACAAAAAAGAAAACAACAAAAGCAATAATACTAGTTACCTTTTTTCATTGGCCATTTACATGTATTACGTGCGTAAAGTGCATTATCAAGTTTGCTTATTTCTCTTGTTTTCAACAATGTCATGAATTAATACTTTAGGAATTGAAATCCAACATTGTTATTAATAAATATATATGATTGCAACATAATTTCAATATCTTACATCCAAATAAACTTGTAAGTTTCGAAATCTTTAATTAGTACATTCGAATTAATACTTTCCCTTCTTCAGGTTGAAAAAACCCAGATAGCAGTGGCAAATGACAGATGACAATGTCAACTGTCAACTCATATTAATCTGTGTTGTCAAGTCAACCACAGTTGGAGTTTTGGCGGGAACTTGACCGGCGGCGGTTTGCTGCTCTTGTATTATAGTTTAAATAATAGTTTGAAGTGGATTTTGATATGTAAAAGTGGTGCGATTTTATGTGTTAACTTTCTACGCATGTGAACTATTAGTGGAAACGGTGAAACAAGTGCTCTGATGGTGATGGATTCTCAAGATAAGCTGTTTGTGTTTAAGCGCCTTTAGATACCATCGCCAACTGTCAGCTGTCTGCTGGCTCAAGTTGCCGTCAAAATCTACCAAGGGCTGCACAATGTGACGCATCAACATATTCTGAAGCAGTGAACTATGAAGGAATATTCAAAATAAAGCGTCTCCCACACAGAAGCGGCTTGCGGTGGCGGCCGCGGTGGCGGCCAGTTGTATTCGCTTGCAATTTATAAGAGTCCACAAACACGTGCGGTCTTGTCGCGGCCTGCGAGCGGCTGACCGCGGCCGCATGCCCCGCCCGCCACCGAGTCACAGATTAAATAAAGCTTGTTGTTGAAGGCTCCATGGCCCATTGGCTTAGCAATGAGTTGCAACGCTGGGGGCCGCGGGTTCGAATTCCGCACGGAAAAAGTATTTGTATGGCCCACAAATAATTGTTGCGTGTCTGGATATTTATTCTTGTGATATTTATGTATGTAAATTGCCCCCACGATACAGCAGAAAATCCTAGTGTGGAGGTTACGTTTTATAAAAAAAAAAAATTACTATGTAACAGATACAATTCTCACATACAAAACCAAAATTACATGCACTATAATAGCCTACAAAATTTTAATAATAACCAGGATTTGGGGACGCTTTTCCTCCCTTTGTAACCTTCAAATGGCTGCGGCATCGAGTGAACGTGCTAGGATTGTACAAAGATGATATAATAAATAAAAGAATAGAAATAAAATTTCGATGAAGCTGAAAAAGCACGTGCATTTGCATGTAGTAGTCATGCTGCAGCTATATTACTGCTATAGTTGTAGTACGAATGGGTCGGCTTGACCGGGGAAGGACCACGCTCTCACCGAATACGAGCGTAAAATAGCAGCTCAATGTTGCTGTGTTTCGTACGGTGAGTGTAGAGAACCGGATACCCGGAAACGACGCATTCTATCTTAGTCCTCTCGGGTGACAACGCATTTTCACGTAGATGTAGATGTCTATGACCACAGTATTCACTTACCATCAGGTGGACTGTGTGCTCGTTTGTCACACTTATCCTAAAAAAAGGCTGCAGGGCCAACAGCATATACTTTTCAAAAAAAAAAGAATGACGGAGCCCGTATGTGTGAGCGTGCGCGCGACCTATCGGCGGCCAGTTGCAAATTTTTACAACAGGCCGCGTGTACCGCGTGAAAAATGGCGGCGCTAAATACGGAAATTTTAATAGAAACAGTGCAAAATTATCCAGTACTTTATGATAATTCACATCGTGATTATAAAAATATTAGAATTAAAAACAAAATATGGGATAATATTGCTGCAATACTTAGCGAAAGCGATGGTGAGTAAAAATTTTGTTCAAATTAAAAGTTTATTTTTTTAGTTTACGTGAGATAATATGGTGTTTATGCATGAGTATTGAAGTAATCAGCAAATTGTTCGCGTATCAAAAATGCATAGTTTGACGATCTTCTGTTGTTTAGTGAAAAATCTTCTAATGCGTGTTCAAACTGTTCCTCAATGGGATTATTGATATGTTCAGCCTTTCTTTCTATCAAGAAGTTGTGCAATACACATGCTGCTTTCACAACGGTTATTGACGTAGTTACTTTTGTTTCCATCGGCCTATGGAAAATATACCATTTAGAGCTTAATATACCGAAGGCATTTTCAACCACGCGGCTGGCACTTCCTAAAATGGAGTTGAATTTTTCCTTCCTTCGGTAATAGCGTGCCTGTGCTTCGGGATATGGTCGCATCATGTAAGAGCTCAACGCAAATGCCTGATCTCCGATCAGAACACACGGTGTCCTTACATTTTGGCCGTTTAGTGGTCTACTACTAGGTATATTAAATGTACCATCAGCAAGCTTTCTTCCCATTACAGATTCTTCAAAAATACCCCCATCACTATTTTTTCCGTATCCGCCTACATCGATGGAAATGAATTTGTAATCGGGGCCAACTATTGCTAATAAAACAAAAGAAAATTTTCTTAAGTAAGAAAAATAATTTGATCCAGTTTTATCTGGACATTTAACAGTAACATGTTTTCCATCAATACTTCCACAACAGTTCGGGAATTGCCATTTCTCATAAAATCCAGATATAGAGACTTCCCAATCTTCTAGAGTTGGTTCACGCATGTAAATTGGTTGCAAACGTTTCCATATAGCTTCACATACTTCTTCAATAATAACGCTAACAGTAGAGAAACCGATATGGTAGCTGTGACCAATGGTGCCAAAGCTGTCTCCGGTTGCAAGATATCTGTAACAAATATTTATTTATTTTACAGGAGATACTTTAAAAAAACAATGGAAGAACTTAAGAGATGCTTACAGTAAGCATCTGAGATCTTGTAAAAGAAGCACAGGACAAGCGGCAAAGCCTACTGACCGATATAAAACGTGGCCATGGGCGACACGAATGACTTTTTTACGTCCACATTTGGAATTTGCTGAAACATATTCAAATATAAATAGGAATGCCCAAGAAAGTGGCTCTTCTCAATCGGCAAACACATCTTCACCGATCAATACAGCTCAATCACAGCCATATGATTCATCTCAGTCTCAACAGGATAATACATCTCAGCATGTGCATAGTCGACGCAAACGCAATCCTGATCAAAGTCAGTCACAAGTAGATAAAGTAATTAATTATATGAGTAAGAATGCAGAAAAATTTATGATGATACAGATTTACTTTTCAAATCCTACGCAAAGAAATTAAAGACAATGAATAATCGTCGTCAAGCCACAGTGAACTTCGAAATCGCCAAGATAATTCTGAAGGCAGAGCTTGAAGAATCTGATGAAATGCAGTATAGATCGGATGCTGAACAGTCTAAAGAAAATAATGTTGTGATGATAGTACAACCACCTGCTAGCAGTGCTGGTTCAGATACAAACGACTCGGTTTATGTTGTGTCTTCGCCTACTCCAGTTTTTGAAAATGTTGACCCATCTAACACTCTATCGCTGCCACCATTATATATGCAACCATCACACACTCTGTCATCAAACACTCATACTTTTCGAGAAGACCAAAGACCGAATTTTATTGATCCAAGCCATAACATACTTCGATTTATTGATAGTAATACAACTAGGAAATGAACATTTTGGAAAAAAGTCCTAAATATTTATATATTATAAGAGTAGCTGTCATCAAAAAAGTATATTTTTAGTTTGTAGGTACTTGTACTAGTATTGGTAGATTCCTAACTGTAATTTAGTTTGTTATTTAATATAAGAAGTATCAGTTTCAGTTGAAAATAAAAATTCATTACAGTTATTTTATTTTGTATTCTCTATCACAGCTAAGCACTTACCTTAGAGTGACTACTAATCGTTCTTCTGGCCCTATTGGTTCTCTCCAATTGGTGTGTTGTTTCTGTATATCATTTTTTATCAAATCTAATATATAATCGAAGCATTTTGTGCACATTCTGAAATATATATCAAATCTGATTTCATCTTTTCTCAATTTTGGATATAATGTCCAGTATTCTCCACCTTGCTGCCGATCTTGATTGATTTCATGGATCCATACTTCTCTGTTCCTGAAAGAAATAAAAAGTAAATTGCGATGCTGATGATAATTTCATGTGATATCTAAACTATTAAATTAAACTGATTATTTTATTACTTACCTTTTTTTTTTCATCTTCTGAAATGGCTAATAAGAGTAATAAAACTTCGTTACGGTTAGTCATGTTGACTGACTCTGATCGTAGCGCAAACACCACATCGAAAATGGCGCTTCAGGCCGCCACTGCGACCGCGGTGGTGTGTTGTTGCAGCGGCTGGAGCCGCGGCCTGCGGTAAGCCGCCACCACAAGCCGCTTGTGTGTGGGAGACGCTTAAAAAAGACAAGGCTGTATGGCTTACTTCCTTTGCCTGCTGTCTCGAGCGAATAATAAAAACAACAACAATCAACCACAGTTATTAATATTTTTGGCTTGCATGCTTATCTTTTAAGCCATTTCTACATTTCATTCGGGATTAAAACTTCTTTACAACAGATAGTCAATGATGCTAGTATCTCAAGTTCATATAGCGCCTTAGCGAACAAACCAACTTGAGGTTTATATCGAAATCGAAACACTTGTTTCATCGTTTCCACTAACAATTCACATGCGCAACACTTAATACACAAAATTGTATCACTTTAATCATTCACTTACTACTAAATTCACGGCAGATCTAGAACAAAATTCACGAAAAATATGTCCCGCCCCAAGTCAACCTATATAGGCATAGGTACATGTATAAAAATTGTCCGTTGTACCAGTTATGTCCTACGCGGGCCCCATTTTTGCCCACGCTGACCCTTAAATTATTAATGAACTCCAAGTAGTTCAAAACCTCTTCTGTCGTCGAGCTGCGAACGCACCTTGGTACGTCCGTAATGCCGACTTTCATCGGAACTTAGAGCTCCCTACAATCCAACAATTCCTTAAAAAATTCTCTGAGAACTTCTTCAAAGCCTCAGAGTCGCATTCCAATCATTTTATTCGTGAGGCAGCTACTTATGCAGCGCCACCCCCTCTCGCTATCGAGTCCGCAGGCCGAGAAACACTCTCTCGGACCCGCCAAATAAAATTTCAACCGACCTGAACTGTCTCCTGGCGGCTCAGGCCGATTCTTCTTAAATTTGCCTAAGTAGGCTCTTCCTCAGCGATTCTTTGTAGCCGCCTGCGCCCTCTTCTCCCAAAAGAGGGTCGCTTCCGATCCGACAAAGCGGCTTTATCGGCCAATTGTCAGTCCCACAGGCGGTTTTTAGCGGGTATCACTTAGGTCCCACATAGGTTAGTCATAGTGAATCCCGCATAACCACGACAGACCGGCTGTCGTGGTATGTATAAAGCATTTACCGCCTCCCTTCGTATCGGAGTAGCCCTTTTCCAATTGCTTCTGGGCGCAAAAAAAATATATAAAAAACTATATTATCCTAATTCAAACTATATCGTCATTAGAAAACTGCTCAATTTAACTTGCGACAATTCATCAGCCTATTAACTTCGACTAACGCTGTAGGCGATGAACCACGCTACTTAAGCACTCGGCACAATGTCGTCGGCCATCAAGCATGAATCGGGCATCGAACGTTGTGAGTTTCAAATGCTACGGAATTTATACTATCGCGACTCATGCGCGGGCGTCTAGTGGCGCTTCAGGTGCATTACTAAATATCTATACCTAACTAAAAGTTTTATCATTGTGACTTGGCAATATAATCTGAAGCTCCGCTCAACCCCTTAGGAAAAATACCGTGATGATATGAATATTGTACTAGTGTGACCGTGAGGCTGTGCGGTTGGTTAAGTAAAATTATACATTTATTTTGGTTGATAAATAGATACTTAGTTGGGTTCACAATGGTTTAACAGCTTTGTGCCACTTACGCATTGGTGCGTTTGGAGATAGTTCAAGTGGGGGGCCGGCATAAATCATAATTATTTATAAGTTACCTGAAATTGTATGTAGTGCCTTACAGTGGACACGTTCACTTAACAGTAAAGTGTTTATGTGCTTTAAAGGGCACTTAGCCAATTATAGAGGATAATCTCACATTTTTTTTTATCCTTAATGTACTACAGTTTTATAATGTATAAGAATCTATCTTTATTTTTATCTTAAGTTTTGAAAGTTAAATTTTTTAAATCTTATTATAACAATATTCTACTTACTGGTACAAATAATATAGAAATGACTCCTTTTAATATAATTGTTTTTATTCTACTTTTTCTTTTATACTTCTCAAGAAAATGTTTGCTGCAAATTGTTGAGTTCTTATTTGAATTCCAACTGACCCGTCTAATTAACCTTAACCATTTTTTCTAATTATAGAATCCGGAGGGAATCTGTTTGACAAACGGCAAAATAAAATTGCATTTTAGAACGCAAATCGAGAATTTAATTTCTTGTTGTGTGGACAAGTCTATTGATTCGTTATTACTATTAGTTATAAATATTCAAGATAAATATTGACATTAATTTTGATATAGTTGAGTCAATGCCTAGAGTAAATGAAAAATATTTTGTATAAAAATATATTTACCAAATTCATGCTAATTATCAACATCGTGACTTTTTTCTTTGCAATTATCAAAATTAACAAAATAATTGAAAACATTCTATATTTTATCCAAAAATAAACGCATCATAACATTGACGATGTCTTGAGAATTTACCTGTGAAATGTGCAATTATCAGGATTGTTTCTATTATTAACACCACAGTCACTCACAGAACAAGTAACCATTTTGGAAAAAAGTAAATTACTAAAACCAACTAATTTATTATTAGTTGGTTTTATATATACTATATTATTAATTAACCACTATTACACTCTAAAAAATTACAAAATATCTAGGAGCTATTTCTTGCGTGCGGACTTGTGACGACCTGTCATTCAAAATCGGTTACAGAGTCATGAAATTTGGTATCCTTTTCTATCTCGCATTTTTGCCATAAGGAATTTTCTTCCCCCTTAAACACTTTGTCGGTCTATGCGCCAGTCACTGACCTCTATATATATAAGTACGCTGGACTGGCTATACCATACAAAATGCTTCTGCCGATTAGAAGCACCCTCATTGTCCGTACTAGGAACTAAAATTGGCATAATATGCCAAAGTCTGTTGTGTTATTTAAATCGTATCTCTGTATTTTGAACATTTGAACTAAAAAAATGAAAGTATTTTATGTGGTTTGATTTTTTTTTATTTATAATAATGAGAGTGTGCGTAAAATGTAAAACACGTTACTAAAAGGAAACTGAAATAACATTCCACAAGTAAGTGAATTTACAGCTGATAATAAGCAAACTAAAACTATTTGATAATATAAGTACTTAAAAAATTATTACTTGTCTTAATATTTTTTTTAAATTAATGAATAACCAACATGTTTGGCTTTATATTACTGAGTTTTGATACACAATAAAATACAATAGGGTTGTCAAGTTCCTTGTCTATAATATTTATCGATGTTTTTCTCTACCCATATCTGTTCATAAAGTCGCCGACAACAAATAGTTATCAAATGTTTATTAACTAGACATGAGAAACGCACCGCTTTGAAAAAGTGCAGTATACCCACAATATTTTCTGGTAGTACCAGTACCAGTAAGTATAAAAGTATTAGATTATTATTTCGAATGGTTTTTTTTATTTCTTCTCTCCTTGTTTTCCCCCAGACTCAAAGCCAAGTGTAGAAAGGTCACTTGATGATGGCTCTGTGTTTACAAGATGTAATTTTGTTATTTCTGTTTAAACATGACCACTTTATTATATCAAGGGAATAAATTTATAATGGGACTGCAAAATTATTAATGTCCTTAGTGAGCCCGCGTGAGTTAAGGTGAGAAATAGCTCCTCCCTAAACGGGTTCCCACCTTGTATTGGTAGGGGGGGCGGTTAGTAGCCGTGGCTTAGTAACCCATGGTAAATGTAGGCCGACTCACATGGCTGGCCCGAAGTGAAGGGCTGGTCCAAGACCTCTGAGTAGGCTTGTTGAGCCCTTGGATATATGATAGTGGGCTGCGGCTAGAAGAGAGTCCTCTCCCTATATCACTGCTGCAATGCGCCACTCGACTATCCTCCGCGACTTTGGCGGGGCTACACCACTTGGTGCTGGGGATTCTGTTGTGCAGGTGGAGTTTTGGGGCCGCGAAGGGCAGTGTGCCTTGTGTTCTTGGTGTACCTTATCTAAGAAGGAAAGGGGAGGAGAAGTCCTCAACTAAGGAGGGGCTGCTATTGGGCAGTTGGCGCTGATAGGACTGCGGATGTATTTGAAAGCTTTTCTGTGGCCCTGCCAATGTGCGGCGAATGTGAAACAGCATGGGGTTTTAGTAGGTGCGAGTCCGACATAATTGCCCCCGCTAAACGGGTATGCGTAGGCGTTTCCTCATTTGATACCCGGAATAAAATCCGTTCTGTAGTTAAGAATAAAAACGTAGATAGACCAACGCAGCGTCAATCTTGGTTTTGTATGAGGTATAAAGCTTAAGTCTAAGGCCTAGGTATTAATTGATACATTTATTAAATGTATAGCATTATATTAATATGATTCATAAATAGTAAGGACTTTACGGGTAGGCCTGGGTATAGAATTTTTATCGAAATGTTTTGTCACACGATCTTATCTCTATTATTAGTCCCTTAGACGGTCACTTCTGCTGTCAGCGCCAAAATGGCGAAAATCAAATCGCCTCATTATGTCACGTGTATAGCCAGTCCATATAAAGAGGTCAGTGGCGCCAGTATCTAGCCTATGGCATCAATCTTATCATTTCTCTAGCATTTTTAAATTATCAACCCACGTTTCATCCATAAAGAATATATTTCTATTTTCTTGTATATATTGACGAATTTTCGAAAATATATTGACAGAGCAAATATAACAAGCTAGTCAAATTTCGGGAACGTCAAAAGGAGTTTTTAAAAACTAAAATACAATTAGATTACTATGTCTCACCGATTTGGAGGTGGCTTTAATAATGAATGATATTCAAAGAGTCCGTTTGTGCACTGACATTTGACTCATCAACTAAGTACTAGGAACTTACATAGTAATGCTGATGCAATAGTTTTATTGCTTAGTCTAAATTATACAATATTATATATTTTAATATTTTAGTCTAAAACAGAGGGACGGGGTTTATCCATAACTCCTCCCTCCTTAAGAGCAAAATTATCGGTAATATCATTTTAAATGTTTTTACGATAATTTTAGATGTAAGGCATACATTTTTTTCTTAACACGTATATAAAGCACAATAAGAAACTTAAAGCTAGGAAATTTAAAATTACATATGTTACAACACTGAAATTAGAGTCTTTTTCTCAGTTGAAAGCACTTAAATCTGTGTAATAGATTTTTCTGTGTTTTAAAGCATTTGACATATATGTTGGAGCGTCTATAAAATACCCGGTTGGATTAAGGTAGAATGGAGGGTATATCGAGAAACCCCCTCTTGTGTATGTAGTATAAAGTTCACTGTAGGTGCTGTGCGCGAGAGATTCCGCTTAAGTCATTCAACGAGTGTGGTCATTCTACTAGTGCTAAGATAGTGTCGTGGTTCTGTTCGTTGTTGTAATTCTTCTAGTGCAGGCAAGGAGGATTGGTGTTGTTGAGAGGCTGCCCTATATTACACTGAGATAAGTAGTGTTGCTATTGGTTTACATACTTTGGTTTTATCATGTAATTACGTACCTCACGTTACACTGGTGTGTGATTGTGGTGGAGACGTGTTACCGTGTAGTCGAACTGTAATTTCACTATACTGAATGTATAGTGCGTTACGTTGTCTTATTACTGTTAGTGATAAATTGCGTAAGCAAGAGAGCAAGTTGAACATCCGCTCTCACACTTTTATTATTCTTAACAATTAATGCTATCCTGATGAATCTCTGACATCAGAAGGGGAATCTCCTGTTGTAATCTCCGACATATATTTAACTTCGTAAAAGTTGATACAATTCATGTTAATTACGCGTGTACGTGTTACATTAATATTTAACGTAAATGAGGTAAGTTGATGACTGAAACTGGTAGTGCCGCTTCGTATTCCGGGTAAACACGGTGGTGATGAATATAAGTACCATGTATCTCCAGGTCACAGGGCTCATCGCTGGTTAGTATATAGGTGCCAAAAATTGGTTATTTAGTGATCTCGTTACCGCAGTGCTTTGTCAGCGTCGTTTTTAACTTTAAAAACAATCCAATTTTCAGCTTTAATTCGCTGCACCTTAACGACTTCAATTGTAATAGCGTGTTGCGTGCAACAAGTCGGATTATTCTCAAATTTCATTAACTGTTCTATGCAGGTAAGTCCAGGGTAGAGGGCTCTATTTTCTTCGGTAAACAGGAAATCATTACCAGCAGCAAGTGGACGACACGGTTTCGTGACTGGTAAATATTTCATCCCTTTCACCAGAAGGTAAGGATATTTTGGGAAGATGGCAATCATTTCGTTTACAGATTCGCGGAAAATAGGTACGGAATAAACCTTAAAATAATTGTAAGTATATTATCAGTTAACGGAATCTCCATTATAAATGCTATCTGGTTTTTCTTAAGATAAGATTTTACACTTATGGTTTGTTCTAATTTAACCAAATTAGTTTCGGTTGGTGGGTACACTAAATTTTCGGTATTCGATATTAGTTTTAAATGATTTAAAAGTTCTGTAGAATTTACTATAGATTGATGAAATGTCGATACTCTACTAAAAACTAGAGCAGTCTCTATTTCACTTAATTTATAAAATATTGTTCAAAAATTACTTATAAACACATTAAATAATCCAAAAATATACGTAGAGAAAACCCAGTTATTTTCTCTAGTCGTTAAATGATTTAGCATTTTCTCTACACTTTTCATATATAACGGAATTATTATTTAGGCTTTCCGTGGCATTAATAAAGCTGTCGTAGATTTTGGAGACCAAGGTGAGTTTCTTAGATACGATAATTTGGTTGTGACTTAATTCCGAAGTAAGTTTATCATATTTAAGAGCATCTTCATGGTCGAGGTTTCCCGTTATAATTTTTAGAACAAAACCTAATGGATTTAAAATCCCTCTCTTAAAGCGTTGTGGCATAAGTTGTTGAAATTTTTAAACGGTAATATTGCGTATGTACTCTACATGGGTTTTAACACTGATAAATTCACGAGGGTATGGTTCCTTTACTTCAATTAGTCTACTAAGCTTATGATATTGTGCAATTATTAGATTTAGGTCGTCATAAATATTCTCTAAATTTAAAATCTTTATTATAGTCCAGTGATGTGTTTGGGCATATGCTTGTCCTTGTTTTACCGGAAGTATCCCTGGGTTTTCCTCAATTGACTGCAGATGATGGGCCAGGATCGGCTTCGCAATCATCAGTATGTACCACCAACCAGCCGCTATTCTATGTCTTCTGCTTCCCTCGATAACAAATTTATTTGGTTCTTGGATTTGCCCAACAGCTATTCGCACCGCTATCACGAATTCAGGCGAATTTGGACACCTGAATATTTTGAGAGACGGTACAACCTTCACGAACAAATCCTACCGGCTGCGCCAGTCAAATTTCGGGAACGTCAAAAGGAGTTTTTAAAAACTAAAATACAATTAGATTACTACGTCTCACCGATTTGGAGGTGGCTTTAATAATGAATGATATTCAAAGAGTCGGTTTGTGCGCAGATATTCGACTCATCAACTATGTACTAGGAACTTACATAGAAATGCTGATGCATTAGTTTTATTGCTCAGTCTAAATAATATAATATTATATATTTTAATATTTTAGTCTAAAACAGAGGGACGGGGTGTATCCGTAACTAGCTGGCCTTTCCACTAAAATACGACGTTTATTATGACACTATTTATTTATTTAGGCTTACTAACTAAACACATACAAAACATATCACATTTCTTTTATAAATTTTCTTAAATTGATGTCTCCCCATGGAAATTCAATTTTTTCTCTAATAGCTAGAAGCTAGAAGCTTGGGACAAATAGGAACAATTTTTTTGTGATATAACATTCTACAGATCTTTGTATTAGACTTCTATCAAAATCGTCGACGTCCATATTTTTGATTTTCTTACACGATCTTCCTTGTTAGAAGGCGAACGTAAAGGGCCGTGTTTAGCTTCTCTTTGAATAACAGTCAATGTCCGGTTAGAAAGTCCGATATAACGGCTCGCTCGATCAAAATAATAATTTAATGGCAAGGTCAAAAACTTCTTTTGTTTTTCTTCAAAACATATATCCAGTACTTTCTTTGAAACTTCCCGTCCTTGGCGATGAATAAAAACACGTTTTTTGTAACTTTTTGAGCTGCTGAGCTTGAAGGCCCCGGTTCGGTCATATTTAAACAAAAAATGTACGTCAAACAATAAGACGGAATTGATACGCGTGATAGTTATCAAGGACAATGCTATACTACCATAGATAAATATATATGTAGCAAGTATACTACGGGCGTTCGAACCAGGTAGAGCAGGCGGCGGCAGGGTACGCTCCCGCCCTTTACCTCAGACCCCGACTGCATTCAACTCGTGCGCCTACTTTAGATTGCCATCTAATTAATCCAGCAAGTGAGTTTTTTGATAATATTATTGAATTTTCGGCTGGCTCGTTTACAGAATATCCAAATAAAACAAATCTAAAACTACGTTAATTAATCCAATTATAGGCCTATTGGAAGATGATTCTGAACCTAGTGGTGCTAAGCCCGTCACGAAACGCAGATTGTTGAATTCTGTAACTGTAGGACCTGTAACTGTAACTGTTTCAAGAGTGGTAGAGCCACGTGGCGGCTTTTGCTGTCACGGATGGGCCGGCTCGAACTGGGGTGGTACCACGACCTCACAGAATACCAGCGTAAAGTAGAGGTTTACCTCTGCGTTTCGCTTGGTGAGTGCAGGTGGCCGGAGGCCCTTTTTACTGGAAATGAGGCATTCCATCTTAGTCCTCACGGGTGACAACGCATCTGCATTTTGATTTGTAATAGAGGATAGATGTAGATGTCTATGGGCCGTAGCAACCACTTACCATTAGGTAGACTGTGTGCTCGTTTGTCACACTTATCCTATAAAAAAAAGGAACTTTGAGGAGGAGAATGATGCTGGTATTCAAAATGAAAAAAAGACCATAAAGGTTGGGGAAAAAGAAACAAAGCTAAAAAGAAGGGTGTGTAAAAAATAGTACAAGGAGAAATATTTCGAATTTTCGATGCAAACGCAATGACAAAATAACATAATTAGAATCTAAGGAGGTTTCATCATCATCATCATTACACCCTTTCATAAGTCCACTGCTGAACATAGGCCTCCCCCAAGGAATGCCACAAAGCACGGCCCTGAGCCACATGCATCCATCGACTTCCTGCATGTCTTACCAGGTCGTCACTCCATCTCGTGAGGAGTCGCCCTACACTTCGCCTACCGGTACGAGGCTACCACTCAAGAACCTTTCTTCCCCATCGGTTGTCGGTTCTTCGAGCAATATGACCGACCCACTGCCACTTCAGCTTACTAATCCGTTGGGCTATGTCGGTTACTCTGGTTCTACTGCGGATATCCTCATTCCTAAGTTTATCACGCAGAGAAACCCCGAGCATAGCCCTCTCCATAGCTCGCTGAGCGACCTTGAGCTTCCTCATACGGCCAGCAGTGAAGGACCACGTCTCGGATCCGTAAGTCATCACTGGCAACACGCACTGGTTGTACAATTTCGTTTTAAGGTTTTGAGGTATGTCTGACAAGAAGATGTGTCGTAGTTTCCCGAACGCTGCCCAGCCGAGTTGAATACGTCGATTGACTTCTCGGTCGAAGTTGGACTATTTGTCCCAAGTAAACATACTCGTCAACAACTTCGAGCTTAGTGCTCCCAACAACTACCGGCATAGGTGTGACATGGACGCTAAACATGATTCTTGTTTTGTCCATGTTCATCTTAAGACCTATGCGTTGGGAGACACTATTGAGGTCATTGAGCACAGTGCTTAGGTCCTCCAGCGATTCTGCCATGAGGACTATATCGTCGGCAAATCGAAGGTGAGTGATGTACTCGCCATTGATGTTAATACCGTATCATTTCCAGTCCAGAAGCTTGAAAACTTCTTCCAATGCAGCGGTGAAGAGTTTCGGGGATATAACATCATCCTGTCTTACACCTCTCTGCAATTGGACAGGTTTCGTACTCTGGTTCTGTACTCGGATAGCCATCGTAGCTCTACTGTACAAACACTTCAGCACTTCGATATACCGACAGTCAACTTGGCACCGATGAAGGGGCTGCAGCACCGCCCAAATTTCGACGGAATCAAAGGCTTTCTCATAGTCCCCATATGCCAGACATAGTGGCAAATTGTACTTTTCGGACTTCTGTACAATTTGCCGAAGGGTATGTATGTGGTCTATGGTGTTAAAGTTCTTTCGGAAACCGGCTTGTTCGACAGGCTGAAAGTCGTCAAGTCTGCGCACGAGAAGATTCGGAATGACTCTCGAAAACAGCACGTAGACGCGGCTCAGAAGGGAAATCGGTATGCAGTTCTTCAAGAGAGCGTTGTCGCCTTTCTTGAAGAACAAGACCACCGCACTTCTGCTCCACGCCTCCGGTGTAATGCCACCATGGAGGACGGAATTAAAGAGCTTCTGAAGGACTTCAAGTACCGGTCTTCCACCCGCTTTCAGAAGCTCCGCCGTAATTCCATCCTCGCCTGGGGCCTTGCCGTTTTTAAGGTACTGGAGAGCCATTCTAATATCGCTCAGACTGACGTCCGGGATATCTTCGGAATAGAGTCGGATAAGACTCGCTCTTGGATCGTTATTCACACTTGCGTGTGGCTCCAACGATGACGTGTACAGCTGCCCATAGAACCTCTCAATCTCACTCAAACTCTCATGTGCCGCGGAAACGATGCTGCCACACTCGATCTTCAGCTTTGACAATTGGCTCTTTCTGGCAGACAGATCTCTGGCAAAGACTTTGGAGCCTTGGTTCCGCTCGATCGCTTTTTCAATACAAGCTGTATTGAAGTTGCGTAAGTCCCGCCGCATGCATTTGGAGATCTGTCTGTTCAGTTGCCTGTATGCTGTCAAATCTGTTGAAGAATGTAGCTTCATCTCCCGTCTAACAGCCATGAGATTGAGAGTGTGATCGGAGAGTTTTTGTGTTCTTCTGCGGCGGGTCTTGCAGAACTTAGCTCCGACCGCATGGACAGTTTCCACGAGCTTGTCATTCATATCGTCCATTTCATTGCAGTCTTCTAGGCACTGAAAACGGTTTTGTAACTCGAGCTGAAAGGTTTCGGGACTATGGAACAGAGCACGAGGGGAACGGACCGTTGACTTCATTAGACGAGACCTCTCCAACTTAACGTTTAGGTTCAGTGTGCCTCTAACCATTCGGCGATCACTACCAGTTTTCACCCTCGCGATCACGGAGACATCACTGAACAGTTGTCGTCTGAACGTCATAATGAAGTCAATCTCATTTTTTGTGGAACCGTCGGGGTTTGACCAGGTCCACTTCCTGTGAGGCCGCTTCTGGAAGAAGAGTTCATCATAAAGAGTCCCTCTTTCTTCATGAAGTCGGCCAGCTGCTTGCCCCTTGGGTTCCGTTGCCCTATTCCAAATTTCCCTACTTTCAGCTCACCGTTCTCTCTTGTGCCTAGTTTTGCATTGAAGTCTCCCATTAACACCGTATATTGGGTTTTGGAGGAATGCATGGCTCTAGGGATATCCTCTTTTTTTTATAGGATCGGGTGACAAACGAGCACACAATCCACCTGATGGTAAGTGTTCTACATCTATCCTCAATAAAGACTCAAGATGCAGATGCGTTGTCACCCGTGAGGACTAAGATGGAATGCCTCTTTGCCAGTAAAAAGGGTCTCCGGTTCTCTACACTCACCATACGAAACACAGCAGCGTTAAGCTGCTATTTTACGCTGTTTTTCTGTGAGAGCGTGGTCCTTCCCCGGTCGAGCCGACCCATTCGTGCTACAACCATAATATAGCTGCAGCATGGCTCTACCACGTAGAATACATTTCCTCCACCTCCTCATCGGGGTGTGCCGAGTTTGGTGCGTAAGCCTGTACGACCTTCAGCTAATACCGTTTGGTGATTCTGAGTATAAGGTACGCAACCCTCGTCGACACACTCTCAATCTTTACAACGTTGTTAACGAGAGACTTGTGGACGATAAATCCGACACCTCCGGTGTCCTCCATCTGTCTTCGGAATTCGGATAGTCCTATAATATGCCAGCGTAACTTGTCTATCTCTTCTTCCGGCTCCACGATCTTCTCGTCAGTCCTCAGGGTGCGTGCGGTGTATGATGCCAGGTTGAGTTTTCTTAGGTGGCAACCGAACCTCCACCGGAGATTCTTAGCACCCCCTGCCCCGCCGTTACCATGGTCGCCACCGCAGCCAGGAATAGCGGGGCCGCCGGGGACTGGGGGCCGTTTCTTTGTTACTCTCGTCATAATACCCCCCGTATTTAACATAGGTGCCACGCTTGGCGAGCGGGTTGGCAACCGCAGTTTTTTATTGTATGTTTGTTGTTTTTAGAAAGATGCTGCTGCCCATCTCTTGCCTGTTTCCCTTTGTCGCCTTTTACGACACCTACGGGAAGATATGGGGTAGTGGATATTCTTAACCGCCACTACACGGCACAAGGAGGTTTCCAAACAATTTATTAATTTGTCAACCCACACGGAAGAAAATATTTATTGGCAAGGATACATTAAATTAGAAACACTCCAAAGACATCGGCTACGAAACTGAAATTCAAGACCAAGACGAGTTTTCACATACCCTCAAATTTAAAAGTAAGACCATAGTTGTTTATGCAGCGATATTTCTGGCAGATTATGGAATTAAGTGTGATCGTCTAAAAACGAAAGTGTTACAAACGCTTAAAGACGTTTCAGATGGAAGCGGTGAACATAATGACCATCTACCAAAAATTCCCGAAATTCTTCTAAATCTGCTTCTAAATCTGTCAGCAATAGAAACAGAAACTTTTTTATTCAAAATAGATTATAAATAATACTTTTTGAAAGTCACTCTTTTGTTTAATTACCACTGAAAAAAAAACCGCTGTCCTGGGAAGAACCAGCAAGAAACCTGTGGGACTTTTAATAGCAGCTTACAATCATGTAAGCTGCTATTGCTGTTGTGTAACACAATGAACCACACAAAACAAATTAGAAATAGCTTGGTAGCGATCACCTAGTTCCCAGGGATTATTATCATCCATAAATTCCTTAATATTATAATAACCCTTTTTATACAAACTTTGTTGAATATAATTTTTTTGAATTTTGAGTAGGTCGAATTTTGTACATTTTCTGGGATTTTGTTGTAAAAACGGTATCGCCCCGAGAATGAATTACTGACTCGGTGGAGTCGAGTAACTGGTTACTACTAGCTTGTGTCTGTTCCTAGTCTTTACAGAATGAATATCACTTATTTTTGTAAAATTAGTTTTATATTTGTGTACGTACTTTACATTTTCATAAATGTATTGTGAAGCCAAAGATAATATATAATTTCCTTAAATTTTTGTTTTGTAAAACAAATATAATTTCAGTGTCAGTCGCGTGTCCCCATAGCAAAATACCATACGACATTATGCTATGGAAATACCTAGAGTAAACAATTCTTGCTGTTTCAACACTGGTAATATTTCTAATCTTTTTTACAGCATATGCTGCAGAACTAAGTCTGCTTGCTAATTTTGATATATGCGAGCTCCAATGAAGCTTTGCGTCTAGTGTTATTCCAAGAAAAATGGTGATATCGACAAGACTCAGTTTTTTCCCATTCAATATTACATTATTATTATTTAAATGTTTAACAAAAAAAACAAATCGACGGATTCAACTCGGCTGGGCAGCGTTCGGGAAGCTACGACACTTCTTCTCGTCAGACATACCTCAAAACCTTAAAACGAAATTGTACAACCAGTGCGTGTTGCTAGTGATGACTTACGGATCTGAGAAGTAGTCCTTCACTGCTGGCCGTATGAGGAAGCTCGAGGTCGCTCAGCGAGCTATGGAGAGGGCTATGCTCGGAGTTTCTCTGCGTGATAAACTTAGAAATGAGGATATCCGCAGTAGAACCAGAGTAACTGACATAGCCCAACGGATTAGTAAGCTGAAGTGGCAGTGGGCCGGCCATATAGCTCGAAGAACCGACAACCGATGGGGAAGAAAGGTTCTTGAGTGGCAGCCTCGTACCGGTAGGCGAAGTGTAGGGCGACCCCCCACGAGATGGAGTGACGACCTGGTAAGACATTCAGGTAGTCGATGGATGCAGGTGGCTCAGGACCGTGCTTTGTGCATTCCCTGGGGGAGGCCTATGTTCAGCAGTGGACTTATGAAAAGCTGTAATGATGATAATGATGATGAAATGTTTAACATTTGGGGTCGTGAATTTCATATATTTCGTTTTAGTACCATTTAAATGCATAACACTAGACCCATTTGTTAATTTAGATATAGCATTATTTATTTCATCATATTTTAATGATTGTCGTTTTAATTAGAAAATTTATTGAAATGTCATCACCAAAAAATACTATATTATGTTATCCTACTATGTAAGTCATTAATATATACAAGAAACAGAAATGGGCCAAGAATTGAGCCTTTAGGCACCCCCATTTTTAGTATCGACCCGGAAGAGCTCTTGCTATTAATGACAACTTTTTGCGTTCTGTTACTTAAATATGAAATAATTAATTTAAGATCATTGCTTCTTACACCGTAGTGTTGTAGTTTCGTGATGAATGTTTCATGGTGAACACAATCGAAGACTTTGGATAGGTCACAGAATATACCTAAAGCATCCTGTGAATTCTCCCATGCATTGAAGATATATTTAATCAGCTCAACACCAGCATTCATTGCCGAGCGACCCCTTGTAAAACCGAATTGATTTTTATGAAGTAAACTAACTGTTCCCCATGACTTCGTCCGCGTGTTATTTGGAGTTTTAATTTTTTTGCACGGATCCATAATGCTTTTCTAAAATGAAAGTAGCATACGTTACTCCTCGTGACATCAGCTATCTGCCAATGAAAATCCCCTTAAAATCGGTCCAGCCGTTTCAGAGATTAGCTGGAACAAACAGGCAGACAGACGGACAGACAGATATATAGACAAAAACTATAATTATATTTTGTTATTAGTACCGTATATACTTTCATATGCATTTAGTAAAAAGCTATAATTTTGACATTACAAGCAGACATTTCAATTTTATTTATTTTTATAAATATATAAATAGATTATTTACATTAAAAAATGAACATTTGATCAAGAATAAGTTTTTCAATAATTTTACGAAGTGTTGGCAGTACAGAAATTGGTCTAAAATTAGCGGGGTCTTTTGTACTACCAGATGAATGAGAATGTCGTCAACTATATGGCCCAGATGATATATTTTATCTCAATTTTAATTACATGATCTACACAGTCTTTCCACTGATGCGGGGACACTTGACGAAGCCCTTTTTCAAAAAGGCTTCGTACTTTATTCAATTTGAATGTTTTATTATTTTTAGCGACATGCCCCTTTACTTGAGCCCAGACCAACTAAATGGGATTAGCTCGCAATGGTAAGGGGGCAGACGTAAAATAGTGACAGTTCAGCAGCCATCTCGTCGACGGCATACCTTTCATAGGGTTTTTTGTGCTTTCGGGCACTTTCAATTAATTTGGTTTTAATATTATCTCTTAATAAGGAATATTTTTTTTGATTTTAGCCAGTCTTGAATTTGCCCTTTTTGCCAACTAGAAGTAGGTAATGATTCTAGTTTCCTGGTGTGATATGAAGCATTACCTATTACAATAACTGCGTTGTCTTTTATTTTCGGAACAATATTTTTTAACTAGTTTTCATATTAATCGGAATTCATCTCCTTGTGTTAATCATCTAGCCCTTCTTTCGCTTCGAATATTAGTAGATCATCATCCACGAAACCCCCTTCGCTTCCAACATGAGACACTACTAGTCGCCTCCCCTTGCCGAAAAGCCCTTTTAAGCCAGTGGTTAGGCCTTCTAAGTCTGACTTGACGATTGCACACTGTTGTCCATCCAGAGCTAATTCTCAGTAGAGCCTAAAAAATAGTAAATATAAATAATAATATTACAAAGACCCTTTTTACTGGAAAAGACTCATTCCATCTTAGTCCTCACGGGTGACAACGCATCTGCATTTTGATTCGCAAACGAGGATAGATGTAGATGTCTATGGGCCACAGCAACCACTTACCATCAGGTGGAATGTGTGCTCGTTTGTCACCCTATCCTATAAAAAAAACGTAGTCTCGAGAAACAAGTAAAAGCTAATATAATAATAAAAACGTTTATTTTCTTCAACACAGAATGCAAAATTATTACAATTAATACATAAAAATGTTTACAAAAATACATTAATGTTGTGAAGACTGGAGTCTGTACAAGGATTATCAGTGTTACTGGTCTCCAGACCTCCAAACTACCCCGACAGGTTACAATAAACATAGTGTTACGAGCTTGGGGTTCGAGACAATTAAAAACTGCCGAACGAATTACCAAAATTTACACTTTAATTACACAACACTAATTACAATCTAAAACCACACTAATAATAAAACACAATTGTACTACTGATCACTTAAGTATTCGCAGTTGTTTCGTTTCGAAGTATTCTCTTGTATCGCCAATTCAATACTTCCTCTGTCGTGGTCTATACTGAGAGGATATCCTCTCGTCTGTGGGGTGGCAGAATTCAGCCAAGAAAAAAAAGTCGCATCTGTGGACTGGCTGAATTCTGCCATTACTACACGGTTGTATTTCGCGGCAAAACTCGCATGTTTTTTTATCATTGCCAGTGCAATAAGACTGTGAGTGTGTTTATTATGAACTTGGCCCTATTATATACGTTAATACTAGCAATGTCTAAAGAAGAAAAAATAAGAATCTTATCATTGAAGTTCTACTGATTTTGCGCTTTGAGATCGAACATTGCTGTGATCATTTTGCTCATAAAATTGTGAATTACAAATTATATCATGGAAAATACAATGGAGCGGTAAGTTATCTTTAATTATTTATCTACTTTTCGAGGCTTGTTGGCAATTTTCAGTGAAGATTTTGTAATTGAATTTGACTCTGCCCTAGGAATGACCGCCGTAATGTTGCTAGTTTTTACTTATTTTGTGACTAAATTGCTTCAAGTGTCACTATATTGTGTTCAATATGTTGTGAAACTAATATTTGAGCTAAATACAAAAGCACATAGTTATTTTGGTGGAAAAAAATGAGAAATCGCTATAAAAGTATGAACCGGTCGTTTCGTGGCTGAAATCTGCCATATCCACAGACTAGGTTTGACGTTTGTTTTAGTAACGGTGGAAAATATGGATATGCCTTTAGCAGAGATGGGAAAAATAGTTTCTAGAAGTATTTAAAAATTCATAATGCAAATTCTTGGTTAATATTTTAATTTGAAGTAAAACTACATAATAGTTTTGAATTAAAAAAAGTATTTAAATACAAAATTCAAAATACCTACGTACTTTTAAAATAGCTTTTTTAAATAAAATTTCTTACTTGATTTTAACACTACTATTTTTCTTAGAAATCAGTCATTAATTGTTTTGTTTGAAATTTAGAAAAACAGAACCAGTTAGACAATTTCGAATATTACAAAGACTAATTTGAAATGAAAAATAAAAATAGATAATTTGTATTTGCATTTTAAAGACATGTATTTAAAATTATTAACTTCTGGGGTAATTTGGTCTACTTTTTGAACGGAACTGAAACATTCACGGGGCATTAGGATTTGGAAAGTAATGTATTTTTGCGTCTTATATTTTCCGAAATAAATTGCAAACATTTAATCTTTGTTTCTGACCCAAAGGCATTCTGATCTTGGCAGCTACTGTTCGGCAGCGACTGCTGGGATTCGCGGCACCGCTCTGTATGGGTTTCTATGCTGGCCTTTCCGTTATAAATTGCATGAGTCGCTCGCCGCGATCAGAATTCCACCTAGATTAAGAGCTTTTTATTAAAAAAAATGTTCCTGTGTTTGCTTGGCTTATTTTCTTTTTATTTTGCATGTTGGTATTGTCGTTGATACAGTCAGGGTAGTGCCAGTGGCATGATCCATACACGCGGTGGCACTAGTTCACGCAGTAGTGCACTCACACGCGGAGGTGTTCGCACATATTGTAGCGTACGCACACTTGGTGGCACCGCAGACGCGGCGCTTGGTGTGGACGCGGCTCGCACAATACGAGGTGGTACAGAGATTCGAGGCGGGTGCGCAGCACGAGACGAATGCAGCCTGCTTGTTGTAAGCGGCATGTCAAGTCATGTCACCTCCAGCGTATGAGGCAGGACCACCAACCACTATTTTCTTGAAATCAAAAATAATATGCAGCATGTTCACCTATTGATAATATCAGAAATACTTTGTTTGAAACTAATCAATCTTAGTCTTATCCATATTGGTCTTGACACATTTTGGATGTTTTTATACTGTTTTTGTATTGTTTTTGTTAGCATTGATTGTATGAAAGTTCTTAGAAACCCTGCAAGGTTTTTAATTTAGATTAAACCTAGTTAAATATATATCTTGAAAATAGAACAGTTTGTCCAAACAATCAACTTAATCATTCAGAAATTAATTTATTGTAACCACTAATTTCTAAGTAAAAAAAAGACCCTTTTTTGTGTAACTCTTATTCTAGTTCCGGTGAGCGTACTCATGGACCACTTGTGATTTTGCTTACCTGAGAAGCTCAAGTTACTGTACTTATTTACATAAATATACGTTCAAATGTGGAGGTCACTTTTGTACAGCCTCAGAGTTGTTGGTTTAGATTTAAAGTTTTTAAACATTGTTTGCTGAAATAAAAATGTATGTAGAGCCTTGGGTTTTTGTGACAGATCTGTCAAAATATGTACTCTTCATGTAATTAAATGCTTATTATGATCAAACAGTTGTTTAGACTTTATTTTTTACGTAGAACTAAATATGAATTTATGTGCCCCAAATTAGATGTAGTATAACAGATTTATTATAATATTGCAGTTGATATAATTTAAATAAATAGGAACACAAACTAATTCTGAGTAATGGATAAAGAAAATGAAACCTTGATTTAAAATAGAATTGGAGAAATTACGGTTTTTATAAACTTAGGGCCAAAAATAACCCGAGTCTGTGGTGTGGCTGAATTCAGCCACACAGACATGACAATTCTCATTTTGAGTTTCCCACAGCTGAGAGGTTAAAGAGCCTCAGATAGTTTCCAGAACCTTCTACTGTAGCGACATCTAGAATGTTCGAGTACATATCGGTCCCGAAATTCTAGAAGGATCTTGATTCTCCTAGTTCTGCTACTCGACACTAGAGGGCGCTAGTGGGAACTAGTGTTGCCATATACAAGACATTAATAGTGGCGCAACAATAGCTACTATTAGATAATAATGTTAGTACCAAACTTCATTAATCCACGTTTCAATTTGATAATATATAAAGCAACCTTCCCCATGATATTGCTTTATTTTATGTAAATATCAATAACCCCATAAAATTATGTCATCTCAGTCAATTAATGCACTGCGACGTTTTCTGGTCATGTACTTAAAATGAAGGTGCTTTAATATTTTATATAACGTACTTCTTGAAGTAGTTATTTATTTAATCGTAAAAATGTACTTATGTATATCGTCAAATATACATATCGTACATAACACTTGATTTACTGGACGTTTTGGATTATTTTATAATATATTTTAATTTTCATTGCTTTACCATTTCATTGCATGTTTTCTGGCTCAGTGTACCAAGGCGCCCTAATACACGTGGGCCCCGCGGTAGAGGCAGGGGTGTGCGTATGAGGGGTGATCGAAGTGTACAGGTTGTGGTGATGGTGGGTAGTGAACGTGAACGTGGTCGTGATTGGCGTGGTGGTGGTGGTGATGGTGGTGATCGGTCCTCAGGAAGGCCCCAAACAATTAAGGAGCACGTATTATTGATTCATTATACCTAACAATATTATTTATAGGTATATATATATATATATATATATATATATATATATATATATAACATTTTATGTACATACTATCCCTTTATCATCTATAGCTTGAAAAGCATAAATCATTATCAATGAGTTCCTTGCGGTGGTTTGACAAGCGGTGTATTTTGGCAATTATTACAATTTTGGCAATAATAACTAAATAATTTCTATTTCACTGGAGCCTTACAATAAACTATGAACATGAAAGACACCCAGACCCGAAACAACAATCTAAGAAATTTAAATGTGACACCACTGGGTCTTATCCATATTATGTTAGCACAATTTTTTTATCTACTTGCTCTTTTGTTGTGAAATTATCTGTTTTTATTCTTGAATTCTACAATGTTTTTGTGTGGCAGCATTCCTTTTATTTGTATAGTTTGAGTTGTAAATTTCATCTGTTTGTTGAAAGTTAAATAATATTTAGAATAAATCCAATACTATTTACTCTGTGATACAAAGTTGGAGAGGACGTCTCACAGCGATTATTTTTATGTTTTGTTTAAAATGTATAAATATTAAACCAAATACTTGTTAGTACTGAAACATTGTCTACATTAAGAACTTAAACCAGACGTTAATGTGAAATATTATCGCATGTCACTTGACTCGCTACTTTCTCAAAATTAAAGTAATAATATACCCTATTCTTTGTGCGACGCTGGGGTTGCTGTAAATGTGTCAAGATTTTGAAAAGCTTGTGGTGTAAAAAAATTGTATAGGAATGTGTGGTTTTTTTGCTTTCTTATTATAAAGTAGTGTATATTGATGTAAATAAATTAAATTTATTTTATTAATTAATGATTTTCTTGTAAAATTTTCATGAATTATATACAGAATACTATTAAAATTCGGTTGCCTAACTTTGAAATTAGAATAATAAAATCTCTTAGATTGTATTCAACCTATATATCTATAGAGTAATAGTAAATAATATAAAATTTCAAATGACATAAGTTTTATACATAGCTTCCATACAATATTTTAGAGAAATTACTAATTTAATCGCCACGCGCCGATATCGCGTGCATTACCCATTACCCGCTAAGGCACTAGCAGACGTGACGTTCTCGCAAAAAGGCCGCCACCAGACTAGGGAATATAGCATATTTTTTAGCATTTTCCTGGTCTAAAAGAAAAACCGTAGTCTCACGTCATGTTTCATCGATATTGACATATATCCTGCCATCTAGCGTCAAGTAGCATAGCACTGGCGCTACTTGGCGCTAGATGGATACATGTAGGGTACAAGTAGAAATTTGTCATTGAATAATATACGTCATTCAATGAATGATATAATGATATGAATATTATAGAGAAATAGCGCAAAGTGTACTACGGATGCAACAAAAATCGATAAGCTTGTATCACAATGGCAAAACATTGATTGTATGCAGTGGCAGTGTACTTCATCCACCACTGAATTTTGGTGTGAAGTCCTGAACATCAAGGAAGCTGCAGGAAACATTCCCTTTTTGGAACTGGCTGGATATGCAACAATGTTGCTGACGTTACCAAATTTAAACGTGTATACAGCCAAGTTGACTAGGTAAAAACAAAACTGAGAAACAGTTTGTCTTTAACAACATTAAGCGCAATTTTGTACGTAAGATTTTGATATCTGATCCAATATTACGAAAGGTAGCGTCAAATGAGGTATATGCGTCCTCGTCGTCTGCTCTAGACCCACCGATAGCACTTGACCAAGAAGAAACCGACGAGATCTGAATATTTTGTTTGACTGTCTATGAATATTGTACTATTTTGTAAAATAAAACTTGTAAAATCATGTTAGCATTTTTCTTTAGCATATTTTTGGCATTTTACAAACATGGTATTAGTATTAAATATTTTTAAGAGTTGGCAGCACTGTTAAGTTTGTCTCAGTCTGTCTCTTTTCCTCGTGGCTCAGTCCCCTCGCAAGCGACGCGTCGCGCGTAATGAGCACAGAGCAAAGTAATGTTTCACTATTCCAGATCCAAATGATGCATTTGAAACGTTGCTAGTTGTTACTGAATCAATCTTTTGAATCACTTCAGTGATTGGGATCAGTGAGTCTGTTGCGTAAAGTGATAGACGCCCATTACACGGTAGGTTTTGCTGTCAGTTTTACAACAATCACGGTTGTGATTGACGAATAACCTACCGTGTAATGCGGTGATTGACGGTTGCATGAAATTGATTGACAAATATTTGGATATTTTGATTTTTACGTCAATCAACTATCAGTCACGAATTTTGATTGAACGTGTAATGGCATTTCGTCAATCACGCGTCAGTCACCGCTCAGACAGCATTGGAGGCGGACGCAGAATATATTGAAGAGGCGGCTTCCACGCGCTCGCGTAGTCCGTCGCCACTCCCGTCAAACGTGCTTTAGCCAGAAAAAGATTTTATTTTAAATTTTGAGGCTCTCCCCGAGTTGTGAGACATGAAAAACTCCGGGTAGGGTGTATGGCCCTAATACCAGCCACGCCCCTAATTCCAGCCTTTCCGCCTTCTTACTTCGTAAATAAGATTTGTAGTAGTCTTAACTACAAATATTGTCGGCAAAAAATTCTTCGTAGCTAGAGGAAAGTATATTTCCAATATTACCTCACAGTTTTAAACCTAACAGTTTTGATTAAAAATCAAAACACGTACGCATCGAAAAACGCTCATTTTCCTAATTTTTGATAAGTTATGGTCCAGATACAACTAAGCATATTTTACATTAGCTAATCTTTAGGCTGTTTGATTTGTATGAATGTGACTATAGACGTAGTAATGCAGCTACTTTTGTTCAAATCTATAAGTTTTTTATTTTATTTTAGTGGAAATTAAAGGGGCTGTAATTAGATATACGAAATGTATGGAGTGCTTAATGTCAGCCGCCCGGCTGTTATTTGGTTTGACGTACATAATAAGAAGTACCTAATTTCAGCCACGTAATATAAATCAGGGCTGTCATAAACTGGAATAAATACCATTAATTAGATCATAACTTATTTTATAGTTAGGAAGTTATGATCAATTCGTCTATATTTTAAAATTGGTTTTTGATTTAAAAATTTAGCAAATGTACTTGCTTTTGAATCATTTGGTATATGTTGAGAACACCATACAATATATAATTATTTTTTGAGAAAAACAAAAACAAACAATAAATGTAATTAACTACAACTTAGTAATACTAATTTTACTATAACTTAAGAACATAAATGAAAAAGTCATAACAAGGAAAGTGGTTCATACCATGCTTTGCGGCAATATATGGAGGATGATGTTCTACAGTGGACTTGTGAAGGGCTGAAATGATGATTAAGATTCAAAAACTTGGATGATTAAATTATAAGAAATCGATGTATAACACATAATTTTTATTATAATGTTGTTTTAATTAATTACTTAGCGTTAAAAGAAAAATGGAACTGCTTAAAGCTAAACCACAGTAAGGTAAGAAGTAAAACATTAAAATAAAATAATTGTTGTCGTCTGCCTTAATACATATTCCATGCTTGTGACATGCACGATTTAAAATTAAAAGTTGTTATGAATTTATTTCAGTGCCCCTAAAACTTACCTACAATAGGTACCTACCAAAAACTCATAAGGCATAACCCATAGCCATATATGGGTAAAATGATATTAAATATTACAATTTTTCCTATTCGTTTTTTTTTTCTTTTTCTTTTCAAGATATTAAATTATAGTTAAATGGTGAATCGAAAATGAACTTAGTTTATAGGTAGGTCCTTTCCCTCCAAAAATTTGGGTTTGACTGACATCAATCAGCATGAGCGAGTAATCTCGAAATTATTCTATCATTATTAATCAATCATGATTGATCGAACTGATTGACGCTTGCCTACACAAACTAGTAAGAAGTGCTAGCGCACTTGCCTAGGTAGGTGTAATGGGCGTGTCATTCACACGCCTATGACTTAGAAGTACTCTATGGTTCTCTCTAACCTCTTTGTTTCCGTCCATTCTCTATCTAGTCTGTGTTTCTGTCATTTCTGAAGGCTCAGAAGGGCTAGAACCCAGAGTCGTAAAGCCAGTTTAAAAAAAAAAGTAATTTCTGACAGTCTGACATAGCTTGCTACATATATATATTTATCTATGGTCTGACACTAGTTTACCAAACAACATAAAATTATTCTTTTCCTTTGAGTATATAAGAAATTATTAAAATATTTGTGGTGATTACATTCTATTCGGAATAGAATGTTAACTTTCATTATAACCTATTAATAATAAAAGTTTAGTACCAATAACTACTTAATCGCTGGCGAAATGGCTGCATTGCTTAAAAAGAGAGCATTAGCCGAATACAATAAATCTTTTCAAGTGAGTTTCATTTTCTACCGACTTCAAAAAGGAGACGGTACTCAATTCGACTGTATGTTTTTTTTATGTGTGTTACCTTACTGGTTGGCCCGATTTCGATGATTCTTTTTTATTTGAAAGCTGGTGCTTCACGTGTGGTCCCATATAAATTTGATCAAGGTCTGACCAATAGTTTTTGAGTTATTTTTAAGAATTTATATTGAAGTTGGTTGTACAAAATTATTAATTTTAAAATATAGATTTTTTAAAGAGTTGCATTTATAGCTAGTAAGGAATTAACAATTTTTATCGATATATGTGTTTATTAACTATACAGATCATTTTAGCTGTAGAAATTTAATTGATTTGTCAATACTCATAAAATTATAATGTTATCAGTACATAGTAGCTTGATCTTTGAATATTAACACTTTGAAATCTATTAGGAGCATGAAAAGTAAGGGAGCTAAATTTAGTAGGCCTGAGTACAACAGACATACGCTACATAATTGTGTTCACTCACTTTACTGTGTCTGGTGTTCTAGTGTGTTAAATCACTTCTATAGAAACTGATTACTCACAACTAGGAACATGACGTGCATTGCTTATTCAAAGGAGAGATTTCTTGAAATTAATATTTAAAAAAAATCTTTAAGTGTTACTGTAAGTGCCAAACTTTCATCAATTTGTGTGAAAAATAAAGTGATTTGGATAAGATGAGAGTTGAAAGTCTCTGGTTTAGATTTTCGTACAAAATGTGATATGGGCCTACACTAAAACATGGACAGGTGTTATTACACCAAATCAAGATTTTTTGAGTTACCCAGGCCTGAAACTGAGCCATATCAGGCTAAGTTTTAGGCTTGGGTGGATCATCATTAGCAAGTCGTCAGTGATCAAGGTCCCTGTCTAACACAGAAAACTTGCGAGAGTAAAAAGGGACTAACCTAAAAAGATAAACTAGAAAAATGATAATAGCAGATCTAGAAAACATAAATTATTTATTTTAGTTCTTTAAAGTTGGCTTTTACTTTTTATTAAAATTATTTTGCATGCATTAAGCGCAAAGCGCGTAGTTATGTTCTACTGGTGCCTGAATATCAAAATTCCGACGTTTTGTTGCATAAAATCGTATCTAATAATCATATTGAACATATAAAAGATATAAAAAGCATATTGTCTGAAAGGTAAATGATTGTGGAACTCCTCGAAGAGTATAACTAGGTGTGCAGAGTTTGGCCTCGTTTTGTTAGTTATGATGAGACCATTGGTAGAGCCAAGCGGTAGCTTTGGCTGTCGCACGGATGGGCCAGCTCGAACCGGGGTGGTACCACGACCTCACAGAATACCAGCGTGAAGTAGAGGTTTACCTCTGCGTTGCACTTGGTGAGTGCAGGTGGCCGGAGGCCCAATCCCCCCCCCCCCCCCCCCCATCAACATGGTAGTGGAATTAAATAAGAGACTACCCCAGGAGGGTACCAGCACCCCTGGAGAATCCCTCGCTGAGCATCCACGACCAAACTACTTCACTCCTGAGCGTGGGTGCTCAGGCTGCCCCGCGTATTCTGGGGGGGGCAAAATTCCGCTCGTGACTAATGCTGCTCGGGGCAAGCGGAGCAATACAACCAAGGTGACCCCTGTCATGCTATCCGTGAATTTTCGCAACATCAGGGGACTTCATTGCAACCTTAACGCTGTCCATTACCATCTAGAGACGGCGAAGCCGGTCTTGCTCTTTTTAACCGAGACTCAGGTGTCCTCTCCAGCTGATACTTCATATCTCTCCTACCCGGGATAAAATTGGAACACTCCTTTGTGCACCGGGCTGGAGTTTGTGTATACGTCAGAGAGGACATCTGTTTTCGACGCCTCGGCAGCCTTGAAGGTACGGACCTGTCCATCCTATGGCTGCGCGTAGACAGCGACGACCATCCCCGCGTCTACGGGTGCCTCTATAGGTCCCATAGCGGTAATGCCGACACAGACCGACTCATCGATCACGTCCAAATGGCTGCAGACTCCGTGTTACAACAGGTCCCATCCGCAGAGATCGTGATACTCGGTGATTTCAACGCCCACCACGCTGAATGGCTTGGTTCTCGTTTAACCGATCATGCGGGTAGATCTGTCTACGACTTTGCTTTGGCATATGGTCTAACACAACTGGTTACTTTGCCTACGCGGATCCCAGATGTGGAAGACCATGTACCTTCCCTGTTGGACCTTCTGCTGACCTCTCATCCGGACGGATATCAGGTCTCCGTCGATGCCCCTCTGGGCTCTTCGGGCCATTGTCTGATCCGGAGCACGGTGCCACTCACGCTCCAATCGCAGTTGCGATCTGCAGCTTGCCGCAGTGTTTGGCACTATAGGTCAGCTGATTGGGACGGGATGCGGTCTTTTTTTGCATCGTACCCTTGGGGGCGGGTTTGCTTCTCGCCGGAAGATCCCAGCGTTGTTGCCGATTCTGTTGCTGATGTGGTACTTCAGGGTATGGAACTTTTTATTCCATCCTCTGTGGTGCCCATCGGAGGCAGATCCCAGCCATGGTTTGGTCGCTCCTGTAAAATAGCATCACGCTATAAGCAGGAGTGCTACCGGGCCTGGGCTGACGCATCAACGTCTCGAGATTTAAACACCAGCGCACTTAAAAAGAAGTATAATTCCGCCTCCAGGTCCTTCAAAAGCGTCATTGCCAAGGCAAGGTCTGAGCACATCGGCAAAATTGGCGAGAAGCTAGTTCGCTTTCCTTCGGGAACTCGTGCATTCTGGTCTCTCGCCAAGGCTGTCCAAGGGAACTTCTGTCAGCCATCCCTTCCATCCTTTGCTCTCTTTTTGCGTCTAACTCTACTCTAGATGACGGGGGGAACACACCGCCGACCATCCCGCGATGTGAGTGCTCCATGCCGGATGTGCGATTTACACAGCGCTCGGTTCGCAAAGCACTCTTCTCCTTAGACGTCAGCAAGTCGAGTGGGCCCGATGGAGTCCCTCCCATTGTGCTGAAGACGTGTGCTCCGGAGTTGGCACCGGTTTTAACGCGTCTTTTGCGGTACTCCTACTCCCAAGGCGTAGTCCCGAATTCATGGAAGACAGCTTTGGTCCACCCGATCCCTAAAAAAGGCGACCGCTCAGACCCGTCCAACTACAGGCCTATCGCCATCACCTCCTTGTTCTCCAAAATAATGGAGTCCATTATAAACTGCCAGCTCATGAGGTACCTTGAGG
Organism: Parnassius mnemosyne; assembly: GCA_963668995.1. Taxonomy (NCBI): domain Eukaryota; kingdom Metazoa; phylum Arthropoda; class Insecta; order Lepidoptera; family Papilionidae; genus Parnassius; species Parnassius mnemosyne. Next base: position 39,716,113 of record CAVLGL010000115.1, on the reverse strand, counting down.
ATCACCAGCTGATCAGTGACCGTCAGTACGGTTTTCGTCGGGGTCGATCAGCAGGTGATCTTCTAGTTTACTTAACTCATAGATGGGCGGAGGCAATAGAGTCCAAGGGGGAGGCATTTGCCGTTAGTTTGGACATAGCGAAGGCCTTCAATCGGGTCTGGCACAAGGCGCTTCTTTCGAAGCTTCCTTCCTATGGGCTTCCCGAGAAATTGTGCAAATGGATCACCAGTTTCCTTGCTGATCGGAGCATCAAGGTCGTAGTGGACGGTGCATGCTCTGATTTCAAGCCTATCAACGCTGGTGTTCCACAAGGCAGCGTGCTATCACCAACGCTGTTTCTCCTGCATATCAATGATATGTTGCTAACTGGTAGCATTCATTGCTATGCAGACGACAGCACTGGGGATGCCTTATATACCGGCCGTGCCAATATTTCTCGGGAAAACGTCTCCGAGTACCGGGACAAACTTGTGTCTGAAGTCGAGTCTTTGCTTAACAAAGTCTCGGATTGGGGCCGACTAAATCTAGTCCAGTTCAATCCCCAGAAGACACAAGTTTGCGCGTTTACCGCTAAAAAGAACCCCTTTGTCGTATCTCCTCAGTTTCAAGGCACTCCCCTTGCTGCCTCAGCCAGTATCGGAATCCTTGGCGTCGACATATCGAATAGCGTGCAGTTTCGTGGTCACTTGGAAGGGAAGGCCAAATTGGCCTCTAAAAAGCTTGGCGTGCTCAGCAGAGCGAGACAGTATTTCATGCCGGCACATCGCTTGCAACTTTACAAAGCGCAAGTTCGGCCCCACATGGAATACTGTTCTCATCTCTGGGCCGGGGCACCCCAATGCCAGCTCCTTCCACTTGACCGCATCCAGCGCAGAGCGATTCGAATTGTCGACGACCGAGTTCTTTCCGATCGGCTCGATACACTGGCACTGCGTAGAGATGTTGCATCTCTTTGCGTATTTTATCGCATCTATCACGGGGAGTGCTCTGAGGAATTGTTCGGACTAATTCCAGCCGCTCAATTTCACTATCGTACATCGCGACAAAACTCGCGTTACCATCCATACCATCTGGATGATTGGCGGTCCACCACTGTGTGATTTAGAAGAAGTTTTCTCCCTCGCACAACTTCTTTGTGGAATCAATTACCAACAGCGAATTTTCCGAACCGATACGACTTAGGAACCTTCAAGAAAAGAGCTTACACCTTTCTAAAAGGCCGGCAACGCATCTGCAATTCCCCTGGTGTTGCGGTTGTTCATGGGCGGCGGTAGTCACTTACCATCAGGTGAGCCGCATGCTCGTTTGCCCCCTATTCTATAAAAAAAAACCACCGGACATGAATGAGTGATCTGAAGGTGTACTTCGATGATTGCTACTGGAATTCCTCGACGATTAGTAATTGGTGTGCCGATTTTGGACTCGTTTTGTTTATGATGAGACCTTACCTCCTGACTTCATAGAGTGACTTGAAGGTGGACTTTGATCACTGCTACTGGAACTCCTCGACAAGGAGAACTAGATGTGCCGAGTTTGGGCTTGTTTTGTTAATCATGAATAGTTCTTACCTCCAGACTTGACAGAGTAACTTGAAAGTGTACTTCGGTGACCGCTACTGGAACTCTTTGACGAATAGAACTACAATTAATTTTTTTTATTTCACTATGATTTGAGCATGAAATCATAGTGAATCGGGCATTTTTGTATTTTCCAAACTTTTTCTAATTGAAATTTGACATAAAATTATCGGAAAATTGAAAGTATAGTAATAAGGTTATTAGTGAAAACTTATGTGTATTTAAACTACTTTAACAAATTTAGGTATAATGTTATATGTAATTTTTTAATGCGCTTAACGCATGCACAGTTGGATTTACAAATAGTTTTTAATATTTGTTAGTAATACGTTTAAATTTATAAGCCAGAGTGCTAAATATAGAATTTATAAATATTCATCTCTTAGATATAAAGGCATAAGTTTTGTAAGTTGTAATTTTATTGAACATGCCATTGTACAATAGAATAGAATAATAATTTATTCAATATTACATGTAAATGTTAGAGTAATTTTTTACTTTTACCACTGGTTTGAAAAAAAAAACCTCTGTCCTGGGAAAACCTAGTGGAGCTTCTCTTTCAACCGACTTCAAAAAAAGGTAGAAGTTCTCAATTTGACTGTAATTTAATTGTGTTACCTCAGAACTTTTTTCTAGTTGACCGGTTTTGATGATTCTTTTTTTTATTTGTAGTTTTTGAGTTATCCTTAATAATGCATATACTTTCTTCGACTTTATTGATGAAGTTCTCATTTTATTTATATTGAAGTCAGATGTAAAAGATTTTTAATTTTACCACTTGTTTAAAGTAAATTATACATTATGAAAGGTTGTACAAACTATTTACAAAATTTATTTAAGAAATGGCTTAGAAGTGACCACCTAATTCCTAGAGGTTATTGGTTTTTGTTTAATAAAATATTTAAACTTGGTAATAGAGAGACCTTATATATTTTGCGAGACTTTATTGTTATAGCGTATACTTGCCCCATGAATCAGCCAACCAATATCAGCTTGTGTCCTGTTTGCAGTGTGACTATAAGCTGAGTTAAAGATACTTTAAGAAATAATAACTGGTCTTTATTTAATTAGTCTTTTCTATGCTATTAAATGGCCATAAAACATTATAATTAGATATTTATAAATACTCTTAGTATTGATATATACTATTATTTACAGGATGGACCATCATCAAAAAAACTGCATTTGGCTAAGAAACCATTGATAGGTAGCTCTGCAGCTGCTTTTGTAGGACTTTTAGAGAAATGCAAATCAAGTGAGGAGGCTCTTCAGTTACTACTGAGGATATCAGATTGCTTACAATTCCAAGAATCAGATGTAGAGGAGGCCATCAAAAAGCTCTCAGAGCATTTCCGATCAGAGGAGGAGTCTGTTGTTAGAGTTAAAATTTTGTGGTTGTATTGTGACATTGGATTGGAATGTCCAGGTGCTAACCTGAACAATTTAATAGAAGAGACAATACATTTAATTAAAAATGAAACATCACACAAGGTAATCTAATAAGTAATGATTATTTTATATAAAGAGAAGACTTACATGCAACATGTCCAAACATTTTAAACTGATTAAACCATTTAATACAACAGCTATAGAAACTTGCAATTTGCAATAATTACCGACAGTCACCTAAATATTAAGTTTATTAGATTAGATGAGATGATAAATTATAGTAAAAGGGAAAGAATTTTTTATTAATGATTATTTATTTAAATGTTTCAGGTTATAGCACAAGGCATCGCAACATTACTAAAGTTGGGTTCTAAGTTAAGCGATGACAAGATTCTTATGATGCGCCTTGTGAATGTGGCAAAAGACAATCTTAAAGATACAAGCCATTCTGTGAAATGCCGGTCTCTACAGCTTATTAGTGAACTATATCCAATTTACCCAGAATCAGATAGAACACAAGACATGACAGTGGAAGCAGATGCAATTGTAAAATTATTAGGAGATTATTCAAATGCTGAGGTAAGCTTTCAGAAATCAGAAACATTTGCAAATCAAAAATCAAACATGATAGTACAAAGATGTTAACATAGTGGTGTGTCCTCATGTTTGACTTATAATTGTCATGCAAATTCAAAAGTAGTTACATTTTAATCTACTTAGAACTAAAATGAGTCAATAGACTAAACAGATGACTAATGGTAAACAAGAGTCACAGACAGAACATAACATGTCATCATTTATAAATTGTATAATATTTTATATCAAATTATTCAAGTCATAAATAAAGTAAACACAGAAAAGCTACAAACACAATTAACATTCAAAAATCTCTTGGTCATGTAAGTAATCCTGAACTGAATAAAAGCACCTAGTCAAAAGCCAGGAATGTAACTTTCTTTTAAACAATGGTAATGGCAGAGCTTTTAAACTTGTATCAAACTTATTATAAATTTTGATAGTGGTACAATAACAGCTTCGTCTGTATAGTTGAAGTCTTTTCTAGGTCGCATGATCCTTTCTCGGTGTGTTATCGGTTTATTTTTGTATTGCTCTCTAGTGACAAAATAATGAAAGTGTTGTCGTAACAAAAATACACATTTGTTTTATATACAGGCACGGTAGCGGTAGGATTCCAAGTTTCTTGAAAAGGGGTTTACAACTTTTAAGAAAATGTACTCTGCAAATAGCCCTACTACATTTCTTTTGGGCTATGAAAGCCGCCCGGTTTACATCCACTGAACCTCCCTATAATATAGTGCCGTAACTTTATAGTGATGACACATAGCCATGGTAGGCCGGTAGAGCAGTTTCAATGGATATGATATGGATATGGATGATGATCGAGGATTACTGAGTCGTCGTAGCGCGCATACAAATTTATTTATTCTCGTACATAGATTGTCTATATGTGCTTTCCAGTCACAGTGTTTATCTAAAGTAAATCCAAGAAATTTAGCTTCATTAACAATTTCAACAGTATTACCGCAATAATCGACTAGCACATCCATTGACCTTGCTCTGTAAGTAGTTAAGTGGATGCCCTTTGTTTTTATAGTATATTTATTTTGAGATTGTTTGAATGTAGCCAATTGATTAGGTTGTGTAAAGTCTCATTAATAATGACAATGGATTTTTCTCTGTCTGCGGACATGAAACATTTATGTTGAGTTGCATTTGGTAAGTTGTTAATAAATATCAAAAACAATAGGGGTCCCAAGATACTGCCCTGTGGAACTCCCCATGGATTGACGCGATATTTTGACCGAAAAGGAAACTGTCTTGATTCAACGACTGTTGCTATCTCAATACATTGCTGTCTATTATACAGATAACTTTCCAACCAATCGTAAGCATTACCTCTAATACCATATCTATATGGTTTATCCAGTAATCTTTTATATGGAACAAAGTCAAAAGCTTTGGTCATGTCTAGAAATAAAGCAATAAGTGGTATCTTTTGATTAATACAATCTGTGACATAATGTACCAGATTGTAGCAGGCCAACATAGTAGAGTGACCTTTGCAAAAACCGTACTGTTCTTCTGTCAGTATATTATTTGGGGTAATAAATGAACATGACTTTTGCATAGATTTTAAATAGTATTGGAATACGAGTTATCGGTCTATAGTAATTCATATCACACTTATCGCCCTTCCTATATATTGGCTTGAAAATACATAACTTAAGGATATAGGGGAATGATCCCTGTTCCATTGATAAATTAATTACATGGGCAAGAGGTCGGCTTAAATCACTCGCACATGCACGTGTACTAAAACACGTGTGTTTATGCCATCATGTCCAACTGCATGGCTATTTTTAAGCAATAAAATAGTAGAAGCTATTTCATTTTCATTGGTTGCGGTTAGAAATATTGAATTTTTATTGAATGGAATGTTAATTTTATCAGAATTTAAATTGTCCTGTTCCAGGTTTATTATGTCTATAAAATAGTTACTAAACAATTCACATATTTATCATTACATTAGGATTACTATATTTTATGTCATTTATATTTATCATGTCAATATCATTATATTCTTTATCATTATTTAAATTATATGTCGCTCTATATTCCATGTCGCTTTACATTTATTAGAAGCATTATTCATAACTCCTTGGTTTTATAATTTTTGAGCATAGGGCTCAAAAATTGCACTTTTTGAGTATTTTATTGTATTTTTTGTATGCATATTTTTAGATAATCTAGAAATTTTATTGCTTCTTGTATATTGGATATACAGACGCCGCTTATTTTTGCACGCAAGTCTAATGCCTTTACTAAGCCATTTCTGGTATTTGAATTTATTACAGATCTTAACAAGCTTTATTGGAAAACAGAGTTTATTAAATAGATCAATCATGTTATGCAATTTGTTGAAAGCTTCATTAGCATTTTTATTGTTATATACTTCTGAAAAATATAAGGCAGACAGAAAAATATATGGTTACTAAACTTGATCAAGTTATCTTTACTGTAGTCAATTGTCTGTATACAATAAAAATAAAAAGGAGTATACTAGAGTATACTCCTTTTTATTCAACTTCTTTTTAAAGGATATAGGTTAGGCTGTTTCATGGTCAGATAGGCAAACAAGATGTGTGCCTGATTTGGCCCTATACACGTTACTGTCTGGTCAAGACATGCCTTTCCACGAGTTGCAGTATTTATGTGCATTTTTATGTTAGTTTTTGAGAATATTATTTAAGAGTTTTGTTTTTTCTTGTCGAGTTGGTTTTAATATGTCTATATTCCAATCGCCAGTCAGAACTATTTTATGTTTGGGTTTACTTTTAAGTAAGCTATGCAAAACTTCTTGGAGTTTGATAAAGAACAGTTTTACGTCTTTGCATCATTAACGGATAAGATGTACTGTTTTTATTATGTTAAGACCCATCTATCTTTGTAACCAAAACTATATTATAGTCTTCCATAAGCACTGCCCACTTTAACCCTCACCTCTCAGTATACTTGCAAAATTGTAATTTATTTGCATAACATTCAAATATAATATTTATTACCGTATTAAAAAATACCTAAAAAGTTAAATTATACAGTCCTACTCTCTGCAGTATAGAGTGCCAAAAACCTTTTCTGCGTTTCCTTGCTGCATTGCTACAGTTAGCTTAATAATCCATCTCCTTATCTCTTAACATGGGTGGTGTAAGAGTTGATATTCTGCAAAGGTTGATGAATAATTTACCCAACATTTTTTTAAAAATACAAGAAACTAGTACTATTAACATGTACTAATAACAAGTACATGAGCTAAATCAGCATTTAAAATTGTAGTAAACAATTTATTTGGTGTTGGTATATTAATTTATCTACAATGTTTATGCACCTGAGGTACCTTGGCTAGCTATTCGATGCTTGTTCTACAATTCACTCATTACAATATTTAATTTATTGATAATTTTTATTTTTGTTCATTTTGTACTTAGGATGCAAGAGTAAGATGTGAAGCGTTTCAATCACTATTAACATTACACGAGAGAGGTCAGACATTGAATGCATCTTTGTATGAGCATGTATGTGAATCTTTATCAGATGATTATGAAATTGTGAGGGAAGTCGCTCTTAAGCTGGTTTGGCTGCTGGGAAACAAGTATCCAGAGAAGTAAGTATTGAATGTATATGTATATTATACACCATATTACATATATTCTGTCCAAGTGATTAATCAAGGTACTATTTATAATGAATAATGACTAGTCAAATAGGGCTCTGTAATTAATACTAATTTAAATTTTATTATTTACCACATGGTCTGGTCATTATGAAATAACTCTTTTTATATGGGGAAATGCCTACGCATGAAACACCTGCCTCGCAGGGGCAAGGAGGAGTTATATCGAGCTAAAACTCCATAGTATTTCGTCGCATATTGGCAGGGCACGGGAGCGCTTTCGCACACATTCGCGCCTACAACCGCGGCGGCCACCATGGCAGCGCCCACCCACGGGAGAGGACAACTCCACCTCCTTCTCGTTCTTATATACGGTGCAGCAAAAACACAAGGCGCGCCTTGCTACGCGGCCTCTAAATCCACCTGTGCAGTAGAAGCCATGGGGCCAGTAAAGTCGAGCACTTCTGCTGAGCTTTCCTGACCCAGCAGCGGCTCTGGTCTCTATGGCTCCGCCGTCAACCAAGATTCAGCTGCGGAAGGTAGAGAGAGAGAGAGCGGCGCCTCGCAATACTGTCACTCCTCTCCCCCGCGGCCCATCACCACATCAACGGTGAGGCCATACCAGAGTCACAGAGGTTAGAGTGAGTGGCGCATCGTCATACCAACACTCCTCATTTTCCGCGACTCCACCTCGGCTGCGACGGGAACGGGGAGAGGACAAACCTCCACAGTCCATCAATGTGCATCCAATAAGTAACGAAATTTTATTCATCACAAAGCCCGGTCAATTTAATTATTTCAATAGTTTTTTTCACATTGCCTTTCATGGGCATTGTCAATACCGCCATGGCATTATGAATAGTCAATGATTCTTTAGTCATGTGCATGTCATCAATGAGCCAGTGCTCGCGTTAAATTGTCTAGAAGCATTTGAATAAAAATGTCAAAGAAAACATTAGTGATATAAAAAAAAAAACAATTATGGGGCAGGCCCATGTTCAGGAGTGGTTTTGTTTGGCTGAAGTGATACCGATAGTGATTGATTGGGTTCTGTAAAATAAATAAAAACCTCGCATTAACATATCAGTATCTTTATCGCTCAGTTTACGAAGAAACAATTACTAATAAATTATTGAATCTTTATATAAAATAATTTCAGTTCAATAACATTGCCTGATGGTGAAACAACTATCCGCATGGTTGATGATGCATTCATACGCATTTGTTCGGCGGTGAACGATCTATGTATGCAAGTGCGGGCTTTAGCATGTTCGTTGCTTGGAAGCACCTGTGCAGTATCCGATCGCTTTTTACTGCAGACGCTCGATAAACAGCTCATGAGTAATATGAAGGTAATTTTCATAAACTGTTTTTCTTTTTTAGTCTTTTTTGCTGATTGAAATAGAATTAAATGCTTATGAACATTTTCCCTGGTGCCTTTTTTTTTTCAAGAACAATAAAAGAAGGGTTGTATTATCATGTATTATCATTAAATTTGCGGGTTAAACTGTACAATTTTAGTAATTTAGAATTTTCCTAGTTTTTTTTTTTTACTTATTCTAAGCCAGTGTTTAACTACAATCCCACCTGGTGGTAAGTGGTGATAATGCCCTAGATGGTAAATTGCACTTTATCATACCACTTTATAAATTGTTTACAAATTCTACCATTACACCTTAAGTAGGTACCTATGTCTGCTCGCCCGGCCGACAGCTGACATTGTTGAACGTGACCTCATTACGTACGCTTCGTTACCAATGACGTAACGAAAATATTCGAACCGCTGATACTATGAGACTGTGAAATAGTGATATTTCATGTGAATATTACATTTTTGACACTATTGTGTCTGAAAACCGGGCAGTGAAAGTGTTAAGCCATAAAAGTTTACATGGTACGTACAAATATACTAAACGGAGTCTTTACTACGGTGAGAAATTAGCGTACGTGTCGTAATTAACCCACCAATCGAATCAAACTATTTAAGTGCAGTGAGCGATAACTTAAATAGTGAATTTGCTAACACAAAACTTTTTATACTGAGATAAAAAAATCTTTTACCGTTAGTCTTTTATCTGTGTATAAAAAGTCGGTAAAAAAGGTATGGAGACCGCTACAGTGAAATTATTTGTGATATTTAATTATTGTAATATTTATGAAATTATTACATAAAAAATGTATGGCCCGGCCTATTTGACCGTTCAGCAATCTTCGGAAACTCCCGGCTGCGCGGATGCAACCAGTTCGATTTTTCTCGCCTTGCAGTCGATAGTCGACACTATCGTCCGACGCCGTCAGCCTGCTCGTCGCACACCGATCCGCTACTTTGAATTTACGTTGTGAATAAACGGTTTTCTAATATGTGATGTGTTCCTTATTCACATTCAGAAACGGATTCTATTTTGAGGTACCAATATTAGATGTTAGGAAGTAGTCCTAACATCTAATATTGGTACTTGCGTAATTTAGTTGTAAATAGTTTATTTCATTTTTTTTAAATACGGTATAAATGAGGACAGTCGTCGGTTACGTCGTTGATACGCAAAAATATTTTTTTAATTGTGTTTATTATGACGATCCTAAGCCAGATAAAATTGTAAAAGGAAAATTGTAATCATAATTCGCGTCATGTAGTTATTATCTTAAGCATAAGTAATGACCATGTCACTAAGAAAGTAAACAGTATGCAAAAACTTGAAAAACAAAAACGTGAATTGAATCACACACACAGGAACCCGCGTAAGAGTAGTTGTTGCCCATAAATCATATTCAATTTGGGATAATTTCAAATAAAAGTAGTAGCCTTATTTACTCGTACTCTCTACTCTTACCTTATTTTTTCTTAAAATGTAATATTGGTATTAATTATTTATTTTTTGAAAAATAACCCTGTGTGTGTCGTGGAACACTCGGTTGGAACGAAGTTCCTTTCGCAGTACTCTTATATTATTATTGATAAACGTATTATATTATTGATTAACAAAAACAAATAAATGAATTACTAGCGTCTATTAAAATGAAGCATCATTTAAAATAATATCTCTTTCATGGCAAGATAAGAAAAAGTGCGAGGGAGATGGATATTATTCCATCTCGTTCGCACTAAATCGTGACGGAAAAATCTTACACTTTTTCTCACCTGGCCCCCATCCGTCAAATTCGTACCGTGCGATAAGGAACTTCGGTCCAAAAAAATTCCGCTGGGTTTCTTGCTGGTTCTACCCAAGACAAAGGTTTTTTCCGAACCAGTGGTATAATTTAAATAACTTTTAATAATAAGCATATTTGTAATCTTAAAAATTATTTCCTAAAAATTATTAAGAAAAAAAAATTAACAACTGATTTTTCATTTTAGAAAAACCCTTTTTAATTTTACAATTATAAATGGTTTTTTTTTTAATGTAAATTCAAACGCCAGTGACGTCCTTATATCGCTTTAGTAACACTACTGCATGGTGTACACTCATATTTTCGTTGTCAAAATAAAAAAAATATTGTCATTGCGTTGTTTTTTTGCATTTAAAAATTTAACTATTTTTTATTAATAATTACTAAAAAATGGAATTGTTAAAAAACAACAAAAACAAAAAAAAATACTTTAAATGAATTATTCTTTCATTTATATATAAATTTGTGGCAAAACAATTAATGCAACTTCTCTATTGCCGGTCTAGTAGTATACATAGAACTCTTTGGATACAACCATAATATAACTGCAGCATGGCACTATTACGTAAAAACTTTATGCGTGGTAGAGCCACGCTGCAGCTAATTAAGGATAAATGTAAATGTTTATAGGCGACAGCATCCCCTTACCATCAGGTGGACTGTGTGCTCGTTTGTCACCGTTTTCTATAAAAAATGTTCTTGCAATGAGTGATGTGGTTGAGTGTGTTGGGCGTGTGATTGCAGAAGAAGCGCACGGCGCACGAGCGCGGCGCGGAGCTGGTGCGGTCGGGCGCGTGGGCGAGCGGGCGGCGCTGGGCGGACGACGCGCCCGGCCAGCTGGTGGAGCAGCACAGCGTGCAGCTGCTGCCCGGCGGCGCCGCCGGCGCCTTCGTGCACGGCTTGGAGGACGAGCTCATGGGTCACTACTCTTTTTTTTTCTTTTATCATAGTTCGGTCTATTACAGCCTATAATTTTTTTTCACATAGTTCCATATCTACATAGCGCAATATCTATACAGCCTATCAAAACACCACTGATGAATTGTGTTCAGCGGTGGTATTTTCTATTTGCCATAGTTGTCATGCTTGGCAAGAGGGTTGAAAATTGATTTTTTTTTATTATGTTAAGTTGCTATGAATTTATTTCGCCTCTTAGATACTACGGAATATAAGGTAATGGATGATTTCTAGTGATTCTTCTTCCGCCGTGTAGTGGCCATGTAGAGGATTCCACCACTATATGTTATATACATACATATATTGATGTTGTAGTCATAGTTATTTATTTTTAATCATCATCATTACAGCTCTTTGATAAGTTCACTGCTGATCGTAGGCCTTCTGAGCAACCTTTCTGCATGTTTTGCAAGTGGTTGCTTTATCTTATTGAGGACTGCCCTACTGTTTGCTTACAAGGCTGGCACTTGAGAATTTTTCTTTTTCATGTCTTTTTTATACGACGTTTCTGTAACCATTCTCGTTTATGTAACCATGCCGTTCACGAAGATATATGTAGGTGTCTATGGGCCACATCATTCATTTACCGTCATATGATCTATGTGCTCATCTATTACTTTTAGTTCTGTATGACAAAAATGTGACTTTTAGGGTTGTCATCACAACATGTCGTGACTTCGAAAGATTACACATACTCGCCCAATTCTTACTTTACACTATTAACGCAAGGTAAAGGCAAGAACCGAAAAGATTTACGGGATAATTATTTATAACTAGCGATCCGCCCCGGCTTCGCACAGGTGATTTTTGGATCTCGACAACAGCGCCACCTACAGGGTCAAATTTTGAGACCCACTCAAACACACACTAAAGAATTTCATCCAAATCGGTCCAGCTATTTTTGAGTTTTTGTGAGACTAACGGACAGCAGTTGATTTTTATATATTATAGAGATATAGGTACTGAAACAAGGTATTTTCCATACGATCGTGTGTCTAAAACTATGACACGTACAACACGGCCGAACAAATGTGATGTTGTTAAAATGTGAAAATTACGAGTGTCATTTTTTTAAAGTTATTAAAAAAAACGTTACCCCACTAGGATTTTCTCCTGTATCGTGGAGACAATTTACAAACATACATTGCACGAAAACAAACATCCAGACCCGGAACAATTATTTGTAAGCCATACAAATACTTGTTCCGTGCGGGATTAGAACCCGCGGGCTCCAGCGCATCAACTCATTGCTAAGACATTGCGCCACGGAGCCATCTAATCATTGTATGTTGGTAATTTCTAAATTTGAACACAGTGATACATGTGATCGATTTTCCAAAATTTGTCAGTCATAAGATCATTTCTTGCCTATTAATAAGGTGCACGTGGAGGTGTCAGGCCATTAACTCTATCATATTACGTAATATTAAATCGATATTACAGAGGTGCGTACGGCGGCAGTAGACGCAGTGTGCCAGCTTTCAATGGAGAACCCGATATTCGCGATCACATCGCTCGACTTTCTCGTGGACATGTTCAATGACGAAATAGAGGATGTACGATTGCGGGCCATCGACAGCCTTACGAAAATCTCACACCACATAATACTGAGAGAGGATCAGTTGGAGATCATTTTAGGAGCTCTAGAGGTATTAATAAGTTTTATTTAGAAATACATTATTTAAATCCGTCACTGAAAGCGATGATCTAAATATGTTTCCTTAATATCTATTGCCTTTATTTTTTGTTGTTTATAACATAAGATAAATCATTTTTACTTGAACCTTAAATAACCATAATACATTTCTTGTATATTCTATTTAAATTATATTATATTCTATTTAAATTATATATTTTGAGGCAATCCCACTTCTGACACCAAAATTATGTGAGATTTTGGAAGGCCTCTTAATAAAAATCGAGAATAATGAATAGTTGGTTTTATTTTCACCGTTTAACACCTTTTTAATCAATTAATCCCCTTAAGTTACGTACGCTCCCTTCCTCCTTTCAAAAAACCCCCTCCAACCTTCTCCCCGTCCTTCTCGCACCTCTAGTCCTCCTTCTCACCCACTTACGTTCCGTTTTCACTCCATTCCCTTACATTCCATTCCTACATAGTCGCTAAAGAAAATTCTGTAAATATGACAAAAGACGTGATATTTGATCTACATTTGGATTCTTAATCAAGGGTAGATGTAAATTCTAATGGGCCATGGCATCCACATGCCATAAAGTGGACTGTGTGCTCGTTTGTCACCCTTATTCTATAAAAAAAAAATCTATATAATACAAAGGAAAAGGCACTTATTTGATTTTTATCAAGCTGTAAATTAACTCGTTAATAAATAAAGTGAAAGTAAATAGTGTAATTTGCGTAATATTCACACAATTATTGCTTATTTTTTTCAGGACTTTTCAATGGATGTAAGAGAAGGCCTTCACAGGATGCTGGGTTCATGTACTGTAGCTTCAAAAACGTGTCTTGAAATGTGTATAGACAAAATATTGGAAAACCTTAAAAGATATCCCCAGGTTATTCGTTTTTTTTATATTTTCGAAAAACAAACATCATTTTATACTAATCATTACAAGTGTATAAGGTCATCATATTATATCATTACATGTTGTACCATTACCTAACCACGAGTAGTGGACTTTAATAGCTATAATGGATGGATGGTTATGTCATTACCTGAACTCTTCTATTCATCTTTATCAGCCGCTAACAGTCTACCGCTGGATATAGATCTCTTCTATAGTAGGAAGTATTTATCACTGCCTGGTGCTGGTCTAGATATTTTAAGCAAGGTTTAGACGAAGCCAGTGTTGGCTGCCAGTTTGACTGGTAGCCAGCGCTGGCTTGTTATTGGCCTCGTATAAACAGTTTTTCAAGACAAGCCAGTGCTGGCTGCTAGCAATGGCGGGAATAGAGCACCGGCCTATTTTTCAAGTCAGTGACCTCCGCCCGCGTACCCCGCAACCCCCGTGATAGCATGAGGACGCGTGTAGACGCATCGCGCCAATCGCTGGCGTTTATCCGTAGATTGTTAACGCGTTTTGTTTTTGTAAGATTTTCCGCGGTGGCAAGGAAATTGAATGCTCAAAAAGGAAACAGAAGCTCTAGTTACGGATCTATCGCTTAACCATTTTTTCATCCAAAGTCTTTTATTCTTTACGATTTCTTCCTCTAATATATTGATCAACTCTTCTCTTGATAGTGCAGAGATGTTCTTTATAAATTTCTTTTTCAATCGCCCCCGCATTTGATCTAAATTCATTTTTTTTAAAACACATAACTTGTGCACACCATAAGAATAAACCAGGAATGAAATGAATCCATTTGGCCTCATCTGAACAACACGGGCCAGGCCAGCGTAGGCTTGTCTGAGGACTGGCGCCAGCGTTACTGGCTTCGTCTGACCCTCGCTTTACATCTGATATATACGAGGTAGTAATATCGCCATTTATCGGAGACGTTGAGATCGTTCTAACCTTGCACATAGTTGCCTCTTACGACACCAAGATACGAAGCGGGATGATTGATTTTTTTAAGTCACTATATAATAATTATAAAATCTAATATTTTATCGCTCGCGGTCGTGTTTGTATATTTCTAAAAATGAATTGTTGTCTGCAGGACAAAAGGTCTACATTCCGATGTGTGCAACGGATGGGTAGCTCTCACGCTTCCCTAGTACTGCCTCTTACAACTCGCTTGCTTGCCGTACATCCCTTCTTTGATATGCCAGAACCTGATGTAGAGGACCCTGCATGTATCCTTTTTATAAAACATTTGGTTTAATTATTAAATTATTTTTACTTCATCTAAACACATCAATACAGTATAGGGATATTTTTAATAACATTGACCAACTAAAAAACATTTTAAAGTGACCAGCACTTTTAAATGTTTTTAATATCAAATTGTTTCTCATTTATTCCAGATTGATTTCAAATTTGAACAAAAGTTAAAATAAAATGTGTTGGCGGTAAAAATTAAGTTGAACTAGAAGGAGCAAAATTTGCACTCAAAGTAATTGTTCATTTTTTGGTTTAAAACCGTTATTTAAACATCTTTTTGATTCAACTTGGGTTGATTGTGATAATAATGACATTTTATTGTACGATTTTAAGACAAATATCTGTTCCACCATGAATGTGAATAAATGTGAATGATTTACAAGCGATCGAGTTACATGGCTTCTGCGACTCTAGCGAGACGACATACACGGCCGTCATGTGCAGTCGTACGCTCATTAAAAATGAGTCATACATTACTTGTTGCTGAAACTAAAGTGGCCCCAATTAAAACAAAAACCACCCTCCCACGGCTGAAATTATGTGTAACGCACTATTACTGTCAAAATGAATAGAAAAAATATAAAAGTTGCGCTTTCCGACAATGTGCTACATAATATCACCTACTGGATTGACTCGCAAATTATGCTCGCTTGGCTGCGAAGGTTACGAAGGGTACACGAGAAATCTACACAAGTAACTGTGCTACGCAGCTAAACAACATTGTTTCGTCTACACAGTGGTACTGTGTCAAAAGCAAGAATAATCCGGCGGGCTGTGCGTCAGGTGACCTTCTACCATCACAACTCTTAACTTTTAATACATGGTGGCAGGGCCTACAATGGCTAAAGACCTGGCACAAATGTGATGTAGCTCAAGAAACTCTTACGACTGAAAACGATCAATTATTAGAATGTCTCGCTACAAAAATCCAAATCAATGACGCCGAACAATTAATTAAACATCTTATCGAGCAGTGCAGTGATCATGTGATCAGAAGCCTGGCTTTGGTGTTACGTTCCAAATTATACTACATACCAAGAAAGAGCCAGTTGTACCTAACTTGACGTTGATTGAAATCGGTGATGCATTAAGTGCATTCAACAAGAATACTTTTATAATGATATCGAGAATATTAAGAAGAAAGGAAGCGTCGCTTCTAACATCAAAATTTTAAACTTAACACCCTTTTTAGATAAAAAGGGTTTCCTGAGGGCCCGTAGACACTTACACTCTTCTCTTCCTGAAGACGGAAAAAATCCGGCTCGAAGGACCAAAAATAATGTACGGGCCACAGTTTGCGACTCGTGCAGAGTATATAATACTATACGATGTATGAGTCGCAAACTGAGTGGCGTATATAGTAAGCACACGTGTTGTTACTTTAGCGGCTTATTACACATACTGAGTTTAATTAGAAAATTGTGCATTATAAGTAATTCGCGGCGCGGCGGTTTGAACCGCGTCAGCATGATAAATATATGGTATTTGGACCGTACAGATGTCTTAAGAAAATATTGCCATACTCTTTGGAATTCATGTGTAGTTAAAATATCCCTATACCGTGTGTTTATTTCAAAACTTTTGGTAAATTGGTCAAAATAGAATAAAGAAACAAACAATTAATACATTATTTTATATATATTTATCTAGCCACTATATCTAATATAAGCGTCGAATCTGGTGTGTTTCCTGATTTAATGAAACATAGTAAAGTCATACCCATATTTAAATCTGGTAGTACATTAGACCCCGCCAATTTTAGACCAATTTCTGTACTACCAACATTAGGTAAAAATTTTGAAAAGATTATTTTAGATCAGATGTTAAGTTTCTTTAATATTAATAAATTGCTACATAAAAATCAATTCGGTTTTACAAGGGGTCGCTCGACAACTGACGCTGGAGTTGAGCTTATTAAACATATTTTTTGTGCATGGGAGAATTCAGAGGATGCTTTGGGTATATTTTGTGACCTTTCCAAGGCCTTCGACTGTGTTCACCATGAGACATTAATCAGGAAGCTACAGTACTATGGTGTCAAGAACACAGCGCTTAAATTTATTATTTCATATTTAAGTAATAGAAAGCAGAAGGTTATTATCAATGGTAAAAGTTCTTCCGGGTCACCTGTACTAATGGGTGTTCCTCAGGGCTCGATTCTCGGCCCATTCCTGTTTCTGGTGTATATTAATGACTTACCTCACCTTGTAGGGGTAGTAGTCATGATATAGTATTATTTGCTGATGATACTTCCTTGATTTTTAAACTTAAACGTCAATCATTTAAATGTGACGAAGTGAATAATGCCATATCAAAATTAGTGCACGTTAATAATCTGCATTTGAACGGAAATGAAACAAATTGTGTTAAATTTATAAAAACGAATGTTAAAAATCTGAATACCAATGTGTTTTTAAATGGCGAGGAATTGAGCCCTGTTGTGTCCACTGTTTTTCTTGGCATCACGCAAAGCTTCAGTGGGGCCCCCATATATCCAAATTAGCAAGCAGACTTCTGTTTGACAAGTTCTGCAGCCTATGCTGTAAAAAAGATTAGAGGTCTCACTAGTGTCGAGACAGCTAGATTAGTTTATTTTAGTTATTTCCTTAGCATAATGTCTTATGGGATTTTGCTATGGGGAAATGCGGCTGATTCAGAAACTATTTTTGTTTTACAGAAGAGAGACATTAGAGCTATTTACAATCTAAAACCTAGAGAGTCTCTTAGAGATAAATTTAAAGAAATAAATATATTAACTTTGGCCTCTCAGTATATTTACGAAAATTTAATGTATGTTCACAAAGACAAAGATAGTTTTAGTAAAAAAAGTGATATACATTCTATAAACACTAGGAACAAACACAAGCTAGTGATGCCAGTTTCTCGACTCCACAGAGTCAGTAATTCATTCTTGGGGCAATGTATACGCTATTACAACAAGGTCCCGGAAAGTGTACAGGTTCTCTCAGTTACCAAGTTTAAATGTTTTCTTAAACTGAAACTGTATAAAAAGGGTTATTATAGTATAAATGAATACATGGTTGATAATAACCCCTGGGAATGAGGTGGTCGCTTCCAAGCAGTTTCTAAAATAAATTTTTGTAAATAGTTCGTAATCATTTATATTGTAAAATTTATTTTAAAAAAAAGTCCCGCTGCGTTTCTTGCTGGTTCATCCCAGCACAGAGGGTTTTTTTTTCGAACGAGTGGTAAAGTAAAAAATGACTTTCAATAAGAATTACACATGTAATGTATATAGAATAAAAACTTGTTCTATTCTATTATATTATAGTGATACGAGGGCGTCACTGAAAGTTTTTAGAACTGATAGCTTTTAAATGATATAATAAAAAAATAAGTTCAAATTTTGAAAATGGAACTCTCTGCCAATATTATTGTGTTATTAATTTGGCATTTGTTTACGATTTGGTGGCAAATTGAAAATTGTCTGTGTCATGTCAGCATGAATTCAACGCGAGAAAATTTTCGTACAATGACTTTTTATGACTTTCAATGTCATTTAAGACTACAAAAGTTATGATAGACTTCAATTAGCCTTTCACGATGAAGCCCCATCTCGTGCCACTGTTTACAAATGGTTTATTGAGTTTAAACGTGGTCACACTAATCTCACCGATGATCTCCGTGAGGGACGGCGACGATTGTGTTGTGCGGCGTATGATAGAGACTGACAAAAGAGTGACTTAACAGCAGATTCGGACAAGCTTAGGCATCGGTGTGAGTCAAGTGCACAAAATCCTCCATGAACATTTAGCGGTCAGGAAGCTTTGTACGAGTGACGAAAGCTGGATTTATTGTTATGATCCTGAAACTAAGAGACAGTCTGCTGTCTGGGTGTTTTCTTCCGAGGAGTTGCTAATTAAAATGAAGAGAGGTCGAAGCGTGGGAAAAAAGATGGTGGCCTCGTTCTTCGGAAGGACAGGTCATTACGCAACAATTGTTTTAGAGGATCGAAAAACAGTTACTGCAGAGTGGTACACTAACAATTGTTTGCCACTTGTCCTGGAAAAAGTTCGGGAGAAACGACCTCGCAGTAGGATCCTCCTTCACCACGACAACGCCTCGATGCACACCGGCAAGCAAACAATCGACTACTTGCAACGTCAGACGTGGAATTACTGGGTCATTCGCCCTATAGCCCCGACCTCGCACCTTGCGATTTTTATTTATTTCCGAAAATAAAAGAAAAACTTCGAGGAAAACGTTTTATGTACGCCGAAAGAGCAGGCATTTTGAAACGCAGTCCGTTTCAAAATGCCATCGAAGGACGAGTGGGCAAAGTGCTTTTTTCAGTGGTTCCATCGGATGCACCGATGTATTGACGTAAATGGGACACTTTAAAAAAACATATAATAAAACTAATAACTTGCTAGTTTGTTCAGTTTTTGATTTTTTAAGAACTTTCAGTGCCACCTTCGTATAGAGCCTAATTACTAGCTATTTCGGATTTTGATAAGATTTCTGTCACTGGTCTAAGTATTCTACATCTGACTGGTATATTTTTGAACATGAATACGTTTTATCAAGTACCACCGAGTATATAAGATGATTATGCATATACCTTTTGGAAACCACGAAATCTTTCTGTTAAATAAAATATTCCTAACTGAAACATAGATATGTGCATACTGATCCTGGTATTGAACGCGGCGCAGCATTGCACCACAATGCTGCCACTGTTTGAGGAGCACACAATCAAGCACTACACATACCTACGTGACACTATGCCGCACTTAGTTCCGCATTTACCTATTGGTGAGTTATTTTGTATTGTTTATGCCATTTGCAATGTAGATATAGTGTCTACGAACTTGCGACACAACTGTGCTTGAAAAATGTTCCCGAAGAATTTATTAAATAATTCATACTTTGTTACTTTTTAATATTTATATCCTTTTTATATACTTCCCATTAGAAAGTTGTTGTTAGGAATTGTATATTTATTAGACCAAATTTTACATATCACTATGTTTTAATGTCTATAGTGTCCAATCTTATTGTTTTTAAAAGGAATACTGCATGTTCATGTGCGCATATTAGTATATCTTTTTATCTCTTAAATCTTAAAAGTAAGAAATGGTTTCTTATGAATGTAGAAAAATAAAGAGATAAAAAGAAGTGAGGAGAAAGAAAGAGGACGGTTTAGAGAAGAGAACTCTAAACCGTCCGCTCTTTCGAGCTATATAAAGTACAGTGTAACGTGATGGATGTCATGATAATATCAAAAAAGATTAACCTGCTGATCATGATCACAAGTCAGATTCACAAGAACAGGATCGAAATTAACAAGATGCGAATTTAATAACTTTATCAAAATCCCCATCCCCTCTCCCACACTCGCGTAGTTTCGATTTCTACTCTCATCTAGTTGTCTCTTTTATTTTATACTTACTATCTCTGACACTTCTGTAGCTTTTTAAAAAAAATACATATAATAAGCAAATAAACGAGAGTAGTGATCTTAGAACGAATTGCACCCAGACCAATTATTTATATCACATATGAAGCTGTTGCAACAATATTATAAAACCAAAAGTTTTTGATTAATCAAAAATGGTGTCGAATTCAATCAGTTACGCAGAAGATATCAAAAAACCCACAAGTGTACGTGCAAGCAGATATGTATTAAGTCGTAATAATGCTTATGCAAGGTGAGGGTAGTAAGAGACAAGAATAAACAAACACACTATGACCAGACTCCAAAAACCCACACATTTTTTTGTAACATCGATAAACATGTCTGGATGTATCGATATAAATTTTGTTGTATTGATGTATAGGAGAATCCCAGTTTTCCCGGTCGGAGAGGAGCGAGACAGCAATAGACGACAGTGCTGTGCGTCGTTTCTTCGACTCCGTGCTGCAGCATATTGATAACGTTACACTGTCCTCTAACGTGAGGCTTAAGATGCTACGCGCTGCTGAAGAACAGCTGAACAAGTAATGACAGTTTTAAATTTTTTTTGGTTACGATAAGAGAGGTGCGCGACTTAACGTTAAAGGTCGTCTTGGGTCTATAGACTATGGGTTGGCATTGTAATGTGCTACTATAAAACAGTACATTATAAACATTGACTGAATGGTTTTTCATATTTTTTTATATGAAAAGGTGATTATCGTTCGGTATTTGGCAGCAGTTGCCACATTGTTAGAAGTACATATATCCGACTGATCCGCTGTGTAGTGGTGGCGTATGAGAATTCACTACCCTATATCATCCCGTGAGAGTTTCAAGCGGTGAAAATAATAAAACTACCGTCCCCAAACCGCTACTGTAAAAAATATCTCCTATATTATGTTCTAACGAAAATTTATTATTTTCAATCACTTTTGTCGAACATCAATATTTTGTGAAAATCTGCCACAGCATCCACTTACCATCAGGTGGACTGTGTGCTCATTTGTTACCCAAATGGTCTCAAACGCTACTCAATTTTAAAACGCTGTTAAGTCTCATGTTGTCACAGTCACTTTGACTTAAAGTGAAAGAGACAGCACGAGACTTAACGAAATCTTGAAATTGAGTAGCGTTTGAGTATTTAGGCATAAATCTAATGAAAATCATTATATATATATATATATATATATATATATATATATATATATATATATATATATATATATATGAAGTTGAATATACGCATACCTTTGCCAGTTAGGGATGTATCGATAAGATGACAACAGATAGTGTCAATCTCTATAAAAGTGAGGTTAAAATTAGCAGTATTTCTCGTATTTGTAATTATTTTTAAGTTCAATTCCTTTGTATTAATATTTTAAAATGTGATACTTTTTTCCCGCCCGTTTGTGTATAAATTGTATGTACCTGCTCTATAACACATTTAGACAGCTAATAATTTCAATCGTACCTACGGGTTAAATGTATAATAATAAGTGGGATGCGGGAAATAAGACTGTGTAAGAACTTCCGAAGGAGGCGGCGTTATAGCCGAAATAAGATTTTTTAATTTTTTTGGTTTTTGGCCATTTTGACCCCTAGGAGTGTAATGAGATCTTTTGCCTCTATTCAATCATGACCCCCACGACATCCTATACACGATAGGCTATTCAAACTGACTAGGCTTGAAGTTCGAGCCACCCCCCCAACTCATTTCTATTCTTTACTTCCATGAGGCTTTTCTTTCAGAGGTGTGTTATATTTAGGTACTACACGCGTAGTCATATGATTATTTACGTCTATTAAACACTAACGTTCATTTTAAAAGCCCGAGATTTTGCAGATACAAGCGTGATTTTGTTTGTTCACAAATGATGCCAGACCGTTGTAGGCCAATAGCGCTTCTCCCCCATCTTTTTTAGTCTAATATACGCGTACACTATACTCTTTCTCTTTTGCATTGCCAATCTATTCTAACGTTTGAAAAAATTTTACGTGGTAGAGCCATGCTGCAGCTATATTATTAGTGGTATACTTGTAGCACAAATGGGTCGGCTCGACCGGTGAAGGACTACGCTCTCACAGAATACCAGCGTAAAATAGCAGCTTAACACTGCTGTGTTTCGTATGGTGAGTGTAGAGAGAGATTTTTTTTACTGCAAAAGAGATCTTAGTCCTCACGGGTGACAACGCATCTGCATTTTGATTCTTTATTAAGGATAGATGTAGATATCTATGGGTCGCAGCAACCACTTACTATCAGGTGGACTGTGTGCTCGATTGTAACCCTATCCTATAAGAAAAAGTGGGTTGATAAGGAATGTACGGTGCAGGCTGGCGGAGATGGAGCCGCTGGTGAGTGGCGCGGCGCAGTTCACGGCGCTGTTCGCGGGCTGCGTGCTCGCGCTGCACCACGCGCTGCTCGCCAACTGCGGCCCGCCGCCGCACGCGCTCGCCAACCTCACCACGGACTGCCTGAGGCAAGTACGCCACTTGCAGCGCGCCACTAATGCCCACGCTTCTTGTGCAATCACACATCCTTCACACTCATTACAAGAAACAAACAAATAAAGAACATGTTGAGTTTTGGTGCGCACTTGACCGCCGCCGGTTTAAATAATCGTTTGAAGTATTTAAAGAACTTACAGTTGTAAAACGCCTTTGATGTCAGGCGATGCCGCCGCCCGCGTAGGTACATATTTACGCGGCTATGCTAGGGGTTGTCACGAAAATGTAAATAAAATAATTTTGGATATAATACTCAACATCATTTACTAACATTATGTACATACTTATAACTTAAAACATTTAACGAACAAGGTCATTTTTTATTACTACAAGAAAAAATATATTTACAAGTGTTGCACTGCCTAATATTTTCGTGACACTTTCTTTTTATAGATGTTTTCAGTTTTCGATTGTTAAATTTAAGTATGTGGTGCATTCAGATAAACAATTGTACAAAAAAATTAGGAGAATTATGTTTCCCTTAATTTTTTTATTGGCATGGCCGTCATTTGAATTCAATTTTACTTAGTAACTCATATAACTATAGAGGTAATTCACCATTATAGATATATTTTTCGAAAACTGCACTTAAAATTTGTTAAATAATTACTATAAAACACGCTCGCGCCAACCGCATGTATTGTCTATTAGACTCAGTGAAGTTAGCCCTGTCCCGCAGTGCCCCCATCGTTGCTCTGCACAAGCACATTCATTCCCAACTGTAAGGTATAAACTGTGGTAAAAGTGTGGTGATTTTGTGTATTAAATGTCTACGCATGTGAACTATTAGTAGATACGATAAAACAAGTGCTCCGATGGCGATGTAAATCTCAAAAGGTGTCTGCCTAGGTGCCTTGAGATACTATCGTCATCGAATGTGGTGGATTGCTCAAGCTGCCATTAAAGTCACCCAAAAACTTCACAATGTGATGTATTATTGTGAAGAAATTTTGAAAGAAATTTATGTAAAATATAATTTCTTGATATACTTGAAACTGGCAAAAGTACAACCTTACGAGTCCATTACCAAGGAAAAAAATTACTTTATAATATTTTTTCTTTTAAGAAGAGGGGACAAACTAGTATGCGACTCACTTGATGATAAGTGTTGTACGCTGCCCATGAACAACTGCAACACCAGGGAAATTGCAGGTGCGTTCCCGGCCTTCTAAAAGGAGTAAATTCGTTTCTTGAAGGTCCCCAAGTCATTTCGGTCTGTGTTAAATCGCCGGCGGTAAAGAATTCCACAAAGAAGTCGTGCGAGGCAGAAAACTCCTAGTAAATCGAACAGTAGTGGATCGCCAAGCATCCAGATGATGTGG
Source organism: Parnassius mnemosyne (assembly GCA_963668995.1). NCBI lineage: Eukaryota > Metazoa > Arthropoda > Insecta > Lepidoptera > Papilionidae > Parnassius > Parnassius mnemosyne. Next base: position 39,691,777 of record CAVLGL010000115.1, on the reverse strand, counting down.
ATGGTATCGAAAACATTACAAACAATTTATTGTTTAATGTTGTTGGAGTTAATAAAATCATATCAAATATATACAAAAGAGTTATCTGTGTAGGTGATAGAGGAGTTAAAAAGGTAGACAGGAGTTAGTAGTAAACGGTCACGCTAGCTTTAACAATGTAATATTCAATGGAAGTATACCATCACAGTGAACTAAAGTAATATCACCGACGCCAGCTGCTTGTTTGTCCCTCTTCTCTAACTCTTTTTTTCGCACCCCCTTCCCCTTCGTCTTTTTTCTTCTTTTCCTTTACTTCTTTTTTTAACTATTCTCTGTAATATACAAATAATTATAACCTACTATCATTTGCAGACTCCAACATCAGTTCAGCGGCGTGTCGGAACAAGAGAGTGCGTGTGTGGGTCAACTGGCCCTTCGCGTGGCAGCGGCTCGCTTGTGCGCTCCCGACGCGATTGCCACGGCCACTGCCACGAGCACCACCGCTGCCACTACGGCCGCAATGTCCGCCGCTGCCGCACTCACTCATCAAGCCGAGATGTTAGATAGACTTTTAGCGTCTGCCGGTAAAATTCTTAACGCCTTAATTTCTTTTTATGTACATTTATGCTCCTATAGGTGTTCGGTTTTTTTTTTAATTCAAGTAGAACATAACTATAAAAAATATACAACGTATGTAAAAAAATCCGACAACAAGTAACTATGAAGATATTTCTTATTTCTTACTTTATGGCGGTTACGACGTTTTTGCCAATGACAAGTTTAGTATGACAAGTCATTTCTAATTCGAACAAAGAATCGACATAAGAAAGGGAATGTGATTATATAAGAAACTATGGATAAGAATATTATGTGATAGATTTTGATAAACTTATTTGGCTGTTAAATCACCTAAAAGAAACGGCAATGTTGTTAGAATGATATTAATTAATATGTTATAAATATAACAAAAAACAAATATAGTTTAATGTTGTTGGAGTTAATAAAATCAAATAAAATATAAATAAAAGAGATATCTGTGTAGGAGAAAGGAGTTAAAAGGTAGAAGGCTGACCTCTATATACAGGGTTACTGGGTACTCGATAACTTCCTGGCAGACCGTGATAATACGAATAGTCAAAATGCTACAAATTTATGGGGGTCCATATGTATGGCCGAAAATAAGCAGGTTTATCTCAATACGGATTTTAAAGATTTTTCAATAATCATCCTGAATTTTGTATTAAATTCTAAATAAAAATAAAACCTTTTTTGTTTTGTATGTGACGGCACGTGCACCATTGCACCTGCGGCGGCGTCGGTGTAGCTAGACAGAATTCTTGTAAATAACACGTGCTCCGCACACCTGCACCATTGCACCTGCGGTGGCGTCCGTTTAGCCTGTATAAAACGGACGGAGCTGCCGCCGTTAGGACAGTCTTGGCTCTGACGTAGAACGGTGCGCTTGTCGTATTCCGTTACTAGTTTATCCTCGGCTCGTTGGATAATTAATTCGTGTAAACGAATTAATTATTATTCCTAACTACAAAATCAGTCTTTGGTACTATACCCACTACACTTCCTACATCAGAAGTGGGATAAAGTCCCTATTTTTGCCCATATACAATCTTCGAATAGTATGAGGATTATTACATTTCTGAAAGACTATAATGCATTCCGCATTGATGATTCTGTTTTTATGTTAAATACCGTTATGAAATTTGCTGTCCTACTTACGATATTGTCGTATCATTAAAGTGTAGAGAAAAGATAAAGTGAAATTATTTAAGCAAAATTTTTTTTAATTTGTTCGATTTGTATTAAAAGTACCCGCAAGTATTTTCATTATTTCTTGACGTACCTAAATATGTTAACAAATGTCAAAAGAATTGTTGAAGGCTTTCTAATTAACTTGTTCAAGTTTTGTTGTAATTTGATAGTTCACGCGAAACATGATTATCATTTGCTATATTTTGAAGTTCAAAACGTTTAAGGGTTAAAGGATTAACTTTAACACGCTATGGATTGAAAATAATAAGTGACATTTTTGTGTTCTAATGTGTTGATCAGTGTTGCAGTTTGCTCCGAATATTGTGTCATTGACAAGATTGGGGTTTGATTTCGAGGCATTCGTAGAAGTCTCTACAACAATGATCAATGAGGAAGACGTTGTGATGGCTAATCGAACATGGTCAGGTACGGCCGAGCGCTGGTTAGATTGAGCCTGCACCGCTACAGTCGGTTACTTATCGGCTGATCTTACGGCAGGGCAATTCAAGCGGCCGCCAAACAAATGGTGCTTTGGCGCTGTAAATGGACGGCTTTCGTAGATTTTGCGCAGTTGCCTCTTTCGCTTCGAAATATCTTGTGGTATCTGTCTCTACACTTAGTTTCCATTTTTTTTTGCAATATTTTCAAATGTCATACAGTTGCCGTTTCTTAAGAGAATATGTGATGAATTTTGGAAGCTCGGAATTCCATGGTTCGCAATACATTTATCTCGATTTCTTTTAATTTTCAAAGCAGTGCGACGATTCGCTAGCGCTAGTACGGCGCGACGGCTTGCTGGCGCGAATGTGGCACGAACGCAGCAGAACGAAAAGCTGTAGTGCGTTTGCCTGGAGATAGCCATATCGGCGCGTTCCAGACTTAAATGAAGTCTGGGATGGTCGACCGTTGTAATATTTAACAAGAGTTAATATCTGTTAGCAGGTGGTGATAACTGATAAACCGCATGCTGTTCACTGTCAACCGCACGAGGACGTGCGACAGTCAGAGGTAGCCGTGTCTGTGCATCTAGAAAATACTAGAGACGTTGCAACACTCTAGCGAAGTAATTATTCTAGTGCAGGAAAGGAACATGAAGTTGCAGGGAGGCTGGTCTGTGCTGCACTGGGATATGTGTCGAGTTGCTGTTGGTTTACATACTTAGGTGTTATCGTGTCACTACGTCCCTCACGATACACCTTTGTGTGATTGTGACGGGGACATGTTTGCGGTATGGTTGGTCTGTAACTGTTCTATACTGAATTGAAAAAAAATTGCAGGGCGTTTACCGGTGCAATGATATAGCTACAGGGAATAGTGATTCCGGACTAGCATAAATAGTACTGAAAAAAAAAGAGATTAAGAAAAAAGAATAGTTCTTACAATCATTGCAGGGCTTTGTGCCGGTCCAGTGATATAGCTATAGGGAATAGTGAATCAGGACTAGCGAAAACAGTACTTGAAAAAAAAGAGAAAATAGAAAAAGCTACAGACTAATAATTCCGATCTAACATAAAGATGATTAAAGTTTTGTAGGGCTTACTGCCGGAACAAAACTGACTGTCACCCCAGTCTGAACGGTTAATATAGACCGGACCAGACGCTATTTTGTCAGGAGAATCGAACGATGTTTTTCTGTCTACAGATAACTAACATTGTGATGGAGCGCGTGCGAGAACGCACGCATGTCAGTATGGCCGTGACGGCACGTGCACCATTGCACCTGCGACGGCGGTAGCTAGACAGAATTCTTGTAAATAACACGTGATCCGCACACCTGCACCATTGCACCTGCGGTGGCGTCCGTTTAGCTTGTATAAAACGGACGGAGCTGCCGCCGTTAGGACAGTCTTGGCTCTGACGTGGAACGGTGCGCTTGTCGTATTCCGTTACTAGTTTATCCTCGGCTCGTTGGATAATTAATTCGTGTAAACGAATTAATTATTATTCCTAACTACAAAATCAGTCTTTGGTACTATACCCACTATACTTCCTACATATGCTTTCTTTTAGGTTTATTTATTTTCTTGAAGCTTCAAACAAGCGAATACAATCATAAAAAGTACAAAAGTATTCGCAATAAAAAATTATGGGTCTTAATTTTATTTTTATTTAGAATTGAATACGAAATTCTGGGTGATTATTGAAAAAGCTTTAAAATCCGAATATCTCAAGACCTGTTCATTTTCGGCCATACATATGGGGGGTCAAATTTGTAGCATTTTGACTCCCCCTATCACGCCCTGCCAGGAAGTTGTCGAGTTCCCAGTAATCCTGTATACAAGTACGCTGGACTGACTATATACACCGTGAGATAATGAGGTGATTTGATTTTCGCCATTTTGGCGCTGATAGCAGTAGTAAGTACTATTTTACTACGCACGCACACATTGGTAAGGGTCGATTGGTCGGCAAAAACGTTGAGAGGAGCGCGCGTACGCGTAGTTGTTATTGTATTTTCAAAAACTGCAATAACGGTGTATCATTATTTATACAGGGTTATTTTTCAAAGATTAACCAAATTTAATAATTAAGTAATTAAGTTCAAAATATAAATACTGATATACACTTTTTAAAAATACGCATAAATAAGGTTTCTACATTTATTTGAAAATATCTGAAATATTTAGTTAGTCAATAATATTTATTTAGTTAGTCAGTGAATATATAATAACTCACTGACTAACGAGGCGGAGAACCGTCGTGTTGGAAATAAATTTTATTCAGTAACGCTAGGGGTATATCGTCTAGGAAATCTTGAGTAACACCTTGTAACATAATAATTACCACCCATTAATCGTCTTTCAATGAACGGGCCCATAATTATGAAAAGTAAAAATCGCACTTGATGATAACTGTCTTTTATAGCGTGTGGGTTGCATACAGTAGAGTAAAGTTCGTTACGATTATTATAAAGACCTACACGCGTAAATAGGGCTTTGACAGTCCACATAATAATTTTTTTTCGAGATGGACAATCGTTATTATTCAGTGCTTGCACAAGTTGATAATGGAATGAGTGATATCTAACCCTAGGCTAACCCTGAATTCTCGAATGATGCAGTCATATTGTTGCTAGCGCGGGGGTTTCGCTCGAAAAACTCGATCACTGTGTTTTCGACAGCTGGGCTTATTACTGAATGACCACCTCGAGCACTTCCATGTGACAGAGTGGTGAACTGTCCAAAGTCTAATAGCATTTGGTTTGATACACACTCCGATTGGATGATACCCGCGCGTTATTTCCTTGTCTATGCAAACGGGGTAAAGACTCACTTTCCTATAATCTTATACTACCTACAAACATTTAAAAATAGGACACTCGGTACGTAATGAGGTCACGTTCAAATCAACATTGTCGGTCGGTCATGTGAACGTACCCAGCGGTGCGGAAGGGAAAGGGCGGGGAGCCGGGGAGACGCGTTTGTTTTTACTGAATCAAAACAACAGCTATTAGATACCTCCCTAAATACTCCCTTACGAATGTAAAATAATAGACGCTTCATATTTATGAATGACAATCAATAAAAATAATGCATTTCTACACATTTTGAATATAAAGTATATAACGTTTCAGTTTTTTCCTTGTAAATTTTTTTTCACCATTCGCTTATATTACCTATTCTGATCTGGCTACTCTTTGAAAAATAACCCTGTAGAGCCTTGTAAACATATTAGACCACACTTAAACAACATAATTATCTATAAATTGTAACGAAATCCCATAAGATAAATAAAAAAAATGTACACCTGCATATTCTATTATTAATATCGAACATCTAAAGAAGTCATTCTTTTATTTACTTTCAAGTCATTGGACAATAAACAAGTATTGTTTTCAACATGGACGTATAAATAAGGCGGACAGAATTTTGTTAAGAAAGGACTGATGCACCGTAATGGCGGCGATGCAAGTATGTTTGCGTGTTATATAGGGTTGTCCTGTGAAACAAAATTTCCCCATTTTTTTTAATAAAACAATCTGTCAAAATATGACATACCTTTGACGAAATACTAATTTATTATTACGTAACTAATATAAATAACACCTTTGACGATTAAAAAAGATCTAAGAATTTGAGATTTAGATTTTGATTGAAATCGAATTATTCTATTTCAATCTATATCGATTTAAATTAATTTTATTACAAACATTATATTATACAAAAATTGTATTATATTATTGGAACGAAATATATTATAAATATTTATTAACGAAATATATAACAAATAAACATATTATAGGTAACCAAAAAATTTATATAAAATTAGTTTACAATATATTATTTTAGAATTAGTATGAAAACATTTAGAAACAGCATGGTAGCGATCATCTCATTCTCAGGGGTTATTATCAATAATGTACTCTTTAGTAGTATACCCTAATAATCCTTACTAAACAATTTTTACTGGGTAAAAATTTTAAACTTTGATACATAATGCCTGCATATTTTCTGGGACTTTGTTGTGAAAGCGTATACACGAAGGAATTACTACTACTCTTTTGAGTCGTTTAACTGGTATAACTAACTTGTGCTTGTTCCTAGTATTTATAGAATGTTTTGGAAGTCGGCAGAAAAAAATAAAAATCACGATTACAGCGCAACATAATGGACTATGGCCAAAAAATGCATAAAACCGCTTTATAATCATCAAAAAAATGCACATAAAACAACCTTAAGAGGTTGTTGGTAAACTTAAGAGGTTGTTGGTAAAGATATATACCGTATCCGTGCCAACGTGGGTCAAAATAGCAATTTCCCAAATTTCGGGTAATTTTCCCTATAAATAATTAACAACACTTTTCACGTGACTCATGTTTTGTGTTCCAAAAATAGCATTTTAATTTAAGACAAAACTCAAATACGTGATTATAATTACTGACTCACCTATGAAAGGTGATTCCTTGATATTTTTTGATAAAACCACTATGATTTTTACAAAATTTAACGACGCAGGACGGCATACTGATTTTTGTTTTTATTTACGACAGCTACTTCTCACGGACGACGTTTGTTGCGTAATGGCGGACGCTAGACTTATTATTAGTGTGAATGTGTGCGTGACCCCTTGTGCGTACAAGCGAGCTGACTTATTATGGGTTCCTCGCTGAGTTGTATAGCGAGATTCAGTCTGCCTTATTTATACGTCCATGGTTTTTAAACACCAACAAACGCTGCGTTAGAGCCAGGTGGTAGAGTCGTAGTGATATTTTTATGATGGGCTAATAACTGATTGCTTTACTTTTGTTTCCCATTGGTCAATAATTTAGCTTCTAAAAACACGTGTTTCCGACTTATTAGTCTAAACTTGTGGTTTCTACTGTAAAGACGTCTTAAAATGGGAAAAGCAGCACGCGAAATTAGCAGTGAAGTGCGTTCTGCCATCCTGGTTTTTTTGGAAATCCGCGTTGAAGTAAACAAAACCCGAGTTAAACCTTTATCATTGACTACAGTAAAACGGCGACTGAGAGATGCGAAATTGTATGGTCGTGTCGCCGTTCGAAAACCTCTGCTAAGGGCACAAAACAAGAAAAAACGAATGCAATGTGTCCTTGCCAACAAGATTGGACTGAAGAAAATTTAAAAAAAGTTCTTTGGACCGATGAATCCAAGTTTGAGCTATTCGGTTCAAAACGAAAAATTTACGTTCGACGCAATGACCAAGAAAAGATGATGCCAGACTGTGTAGTCCCAACAATCAAGCATGGTGGTGGCTCATTTATGGTCTGGGGTTGCTTATCTAGACAAAGAACTGGCGATTTGATCAAAATTGACGGAATTATGAAAAAGGAAGGGTACAAAAAATTTTTAGTACAAAATGCCGTTCTTTCGGGGTTGCGATTAATTGGAGATGGATTAATTTTCCAACGGGACAATGATCCTAAGCATAGCTTAAAATTATGCAGAGGATATTTTGAAGAGAAAGAGCACAAAGGGTGTTGAAAAACATGGTTTGGCCTCCTCAGAGCCCGGATCTGAATCCCATTGAACTTTTGTGGGAAGAGCTTGATAGGAACATCCGTAATTGTGGTCCACCCTCACGAGAAGAAATGTGGAATACTTTGTGCGAAAGTTGAAGCAATATATCACAAGACACTATCAACAAATTGATTGCCCGTATGCCGAGACTTATGAAAAAAGTCATAGAATGCAAAGGAGGATTTTTCATGAAAACTCAGTTTAGCTAACTATAGCCTTTTTTAGCATGGACTATTAATATTTTTTTACGCTTTTCAAGTAGATTGATTGTCAAAAAGTGTTTTATTCGATCATTTAACAGTTTAATTAAACATTTAATATTTTATTGGAGTTCTATTTAATTATCCTACTTTAATTAAGGTGGTCTTAAACTTTTAGCCAACAGTGTATGTAGGGAAAAAAAACATCAATAAGTATTATGGACAAGGAACTCATCAACTCTATTGAATTTTATTGTTTATCAAAAATAGCTAATTTAAAGCCAAACATATTAGTAATTACATGTAATAAGTTAAGTGACAGGGCTTTTAAGAGATATTATCAAATAGTTTTTCCATATAAACTGTAAATCCTCTAACTTGTGAAATGTTTCCCTTTTTGGTAACGAATTTTACAAGTCGCCAACACTATCATTATTACTAAAAATACTTTTTATTTTACATACTAGCTGTGAAAACCCACTTCGCAGGGTTATTTTTTGTCGAATATATTTATTCATGTATGTATATTCTGAAGAAGCTGGTATTGACCGCTGACACTGACATTGATGTTTAACTAAGAAGGAGTGAAAACGCATACCTAGTGGATTCACTGAATTTAAAATTTCTGTTGGATAGTTAACACTTTGGTCTTGATTCATCATTGTGTCTATTATTATAGATTTATACAGTTTTCATCTTCTGGTATCATATTCTGTATCATTTCATTAATTTGGTGTACTATATAATTTTTGTAGCTAAAATTGCTCGCTCACACAACCATGTCCTATTTAGATAATTTTGTTCAATAGACGGATACTTTTTCAATAAGTTCTTCTTCTGTATCTACTAGGTTACACAATTCTTCTGATAGAATAAGTTTGCCTGACTGTGAATCTATAGGATAGGTGCCATCTCCATTCTTTAACAGATTTTCAGCAAACTATTGTGCTTCCGGATCTCCAGTAATTTTTGCTCCCATATTTTCTGTTAATGATAATTTGTCAATACGATCCCAGAACGTTAATCGCTTCCAACGTGAGTTTATTTCATCAGCTGGATTAGATTTTGGAATAACCGACAGCGTTTGTTGAAAATCTCCGGATAATAATAATAAAATTCCTCCCATAAGTATTTTTTTGTCGGATATCTTGGAATTGGGAAAGTTAAGATACGCCAAACTGCTTCATTACTATTGTTGTATCGTCCCATTTGATATCATAAAATTTCGTCATGTCGAGTTTCATCAGTGATTCCAAAGACAGCCATATCACTCTCTTTGTTAATATACTTACAAACACATTTAATTGACTTTACAGAACTACTGTATTCTACGTTTATGTGTGCTTAAAACATACACATATATATGGTACAACCCGTTGTTGATCAATTTCAACTTCTTCACCTCTAATTTAGATTTTGCTGTTTGATTTTGTATTTAGGATATCCATCGTCACCAGTTTGGGTTTAACTCAAAAATGATCTTGGATATCTCTTCGAGCATTTGTTATTATTCATAAAGGGAGATTGCATATTTAGTATTCCACAGGGACCATGTATCATATGTTTAACAATTAAATGTTAAAGTTACAGCCAATATACGTACCACTGCTTGGCACAGGCCTCACATTTCTGAGGGCTAGGAAATGTCCGCCGCGCTGCCCCAATGCGTGTTGGCGAACTTCACATGTCTTTGAAACATTTTTTTTTCTTATTTCTCAGACATGCCGGTTTCCTCACGATGTTTTCCTTCACCGCCAAATCAGCCCTTAAAATTGCAATTAACAATTTAATTGATGCCGGCGGGGATCGAACCCGGGTTGTTCGCGTACTGTGAAACTTACAGCGTGCGCTTACTATCTGAGCTACCACGGCTCTCTTTTAACAATTATTTCATACAAAATAGTATCTTCAACCGGGTTTGGGATCTCTGCTTTAGTAACATCATCAATTCGATTTGAATGAATTTTTCTTTGAGCTAAATCAAGTTATATGAGTGTGGCAAACCTCTTTTTTGTCATTCTATTGAGTACATCCAACTAATAACATTTCCAAAATCACAACTCCACAATTGCATTATAATTCACTTGTTTTTGTCTAAACACTCGTGCAATTAAATCATGCCTATCATGTGGCTTTTGTCCATATTGTAACTCATCTTGAATTTATTTCCACGATAGATTACATGTAAACGTAATAAACAAATCCGTACCATATTTTCTCACATAAGTCATGACGTCTTGTGCATATTCCTGCATATGTCTGGGGCTACCAGTAAACAAAGACGGCAAAATTACCAACTGTCTCAAATATTCAATGTTTCCATCATTAGCTATCGCGGCTCGCAGAAGAATGTATTCATCCGTTCGGAAGTTACTCTGATTTAGGCGAATGTATAATAGTCTTTCTGCTTTTATATAACATTAAAATGGTAACCATCTTCGCGATATTGCAAGAAATCATACAGGTTACTTGTTGTTGTTACAATACGTTCTAACTTATTACTTCTTCGTTGAACCACAATATCCCATTATCCCTGCCCAATATAACTGATCTCATTGTCCACAATTACTACCGCTACTTCATACATTTGAGGTGCATTAAACCGTCGTTCGTGCTCACCAATCGGTCTTTTATCTGCTCGAACTTTGTAATTATCTGAGACCATTTTTTCAATTGCAGTCTTAAACATTCTTATTATTAATTTATTATTTTCATGAAGAAAACGCTGTATATCATGAATTATATCTCGAAACAATCCTGAAAAATTTGTTAACCTTTGGTCGACTTCGTTTTCTTCATTTCCTATGAAGTAAATTTGTAAGAAGTTCGGTGATTCATTTGGAAGTGATAATAATGATCCAATTTTATTATATATTTGTCCTTGGCCTCTAAACACTGGTTATTGAATCCTTGTTTATGGTTTATTTCAGTTGCTCCAAACGAAGTCATTTGGAAACATGCGTTGTAACTTCAAATTTTTTTGTAAAAATCTTTTGAATTTTGTGTTTCTACTTTTTTTTTATAGAAGATGGAGCAAACGAGCATGCGGCTCACCTGATGGTAAGTGACTACCGCCGCCCATGAACAACTGCAACACCAGGGAGGGAATTGCAGATGCGTTGCCGGCCTTTTAAAAAGGAGTACGCTCTTTTCTTGAAGGTCCCTAAATCGTATCGGTCCGGAAAAATCGCTGATGGTAATCGATTCCACAAGGAAGTCGTGCGAGGTAGAAAACATCTTCTAAATCGCACAGTAGTGGACCGCCAATCATCCAGATGGTGTGGATGGTATCGGAGTTCTGCCGCGATGTGCGTTCGTGAAATTTGGCGGCTGGGATTAATCCGAACAATTCCTCAGAGCACTCCCCCATGGTAGATGCGAAAGAAAATGCAAAGGGATGCAACATCTCTTCGCAGTGCCAATGAATCGTGCCGATCGGAAAGGGCTCGGTCGTCGACGATTCGAGCCGCTCTGCGCTGGATGCGGTCAAGTGGAAGGAGCTGGCACTGGGGAGCCCCTGCCCAGAGATGGGAACAGTATTCCATGTGAGGCCGAACCTGCGCCTTGTAAAGTTGCAGGCGGTGTGTTGGCATGAAATACTGTCCCGCTCTGCTGAGCACGCCAAGCTTTTCAGAGGCCAATTTGGCCTTGTCTTCCAAGTGACCACGAAACTGCACGTCACTCGATATGTCGACTCCGAGGATACCGATACTGGCTGAGGCAAGAAGGGGAGTGCCTTGAAACTGAGGAGATACGACAAGGGGTTCTTTTTAGCGGTAAACGCGCAAACTTGTGTCTTCTGAGGATTAAACTGGACTAGATTTAGTCGCCCCCAATCCGAGACTTTGTTCAGCAAAGACTCGACTTCAGACACAAGTTTGTTCCGGTACTCAGCGACGTTTTCCCGAGAAATATTGGCACGGCCGGTGTATAGAGCATCACCAGTGCTGTCATCCGCATAGCAATGAATGTTACCAGTTAGCAACATATCATTGATATGCAGAAGAAACAGCGTTGGTGATAGCACACAGCCTTGTGGAACACCAGCGTTAATAGGCTTGTAGTCAGAACATGCACCGTCCACACCGACCTTGATGCTCCGATCTGCAAGGAAGCTGGTGATCCAATAGCACAATTTCTCGGGAAGCCCATAGGAAGGGAGCTTCGAAAGAAGCGCTTTGTGCCAAACCCGATCGAAGGCCTTCGCAAAGTCCAGACTAACGGCCAACGCCTCCCCCTTGGACTCTACTGCCTCCGCCCATCTATGGGTCAGGTAGACCAGAAGATCACCAGCTGATCGACCCCGACGAAAACCGTATTGGCGGTCACTAATCAGCTGGTGATCCTCAAGGTACCGGATGAGCTGGCAGTTAATAATGGATTCCTTTATTTTGGAGAACAAGGAGGTGATCGCGATAGGCCTATAGTTGGACGGGTCTGAGCGGTCGCCTTTTTAGGGAGATCGGGTGGACAAAAGCGGTCTTCCATGAATTCGGGACTACGCCTTGGAAGTAGGAGTACCGGAAAAGACGCGTTAGGACCGGTGCCAACTCCGGAACACACGTTCTCAGCACAATTGGGAGGATTCCGTCAGGGCCACTCGACTTCTGGATGTCCAGGGGGAGAAGTGCTTTGCGAACCGAGCGCTGTGAGAACAGCACATCCGGCATGGAGCACTCACACCGCGGGATGGTCGGCGGTGTTTTCCCCCCGTCATCAAGAGTCGAGTTGGACGCAAAAAAGGTCAGCTTTGTCTTTTGCGTCTTGGGCCCACTGGCCCGAAAGACGCAAAAGACAAAGGGAGACGACTCACTAGTCGTCCTCCCTGTGCAGAGATGGTAGTGATGGCTTACAGAAATTCCCTTGGACAGCCTTGGCGAGAGACCAGAATGCACGGGTTCCCGAAGGAAGGCGAACTAGTTTCTCGCCAATTCTGCCTATGTGCTCTGACTTTGCCTTGGCAATAACTCTTTTGAAGGACCTGGAGGCGAAGTTATACTTCTTTTTAAATGTGCTGGTGTTTACATCCCGAGTCGCCGAAGCCGCAGCCCAGGCTTGATAACACTCCTGCTTACTGCGTAATGCAGTCATACAGGAGCGACCAAACCAAGGCTGAGATCTGCCTCCAATGGGTACCACAGATGATGGAATAAATAGTTCCATTCCCTGTAGCACCACATCAGTGACAGAGTCAGCAACAGCGCTGGGATCATCCGGCGAGAAGCAAACCCGCCCCCATGGGTAGGATGCAAAGAAAGACCGCATTCCATCCCAATCCGCCGACCTGTAATGCCAAACACGGCGGCAACCTGCAGAACGCAACCGCGGAGGGAGCGTGAGTGGCACCACACTCCGGATCAGACAATGGTCCGAAGAGCCGAGGGGGAACCGAGAGGCATCGACGGAAACCTGATATCCGTCCGGATGAGAGGTCAGCAGAAGGTCCAACAGGGAAGGTGTATGATCCTCCACATCTGGAATCCGCGTAGGCGAAGTAACCAGTTGTGTCAGACCATATGCCAAGGCAAAGTCATAAACAGATCTCCCCGCATGATCGGTTAAACGTGAACCGAGCCATTCGGCATGGTGGGCGTTAAAATCGCCAAGGATCACGATCTCTGCGGATGGGACCTGTTGTAGCAAGGAATCTGTAGCCATTTGGACGTGGTCGATGAGTCGGTCTGTTTCGGCATTTCCGCTATGGGACCTATAGAGGCACCCGTAGACGCGCGGATGGTCGTCGCTGTCTACGCGTAGCCAAAGGATGGACAGGTCCGAACCTTCAAGACTGCCGAGGCGTCGAGAACAAATGTCCTCCCTGACATACACGCAAACTCCAGCCCGAGGCACAAAGGAGTTCACCAGTTTGTACCCCGGGTAGGAGAGATGCGAAATATCAGCCGGAGAGGAAACCTGCGTCTCGGTCAGAAAGAGCAAGGACGGCTTCGCCGTCTCGAGATGGTAGTGGACGGCGTTTAGGTTAGAGTGAAGTCCCCTGATGTTGCAGAAATTCACGGATAGCGTGGCAGGGGTCGCCTTGGTATTGTTGCTCAGTTTGCCCCGACGAGTTATGTTTTTGAGCGGAATTTTGCCCCCCCCCCCCCCCCCCCAGAATACGCGGGGCAGCCTGAGCACCCACGCTCAGGATTGGAATAACATGGTCGTGGATGCTCAGCGAGAGATTCTCCAGGGGTGCTGGTACCCTCTTGGGGTAGACTTGTGTGTAATTCCGCTACCATGTTGATGGGGGGGGGGGGGGGGGAATTGGGCCTCCGGCCACCTACACTCACCAGACGAAACGCAGAAGCAGAGCCTCTACTTCACGCCGGTATTCCGTGAGGTTGTGGTACCAACCCGGCTCGAGCCGGCCCATACGTGCAACAGCATAAACTGCTGCGTGGCTCTACCACCGTTATTTCATTAATTCCAAAAATTTCGGTAGTGGTGTTTCTTCTTTAATTTTTTTTTTTTGATTTACAATATTTACATATTTTTGATCTATTCCCCCTATCACTATAGTTGGACGTTCGTTATAATTCCTAGTGGAATTGTAATGAAACGCTTCGTGGTCTAGACTGTAACTTCCTTAATGTTTTTCAGTTGTCGAGTGTTACTCATTCTCTCTCTAGATTGCTTTTGTCTGTCATCAATTTGGGCCTTTGTTTCTCTTTTTCTCCGTGATCTTTCTATAATTCGGTGTGTTTGTCTGTAATCCTCAATCTGCTCTTCACTGTATACACTCGATGGCGACAAGGGTTAACAATCGTTAATTTATAATAATTTGGTGCAAATGAAAATTTGTGATTTTTGTTTCTATCATCTGAACCACAATTGCACAGAGAACAGTCCCTAACACTGAGCTTATATGTCTATATAATAAAAATAAATAGCTTTCTCGACTGTTCCATTTTCCGCTGAACGAATAGTAAATCTATACAAATAAATAAAATTGAAGTGTCTGTTTGTAATGTCAAAATTACAGTTTTTTACTAAATGCATATGAAAGTAAATACGATACCTATAAATAAAATACAATTTTTAAAATTTTTGTCTGTCTGTCTGTCTGTTTGTTCCGGGTAATCTCCGAAACGGCTGGACCGATTTTGACGGGACTTTCACTGGCAGAAAGCTGAGTTCATAAGGAGTAACTTAGGTTACTTTTATTTTAGAAAAAGAATCAGGGTTCCGCGCAGAAACATAAAAACCCTAACACGCGAACGAAGTCGCGGGGAACAGCTAGTCAGCATATAAAATTGGAATTACAAATGGTATCCAACTCGTTCACTATGTGAATCATAGTCTTTACAAGGTGTTAGTAAAACATCAGAACCGTGTGTGATTGTTAAATGTGTATTACTCTGAGGACCTTTCCCTCGTACTACATCCAACGTTGTAACATTTTTCTTTACAATTTTGTTTAATTACTTACTACATGTTGTTTCAGGTGTGGAACCAGACCCATTCACCATCGCAGTATTTCAGTTGTTGTCGGCAAGCGGAGAACACAAGCCGGCATCCTTAGCGCGAGCTTTAATGCCCCTACTGCAGGCTGCGCCACTGCCGACTATACCTAAACCCAATCTCAAGGTTTGTTTAATTTGTGGACTGTTAAATTAATTACATTGAAAAATGTACAGCTAGTCTAGCTTGTTTAATACGCGTTAGGCCTGGCTGTACATATTATGTTTGTGTGTGTATGCGTGTATGCATTCGAATGATACCCACTTGTTTATAAATTAACACTAACTAGTATTTTATAGTTGTTTCCATATGCATGCAACTATCAAAATTCATTAAGTATCGTTTTGGGATTTAAAGATTGTTGTACAGGCTGTGCAGAAATGAAACGAAAATACACTTAATGAATATTTACTTTGATTTAAATTACTATCAATAATATGTTGTAGACACTGAAAATTTATATTAACACTAGAATTCACAGCCAAAATGGGTTAACGTTCCCAGAGAGCCATTATTCAATATTTACCTAGAGGTTGAATGGTGAATCAATCAATCTTTTCCGCTTTTATAAACAACTCCTGAAGAATTATCTACCTGCTTAAGTCCGAAGAAGCTGTAAGCGCCAAAAAGCTAACAGCACTAACATCATCGGAAATCAGACAAAAAATCTCCTACCTGAAAAGAATTTCGTGTACCATTTCGAGTATCACTTTGACAATTAATTATAATTGAAAAAAATTAAGGTTAAAATTCTAACCATAATCATTTCGCTGGTTATTTTCTTTTAGATATATTGTGTTGTATTTTGTATTACCGAAAGAGTTATGAATGATCTATTACAATTGCAACGTATAGATCCGCATGTGTTCGGCGAGCATCCTGGAGCCGGCGAACGACAACGACACGGTGGTGCGGTTCAGCGCGGGCCTGATCGCGGGCGTGGCGCTCGAGGCCGAGGTGGTGCGCGTGCGCGAGCCGGGCGCGCTGCGCGTGCGCGTCGCCTACCCCGACCGCCGCGTGCACGCGCTCGTGCCGCCGCGCGACCACCTGCGCCCGCTCGACCACCTCGACACAAGTACGTACGTGACGTCACCGCACCGCACCGCACCGACACGCCGAGCCTACCCCGACCGCCGCGTGCACGCGCTCGTGCCGCCGCGCGACCACCTGCGCCCGCTCGACCACCTCGACACAAGTACGTACGTGACGTCACCGCACCGCACCGCACCGACACGCCGAGCCTACCCCGACCGCCGCGTGCACGCGCTCGTGCCGCCGCGCGACCACCTGCGCCCGCTCGACCACCTCGACACAAGTACGTACGTGACGTCACCGCACCGCACCGCACCGACACGCCGAGCCTACCCCGACCGCCGCGTGCACGCGCTCGTGCCGCCGCGCGACCACCTGCGCCCGCTCGACCACCTCGACACAAGTACGTACGTGACGTCACCGCACCGCACCGCACCGACACGCCGAGCCTACCCCGACCGCCGCGTGCACGCGCTCGTGCCGCCGCGCGACCACCTGCGCCCGCTCGACCACCTCGACACAAGTACGTACGTGACGTCACCGCACCGCACCGCACCGACACGCCGAGCCTACCCCGACCGCCGCGTGCACGCGCTCGTGCCGCCGCGCGACCACCTGCGCCCGCTCGACCACCTCGACACAAGTACGTACGTGACGTCACCGCACCGCACCGCACCGACACGCCGAGCCTACCCCGACCGCCGCGTGCACGCGCTCGTGCCGCCGCGCGACCACCTGCGCCCGCTCGACCACCTCGACACAAGTACGTACGTGACGTCACCGCACCGCACCGCACCGCACCGACACGCCGAGCCTACCCCGACCGCCGCGTGCACGCGCTCGTGCCGCCGCGCGACCACCTGCGCCCGCTCGACCACCTCGACACAAGTACGTACGTGACGTCACCGCACCGCACCGCACCGCACCGACACGCCGAGCCTACCCCGACCGCCGCGTGCACGCGCTCGTGCCGCCGCGCGACCACCTGCGCCCGCTCGACCACCTCGACACAAGTACGTACGTGACGTCACCGCACCGCACCGCACCGCACCGCACCGACACGCCGAGCCTACCCCGACCGCCGCGTGCACGCGCTCGTGCCGCCGCGCGACCACCTGCGCCCGCTCGACCACCTCGACACAAGTACGTACGTGACGTCACCGCACCGCACCGCACCGCACCGACACGCCGAGCCTACCCCGACCGCCGCGTGCACGCGCTCGTGCCGCCGCGCGACCACCTGCGCCCGCTCGACCACCTCGACACAAGTACGTACGTGACGTCACCGCACCGCACCGCACCGCACCGACACGCCGAGCCTACCCCGACCGCCGCGTGCACGCGCTCGTGCCGCCGCGCGACCACCTGCGCCCGCTCGACCACCTCGACACAAGTACGTACGTGACGTCACCGCACCGCACCGCACCGCACCGACACGCCGAGCCTACCCCGACCGCCGCGTGCACGCGCTCGTGCCGCCGCGCGACCACCTGCGCCCGCTCGACCACCTCGACACAAGTACGTACGTGACGTCACCGCACCGCACCGCACCGCACCGACACGCCGAGCCTACCCCGACCGCCGCGTGCACGCGCTCGTGCCGCCGCGCGACCACCTGCGCCCGCTCGACCACCTCGACACAAGTACGTACGTGACGTCACCGCACCGCACCGCACCGCACCGACACGCCGAGCCTACCCCGACCGCCGCGTGCACGCGCTCGTGCCGCCGCGCGACCACCTGCGCCCGCTCGACCACCTCGACACAAGTACGTACGTGACGTCACCGCACCGCACCGCACCGACACGCCGAGCCTACCCCGACCGCCGCGTGCACGCGCTCGTGCCGCCGCGCGACCACCTGCGCCCGCTCGACCACCTCGACACAAGTACGTACGTGACGTCACCGCACCGCAACGCACCGCACCGACACGCCGAGCCTACCCCGACCGCCGCGTGCACGCGCTCGTGCCGCCGCGCGACCACCTGCGCCCGCTCGACCACCTCGACACAAGTACGTACGTGACGTCACCGCACCGCACCGCACCGCACCGACACGCCGAGCCTACCCCGACCGCCGCGTGCACGCGCTCGTGCCGCCGCGCGACCACCTGCGCCCGCTCGACCACCTCGACACAAGTACGTACGTGACGTCACCGCACCGCACCGCACCGCACCGACACGCCGAGCCTACCCCGACCGCCGCGTGCACGCGCTCGTGCCGCCGCGCGACCACCTGCGCCCGCTCGACCACCTCGACACAAGTACGTACGTGACGTCACCGCACCGCACCGCACCGCACCGACACGCCGAGCCTACCCCGACCGCCGCGTGCACGCGCTCGTGCCGCCGCGCGACCACCTGCGCCCGCTCGACCACCTCGACACAAGTACGTACGTGACGTCACCGCACCGCACCGACACGCCGAGCCTACCCCGACCGCCGCGTGCACGCGCTCGTGCCGCCGCGCGACCACCTGCGCCCGCTCGACCACCTCGACACAAGTACGTACGTGACGTCACCGCACCGCACCGCACCGCACCGACACGCCGAGCCTACCCCGACCGCCGCGTGCACGCGCTCGTGCCGCCGCGCGACCACCTGCGCCCGCTCGACCACCTCGACACAAGTACGTACGTGACGTCACCGCACCGCACCGCACCGCACCGACACGCCGAGCCTACCCCGACCGCCGCGTGCACGCGCTCGTGCCGCCGCGCGACCACCTGCGCCCGCTCGACCACCTCGACACAAGTACGTACGTGACGTCACCGCACCGCACCGCACCGCACCGACACGCCGAGCCTACCCCGACCGCCGCGTGCACGCGCTCGTGCCGCCGCGAGATCACCTGCGCCCGCTCGACCACCTCGACACAAGTACGTACGTGACGTCACCGCACCGCACCGACACGCCGAGCCTACCCCGACCGCCGCGTGCACGCGCTCGTGCCGCCGCGCGACCACCTGCGCCCGCTCGACCACCTCGACACAAGTACGTACGTGACGTCACCGCACCGCACCGCACCGCACCGACACGCCGAGCCTACCCCGACCGCCGCGTGCACGCGCTCGTGCCGCCGCGCGACCACCTGCGCCCGCTCGACCACCTCGACACAAGTACGTACGTGACGTCACCGCACCGCACCGCACCGACACGCCGAGCCTACCCCGACCGCCGCGTGCACGCGCTCGTGCCGCCGCGCGACCACCTGCGCCCGCTCGACCACCTCGACACAAGTACGTACGTGACGTCACCGCACCGCACCACACCGCACCGCACCGACACGCCGAGCCTACCCCGACCGCCGCGTGCACGCGCTCGTGCCGCCGCGCGACCACCTGCGCCCGCTCGACCACCTCGACACAAGTACGTACGTGACGTCACCGCACCGCACCGCACCGCACCGACACGCCGAGCCTACCCCGACCGCCGCGTGCACGCGCTCGTGCCGCCGCGCGACCACCTGCGCCCGCTCGACCACCTCGACACAAGTACGTACGTGACGTCACCGCACCGCACCACACCGCACCGCACCGACACGCCGAGCCTACCCCGACCGCCGCGTGCACGCGCTCGTGCCGCCGCGCGACCACCTGCGCCCGCTCGACCACCTCGACACAAGTACGTACGTGACGTCACCGCACCGCACCGCACCGCACCGACACGCCGAGCCTACCCCGACCGCCGCGTGCACGCGCTCGTGCCGCCGCGCGACCACCTGCGCCCGCTCGACCACCTCGACACAAGTACGTACGTGACGTCACCGCACCGCACCGCACCGCACCGACACGCCGAGCCTACCCCGACCGCCGCGTGCACGCGCTCGTGCCGCCGCGCGACCACCTGCGCCCGCTCGACCACCTCGACACAAGTACGTACGTGACGTCACCGCACCGCACCGACACGCCGAGCCTACCCCGACCGCCGCGTGCACGCGCTCGTGCCGCCGCGCGACCACCTGCGCCCGCTCGACCACCTCGACACAAGTACGTACGTGACGTCACCGCACCGCACCGCACCGACACGCCGAGCCTACCCCGACCGCCGCGTGCACGCGCTCGTGCCGCCGCGCGACCACCTGCGCCCGCTCGACCACCTCGACACAAGTACGTACGTGACGTCACCGCACCGCACCGCACCGACACGCCGAGCCTACCCCGACCGCCGCGTGCACGCGCTCGTGCCGCCGCGCGACCACCTGCGCCCGCTCGACCACCTCGACACAACTACGTACGTGACGTCACCGCACCGACACGAACACATGAAAATGAACGTGTCACCATATAAATTTAACAAGAAAATTCTAGTCTCTGTGGCATGTTTTTGTGTACGTTTTCTGTAACATCCAGTTTACAAACCTATAAACAAAATACGTGACTTATTTCAACTATGACAACATTACTTGTAATCTCGATAACAATGACTGATTTCGTCTACGACAAAAGTACGTGACTTGCATTAATTATGTCGACTCTCGGCTCGAGGGACGTGTTAGGTACCGAAATTTTGGATCGTCAAATGATTATCATGTACCGATTAATGAGCCGATCGCGTAGCATAATGATCTGAGTACCCGCAACTTTGTCACCGCTCCTGGGTTCACTTAACAGGAGCTAATATTTGTGCGAAAACACATTTAACGTCGCGAACACCACCTATGTCCTAATGCGTATCTAGTTCTAGTAAGTCTCAAAAATAAGGGAACGCTTGGGCTCAGCAGTACAACATATATAGGCTGCAATTTTTACATTTTAATGACAGGCGTTAAACACTCGAAACAAGCAATGGGGAGTAGCATCAATGTTTTTGGTCTTATGATAGCAAAAACGCCTGTCAAATGTGACGATCATGACACATCGTTTCCACAATGGGGCAGATACGGTCTGATAAAGAAAATAAAAGATTCAAACCTGGTTTGTTATTTCAGATGACGACGGTACACAGAACGTACGGCTGCTAACAAAAGTTCTGATATCACACGGAGTGTGGACGGAACCGTGTGGCGTCGATATATCGATTTGTTTGGCGGTGGAGGAAACAAGCGGCAGAGAACCGGCACCTCTCGTGGAGCTATGTCGTCCAGTGCGGGTCACTGTGGCCCCGAAACCGATCAAAAGGGGAATATAATAATATATAGACCAAAAGATCTACTAAGAACGACTATGAAAGAAAAGAACTTCGAAGAGCGATTTTACAAAACCACGATATTAGGGAAGCTTTTTGCCATAAGCCGAAATACAGTCAATTACTAGACGACCTTCTCTGTGCGGTACAGTAAATCAAACACCAAAAATCAATTCACACTGGGATCTTTAATCCCGCGACGTCTATAAAATTGTATTCACCATGTTCGGACAGAGTAAACTATTAGAAGTAAGGACCTATCATCAAGTAAATCAATTAATTTTCAATAGAAAATATCAATAATATCTTCTCCGGTAATTTGACCTTCCACGTAAATACGTTAAATATCGATATTATAGTTTTTTTTTTAATCTGTTACATGTAAATAGTATCTTGACACATGCTAATTATTTAAATTTATGTTAAGAAATGGAAAACTTGCTATTCTTATACGATCTAAGTATGAAGATCGTAAATTTTATTGTGTGTAACTGAAAAATAAATCTTTTACTACCAACACATCCTTTTATTTATTACTTACCTCAATCGGTTCAAAATATGTATACGCTATAGATTTTTTTAATATGTGGCTTTACGGCTCTGGGTTCTAGCCCTTCTGAGACTGAAGTTACAATGTATAATCATCCTTCATAGTACACTGCTTCACAATATGTTAATGCGTCACATTGTGCAGCACATGGGAGATTTAAACGGCAACTTGAACCAGCAGACAGCTGACAGTTGGCGACGGTATCTCAAGGAGCCTAAGCAGACAGACACCTTATCTTGAAAATCACATCACCATCAGAGCACATGATTCACCGTTTCCACTAATAGTTCACATGCGCAGACATTTTAAATACACAAAATCGCGCAACTTTTACATATCAAAATCCACTTCAAACCATTATTTAAACAATAATACAGGAGCAGCAAACCGCCGCTGGTCAAGTTCCCGTTAAAACTCAGCTACGCTATAGAAAGTTAGGACTGGAAAAGACAAAGAAAGAAAGACAGCGCTGCTTACAGTTCAAGTGACATAAAATCGAAGCTACCTATTTAATTCATGTACAGTAATTTCATACTACAGATTTATTTTTATTTTAGATCCAGCTTATTTACCAAATACTTGGCAAAAACTTGCATGCGTGTCTTAATTATTTTATATAAATGAATATAATAAAATGTTCCTCTTGTTTATGGAGTAAAAAAGCATCATGTGAAAGATGTGATTATTTTTGTTTTCCTGTCCAAAACCAACGGGTGAACGATTATTTTTGTGTGTGGCGTATGACACGCGAGTCGTGTTTTTTTTTAAATCGTTATAACTCGCTCAAATTGCGTTTTTGGAAGATTCGTCCAGAGCAAAATATTCTTTATTTTGCAAGTAGTTCATGCCTACAGCTTCGTTTCTGGATATTTTGAAAATTTGAAATTTTTAGGGGTTGACAACCTTTTTTTAACTTGTAAAATATTTGTTCGCCGCCACAGCTAAAAGTTGTCGAAAATCGGTGCCGCAACGAATCGGTAAAGTAGTGACATGGCAGATGGGGAGATGTGTGTCAATTGTGAAAGATTTAGTTGTTTAACCTGGGTTCCGTAAAAGTTTTCATTTCAATATTTTTTCTTTTAATGATTTAGTTGATGGAATTTTTTTAACCAGTGATTGGCTGCTAAGCTAATAATCTTCTGTTCGCCAGATGTCCCTAGTTGGGATTGAGGTAAAGAGATTTGTTACTTATTGTTAACTTTCTTTTTTTTTTTCATTTTATTATAGCTTATTTAAATCTAATGTAATTAATATAATATATTACTACTATGTCAGAAAGAAATAATAATCCTTATTTTCTAACATATTAACTTCCACTGCCATGAAATCAGTAAAATATTTTACCTAATTCTAACAGCACTGCCTTGATGGCAGAAAAAGTCGTGGATTCATTGTGAATGGAAGATTAAGATTAAGCAAAAAATTAAGTTTATGTACAATAATAGTATCATGCCAAAGGCTTTCTTCTACTTAACATCCAAAATTTATATGACAGTCGCTTCCACCAATGTGTATTAATATTATACAGCAGAAATATTTGTGAGTTTGTGATAATCATAGAAAATAACTTCAAGTATACAATACTATTTTATCTTTTGCGGCACATGTTGATAAGACATAAAAACTTTTCAAAAGACAGAAATATTATTCTAAACATTAATCCTAACAGTTTTAAATGTTTCAGAACCCTAAGAAATAAATATAGTATTTGTTTGTGTGATTGAATGACCTGTGCTCGAGACCCACAACCAATAGAACTAAAGAGGATATAACTAATCACTATGCTATATACAGAATTGAGAAGTTCTCACAGAGATAAACTATTTTTGTATGATACCTGTATGACTCCACTCCCATGACAAATAAATATTGGAATGGAATCAGAAATAAACAATTAAGAGCAGATGGGTAATCAATGTCAGAAATTAAACTCATAAAACAGTAATAGAAAGCATCTTTATTTAAATACATATCTTTTATATTATACACTCATTCAAGTTTTGGAAAATTTCCATATCACTGCTTAGAAATATTTTATCTATTTCTAATTAGGCTTAATTTAAATATAAATAACTTTGCACATTGATATCATGTTAATGAGATATACACAAATTAATGCAAACACACAAGAAAATTAAATACATTGGAAATAGTCTAATAGAATACTTACAATGAAATAACAAAATCATGAAACCTGTACTAAAAGGTAAAAATAACTTTCTAATATTTATTTAATAAGGGTAATTAACACATTCATGTCTATAGAATTATGACTAATGTTAACAATTTCATATAGTTCAATGGTTTTTATTCTGTATTTAATTTGTCACTTTCTTGTTTGTCTATATCCAGTAACTCAGAACGAGCTATACAATGATAAATGAGTTGTTTAACTCCAGACATCCAAGTGCATACTGCACTAACATGATCCACCATTAGTGATTTATGGATTTCATCTGCTTTGCTCGGCTGGTCATCACGGAGAGCTATAAAATAAACTATTAGTGAAATGCACATAATGAACATAATTCAATTATAAAAGTACTTAACCCACCATATGCTAGTTCTTTCATCTGTGTTTGTATTTGTGGGTTTAATTTTCCTTTTAACCACATATCTTCCATTATACCAATTCTTTTTCTGATGTCATTTGCCTTAGAGCCTAATTCCCCACTATCAATTAATTTTACAAATATGTCTTTCACTTCCGTAAGAGTACTTTCACTGTCAATTATAATAGTATCATCAGGTTCATTTTTGCAATTATTTTGTTTACTATGTGGAGATGTTGTAGACACAGGCACAGGCATAGGAGGTAAATTTACCGGTGGAACAGATGTTGTAGTTGATCCAGTGCCTGACAGGGGAAAAGCGACTCGTTTGTTAAGAAAGTTGCGTGGACGATTCGGTGTAGTCTGTTGTGCATTGTATGAGAACTTAGGCGGATCGTTCCAGCCTGGATCAAACGAAACTAAAAATTAACGATAGTATCATGAAATCCAAGATTGTAATAAAATAAGCATTTTTACTTAATATCTACTGATAATTAATACCTTTGTTTCCTTGCACGGAGGTGTTATCACATTTATCCATATTTATTATAAGCACATATAATTAATGATATGATATTTAAAATAACCAATATACAAAAAAATATCCAGCACAATTTAACTAGTTATAAAAATTTCCAAAAAATCTAGGAACTATGAATTATATAAATAAATCATAAATATTACATTATAATTATGTACACATTATGCATTTTAGCATAATCAACAAACACCCATGGTCTATAATCTATATATAGTTCGGCCGTTCAGATGCGTTCAGAGAATGCGTTCCTGACACCTATCAGTTAGTCACGACTAGTGATGGGAACAACATAACACTGAGTTCGTTACCGTTCCTCCAAAATGAACCACCGCGTTATTTTTAAGATTATTTTCGTTTTAAATTGGCGGAATCATTTCAAATTTATATTTTAGTAATTTAAGTGGAAAGGAAAAAAAGGTAATATTTTCATTTTTGTTCGGGAACCGCGGAATAATTTAGACGTCTAGTAAACATTCTGTCTAGGATTTATAACGCGAATTCCTTGTTGGATAGCCTTTCCCGGGACTTATTAGGTCCGACTCAGAATCTGCATAAGTGCATTCGACAATATTAGCTAGTGCGGCCTTTGATATTCTAGAAATAACTGTCGCTACGCGAAACGGTAGTGACCTTTGACCTCCGTGTTCGTTTTGTGCGTTAACCTTATAACAAACAAGAGAGTTAGTGGCTTCTGTAAGTTAATTAATCGTACGATAGAGTTAATGGACTGTCATCGTGACGAACGAGGAAAGTGACTGTGGACAACGCCGCGGAAGTTTCCCTCAATTTGGAGCGGTGTCGACGCCCGGGCTGCTGCCGACGGTTAAGGTCTAGGGTCAATCACCATCAGTCACACCCAGATACACATCACATCACCTTATTTCCCTTTCACTACACAACCACATGCGACCTGACCGACTCCGGAGGGACCAGTCGCCTTGGATATAGGTAAGTAAGCTCCGTCTAATATCCGCCCGGTCGTCTGGCCGTAGTATAGAACGCTCCCCCATATAGTTTAGTGTAATTAGAGATTTTCCACTTTGGCCTGGAGGAGGCCCGACCTACGTTTGCTCGTCGAAACTCAGCTGAATGGGCCCCTGAGGATTTGACCTTTAAGGGAGCAGCCGAAGGCCATAACAAACTGGTAGCAGAGCGTGGTTTCGGGTTCGATTGCCCGGTCAATCCCGACCATAGTGTTTGATAAAAATTAAACAATTCTGGTGTCAGGGAGCGTTGGTTTGATTGGTTTAATTTGTATCTACAATCACGCCCGTCCGTAATACGTAAAAATATTTTTTGGTACGTAATAATAAAATGATTTTCCTTTGTTGCTTTGTTGCTTGCCTTAATATGTTTTGTAAATATATTTAATCACTGCATTTGATTGTTGCGCCTGGTTGTTGAAAAGAAAATTTGAATTCATTTGAAATTGAATGTCGCGCTATTTGGAAAATTATGTATATGCTTTGTGAAAAAGAAGGCTGAAATTAGATAACCCTATTTGTGCCGAGGTAAATAAAAGTCAATTCTCCTTTGGTTTACATTTTGTTGGCACTGTCTAAGTTACGTAAATGAGAAATAGGGCTATCTCTTACGTTATTGTTTTGTTTAATTTGTCAAGTTGACCTATGTGCATCGATGATTAATTTGGTTGAATTGATTCTGTAGTTGAACATTGATGCTTTGAAAAATTTGTTGAAATATGAGCATAGGACTGCTTGTCTAACAGGCTAGCTAGTTTTGGAGATTATCAGATTGAAATCAGCTGCCGCACTATTTTAGTAAATGATAATATGGTGGGTGGCCTGGCTAGGCCTACTTGTTGAAAATTCATACTAGGGACTATCTGTGCGTTTCGTTCGGCTCTCCACAGACGACGTTCATGTGGAATTTGTGGGTGCTCTCTGCATTGAAGCTTAGGAGGCTGCTCTGGGCCGCTTCGTGTCGCGTCGCTGTTCGCAGACCTGATTCGGTCGGATTGCGGAACTAATCGTAGGGGCACAGATAGGTGTTTGAAAGAGGTCGTCGGACTTCTGTCCAGAATAGGACTTATTTATGGGCTGCGATGTCCAGGAAGGGCATCTAGTTCAACCCTCCGGCTTGCCCACGTTGGGGCGGTAATTTTGAGGCGTTGGTTAGGGTTGCAAGATCTGATGGGGTGCCTAAGGTGGCCTAGTTTGTTTGTAGATTCGGTCTTGCAACTTGCCATCGCGACCTTGTCCCGCTGACCGGTTTGCTCGTGGACCTAAATCCTTATGTCCGGGACGGGGGTTTGTTAGCGCCAAACGTTGTTGTCGGAATCGACGTCTAGGGGGCGCGCGGCTCGGTGCCATACCGGTTTGACAGTTGGATGTGTCGAGCGCGCGCGAATGCAAGGCAGTCGTCTGTCAGCTGTGCTAACTATAGCACACTGTCATTTTTGTTCGGGAACCGCGGAATAATTTAGACGTCTAGTAAACATTCTGTCTAGGATTTATACCGCGAATTCCTTGTTGGATAGCCTTTCCCGGGACTTATTAGGTCCGACTCAGAATCTGTATAAGTGCATTCGACAATATTAGGTAGTGCGGCCTTTGATATTCTAGAAATAACTGTCGCTACGCGAAACGGTAGTGACCTTTGACCTCCGTGTTCGTTTTGTGCGTTAACGTTATAACAAACAAGAGAGTTAGTGACTTCTGTGAGTTAATTAATCGTACGATAGAGTTAATGGACTGTCATCGTGACAAACGAGGAAAGTGACTGTGGACAACGCCGCGGAAGTTTCCCTCAATTTGGAGCGGTGTAGAAGCCCGGGCTGCTGCCGACGGTCAAGGTCTAGGGTCAATCACCATCAGTCACACCCAGATACACATCACATCACCTAATTTCCCTTTCACTACACAACCACATGCGACCTGACCGACTCTGGAGGGACCAGTCGCCTTGGATATAGGTAAGTAAGCTCCGTCTAATATCCTCCCGGTCGACTGGCCGTAGTATAGAACGCTCCCCCATATAGTTTAGTGTAATTAGAGATTTTCCACTTTGGCCTGGAGGGGGCCCGACCTACGTCTGCTCGTCGAAACTCAGCTGAATAGGCCCCTGAGGATTTGACCTTTAAGGGAGCAGCCGTAGGCCGTAACAAATATTAATATAATAAAATTGTTTTATTTATTCTTTGTTACAAAGTTACAATCTGTATTTCTATGCAATAAAGTACATTGAATTGAATGTGCGTACAGAATATTAATCAGACTCCGATTCGCTTGAGGAGGTGGTGTCTTCATCATCATCTTCGCCTACATGTATAATTATATTATTATCAATAACAGAATCAATCCTGATATCTCGGTCAAAATGTTCCACAATCAAGTTTTTAGTCTTCTCAACAATCTTTGCCCAGTCATCTCTTGTGACTTCCCCGCAGGCTTCTTTTAATAGGGTCATCATCTTTTCGTGCTGAATGGCGGGGAAGTATTGTGGCGGGCGGCGTAACCTTTTATTTGAGCCCAGATTAGCTCAAACGCGTTATATTGGCAATGATACGGTGGAATTCTTAAAACGCGATGACCGAAATCCAGAGCAAGTTCATCGATTTCGTATCACACATTTGCCGCTTTATTTTCTTTAACTAATTTAATTAGCTCTGGTTTTAGCATCTGCATATTTGCGTCAATGCCTTTTTCTTGTAACCAAGCCACCATTTCTTCTTTTTTATTAGCTTGGGTAAGTGGTTTCTGTATTTGAACCGAGTGATAGGAGGCATTATCCATGAATATTACATAAGGCTCTGGTAGGCTGGGCAAAAGCACGTTCTGGAACCACTCTTTAAATGTAGTGGCATTCATTTTCTCGTGGTAGTCATTTGTGGTTTTTGATTGAAATGCCAGTAACGCGTTCTCCACAAAGCCGTATTTTGCAGAACCTGCGTGGCATATTATCAGACGGGCCCCCTTACCCATTGGTACTTTCGACGTCGACGCTTGTGTATCATCCATCCAAGAACGGGAAACCGTGTGATTGGCGTTTAGCCATGTCTCGTCAATGAACACGACACTATCCCAGTTATCAATATTTTTGCTTCTCTCAAAAAACTTATCCGTTTTAAAATTATGTCGTATCGTTCTAATAAAATTTTTCTTTTCTCTGTTTTTATATACGAAAGACCAATATCTTTTAAGATTTTGGTTAAAGCAGTTTTACCCCCGCTAAACAGTCCAGCTTCTCTTAACGATGCCAAAAGCGTCTTCCTGTTGAGATGTTCATTTCTGGAATAGTAACCATATATATGATTTTTGATTGCATCGGCGTCAAAGGTGTCAATATCTGTCACCGGTTTAGTTCTACGTTTCTTCTTCGGAGTACGTAAAATATTATCTTCCGTGCCAGTAGAGCCGAACTTTTCTTTATTAATATTTGTTATCGTTTGTTTGCTAACTCCAAGCGCCTGAGAGACGCGTTCTTGTACTTGTTCGACAGGTAACAGGGGTCCGCCATTTTGCCGCTCCCGCTCAAAGTAATCTTGCAGCTTGATGATTAACTTACGGGCTCCACTTTTCAATGTTTGTCCACGTTTAAGCATTATTATGCACCAAAAGTAAAAAGAACGCAATACAAAACACAATCGAAATCCGATTTAGCGCCGATGTTAGTTTGAAAAGCAGAAACAGTCCATTAAACGAAAGCCGGGTAATCAAATAAAAACAGATCAAAAACACTTGAAGAACGTGGTATATGCGCACGAAACGACAATAGACAACTGTTTTAGCGTCACAAAATGGCGGCCCATAACGCCATTTGGGGTTACCATTTTCAATCTAAATATAAAAATGCTACTTTCTTTCGCGCGTTCGGTTTGGTCGTAGTTTTATTTTTATATATTTAATAAAAGTTATCTTATAGTCCATTATTTTCAAATTCTTAAAAAGAAAAACAAAACGTGTTATTTTATAAAGTATAACTGTATAAGAGCAGATTAAGATACTCTTATTGCCTGTTATTGTTAGCACAGCACTACAAATATAAAGTGCTGACATAACATTGTAATAGCGCAGTATAGATTTAGAAAAATATTGTTTACCAAGTTATTTGACACTCAGTTTGGCACAAAATTATAACATTCATTGATTATTGATATAATAATGTTGTTTTAATACTCGTCAATTGTTAAAACGGTAAACAACCAGCAAAAATATTTTTATCGTAACTGCAACGCCATTACAAAGTTACGTCGTCAGTTCAATCGCGACACTATATATCGAAATATCAATATTTTTTAATAAAAATATCGTCGATCTTTTTAAGTGCTATATTTCGATATTTATTTAAGAGTATCGAATTCGCATCAATTTCGATATATTTTAAAATGTTTTATTAATGACAAAACATGTAACAACAGGAGGGAGGTACAAAAGTATTCATGTGTGGTTGGTTGTCATTTTTTTTTTCGTCGACCAACCGGCAGTAATATAAAATTTTGGATATTTTCTTTAGATCATGCAAATGATGACGATATATCGATATTTATCACGGGATATATTTCGATACTGTTTAAAAATTTCAATTCGATATATATCGTTATATTTCTTCCCTTGCCCATCCCTATGTCAAATGCACGGTTATAACCATAGATTTAGTATATACTTAGATTGGCAATGTAAAAGAGAAAGGGCATAGCATATGCTTACGTTAGAACGAGATAGAATGGCTAGACCATACACGTACACGCTATCAGCCTGTATCAGCCTGACGTCAATGGTTAACGAAACAAATTCGGCTTATTTTCGCGATATTTTTTATTTTAAAGTATTAATAAGTATTTAAAAGGTGTGATTAAGTATGGTGACGTGTGCCGTACCTGAATACAGTTCATCCAGAAACGAAAATCCACAAAATTATACATTTCACATGTAAGTACAATTAAAATGTTTAGCACTCTAACTTCACTATTTCACAACTAGTACAAATGTTTTATACACATATGGACAGGGAAAAATATCGCATTTTATTACGATAATAATCTAAATGCATGAGAATTATATTAAAAATAATAACAAATACGTGAATTCCCGCTATTTCTGATCAAATTTTTGTAGGGATTGACACTATCAATATCATCTTATCGATAATATGTTTATAACAGGCAAAGGCATATCCTTGGATACAGCCTCTTGTGACTTCGTAATTTTTTTTAATTTTCTATTTTTAATTTTTAGTTTTTCGTAAAAGTACACTAGTATATTTATGTATAGTAAATGTCGTAATATTTACACATTATAGTAAATACTTTAATGAGATGATTTAAACTCTTATTGTGTACTGTTACAGATTTCCAAAAAATAATGAGGTTAAACAAAAATGGTTAAAAATGATAAATAGAGAAGAATGGGTTCCCAAAAAAATTCAACTATATGTAGCAAGCACTTTGAACAAAAATGTTTTTCTCAAAGAAGTGCACAAAGAGTAAAGCTGCGTTCTGGATCAATACCCACATTATTTATGCCCGTGCGTAGTTTTTTAATTACTTATATATTTTACTGTACATATCTTAATTTCGTTTGCGCATGTTTAAATGTGTACAACTTGTTGTTGTCATTCTCGTGATGTATATTTTTTTATAAAGAAACTTACAGTATCACTTGATGGTAAATGGCTACTGCAGTACATGGTCACCTACAGTCATCTTCAAATAAAGAAAGCTACAAATGTGTTTTCACCCCTGAGGACTAACATAAAATGTCTTGTAGCCTATAACTATACAGGCTCTCTATACTCAACAGGCCGAAACGCGGCAGTGCATTGCTGTTTAGCGGTAGTATAAGCTCTGCTGTTTAGCGGCAGAAATTGGTAAAAGGGTGGAACTTTATTTTATTTATTTTAATCATAGATAAGTACATAATGTATGCACTAATTATATTTGTTTGTAGGTTGTATTGAAGCCGGTACGCAAAGCATCCTCATGTGTCTACAGAGATATATTACCAGTACCCAGTAGCTCAACTGCAAATATTTCTGCTATAGACAATTCGCCGAGAAAGAAAAAAATGAAAAAGACTATTGATATTCTTCGGAGATTAGATATGAAAAAAAAAACTGAAAAATGTAAGAGCACAAAAAAACGGGCTAATGAAAAAGGGGAAAAGTTGTCTCAAGTGATAAAAAAAACTTAGAAAGGCTTCCCTCACTTCAAAATAACATTAGTGCTGTAATGGTATCTGGTCCAAATGATTTTATGCAGCATCTCATCGAAATGGTGATTAAGAAAAAACAAAATAAAAATATTACACAAGAGTATGATACGCAACTAAAGACATTTGCCCTAACTTTACACTTTTATAGTCCTCGGGCTTACAATTACATGAGAACTAAATTTGACCTGTGCCTACCACATCCTCGAACATTACGAGGCTGGTACCAAAATGTAGGCTGTAAGCCAGGCATCACTATGGAAGCCATAGACACCATAAAGGCTATGAGCAAAGAAAAAAAAGATTTGGTCATCGCCCTTACGTTCGACGAAATGTCTATCCGTGAACACATTGAATTTGACGGTCGTAATCATCATGGCTATGTAGATGTGGGTAATGGTATCCATGGAGATCAAGTAGACAAGTCTAAAGAGGTATTGATAATCATGGCAGTGGCAATCAATTCTTTTTGGAAAATTCCAATTGCTTATTTTTTTGGAAGAGGATTTACTGCTTTACAGAAAGCAACAATTCTAAAGCAGTGTATTGCTTCATTATCAGATTTTGTACAAGTTGCTTCTGTTAATTTTGATGGCATAGCATCTAATATAAATATGGCACAAATACTAGGAGCTAATTTGAGCACCGCTCCATTTAGACCATACTTTTACTATAGAGGGCAAAAATATTACGTAATATTAGATGCGTGTCATTTATTAAAGTTGATAAGAAATACTTTTGCAGAATACAAAAATTTTTATCATCATAATGATGTTATTAAATGTGAATTTATTGAAAATCTCTGCCAGCTTCAACATTATGTCGGTTTGCATTTGGCAAATAAGGTAACCAAAAAAACATGACAATTTTGTAAATCACAAAATGAACGTACGATTAGCGGCGCAACTGTTGAGTAATTCTGTTGCAACCAGCTTCGAGTTTTGCAAAGAAGTATTAAAATTACCTATGTTTGAAAATTGCCAAGCGACAGCAGGTTTTATAAAACATATAAACAGCATATTTGACATTTTCCACTTCAGAAATTTACTCAGTTACGGATTTAAGGTCTTAAATGCAAATAATGTTGAAAATGTTACAGCTGAATGTGACAAAGTGTGTGAATTTATTAAAAATTTAAAATACAACAACCAAGCTTTGATAGAGAGTCGAAAAAAAATTGGTTTTATCGGTTTTTTGACGAATACAATAGCTTTGAAGTGGCTATATGTCGATTTCATAGAGTCAGGAAAATTAAAGTTTCTTCCGACCTATAAACTCTCAAGATCATATAGAAACTTTTTTTAGTGCAGTACGTTCTAGAGGAGGATTTAACAACAATCCTACAGCCAGACAATTCACAGCAGCATACAAACGATTAATCTGCCTCTTGGAAGTCCAGCGATAAAGCCAATTGTTTGCCTTTGGAGAATATTAGTTTGCTCAACATACAAAGATCGTGTGCTATAGATATAATAAATACTACAACTGGCCTTAGTGCAATAACGACGCCAAACGACGATGCGGCTATTGGCCCAGGCCAAATAGATAATGAAGATTCTGATTTCGTATCATCTATGCCATGGATATCTGAAGGCATGGAATCTGTAGTGTAGTTAAGTCCATTGTTCAGTACATATGTGGTTACGTGGTGAAAAAAATCGCAAATAAAATTAAATGCGAATCCTGTGTAAATGTACTTTACGGTGAAGTTAAGGAAGGTTCACTAATAAACATGAAAGACGTAGGTGGCCTCGTGAATCCCTTTCAAGACGTTTATGAGATAGGTGTCTTTTCTGAACGAGTTTTCCGAAAACACGTAAAAGGAAAAATTGTAAACGAAAACATATTTCAAAAAATAGTAAACGAATGCCTTGTGTCCTGCAAACATTTTTTTAACACACTTGACATACATATGTACGATTCGCCAGCATTATCAAACCATAAACACTTAATTATTAAATTAATAATTGAAACTTATTTGGTTATCAGATTAAAGTATGAAGCAAAATTGCAAAATACCTCTAAGGAGAGCTTACGACATTTTTACAATAAATTAGTTATTTTTGGTGGAAAATAAAAATCACAAACTTTTTGTTTGTAGTTTTATTTTTATGCCCTCAAACAATAATATTCATTTTATGACACAGACACAGCGTTCTGTATCGATAATTAAAGTTGATACATGGCGCAGCACTACTGTTGTCGCACACATGCACATTTCACTCACACGGGTACATTTCGTTTTTGGTCTCACCCTAATCACGCCATTGCCAATCTAATGTATACTATATCTATGGTTATAACCATAGATATAAGAAAAATATTTTTCTTATAGCAATGGTAATAACTAGTAGATTCTACCTTTTTTTTAAAACTGGCTTTACGGCTCTGGGTTCTAGCCCTTCTGAATAGAATACGTATATATATATATATATATCGGGTATATATACGTATATATATATACTCGAATGAGTAAAACGTCGATTTACTTTATAACGTATAGATAGTTATACATAACACTCTAAGGCCGGCCTCACCCATACGGAATCCCGTTTTGCCCGCTAAAATTCGAACGGAAAACTATTCTATGTGTGTTACGGGTCATAGATTTTATATGAACTTGCTGCGTTCGGAATCCCGAATCGGAATATCGAAATGGAATTTCGAAACGGAATTCCGTATGTTTGTGGCGGGCCTAACTATCTATTTCTTATAACGATCCCCAACGCACAGAGTACCTTTGAACCACATCCCTGCAACTTTGTTACATTGCGTTGGCTTGGAATCGTGATTCGTGATATTAATATTGTTACGAGCTTGGGGTTCGAGACAATTAAAAACTGCCGATTGAATTACCAAAATTGACACTTTACTTACACAACACTAATTACAATCTAAAATCATACTAATAATAAAACACAGTTCGCCGTTATTTCGCTTCGAAGTATTCTCTTGTATCGCTAATTCAATACTGCCCTGATCGTGGTCCATACCGGCTTTATATAGGGCCTCAGACAGTTTCCAGAACCTTCCACTGTAGCGACATCTAGAATGTTCGAGTACATATCGGTCCCGAAATTTCTGGAAGGATCTCGACTCTCCTAGTTCTGCTACTCGACACTAGAGGGCGCTAGTGTAACTAGTGTTGCCATGTACGAGACATTAATAGTGGCGCGCAACACTTTCTTTTACTCGACACTAGAGGGCACTAGTGTAACAAGTGTTGCCACGTACAAGACATTAATAGTGGCACGTAGCACTTATAACATCACGCACTCGCTGCCGTACAAAAACAAATGTTACGCTGTGTACGATAAGAACGATAATGCAGCGGGGCCCATGTTGAAACGTGTAGGTGAGCGAAGCTAAATTCGAAAAATAAGATTATTTCTTTCTTTTTCATATAAATACTTGTATAACTATTTAAAATTGGCAATGTGTCTCTAATAAAACAATTTTAAACCTCACGCTGTTAATTATAAAATTCTACACAGTAAATACGGGTTTTTGGTATATATTGAAAAATAACAATTATTCCCCTAAACGTAAGGATTAAACTGCATTAATAGCCTTGACCTTGTTAAGGCGAAATATTATTATTGACCTTCTGTCCTTCAACTTTTGAATTTGAGTTTTCATATTAATTGTGTCTCTGTGAGGAACAAGTGCAATAATAAATTTTGGGTGTAATATTACATGAAGCTAATACAAAGGGGAGACGGCATAAGCAACTGTGCACTGTGATTCTAAGTAGGTCCTGACGTCATCATAGTGGGCGTGGCTTTAGTTAGTATACTGTCAGCATTCGTCCTGTGCGCTTATATGTTGACAAAATCGTAAATCGGTGTATTTTCATAAAATTAAGAAGAAAAGGATGAAGTGTTGTGTTTTATTGTGTAAAAACTATTCAGATAGACGCTCTGATGTTATGGAATGCATCACATTTCATTTGTAAATAATTTTACACCTAATTTATTAAAATAGTTCTAGAAAATCTCTTTGCATCGGCTTTCAAATATAATTAAATATATTCGACACTAGATGGCGACACTTCGTATCATGTGAACTAAAAATATAAAGATCCGTAGAGCTCAGTATTCGTAAAATAATCATACGAAGGTGCTGAAATTTGTTTTACATTCAGACATAAAAAACTTTAATCACAAAATATTATTTTTATAGTTTATAACATTTTGTGGACATGCCGCCATCTACCGTCAAGGTAGCTAAGCTACATTGCAACATCGATATGGAAAGATTCGAGTAGTTTTACTATTAATCAGTAGATGTAGATAGTGTAAAGTGGGCGGGGCTTTGCATCCCCTCACCCCGCAAATTGACACGCGTTGTTACATAGTGAAATTTAATTACAACGTCTCCTCTTTGTATTTGCGTCATGTAATATTATTATTTAAAAACTGCTTCATTTGTTAATTTCAAGTTTATTTCGACGCATAAAGCACGCATTGTGATATACTGTTCATAAAAGAAGTCTAAAAACGAACAAAAACTTTGTAAATATATATTTCATTTAGTGATTGTAAATATAGATATAGCTTCATTTTAGGTTGTAATACAATATGTAACAAAAACCCTTTGGTTCCCGTTAAGTACGTTATCAGGATCATTATTCAAACATATAGAAATAACTTGTTTTTTAAAAACTGGAATAATATTTTTTTTATTTTATTAAAAAAATATTTGTATGCAAATTGTATGTAGTTTTATTACTTCTGCATTGTCTGGGGGGCAAGAGAATTGTAAAAGATCCCGCTTTACTTAGCTTTAGCATCGGCTAGTGTCAGTAAGAGGTAATAAAACCACATAAAATGAAAAAAAAATTTTAATAAAATTAAAAAATATATATGGCCGAATTTAAAAAAAAGTTATTTCTATAGGGTTGAATACTGATCCTGATAACGTACTTAACG
Source organism: Parnassius mnemosyne (assembly GCA_963668995.1). Taxonomy (NCBI): domain Eukaryota; kingdom Metazoa; phylum Arthropoda; class Insecta; order Lepidoptera; family Papilionidae; genus Parnassius; species Parnassius mnemosyne. The sequence goes on along the minus strand of CAVLGL010000115.1, from coordinate 39,654,491 downwards.
GGAAACACAGGGTTTTTGTTACATGTTGTATAGTAAAAAAAATAATGTAGCGACAATACACAAGTGTTTTGTGGGAGTTTTGCGACAAAAGAAACTGATAATATAAATAAAGAAGCGCGTTCTAATATTTGTAAAAACGAAATTAGTTTTTAGACGACCTTAGGTAATCTGAAGTCAAATTTACTGCAGCAATATTTAGTAATGTACACACAAGTTTCGTTGGAACAGTAAACTATTACTAGATCTTCGAGAACTGTGAACACTCTGGATATCATTGCGTCAGCACTATCTTAAAAGATAACTAAAGATAACTTTTAGAGCCATACAAATCCGTGATGCCATCAGCTGTACCGCAGTCTCAACACAAACAAGGAAAAATGGATGCCTTAATTCCTCGAAAGATCTCTAAAGATCAAAAGTACGAAGGAAAGGTCATTCATCATCATCATCATCATCATTACAGCCCTTCACAAGTCCACTGCTGAACATAGGCCTCCCCCAAAGAACGCCACAAAGCACGGTCCTGAGCCACCTGCATCCATCGACTTCCTGCATATCTTACCAGATCGTCACTCCATCTAGTGGGGGGACGCCCTACACTTCGCCTGCTGGTACGAGGCTGCCACTCGAGAACCTTTCTTCCCCATCGGTTGTCGGTTCTTCGAGCTATATGGCCGGCCCATTGCCACTTCAGCTTACTAATCCGTTGGGCTATGTCGGTCACTCTGGTTCTACTGCGGATATCCTCATTTCTGAGTTTATCACGCAGAGAAACTCCGAGCATAGCCCTCTTCATAGCTCGCTGAGCGGCCTTGAGCTTCCTCATCCGGCCAGCAGTGAAGGACCACGTCTCAGTTCCGTATGTCATCACTGGCAACACGCACTGGGTGTACAGTCTCGTTTTCAAGTTTTGAGGTATACCTGACGAGAAGATGTGCCGTAATTTCCCGAACGCTGCCCAACCGAGTTGAATCCGTCGATTGACCTCTCGGTCAAAGTTGGACTTACCTAGTCGGACTATTTGTCCCAGGTAAACATACTCGTCAACAACTTCGAGCTTAGTGTTCCCAACAACTACCGGCATAGGTGTGACATGGACATTAAACATGATCTTTGTTTTGTCCATGTTTATCTTAAGACCATTACATCAACTAAATTAGTATTTAAATCTGAACTCTTTATATCACCAAACGAAAATAATTTTGATGATAAACTGTTCTATGACGGTATATTGTTAAGTTGCCGTTACACGAAAATGAACAGTTATGAATATAGATAGTTATGATAACGTTATCCGTTGTACCATAAAGATATCGTTACGTTATGTAGAAAAGACATAACGACACGCAGTTTAACTTGCTACATATTTATTAGTGATGGGTCAACTCGAGTTGCTAGAGTGCGCGCACGATAACTCTGCGCGCGGCAAAAATTGGAACTAATCGTGTACCGCCATCTTACTGTTTTTGGCAGGTGTCAAAACTGAGTGTTAGGTGGCGTGTTTTTATTCGTTTTTGCAGTAAATAATCGTTATCATTATGCCGAAAATTATTAAAAGTGCTTGCAGGGATATTATCTTGAAGGTTTACAAGAAATGGTATTCAATTTGACGATTGTTGGACAAAATCGCAATCATACAAAGTAATAAAAAAAGACAAAGGAGACTCACAGTATAAAATAGAATAAATGTTAAATGAACATGGACATGAGTTTCTTCGTTTACCGTCTTACCACTGCGATTTAAATACCATCGAAAAATTTTGAGCAATAGTAAAGAGGCGCATTGCATAGAAAAATGTCACTCAAGCTCCTAGTGAAACAGCTGCTATTACTGAGGCAGCGTTTAGAACAGTAACGATAGAAGAATGGCTGAATGTATGTCTACATGTAGAAAAATTAAAAGATAAATATTTCTATTTATTGCTGATAAATATGGAAATGGATAAATTTCTAATTAATATTACAGGCGATTCATCCGAGTCTACTGATGAAGACTTTAGCATGGATTCTCATGAAGATGTGCGAATGGAAGGCGTTGATCCACTGCAGGTCAATTGTTACACCAAATGTACAAATAATACTAGGAATTCAATAAAATACTTATAAGGTCTCCATGGGCTTTTTATTTCGTTCTTTATAATAAATATTACAATACTATTTCAGTTCTGTTTCAAAATAACTTTTAAAAAAATTGATTATAGGCAAAATATCAGTGTTCATTAATCTTAGTAAGTCATTTCTTACAAGCATACAATATGTACCTGTGATTATGTAAAAAAAATTGGAAGTTAAATTTGACCAACTTCTCGGTTTTCGATGGACCCTAAAATTTTGCATATACGTTTAATTTAGAAGACAATGCATGGTTAGACAAGTGACGTCATTCTAAATCCAATATGGTGGACTCCTAAAGAAGGAAGACTAGTTTTTTTTTTGCGTTCCCATGATATGGGTATCAAATAAAAGGATTTGCTGAGAAAAATATCAAAAATAAAATTAAAGCTTTTTTTTATTTTTGTCTCAAACTCGCTTGCATAAATTAAACGTTTTCAAATCATTCTTAAGTAATAATTTATATTAACGTAAGTCTTACCATAGAAACTTGTGTAGTGAAGTGTTAAAGTTACGAAAGTTAGAATCAAGAAATGTATTTATTATATATGTCTTAAACATTTATTATTATATATTTCTTAAACAATAAATATCGGGTTTAAAATGTATTAGGTCTTTGTAAGTTTAAGCTGAACATTACAGTATTTTCTAACCGAGCTTCGGTAGTCAATTCGATCGTTTATGTAATTTGATATAATTATATATTTTTTTTTATAGGAGAGGGGGCAAACGAGCATGCGGCTCACCTGATGGTAAGTGACTACCGCCGCCCATGAACAACCGCAACACCAGGGGAATTGCAGATGCGTTGCCGGGCTTTTAAAAAGGAGTAGGCTCTTTTCTTGAAGGTCCCTAAGTCGTATCGGTCCGGAAAAATCCCTGGTGGTAAACTATTCCACAAGGAAGTTGTGCGAGGAAGAAAACATCTTCTAAATCGCACAGTGGTGGACCGCCAATCATCCAGATGGTGTGGATGGTATCGGGAGTTCTGCCGCGATGTGCGTTCGTGAAATTTGGCGGCTGGGATTAATCCGAACAATTCCTCAGAGCACTCCCCATGGTAGATGCGAAAGAAAATGCAAAGAGATGCAACATCTCTTCGCAGTGCCAATGAATCGAGCCGATCGGAAAGGGCTCGGTCGTCGACGATTCGAGCCGCTCTGCGCTGGATGCGGTCAAGTGGAAGGAGCTGGCACTGGGGAGCCCCTGCCCAGAGATGGGAACAGTATTCCATGTGAGGCCGAACCTGCGCCTTGTAAAGTAGCAGGCGGTGTGCCGGCATGAAATACTGTCCCGCTCTGCTGAGCACGCCAAGCTTTTTAGAGGCCAATTTGGCCTTCTCTTCCAAGTGACCACGAAACTGCACGTCACTCGATATGTCGACTCCGAGGATACCGATACTGGCTGAGGCAAGAAGGGGAGTGCCTTGAAACTGAGGAGATACGACAAAGGGGTTCTTTTTAGCGGTAAACGCGCAAACTTGTGTCTTCTGAGGATTAAACTGGACAAGATTAAGTCGCCCCCAATCCGAGACTTTGTCCAGCAAAGACTCGACTTCAGACACAAGTTTGTTCCGGTACTCGGCGACGTTTTCCCGAGAAATATTGGCCCGGCCGGTGTATAGAGCATCACCAGTGCTGTCATCTGCATAGCAATGAATGTTACCAGTTAGCAACATATCATTGATATGCAGAAGAAACAGCGTTGGTGATAGCACACAGCCTTGTGGAACACCAGCGTTAATAGGCTTGTAGTCAGAACATGCACCGTCTACAACGACCTTGATGCTCCGATCTTCAAGGAAGCTGGTGATCCAATTGCACAATTTCTCGGGAAGCCCATAGGAAGGGAGCTTCGAAAGAAGCGCTTTGTGCCAAACCCGATCGAAGGCCTTCGCAATGTCCAGACTAACGGCCAACGCCTACCCCTTGGACTCTACTGCCTCCGCCCATCTATGGGTCAGGTAGATCAGAAGATCACCAGCTGATCGACCTCGACGAAAACCGTATTGGCGGTCACTAATCAGCTGGTGATCCTCAAGGTACCGGATGAGCTGGCAGTTAATAATGGATTCCATTATTTTGGAGAACAAGGAGGTGATCGCGATAGGCCTATAGTTGGACGGGTCTGAGCGGTCGCCTTTTTTAGGGATCGGGTGGACAAAAGCTGTCTTCCATGAGTTCGGGACTACGCCTTGGGAGTAGGAGTACCGGAAAAGACGCGTTAGGACCGGTGCCAACTCCGGAGCACACGTCCTCAGCACAATTGGGGGGATTCCGTCAGGCCCACTCGACTTCTGGATGTCCAGGGAGAGAAGTGCTTTGCGAACCGAGCGCTATGAGAACAGGACATCCGGCATAGAGCACTCACACCACGGGATGGTCGGCGGTGTTTTCCCCCCGTCATCAAGAGTCGAGTTGGATGCAAAGAGGGAGCCTAAAAGGTCGGCTTTGTCTTTTGCGTCTTGGGCCAGTGAGTCGTCCTCCCTGTGCAGAGATGGTAGTGATGGCTTACAGAAATTCCCTTGGACAGCCTTGGCCAGAGACCAGAATGCACGGGTTTCCGAAGGAAGGCGAACTAGTTTCTCGCCAATTCTGCCTATGTGCTCTGACTTTGCCTTGGCAATAACTCTTTTGAAGGACCTGGAGGCGAAGTTATACATATTTTTAAGTGTGCTGGTGTACCGAGTCACCGAAGCCGCAGCCCAGGCTTGATAACACTCCTGCTTACTGCGTAATGCAGTCTTACAGGAGCGACCAAACCAAGGCTGAGATCTGCCTCCGATGGGTACCACAGATAATGGAATAAATAGTTCCATTCCCTGTAGCACCACATCAGTGACAGAGTCAGCAACAGCGCTGGGATCATCCGGCGAGAAGCAAACCCGCCCCCATGGGTAGGATGCAAAGAAAAACCGCATTCCGTCCCAATCCGCCGACCTGTAATGCCAAACACGGCGGCAACCTGCAGAACGCAACCGCGAAGGGAGCGTGAGTGGCACCATACTCCGGATCAGACAATGATCCGAAGAGCCGAGAGGGGCATCGACGGAAACCTGATATCCGTCCGGATGAGAGGTCAGCAGAAGGTCCAACAGGGAAGGTGTATGATCCTCCACATCTGGAATCCGCGTAGGCGAAGTAACCAGTTATGTCAGACCATATGCCAGGGCAAAATCAAGTCATAAACAGATCTCCCCGCATGATCGGTTAAACGTGAACCGAGCCATTCGACATGGTGGGCGTTAAAATCGCCAAGGATCACGATCTCTGCGGATGGGACCTGTTGTAGCAAGGAATCTGTAGCCATTTGGACGTGGTCGATGAGTCGGTCTGTTTCGGCATTACCGCTATGGGACCTATAGAGGCACCCGTAGACGCGCGGATGATCGTCGCTGTCGACGCGAAACCAAAGGATGGACAGGTCCGAACCTTCAAGACTGCCGAGGCGTCGAACATCTCGCCTCATCGAGATGTTCGACGCGTCGAACTCTCTGACATACACGCAAACTCCAGCCCGGGGCACAAAGGAGTGCTCCAATTTGTACCCCGGGTAGGAGAGATACGAAATATCAGCCGGAGAGGAAACCTGCGTCTTGGTCAGAAAGAGCAAGGCCGGCTTCGCCGTCTCGAGATGGTAGTGGACGGCGTTTAGGTTAGAGTGAAGTCCCCTGATGTTGCAGAAATTCACGAATAGCGTGGCAGGGGTCACCTTGGTATTGTTGCTCAGTTTGGCCCGAGCAGTTATGTTTTTGAGAGGAATTTTGCCCCCCCCCCCCCCCCCAAGAATACGCGGGGCAGCCTGAGCACCCACGCTCAGGATTGGAATAACATGGTACCCTCCTGGGGTAGTCTATCCTGTAATTTCGCTACCATGTTGATGAGGGGGGGAGGGGGGGGGGGATTGGGCCTCCGGCCACCTGCACTCACCAAACAAAACGCAGAAGCAGAGCTTCTACTTCACGCCGGTTTTCTGTGTACGCGCTTTGTTTCAAAATGTATGTAGCAATAACCAAAACAATTTGTTATTTAGAGTTTTATAATAGCTAAGTTATGTAAATTAATTTCTTTTTTCATTTTGATTAATTATGATCAATATAGTTATGTAAATCACATACCTATTATTGTAAAACTCGAAAGGGGTAGTTAAGTTGTAAGATACAATATAATATTTTAAATAAATGTCAACTTTAACACTTAAGTTACTATAAATATTTTGAATTTGAGAAAATTTGAATATATTTAAGAATATCTTGACGGTGATAATTACGCTATTAATAACTTATGTACCTACATCTTAAAGCTAAACTAATATTGTTTTGTGAAGACTGCTATATAGCTAGTTTTGTTGTTAAATACAGGTACTTACTATAATTAAGATTAAAACTAAAAATACATAAGATAGAAAAACAAACTTATAAAAAAGTAATTTGTAACAAATCATTTACTCTGTTTCGTACTGCTGACTCGGGTTGCTTAACTCAAGTTTAAACTCGAGTTGTGTGAATTTCAACTCGAGTCCACAGACTATCTAGTAGATTCTAACCGAATCAGACGGACATCTCACGAACTAAACTTACTCGATTTAGCTTCTGCGCCCTGATTGATTGTAGCAAAATGATATTTGACATTTCTTTTTTTTTATTGAAGCAACTATACCAGGCAAAGGACGTCCCAAATAATAGCCACTTGAAAAATTTATTTTATTATATTAAAAATAAAACGAGGTAAATACAAACAAAACAATGTTGAAATTTATCATTTTTTTATTAATTATTAATATTTACTTTACAATAATTTTGTTTACAATATGACATTTACCAGTTTCACCACTTTCACTACTTACTTCCCTTTCATGTCCTTTAAACAGGCTCATTATTTTTTAATAATTTTGCACTAACATCATCTTCACAATTAAAAGATGAGCGGTAAAACTTAATGAATTCTGTAATTAATAAAGATCTAAAAGTTTATAAAGTAAATCCAAGATTCTACAAGCGGTACGTAGACGATACTTTCACAATTTTACCATCTGACAAAGTAACTGTATTTTTAAACCACCCTAATTCCATAAACCCTAAAATACAATTCACAATGGAGTTAAGGCAAACAATACTTTAGCTTTCCTAGATGTTTTAGTCATCCGAAATCCTGATAACACTATTGGTCATACTGTGTACAGAAAAAAAAATACCCATACCAACCGATATTTAGATGATAAATCGCACCATCATCCTTCACAGTTAGCTACCGTGGGAAAATCTTTGTTTCAGAGAGCACGAGGGATCTGTGACAGAAAACATCTGGCCGCCGAGCTTCAGCACGTCGAGCTAGTACTGCAAGACAACAAGCTTCGGGTCCCGCGCCTACGTCACAGTGACCGAGTGAAGCCAGCCACAGTCGAGCGTGTGCCTGCTGTACTACCCTATGTCAGACAGAGTTTACCAATACTGAGCTCTACGGACCTTAATATTTTTAGTTGACATGACACAAAGTGTCGCCATCTAGTGTCGAATATATTTAATTATATTTGAAAGCCGACGCAAAGAGATTTTTCTAGAACTATTTTATTAAATTAGGTGTAAAATTATTTACAAATGAAATGTGATGCCATCCATAACATCAGAGCGTCTATCTGAGTAGTTTTTACACAATAAAACACAACACTTCATCCTTTTCTTCTTAATACTACGAAAATACACCGATTTGCGATTTTGTCAACACATAAGTGCACATGACGAATGCTGACAGTATACTAACTAAAGCCACGCCGACTATGATGACGTCAAGACCTACTTAGAATCACAGTGCACAGTTGCTTATGCCGTCTCCCCTTTGTATTAGCTTCATGATGCTAATGCTAATGATGTGCTTGGTTTGAAAAGTTTTGCCGGGAACTTGACCACCGACGGATCGTTGCGCCTATTTTATCGTTTAAATAAAAGTTTGATCGAATGTGGTGCGATTTTGTGTTTGAAATGTCTACACATACGAATTACAATATAAAAATGTGTTAATGGTGATATACGTCTCAGGTTTTCTTAGCCGCTTAGGGGCCTTAAACTATTATCGTCATCTACTATCCGCTGGGTTAAACTGTCGAGAAAATCTCCCAAGAACTTAGCAATTTGACGCATCAACAAATTGTGAACAGTTTGGTGGAAAAAAAAAATACAAATATAGCTGTATGGTCTAAGTCCTTTACCTGCCTCAACTGGCGAATGTAACAACAGCAACAACCATAGCGTCAATCACAGATTACTGTATACCAGGGGTCAATCCTCTATCCACAAACTAGTAAGCCTCTATCTATGACCATAGACAACAATCATAGTTTGAACTAGCTTGCTACATAATATGGAGTGTAGAGTAGAAGGAGGACCATCTCTGTATATGAAAAGTGTCCCAAAAAACGCGTCCAATAAGGGTGGTGCTGCAGTAGCATAGGATAAATTTAAAAAAAAGCGCCAAAATTCATTACAATAACATGGAGAAATAAACAAGGACTGACCAATCCGCTTGGTTTTGTACTACGTAAATAGTTGAGGTTTTGTATACTGGCATTTTACTAACTACTCTAGTCACGAAATTTTTTAAATATTTTAATTCAGCTGACTTCACTCCGTCTACAACAGCTATATTCATATCGTAGTTTTTCAGACGCCAGCGCTATTGTGGTAGGTTTTGGAACCTCTATTTTCAGTATATATTGGGACACTTTTTCAACTTTCACACCTTATAAGATGGTTCTCCTTCTACTCTACACTCCATACTACATATTTATTTATCTATGGTTTGAACCACTGACTTAGTAGTATATGGACTGGGCATACCTACAGAATTAGCGTGACTACCTTAACACATCTGGCGCATAAAATGGCCGCCTTTTATAGGGTTGTAACTCAGTAATATGGGCAGCTGATATCGATATTTTACTAATATGAGTTTGTTCTTATTTCATATAATTATAGAAATTAAATCCATAGCCCAATTGCGTAACACACCTAAAATGGCAAACCATATCATTTTGACAGTTTAACAACATCCATTGCGTGGTTTTTGTTGTCGAGCAAACGAATTTTTCAATCAAATGAAGCAATGGATATTGTTGGGTTGTTAAATTAGTTTTGGATTGCTATCCCTTAAATTTCGTTTGAGCTGCTTCACAAGGCTTCACCGCATATGTACACTTACGCAATGCACACTGCTACAGATTTTTTTGTGTTAGGTATACAGTCAAACAATGAGTTAAATATGCAGGCAGCTAACTTGCAACTTGTTTTAAACAATGTTCTGAGTGTGCTAAGTGCTTACTCAAGTTTTGAAGTTATACTTCTTTTGGCGCGTTTGAGAAAAATGATGAGAGTGAATTTTTTACAACTTCAATTGGTAATTGTCTGTCAATTGTTAAGTTTTCGTGAGAACTGATAACTATATTCGAGGTAGTTATTCTAATATATATGAATGTATAAAACGTGTTTTATTTTAGTTATTTTTGTTTTGTTACGCTAAAGAAGTATAACTTCTTACGTGCGTACATAAGTACACACACACACACATACACACACACACACACACACACGTTTTGTTTTATATCAATGTCAACAAAGTTAAAAAAATATAACGCACACAATAAAAGCGAATATTGACCGAGTAGTGGGAAAATGAATATTTTTGGTTGTATACCAAATACCTTTGTTTACTGTATAATAATATTGTACAGTAAACAAATGTATGGAGATGGGATGGAGATACTTGATTCCATATTGTAATCCCATATTATAGTATTTTTAATATAAAACAATATTGATTAGTTGAGTAAAAATTAAATAAACTGTTTTTAAAATCAATACTTATTTATTATTAATTGGTATATAGGAACGTTCTGCACATAATTTATCACAAATGCTAAGCTATATAAGCATGTTCGGTCCTGCCGGATATCATATTTAATTTTTTTATTCAGATTTTAAACGAAAAATATGATTATTTTCGCAGGTACATTAATGATCATGGAACGGTGGATGAAATTTGATATCCAGGATTTATAAACTAATATTATTATTATATATTCATTTCTGAACAATATTAATTCATTAAAATAATTTCTATCGACATCATAGTTAAGAGTGTACGATACTATTTCACTGCTTTTTTGACAGTTTGACAGCAGATCTACCTCAAAACTTGGCACTTAACATGGTGGCGCAGTCACGCACGGATGAGCTAATGACGTCACACGAAAGTATTACCAAAATAAGCACTTTACAAACTGTAGATGTCTCTTTTTTCTATTGCAGCTACTGCTTTGTTAAAAAGAGACAAAACTATTTTTGACAAGTGTGTGTCGATATTATAGATATTTGCATAAATATTATTTCTATAGTGGAATATGCCCTCTCCATATGTATATATCTCTATGGTTTGAACAATGATAACAATTGACAGGAGTTTTGGCGGGAAATTGACCGGCGGCGGTTTGCTGCTCCTGTATTATTGTTTAAATAATGGTTTGAAGTGGACTTTGATATGTAAAAGTGTTGCGATTTTGTGTATTAAGTGTCTACGCATGTGAACTATTAGTGGAAACAGTGAAACAAGTGCTCTGATGGTGATGGATTCTCAAGATAAGCTGTTTGTTTGCATAGGCACCTTTAGATACCATCGCCAACTATCAGCTGTCTGCTGGATCAAGTTGCCGCCAAAATCTCCCAAGAACTGCACAATGTGACGCATCAACATATTGTGAAGCAGTATACTATGAAGGAGTGGGGAAATTACAATAAACCGAATAAAAATACTTAAGACTTGGCCTAAAGGTCTAGATACCAGGCCATAAACTCCAAAAAAAAAACAATTGACAATTGACATTGACATTCGCATTTGACATTAGATTTCGGAACTTGTAACTTGTACAAATACATTGAGCAGGTTTAGTTGTTACCACAGAGTACATTAGTTGTTACTTTTCAATCATGTCTTATCCCAAAATGTACAAATTAATTCAAGTTTTGCTATTTATGTCTTTATATTTAATGCAAATATCTAACGGTTCGTATGTAGTTGGATTATTACGTTCATTTTGTTTAAATTCACAGTTAAGAACTGTTGTACTAATACACGTTTATTATATTACACTTACGTGGCCCTATGATATGGGAGGATATTATGTATATTTATCGTATTTTATGAATTGAATACAAATAAAAATTAATAATAACATTTTACTCTGTATTTTAGGTTCCAAAGCCGAATTTGTAACTTGCGGTACAATTTTAAAATTAATAAATACGGACTTGAGGTTGCGACTTCACTCTCATGATGTTAAATACGGTTCAGGTTCTGGACAGCAATCTGTTACTGCTGTAGACGTATCCGACGATAACAATAGTCATTGGCTTGTGAGGCCAGCTATGGGGGAGACTTGCAAACGAGGGTGAGTTCTCATATTGTAGGTACATGTAACTAGTTACTTAAAGACTGCAGGCCATTGGCTTTTTGGTTTATCTATTTTATGTATACATATTTTGGCACTTGTAAATTACAAATGGCCATAATGTAAATGTAAACCTTGTTTTAACTGGATTGCCCCAGAATTTATGTATTTTGGGGAATCATTTTGTATTATTTTATATAATGCAAACAAACATATATTAAGTAATTTTTTTTATACTTGAAGTGTGCCTGTACCATGTGACCAAAGCAATTAGGCGCATGAAAGCTAAGATGTCATTAGAACTAGGGAACACAGGAATGGTGAGTGGTCACTAGGGGATGTGTGGGGATTGAGGCAGGGTGCAGGCTTGATTTGTTATAAACTCTTTAACAAAAAAATGGGTACCTAAGCAAAGAATCAATTTTATTACTATTAGATTATTTAATAATTTTAGGTACTGCTTATTATACTCAGTTATTTTATAGAGTATTTTGTAAATTAATTACCAAGGAATACATAGCTTTCGCAAGTTTAATCATAACATTTTGATTAAATTAATGAGAAATAATGTTAAAGTTGAAAGCACTAGTAGGGTAGCTTCTCGTTAAGTACAAATGAAGCACATTTCTTTTCTTTTTTTTATAGGAGAGAAGAGATATTTTGTAAACGAGCATATGGCTCACCTGATGGTGCATGGAACACTAGCATTAATAGGCTTGTAGTCGGAGCATGCACCGTCTACAAAGACTTTGATCTGCAAGAAAGCTGGTAATCCAATTGCACAATTTCTCAGGAAGCCCATAGGAAAGGAGCTTCTAAAGAAGGCGAACTAGTTTCTAGCCAATTCTGCCAATGTGCTAAAAGTCAGAACTTTGCCTTTGCAATGACTTTTGAAGGACCTGGAGGAGGTTCTGTAGTTTGTTATTTCTTTAATAAAGTAAAAGCAGATAACAATTTAATAAAGTAAAGCCAGCAGCAGAACATTCAATGTGCAACAAGTACTTACTAGTTGCACTTGTCTAGGTTTCTTTTTGATTTCATTTGCATTCTCAATATTTTTGAATCCCTCTCGTATTTGATTTATAATTTTATTTACATAATATATAAAGTTACCAGCTTTGCTTTATGGCATATTATTTATTCATTATAGTAACAATAACCTTTTTCCAAAGATACCTTTTCAATATAAAGTAGATTAAAAGATGATATATAACATGATCACAGTGAATTATGACAAAATGTAAACTTGATTAAGACACCTGTTTCTTAATGCTATCACTAAACTAACACAACATAATATATATACATATATAACTAAAAAACATGGCTCAGAAACAGAATACGATAATTATTATTACGATTAAAATACTGTTTCCAAATGACATATTAACACGTTAACTGTCCAGTGTACCGAATACAGTACACGCCGCATGGGTTCGTCACGTCCGTGTACCGTAAACGGTACACGCGCCCTTGTCTCTTTCTATGAGCTCTAACTTCATGGACTTCTCAGTTACTTTGCTCTATTTGTCAGGACTTGTCAACAGAGCACTAATAAAAAGAAAAAACCTAAAACATTTCATATATTTTTTTCTATATGTGGGTGGTTGAAAAAATAAAAATAAAGTGTTCAATAAGAAAATGGCTTTATTTATGCAATAGAATTTCAGAAAAACATTGGAGACAATAAGTTTTTTTACATGTATTACAGTGCGTTGTCACTCTTTTAGCTTTTGCTCTTGCAGTTTTTGGAAGACTTCCAAGGTCAATAAGTTTTTTATAGCACCCAACGCAACGTCTTCGTATACGATACGATATAGTAACGATTGGCGCACTAACGGCCAAAAATTTTAAAGTTTTGAAGTTGAGATGTCACTTTTTTATGTGGTATCAATGTCAAATGATTACCATAAACAAGAATATGCATCGAACAACTTTTTTTTTAAATACTCGGCGTTCACAAGTCCACAGTACACGCTAAGTTTACTCGCTATTTCAACTCGATAAGTCCGTGTACCGAATACGGTACACAATGAAAAGGTAAGAAAAACCGGATAATTAGTGACTTATGTAGGCTAACTTTCAAAAATTAGTCATTTTGAATCAATTTGATACAGAATAATACAAAAACTGATTTGGACATATGAGGTTATCGAAAAATTCTGTATGGGGACAGTTAACGTGTTAAACTGGTATAGGTGGCTAGTGTATATATAGTAGATATAATACAACCTTTTTTTGCTCCAAATATTAATTATTTACTTATTTTATGGAATAATGATGACGAACGAGCAAACAGTCCACCATCTTCGATTGATACATCTATCCTCGATTAAGAATCAAAATACAAATGCCTTGTCAACCCTGAGGATTAAGACTGAATGTCACATTTCTTGCTATTTTATGCTAGTATTCTATAAGAATGCAGTCCTTCCCCGGTCAAGCCAACTCATTTGTGCTACAAGTATAATAAAGTTACAGTATGGCTCTACCATGTATATGATTATGAGCATAGTTTTCATTTATTATCATGCTTTATTTATTTTTCAGAGAACCTATAAAATGTAATACAAACATTCGACTTCAGCATGTAGGGACCAAAAAGAATCTACACTCCCATTACTTCTCATCACCATTATCGGGAAACCAAGAAGTATCTTGTTATGGTGATGAGGATGGTGAAGGAGACAGTGGTGACAACTGGACTGTTGTTTGTAATAACGATTATTGGAGAAGAGACACACCTGTAAAGCTGAGACATGTTGATACTGCAGCGTAAGTAATTTTTTTGTTACTTCTGTAATTATCATCCAAAGAATAACACTGATGGAATGATTTATTAAGGGGATATAAAAATGGGAACTTATGCATACTGGAAAGAATTCATAATTAATTTTATCCAAAATTTTCAACAAAAAAATTTAGTATGGTCATCAAACATTAAACTTGTGTTTTGAGACCTATTTAATTTAAAAATTGCATTAATTTCTTGCATTTAGTTTCTTGAATAAACTCAAAACACTAAACTTATCTAAGTAAAGTATTTGTTTTGATAAAATCCATTTCGATAATTTGAAGCGTTTATCATGCACAGACCTACGGGTGGATTTATATAAGTTTGTAACCTTTGGTAACGTTTGTTCACTGGTACGTAGACACTTTACTAATCAACACGCTCAGCTTTGGAAAAATCTAGTAGACTGTAGACAAGCTAGGGATGCCCTGCCTGAAATTAACAGTCGCTTAACAAAAGTTTTAATGAGACTGAACAAGCCGCAGATTAGGATAGTAACAAGTGCTATCACAGGACACGGCACCTTTAACAAACATTTATTTACTATAGGTGTTACAGATAGTCCCCTGTGCAGGGCATGTATGGGGGAGGAAGAAACGGCGGCCCACGTGCTACTGAAATGTCCGGAGGTCGCTACATACAGGGCTAAACATCTCGGCACGCCGGGATCACTCCCCGAAGTTGCATGCAACATCAAGGGCCTGTTGAGCTTCTTCGGAGAGATCTCATGGCTCGAATAATCACATTATTCCTGCCCACACGCAAAATACGCGCATAGACGTGGAGTTGCGGAAAACAGCCCGTCGTAAACTAAACTAAACTACTAAACTAAAGTATTTGTTTTGATAAAATCCATTTCGATAATTTGAAGCGTTTATCATGCACAGACCTACGGGTGGATTTATATAAGGGCGTTTTGGGCTGCAGTCCAAGGCCCCGTAGATATAAAAGTCTCCCAGCCCCCATTGAAGACAATAGCTGTCAAAGCTTCAAAAATTATTATGATGATGTAAAAATTTCACATTTTTATTGGAAATGATAATGAGAAAGTTTTTTTTTATTTAATAAAGTGACGAAACTCAATACTACTTTTCGTGAAGAAATTTTAGAGAGGATATTTGTGAAGGCAACATATCAAGAGTTCTGAGCAACATACGATACCAATTGGACCAGAAATTAAAGATAGAAGAGGAAAAAGTTTAAGATTTAAATATTAGTGTGGTAGCGGAATATAGTGATATAAACAAGAGACGGATTGCTTCAAAAAATTTTCGATAATGTCTCAGTTTACGAGGCAGAAAAATTTAAAACATTGCTTGGATAAGCTGGTTTGAATTTTAAATTTAAATAGGAGAAGCCAAGTCTATAAAACATAGTAAGAAATTCAAATTTTTAATGGATATGCTAAACAATAATATGGAAAACATAGAAATATTTATTATTATCCAGATGACGTAGACCAACACTTAGTGAATGAATGCATTCGGTTAAAATGTTACTAAAATCTAATCTAGTCTTACACCTTTTGCAGTGAAATGTTTATGCTAATTAATAAAAAGAAGCTTGCACACACATGCGCACATACACACACACACACCATATTTGTAAACCTAAACTCATTGTTTGAATTTTTTTTTATACTTTAATAATAATTTAATAACAAACTTTCTATTAGTCTTCATCTCAACTTAATGTTATATACCCATTGTTTTGAAGAGCGGTGCTTCCTAGTACAAGCAAATCCTTTGCCTAAAAGGAAGCTCCAACCACAATTTGATGTAATAGATTAAGTTATGGAATAAAGAATTTGAATTTGTTGATGTTTTCCCAAATCGCTTTACTATCTTATAGATTTTTAACCCACTGCGGAGGGTAATGTGTTTATCAGTATCTATATGTACGTTTCCATGTACATGTGTATGTTTGTTCCTTTGTAGCACTCTGGAGACCAAACACGTGGACTACTTTTGGCGATTCTTATGTCAATCGATTTGTCTTAATCTTGTGAGCGTTATGGTGACAACCAGTCACTTAGAAAAAAAAGTCGATGAACTATGTCAAGTGGGGTATCATTAATTAGGTCTTTGAAAATCATATCTAGGTTTCTTCAGTAATTATTTATTTTGATTGACCATTTAGGATCTATAACGATTTAAAGTTGGTTAGTGACTATTCTAGCTTAAAATTTCAAAACTTTATATTAAAACACTTAATTTCTTACTTAATCATGTAATGAGGGTTAATAGTAATTTTTTTAAACATTATTGATCTTGCTGGTTTTAAAGTTTTCAAGCACTAGCTGTGAAGCGTAGCGCTCTTTCTCCAAGATATCATACATAGAAAACAAATATAAGACAAAAATGTTTAACAACCGACTAAATAATTTATCAGTTCTTTCCATAAATTGTGATTTAACGAAGGACTTACAGTGTGATGAGCAAATAAAGGAATTTGCAGTGGAAAATGTTGATTAGTTTTTATTATTTATTTAACATGACTACACACAACTTATTCATTTATTTTGCAATAATGTCTTACAGTTGCTATTTGTGTATCTAAGTCATATTAAATAATTGTTCTAATTTTTTCCAGACTGTATACATCATTATAGAAAACAGTTTTTTAACGACGTGGCTAATATAGTTTGATTAAATTGGTAGGTCCCAAGTAGTGATAGCCCAGGGTTCCACAAATTCTCGGTCCGCCCCTGCACAGACCTGTCGTTTGTTTACATACATATACAGACCTGTCGATTGTTTACATAAATGAGAAAGACTTCTTTTCAAAATGAACATTTGTACAAATGTTTAAAATGATAAATCACGAATTTTGATCACTCTTGTTTACTTGATTTTTTCCTTCCTCCCTCCCTCTTGGTTATCTGATCTTATTATTTTGAACTCTTGGTAATTTAAAATTGTTGTCTGGTCTCTTCAGTTTCAAATTATCGAGAGTTCAATGTACCAACTTAATAATAATTTTACGACTTTTATTAAAAATGTCAATAAACCATATATTTTTTCTAAAATATACAGTTATAAATGTCCCCTCAAAAATCCTTTTGCTCCCAAGTGCTGAGTTGTTTAAAACTTCATAAGTTGTGTCGACATAAGTGCTTCAAAGTTGTTTCGTCTGTCACTCGAGGGGGGCAATACTTTGATAGTATGCTTTAGTTATTTGTTCTCAGGAAAATTCAGATTTCCGAAATGTCGTTCGTTCGTAAATGTTATGGTGGACCGCAATTTGCTCGAAGCGAGTAGGTTAATCATTTATAAGCTTAGTTTTTGGACTGGATCAGAGGTTTGGTACTATATGGTTTATATATATTATGTATGTTTCCAAATTATCCAAAATTTCACTATACAAATAAAACCATACATGATCATCGAACAATGTTCGATGTAGCAGTAATAGCCTTAACAAACAGCCAAACATCACCAAAAAACGGTTATACAGTAGAATAGCTTTGTATTGCATTAGGAGTCTTATACATAGCATTAATACTATAACACTTTTTATTTTCAGATACCTTGCTGGATCAGGAAGAACATTTGGCCGGCCGATAAATGGTCAAGGAGAAATTGTAGGTGTCAGCTCACAATATGGTACATACACAGTCTGGCAGGCGAAAGAAGGACTGTTTATTCACCCGGGTGAACTGATGCCCCACCAGCATGCTATTCATACAGAATTGTAATGTTTACTACATTGTATATTAGTTTAAACTCACATAATTATTTAATTTTATTCCACTAGCCACACGCGGTGTTTTGTGATGTTAATATTATATTATTTTTAAAATGTAGATAAATATAGTGTTGGTTCCTAAAGTATGAATGAATTATTTATAATAACCAACTTTATTTTAACCATTTCAACGCCAAGCTATGGCGTTGAAGAGTATCTTAATAGATTATAACAATACAGGTTTTTACTTGATTGAAATATATATTGAGTGTTTTAAGACCTACAAAGTAAGGCACGACAAAGTTGAACTTCTATAGTGTCGTCGAAAAGGATAAAAGTCAATTCAAAGTGTGGTCATGTATTTGGTACGTAAATCAATGAGAATTAGAATATAATAAAATATTTTAGCCACACATATCTTTGAATGAGTAAAAAGGCGCCTAGATGCGTAATCACCAAATAAATTTTGTAATTTTCAGTTCAATGTAGAATAAAACTAGCATATATTTTTAGCACTGGACAATTTTGAAGTTAGGTTTTGCAGAATTAATTTTAACCACTATATAATATATATAGGTAGATGGATAGGCAAACGAGACATTTTGGGATTACATGGTTTTAAAGGAGAATACTTACAATTTTAGTCACTTGTTCATTCAACAGTTTCTGACAATGAATCACCGACTAAATGAGTTTTGGCGGGAACTTGACCGGCGCGGCGGCGTATTTGTGCTTCTGTATTATTGTTTAAATAGTATTTTGAAGTGGATTTTGATATATAAGTGGTGCGATTTTGTGTATTAAATGTCTGCGCATGTGAACTATTAGTGGAAACGGTGAAACAAGTGCTCTGATGGTGATGTGAATCTCAAGATAAGGTGTGTCTGCTTAGGCGCCTTGAGATTCTATCGACAACTGTCTGCTGGCTCAAGTTGCCGTCAAAATCTCCAAAAAACTACGCTATGTGACGCATCAACATAATGTGTGAAGCAGGTACTGTAAAGGATTATTATCACATACTGAAATAAATGAAGTCATGGCTTAAAGGACAAGTATCCAAGCCAAAATCTTAATAAAGACTACTGAAAAGACTACTAACTTGTCGACAACCACGCGCGTTTTACCTTACTTTTAGGCAGACAAAATGTTTACTGCGTATATGAAGTTTAGCACTCATAGTTTGTGCCACTACTTACTAATGTAAAATCAACCATACCCTCGTACAAACGAAAATTATTTACGCTTAGCCCAAACGCAATGAATGAAAAGAAAGGATGAAAAAAAAGTTTTTATTATAATTAAAAAGTTTATTGTCCAATGTTTGTTTACACGAGGTAAAGACCTCTGACAAACTTTTTAAGTTAAATATGTGTGCTTCAAGAGTTGTATTTATAATACTGATTTTGTGGACATAATGATAGATACTTTTGACATTATAAAGACGGTATATAATATTGAATGTTCTCTATAATGTATTATGCATTATAAGAAAGAGACTATTGTCAAAAAAGAAACCTGTGAATGTGTGGTACTTCTAAATGTTACTGAAGCACTGAAACAACTGTTATAAAAATATAGCTACAAAACTAAATAAAGAATTCAAAATGATTACAATTCTGCCTGCACCTGGCCCAATCAGTCATGGTGCATTGCTTACCCTTTCCCTCAATAATGGTCAAGTACAACTAAATTGTTTTATCTAAACAAATGTAAATAATTCGAAGGCACATGAATAAAATGTGAATATGTTTAGTTTAACAATTTATAAATGCATTGAGGTGTCAATCACACAACTTTAATGTAATCAAAATATTGTTAGTGCGTTGTGAGTATTGCTAAGAATTTTTGATTTTATTTAAAGTTTCGCGAAACTGAAAAACATTGCTCTAATGTGTTTTATATTACACTAATTTAAATTGTGCTAGGCATAACTTTAAATAACCTAAGTTTGAACACATACATTTTGTTGGATATTTTATTGTTTTAACAGTATCAATATAGAATATTTTTGCAAAAAATGAACAAGGTGCTTAAAATAAAAGCTGCTTTGGACAAATTTTTGAGATATAAGGTAATAAAGAATAAATGTAAAGGTTACAGCTACTCAAAGAAAATGTTGTCAAATCTAATGAACTACATATCCAATTTTATATTAATTTACAAAGAATACATTTACAAATTTTAAATTATATAAATAACGTTCAGAGAAATTGTCACTACAATTTAGTGTTTGTAGAAATGGAAATGCCTCTGTTATGATTTATGAATATTAATTAATTTTAAATCCAAGACATGTATGTTATATTGAATTTCAAGTATCCAATTGACTATCAAGATTTTTAAATAGTTTGCGAGTTCTGGTCGTTAATGACTTGGTTTTATATTAAATTAATTAAGGTATGGACATTTTCAAAATGTTGATTATAATGATCACCAACAACAGAATAAAAAGGGTTTAGATATTTTTAAGTGGTGTTTATATTTATTTAGAATATTCAAACTATGTTTTTTTCATGTTATACTACAAGCTTGCAGAAAAAAAAAAACTAATTACAACATCAGCCCATATAAATATAGCTTGATTTGAGGGGGTAAATATTTAATTTTTAATACATTAATTATGCCAGATTTTTTTTATTTCAGAGAATAAAGTTCAGTGTGCAAACCAATTAATTGAACTGGTGTTAAAATATTGCTTTCAAATTATCAACAGAATTTGGTTTTGTTAATGGATTTGCCATATTTTAACACATTTCCTTTTTACGTGCTGGTAGTTAATAAATACAAACCATAAACATATTTTCGTTAACAAGATATTGACTATTTTCTACATATTTTTAAAATTTCGACTACTTTCCTGGGTCAATATCTAAACTCAAGAAGGATCATCCATTTTATCGAGAACAGATATTTAATGATGCCACTATAAAAATGCTGATTAATGACTTTTGCAATTTGAATTCTTGCAAATCTACCGCGTTTCAAAATATACATTACGCACTGATAAAATCAACCTACTAAGGAGTGCACTAAAAATATAGTTACACTTTGGTCCTCAATCATCCGCACAGAGATAGCTAATTCTAGATAATATTAAATTCATTTCATTGGTACATGAGGCAAGCAATCACAGGTGCTCAGGCTAGCAAAGTTTGTTGGCTAGCACACTGTTGAGTTTCTCTAGCGCGTAGGTTAGGTTGGTGTAAAGCTTTTTGTCGCACCCGTGCTCTTCAATTGTACTAAAGCGGAAAGTCCGGAAGTTCTTTTCAATGTCGATGTAGGTGACGGCTTGCATAAGTGGGCACAAAATGATCTTCGTATGATCTTGGAAGTTAATCTGAGAAAAATAAACATATATTAAATTCTATGTAAAATTACACGCATTGTGTACCATGCCACCTCTTATAATCGCGGCCGAACTTGGAGCGTAAAAAAGGGACGATTATCTGCCTATTTGATGTTGAACTGTCTGGTCACCATCCCTTTTTTAAACTGTACTCATTGCATATAAGTAAAAGCAAAAACACTATTGTTTTATTATAAGTGATAAAAATCCTCCGCTAAGTTTTAAAACAATTCATTTTAAAATTACCTAACACCCATTTATTGGAGCTAGCAACACTGAAGATCAGTTAAGTGCCACGTCACAACTTCTTTATTTTTTTATTTTAGTACTGTTACGATCTTTGTTTCAAAATAGCTGTGGTAGCTCAGAGGTAAAGCGCTAGCGGTGGTAGCTCAGAGGTAAAGCGCTCGCTGTTAATTTCACAGTACGAGAGCAAACTGGGTTCGAACCCCGCCGGCACCAATGAAATAATTGCAATTTTGAGTGCTGATTTACCACATGAGCGTTTTGGGGTAGCGCGGCGGAAATTTTCTTGTCCTAAATCCCTCTCAGAAATAAGAGGCCTGTGTCCAGTAATGGCAAGTATATAGGCTAAACTTTAACTTTTTTAAATTATACATACATTTCATCTCGCCTGTAATACCCAACTTGGGACCACTTTTACCAAAAAAATGTGAGTTTAGATGAAAAATTGTGAAATAAGTGATAGGTGGCTAGCCCATCGCTTACACAAGCACAAACCTATTATACCGTTAGTTGTATTTTACGACATGCTAGGCAAGTAACAAAGATGTCACACTATTTCTTTATAAACTCGCACAAATGTGGGACCTATAAGTCAGACCAACACGGGGCAGAAAACATTATAGGTACTAACTTAGAGCTTAACGTTATGGAAACAAGTCAACAGACATAAATAATTTAAATAAGTAATAATATTTACCTGTAGAGTCCCATTGGTAAGGTACATAATTACAGCTAATGTGGTACGGAACCACTGGTGAAGATGTGGTAATCGCGATAGGCCATCACTTTCTCTTACTGGCACCGACGCTCCTATATTAACATAAAAAAGCAAGTGTGAAAAAAAACCAAAACTCATTAGATTATTTTATGGGAATAAGTTCACGAATTTTGTGCGCGGTGAATACTTCCTTGTCCTTAAACCCTCAAATATGAAAGGAAGTCTGTGTCTGGGACGTTATTGGCTGTAACTTTTAATTTTTTTCTTTATTATATATCTATTACTTAACCGATTCGTTGCGGCGCCAATTTTCGACAACTTTTAGCTGTGGCGGCGAACAAATATTTCATGACACGCCTACTGTGCCATCCGCCATGTGTAAAAGTAATATTCTTTTTTATGCTTTTTTTACTTGTTTAGACCTAATTAAGTTTATTTGACATCAAACATAAGTTATAAATGGAAGGATACTTGTTTTTAGTGGGTAACTACGTGTTTTTTTACGTGTTTTCTTTGAAATTGAGAGTAAGTGACTTTTATTATGAAGAGATTACAAACCTTTTGTACTATTTTTTTGTTGTTATAAAAAATCATTTATATAAGTAGGTACAGCTAAATCACCCTGGAAACCTTGGTTTTTAATAAATTAAATTTTCACCTAATAATAACATTTATAAATATCAAACAATGAAGCCCTTAATTTGAAAAAAATAAGGTATATCATTTATTGATATTTACAAATGTTAAATATTATTTAATGTTATACAAATGTAAAAGTAAATTTGATCTAAAAACGTCTAATTAGTAAGAATAGCAAAACAAGTGTTTTCAAAAGGAAAAGAAAAAAACCGGCGCTATACGGCGGCGGATTGACAAAAGACTATTTATTAGCGAACTTTTTTTATGCATGAACGGTTTCGAACTGTTTCAAGCAAAAATAAACCTTATACCATATCACAAGAGCACATGGTACTTCGTAGGTCTATTCGGCCATATGATAGTAATAAGACGGCAGTTCAACCATTTAAGCAAAATTAAACAATAAGACAAACCCATTGTTTTTTTTTAACAGGAGACTTGTTTTCCAGAAATTTATTTACAACTTGAGTTTGTGAGCGATCGCAATGAGTGCTATTATTTGTTACTTATTAGACAATTTTTCCATAACATGATTTAAAACCCACAAAGTAAAAATAGTACCATGTACACGTTAAAAAAAGGTTGTCAACCCCTAAAAATTTCAAATTTTCAAAATATACAGAAACGAAGCTGCATGCATGAACTACTCGCAAAATAATGAATATTTTGTTCTGGATAAATTTTCCAAAAAAGCAATTTGAGCGAGTTATAACGATGTTTTAAAAGACACGACTCGCGTGTCATACGCCACACAAAAGTAATCGATGGCACGCCTGGCGTGTCACCCGCACTGAACCGGTTAAATTAACAATTTGATGTTTGACCTTACTTATAACAAATACATTAATTTATGATTATATTTAGACATGACTGTAAATACCTGCTTTCATAAGATGCTCAGTCATGTATCTTCTGAAGTATGTGAGTAGCTTCATTTTCTTGTCAAGCTCTTGTGGGTACTCGCGCATTGTCATATACTGCTCTTGGCCTTGTCGATTAATATAGTGGACATTCCTGTAAAATGAATAAATATTGCTGTGTGGTAACGACTTCAAAGAATTGAAAGACGGAGGAAATATGTACTCAACACGCCTAGCTAAAAGTCCTAAACGTAATTTTCCTAAAGTTAAAAGTTATTATGAAAAAAACAAACAACGTCTTTATTTATTAATGAGCTACCTCAAGATCTAAAAAAAAAGTATTAATAACTTTAAGAATATCGTAAGTAAACATTAATTGTCTTTATGTGTGTCATAGTTCTTTATATTTTTTCACTTTTTTGTTCTTTAATATGTATCTTAAATACTGCTAGGAAAGACTAATTTAGGTACCTAAATATTAGTACTTTATACTAGAACTGCTGCTGACGAACCGTATCACAGTTTGGCAAATTGTGATTCAATTTATGTACTTAGATTTGAAAACAAAACAAAAAAAACATTGTAAGAGGTGACTATGGGATATGTCAAGGGGTACCGATAGATGGCGGTATAACCAACTCATTCACGTCGGATGTAAAATATCCAGTAACCCAGTTAGTAACTTAGTCCAGTCAAATAAGGTCTGAAATCAAAATTTTGACACTGCATTTTTGATATAATGTAGTTTTATGATCAAAATCTATATATAAATGATACAAAATCAATGTGTAAAGGTTTTCGTGTCCGCAACCCCGGCAAGGGTTAAAAAAAATTTCAAGTGTTTTTCGCAATTACTCCAAAACAGTAAAAGTTAGTCAAAAAAGTTCTTATAAACATGTGTAGAGATAAAAATTTTACATAAAAAAGGTAAAATTATTTTTTCCTCCGGTCAAAATTAACCGAGTTAGGGAGATTTTAAGTTTAAGGGATGAACGTAAATTTTAAAACTTCGTAGGGAATAGAAAAATAAGAAATTTTTAAAATTTAGAAATTAAAATTTTAGAGAATTTTTTTTATTGTTAAGAAAATATAACAATTTGAAAAATTAATGTTTTTTTTTTAATATATTTAGATTATTTTTTTTAAGCAAAATTTTAAGCTCTACACATTTTATAAGAAGTTTTTTGTCTAAGTTTTACCGTTTTCGGTTAAAAAAACACCTGTGACAATTTTTCTCTTTCTCTTCCCGGGGGTTGCGAACACGAAAACTTTTACATATTGGTTTTGTGTCATTAAAACTACATTATATCAAAATATCAAGTTGAGTGTCAAAATTTTGATTTCAGACCTTATTTGACTGGACTAAACTGGCAGCATCAAAAGCGAGAGGTGTTTGGTACTGCTATTGTCAAACCACCTGCCA
Organism: Parnassius mnemosyne; assembly: GCA_963668995.1. Taxonomy (NCBI): domain Eukaryota; kingdom Metazoa; phylum Arthropoda; class Insecta; order Lepidoptera; family Papilionidae; genus Parnassius; species Parnassius mnemosyne. Next base: position 39,629,231 of record CAVLGL010000115.1, on the reverse strand, counting down.
AGTGTGATGATTAAGGCAAATCCTCCCCACAATGGGAGAGACCCATGGCCAGCAATGGAGTTTTACAGGCTGCTGAAGATGAAGCAGAAAGATTATTATGAATTATCAGTTAATCTACATGGACAAACTTTGTGAAACTTTGTACATCATTAATTTTTGTTATTTATGAACATAATGGCTTTAATTAAAAAAATTAAAAACCCCCGAAACAAAAAGAGCCAATGAGCTTCAAACGGCTGAACAGATTTTTTTGAAACATTTAGCTAAGAACACTCAATTAAGACCAACTTTCAAACAAAAAAAAACTTAATCAAAATCAGTTCATCCGTTCAGGAGCTATGATACACAGACAGACACACAGATACACACTACAAATATATAACACCCTTCTGTTTTTGTCGGGGGTTAAGGCTGGGTGTTCCTGTTTTTGACCGTTTTAAATTTGGTTTTATATAGGCAAATTATTACATTTAGTATCTGTAAAAAAAATTAGATTCATTCTTTCTCTTTACGATGTACCTAGTGAAAACACGGTGGAAACACCGAACTACGTTCGATTTGCAGTTATTTTACAAGCCAAATTTCATTTTAAACAAGTACTAATACTCCTTTTTTTCTATAAATAATATCAATTTTTGGTAATTCATTTTGGAATCGATTTTGTTTCATTACATTTATTAAAAAAACTAGCTGACCTGGCAAACGTTGTTTTGCCATATACATTATTTCTAGGAAATATTTTTTAGTTTGAAAAATCGCAATTAAAAAACAGGGGTCGATCGTAGAAGGGTGAATTTAAAGTTTTATGTATTTTTCAATGCTAAATCATAATAAAAAAAGTATTTAGGGGTGGGTCACCCTTGTCATTTAGGGGTTTGAAAAATAGATGTTGGCCGATTCTCAGACCTACCTGATATGCACACAAAATGTCCATACAAATTGGTTCAGCCGTTTCGAAGGAGTTTGGTAACAAACACTGCGACACGAGAATTTTATATACTAGATTATCGATTATTTGCCAAAGTTGCCAAAGTAAGACCTGTACCAAATTTTTGTGCGCGCCATTCTCTTCTACTACGAAAATAATATTTAGAAAATATAATAAATTGTAAATAACTATATTTTATGGAACTTATATAGACTATAGTTAAGCTTGTTTGTATGTTTATTTCTCATTGTGTAAATAATTTGTTTATAACTTTAAAACAATATTTTTTTGATTATTTTGTAAAAATCACGATCATATGCGCGGCCCGACTCGATTATTACGACGACCGCCTTGGAGTCGACGACGACTTGGAACACCCGATCTCAAAAAAAAAAAAACAGGGATAAGTAGCGGCACGAAAGTCTAGCGGTGACAGTTATTGCGCATAAGTCGCGCTGATTGGCTTATTGTGCATAAGTCGCGCTGATTGGCACGCGCGTATCTTTCGCACGCGGTATTTAGCTCTTCAGCCGCATTCGTGCAATACAATTCGTGCGAGTCCTCTTTGCTTTTCGTTCAGCGCTAGCTAGACTTACGTGCTGCAACTTGTACAAGATGAAATTTTATTAATAAAAATATCTACAAAATACTTACAGTCCGTTAGCAAGCATTATAAGCTTCGTTGTATCGTTGAACATGACTCCAACACTCTCATCACAAAGCTGGTAGCCGAAGCCATACTTGTCGCTGTAGTCAACCCACTTCCCCACCCATACCAAAGGCTGAGCCGCAGGATCACTCAGTTCATCGGTCAAGCATTCTGGACGGCATTTTAGCTGTAGAGCAAAATTTTGTTTTACTACCTCATTCTTAAAGACTTTATTATGCTGCAAGTGTTATAAGCACTGGAATACTATTTGGAGACTATGCGGATTGTGCACTCCAAAACATGGACAATATATCATATATTGCAGAGATAACTTTTGTTAAAATTGTTTAACAAATATAGTATGCAAAACATAAAAGATGGCGTTGAAGTACAATAAAAAAAAAACTTTTGTGAAGAAATAATATGTAAAAATCCGATCGATCCAAAAGGGACACAAGTACCGTAATGAAAAAAAAAGATTATTACTGAATATATTAATGTTGTTATAATTTTTTTTAATTACATATTTTTAACTAAAATTTGCTTAAATTCAGAAATTACACGACGGCTGCCCGTGCCGCATGTATCTTTTCCCTTTTAGACAGTACATTCCAATGGTTTTTTTTTTTATAGAATTAGGGTGACAGATAAGTACACAGTCCACATGATGGTAAGTGGATACTGTGGCCCAGACATCTAAATTTATCCTTGACTGAGAATCAAAATGCAGATGCATTGTCACTCCTGAGGATTAAGATGGAATGCCTCGTTTTCGGTAAAAAGGGTCTCCGGTTCTCTACACTCACCCTAAGAAACACAGCAGCCTTAAGCTGTTATTTTACGCTGGTAGTGTGGTCGTGCGAGAATTGCAAAATGCGGAAGTTTTTGCGTAAATTGCACATTTTCAATAAAATGCACCAAAATTCTCATTTTTCGATGAATACAGGAAAAAGCATAAGGAGTTCACATTGGGAACAATAATTGTTTAAATGGGTACTGCAAAAAAACGCGGTCACGAGAAATACGGGAATCTAGTCCAGTATAAAATAAATTAGCAGAATTCGAGAGAACATTTAAAATAAATACTTGTAATTTTATTTTCCTATTTTGGACTTCAAGTCAATATAATGATCAAATTAACACAAGCTTTAAAAAACACAATGTTCTTGTACTTACTTTACTATGCAGTAATGACGCGAGCTGGTCGCGCAGTAAGATGAGATTCTGTCTGTGCGAAGCTGGTTCAACAGCTCGCGGTTCTGTAGCGATCGCATTGCGTTTTAAAGGCGAGTCCACCGCCATAACCATGTGATCTAAAAAAATAAATACACAATTCGTATTTTAGAATAAGGGAAAATTGTTGTTTCTTTATATTTTTGTTACTTTAATGTAGGCTAATTTTGGAACTTAACAAATTACATTGATTATTTTGAAGAGATTTCACATTTGAGAAAATAAGTAAATGCCTATTTGTGATTTAATGTGTTGTGGCTGATCTATTGCGCATTGTCGGTTCTGTTCTTGATTGCGGTTATTAAATTATCATTTTAAATTTAATTATATTAAATTTAAAGCTAGCCCAGGAGAAGAATATAGGAGAGACACATGGAGTTGAGTATAGGTCTCCTCTGCAAAATCTTTGATCTGCTGTCTGTGAGATCGCAAATTGGAATACCAGGTCAGAAATTAGACTCGTAATTTGGAAATTTAAAACTAGCCTAGGATTTAAATATATGTGAGAGATACTAAGTTGAATATCGGTCTCCCTTGCAAAATTTTATATCTTTTATGTCCGTGAGATCGTATTAGGAATACCAGGTGAGAATTCAGACTCGTAGCTTGAAATTTAGAGCTAGCCCAAGATTTGAATATAGGAGAGAGACACGAAGTTAAATATAGGGCTCCCCTGCAAAATCATTGATCTGCTTTGATTGAATAGCAGGGCTGCCGCAACCTGATTCGAGTCGCGTATTCTGTGCTTGAATAAACTAGTGTGTACCTGTGGTACCTACTATTAAAGATAATTATGTCTCACTGCTCATCCAAACAAAATCCATACTATATTTGTTTTATAATACTCACCATTGCCGTTGACCTCGTTAAGAGGCCGGCGCTGTATAGCGACTCCCTCCAACTGATCAGTTCTGGGTGCGGTCGTGAGACAGGACAGGGGCAGTGCGGCAGGCATTATGCCAGAGGTGAAGAACTCGTGTTGGAGCAATTTGTCTACTGACGGCCTTCGGGCGGGATTCGATTGTAGTTGCAGCACAATCATTGACGCCGCGGGCTTTCGAAGCGATGAAGGGATCCTGTTGTAGTTTTATATTCGTAAGCTTATTTAATTTCTCTAAGAGATCGTTTTCTTGGAATTCAGATGCAGTGATTAAGTTCGGAAGTATTATTACAAATAGGCCACACAGATATGTAATGATTTTCTAATGATTTTCATTAGCCGTATTTAGATTATGTAATAACCTACACCTTAGCCCACCACTAATTTTATTGTATAAGTTACATCGATTAGCCGTCAATAATATCATTCCGTAGGTGTTGTAAGAGGCAACAGAGGGATGCCAAACCGGATGGGCAGCATCTTCTTGATAACAGCAAAAAAAAAAAAACTAGTGTTGGCAACACGTTTGCCAAGCGTGGCAACTATGGCCAATATTTCTCATATGAGGCAATCTATGGTAGAGGCCTATGTTCAACAGTTGACTTTTAATAGGCTGTTAAGGTACATCGACCAATAGGTAGGTTAAGATCAAGGATGGAAAAATCATGATTTTTTTAATTTTAATCAAATCATGCAGATTTTTTTGAATTTTTCGATTTTTTTTGTATATTTTGAAATTCACGAGTTGGTAACACTTTTTGATAAAGTAGGATTAAAAGTTTATGAATACATATGAATGAGTAAAATAATTAATACTGTATTAATTAATTACAGTTCATATCTTAAGGGTGAATTTCTAAAAAAATTTTTTGGTTGATTTTACTAAGTTTATGAGACTGACTGACCTCATTGCTATGTCTTTGTTGATTTTCCAAAGTTTATGAGACTATTGTAGTGGAATAATAAGAATGACATAAAACAATAAAAGATTTTACCTTATTTTAAGCCAGTTTTATTTCATTTTCTGCCTATTACATTCATTTATACATGTTGGTTTAAATCAATGATTTTTTTAATCAAAATCAAGCGATTTAAATCAGCCAACCCTGGTTAAGATTGTAATATATGCATAGTAGGTGGTTGTTTAAAATAATTGGTGATCGCCGTGGTATATTATAAACGCGATAAAAAACGTAGTAGTATTAACAGTAGTTTTATTCAATGTCATATACATTTTTAATCCTACACTGCTTTAAGTAAGAAATTCTAGCGTATATTTTTCAGATAAATTTTCTAGTAGACCATGGTCAAACAGGCGTAACCGGTGTATTTATTGCGTTGTCGCACCGCTACGATTTCGACGCATGGGCCACACGGATGTCAAGCAATGCCGAGGCGCTGTTGACAAAACTTTTGCTGTCGCAAAGCATCGCGTGGCATGTCACTGGCCTCGCTCTCACATGCAGAGAAACCCACACTTTCACAGAATACAAGCGTAAAATAGCAGCTCAGTGTATCTCAAATGGTAAATGACAAGATCAGGACCCTATCTACTGGGTAACAAGACAATACATTAGAATGATAACGCATCTGCCTTATGTTTCTTATTAAAATAGAAATAGGTAGGTAGGTGTAGGCGTCTATGGTGTCTATGTCGACAGCATCCACTTACTATCAGGGTGCCAAAAGAGCACATATGAATGTCTGCTTATTTGTCATCCATATTTTAAAAATGGATGTTGAAATGGTCTGATGAATCTCTAAATGAGATTCAATCTGACCCTGTTGTCCCAGTTTCGAAAACTGAATTGGGCAAAAATCTGTTACTAGGTTTTACTGTCAAGAAATTTTCAGAAGCAGCCCAGACTTAGGAAGATGGAGGTATTACATCCCCATGGCTCGGACAGTAGTTAAAGCCATTGGTCCTGAACCTGATGTCTCCCCGGATATTCCTATCAGATTATGAGAGTGAGGGAACAGAGAATGCACCTGTGCTTACGCACTAACTTGTGAGCTATAATCCTGTTCTAAGCAAACAGATAGTCTCTCTTGAAACTGACCGCCATGACCAAAGTTTGGTAGTAAGTAGTGAAGTTTATTTGAGTTTTATTTTTATTATCATAATATATGAATATAGGTGTCAATTTCACAGTACGTGGGCAACCTGGGTCCGATCTTCATCTGTGCTAACGCTTATTGCAATTATAAGTGCTGATCTACCACATGCTTGGCCTTGAAGAAAATATTGAGGAAATCTGCATGTCATAATGCTAAAATATTTTGAGGATATGTGAAATCCACCAACATGGTATTGCACTAACTGCTCCATAATATGTAAGGCCTTTGCCCAGCAGTGGGATGCATGTATGCTGTAATTTAACTTTAAATTTATATGTATATATTTTAATATTTTATTTATGAGCTTTGTCATTAAGCTATATTTTTTTCTGTTAAATTGAATCAATTAAGTGCCATTTGCACTTGTTGAAGCGATGGCATAGTTTTTAAGACTCAAAAGTGGTTTATTTGCTTTAAGGCCAATTTTGAATAAAAATATTTTGATTTTGAGTTCATAAAGGAACAAATACATATATACATACATACACTTAAAAAAATGACATCCCTATTATAGTAGTATTATATGTGATGTTAATTTACAAGACATGGCATCTTTAATCTAATAGTGATTGAGTTCACAATGTTAGCAACAATCTACATCGATCACAACTATCACAACTATCCTTTCCATGGCAGTTGAGTATAAACCATTAAATAGAACATAGAAATGATGTTGTTATATTAGACTTTTTTTTAAATAAAATTGACTTTGGCTTCCTAGATAAGTACAAAGTGAAATGGTTAAAGGACTGACAATTAGCAACACTGAACATATACAAATATGGTCTCAGAGGTTCACACAAGGCAAACACATCATATTAACAGAAGCTTGCAATGAGTTCCATTACCGCATACCATTATATGGTGCAAATAACCACCTGTAATGCTGCTTAAGGGTATTGTTGTTGACTACCGCCTGAGCATACCGAGTACCGAACGAATGCCATGGGCCCGCATAACATGCATGCAGGGCTAGGTATATCCCCTCACTATTTGACAATACACAAAGGCTTTATTATTATTGGAAGATAATATTATAATAAAAGAAAAATGCTACATAACCTTGTAAGGTAATTTGCATCTATATGCCAATAGTATGTACTATGTATTAACCTATTTTATAATTTATAATATAATAATTTAATTGCATTAAAATACCATTATAATATTTAGTGAAAACTGACTGAAAAAAGTGCTTCATTTCAGTACAAATAGCAATAATACCATTTTTTGAAATACATAATTTACTATCTTTATAATCTAAGAAATAGATAAGTATATATGGAGTTTTTTAAATGAGAAAATAATCACAAGTCCTTTCAGACTTATGTAAATAATTATAGAAAATAATAAGTATATCACCTACCTGTATTCACACTGCTTAATTCTCTTATAAGTATCTTTAAGTGTGGAAGTCTCAAAAGGTGGCTTGCCCACAAGCAGTGTGTACATAATGCATCCCAAACTCCATATATCAACTTCAAAAGAGTGGCCCTTTTTTGTCAGTATCTCAGGTGCAATGTAGTTTGGGGTACCACATAAAGTCTGCTTTCTCTCTCCTAAAATAATTGAAATTAAATTTACACTTCAATCTACTCTATGGTCATTTGTGCATAGCATGGAGTTCAATAACTATATTTATAGATACCTTCAAATTCTATTCTAGCTGCTAATCCAAAATCTCCAATCTTAACATGAAGATCATCATCCAAGAATAAATTGCCCAACTTGAGGTCCCGGTGAATAATGCGTTTGCTGTGAAGATATTGCACTCCAAGTAAAATCTGATGCATGTAAAACCGTGTCTCTGGTTCAGAGATAGCTTTTCTACGCTTGTGTAGTTCCATCATTGACTGCAATAAAAGTGCAATATACTTTTACAAGTTATAAATATAAAAAAAAAATAATAAAACTAAGTGCTTATACAACCTAATAAATAAGACAACTTTACAACAAGTCCCAGTCTCTATGGTAATTAATTCTTGGTTTCCTAATATATTTCCTATTAATTCTAGCCACAAAAAGAAACTGTTATCATTGTCTTCTTTTAAGTTTGTAACTAATAGTTACAAACAGTTGTGATAAAAATGTTTATTATACTTTTATCAACAAATTGATAATATTTTAAAAACATACTTGAAGGTATTAAATTTTATATTGCATTTATATTCAACTGCTGCTTGTATTGTCGTAAAAACTTCACGAAATACTTCTGTGGCAGCATCAAAGGCAGTAAGTATTTTATATACAATGGTGATTGTTGAAATTGTTATAGCTTTAGTGCTCTGTCTCCTAAGATTTTATAATAATCATTTTTAAATACACAAAAGAGAAAACATTGCCTTAGAAGATTGTGGATTTAAAATAAGTTACTATGTAGTTGCTACAATTCACATGCATTATGTCAATATAGTATTGCAGGGCAGCAGGTGAGTGGCGAGTGTTACCTCACTTGCACTGCTCACTTCCACGCTCACTAATGCGGTAATGTGTTGAATGTAAATAAAGATTTAGCCTTGATATAATTATTATATTACATCTATAGTTATATAATAGACACTACTATACAGACCCTTCTCTTGCACAGCTCCAGTATAATATAAATGTTTAGCGAGTCTTCAAAGAAACTGTGGAAGCCCACCACATGATTGTGCTGCAATGAACGGTGGATAGAGATTTCTTGTGCCATTTTTTCTTTTTGACTTGATTTTACCATAAGCTTTTTTGATACAATTTTTCCAGCGTACACCTGGTTGGTGGCGATATCCTGGATCTCGTAACATTTTGCAAATCCACCCTATAATGTTATAATAGTTATACAATTTATATCATAATTTATGAAGTGAAACTGATTGATTGATATATTATAGCGATCTTTAGTTGCATTATCTTTACGAAGTTAATAATTGAGGTCTTTAATAAAAATCATCATCATTCATTAGGAAGATGCTTGTAAAATAAACCTAGTAATAAACAGTGTTAGGTAAAAAGAAATATTAGATAAATGATATACTTTAAAATATTAATTATTTCATACTTAGGGCAGACGTAAAAAGTGTAAGAAAAAACTCACCTTTCCAAAGAACCTCAATCTCTGATAAGTGCTGTTTGTTTGAGGATCGTGAATTATTTCAGGTATTTCTTTCTTTTCGTCTTCTTTGATCGACGTCATTATAAATTAACTTAAAAATACAAATATAGTCAAATAAAACGTTAAATATTAAGAGCAAAGTTAGAAATGATTGTTGACAAATTCACAAAGGAGATTTCAAACGGTAAGCGTTTGAACTTGAAAGCAGCAGTTGCACTGAATTTTGAACGGTTATTTATTTCGACCAATCAGAAGTTTGTATTCTATAACCGTTATTGCCAGTAGATAAAAAAGATGGTGTGTTCATAAAGTGGACAGTTGAATTTACTCTATGGATTGCTTATTATTTTGTAGTAAGAATGTTTAGTAAGAACTTTATTAACATCAGTTTCTTAGCAATAATACGTATATTCATTACGCTCTCGTATCATACGATTAAAGAATAAATAATTGATAGTCTCATACACACATTTTCTTGCGTATTGTATCACAAAGGATCACTTTTACTTTTGTACTAAACGAATCGATAACTATTTAATCTTGCTTCCATGAAATATATTTGATGATATTTAGTCGAGCCGTTTAAAGAAAAATTTCGACTTTATTTAGATTCGAAATAGTTGTTTTTTCGAATATTGTTTATATTTAGTATTTCACAAGTTTTTCTGCACCCTGCATACAGGCTCGAATCATCTTCTTCGTGTACATAAAATGCTAGCACAAAAATCATTAATGTAGCAAACGTTATTAACGTTAACAGTTTATAGTTATTTATCATATAATTAAAATACATTTAGCCCGAAATATCACAAAACAACATTTTGAATTTAGAAGAACCATCTCGAACAGTTTAATATACTAAACTGATTGATTATATTCATTATCATCGCATTACACGGAACAAGGTATTCAACTTGATAGGTTCTTTTAAAAATGTACTTTTTTCACTGTTTACTAATCGCACTGTTAAAGACGATATAGCGTTAACATTGAATTATTTACTGATGTCACCTTTAAGCGCGCGCTCGAGGACAGCTTTCGAAGCGATTATTATTATAGATAGCGGATATTTGACCACCGGCTTATTGCTGCTCCTATTTTAATGTTTAATAATAGTTCGAAGTAAGTTTTGATTCGTAAAACTGATGAGATTTTATGTATCATGTCGGCACATATGAACTATTAGTAGAAACGACGAAACAAGGATTCTGATAATGATATGAAACTCAAATTATTTTATTAGGTTTGGAACCTTTAAAACTTGAGATACTACTATTGTCGTAGCTGTCTGATGGCTTAAATTGCGGTCTAAATCACAAAAATGTCGCGACGTAACTATTTAAATCTGTCAACAAATTCATATCCTGTAAAATATGTAACAATGTTAACAATGTGTTTGTGTATTCTCTTTGGTTGAAGGGCTTGTAGCAAATGCCAAATTAGATGTTAAAAAAGCATCGTGTAGAGCGGGTATTTCTGATTACGTTGGTATGTATTGGAATGATGGCCCACAAGTTGGTGCGAGATCCGTGTGGTGTCGGTTTTTTACAAAAGATCAAAGGGTTGTGGCAGAGTATTGGCCGCCGCATCCACACGTTGGGCGCACGTTTATGACGTTTAGCACTAGGCGTGTGTATCTCTTTACGGAAACGACTCACTGATACGAATCACTGAAGTGACACAAAAGATTGGTTCAGTAACAACGTTTCAAATGTATCATTTGTATCTGGAACAGTGAAACATTACTTTGCTCTTTGCTCATTTCGCGCGACGCGTCGCTTGCGAGGCGAATGAGCCACGAGCGAGAGAGAGAGACAGAGACAATGATTAACTTAACTATTGAGTCACGAGTGGCGAGTGAGCGGGCGAAATAATTATAATTCACACAAGTCAGATAGAGATAACAAATAAGAAGTGTATCGCTCAACTAGTACGGATTTTCGCTGACGTTATTCATGCAAGTTAAAATTACCACAAAGGCGCTTATGTGTCAAATACTATACGGTCGTTTTTTGTATGTAACGTTTGCATTAACAAGTTGTCATTTTACGTTGATGCGGCACTTGTCAAATTGTTTATATTCATTAGCGCCTGTTTACGAAAACATACTGAGTTATGTTTAGGATTTCTTTGCGTAGTGTTTATTGTGAATTTACTTTCTTCCTTTTCATCATAAAGTTTAGAGTTATGATACTTTACGAGTAAATTCTGTGTACATACACATTGCTGTTTTGTGTAAATGGACATTTTTGTAAATAATGAATTGACATAGTGACATTTTTGTTAAAGTATGAAGGAGAATCGATTTTATATACAATCTTATTACAGTACACAATAAATAATCTAAGCACTTATATTATTCAGCATTTTTGCCACATAACATTTCACGGATCAGTCAGTAATAAACGCCCGCGACGCAACCTAATGTATTCGGAACATTCTTTCTTTTATATCTTTTGGAGTCGATGATACAAATGAGCCAAATGAAACATATCAGTGTTTCGGAACATTTCAGTGATCAAGATGCAAATGTTCCAATCCCAAAAATGATACACTTTGCCCACCTCCATTTAGCACAGAGTACATTATTGACCATCGAAAAAGGTTGGTTATCCGGAATAAGTAGAAAAACATACTTATTTATTTTCTGGGTGTTACTTAAAAAAACCAGCGGTGATTTGTAATTTACCCAATTTTTTAAATATATTTTTATTTTATTTTTTCAAAATTAACATATAAATTGTAGGTGTATTTTTTTATTTAATTGAGTTTGATCAGTAAATAATGAAAATTCGAATCTTGCAAGATAAAAGAAAAGTCACACGTCAAAATTTATGTTTTCTATTCCTCTTTTAAATAAAATTTGTCTGGTACGTAAATATTTGACCAAAGTCTCGCCAGACCGAGAATAAGGTTATTCGCTGCTATCTTCTTCTTTATCTTATAATTTTTTTAATGTCTTAATAATTATTTAAGAATTTCTAATGCCAGAGTAGTACATAAATAATTACTATTACGATTCTGAATAAGTAAGGGAACGGACTTGAATTGAAAAAAAAAAACAATATCTTTATGAAAAATGGTTGAATGCAGATTTAAAATAACATTTTGAAGTTCTACATTTTTTAATTTTGAAATATTTTGATAAAATATCTCAGGTCTGATCTATTACTTCTTATTAGTCAGTGCTGTATGTCTGTGATTATATTAGTAACAAGTTTTTGGATGGAAGCAAACAGATAGTTTTTATTATTTATTAAAATAATATAATAGTCACCATCAGGTGAACCGCATGCTCGTTTGCCCCCTCTACTATATAAAAAAAGCGCTCGCAATGCATTCATTAACGGGTAGTAAAAATGTGTTATGCTCAGGCGCATACTCACAGAACCGGCTGTCTATCGAACGTACACAAGGTATTTACAAGCGGTAGATTTTAACTGTGCTACGGTTGGTAAGTCATCTTCTTGTTGTAGTATAATAACACATAGAAAATTATTGGTATTTATGTATCAATACATACACATACCGGGTGTTAGTGAAACGCTCCCTAAAACGAAGACAGACGATAGTACTAACGATACCTTTGATGATGGGTCAGAAATAAAATCGATCGCGACGAAAAAAAAATCATCTTTTCACAACGTTTTATTAGCTTTATTCACGATCCATCATATTCGTACAGCTAATTTTTAAAAAAAATACTTGTAATGCTATTAAACATTACTAATATTCCCTTTAAACCACTTCTGGTAAGCTTAAAATGCTTGTGTTAGAAGTGGTTCACGACAGTAGTCGAAAGGCGGATTCGAACCCACGACCTTTCGAGTTCGCAGTCCGCGCCCTGCCATTAGGCTACTGACGCTTAAAGAAACGATAATTTCATTAAAAATAAATCATGAAAATACTTAAACATAAAACGAGCAGTGGAATTACAATCAGCTGACTAGGGGTCAATGTACGCGCGGACGCCGAATTCGCGCGGCCCGCAAGCTAGCTATGGTACCAAAATACCTAATATTTTACAACACTTGTCTAAATACCTAACTTAGATCAGGTTTTTATTGTCAAAAACATTACGAAAACATAACCTCAAAATGAGATTATTAAAAATTTATAAAAAAAAACTAAGCACCTCCGGTAGGAAATGTAAGTGGGGGGTAACTCTACAACTCCCCTCCCCCTCTCCCCACATCCCCCACCCCAAATTCAAGCGACTTGATTCGAAACCTTACCCGCTTCTACTGTAAAAACATCTAGAATGTTCGAGTACAGAGCGGTCCCGACTAGGTGTTGATAGTTCTAGAAAGTTCTTCCATGGAAATTTCTAGAAGGATCTTGAATTTCATAGGTCTGCTACTCGATACTAGAAGGCTAGTGGTAACTAGTCTCGCCATGTACCAGGCATTAATTGTGGCGAGCAAAAGTATTAATTTGGACCCGGTAGGAGGCGCTGTTGTCAAGATCCAGAAACCACCCGTGCAATGCCGGCGGGATCGCTAGTCAAAGATAAATATAGATGTCTTTGGGCCACAGCATCCACTTACCATCAGTTAAACTGTGTGCTCGTTCGTCACTTCATTCTAAAAAAATAAAAACTGGCGAAGTACATGTCGGGCCACACACAATGTAGAGGTAGGGTTCCGTAGTTGCCCGTCACAATACGTGGGCTTTCTTGATAATGAGTATAATAAGTGAGTTCGCAGTTTGACCGCTATAACGACTAAAAATGGGCCCAAATAAGAAGATTGTAACTGAAGGACTTATTTTCAAATCAGACTTATAGGGACTGGTATTCAAAACTATTGTTGCCAAAATGCAAGAACAAGACGAGACTTAGCAAGTCTTGGTCTTGGTCTTGCGCCAGTACATTTGGTCTTGGTCTTGGTCTTGGTATTGCGCTCCCAGTCGTGGTTTTGGTCTTGGTCTTGCAGCAAGAGTCTCGCAATTACCTATTGGCCTATTATTATTTACTAAACGTTACTTTAGATCTTAGAACAACTTAAAAGAGTAAGTACATATTGAGCTTGAATTAATATAGTTACTTTATATTAATTCTTTTGACCAAACATTAATACAAAGTAACCATCTGGCTGACTTATCACTTAACCTATTTCTATATTTTCTAATTTCTAATGATGCTTTAGAAAATAATCTCTCAGCAGGTACTGAAGTTGCAGGTATCGAAAGAAAATCACGGGCCATCTTCGATAAAATCGGATGTTTTGTCTCATGCGTCCTCAATCACCCTAAAATGTCTTTCGAGCTGGCGGCTCTGGGTTGACTTAGGTACTCCTCCAACTCGTTAATAACTAAGCCTTGAAGACAAGATACAGATCCATTTTTACACATCTCAAGTGTTTTAAAAGTGGCTACAATATTTATCAAATGGGTGACGACATATTCGAGCACTTTGTGTTTTAAAAACACACACTTCCAAAAGTCGAGATTTGCAGTGAACTTATTGAACATGTTTATCTATTAGGTGATAATAATAATAATAATAAGTAATTATTATAAACCTATATAGTTAATGTTATAATTATTACTTACTTCAATAAATTATTATGATATCTACCTATCCTTACCATTATCTAATTACAATATTCCTTGCGAGATCAGCATAATGTATTCGTGTCCATTCTGAGCACCTGGAAACTTATTTTATTCTTTGGAACATGTACTCTATGGCGGCAGTCAAACAGTGTTAAATGTAGTGCGTACGGCGCGGCGGCGACGATTGTATGCGGTATCAATAGTAGCCGCCGGCACGTGTATCTTTAATAAATATTTAGGTTCATTGATTCTTATCACAATGAATTAGTTATATGGAACCCCAAACATGAGCAACATAAAAATAAGGCCGTGATCACTAACGTCCATCATCATCTAGCTACCAACGCAGAATGAAGCACGCCAACGTGTGAACGGCACCACAAAAATCTGCCGAGGGGGCTCGCCAAGCGCGCTCGACCAACGTGTACTGGAGCCTTCCGATTATATGATCTAAGGGTGTTTTGTCGTGAAGCGACAATTAAAAAAAAAATAGAAATAACCTACAACAAAACAACAAAAGTAGAGCCAGAAAACAATATATTTAAATTTATAAAAGGTATTTACAATTTTATAAAAAAAAAGAAATGAGGATGATGATGAATGAAGTGAGAGTACAATTAGATTATAAAAAATAAAGGTGAGAGAATAGGGGAATATAGTGTTGTAGTGGGGCCTAAAAGTCGAAGCGACACACGTTGCGTTTGTAGAGGTAGGTTTCTTAGCAGCGACGGCACGCAGCGACGGCGCGCAGCGCCTAGAGCCAGTACACGCAGCGTCCGGAGCCGGCGCACGTAGCGCCTGGAGAAGGGGCGCGCAACGCTTAGAGCCAGCAGTTGCAGCGCCCAAAGGTAGCGCCGGCGGTAGGTGCACTCGGCGCCTGGAGTAAGTAGTCGTAGCGCCCGGAGTAGTGTGGCCCCCGCGCTTGTAGTAGTCTCGAAGCGACTTCCGAGGTAGATGGAGGCTTGTAGGATTCCGGAGTGGCGCGGCCCGAGTTTGAAGAAGGCTTCGCCGAAGACTTCACGTGTAAATGGAGGCTTGCAGGATCCCGGGGCAGTGCGGCCCCGGGATAAGGCCTTTAGGAGATACTTCTAATTCGCGAACTGAAGCGAGACTGCCTTTCTTCACCGATTGTTCGGCTTTTATACCTTTCTAGAGAGAACGGAAAAATTATTTAAATTATACGTAAATTTTTTGTAAATGGTCAAGAGAAAAGAGGATTTATGTGGAATTATCGAAATAGGAATAACAGATCGGTAGCAAATTTGAATATAATTACCATGGAAACGATATAAATAAGAAAGACAAAACATGTCAAATTTTGGTTTTAGGTTTATAATAAGAAAACGGTAAGATTTAAGTGGAAAATGAGATATTATTGATATAGGAAAAAAGGTAGCGCAGCTGCCCACACAAAGCCCGAGATTGTAGAATTACGGAAAACTAGCTAAAAGATCGAAAAAAGGTATACTCCATTGACACCAATTTAAAAGTGCTGATAATGTGAAAATACGAAGTAGAAATGATTTGTTATTGTGTTCTTATGGTTTAAAATCGTTACAGGATCCTATGGAAATAAAGGTGATGTAAAATATCCAGTTTTGAGGTGAATGCAGAAAATCGAAACAGAATGGAAAAATGAATTTAAAATAATGTAAAATGATATGTAAGTAGCATAACACTACATTTTCCCCCCGACCCTGGAAAATTTTTGACTCAGCAAAAATTTTGATATATACATTCTAAAATAAACCATAAAAACACAGCTTTGCAGAAACAGACATCACCAGGCAAAATCAGATATACTATCTCTTACATTCATCATCTGCCATTCAGGTAAGGGTGGAGTTCACATTCAATGACTACCACTCTAAAAGTGTGTTTTCAAAACGACATTAAGGCTTATTTAAGGAGTAGTCATCCGCTCCTGCGTGGAAAAAAAAATTAGTCGAAGAAACACCACTCTTAAAAGTGTGTTTTCGAAAGGACATTCAGGCTTATTTAAGGAGTTGTCATCCGCTCCTGCGTGAAGATAAAGATAAAGAAATCAATCTTAAGCAAGCTTTAGTCGCTATGACTTAAGTAAAGATAAAGAACGGCCAGAGCGGTAGGGCACAAAGCCAGAGATCAGCAACATCACTAGCGAGATGTGTCTGAAATAATAAGAAGTGAAGATTAACCTAACAAACAAACAAACAAATTAAAAGAAATAATAACAAGGTGAAAATGATGGTGATATTTATACATATATACAAATTAAATGTGATATTTATACATATATACAAATTAGCAGTTAATAAATGTTTAGATATTTATACATATATACAAATTAACAGTTAGTAAATGCTTAGAAAAGTTATGAATCGTCTCGCTTCAGCTTTGAAAAACAATTTTATATAAAGTGTAAAGTTCAAAGTTAAGTTTAAGAAATAAAGATTTAATTGAAAAGTTATACCTCTTTAAGTTACCTAGAATAAAAATATTAAAGTGATGGATGTAAGTAAAGTGTTAAATGTAGGTCTAAATATAATCTAGATAAGTTGAAAAACTAGATGAAGTTTTGTTCTAGAATAAAAATATTAAAGTGATGAATGTAAGTGAAGTGTTAAATGTAGGTCTAAATATAAGCCAGATACGTTGAAACACTAGATGAAGTGTTGTTTTAGAATTTGGAAGGTATGAAAAGGATGAATAAATGAATGATGAATAATGAGTTAAGAACGAAAGGGAGAGCAATTAAATCAAAAGGGAATGGACAAGGCGCAGTAAAGGTGAAGAATTAAGAGAGAAAGAGGACTTTTACGTTGGGCGCCAAATGTCGTGAAGCGACAATTAAAAAAAAAATAGAAATAACCTAAGTACAACAAAACAACAAAAGTAGAGCCAGAAAACAATATATTTAAATTTATAAAAGGTATTTACAATTTTATAAAAAAAAGAAATGAGGATGATGATGAATGAAGTGAGAGTACAATTAGATTATAAAAAATAAAGGTGAGAGAATAGGGGAATATAGTGTTGTAGTGGGGCCTAAAAGTCGAAGCGACACACGTTGCGTTTGTAGAGGTAGGTTTCTTAGCAGCGACGGCACGCAGCGACGGCGCGCAGCGCCTGGAGCCAGTACACGCAGCGTCCGGAGCCGGCGCACGTAGCGCCTGGAGAAGGGGCGCGCAACGCTTAGAGCCAGCAGTTGCAGCGCCCAAAGGTAGCGCCGGCGGTAGGTGCACTCGGCGCCTGGAGTAAGTAGTCGTAGCGCCCGGAGTAGTGTGGCCCCCGCGCTTGTAGTAGTCTCGAAGCGACTTCCGAGGTAGATGGAGGCTTGTAGGATTCCGGAGTGGCGCGGCCCGAGTTTGAAGAAGGCTTCGCCGAAGACTTCACGTGTAAATGGAGGCTTGCAGGATCCCGGGGCAGTGCGGCCCCGGGATAAGGCCTTTAGGAGATACTTCTAATTCGCGAACTGAAGCGAGACTGCCTTTCTTCACTGATTGTTCGGCTTTTATACCTTTCTAGAGAGAACGGAAAAATTATTTAAATTATACGCAAATTTTTTGTAAATGGTCAAGAGAAAAGAGGATTTATGTGGAATTATCGAAATAGGAATAACAGATCGGTAGCAAATTTGAATATAATTACCATGGAAACGATATAAATAAGAAAGACAAAACATGTCAAATTTTGGTTTTAGGTTTATAATAAGAAAACGGTAAGATTTAAGTGGAAAATGAGATATTATTGATACTTATAGGAAAAAAGGTAGCGCAGCTGCCCACACAAAGCCCGAGATTGTAGAATTACGGAAAACTAGCTAAAAGATCGAAAAAAGGTAGACTCCATTGACACCAATTTAAAAGTGCTGATAATGTGAAAATACGAAGTAGAAATGATTTGTTATTGTGTTCTTATGGTTTAAAATCGTTACAGGATCCTATGGAAATAAAGGTGATGTAAAATATCCAGTTTTGAGGTGAATGCAGAAAATCGAAACAGAATGGAAAAATGAATTTAAAATAATGTAAAATGATATGTAAGTAGCATAACACTACAGTTTTAAAGTTAAATCTTGAAAGTAATAAAAATATTTAAGTAGATAAATTAATATTCGCTGTTCGTGTTCAACTAAAGAAGTGCTAAGAGCGACGAATGGAAGTTTGTGATCTTTTGTTAGTCCAGACTACTCATTAACGCTCGTCAGCGTCACATAAGTGAAAGGGCACTTGTCGTATAATGATAGCAAGTAGTGACGTCAACAAATTAATGTCATCTTGTGGTATCCTGTCTGCGAACACTAGTGAATAATTATGCATACATATTACGTACCTCTTAGGATAATTCGTAGCAAAACTTCAAAATGACGACAAGTATTGTCACTTGTTTTACTCACAATGTCAGAAGTTAAACACATTATACTGTTAGCAATTAATTATAAAGAACAATTAAGCATATATTGAATGAACTTAATTTTAATGTAACTGTCTCTTGAAATATACATCTAACTTTAATAAATGTAAATCGGATTTTCTCTTTTGTGCCTTTGAATTTACGATAAGATTTTTACTGTAATAGTTTCGGATTTGACTCCTTAAAGAAAATATAAAAATGGCTGTTACGACCTAAGCTATTCATTCGTTTATAAGGTGTTCAGACTATAAGACTTGACTATTTTTGTGTAAAGGTGTAGTGAAGGTACTAAGTAAAAGTGATTATTTATACGACAATTAGTTGTGAGTTATGAACGGATCAAATAAAAATGATATGATGTTACCTAAATTGTATTATTTTCTAACAAATCAGAAGTGGGATAGTATCGAGCTAAGATAAGTCGGTACTTTGGACTCATTACGCAAAACATAAGTTTTATTTTTCTCTACTTTATACACAATTTATATTTTGTTTACACCTACCCATATCGTTCATTGTTGATTTATAACAATATTTAAGTTCGACTCAAATTGGTAAATTATGTCAGTTCCTTTTTTCTTCCCTTTTTTTATATTAACATCTTTGGTCAACTATTTGCCTTCACATAAGTATACTAGCCTAACTATGTAACACTAATACTGTGTCAGGATTTAAGACATTTTCTACTTATTTTGTGTTCAGAATTAAATAAAACAGGGAAAAAGATTGAAACCTTATATATTGCTACTACGTAACCCAATTAATTATTTTTCTTTTTAATTTGTAACTACACGTACAATGTTTTCCTAATAAAACCTTAAATGACTTTTGTTGTAAACTAAAAACGAACAACCGTTATTACTATTACATACATTAAAATTTTTAAAAAATAAACATTTTGCTTTCTAGTCTTCTTTTAATTTTTCAGTGACAAAAGATGGGACGAGACCGACGATTTCGTAAGCGTACGCACTTGAGGCCTTACCCGAGCTCATCACCAATGTCGTCTAGCAGTGAGCCCGAGCGATAGTCGAGATCAATGCATCGAACTGACTCCAGAACCACTCGACGCAAGCGCTTACGATGCAGCGGGCGAAGTGTTTCCTGCTGTTCGCTGAATAAGCGCAGCGCCTCGAGGCGTATGCAGCGTGACCGAAGTACATCTAAACGGCGCCGTGCGAGCGTAGTGCATCGAGGTATACCCCCGATCTCTCAAAAGACACACATCACGTAAGAAGTTCAGAAAAACACCGACCTTCATCGATCGATGAGGACGTTACGTCGTATCTTTGTGCAAATAGCTTAATAGATATAGTCCTCACGGGTGACAACACATCTGCATTGTGATTCTTTATTGAGGATAGATGTAGATGTCTATGGGTCACAGTAACCACTTACCATCAGGTGGACTGTGTGCTCGTTTGTCACCCTTATCCTATAAAAAATACATTTAAAGAACTAGTTAACGCTATTAAACTTGATAATAGTAGCGATCGTTATTCTGGCATTACGTTGTTCCAGAGTTCGATCTGTCTAAGTGTAATCACACCATTGATACCTGGATTGTTAAAGTGAACGAGTGTGCGGCTATTTATGGTTGGTCAGAACGTCAGATAATCCATTATGCTCTTCCGAAATTAGTTGGTTTAGCGCAAAAAAGGTATCAAGGTTTGCCAACCTTAATGTTTTCTTGGTCTGAATGGCAGGATAAAATAAGGTCAGCATTTCCAAGTAATCAAAAATTATGGCCAACTGTTGACAAAAATGCTTGCGTGTAAGGCTCGATTTGGTGAGTCTTTGGAAGAGTATTTTTATGAAACGATTGTTTTACTGAACAGATGCTTAATATTTGGTAAAAATGCTACAGACTGTATTTAACATGGCCTTGAGGCCAGGTCTGTTAGAACAAGTGCTGAACTGCTCAATTTACGGAACCAGATAAATTATTAGTTTTTCTAAGAAATGTTAAAACTGTTAGGAGGCCTGAAAAGAACACCACAATTCAAGCATATTTAAAGTTTAAATATCCTATTAAAAGGTGTGAAACGTGTCATAAGAAAGGTCATTTAACTGATAGTTTTCCGAAACAAGGATACGCACACAGTAAGACTGTTTTAGTTATATCCAAAAATATTGATTATGATTTAAAATACTTTAAATCAGTCTAGGTTAATGACATAGAATTGGACTGTTTCATAGATTTTGGTAGCCAATGTACCATGTTGAAAGAATCTGTTGCTAAATGTTTAGTTGGTTCGTGGTCAACGAATAACTTGCTAGATTTACAAGGTTTTGGAGATTCAGTAGTGAAATGTCTCGGTACGTGTGAAGTCGAAATTGAAGTAGATCTTGTTAAGGCTACCGGTACAAGTTCTCATTGTGGCCGATGAATTACTAAGAGGTCCGTTATTGCTGGGACAAACGTATACTGAACAAGGTCACATAGTTATCTATAAAAATAAGGAGGATAATTTCAAGAGATGCACAAAAAGTACGAGTAACTAAGGTTTTGCTGTACGTCGCTGAATCTATGTCAGTTGCTTTTGGTTATAATGAAATATATGTCTACTCATCTCCAAATTATAAGGGATAGTTATTTATAGAGGCCAGTAGTTTTCAATTACCTAAACGTGAATATGAAGTCATTCAGAGTGTCAAACAGCTAAACAATGGTCAGGGACAAGTAATGATTAAATGTGTATCTTCAATTATATATTCGTTAACAAAAGATATACTGCTGGTTCGAGCTCTACCTTTACAAAATGTTCAGAATATTTATGTAAATAAAATTGATCATAACTCTACTCCACTCGTTACCGCGAATTGATGATCAATTAGATAATTTATCTGGATATATAATTACACTTCTTCAGGTCTTGCATCTGGCTATTATCAGGTATCTGATATGGTATGTTTGAATCTTTGAAATAATCCACAACTTTTATCACTCCTGATAGACATTATAATTATGAGTTTAACAGGATGCCATTTGGGCTAGCTAACGCCCGTTCTACCTTCCGAAGAACTATTAACAAAATTTTGGGCAATGCAAGATTTAAATAATGCAAGATAAAAATGGCGTGTGACCTAGAAAGAAAAAAATAGAAGCAGTTGAAAAGTTTTGTGAACCCGCTGACCAACACAATGTTAGAAAATTTCTGGGATTGGCTAGTTTTCTTCGTAGATCCGATTAATTTTCCACTATCGCAAGACCATTAACACAGTTCTTGAACAAGGATTCTAAGTGGAGATAGGGTAAGGAAGAAACTAAAGCTATTTTATTTTTAAAAGAAGATTTAGTTAAACGCCCCGTTCTTGCTTTTTATATCCAGTCATATGAAACACAAGTCCACACTGACACTTCTAAGGTCGGTGTTGCAGGCATTTTGTTGCAGAGACCCAACAAGGAATCCCTTTTAATGCTGTAGCTTATTACAGTAGTAGACAGACTACATTTGAGGAGAGCTGTTTTATAGCTTATTACTTGGAAACGTTAGCAGTTGTCACATCTTTGCAGCGGTTTCGTGTATATTTATTAGGTATAACAATAATTAATATTAATAATAACAATAGTTACTGATTGTAATTCTTTAAGAGTAACGTTTGAAAAACGTGATATGTTGCCAAGAGTCACACGATAGTGCAATACAATGGAAGATTATGATTTTAACGTAATATTTTGACCAGGTCTGTCCATGTCACACGTCAATGTTCTTAGTCATAATCTTTCTTTTTATAGAATTAGGGTGATAAACAAGCACACAGTCCACCTGATAGTAAGTGGTTGCTGTGACACATAGATATTTACATATATCCTCAATAAAGAATCAAAATGCAGATGCGTTATCACCCGTGAGGACTAAGATGGGATGCCTCTTTTCCATTAAAAAGGGTCTCCGGTTCTCTACTCACCATACGAAACACAGCAGTGTTTAGCTGCTATTTTACGCTGGTATTTTGTGAGAGCGTAGTCTTTCCCCGGTCGAGCCGAACCATTCGTGCTACAACTATACTAGTAATATAGCTGCAGCATGCTTTACCACGTATAATATAGCAAATCTGTTTAAATATAACGAAAATTTCGTTGATGTTTGTACAATTGATTCGAACTGGATTTCTACTTGAAGCAGAGCGATTGAGAACGACAACGAATTGTAAATATATTACAGGATACCGACACAAGTAATCTATTAGAAATAAAAAGCAACTTTGTAGTAAAAAGAGGACTGTTGTATAGAAAAACACAAGATGGCGATCGCTGGGTTGTATCAAAGGGAGTACGATGGCAAGTATTAAAGGCTTATTAGTCATTTTAGTGTTAATAAAACTTACGAAAAGATCAAGGGCCTATTCTGGTTTGCTAAAATGCGCAGATTTGTAAAAAAGTATGTGAATTCTTGTCTAGAATGTGCTCACAGCAAAATTCCAGCTGGCAAGAAAGCTGAAGAATTGTATTCAATAGTAAAAGTTAATAGACCATTTAGGGCCGTTTGTATGCAGTAAAATGAAAATCTCTTATTCTTTTCTGATAATTGATGCAATCACTAAATTTATTATCACAATACCAGTAAAAAGCACAAAAACAATTAATTCCATCAAAGCAATAAAACATTATTTTCTCACTTTTAGCGTCCCGAGAAGACTAATTTCAGATAGAGGAACCTCATTTACTTCTAAACGGTTCAATGAATACTTAGACTCATTAGGTGTCAAGCACGTGCTGAATGCTGTTGTCACTCCACAGTGCTAATGGGAAAATAGAATGGTATAATCGCACAGTATTAGCTTCTTTAACAGCGTCAACTTTTGGTAAGCCTGAACATTTATGGGACGAATGTGTAAGTGACATTCAGTGGGGATTAAATAATACAATGAATAAAATGATTGGTAAAACTCCTTCAGAAGCTTTATTCGGTATTAAAATGATAGGAACCAATGATTCCTTGGTGCAGATTAATTTCTTAAATCATTCCGATACTAAAAATGAACAAAATACTAATAATATTGACAGTATTAGGAACGAAATGTCGAAGACATGAATGGGGCTTCAGTATTATATACTTATTTATTACCTGTTGAGAACATTAAGGGGTCTTATGCAGGTAAATATTGAAGATATGAATGGGGCTTCAGTATTCTTTACTTATTTCTTGCCTGTTGAGAACATGAAGGGGTCTCATGCAGGTGAATATTAAAGACATGAATGGGGTTTCAGTATTATTTAGTTATTTCTTGCCTGTTGAGAATATGAAGGGGTCTCACGCAGGTGTATATTGAAAACATGAATGGGGCTTCAGTATTCTTTACTTATTTCTTGCCTGTTGAGAACATGAAGGGGTCTCATGCAGGTGAATATTGAAGATATGAATGGGGCTTCAGTATTCTTTACTTATTTCTTACCTGTTGAGAACATGAAGGGGTCTCATGCAGGTGAATATTGAAGATATGAATTGGGCTTCAGTATTCTTTACTTATTTCTTACCTGTTGAAAACATGAAGGGGTCTCATGCAGGTGCATATTGAAGACATGAATGGGACTTCAGTACTCGTATTCTTTACTTATTTCTTATCTGTTGAGAACATGGAGGGGTCTCATGCAGGTGAATATTGAAGACATGAATGAGGCTTCAGTATTCTTTACTTATTTCTTGCCTGTTGAGAACATGGAGGGGTCTCATGCAGGTGAATATTGAAGACATGAATGAGGCTTCAGTATTCTTTACTTATTTCTTGCCTGTGGAGAACATGAAGGGGTTTCATGCAGGTGAATATTGAAGATATGAATGGGGCTTCAGTATTCTTTACTTATTTCTTACCTGTTGAGAACATGAAGGGGTCTCATGCAGGTGAATATTGAAGATATGAATCGGGCTTCAGTATTCTTTACTTATTTCTTACCTGTTGAAAACATGAAGGGGTCTCATGCAGGTGCATATTGAAGACATGAATGGGACTTCAGTACTCGTATTCTTTACTTATTTCTTGCCTGTTGAGAACATGGAGGGGTCTCATGCAGGTGAATATTGAAGACATGAATGAGGCTTCAGTATTCTTTACTTATTTCTTGCCTGTTGAGAGCATGAAGGGGTCTCATGCAGGTGCATATTGAAGACATGAATGGGACTTCAGTACTCGTATTCTTTACTTATTTCTTGCCTGTTGAGAACATGGAGGGGTCTCATGCAGGTGAATATTGAAGACATGAATGGGGCTTCAGTATTCATTACTTATTTCTTGCCTGTTGAGAGCATGAAGGAGTCTCACGCAGGTGAATATTGAAAACATGAATGGGGCTTCAGTATTCTTTACTTATTTCTTACCTGTTAAGAACATGAAGGGGTCGCATGGAGGTGAATATTGAAGACATGAATGGGGCTTCAGTATTCTTTACTTATTTCTTACCTGTTGAGAACATGAACGGGTCTCATGCAGGTGAATATTGAAGAAATGAATCGGGCTCCAATATCGTTTGCGATGTAATTTCATTAATTTAAAATAAACTGTAAAATGACAAATAATATTAACTTAATATGATAATACATTTTCTAATTTCTTTCACGGGACGTGAAAATGTCAGTGTAGGCCAATTTTTAGCAATTGCAATTTAGCTCCGTGGCGCAGTGGCTTAGCAATCAGTTGTTGCGCTGCGGGCCGCGGGTTCGAACCCCGCACGGAACAAGTATTTGTATGGCCTACAAATAATTGTTTCGGGTCTGGATGTTTGTCCTTGTGCAATTTATGTTTGTAAACTACCTCCACGACACAGGAGAAAATCCTAGTGTGGGGGTAACGTTTTTAAAAAAAAAATAAAAAAAAAAATAAAGAACAGTTAAGCATATATTGAATGGCCCTAATTTTAATATAATTGTCTGAAATTAATTATATGATATAATAGATATAATTTAATGTAAATGAAACTGCCAGTCGAAGAGGACGATACCAGGATCCTGACATTGAAGAAATTGTCCATTTGTCCACGTCGATTTCGATGCGAGATATCGAACGACGCACTGGAGTACCGCACTCTACAACACATCGGATTCTCAAAAAATGGAGACTTGACCCTTATCACGTTACACGTGTGCAAACGCTTCAACAACTACCCAGCACGAGTTGCTTTTTGCAGAGAAATGCTGAGGCGAATGGATGAAGATCCTGAGTTTTTTAGAAATTATTTGTGGAGCGACAAGTCCACGTATAAAAGCTAACTTGCATAATCTGCACTAGGGATGTTACAGAAGTGGTTATATCGGAACCGAATTCGGAAGCGGAGTTTTAAATTTTCGTTGTCGGAACCGGAACCGGAATCGGAGGTGGAGGCAGAAGAAATGTGTTAAGGGCAGGTCTATTGCACTTTATTTCTCTTTTCAGTTTAATTTTTTTGAATTCTTCGAATTCAGTGGCATGCACAGACTTTAAATGATTTTTCTCTCACATAGTTAACACTTTGCCCTATTCCCAGAAACTTCAGTGAATTAATTCCAAATATCACTTAATTTTGGCTTCGTTGTCCAATTCAAATAAATTTGTGTTACACGTCAAATAAAACACTACTAAAACTAATCAAAAATTCGAATAAGTATAAATGAAACGCAAACGCACAACATGCCAATTGCCAAATACGAAACAAAACATCAAGTTAGGTCAGCCACATACATACGGAAATCCGTTTCGGGATTTCGTTTCGATATTCCGATTCGGCATTCCGCGAATGCATCACATACATACGTTTGTTTCCGTTCGGAATAGTAGGGGTCAGTTGGGAGACTTTAGCCATTGAGTCTAGACATTCTGCCAGCGAATAATGACGACGATTTTCTGATTGCGATTCCATTTTAGCTGTATCATTCTTACTAGGTGCACCCTAAGCTTGCAATATAGTCCATATTATGTAAGAAGATCTATTTATCCAGAGATATTTTTTAAATATGGATATCTGTAAACTCTTTCGACGAATTATAAAATTAAATAAGATGAAAGGTTACGAAAAGCTATACACATATAAGATTAAATGTAAAAACATACATAAACACACCTACTCGCTTCGGTCGTGCGGTCGTTTTTTTCGTCGTTCAACCGTCAGTAGATAAAATTTTAGACCTTCTCTTTCTCACCTCATCTTTACATCATTCTATTGATGACGATATATCGATATTTATCACACGATATATATCGATACTGTTTAAAAATATAGATTCGATATATATCGATATATATTTTCCCTTTGCCCATCCCTACTGAGCGCGTTCCGTACGGAATTTACGTATGTGTGTCACGACTCATACAAAATCTGTGGAAGACTTGCGTTCGGAGCGGCTTTTTTCCGTTCGGGATTCCGAACGCACAGGCGTCATATGGAATCTCGAATCGTAGAAAATTCCGTACGGAGAACGTGTTAACGTACGTGTGTGGCGGGTCATAGATTTTATATGGACTTGCTGCGTCTGGAATTCCGAATCGGAATATCGAAATGGAATTCCGTATGCATGTGGCCGGCTTTAAAGAGTAATCGACAGATGGCACGGGGGGACGGAGGTCTCCGGGGCGACAAGTATAAACTTGTTTGTACACGCTGATTGCGGCCACCGCCGCTACTGTGCATCGACCTCCGATATATAACTTCATTAAAATGTAACGGAACCGAAATCGGAATCGAAAGTGCAAAATCAATCGGAAGTCCCGAACTTTCGGAATCTGAATCGAACCCCGTAACATCTCTAATCTGCACAGTTGGCAGCGAACGAACCCATATTTGATGAGAGAAGATAGGTCGCAATCATCATCATCATCATCATTACAGCCCTTCATAAGTCCACTACTGACCATAGGCCTCCTCCGAAGAATGCCACAAAGCACGGTCCTGAGCCACCTGCATCCATCGACTTCCTACATGTCTCATAAGATCGTCACTCCATCTAGTTGGGGTCACCCTACACTTCGCCTACCGGTACAAGGCCGCCACTCGAGAACCTTTCTTCCCCATCGGTTGTCGGTTCTTCGAGCTATATGGCTGGCCCACTGCCACTTCAGCTTACTAATCCGTTGGGCTATGTCGGTTACTCTGCTTCTACTGTGGATATCCTCATTTCTAAGTTTATCACGCAGAGAAACCCCGAACATAGCCCTCCCCATAGCTCGCTGAACGACCTTGAGCTTCCTCATACGGCCAGCAGTGAAGGACCACGTCTCAGATCCGTAAATCATCACTGGCAACACACACTGGTTGTACAATTTCGTTTTCAGGTTTTGAGGTATGTCTAACGAGAAGATGTGTCGTAGTTTCCCGAACGCTGCCCAGCCGAGTTGAATCCGTCGATTGACCTCTCGGTCGAAGTTGGACTTACATAGTCGGACTATTTGTCCCAGGTAAACATACTCGTCAACAACTTCGAGCTTAGTTCTCCCAACAACTACCGGCATAGGTGTGACATGGACGTTAAACATGATTTTTGTTTTGTCCATGTTCATCTTAAGACATCCGTGGGGAGATACTATTGAGTTCATTGAACATAGTGCTTAGGTCCTCCAGCGATTCTGCCATAAGGACTATATCATCGGCAAATTGAAGGTGAGTGTTGTACTCGCCTTTGATGTTAATACCGCATCCTTTCCAGTCCAGTAGCTTAAAAACGTCTTCCAATGCAGCGGTGAAGAGTTTTAAACTCACCCTGTCTTACACTTCTCTGCAGTTGGATAGATTTCGTACTCTGATTCTGTACTCGGATAGCCATCGTAGCCCTCCTTTATAAACACTTCAGCACTTCGATATACCGACAGTGAAGTTGGCACCGCTGAAGGGACTGCAGCACCGCTCAAATTTCGACGGAATCAAAGGCTTTCTCATAGTCTACATACGCAAGGCAAAGTGGCAGATTATACACTTCGGTCTTCTGTACAATTTGCCAAAGGGTGTGTATGTGGTCTATGATACTAAAGCCTTTTCGGAAACCAACTTGTTCGGGAGGCTGGAAGTCGTCAAATCTGCGCGCGAGACGATTCGTAATGACTCTCGAAAACAGCACGTAGACGCGGCTCAGAAGGGAAATCGGTCTGTAGTTCTTCAAGAGAGCGTTGTCGCCTTTCTTGAAGAATAAGACCACCGCACTTCTGCTCCACGTCTTTGGAGTAGTGCCACCATGGGGGACAAAATTAAAGAGCTTCTGAAGGACTTCAAGTAAAAGGCCGGCAACGCATCTGCAATTCCCCTGGTGTTGCGGTTGTTCATGGGCGGCGGTAGTCACTTACCATGTGAGCCGCATGCTCGTTTGCACCCTCTTCTATAAAAAAAAGTTTTCCATCCGCTTTCATAAGCTCCGTTGTAATTCCATCCTCACCTGGGGCCCTGCCGTTTTTAAGGTGCTCGAGAGCCATTCTAATCTCACTCAGACTGAAGTCCGGGATATCTTCGGAATAGTGTCGGATAAGACTCGCTCTTGAATCGTTACTCACACTTGCGTGTGGCTCCAACGATGACGTGTACAGCTGCCCATAGAACCTCTCAATCTCACTCAAAATCTCAGGTGTCCCGGCCACGATGCTGCCACACTCGGTCTTCAGCTTTGACAGTTGGCTCTTTCTGGCTGTCAGATCTCTGGCAAAGACTTTGGAGCCATGGTTCCGCTCGATCGCTTCTTCAATACAAGCTGTATTGAAGTTGCGTAAGTTCCGCCGCATGCATCATTCGGAGATCTGTTTGTTCAGTTGCCTGTTGAAGACTGCAGCTTCATCTCCGGTCTAACAGCCATGAGATTAAGAGTGTGATCGGAGAGTTTTTGTGTTCTTTTGCGGCGGGTCTTGCAAGACTTAGCTCCGACCGCATGGAAAGTTTTAAGTACATTGCAAGCGATTACTCTGTTTCATTAACAGTAACCCCGGGGAATGAGGTGATCGCTACTAAGCTAGGTACTTTTTGTGTAGTTAATTATGTAAAATGTTCCGCTGGGTTTCTTGTTGGTTCTTCCCAGGGCAGTGGTATTATCCGAACAAATAGTAAATAAACACTGTGGTATTATCCGAACAAATAGTAAATAAACACTTACTCATCAGTTTCCAGACACAATAGTAAGACAACAGCAGTGACCCATAAGTGGGTCACGGGACAGTGAAGTTAAACATAATAATGACTTTCAATAAGTATTAATTATAACCTGTACCTAGTGAATAAAAAAGTTCTATTCCTTTTTTATTTCCATTTCAAAGTATTTTACTCAAAGTAATTGCATATAATATTTTATGAATCTAAATGACTATTGATTAAAACAAAAAATTATGAACAAAATCAATGTAAAGTCACATGACGGATTTGATGTCTAGATATTATGTCATTCCTATTTTTTGGAACGACTGACGAGGGAAAATCCATGCAAAAATCACTTTGGTGACATAGAGTAGGGTTACCATTGCCAGATGTATCGGCTCTATCAATTCGCCGGCCCAGTACCTGACGCATTTTAAAAAAAATGCCTGTTCCTGGTAGTAAACATAAAAAGCTATAGGCGGTGAATTGGAACGTGTCAGCAATGAGTATAATATAATCCTCTATGTTTGTAATTACTCTAAGATATAATCACTACGTTTTGTGTCAGCTTATTCTTCAAATGCGGAACTGCTACCAGTTTCCTACCAACAAAGATGTTTTACTTATAGTTAATTAAGTGGCAAAGAATATATATTATTATTACGTACGTCTATAAACTATCACTATTTTTACGTGGTAGAACCACGCTACAACTATATTATGGTTGTAGCACGAATCAGTCGGCTCGACCGGAGTGGGACCATGCTCTAACAGAAACCAGCGTGAAATAACAGCTTTATGCTGCTGTGTTTCGTATGGTGAGTGTAGAGAATCGAATACCCTTTTTACTGGAAACGAGGCATTACTACAAATCCTCTGGTGTTGTCACACCTGAATTTTTGATTCTTAATCGAAGATAAATGCAGATGTAATGATTTGTTATATTAAACGAACACTACACATTGAAAAAAACTATTTTTACGGATTTTATTGCGTTTATTTTACACGCGATAAATCCGTAAAAATAGTTTTATTAAATAAATGTAGATGTCTATGGGCCAGAGCATCCGCTTACCATCAGGCGGACTGTGTGCTCGTTTGTCACCCCCATTCTATAATTAAAAAAAAAACTGCAAATTAAGAGCACCTTTAGCCAACAAGCATGTATGCGTGGGTATATGATTTTTTTATAGGATAGGGTGACAATCGAGCACACAGTCCACCTGATGGTAAGTGGTTGCTGTGACCCATAGACATCTACATCTGTTCTCGTTTGCGAATCAAAATGCAGATACGTTGTCACCCGTGAGGACTAAGATGAAATGCTTTTTTTCCAGTAAAAAGGGTCTCCGGTTCTCTACACTCACCATACGAAACATAGCACCATTAAGCTGCTATTTGACGCTGGTATTCTGTAAGAGCGTGGTCCTTCCCCGGTCGAGCCGACCCATTCGTGCTACAACTATACTATTAATATAGCTGCAGCATGGCTCTACCACGTACAAAAAAGTTCATAGACAACTACATTAAACTACGCATAAGAATTCAAATGCATATGCGTTGTCACCCGGAATATGCGAGAGAATCGAGTTAAATCGCAACATGTACCTACCACTAAATAAATTTTTAAATGCCGGCGTGGCTGACTCATGCCGAATCCACATCGCACAGACTGGTTTTAGTGAGGGGCATAACTCCAAGACGAAGGTATCAACTTTGAGTTTACTGAACTACCTACCTAGAGTAGGGAGTATTTTACATCTACATCTATTCTCGTTTGCGAATCAAAATGCAGATGCGTTGTTACCCGTGAGGACTAAGATGGAATGCCTCTTTTCCAGTAAAAAGGGTCTCCGGTTCGCTACACTCACCATACGAAATACAGCAGTATTAAGCTGCTATTTTACGCTGGTATTCTGTGAGAGCGTGGTCCTTCCCCGGTCGAGCCGACCCATTCGTGCTACAACTATACTACCAATATAGCTGCAGTATGGCTCTACCACGTATAATGAATGTGAAAGAAACGTCTTATTAGTATATATAAAGAAAAATAGAACAGAAGTGCAACGTAAGTGTCGTCTTATTGTACTTGAAAGTAGTAAAATGAAAATAAAATATTTAATTGAATGAATAATATTTTAAAGTTTATGTGACTACATTAATACCGTACACATTAACAAGTAATGGGTTGTATTTAAATGACCGAATATAATTTCAAATTAAGGTTGTCAAAAATACTGATTATGGCGCACTGAAATACTAAATGGGGGAAAGATTGAGGGCGAACACAAATATCGAAAACGGCGGCTTGAAAATATGAATTTAGAGTTACGAATTATTCAGAACGATCAGTATAATAATTCTTAAAGGAACAAATTTCTATTATAGTAACAATTTTGCAGCTTACATTATATTCAACATCTAGTAAATATTTTATTTCAAAAGTGCTACATTAATTGAACTGCGTGCCTAATTGAAGTGTTTTGACTTATTCTTTTTGAATTTTTTAAATTAAAAAGTTCAGTTCTTTCAATATTATATTTTATATCATTATAATGTACCTACGCGGCTGTAGCCGCAACGTAAACCTACTGTCACCCACTCAGTATTTTTTTCGCCCAATTTAGTATTTAATTCGGACACTTGGAATTTTAGTTGCTCGCTTAGAATAACTGTTTCCCACTGTTAGTAGCTCATTTTACGTGTTTTTAGTCATTAATAATTATCACTAGTTAAGTAAATTTTTCGCATCCATAATTTAACACCGCTCGGTTTAGTATTAAAGTATCTCATTAACAGTCACCCATAAGTTATTTATTCATCCGGTTAATAATTCCCCACAAGTAAAGAATACTAAGTAAATATTTTATAAAACCAAATGACGTAAATCGTTTTTCCGTTTATTTCAAAACTACCTGTTCTCCGCGACTTCGCCCGCGTGTTATCTGGGGTTTTAATTTTTTGCGCGGAATCCTAATTCTTTTTTAAAAATAAAAGTAGCCTAAGTTACTCCTTGTGACATCAGCTATCTGCCAGTGAAAATCCAGCCGTTTCGGAGATTAGCCGGAACAAACAGACAGACAGACGGATAGACAGACAGACAGACAGACAAAAACTTTAAAAATTGTATTTTTGTTATAAGTACCGTATATACTTTCATATGTATTTAGTAAAAAGCTGTAATTTTGTATTTACAAACAGACACTTCAATTATATTTATTTGTATAGATTGAGATACCTTTGTCTCATTTTGGTTTCAAGGTTGAATAAATGATTTCCCACTGCGATATATCGATATAATTTCCGTGTCGTTTGCAGTTATCTAGATTTTTTGTTAAGTTGAGCGTGTTTGGGTTTCCTCGAACTTGCTTGGGGGAAAACTCAATATTTATTGTCGCAAGAACTGAATATGATAATTGGAAATAAAAATAACCGTTAAGGTGTTTCATATCGTAAATAGTTTACAGCTAAATATGCATTTTTCATACAACACTGAAGTTTAGAGCCGTGGTAGCTCAGGGCATAAGCTCTCGATGTAAATTTCAAAGTACGCGAGCAACTCGCGTTCGATCCCCGCCGACACTAATGAAAATGTTAATTGCAGTTTTAAGTGCTAATTTAATACGTGTTGTCTGCATGTTTGAGAAATAAGAAAAAGAAACATTTCGAAGACGTGAGGTCCGCCAAAACGCATTGGCGTTTAGGCATTAGGACATTTCCTTGTCCTAAAACCCTCTCAGAAATGAGCGCAGGCCTTTGCCCAGATGTAGGACGTATATAGGCTGTAACTTTAACTTTTAACTGAAGATTAGGCATAATCGTCACTTCATCCACTTCGGCATGCTACTTGGTAGGCGGGTTGGATCATAATACCTTTGAAGTAGCTGGATATTGACGTCTGCTAATGTTGCTATAGTATACTGCCATCTATTTGGCCGTATAAGAGAATTCACACTACCACCACAACCATACATATTTGTCATAGTTGCCATGCGTGGCCGGCGGGTTCCAAACGCAATTTTTCTTAATATTTTTGAGGAACGGGCGTTGCTGTTTAAATTGATCTCCAAAAACAAAAAGGTTCTACGTATATTCGATGCGAATGTTTATTTTTATGTTGTAGTATAAGTATATTAACCGATTACTCGGTTTTAACGACCCGATTTTAACGATTTTATTTACATAAATAGGTGGTTGTTTCAGAAGTGGTTCCTTATTAATTTTAGGACAAAATTACACACTTCAGGGTGGAAAAATAGGTGACGAAGTTATTAATGTCACTAGTTAGACTACATTCTAGTTGTTTCTTCCATTGAATTTATGATAAAAATAGAAACTTTTTTTATTCCATTATCTATATAGATAATAAATAATACTTATTGAAAGTCACTCTTATATTTAATTTACCACTGGTATGGAAAATACCTCTGTCCTGAGAAGAACCAGCAAGAAACCCAGCGGGACATTCTTTTGTTGAAAAACAAAAACAGTTTGCAATATATATTTATATTATATTTATTAAATAATATTTTAAAATGTTTAAAAATTCTACTTTAGCTTCTGAAGTCTAGGATGTGTTGTTTCTAGGGTCGGTTTTCTATTTTCTGTCGAATGCTTTTTGTTTCTAGAATTTCGTTAGTTTCCCCGACACCCATAAAATGAGATGGCGTAATGGATTCTCCCGTAGCTCACTAGCTCACGGTAATTAGATTTTGTTTTGTATTTTAATTACAGTGCTAATGTGATTTATAAACAAAGTGAAATAACTAAAGAGGAGTAATTTGAAACAGGTTAATACAATCTACTATTACTTTCCGAAAATAAAGTCTAAGGAATAAAGATGAGACATTAACAATAATAATAAGAGTTAAAATCTAAGGTGTAATATAAAAATTTAATTTTGTAATGGATCAGTGTTGTCTGTATCAAATAATTTTTTTTATAGGATGGGGTGACAAACGAGCACACAGTCCACCTGATGGTAAGTGCTGTGCTGTGGCCCATAGAAATCTACATTTATCCTCGTTTGCGAATCAAAATGCAGATGCGTTGTCACCCGTGAGGACTAAGATGGAATGCCTCTTTTCCAGTAAAAAGGGTCTCCGGTTCTCTACACTCACCATACGAAACACACAGAATGCCAGCGTAAAATAGCAGCATTAAGCTGCTATTTTACGCTGGTGTTCTGTGCGAGCGTGGTCCTTCCCCGGGCGAGCCGACCCATTGGTGCTACAACTATACTACTAATATAGCTGCAGCATGGCTCTACCACGTCTAAGATTATTATTATTACTAAACAAATTTTGTACACAAAGTAAAAATGATAAACAAAGGAGAATTAACTTTGTTTTATCTTTAAATAATATACATTTCCGATTCCGTTCTTATAATAGGGATGGCCGTGACTTACATCCGTGTATTCGAAAAGTGGGACTCGCTTTATTCTCATTAAAACGTTTAGTGTCCTTGACATGTTTGTTTGTAAATGTGACCTTATTTCTCTGATACTTAGGACGTATTTTAAAGAATGTTAATAAGTACCAGGTGGTCTAATTTCTTTGTCTAGGCGTCCATTTGCGGATGTACCACCATCTCATCTATTTCTGCTGCCAAACAACGGTGTGCACTTCTGTGTTCCGGTCTAAAGGAAATAGAGAGCCAGTACAGTTGCAGACTGTGAGGCATTCCATCATAGTGACAAAGTATTGAGAGAAATCAGGCGCAGGACCAACGGCATTACAGAAACACTGCCTACTTTCTGATCCGGGCGAATTTCTTGACAATTTTTTTTTATACGTGGTGGAGCTATGCTGCAGCTATATTATTGTTGTAGCACGAATGGGTCGGCTCGACTATCGTCGGCTGTGAAACGGTGAGCAGATGGGCGGTGCGAGGAAGTGTAGCGGGCTTAAAATATAATTATATCTATGGCTGTTGAGAAAAAAAAGGAAAATTTTTTAAAGTTCAATTTTAATAAGAGGAAATATAAACAGAGGAATGTTTTAAATCATTTTCAAATTGAATGCAATTCGTTATGTTTAACCTCGCAATACATCCCTCGCACACATCCCTCGCAACACATCCCTCGCACACATCCTTCCCTTGTTTTTTATGTACAAAAATCTCGCTCCGCTGAACCATTTCCACTAGAGCTACGCTGAGCGAGGATAGGCAAATGAAGTGATTCTTTTGGTTCTTAAAAAACACATTCCTCGCTACGCATTCTCGCACATCTCTGATGGAAACGCAGCTTTAAATGCTTTGAGAGTTTTATTATCAAAACTTTTGTTTTGCATGCATTTTTTTTCTTAGGTAAGGGACTCGCACGGTTGTACTTTTGCCATTGTCGAGTAATAGGAAATTATCCTTTAAAAATATTGTTTAAACTTTCCCACGATATGATGATGTATCACATACATCAAATTGCGGAGTTGATGGGAGACTTTAATGACAGCTTAAGCTAACAGGCAAAGAGTCGAGGATGACAGTATCTCAAATTTTTAAGGCGCCTAAACGGACAAAATAACTTGAGGTTTATATTAACATTGGAGCACATGTTTCGTCATTTCACTATAGTCTTTGCGTTATAGCATGGTGCGGGTGACAGCTTACACTTTTGGCGTATCTATAGATGGAAAAATGTTAAATCGATTTTAAAAAGGCGATTAACGATACACAAAGCAAAGCAAAAATTATCGATTAGCTATTGATATAAAAATTAAAACCGAAACATATATTTCTTTATAAACTACACGGCATGTAAAATTAAGTTAAAGTTTAAAACAAATTATGACATAATTGTTACATAATAGCTGTTCCCCGCTTGGTATTTATTACGATTGGATTTCATGGGTTTTAATATTTTTGCGCGGAATCCTAATTCTTTTTCTAAATTTATAATAGCTCACATGCGCAGACACTTAACATACAAAATCGCATCTTTTTCGTATTAAAATCTGCTTAAAAGTATTATGTAAACGATAAAACAGGAGCAAAATTCGCCTACCATAACTTTTATAAAGACTTTTAAACAGATAATGATTTTTGTTACAAAATTCAAATTACGAACAAACTTACCGTTCACATGATGGTAAGTGGTTACTGCAGACCATGGACAATTGCAGCTAACGTTAAACAAAGAAGACTACAGATGCGTTGTTACCTCTGAGAACTAAGTTGGAATGCATCTACTGTAATTATACTGGCACTATCGATATATATATATATATATATATGTACATGTGATTGCGCATTCCGAACATTGACTATGTTCAACTGCACTGTCCTGCAATCCCTACACTAAACTAAATATTGCACAAATTGAAGATTTTTGAATTCCATAAGATAATTATAATTACATTTTATTTAGAAACATGTTTGTTTAGATTAAAATAAGAGTATTTTATATTAAATTGTTATATTTATTTTATATTAATATCTTATTTTATATTATCTCCCGCGCATACGCGCAGACACAGAGTAGCGCACAATTTTTGTTTGGAATAGCTACTCTAGTACGTACTACATATAACTCAATGACTGGCACTCTATACCCTTAAGAATGGAACAAAGCAGTTCAAGCTCGTATTTTGCTATTAGCAGTGCAAGCACTGCTATTTGGCGACAGGAATAGGTGACAGAGTGGTCCTACTGCATTATTTGGCGACAGGAATAGGTGACAGAGTGGTCCTATTGCACAATTTGGCGACAGAAATAGGTGAAAAAGTGGTCCTGTACTACCCAGAAAGCCTACATTTCTTTTTGGTTACTTTTTTGAGGCGTCATCATCGTTATCACAATCCCGTTAGGACAGATATTATTAAATTAATTTGATATTATTATAATATTCCACTGTTGGAATACTCGTCTTCAATAATAGCGGAATCGTTGTTATCGCCACACTTCAAACGGCGATTGCAGCATCTCTTCGGTCTATTTTAAGACTAGCTTAATACAGGAATTTTAATAATTTTATTTTCTTACAGTTGACGCTTAAATCATCTAGCTTAGGGATGGGGTGGTGTGATAATAGATTACATTTTAAAGGCACTAAACAGCTCCTTCACACGATGAAAAAACAATGTACTAAAATTATTGTCACAATTAATTAACGTTACATATTGTAAATAAAAAAAAGATAAATAGTTATCAGTCGGTTTGTTAGTAATCATTTCCTGCACATTTTACGCGAGTACAACGCCAACATAACTGCGAATTAGTATACCCATCAATGTCAATGAGATTTATATATATTAATTTGCATTAATGCAACTTGCTACAGTTTGTATCGTCTATATAATCGAATAAGACGCTTCGCGGCCTAAGTTATATATTCTGGGCGGTTTTCAGACTTTTATGAAGTAAAATAATATATATTTTATTGTTAAATGTATGCGGGTAAACTATCTGAGATTATAGTTTTGAATATAATTTAAAATTAGAATATAATATAAAATGCAGGTCGTTAAGAGTTTATTGTGTTTTGTTTGCGTATTTGTCGTTTTTAATGCAGGTGTGTGCACTGGACACTTTTGGGTCACAACAGATGACTGTAAGTAGATATATATATATATTTTTTAATTATAAAATAATATAATGTAGGTAAATAATTTGTAACATTGTGCTTAAGTTGTTATACATTTTTATCGTCATGGCAAATGTTACCTTACAGGTAGTAACGATTACTTACATTCACGTTATGTAGTCGCGATGTAGGTAGGCTTATATGTTTTAGCGACAACATTGTAAATATTTTTGTTCACTTTGTGTAACAATGTGGGCATTTGGGGACACATTTATATATTTAATATATAAATACATGATAAGGTGAGTATATACTTAGTGTTTTCCATAATTAAAAATTAAAAATTTTGTACAACCGACTTCAATTTAAGTTATTAAGAATAACTCAAAAACTATTGGCTAGACCTTAATCAAATTTATATGGGACCACATGTGAAGCACCAGCTTTCAAATAAAAAAGAATCATCGAAATCGGTTCACCCTGTAAAAAGTTATGAGGTAACACACATAACAAAAAACATGCAATCGAATTGAGTACCGTCTCCTTTTTGAAGTCGGTAGAAAATAAGGTTTGCATAATAAAATTCAGAATATCGTCGGGTAGGATTCTGAGTCGGAATACGAATAAATTTTCAAATCAAGTAAGGAAATCTATTTCTCTTTAGAACAACCGTAAATCAGCCATGAGTGTGCAAAGGCATAATAAGTTTATAGTGCCGTATGTCTTCATATCTGTTTTCTTTTTGATTTCACGAAGCGCATCTGAAAGAATGACTTGACTCACGAATAACTTTACTTTTTTATAATGTGTGCTTTCAAATTTGCGCGCTCAATGAGTGAAAACACATTAATAACTTTTATCTTTTCATCATTATCATTATCATCATCATCATCATTATTACACTCTCCAATTCCCCTGCTGAATATTGATCCACACCTGATAATGCGACAAAATATGGTTTTAAGCTATCTCCATCTATATACTTCCTGCAAATCTTACCAGCTCATCACTCTTTATTAGTTAAGATTAAATTAAATTAATTTGCAGTGGGGTTTTTTATGTGGATTGTGTAATATTAATTTGGTGGTTTTAATTAGGTAATTTGTTTAACTAGGGTAACATTTTGCAGTAGCTACCTTGTGTTTAATTTTGGCTCATCTGTTATATAAAAGTAAATTGGTGTG
This sequence comes from Parnassius mnemosyne, assembly GCA_963668995.1. Classification (NCBI taxonomy): domain Eukaryota; kingdom Metazoa; phylum Arthropoda; class Insecta; order Lepidoptera; family Papilionidae; genus Parnassius; species Parnassius mnemosyne. Next base: position 39,589,656 of record CAVLGL010000115.1, on the reverse strand, counting down.
TTGGGTGGTATTGGTGGTGGCAGTGATAGTGCACACAATTGTGGTAGGGAAATAGGGGAGGTGCCCTTAAAACTATGTAATATACAGTTTTTACTTTTTACTAGAAGCGTAGCTTGATTTCCATTCATCAACAGGTGACCATTGTCTTCATTTTCATGATTCGAAGAGTCTTCATTTTCACGATTTCAATATTGTTAATAAGTAATATAATTTCATTTTAAATGGTGCAAGGCTGTACAATTTCATAAAACGTCAATAATTTTAGGTTGCCCGAGATGAAAATTAACTTAATATCTATCTATATTTTACTATAAATAAAATATATATATTCTCTTATTGAAAACAAAAGAATAATATGCGCGGATTTAATGCCTTTGGACGTGCTCTATCAGTGAACGGATTGTCGAGCATTATATGCTGAATAAAAGTGAATTTTAGTCGCCTAAATATGTAAAGAAAACTTGCGTGTTCGTGAACAATTATCGTTGTCGAGGAATCCGATCTAAACGATCGATTCTCATGTGGCATGTGTGGGAACTTTTAGTTCAACTGCAGATTAGTACCTTTTTTCTATATTAACTTATATTAGGTCACGTTCTTTTTTATAGAATGTAGAGAGACAAACGAACACATATACCTCCTGATCTAGTGATTAGATGCTGAGGTTTTTTTTATAGGATAGGGTGACAAGCGAGCACACAGTCCACCTGATGGTAAGTGGTTGCTGTGACCCATAGACATTTACATCTATCCTCAATAAAGAATCAAAATGCAGATGCGTTATCACCCGTGAGGACTAAGATGGGATGCCTCTTTTCCAGTAAAAAGGGTCTCCGGTTCTCTACACTCACCATACGAAACATAGCACCATTAAGCTGTTATTTTACGCTGGTATTCTGTAAGAGCGTGGTCCTTCCCCGGTCGAGCCGACCCATTCGTGCTACAACTATACTACTAATATAGCTGCAGCATGGCTCTAACACGTACAAAAAAAGTTCATAGACAACTACATTAAACTACAGATAAGAATTCAAATGCATATGCGTTGTCACCCGAAATTGCGAGAGAATCGAGTTAAATCGCAACATGTACCTACCACTAAATATGTTTAAATGCCGGCGTGACTGACTCATGCCGAACACATCGCACAGACTGGTTATAGTGAGGGGCATAACTCCAAGACGAAGGTATCAACTTTGAGTTCACTGAACTACCTACCCACAGTAGGGAGTATTTTCACCTCTTTCAAGAATACTTGCTATCCCAATATACAAACGTGGTTTGCTGAAGGTAGTTTAAAATCCATAATAATACATGTTTATTCATTGTTAGGTCCTTATAAAATAACTAGCTGATACCCGCTCGTTTATCTGGGCGCACGATAGTATTATACTGCGTAATGTATTAATTTTTTAATTTTTTTATGGGGCTATCGTAAAATCCGTTCTTAGTGCGCGTCTACATTGCGAAAGGAGTAACTATACTAAATTTCAAATCAATCGGGTGAATAGTTTTAGAGATGTCGTGATGGGTCAGTCAGTCAATGGTATTTCGCATATATAATACAGATTGTCGTTATTTTTTAAAAAGTATACAATTTAAAAAACAGATATAATAAATAACAGTAAAAAAGTACAATTCCCCTCTACTAAAGGAATACAAAAAGTTTAGTATTTTTCCATACCGTTTAGCGGTTACAGAATGATTTTTCATAGCTCAGCACCCCTAATTACTAGGTCACCACTTTTAATTACCAGCTCACTGTAATCACTGAAAAAATGCAGTTTATATAGTTCAGTAGGACAGCGTTCGCGTGATGAAAGTCACATCGCTACTTGTGGCATGCGAGAGCCTCTTCGCGGGCAACTGTTTAGAAATTCTGTTTTAGATAAGTTCAAGACGTCAGGTCTTAGACTATTTACTACTGGATAAAACTAAAAATAGCATCCAAAAATTAAACTTTTAATAAACGCAAAAGAAGACTTCAAAGAACTAAAACGACAACTATGTGGCGCAGTTGTCAGCAGTGATGAAGTTGACGGAACAAGTTTTTGTATGGTCTACAAGTAATTATTCACCATACAAATCTTCTTTCATTTTCTACCGACTTCAAAAAAGAGACGGCATTCAATTCGACTGTATTTTTTTATGTGTGTTACCTCATAACTTTTTTCTGAGTGATTCGTTTTCGATGATTCTTTTTTCATTTGAAATCTGGTGTTTCTCATGTGGTCCCATATAAATTTGGTCAAGGTCGGACCAATAGTTTTTGAGTTATACTTAATAATTTATATTGAAGTCGGTTATACAAAATTTTTTATTTTAAATTAGTACACAATACCTGTTAGTTATCCACTTATTATGAAGTAGAACTTATTTAATAAAAAAAAGAATAATTACAATCGGTTCAGAAATACACTCGAATTGAAAGCCTTCTCCTTTTATGAAGTTGGCTTTAAAGAGAAATAATTATTGATAAAGCGATAGAAAATCCATTATTCCCTTATTTCTCTTCGTGGGTACCGTAAGAAGCAATTATAAGAAATGCCAAAAAGATCTTATGGCTTCCAACATACGTTAAATTGCTTACATCAACAATATGGGAGCAAGGTCAAGGTTGGTGAGATTTATGTCTGCCAAGTGTGGCGATTACGGAAAAATGTCCGTAGAATTAGAGAGGACCATGTCCAGACGTTATATTTTATAGAATGACGAAGAACAAGATGAACGATTCCAAATTGGTTAAGCTGAATTTTGATTTTGAAAGTATCTGTAGTGAAATGAGTGATTTCTTTTAGTTTGCGCGTATGCTTGTGGAAAAATTCCCTTTCCTTTGACAATATCTGATGGCATTCTCAATCAGCATTCAGTATTGTTCAGTTTTAAATGTGGTAGAGACATGATGCAGCTTTATTAATTGCATAGTTGTAGCACGAATGGGTCGCTCGACCGGGGAAGGACCACGCTCTCACAGAATACCAGCGTAAAATAGCAGCTTACTGCTGCTGTGTTCTGTTTGATGAGTGTAGAGAACCGGAGACCCTTTTTACAGGAAAAGAGGCATTACATCTTAATCCTCACGGCTGACAACGCATCTGCATTTTATTCGCAAACGAGGATAGATGTAGACACAGCAACCACTTACCGTCAGGTGAACTATGTGCTCGCTTGTCACCCTTATTCTCATACTCATTACAGCCTTTCACAAGTCCACTGCTGGACATAGGCCTCCCCCAAGGAATGCCACAAAGCACGGTCCTGAGCCACCTGTATCCATCGACTTCCTGCATGTCTTACCACGTCGTCACTCCATCTCGTGGGGGGGTCGCCCTACACTTCGCCTACGAGTACGAGGCTGCCACTCGAGAACCTTTCTTCCCCATCGATTGTCGGTTCTTCGAGCTATATAGCCGGCCCACTGCCACTTCAGCTTAGTAATCCGTTGGGCTATGTCGGTATACTCTGGTTCTACTGCGGATATCCTTATTTCTAAGTTTATCACGCAGAGAAACCCCGAGCATAGCCCTCTCCATAGCTCGCTGAGCGACCTTGAGCTTCCTCATATGGCCAGCAGTGAAGGACCACGTCTCAGATCCGTAAGTCATCACTGGCAACACGCACTGGTTGTACAATTTCGTTTTAAGGTTTTGAGGTATGTCTAACGGGAAGATGTGTCGTAGTTTCCCGAAGACTGCCCAGCCGAGTTGAATCCATCGATTGACCTCTCGGTCGAAGTTGGACTTACCTAGTCGGACTATTTGTCTCAGGTAAACATACTCGGCAACAACTTCGAGCTTAGTGCTCCCAACAACTAACGCCATAGGTGTGACATGGACGTTAAACATGATTTTTGTTTTGTCCATGTTCATCTTAAGACCTATCCGTTGGGAGACACTATTGAGGTCATTGAGCATAGTGCTTAGGTCCTCCAGCGATTCTGCCATAAGGACTATATGGTCGGCAAATCGAAGGTGTTGATGTTGATGTTAATACCGCATCCTTTCCAGTCCAGCAGCTTGAAAACGTCTTCCAATGCAGCGGTGAAGAGTTTCGGGGATATAAGGTCACCCTGTCTTACACCTCTCTGCAGTTGGATAGGTTTCGTACTCTGATTCTGTACTCGGATAGCCATCGTAGCTCTACTCTACAAACACTTCAGTACTTCGATAAACCGACAGTCAACTTGGCACCGCTGAAGGGACCCTTAGCCTATATAAATAAAAATATTCAACGCAATAGGATGAATTCTTACAAAATAGAATCTGCAGTTACTTCCAGTATTATACATTCCAAGTTTGATTGATCACCTTGGTAACGAAAAAAACAAGAAATTTATTTTTAGCACACTAATACATAATTTCTACGGCTATGCAGCTAACTACGGATAAATAATACCAGAACCACCAGAAACTACCAGAATATTTTAGTAATCCCGACGAAATTAATCGTCACTTTCTAAATATACCGGGAACAAAATCCGCCAATTCATCTAATACACCTAATATATCTAAAAAGAACCAAATATATCATTGATACATTTACGTTGATTCCAATGAGATCTAATATATGTAATTCGATACATGGGAGTGTGGACGCAAAAATGATTAAAAAATATTATAAAATATCAGACCAACAAAGAAAGATAGACAGAACACCACGTATATTTCAAGTGACAACGAAACCAAGCCGAAATCATGCATAAGTAATTGTGAGATCACACCCTCACGCACAAATACTCGTTCTAGTTTTATTTAGATATTTTTTTTTGCACTATCCAGTGTGCGCTACATGTAAATACGCGTGCATTCCTGTTTCTATTGAGGTTTTATGTCTTTATTTATTATTTTGGCGATTTTAGAACTCAGGAGCAGGGATCAGGCATAATTACATTTATGCCACATTATATTTTATTTAATATCACACCAAAAGCGTTGACATTCAAAATTAAAACCCATTTTTATTACAGTGGAAAACCACATCAGTCCCGAAGATCTCAATGAATTTTTAAAATGGCGATATCTAAATGATAATGATAATACAACTACAACTTCGTTTCCTGATTTGGACTACGGTTCGCTTGAGGTACGATTTCAAATTTTTTATAGTGCATTACATTAAATATTTTTTAATTCAGTTTGGTATAATGTCAAAATTGAGATTTCGTTTCATTTGACATGAAATTATGACCGAACTTATAAATTAATATTAATTTTGATTTAAGCCAACATACCCCAATCTAGCAGCAACGGATCGGTAAGCTGAATTGCCGATAGACCTGTCATACATATCGAAGAACCGATAACCGATGGGGAAGAAAGGTTCTCGAGTGGCAGTGTAGAACCGGTAATTGAAGTGAGTGTATAGCGGCCCCTCACTAGATACAGTGACGACTTGGTAAGATAATATGCAGGTCTATGAATGCAGCTAGCTCTGGACCGTCTTTTTGGCATTCCTTGAGGGAAGTCGATTTTGAGCAGTGGGCTTGCGACTAGTGGCTGTGATGATGACTGATTTAAAGCTGTGTGTTTCGGAAAAGAAAACAATGAGAATCAACCCAAATTAAGCATAACATGCTTGATGTAATATTTTTGTTACTTGTCCCTCTGCAAGTACTAACTCACTCAGAAGAAGTTCTTTATCTTTCTCAGAATAAGTCAGAAGTTCTTCTAATGCACAAGCTTTGTGGTAGTTTCTAGACGAAGCAATAATTCTTTCGTTTCATGGTAGGCACTTATAATTATGGTATGTATTCATTTATTAAAAATATATAAGGATAAATTTGACGAACGTTAGTACAAAAAATTTCATTCACAATCACGAACACGGGTCGTCGAGTCGGTTCTTTTTATAGAATAAGGGTAACAAATGAGCACACAGTCCCCCTGATGGTAAGTACTACTAGATACCACGGCCCATACATCTACATTTATCCTCGATTAAAACTCGATTAAGAACCAAAATGTAGATGCGTTGTCACCCCTGGGGACTAAGATGTAATGCCTCGTATTCAGTAAAAATGGTCTTCGGTTCTCTTCGGTTCTTTTCATCAAAAACATGATTCTGATAGTGCGATTGGCAAGGAATTAAAAAAAGTATCTCATTTGTTTCTCGCTTAGGATAATATTACTGGGCTCCCAGTACCCGATATCGTCGATTGCTTCGGCTTGGGCTCTTTCGCTCAGCGACTCTTCAATATGCAACCGGACTCTGCCGATAAAGTCAATACTCATTTCTACTTTTCTTCGCGGCAGTACCCGGAAAGGGTTCAGGTAACACTTCCACTATGTTTATTTTTATTTTTAAAGATACATAAATGAATTAATGATTTACCGTGACGTGGATTTGGAGAATTCCAGAAGATGCTGTCTCCTACAAATAGCGATACAACCGTTCCGTATATGCCAGATTTAAAATACCCAGAAAGGTGATGGTTAACATGGTTAAATTTACGGCAAATTATGGTGATATTGGCAAATCATGGCGACTATAGAAAATCATGGCAAATCATGGTAAATAGGAATGTCTCTGGTCTGGTCTGGAAAGAAACGCTTGTTTTGTTTATTCTTCTTTTGTTTTGCCACAATAGTAAATGGGGATTTATATCCACATTTAGTAGACTTAACAAATAATACATATTTAATAAAGCCGATTTACGGTATAATTTTAATGCAGCGATAATTTTAGGTTTTCCCTGGAGATCAGTTTGGCTTGGAATGGGTGGACTTCCGACCAGACAGACAAACAGTGATGATTGTACATGGATTCATGAGCCACAGTAACGCTTCATGGGTTACCGATATGACTCGAGCGTTTTTAGAGTGGGTAAGTCAGTATACCAAGGCAGTTCAAGAGCTTGGTGATTTTTTTAATATTCATACTAGTACCTAGAGCTACCCCGAGTTCGATTCCCGCCGGCACATCTGATATTGTTAGCCGTGCTCAGCGGTGAATGAAACAGCGTGACGGGTTCTTCGTTTTCTAAACATTCTTTTAGAAATGAGGAAAGAACTTTTTAGAAATGAAGAAAGGACTCAACTGTGGTATAAATTTAGACTATTACTTTACCTTACTTTTAAAGCGGCATTATATTATATAAGTAAAATAAGCAGAACTTTAAGGCCGTACAGTCTAGAGTTTACACTCAAATCTTACAGTGTCAAAATTTGTGCAACATAATATGGTGTAGACTTTGGGTACAAATTGTCTCTGAATAACAGGGTTTGTGTTCGTAGTGATAGTATTTACATACATTTATTTGAAACTAGCTGTTCCCCGCGACTTCGCCTGCGTGTAATTTACGATTGTATTTCATGGATTTTAATTTTTTTTGCGCGGAACCCTAATTCTTTTTCTAAAATAAAAGTAGCCTAAGTTACTCCTTATAATAGCAGCTACCTGCCAGTGAGAGTTTCGTCAAAATCGGCTCCGCCGTTTCGGAGATTAGCCGGAACAAACAGACAGACAGACAGAAAGACAAAATTTGAAAATTGTGTTTTGTTATAAGTACCGTATGTACTTTCATATGTATTTAGTAAAAAGCTGTTATATTGACATTACAAACAGACAATTTTATTTATTTGCATAGATATTTTTTCATAGATACGCTGCTTTTTCTATGATGGTTTAAATTCAGTAGCGAGCTGATCTTTGTATATTCTAACCTATCCTGATAGAGCCATGCTACTGCTGTATCATGAATCATGACTGTACTACTTACTCGTGTAATGGCAATTGACCGGGAAAGGACTACGCTCGTAGAAAATATTAGCGTAAAATGCTCCGAGCATATTGCCGCTATGTTTCTTTCTACGAAACTGTAGTGTGACACTTATTCGAGGATAGATGTAGTTATATATAGACTACTGAATCTAGTTACCATTAGGTGAACAATATGCCCGTATTTTACAAATATGAAGGGAAAACTATTCTATCGACACTTGAAGTCAAACTCAAGTAGCTTGTTGATATATGTATCTATACTAATCTATACTTAATATAATAAAGCGGAAGAGTTTTTTTGTTTGTTTGTTTGTTTAAACGCGCTAATCTCTGGAACTACCAGTCCGATTTGAAAAATTATTTTTGAATATTATAGCCTGATTCATGTGGAATAGTATAGGCTATCTAGCATTAAGCTATAGTACTCAGCTAGCCTTAAATATGGATATTTGTTAAGCAATTCAGAAGAAAAAGCACTCCCGAAATGATTTATCCGCGTACGCCGGTGTTATCGTTGGGGATACGTAAATACAATGTTCTAAAAAAATATAGACCTTAACTCCGTCTAAAAAAAAGTCCACGATACCATATGTCTATTTCTTTATATATAGCCATAATTTGGTATTTTGTGACGAAAAAGTATTGAAAATTTAAAAGTGGTTTATGAGCGTTATTATTAGGCATGGCCTATTTATCCTTACGAACGAATGTTACTTCATCATCAAGACAATTTTATGAAGATAAACTTTGTTCTTTATACCATGTTATTTGGACGCATAGTTTAAGAGGTAATGTAAAATTAAAATAATTCAATACTTAACTGGGCGCGCGAACGACGCTTAAACCCTAGCCGTTATAAAATGCTTGAACTAGGTCAATTCGCACACCTCGGACACGTGATGACGCGGGTGAAACCGCGGGGCACAGCTAGTATATATATATACACATACTAGCTGGCCAGGCAGACGTTGTTCTGCCATTTTCGACGACCCTTCATATAAAAAATCCTTAAATTCCTAATAAAAAAATATTGGGCATCATTTATCGGGATAAAAACTATCCTATCTCTCAAGTTGGACCAAACTGCACACAGTGTGCAAAATTTCATTGAAATCAGTTCAGTACTTTAGGAGTTCATCGCGAACAAACAACGTGACACGTAATTTTTATATATAAAGATATAAATAGAGATCGGAAGGTAGTACGAGTATAGGAGATTCTTAATTTTAATCTTATTCTTAATCTTATGTCGTGGAAATCCATAAAGATGTGAAGCATTTTATTTTATAGGGTGATGTGAATGTTATCGCTGTCGATTGGAGCAAAGGCGGAAATACTTGGAAGTACTGGAGAGCTGTAGCAAATACCAGAAGAGTTGGTTCCGATGTTACAGGGTGAGTGAATTTTTACAATCAAACAGCTTGATTCAAGCATAGACCAATCGTAAGAGAAATGTCTTTTAGATCGTATTTCGATCGTGGCGTTTATTCTCAAACGCGCCTAGCCTTCCGCTCAGGACGGGATAATAATGCACGAGTGTGCGTGCAAGCACAGGTGCACTCTCTATTTCCCCCACTGTCATAGTCTCATGGTACGACAATCGGATACTACCGAAGAGAGACCACAGGCGCAGATCAACGGCTTTACGTGCTTTTCGAGTCATAGGGGTGTAACATCGACGACAACTTTCTCACTCCAGATTGCTACTGAGAATGTTTTGACCGACAAAAGACAATAACTGATACTGGCCCGACCCAGGATTAGAACTCGGACCACATCTTAAAGTATCTATGGTCTGTGTTATTTGTTAAAGTTGACAAAAAATTACTTTGCGTACATCCGCTCGATAAAATAAAATGATGTATGTCCGCCCTCCCTCAATTGCGTGGACTATCCCCGTCACCACTAATCCCAGCACCACTACTCCCAACACCACTACACCACATTAGGAACTTAGCGGTTAGCCACCGTAGAGTCTATATCACCTGAGGATGCCTCGTGTAGAGGCGAAACACGTGTCGTATTGTCGTCAGTGGTGTGTCTTTCCTAGTGTAGTGGTATTGGGAGTAGTAGTGCTGGGATTAGTGGTGACGGGGATAGTGCACGCAATTGAGGGAGGGCGGGAGGTGCTCTTCAATCTAGGTAAGACACATCACTTTATTTTATAACGCGGATGTACGCAAAGTAATTTTTTGTCAACTTTAATATAATGGACTTCCGGAAAGTAACGCCTGATTCTATTAATTGTGTTATTTGTAATTGAACATTTACTATTGTGCAGCAAACCTGCTATTATAAACAATTTTATGTGGTAGAGCCACGCTGCAGCTATATTAGTAGTATAGTTGTAGCACGAATGGGTCGCCTTGACCGGGGAAGGACCACGCTTTCATAGAATACCATCGGTTTCGTATGATGAGTGTAGAGAACCGGAGACCCTTTCTTCTAGAAAATAGGTATTCCATCTTAGTCCTCACGGGTGACAATACATCTGCATTTTGCTTCTTTATTGAGGATAGATGTAGATGTACACAGCAACCACTTACAATCAGGTGGACTGTGTGCTCGCTTGTCACCCTATCCTATAACCCATTCACCCACCCGCCCCTTGCTCGCTCGTATGTAGTTACAGACCATTATGACCAAAGATAATGTGAATTTTTCGGGAGGTTATTACTCCCCAATACTTATTAATAAATTTCAGAATTTGACCACGTAAAAATAAATATGGATTTTGTTGTTGGGATGTGTTTATTGACAGTGATGGTGGCGTTAGTTAACCCATCATCTCATTTCACCCCATGGGTTTTTTTTTATAAAATAAGGGTGAAAACCGAGCACACAGTCCACCTGATGGTAAGTGGTTGCTGTGGCCCATAGACATCAACATTTATCTTCGATTACGAATCAAAATGCAGATGCGTTGTCACCCGTAAGGACCAAGATGGAATGCCTCGTTTCCAGTAAAAGGGTCTCCGGTTCTATACACACACCATACTAAACACAGCAGCATTAAACTGTTATTTTACGCTGGTTTTCTGTGAGAGCGTGGTCTTTCCCCGGTCGAGCCAACCCATTCGTGCTACAACTATACTAATAATAGCTACAGCATGGCTCTACCACGTATAATGTCACAAGAGAAGACCCTGCAATATACTAAATAAATCTCATGACTTTTGATAGATGGCAATATAACCACCTCGTTATCGCCAGAAAAGTGCAAGACGTCGCCCTGCATAGCGTGACGATAAAAGCAAGCACTCCCTTGTTATGTTTTTGTTTTATTATTTTATATTTTTACATACCTATGACGTTTTTTAACTCATTTTTTGTTAAATAAAAACATGACGGATTCCCCATACTGTGATGATGCGTTTTATGTATGAATAGTACACGAAATCTATGACAATTATTTGAAGGATATACAAGTACTAATGTTATATCCGGATATCGAACTCATGACCTACAGCGTCACAAACACAATGTATTGCCAAGCTTTCATACGTTACTTAATAGTTTTTCTTAACTTGTTTAACATTGTTACAAAGGTTCCTGCGTCAACTGATAGCTGTGACCGGAGCGAAGGTCGGAGACTTTCACTTCATCGGACACAGTCTCGGCGCTCACATTTCCTCATACGTTTCGTACCATTTGGGAGGCGTAGCAAGAATCACTGGTGAGTAATAGTCATTAATACAGTATCTTTTTCGAGATCGATATTTCTTTGTCTTTCTTATAGCCAACAGATATCGGAATTATAATTCATATAGAATGTTACTTTCGCTGTATGGGATTTCGTCGTCTGATTGGGTATCCACCCTCTTATCTAATTATGTCGCTAAAAAGCAAGTGCTTGCTTTTTGCACTTCTGTGTTCCACTGTGAACGGTATTGAGAGCCAGCATAATAACAGACTGATGGTACATCCCTAAATTTCAAGGTTTGAAGATTAGTTTTTGAGTAATCCTTAATAATTTATATTGAAGTAGGTTGTATTCATTATGTATAACAACAGCCCATCTGATAGTGAGTGGCTACTGCAGCCCAAGTACGGACATCTGCAACCATCGATCACTAAGAAAATACTAGATACACAATCCCATGCAAAAGTTCTCTAAAACTGCCGCCAATTGTTTTGACGTAATTCTAGTTGAAATAAATATACATTAATGTAAATTCAACCTTAAATGCATTGCCTAAAGTTGTGTTCACAAAGCTACGTACAAATTAAATGCGCACCCAAATGTTCGAGTGGGCGCTCATTCGGTAAGGACATTTTTTGTCATTGATAGTGTAAGTATCTAGTTTTTTATTAGTGATCGATGCCTGCAACCCATCTTAAGAGAAAAAGAAGGCCACATATATGTATTTAAAATTAAAGCTAATATAAATCATCAAAGTAAATCATAATCTTTAATCTGCGGCTCCGTGGCGCAGTGGCTTAGCAATGAGTTGCTGCGCTGGGGGCCGCGGGTTCGAATCCCGCACGCAGCAAATATTTGTATAGCCTGCAAATAATTGTTCCGGGTCTGGATGTTTGTCTTTGTGCAATATCCTAGTGTGGGGGTAATATTTTAAAAAGAAATATATCGTATATATTAATATACAGCATCCGTTGGAATATGAATACATCTTTAGAGAAGGACACAAAGAAATTGAGATTATGATGCCGGAGACAATAGCCATAGTGCTTGCAAATGAAGATAATGATTTGTTACCAATCATATTTACTTGTTATTATTCTTAAAATATTGTTTTAATTACCTAAGTGTTAGTTCATTGTATGTGATCTTAATAGCAGCCGTTAATGTAGTTTTCAGGATTTTACTTTTAAGTAGGTATATACATACATTTGTACGTGTATAGGTTAAAGGAATACATAATATGTGTATCATTTATATAAAGTTAATTTTGCTTGGGTTTTATCGTGTTCATTTTAATTCGAACTAAAAATAAATAAAATGCACCATATTTTTATTTTTACTTATTATATGCCAGTACTTGACTATAATCCCACCTGGCCGTAAGTTGTGTGGAAGCCCCAGATGAACATTTTTTTGAAACTAAATATCTGCTACTATCAGATTTATTCATTTAAATTATTGTCCTTACATTGGCATACTTTTTTACCATAACATTATGGTCGCTTCATTAAAGTGATAGAGATGATTTAACAGAGTAAATTGGTTACTTTTTTATCTATATTTAATATTGGTCAAAAAATCGAATTTTTAAAATCAATTGCAGTCGGAATTACCTTAGTACTTTTGCTCGTTATTATCTTTTTTTATAGTATAAGGGTGACAAGCGAGCACACAGCCCACCTGATGGTAAGAGGTTGCTATGGCCCATAGACATCTACATCTATCCTCGATTACGAATAAAAATGCAGATACGTTGTCACCCGTGAGGACTAAGATGGAATGCCTCATTTCCAGTAAAAAGGGTCTCCGGTTGTCTGTCACTGTACACTCACCATACGAAACAAAGCTAAAGCTGCTATTTTACGCTGGTATTCTGTGCGAGCGTGGTCCTTCCCCGGTCGAACCGACCCATTCGTGCTACAGACTACTAACTACCATGTAAGAAAATCATAGCTTAGTAACTATTCGAATATTACAGAGAAGTTTTCCTTTAACGTAAGGAGTACATACTTAAAAGGAGCCTGACACAATGAGTTGTTTACTTGATTACACCTTATGCGTTACGTTATTTATGTCTATCAAACAAGATTAATTATAAAACAGCGCCTATTACTCATACATAATATAAAAGTATCTGGACCACCAAGTTTTGTACGGCGTTTACAACAAATATAATTTTATGAATCTAACCTAACCCAAACGAAAAAATATACAAATCGTTCGACCGATTTCCGAGAAATCAATAACATAAATATAATTACAAGAATTAATACATTACAAGAATTGCACGCATTTAAAATACATTAAAAGGTAATGATTAGCTTTATAGTGGTGAATCAATTTATATTGTACAAGCCGAGCAGGCAATAGGTTTTAACTATAAAATTAATGTATATAATTAGTAAATAATTAGTCGTGGTTAGAGGGTTTTAGGGCAAGGAAATGTCCGCCGCGCTACCCCTCCTCAGAAATGAGAGGAGGCCTGTGCCCAGCAGTAGGACGTATATAGGCTGTAACTTAAACTAATTAACTTTAACTTTAGTCGCTGCTGATTTGAACCAGGCTCAGCCTTTTAGACGCGATTTACTAGATAACAGGATAGTAGGGCTTCCTTTTTTTCTTTTTTGCCTAGAAGCTAATTGAATTGTAAGTCCTCTTGCCTGCTACCAAGTGGTAGTGCACTTACTGAGGCATTCCATGTGTTTTTTATCGTTTGAAGATGCTGTTAGGTGTCAATCCAAGGGCTGCAGTAGCAACTCACTATCATATGGTTTGTCATCTCGTTTTTCATTTTAATATTATAATAATAGCGTTACCGTTACAGTTTATTAAAGTCCACTGCTGAACATAGGCCTCCCCTATAAATTTCCGTAAAGGGGGATATTTGCCATAGTTGCCACCCTTGGCAAGCGGGGCCGCAGTTATATTTTTAGTCGTTATTAGGAAGACGTTGCTGCCAATCTCCTGGTTTGTTTCCCTCTGTCACTTCTTACAATACCCACGGGATGATATGAGGTAGTCATTGAGTTATATGTACTACGTACTAGAGAAGCCATTCCAAACAAAAATTGTGTCCTACTCTATGTCTTCGCGCATGCGCGGAAGTAGTAGTCGCGCATGCGCGAAGACTTTAATTTAATATAAAATAAATATAAGAATTTAATATAAAATATCTTAAATTAATCTAAACAAACATATTTCTAAATAAAACGTAATAATAATTATTTTATGGAATTCACAAATCTTCAATTTACGCAATATTTAGTTTGTATGGATTGCACTACAGTTCAGTTGAACATAGTCAATGTTCGGAATGGCTTCTCTAGTACGTAGTACATATAACTCAATGGAGGTAGTGGATATTTTTACAATTAATGCTGCAGTCGTATAGGTATTATTTTGGCAAGAGTGTAGTCTAAAATAGTCGTATTACGATAGTAGTCTTTTTTAAGTTGCCACAAATTTATCTATGTACCATATAACATAAAATTCGAAATAATATTTCAAAGACATGTGCCAGTTTATTATATTAAGGCCTCTAAAGCTCTCAGAAATGAACTGGACAGTGGTACGTATGCAAATATATTATATTTTTTATGCGTAAGATCTTAAAATGCACTAGATTCTAATCATATAATTAGTATTAAATCTATTTAAAATTTAATAGCACATGTGCGAACTGAGGTCGATTCCCGGTAGCACCAATCAAATTGGTAGTCGAAATAGATGTACCTTGTGACCTTGTGATTGACGGTGAAGGACATTGAGTTACTAAATCAATGGTGAAGGAAAACTTAGAGGAAACTTACATGTATGTTAAACTAAATAATTACTATTCGAAATGGGAACCATTTTTTTCACCATTCCTATTCTGAGATATGTTTAAAGTTTGACTCATCTAAAATTTAGTTTAAGATTAATTGCAAAATTTGTACCGACATGAGGAATAGAAAAAATCAAAACGTAATAATACAAAACGTAAATATATTAATATTTTGAGGATATTATGTGAAGTTCCTAGCAGCACGGTGAAATCTTTACTTGTTCTAAAGTCCTCTTAAAAATGAGAGCCTGCGCCCAGTAGTAGGACCTATGTAGGTAAATAGGTACTTTAATTAAATCTATAAAAAATCTTGACACCTTATATTTATAACCGTGACTAAATTTTAATTACTTCTTCATAGAAGTTATATAATTATTACAATAATAGGTACAAGGTTACATTTGTTATTAGTCTATGTTCGTGATTTTATTGTTTAAGATGGTATAATTGAATTCTTATCATAATGACCGCAATGGTCATCGGAATTCCAATATCGAAGTAATTAAGTAGTTGAACACCACCATTAACAAATTACTACATTTTAATAGTTTTAGATTTTGGTCGATTCTCCATTCATTTTATATTATTTAATAATTTAGAATTAAAAATTTTGTACAGCCGACTTCAATATAAATTATTAAGAATAACTCAAAAACTATTGGTCTGACCTTGATCATATTCATATGGGACCACACGAGAAGTACCAGCTTTCAAATAAAAAAAGAATCATCGAAATCGGTTCACCCAGTAAAAAGTTATGAGGTAACACACATAAAAAAACATACAGTCTCCTTTTTGGAAGTCGGCAGAAAATATAGAATAATTACATACATATGTATGTGAATAAGTACTGGAGTGTCAAATATTCAATTCTATCCACGGACCCTATAATTGTACACTTGTAATATTATAGGCTTCGCGCAATGTTACGAAAGCGTAAGCGTTTTAGCTTTTGAGCGCCTCCCCCCTCCTCTCCACAAGAGAGGGAATCCGATTCATTAACACTGACACACAAACACACACACACACACACACACACACACACACACACACCACACACACACACACACACACACACCCACACACACAAATTTAGACATAGTACAAAATACTAGGGCACAACTCGAAAGCAAAAAAGGACTCTACCACCTGTACCATTACTACCACCTGCTCTTAATTTTAGGTCTTGATCCGGCCCAGCCCTGCTTCCGTACTGACAGTCTAGCGGAGCGTTTGGACGCGACCGATGCCGACTTCGTTGACGTGATTCACACGAACGGACGGCTTTTAAAGAGGATTGGTTTTGGGTTTCCCGAACCGACAGGTACAAAATTAATCTTTATTAATCAATACATATAATTTCAAATCTAAATTAAAAAGAAAATTCCCCTGGGTTTCTTGATGGTCCTTCCTTAGGTAGAGATTTTATCCGAAACAGTAGTGTTAATTTTTTAATCAATATAAATTTTAACTACCAAATGTATTAAATGAAACACACAATTTATCTATGTTATTAATTTTGAAACATAATAATTTACACTCGGTTTGACATTATTATTTTGACATTATAATTTTAATTATTACATTTATTATATTATTATTTAGTGAATTATTAATATGTTAGTAGTGCAAATATACAAATAGGGTTATATTATGATAATGTAGTTATCAGAATTTTCCATTTTAATTATAAAAAGGAATGTATTTAAGTAGTTTGCACACCGGAACGTAGAATATGGCTGTATTTTTGTTAAATTATTAAGACCTATTGTAACCCATATATCGCAAACGAATAAAATGAATTTAAATTTGAATATAAGTAATCCTATTTTGTTCTGTACTGTAGTTTATTCGCTATGTGGTGGCGGTGCTAAAAATTGCTGGCTTATTCGCCAAAATAGAACAAAATGAAGATAAAGAACGTAACGAGGGGATATCCATAATTTAGCGTGAAAACTGCCTTAGTGCATCGAAATTAGCGAAAAAGTCTAAACGATCAACTGTTCTCTGGAAACGTGTGGTGGCATTATCTACCAACAGCATCCAGCAACAATAATGGATTTAAGCCTACGTTCCTTCATCATTCATCATCATTACAGCCCTTCACAAGTCCACTGCTGAACATAGGCCTCCCCCAAAGAATGCCACAAAGCACGGTCCTGAGCCACCTGCATCCATCGACTTCCTGCATATCTTACCAGGTCGTCACTCCATCTAGTGGGGGGACGCCCTACACTTCGCCTGCCGGTACGAGGCTGCCACTCGAGAACCTTTCTTCCCCATCGGTTGTCGGTTCTTCGAGCTATATGGCCGGCCCATTGCCACTTCAGCTTACTAATCTGTTGGGCTATGTCGGTCACTCTAGTTCTACTGCGGATATCCTCATTTCTGAGTTTATCACGCAGAGAAACTCCGAGCATAGCCCTCTCCATAGCTCGCTGAGCGACCTTGAGCTTCCTCATCCGGCCAGCAGTGAAGGACCACGTCTCAGTTCCGTATGTCATCACTGGCAACACGCACTGGGTGTACAGTCTCGTTTTCAAGTTTTGAGGTATACCTGACGAGAAGATGTGCCGTAATTTCCCGAACGCTGCCCAACAGAGTTGAATCCGTCGATCGACCTCTCGGTCGAAGTTGGACTTACCTAGTCGGACTATTTGTCCCAGGTAAACATACTCGTCAACAACTTCGAGCTTAGTGTTCCCAACAACTACCGGCATAGGTGTGACATGGACATTAAACATGATCTTTGTTTTGTCCATGTTCATCTTAAGACCTATCCGTTGGGAAACACTATTGAGGTCATTGAGCATAGTGCTTAGGTCCTCCAGCGATTCTGCCATAAGGACTATATCGTCGGCAAATCGAAGGTGAGTGATGTACTCGCCATTGATGTTGATACCGTATCCTTTCCAGTCCAGAAGCTTGAAAACATCTTCCAATGCAGCGGTAAAGAGTTTCGGGGATATGACGTCACCCTGTCTTACACCTCTCTGCAATTGGATAGGTTTCGTACTCTGGTTCTGTACTCGGATAGCCATCGTAGCCCTACTGTACAAGCACTTCAACACTTCGATATACCGACAGTCAACTTGGCATCGCTGAAGGGACTGCAGCACCGCCCAAATTTCGACGGAATCAAAGGCTTTCTCATAGTCCACATACGCCAGACATAGTGGCAAATTGTACTCCTCGGACTTCTGTACAATTTGCCGAAGGGTATGTATGTGGTCTATGGTGCTAAAGCCTTTTCGGAAACCGGCTTGTTCGGGAGGCTGGAAGTCGTCAAGACTGCGCGCGAGACGATTCGTAATGACTCTCGAAAACAGCACGTAGACGCGGCTCAGAAGGGAAATCGGTCTGTAGTTCTTCAAGAGAGCGTTGTCGCCTTTCTTGAAGAACAAGACCACCGCACTTCTGCTCCACGCCTCCGGTGTAATGCCACCATGGAGGACGGAATTAAAGAGCTTCTGAAGGACTTCAAGTACCGGTCTTCCACCCGCTTTCAGAAGCTCCGCTGTAATTCCATCCTCGCCTGGGGCCTTGCCGTTTTTAAGGTGCTGGAGAGCCATTCTAATCTCGCTCAGACTGACGTCCGGGATATCATCGGAATAATGTCGGATAAGACTCGCTCTTGGATCGTTACTCACACTTGCGTGCGGCTCCAACGATGACGTGTACAGCTGCCCATAGAAGCTCTCAATCTCACTCAAAATCTCAGGTGCCCCGGAAACGATGCTGCCACATTCTGTCTTCAGCTTTGACAGTTGGCGCTTTCTGGCAGACAGATCTCTGGCAAAGACTTTGGAGCCTCGGTTCCGCTCGATCGCTTCTTCAATACGAGCTGTATTGAATTTGCGTAAGTCCCGCCGCATGCATTTGGAGATCTGTCTGTTCAGTTGCCTGTATGCTGTTAAATCTGTTGAAGAATGTAGCTTCATCTCCCGTCTAACAGCCATGAGATTAAGAGTGTGATCGGAGAGTTTTTGTGTTCTTCTGCGGCGGGTCTTGCAGAACTTAGCTCCGACCGCATGGACAGTTTCCACGAGCTTGTCATTCAAATCGTCCACTTCATTGCAGTCTTCTAGGCACTGAAAACGGTTTTGTAACTCGAGCTGAAAGGTTTCGGGACTTTGGAAAAGAGCACGAGGGGGACGGAGCGTTGACTTCATTAGCCGAGACCTCTCCAACTTAACGTTTAGGTTCAGTGTGCCTCTAACCATTCGGTGATCGCTGCCGGTTTTCACCCTCGCGATCACTGAGACATCACTGAACAGTTGTCGTCTGGTCGTCATAATGAAGTCAATCTCATTTTTTGTCGAACCGTCGGGGCTCGACCAGGTCCACTTCCTGTGGGGCCGCTTCTGGAAGAAAGAGTTCATCATAAAGAGTCCCTCTTTCTCCATGAAGT
This sequence comes from Parnassius mnemosyne, assembly GCA_963668995.1. Classification (NCBI taxonomy): domain Eukaryota; kingdom Metazoa; phylum Arthropoda; class Insecta; order Lepidoptera; family Papilionidae; genus Parnassius; species Parnassius mnemosyne. Next base: position 39,570,060 of record CAVLGL010000115.1, on the reverse strand, counting down.
CGGCCAGCTGCTGGCCCCTTGGGTTCCGTTGCCCTATTCCAAATTTCCCTACTTTCAGCTCACCGTTCTCTCTTGTGCCTAGTTTTGCATTGAAGTCTCCCATTAACACCGTATATTGGGTTTTGGAGGAATGCATGGCTCTAGAGATATCCTCATACATTTCCTCCACCTCCTGATCGGGGTGTGCCGAGGTTGGTGCGTAAACCTGTATGACCTTCAGCGAATACCGTTTGGTGATTCTGAGTATAAGGTACGCAACCCTCGTCGACACACTCTCAATCTTTACAACGTTGTTAACGAGAGACTTGTGGACGATAAATCCGACACCTCCTTGGGACAGATGGTCGCCCTCCCGGTAATAGAGCAAGTTGCCGGATTCGAGGATTACCGTGTCCTCCCCCTCTCTTCGGACTTCGGATAATCCTATAATATGCCAGCGTAACTTGTCTATCTCTTCTTCCAGCTCCACAATCTTCTCGTCAGTCCTCAGGGTGCGTGCGTTGTATGTTGCCAGGTCGAGTCGTCGTAGGTGGCAACCGAACCTCCACCGGAGATTCTTAGCACCCCCTGCCCCGCCGTTACCATGGTCGCCACCGTAGCCAGGAATAGCGGGGCCGCCGGGGACTGGGGGCCGTTTATTATTGTCATTGCTCATGGGGGGTATATTGCCATAGTTGCCACGCTTGGCGAGCGGGTTGGCAACCGCAGTTTTTTTATTGTTATTTTGGCTATTATCAGGAAGATGCTGCTGCCCATCTCCTGCCTGTTTCCCTTTGTCGCCTTTTACGACACCCACGGGAAGATATGGGGTAGTGGATATTCTTAACCGCCACTACACGGCAATGCCGACGCGACCGATGCCGACTTCGTTGACGTGATTCACACGAACGGACGGCTTTTAAAGAGGATTGGTTTTGGGTTTCCCGAACCGACAGGTACAAAATTAATCTTTATTAATCAATACATATAATTTCAAATCTAAATTAAAAAGAAAATTCCCCTGGGTTTCTTGATGGTCCTTCCTTAGGTAGAGATTTTATCCGAAACAGTAGTGTTAATTTTTTAATCAATATAAATTTTAACTACCAAATGTATTAAATGAAACACACAATTTATCTATGTTATTAATTTTGAAACATAATAATTTACACTCGGTTTGACATTATTATTTTGACATTATAATTTTAATTATTACATTTATTATATTATTATTTAGTGAATTATTAATATGTTAGTAGTGCAAATATACAAATAGGGTTATATTATGATAATGTAGTTATCAGAATTTTCCATTTTAATTATAAAAAGGAATGTATTTAAGTAGTTTGCACACCGGAACGTAGAATATGGCTGTATTTTTGTTAAATTATTAAGACCTATTGTAACCCATATATCGCAAACGAATAAAATGAATTTAAATTTGAATATAAGTAATCCTATTTTGTTCTGTACTGTAGTTTATTCGCTATGTGGTGGCGGTGCTAAAAATTGCTGGCTTATTCGCCAAAATAGAACAAAATGAAGATAAAGAACGTAACGAGGGGATATCCATAATTTAGCGTGAAAACTGCCTTAGTGCATCGAAATTAGCGAAAAAGTCTAAACGATCAACTGTTCTCTGGAAACGTGTGGTGGCATTATCTACCAACAGCATCCAGCAACAATAATGGATTTAAGCCTACGTTCCTTACAGTCCTAGATATAAGGTGGTAGAATTTAATAATATTATAATAATTATAATAAAAAATATTAAATTTGGTAGTATTTTTATGACTCAAAGATATTTCACAAGTAGAAAACTTTTTTGCAACTACTTTTACAAAAACCGTCACGTTCTAGCACGACCGCGCTATGTAAGGCCGCGCCTAGAGTGCCGTTTAACTTAAATCTCTTCCCGCATAACACAAATAGGTACCTGTGCAATATCAAACAAAACAAGGAACAAGACTATACTTGCCGGCCACACCGCTCACGGCAGTGTATCAATCATCTCGTTTATCTACCAGAAGAAAATTACCCACACTAGAGTTAGGGACAGCACAGTAATATGGCAAGTTCCTAGGTCATGTTAAATGAAAATGCCTAATTGTGTATAAAGAAGTAAAAGTTTGCTGAGTTTTGAACCACGGAACTGCGACCGTGATGGCTGATAGCTTGGATACACGCTTCTAAAAGTCAATACTTGACATTAGTGTGCCGAATGCCGATATGTTATGGAAATCTGGTATATAGCAAAGATATTCACGCAGGTCATCCTTTTCGAATAAGTTTTAAATGTTTGTCTGTACGTAGGTCATGCAGATTTTTATCCCAACGGCGGTATGAAGCAGCCGGGTTGTTACAACACGTCGAATTCAATATGGGCGCGTATCTTGTCCATACCGGTCATAAGTGAGTATGAGTGTAATACATCACCTAAAATAAATAGTCTACAGCTAGCTTAAAACTTAATTAACTCTGCAGTGTTATACTTTACCACACTGCAGCGTGTCATGGCTACATCACGAATAATTCGGCTCAACCGGGAAAACACTGCGTACCTGCCGTCTAACAAAAGTTCACTGTTGAACATGAGGCTCTCCCATAAATTGCTACAGTTTCCCTTTGTCGGCTCGACTGGGAAAGGACCGCGTACCTGCCTACCAACAGCCTATCAAAAGTCCACTGCTGAACATAAGGTTCTCCCATAAATTGTTTCTCCTCATATGACCTCTGTCGCCTCTGATGATACCTACGGGATGATATAGGGTAGTGGATTTCCTTACGCCACCACTACACAGGGAATGACAGCGTTTACACAGGATACGCGTGAAATAGCAGCACATCGCTACTGTGATTCGTACAGTGGAGAGAACCGGATACCTATGTTACTGGTCATTAATGGTCAGATATTCCATCTTAGATTCTCGTGGGTTATAACGCACCAGTCTGTTTTACCACCGAATACCATATTTGTATGTTTATATACATATGTATGTTCACCGATTTCTCGGAAACCGCTGAATCGATTTTAATTATTTTTAACCCAAGACAAAAAAGAGCGGTGGTATATGTTTAACGTGTGTATCGTGTGTTTGTCTGTGGCGTGGTAGCTCCCAAACGGATGAGCCGATTTAGATTGAGTTTTTTTTTATTTGAAAGATGACTTGATCGAGAGTGGTCTTTGGCTATGGTTCAAGAAAATCTTCTCAGCCTTTTTGAAGATCATCAGCTCTTTTTGTTTCGAGGTTATTTAAAATATTCAATTTAATATTATTTTATTAAATTGTAACTCATTTAAAGGTGGTCCTATATAAAATTTAGAGGGGATGAAGTTTTTAATGTTACTATTTCGACGTATTCTAGATTTTACCTTGAACCGCGTGATATTCCTCAGACCACTGAAAACGGTAAAAAAATTTGGTTTAAAAAAATAAAAGCGACTTCAAAATCATAGCAATTTATCGTGTGTTGTACACACCATAAATTGCTATTAATCTGTGTGTAACACAGAATAAATGCCCCAACTTCAGGAAGCCATTATGTGGAAATTACTTTTGTTTGTGTTTTAAGTAGATTCTATTTTTTGTAAAGTTTAATTACTTATTGTGTCTTACTTTTATTTATCCTCTTAAATGACGGGCTATTTTTCTTTTTTATACGCCAACTGCCGTGGTCCGTCGCAGTCGGAACGGGAGGTCTCCCGATACTGGCAAGCGCTAATGTAAACAATGATATCTTTTTAATTTTGTATGCCAGCTATATATAAAACTTATAGATACGTATCAAATCGTTCTGAAGTTGTCGTTATGAGTCGTTATAAGTTTTGTATTTGTATTTTCTTTCTGCTATTCATTTATACATTAACATACCATCAAATTCTACTGCCAAATATAGACCTTTCTCATAGATTACCTCATATACTCCTTAATTGCTAATGTTACCACGCTTGGTGGGCTTGTAACTGCAGTTTTTCTTTGAATTTTTATCTGGTAAGTGCTTCCTGCTATATTTTTCTTTTTGTTTTAGGACTTCAGCAAGCGATATGCAGCCATGGGCGCTCATATCTTCTCTTCACCGAGTCTTTAATCAACAATAACTGTTCGTTTAGGGGTCATCGCTGGAATTTGACTTATGAAGGGTACATGGTAACATTTTTTATTCAACTACTAACACTATTATTGTGTTGCTAATTTACTTTCTTTTTATGATGTATCAAAGTTTATATTTTGTCATGCCTATGCTTGACTGGGAAAGTACGCCAAAGAAGAGTAAAACCTTTTTTGCAGAGAGTGAGCATTTGGAAAAGAAGGAAAATTATATTTTATATTATTTTTTGTTTAAATATTGCATCTGTATAAAATGATTAAGGCTTACAATAATTTAGTATTATGATTATAATATTTATTAATTTATTCTTTACATGGAAGAGTCATACTGTAGCTCTATTTAGGCCGCAGCACGAATAGGTTGGCTTGAACGGAAATACTTGACGAGAAATGACCCCCAGGGAGGGGATATGATGATTGGTAACAATACCAAATCATAAGCCATCATCATCATCATCATCATTGCCTATCCTTTTTTATTAACAGCCCTGTATCAAATTGCAAGTATGTAGTAGCATAAAACAATTCTTAAGAGCCAATTAAGAGCCAATTAATATATATATCATCATCATCATTACAGCCTTTTACAAGTCCACTGCTGAACATAGGTCTCCCCCAAGGAATGCCAAAAAGCACGGTCTGGAGCCAGCTGCATCCTCCGACTTCCTGCATGTCTCACCAGGTCGTCACTCCATCTAGTAGGGGGTCGCCCTACACTTCGCCTGCCGGCACGAGGCTGCCACTCGAGAACCTTTTTTCCCCATCGGTTGTCGGTTCTTCGAGCTATATGGCCGACCCACTGCCACTTCAGCTTACTAATCCGTTGGGCTATCTCGGTTACTCTGTTTCTACTGCAGATATCCTCATTTCTAAGTTTATCACGCAGAGACACCCCGAGCGTAGCCCTCTACATAGCTCGCTGAGCGACCTTGAGCTTCCTCATACGGCCAGCAGCGAAGGACCACGTCTCAGATCAGTAAGTCATCACTGGCAACACGCACAGAAATGAGTATATCCGCAGTAGAACCAGAGTAACCGACATAGCCCAACGGATTAGTAAGCTGAAGTGGCACTGCCGACAGAAACGAGACATATCTCAGTTTTTTTGTTATTTATTATATAGTTAAATTATATATTTTTTTATATTCGATATCAATGGCTAACACCAAAATATTACATTATGTTTTTGTTCAGGCGTTACTCTAAAAAAATACAAAAGCCTATTTACCTACAAAATTCGTAAATGCATGTAACTAAATGACGATACAATAGTTATGGGATGTATCTAAGTGACCTTTATCCGTATATATATATGTATATATATATATATATATATATATATATATATATATATATATATATATACATATATATATTTATGACATTATCTTATAATCTTATATACTCTCTTAATATTTTTATTATAATGTTTAGTTTGAAAGTGGAACGAAAAAATTTGCTATTGTCATGCAAATACCATGAACAAACTATTTCTTTAACTTCTGGCGAACACAACGGTACAATACAAATATTTTTTTCTTTTGTTTATTTTTCAGTGTCAATGCGACTTTAGAAGCAGCCTGTGACCGAATAGCGTCCTGTTCCGAGATGGGCATACGAGCAGTGGGTGGAAACGGCTTGCCGAGAGCCAGTGGCGCTTACTTCGTGCTCACTACCGAGAAGGAACCTTATTGTCGTAAGTATTTCTTAAATCAAAGTTGGTAAAAATTACCTTGCGTACACCCGCTCGATAAAATAAAATGACGTGTTTTACCTACTTTGAAGAGCACCTCTCGCCCTCCCTCAATTGCGTGTATTATCCCCGTCACCACTAATCCCTGCACCATTACTCTACTCTACACTACTAGTATAATTTAGTTTAGTGGTGTATAATTTAGTTAACATACTGTACAAGTAATTAAATGAATTGTTTTGTGTTATTTAGTTATAGGACTGACAGGTTACAAATAACGAGTCTCTTAACTAAAAAAGAATGAAAAAAAATAACATTCCATTATGGTAGTGATATGGTTTGGTTATTTATTTGTTATATTTCATTGCAGCTACAGAGTGGGAACGTCGTCATCCACTCCCGGAATTGTTGCATGACCTTCGTAAGGGCTTTCGTTTGGACCGATCGATAAAACCCGCTGCCAACGCAACCGCGGAATATGCTGATCCAATTGGTACGAACCCAGTTACTACCACCACTGAGACAAGTTGGTTCAGGAAGTGGTTTGGTTGAAGGCGTCACGTTTTAGTTTGGAAAGTGGTATGACAGCTCTACTCGACTCTTTGTAATCGGTCTTACAATAAAAAAGATACCGTAGCTTAATTTATTAATATTAAATATAAAATAAATTATAGTGCTGATTTTTATTGTTTTTATTGACCTTTCAATTGCCAGTGAATAGTTTTTATTCAAGGTATGAAAACCAAAGAAAACCGACCCAGTATTGAGACAGCAAAAGTAGCAAGTTCAAAATATAATATATGATACAGCAATATATTATTAACTATCGATTCACCCCGGCTTCGCATAGTTGATTTCTGGATCTTGACAACAACGTCACCTATCGAGTCCAGTTGTGAATCTAAACCATTCTCTAATCAACTTAATCACACACACAAAATTTCATCAAAATCGGTCTAGCCGTTTAAGAGTTCAGCCACATACACACGAACAGAAGAATTATATAATATATAGTATGAATTTATTATATAAACCTTTTACCTGAATTATTCTGTTCATTCGTGAAAACCGCACCAAAAGAAATTACGTAATTTAAAAGATCCAAGCGAACAGACGGCGGGAAGCGACTTAGTTTTATACTATGTAGAGACAGAGACGATAATCTAATAAGATACCCAAATTAAAACTATTTCTCATTATTTATTCATGTAAAGTGACATCGCCAAGGCGTTTCACTTATATGGCTATGACGGAAATTGAGTCTTAATAATTGTTTCTTCATAGAATTAAGGGTGCTAAACGACCATACTAGCCATCTGATAACACAACGACGCAACTGGATGGAAATCGAGCGCAGAGATTTACACTCCGAGCAATTTTGTCAAGTCAAGACCTGCTACTAAACATACCCTGCTGAGTATAACGTGGCGGTAAAATAACAGACTATGATGCTCTTAGGTATGAAGAGATTACTATCAGGTGAACTATAAATTCGTTTTTTTACCTTAGTTTTATAGATTACTAATATTATAAACGTGAAAGTTTGTGAGGATGTATGGATGTTTGTTACTCTTTCACGCAAAAGCTACTTAATGGATTTTAATGAAACTTTACAATTATATAGCTCCATACATCACAATAACATATAAGCTGTTACTAATAAAGATGAAGAAAAAGAAGAAGATGAGAACCGATTTAGATGGGACTTTTACTAGCAGATAATTGATGAGTAGATCTACAACTGGACCCAGTAGGTTGCGCTGTTGTCGAAATCCAGAAATCACTCATGCGAAGCAGGAGCGGATCGATAATCAATAATAAATAAAAAAGGTTAAGCGATAAGAATATCTTTTCAAAGAATTATAAAGTAATGTTTAAATATTATAAATAAAATCTACACTTTTATAAGAAATAATATTAAGAAATAATTATAAGTTATAGACGAAGAATTGCCCATTATTCAAATCTCCAGAAACCTGTTTGTGTATGGTTCCTATCTTGACATTAGTTATATGCAACATGTAAAAGCTAAATGTTGTAACTTAGTGCTGTGTGATCTCAGCTTCAGAGCAATTTAACTCGCCAAATCGTCACTCTATTACAACCCGTGGGTGTCGCAAGGGGCAACTGTGTGAAATGCCAGAAAGATTTCATGGCCGTTGATACAACTATCTATATAAATAAATATCCTGTTTATGCCAGACGCAAATTTATCATTCGGTAGTGTTGTAACAATATCCAATACCCCATATCATCCCGCGAGTAGGGTTACCAGATGACAGGAATTTTCCTGACATGTCCGAAATTTTAGCTCTCTGAACACAAATCAGGAGATGAGTAGCAGCGTCTTCTTCATAACGACTTAAAATAATAAAAAAAACTGCGATTACCAATCCACGTACCAAGGAGTCGCCCATATACATCAATGGAAAGTCTAACGCGCTGAGGAAAAAGATAATATTATTTACATTAATCACTCCAACAGATAATTAAAAATTAAAAATTTTGTACAACCGACTTCAATATAAATTATTAAGAATAACTCAAAAACTATTGGTCAGAGCTTGATCAAATTCATATGGGACCACATGTGGAGCACCAGCTTTCAAATAAAAAAGAATCAGCGAAATCGGTTCACCCAGTAAAAAGTTATGAGGTAACACACAAAAAAACATACGGTCAAATTGTAGTACCGTCTCCTTTTTGAAGTCGCTAGAAAAGATTAGCCATTTTTGTGTTATTTAAGAGATGGTTATGACAGTGGTATGATGAATGTATAGTCTATGGAGTACAATATTACCTATCTCCCTACGGCGTAAGGTATCTGTGTCAAGTTTATACTATAATGTTGTAATGTTTATGTTGGTTTTTAATATGATAAAATATTTTACCAACAATTTTGATACCACAAAATAACGACTAATCATGACCAAGCAGTCGGTCAACATGTTTGCCATTTGAACCCTTATAAATTTAGAAGTTACAGCCTATGTACATTCAACTGCTGGGCACAGGCCTCCTCTCATTTCTGAGACGGTTTTAGGGCAAGGAAATTTTCGCCGCGCTGCCACGAAATAACTTTTTTTCTTAATTTTCAGACATGCAGGTTTCATCACGATGTTTTCGTTCACCGCAGAGCACGTGGTAAATTACTAGCACAGCACTTAAAATCACAGAATACCGGCGTCAAATAGCAGCTGTGTTTCGTATCATGTGTGTAATGAACCGGAGACTCTTTTTACTGGTAACGAGGCATTTCATCTTAGTCCTCAAGGCTGACAACGCATCTGCATTTTGATTCGCAAACGAGGATAAATGTAGATGTCTAAGGGTCACAGCAACCACTTACCATCAGTTGGACTGTGTGCTCGTTTGTCACCCTATCCTATAAAAAAATTTAAACTCTAATATTGTTATGAATTTGGTTAAATCCTACCAATCTACAATTAATACGAAAAAGTACATACAAGTAATAAGAAAAAGTATTGAACTGTTTAGGATTTATGCTTATTTTTGTCGGTCCCTTTATAATTTATAGGAGTTTTGAAAACCACTTTTATATTTTTGGAACGAAGTTCCTTAACGCACGGTACGAATTTGACGGATGGGGGCTAGACGAAAAAGTGTAAGATTTTCCGTCACGCCCCCTTTCTATAGTGCAAGCGAGATGGATATTATCCATCTCCCTCGCACTTTTTCTTATCTTGCCATGAAAGAAATATTATTTTAAATGACGCTTCATTTTAATAGACGCTAGTAATTCATTTGTTTGTATTTGTTAATCAATAATATAACACTTTTACCAATAGTAAAATACAAAGAAAGGAACTTCGTTCCAACCGAGTGTTCCACGACAATCACGCATGTTTTTCAAGTTCGACCACTGTTTCTTGTAAACCATTACTGATCCTGTATCTGTGTCATATATGGTAAATATATTAGCCTAGTAAAATTTTCATTCTTACCTTCAAAAGTCCCAAATTATAGTGCTTATGGAAGAATGACGTAGGTAAATAATTTCAATCTCACAATTTCTAGATACGTGTAAGCTCTCAATAACTCATATTTGCGGAATATTTACTATTTTTACCTTTCATAAGTAGTGTTGCTACGTCGCGAATTCACTCACTAATAAATTAATTTCATTCATTTCAATAGATCCACAAAAACTGACGAATTAATAACCGAATGCTTCTCAAATGCTGCGAGAACTTCTTTACAGCGGAATCAGAATATGGACTGTGTAATTATTTCAACTTATTGCAACATACGTTAGCAGCAAAATGTTTATAACATAATATTGACAAACGAGTTATATAACATGACCGCACTGTATACCTATGCTTAATACACTGATAAGATCTAATGAGTCCAGTCGAGATACGGAGCTTAACTGATTGTATGTTGTGAGTTAAACTGATATGGTGGTAAGAATGTACAATAGGACATATTTTTGGGGTCAGTTTTCACCGAGATGAGATGTGATGCGACGCGACGCAGCGCGCACTTTTTAAGATAGTGGAATTTAGTCCGAACAGTTTCTCAGTGGTAGATGCGATAAAATACGCAAAGAGATGCAACATCTCTACGCAGTGCAAGTGTGTCAAACCGATCGGAAAGAACTCGGTCGTCGACGATTCGAACCGCTCTGCGCTGGATGTGGTTAAGTGGAAGGAGCTGGAGCAGATTGGGGAGCCCCTGCCCAGAGATGGGAACAGTATTTCATGTGAGGCCGAACCTGCGCCTTGTAAAGTTGCAGGCGGTGTGCCGGCATGAAATACTGCCCCGCTCTGCTGAGCACGCCAAGCTTTTTAGAGGCCAATTTGGCCTTCTCTTCCAAGTGACCACGAAACTGCACGTTTTTACATCCTCAGGATCTGTTATAAAAGCCATCGAATGTGTTGGACCTGTCTGCTTGAAATTATCAGCAAGTTCTGAGACTGATTTGTCAATGGTGTTCCGAGTATAATTTGAAGCTGTGAACCAATTGTTGTGAAATAGGTGTTTACTAGATTAAGTGAAGCTTTTGGCGTATCTTTAATTTTTAACAATTCTGTTGTCGCTTGTTTTGATTGGCTTAGATTACTAACTTCTTTAACTATCTTCCATGTCTTTCTAACGTTTCCAGTACTGGTAATAAGTTCTTGTTCGTAATACTGTCTTTTTAACTTTTTTATTATGTCGTTACATGTGTTTCTGTATTTCCTATAGTGTGATGCTAAATCTTTATTATTATTTTCCTTTTTTAATTGTTTATGTAATTTGTCCCTTTTTCTTATCGATCTTACAACTCCTGGTGTTATCCAGGGTTTTAATGGCCTATTTCTTTTAGATATAGTTATTCTGGTTGTATTAACTTATAAAATCTTTTATAATATTTACAATATACTCTGCAGTATCATTGACATTGTCGATTCTATAATATTCTTCCCAGTTAAGCTCATTCATACCTACAGTTATTTTGTCAAAGTCAATTTTTACTTTATAAAATTTTGATTTATTTTTACTAATTTTTACTCTGTCAATAAGTAATAAAATAGGGTGATGGTCAGTAAATTCATCGAAAACAATAGATGTAATCCCATGTTGGACTCGTACCATAAAATGATCTAAGCACGCTTCTTTCCTTGTTGGAAGATAAACGCATTGTTTTAAGCCATGCATAGAGAGCATATTGAGATATTGGGCAGAATATCCTTTTATAGTACAAGGCTTAACATCTAAGTTTAGATCTCCAGTTAAGACTACGATACTTGTGTTTATGCTATGGAGTATTTTATCAAGTGATGTGATATACTGCGTTGGATTGCGAAAACTTGGTGGTCTACATGTACAGATAACCGTGGTATCTGTATCGACAGTGAGTATTAGCACATTGCCATCATCGACTAATGGTTTATATGATGTGACGTTTATGTTATTTTTAACATATGCTAGCACACCGTCATTCTGGTTAAATAAACGTTTAGTATAGTACGATGTGTAGGTGTCTATTTCCGGTATTATGGAACCATCTTTTAACCAACATTCAGAAAAAACTACAATGTCTAGTGACATGAAAACTAGAAAAGCGTCTAAATTACAATTGAGACTTCTTATATTAACACATAATACACAAAAGGAAGACAAGTTTTTATCATCAAAGTTTTTTACATCCCTACAAAGGTACTTGACTAGTTCAGTAGGACTCGACAAGCTCATACACCTTACCTTGTTTACTAGGTCAATCTCTACTGTTTTAATGATTGGTTTGCACGAATGGAAAAGTGCATTAAGTTGAACGAAGAATACTTCGAAAAACAATAAAATACAATTTAGCTATACCGTGCATGTGGTTTTTCTTATTCACGATCATTTCAGTGTGCCCTAAGAATGACACTGAAGAGTGTTCTGAATTCCAGATCGGAATATTTAAGATTATGTATTCATAACGCGCGTTTTTCTATACCTTTGAAAGCCGTGGTGGCGGTTTATTTTGTTTCTACTACTTTCGCGCTGCGCCGCACGCTTTGACCTTGGTTCAATGGTCAATGGTCTAAGTCTAAGCTGCACGGCGTTTCACTGAGCGGTGCGAAACCGCTGGCCTCTTTAATTATCATCGCGTCTCTGTGTGAACTGACCCTCAGAAAATATATTCCACAACGCAGGATACCCGTGGACAGATTATGCTCATCTCCATCACCGTTACCGTTACAGCAGAACATAGGCCTTCTCCATAGATTGACTCGTATTGTGGATATTTGCCATAGTTGCCACGCTTATCAGACGGGTTGGTAACCGTATTTTATTAATTTTTTCAAGGACGAAATTTTAGGAAGACTTTGCTGTCTGCTTTCTTTTCTTCTGTCGCCTTTGACAACTCCCATTAGACGATATGAAGTACCTAGTAAATTTTGTTATCTTGCACCGCCATTACAAGACCACAGATGGTTGCCATTATACGAGTACGTATAATATCAGTGTGCACCGTGCGCATAAAAGGTTGGAGAAGTTCAAAGTCATTTCCGACAGTTTTCGGAAGAAAACCCATTCATTTAGTAAAAGTTTACCATCATGCTTAAATCATCATGATTTTTAATTACAACTTCTGTAATATAACAATTGTTGCCGGTATTACGAACTAGGCGTCTTCTTAAACCCTAGGCCGTTTAACAAAAGTATAAACTCTAAAAGAAATATATTTCAAAATGGCAACCATTTTTACCACGTTTCCAGTTCTGAGTTGTTTAAAATTTGAAGTCTTGAGCTATCAGGATGTTACTTTAGAATCGATTTCAAAATTTGTACCGAGTAAAGTGTAAACTAAAAATAACGACTATTTAAAATAAAACAATGAAGACAAAAAAAATTAATAATATTAAAAATATTCTTACCCTATTTCACTATTATTGACATTATAAATATATATGGTGGCTCAGAACCGTACTTTGTGGCATTGTATATGGGGAGGCTGATGTTTAGCGGTGGCAGCAGTTCTAAACGTGGTAGACCCACGCATCAGCTTTATTATGGTTATAGCACGAATGTAAATGTGAAATTGTACAGAATACCAGCGTAAAGTAGCAGCTTAATGCTGTTGTGTTTCGTATGGTGATTGTAGTAAAACGGAGACCCTTATCTTACTTTTTTTACTGGAAACGAGACATTCTATTTAGTCATTTAGTCCTCAGGGATGACAACGCATCTGCAGGTTTACTCTTAATCGGGGATAGATGATGATGTCTATGGACCACAGAGTCCACTTAGCATCAGGTAGACTGTGCGCTCGTTTGTCACCTTTATTCTATAAAAAAATGATGGTGAGTGAGTGATGTGCCGTAGTGATATAATAGTAATTGATATTATGGCGCAGGGGATTAAGCGATACCGTGATATTGTTATGGTAACGGTTCTGCTTTGTCGATTGGAAATTTTAGCGCAGTTTATAAAGTAGTCTATTAGCTTAATTTCTTATAAAAATGTGTCTTGATAAACAATAAATAAAAATACAATCAACATTAATACCAAAGTTATTTTACTATATTAAAATTTAAAGTTGTAAAATGGGCAATACAGAGAGTAACGTAACTAGTGGTGTAAAGAAGCAGGCGGGAACGTCGGATCAGAAGCTTTACAAGCTTATTAATTTAAAAGGTATAGTTCTCCATTAAAGTTAAATATAATATCTAGATATGCCTGTTATTCAGGGTAAGCAGTAACTACGGAATTCCTTCCACGGCGTTCTTCGCTGACTCTTCCACTCATTCTTGCGTCATAATTTTGTTACTTTACTCATTTATTCTTTCTACAATTTACATATAGTCATATTATATATCAAGAAGTGAAGTTCTCTATATAATTATATATTATAGAACTGAACAGTATCTATAGTAAATTGTAATCTATGTTTACTTAACAAAAGTATACACACACTTTGTCATTACATAAAACGCAAAGAAATAATGTAAATTATAAAAGATACTATGTAAATAATGCCTTAAATATACGTTTATATTATTTAAAGAGTATTTTTGATTGAAGGTGGAGGTCTTCTGGTAGACATGATGAAGCGGGCCGTCCAGAACAAGCAGTACGCAGAGATCGACCACGCTATCAAAACCAAAGTGGAACCATTCTTGTATAATAAGGGCAACGGTCGTTACATACCTATATCACATCTTGTTTTGTTTCGGAACAAAGAAAGGCCCCGACACAAATTGGTAAACTAGCAGCAATCTAAAACAATTTAAAATAGTATTTTGTGGGTATAACAAAATTAAAATAAAACGTAGATTCCTTCGGCGACATGTTTAATAACGTTAAAAATGTGTCAACAACTCACTCATTAGAAAAATAAGAGAAATAACAAGTTGGAGTATTTCATACTATCATACTTTCTCAGTAGCTGCCCGGAGTCAGGAAGTTAGCGGTGTTTCTCCCTCGTGCCTCGGAAAGCACGTAAAACCGCTGGTCCTGCGGTTTCCCTCAGATCGTGTCTATATATCATCCCATCGGACTATAAGAGCGACAGAATAGAGAGTGCACCTGTGCATACATTTAGGCACTACAATCCTGTATAGCACCGACGAGTAGTCTCCGTTGAAGCTGGATGCCGTGTCCAAAATTCGGTCGGAAGGATATTATTATTATTATCATCCTTACAGATTATCAAAGTCCACTGTTGAACATAGGAAGACGCTGCTGCCCATCTCCTAGTTTATTTTCCTCTTTCGCCTTTTACGACACCCACGGGACGATATGGACAGTTATTCATATAGGTATCTGAGAAATAATCCTTACTTGTATATAAATAGCGTGTATGATTATTTGTTAATAATATTAAAACATATTAGTTTTAATGCGGGTGTAAGAGAGATACATGGTAGAGATGGCTCTATAGAATATAGAATTAGGGTGACAAACGAGCACACAGTCCACCTGATGGTAAGTGGTTGCTGTGGCCCATAGACATCTACATTTATCTTCGATTACGAATCAAAATGCAGATGCGTTGTCAGCCGTGAGGACTAAGATAGAATGCCTCTTTTCCAGTAAAATGGGTCTCCGGTTCTCTACACTCACCATACGAAACAAAGTAGCGTTAAGCTGCTATTTAACCCTGGTATTCTGTGAAAGCGTGGTCCTTCCTCGGTCGAGCCGACCCATTCGTGCTACACCTATACTATTAATATAGCTGCAGCATGTCTCTACCACGTATAAAAAACCAGGAAACGTACACGGTCTATCAGAATACCAGCGTAAAATAGCAGCTTAAACTGCTGTGTTTCATATGGTAAGTCTAGGGAAGAGACCCTTTTTACTGGTTATGAGTTATTCTACAACAACGTATCTAATTTTTACGTAACTAACGTAACGTGACAACGTATCTAATTTTGATTTTTAATCAAAGCTAGATATTTGTCTATGGGTAGCAGCATCCACTTACGAATGGTGGACTGTGTGCTGGTATTATAGGTGTTTAGTGTTGGTTTCACTTTCAGGTTTATAAATTAAATTAAGATGGAAAGTTTTATTTTAGTTGCCTGCTTTGAGAGGAATGGAGAATCCTGACGAAGAATTTGACGTTGAGAAGGATTGGCCCGTCGTGACGCAAGCGCAGTACGATGCAAATCCTTCAGCTTATAGAGAACTGTGCTGGGATTTGAAGGTTATAAAATTTTATTTTGATTACTGTTTTTTTTTACATTTTTAACTATCACCGATGTTAAATTATAAGTTGTGTCGCCCGAATTTTCTTGTATTGCTAAACATAGGCTTATGTAGTTGTGAAGTGATTTTCATATTTGTAACAAAACCTATTAGTTGTTGCAATATGTATAAAACTGATCAAAAGGTCCTGGGTTCGAAGCCCGGGTTGGGTCAATATCAGTTATTGGGGTTCCCTGCGAAAACATTCTCAGCAGCAACCTGGAATCAAGAAGTTAGCTGTGTTTCACCCCCGTAACTCGGAAAGCACGTAAAACTGTAGGTCTTTTGCCTGATCTCTCTCCGGTCGTGTAGGATTATCTTCTCATTGCAGTTGCACTCTCTATTTTCTTACTCTCATAGTCCGCTATGAGAGTGAGGGAATAGAGAGTGCACCTGTGTTTGCGCATAGACTTGGGCACTATAATCCTGTCCTGCGTCTCCGTTGCGACTGACTTACCGCCTTGACCGAAATTCCGAGCTTCTGTTAGTGATCGCGTAACTTTTGAATAACTTGATGGAATAATGTCACACCATATTTTATTATTATATTTATTGATAATATGATGTTTTATTTTTTGGTAACGTTTATACATCTCTATATATAAAAATTTATTTAATTTTAAAATTATGCGGGTTTTTTTTTATAGGATAGGGTGACAAACGAGCACACAGTACACCTGATGGTAAGTGGCCACTGCGACCCATAGACATCTACATCTATCCTCAGTAAAGACTCAAGATGCAGATGCGTTGTCACCCGTGAGGACTAAGATGGAATGCCTCTTTGCCAGTAAAAAGGGTCTCCGGTTCTCTACACTCACCATACGAAAGACAGCAGCGTTAAGCTGCTATTTTACGCTGGTTTTCTGTGAGAGCGTGGTGCTTCCCCGGTCGAGCCGACCCATTCGTGCTACAAATATACCACTAATATAGCTGCAGCATGGCTCTACTACGTAAAAAATTGTCCGTTAGTCTCGCAAAATTTTTTAAATGGCTGGACCGATTTTAATGAAATTTTTTGTGTGTGTTTGAGTGGGTCCCTGGATGGTTTAAATTAACAATTGGATCTGGTAAGTGGCGCTGTTGTCGAGATCCAGAAATCACCCGTGCGAAGCCGGGGAGGATCGCTAGTATTGTATATTATGTCTTATAACGCTGCTTGAAACTTTTACGATATCATGAGAAATTATTTACAGATTGTGTTTTAAGTGTATTCAAGTTAGACAAATCATTGAAATACTTGTTGTAATTACTGTATTATGTTATCTAGGAGCGGGGAGCTGTCGGGGAAACCATACTTCATCTATGCTTATTGAACGCTACTACTCTTCGGGGTGATCTTGCAAAGAGGATCCTGCGCTTCTATCCAAAACTTATTAACGACATTTATATTAGCGATGAATATTACGGTATGTTGTTAATTATATTTATTCTTTAAGCGAAGCGAATAATTAAAAATAATTCACTTCGCTTCGCTAATTATTTTATTACTGTGCAGTGGCGGTGTAAGAGAGTTAATTACCCCATTTCATGCCCTGGGTAAAAGGTAATTATGGCAAATTTCAAAAAGATCTTATGGCTTCCGAGAAATGGCGGTAAAAACGGTTTTCTTTGCGTCATGTCAGTTAGCCCATGCCATTCTCACACGACATCGCATCGTAAGCGTATCGTAATACGCGCGTAGGACCAGAGTATGGAGTGTAGAGAGAAGGAGGACCATCTCTATATATGAAAAGTGTCCCAAAAACGTGTGCAGTAAGGGTGGCGCTGCAGTAGCATAGGATAAATTAAAAAAACGCGCCAAAAGTAATTAGAATAAGATAGAGAAATAAACAAGGACCGACCAATCCGCTTGGTTTTGAACTACGTAAATAGTTGAGATTTTGTATACTGGCATTTTACTAACTACTCTAATCATGACATTTTTTAAATATTTGAATTTAGCTGACTTCACTCCGTTCACAACAGCTATCTTCATATCGTAGTTTTTCAGACGCCAGCGCTATTGTTGTAGGTTTTGAAACCTCTATTTTCAGTAAATAGTAGGACACTTTTTCAACTTTCGCCCCTTATAAGATGGTTCTCCTTGTACTCTACGCTCCATAGACCAGAGCAATACAAGCGCGTATACGTTCAAACAAGTCCACACACGAAGCGGTGCTGCAGAGAATTGTAGGAGATTTGGTTCTAATGCGGTTCCAGAGAAACTTCGAGCAGAGTCCTTCTTATAGCTACTCTTAAATGGGGAGGAGTTGAGTCTTGTGGATACCACTGTTTTTCTTGGTATTAGTATTGACGCGAAACTTCAATGGGCCCCCATATATCTAAATTAGCAATCAGATTTAGTTCTGCAGCATATGCTGTAAGAAAGATTAGAAGTCTCACAGATGTTGAGACAGCTAGGTTAGTGTATTTTAGTTACTTTCATAGCGTAATGTCTTATGGAATTTTACTATGGGGTAATGCGACTGATATTGAAGCTATATTTGTTTTGCAAAAGAGAGCCGTACGGGCGATTTATAATCTAAATTGTAAAGAGTCCCTCAGAGAAAAATTTAAAGAAATAAACATATTAACTTTGGCATCGCAATATATTTATGAAAATGTAATGTATGTACATAAAAACATTAATAGCTTTAATAACAATAAGGATGTTCATACCTTAAACACTAGGAACAAACATAAGATTGTAATGCCAGTTACTAGACTCCACAGAATTAGTAATTCATTTATGGGGCAATGTATACGCTTTTACAACAAAATCTCAGAACATGTTCAAAGTTTGTCAATAAACAAGTTTAAAAGTTTTATTAAAGAAAAAGTCTACAAAAAGGGTTATTATAATATCAAGGAATACATGAATGAAAATAACCCCTGGGAATAAGGTGATCGCCACCATGCTGGTTCTATGAAAATTCATTTAAAATTGTATAATCAAAATTATTGTTAAGTGAAATTATGTTTAAAAAAAAGTCCCGCTGGGTTTCTTGCTGGTTTTTCCCAGGACAGAGGTATTTTCCGAACCAGTGGTAAATAAAACAATGACTTTCAATAAGTATTATGCAAAGATGTTTTATAGGTCCAGATCATGAAGTTATAGATAAAGATGGAGACCACACTCCGAATACCTACTTGAAGCTTAACCTATGTATTACTATCTCGCTCTCTGTTGGCAGACCCTCCCTTTCTAAGTAGGTAGCCTTTATTTTATTTTTCCCAGGATATCGCTATAAGTAGTTGAGTTACATTGTTTTATTTATAAATATCTATATCTCTGTTTACTACTAAGACCTAGCCTATATACAATTATATATTTTTGTACAATTTTTTTTGGGAACTGACTAGTTTTATGAAGAAAGGTTTTCATTTCCATGGGCAGAACCGGTATTAAAATATGACCACGCATTTCCGTCACAACCCATATAATGCCGAGCCTATTTAGAAAATGTGGAATATAAATATATCAGAGAATATTTTATAACTACCATTTCGATAATGTATTTTCTGGTTATTGTATACAATTCCTAAACGGTACCAACGAAATATAAAATTTCATTTTAAGAATTATCTACAATTCCTAGGAATTCTATATAATAACGGATTTCATAGATTTCTAGTAACATATGTACTATAATAGGAACGATAATATATTATTATATTGAGTTGTTATCAGGAAGATGCCGCTACCCATCTCCTGTTTCATTTTCCCTCTGACACATCTTACAACACCCTCGGAACGATATGGGGTAGTGGATATTCTCACACCGCCACTACATGGTTTGTTAAAAACCTTAAAAAAATAAATAAAAACACTTTCCATATTAAAATTATTTATTGAAATTTTTCACACCATGTGGATTACTCTGTGGCTTTTTGAAGTCCTTACAGATATGAGCAAAGCGCCCTTGAATAATATTTTCAATTTCTGACTGACCCGTATACTTTTTAATAGTGTCCATTAAAGAAGACCTATCCTGAATTTTTTAGTTTAGCGCGTCACTTTTTGCTTAAGAATCTTAGTTTTCGTCTCAAGTATTTCTTCTTTAGTACACTTTATTTTTTTCACTTGCACATTTACTTTCACTTGCAAGCCCCTATCAATCTTCGCAGGATCGTCGTATTCACTGCTGACCTAAGAAAACAAGAAAACTATATGAAATCAGTATTTTTAGCATCGTACATCGTAGTCATAATAAATACAAATAAAAGGTATGTATTTAGTAATAAAGGAAAAGGAAACTTACAGGTAATTTGTTAAGATTGCATAAATTTTCAAGAATTTTTCGACATTGTTTTTTACTAGTTTGGTCTTCAATATTACAGCCAGTACATTTCACTTCTGTTTCCTTAAGTGCAGAACTACTTTCATAAATGCTAGAACTAGTGCTTGGTACAGCCAGAGCAGCTAATTGCACAATAGACTCTTCGTGTAATGCACTTGTTGTCTGCAAATAATAACATATTTTACAAAATGTTGCTTTATATCATACGTCTAAACTACTACATTTCTAAATACATAATTATTATAAACCTTATTAAAGTATCATAATAATGAGAAACAAAAACTAAATAAAAATAAATTGTCTACCAAAAGAATATAGGTATTATGTTACTAATTTTTAATTTAATATTATGAAATATATGAAATCCGTCATTATATAGAATATATAGGAAGTGTACATAATTCCTAAATTTCATGCATTTCCGGTAACATAATAAGAAACATGTACATATAATTAGTTAAGGTCACACGGAAAGTCTCAGATACATCGTCAATATGGTCACACTACTTCAATGCGATTTCTTTTAAACAAAAAGAATAAAATTGTTCAAACTTAATTAAATTCAATGTAAAACTATTTGATTTTGACAAAGTTATAATTTACTAATATGTTTAAAACACTGATTAAAACGTTTCAGCAAAAAATTAAGTGAAAATACAAAAAGTATGTTTACAAGTATTCAATGTCAGAAGTCACTATTTAAACACTTACGTGTGAAATCTTATATCACCTCCTGGACACCAACTACTGCCGCAACCACATACTACACAAGTTTGCACCATTTCTTGAATTATAACAATAATTAACTTTAAATATCTCAAACGACGCTGTGAACTGCTAAGTAAACAACCGCCATATTTGTCTAACTTATGTTGACATATAGGGCTAATGTTGCCACATTACCGAACCCTTAGGAAATGGGATTGTAATTCAATGATTCGTGAACCCAATAATGCATACGAGACCTTTAATTTTGGAATTTTTAATGTAACTAATCGTAGATCAACTAAGTATTTATTTATTGGTACATTATTTTACAAAGCTTAACTTCTGATTTAGTTAGTGTGGAAATTATTTCTAAGAATTTACCGGGAGATTTAAATAAAAACATAGCAATATTGTGTTCCACACTAAAAAGAGAAGTCAGACCACAGAGAGTGAGATAAAGATACGTAGGTATTTGACTCAAGCTATTGTTCCAAGTGTGGCCTCCATCTTTATCTATAACTTCATGGTCCAGATACCGTGTAAGCGCGCCTAAAACGCTTCCATTTCAAAGGCGCCAATACTGGTGTATTCGTTCGATCGTTCCGCCATTACGTTAGCGACGTTCACTGTGAACATGCGTCACGCACCGGTGTTTTTAATTTTGCAAAATGACTGTCTCTGCTGTAAAATCATGTAAAAATTACTCTTGGAAAAAAGATAAGGATAAGAACATCACTTTTCATAAGTAACTATATAATTTAGTGGTGTATTTCTTTGTAAAAGAAGACGAAAGCTAAATTTCAATACAAGTAATAATACTGCGCAATAATATTCGAGTGTTGCCTAGTGTATGAAATGTTTTTACCATTTTTTAATGTCATGATCAACCGGAAAGGTTATCTGTATAGGTGTTTTAAACGGTCTAGTTTTACAGATTTTACCCAACCTATAGAGTTAAACCGTTTTAAGAATTACATCTGGCAGCACGGAATCGCACTTTCCTGTGCTTCTATCCTTTTTGGTCACTCAGAACCGTTATTTACTAGAGCGTGAGTGTGTAGTTCCATCCTCAAAAAGCCGGCTTCAAAAGTTTATCTATCATTCTTGACAATCCATACTAATATAATATTATAAATCTGAAAGTGTGATTTTTTATTTTTTTTGTCCTTCCTTCACACAGCAACGGAACGGAGCAATTTAAAAAAATTTAACATTTGCTATCTCTTGGCCGAAGTTTACGCTTAACCAAACTTACTTTTTTTCGTCATTTTACTTAGGATTGAAAAATAATTAATGGCTTCGTAAAAAGCGGCAATATTATGTGTTCTACAGTACAAAAGTGTAGTACTGTGTATATATTTAATAATAATAGATTATAAATATATGTTACGTGCATAAATATCTACTGTGCTTTTTATTAATTTTAACTGTTACATTAATTATAGGTTTTATTACATATCTTCAATATTTTAGTGCGATATTCGTACCTACATAAAACACACATAACCAACCATATCCCCATACACACACGCACACAAATGCACACGCCTCGCACACACATTTTATACTCGTAGAATCAATAGATACGTCAATATGAATGAAATATAAAATCTCCCACATTTTTTGGGTAATCGGTTCGCCCTGTTATTACCGAAGTCACGCACATTAATGCAGCCATGGTACGTAAGATATGCGCGTCACGTGGTACTCACGCACACATTAATCAAAGACTGGCATCACTATGAACGGTGCGGTGTGTTAGGAACACGGTATCTGGACCTGTTACGGCCTACGGCTGCTCCCTTAAAGGGTCAAATCCTCTGGGGCCCATGAGCAGAAGACTTCCCGAGCAGACGTAGGTCGGGCCTCAATGTGGCCACGTGGAATTTCTCTAATTACACTAAACTATATGGGGGAGCATTCTATACTACGGCCAGTCGACCGGGAGGATATTAGACGGAGCTTACTTACCTATATCCAAGGCGACTGGTCCCTCCGGAGTCCGACTAGGTAAGTCCGAAGTTGGACTTACCTAGTCGGACTATTTGTCCCAGGTAAACATACTCGTCAACAACTTCGAGCTTAGTGCTCCCAACAACTATCGGCATAGGTGTGACATGGACGTTAAACATGTTTTTTGTTTTGTCCTTTTTATCTTATGACCGTATTCTTTCCAGTCCAGTAGCTTGAAAACGTCTTCCAATGCAGCGGTGAAGAGTTTCGGGGATATAACGTCACCGTGTCTTACACCTCGCTGCCGTTGGATAGGTTTCGTACTCTGATTCTGCACTCGGATAGCCATCGTAGCCCTACTGTACAAACACTTCAGCACTTCGATATACCGATAGTCAACTTGGCACCGCTGCAGGGACTGTAGCACCGCCCAAATTTCGACGGAATCAAAGGCTTTCTCTTAGTCTACATACGCAAGACATATTGGCAAATTGTACTTCTCGGTCTTCTGTACAATTTGATGAAGGGTATGTATGTGGTCCATGGTACTAAAGCCTTTTCGGAAACCGGCTTGTTCAGGAGGCTGGAAGTCGTCGAGTCTACGTGCGAGACAATTCGTAATGACTCTCGAAAACAGCACGTAGACGCGGCTCAGAAGAGAAATCGGTCTGTAGTTCTTCAAGAGAGCGTTGTCGCCTTTCTTGAAGAACAAGACCACCGCACTTCTGCTCTACGCCTCCGCAGTAGTGCCACCATGGAGGACGGAATTAAAGAGCTTCTGAAGGACTTCAAGTACCGGTTTTCCACCCGCTTTCAGAAGCTCCACTGTAATTCTTGCCGTTTTTAAGGTGCTGGAGAGCCATTCTAATCTCGCTCAGACTGACGTCCGGAATATGTTCGGAATAGTGTCGGATAAGACTCGTTCTTGGATCGATTCTCACACTTGCGTGTGGCTCCAACGATGACGTGTACAGCTGCCCATAGAACCTTTCAATCTCACTCAAAATCTCAGGTGTCCCGGAAACGATGCTGCCACACTCGGTATTCAGCTTTGATAATTGGCTCTTTCTGGCAGACAGATCTCTGGCAAAGGGAGCCTTGGTTCCGCTCGATCGCTTCTTCAATACAAACTGTATTGAAGTTGCATAAGTCCCGCCGCATGCATTTGGAGATCTGTTTGTTCAGTTGCCTGTATGCTGTCAAATCTGTTGAATACTGCAGCTTCATTTCCCGTCTAACAGCCATGAGATTAAGAGTGTGATCGGAGAGTTTTTGTGTTATCTTATCTCCGACCGCATGGACAGTTTTCACAAGCTTATCATTTTTGCTTTGCTTTTTCACATTTGCTTGTAATTGACAGTATAAATATATTGTTGTAAATTTTGTCAATTTATTTGAAAGAGTTGTATGAATTTTGTAACATTATAATTTTAAATTTTAATTGATGTTCTAAAAAAAAAAGAGATATCTATAATATAAAAATGAATCGCTAAATGTGTTGCTAAGCGCAAATCTCGAGAGCAGCTGAACCGATTTCGCCAATTCTTTTTTTATAATATTCCTTGAACTACGAAGATGGTTCTTACGGAGAGAAAAATTTAAAAAATTGCCTGAAAAAGTCTAAAAACAACACTTTTATATATTCCCATACAAAAGATTCGTACTTAAAAGTCAATTTGAACTTTAATACCATATCATAAAGTTTAAGTGTTAGTGGAGGGGTGCCGGGAAGGCAAAACAATTAAGTGACGTTAGTATCGTATAAATACTAATGTCAATATTTGCCAATATTTATACACACTGGCAGATAACTGATGTTATAAAGAATAACTTGGGCGGCTTTTATTTTAGGGTTCCGCGAAAATTAACTCCACGCGGGCGAAGTCGCGGGTAACAGCTAGTAGACTAATAAATTGTGTAAGCAATATAAAATTTCGGCCTTCATGTGTAGGAAGTCGGTAGTAAGTTCAATTTATTATTTTCCTACAACATTTGTAAACTAATACCACTTAGGGTAGTGTTCTATGTTAAGCATAACATGTTCTTGGCCTTAAAAGTATTTGAGAATCAATTTGATAGAGTACCTGATAATAAAATGCGCAAAAATATAAGCCTACAGAAAATCATTACGTTGAAATTTATCATAATTTAGAACAAAATTATATTAACAGTGTTTGTTTGATGTGTACCTAATCAAATTTTAAGTAATTTTCTATTAAAATAAATTGAGCTATGGGCAGGGCTTTGTTTGTAGTTTCTTTGTGAAAGAATATGAGTAACTAACATAGCCCAGCGGCTCAATAGCCTAAAGTGGCAACTGATGAACAATAAATAAAAAGGAAGACTTTATTTTGGCACAGGCCGTTAATACACAAAAATTTACAAACAGTTAAAAATATTTAAAGTTTAAATTTGCACGTCGCAAGGAATGCCAATGAGGGCACGACTTTTTTTGCCACCAGGGCGGCGCCACTAGAAATTGAGGTATAATATTTGACATATTTCATAGCGGGGAAGTTAATTTGTTCGGAAAATGTAAAGGTTGTTGTATCTTTCTGCATTATTAGCTATATTTTATATTAATAAGATTAAAAATAAATAAACCAAACCTCAGAAAAAAGTGCAAAAAAAATTTGAATAGCAAACCACTGACGCATTGTTATGTGTATTAATTTAATACTCTAGAAACTGACAAACTTTTATTAAAAACCAACTTCGCAATTAAATTACACTGTGTAACAAAAAACTTTATCTCAATGTCAACTAGCTAACTTATAACGATATAATAATAATAAGAATAAATCTTTATTTTTATTTTATTATAATAAAAATGCTTATCTATCATAAACTATATTGCTTTCATATTACTTTATATATCCCATATAGGGACGAACTCCTTCAGGAAATATCTCATCAGATGCGACAGTTAGTTTCATTACAACAATAGCTTTTTATTAAAACAACTCTTCAAAATTCATAATGACTTCAAAGATAAGATAATTAGTATGTTTTATCACTATCCATTTATCCTCCTCCATTTTCCATTACCGATTAGTCCTCCTCCATTATCCATTAGTCCTGCTCCACAGATTGCTTCATAAGGAAAATTTTGCCATAGTCGCCACGCTTGGCAGGCGAATTTGGCTACCACAGTTTTTATAATTTTGAACTGTTATCTAGAAGACGCCGTTGTTCGTCTCCTGCTTCAGTTTCGCTCTGTCGTCTCTTATGACGTCAGGACGAAATGGGGTAGTGAATCTTATTACACCGCCGTTACTATACTGTTACGTTTTTATAGACAACAGACAAATTTGTCCTTACTAATTATGCGTCCTCTCAGACTTCTTACGTTATATGTGCATATTACCAGAATGTCCCGTAATCAAAACCAAAACACATTATGATCTTTTTTTGCAATACTCTCTGCGGTGATTATGAAATTTTTATATTGACTGAAACTTGGTTAAGAAATGCATTCTCGATATTCGTTATAATATTTCCAGACGTGTTCGCTAAAGCTCTAGATTTGATAGTTCATAGCAAGGTAGTGGTATATTAATAGCTGTCTCTTACAGGCTAAAATCTACTTGCCTCGTTGGTCACGAGAATAAATGTGAGGATTTATAGATAGAAATAGATTCGTCGGCATTTAAAATAACGATTTGTGGTGTATGTATACCTGCTTACTTCCGTGAATTACACTAGTTTCAAACATTTTTATATATACATAATTTTAATAGAGTGTCTGAAGGATTAGAAAATGTGTCTCTTACTTAGATCTTAATTTAAGTAATATTGACTGACATGCAGTCCGATTCGTTGCACCTCCAACTTTGGTCAGACCTTAATTGATTTTTCATCTCCTAATGACTCTGAATTCTGTGAAAATTTTTAGTGTTCCTTTCAAAAAAACGCAGTATTATATTTTTTACGAGATAAAGAGTGATTATTTTTGTTATTTTTTTATTACTGTAATTTTTCCCCTCTCTTGTTTGGTATATCTTAGTTTTTAATTTATTTTTATTCTACGAGTATGTTCCTGATATTTTGTAATTTATGTTATAAATCTGAAACCTTTTCTAATATTTTTCGGTAATTTTACTCTTCTTATGATGCAAGTTGTGGCTCACTTAAATATTTTTTACATTTAAAATCAAGTTTATATGTATATTATATTATATTTGTGAACATGTATTATTGTAATTACCTCTTTTTTTGCGTAAGCTGGCGCAAGTGAAGGTTGTCGCTCAAAATCCCTGAAGCTTTCTTTATTCTAATTATTTCCTTGACTATATACAAATAAATAAAATTAAAGTGTCTGTTTGTAATGTCAAAATAACAGCTTCTTACTAAATGCATATAAAAGTATATACGGTACTAATAACAAAAAAAGCAATCTGTCGGTCTGTCTGTTTGTTCCGGATAATCTCTAAAACGGCTGGACCGATTTTGACAGGACTTTCACTGGCAGATAGTTGATGTTATAAGAAGTGACGAAGTCTACTTTTATTTTAAAGAAATAATTAGGGTTCCTCGCAAAAAAATTAAAACCCATAAAATCATTGTTATAAATATAACAAAAATTTAGTTGCTGTAGGCTAGGTAGGTACCTTAGACTGTTTGTAGCATCAATAATGAAAAATAAAACATTTTTAAAGGTGAGAGTGTACTCCACATGACGATAGTGAACGAGAATCCAACTATGGTGAAGTTCCTTCTGGACGCTGGAGCAGATTACCACGAGCGTTTCTGTGGTAATTTTATATGCCCCGAGGATCAGAAAGCGTCACGCTATGACTCATTGGACCATGAGTGGGTTAATGTACAACCTAACACTAACTATGAAGGGTACGTAAAATTTTTTTGATGTTGTTTTATAACGAATTAAAACAATATAAAAATTAGATATGAGAGAGAGAGAGAGAGAGAGAGAGAGAGAGAGAGAGAGAAACTCTTTAGATTTGTGATTGGTAAATAATTTCTACGTATGTACTAATTAATTGAATTGATTGATTATGCTACATTCTACAGCATAGTTTTTTTCATAGAACTGTAGAAAATGCCAAACAAATGAAGGATTTTTTTTCGAAATTCTATCTACTTATTGCAGTTGGGGGCTAAATTTGTTTATAGGTAAAGAGTAATCTGCCCTTTGAGGCCGCTGGAGCATTTTAAGTACACTACATTACGCTGGAGTGCTTTTGAAGTGATGCGAAACGACACGCCACTTTTGAGCCTTAAACATAATTATGTACACATAAATATGCAAAATTTTATGCATTACTTTGAATTTGAAGGCGTAGAATCTTCTATACCATCATATCATTACATGGGCTTAGTAAGAGGCGACAGAGAGAAATGCAGCAAGAGAGCAGGAGCAGAAAGAGCAGAGGAGAGACAGCAACATCATCTTGATAACAACTCAAAATAACAATAAAAACGTGTTTTTTTTATAGGATCGGGTGACAAACGAGCACACAGTCCACCTGATGGTAAGTGGTTACTGTGACCCATAGACATCTATATCTATCCTCAATAAAGACTCAAGATGCAGATGCGTTGTGACCCGTGAGGACTAAGATGGAATGCCTCTTTGCCAGTAAAAAGGGTCTCCGGTTCTCTACACTCACCATACGAAACACAGCAGCGTTAAGCTGCTACACGTGTGTGTGTGTGTGTGTGTGTGTGTGTGTGTGTGTGTGTGTGTGTGTGTGTGTGTGTGTGTGTGTGTGTGTGTGTGTGTGTGTGTACTACTAATGTACGCACGTAGGAAGTTATACTTCTTCAGCGTAACCTTAAATATAGTTATCAGTTTCCGCGAAAACTTGACAGACAGTTATCCAATGAAGTTGTGTCGCTTTGAGGTGTCACTATGCGCGCGCATCGTAACAACTTCATGGTGTCGTTTTTATCTGTCGGTGTGCGCGGATTTTTCCCAAACGCCCCAAAAGAAGTATAACTTCAGAAAACTGCGTTTGTCAATCCGTCTATCAAACGGGGCAACTATGACAAATAACCCTCCTAGAAAGCTGTTTTTAGTCTATGCTGCAACTCATTACAAAAGTCACTTTTTAAGTTATTACTAATTACCCTTACTAAATTACTTGGTTCCAGTTACGTATATTGGGGTGAGTATCCCCTCAGCTTCGCAGCATGTCTGGGTCAAGAAGAATCCTACCGGCTAATCCTAGCACGAGGCGCTAACCCTGATAAACAAGATACTAATGGAAATACTGTACTACATATGCTTATTATATATGATAAAATGGTAAATTTCATTATTTCTTTTCTTTTTTCTTATACAGGTAATTTTTATAGTACAAAATATAACTATAAAATAAAGTGAAAATTAAAGACTAGATTAATAATATTAGCGGCTGGTGGTGATCCCCTTTAGTCAAGTGACTGTGAGTAGATATAGCGACTCTCCATAGCTAACCACATGATGAATTATTCAACTTTTGCCCACCAAGCCGTCCCTTGGTTGTGATTTTTTGCTTAGTTTTAAACTTCCGCTGTATACAATCGATTTAAGAACAATTATGATTCTTTACATATTATCTCAGTACTAATTTATCACTAGTGATTAAGATATCATTCTTAGACTTAAGATTCTCTATATATGGATATAATTTTAATTTATGAAAATATCACTACATAGTATAAAACAAAGTCGCTTCCCGCCGTCTGTACGCTTAGATCTTAACTAAGCAACGGATTTTGATGTCGTTTTTTTTATCACAGAATGATTTAAGAGGAAGGTTTACATGTATAATACATGCACATTATATATTATATAAATCTTCGGGCTGAACTTCTCCTAAACGGCTGGACCGATTTTGAAATTTTGAAAATGGTTTAGATTCACAATTGGACCCGGTAGGTGGCGTTGTTATCGAGATCTAAAAAATAACCGTGTGAAGCCGTGGCGGATCGCAAGTTATATTTATATATTTTAATGTGCTTACACTATTGCAAACAGTCAGTGCGATGGTTATCTCCACATTCGTTATTGTCATAAAATTGGTATATGTCTATTGTTCCACAAGACATTTATAATAATAATAATTAAGCTATGTACTTAATACGTTTTTTATAATTTTTCAAATAACATTAAATATGCAAAAAAACCACTGCAAAATTGCTATTTCCAAACAGGTTCCATTAAAAATATTAACGAACACTGTAAGATTTCACTTATGAAAACAGTATTCGAGTAAAATTGAGTTTCTTTGCCGATAGCAGGAAGGATTGGTGGAACCCTATTTAAGTGTGTCCTAAAACTTAGTTGACCATTTGTTTTATTTTTGTTTTGTCTGTTTTAGAGCACATTCGACATGGCATACGAAGTGGGTGCGTCTCTAAACATACGCAATGTTCTTAACCTGACGCCTCTAACACTGGCGGCCAAGCTAGCCCGTACAGATCTTTTTGTCCACATCCTGAACATTGAACGGGAGATCTACTGGCAGATCGGAGCCACCACTTGTGCCGCTTATCCATTAGGACTGGTGGACACTATTGATACTGAAACTGGACTTATTCATAAAGACTCCGCGCTTAATTTGGTTGTGTTTGGTGTGAGTATTTATGATGTCTTTTGAGTTTTTGTTTTTACTAGTTAGCATTGGAAGATGAATACATTAACTTTTTATTGAATTTAAACTTCAAATAGTTATAACTACGAAAAAAACTTCCTGGCATGCCCCGTTTAGTGTCGTCAAGACGATGCCAGTAACGATATACATACCACATGCATTTCTCTTTCGTTAATTTGATGGGTCAGGCCTGCGGAGAATCTTCGAAAGCAAACCCGGCGATAAGGCTCGACACTCGTCACGTTATGTGTCCCAGAAGGGCGAAAAGTGGATTGCAGAAGCCCGTTTAGCTACGCTGAACGTATGGGAAGCGATGAGTGATAAGATGAATGAAGTTATACGATATTATGAACGATAGACGAGTAGATGTTTTACGTATGAATTAATTATGTACATATGTAGTTAGATATTGTATATATAAGGATATATATACAATATCTAACGAACTGCTGAATAGCAATCCTAGATTGCAATCACATTCAAATATTTTTGAACTTTATGACACAGAGCATTAATGTAACAAAGTCCGAATTATAAAACAAAGTGTACTAATCATAAACGTTATCTCGAATCAAACAAAGACACCCCAAAAGATACTCAAAAAGCGATATAACATCAGCATTTCACTAGAGAGCCAATGCACTATACGTGTTTCGTATGGTGAGTGTAGAGCACTGGAGACCCTTTTTACTGGATACGAGGCATTCCATCTTCGTCCTTAGGGGTTACAACGCATTTGCATATTGATTCTTAATCGAGAATAAATTTATATGTCTATGGCCACACTTACCATCAAGTGAACTGTGTGCTCGTTTATCAACCATATTCTTTAAAAAAAAAAAGGAAAGAAGGAATAGATTCATATGCTTATAAGTTTATTTTAAAAGTTGTTTCTGCATAATTTTTAAATTTGGTATTTTTTTTATAGGATAGGGTAACAAACGAGCACACAGTTCACCTGATGGTAAGTGGTTGCTGTGACCCATAGACATCCACATCTATCCTCAATAACGAATCAAAATGCAGATGCGTTATCACCCGTGAGGGCTAAGATGGAATGCCTCTTTTCCAGTAAAAAGGGTCGCCGGTTCTCTACACTCATCATACGAAACACAGCAGTGTTAAGCTGCTATTTTACGTTGGTATTCTGTGAGAGCGTGGTTCTTCCCCGGTCGAGCCGCCCCATTTGTGCTACAACTGTACTATTAATATAGCTGCAGCTTGGCTCTACCACGTACAAAAGGTATTATTAAATTAACGCCATTTAGTGATATGTGTACAAGAACCTTTTTATTTATATACCAGACATAAATCTATCGAAGCCATAAGATTTTTCAGTCATTTCCAATAGTGACGTATTTCGACTCATACAGGACAAGATAGAGTGAAAGTTGCTACCACATGGCGTTAACAATACTTTAATAAAAAAAATCATGTGTGAGTATCGTGGAACACTCGGTTGGAACGAAGTTCCTTTCGTAATATATTATTATTGATAAACATATTATTTTATTGATTAAAAAATACAAATAAATGAATTACTAGCGTCTATTAAAATGAAGCGTCATTTAAAATAAAATGAAATTTTTTTTCATGGCGAGATAAGAAAAAGTGCGAGGGAGATGGGATATTATTCCATCTCGCTTCTTTATAGCCGCCAAGACCATCTACACTACGTGAGAAGGGGTTGTGACGGAAAAATCTTACACTTTTTCTCGCCTAGCCCCCATCCGCCAAATACGTACCGTCCGATAAGGAACTTCGTTCCGAAAAGAAACTATTCTTAAAATACAATTATGAGTTTAAAAGTGGTTAAGTTTCTTGTTCACAACAGACGCCCAATTCAGGCAAACGACGGGCAGTAGCCCCAAAGGTGCGAGATCAAATATGAGGTATGACGATCGTCATCGCGTCGATCCGCATGCCAAGCGTGACATTTAAGGCAAATCCCCACTACTTCGATTAACAATACCAACTTGTTGATTGAAGCCCCACTACAACAGGAGAGGCCCATGTCCAGTAGCCGACTTTACGGGCTGATGATGATCATGAAGAAACTTCTTCAAGCTACTTACAATTTTATAAAGTTACACCCTTTTATACAAATATATTGTTTCGTTAGTTACCTATGATTGAGTACTTTCAACAAAGGTCTTTTTTCAGGAAAAAGACGAGCACTTAGAACTTCTGGACGGCATGCTCATCAACCTGTTAAAGATCAAATGGAATACATTTGTGAAATTTCGTTTCTATCGGCGCTTTATTGTATTTTCGTTTTACTTCTTAGTGTCGCTTGTTTGCTTCACTTTACGCCCAGGGCCACCAGATCGCACCGCTAACTCCACCGTAGTGAACTCCACAGTTGGTCCAAATCTCAATTTCACTCTTGATGTCGGTAAGATACTTTTTTTATATTTGACGGTTACTTAAACAAACAGCAAAATATCGCAATAAGTTATCCCAAATTGTAATTGTAAGATGTGTTGTTACAGCAAACTGTACAGCGATTCCTAATGCGACGGAACTGGATCCTGGTGCAGTAGAAGTGATTAATGTAACGAAACCAGGCATTCACTGCAGTCGTTTCAAGAGCCATCGAAAAGATAAGGACAAATGTAATTTCCATTGACATGCTTACCTACCCATAGTGACAACTTCTCACCAATGTCACCTGCAAATTAGTTATTTTGCTGTATGCCATGTTTTATATGAAGGGCTTAAAAATTATTATCTACTAAAGAAACAAATTTTCGAAAATAGCTTCAAGTTCTTGCGGTTTTTTGCTCTAAAAATGTATCTAATTCTTCACCACCTGTAAAATTCCATTGCCGAAAATTGGCCTCTAATGTTGTAGTGAGGTTTTGTTAAAATCAATTGGCGATCTGGATTTGCAATCGTAATACCAGTCGTTTCGCACCTTTGACGATCTTTCTATCTTACGTCGTAATATCAGAGACCGCCGCTCTGTATATTACGACGTAAGATAATATATTAATTACCTACAACACAAATTGCGAACTTTGATTCTCTTAGGGCATTACTTACGACAGTAAAATTTTACTGATATTTATTTAAAAAGTAGGAAAACATTAATACGATTATTAAATATTTTTCAGCTTTTGATTCACCAAGAGAGTCAATGGGAGATTGGTGGCAGGATCTTACAGAAGAATGCAGGTTAATGAATTTTGATTCGTGGCAAGCAAAAGTACGTATTGTAATTATTTTTAGCGTATCGATGACCAAATATACGTTTCGCCCCTATGCTGAAAGGATTTTTTTTTAAAAGAGTACTGGTGATATTAAAAAGAACAATAGTTTTAATTTTATTTTACGAACAATTAAAAAAAAAAAAAACGTAACGCATTATGTGCCACAGGCGTAGTGTATATTTTCTTTGCCACAGGTAATATTTTAATTTAACTTAATTTTAAAAATATTTAAGGTAAGGATTTCTGACGTTAAGGCTTGTCCTTAGTATATATTATTATTATAGTAGTTTCATACTTGGTAGAGTCAAGCTGCAGCTATACTATGGTTGTATTACGATTGGGTCAGCTCGACCGGGGTAGGAACACGCTCTCACAGAATAGCAACTTAATGCTGCTGTGTTTCGTATGGTGTGTGTAGAGAACCGGAGACCCTTTTTAGTGGAAATGAGACATTCCATCTTAGTCTTCAGGGGTGGCAACGCATCTGTATTTTGATTCTTAGTCGAAGATAAATGTAGATTTGAATGGGCAACAACATCCACTCACCATCAGGTGGACTGTATGCTAGTTTCTCACCCTTAATCTATTAAAAAATAGTAACTGTGGACGGTTTACCGTAAAAATGAGTAACATTGTAACCAGTTTTTTACTGCAGCTTTATTTTATCGGAAAAAATACACAGTATTCTACAAGATTGACAAATTATGTAATTTTTCTCGAAATGTATTTCAATATATCTAACTGAAGAAAAGAAATCTTAATTCACCCCTATTTTTCGAGGAGCAACCATATTACTGCTACAATTCTTTTGAAATTTTAATACTTCATTGCGAAATTATATGGAGTAATTTAGTTTTCTTACTTTTTCAAAATTCAGTTTATTTTATTTGTAATCATTAAACAAAGGATTTTATTCGGGGCTAAGTTTCTATCGCCCTTGTCCAAAATGTCAGTGCGGAAGAGCGAGTCTGTAATCCTATATAAATATATAGGATTACAAAGTTACATGTATAGTGAATGAATCAGTGTACCTGTATATGCACCTAGATATAATTATGTTCAAAGGTAACTTGTAAAATGGTCAACGGAATGAAAAAGCAAAAATAGGACATGTCTTATGAAGTTGTACCAAAATCCCTCAAAGTATTAAGTAGACTAAATTGCCTGAAAATCCGTAGCTGGTATTCAAGAAGTAGATGGTACCGGAACGGAAAATAATTTAAAATTAAAAATTTTGTTCAGCCGACTTCAATATAAATTTTTAAGAATAACTCAAAAACTATTGGTCTGACCTTGATCAAATTCATATGGGTATACATGTGATGTACCAGCTTTCAAATAAAAAAAGAATCATCGAAATCGGTTCACCCAGTAAAAAGTTATGAGGTAACACACACATAAAAAAAACATACAGTCGATTTGAGTACCGTGTCCTTTTTGAAGTCGGCAGAAAAGTACATCTCAAAAAGATATGAGATGCCATCAAAAACATAACTTGTAAAAAAAAAACAAGTCTCGCAACTCTGTTCTTCTACCGTAAAAAGTTGTGAGATCCATGTAATACCAAGTCGGTTTATTTATTCAGTCCCTACTTAAGGGTCCTTCTGTCTTAAGTTATTTCGTAATTAGCTAATCTAACAACATCTTATAGTGACCATATCAATGTTAAAAATCTTTTATGTTTTACATAAATAAATTGACTTGGCAATCCCACTAAACAAACTAATTTAATATAATATGTATTACTTGAGAGATACATTGTGTTTTCATGCAATGGCCAAGTCAATCTATTTATTTAAAATATAAAAGATTTTTAGTATTGATATGGTCACTATAAGATGTTGCTAGGTTAGCTAATTACGTAATAACTTAAGACAAAAGGACCCTTAAGTAGGGACTGAATAAATTAACTGACTTGGTATTACATGGATCTCACAACTTTTTACGGTAGAAGAACTGAGTTGCGAGACTTGGTTTTTTTACAAGTTATGTTTTTGATGGCTTGAGTATTTCATGTACATGCGTTTTTTTTTCTGACTTTATACTATCCCAAGAAGTATCGATTCTCTAGTATGAAAACCGTGGCCTTAATGCTATTAACATGTTTTCATAACATATTATACCCACATTTCCTAATAACTAATCAGTAGAAACATCTCGAAAAAATATAAAAACAAGTCATGATGAATCAAACCACTGTGTTGCCAGGATCTTTTTAACAATATTTGTTGTAATATAAGTAACGTAGTAATTGTAAGTAACGTAATGGATAAAAAAATTAACTTTATCCATTTTACAGCTACGAATTTCAGGAGAATTATTACTTTGGCTCGGGGCTTTAGCGTATATAGGAGGCGCACTCAGAGAAGCGAGGTTTTTGGGATTAAAGATGTTTATTGAGAACTTGAGTACTGTACCCTCGAGGTAAGAAAACAAATTATTTTACATCATAGCGTAATTACGTTATGGAAATTTCCGGTAAGCGCCTGGCTCTTGTGGACACCAGCTGTATCACTACCATTTAAGAATAAGGGCAAGTGTTTCATTAAGTGTGTGTGTGTTTTTGTTAGAAAATCTTTCCCATGTAAGAAGATTGTTGCGTGATATTATTGCGAATAATAATAAAAAAAATTAAAGGCATTTTTTGGTTTTTTACTACAAACGGAAAAAACGAAACCATTATCCCTTGCACTTAATACTTTGATGTACGTCCGTCTGTCCGTATGTACGACTGTCAAGACCCTTTTTCTCAGGAAACGGTCTTGACAGCATTCAACCTCAAGGCATCAAGTTGAATTAATATGAAATACTAAGGACTAAAGTCTACGGTCCGATTGAATAATTAAAGTCAAGGTATCAAAAGATACAGCCACGTTATGTTAAATTTTTTGATATCCACAAATACGAGTAGCATACTTCTCGTGGACCTAAAATCATGAAATTTGGCAAGAATCATGTAAAGCAAAATCGAAGATTTAAGGGAAAACATTTTTTCCACTGAAAGTTAAGTTTGTCCTACAATCTGACTTACCTTTTCGTTAGACCAACGTTTGGTGCTAACTGTAACTAATGAATTTCAGTAAGTTAATTATTTTGTTGAAAGTAGGTACATAGCCATGGATTCAACTCCACACAAAGTGATACATGTACGTGCATAGATGCTGTTGCTGACTTGGCACCGTGTGTGGCTAATAGCGCGACCCATGAGTAAGCAAATGTAATAAGGTCTGCAGGAAAGATGTTCTGCAGAAAGATGTCTGCAGGAAAGTTCGTCATTATTAGATTACATGAGCTTCTGTACGGATATCTCTAAATTTTATTTTAGATTTTATAAACGCCTTCACCGCTTCCGTTAACATTGACTACATATCTAACTGCTTACATTCTTATATTATCTGTTCTAGAGAAAAAAATATTATCTTTGTTTATTTAAGGCATTCGTGTATCTGCATCGAAAACAGACAAACATGTTC
Source organism: Parnassius mnemosyne (assembly GCA_963668995.1). Lineage (NCBI taxonomy): Eukaryota > Metazoa > Arthropoda > Insecta > Lepidoptera > Papilionidae > Parnassius > Parnassius mnemosyne. Next base: position 39,532,864 of record CAVLGL010000115.1, on the reverse strand, counting down.
TAGATATTCCTGGGATGGATGAATCATCTACATACATAATTAAGTGTTAGAAACTATCCTCAAAATTATTTAAATAAAGGAATATTACTCGTATTAGAAATTACTCTGGAGGTTAATTGTTAAAAATAATAAAAGTGTGAGACTCAACTTGATCTCTTGCTTACGCAATTAATCATTACTAGGAATAAGAGAGCGTACTGTACTACACATTCAGTATAGAGCAAATACAGTTCAACCAACCGTAATAATATGATGTACAATCACACATTGGTGTAACGTGAACAACCAACAGCAACACAATCGATCTCAATGTAATGCAGGGCAGCCCTCTGAGCAAAACGATCTTCCTTGCTTACACGTCGCTTGTCTTACTTAGGAAGAATCTCAGTGTAAAGATAATGCCTTAGCCCAACCGGCATAATAACGACAATGAGACTCGTAGAATTACCGACTGATCTTTCTTACTCGACTGCACAATACTTTATACTGCTAAATAGAGTGGGAGATTACAGTTCCAGCCTCGATTCTTCTTATTTTCCTTTATTATCTTACCCTCACTTCTAACTTAAGTTTATACGAAGATAGTTTTTGACTGACCAATACCAATTTTTTTAGGATAATGTTTCTATTTTCCTGCCTGCTAATGTTGGTGCTGCCAACTCTGAGACTCTGGTGTGCTGATGAGGAGGAAGATCACCTTGCTGTAATTATTATGCTTACCACTGCTCCGTATTTTTTATTCTTTTGCAGGTAATATTAATAAAGCTTTATAATTTTGAATGTCTATCTTGTTACTGGTATATATAGTTGTAGCACGAATGGGTCGGCTCGATCAGGGAAGGACCACGCTCTCACAGAATACTAGCGTAAAATAGCATCTTAACGCTGCTGTGTTTCGTATGGTGAATGTAGAGAACCGGAGACCTTTTCACTGGAAACGAGGCATTTCATCTTAGTCCTCACGGGTGACAACGCATCTGCATTTTGATTCTTAATCGAGGATAGGTGTAAATGTCTATGGGCCACAGCAACCACTTACCATCAGGTGGACTGTGTGCTCGTTTGTCACCTTTATCTTATAAAAATAATGTATTGTTTAAATTATGCTCTCTGTTACGAGGTTAAACATGTTGTCATCGTCTTTAAGCTAAGGGTGCTTGTTGTAATCACCAGACAGATGGCCAGTCCATCTGTCTGTTGACGATAATCACCGGTCTACTAGTGATTATCGTCACTGTCAGATAGATCAAGGCTCTTAGTTGAAATAAAACTAGATTTATGGATTATAGCCTATATTTACTTTTTTTATATTCCTGACGTTTCGAGTACTTTATGGCACCCATGGTCACAGGTGAACTGAGTCGTTTGACGTCCCAATGACACAGTTAACCACGGCTGCCTTCTGTTCATAATTATTAATTTTTGGTCTGATCTACACAAATTGCACAAAGTACAAAGCCCACGACAGTAAAAAAATGGTGAATTTAAATCTACCACGTTGAGTTTTTTAACCATTCTAAGCTAGTGCTTGACTATAATTCTACTTGATGGTAAGTTGTTATTCAGCGGAAGACTGACTGACTGACTTAGCTTAAAAAAGCCCATTCATTATTCTTGCCTTAAACATACCCACTTTGTAATTGGATAGAAAGATCGATTCTGGCAAACTATTTCACTCTTTTGCTGTATGTATGACGAAGGCCGAAGCAAGGCGTTTGGTTCGAATGCGTGGTAAGTCGACAACGAAGGGGATCTATCCGTACGTCTAATTGTCATATAGTGGAGATTGGCAGTCCGTGGCTATAACCATTAGGCTACTGTCGATTATAGAAACAGTTTGATGGCGACCATTCTTTTTTCCAGGGGTTATTTACATTCGGGGGATTGTCATTTATGTATCTCTAACAGTTTCTCTGTCTACCATGTAGAAATAATAGTTAAACAACTGAAATGTTCATTTAAGATTCATGGGACAGGGACAGGACAGGGGTTAATGTTATAACAACCGTTTTTATACCGTTTTTGTTTAACGGACCATATGAGATTTGTGTTCGGCAAAAATAAAGGATTTAAAACTTGAAAATAAAAGCGAACCCTATTAAGCACTCAATAGTGACGATTAGAGAAAATTAAACATAACACTATTTAGGGCTAATAAATGTTATAATAGTCAGGTATTAACTAAAAAGCTATTCATAATATTATTCCCAGAGGCTTCAAAACTGTCGGCCCCTTCGTAGTAATGATCTATAAAATGGTGATGGGAGATCTATTGCGTTTCGTTTGCATCTATTTGGTGTTCGTCATGGGATTTTCGCAAGGTACAGCTTTAAAGTAGTTTCAAAATAGATGTGTTTAATTTATTATTTGAATTTAAGTCTTGATAAGCATCATCATTACGGCCTTTCACTTCCACTGCTGAACATAGAATTCCCCCAAGGAACATTACAAAGTACGGTCCTGAGCCACCTGCAACCGTCGACTTCCTTCATCTCATATCATCTCGTCACTCCATGTAGTGGGGCCCATTGCCACTTCAGCTTACTTACTTACTTGCTTGGTTCTACCGCGGACCCAACTAGGTACTAGCCGTTTACGATCACTTGGGTAAACTTCAGCTTTATTTTTGTGATTTGGATACACACGTGTACTTGTTTTACAATATTTGTGTATCAAGTACAAGTGTGAATCCCGTGGCTACCGAAATACTGTTAATGTTTAATTTAAGGTTACAGCCTATATACGCCCTACTGCTGGTCAAAGGGCTCCTTTGACTTCTGAGAGGGCTTTAGAAAATCGTCGTCGTGCTGCCCCAATGCATATTATCGAACTTCGCAATGTTTTTTTTTTTATTTCTTATAGTTGGTGAGAAGCGATTAAATTAAAGTATTGTTAAAATTACAAGATTTAACTTTAAAAAAAAGTAAAAACCGACTACAAAGAGCTAAAAAAATATAATCATCCACATCAGTTGATGTGGTTGAATTGTTAAGCCGTATGTCGTGCACATGCCTTTGCAAATTGAAGAGTTTGATGATGTTGTCATGGATCTCATTATTAGATCTTAACCAAATTTATATTAGACCATCCCTGAAGTATCTCCTCTCCAACCAAAATAGTTATTGAAATCGGCCAACGTAACAAAGAGTTATAACTGAACATGCACAAAAAATATTCCGACGAATTGGGAACTTGTTCTTTTTTTGGAAGTCAGTTGAAAATTGACATTGAATTCATTTCTTTTAATACTAGTAATGTTATTAAACATTACTAATATTCCCTTTAACCACTTCTGGTAAGCTTAAAATGCTTGTGTTCACGACAGTACTCGAATGTCGGATTCGAACCCACGACCTTTGGAGTTCGCGGTCCGCGCCCTGCCATTAGGCTACTGACGCTTATTATATTATTATTTGTGCTTTTCACTTTTTTTACAGTAGGTATACAGTTTATACAAACTTACTGTAAAATTTTACTGTAATCTGAAATTAGAGTAATTCTTTTACAGCGTACTACGTTATATTTTTATCATTCGATAATCCGAACACGCCGGAGGGAGTCGACGACTCGGTGTCGAACCCCATGCCATCTCCTATGGAAAGCATTATGGCCATGTTCCTAATGTCGCTCACCTCCTTCTCAGATTATTATAGCGCGTTTGAACGTACGGACCACGAGATTGAAGCTAAGGTAAAAATATTTTCTTTCGCAAGTTCTTCTAAGGCTAAGTCAGTCTCGAAGCTGACGGATACAGACGGTGAAAGTGATATAATACGTATACACTTATTCATTATTATTATCATCATCATCATTACAGCCCTTCATAAGTCCACTGCTGAACATTGGCCTCCCGCAAGGAATGCCACAAAGCACGGTCCTGAGCCACCTGCATCCATCGACTTCCTGCATGTGTACCTACTACGAGTAATACGTTCTTTTAGAGTTCCGTGTCAAATCTAACAAAACGAATAACTTACGAAATCACTGACTGTTATCTGCCACTGAGGTTTTGTTATAAGGGGCCATTCATCAATCTATGGAGGATTTTGCCATAGTTGGAAAACTCACTTGGCAGGCGAGTTGGATACCACAGTTTTTTATGTTCTGCAATCAGAAAGAGACTGCTGCCCATCTCCTATTTCAATTTGCCTTATATGCCTCTTACGACACCCACGCGACGACGATACGAGGTAGTGGAAATTCTTACACTACCTTATTATAAGAAGTAAATAATCGAATCTGAATCGAATAAGCAAAAATATTTTTCATTTCAGCTGCTATTCGTCCTGTACATGATAATAGTGGCCATACTTCTTGTCAACATGTTGATCGCTATGATGGGAAACACTTATCAGAAGATAGCGGAGACGCGCAACGAATGGCAGAGACAGTGGGCTCGCATCGTGCTGGTGGTGGAGAGAGGAGTGACGCCACAACAGCGATTGAAACAGCTGCTGACTTACAGCCAGCCGATGGCCAATGGGAAGAGGGCGCTGGTTTTGAGGATTAATCAGACGGTGAGGTCAAACGCAAGAAAGTATTAGAACATTTTTCATTTTTATACGTGGTAGAGCCATGCTGCAGCTATATTAGTAGCATAGTTGTAGCACGAATGGGTCGGCTCGACCGGGGAAGGACCACGCTCTCACAGAATACCAGCGTAAAATAGCAGCTTAACACTGCTGTGTTTCGTATGGTGAGTGTAGAGAACCGGAGACCCTTTTTACTGGAAAAGAGGCATTCCATCTTAGTCCTCACGGCTGACAACGCATCTGCATTTTGATTCTTTATTGATGATAAATGTAGATGTCTATGGGTCACAGCAACCACGTACCATCAGGTGGGCTGTGTGCTCGTTTGTTACTCTATCCTATATTAAAAAAAGCATTGTTTAACCAATACCATATTACCGTGTAGTGGCGGTGTAAATATGTAAATGTCGTAAGTGGTGACCGAGTGAAACAAACCGGGAGATGGATAGCAGCGTCTTTTTAATAACTATTAAAAATAAAAAATAAACTGCGATTGTCAACCACATTATGACAAATATATCCCCTTTAAGGGACAATATATGGGCAGGCCTATGTTCAGCAGTGGACTTTAATCGGTTCTCATGATGATGATGACAATTAATGAAATTTATGTTAGTGAGTTTAGTAAACTTAATAATAATTTTTACTCCGTTACTGAGATTGCATTCAAGAAAAGTCCTAAACTGCACTAATTAGGATTTGCATAAAAAGTTGATTGATCTATATAAATAAAATGATGGAGGTTTACAGTTGTGCGCGCATCACGGAAAAACTACTGGATAGATTTCAATTAGGTTTTCTAAGTTTTATTTCTTAAACACTTGGCCCTTATCTAAAAAAAGATATTGCGATATCTTTATCTAATATAAAGTTATTAAAGTTTTAAGAAAGGATTTTTATAACCACTATGTGTTCGGTGATGTAAGCAAAGTGTGTAAGCAACGCGGACGAAGCCGCGGGTATCAGCTAGTAATAATGATCAGGTGCCAGTCATACATATTAATCTGTTAGGGGCTAATGACGTCTTTAGCAAATCGAGTTCGACTCTTTATACTGCTTTTTCATTTCTTTGAATGTTGAGCATATAATTTACACAGATTTTGCTAATTTACTCAAAACTTGTATTTAATAGGATGAAGAAAAAGAAGAAATGAAGGAGATTTTTGAAATGAAACGAACTCACGACAGGATTGTTGCAAAGAGGAAGCAACGTGAGGCGGAAATAAAGCGATTCAAGGGACGTCCGCCTCCGCAGCCTGTTCGCGACTATCCCATTAAGAAATAAAACAATCACTTACTAAAAAAAATTGTTACATAAAAACATGTTGTAGAGCCACGCTGCAACTATATTGTGATTGTAGCACAAATGGGTCGGCTCGACCCCGAGAACCGGAGACCCCTTTTTACAGGAATTAGGGCATTTCATCCTCAAGAGTGACAATAAATCCGCACTTTGGAGGATAGATGTAGATGTCTATGTGCCTCAGCATCCACTTACCATTACACTTACACACTTAATCTATAAAAAATGTATTTAGCTTAACACCGAGAACATTTTAGTAGAGTGCACACTCAACAATGATTTATACCTAGGTATCATCTACTCATGTTTAAAAAATACAACAGTAATAGCTTATAGGAAGTGTTATAATTAAATACAAATAAAGAGATATTGCCGTTTTACTTTTTAACCCGATCCCAATAATGTATTAGTAAACAGAGATCTTCCTGTGTAAATAATTCATATAAAGTAATTCGCCACGTTTGGCAGGCAGGTTGTGTTTACCTTAAGGGGATACCTTAGCGTAAACTTATTACTCTGTTTTTTTCCTGGATAATGAAACTAGGCCAAATGTTTTTCTACGGTGCAAATGCTTAAAATTTCGCATAAAACGAAGTCACGCAAAGTAAAATTGAATTTTACTTTAGTAAATCAGGTTCAAAATCGAAAACAAAGATATCTTGTCACAAAAGGCTCAACTCGATCCTGGAATGGAAACTAGTGTAAAAGGTAGAATAATTTATGCGTAATATTTAATAAGTTACTGCGTTACGTATGGTAAATGACGAAAATAGGAAATCTTTTTTAATTTCGTATTAGTTTTATATTTATAAGAAGGGACCAGCGAGCATATGGCTCATATGATGATAAGTGTGCTACCGCCGCCAACGAGTAACCGATGCACCCGAGAAATTGCAGGTGCGTTGGCGGCTTTTCAAAAGCATTATTAGACTCTTTCACGTATTTCGATTCTTAATCGAGAAAAGATGCCGGTGTCTATGGAATGCAGCGTCTACTTACTTACTTAGAAAAAGATTCTTTTACATTGTGTATAATGTTACATGTTAACGTAACCAAGGTCCAGAAGGTAACTTGCGATTTACATTAGGTAAGATTAATTTTAATTGCAAAGTACCAAAAAGTACTTTTTGGTACTTTTGGTTGCGAATGACGAGACGCAAATTGTTATCTAATGCGTTTCTCACTGACTTCTAGTCACTTGAGAATAAAATAAAGGTGTAAATTTGTAACCCGCGCCGCCTTTGCCGGTTCAAATTTCTCTCTTACCTCATTGTTTGCACTTGAGTCTCTATATGGGCTACTAGTGGTTAACCAAATATTACACACGCCTAGGGTTGCCAAACAATAAATTTAAAAAAAAAATAAAAAAAATAGCGTAAAAATCGTTAAATTTTTCGTCATATTAGGCAGACAATCGAATTGATAATCCACTTGATGGAAACTGCAATACATGGGCGCCTGTAACTAACTTCAAATTCAAAGCAGACCAAGGATGCGTAGAGGACTGAACACTCCAGTGGATTAAGATGAAATGCCGCATAGGCTCTTTATACTGGTTCTCGTCATACCAGAATATTGTAGGTGGTGTAACTACTGATGACTATCGGCAGAAAAAGGTAAGAGGATACCACCAACTCAGACGGATCTCTTGACATAATAGGGGTTTCTATCACCTTGCTTGTTCTTCTGGAAAGTTTTAAAAAACATAAATGTATACATAAATAAGTATAATTTACTATAATCTATACATATAATAAATCTGTAGGAAAATTGTGTGTTCACGATTCACGCAAAAACTACCCAACGAAATTGCATGAAATTTTGTGTATGGGCAGTAAATGACTGTGTGTAACGTATAGGTAATTTTTTATCCGCTTACGGAAGAGTAAAAAAAGGGTTATGTATTTCCTTTTTTTAAAGTTTATTGTCATTATGGCTGCTGATGGTTCTATATAGAAATGTGTCTGTGAAAATGAAACCAATCGCGCCACCAATCAGAAAGGTAGTACAACGTCTGCTGGTCTTCTTCACTGGGCTCGTCATGTCATATCTCTGTTGTGGTAACATACGCGAAGTACATCTAAATTTTTCTACATATGTATATAATTTAGGTTTAAAAATTAAAAACTTTGTCCCGTAATTAAGCTTTTTATAAGGCGTTCAAACGAAATACAGATACAGAATTTTTATTACATATTATTTTCTATAATTTGAGATTACAAGTCCTGTTAAGGTCGTTTTATTGTACGGTGTGTTGGTATGAAAATTTTACCCCAATTATCGAGCGAATTAGTAATAAAGCAGAGAAAAGTATTAGAATGAAACGTCTCCGGAGCGGGCGCGGGTGCTTGAAATGGCTATGTCAACTAATCTGGTTAAAATGCGGATATCCTCATTACTAAAACTATCACCTAGAAAAACGTAACAGTAGCGTAACAGATCTTACTGATCTGGTAATCGGCCACCCATATAGCTCGAAGAACCGATAAACCGACGGTAAAGAAAAATTCTCGAGTGGCAGCCTCATACCGGTATGCGATGTGTTGGGGAGGCCGTCCACTAGATGACTAGATGAAGTGGAGATTTGGTTGGTAGCAGATGCGGGAAGTCAATGGATACAGGTGGCTCAAGACCGTGCCTCGTGACGTTTTTTGAAGGCGGGTTATATTCAGCAGTTGAGTAATGAAGGGCTATAATGACGATGATGATGATAACGACATTCTCTATCTTCTCAACTTGAACAGAATTTTTTTGCCACTACTGGACTGCTTGCTTGCCTGCCTGCAAAAAGTGTAAGCACATAATACATAAGTCTTTGGACATCTGTATAATAAATATACGAGCAACGAAAACGATGGGAAATACTGAATTCAATTGCCACTAAATTAAGGTGCACTTATCTAAATTTAAAAAAATTATAACATTAGGCTAATGTTATCTACATAATATTATGGTGCTCTGTAAGATATTTCTTGGTGAGGATCGATTTATTAATCACCTCATTTGAAGTGAAATGCAGTTCCATTTAAATAAAAGATTAGCTATATGTAAAATATAAGGCGAGACATAATAGGTATATTATCGAACAGAATTTAGGTCGTTTCGAACTTTTTAGTAGCCCTTTTTAGTAGTTCAAAGCCCGTCGATCACTTAGTCTATATATAAAAGATTTCCACTTATGTATATTGACTCATCACGGCTATCTCTGGAACCATAAAGCAGCTCTAGAGACTTGAAATTTGTTAGGAATATGCCTTAGCCGAGTAAAGGTCAGGTAAGAACCGATTTTACAAAATTCCACCCGCAGGTTGCGGGGGGCGTTAAGTAAAAAAAAACACATTTGTACTGACTCATCACGATATCTCTCGAACCATAAAGTAAGCCTAGGGACCTGGTATTTGGTAGGAATATTCCTTTCACCGAGTAGAGGTCAGCTAAGAACGGATTTTACGACATTCCACCCGCAAGGGGGGTTGCGGGGGCGTTAATAAAAAAAAAATCAAATTTTCAAACTATAGCGTTTATAGGTGTAAAACTTGGCCAGAATATTCTTTTGAATGTGTTTGAATGGGTCCCTAAACGCTTTGGATTCACGATTAGAGCCGGTAGGCGGCACTGTTGTCGATATCCAGAAATCACCCGTGCGAAGCCGGGGCGGATCGAATATAGGATATTTTGCTTAAATAATTAGTCAGCATTGGTCGCGGGACATTCTCATTTATCCTATAATATACTTATTCTAAAAATATCTTTATATTTATATTATATAATTCTACTGTCCGTGTGTATGTGACTGAACCTCTCCTAAACGGCTGGACCGATTTTGATGAAATTTTGTGTGTATGTGATTCAGTTGATTCGAGAAGGGTTTAGATTCATAATTGGCCCCCATAGGTGGCGCTGATGTCAAGATACAGAAATCACCCGTGCGAAGCCGGCGCGGATCGCTAGTATTTTAATATACACATAGTATTTTAATATGCACACCGACAGCTAAAAACGACACCATGAAGTTATTACGATGCGCGCGCACACTGACACCTCAAAGCGACAACTTCATTGGCTAACTGTCTCTCAAGTTTTCGTGGGAACTGATAACTATTTATAAGGAAGTTATTTTTGTTTTGTTACGCTAAAGAAGTATGCTAGCTACGTGACTCCCTATATAAGTACACAGGTTTTTTTTTATTTTTAAGTCTAGGTAAAAATATAAACATTTCACCCTTGAATTATTCGTAAGTAAGTCGTTTTTAAAATCGAATTAACCGATACAAATGAAGCCCACGAGTAGATTTACTGACAACCCTTATTAAATCAAACAGAGATTTTTGGATCACTAACATTAGCATTAAGATTATCTCATAGGAGCTTTGTTGTAATGACACTGCCACTCATTCATATCTTTCGTCAGTCCTAAACATCTGTAATAATTTACGTTCAAACAATTTATAACTGTGCTTCTTAGAGTTTATACAATACTCATTTAATACAAGTTAGGACTTCTTTTTGTTGAGCTACCAGCGTAAAATTAGAAGCGAAGATCACACAACTGTCGCTGATTTACCTGGGCCATTTCTATGGTAAAACTAATGCTCTTTGGTTTGATTACGATTTGGGCTTTTTTTTACTTATGGCTTTTATACCATATACATACATAGCTATCTAATGTCAGAGTCGTGAGTAATAGAAAGAACATAAAAAATTATTCTGATCTAGGATCAAGTTTAGTCTCTCCGACGGAAATTAAAATCAAGTTAAAATGAAACATGACAAAATTTATTTTATATATAAATTAGAGTCAATAATTTAGAGGCCATAGTAGCTCGGACGATAAGTTCTCGCCTTAAAATGTCATAGTAAATATATACGTGGTAGAGCCATGCTGCAGCTATGTTATGGTTGTAGCACGAATGGTTCGACTCGACCGGGGAAGGACCACGCTCTCACAGAATACCAGCGTAAAATAGCAGCTTGACGCTGCTGTGTTTCGTATGATGAGTGTAGACAACCGGAGACCCTTTTTAATGGAAACGAGGCATTCTATCTTAGTCCTCACGGGTGACAACGCATCTGCATTTTAATTCGTAATCGAAGATAGATGTAGATGTCTATGGGCCACAGCAACCACGTGCCATCAGGTGGACTGTGTACTCGTTTGTCACCCGTAACCTATTAAAAAAAAACACGAGCAAACCGAATTCGATTTCGTGCGTGAGTGAAATTGTTAATTGCTCGGCTCTTCTCTGGTAAACAATCCTTTTTTTTAATAAAATTGAAGTGGCAAAGATATTTACAGTCTGCCTTATGGTAAGTGACAACTGTAGGCCATGGACACCTGCAACCAACTTCGAACAAAGAAGGCTGAAGTTGCATTGTCACATTTAGTTAGTGTATCTAAGATGATACCTTACTCTCTGGTTCTCTATAAGATTCAGATCAAAACACAGTATTGCACGCACTGCTTCTAGGCAACAGAAATAGACAAGAGGAGAGGGACTTAAAACGGACACTTAAGAAGAAAACGTACCACCTAGTTAGGTATATTGTGCGAATACTAACTTTATTTATGGTACCGTGTACTAATCGATAAGTCATATTGATATAACAAATTGCATAGGCAAAGGTCGGCCATATTGTTTGACGAACCGACAATGATATTAAAGGTAAAAGAGTGCAGCCTTGCACTGGTAAGAGGATTATAGGATAGCTCCTCACTAAATTGAAGACCTGGTAAGATATGTAGGATAGATTGATCCAAGTCGCTCGGGACCATGTATTGTGGCATTCTTCCGTGGAGGCATATGTTCAGCAGTGATGATGATGACGGTGGTCTGTATATTACATATAAGGACATATTTATTTAATATCTTAAAATTTTAAGAAAATAGATAACATATATATATATATATATATATATATATATATATATATATATATATCAATAATTGTCAAAACATAAATCAGTACGAGCTACAAAGAGTAAATAAAATTCATTGAAAGCAAACAGTTGTTACATGTGAATAATTATCGACTGAAATGCTCATAACGACACCATTTATAATTCTTTTGTGTAATCGCAAGACCCGACCGCTAGCCTCAAAGATTCGTAGAGGTGGCGGGTATAAAACTGTAGGATTTTTACAACATATTGCACACAATCCCACATCAGCCATGAGAAGCGCGGTGAGTATGCAAACACGACGAAAGTGAAAATTGTGTACGTCAGCCCCAAAGTCAACAGTACAGCGAGTCTGGTTTCTAATTCAATCCAAACAATGCGACCTGCTCCATTAGATAGTGTAATGAGCTAGAACTGCTCATACAGTGTTAAACAAATCAACTATTTGTATTCCTTTTCGAATTTTTAAAATCTGAATACGTGTGTAAAGTTTTATTAATATACGTTTATAATATTTTCAGATATTGGTGATATCTCTGGTAGCCGCCGCAGTGGCGGAGGCTCCATACCACCTGCCGCGTCCAGCTGTTCATGCACCGTCCTTTAACTATGCACAACCCGCGCCACCGCCGCCACCGCTATCACCAACGATCCTGCAACATTTAGCGCCACTTCCACAATTGCCGCATCCTCATTTACCAACACAAGCGTTCCATTCTCAACCCGTATCGCAACCTCATTCCGTTCCATCAGGATATAGTTATCCCCAACCGGCATCTCAACCTCTTATCACTAATTATCAAACGGCAGCACAGCCACAAATATCTTACTATTCCATACCGCAGCCAGCTCCACAACCGATTTCGGTAAACTATCTTCGACCTCAACAAATTTATCAACAACCTAGTATATCCTACGTTCAACCTCAAGTACAACTTCCAGTTACACCTATACGTCCCCTTCCTGCTTTTGTAACCACTCAACAGCCATCTCCAATAAAATATTATCAACAACAACATTACACTCCTGGTCAGGGTTATACCTCGCAGCTACCGCAAACTCAGTCCATTTCATTTATATCTCAGTTTCCTCTTCAATCCAAGTCGCCCAGCGGTATTTCTACACCATCTTTATCAAGTTACCAGGCTGATTTAAACTATTATAACACAGCGGCGCAGATTCAAACGCATAGAGAAGCCCTTGATTCGACAGTCGTCAACCGAGTGCAAAACATTATAAAAGAAAACGAGCACACATCTGCAAGAGAAGCGGGATACCTGTCCTTGGTGTCCGGCGTAACTTTGGAAAATGCTAAACCAAGTGTAGAAATATCTTCCTTTGTGGAAAACACGCATCTGCCAAGCCAATCGCAGGGTTCATCATTTTCATCCACTTCATCGAGCTTATCCTCATCGGGAAGTTATAGCTTACCATCAATTTCTACAGAGAGTCAATCCAGTTCAAATTCTGGAAACTTAAATTTCCTACCCGATACGCAACCAGCTACTTCTTATGGCACTCCAAATTAAATGTTTAATATGAGAGACAGGTATTATTAATGTGTAAATAGTCATTATAGATTATTTTATAATTAAACTATAACTTTAATGTCGTTTTTTTATTTTTTATTTTTTTAAAGTGCTTAACCATTAGACAACCCATTAAACAGTGACACAATGTAATTAAAATTTTAATCGAAACTTTTGAATAATATCTTAAAAATTATTATGTCGATTCTTGGCATAATCTGTTTCCACAGAATATTTTCATAAACAAGGGGAATCCAGACATGTCGTCTTGTTCCTGCAACATAAAAAAAGTTATTAGAGCGGGAATGAGTACGCCGCGCTGTCGCAATGCGTGTTGGCGGAGTATACTTTCGCAGTACTAATTTTAAGTACAGTACAGTAATAAAAATGACGTGTCTGTCTGTAATATTGAAATAACTAGATTCTATTAAGCTCAGGGGGTTATGATTTGCTTTATTATTATTAAGACAAAAATATTTTTAAAATTTTAGTCTGTCTAATATATAAACAACATACAGTCTATTTGTCCGGAACTTCAGAACGAATAGATAGAGATCAACGCCAGGAGGGATCTAGGCTATATTTAATCCGATAAACTTGAAGATTATTTTTAGAGAAAACAAAAAAATATATATAATAAATGATGCGTAATTTAAATTTAAATAACGTCACATATGAATATCCTATCCAGGCGAAGCCTGGGCGGTTCGCTGGTTTTCAAATAAAATGATAATCGTTATCCGACTGCTTTGCCAATAATAGTTTAGTCTGAATCTTGGCGCGAGTATACGTATAGGATTAATAACTGTCATCCACTTGGCCTCGGTGTATTATGGTTGTGATTATTCATGTTTTGCCATTCAAGTGGTCTTATCGTATAATGCCCTCTTCCGAGTTATCTGCGCAGAATAGAATTATAGTGCCCAAGTGTATGCGCAAGCACAGGTGCACTCTCTATTCCCTCACTCTCATAGTCCGATGTGATGACAATCAAAGAGAGATCAGGCGCAAGACCAACGACTTATGCGCTTTTTGAGGCAAGCGGGTGAAACACTTTCTTCTTCATAGAAAAACACAATAACTGGTTTTCTTTTGGTATGACTCGGGTTTCGAATTCATGATCAGCAACCGTATTTACGACTACTATATCAAAAAGGCAGTATCGCATAAGTTTCGACCCGGATATACGCCAGTCAGAGCACACAAAAGTGTTCCGATGCTGTCGCGATTATATATTAGAAATGGTAAAAGTGTGTGTGTGTGTGTGTGTGTGTGTGTGTGTGTGTGTGTGTGTGTGTGTGTGTGTGTGTGTGTGTATGTGTGTGTGTGTGTGTATAGTGTTAAAATAAAAATAATACTTACAATGACTATAGAATGATCAGATGTTTGAACACTATGAACATTTAAGTCCTTTATTATCGCCGGGGCCTCATTATTTGTATTTTTTAACGCCGTCTTATTTTTGGATGGCACGCAAAGTGGCTGTCTTTGATGAAATTGTTGCGCTTGTGTTGTTCGTGTTGGACTGCATGGTGCCTTATAATTTTCTTGAATGCATGTCACCTTAATAGAAATAATATTGTATTATGTATTGTTACGAAGTAATATTATATGTTATGTATATAGTCCACCTGATGGTAAGTGGTTACTGCGACCCATAGACATCTACATCTATCCTCAATAAAGACTCAAGATGCAGATGCGTTGTCACCCGTGAGGACTAAGATGGAATGCCTCTTTGCCAGTAAAAAGGGTCTCCGGTTCTCTACACTCACCATACGAAACACAGCAGCATTAAGCTGCTATTTTACGCTGGTATTCTGTGAGAGCGTGGTCCTTCCCCAGTCGAGCCGACCCATTCGTGCTACAACTATACTACCAATATAGCTGCAGCATGGCTCTACCACGTATAAAAATAGTTGCATCGGCCGTTAAGTCTAACAGTAAAACCTAATAACTGATTTCGGCCCGCTCCAGGATTCAAACCCGTGATCTAAAGATCATCAATCGCGTTTACGATCACTAGATCGAGACAGCCGACCTTTTTTTTATTTGCAGAGCAGGAACCATGAAACAATTCGGCATAAGACCAAGTAATGATCCGTCCCTACGTTGGACCCCCGGTAAACCCTTGTATCTACCACTGCTCTCCTCATTCTTTCATCCACAATTATAAAATATATCATGCTTCTATCATCCCCTCTTTCCCATGTATACATGTGAATCCTCTTATGGCGAAAGAAAGTGTTCGCCACAAAAAGATTCTTTTCCACACATACGGTGAGGAGGTCTTCACCATTCTCATTTATTCTTTCATCGCCAAACGTTCCTAATATACTTTCATAACCAGACCTCTTCACCCCAACCCTTCCATTAAAATCTCCTAACATAATAATATTTTCATTTTCCTTACATTTCATCAACACCAGCCTTACCATGTCCCAAAACTTCAATCGGCCGAAATCGCGGTTAACAGCTAGGAGTGTTTAAATATTTAAATAAACACAACTGAATTATTTGTGTCACTTGATAATTTCTTCCCTTCACTTTTAAAGTGCTAAAACTCTGCAGTTTTGTAACAATAGAAGTAATATGTGATAATTCTTCTAAAGAAATCGAATACCACATGCGAGTAATACATTATTCCTACCATGATACCTACCTCTTTAGATATTTCCTGTTCTGTTTCGTAATGTCGGCCACGAGCGTCTTTTGTATCTATATTGTGCAGTGAACACTGGCAGCAGGCGGTTTGCCGTTTTCTTGTTATTTCATGTTGGTCCTTATTGGAGGCATCGGTTGTAATATTTGCTTCAACAAATTTAGTTTCTTTCGCAACATGTGCCTTAAAAAATACTCCTATTGCGTAAGGCAGTAAAAATTTTTTTTTTTTTTATAAAAAAATACTAGTAATGCTATTTAAACTATTATTCCCGTAATCACTTCTGGTAAGCTTAAAATGCTTGTGTTAGAAGTGGCTCACGACAGTAGTCGAATGGCGGATTCGAACCCACGACCTTTCGAGTTCGCGGTCCGCACCCTGCCATTAGGCTACTGACGCATTCGAATTAATAACGACATCTTGCATTGTTTGAAGACAATGAAACCTTGCAATTATTATTAGACCAATATTTCTTTTTTATCTGCGCAGAATGTCATAATCGTAGTTCCAGTGGTCCCGCACTTTTACAGGTGTTGTCCGTTGCTGATCCGGGTGTTTTACGTCTCGCGTAAATGAGATGGTATAGTTTAATTTGTCAGAAGATAAGATTATTCTTATTATTTCCAATAGCCGCCACACCGTATTTCTCCGCCATAACCATATTTCTTTCCGTACGGAAAAAAATATGGTGATGGATTCACACATCACACACTAAGCAAAACAATAAAGAGTATCTTATAACGCGATAATTCACATTGAATAAAAGTGATTAGAGTGTATCAAAATCAAAATTTTGAAATACCGACGATAGAATTAATTTGCAGCAACCTTGTAAAAGAAGATTCAAACTTATAAAAGTAGTTAATAATAGGCGTTATATAGCCTCGATAATTTAAGCTGAGTATGAAATTACCTTTAAAGGGGATATAGTTCTCTCAGCGCCTAATTGGTAGGAACCGTTATTAGTTAGTACTTGGGTTTTTGTTTTAAAATCTTCTTTCTTAAGTAAAGCATCGACTTTCAAGTCTTCTAAGCAATCACAGGAAACATTCAAATCCTTTAATTTTATTGGTTCTTCTGAGACAGGTTTTGCGTTGATTAATTTAGTATCTTCTAGCATAGCGGTAGCGGTTCCCTCTTTATTTGTATGTCCTGTTTCACAGTCATTATCCACGTTATATGTGACGACATCGACTTGTGTTTCAAACATATTTCCAGTTTTGGTGACGCACACCGTACTATGAGATTTCATAATCATTTTTGCTGGGAATGCATTTTTTGAAGTGATAAATGTTGCATCTGAACGATTGCAGCAAGATGACCTTTGAAAACAATGATCTTATGGAAATAGAATAATTTAATTAATAATATATCTGTTAAGACATAACTTCGTCACATTTATATTATTTTGGATTTAAAATCAGGTAAAAAGAGTAATATAACACTTTACAGAACGTTCTAGTACTAAGCTACCACAAAATAATGAGTTGATGGACGCTCGGTTGCCACCTAAGATGACTCGACCTAGCGACGAGAAGATCCTGGAGCTGGAAGAAGAGATAGACAAGTTGTGTTGGGATATTACAGGATTATCTGAGGTCCGAAGAGAGAGCGAGGACACAGTAATCTTCGAATTCGGCAATTCGTCCTATCGCCGGGAGGGCGACCATCTGTCCCAAGGAGGTGTCGGATTTATCGTCCACAAGTCTCTCGTTAACAACGTAGTAAAGATTGTGAGTGTGTCAACGAGGGTTATATTAATTAGTTTTACTTATACTCCGAATCACCAAACGGTATTCGTTGAAGGTCATACAGGTTTACGCACCAACCTCGGCACACACCGATGAGGAGGTGGAAGAAATGAATAAGGATATCTATAAAGCCATACATTCCTCTAAAACGCACTATACGATGTTAATGGGAGACTTCAATCCAAAACTAGGTACAAGAGAGAACGGCGAGCTGAGCGTAGTGAAATTTGGAATTAGGCAACGGAACCCAAGGGGACAGCAGCTGGCCGACTTCATGGAGAAAGAGCGACTCTTTATGATGAACTCTTCCTTCCAGAAGCGGCCCCACAGGAAGTGGACCTGGTCAAGCCCCGACGATTCGACAAAAACTGCGATCGACTTCATTATGACGAGTAGATGGCAATTGTGAAGTGATGTCTCAATGATCGCGAGGATGAAAACTGGTAGCGATCACCGAATGGTTAGAGGCACAATGATAGGCGTAACGTAACGTAACGTAAAGTTGGAGACACCTCTCTATCTAATGAAGTTAACGCAACGTCCCCCACGTGCTCTAATCTAGGGTCCCGAAACCTTTCAGCTCGAGTTACAAAACCGTTTTAGTGCATAGAAGATTGAAATACAGTGGACGATATGAATGACAAGCTCGTGGAAACTGTCCGTGCGGTCGGAGCTAAGTTTTGCAAGAACCGCCGCAGAAGAACACAAAAACTCTCCGATCACACTCTTAATCTCATGGCTGTTAGATGAGAAATGAAGCTGCAGTCTTCAGTAGATTTGACAGCATACAGGCAACTGAATAGACAGATCTCCAAATGCATGCGGCGGGACTTGCGCAACTTTGAATACTGCTCGTATTGAAGACGCGATCGAGCGGAACCAGGGTTCCAAAATCTTTGCCAGAGATCTGTCTGCCAGAAAAAGCCAATTGACGAAGCTGAAGACCGAATGTGGCAGCGTCGTTTCCGGAACCCCTGAGATTTTGAGTGAGATTGAGAGGTTTTATGGGCAGTTGCACACATCATCGTTGGAGCCACACGCATGTTTGGGTGGAAAACCAGTACTTGAATACATTCAGAAGCTCTTTAATTTCGTCCTCCATGTTAGCACTACTGCGGAGGCGTGGAGCAGAAGTGTGATGGTCTTGTTCTTCAAGAAAGGTGACAATGCTCTCTTGAAGAACTACAGACCGATTTGCCTTCTGAACCGCGTCTACGTGCTGAGTTCAAGAGTCATTACGAATCGTCTCGCACGCAGACTCAACGACTTCCAGCCTCCCGAACAAGCCAGTTTCCGAAAAGGCTTTAGAACCATAGACCACATATATACCCTTCGGAAAATTGCACAAAAGACAGAGGAGTACAATTTGCCACTATGTCTGGCGTATGTGTACTATGAGAAAGCCTTTGATTCCGTCGAAATTTGGGCGGTGCTGCAGTCCCTTCAGCGGTGCCATCGAAGTCGGTATATTGAAGTGTTGAAGTGTTTACAGTAGGGCTGCGATGACTATCCGAATACAGAACCAGAGTTCGAAACATATCCAACTGCAGAGAGGTGTAAGACAGCTTGACGTTATATCCCAGAAACTCTTCCCCGCTGCATTGGAAGACGTATTCTAGCTACTGAACTGGAAAGGATACGGTATTAACGTCAATGATAAGTACATCACTTACCTACGATTTGCCGACGATATAGTCCTTATGGCAGAATCGCTGAAGGAGATAAGCACTATGCTCAATGAACTCAATAGTACCTCCCAATGGAGGTCTTAAGATGAACATGGACAAAACAAAGATCATGTATAACGTCCATGTCACACCTATGCCGGCAGTTGTTAGGAGCACTAAGCTCGAAGTTGTTGATGAGCATGTTTACCTGGGACAAATAGTTCGACTAGGTAAGACCAACTTCGACCGAGAGGTCAATCGACGGATTGAACTCGGCTGGGCAGCGTTCGGGAAATTACGGCACATTTTCTCGTCATGTGTACCTCAAATCTTGAAAACGAGACTGTACCACCAGTGCGTATATGACTTATGGAACTAAGACGTGGTCCTTCACTGCCGGCCGTTTGAGGAAGCTCAAGGTTGCTCAGTGAGCTATAGAGAGGGCTATGCTCATGTTTCTGTGCGTGATAAACTTAGAAATTATTAATTATCTGCGGTAGCACCAGAGTGACCAACATAGCCCAACGGATTAGTAAGTTGAATTTAGATAGAAGTATAGAAGTTGTTTTAGCAAACCGGTGTAGATTTTGACATTCATAAGAGTTCTAATTAAAACTAAATAAAAAAATCTAAAAAAAAGCAATTAATGCCACTATTATTATATTTTCGGGAACAACTGCGAAAAAACGAAGTATTGAAAACTGAAATCCGTCGCCCTTCTTTCGAACAACGCTCGACTACGTGTCACACATCCTAGAGAAGTTTTGTTGGATAACAATAACTCGTCCACTTTATATCCTGACGTAATAAATATCATCTGATACGAAAACTACGACAAACTCTAAAACAACATTGCCGAATTTTTAAACTCTTTTTGTTTTAAAAAAAAAAGGTATAATTTTGTTTTGATCGAAAGATTTATATATTACATTGTCGATAAAGTCTATCAAATTACATATACAAGTACATACGAGTACTTTAGGCAGCATTCAGAAGCAGGTCTAGATAAATCTTGAGGCCGTAAAATGAACTTGAAACTATGTCTGAAAAAGAAAATGTGTTCTATTAGAAACGAACTTTCTTATGATTTTTTTTTAAAAAGAAATTCAATTCCGGACTAACTTTTCACAGAAACTATCTCTTTCCTTTTTTGCAAAGCGCCTTTTCTTCTTCCACGGACTACGATTGAAATTAAAAATTGGTTAATAAACAATTTACTTGATTAAAAGTATTGTCCTTTGTTAAATTATGTAGCTTACCTTCTCATTCTCGAAAACTTTTTTGTTTTACGTGGCTTAAACTCCATGCTTAAATTAGAAAATATAATTATTTAGTTACAAACGTAGAACAAAAAGTGTGTGTACTGTAAAATCTTTAAAGCGATGAAAAAGTTTTATTATGCTTATGAGATGAAATCTCACGCAATGGCGTAGCAAAGGGATGGGCATGGGCCAATTTTAGAGGGTATACCACCCTCTTCGGGGATGAAAATCAGCTTTTCATCTTAATTATCTTTTTAAGTGATACTAGTAAAATTTTCGAAAATTATCTGTCCCCGCATTTGAAAAATATATTACGAACACTATACCGGGTGAATTTTTGATCATATCATGAGGGATAAATTAGTACAGATATTTTTATTTTTTAAAGCTGTAAATGTTCAAAAAATAAAAAATGTTTTTTTAAAATACATTTATCCATCATCCATCACAGCCTATAACAGTCTGCTACTGAAAATTGTCCTCCCTCATAAATCACTTGTGATTTAGCCATAGTTGCCACTCTTGGCAAGCAGGTTGGTAACCAGAGTTTTTTTACAATTTTGAGTTGGTATCACGAAAATGCTACTTACTGCCCACCTTTTTTTTTATATATTATTTTTTTTATAGGATAAGGGTGACAAACGAGCACACAGTCCTCCTGATGGTAAGTGGTTGCTGTGGCCCATAGACAACTACATTTATCTTCGATTACGAATTAAAATGCAAGTACGTTGTCACCCGTGAGGATGACAACGGACTAAGATGGAATGCCTCGTTTCCAGTAAAAAGGGTCTCCGGTTCTCTACACTCACCACACGAAACGCTGGTACGCTGGTATTCTGTGAGAGCGTGGTCCTTCCCCGGTCGAGCCGACCCATTCGTGTTACAACTATACCAGAAATATAGCTGCAGCATGGCTCTACCGCGTTGGCTCTGTTCAGTTTCCGTCCGCCGCCTCTTACGACACCCAAGGGATGATATAGAGTAGTTGATATTCTTACACCGGCACTATTCGTTTAAAAATAACAAAATCCAAATCAATGTACTTTATGCATGGCATGTAGCTATGAGTTTGTAACGCTCTTGACCTCGAAAAGGTCGTCATGCCGAATATGCTGCTGTGTTTCGTATGATATAATATCTTAGCGTTCAGGGTGCCAACGCTTATTTACATTTTGATTGATTTTACAGAAAGAACTATATTATCTATCCTTGAAATTTTAATTACACATGCATTGAGTTATTATGTACTACGTACTAGAGAAGCCATTCTAAACAAAAATTGTGTCCTACTCTATGTATTCGCGCATGCGCGAAGACTTTAATTTGATATAAAATAAGATATTAATATAAAATAAATATAAGAATTTAATATGAAATATCTTAATTTAATCTAAACAAACATATTTCTAAATAAAATGTAATAACAATTATTTTATGGAATTCACAAATCTTCAATTAACGCAATATTTAGTTTGTACGGATTGCAGTACAGTTCAGTTGAACATAGTTAATGTTCGGAATGGCTTCTCTAGTACGTAGTACATATAACTCAATGTACACATGTGGACCAAAGTATTTACTTCCATTCAAGGGGAATTGTCACCCTAAAATAATTATAAAGCTGGCATTTGGAGAAAATGTGTACCCTTACACTACACTACATACGTACTCTAATGACACTATATTTCCTGCTCAGTTAGAAGCTTCCGATTGTATTCAGAATTGGTCATCATGGTCAAAATCAACTAGGAGCATATCATCATCTGTATTGATTACTCACCTATAGTCCGAACAATTCTCGTAGTGAACAAAGTTCACGAGAGGATTGACATATTTTCGAGTAATTTTCGAGTAATTTTGAACAGTGGTAGAGCCACGCAGCAGCTTTTGCTGTCGCACGGATGGGCCGGCTCGAACCGGGGTGGTACCACGACCTCACAGAAAACCAGCGTGAAGTACAGGTTTACCTTTGCGTTTCGCTTGGTGAGTGCAGGTGGCCGGAGGCCCTTTTTACTGGAAATGAGGCATTCCATCTTAGTCCTCACGGGTGACAACGCATCTACATTTTGATTTGTAATAGAGGATAGATGTAGATGTCTATGGGCCGCAGCAACCACTTACCATCAGGTGGACTGTGTGCTCGTTTGTCACCCTAATCCTATAAAAAAAAATTTGAGTGAACTCGCTAAGGTACTTTTACACATAATTAGTTATGTAAGTTAGTTGTAATACAGAGTATATTTAAGTAGATTAGCGACACTATTGTAGTGGGTTTGTCTAGCCTGTAACATCGATCACTTAGTTATTAGTGATCGATGGCCTGTAATAGTTGTTAAGTGTTTGTGTGTGTAAATAAATAAATAAATATTGCTCATATACACACATGCTATAGGAATATGTATCCTTACAATTTTTCTTTTATAAAACCGAAGTGAAAAAACACACACAGTCCACTTGATGGTAAGCGGCTACTACAGCCGATGGATATCTGCAACCAACTTAAACAATGAAGACTAAAGATGCGTTATAACCTCTGAGGACTAAGATGGAATGCGTCATAACCTGTAATTTAATTGACTCTAAATCTTCGGACAAGAACACATCAGTGCATGCAGAGCTGCTCGGCGGCAAGAATAGGTAAGAGCTTGGTACCTATCCTATGGATTCCTAGGCAAAGCAGGTGTCCTACCACCGTGAGTGCAGTATACATTGTGTATGGAAGTCTCTTACCTGTTAACAATGCAGTTGTTTTCTACATTGGATCGTTGCTTTGACCGAAATTGTAAGTAGTTTTGTTCACGTTCACTTTCATGAAGAAACTCTTTATATTTCTTATCCAGCCAATTTGCAAAGCCGCTTATATTAACATCGTCGGCCCGAGATATAGCTCGTGGTGATTGGAGTTCCTTTGTAGGTTTTTAAGACGTTAAGAAAACTTTTAAATTTTTAGTTTTCGATATCGTGATTTATCACCAAATATTTGTGTCCGCCATCCGTTGCAATGTGTTTTTTGTTACAAGATTTGCGGGCGCGCGTACAATAATTCACCAAAGTTTTATAGTACTTAGTTGGGTGAACGATAAAGGAACTCATTTCATCGCAAGCAAACAAACAAATATTTGTTTTTGACAGAAACCATTGCAGATGAATGTATAATAACTAAATTATTTTCATATCATTTTGTTACTCACGTATATAGTATTGTATTGTCAATTTGTCTGTTTGTTACAGATGTTTTCTTCTAGACACAATATCATGCAGATAACGGGAATTCGGCACTTATAAATTATAACAATATGCAGTCATTAAAAAGTGGGTTGTTAAAAGGGAAAGTATTTTTTGAGAACATTGTCGCACTTGGATGATTTTCCATCAAATGTTACTATAACTACATACTTACTTACTTACTTACTTACTTATCTTCACGCACAATCCCTGACGGGGTAGCCAGAGAGAGCAGATCGCCAAGTGTCACGATCCTTACATATCTCTTTGGCTTCTTTCAGATTCATTATCTTCTTCATACATGCACGTCTAGGTATCCGAGTACTCTTGACCCTACCCTCTTCGAGCAATTTGCTCACATGGTCTTCGAAAGTTAGTCTCGGTCTACCTCGACACCTTTTAATATTAACTTTCGCGCTATATATTTTCTTCACCATTCGGTCTTCACTCATTCGCTCAACGTGCCCAAACCACCGAAGCACGCCCTTATCAATTTTTGTGATAAGGTCATCTTTCAAACCTGCCATATTGCGAATCTCTTCGTTTCGCTTTCGGTCGGCCATAGTAACGCCGCACATTTTACGAAGAGATCGCATCTCCACTGCATTCAACTTACTTTTATGCTTCTTCTGGCATACCCAGGTTTCGCTGCCATATAACAAAGTCGGTACCAACACTGCGTTATGTATTGCAAGGCGTGCACTCTTCGCTACGCCTTGCCTTTTGACTAACGCAGTCAGGGCACCATTGACTTTGTTCCCGGCAGCGACACGCCTGTCCACATCTAAATCACATCTTCCATCCCGGCTAAAAGCACTCCCCAAGTATACAATTTCATTTACCTGTTCTAGACATTCCTGATTTACTATAACTACATACTAATTTCCTAAAACGCCTATATTTGATACATGGTAGAGTTATGCTGTAGCTAAATTATGGTTGTCGCACGAATGGCTATGCGGAGAAGGACCATGTTATCACAGAATAACGCTCACTCTCACAAAATAATAATACTGTGTTTCGTATGGTGAGTGCAGAGTACCGGAGATTCTTTTTACTGGAAACGAGGCATTTTATCTTGGTCCTCAGCATATCTGCATTTTGATTCTTAATCGGAGATAGATAGCAATGCCTACAGGCCACAGCATCCATTTGCCATCAGGTGGACTGTGTGTTCGTTTGTCACCCTATAAAAAACGGGCATTCTTTCTTACA
The DNA here is from genome assembly GCA_963668995.1 of Parnassius mnemosyne. Taxonomy (NCBI): domain Eukaryota; kingdom Metazoa; phylum Arthropoda; class Insecta; order Lepidoptera; family Papilionidae; genus Parnassius; species Parnassius mnemosyne. Next base: position 39,507,816 of record CAVLGL010000115.1, on the reverse strand, counting down.
TTCTTTTAGTTGCTGCAGTTTATAAGAATCTATATCCAACAGTGGATTTGTAGAGGCTGGTAAAGAAGAAGAAGGAGAGACTTTAGGAAAGGTTAGGATGATGATGAAGGAAAATACTTGCACGTTTAAAACTAAAATAAATATATTAATAAGGGTATAATTTACCTGTGTGTACCAGCGAAAAGCTTTTATAAAACAGTTGGGATTGTTTTTCTTGCTGATCCTATCTCTATTTGTACAACGTCCCTCAGGCTGTATTTTTTTAAAAGAGAAATATTTGTAGTACTCAAACATGTAAGGACAACAAATAAACATAACACTAACAGAGTAACGTTGATACACGAGCTTAAGGTAATGGTAAAAAAATATTATGGTCTCTTTTTTGTTAAAAATTGCTACTTTATATCATTTCACACATTCATCAAGTAATTCGTAAAATATTCGTATAACAACTGAATCATTTGATGATGCAGAGGCCTATTGTGACCATATTCTTGATTACTCGTGATAACTGACGACTACCTCGTTGGTGTAGTGGTCGTATACGCGACTGATGATCGTATGATCTTGAATTAAAAATCTATTATTGGGTTTCTCTGTCAAAAAGTCTTATTAGCAGCGCGGGGTTAAGTTGGCAGTTTTTACCCCTGTGCCGTGGAAAGCAAGTAAAGCCGTTGGTTCTGCTGTTGCTCCCTCTCTGATCGTGTCGTCCCATCAAACTATGAGAGTGAGGGAATAGAGAGTGCGCCTGTGCTTGTGCAAATACACTTGTGCACTATAATCCTGTCCTGCGCTGATTGCTCGTCTCTGTTGAGTCTGGCCGCTGTGCCCAATATGTAAATTATTATTTATATACTCATATTACATTACTTGTAAGATAATTTCTTTTTTTTTATAAAACTTTTAACTACCGTTTTTGCAGTTACAGCCGTAGAGAGACAAAACATGGAACCACTCGTAGTTAACTACCAGGATTTTCAAAGGAACATTCTGTATTTTTAAGTGAGGTGCTTCACGACATTATCCGATGTGAAACTCTTTTATTGTTGGTTGTACTAGCTATAACTACGAGTAACTAGTTGGTCTATTAATAACCAAGTTACTAACCGGACGTTGATGGGAATGTCAAAAATATTTTTTAACATATTTAACATAATCTAACCACTGCTCAGACCGTGATTCTAATCTGTTAAAGTAAAAACTTCAGATAATATTCAAAGAGTATTCTCTTTGACTTTGAGAGAGTTATATGTTTATTATGTTTTTTATGTGGTAGAGCCATGCTGCAGCTATATTAGTAGTATAGTTGTAGCACGAATGGGTCGGCTTGACCGGGGAATGATCACGCTCTTACAGAATACCAGCGTAAAATAGCAGCTTAACGCTGCTGTGTTTTGTATGGTGAGTCTAGAGAACCGGAGATCCTTTTTACTGGAAATGAGGCATTCCGTCTTAGTCCTCACGGGTGACAACGCATCTGCATTTTGATTCTTTATTGAGGATAGATGTAGATGTCTATGGGCCACAGCAACCACTTACCATCAGGTGGACTGTGGGCTCGTTATGTACGCCCTTATATCCTATAAAAAATATTTATTGATCATATAAGATTGGTGATGACTGATGATACAAACTTACAATGTGAGCATAATACACGACGGGATAACGACCAACACATGGGTAGATTGGACCATCTACAGTTCTCTTGAAGGTAGAATCGTAACAAAAACCTGCGCTGCAGTCATAATCACTTGACGATGTTGATGACATTGTAAATATTTCAATTAAGTACTACTTAAAGATTTAAAAAAAATAATATTGGGATATAACAATTGTGGTAGCTGTCATTATAAAACGTATTGATCATAGATTATTAAATATAGGTATCACAAATAGGTATATAATATGTGAGTAGTGATCATAGACTGAGCATAGATAATCAATATAATATAAACAAGACATACCGAGACTTAGAATATACTGTATATTCTAAGTTTATGAAACCAGAATACTGAGAGTGACAAAGAGACTTATAACTTAGAGCAAAGGTTATATAATTATTATCATTAACAACATCTCCACTGCTGAAAATGTGTCATCCGCAAGGAATGCCACAAAGCCGACCTACATTCGTCGATTTATTGCATCTCTTACCAAATCGTCACTCCATCTAGTGGGAGGTCGTCCATTATTCAGATTATCGGTAGAAGGCTGCTATTCAAAGGTTGTCGGTTTTTCGAGTAAAGAGATGCGTTAGGCTTTGTTGGTGATTCTGGTTCTACGGACATCGTCATCACGCAGATTATCATGCAGAAAAACTCTAAGCATAGCCCTTTCCATAACTCGCTGAGCTTCCTAATGCGGCCTGTAGTGAAGGACCACGTCTCAGATCTATATTAATAATGTCCTTCTTTTGAAAGTTTGCTGCTATACATGGGCCTTTTATGATGTAGGGAGGGTTCGTCATAATCTCTTCGTTTGGTAGGAGCATTGTCAATTTTAGTATTAGATATATCGCGGCTTTTGCATACTTCAGAGGTAGTAAAATATAAATTAGCAAAAATAAAGAGGCAGATTCCTTAGAAAACCACCACTTCTTGCATTATTACGTAGCTTCTCAATTTTTTTTTACTATACTAATGAGGTTGTTATTAACTTAATTTGCTTAATTTCGCGTACAGAAAGAAAATGATGTGTACTGCCCATTTTAAGGGGACCTCCCACCCTCCCTCAATTGCATGCACTATACCCGTCACCGCCAATCCCAGCACTACCACACCCAGCACCATCACACTAGGAACGACACACCACTCCCGAAAACACGTGGGGCACGACACATCATTTTCTTTCTTTACGGAGAATTAAGCAAATTATGTTATAACAACCTTATTATAATGGATTTCCGCAAAGTAACGCCTGATTCTATTAATTACTAAGGTACGTGAGGGTAATATGGTCACCTTAACCTTTGCCGTTCTATAAAAACAAAACTAGGAGGCGGATAAAGAAAAAAATAGCAAACAAGCCATGGCAATAATTAGGAACACTTCGAAAATTCAACTTAAAAAAATTAACTACACTACTCAATACTAAATAAAAAATGTAAAATTTATATAATATCAACTATCAAAATGGCGTCAATAAAACGGTGCCCTTTTGACCATTTATAATTTGAGTGACTGATGAAGAGCTATCGTATGACAAAGCCACCTATGCGAATAAGACCATAGTTTTTGAGTTATAAGAAAGTGTCCATATTAACCGGATGACCATATTACCCTGACGTACTATATAATATACACTAATATTAAAATCAATATCAAATCTACACAAAACCGTTATTTATTAGACACGAAATTCATATTTATTTTGCACTGCCTCATAAAAATACATTTTATTACACTGACGCACTGCAGCGGACGCTTTTCTGCTATATAGTCCTCTCAAAAATGTAAGAAAACCTTTTACCAATCATCTTTGCTCCGGAGACGTGTATCACTGTTATTTTCTACGTAACGTACGTATGTTTTTATAAGAGGGGACAAACGAGCTTACGGCTCACCTGATGGTACGTGACTACCGTCGCCCATCAACAACTACAACACCAGGGAAATTGCAGGTGCGTTGACGGTATTTTAGAAAGGAGTAAGCTCTTTTCTTGAAGGTCCTTAAGTCGTATCGGTCCGGAAATATGGCCGGTGGTAAATTATACCACAGAGAGGTCTTGCGAGGAAAAAAACTCCTAGTGAAACGTACAGTTAATTAAGAAAACATTGCAAATATCTATTACATACGAGTTTCTATTACTCAGTATGAGTAGAGGAACAATGTACAATCAATACGCAACTCGCTGATTTCATCGCTCTTGATATTATTCGTTTGCACGATCAACTAATCCGAAATTATGGGATGAAGTTGTTAATGGAACTGTTTTGACAACATTCTAGTTATTACTTTGAGGTTATGATCCACTCAAAAGGACCAAAAAATTTAACTCTAATTTATACTTTTTACCGTGATAGCTCAGATGGTTAGCGCTCGCTGTAAATTTCACAGTACACGAGCAACGGGTTCGATCCCCGCCGGCACCAATGAAATTGTTAATTGCAATTTTAAGTGGTGATTTACCACGTGCCCGGCGGTGAAGGAAAATATCGTGAGAAAACCTGCATGTCCGAGAAATAAGAAAGAAAATATTAGTAAAGTTTGCCAACACGCATTTTGGGGCAGCGCGGCGGACACTTCCTTGCCCTAAAACCTTCTCAGAAATGGGAGGAGGCCTGTGCCCAGCAGTGGGACGTATATAGGCTGTAACTTTAGGCTTTAATTCTCCTATACTATACATCTTAGCATCGACTTCTGAAGCAGTTATGTAGAAAATTTATTTTATTCTTTGGCGTTCTTTGAAGCCGGCTTTAACTTTTTGTTAGAAGTTTATTTTTTCTTGATATCGGTAAGCTATTCGTAGTTACGGACTTTGTAAGTTAATACTTGTATTAATTTTATTTGGGTGTATTTATGTAATAGATTCGTGGTAGTCTCTGACTTACCACGTTTTTTTATAGAAGAGGGGGCACCGACCATGAACAACTGCAACACCAGGGGAATTGCAAGTGCGTTGCCGGCCTTTTAGAAAGGTAAGCTCTTTTCTCGAAGGTCCCTAAGTCGTATCGGTCCAGAAAAATCGCAGTTTGTAAACGATTCCACAAAGAGGTCGTACGATCTCGCAATGAAGGAAAATATCTTTTCGAGGACATGTTGCGAAGGCCACTAACATACACTAATACATAGTGCGGTAGACTGATTGTTCTCAGAGAGAACGCCAGTTGTCAGCAGTGGGTCCTATATAATATGCTGTAACTTTATTTTAACAAAACATTTGAGATTCGATGTAGGTAAATTTTAAAGTAAAAAGATTGCAGCTTCAATGCTTTAGCACATTATATATAATAGTAACTGACTTTAGCACATTATATTATATATAATAGTACTTGACTTTAGTTACAAATCCGTTCGAATGTGTGCGCGGTTCCTAAGTATTCATAGCCCTAATGAATTCAATTACAAAATAGTTGACATATAGCATTGATTATTGTACAAATATGCTAATAAAATATTTTTTCATAATATTAAATATTGTATTTGGTACAAAATCCTACAGCAATATTTTGTATACAATAACTGATCAGAAGGATCACAATTCAAGCGGTAAGGTATAAGAAATTTCATCGAAATTATACATTTCTAAAACTGTTAAATTCTTTATATTAAACAAACGAGTGGTAAAATTAAAAAATTGTACAACCGACTTCAATATAAATTATTAAGGATAACTCAAAAACTACTGGTCAGACCTATATACTGATCAAATTGACATGAGAGGCACCAGCTTTCAAATAAAAAAGGAATTATCATAATCGGTTCACCTAGAAAAAGTTATGACGTAACACACGAAAAAATACATTTGAATTGAGTACCTGCTCCTTTTTGAAAACGGTTAGAAAGAAAAAGAAAACAATTCTCGCATTCGAAGGGATAATAATATGTACATTTAGATTACTGTAGTTTAATTAATAGAATCAGGCGTTACTTTGCGGATATCCATTATATTAAAGTTGGCAAAAATTACCTCGCGTGCATCCGCTCGATAAAATAAAATGATGTGTCTTACCTAGTTTGAAGAGCACCTTCCGCCCTACCTCAATTGCGTGCACTATCCCCGTCACCAATAATCCCAACACCACTACACGAGGCATCTTCGGGTGATGATGCCTCGTGTAGAGGCGAAACACGTGTCGTATTGTCGTAAGTGGTGTGTCTTTGTTAGTGTAGTGGTGTTGGGAGAAGTGGTGCTGGGATTAGTGGTGACGGGGATAGTGTACGCAATTGAGGGAGGACGGGAGGTGATTTTCAAACTAGGTAAGACACATCATTTTATTTTATCGAGCGGATGCATGCAGGGTAATTTTTGCCAACTTTAATTACTGTATTTTATACATTTTCAGAACTTAAATGTCTTGAATATGAAGAATCTAGTTACGGTGCAACTCAGGCTTTGAAGAACGAACGTAGTTTGAAACCGTTGGATAAAACAACAGTAAATGCAGTAGAATCAAGTACAAAGTTCACTACCACTACAGTGAATAATGGTACATATCTGGACAATGTTTTTTATCATCTAGTTGTTAGTTAACCTACGCATACATGCTCGTCGGTTAAGGTTAAGGGTATGCGTAGGTATATGGATGTGGAGGACGCGAGAGAGGTGTGTCAGGATCGTGTCGTGTCAAATGGAAGTCCGTAGTCTCTGCTTACCCCTCTGGATGACAGACGTAAGTGTTTATGTATGTATTATTAGTAAAGTTTTGGTAGTTATAAATTAAATTCCTTATCAATAAATTATAATATAAATTATTATCTGCAACAATATGCCCAATGACCGAGCTTTGCTTGATGTTAGAAAATATAGTACGTTAGGGTAATATGGTCTTCCGGTTAATATGGTCACTATCTTATCTGATACGATAGCTCTTCATGAATCAATAAAATAATAAAGGGTCAAGAGGGCGCTGCTTTATCAACGCCATTTTGACAGTTGAAATGATTGTAAATATTTTGGTAGATTTTAGTATTGAGTAGTATAATAATTTGTTTTATGTTGATATTTCGAAGTGTTGCTAATTATTGGCAAAGCTACAGTACATACGTCTTTGTGTTTTTGTCTCTGTCTTCTTCCTAGGTTTGGGCGGCAAAGCTTAAGGTGACCATATTAACCTCACCTACCTTAATATATATTGATGACACTTACCTTATCTTTAGTATCATCAACCAACTTGTAGGTAAAACGTAAACTATATATGAAATTTCATTCAAATCGCTAAAGTCGTTTCTGAGAAACCAGTAACATATAAACATAATTTCATAATTATTCATTACAGTCCTTCATAAGTTCACTGCGGAACATAGGCCTCTCAAAAGGAATACCATAAAGCACGGTCCTAAGCCACCTGCATCAGTCGACTTCCTGCGTGTCTTACCAGGTCTTCACTCCATCTAGCGGGGACACCCACACTTCGCTTAACGGTACGATGCCACTAATAAGTAATGTGGCAAATATTAAATCTGCTGGATGGAACAAGCTGGATCAGGTGGAGGAGGATCAGCCCCTCATTATGTTATACGAGGCACCCAGCGGGGCACAGTGCATGGCCTTTTATTTGTACGCTCTACTCTGCTGACATTATTAAAAGGATATCGATTTTCAGCAGATCTTTTGATTTCACATTTTATTCGAACGACCAAGCCAGACAACCGAGCGAGATAACTACAGCTCAGATTGTTTACACGTATTAAAATACGCTCATGTAACTTTTACTCTCTTGTTTCTTCGTCCAAACTCGATCGTTTTAATTTTTTTTTTCAAGTACAATATTGTGACCACAGCCAGTTATATGTTGCATCACTTTTGCTCAGGAATGTTCCTGAAGGTTGACATTCCAATCGAAATTAGAATAATGTGTAGGAAATAAGTATTAACATCTGTTTACTATTTTCACCAAGAATATCTTCTGCAGCAGCTTCCATATCCATATAGCTATTAAAAGCATTGATAATGTTTAGAAGGATTGGTTGTGGTAGAAAATCAAGGAGGACATAATTATCATAATATGAGTTAGTTTCCTTAAACGACTGGAGATAGTTTTCGGAATGTCACTTATTAAATTTTGTACATACGTGTTTGAGTTAGCAGATTAAAATTAGTTCTTTTCGATATGGTAAATAAAGACAAACTATTATCAAAAGCCAGTAAGTTTTTTGTAGTTATTTTATTTAATACAATATAAATTTTAGTTTCAGATCCGTTAATCATCTTCCAAAAAATTATACACCAATTTTTATTTGGTCCAAAAGCGACATATGAAGGTATTTATGTATTATTTTTATATCTTAATAACATTTTTTATCATCTTCATAACTATAAAATACATAAGTACCTATGTAATTTACAAACATTTTCATCTTTCTTTATATATTTTCATACTAAACAAAATTAGGTACTTATTAAAACGTTATGTAATTTGAGTTTTTCGATTGTGGGTTTGAAATCGTCTTGTGCAGTCACAATTTATTAGTCTTCGAATCAAGAATCTGGAATGTTTTTTTCAAAGATAACAATTCTAATCCAACCAATAAATTTATCATAGAGGTTATGTCATGGAAAGGTTGACTTATCTTTTTCCAAAGACATTTAAGTAGTAGTAGTAACCTATATATTTAAATCTCTTTGTCTTTTTCTATCTATCTGCGTCCCAAAAATGTTTTTTATTATTAAACTTAAGTGGCTAACTTACAGTCCACTCTAATAACCACCCGTTCGCGCTGACACCATAATATATTTTTTTATAGGATAGGTTGAAAAACGAGCACACAGTCCACCTGATGGTAAGTGGTTCATGTTGAAACCATATTGTACCTGCACCACGTACATTGGCTCCACCACGTAAATGTCACCTGTTAGTTAACTCTAAGCGTAAAAGTATCTATTTAAAAAAATGTAAGAAAAACTGCAGTTTAAGTCTACATTCGTATAATTATAAAATTGATCTACTACTACAGGAGAAACAGCCAATAAGAAGAAGAAAGTCTATGAACAAAACGCGGTACAAGAATCGATACCTGACCACTATCCGACTGGAAATGTATTAAGGTAAAATCTTATTATATCTGAAAATATATAAAGGTAATTTTAAAATATGGAATAATTGATTACCATTTACATTACTGCTTATCAGAAGTCCACTGCTGAACAAAGGCTTCCCCCATAGATTGCCACATAGGGGGAATAATTACCATAGTTGCCACACTTGGCAAGCGCGTTGGCAATTGCAGTTCCTTGTTTTTTATTCTGCCAGGCTTCGTACAGTTTTCTTTTGTCGCCTCTTGCGACACCCACGGAATGATATGGGGTAATGGATATTCTTACACCGCCATGCAATAATCTGATGTAGTCAATACTTAAATGGACGTAGTTATACAAAACAACCCACAAGCCATTCAAAAATAAGTAGATCTGTATATTTAATTAATTTTTGATTGTCACTCCCACGACTGACTTGACATTGGCAGAATTCTTTTAAGAGAAGCCAAAAAGTAAAGAAGAAGAAGAATTAATTTTTAAAATGACTTGTGGGTTGGAACGTTTTTGTATAACTACGTTCAATTAGCGCAGGAATCTTGATTTTTCATTAACTTTCGATCAGGGACATTATGAATAGATGACACCATCAACGTGGTAGCTTAGCACCTTAACACCATCCGTAAATTTCACTGTATGCTAACGACCCTGAATCTATCCCCGCCCGCACCTATCAAATTAATAATTGAAATTTATATATGCTGATTTACAACGTGCTTGGGAAGCAACACACCTGCATGCCTGAGCACGTACTGAAACAGCGTATTTAACTTATTGCCAAAAACCCTTTTAGAAAATAAAATGCCTGTGTCAAAAAGTTCTAGCATCTCAGTTGTACACCCAATTTTTTTACAATAATTGTGAACAGCCTCAGTCTGTGCCCCGCCGCCACCATTGAAAAAGTTATCTAATCGTTATTATTTGTATTGTTTCACTACGTGTTCATTGGTGAAGGGAAAGGTGCATTTGTGAACAAGTCGTAAAATTAAAAAAGTGTGTGTGTGTGTGTGTGTGTGTGTGTGTGTGTGTGTGTGTGTGTGTGTGTGTGTGTGTGTGTGTGTGTGTGTGTGTCAGCTCCGGCGCACGACTGGAGTTTACTCCTTACGAACGATTATTTGTTTATAAAAAGCAGTACAGCCGAGAGTACTCTGTGCTGGGGGCGCGCAAGATAAGTTGCGCACGACATTACGTAGTCATGGAAACACGAATACATAACGTAACGCATGACGTAGCGTTTGATTTTACTCCCCTTAAATTTTCATGCTCCGGGCTTATATATGAAATCGATTCTTAAAGACTAAACTCCAAATAATTTTGTACAACCGACTTCAATATAATTTATTGTTGAGTTTTTGAAAACCGCTCGACCGATTTTGATAAAATTTAAATGGGACAATTTGAGAAGTATATATTTTAAAACAAAAAAGAGTTTTCCAAATCGGTTCAGGCGTCTTCGAGTAATCGGCGAACATATATAAAAAAAGCTTCCGACGAATTGAGAACCTCTTCCTTTTTTGAAGTCGGTTGAAAATTATTTTTCATAAAAGTTATAGTGGAAGGTCTATGGGACAAGCAGAAAGACGTTACGATGGTTTTTACGTAATTCTTTTTAAAAGTAACGTACGATATTTTTAAAAAGAATTATGGTAGAGCCATGCTGCAGTTACATTTCATACGTCGTAGAGTCTTGCTGCAACTAATAATAATGTCCTCCAGACCGAACTATATTAGTAGTATAGTTGTAGCACGAGTGGGTCGGGCTCGACCAGGGTACGAGGTCTCACAAAATACCAGCGTAAAAAAGCAGCTCAACGCTGCTGTGTTTCGTATGGTGAGTGTAGAGAACCGGAGACCCTTTTTTCTGGAAACGAGACATTTTATCTTAGTCCTCAGAGGTGATAAATAACGTATCTGCATATTGATTCTTAATAGAGGATAGATGTAGATAACTATGGGCCACAGCATTCACTTACCGTCAGGTGGTCCGCGTTCTCGTTTGTCACCCGTAATTTGCTTATATAACATTAAAAAAAAAAAACAAGAGCACAATGTCCTAGCGGTAATAAATAGAAAACAGTAGTGTGTGACGAGCGTTTTATCGAGGAGAAGTAATAAATGCGAGCATGTCACAAGTCTCGGATATTTGATAATGAGCTTGTCCAACTTTCTTGATATTGTACTTCTGCAGTAATTATAGAGCCAAATATTAAATAGGTGTAATAAATAATGCCGGTATAAGGTCACCACACATTAGTCTCGCCTCAACGCCTCACACCTCGTTTGTGTACCGATACAACAATTTTCTTTCCGAGATTCTTTCCGAGAGCTTGCTTTCCTTTAGTAAGTTTGATAGTACACACTTTCCAAGCCTCTTTCTTTTCTTATTTAACGTTGTTTAATTAATATAGCTTTGTCAAAATTGCCACTTATTGCTTTCAATTCGTCTTTATTGACTATATGTTTTCGGTTGCCCACTGGACTTGTTTGTTGGTATTTGTTGTCCAGAGTTGGGATCCGAAAACAAGACTTACAAAGTAAAAATATATTTTTTTAATAGGATAAGTGTGACAAACTAGCACACAGTTCACCTGATGGTAAGTGGTTGCTGCGGCCCATAGACATCTACATCTATCCTCTATTACAAATCAAAATGTAGATGCGTTCTCACCCGTGAGGACTAAGATGGAATGCCTCATTTCCAGTAAAAAGGGCCTCCGGCCACCTACACTAACCAAGCGAAACGCAGAAGTAAACCTATACTTCACGCTGGTTTTCTGTGAGGTCGTGGTACCACCCCGGTTCGAGCCGGCCCATCCGTGCGACAACAAAAGCTGCCGCGTGGCTCTACCACTGTTAAAAATGCGCATGCTTTACGTTATCTTGACTATTTAGACTAATATCGATAAAAATTTGAATAACACTGATAGACAAATCTCTTTATCAGGGCAGAACTTTTCCAAAATAAGAGTGGTGTCCATCTACCGATGTCGGAGTACCTTCACCGTGGTCACTCACGTCTTAATATAACCATGGACTTCATGCAGACCGCGGTTAACGCTTTCGCTATTTTCCTCGACGGCAACGAAAATGACATTTTGCAATTGCCGGCTTCGTATGTCTTGCATTCTGTTAGTAGAGATGATAAATTATTTTTATAATACTTTTTACATAACATGACGAGTTTTTTTTACAGGAGAGGGTGACAAACGAACACACAGTCCACCTGATGGTAAGTGGTTGCTGTGACCCAAACACATCTACATCTATCCTCAATAAAGAGTCAAAATGCAGATGCGTTGTCACCCGTGAGGACTAAGAAGGAATGCCCCTTTTCCAGTAAAAAGGGTCTCCGGTTCTCTACACTCACCATACGAAACACAGCAGTGTTAAGCTGCTATTTTACGCTGGTATTCTGTGAGAGCGTGGTCCTTCCCCGGTCGAGCCGACCCATTCGTGCTACAACCATATTTTGAGGAGTTATCAGATTTGTTTCATCACCATAACAGCCTATAAAAGTCCACAGGGGAACATATCCCTCCCCTATAGATTGCCTAATGGGAGGGATTTTACCATAGTTACATCCTTGACATGGGGGGCGTCAACATTATTTTCAGTTGTTATCGGGAACATGCTGCGACCCATCACCAGTACTAGTTTCCTTCTGTCACCTCTTACGACTTCCACGGGACTATATGGTGTAGTGTATATTCTTGCACCGCCACTACACGGTTTATGTAACCATAGTTAAGATAGAGATTCAATCTGTAGGGAGATTTCTTTATCACCACGCTCCACAAGCGTATAGGTAAACGCATCCACTAAATATTATATATTTAGTGGTAAAAATATAATTTTATTAGTAAAAAAGTGAAATAACAATCTACAAACAAAGGAATTTCCTGACGTGTTACGCCGGCTTCAAAAAAAGCGTACAATTCGATTGTGTTTTTTGGTATTTATGTTACGCAATATCTTCGTCAATTTTGATTATTCTTTTAATGATAAGGCTTAACTTAATATGTCCCATATACATATATCGTAATAGGGAATGGAATTTTTAATGTAGGTAACTATTTCGAAGACAATGGGATTGTAACATTCCTCGATCCACTCAAAAGGCCAAAAAACTAACTTTTAATAAAAAGTAAAAGCTGAATTCATGTTTTGATTTTTCTATACACTATGTCTTAGCATCGACTTCAGAACTTGATATTGCACGCCTCATAACGCGAAGCGTTATTAGGTAGTGCATTACTCTCGACACGACAAGGTCAAGCAATTTTGTGTTCTTAAAATGCCTCTATCATAACCATGTTGCACTTACACGATAATATGAGTAGCCGTATATCAACAAAACACTAATTAATCCATCTTATATTTTCTAAAAAATCTTTTTATATTACTACTTCGAACAAAAAGGTTTGAAAAATATTTTACTTGGACATCCGGATGTTGATTTTGTTTGTGGTCACCGATAACTCTCGGAAAAATTGACGTATCAATACCGGGTTTTTTTTTATTAGCTTCAGAATTCATTCAATCAACTGGTTCCCTATTTCATATCAATAGCCTAGTACCTACGCGTAGTTTGTTAATAAAATTATTTTTAACTTTTATAAGTTTTATTGCTATTATAAATTTATAGGCGCTTTCATATATCTTTTAGCCCTTCATAGACAAAGGACAAATGTACCATACAGCCTGTAACGATTTTATACTTTGTGTAATCGATTTATTTTGGTAAACATTATTAACTTTGTACCGTCGAGAATAGAATTTTTTTCATCAAATTTAAGTGAAATGCTCATGAAGCGTGCACTTTTGGATTTTCCAAACTATCTTTTAATTATTTTCACTTCTTTGAAGTCAGTCAGTCTTTTACTTTTTATTGAAAGTAATTTTTTGATAGCCCAAATACTCAAGCGCTGCTCAATTTTTAGATGCCGTTAAGTCTCGTGCTATCTCTATCACTTTAAGTCAAAGTGACTGTGACACCACGAGACTTAACATCTTAAAATTGAGTAGCTTTTAATTATTTGGTCAACAAGAGCCGCAAGTTGTTTTTCAGAGCGAGTTAGCGGATTTTTAAGGCATGCTGGTTTCTTTACAATGACTGCCTACGATGTTGAACACTTGACTATCTAGCAATTTAAACTAACTGTGCTTTAGAGATCGAGCTAAGTTTATTAGCGTGCTGTGAGATTTGAAGAGCTCGGTCCGTCGACCGGTTCAGGTAGATCAGTGGCTGGTTATTCGCAAATTAGCCCGAATCTTAAATAAAAGAGTGGTGACTGGGGTGAATACGCAAAATATTCACGATGCTTAAAACTCCTTGTTCAGTAGCGGGTAACTAAAAGGCTGCATAAAAAATAACGACTTAAAAACAATATTTAATAGACGAACGACTTATGTGTTATCTATATAAATAAAATTAAAGTGTCTGTCTGTAATATTGAAATAACTAGCTTCTATGAAGCTCGGGGGAATATTTAATATTATTTATCATGCTATTATACATAAACAATCCTTTTTAAAATTATTGTCTCTCTGTTTGTCAGTCCGGTCTAATCTTTGAAATGGCTGAACTAATTGTGATGAAACTTTACGAACATATAGAGAGCAATACCAGGAAGGATCTAGGCTATAAATATTTTATCCAAAAACTTTAAGAATTTTATAAATGTTCTTTGATTATCTTAAATCTACGTCACGAAACATTAATAGATCCTACACAGGAGAAGCCGGGGCGGGTCACTTGTGTAATATAAATTTAATTTCCCAATAGGCCCGAACAATTTCCATGATGAAAATAGCTCGCGAAAAGTTAGCGGCTACATGGGCCGTGGTTAAAGGAAAACAGCGATCTGATCAAATCACACACCAAACCCTAGAATTGTATCGACCGTTGTTCAAATATCTTAGTGGAAAAGAGATCGCTAAGCTAAATTTAAGTGACCAACGAATATTGACTTACATCGGAACACACGCCGAGTTAGACAGACACCAGGTAAACAAACACGTTTAAATAAATTAGTTTTATCATTTCTGTTTTGCATGCCTTAAGCGTAAAGCACGTAGGTATGTTCTACTAGCGCCTAAAAATCAAGATTCCAACGTTTTGTCGCATGAAATCGTATCTAATAATCATATTGAACATATAAATTATATAAAAAGCACATTTTCAGAAAGATAAATGATTGTTGAACTTATTATTTTTTTTAAATCGATTTATTGCTATTTTTACATAAAAAATTGGTTTTAGTGGCTTATGGCGTAGATTTATCAAGTCCGCATGTAGTGGTAAACACGATAACTTTTGAAAATATAAATTGTTTAACTCAATCTATTTTTTAATTTCTTCATCTATCATGTGGGAAGCCGTGGAATATAAATGGCAGTTTAGTTTTGTTTTGCTTAGTTATAATTAATTTTTTACGGCTGCGAAATGTCGAAATTTTCGCTGTTTTAGCAGACTTGTATTAATTTATTTTACTATGCTCTACCTTACTAGCTTATTACGCAATACGCACTTGGCCGCCGTCGTGAGTCGATTGCTATATCGTTTGCTTACAGCAGCGATACAAAATATTCCAAAAACCAAGTTTGATACATACTTGACCAAGGTTATTATTTTTATAAATAACAGATTTTTATTATAATATTTTGTCGCTAAAAGTACGTAGGATTTATATATAAATATACTTATACGTACCGGCAGGCGAAGAGTAGGGCGTCCTCCCACTAGATAGAGTGACAACTTGGTAAGACATGCAGGAAATCAATGGATGCAGGTGGCTCGTGACCGTGCTTTGTGGCATTGCTTGGGGGATGCCTATGTTCAGCAGTAGACTTGTGAACGACTGTAATAGTGATAATGATGATGATACATTTTGGACTTTATGGAGTAATCTGAATGTGTACTTCAGTGAACGCTGCTGGAACTCCTCGAAGAGTAGAACTAGGTGTGCCGAGTCTGGCCTTGTTTTGTTAGGTATGATGAGACCTTACCTCTGGATTTGATGGAGTGACTTGAAGGTGTACTTCGATGACAGCTACTGGAACTCTTTGACGAATAGAACTACAATTTACATTTTTTTAATTTTTTCACGATCATATTATGAGCATTATGAGTCGTGCACTTTTTGGATGATATTTGACATAAAAACATTTTTTGTTTATTTTTAATAAAAATACTAGTAACGTTATTAAACATTACTAATATTCCCTTTAACCACTTCTGGTAAGCTTAAAATGATTGTGTTAGAAGTGGTTCACGGCAGTAGTCGAATGGCGGATTCGAACTCACGACCTTTCGAGTTCGCGGTCCGTGCCCTGCCATTAGGCTATTGACGTTTCTAAAGTATCGAAAAATTTGAAGTATAGTAATAATTATAAGGTTTTAGTGAGAACTTGTGTGTGTTTAATTAAATTAAAGATTTTACGTATTAACATGTTAGACGTAATTTTTTTAATGCGCTTAAGGCATGCACAATTAGATTTACCAATAGTTTTTGAACCTGAAATCGATGGTTCTTTACGGTTTTAAGGTCCGTATACTTTCTGTTTCTTCAATATCAAATTAGTTATAATATACTGCCTAGATATAGCTCTTTTCAAGTATATGGCAACTGGTATGCTAGGCAGGAGGGTTAGAGAGCACTATAACCAGTATATTATGAGTTTTGCTTTGCTTAAAAATACCGTCATTTGTTGTTCACTAGAGGCTCGTTTAATAGGTAGCAGACTGCACAGCGTGTAGGTGGGAGGTAAAAGAAGTTGGTAGACACTCTACGCCCCTCATCTCTACGCCTCTCTTTCTTCTTTCTTCTTATCTCCCTTCTTTCGAAATTCCCCACTCAATTGAAACAATTCAGTAACTCATGAAAAATGTATTTTGTAAAAAAATTACTTATATTGGCTATATACGTCATGAGGTATCTCCTTCACTATGAAGCGGTTAGTACGCTCATACGCCATATATGGCCTATATACTAGGTGTTAGGAGATGGAGTTCTCACACTGCCCGTCTCACAGCAAAGCAGACTCATAAGGCTGATCAGAGTTTCTGGCGACTAAAGGTGTCTTGGCTGCAGTGAGATGGAGGTCTTACCAGGACTCTTGGCGGTAGTAACGAAGAATTCGTCCAGCGTTGAAAGAGTCAAGTCAACTGCCTATTATTAGAAGTTATTGTACCTACATCAGGGCTACGATGGATATCCGTGTACGGAACCAGATTATCTGTCCAGCAGTACATCACTCACCTTGGATTTACCGACGATATAGTCATTATGACAGAACAGAACACACAATAGACAGAAGTGAAAAATATAATCAAATATTATTTTCTCATAATCCATTTCCTAACAGTCAGGCTGATGGGTGACAATCCGACTCGACCGGAGAGAAATAAGACGCAAGAACAATGGCTTTGCGTGCTGTCCGAGGCACGGGGTTGAAGCACCATTAACTACTTAACTTCGGGCTGCTAGAGAAAAGCACAATAATATGGTATCGCACTTACATACGACTACAAGACCAACGAGACAGTCAAAAATATTATCGTATGCGAGCAAAATGACTTCGACCTTGGTCGGCTCTACTGAAATTGTTTAACAGAACTCCAATGATCGGGCGCGCTTCCGGTGCACCTACCACTACCGTCCCGTCTACCTACCGTCGCCGTCAGTTCATTTGATCTCCAGCGGGAACTGTCATTTTTACTAAGTGCTCAAAGATGGCCTAAGTATATCCAAGAACTTAAACAAAAAACGAGTACATGTGCAGTTGTGGGATGTAAGAGAGTTGTTAGTAATGTGGTGTGTAACTGGGAAGTTCCCACTGCTGTACGTTATTGCGCCCGGCCGATATTATAATATTCAGGTAAAGGGCGAACAGCGAAAGTAAAGGGGTGTGAAAATTATCTTGTACTGTGATTGTTAATTGGTGCTGCGAAGTTAGCCAAGTTGACATTCTACAATCGTTTATGCTAATAGAAACTATAAAAGGTCAGATATTATGTTATTATATGCCCATTAAATTATATGCCGTGTTGTAGAGGAGTAAGATTATCCATTACCAAGTATCGTGGCGTGGGTGACGCAACAGATGGAATTCGACACAGATGATGGGCAGCAGCATCTTCCTAAAAACAACTCAAACAATAAAATACTGCGGTTGCTCACCCGCTTGCCAAGCATAGCAACTATTGCAAAATCCCCACTTGGCAATTTTTGGGGGAGGCCTATGTTCAGCAGTGGACTTCTTTAGGCTGTAATGTACAGATGGATGAATGGATTCATTTTCATAGTTTTCTATAGCGTTACCTTTTGTAGAAAGTTATCTTTTCTTTCATATAAAATGAATGATATAAAATATTTTAAGTATCTTAAAGGTGGGTGTGGTAGCAAGTAGATACATAAAGTTGAATAAGGACTGGTGTGAGGCGAGATATTTAAATTTAATGAACAATTTGCTTTGCGGAATTCCAATAACGTTTATGCGGCAAATTCCTGTGAGTACGTACCTGCAGCTATCGCATCAGGTAACATTTTATAAGAATTAAAATTATTAAGTAGTTGTTCTCGGTAGCCCAATGACTAAGCATTTCACTGTGGAGCCGCGAGTTCGAATCCGCGCAATATAATGTTTATATACCGTTACAGCCTATTCAAGTTACTGCTGACCATAGGCTTTCTTCATAGATCGCCTCATGGGGGATATTTGCCATAGTTGCCATGCTTGGCAAACAGGTTGGATTTGTTTTCATCTGCCGCCTCTTACGACACCTAAAGGATGATATATGTAGGGTAGTGGATTTTCTTACACCACTACCATACGGTCACGGTCAAATGTTTATATGACCTACAATTTGTAGTAGGCTACAAATAATCAATTTTTAAATAAAAAAAATTTTTACGTGGTAGAGCCATGCTGCAGCTATATTAGTAGTATAGTTGTAGCACGAATGGGTCGGCTCGACCGGGGAAGGACCACGCTCTCACAGAATACCAGCGTAAAATAGTAGCTTAACACTCCTGTGTTTCGTATGGTGAGTGTAGAGAACCGGAGACCCTTTTTACTGGAAAAGAAGCATTCCATCTTAGTCCTCACGGATGACAATGCATCTGCATTTTGATTCGCAAACGAGGATAAATGTAGATGTCTATGGGCCACAGCAACCACTTACCATCAGGTGGACTGTGTGCTCGTTTGTCACCCTATCCTATAAAAAAAATTGTTCCGGATGTACGTGAGTACATTACACTTCAATATTCCTGATCTGGATATTTGTCCGGTTTAAAACGCCTCAACGATACAGGATAACATCCTACTATTAACTTTTTTTATTTATTCATAGTGAAGGTCCGATGTAATAATAAAAGATTATACTGATATCAAGGTTAAACTTTTATGGATCAATAAAATCTATAACTCATTAATGGAGACTGAGAATGTGAGCAGCATTTTAATTATAATTTCACTCGATTTAGAAATTAAAAAATAAATTTGAATTATCCAAAAGTAAACACTGTTTATAGTTTTACAGCCAATTTAATTTGTCACACAAATATTTTAATAGACGAATAGGTAGCGCCTTATTTGATATTATTAGCAATTTACAATTACACTGTATGTTAAACTCTGCAGATATTTTACCACATTCATGCCTGTGAGCCGTTGCAACGGCGTTTTTATTTGGCTATGATGAGAAAAACTCAGGTAATTTGCTTTAGTTAAATCTTTAAATTTACCTTAATGTGTAGTGATGGTGTAAGAATATCCACTAACCCATATCATACCGAGGATGTCGTAAGAGGCGACCGAGGAAACAAATCAGGAGATGGGCAGTAGCATCTTCCCATTAACGACTGAAAATAAAAAATTGCGGTTGCCAACCCACTTGCCAGGCGTGGCAAGTATGGCAAATATACCCACTACGAGGCAATCTATGCTAACTAGCGTGGCAACTACGACAAATATCCCCCCTATGAGGGGCCTAAGTACAGCAGTGGACTTTTATAGGCTGTAACAGTAACGATAAAGCTAAATTAAAGGAGGACATATAATGAGAGATGCATATTTTGAGCCCGCAAAAGTCCACTGCTGTGTCTAGCAATAGACTTTTACGTGCACAGAGTCTTAATCCTTGGGGAGACCATGGTTCTCCTATTGTAGGTAGGGTTTGTTTTCATCGTTACGCTTGATATGCGGGTTGTTGACCTCATTATACGTGGTAGAGCCACGCTGCAACTATATTATGGTTGTAGCACGAATGAGTCACAGAATACTAGCGAAAATAGCAACTTAGTGCTGCTTTTACGTATGGTGAGTGTAGAGTTTTTACTAGAAACGAAGCATTCTATATTAATCCTTAGGGATGACAACGCATCTGCATTTTGATAATAATTGAGGATCGATATTCATATCCATGGGCCACAGCATCCACTTACCATCAGAAGGACTGTATGCTCGTTTGTCACCGTTATTTCATAACGAAAAAAACAGACGTCTTGCATCCGCGACGCCACTCTTTGTCGCAGGTTTCGGTAATTTACACCAGGCGCAGAATGCCATCTATCGGAAATTTAGATTTTATATGCGTTCCGATAGATGAATCAACACAATAAGATTTTATGATTTTCTGACTTTTCCCATAGACTCGAATTCTCGAAATCTTAATTTTTTTTAATAAAATGTAAATACCGCCTTCAAAGAACTAAAACTAATAAAATCATTTCACACGTCGTCAAGTCGGTGCTAGTGTATAGAATAATTAAATAATTGAATTAAATGATTGCGTTGCATAAAGTTGGTAGCCGTCGTAAGCCGAAACGAAGCGTATACAAGTCGCGGCACGTAAGCTTAGCACTGAACGAAACGTGGAGGGGACGGACGTACGAATTGAACTCCACGAATGCGAATGGAGAGATATTTAGCGCGTGCGAACGATACGCACGAGCCAA
This sequence comes from Parnassius mnemosyne, assembly GCA_963668995.1. Taxonomy (NCBI): domain Eukaryota; kingdom Metazoa; phylum Arthropoda; class Insecta; order Lepidoptera; family Papilionidae; genus Parnassius; species Parnassius mnemosyne. The sequence goes on along the minus strand of CAVLGL010000115.1, from coordinate 39,487,158 downwards.
TCAGCGCGACTTATGCGTAATAACGGTCACCGCTAGACTTTCGTGTCGCTACTTACACAATGAATAAGAAGTCGATCCAGTTTGTTTAGGAGTTCTTGTGAGGCATGAGCATAGCAAAGGACATTGCTCTACGCCCATACATTGTTCGCCCTGGAACCAAAAGCATCAAAAAATTATGTATTTTATTGTTGATCATTAGTAAATTCCTATTTGATCTTATTTTTATAGCGGACTAGCTGCATAATAGATATATTTCAAAAAAAGTATTAGATTTTGAGGTTATAATCGAACCATGAATATTACGGTTTTTCAGAGATCCGAGTGATTTTTAACAAACTGAAAAACAATGTCCTAAGACATCTAGCTATTTCTAGTACCTATCTACATAATTAGGTATGCAATTTTTGTCCTAAAGCCTAAGTGTATGTAAGTGCAACGTATAAATGCATAGAATGTAGTTAACAAACCTGCTTTCTGAGCAATGGTTTTGAAATGAGAGATAATGTTTGTGTGTATTAATGTAAAAATAAAAATATATGTATATATTAGCTGTTAGCATTTAGATGTTGTCATTAGCATATACGGTACTGTAAGATACCTAGTACCTAAATGTATAAGGATTTAGGCTGTCAGTCACGCCGCTAGACATGCCGTCGAACAGGGAGCGTATCAACCACGGTTTCAACCAAGTTTCAACAGCGCGCGCATGAACAGCGTGATTATTATAGACTACTACTACTAAACCAGCCATACCGACTTAGTACCTAATTGGTAATATAAGTTGTTTTTACACGTACATTAACTTATTATGTTTGAATTAGAAATAAAACACAGATTAATTTCATGTTTATTGTTCATTTTCTAAATTGGAAATAAGAATATTGTCTAAAAACTGTGCAGGGTTGTGATATTATTTTGATGTCTCGTAAAGCTCAAGTACCAAATAATGATCATAACATAGGCGCAGCAACCGATGGTTCTGCGTACAACGATGCAATTACAGCAATATTGCACGATTGCTTCTCTGTTCATCTTTAAACAATATTGTACCACCAGCAGAGCCGCTATTTACATAAAATACACTTTCCATTGCGTATGCGTAAGTCCGTTTATGAATGCTAGGTTATCGTTTGAGCGGTACACAGTTCCAAAAATCACAGTAAGGTAAGTCGTTCTTAAAAGCAATCAGAGTCCGTTAAAATAGCCAAGTCGTAATGTTCAATATATTATAGTCCCGAAAGTTACCACAACACCGATACAATTATGTACAAAGACAATTACAATTGCAAACGACGCCAACCAATGTAACTTTGACAGAATTAGAGATGACGGTACAAAGTAGGCATGTCCATTTGAAATCGTTTAATCGATTGTTTATAGTAACAGAATCGATTTTCCAGATCGATATAGATCTGAAGAATCCTTGTCCGATGTCGATACAGAAACCTCTCGAATCGGACTTATTCAAGAACTAGCTATATTTCAAACGATTTAAGAAATACTTTTGCATAGTTGGAACATCCGTTCCTTGTGACAGACAGAAAAACTGTTCTATTCTGGGTTCGATCCCAGGGTCGGGCAAATTATTATTGGGTTTTTATAACTTGAAGTTCCCAGTAGTAGCACGGAGTCTGGATTTGTGTCCGATGTTTGGCAATACGCGCATCCCCTATTACATGGGATGTATAACATAACAGTACTTACACACCTCTACCTACTCCTTCTGGAAAATACTGGCGTAATGTTATATTTATTAATTTAATGATTTTTCTATACAGTTACTTGTATTTACGGTAAGTTATCGTCAATAATGTTCTGTGTCTATATTAGGCATGTTTGAAAATGTCGCGATTGATCAAAAATAGATCTGTTAATGCTTGATTTAATCGAGAATCGATTCTAGTATGTTCGATTTGCATCGATTTGGAGATCGTATTTTTTTCATGAGAGACTGACAAGTGACCATTTAGTAACATCAAAAATAGGAGCGCCAAATACGATACGACTTATGAATATTTCCTAAGATTTATTATAGCCGTACGTTACAAACAGTATACCATCTATATAGTATATATCATCTTTTGTCATACGATAATATTAATACCAAAACACTGTCCTACTTTACTTATAATAACACGTACGTCTCTACTTCTTCCATACTTGTAACAATATTAATAATAATATCTGTATCTAGTTAATTAATGCAGTAACGATAACAGTTTTTTTTTAATTAATTGTCGTAAACTCGTAAGTTATCGTTTAGTAAGACGTAAAATATACTCCTGTCTAAACGATTATTAGAAAATCCTGAATAATTATCTTTACGAATATTTTTCTTCAGCAATGTTCTAATTACCTATTCAAAATCGAGTATGACATTCAATAGATATAGTAGGTTTTTAAAATTATACTTGTAGGGAATAATATAATAGAATATAAAGAAATGGTAATATAATATTTTAATTGTAGCTTCTTTTAGCAACTTTATTCGAAATAAATTAAAATGTAATTCAGATTAAAAAATATACAACAGTTCATTAAAAATTCAAAAATCGATTACAATCGATTGGGCATCCCTAATCATTTTTCGACAACACATGATGTTTGGCGAAGATGGCGGCGATTAATGTTATTAGTCGAATATAATACTTTTTAATGTTCATTTTTGCATGCAGCTAGTCCGTGTTATAAAAGTATTTGCAACTAATATAATAAAATAGAAAATTAATTATCGTGTATGTCCGATGCTTTTATTACACAGGGCGGTTTTGGACATTGTCCTTTCTGTATAATCGAGAATAGGCAACGAGCGATGGAAAGAGCTATGTTCGGAGTTTCTCTGGTAGATAAAATTCGTAATGAAGTAATCCGTCGGAGAATCAAGATTACTGATATAGCCTTCCGTGTTTGTAAGCTGAAATGGTAATGTGCTGGTCATGTCTGTCGCAGAAGTGACGACCGGTGGAGTAGACGTGTTATGGAGTGGAGACCGCGTCTAGGCAAGCGTAGTGTGGGACGCCCCCATAAAAAATCCTAGAGACAAAAAATATTATCGCGATTTTTTTTTAAGGATAGGGTGACAAACGAGCACACTGTCCACCTAATGGTAAGTGGTTGCTGTGACCCATAGACATCCACATCTATTCTCAATAAAGAATCAAAATGCAGATGCGTTTTGACCTTACCCTTGACGACTAAGTGCATTAAAAAGGTCCATTTCCAGTAAAAAGGGTCTCCGATTCTCTACACTCACCATACGAAACACAGCATTGCTAAACTGCTATTTTACGCTGGTATTCTGTGAGAGCGTGGTCCTTCCCCGGTCGAATCGACCCATTCGTGCTAAAACTACCAGTAATATAGCTGCAGCATGGCTCTACCACGTAAAACGTTAAACAAGACATGAAGCTAGGTACCTATCGTCGATACACATGTCATGTCTTAAATCGATTAAAACGATTGTTGTTACAATATGCTGGTAATGTTTTTATTTTTGAAGTGAAAAGTATTTTAGCAGCGTTGAGCGATTTTTGGTAGGGGAAAAACTTATGCGAACGCGAAGCAGTTACCGATGACCTCGACGAGCATGTCTACTAGCATAGCGGCCTGTACGTACGTGTACGTATACACATATATCATTGAGTTTTCTCTTCTGTCGGCAGTCCTTATGGCTGCCTCTGGTGTTTATTTGTAATTCTATGTTTTTCACACAGAAATGTGCTTATATAAATAAATTAAAAAAATACGATTAAAGAACAACTTATTGTACAAACAAAATGACAAAGTGTATGTTCATAGCTCTAAAGAAACCTCGAAACTTGTTTGAACAGTTGTCATTATCAATACCAAGAAGTCAAGTATTTTCCTTTTTGTGAAAAAGGAGTGAAGACTTCGTCCAAATTTTATCAAAAGACTGCCTGTGATCGTGTAGCCTTTCCAGTAAGTCGCTGCTCTCCTTGTGACAAAACACGAACAACTTAAACTTGGAGAAAAATGCAGCTTCTCATCCAGCCCAGATGTGAACTTGATGGCAAAAATTGTGGTCAGTATAGAGGGCATGGTCAGCTCTGAACATAACACAGAACTTCGACATTGAATATCTAAAGAAATATTTAGCGCTATCAGTGGCTTTAAATTTCCCATAGCGTTTCAATTTTTAGAAGTATATTGCATGTTACGTTTAAGAAAAATATTTTGTTTTTTACACTACAAATGATAGCAGACTGCGAACTGAAAAGTCGTGGCTTCGAATCCGTCATTCGACTACTGTTTTGTATAACTCATATCACAAGCATTTTTATGAGTCGTTATCTAGAGTGGTTAAAGGGATTATCAGTATTGTTAATAGCATTGATAGTCATCATTATCATTATCATTACAGCCCTTCACAAGTCCACTGCTGAACATAGGCCTGCCCCAAGGAATGCCACAAAGTACGGTCCTGAGTCACCTGCATCCATCGACTTCCTGCATATCTTACCAGGTCGTCACTCCATCTAGTGGGGGGACGCCCTACAACTTCGTCCGCCGGTACGAGGCCGCCACTCGGGAACTTTTTTCCCCATCGGTTGTCGGTTCTTCGAGCTATATGGCCGGCCCATTGCCACTTCAGCTTACTAATCCGATGGGCTATGTCGATCACTCTGGTTCTACTGCGGATATCCTCATTTCTAAGTTTATCACGCAGAGAAACTCCGAGCATAGCTCTCTCCATAGCTCGCTGAGCGACCTTGAGCTTCCTCATCCGGCCAGCAGTGAAGGACCTCACGGACCAAGGACTGAGACGTGCTCAGTTCCGTATGTCATCACTGGCAACACGCACTGGTAGTACAGTCTCGTTTTCAAGTTTTGAGATATACCTGACGAGAAGATGTGCCGTAATTTCCCGAACGCTGCCCAACCGAGTTGAATCCGTCGATTGACCTCTCGGTCGAAGTTGGACTTACCTAGTCGGACAATTTGTCCCAGGTAAACATACTCGTCAACAACTTCGAGCTTAGTGCTCCCAACAATTACCGCATAGGCATAGGCATAGGTGTAACATGGACATTAAACATGATCTTTGATTTGTCCATGTTCATCTTAAGACCTCCGTTGGAAGGTACTATTGAGTTTATTGAGCATAATGCTTAGGTCCTTCAGCGATTCTGCCATAAGGCATATATCGTCGGCAAATCGAAGGTGAGTGATGTCCACGCCATTGACGTTAAGGCCGTATCCTTTCCAGTCCAGTAGCTTGAATACGTCTTTCAATAAAGCGGTGAAGAGTTACGGGGATATAAGGTAACCCTGTCTTACACCTCTCTGCAATTGGATAGGTTTCGTACTTTGGTTCTGTACTCGGATAGCCATCGTAGCACTACTGTACAAGCACTTCAGCACTTCAATATACCGACAGTCAACTTGGCACCGCTGAAGGGACTGCAGCAACGCCCAAATTTCGACGGAATGAAAGGCTTTCTCATAGTCCACATACGCCAGACATAATGGCAAATTGTACTCTTCAGACTTCTGTACAATTTACCGGAGGGTATGTATGTGATCTATGGTGCTAAAGCCCTTTCGGAAACCGGCTTGATCGGGAGACTGGAAGTCGTCAAGTCTGCGCGCGAGACGATTCGTAACGACTCTCGAAAACAGCACGTAGACGTGGCTCAGAAGGGAAATCGGTCTGTAGTTCTTCAAGAGAGCGTTGCCACCTTTCTTGAAGAACAAGACACCGCACTTCTGCTCCATGCCTACCGGTGTAGTGCCACCATGGAGGACGGAATTAAAGAGCTTCTGAAGGATCAAGTACCGGTTTTCCACCCGCTTTCAGAAGCTCCACTGTAATTCCATCCTACGCCTGGGGCCTTGCCGTTTTTAAGGTGCTGGAGAGCCATTCTAATCTCACTCAGACTGACGTCCGGGATATCTTCGGAATAGTGTCGGATACTTGCTCGCTCGCTCGCTCTTGGATCGTTACTCACATTTGCGTGTGGCTCCAACGATGATGTGTACAGCTACCCATAGAACCTCTCAATCTCACTCAAAATCTTAGGTGTCCCGGCTCTTTCTGGTAGACAGATCTCTTGCAAAGACTTTGGAGCCCTGGTTCCGCTCGATCGCTTCTTCAATACGAGCAGTATTAAAATTGCGTAAGTCCCGCCGCATGCATTTGGAGATCTGTCTGTTCAGTTGCCTGTATGCTATCAAATCTAGTGAAGACTGCAGCTTCATTTCCCGTCTAACAGCCATGAGATTAAGAGTGTGATCGGAGAGTTTTTGTGTTCTTCTGCGGCGGGTCTTGCAAAACTTGGCTCCGACCACATGGACAGTTTCCACGAACTTATCATTCATATCGTCCACTGCATTGCAGTCTTCTAGGCATTGAAATCGATTTCGTAGCTCGAGCTGAAGGTTTCGGAACTTTGGGTTAGGGCACGAGGGGGACGGAGCGATGACTTCATTAGACGTAACCTCTCCAACTTAACGTTTAGGTTCAGTGTGCCTCTCACCATTCGGTGATCGCTGCCGTTTTCACCCTCGCGATCACTGAGACATCACTGAACAGTCGTCTGGTCGTCATAATGAAGTTAATCTCATTTTTTGTCGAACCGTCGGGGCTCGACCAGGTGCACTTCCTGTGGGGCCGCTTCTGGAAGAAAGAGTTCATCATAAAGAGTCCCTCTTTCTCCATTAAATCGCCCAGCTGCTGGCCCCTTGGGTTCCGTTGCCCTATTCCGAATTTCCCTACTTTCAGCTCACCGTTCTCTCTTGAACCTAGTTTTGCGTTGAAGTCTCCCATTAACACCGTATAGTGGGTTTTGGAGGAATGCATGGCTCTAGAGATATCCTCATACATTTCCTCCACCTCGTCATCGGGGTGTGCCGAGGTTGGTGCGTAAACCTGTATGACCTTCAGCGAATACTGTTTAGTGATTCTGAGTATAAGGTACGCAACCCTCGTCCACACACTCCCAATCTTTACAACGTTGTTAAAGAGAGACTTGTGGACGATAAATCCGACACCTCCTAGGGAGAGATGATCGCCCTCGCGGTGATAGAACAAGTTGCCGGATTCGAGGATTACCGTGTCCTCCCCCTCTCTTCGGACCTCGGATAATCCTATGATATTCAGGCGCAACTTGTCTATCTCTTCTTCCAGCTCTAGGATCTTCTCGTCAGTCCTCAGGGTGCGTGCGTTATAAGTTACGAGTCGTCGTAGGTGGCAATCGAACCTCCACCGGAGATTCTTAGCACCCCCTGCCCCGCCGTTACCATGGTCGCCACGGTAGCCAGGAATAGCGGGGCCGCCGGGGACTGGGGGCCATCTCTTCGTTACTATCATGGGGGGTATATTGCCATAGTTGCCACGCTTGGTGAGCGGGTTGGCGAACACAGTTTTTTTATTGTTGTTTTGCTGGTATCAGAAAGATGCTGCTGCCCATCCTCTGCTTCAGTTTCCCTCTGTCGCCTCTTAACACCCACGGTAAGATATGGAGTAGTGAGTATTCTTACCCGCCACTACACGGAGTGCATTGATAGTATTTAAAAAAATAAACAAATGAATTTCATTTTTATTTTACAAGTAACTTACAAATTATAGCATTTCAATAATATTAATATAAAAATATAAGAGTCCAAAACTTCCAAAAGAACTTTACCACCATCATTAATCAGAATAAGAAATCTAAACAGATCACTTTTTTAAGACAGTTTCATTGTTGATAATTATTTACCAGGCGCTGGGCAAGCCATACAGCTGGAATGCACGTGATGTAGCGCGCTTGGGACTTCTTCTAGGCGTAGTTGAAGGAAATGAACTAAGCGCCATCAATCCGGAAGCTGTTGCTGGAATAACTGCACATGTAACTTTTAATATTATAACTTTATTTAAGAAAGTGATAAATACTAACAACCAGGGCTCGGATAACGGTATATTTTTCGAAACGATTTCGCCTTAAATACCTAAAAACTTATTTCTTTCATTTATGTTCGAACGGAATCATAATAAAAACGTATAAGAAGAGAACGGAATTTTAAATCGTTCTTTTTTTTATAGAATAAGGGTGACAAATGAGCTCACAGTCCACCTGATGGTAAGTGGTTACTGTGGCCCATAGACATCTACATCTATCTTCGTTTGCAAATTAAAATGCAGATGCGTTGTCAGCCGTGAGGACTAAGATAGAATGCCTCTTTTCCAGTAACATGGGTCTCCGGTTCTCTACACTCACCATATGAAACACAGCAGCATTAAGCTGCTACTTTACGCTGGTATTCTGTGAGAGCGTGGTCTTTCCCCGGTCGAGCCGACCCATTCGTGCTACAACTATACTATTAATATAGCTGCACCATGGCTCTACCACGTAAAAACGGATTATATACCCAATTTCTTGTTCAATAAAACGTTTTTAACCATTTTAAATAGTTTTTTCCCATCTTTGGCCCTGCAGTACGAAACAAAAATACCTTGTAGGTTTAAACTTGTCGTGGCACGTGCCATTAATTTAGCTTCCTGCGGAATAAACCCGTTTTTACGTTTTAACTTGATAGTAAATATAGAATACACTATTACTTAGAACGGAATGTATTATGAATGCTCTATGTAGTCTGTGGTATTAAGACACGAGAGCTGTCAAAGCGTGAGCAAAAGTCAAAGCGTGTCTTAGATACTTAGCAGTGAAAATTAGAAAGGTTATTGATTCAGTTTTGTGGTTCTAGTCATTGACTTGACTTATTTAGTTAATTATATATTACTACATAGTTTTCATATCAATTGTTTTAGCTAAAGTTGTAGCCATAGCTGCAGTCATTGCTACATCATAACCTCAAAAGTGACGAAATACATAAGTGTAACGTTCTTTGATCCTCGGCTTTTAAATAATATATTTTCAATTTAGGATTGATATCGTGCCTAGGGGAATGGATTAATCCATACACTAGTCATGTTCGCGATATTTTATAGCCAGGTCACAGAAATTCTTTTAAACATTCTGTGACCTGGGCCGTGACTGATGTTCTTTTAACAGTTCATTGCGGTGAAATTTTTAGGGCACCTAATTTTTAAACCTAAAATGTCTCTAATTATATACACGACTAAACTACAGTTGTACGAACAAAATGATTCAATTGTTTCACTTTTATATTCAGCCAGGTTACAATTTATTTCACGGTAATCTGACAAATAAAAATATATTATATTATACATACGTGATACCGGATGTTTGATACTAATTGCGGTTCGATTTTAATTCTTTAGATGAAATAAAACATCTTTATTTCTTTGATGTAAGAAAATAAATTTAGTTAGCCAAATGTATTTTTTTAAACCTACTAATCTACTACCGTTTTAAAACGAGGTTCTTCTGACCGGAGAAGAAACAGGGAAAGAAATTCAGCAGAAATCCTCTTTTTGGGGTTCCGTTCCCTAAGGATACTAAGGACCCTATTACTAATCCTCCGCTGTCTGTCCGTCCGTCCGTCTGTCTGTCAGCGGGCTGTATCTCATGATCCGTAATAGGTAGACAGTTGAAATTTTCACAGAACGTGTATTTCTAAAGCCACTATAATAAAAAATAATTAAAATAAAAATAAATTAAAAATTAAAAGGGGCTTCCCTACTAGAAACGCGATAAGATTACGATGGTACGGAACCCTTCATGCACGAGTCTGAATCGCACTTGGCTAGTTATTTTTAAATACAAAGTTAATATTCATAATAGTCATAATTTGTACAGAATGAAAAATAACATCAGACCCATCGGTAACTGAATTACGTTCTATGGCGTACTCCGAAAAAAGACAGTCAAAAGTTTGGAGTTTATTAGCGTATAGCGAATATTATGGAATAAGTAAATCTTGATAAATTATACAAAATAATAACATGACACAAATAAGCTCTACTTCTAATATTATTTACCTTCAAGCGTGAAGAATATGTAATTTTGTATTTTATACTTTTAGGTTATGCAGATTATGGACCCGCAGAATCTACAGCATTTTACTGAAACTCAACGCGAATATTTGTCACCGAAACCTTTAAATATACTTGTCAGGAAGCTTAAGCTTTACGAAGAGCGACTACAAATTTACGACTCCGCATTAAAAACAAAGTCTGTCCTTACGTTGCCAGTTATTTCATTACATTTCGTATTCAGGTAATAATTATTGTTGATGTAGCGTTCAACTTGTAATAAAACTTTTCAACACAAATTCTTTTAATCAGAGACCATATTTTTTTATTTTGTGGAGCGTTGGTAGATGGAAGGTATACCGACCGTCTTCATGATATCTTGCCTCCAACTATAAATTAATGACATTGATAATATTAATTACTCGTACTGTAAACTACAAGCTATTTATATGTATTAAATTAAGACGTAAACGTTACTGAAGATATAGTTTCATACCACCACATTGCACCACCCCGTTTGTGTATCTTTGTTGACAAAATCCTTCAATGTTTCACTTTCTGCCGTTAGGTCCGAAAGTTTAGTTTTTACGACTTCTTTAGCTTTATTAAATTGTCCCTATAAAATGTTTCAAGCATTGTAATAAATCTAAAGGAATGTTAAATGGGTATTTCAATAAACCTCTTCTCTAAATGCCAACCTCATATACAGGCGGTTCATCTATTTAAAAATATGTACCTACCCAGATTTACTCTTAGGCAGAAAAGGAGCCCTACCACCTGGAAAAAGCATGAACATGGTATATGTGACTGCCTCGTTGGTCTAGTAGTTGTAGTAGTACGACTGCTGATCGTGAGGTCCCGGGTTCGAATCCCGGGTCGGGCCAAATAAATCAGTTATTGAGCTTTTCTATCAAGAAACTCTCAGTAGCTGCCCGGAGTCAGGAAGCTGGCGGTGTCTCACCCCCGTGCTTCGGAAAGTACGTAAAGCCGTTGGTCCTGCGCCTGATCTCTCTCCGGTCGTGTCAGTTTACCGTCCCATCGGACTATGAGAGTGAAGGAATAGAGAGTGCACCTGTGCTTGCGCATACACTTCGGCACTATAATCCTGTCCTGCGCCGATGGCTAGTCTCCGTTGAGGCTGGCCACCGTGACCGAAATTCGGTCTGGAGGAATTATATGTGACATTGGGAAGCAGCATTACTAGTGCGAGTGTATCGACGCTGTGCATACTAATTCCCTTCCCTAACTTTCCTCTGAGTAAGTGCAAATCTTTCTGAATATAGTGTTTGGTATTAGTGCCTAAGACGGCAGGATTTTAAACCAACAGGTCTATATTCAGCAGTGGAAAAGGTTAATAAAGGAGAAGGAAGGATATAGAAGTAAGAACTGATTTTATGAGTAATACACGACAACTATACATATATGTGTACTAGCGATCCGCCCCGGTTTTGCACATTTCTGGATCCTATTGTACTACCGGATCCAATTGTGAATCTAAACCATTCAAAATTGGTACAGCCATTTACGAAGGATTCAGTCACACACACGGAGAGAAGAATTGTATATATATATATATATATATATATATATATATATATATATATATATATATATATATATATATATATAACTAAACATTAGTTTATGCAAAAAGTAGAATTAGCCTAGCGTTTCACTTCTCACTACCGGATACAAAATGCGGCACAGATAAAAGTGCGCTACGCTGCCACGGCAACCGCTAGGCTTGGATGATTGCCTAGCGGACTTGCCCATTGTAATTTTTTCTTTATTTCTTTTAGTAATTTACAAACATTAAAGCAAGCGCCTTGTCTCTAAGATACAAAGTCTATTTTAGTAGTAACTATTAAAAATTTTTACCTGTTCGTGATTTACTGTAGAAGTACATGTACATTCGGAATAACGTGATGTCAGTTTATGTACAGAAGTAATAGTTAAAGGTTTCTCCACAGAATGCTCAAATTCTGAAAAAATGGGCTCATTTGAAGGCAAATCTTCTGGACATTCTGTTTTTAACAAGAAATTTTTACATTCACATCTAAAATTAAGGTACTTTTGTTAGTACATGGAATATAATGTAGACAAGAACAAACTGAGTTTAATTAAGTTGGCAACTACCTTATTTTTAAGTATACTTAAATAATACCTTGCCTTATCTTCTTTGATAACTGGAACCAAATCACGGGTAAATTTTTCACTATACGGGCCACATTCAATATGTGATTGTGATTTCAAAAGGTAATGCAGATCAGTACAATCACAGCATGAACAATGAATAATTATGATTTTGCTTTCATCGTTTATTATATTTCTCACTATTTCACCAGCTGAAATAGGTTCCTTCGCTTTATGTTGAATAGAGTTACTGCTACATTGGACAGCTTCACTTGGTTGTATATCTAGATCAACTTGAATTTCTTTCTCTTCTTTGGTTCTTTTCTTAAATAACTGACTTTTGTCATCAGTGTTTCGTTGTTCAGTTGAAACTGCAACATTGCAGTTTGTGACTTCTAAATTTATTTGGAGTTTAATTATTTTATCATTGTTTGATATTGCTACAAAGTGATCTAATTGTTTCAGTGATACACAGCAACATGGATCCGTAGAATCAGATTTTTGTTTTTCCGTAGAAAGTACTTGAGGGTTTTGAAAAGAAGAATTTATTTCGTTATAAGGGCTTATTTCCTTTTGGTCATCATGGCCTGGGTTAGAGATGAATGACTTGTTAATGCAGTTATTTTCGATAAAAGTAATAGACGTCCTATCACCATTTGTTGACAGCGCTTCAGTTTCTAGAGTTTTATTAATGCTTTCATTCGATTTATCGTTAATCTCTCTATTTGATATAAATCCATTTTCTGAATCGTTATAAATATTTGAAATTACTTGGTTTTCTTTAGTGGTTATGTCTCCTTTATTGTTATTTGAAGTTTGATGATTAACTCTTGTTGGAGTAGTATTTTTAGACTGAACTACATTCTTAAGTTTCGTCTCGATAACATTTAAACTTGTGATAGTAGAAGATGGGACTATGTTCTTGTCACTTGTTCCACTAATTATAACTTTCCCCTTAGTATTTCCTGGAAAAGTTTTCTTTATGTTCAAGGGTTTCTTACATAGACTATCCTTTGTTTTGATTGGTACTCTTTTAAAAGCTGTTACTTTAAAAGGTGCATTGGCTTGTTTTAATGCTGTAATTTGTGGAGAAATAGATGTTTTCTTTATTTCTATTTGCTTAGCTGGCTTGTAATATTTATGAGTGTTATCATAATCTTGAGTTTGTTTTGCATCTACAGTATAAGGTTTTATTCTGTTTGTTTTATTGTCATTTGAAGTAATCATTCTTGACTGTAAATTTAAAACTAATATACTTAAAAATAAATAAATTTAAAAATTTAAAAAAATAAATAAATTTAAAAATAATATACTTAATTGGCTTACATACCACTTTTATTCTATTATTTTGAACACGAGATTGGTTATTTTGGAAGTTTACATTTAATTGGGATTTTGATGCAACGTTTTTTATGGCATCTAAAAGAAATACCATTCAATATTAAATACTTTCGTGTAGCAAAATTTCAAATACTTAATTTAATAAACATTATTGTAAAAAGGTTGTGTATCCACCAGCACCAGAAAGTTTTTACCAGTTTCAAAGTCGCCTGCATCCATCTACTATTTCTATATTATTATTGTATATTTATTATACGAGTATATAACTAGGTGATTTTTTCACACACTTCATGTCACTTTTCGTAATTTAATAAATCAATTTTAAAACGTACATATTTAGAATACAAAGGTACGTGCTAATAAAAAATAACAATTAATTAAAATAAAATTCAATTAATACATCCACCTACCTTTTATTGGTGACTTCTCACTGTTGGTAATTTTAGACAGTCTCTTTTCCCATGACCTATAAAATATTGGTAGTTTCATTATTTACTAGCTGATACCCGCGACTTCTTTCGCGTTGCTTGATATATTAACAAAGTTTTCGTATGTGCGAAGGAAAAAACATCAGAAAGATCGCAAGCAAAAATATACTTGGCTTACAAAATTTCTTTGTAAACAATGTTATTCGTTGCTCCGTTTGTATTTACATATTATAAATTATCTGTGTTAGTAAAACGAGAGCAATCGATGTATAGTGTTGACCACGGGGAAAATACAAAGAGGAGGTGTTGTAGATTTCACTATGTGACAACGCGTGACAATTTGCAGGGTGAGGGGGTGTTAAGCCCCGCTCACTTAACTGTGTTTCCATCTAACGATATTTAGTAAAACTACCCGCATCTTTCCATAACGATGTTGTAATGTAGTTTAGCTGCCTTGATAATAGATGAACCTGTTCACAAAATGATTATAAAGACTATAAAAATAATACTTTGGCGATAAAAAATTCTTTAGGACTGAATGCAAAACAAATTTCAGCACCGTATAATTATTTTACCAATACTAATAATGAGCTCTACGTACCTTTATATTTCATCTAGTGTTGAATATATTTAATTATATTTGAAAGCCGGCGCAGAGATTTTTCTAGAATTATTTTAATAAATTAGGTATAAAATTACTTACAAATGAAATGTGATGCTATCCATAGCATCAGAGTGTCTATCTGAGTAGTTTTACACGATAAAACACAACACTTCATGCTTTTCTTCTTAATACTACGAAAATACACCGATTTGAGATTTTCGACACATAATCGCACAGGACAACGCACGTCCACTGTGATGACGTTAGGACCTAGTTAGAATCACAGTGCACAGTCTCCTCTTTGTATTTGCTCCGTGGTATTGACCATGTGAAAAACCCCGTATAAAAATCTTTGTTTCTTAAAACTTTAATAACTTTATATTAAATGAAGACGTCGCAACATTTTTTTAGATAAGGTCCAAGTGTCTAATAAATAAAACTTAGAAAACTTAATTGAAATCTATCAGTTGTTTTTCGTGATGCGTGCACAACTGCAATATCTTTTTATCATTTTATTTATATAGATGAATATGCGCGAAAACTGAGAATTTAATTCGTAAAGTAAGATAAAAAATAAATAAGTAACGAAGCCAAAATAAAGTTTCAGAGGTGTCAGACGTCTAGTACGGTTAATTTCAACCTAACTCCATTCTTTGCATTTGAGTCAATTTAAATAAGTTTATCTTTAATATGGTGGGAGGCATGACCACGTGTAGATTATTTATGAGCAAGAAAGGGAAGATTTAAGATTTTTAATGCGCACTAATGCGGCTTGATCTCTAGTGTGCAATATTTATTTTGGGTGACTTTAAATAATTTAAAAAAAAACTTAAGTAAAACTAATTTTACGGATTTTATCGCGTATATTAACTTATTTTATATTCCTGACGTATCGAGCACTTTCCAGCACCCATAGTCACGGGGGGGGGGGGGGGACTGAGTACAATAGGTAACCAGATGTAAGGCAGTATTACTCAGCCACTGCCTTACATCTGGTTACCTATTGTGGAAGGAAGAGTTCTACAAGCAAGTAGATGGAGTGGCGATAAGCTCACCAGTATCTCCCATTGTCGCCGATATATTCATGGAAGACTTTGAGGAGAAAGTCCTGCTTACTTCTCCCGTAAACCCAAGATTCTACAAGCGGTACGTAGATGACACTTTCATGATTCTACCTTTAGATAAAGTAACTGCATTTTTAGATCATCTTAGCTCCATAAATTCTAAAATTCAGTTCACACTGGAGTTAGAGGCAAACAATTCTTTAGCTTTTCTAGATGAGTTAGTAATTCGGAATCCTGATAACACCTTGAGCCACACTGTGTATAGAAAAAATACCTAAAAAGATAGATATTTAAATGGTGATTCTCATCACCATCCTTCACAGTTAGCTACCGTGGGTAAATCCTTGTTTCAGAGAGCACGAGGGATATGTGACAGTAAACACCTGGCCGCCGAGCTCCAACACGTCAAGCAAGTTTTGCACGACAATAAGCTTCTGGTCCCGCGCCTACGTCACAGTGAACGAGTGAAGCCGCCCACAGTCGAACGAGTGCCTGCTGTACATATGGCAATATGTCAGAGGTGTCATTGACAAGATTGGCTACATCCTGAAGCGTGCTTCCATTAAAACATACTTCAAGCCGCCGAAGAAGATTAGTCAGTTTTTACCATCAGTCAAGTGTAATGTCAAGTACTACTCGTACAAGCTTGATTGTGAATGTGGTCTCTCTTATATAGAACAAACTAAAAGATCCATAAAAACCCGCATTAAAGAATACATAGCTGATGTGAAGAATCGACGCTCCGGGAAGTCTGCAGTCTGTGAACACGCACAGGATCGCCCCTGTAACTACATTAGATTTGATAGACCACAAATCCTCGCTAAAGAACACCGATTCCTTCCAAGGATGATTTGCGAGGCTATTGAAATCAAAAAACATCCTCATTTCAATAGAGAAGATGGCTGGGTGCTACCATCTGGTTGGGATCCAATAATTAATAAAATTAAATCCCAACCCAAGCATACAACTGTAAGACTTCAAGATACTGTAAGTTCATGCTGCGTAGATCGGAACAAAAATTTATAATTTTTAATCTGGAGGCAGGTGTGGTTAACTATGACATTGGGAGTTGGGACGTCATACACCTCAGTCCCCCCCGTGACCATGGGTGCTGGAAAGTGCTCGAAACGTCGGGAATATAAAATAAGTTAATATACGCGATAAAATCCGTAAAATTAGTTTTATTTAAATGTGTAGTGTTCGTGTAAATATAAGAAATCATTAACAATGGTTCCTTGAATACTCACCGCGTAGCTTTAATGATATAATTTTCATATCCAGCTTGAATGAATTTACAAGGAGGTTCAACGGCCACATAAGCCGCATGATGAACGAGCTGTGATAGGCTATCAACTCTTTGTCCATCAATCGTATAAATTTCTATATTTGTATGCCTGAAAGATAGATTTTTTTTTATAGGATCGGGTGACAAACGAGCATACAGTCCACCTGATGGTAAGTGGTTACTGTGACCCATAGACATCTACATCTATCCTCAATAAAGACTCAAGATGCAGATGCGTTGTCACCCGTGAGGACTAAGATGGAATGCCTCTTTGCCATTAAAAAGGGTCTCCGGTTCTCTACACTCACCATACGAAACACAGCAGCGTTAAGCTGTTATTTTACGCTGGTTTTCTGTGAGAGCGTGGTACTTCCCCGGTCGAGCCGACCCATTCGTGCTACAACTATAATATAACTGCAGCATGGCTCTACCACGTAGACACCCGTGTTTATTATCATAAACACCCGTAAAAATCAACTCCTGGATAAATGCCTCTCCTTTTTCTCCATTGTAGCGAGAGTTTGCCTTAAATTTCATGCTTAGGAGAAGAACGGACAATCGTAGTATCAGACGTGTTTTATCGTCTTCCAGTTTGATTACTTTACGCCTGGCATATATCGCTATCCATCGGTAGCCTTAAGGTCTTTCTGACGATCTCCATAATCGCCATCTGCCCATGAGACGAAGTAAGGTGATACCTACATTGTTTTAGGCTCTACCATATGATAAAATTATAATTAACACATTAAATACAGCTGCGATAAAAATATTCATAGAAATAGACTTACTGTGATCCGAATTGTGAACGCGCTAAATATGACAGTGTACCATCCCATGTCTTAAGTTCATCCATGTTCAGATGGTATTTTCGTGGGGGAGAATGCTTTTCACCATTGGAGAATAAAAAAATATCTATTGCATCCCGCTCTTTTTCATCGAGTGTTATTGTTTGCTCTGTCATTTTTAAATGTTTAGGTACTCATTCATCAGAATAATATTACTTTTGGAAAGCATTGCATTCATCTTAATTATAAGAATTTCTGGAATCTTCTGTGCTACGTAAAATTATTTTTATTACAAATTATTATATTACAAGTTTTACTAATGAACATTTATCTAATTTAATAATATTTTATAGTTTTAATACTAAATAACCAAACAAAAACGTTTTTCCTAAAAGGAACAGGTATGCAATACCAACTAAGAATAATTAACTATAATTTAAAAAAAAAGATAGTTACAATCGAGGAAGGTATTATGTTTTTCGAAAATTTATACAACCGAGATAAAATGCAGCTCACTTCATACATCGTTATTGTCACTCATAGATTATTATTTATATATTTATAGTGACACTATTATCAAACGAAAAGTGACCAAAAAGTATAATAATTATCTATAATCACAACTAAACTAAACTTAGTGATCAAAGAGTATATTATCTTTTAATCTTTTTAGAGGCGGGACTTCCCTAAAATAAATGTATGAAAGGATACCAAAAGCCTACTCTACCTACCAACCAACTTTAAGACTGATATTTAATATTTATATTATTACTTTGATCACCACGTTTTAAATGTTAATAGTCACAACAATACAGGTATCCTTTATTTTAGGAAACAAAGAGTTTTTAAGTCAGGTAAACTTTATTTAACCTAAAACTGCTATGCGCGTGGTAGTGTCTTTTTTAATCGCTCAAATTCTTGTAAGTTCTTGCAAGTTTCAATATCTATATATAAATAAAATTATAGAGGTTTGCAGTTGTGCGCGCATCACGGAAAAACTACTGAATATATTTCAATTAGGTTTTCTATGCTTTATTTCTTGGACACTTGGCACTTATCTAAAAAAAATTTGAGATAACTTCATTTAGTATAAAGTTATTAAAGTTTAAAAAAACAACGATTTTTATAAGCACTACGTGTTCAGTGTTGCATGTAAGCAAAGCGGACGAAGTCGTGGGTATCAGCTAGTTATTAATAAGCACGAAAGTATCTCTAATACCGCATCATATCGGCGACCCTTCGGAGGTGCGGCGATCGTTGACCTCGTAGTGCTGGGTAGTAATAAACCAAAGCATGGGCGTGGTTCCAACCCCACACTCGATAACTAACACCATTATAACTCATTTCCTTAAGGAATTGCTTTATACAGTGTGTTCAAAATAAATAAAAATAATAATTTACAGGACAACAAACCAGGAAACGGGCAGCGGCGCCTTCCCAATAACTACAAAAAAATATATATAAATGCAGTGTAAACCCCTCCCAAGCGTGGCAACTATGGTAAATACCTCCCTATTCAGGAGGTTCATGTTCAGCAAAGGAGTTATGATTAGTTGTAACGGTTACGGTGATGGTAATTATTTACATGCAGAACTCAAGCTTGTAGAACTGACAACACTTTTTAAAGTGATAGAGTCATACTGCAGCTATATTATAGTTAGAATGAATAGGTCGACTCGACCGGGGAAGGCCCACGCTCTCAAAGAATACCATCGTAAAATAGCATCTTAATATTGCTGTGTTTGGTGCTGTGTATTGTGAGTGTAGAGAACCGGAAACCCTTTTTACTGAATACAAGGCGGAATGTAATGCATCCATTAAAGAATTTAGTCCTCATTGTATTTGTATTTATATAAAAAATTACAGACTCAGCATATGCAGAGTCTCTAATTTTTTGTTAACTCAGGGATGATAACGCATCTGCATTTTGATTCGTAATTGAGGATAGATGTTGATGTCTATGGGCAACAGCATCTACATCCTATCATGTATACCGTATTCTCGTTTGTCACCCTAATTCTATAAAAATGTAAAGGTGCAGTCAAAGGTTATATTATCATTACATTTTAGTGTGCAGCAGAACACAGAATAGAAAAACTCTCTTCTAAATGTTAATAGATGCAGATTGGATGAAGTGTGCTCTGTGTTCAAGTCAGTGCAAGTGTGTGCAAATCAGTACCTGACTTGTGGTGGTTATGCTTATGTTGAATAATGGAAGATCCGTATGAGGAAACTTAAATTCGCTTAGCGAGCTAAAATAGTTAGCGAGCTTAGTTCGACGAACGGACAATCGATAAGGAAGAAAAGTTCTAGGGTAGCAGCGTACCTATAATCATGACGTAGAACAGTCTGGCACTAAGTGGAGTGATGACCTAGAAAAACATGCAACAGTCGATGGATGCAGGTGGCACAGGACCTTGTCATGTGGCATGCGTTTTTGCCATTTCATTTATTAGGATAGGCTTATGTTCAGTAGTGTACTTGTGAAGGGTGATGATGGCGATACAGAATACAACTGATACAGCAATATATATATATATATATATATATATATATATTGTTGAGGGCTATTTTATTGTGTAAGGGTAATCAACGAGCACACAATCAACATAATGGTGAGTGGATGCTGTGGCACGTATAGATCTACATCTATCCTCAAGTTTGCGCGTTTACCGCTAAAAAGAACCCCTTTGTCATATCTCCTCAGTTTCAAGGCACTCCCCTTGCTGCCTCAGCTAGCATCGGAATCCTCGGCGTTGGCATATCAAATAGTGTGCAGTTTCATGGTCACTTGAAAGGGAAGGTCAAATTGGCTTTTAAAATGCTTGGCGTGCTCAGCAGAGCGAGACAGTATTTCATGCCAGCACATCGCCTCCAACTTTACAAAGTACAAGTTCGGCCTCACATGGAATACTGTTCTCATCTCTGGGCCGGGGCACCCCAGTGCCAGCTCCTTCCACTTGACCGCATCCAGCGCAGAGGGGTTCGAATAGTCAACGACCGAGTTTTTTTTTTTTATAGGAGAGGGGGCAAACGAGCATGCGGCTCACCTGATGGTAAGTGACTACCGCCGCCCATGAACAACCGCAAGGAAGTCGTGCGAGGAAGAAAACATCTTCTAAATCGCACAGTGGTGGACCGCCAATCATCCAGATGATGTGGATGGTATCGGGAGATCTGCCGCGATGTGCGTTCATGAAATTTGGCGGCTGGGATTAATCCGAACAATTCCTCAGAGAATTCTGATCGGCTTGATACACTGGCACTGCGTAGGGATGTTGCATCCCTTTGAATTTTCTATCGAATATACCACGGGGAGTGCTCTGAGGAATTTCACGAACGCACATCTCGTCGTAATTCACGACACTTCATCCTCATCATCAGGATGCTTGGCGGTCCACGACTGTGCGTTTAACTAGGAGTTTTCTTCCTCGTACAACGTTTCTGTGAAATTGTTTACCACCGGCGATTCTTCCCGACCGATACGACTTAGGGACCTTCAAGAAAAGAGCTTACACCTTTCTAAAAGGCCAGCAACGCATTTGCAATTCCCCTGGTGTTGCGGTTGTTCATGGGCGGCGGTAGTCACTTACCATCAGAAGAGCCGCATGCTCGTTTGCCCCCTCTTCTATAAAAAAATGAGAATCAAAATGCAGATGCGTTGTCATTCCTCAGAACTAGGATGGAAGACAAAAATAAAAGGGATGGCTCGTTTCCATTGAAAACGATCTCTGGTTCTCTACAATCAGCATATGAAACACAGCAGCATTAAACTGCTATTTTACGCTGATATTCTGTGAGAGCTAGGTCCTTCCCTGATCGAGCTGACCTATTTGTACTACTAACATAATGTAGCTGCAGCGCAGCTGTCCCATGTTTAAAAACTTTTGTTCTCCGACTTGTCATTACAGGAGTTTGTAGCCGACTTCAAAAAACGGAGAAGGTTC
The DNA here is from genome assembly GCA_963668995.1 of Parnassius mnemosyne. NCBI lineage: Eukaryota > Metazoa > Arthropoda > Insecta > Lepidoptera > Papilionidae > Parnassius > Parnassius mnemosyne. The sequence goes on along the minus strand of CAVLGL010000115.1, from coordinate 39,465,673 downwards.
TCAATTAAAGTTTCCTTTTTAGGGTTCCGTACTTGAAGGATAACCAACGGGACACTATTACTAAGCGCCCGCTTTCCGTTCGTCTGTCTGTCAGCGACGATGATGATCTCACGATCCGTAATTTTATTTATAAAATAAGGATGACAAACGAGCACACAGTCCACCTGATGGTAAGTAGTCGCTGTGGCCCATAGATATCTAGCCCATAGATTATCTTCGTTTGCGAATTAAAATGCAGATGCGTGTCAGCCGTGAAGACTTAGATGGAATGCCTCTTTTCCAGTAAAATAGATCTCCGGTTCTCTACACTCACCATACGAAACACAGCAATGTTAAGCTGCTATTTTACGCTGGTATTCTGTGAGAGCGTGGTCCTTGTGTATTTCTGTGAAGTATCTGTTTGTATGTCAAAGTAACAGATTTTTACTAAATGCATATGCACGTATATACGGTACTTATAACAAAAACACAATTTTTAAAATTTTTGTCTGTATGTCAATCTCCGAAACGGCTGTACCGATTATGACGGGACTTTTACTGACAGTTAACTAATGTTATAAGGAGTAACTTCTACGCTACTTTTATTTTAGAAAAGGAATTAGGGTTCCGCGCAAAAAATTTATACCCATAAAAGCGCGGGCAACAGCTAGTAATATATATACATTTAGTGAAAAAATCTTAAACTACGGGTGAAGTTTTAACGTAGATGACATTTGAGCTTGTATATTTCTAAGCCCTCTCGAGAGAGTTAAAAAATTAAACTTTTAATAAAAAGTCGCCTTAAAAGAACTAAAAATAATAAAAAACAATCCCAAGCTGAACTCATGGCTTTAACTCTACAAAACACTAGGTCTTGGCCGGTGGTATTCAGTATGAAAAGTAAAGTAAAGTAAAATTGAAACCTATGTACGTCCCACGGCTGTGTCATTTCTGAGAGGGTTTTAGGCTAAGGAAACGTCCACCGCGCTGCCCCAATGCGTGTTAGCGGACTTCACTTGTCTTCGAAATGTAATAATAATATCCTCCAGACCTAATTTCGGTCACGGTGGCCTCAGCCTCAATGAAGAGTAGCCATCAGCGCAGGACAGGTTACAGTGCCCAAGTGTATGCGCTAGCATAGGTGCACTCTCTATTCCCTCACTCTAATAGTCCGATGGGTAAACCGACACGACCATAGAAATAAGGCACAGGACAAACGGCTTTACGTGCTTTTTGAGACACGGGGGTAAAACACCACCAGATTTCTGACTTCGGGCAGCTACTGAGAATTTCTTGAAGAAAAAATTCAATAACTGTTTTTTTTTGGCCCGACCCGCGATTAGAACCCGGGACCTCTGATCAGCAGAACGATGCAGTCAAACACTTACTTCTTCGAAATATATATATTTATTTTAATTTCTCAGGCATGCAGGTTTCCTCACGATGTTTTCCTTCACCGCTGAACACGTGGTAAATCAGCACTTAAAATTGCAACTAACAGTTTCGTTGGTGCTAGCTGGGATCGAACCCGGGTAAATACTAGCAATGTTATTAAAATTACTAATATTCCCTTTAACCACCTCTGGTAAGCTGGAAATGCTTGTGTTAGGAGTGGAGTGGTTGCTGGCGTACTGTGAAATTTACAGCGAGCGTTAAGCCCCTAAGCTACCACATCTCTTCAGTATGTGAAATTATTTTATTCTTTTTTGAAACGAAGTTCCTTATCACACGGGGCTTGGCGAGAAAAAGTGTAAGATTTTTCTGTCCCGACCTCTTTCTATAGTGCGAGCGAGATGGAATAATATCCGTCTCCCTCGCACTTTTCTTATCTTGCCATGAAAGAAATATTATTTTAATTTTAATAGATGCTAGTAATTCATTTATTTGTATTTATAAATCAATAATATTATACTACAAAATAGTCTTCGTTCCAACCGAGTGTACCACAACACTCACGCATGTTTTATTTAGATTTTTTAAGTCGCGTTTTTGTTTTTATTAAAAACTTAATTTTTAAATCTTTGTTTTCGTTCTTCGGTTCTACCTCTCCTACTCTATCTACTCTACTATGTTCTATTCCATTGTTATCGATGTTCCACGCTTTCTAACAAAACGGTTTGCTTCGTCATTGTAATACATACAGCAAGGAGCAGAATATTTTGCCAGCTTTTTCATAACCTTCCAACTTTTCCATTCCAACCCACCCTGGGTTCGAAATGTCTGTGTTTGTGCGGATACTATAATTGCAAACGAATTTTCGCATTTGTTTACTTCCCTTTTTACGCATGAAGTCCATCTTCTCCTGTGGTGACTACAAGTAAGCGGTATAGTGATAGGTAGATACCTGATCCAATGATAATTGACATCGTTTAATATTTTTAAAATAATCCGATTTCCTTTTTCCCATTTATTATTTACCTCGTCAATTCGAACGCTTACGACTAGCTACAAAGTCGTTAATGCAATCTAACCTTTTTTATATAACCAGATACTATTGTGCAAAATTTATTGCAGTGTCGTAATTGCATACACTAAAATCGCAAAACTCTTACGAAAATACATGTACAGACTATTAAAATGCAACTGACCAATAAACTGTTTGTGCGTGTATTGATACCATCAATACCAATTGATACCAACAAACAGTTTATTATAATTATATAAATTGGGTAAAGTTTATAAAACACTGCACTGAAAATCATTAACATATTGATAATGGTAATAAGAGCTGTGTGATGTGATGAGAGCCGAGATAATGAGAGCCATGGTAGCTCCGGGGCTGAGCATTCCCTGTAAAATTCACAGAATGTACACGAGCAACCCGGGCTCGATCCCCACCGGCATCAATAAAATCGTTAATTGCAATTTTAAGTACTGATTTACCACGTTTTCGGCGGTGAAGGAATACATCGTGAGGAAACCTGCATGAAATCTGATAAATAAGAAAAAAAATATTTCGAAGACGTGAAGTTCGCCAACACGCATTGGGGCAGCGCGGCTGACATTTTCTTGCCCTAAAACCCTCTTAGAAATTAGAGGAGGCCTGTGCCCAGCCGTGGAACGTATATAGGCTGATAGTTACAGCCTATATTATACGTTTCATTACCACAGGGTCATGACGATTTGGTAGCGCAGTGACCACAAGGATTTGGTTGCGGACTTGCGGATCTCCTCGTAATTGAGATGTTTAGAAATGCATTTTTTAAACGCTCCTATAACATAGAAAGCTGTATACAAGAAGCATAATTTAAAAAAGAAAGAAAATGTTAAATGAATGATGTCCTCCAGACCGAGTTTTGGCCACGGCGGCGGCCAGTCTCAACAGAGACGTTGTTTGTTTATAAAAGATACAGGCCAGTTATAGTTAATATTTTCGATTATTTACAAAAAAAAATACGAATTATCCTAATTCGAATTACCGCTACAATTTTTCTTTACGAGTTGAATTGAAATATGAAATATCGTGATGCACTGAAAAATGAATCTGCGCCGGCAATATTTTCCGCGACGATTTTAAATACAATACCCTTAAACCGGATGAATCGTTTGATAGACTCCAATGACATTTATGTATAAAGGCCCTTCTACAGCAACCGTATGCCGATAAATAACAGCACGGTCGACTAACTTTGAAAGATGAAGTAAGAAGTGGTCACTCTTTGTTGGCTGCTACGAAAGGAAACGTGCTAGCAGTGAAAAATTTTAAGTAAACAGATTAGCAAATTACGTTTACGATTGCATTGGGAAGTGTTCACGACACTTTAGACTAACACCTTCGCACAAAGAAGAAAGTTTCGCGTTGGATGCCGCACACTTATCGAATAAGGGTTTTAAATGAGCACATAGTCCACCTGATAGTAAGTGGCCTATAGACATCAACAGCTATCCTCGATTAAGAATCAAATTCCGATGAGTTGCCACCCCTGACTAAGATGGAATGCATGAGGCATCTCCAGTAAAAAGAGTCTCCGGTTCTTTACACTCCCCATACGAAATACATCTGCTATTTTACTCTGGTATTCTGTAAGAGCGTAGTCCTTCCCCGGCTGAGCCGATCTATTCGTAAAAAAAGCAGGCCCGCGTGAAATGTTGACGCGATATGATTGCTAAATTTGACGCAAGCTCGTCTAGGTCTATTTACGACATTATTACTGATGATGAATCTTGAATACGAACCAGAAACGATGCGCCAGTCGACAGTTTGGCCGTTTCAAAATTAACCTAAGCCTATCAAAGTAACGAGATCGAGACGCGCATGGAAGATATTGATAGCTAGTTTTTTTTCTCTCTGTCATGGAGTATCTGTTGTCAGTTCGGAACTGTACACTCCCCAAAGCTTGTCAGAAGCGTTCACTGCTGTGATCTACAAGCAATTGGCGATCACGGGGCTCCGCGATATACTCCTTCAACATGACAGTGCGGCCGCGATCTCAGCGGCCTCACTTCCTGAACAACACACCCGTTACCCTTTTAGGTCGCCGCGTTCTTACAGTCTTGGTTTGGTCGCGTGATACTTCTTTTTGTTTTCTAAAATATTTTTTTTTAATTGAAATTCAACATTTTCACGGTGAAACATGTTACGTACGCACGTACATGTACAGGTCAGTGTTTGACCAATTTTCGAAACACTGTTTCCAGTGTTTCGAAAATTGGTTCAGACGCATAATACTTTGTACAGATGCGTGTGGAGAGTTTTCAGAATAGATCCAATAACAAAAACTAGGTGGTAGTATTCCTTTTCTGCCTAAGATTCTGAGTAGGTACCTAGTACAGAAATAAGTAAGAGGGTTCTTACTTATTCATCTTCAACGTCATCATCATCATCATCATTACAGCCCTTAAAAATCCACTACTGAACATAGGCCTCAACCAAGGAATACCACAAAGCACGGTCCTAAGTCACTTGCATCCACCGACATTCTGAAAGTGTATGTCTTCCCAGATTGTCGCTCCATCTAGTAGGTGGTCACCCTACACTTCGCCTACCGGTAACCTTTCTTCACCATCGGTTGTCTTACCTATTGCTGCCATCAAATGGCAACTAGTGCTTGCACTGCTTTATTTCGGTCTGCAGGGTATAAAGAGTCAATATAATAACATGTTGTGAGACATTTCATCTTAGCTTTTAATCACGCATCTGCAGCCTTCTTTGTCTGAAGTTGGTTGCAGTAGCCACTTACCAATTTAATGCTGCTCTCTTTCGTATGGTGAGTAGAGAGAACCGGAGACCCATTTTACTGGTACCAAGATATTTTATTGACATATTCCGAGGTGACAACGCATCATTTTGATTCTTAGTCGATGATAGATGCAGAAGTCTATGGGCAGCATCCACTTTACATCAGGTGGACTGTGCCACCCTTATTGTTTCTGTTACTGCTCGTTTGTGACCCTTACTCTTTATTTATTTTTTTATTTTCTACCGATTTCAAAAAGGAGATGGTACTCAATTCGACTGTATGTTCTTTTATTCTTTTTTTATGTGTGTTACCTCGGAACTTTTTATAGGTGAACCAATTTCTATAATTCTTTTTTTATTTGAAAGCTGATGCTTCTCGTGTGGTCCCATATTTGATCAAGGTTTGACCAATCGTTTTTAAGTTATTCGTAATAGTTTATATTCAAGTCGGTTGTACAAAATTTAAATTTTTTAATTATAAAACACAATAAATATAGAACTATTTTTAGTTCCGCAAAACTTTCTGAGTGGCCACGTAGAACTAAGCACTCGCTGTTGGGCACTTAAAAAGTCTGGAATTTAAAGGAAGTAAAATTAAACGCGATTAAAACCGTAAAAAGTTTTATTCCAGAAACTAATTTAATTTAAGACACGAGTCGGGACGCATTACAATTTTCTGTATGAAACAAATGAACATTGTGTAATTTTGTTTCAATTAGTTTATACCAACTGACAATACCAACACGGCCCTTCCACCTGACGGGTAGTGGTCACAGTAACCCATCAGAAATATTTACCCAGCGTTCGAGAAGGATTAATGTAAAAATTCGTTGTCACTCCTGTAGCCGGTGGAAGGAAAAGGGGAGATCTCCCGCCGGGCAAGGTGTTCTGCCCAGTGAGCGGCCAACGCTCCGAGTGGTAGCTCGGAGCTATTCTATATATATATATATATATATATATATATATATATATATATATATATATATATTGCTTTAATTTCGGAACTTTGCTAGCGCGATTTAGGCTTCAATGTGTTCCGCATGTGGCCGGACGAGAACGCCGCCACACTCCCATAGATTCAGATGAAAGCTTTGTTAGGATTAGGGCTCTGTTCTCGTCGCGAAAACAAAAACATATCAGTTTTATTTAGTTATTTACACGTTGATTTTTTTCTCTCAAGAAAAAGAACATTTTTTTACTATTTCAGTATAAGAACATTTGAGTAAATAGTTACTTAACTACTTTTAATTTGAGTAAAAAGTTACATTTTACGATTTTACATGACCCAGCGTATTATTACGCGTTAGAAATATGCTGCAGCGTCATGCATGCCTGTAGAAGGGTTGACCCAGGAAGAAACCACCTGCACAGAATAACAGTTTGAAATAAGAGTATATAGCAGCTATGTTTAGGTATGGCGAGTGTAGAGAACCGGAGAACATTTTTACTATGGTTTCTCTGAGTCGCAGTACCATCAGGTGGAACTAAGTGTTCATGGTGAAAACACCCTCACTTCTGTAAAAAACACCTCATCATAAAGCTGTCGTAGGTGCCAGAGCACCTCGACGCTAATGTTCGTAGTACGTATCTAGTACATATAACTCAATGCATTCTGAAGTTTTATTACAAAAAATGGAAAATGCGACACAATCCGCGAAAAAAAATTATGAAGTTTATGGACCTAATGCAGTGTAAATAAGAGTAGCACAAAGTTGGTTCAAGCGTTCTCAGTCTGAGAATTTTGATGTCAAAGATGCAGCTCGCTCTGGTGGTGACCAGATGGTGTGGTGGTGAGGGTGCTCATACGGATAAAGTCGATGCCATTTTTGAAAAAGTAGAGCAGGATCGGCATATTAGTAGTTATGACATAGCCGAGGAATTAAGGATTGTCCACAAAACAGTTTCGATCCATTTGAAAAAGTCTGGCTATACATAATTAAAAATTAAAAATTTTGTACAACCGACTTCAATATAAATTATTAAGAATAACTCAAAAAATATTGGTCAGACCTTAATCAAATTGGGACCACGTGTGAAGTACCAGCTTTCAAACAAAACAAAATCATCGAAATCGGTTCATCCGGTAAAAAGTTATGTACCTCATAACTTTTTACTGGGTAAACACACATAAGAAAACATACAGTCGAATTGAGTAGAAAAAAGCTCGATTTTTGGATACCACACGAACTCACTGAATGAAATTGAAACGTAATGAAACCGAACCATTTTTGATAAGATCGATCACTGGTGATGAAAAATGGATCACCTACGACAAGAACGTGCGAAAAAGATGAAAGGTCAAAGGGTAGTCAAGATCCACGGACTGTAGCGAAATCGGGACTAATAATAGAAATTCAAAGGGAGCAACCCTTGGTAAAAGATATTCCTGATAAAGAAAAAAATTGTTTATTATTTTATTTCTATGAAGTAGACAGACTTTTTTTAATAGGAGAGGGGGCAAACGAGCATGCGGCTCACCTGATGGTAAGTGACTACCACCGCCCATGAACAACCGCAACACCAGGGGAATTGCAGATGCGTTGCCGGCCTTTTAAAAAACAGTAGCCTCTTTTCTTGAAGGTCCCTAAGTCGGACCGGAAAAATCTCTGGTGGTAATCGATTTCACAAGGGAGTTGTGCGTGGAAGAAAACATCTTCTAAGTCGCACAGTGGTGGACCGACAATCATCCAGGTGGTATAGATGGTATCGCAAGTTTTGTCGCGATGTGCGATGGTGAAATTGAGCGACTGGAATTAGTCCGAACAATTCCTCAGAGCACTCCCCGTGGTAAATGCGATAAAATACGCAAATATATGCAAAATCTCTAGTCTCTAAGTTGTTGCTGCATTCATAGATAAATAAATATGTAACATTATGGCTGCAACATAAATGTGCCGGCTCGACTGGCTAAAGAACACAGAATTTCCGTGTAAAACAATGACATTATGTCGCCTTGTTCTCAAGCTTGCTTCTCAAGCGTGACAGATAATGCATCTGCCTTTTTTTAAATCGAGGATAAATGTGTTCCATGTTAGTCTTCATCATCATCATCATTATAGCTTTCATAAGTATATTGCTGAACATAGGCCTCCCCCAAGGAATGCCACAAAGCACGGTCCTAAGCCACCTGCATCCATCGACTTCCATATATGACATAGGATCTGGGATCTATAACAAAAAGAATGTGCGAGTATTAAACTTGCTTAGCATGTCGTAAATGGCGATTAATGGGAAATTAGGTTTGTGATTGTGTAGGCGATGAGCTAGAACCTCCTACTCTTCTAACATAATTATCCGTCTAAACCCATATTTGTTGGCTAAAGGTGGTCCAACCTTACTTCACTTTGGACTCTACCTAATCCTTCGGGTATTACAGACGCTACCCTATAATAAGACGTGTCTTTATTGGGTACCAGCATCTACATACCATTGGATATAAAAAAAAGTTATTTAATCACTGTGGCTGTACCAACTGAACAGACAATCAATAGCTTCATATTCAGACATGTATGGCGATAGACGATGCAATTTTAACTTTAGGTAGAGGTACGAAATACTAAAATTATTAGTTACAGCACCTAAACGTTACGGTGGCACATCGTTTGGCCCGAAGCGTGTTCATTTATATTCATGTTTTCACTTTTCTCTCCATTTTAAAAGCGACGTCGGTATGCCTTTACGGTAATTTTATTTCACTTGCTGGCAAAGTATTGGATGATCGGAAGGAAATAGCACTATAATTATTGTACCTAAATTGGGATTTAGTAAATTCTAACTTCCTCCCACAGATCATGTGAATACAGTCTTTGTATTTTCCTGCGGTTTGTTTATTTTTCGTTGGTAATTTTTGTTATAGAATAAGGGTGACAAAGGAGCACACAGTCCATCTGATGGTAAGTGAATGCTGTGGCCCATAGACATTTCCATTTAGGACTGAGGATTAAGATGAAACGCCTCGTTTCCAGTAATGTCTGATTCTGATATGTAAAATGTTATTCCATGTTTTAACCCCGGACATGATTTATCTATGTGTAATTGTTACCCAAATCCAGCGACAATCAAGTTTATTTTTTATAAGATAGGGTGACAAACGAGCACACAGTCTACCTGATGGTAAGTGGTTGCTATGGCCCATAGACATCTACATCTATCTTCGTTTGCGAATCAAAATGCAGATGCGTTGTCACCCGTGAGGGCTAAGCTGGAATGCCTCCTTTCCAATAAAAAGGGTCTCCGGTTCTCTACACTCAACATACGAAACACAGCAGTATTAAGCTGCTATTTTACGCTGGTATTCTGTGAGAGCGTGGTCCTTCTCCGGTCGAGCCGACCCATTCGTGCTACAACTATACTACTAATATAGCTGCAGCATGGCTCTACCACGTACAAAAAAGTTAACAGTACTCCTGAGGCTATACAATGTCTAATCGATGTCAATATAAATTTATTTTCTCTTAGTCCTCAGGAATGACAACGCATCTGTCAATTTCTTTTATTGAATTTGTCCATGAATTAAATTACTACCACGATCTGGAGTACTGGAATAAGCTTCATACAAGGATTAACTCAAAGGGGTAATTATTTACTATAGTTGTGTAACTATGTAAATAATATTTACTTTAATTTATACGTGGTAGAGCCATGCTGCAGCTATATTAGTAGTATAGCTATATTATAATATAGTTAGCACGAATGGATCGGCTCGGCCGGGAAAGGACCACGCTCTCACAGATTACCAGCGTAAAATGGCAGCTTGACACTGCTGTGTTTCGTATGGTGAGTGTAGAGAATCGGAGACCCATTTTACTGGAAAAGAGGCATTCCATCTTAGTCCTCACGGGTGACGACGCATCTGCATTTTGATTCTTTATTGAGGATAGATGTAGATGTCTATGGGTCGCAGCGACCAAGTACCATCAGTTGGACTGTGTGCTCGTTTATCATCCTATCCTATAAAAAAAAAACCACTTTAGCGTGTGCTGGACCTGCAGATTGCCTTTATTATTTTTAGATACTATCAAGAAAATGGTATTGCTCAGAGCCCATTTCCTGTATCTTTTATTTCTGTCGCCTGTTACACCTACGCGGTATGATATGGGGTTATATTTTCTCTTACGCTGTGACTAAACGAACACTCGATTTTAATATTACATCAGAAAGTCAATGGATAAACATAGATTTCCTTCATGCATGATAGAATAGTCTCTCCATTTACAGGCGAGTCGCCATTCGCTGCGTTGTTGGTCGCAATGTGGCTGCTACTCGAGAACAGCCAAATATAGCCTTTTGCCTATTCCAGCTATTGTTCCCAGTGAAGAATATCGGTGGGACGGAGTGTTCGGCGTGCATAACATAACAGAAGTCCTTTTAGTACATTGTCAGTGATGGCCGCTTAAAATGTTTGTGACACGCGTCGCTACCTACGTCGCTATCTCTCCACTCCGCTCTTTCAAGGATACCTACGCTGTAAGTAGTTAAGCTTCTTTCTCGTTTAGGATTTTAATTTAAGTTTTATTTACCTTAAGCTTTACCATATGGATAGTAAGGGAGAACTATGTCTCAGTAAAAACAAACATATGTTGTTTTTTTTTATAGGATAAGGGTGACAAACGAGCACACAGTCCACCTGATGGTAAGTAGTCGCTGTGGCCCATAGACATCTACATCTATCTTCGATTAAGAGTTAAAATGCAGATGTGTTGTCACCCGTGAGGACTAAGATGGAATGCCTCGTTTCCAGTAAAAAGGGTCTCCGGTTCTTTACGCTGGTATTCTGTGAGAGCGTGGTCCTTCCCCGGTCGAGCCGACCCATTCGTGCTACAACCATAATATAGATGCAGCATGGCTCTACCACGTATACAAAACGTTAATGTATGAAGTTGCAGTTTTAATGTAGTTGGCCACTTTGAATTAAAACAAAACCTTCATGGTCCGTGATCCGTGATTAAAACTTTTTTAAATGCATTATTACTTTCTAAACATAACTTTTTTAAACATTCTTCATATTTTTTTTAGCACATTCTATTGTTTGACTTGAAATTGTTTTCTACATTCTGATGTAGTAGTATTTTTGTCATATAACGGTTTTTCTGTGTGGTGACGTCGTTAGAGAATCCATCCCCCTTTTCACCATGTGAATGTCGGAAGAGTTGACTATGGGATATATCATTTTACAACAGAATCTCAGAACATGTTCAGTTTGTCAATAAACAAGTTTAAAAGTTTTATTAAAGAAAAACTGTACAAAAAGGGTTATTATAATATCAAGGAATACATGAATGAAAATAACCCCTGGGAATAAGGTGATCGCCACCATGCTGGTTCTATGAAAATTCATTTAAAATTGTATAATCAAAATTATTGTTAAGTGAAATTATGTTTAAAAAAAAGTCCCGCTGGGTTTCTTGCTGGTTCTTCCCAGGACAGAGGTATTTTCCGAACCAGTGGTAAATAAAATAATGACTTTCAATAAGTATTATGTAATAATCCATATTGAATAAAAATCATTCTATTCTATTCTATTCTATCAGAAAGACTTAATTAATGTTCTTTTATTTTAGGCACCATTCGTCACATTATTTCCACACGTCCCGGGTTGACTGGGAGAGAATTCCATAAGGCATTAATTCTGCATTTTGTAATCCTTTTAATTACGGTGTATAATTATTAAGAATAAATAACATATACAGACCTTACGGATTTTGATAGATGGCGGCAATGATCTTATATCTTTTTCCTATAAGATCATTGGATGACGGCATAATTATCATACTCAAGTAAAGCCTATTTAATCCGTAAAATATCCAGACTAACGACGAGGATCGGGAGGCAACGTCAAAGATAGACAACGTCTGGTACGACGATAGTCAATCCGAATGCCGCGCGTGACCATTAAGCCATACATTTATCCCGTTTACAGTGGTAGAGGCCCACGGCAGATTTAAAAGCGACCTGCCTTACAACAAAAAGTATAATATGGTATAAGATAATTGAACATTAATTTAGATGTTCTATTTAAAACTGAAAGCCAAAATTGTACACTCATCAAGAAAAGCAATTTTCACTTTTTTTGAATAACTTTTTGTTGTGGTTCAGCATGTCGTGTCGCACCGGCCGCACCGTTTCAGAGATAAAAAAAAATAGGGGAACGTAAATAAACACAGAGGCACGCGCTATTCGTGGCGACTGCGCGCATGCGCGGAACGTTCCCAGCCACGCTCTATGGGTATGGCGCGCTCTGCTTTACGGCTATAAAGCGTGCTATGTATGTGTGACAATACTCGATAATATATTATAGATACATACCCATATTATAGAATGGAAAAGATAGAAGTATCTAGTCTCTATTGCACAGTAAAATTGTATTGCGATATAATTGTGGAAGGTCATAACTTTCCACAATTTTTTATAAATACCACCCACATTAAACTATTAGTACAGCAGTTTTTAAATTAGATTTAACACAAATTATTAAGAAAATTTGCTGATGCACCTGCAGTATTAAACGAATTCCTTGTGGAAAATCTTCGGAAATTTGCACCGTCTTTTCGCCCGTTTTCACAACCTTTTCTTTAAATTATAATATTTGGTTATAATACTTTATTTCAACACCGTTTATCACACATGATTTTAAAATAAAACATGTGTAATGTTATTAATACGGCATATGCAAGCCAGCATCGCTATTTTCAGATAATGTAATCATTGGACGTTTCTTTACAAAATCGCATATAGTTGTTAAAATCTCAACATCGTTATGATTACCTATCGGTGTAGCATTGGTAATTGGTATGGTCGAAATTGTAATTTATCAGGTGCTAAGTGAATGAGCTTGGAGGACATGTGGGCCGGGAGCGTCGGACGGCGCGGCGGGGCGCTCGCGTCTCTCCCGAGCGTCGCGCCGCAGTCCGCGCCAAGTGCCGCCGCCGGCTCGTTGTCTCACGTCGCAGCCTGTTTACCGCATCGTGACTCGCGATCGTAATAGCCTTTGTTTATCGTTCGACACGCGCCCATACCAACAGCTGTTCGGATAGATCTCTTTACTTAGCGTTACAGTGACGGCATTTCTTTCAATCAGTTCTGTGTGTTCTCTGTTAGTGCGAATTGTCAGTGTGACTGTCTGTGTCTCCGGTGTGTGCCGATGGGGCGTTCGCGTCCCTGAAGCGATAGCGGCAAGAGGTGCCTTCTAGATACGCCTCTCCGTCAGCGTGCGGCTAGACCATGGCGGCCACGGCTCGCCGTGAAATAGACACGGGCGAGGAGGATATCGCCGCGATCGCCAAACAGATTTCAGATCATGCAGAAGCCATTTACCAGACATGGAAAGCTCGTGGCCTCGCGCCTACGGAAATATTATCATGCAAGCCTGCGCCTGGAATAAAATTGGCAGAAAGCCTGCGAACTAAACCCCGACCAGAGCCGAAGCCTGAAATAAAACAAAGACCAGAGTTAAGACGCGATCAGCGGCCGGAGGTTGTACGGGACCAACGAATTGAACCGAGGAGAGGACAGCAACTTGAGCCGAGACGTGAGCAAAGATCAGAGCCCGATGGAGGAACAAATGAGTTGACGTTGCCACCAGACTTGTTACCGGAACATAACGGTACCAGTAATGGTGTGAATTCAAGAAGGGCTGACTCCGCAGCAATGCGGCTGGAAGTTGCCCGTGAAGAAGAGAGACTATTGCGAGCACTACGGACCGGTGGGGTAGTAGCGGAACGGTCTGCAGAACGCCCCGACGTAGTGCCGTCAATTTCACTTGTTGATTACGCTAAAAGTCGATACCAGGATCGGCTAGAAACGGGAGCGCGGAAGCCCTCAACTGGCGCTAGTGGAGAGCGACGGACATCGCTTGGCTCACATGTTACTGAGGCCCGGTCTAAGTTCGAGGCGCGAGCGCGAAGGGCAACCAGCGCCGGCGCCGCCGAGCCCGCCTCCGCGTCGGGTGCCGCTCCCGTTCGTCCTTTCCTCACGCGAGGATCTGTAGCTGAAAGAGTGCTCATGTTTGAACGATGTCCAAGTGAAGCTACGCTAGAACTCGCAAAAAGAAAATCACCAGCTGCAACAACATGGCGGGGACCGCATGACGTCATTAACAGAGCACAGGTGAGAAAATAAAATAAATGTACAATGCAAATGCATTAACAATATGTATGAATTACCTTAAGTTTGTATCATTTGTACATTTTTATACGTGGTAGAGCCATGCTGCAGCTATGTTTCTGGTTTAGTTGTAACATGAATGGGTCGGCTCGACCGGGAAATGACCACGCTATCACAGAATACCAGCGTAAAATAGCAGCTTAACGCTGCTGTGTTGCGTATGGTGAGTGTAGAGAACCGGAAACCCTTTTTACTGGAAACGAGTCATTCCATCTTAGTCCTCACGGATGACAACGCATCTACATTTTGATTCGTAATCGAGGATAAATGTAGATTTCTATGGGCCACAGCAATCACTTACCATCAGGTGGACTGTGTGCTCGTTTGTCACCCATATCCTAAAAAAAGAAATTATATTTTGTTAGATATACTCGTATAATTCCACTATGTTTAATGTATCATTCTTGTAGGTGTCTCAAGTGTACACAGATGTAGAGAACTTATCAGTCTGATGTGGTATACTGAATATTTATAAATAAAAAGAGGTAGATTTACCTTATACTTTTCAATTGACCTATACCTATCTACAAATAAATAACCTTCAATCAAGTAAGAAATTCATTTAGAAGCAAAATAAACTGAAAAGTTACATTTAATAGTTAACTAAAAGTTAAGACGTAGATAGAACACGACTCTTTAGTTTGCAAGGTTCGATATTAAAATTGTACAAGTGTTTCCATAATTAATACACTAGCACCGCACGAAAGGTCGCTGCCAAAGACAATATACTTCGTTTTATTATTTTATTATCAAATTGCGTCACTTCAAGGCGTTGTATTCTCGAAAGATTGTCTTACACGTGTCTATGCTATAATAAATAATAAAAAACAGTGACGAGAGAAACTGACGTGAGGCTTATTTTATATTTGATCAGAAATAAGTCCATTGACCTAGGTTGGAGGCATTTAATCATTCAGAATGCGGTGCAAGTTCCAATTTGTTCTGAATTTCTTCCATCACTATACGATTACATATGTGTAGCTCGCTTAGTTTGTTGCATTTTTGTCAGTTTGCCAATTCGTTACCCTAACTCCCTTCTATAAGTGCTAATCACAAATCAAGACAAACAAATAGCCTATGATTCTTATAGCTTTATTTTTCAAAAATTTATTGTCACTTTTAGTCTTAAAATTAAATCTTACAGTTAAACGTTTTAGGTGTGTCTTTCCGTTAAATAAAATCATTAATTCAAAATGAAATGAAATCATCTATCAAATCAATCAGAATCTGATATTATTTCACAATTGATTAAAAAATTGTGTTCATTTTAATAATGTCAGGGCTCAGGGACTTCTTATGAAACAGATTTAAATGCAAAGTTTTCTTCTTATTCAGTCGACTTTTTTTGGAAATACTTACGTAGTATTAAAAAAGTGCAGTAATATTGCGAATTAAGCTACAGTAAAGGATTAAAATTTCAAATTCGTCTACAACTTTGGTAGCTGTTAAATAAAACATCTGTACGTTGAACATCACAATCCCAAGCAATTGATTAGAAAATTAATAAATCGAAATTTCACCAGGAAACGTAAAGAATTGAAAAAAAAGTTAAAATTAAACGCAACATAAGAGAATGAAGATAACACAAACAAACATATATGCAGATAAATAAACATATATTCGGATATAAACATAAACACAGATAAGAGTAATATCAGGGCTAAAGTGTCCAAAGTATAAAATTCGAACATCTATCATGTTAAGTAAACGTAACTCTCATTAACAGTATCCCATTTTATAGGTACTACAGTATGGCGCTAGATCTCAAATAAACAAAGAAAAATACTTTGATTTAGACATTTAATTCAATTAGATTTTACTTTTTCTTTTATGGTTGATATATCAAATTAAAAGTCGTGGTATCTCAGAGAATAATAATTGCTCGCTGTAAATTTTACATTACGCGTGCACAAATGAAATTGTTAATTGCAATTTTAAGTGCTGACTTATCACGTGACGGGTGGTGAAGAAAAACATCGTGAGTAAACCTACATGTCTGAAAAATAAGAAAAAAAATATTTCGAAGACATCTGAAGTTCGCCAACTCGCATTGGGGCCGCGCGGCAAACATTTCCTTGCCCTAAAACCCTTTTAGAAATATGAGAGAAGGCCTGTGCCTATCTGTGGGGCGTATATACGCTGTAACTTTAACTTAAGTTTAACTTTATATTAAATTATATAATGTTGCAGCTTGACATAGATCTTTCCCAAATTATAAGGATTTGCCGTATACTCAATTTGGATAGGCAGATTGGCTATCGAAGTAACTTATTATTTTTACTTAAATTTTATGTAACTTTTATTTATGAAGTAGTTTGACTTCTGTTCTGCCCAGGAGTCATGCCTTCTTTGTTTGATGTTGGCTGGAGGTCTGCTGGTGTCCATGAATTGCAGTGGCCACTTACCATCAAGCGGGCTAATATATCGTTACGTTATTCACTTCTGTTTTATAAAAAACAACTGAATTATGATCAAAATTTTTATAAAGAAATGAAAAGCACCATCCATTTTTGTCACATGAAATCTGTAAGTTGAAAGACAAACCTAGAGATATGGTGATTACATAGAAACTCAATTTAATGAGATAAACGTACCACCGTGTGCTATAATGACGCAATTTCAATTAGAACTGTTCGAGTTCGACAACAGGTCCTTCATATTATGTATGTTTCTATTTAATGTTGACGTTGACACCCACAATAATAGAAAACTTATTTCATTCAGATTCTACTAGTAACATGAACAAGTATAATCCTACCAAAATGCTATTTTTTTACGAAAATGTATCAAAAAAGCCTGTGCTTATATCAAGTTATGATCATCCAGGTAAATAATGAATGGTAGTAGTATAATTCGTCTTTATTTTTTAATTTTATATTTTAGTTCACATGTCTGCTTAGCTCTATTAATAATCAAAATGCTGAAATTTTCTTACACCTGAGGACTATGCTGAAATGCCTTTGTACCAGTAAAAAGGAACTAAAGTTCTTTTCATTCACTATCCGTGTTTTGTTATGCTATATACGAAACAGCAAGTAGGAACACCATAAGCTACGAAAAAGTTTTTTTGTAAGTCACTGGCCAGTTATAATTTATTTTAAAATATGGACGACCTAAATATATGAGTTTCACATTATGAATCATTTTAACTTTTTACGATGGTGTTTTAAACTGTAATAAAAATAAAAGTAATCATATGTTAAATACATTATTTTTGCCTTATAGACTTATTTTAGTAGTATTAATATTTTAAATAGAGCATTTTATCATAATATGTACAAGTTTGCAACCATAGAGTACACAAATAATCCACAAGGCGTGTTAACCATGCGTGACTGGCGTTTAAAGTACGTCTGCCCACAAGGGTACTTCAATTACAATGTATAAACGTAAAACTTAGAAAGACCGTACATCTAAAAGACAAACAATTAGACAAAATTATTACACAACCTAGGCAAAATCTTTCAATGCAGTCCTAAGCAGTTAATGCAGAAATTAGACCTCCATTTTATAATTATTGGCTTTGCTTGGCAGTCTGAAGAGGTGACGCTGTAAAATCATACAACAATATTATCATATTATAACAGTCATGTATTGGTGAATGGCATTACAACGTGACGTATTTGCCGCCATTTTTCATGTTATTTTACATATCGTGTATTGGTGATTGTTGAATTACTTATGAAGTGGCGCATTATAAAAACAGAATTGCAGAATTGATAGCTTCTCACACAGTAGGTATGGTGCCGTTAGTTATTGTTAAGATGCTTGAGAGTTCGACAGGAGTACTAACAATTCCTCTATCGAGGACAATAAAAGATAGCATCGATCCTGTGCTTTTAGGACCAGATGGGCGTTGAACTGTCTAAGTCAGAATATGACTAAACACTTTTAGGGAACAAAACATATTGAATCGAAGATTCCTACTAGGACCTTCTCGCATATATTAAACAAGACCTAAAGAGATGGCTAAAGTTCTTGGGAGTAGTTTGCGATATACCCGATGATAATATTGTAATTTAAAGTTGCATATCCTTCTTTTGGACACGAATTACGACAGATAAATTATATATATGACAATTAATGTACGGATCATATTCATATTGAGCAGACCGGTCAGTAGGATCATCGTCGCTCGATGAAAATTTTGGACATAACTAAAAGAGATATTTGTAGGAACAACCTTTACCGAAAGCAAAAGACTTTAATATTTTATCTTCCATTAGGTGATTACAATACATGCCCTAATGTGAAATACACAAAAACTAGTTTTACAAATGAAAAAATTGATTGAAGAGCACGCAAAATGATGTTCACAGCTCTTAACTGTATCATTCATGTCCTGGAATCAGGAATTTTTGTTTGTTGAAAAAAGATTTGGACGAGTAAAGGACTTCATATGGCCCTCGTCCAGTCCAGATTGTAACCTGTTGGACTACAAATTGTAGTCAATATTAAAGAACTTGGCATGCTGTTTCTGCTCAAGACATGACCTGAGTCTCTAGAGAAGTCTTTAGAGCTTGCTGTGGCTGAAGATAGTGTGTAAATCCATAGATTCGAGACCAGATAGATTAAAGGTTTGTATTAAAGTCAAAACTATAAATAAACTGGTCTCAATTAATCGGTTACACTAAGATACTATGTACTATGTACACATTAGTTTAATACTATTACACTATTTCTTTGTATAAAGATATCATTTAAATTTGTAATAAATCTTATGGCCACACCAGGTATAATATATTTACAAATAACTTTTCAATACTTTCTAAAGCTAAAGTCATATTTGCCAATGACCACATCGAGTTCGAGTAGATAAGTTTTAAACTTTCTACAAAAGTTGTTAAATTACGTAGGACTTCTGGAATATAATTTAATATTTTGCTTTTGCTAAATATGATATATTTAGCAAATAATTAAATTTTTAATTATAATTTAGAAAATCTTTTTTAGATTTTCGTTAACTTCACATACACAGATTCGATATTTTATCCATTGTTTATAATGGAACTTGTGTGGGAACATTCACTAATTCCTTACAGGAATGAAATAATGAAATTTCGTTTATGTCAGATGTAATATAGTCAGTCTAGCGACGGGCAGCAACGTTAAAGGTGCGAGACTTCTGGCCTCCTCCTCCTCCGCCTGCCCAGTGTGACGATTAAGGAAAACCGTCTACGGCTGAAGAGGCTCAAATTCAGCAGTGAACTTTAACGAAGTGATAATTAAGAAAAATAATAAAGGTCTAGGTGTAATTTTCTCGCTGATTTATAATGTTACCTAATTCATTATGTATAATCGATCGCAGTAATAAAGTGCTTTTACTAAATTACTTATAATTAACGTGCGATCTAATTATCTAATCTTTATATATAAAAATAACTTGTCACGTTGTTTGTCCGCGATGGACTCCTAAACTACTGAACTGATTTCAATGAAATTTTGCACACTGTGTGCAGTTTGGTCCAACTTGAGAGATAGATAGAGAGGATAGTTTTTATCCCGATAAGTGACCTTCAGTATTTTTTTTATTGCAAACTAACTGGATACTTGCGACTTCCTCCACGTTGCTTGATGTATCAAGAAAACACACATCACTCTCTTGTTATATATAAAAACTATGTGTCACATTGTTTGTCCGCGATGAACTCGTTAAAGTAATGAACTAATTTCAATGAAATTAGTTCATTAGTGTATTCCTTTTTTTTTTTTTTTTTTTTTTTATAAGATAAGGGTGACAAACGAGCACACAGTCCACCTGATGGTAAGTGGTTGCTGCGACCCATAGACATCTACATCTATCCTCGCTTGCGAATCAAAATGCAGATGCGTTGTCACCCGTGAGGACTAAGATGGAATGCCTCATTTCCAGTAAAAAGGGCCTCCGGCCACCTGCACTCACCAAGCGAAACGCAGAGGTAAACCTCTACTTCACGCTGGTATTCTGTGAGGTCGTGGTACCACCCCGGATCGAGCCGGCCCATCCGTGCGACAGCGAAAGCTGCGCGTGGCTCTACCACTGTTAGAATAATAAAGGGTTGTCCTTGTTCCAACTTGGGAGATAGTTTTTATCCTGATAAGTGACCCTGAATATTTTTTATTGCGATCAACGGCCGTAGGAAAGGGCAGAACAAAATCTACCTGGTTACCTAGTATTAATGTCATACTCATAACTCATTAAAGTATGAAATCCAAAGTGTTCTGAAACTTTAGATGACTGTTGATTTGCAACTGAAAGATCAATATCGGAAATTTCACTGATGGGTGTGAAATTTAAACTTTTCGAATCTAATAATGATTGTGTTCCGCACTTTCATTCTTTAATTTCGTGTATTCCGGCTGTAGCAAATCACTTTCCCACGTCCAAGCACTAAGCACTAAGCTAAAATGAATAGTCATTTACAAGGTTTATACATTTTTCATTAATTTTTTAATGAAACTCGAAATAATTTAATATTTATGTGGTTTATACCCAGGACCCTATTACTAAGCCTCAGCTGTCCGTCCGTGTAGTCCTATAAGAAGTTAGAGAACCGGAGACCTTTTTTTACTGGAAAAGAGGCATTCCATCTTAGTCCTCACGGGTGACAACGCATCTGCATTTTGATTGTCTATGGGTCACAGCAACCACTTACCATCAGGTGGACTGTGTGCTCGTTTGTCATCCCATTCTATAAAAAAAAATAACAAAAATAAATTAAAAATTAAAGAGGGCTCCCCTACTAGAAATGTGTGTAATGAGAAATGAGTCCGATTCGCACTCGGCTGGTTTATTAGCAATTTGAAATCGGTTTTTACTTTTTGCTAAAAGTTATAATTATTATGTACGATATATGACGACATGTAGTATTAGATGATAGATAACAACCAATGTTTATTTAGCAACTTACACACACACAATTATAATACAGAAACATAATTAAAATAATAAAAACAAAACATACGCATCAGCTCTTAACGGAAGTGCTATTTATCTTTTCTTAGTTTCTGTCAATCTAAATCATTCTCGAATCAACTTAATCACATACACAAAATTTCATCAAACTCGGTCAAGCCGTTTAAGAGGAGTTCAGTTACATACACACGGACAGAAGAATTGTATACATATAAACTTTCCTCTTGAATCATTCTGTCTATTCATGAAAACCGCATCAAAATCCGTTGCGTAGTTTCAGTTGAAGATCTAGGCATACAGACGGCGGGAAGCGACTTTGTTTTATACTATATAGAGAAGGATATAGGATAACATATTATTAGTAGGCCAAGATTAGAAAACCCTTTGTGTTTGTACTAAATATTGCTCCAGGAGTATATTACTGTTTAAGACATAATCCTGACGTGTCTAAGTCAGTGAGAAGGCACTTGGGCACTTACTTAGGCAGGTGTTCTTATTATAAACCATAAATTCATTTGTAATGTACATAATTATAACTTTTAACAAAAAGTAAAAACCGACGTCAAATTGCTAAAAAAGTTATTTATTACCCTTAGGGGTGTAATTTTTTCTCCAAATTTAAATGGGACCACACTTGAAATGTAAACTAAGTATTTAATAAAAAAGAAACATTAAAAAAATTAAATTAAAATTTTTTACGTTGTAGAGCCATGCTGCAGCTATATTAGTAGTATAGTTGTAGCACGAATGGGTCGGCTCGACCGGGGAAGGACCACGCTCTCACAGAATACCAGAGTAAAATGGCAGTTTGATACTGCTGTGTTTCGTATGGTGAGTATAGAGAACCGGAGACCCATTTTACTGGAAAAGAGGCATTCCATCTTAGTCCTCACGGGTGACGACGCATCTGCATTTTGATTCTTTATTGAGGATAAATGTCGATGTCTATGGGTCACAGCAACCACTTACCATCAGGTGGACTGTGTGCTCGTTTGTCACCCTATCTTATAAAAAAAATCGGTGCTTAATCTGCAAACATATCTGAACAATAGTCCAATAAGAAACTCTTTCCCCTATTTTACACCCTTGGGGCGGAATTTTTTCTTCAAAATTTAATGGGACCACCCTTAAGGTAAAGCCTATTTAATAAAAACAGAATCATTAAAATCGGTTCTCACATATCGCGTAACATGCATACAAAAAATAAAAAAAGAACATGCGTGAGTGTCGTGGAACACTCGTTTGGAACGAGGTTCCTTTCGTAGTATATTATTATTGATAAACGTATTATATTATTGATTAACAAATACAAATAAATGAATTACTATCGTTTATTAAAATGAAACGTCTTTCATGGTAAGATAAGAAAAAGTACGAGGGAGATGGATATTATTCTATCTCGCTCGTTCTATAGAAAGGGGTTCGTGACGGAAAAATCTTACACTTTTTCTCGCCTAGCCCCCATGCACCAAATTCGTACCGTGTGATAAGGAACTTTGTTCCCAAAAAACATAAACTCGAATTGAGAACCTCCTTCTTTTTGAATACGTTTAAAAGCGGAATCAATCATCAAAAACATCTCCACAAGTACGATAGGATTTTCAGATCAGTATCGTAATTTGAGTTGGCCTACGCAATTTCCTCATAACGTCGCGTGTTAGAAGCTCTGTCAATTGGGACGCCGATAATTGCTTGTCGCGAATCGAATTGTTGAGCAGCGACTGTTATTACACAACGTTTCACACAAACATGCCAATTGGTGTTTTGCTGTTAAAATATATTTGGCGCATTAAATAGAAAAATATCCATTACATTCACGTAATAGTTATGTATTGGTCAACGTGACTTTACCACATTAAAAAGCAAGTCCATGGGCATCTTCATCTATCATTGTTTAACAATCAAAATGTAGTTGCGTTGTCACCAGAAGTAAGATAAATGCATCGTCACCAGTAAAAAAGGTTCCTGGCTAACTTTTTTATAGAATAAGGGTCACAAAAGAGCACACAGTCCACCTGATGGTAAGCGTATGCTGTGGCCCATAGACATTCTATATTTATCTTCAATTAACAATCAAGATGTAGATGCGTTGTCACCTCTGATCAGTAAGAGGAAATTACTCGTTTCCAGTAAATAGTTTTTGCAGTTAATTAAGCTGTGTAAGGAGGGCGTGCTCTCAATCCTGTTTAACCTATCAATTGATACTGCAACAAAATTGCGTCCCATTTCAATGTATAAGTTTATTCTGTGGTATAAGAGAGAACTTGACGGCAGTTTACAGTAGATGGATATCTCAAGGTGTCTCAAGACACTAAGCGGTCGAAATAATTTGATATTTATATCGGCATCATCGCATTTGTTTCATTGTTGCCACTAATAGTTCACTTGCACAGTCACATACTCGTATTTACGTAAGTAAAAGTGCGATTTTTTTTGTAAATATACAAAATAATACAAATTTACGTGTGAAAATCAACTTCAAATCAATATTTAAAGAATAATATATCAAGAGAAGCAAGCTGCCGTCGGCTTAGCCCCTGATGTTACTGTCACCACTAATTACTTACAATCTACCTATATATCAATTACTCTATATGTATATATATAGTATAAAAACGATAAACACATCATGTTTTATTCAATTGTTTATTAAAAATTGTTTTACCTTTTTTATTACGAGCAAGAATGTGTTATTATTTATGATGAACAATTAGTGCTTGTACAAAATGTTCGATTATTTTAATTAATCTAAATTTCATTGGTCCTATTTTAAAACATCAAAACCCTCTTCTTCAAAGTACCTTCACACTAATACCCTTTAAAGTTATAGACGCTTACTTACAATTATGATAATTAAAGTCAAGAAAAATGTTCCGAATCGCATCACGGCTAAGAATAGCATACTATTTATCTTTGCAGACCTTGCGCCGTCCGATAGCTTCGTATACTCAAAATATATGTATTATTCAATGTATGTATTTGATTACTGTTGGCCATAAGTCTCTAATATCATTTGTACGTAGTTTGATAAAAATAGGGTCTCGTATCACATTGTTAACAGTTCATTACAAGTTTACTGGGTTCAATCTTCGGGGTTGGCATATTGAATTAAACTAGTTTTTACGAGTTCTATCGCGTTTAATTAAATTATTTTATATTCCTGACGATTTGAGCACCTATGGTCACGAGGGCTACCTTCTGTTGATTAGTTTTGGTCGAATCTTCGCAAAAAGAAATATTACGTAAGAATATGTTCAGTAAATAGGTCTTCCCTATAAATTCCAGCTAAAGGTGGTGGCTGCTCGTGTTACTTACTTTATTACAGAAGAAATATACACGAGATTCATTTTTTGAAGAAATTAATTGTAATTCTGACATTTTGAACAACATAACATAGTCTATAAATGAGGTTTTGATTGACTATCAAGAAGACAGAACACAATTACTCTCTACTCATGTATAATGCTCTAAGACAAAACGAAAAACGAACGAAAACAATGTTTGACTAATCTTTAAATTGAAAATTCATTATGTAGTTATAATAGTTTGTATTTCGACTTATATGTGAGCTCCTGGTTTTAATCAAAATGTGTTGAATCAATTAAAAGCGTGTAGAAAATTTTTCATTATTTATTCATATTTATTTTTTATTACTTAAATAATTTTTAACGTTTTTGAAAATTATCAATCAACCGGTTCACCAAAAATGTAGGCTGCGGAACTGCTACATTTTACATTTTTTACTAATAAATTGTAAAAGTTATATTAAAAATTATATCGCCATGTGGATTAATGAATAGCATATAAATTGGACATTAATTAACATTCAAGAAACAGTTTCTCCATTTCATTAAAAAGTATCTATGAGCCTATCAGTGTTAGTTTATCATATCATATAGTTGCATAAATATGTTATCGAATATTTAGGTATATTACACACGCTTAAATTATAGCAAATGTTTATTGAAATAGCCATCCTCGGAATGAAGATGGACTACTGCAATTTCATACAATCGCACCTCAGATGCTGCCCCCCTGTTCAATTTAATAATTTCAGATGATTATCCATCCATCTATTTCAAACGATCAATCCTTAATAGTTACAATAACAGGAAATATTGCTTACTTTTATTGTGAAATAAGTAGATATAGTAGTTTGTGCAAACTGTTTATCATGATGTGTCCTCTCCATAGTTTGAGTGTGCATGAATTGTTAAATAAAATTAAAAAGTAGAAATATGGTATTATAGTCGTAATAACTTTAAAAAGGATTTCTTCCAGACAAATTGAAGACAAAGAACTAAAGTAACGAAAGAATTAAATAAAAGTGTTTTGCACAAAGTATTCTTCATTTTCTTCCTCACATCAGTTTAAGCGAATTGTCGATCGCAGTGAAAGATGTCTCGCATATCTAACACTGCTCACTGACGCTGTTTTGGTTATTTTATATTTGACATATATGATATAGTTTATCATCATTTTGCAAAGAGTTCATTGTGGCATTTCCCATAGCCGCCTCTTTAGCCGCTATCTTATGTGGTGTACCAAAATCACAGATGATGGCAAAAAAAGCGAAGTGAGGATGACAAACGGGCCCACATGATTGTAAGTGGATGGCTCATAGGCGTCTATATCTATCCTCGATTAAGAATGAAAATGCAGATAGACACACCCTTGATAACTAAGGTATAATTCGTCTTTACCTACAAAAAGGGGTCTCCAGTGCTCGTTACTCAAAATAGACGCTCTTGTTCCCTGGTATTCTAGTTCATCGCATCTCATCGCACCGTGATACTATCACTTTAAAATACTATTGACTCGATTATTGACGACAACGACTCTGTTTTATACATTGAATTATGTACATGTTTTTTTTTTAATAAAGGTGACCAGCGAGCACAAATTCCACCTGATGGTAAGTGTTTGTTGTGGCCCATAGACATCTACATCTATCCTCGATTACGAATCAAAATGCAGATGCGTTGTAACCCGTGAGGACTAAGTTGGAATGCCTCATTTCCAGTAAAAAGGGTCTCCGGTTCTCTACACTCACCATACGAAACACAGCAACATTAAGCAGCTATTTAACGCTGGAATATATAACTCAATGTATGAAACAAAGCAAAATGTATTAATAAAAGTATGTGCAACAGATACAAATAACCGGCTAAAATTAGATTACTGGAGGAGAAAAGGAATGCAGCACAATGTCTGTACAGTTATGTTTATAGATTTAACTTTAACACGGAGACGGCTTATGTGAAATGTATTAACAAAGTGAAATAAAATAAACCTACAGCCTGTATACGTCCCACTGTTGGGCAAAGGCCACCTCTCACTTCTGAAACCCTCTTATTAGCAACGCCAACCAAAGTATACTTACAGTCCTTTAACATAAGACGCTCGTCTATTGCTTGGTGTATGACACACATTTTCGAGCATAACTGTAATATTTACGCATTAGGCATCTTAAGTAGCAACGAGCAGGATGTGATTGTGAATCTGTAATTCGTGTCACGCTGTGGTGTGCTGTTGTTTCTAAAAGTGCATGTCGTGCGGTGATCTTGAATGAAAGCTATTAAATGAAAATGTATCTATTTATTGTTTAATTTACGTATTTGTTTTTAATTGAAGCATACTGGCAATCAAACATCTTTTGTTTTTACAGTTTATACTAAACATTTAAAAATATTAACGCCCTAATTCTAAACTGAATGTTTTTGGCAGCCAGAATATCCTAAAAACGAGAAAACAGCAATAGTTTTTTTTTAAAGCAACCATGTTCCAACTTCCGTGTCACCAGTCATATATTATGTGTATTATTTCCAAATGCATCTCTTAGCGAAACGAGATTGTTCACCTCGCCGGACGTATCTACTATGAGCGCTGAAAAAAAAACTGTTCCAAATTTAAACTGGACGGAACGACGGGCACGTCTTGGCTGACGCCCAGCGGCGCCCGAACCGAATCACATTCGTCTTCAAGCGAGTTACTATGAAAGCTTAATACAAGGGCCAAGTTTAAGAAAAGCAATATAAATATTTTTAACGAACAGAATGCGGCAAATTCACATTTTATTATTTTCATTTACAAAGTAGTAAAGTTTTAATATCTTTTCATAATATTAGAATTATTCAGTCCATCCATTACAGTCTGTCAAACTGCACTGCCCCTGTTGAACTTCCGTCTTGCCCATTGATTGCCTCATAGGGGGATATTACGCTTGGCAAGAGCAACCGCGGTTTTTTTTTATATATAGCTGTTTTCAGTAAGATGTTGCTGCCGCTTCTGGTTCAGTTTTCCTCTCTTTCACACCTCTTATGACACCCAGGGATAGTGGATATTTTTACACTATCAAAACACGGTTCATACTACAATTATCATTCTAATTAGTAGAGAATACTATTATTGTTGTTTGGTCTCAGTTAACATCTTATATAAATACTCGGTTGTTCTCGAGGATTCTTGGCGAGAGTCTGGAGAAGCCATAAAGGTTTATCTTTAAAGGGTTTCTTGGCTAAGAAAATAGTAAATAGAATTCTATTCAATTCTTAGGTGGTGTGGACTACCTTTTCTTTATTTTGTTGTAGTCGATTTCAAAAATTACAAGTTTTTGTTTACTTCTATGAACGATCATAGGATCATTATAAGATAAAAATCTCGATAAGAAAGAAAATTCAAAACCTTGTTTTGTTTTAATTTGCATCATCGACTAATCCACCATCGCTTGCGGCTATTTTTTCCTAATTTCATATTTCATTTAATTTTTAACATTTGGTTTGCCAATGCTTACAATACTAGGGCCGCTTTTCCGTCAGTGTCGTCCACAATGGATACAAATGGGAACACAAGTGAGAATATAACGTAAGTGTAAAATTGTTTTTCGCGTTAGCAATTTATCTCAGCTAGACGGCTCGTCGAGAAATCTCAGCGTAATTCTTGTGTAACCATTTACGTGCGTACCTACGTATGCTTACCACACTTACACAGTAGTAGTAAATCAGTGGCTTACAATAAGTAAAAAAAAAAACTGATCTAGTAATATTTGCTTTATTACAATCGTTCATTGTTTTATAGGATAGGGTGACAAACGAGCACACAATCCACCTAATGGTAAGTGGATGATGTGGCCCATAGATATTTACATCTATCCTCGATTAATAAACAAAATGCAGCTGCGTTGCCACCCCTAAGGACTAAGATGGAATGCCTCGTATCCAGTAAAAAGTGTTTCCGGCTCTCTACACTCACCATACAAAATACAGCAGCATTAAGCCGCTATTTTACGCTGGTATGCTGTGAGAGCGTAGTCCTACCCCGGTCCAGCCGACCCATTGCAGACAAGAGCCGTGCTGCAGCTATATTATGGTTGTAGCACGAATGGGTCGGCTCGACCGGGGAAGTCCACGCTCTCACAGAATACCAGCGTAAAATAGCAGCTTAACGCTGCTGTGTTTCGTATGGTGAGTGTAGAGAGCCGGAGACCCTTTTTACCGGAAACGAGGCATTCCATCTTAGTCCTCACGGGTGACAACGCATCTGCATTTTGATTCTTAATCGAAGATAGATGTAGATGTCTATGGGCCACAGCAACCACTTACCATCAGGTGGACTGTGTGCTCGTTTGTCACCCTTATCCTATAAAAAAAACATACCCATCGAAAATATAGCCTCCTTTTTTCGAATTCTTTTAATAATAAGCGTCGATTTTCGTACACACGCAGTTCGTAAATTTCCTTTTAAGTAATGACCATGTAAATAAAAAAAAAATGTGCTCGAAAGATATACGAAGGAAGCGTCACTTGCATTAACGCATTCACCTACATACTACGCGTACATAAAAGGAAATGTTAAATCGGACGGAAGTGATTGTTCGGAATTACGTGCATTGACAATGGCTTCACGCTTAAATGAAATTATCGCTGCTCATAACTGGCCCGTTGATTCTTATGCAATAGAGTTACAGTTACAGCAATGAGATTATATTCATATCCCCGAAACGTATTGCAACACTTCACGAATATGCTAAATATTCCGTAAACGAGATTTCGACGTATAGTACTAAATTTGAATAACGTCTTTAAATAAACGTTACGAAGAGATATATTTCGTGTGCGCGGTTTTACGCGTTGTTCTACTTTAAATTTGATTTACCGAAGTTTCCACGGAAATTCAATGAAAATGTCGCGCTTCTTGCCTTCGAGAGCATTTTAAATTACTTACGAAGAAGATATCACATCAACAGCTTTTTTTAAAGTCAATTGCTTTTTTTAATGTCGATTTCCAAGAACGCGCCAGTTGGCATGCATTTTTAGGAGATTTGCACATTCTCATAACCACCTCTGAGCAAGCGGGTTTTTGAATTCTGGGGCGATACTCTAGCTATGGTATTGATACTTTGCATCAACATTCTTTATAGAATTGGGGTTCAATATTGGAATAAATAAACCGCTGTTAGTCTGTCTTGATCAGGTACTTAATAATAAAATACTTTAAAATATTACCAATATCCTTTTAAATTCATTGCTACAAGTAGCAAAATGCAGGTTTTCCCACGATTCTCACACCAGCAATATTACTCTTTATTAGCCAGAGCTTCATCGGTTGATCAATTATAGAGTGCATCGCTACAGGTGGGGTTGGGATTTGGAGTTGAAATACTCCCCATTACATCCCAACTTTTGACTGATGAAACGCCGTATAAAGCTAAAGTCAAAAGAAACCTTAAAATTTTAGACATGAATTTGTAGCTAATTTGTTGCCAAAATCGGAATTGTGTTGCTGCAACCAGTCTAGAGAAAGTCATATAACTGCTATGTTAACGTTAAGATAGCAGAAAAAACTTAAAATCAACCTAGGCGTAGCGGACAAAACGGAAGAATTTGTTGCTGAAAAATATATTCATATCTTTTATATAGATTATAACTTGACATAATATAATTCATTTAATTGGCATATAACTCTTCGAACAAGTCTACGAAGAACTTGTAGAGCGATATAATTTGAAAAGTAGATTCGAATTGCCTAGACAAGGGCTCAAGGTCGACGAGCTGGTTGCATGTCAGCACGCGAACCTAGCCTTACCGGAAACCAAAACACATACAAAACTTAACTAATGTTCTTTGGCGTGTTTCGATTAAAATCTGCAGTGATAACTGCGCGCGAAATAGGCGTAGTGAAAGTTGGAAGATAACAAGATAAAACATTACAAGTATTATGGGCTCTGTTAATAGCTACCATTTCACTTCGAGATGTAAACCTACTGTAGCTATGATTAAAGCCACGGTGTTCAGACAAAGTTGGAAGCCTGTGATTAAGACATATAAATATGCGTCGTAAAAGTTAAAGGTGAATGCCGTGTGTGCAGTTCAATATGTATTATGTAGTTAATGTTCTTTGCCTGTCATTTCAATTACTCAGTTTTCATTATGATCGACGAAATTAACTCGTCTCGAGACGAGTTAATTTTTTATTCTTAAAAAGTATTATTTTATATTCATATATGATATTAAAAAAATCTCACTAAAATTTAAATAAACTTACATTATTTAAGTATTTACAATTACTTAGTTAATTAAAGACGAGTTAATTTGCTAAAATTCGTGAGAAAATTAAAATGTTTTTTAATGACTCATTGTATTAAGGTAGGAGGTTTATAAATAAAAAAAAATCGCGAATTTTGTCTCGTTTAATGCATAATATTATAGAGTCCTGACGTTGCTTTGCAGCACCCATGGTCACGGGAAACTTGAACTTGAAATGAGGTATTTGTCGTCCTCAAATTAAACTTGAATTTTCATCAGTTTCAATTTATTATTTATTAATTTTCAAGGTATACTTGGGCTTTGATTCAGTTTAATAACTTTATATTAGGAAGTTATTTAAATCTGTGCGATGAAAGAAAGTCCAATTTCTAACATATCTCCAAATTCTGAACCCTTTAAGTCTGACTCTGCTATTTACAAAGGATTTCTGTGTGTGTATGTGTGCGTCTGTACATTAGCAAACTTTTTTGACTCGAATATCTCCAGAAAAAAATGTTGATATGGACGCTAATTTAATTTAATTAACGAATAAATACCAGTTTAAGTTTTCATTATAATCGATCTTCTGGTTTATATACAAAAAATCGAACTTCAAGTTAGTCACCAAATTGAAGGTGATATAAAGGACAGACTAAATGGCACCCACATCTGTTTTTTATTACTGGATCCCAAGCAGATCGTACAAAATAGAAGAAATAGATATTTATTTGGCCATTTCTTAATAAATTGGCACTGGAAACTCAAAAGAACATTTTGTCCTATACCTACATAATGTAAGCTTATAACTAGACGCTCACAATGAAAAATAAATCGTTTTGAATTTGAGTAGGTGTTACATATTATAGCTTTACAACGAGAACAGTTAGGTAGGTTAGGTTAAGTTTAATCATAAATTGTTGACATACTTTTCTGAATTCAACCAGGAGAATATCCACATTATATTTCCTTCTACTCCTTCATAAGTCGATAAAGGTAAGTTGCTGGATCTGGGTTTCACGAGTTGTTGGAAAGAATTTCTTTATGTCACGCTTTAGACGCTGCCTCCTGTTGCCTTTCTAGATATTTTACGTCTGGTGTAAACGTGATGATGATAATACCATATATCTTCTATTTCTAGATTTCGTTGTACCTTTTGGGTTTAAGAGGCGAATATTTTTTTTACTTATTATAAGTCAGTGCTTGACCACGATCCCACCTGGTGGTAAGTGGCGATGCAGCCTTAGATGGTAAATCGCACTGTCTTAGCGTATCAAAAGCTTATTCACTCTTGCCTTGAAGATGCCTAGATTGTATTTAGACGGAAAGATAGACGCCGGCAAATTATTCCAAAAGCTGCTTTGATGTACGCATTACAAAAGACGAAGCAAACCGTTTGGTTTAAACGCGTGGAATATCGACAACAATGGGGCGAAGACCCGCCAACCGCCTGGCTGTCCGATGGTGGAAAGGAGAGGGAGGAATTAAAGCGTGTAATTCCTGCGCACACTCTATGTGAAAAAATCTAACATTACATTTTATAGGTTGATAACGAATTGAATGAATGTTTCTTATCTCCAGCCACTCGTATATAACAACAGACAGTTGCTAGTTATTAGTTTATAATAACATAGTGTAATAAGATAATTCGCACTGTCCTATCTTTATCGGAAAGCGGCATGACGCTAACTTAGTGGTCAACGACCGATAGCTTTTGTTTACGTTTTCTTATCACCATTCTTTGATTAAATAATTTTATAATGACGCCGCTATGTAAATTCTTGATTCAGTTTTTCCATAGCGTCAATTTTCGAACGCGTTAACATGGTCCTCACTCCTCTCCTCCTAGCTCACCAACAGGTTAATGTTAGGCTTGCACTATACATGTTCCTAGAGGAACATATGCCCAAATAGTCAAACGCTACTCAATTTTATGTTAATGTCGTTAAGTATCGTGCTGTCTCTGTCATTTTAAGTCAAAGTGACTGTCACACCACGAGACTTAACGACAACTTAAAATAGATTAAGGACGCGTTTACAAAATTGATAGGTATAGAATCGAACTATTACATTGACACTGGTCACACACACAAGTGTACGCACGGTTAGCTGCGGGAATCGCAATCAAGTATAAACATTTTGATAATTTGAAAGATTGTTTTTTTTTTTCATATTTCTTATTACCTACAAAAATATACTTAGATACGAAATATAAATGGCTGCTCCAGAGACAGCTGGGTATTAAAAGCCATCTACAGGGAGTGAGATGTTGGCTGTGGACCTTGAGCTGGTTTTGTTAGTTATGATAACTTCAGCTCCGAACTTGGTGAAGTGACTTGAAGGTATACTTGGGTGACTGCTATTTTCACCGATCATTATGCCATCGTCTTAGTGAACATAATCACTAATCATTATGGCTGCCACGAGAGACGCCACAAGTCCCCATCTCCCGTCTAAGAGGCTTGGCAGATCAGCATTGTGCCGATTGCTGTTGCACAGGCAGTCGCTCGATGTCTGGGGAGACTGGTCTTTAAATGCCATCGAAGGCGCAGGGCCACGACCACCAAGGGCTCGCCATTATGTTAGTTATGACGAAACCTTACCTCCGGACTTGATGGAGAGACCTGATGATGTAATTTAGTGACTACTACTTGAACTCCTAGACGATTAGAACTAGGTATGCCAAGTTTGGGCTCGTTTTGTTAGTTACGACGAGACCTTACCTCCGGACTTGATAGAATGACCTGATGGTGTACGTTGGTGGCTACTACTGCAACTCCTGGACGAGTAGAACTAGGTGTGCCGAGTTTGTTAGTATGATGCGCAGTTGCCCTTGAATTTGGTAATACCATTTATATTTTCTCCGACGTGCCTAAACTCGGCACACCTAGTTCTACTCTTCCAGGAGTTACGAAGTACACCATCAGGTATCTCATCAAGTTCGGAGGTAAGGTATCGTCATAACTAACAAAACGAGCTCAAACTCAGCACACCTAGTTCTACTCGTCCAGGAGTTCCAGTAGTAGTAACTAAAGTACACCATCAGGTCTCTCCATCAATTCCGGAGGTAAGGTCCCATCATAACTAACAAAAAGAGCCCAAACTCGGCACACCTAGTTCTACTCGTCCAGGAGTTCCAGTAGTAGTCACTGAAGTACACCATCAGGTCTCTCCATCAATTCCGGAGGTAAGGTCCCATCATAACTAACAAAACGAGCCCAAACACGGCACACCTAGTTCTACTCGTCCAGGAGTTGCAGTAGTAGTCACCAACGTACACCATCAGGTCATTCTGTCAAGTCCGGAGGTAAGGTCTCGTCGTAACTAACAAAACGAGCCCAAACTTGGCATACCTAGTTCTACTCGTCCAGGAGTTCCACTAGCAGTTACCGAAGTACACCTTCAGGTCATTCCTTCAAGTCCGGAGGTAAGGTCTCGTCATAACTAACATAATAAGCCCAAACTCGGCACACCTAGTTCAACTCGTCGAGGAGTTCTAGTAGCATTCACCGTATACTTTCAGATCACTCCATAAAGTCCGAGACGAATAGGATTTATATATATTTATATATTATAAATCCCACTTGCTTTTAGCGAAACAAAACATTCGAACGTAATAAGAATTTGTTATTATAAAAATATTTATATTATGTATGTATTATTTTACTTTGTCAGGTCATGTACCTATGTATCAAATTCGAATATTTTGTGTTTGTACAGCGATCTTTTTCAGCTGCTGCAGGCGATACAGCAACTACCCACGATAGCGGCCGAGCGCCGACTGTGGTTTCATCGAAATTTTTGTACAACAAATCAAAACAGACACTAAAAATAAAATAACCCTTATTGCAATCCATTAGGATTCATCCGTATCAGCAAAATATGTCAAGAAATAAGCATCAGTTTTTTTTTTTTTTTACGACTATTTGTGACATTTTGATAAAAAGTAATCACCAGCATTTTTTATTGAATATGTCTGCCTACTTACAGTATTTTTAGAAATCTTAATATATGTTGATAATAGAACAAAAAATGTACCGAAATATGAGCCGGTATCGTTAATTTTGTAGTAAATGGCTAGGGAAGATCCTTTTTACAATGTAAAAAACTATTATTTTCAATAAAAAAGTTACCACCATTTGAAGATAAAGAACCATTCTATACGTTGTAGTTATTAGTTATATTTGATTTGGTTTAGTTTTGTCACAAAATGTACCGAAAAACAGCATAATTTGGCCCGATTTGCAAACGCACCCTTAACGTTTGATTATTTGACCAATAGTCTGTCAGTTAACTTTTTTACTTTCTAATTGTTAACTCTGATTGGATTTACTGGGGTCGCACGGCGAAATAGCATAATACTCTCACCATTATGACGTTAGGATCATACGTGGTAGAGCCATGCTGCAGCTATATTATGGTTGTAGCACTAATGGGTCGGCTCGACCGGGGAAGGACCACGCTCTCACAGAAAACCAGCGTAAAATAGTAGCTTAACGCTGCTGTGTTTCGTATGGTGAGTGTAGAGAACCGGAGACCCTTTTTACTGGCAAAGAGGCATTCCATCTTAGTCCTCACGGGTGACAACGCATCTGCATCTTGAGTCCTTATTGAGGATAGATGTAGATGTCTATGGGTCACAGTAACCACTTACCATCAGGTGGACTGTGTGCTCGTTTGTCACCCGATCCTATAAAATAAAAAATAATAAAATAGGTAAGTGTTTCACACATCCTCGAATCCATTAATGATATTATTTTGATGATCAAGGCAATGGCGTAGCAAGGAGGTGGCTATAGGGGCCATGACTCTGAGCGGCAGATTTTAAGAGGCAGCATTTCGAGACAGAAAAGTTAATCATAAACTTTTTAAACCATGGCATAATAAAATTAATCAGAAAAATAGCTCTTACTACATTCTCTGAAAATACACAGTTGCTCATGAAGTTGCTACTATTGATAACTCCGTAGGGGAGCCGTGTGTACGACTACTTCCGTGTCGCGATTAAAATTGAGGCCATTTTTCTAACACAATATTAAAGAATTAATTTTCTAAGCTTTGGTTAATAAACCTAACTCATGAAATAATATGTTTAAGATGACGTTCAAAAGAATTACTATAAACATTTTAGTTTAAAGCAGTCATCATATAACACGGAGATAGCGCTTTAGACTCAGCCGTAGGTATGCCTTAAGTCATTCTCACATCGCGCTGCAAGCTCGCGAGTTAAAACTTTCACTCTCGCACGCCTTGTCATTAAGCCTTGCGTAAGTTTATAGTCACATCACGCCGAGCTCGTTTTTTATACAGTATAATTACACATACAATTTAATTTATTTAAAATGAGCTAGTCGTGCCCGCGACATTTTTATTATTGGACCTTTTATAAACATTGTAACATAAATTCAACGTTATTGTTGGGCCGTGGCAGCTCAGGGACAATGCGCTCGTTTTAAATTTCACAGTATGCGACCAATACAGGTTCCATCCTCCATCCAATAAAATTGTTAATTGCAATTTTAAGTGATGATTTGCTACGTACTCGGCGTTAAAGGAAAACATCATAAGGATCTTACATGTGTGGGAAATCAAATATTTCGTATTATACTCTGCAATTTATGAAATTAATAAAAACACATGCGGGAGTGTCGTGGAACACTCGGTTGGAACGAAGTTCCTTATTATTGATAAACGTATTTATTACGTAGAACGTATTTATTTGTATATGATTAACAAATACAAATAAATGTGTTACTAGCATCTATTAAAATCATTTAAAATAAAATACACTATGATAAAAGGAGTAGTGACTAAAAAAATCTTACACTTTTTGTCGCCTAGCTCCCATCCGCCATACCCGTACCGGAAGGAACTTCGTTCCAATAAGTTACTAAAATTGGTTTTAACTTACAATGACTTAGGTACGTACGTTTACAATATTATCTTTATATATAAAAATTGCGTGTCACATTGTTTGTTCGCGATGAACTTTGAAACCACTCAACCTTGCTTGCTCGAACTTAAAAGTAATTATTAAGGGTTACTTACCCCTAATAAACCTCAATATTTTATATTGCGAATTTAAAGATTTTTTAAAGGACAAAGGTTCAGAACAAATGTCAGAAAGGGCAGAACAGACTCTGCCTGGTTACTAGTAATTACCTAATTTAACTGAACTTTTATTGTGCAGTATATTAGTGTGAGAAGCTGAACATAGGGGTAACTCTTCTTTTTCTTCATAAGCCCATAAAAGTCTTAAACGTCCGTCAACCATGGTGTACTCAACAGTCTATCAATTATCATCAGGTGGTGTGATCATTATCAAAACAAATGTTTTATTACAATGACGAAACGACCAATACAGCATTATTCCGTTACATCCTATTAAATTACACTGCTGAATAAAGGTATCCCTATTGAATGCGTCATAGAGGAGATATATGCCATTGTTGCCACTCTTAGCAAGCGAGTTGGCAACCGCTGTTTTTTAATTTAGTGTTATTAAGAAGATGCTGCTGCCCATCTTCTGATTTGTTTCCCTCCGTCGCCTCTTACGACACCACAGGATGACATGGTGTAGTACATATTTTTACACCGTCACTATACGGTAAATTATGCTATCGAATCTACAGATAAGACAACACATTCACAACCTCGGCTTCCGGCGCTGTATGTTTAAGCCACGCGATATTTTTATTTTTAGAAATCGAACACATCATAGAAAATAGTAATTTAAATTCAATACAGATCCGCTTTGATAATGGAGATGTATATATTTTTCTGTATAATCAATGAATCCTGTAAATTAAGAAACTAATTCGGTTTCTCCATTATCAGATATTTGTTCATACGATGAAATAAAACATATACAAATTAAAATTAAAATAACATTTGTTTTAATAAAATAGTTCAATTGTTTCACTTTTTAACTAAATACTGAAAATCTGCCCGGAATGGTATAAACTGAAAACGTGTAGAGTCCACATTAAATGGAGTAAGGACCTCTAAGACGTGCACGAAGTCAATGGATGCAGGTGACTTACAAGCGTGTTTTGTGGCATTCCTTGGGGCAGGCCTATGTTCGACAGTGTAACTGCGAAATAATGTTTTTTTTTAATTTGTTTATTTAAAAAACGTTACCCCCACACTAGGATTTTCTCCTGTATCTCGGAGGCAGTTTACAAACATAAATTGGAAAAGGACAATCATACAGGTCCGGAACGGCCATACAAATACTTGTTCCGAGCGGGATTTGAACCCGCTTCCCTCAGCGCCGTAACTCATAGTTAAGCCACTGCGCCATGGAGCCATCCACCGCCGACGGAATGTAATGGTGATAATGAAATAGATGCCGTGCCGACAATGACGTGTGATGGCGCCGTAGGAGAATCCAAACACCCAATTTAGTCTCGTGGGTGTCGTAAGAGGCGATCTTGGGATATGTCAAATATATCCTATGACTTCCGATAGACGCGATTTAACCATCTACTTCGACCGTCAGCGTAAAATAACTAGACCGGCGATAGGCAGCAGCAGTGCGAGACGTCTGGATCTACGTTCGTCGATCGTTCGATTGAAATCGTTTTTACATTGCACATCCTCCGTAAATTGGTTAATGTGAATAGCACGTTTTTGTTTTAAATTTATTTTAAAAATGCTGTTTCCCTTAAAAATGCGCCATCAGCGCCGCATGCAGTGCATAATGAAGCTATTCTACGATACGACTAGATCATGAAATAGCAATGTTGTGTTTAGTTGGTATTAATTTGGTAAATTCATATTATGATATGGTTAACAAACTGTTAAATTTCATGAAATGCCTCCATTTCCCGAAATTATCGACTACTTTATGATGTGACCTGTTCTACGATCTGGCCACGACATATAATATATATTATACCATAGACATCATATAAACAAGACATATACATATTATATTTTTATTATGACCGATTCTACTGTATATCTCCGAAAAAGTTGATTTCGTTTAGGCATAAATTAAAAAAGATTGCGATCAGAAAAAACACGTTTAAGTAATAAAAAAGAGCCTGTTTTAAATAAAAGAATTCCATTATGTGATGGTATATTCAATTAAACAGAATTGTTATTACTATTTTATATGATGTTCTTTATTTGATTCGGTTAGGTAGATTTTATATTGTCAATTCTCATCATCATTACATTACCAACACCATTGCCAAACCCTAGGCCTCCAGCCAAGGAATGCCACGTTTATGAGTCAGCTGCATACACGTTCGTCACGCCATCTAGTGGGACGCCATCTTATATAGGCATCTTATATATGAAGGACAGATATATTATATATATCTGTCCTTCACTGCTTGTGCTTCTTCAAACACCAGCAGTGAAGGACCACGTCTACAGATCGAAATGAATTTACTGGCAACACACACTGGTTGTAAACCCTTCATGTTTTAAGGTATATTCGACGAGAAGATGTCGTAACCTCCCAAATACTACCCAGCCTACTTGAATCTATAGATTGACCTCAAGTTCGAAGTTGGACATGTCTTATTGGACATTTTGTCTTAAGTATACATACTCGTCAACAAATTCGAGCGTAGTGCTCCCAACAACTACTGGTGTAAGTGTAACATAGAGATTACACACATAAGCTTTGCCTTATCAATTTTAATTTTAAGACCAATCTGTTGACTCTATTAAGGTTACTTGGCATAGTGCTGTCTTCCAGCGATTTTGCCTTAACGACTTTATCGTCAACAAATCGAAGGTAAGTAGAGAAGAAGAAGGTAGTAATATAGCCATCATTTTATTTCGACATTAAAATGTTAATGTGGTTTATGTATGTATATTGTGTAAAATTTATTATGAAAAAAATATACGTAAGGTTTGACGTTAGTGATGTATTATTTTTTTATTAATTTTATACTTCCCAATCTATACAACCACAGACTGCTTAGCGTTACATACCAAGAAAGACTTCCAGCCAGAGGAGCTTAATTGGCATAGTTAATCTTTATAAATGTCTGCTGTTTGGGTTTCAGGTTAAAGACATTTATTTATCACATAAGAACAATATACAGTTCGCTTAACAGTGATAAATAGTAAATACTTAAAATTTAACAGGTAAAAAAAAACTGTGGTTCAAAACAAGTCGAAATTAGGATGCGTAATTCAACAGGCGTCTTTTGAACAATATTGCTACATTCTTTCACCTCACTAGACAACTTATTGTAGAGTTGCACCCCCTCAAACTTAATGATTTTCTTTTCTGTGTCAATTTTATAGATAGGCAGCGTTAGGTAGTGTCTATTTCGCGCAATTTCGAGTACAATTTTCACAGTTTCTTCGCATATTTCTTGACTCTTTTGTCGCACTAACGAATGTTCTAAATAACTGAAGAAAAACAAAGACCCACTTATTTCTGGAATTAATTATGTGAAGATATGCACGTCCCAGTTCTAGTAAGGCTTCATTGCGTGATAGCTAATTAGATTAGCCGCTTCGCTGTAAAGAAGGATCAACCAACAGTGTATGGGTTTATTTCTCTTCGCCTAGTAGAATGCTTCTTTCGACTTAGGCTTTAATCCATTTAAAACATTTGCGTTGTGTAGCTTGTAATATTGTTTTGTTATTTTAAATTAATTTAGATTTTAAGTTAAATTTTTTTTTTGAATAACCTGTATACAATACACGAGTATACAATACTTCACCTGTATACAATACTTTTTATAGAATAAGGCTCAAGGACATCTTTATATATTCTCGATTAAGAATCAAAATATGAATGTGTTGTGATCTCTGAGGACTAAGATGGAATGTCTCCTTTCCAGTAAAAAGGGTCTCTGGTTCCCTACACGTACCATACGAAACACAATAGCATTAAGCTGCTATTACATGCTGGTATTCTGTGAGAGCGCGGTCCTTCCTCGATCGCGCTGTCCCATCCGTGCTACAACCGCCATATAGCTGTTGTGTGGCTTTAGCACGTACGAAAAGTTGGTTTATATCGCCCTCTTACTTATTTAAGTGTCAAACCGTATTAAGGAGCCAGGGTGATTCGGTACAGGATTTGAAGCATTTCATCTTAAATCAGAAGTGACAAATCAGCTCTTTGTCTGAAATTGGATGTGTCCATTAGTCAACAACAAGACATTCACCATCAGGTAGATTTTTACCTCCTTTATTACCGTTATAATATAAAAACGTCATTATCTACATCTCGACCCATCATGGTGGAAGTAGAAGGGAAATCTAGAGATAAATTTGTTGATAGTCGTCTCGTCGCTATGCCGATTGCGTTTATAATTTTTCGTTGGCACAGGTTGGTCATAAAATTTTAGACACGACTTTGACGCGTGAGAATTGTTAGCTCTTGAAATGGTATGTATATGCTCAGAAAAGAAATTTCGCATACATGAAATACTTAATTAAAATTTTAATTGAATGGGTTTTTAAAATACTTTATATTAATCCAAATATAAAAAAACCATAATTCATTTGCCGGTAAAAAAATTTGACGTTCGAGTTCTTGTATATTCATTTCTCATAGTATTGATAACCGTATAATATTTGTCGATAATATGAAATGCATGTTATTTGTTTTTGTTTGTCCAGTTATATGTTGAATCCTCCCTACGATAGGAGAGGCCTATGTACAGCTGTCGACTTTCACGGTCAGATGATGAAGAATAAGTATTGTTTAAAGTTATATTAGTAGTATACTTGTAGCACGAATGGCTCGATCGGAGGACCACGCTCTCACAAAATACTAGCGTCAAATAGCAGGTAAACACTGCTGTGTTTCATATGGTGAGTGTAGAGAACTGGAGACCCTTTTTACTGGAAAAGAGGCATTTCATCTTAGTCCTCGCGGGTGACAACGCATCTGCATTTTGATTCTTTATTGAGGATAGTTGTAGATGCCTATGGGTCACAGCAACCATTACATAGGTGGACTGAGTGCTCGTTTGTCACCCTATCCTATAAAAAAATGTCGCAGATATATTAATGCTTGCTTCGCTTAGTTTTAACACTACTCATATTTTTATTATACTTTTAATTGATTAATTATCTGAACCGTTACTCATAGGGGGTATTTACCATAGTTGCCATGTTTTTCAAGCGGGCTGGCAACCGCAGTTTTTTATTTTTCTAATACACTGTAGTCCATCTCCTGGTTTGTTTTCCTCTGTCGCATATTAGGACGCCCACGGGGCAATTCGGTGTAATGGATATTCATACCCCACCGGTCCACACTGTCAGGTTACTAGGTCAGGTTTACTGTATTAAAGTTTAGTTTAATCAGCATTGTCCTCTTTTAATGAAATTTGAAATCACAGTCATGCAGACATCCATTTAGAATTTTCGGATTTGTTCTTATTACAGTAATGTAGATATTTATATTTTTTTTACATAATATGTAATCAAAGAGATTTAAATATATAGGACTACTTAAATGTCTTTGTATGTAATGTATGTTTTTAAATTCTGTAGCTTCATCTTATATTAAATATTTTTCTCTATTTTGAAAAAACAAAATATTTGACGCACGTGTTCGCATGACTAATATATTGTCTTGATAACTATTCAAACAAGTTTATTTGCTAAAATGTTAGCATCATGGAACCCAATATTTATTTTAATGGAACTTGTTTATATATTATTTGATCTTTTAATAATTTCCGAGCCCAAAGGCAACGCGTAGTAACTTTGCGTACCTCGATTAAATTACTCATTTACATTTTTCTCAGTCAGTGATCAGGTGTTTCACCTTAACGAAAACAACTGCTGACTGTGCAAGTAGGTATATATATATATATATATATATATATATATATATATATATATAGCACTGT
Source organism: Parnassius mnemosyne (assembly GCA_963668995.1). Lineage (NCBI taxonomy): Eukaryota > Metazoa > Arthropoda > Insecta > Lepidoptera > Papilionidae > Parnassius > Parnassius mnemosyne. The sequence goes on along the minus strand of CAVLGL010000115.1, from coordinate 39,423,097 downwards.
ATACACTACGATAATATATTATATTTATTAAATACCTAGGTATATAAAGGATATTTAAAGCGTTATATGAGAGTCGATAAAGCTTTCGCTACCTACGCCTCATACAGATAGTGCGCTTGCGCTGTTTATTCGCAATTCGTTATAATAAGAAATTTATAAGATTTTGAAGACGAAGGCGAACATTCTAAGATGCTGTGTTTAGTACTGGTACGTTAGATATCTTATTTATAGATACTAAGTAGATTATATGCAATTTTAACCATTTCACTGTCCCGTGATTCGTGGGAGTACCTATATGAACATTTATATTGTTTAAATATTCCGAAAGTTTAAATCATTTTCGCGGACAGGTAAATTGTTTAAAAAATGTCCCATTTGATGTTTATAAGTGCTTTTGAATAAAAGTTTTTGACTTTGACTTTGAATTTTACTTAACAACTAACAGGAATGAATTATGACGTAAACTTTCTTCTTCTTCTTTTAAATTATGACTTCTCTTGACGTATAACTTTCCTGAGAAGAATCAAGAAGAATTGTCTAATTTTACATAAGCATAATATTTAAACTGGAAGAACAAGGACTATGAACAATAAAAATATACAAATACATCCCGTGGTTTGTTAAAACTTTCACACTTGACTGACCGAAATGTGAATGCGGTTGATTCTCGGAAATGAAATTAATTGGAAACAGACATTCAGCTTAAGTTCATTTGCTCGTGAATGTTTTGTATCTTTATTGCATAATTACATCTCGGCATGTCATTCGCGTTGCCTAGCGGGAGTTCTTTGACTCGGAGTACCTTACTACTACATCGGGTACAATGTTCGTATACCAGCCTAAGCAAACATTTACGCAGAAATGTTTACTTCGGCTGGTATACGAACTTTAAATCTGGCGATCTGGCGTAAACGATTTAGCAGAAGCGCCATCTATCGGAAGCAACAAAAAATTCTGACATTACCCATAGTTGCCTCTCGACACCCACGGGATAATGTTGGGGCATGGAAATATATGTACTTCGTACAAACTGGAACCCGCACTCTCGAATGACATAAAAAATACAAGAAAACGACCTTGAAATTTTTCATTACCCGTCAGTCTCTTTCTAATTAGGGTGAATACAAAATACAAGAATTTGGGATATTATGGGGAAAAATCAGTTTATTATTATTATATTCATACATAAAATTTTATTTTAATAGAAAATAGTAGAGTTCCATTGAAACGCATGATATTAGAAAAATTCATAAGGACGAAGCTGCGGGCGGAAGTTTATTAATTAATATTATTTATTCGTGTACTTTTTTGTCAATAAACGAATAAACGAATAAACGAGTGAACGGGTTCAATATAAAAAACTTTAACCATGAACTCAGACCATCATCCTGAACAAAATCCAAAATAATTTTTGTCCAAAAATGAAAAAAAAATCAAAATGTCACGTGACCAATTTTGTATGCGAAGTCAAATTTTTTTAATTTCCACAAAGAAATTCCTTCAGTACCTTGCTCAGGATGATGGTCATGATGAGTTCATGGTTAAAGTTTTCGGGAGGATGTCTTTACATCCCTTATAATGTAACATTAGGAAATAATAAAACTAAAATATTAATCGTTTTTATTTACATTTAATATTACAATAGAAATAGTGTCTACAAATTTAAAAATTGTGTTGTTGTAAAAACATTATAACAACACAATTTTTATACATGATTGAATAGTTTTGTGAAGTTTTTGTCGCTTGGTACGAACAGCACTCAACTTTTGGTCCATAAAATCTTTTAGATGCGTTCTGAGACGCATGGTCAAAAAAGAGTTTGAAATTCACAGCAACTACTTACCATCAGGTGAACTGTGTGCTCGTTTGTCATCCTATCCCATATAAAAAAAATATTTTTAAATTTTGGATTAATGAAATTCAGAGCAATTAATACTGTCTGTAACACTGTAAGTGATTGCTGCGGCCCATAGACATCTGCATCTATCCTCTATTGCAAATCAAAATGCAGATGCGTTGTCACCCGTGAAAACTAAGATGGAATGCCTCATTTCCAGTTAAAAGGGTCTCCGGTTCTCTACACTCACCATACGAAACACAACAGCGTTAGGCTGCTATTTTACGCTGGTATTCTGTTGAAGGTGTGGTCCTTCCCCGGTCGAGCTGTTTCTATTCCCATTCGTGCTAGAACTACACTACTAATATAGCTGCAGCATGGCTCTACCACGTATAAAATACACTATATATGTATATATATATATATAAATAAAACATTGGTTTGCAACTGTGGTGTGAAGTGTTGAATAATAATATTGATTAATACATTTTTAATATAAGGTTGACTCAGACTATTCATATTTGATGCCCTTTTAAATATTTTATCCGCAAAAAGGACAATTTTGTACACCTCTGCGGATGGAATAAGCAATTTACCTCTATTTACAAATGTTGTAGATATAGATATTTATTTACATTCAAAACGTATAAATGATCGGTTTGTAAATGATCTGCAGCAATTAGCAAATTTTTACAATCGTTACATTTCAGCTGTTTGACAATATTTTTATTATATAACCAGTAATATAATAAAGAATAGTTTTCTGATAATCCGTATGGGTGTTTTCTGATTCCAAAGCCTGCAAGTGTTTTTCGATTTCATCATCAGTATCTGTATCATCAGTATTTGAGATCGGATTCGGATTGGAAAGCCCCACAATGCAATTAAAAAAGGCCAAAGACCGTCTTAAGATCTCAACGTTTGGCAAAGTTGCATATTGTATAATAAATTAGAACTACATTTAAAAACATTAAAACAAAAATTGTTTTTTATATTTATATCTTTATTTATAGCGATATCACTTATATACGTGTAACAAAATTGTCAAAAAATTGATTTCCTGAGACCGCAATTTTGATTAAATGTGTAAATTTTAATTTAAAAAATTAAATACAATTAAATACTTAGCAAAATGTTGTACAAAAATAGCTTGTAATTATTTTTACAAAGTATAGCCTAGTGATATAACATATTAAGCTGTTCCTATTTTCAAGGTAACAGAATGCATTTTTCTTTCTTTCTCAGAAAAAATATTTTTTTAAATTACTTTTCTTCCCTGGAAACAAAACTTCGCTTTGAAATAAGAAATAACAAGTACCTAACAAAAGTTCATACATGTACCATAGAACAATCTGCTATTTCATTTAAAAACGGTGTGACTCCTTGACTCAGTTGTTTCCCAGTAATCATGTAATTGGTTGATATGAAAAAGATTATAAATCTTTGCTTTTTCAAAAAAGGGTATTTTTACACATTATTTAACCATTTGTTACGTTCTGTTAGATTGGAAGGAAACCTGCAAAAAATTAAGTAATAAAAGATATAAATTTTATTTTAATTTTGATGTTTCAGTGTATCGTCATTCGTGTAAACAACGTTTCGAAATTTCACGCAAATCAAGCAGAGATTCCATTCGAGAAAACCTTTTCCGATTGTAATTAAAATGAAAATACATTACAGTGTATGGTCACACTAGTCGAAATTATAATACAAACATGAAACATTAATTATTAAGCAAATAGCGAAGTAAAATTGGAAATATCGAACAAAAATTAACATCTAAACCAAAATAACCATATTTCTATATAGAAATAATAGCAATTAAAGTCGAAATATCACTAAAAATCAGTTTGACATGACACGCAGTATTTGTATGGTATTTTGTACTTAAGAATGAAATATAATATTACATTCTGGATGCCACTCACGTTTGCAACCGCGCACAATAAATTTAATGATCATTTTACTAGTTTTGCCTCTGCATTATTCTAAAATACAAAAAACAAACTTGCGAAATGAACATAAACATCCGCCATGTACAGTAAAAATTATTTGACAAATAGATTTTGGGTTGTCATATAACGGCTTTTAAGAATAAATCTAAAGTAGGGGAAATATGTAGGAAGTTAGGCAAATAGTTCATCGTAAATCTTTATTAAGTGTTTAAAAGAAACAGCAAACACTTAAGTGAAAATCGTTTTTGACAAGTTTCGTTATCATTTTTTACTTAAAATTCTTGCCATACTGAGAATTAAACTTATACTGAAATTCTTGATGGCTGTCAATGGGGTAATATCAGTCGTAACGTTGGCTATCCTGTAGGGAAAACAAGGGTTACTCAAGGTCATTTGATTATTCCTAATGTTGATATTAGGAGTGTGAGTTCCAGTTTGTCTATACTTCCGTGTGTTGGGGTAATGGTTTCACATGCGACGCCATTATTATTATTATTAGGTTAATTATAACAGTTTAAAGAAAAATAATCTACTTATCGAATTTCTTGGCATCTTCACATCTTGCGCAGTAGTTCTTAAACCTTGACTTTCAAAAACTGCAAAAGGAAATTCAATCAGTGTCGATCTTTAGACAGATTTCTTTAAAAAAAATTATTTGTGCTCAAATACTACTGTATTGAAACCAATAGTCGATTTTAGATTGATTCTGGGCTACCAAAGGTAATATAGATAAGAGACAAATACACTGAATATTGTTATACAATAAAGAAATAACATTTTTAAGATTTGATTGGGATATGAATTATTGACTTGACTTAAGTACACGCTAATTTTCGGCTTGTGAATAACGTCTGTGTTAGCGCTATGAACCCCATGAGCTTGAACGCGAATGAATTTTATACATACGCGTATATGACACAGTCGTGTCGTTGAATGTTTATAATATGGAAACCGGAACATTAAATCCATTGTAAAGGCACTTTTATACTCACCGCAGCCTAGTTGTATCTTTTATCGCATGCATAATATTATTTTTTTACTTTTATATATTTTAATGTTTATTGTGCTTTAGATATCCTCTTTACGAGCTAACTGGGTCCGATAAAGTTGAAATTTTCTCAACGTACACATTATTATTGAATATTTAAACAGTACGAGGCTGCCACTCGACAACTTTGCTACCCCGTTGGTTGTCGGTTGTTCGAGCTATATGGCCGGCCCACTGCCACTTCAGCTTACTAATCCGTTTGGCTAGTGAAATGTAGTCGAAGAGTAGGGTGGCCCCCCACAAGATTGAGTGACAACCTGGTAAGACATGCAGGAAGTCGATGGATGCAGGTGGCTCAGGACCGTGCTTTGTCGCATTCCTTGCGGGAGGCCTATATTTAGCAGTGATAATGATGATTTAAATACATAGTATGTAGTGAATGTCGAAGTTTCGATATTTCTGACTCAGAACCTAATTCTACCGATATCTAATCCTAGCGTTAGCTTCATTAGCGTCACATCATATACGAGACGGCGCAAGAGTGAGGTCATCTATGTTTGCATGCGTGCTTACGATATGTATATTGATTTGAAGAACTTTAAAGTAATATGATAGACTGCGAAATGAAAATATTCGCAGTGGAATCAGAGTATCCGACATAGGCATAGCTCAATAATATATACAAATAAATAAAACTGAAGTGTCTGTTTGTCTTAAATGGGGAGGAGTTGAGTCTTGTGGATACCACTGTTTTTCTCGGTATTACTATTGACGCGAAACTTCAATGGGGCCCCCATATATCTAAATTAGCAAGCACACTTAGTTCTGCAGCATATGCTGTAAGAAAGATTAGAAGTCTCACAGATGTTGAGACAGCTAGGTTAGTGTATTTTAGTTACTTTCATTGCGTAATGTCTTATGGAATTTTGCTATGGGGTAATGCGACTGATATTGAAGCTATATTTGTTTTGCAAAAGAGAGCCGTACGGGCGATTTATAATCTAAATTGTAAAGAGTCCCTCAGAGAAAAATTTAAAGAAATTAACATATTAACTTTGGCATCGCAATATATTTATGAAAATGTAATGTATGTACATAAAAACATAAATAGCTTTAATAAGAATAAGGATGTTCGTACCTTAAACACTAGGAACAAACATAAGGTTGTAATGCCACTTACAAGACTCCACAGAATTAGTAATTCATTTATGGGGCAATGTATACGCTTTTACAACAGAATCCCAGAACATGTTCAAAGTTTGTCAATAAACAAGTTTAAAAGTTTTATTAAAGAAAAACTGTACAAAAAGGGTTATTATAATATCAAGGAAAACATGAATGAAAATAACCCCTGGGAATAAGGTGATCGCCACCATGCTGGTTCTATGAAAATTAATTTAAAATTGTATAATCAAAATTATTGTTAAGTGAAATTATGTTTAAAAAAAAGTCCCGCTGGGTTTCTTGCTGGTTCTTCCCAGGACAGAGGTATTTTCCGAACCAGTGGTAAATAAAATAATGACTTTCAATAAGTATTATGTAATAATCCATATTGAATAAAAATCATTCTATTCTATTCTATTCTATTCTATAATGTCAAAATAACAACTTTTTACTAAATGCATATATGAAAGTATAAACGGTACTTATAACAAAAACACAATTTTTAAAATGTTTGTCTGTCTGTCTGTTTGTTTCGGCTAAACTCCGAAACGGCTGGACCAATTTTGACGAGACTTTCACTGACAGATAGCTGATTTCATAAGGAGTAACTAAAAAGGCATAGAAAATGAATTAGGGTTCCGCGCAAAAACATAAAAACCTTAACACGCGAGCGAAGTCGCGGGGAGCAACTAGTATATAATAACAAAAGTAAAAGATGTACTTGCTATAATATTATTGCTACCCTTATTATTTAGTCCATTCCTCGGAATAGGCCTTCCCAAGAGTACGCTAGCAGACATGTATTTTTTGAATTTTGAAGATTTACCCGCACACGTCATGCTGAGCTTAAGGAGTAGTGAGTGCACAAGTTATAGCACTGTGGTAATACGCCGGGCATCACCAGTGTGTGGATTTGGATACAACATTTTGTACAGATTTTCCAATTTAAGTTTAAAATTTAAGTTAAGTTGTCAATAGTTCCATGTCCGCCCAACAGCAGGATGTGGTCTGACTTTGTTGATTACAGTTACCTACTTTCAATTATCAAGTAAGTATAGACATTTTTCTTATAAAAATGAAGGGACAGACCCACTTACAACTCACAGTGGCCACTGTAACCCGTGGACACCTACAACCATTTTAAAAATAAGAAGGGTACAGATGCTTTTATACGTGTTGTAGATGCGTTTATACATGATTTTATACGTGGTAGAGCCATGCTGCTGCTATATTAGTAGTATAGTTGCAGCACGAATGGGTCGGCTCGACGGGGGAAGGACCACACTCTCACAGAATATCAGCGTAAAATAGCAGCTTAACGCTGCTGTGTTTCGTATGGTGAGTGTAGAGAAACGGAGACCCTTTTTACTGGAAAAGAGGCAATCCATCTTAGTCTTCACGGATAACAAAGCTCCAAAGATTTTGATTCGCAAACGAAGATAGATGTAGATGTCTATGGGCCACAGCAACCACTTACCGTCAGGTGGACTAAGGCCCGTATTAATAAACGTTACTCAACGACGAACTCAAGTGCGTAATCATTTGATACGCCCTCATTACGATCGTTGCTAATTAATAAACACATAAAAACAGTATCTCAAAACACTGTACTTAGGAATACTGTTCTGTGACTTGCACTCAAGTACACACACTTGAGAGTCGAATTTCATTTATTAATCAGTGTCGCACTCAGGTGATATCGTAAACCTAAATTGTCATTTGAGGTAAGTATATTAATACTATCGTAACCTGAACATTGTACTCAAGTGCTTGTACTTGAGCTGAGTAACGTTTATTAATACGGGCCTGAGTGCTCGTTTGTTACCCGTTTTCTATAAAAAAAAATGCATAGTCACTCTCCAAGAACGAGGATGGAATGCCTTACAGCCTGTTATTATATTGGCTCTCCATACCATTCGGACCGGATCACAGCAGTGCCATTGTGCCATTTTGTGGCAGAAATAGGTAAAAGCGTGGTACCTACCCAGACAGACTCCTAGGGAGAAGATGAGTTCTACTACACTTTTTTCTACGACATTTTTAGTAGATGATTTCCTATAGTAGGAGCTTGTCAATTCATTCTAGAATTCTAAATTGTCCACAGAAACAAAAACTATGGTAAACATAAAGTAGGAAAGAGACAGGACGACAAAATACTGTTCTGTGAGAAACTTTACTTAAAGTTTTTAAGAAAGTAAATAGGTATAAAGCAAAACATATATCTAATCACGTTGGCGGCTTACAGTTGTCGTTGCGTTATGAGTTTCGCTAGGTATTGCTAATAAGCAATAACTTATTATTATTATGTTAAAACGTAATAAAGTAACAGCAAGCCATGGCGTTAGTACATTTTGCTGTTACTTTATTACGTTTTAACGTGGTAGAGCCACGCAGCAGTTTTTGCTGTTGGACGTATGGGCCGGCACGAGCCGGGTTGGTACCACGACCTCACAGAATACCGGCGTTAAGTAGAGGCTCTGCTTCTGCCTTTCGTCTGGTGAGTGCAGGTGGCCGGAGGCCCAATTCCCCCCCCCCCCAACCTCATGGTAGCGGAATTACATGATAGACTACCCTAGGAGGGTACCAGTACCCCTGGAGAATCCCTCGCTGAGCATCCACGACCATGTTATTCCAATCCTGGCTGCCCCGCGTATTCGGCCGGGGGGGGGGGGGGGGGGGGCAAAAATTCCGCTCAAAAACATAACTGCTCGGGGCAAAATGAGGCAAACAATACCAAGGCGACCCCTACCACGCTATCCGTGAATTTCTGCAACATCAGGGGACTTCACTCTAACCTAAACGCCGTCCACTACTATCTCGAGACGGCGAAGCCGGCCTTGCTCTTTTGACCGAGACGCAGGTTTTCTCTCCGGCTGATATTTCGTATCTCTCCTACCCGGGGTACAAATTGGAGCACTCCTTTGTGCCTCGGGCTGGAGTTTGCGTGTATGTCAGAGAGGACATCTGTTCTCGACGCCTCGGCAGTCTTGAAGGTTCGGACCTGTCCATCCTTTGGCTACGCGTAGACAGCGACGACCATCCGCGCGTCTACGTGTGCCTCTATAGGTCCCATAGCGGTAATGCCGAAACAGACCGACTCATCGACCACGTCCAAATGGCTACAGATTCCTTGCTACAACAGGTCCCATCCGCTGAGATCGTGATCTTTGGCGATTTTAACGCCCACCATGCCGAATGGCTCGGTTCACGTTTAACCGATCATGCGGGGAGATCTGTTTATGACTTTGCCTTGGCATATGGTCTGACACAGCTGGTTACTTCGCCTACGCGGATTCCAGATGTGGAGGATCATATACCTTCCCTGTTGGACCTTCTGCTGACCTCTCATCTGGACGGATATCAGGTTTCCGTCGATGTCCCTCTCGGTTCTTCGGACCATTGTCTCATCCGGAGTGTGGTGCCACTCACGCTTCCTTCGCGGTTGCGGTCTGCAGGTTGCCGCCGTGTTTGGCATTACAGGTCGGCGGATTGGGACGGAATGCGGTCTTTCTTTGCATCGTACTCATGGGGGTGGGTTTGCTTCTCGCCGAATGATCCCAGCGCTGTTGCTGACTCTGTCACTGATGTGGTGCTACAGGGAATGGAACTATTTATTCCATCATCTGTGGTACCCATCGGAGGCAGATCTCAGCTTTGGTTTGGTCGCTCCTGTAAGACTGCATTACGCAGTAAGCAGGAGTGTTATCAAGCCTGGGCTGCGGCTTCGGCGACTCGGGATGTAAACACCAGCACACTTAAAAAGAAGTATAACTTCGCCTCCAGGTCCTTCAAAAGAGTTATTGCCAAGGCAAAGTCAGAGCACATAGGCAAAATTGGCGAGAAACTAGTTCGCCTTCCTTCGGGAACCCGTGCATTTTGGTCTCTCGCCAAGGCTGTCCAAGGGAATTTCTGTAAGCCATCACTACCATCTCTGGACAGGGAGGACGACTCACTGGCCCAAGACGCAAAAGACAAAGCTGACCTTTTAGGCTCCCTTTTTGCGTCCAACTCGACTCTTGATGACGGGGGGAAAACACCGCCGACCATCCCGCGGTGTGAGTGCTCCATGCCGGATGTGCTGTTCTCACAGCGCTCGGTTCGCAAAGCACTTCTCTCCCTGGACATCCAGAAGTCGAGTGGGCCTGACGGAATCCCTCCAATCGTGCTGAGGACGTGTGATCCGGAGTTGGCACCGGTCCTAACGCGTCTTTTCCGGTACTCCTACTCCCAAGGCGTAGTCCCGAATTCATGGAAGTCAGCTTTTGTCCACCTGATCCCTAAAAAACGTGACCGCTCAGACCCGTCCAACTATAGGCCTATCGCGATCACCTCCTTGTTCTCCAAAATAATGGAATCCATTATTAACTGCCAGCTCATCCGGTACCTTGAGGATCACTAGCTGATTAGTGACCGCCAATACGGTTTTCGTCGGGGTCAGCGCTTCTTTCGAAGCTCCCTTTCCATGGGCTTCCCGAGAAATTGTGCAATTGGATCAGCAGCTTCCTTGCAGATCGGAGCATCAAGGTCGTTGTATACGGTGCATGTTCTGACTACAAGCCTATTAACGCTGGTGTTCCACAAGGCTGTGTGCTATAACCAACGCTGTTTCTTCTGCATATCAATGATATGTTGCTAACTGGTAACATTCATTGCAATGCGGATGACAGCACTGGTGATGCTCTATACACCGGCCGTGCCAATATTTCTCGGGAAAACGTCGCCGAGTACCGGAACAAACTTGTGTCTGAAGTCGAGTCTTTGCTGAACAAAGTCTCGGACTACTATCCCGGGCGACTAAATCTAGTCCAGTTTAATCCTCAGAAGACACAAGTTTGCGCGGTTACCGCTAAAAAGAACCCCTTTGTCGTATCTCCTCAGTTTCAAGGCACTCCCCTTCTTGCCTCAGCCAGTATTGGTATCCTCGGAGTCGACATATCGAGTGACGTGCAGTTTCGTGGTCACTTGGAAGAGAAGGCCAAATTGGCCTCTAAAAAGCTTGTAGTGCTCAGCAGAGCGGGACAGTATTTCATGCCAGCACACCGCCTGCAACTTTACAAGGCGCAGGTTCGGCCTCACATGTAATACTGTTCCCATCTCTGGGCAGGGGCTCCCCAGTGCCAGCTCCTTCCACTTAACCGCATCCAGCGCAGAGCGGCTCGAATCGTCGACGACCGAGCCCTTTCCGATCGGCTCGATTCATTGGCACTGCGAAGAGATGTTGCATCCCTTTGCATTTTCTTTCGCATCTACCATGGGGAGTGCTCTGAGGAATTGTTCGGATTAATCACAGCCGCCAAATTTCACGAACGCACATCGCGGCAGAACTCCCGATACCATCCACACCATCTGGATGATTGGCGGTCCACCACTGTGCGATTTAGAAGATGTTTTCTTCCTCGCACGACTTCCGTGTGGAATCGATTACCATCAGCGATTTTTCCGGACCGATACTACTTAGGGACCTTCAAGAAAAGAGCGAACTCCTTTTTAAAAGGCCGGGAACGCATCTGTAATTCCCTCCCTGGTGTTGCAGTTGTTCATGGGCGGCGGTAGTCACTTACCATCAGGTGAGCTGCGTGCTCGTTTGCCCCCTCTCCTATAAAAAAAAATTTCAGTTAAATTCTGCTTTTGGTGGAGTTCCTTATTTGCAAGAGACTGAGGTAGTAGCACTCTCTTAACTATTTTTGCTGCTAAGCAAAAGGCAATAAAAGATTATGTAGGATCTTGGTTCTTATCACATGAGTAAAGAAAACGCACCGTACAGAGGCAAAGCTTCATACAACCGCGCTATGATAGGTACACTACTACAAGCTTGAGACGCGTGTGTACGTGAGCACTGGCGGCTCGTCACGTACAGAGAGAAACTGCTTTAAACCGGTTCGGCCAGTGCTCAAACTCAGGGTTTTGTAAGGAATAATAAGTGTCAAATTTTCTTTTCTAAAGATTAATTTATGTCAAATGAAATATAAAAAGTGTAAATATGGTTTTCAGTACTGTGTTTATAAACAATAATAGAACAAATAAAAATAAATCATTTTTAATTATCCGAAAGACTCCACAAGGTAAGTAGTAACTTGACTATAATTTATTATTTTTGAGTGGTAGATATACGTAAAAGTCAACATTGAAAGAAAACGTAGTAGGTACCTACCTATAAGCTGTAAGTGATTGAATAGTTAATTTTATAGTGTATATGTATAATTGATTTTTTTTTTTACTATAAATACTCATTTATAGTTTCACGTTTTTTTAAGGTTCCGTACCCAAAGGCTAATCAACGGAAGATATTACGTTACATACGTATTACGTAACACATAAACAAAATAATTCAGTCGAATTTTTTTTTAAAGTCGACATATAAAATATTTTTTCTTTTGAAATATGACTATTGAACTGTTTCAAATAATAAATTAAGCTTTATAGGTGTGAAAATTATTTTATATGAATGTGGAAGTGGCTCCAAAAGGCTAAAAACAACTTCGTAAAAACTTATGCTAGGCGCATATGCTCTATGAAGAACGCAATGAATTACATATTATAAATTATATATAATTATATAGGTAATAAATTAATTTATAGTCATCTCATACAAAGTCACCGTCTTACAAAAAATGCCTACAAACGAAAATGAAGTAACCTGAACCGATAATAAATATTAAAATCTAAACATACATATTTAAATAAATTTTAATAAATTTCAGAAAATATTTTCAATGTGAAAAACGTAGACAGACAATGTAATTTTTTCTTCTTTTAATTAATGGCTTATTTTGATAGAATTCTGCTTATATTCAATAATTTCAATTTTAATCAATTAATAGTGGTTATCTCAGAGACATATGTATGTAATTATACTCGAATGAGCAACCAAAAAAAAGTTTAACACAGAATTAACATTTTCAGATTCTTCCGATATAATATGTATTTTTGTATCTAATTTTAAAATGGCAATCTAAAACAACGTGAAAAATATAACAGTGATATATTTTTCTCGCTTTAATTTTATACGCCCAATCCACACATACATAAAATTATGATTGTGTGCAAGTTTCTCGGATTTCATACAGAGTTGTATCACCCTGGTAGGAATCAAGCAACTATCGAGTTGATAATATGCGGATACATATTATGACATAAATCAAATTACCACATCCATTACTTTTTAAATCAGTCAAACAAATTAATATCGAAGCACAGCTCAATGTATATATTACCATGTATTAGGAGACGCATGTACGAGGATATCAACAGTAGAACCAGAGTAACCGACATAGTCCAAAGGATTAGTGAGCTGAAGTGGCAATGGGCCGGCCATATAGCTCGAAGAACCGACCACCGATGGGAAAGAAAGGTTCTCTAGTGGCAACCTCGTATCGGTAAGCGAAGTGTGGGTCAGTCCTCAACTAGATGGAGTGACGACCTGTTAGGATATGCAGGAAGTCGATGGATGCGGGTGGCTCAGAACCGTACTTTGTGGCATCCCTAAAAGAAGTTCAACTGTGGACTTGTGAAGGGCTGTAATGATGATTTATAAGTGTTACTCTATTAAGACTATAATTTTTTTATCTCGTAGCAAACCTCTTATTTTGTTAAGCGATTGTATTTATCAACAAAAAAATTGTTGTAAAAATATATCTCTTTAAATAAACGAAATGTTTTTCGAACGTCATTTTTCGTTTTTTTTTTATTTGGTACTGTGTCAGTGATGGCGCCAGTACGTAAAGCAATAACGAAGTCCAACTACAATCTTTGCTTACGAGTGTGTACAGACAACGACTAAACTTACATAATTTCAAGGGCGTCAATAAGCCTAGGGCGTACCAGGAAACAAAACAATGGCTGCTCAGACAGACGCTTCAGCGCCTTCAGTCGCGCAATTGCTTTAATTAAACCTTTGTTTATGTTGACGCTGTACACGGATATAGTGAGGTTTACACAAACAACAGTTAAGAATAACATTCCACGCCACTCGGTACGTTCATTCATTCAACAAGGAATGCTAATGCACTGAATAGAGCTGTTCCGCTTTCCTTGCGAGCGCATGCAGTGTGGAACTGGGCCATCAGCTCAAACAATGGCCTACAATGCTAATCACGTTTTGTAACTACGTTTCAGTAAAAATATAATAATATGTACTTCGTAGTGTAGTGGCTTCTCTCATACCATCATTTCGTTCATCTCATACCATCCCGTGGGCGACGTAAGAGGCAACAGGAGGATGCTGAAACAGGAGATAGGCAGCAGCATCTTCCTGATAACTGACAATAATAAAAAAAACTGAATTTTCCAAGCGTGGCAACTATGGCAAAATCATTCCTATGTGGCTAGATTGTTCAACAGTGAATTTTTGATACGCTATAATAAATGAATATCCTAAAAGAAGAGAGATATTTTTAATTAGGTAAAGAGTTACTGGGGAGAGTTATTTTTCGTGGAGACATAACGCATACCTTGCGGAAATAAGACGGGTTTTTGAATCCACTCCCAGTAAAACTCTATGGTGTTCGAAACGAAATATACCGCTATATCTATCAGAAGCAATAAGAACCATCTGGTGGAGGCGTAGAAGAATCACTCACTCCATTACATACCATGGGTTTCTTAAGAGAGGATCATTGATAGATATATAGGCAAAAGAAATAACCGAGCAATATTTTTTTACATTTGTGCACAACTTTCCAACTTATAGCTACCAGTTTATTTTCTAACTCCTTAAGCAACCACGGACTGGATCTAACCAATACTGAACAACGAAACATTATACCTAGCAGTTCGGTGAACTTACACTTGTGGGAGAAACTGTTTAACTTATGATAGACGCTCCATAATTGGCGGAGAGGGTGCCCACGCAGCTTGCGTTGCCCGGTCACGTAATACTAATAACTAAGTCAAGGTGAATACTGTACGCGAGCTAACCTTAAAATAAAAAAATAAAATCTTTAACTAACGACTTATAAATTCCATAACGATCACGTGATCTAGTGATAATAGTACTATACTGTTACCAGACTCCTACGAATCCCGCATTTGAATTCCAGTCACAGATAATATTTTATGCAAGCGCACATATTTTGATTGGTTCTGGATTTCTGGTGTGGTATTTTTTTTATAGGATAGGGTGACAAACGAGCACACAGTCCACCTGATGGTAAGTGGTACTGTGACCCATAGACATCTACATCTATCATCAATAAAGACTCAGGATGCAGATGCGTTGTCACCCGTGAGGACTAAGATGGAATGCCTCTTTGCCAGTAAAAAGGGTCTCCGGTTCTCTACACTCACCATACGAAACACAGCAGCGTTAAGCTGCTATTTTACGCTGGTTTTCTGTGAGAGCGTGGTCCTTCCCCGGTCGAGCCGTGCCACAACTATACTACTAATATAGCTGCAGCATGGCTCTACCACGTTAAAAACGTCCACGCCGTGTCTATGTCAAGCCTTATTCTGGTCATGTCTCATAAAGGTGTCGCAAAATGCAAAGAATAGGTAACATATATTATATGCAGCTAAAGAACGTGAGGGTAATATAGTCACCTTAAGCTTTGCCGCCCTATTTAACCAAAACTACGAGGAGGACAGAGACAAATACACAATGTCGTATACTATAACTAATATATTAAGAAAAAAATAGCAAACAAGCCTTGGCAATAATTAGGAACACTTTGAAAAATCAATTTAATGAAAACTAAATACACTACCTAATACTAAAATCGACTAAAATGTTTACTATATTGTCAACTGACGGCTCCGTGGCGCAGTGGATTAGCAATGAGTTGCTGCGCTGGGGGGCGCGGGTTCGAATTCCGCGTGGAACAAGTATTTGTACGGCCTACAAATAATTGTTCCGGGTCTGGATGTTTGTCCTTGTGCAATTTGTGTTTGTAAATTGCCTCCATGATACAGGAG
Source organism: Parnassius mnemosyne (assembly GCA_963668995.1). Lineage (NCBI taxonomy): Eukaryota > Metazoa > Arthropoda > Insecta > Lepidoptera > Papilionidae > Parnassius > Parnassius mnemosyne. Next base: position 39,407,244 of record CAVLGL010000115.1, on the reverse strand, counting down.
AAAATCCTAGTGTGGGGGTAACGTTTTAAAAAAAAACTGACATAATGGCGTCAATAAAGCCGCCCTTTTGACCCTTCATTATTTGAAAAAAAAGAAAAGAAAAAAAGATTGACTGAAGAAGAGCTATCGTATCACAGAGCCACCTTTGCAAAAAAGGCTGTAGTTTTTGAGTTTTAAGAAAGTGACCATATTAACCGGATCACCATATCCCGCACGAAACAAGTATTTGTATGGCCTACAAATAATTGTTCCGGATCTGGATGTTTGTCCTCGTGCAATCTATGTTTGTAAACTGCCTCCACGATACAGGAGAAAATCCTAGTGCCCCACACTAACGTTTACGTAACGTAACGTTTTTTAAAAAAAAAAGAAGATAATATTACCCTCACGTATGAAGGCAAATATTACGTTCATGCAGACGACCGGTGAAATGTTTGTAGCACCCTACATTCACCTATGTAGCCTCGACGCACAGGCATTCGCAACGTCGGAACGCACGCGCTGCATTGATGTGCGAGGTCTCTTCCCTATTATTTATTCTGTGCTTCTACTGAGGTTTTCTGAACTGACAAATAATGCCACCTTAAGTATATGCATTTTAGATCATATTTGTATTCTCCACCAACAAGTTGCCTTTATTTGTTCAAAGATGGGAAATTTACTGACAAATTTATATTATCAGGTTGTTATATAAAATAGCAGGGAGATCAAATTATGGTGGACACGAGAATAGTTCCTCTATGTTTTCACGTATACTTGTAGCACTATAATTCACAAGTCATGCTCAGCTGCCCAGTTAGGTATTATATATTGACAAATGTGTTGTATGTGTAAGACCCTAGAGTTTCTAGTCGGTTCTTCCTTGGAAAGGTCTAGTTTCTATAAACCGGTGTAGATTTTGACATTCATAATAGCTAAATTGAATAAAAATACATTTAACTTCTTCGTTACTCGTTATTGAAAATTAGTAGGTTAGGAAGCGTAAGTTCTTGTGTGTTTTCTGGTATGCGGAACCAAGAGTATGTTCTTTAGTCGTATAGTTGTCCGATTCCGATAATATTGGAAAGTTGTCGTCGCGGTCGAAATCGAGCAGGCGACTATAATCACATACAAGGTCGGCAAGATCTTAGCAGGCGTATAATATAGCAAGGAAAGCCTTTAAGAATCATTTTTGAGCAACATTTAAAAACATATCAGCGTTCAGCGACAAAATAAACATTTCGGGAAGACCTGCATGTCCGAAGAATTTAAAATATTGCAAGGTCCCTAAGCAAGTACCTGTCACGACCGCCCACACCATAGATAATACACACTAACACGTATCGAGACACAATGTATGTAGAGTGTACTTTATTATTACTTGCCAAAGTGTTAAGTTCAGATTAATTTTCTCCTAAGGAGTACGTCTGTATAGGTTTTTTTTTAATAACATAAGGGTGACAAACGAGCACATGGTCGATCTGATGTAATTGGATGTAACGATCCATAGACATCTACATTAATCCTCGATTAAGAATCAAAACGCAGATGCGTCGTCATCCCTGAGAACTAAGACTGAAAGCCTTATTTCGTAAAAAGGATCTCCGGTTCTCTACACTCACCATAGAAAACACTATTTCGTTTGGTGAGTGTAAAGAACCGGAGACCCTTTTTACTGGAAAAGAGGCATTCCATCTTAGTCCTCACGGCTGACAACGTATCTGCATTTTGATTCGCAAACGAGGATAGATGTAGATGTCTATAGGCCACAGCAACCACCAACCATCAGGTGGGCTGTGTACTCGCTTGTCACCCTTATCCTTTAAAAAAATACCACCAACCTATTGTACCACCCTTTATGTTTTTAGCTCAGCAGAAGTGCATGCGCTGGCGTGTTCCGTATGGGTAAAACCCAATTGTGGTCCCAGGAAACGACAACGCACCTGAAAGGTCTTCCAATAGTTGTTGGTAACAGTACTGCTGTATACCCTAATCATTATTGTTCGTTCATGTCGGTGGGAAGGTTAAGATTTAACAATATGGTGGAATTAACAAGCGATCAAGGAATATACTGCTCTCTAACAAGAGATCTATAGAGAAACTTGCTAGTTGCCGAGTAAGGTAGAAGTTGATTTTTAAGTAATTTGACTGCATAAGGTATATTGAATAAAATAAAATCAATCGTTAATAGACAATGTAATTAGATCGGCGATGAAATAAAATATCTATATTATTATGGTTCTTGCTACTTACATCCGGTTCTATGTTGTCGCTGTCAATACTGCTTAACCTTTTTTGTAACTTGTGTGTCTTGTGAGTTGTCTTGTGTAACTCCTGATTAGATTTATACTGAATGGAATAAATTATAGTAGCAAAGACGTTTTTTTCTAAATGAAGATTCCAAGAATATCATATTGTAAATAATCCACTTCTGAACATGGGACTCTCTCACTCTGCAATTGTCACGCTTTGCTAGCGGACAGGCGAGCGCGGTGTCGGATTTGGACGTTTAACATTATTGACGCCGTGACCAGTATTAGGTCCGAGCATCTGAGCTCTGCGAGATGATTATAACACTGTCTGTTGGTAGGATTCAAAAGCTATAAGATCTGATATGTTCTACAAATAATAATAATAATAATAGATGCTGCAGCACTGATTGAACAAATCTAAAAGGATAGCACTATTACTACCACGTGCAAAACAAGACACAGAAAGAGAGTGTGCTCGCTTAGAATAAAATAACTCAAGCGCCAAATCACATAATTGCTAATTACGAGAAGACCACGTAGAAAAATAAAAAAATAAATCGTCACTATTTCAGATATTATTATTACCTATCTTTTCGGTTAAAAATCATCATTCAATTCCATAAGGTTTCAGAGATCTAACACAAAATAAGTACAAAACGAGGTATTTTCGTTTTTTCTTTAATCGAGAACTTTTTTATCGAATCGTGTTTTTGCTTCAACAGATTTGAAGATTGTAAGTCTAAGTTTAATGTGTCCAAATAGCAAACTCTTATATGTTATAGTTGCCGTGTAGTGGCGGTCAAGAATATCCACTACCCCATATCCTCCCGTGGGTGTCGTAAAAGGCGACAAAGGGAAACAGGCAGGAGATGGGCAGCAGCATCTTCCTGATAATAGCCAAAATTACAATAAAAAAAACTGCGGTTGCCAACCCGCTCGCCAAGCGTGGCAACTATGGCAAATACCCCCCAATGAATAAAGCAACAAACAGACGGCCCCCAGTCCCCGGCGGCCCCGCTATTCCTGGCTACGGTGGCGACCATGGTAACGGCGGGGCAGGGGGTGCTAAGAATCTCCGGTGGAGGTTCGGTTGCCACCTTAGACGACTCGACCTGGCAACGTACAACGCACGCACCCTGAGGACTGATGAGAAGATCGTGGAGCTGGAAGAAGAGATAGACAAGTTGCGCTGGCATATTATAGGATTATCCGAAGTCCGAAGAGAGGGGGAGGACACGGTAATCCTCGAATCCGGCAACTTGCTCTATCACCGGGAGGGCGACCATCTGTCCCAAGGAGGTGTCGGATTTATCGTCCACAAGTCTCTCGTTAACAACGTTGTAAAAATCGGGAGTGTGTCGACGAGGGTTGCGTACCTTATACTCAGAATCACCAAACGGTATTCGCTGAAGGTCATACAGGTTTACGCACCAACCTCGGCACACCCCGATGAGGAGGTGGAGGAAATGTATGAGGATATCTCTAGAGCCATGCATTCCTCCAAAACCCAATATACGGTGTTAATGGGAGACTTCAAAAGATTAGAGGTCTCACTAGTGTCGAGACAGCTAGATTAGTTTATTTTAGTTATTTTCATAGCATAATGTCTTATGGGATTTTGCTATGGGGAAATGCGGCTGATTCAGAAACTATTTTTGTTTTACAGAAGAGGGCCATTAGAGCTATTTACAATCTAAAACCGAGAGAGTCTCTTAGAGATAAATTTAAAGAAATTAATATATTAACTTTGGCCTCTCAGTATATTTACGAAAATTTAATGTATGTTCACAAAAACAAAGATAGTTTTAGTAAAAGAAGTGATATACATTCTGTAAACACTAGGAACAAACACAAGCTAGTGATACCAGTTTCTCGACTCCACAGAGTCAGTAATTCATTCTTGGGGCAATGTATACGCTATTACAACAAGGTCCCGGAAAGTGTACAGGTTCTGTCTATTACCAAGTTTAAATGTTTTATTAAGCTGAAACTGTATAAAAAGGGTTATTATAGTATAAATGAATACATGGTTGATAATAACCCCTGGGAATGAGGTGATCGCTTCCAAGCAGTTTCTAAAATAAATTTTGTAAATAGTTCGTAATCATTTATATTGTAAAATTTATTTTAAAAAAAAGTCCCGCTGGGTTTCTTGCTGGTTCTTCCCAGGACAGAGGGTTTTTTTCGAACCAGTGGTAAAGTAAAAAATGACTTTCAATAAGAATTACACATGTAATGTATATTGAATAAAAAATATTCTATTCTATTCTATTCTTCAATGCAAAACTAGGCACAAGAGAGAACGGCGAGCTGAAAGTAGGGAAATTTGGAATAGGGCAACGGAACCCAAGGGGCCAGCAGCTGGCCGACTTCATGGAGAAAGAGGGACTCTTTATGATGAACTCTTTCTTCCAGAAGCGGCCCCACAGGAAGTGGACCTGGTCGAGTCCCGACGGTTCGACAAAAAATGAGATTGACTTCATTATGACGACCAGACGACAACTGTTCAGTGATGTCTCCGTGATCGCGAGGGTGAAAACTGGTAGCGATCACCGAATGGTTAGAGGCACACTGAACCTAAACGTTAAGTTGGAGAGGTCTCGTCTAATGAAGTCAACGCTCCGTCCCCCTCGTGCTCTAATCCAAAGTCCCGAAACCTTTCAGCTCGAGTTACAAAACCGTTTTCAGTGCCTAGAACACTGCAATGAAGTGGACGATATGAATGACAAGCTCGTGGAAACTGTCCATGCGGTCGGAGCTAAGTTCTGCAAGACCCGCCGCAGAAGAACACAAAAACTCTCCGATCACACTCTTAATCTCATGGCTGTTAGACGGGAGATGAAGCTACACTCTTCAACAGACTTGACAGCATACAGGCATCTGAACAGACAGATCTCCAAATGCATGCGGCGGGATTTACGCAACTTCAATACAGCTCGTATTGAAGAAGCGATCGAGCGGAACCAAGGCTCCAAAGTCTTTGCCAGAGATCTGTCTGCCAGAAAGAGCCAACTGTCAAAGCTGAAGACGGAGTGTGGCAGCATCGTTTCCGGGACACCTGAGATTTTGAGTGAGATTGAGAGGTTCTATGGGCAGCTGTACACATCATCGTTGGAGCCACACGCAAGTGTGAGTAACGATCCAAGAGCGAGTCTCATCCGACACTATTCCGAAGATATCCCGGACGTCAGTCTGAGCGAGATTAGAATGGCTCTCCAGCACCTTAAAAACGGTAAGGCCCCAGGCGAGGATGGAATTACAGCGGAGCTTCTGAAAGCGGGTGGAAGACCGGTACTTGAAGTCCTTCAGAAGCTCTTTAATTCCGTCCTCCATGGTGGCATTACACCGGAGGCGTGGAGCAGAAGTGCGGTGGTCTTGTTCTTCAAGAAAGGTGACAACGCTCTCTTGAAGAACTACAGACCGATTTCCCTTCTGAGCCGCGTCTACGTGCTGTTTTCGAGAGTCATTACGAATCGTCTCGCGCGCAGACTTGACGACTTCCAGCCTCCCGAACAAGCCGGTTTCCGAAAGGGCTTTAGCACCATAGACCACATACATACCCTTCGGCAAATTGTACAGAAGTCCGAAGAGTACAACTTGCCACTATGCCTGGCGTATGTGGACTATGAGAAAGCCTTTGATTCCGTCGAAATTTGGGCGGTGCTGCAGTCCCTTCAGCGGTGCCAAGTTGACTGTCGGTATATCGAAGTGTTGAAGTGCTTGTACAGTAGGGCTACGATGGCTATCCGAGTACAGAACCAGAGTACGAAACCTATCCAATTGCAGAGAGGTGTAAGACAGGGTGACGTCATATCCCCGAAACTCTTCACCGCTGCATTGGAAGACGTTTTCAAGCTTCTGGACTGGAAAGGATACGGTATCAACATCAATGGCGAGTACATCACTCACCTTCGATTTGCCGACGATATAGTCCTTATGGCAGAATCGCTGGAGGACCTAAGCACTATGCTCAATGACCTCAATAGTGTTTCCCAACGGATAGGTCTTAAGATGAACATGGACAAAACAAAGATCATGTTTAATGTCCATGTTACACCTATGCCGGTAGTTGTTGGGAGCACTAAGCTCGAAGTTGTTGACGAGTATGTTTACCTGGGACAAATAGTCCGACTAGGTAAGTCCAACTTCGACCGAGAGGTCAATCGACGGATTCAACTCGGCTGGGCAGCGTTCGGGAAGCTACGACACATCTTCTCGTCAGACATACCTCAAAACCTTAAAACGAAATTGTACAACCAGTGCGTGTTGCCAGTGATGACTTACGGAACTGAGACGTGGTCCTTCACTGCTGGCCGTATGAGGAAGCTCAAGGTCGCTCAGCGAGCTATGGAGAGGGCTATGCTCGGAGTTTCTCTGCGTGATAAACTTAGGAATGAGGATATCCGCAGTAGAACCAGAGTAACCGACATAGCCCAACGGATTAGTAAGCTGAAGTGGCAGTGGGCCGGCCATATAGCTCGAAGAACCGACAACCGATGGGGAAGAAAGGTTCTCGAGTGGCAGCCTCGTACCGGTAGGCGAAGTGTAAGGCGTCCCCCCACGAGATGGAGTGACGACCTGGTAAGACATGCAGGAAGTCGATGGATGCAGGTGGCTCAGGACCGTGCTTTGTGGCATTCTTTGGGGGAGGCCTATGTTCAGCAGTGGACTTGTGAAGGGCTGTAATGATGATGATGATGATATATGTTATAGATACCGAGACGCAGATCGCTCAATATCACCCAAACAGCATTATATGTACTCTTATTTGTATAAGCATACGTATTTTGATGCACCATAGATTAAAAAGCCAAAGCTAATTTAACTTTTAGTAAAAAGTACAACCGACTTCAAGAGATAACAACTAGAATGTTGTCTTAAAAATTTCATCCTGCATTGTTCCACCCTTAGCGATGAATTTGTTCATTTAATTTATATGGGATTAACCCTAAAGTATAACAACCTATTTAATAAATAAAGAATCATTTAAATCGGTTCAGCTGATTCTGAGAAATCAGCAAAACACACAAAAAAGATACGTGTCGAATATAGAACCTTCTCGTTTTTTGAACTTAGTTAAAAAAAGTCTCTATCCTCCAAAACTCCTTACTATTTTACAAAGTACGTTAATTATAATTTTAACTAAGTAAAACGTAACAATGTAGTAACAATTAAGACAGGCGCTGTCTTTTATACATTAGCTTTCTCACAAGGACATAGGTAATTTTGTTCTGCCTGTTTGTCGCAATGTGCCACAGTTAATTAGTTCCTAGACTATCTGATGGAATTAGATTAAAAGAAGGTGGTTAATCTTTAAATATAGATCGTAATTTAAAAATAAAATATGTAAATGAATTATCATTATCATCATCATTACAACATATAAAAAGTCCACTTCTGAACATACGTCTCCGCCTTGGCATTTGCTATAATTGCCACGTTTGGTAGGTGGGTTCGCAACCGTAGTTTGTGGCGTAAAATAATCTATCACCTTATTTATTTTACTCTCGTGGTTTGCCATATAACAGTTCCAACGAGGCTCTACCATGTAACGCTCGACGACGTTTTGATTTTTTTCAGTGTATTGAATATACAATTGGTATACTCAGGTAATTTTGGTATCTTAAATTCTACGTACTTACTTAGTGCTTATTTGTCATTTTTACTTTATAAGTCAGTTTGCACAAATTATAAATAGATGAGATTGCTCTTTGCAAGTTTTAATCTCACTAAATTAAGTAAGCAAGAGGCCGTCTCCGCATTGCGCCAGTGCTTCAGGCCTTGACTGCTTAATTCAATAACCTTTTTCGATATTAAACAAAATATGCTTTGTTTAATATCGTGATGAAGACGTGTGCTCATACCTATTCAAGTATTAGGGATTTTTGTAAAGTGGTACTCAATTTAGAACAAAAATAAAATGAAAATTGAGCACTACTTAACTACTTGATAGGATTCTTATATTACTGACTTCAAAAAGGAGACGGTACTCAATTCGACTGTATGTATTTTTTCTTTTTTTTTTATGTGTGTTACCTCATAACTTTTTTCTGAATGTACCGAATTCGATGATTCTTTTTTTCTCATGTGGTCCCATATAAATTTGATCAAGGTCTGACTAATAGTTTTTAAGTTATTCTTAATAATTTATATTGAAGTCGGTTGTACATTTTAAATTACGAGTATCACTTGTCTGTCTACGACTCCGTCTGGGTAGGTACCAGGCTTTTACCTATTTCTGCCGCAAAACTGTAGCACATGAGTAGATATTCCGTTTATCTACTCATGTGACTGTAGTACCTGCAATGTTGTGTTTCGGTCTGAAGCGATATAGAGTCAGTGTAGTTACAGACTGTGAGGCATTCACCTTAGCCCTCAGAGGTGACAACGCGTCTGTTGCCTTTAAGTTGGCTACAAGTGGAAGTGCAGAATAAATGTGATTAACCACATATTTTGTACCTTTAAAAAAACACTATTCTTTACTTTATGATTAGTAACTACAACAAAATTTGCGGATCGACTTCAATTAAGTATTAGTGTCTTATTACGCAGAGTAATATTTTTACAACTAATTTTGAACTAACATACTATTTAGCATTACCGAAGGTTATGTGTACTGTGTTCACCAGTCCGTCTACTGAGTATATTGAGTATATGCAAATCTTCCAAATGTGATTACCAAATTGCTAATTTCGGTAAAGTCTAGGTCATTAAAATATAATGGAAATACCAAATGTGTAATAACATCATAATGTTGCCGTGCTGAGTAGGTATGGTGAGTGACGATAACTATAGAGACCCTTTTCTGCCGAATTCCGAATTTTGAATTATTACTGATAACAACACGATTTGTGATGACAACGCATCTGCTGCTTCATAGATGATAAATGTAGGCGTCTGGCCCACAGCATTTACCTACTTACCATCAAGCCGACTGTGTGCCAATTTGTTACGCTTACTTCTGTCAAAAAATAATTAACGCATTTTTTAGTAAGTACTTACATAAGAAAGGTAGGATTCACTGATTCTTAAAAAAATTGATCCTCGCTGAGTCCACTGAATTTGTTAAACCCATTTTAAGTGATGCTTGACTGAGGAAAATTGTAAAGACAACATTTCACAAACATGTAAAGTCCGCAAGCATTCATTGGCGCAATGTGGAGTAGTTATTCGTCCCTGTTTTAAAAGCAGAAATGACAGGACTGTTCCATCTTCGGGTTATTTATAGGATATTGTCTATACATTTTATTAAGTATTTTATATAACTATTGAGCATTTATATTCTATATAGCATTTAATTCCTTATAATGCACGCCTCATAACGCGAACCGTTATAAGGTGATCTACTCTCGACACGTCAAGGTCAAGCGATTTTGTGTTCTTAAAATACCTATTATAACCATATTGCACTTATACGATAATATGAGTAGCCACACTAGAAGAAAACGCTAATTAATGCATCTGATATTTTCTAAAAAATCATTTATATTGCTACTTAGAAAAAAATATACGTGGACACCCGGATGTAGATTTTGTATGTGGTCTCGATAACTCCCGAAAAACTTGACGTATCTAGGTAGGGTTTTTAGGGTTCCGTACCTCAAAAGGAAAAATCGGAACCCTTATAGGATCACTTTGTAGTCCGTCTGTCTGTCTGTCAAGACCCTTTTTCTCAGGAACGCGTGGAGGTATCAAGCTGAAATTCATACCAAATACGCAAGTCTACTGTCCCTTAGAGCTGTGAAAAAAACAAACTTCTAAGCCAACGCAATGAAAAGATACAGCCGTTTACGCCGTAAATTTTCGACATTCGCAAGGGAATCAAAACGAAGAGGGTACTTCCCGTAATCTCAGAATCTTGAAATTTGGTACGAAGCAACGTTTTATAGCACAGATAAAGGAAAAATTGCGAAAAACATAAATTTTTAGTTACATCATATAATAAAAATGTTTTTAGTAATTTTAAACTTATATACCTACAGATTTGTTCGGAACCCTCGGTGCGCGAGTCCGACTCGCACTTTGCCGGTTTTTTTTATTAGTTTCAGAATTACATCAACTGGTTTCCTATTTCATGTCAATAGCCTATAGTACGCGTAGTTTTTTAATAACACAGACTAACTAGCAGATGTTAATAAAATGATGTTCAACTTTTATAAGTATTAATGCTATAAAAAGTTTAAAGGCACTTTCATATTTTTAGCCCTTGATAGACTAAGAACAAATGTAACATAAAGCCTATATCGATTTTATACTTTTTATAATCGATTTATTTTGGTGATTTATGTTTTTCATCACAATTAAATTAAACGCTCATGAGGCGTACACTTTTGGATTTACATACTATTTTTATCTACGGGCATGAAGCGTAGTGTTGGGCGCACTTCCTCCCTCTAGATGCAATGACAACCTGGTAGGAAGGTAGGACAGGTAGATTTCGACATTCCAGCAACACAAGTCAGCACAACTCAGCACAAGTAAGTCCAGGCGTGGACTTTGAATATCTGTAACGATGATAATGAATAATACAATTAACTCTTGTGATATAAAGCGTTTATAATAGCCTCTATGTGTAAGTCAAATATTAAAAATATGTCATTTAAAATAACAAGAGTGGGCTCTTCAATCTTATGCAACTTACGACAACTGGTATTTGACCATGAAACCCACGCCAGCCGCCGCTCATTCACTACTTCAAAATATTTTTCCTCATACGAACTCACCTACGAATGGTAATCGTGAAATAAATATAGGTACCTATTATTATACCTACATTAGTATTTTCTCTTGGATTACGCTATCTTTTAATGTAATTTTAACCAACTCCTAAACGGCTGATTGAATTGAAAATTTGCACACGTATCAAGGACCAATAACAATACAATAATTTAATAACTTTATCCTGGTATCCCGATCAGGATCACTGGAATAAAAAATAATTACTCTAATCATCATAGCTCAAGATCAAAGCGTGTTGTGGGAGTTTTTAAATTTATATTATAATCAAAAATTGCACATGAAACAACATCGGACCCCCAAAATTGAAGCACTTGCTCTGTTCAGTTGTGATAGTTAAATATTAAGCCGAGCATATTAATTTTCTATTTTACACTAAATGTGAACATTTATTAATCAGTTTATTACGTTGTAGAAGAACGACCGGAGAAGGATTACACGATTGCACAGGATAAAAGTGTCAAATAGCAGTAAGTGAAGTCGTCGCGATTGACAGCTTATTTGCATTTTGATTCATAAGTAAGAAATTAAGTAGCAGTCCTGTAATAGCAAACAGCGTTGGACTAGCCCCCTCTAGAATTATTCACCGACGCCAGTGATTCAGGACCATCCTTTATGTTATTGGGAAGCAAATGTTCAGCAGTGAACTTGTGATTGTTGGTAACGATAATGATGAAAATATGTAAAGAACTAAAAGAAAGTGTTACATTACAAACTTCACGATTTATTGTTTTTCTCCAAATAAAATGATATGGGACCGACCTCTGAAAAATTCCTATTTATTAAAAATATTATATTCAAAACCGGTTCACAACTGACGAAGATATTTCGTAATAACATTAGAGTAGGTACATACAATAATTTAAAATTAAAAAAGTTGTACAACCGACTTCAATATAAATTATTAAGAATAACTCAAAAACTATTCTCTATAGATCTAAGAGCTATCCATGATTTCTTCTATTATAGATCAAAGATTATATAGGACCACATGTGAATCACCAGCTTTCAAATAAAAAAAGAATCATCGAAATCGGTTCACCGAGTAAAAAGTTATGAGGTAGCACACATAAAAAAAAACATTCAGTAGAATTGAGTACCGGCTCCTTTTTGAAGTCGGTAAAAAAAAAACAAAAAGTCGAACTGCAAACCTCCTTTTATTGAAGTTGTCTCAAAACAACTAAGACCATTAAATTGTTCTCTGTGTATACGTATGTTGTTCTAGTAATAGTGTTTTCTAAACCTTTTGCACTATTTACACAAGACCTAAAAGTTTTACAATAAAAAGAACGTAACTCCACAAGAGCGTAAAAGAGTTTTATATTTACTCGTTTAGGGCACTTGTTGTATGGCTTCGAGCAGCCGTAGACTGTTTCACAATGCTTAAGTTCACAGCGATTGTCTTGAGCGAGGAACGCAATTTGGATTTAACGGCTGTCGTAAAGACTTTCGACTCCTTAAGATTTTACGCAGGAATAGTACATTAACATTATGTCTATTATGGATTGCCTGTTTTGTGACCTATTAGTTTTTTAAGTGTAACTAATAAAAATTATGTGTATATTTTCCTGTGGGTGACGTAAGAGGCGACAGAGAGAAGCTGAACCCGGAAATGGGCAGCAGCATCTTCCTGATAACAATTAAATAAAAATAAAAACTACTGCTAAGCTATTAGCATTGATACACTTAAATATAATTAACATGTCTTTTTAGCTGCTGCATAAGAGAAATCATCACTTCATCAGACGTAAGAGGTGACGTACGGAAAGGCCTTAAAGATCTTTTTGTTCTAGTTTTCGCTTTTTTTTAAAGGAGAAATCTACATCTATCCTCAATAAAGAATCAAAGTACAGATGCGTTGTCACCCATGAGTCTGTGAGGACTAAGATGGAATGCCTCTTTTCCACTAAAAAGGGTCTCGGTTCTCTACACTCACCATACGAAACACAGCAGCATTAAACTGCTATTTTGAGCTCGTATTCTGTGAGAGCGTGGTCCTTCCCCGGTCAAGCCGACCCATTCGAGCTACAACTATACTATTAATATAGCTGCAGCATGGCTCTACCACGTGTGAATATACGTGGTGGAGAGTTCTCTTCTTTATTTGTTATTTTTATTTTGATAGTTTTACAATTAATTGTTTGAAATACCGTAGATAGGTACTCGTAATACTTAGGATAATGATCTGTCTGTGTGGAATACATTTGGAGATAATCTCGGAACGCTATATTAGGTTACCCGCCTACGTGATCGCTAACTTGTGCAGGTGCTAAAACAGATTATCCGCCACTCGTCAAGTTAATATGTTGAAATTTAATGCTATTGTACATTGTTTACAAAAGAGTGAATACACATACATATCGACGATCATACAGGCTTTGTATGAACATAATTAATAAAACTTAATCCAAACCCTTGCATACTACTGCAAAACTTCAAGATACTGTAAGCTTTTTTGCGTAGATCGGACCATAAATTAATAATTAAGTCGAAGGTAGTCTTCTTTAACCAGAAACGGCGGGAATTAAAAAAAATATTAGTAAAATTAACTGCGATAAAATCCGCAACATTTAGTTTTATTCCATGTGTATTTGCGTAAATAAAATCATAACCTACTACACTTCTTACGTCACCTACGGGCTGGGACTAAGACGTCACCAACCAGCAGCAGCGGAACAATTTTTTGATCGTATTTTCTCGATATGCATTGTTTATCTATGGCTTCAAACATAAACAGCTTTCGTCAAAATGCGCAGTGTATTGTGATTAGTTTTGTGGTGGCGTTGCGGTGTAAGAGAGTCTATCGTCTAAATTTATCTCTTGTTCAGTTTAAATTTTAACAGCGTGGTGAGTATGGCGGTTGACCCACTCTTCGTAAAGTTTTATATGCTGTGGGTTTAAAAACTTGAAAATATGTATGTGATGTTTTTTTTATAGGATAAGGGTGACAAACGAGCACACAGTCCACCTGATGGTAAGTGGTTGCTGTGGCCCATAGACATCTACATCTATCTTCGATTAAGAATCAAAATGCAGATGCGTTGTCACCCGTGAAGACTAAGATGGAATGCCTCGTTTCCAGTAAAAAGGGTCTCCGGTTCTCTACACTCACTATACGAAATACAGCAGCGTTAAGCTGCTATTTTACGCTGGTATTCTGTGAGAACGTGGTCCTTCCCCGGTCGAGCTGAACCCATTCGTACTACAACCATAATATAGCTGCAGCACAGTTGTATTAGGAATGGGTCTGCACGCTCGGAAGGGACCACGCTCTCACAGAATATCATCGTAAAATAGCAGCTCAATGCTGCTGTTTCGTATGGTGAGTGTAGAGAACCGGAAACCCTTTTTACTGCTAACGATGCATTCCATCTTAGTCATCACGGCTGGTGTAATGGGTAATCGAGGATAGATGTAGATGTCTATGAGTTACAGCAACTACTTACCATCAGGTGGACTGTGTGCTCATTTGTCACCCTATTCCTATATAAAAAAATTATCTAGATGTAAATCAAGCTACTACTATTGGATGAAGTTTACAAGTGTGAGACATAAAACGAAAAGAAACCACTTGTAAAGGATGACTTTTCAAGAGTTATACGTATGGCTCTTTTGCTTCTTTTTATGTACACCAGTCATCGTGTATAATTCACACACTATAAATTTTCCATTTCTTTAATTTTAATTGAAAACGTTGCGATTTAATACTTTTATAGATATTTATTTGACTGCCTCGTTGGTCTAGTGGTTGTAGTGGCGCGACTGCTGATCATGAGGTCCCGGGTTCGAATCCCGGGTCGGGTCAAAAACAGTCAGTCAGTTATTGAGCTTTTCCATCAAGAAACTCTCAGTAGCTGCCCGGTGTCAGGAAGCCGGCGGTGTCTTACTCCCGTGCCTCGGAAAGCACATAAAGCCGTTGGTCCTGCGCCTGATCTTTCTCCGTTCGTGCCGGTTGACCGACCCATCGGACTACGAGAGCGAGGGAATAGAGAGAGCACCTGTGCTTGCGCATACACTTGGGCACTATAATCCTGTCCTGCGCCGATGGCTAGTCTTCGTTGAGGCTGGCCGCCGTGACCGAAATTCGGTCTGGAGGACATTAGATATTTAATTGTTTAAATTCACTTTTATTACTTACTAGCTGTGCCCGCGGCGTAGCTCGCGTATACAGGTTTCACATAAAGAATTTGTCGTTTAGGTAGGAGAATATTAAACGATTTATTTCATTACTGTATCAATAAGTGGTAACTAAATAAATCATTATCATCAAAGTTCTAAGTCGTTTATGATAGAGCTTCTGTGTAAACGACGTTAGAAGTAGGCTTAGCCGGGATGTACACAAAAAGGTTACGGGGGCTACTAACGCGGGAAAAAGCAACATAGAGTTGGCCATGTGCAAAACAGTCAGTACTGAGGTACACTCCTACAACGCGTAAAGTTTGACCTTGCGCTTTATTTACGGTCATCGCATAACACACGCTCACTGTAACTGGGAACTGAACGCGCTTAAAACTGAAAGGAAAGTTACTTCTTAATAGAGGGTTTTTGGGCAGTGCTGCCAGATAAAAAAAAAACTCATTCAGCTCTAGGACAACACAAAAAGCGCTAGATTTCATGAATACAGCTCTTTAAAAAAGCCCTAGATTTCGCGCTAAATTAACTACAAACAAAGTTTGTGTTTTTTTATGTAATAATAATAAAGAAAACAACATTAAGTTTTTTTTCTGGCAATATTTTTTTGATGTATCAATACTTCGCAGGACATCGACTTATAATTATGGCAATTGCTGTGAACAGTAGTTAGTACTGTACGAACAATAAAAATGTCATTAATTGTTTTAAAGTGCAATGTATTTCGCAACTTAGTTTCAGATGTCAGCATCTGATTGCGGTTGCTACACAGTTTCTTTGTGTTATAACTTCTAAGTAACTTTTAACTTAGCTGTGCTCTAAGCAACTGACTGAAACTGAATAAAGCAAAATAAATACGTTGCCAAAACCATGAACGAAAACTTTAATAAAGGGAATTTCCCCGCTTATAGTCGTCGGTAAAAATCAAGTTGATCATCCTAAAGGGGAAGCCACGAGATCCATAGCACAGGGTATCCTAGTTTGGACTCGTCTCCCATGCTCTTTGTTTTGTGGAAAAAATATGTTTGAAAAAGATAAACTGCAATGTACTATTTGTGGGAAAAAATAATAAAGGTCATTATTATTATTATCGGTAATATGGACTAACAGTGCTGCTATAAAAGAGTTAATAACCCGCTAGTCGCTAAAATATTGAAATGTGTGCTAAATACACCAAAAAGCGCTGGATTAAGCGAGGTGCTAAAATTTCGAAATGCGCGCTATACATTCCAAAAAGGCGCTAAATCTAGTTCCCAAAGCGCTAAAATGGCAGTACTGATTTTGCGTATATTATAAATACAATATCACGACATTTCGTTGCAAAATTTTTATTTTTGATCGGGTTCCGTTGTATGGCTTCGATGGATACAAATTTCTTCAGTAAGTCTCAATACAATTCATCGGCGAAAAATCTCAACACAGCAATTCAGAAAAGTTTGTAATTTGTACAACTCCATCTATTACGTCCTTTGTGTGAGAAAACATCCTTTTTAAATCTCTTTTTGTGTTTTAAGTATAAATATATTAATTATTATGAAACGTTTTTTTACACACAAATCTTTTTATTACTATTTCTGAGATTTTATGGCGCCATTGAACAAATTCGAACCTACATTTCAAAATAATAATCATTACTTTCGATAGAATTAACCAATTTTAATAAAACAAAGATTAAATGTAACTCGAAGATACGCTTTATGATTTTCTTAACGATTTCTTTGAAAATAAAAGATGTTTACTTTAGACGTGATGCGTTCATATAATAACAGACAAATAGACAGACAGACAATTCTAAAAATTATAAAATGTTCTTATTTAATTATTTTCAGTTCCCCATAATGATTTTAGCCACCAAAATATATATACAATGTACAGAAAGAGACACAACATGTTATCATCATTTTTATTATATGTATATATTTAAAGAGAGATGGCGCTGCTAACATCAATTCTAAAAATAAAAGAGATTAATTGACGCGATTGATACATTATATAAAACGCAAGAGAGCTTATAAATCAGTGCCTGCACAGTAAGCAAAAAATAAAGTTTGACTCTCGCCAAAACCAACGCAATTGTTAATAGCTCTTTTAAAATTTGATTTACCACATAGAGTACTCGGCGGTAAAGAATAAATTGAGTTTGTCAACACGCAGTAGGGCAGCGAGTAATATAATAAAGATTAGCAGTAAATATGAAACTCATCTAAAGGAAAAAACCACATTGCAATTGCATTACATTTTCACAACACCACCATCTATCGAAGAAATGGGTTAACTATTGTGCTTCAGATTTAGTTAATAAGGTTAATATATTTTTGTATAATATATTTAATACGTTCTTTAATACTTTTGTTTACTGCGTTTTAGATATACATAATTATATCATTATTTTACATAATTTAACTATGATTTATGATATGATATTAGTTTAAAATGCACTTGATGACTCAAACAAAGCCACCGTTGAGCAAATTCGTACCTATACTTCCCTACCCATACTTCAGAATATTTATCATAACTTTTGATGGAATGAACTGATTTTAATGAAATAAAGACTAAATGTAACCCGAAGATACACTTTATAATTTCCTTAACAATTCTTATGATATAAATTAGTACTTTATACGTGATACGTTAACAAACAAACAGACAGACAGACAGACAGACAGACAGACAGAAAATTCTAAAAATGGTAGAAATGTATTTAATTACTTATTTTTAATACCCCTCAATCACTTTTATTACAAAAATATAAAATGTACAGACATCTGCTATTTATAGTTTTATTATATGTATAGATAAAATTATAATTTCTATTTATTTCTTATTCCTCTTTTTTCGTTTATTGTGATAGCAACATGAAATGTAACCAAAATGATAACTTGATGAAAGTTCTTAAAGTTTTTTATTGTTCGAAGCAATGGTTTCATTGTTCTAGACTTTTAATAGAAACAGAAACTTTTTTATTCAATATAGATTATAAATAATACTTATTGAAAGTCACTCTTTTGTATGATTACCACTGGTTCGAAAAAAAACCTCTGTCCTGGGAAGAACCAGCAAGAAACCCAGCGGGACTTTTTTTTAAAATAACAGCTTACAATCATGTATGTTACACAAATTAACAACACAACAAATTAGAAATAGCTTGGTAGCGATCACCTCATTTCCAGGGGTTATTATCATCTATATATAATACCTAAACAAATCACACCACTTTTATTTTGCGTATCAAAATTTACTCTAAGCCATATCCCGGAATATAGCCATATAGCTCAAAGAACCGACAACCGATTGGGAAGAAAGGTTCTTGAGTGGCAGCCTCGTACCGGTAGACAAAGTGTAGGGCGTCCCCCACTAGATGGAGTGACGAACTGGTAAGACATGCAGGAAGTCAATGGTTGCAGGTGACTCGGGACGGTGCTTTGTGACATTCCTTGGAGGAGCTTTGCAGTGGATTTGTGAAGGGCTGAAATCATGATGATGATGATGATTATATTCTGGAACAGCAATTCTTATCAAGTTTCAATGTTTATCAAGTTTCTGCCAATACATAAGTATGCCTATTTTCGTTCCAGTGAATTGTTTAATATTTTTAAGATAATTAAAGTTATTTTTATGTAATTTGCCCGAATACCACGGTTGTATTTTTTTTTATTTTATGTTATCTCCGGTACCGTATTCAGTCTGCAACTATACTTATACTTTTTAGGGTTCCGTACCCGAAAGGCTCCTAAGCCTAAGCCTCCGCTGCCCGTCCGTCCGTCCGGCCGTCTGTATGTCAGCGAGCTGTATCTCATGATCCGTAATACGTAGACAGTTGAATTTTTTACAGAATGTGTATTTCTGTTGGCGCTATAACAATAAAAACAACAATAAAAATAAAAATAAATTAAAAATTAAAGGGGGCTCCCTTACTAGAAATGTGTATTACGGTACGAACCCCTTCATGAGCGATTCCGATTCGCATTTGACCGGTTATTAATATTTAAATTCATCACACCTCGTTAATTATTTTAGTACTTATATTTAAAACTTTACTGCTTAGAGGTTTACGCTCGTGTGTGAAGGCGTTTTGCCATAAACGTCTATTCCACGAAGAGATACGCAAGTCAACACAAATTCGTTTGCCAATTTTTAAGAGTTGAACGTTGTTTTATGTGGACTTTACGGAATGACTGTATCGATGCAATTGTGCAAGCGGCCTCGCGCCCACGCCACCTCCACGCCATTCACATACTTCTCTCCTAGCGTCTATATCTTAAAGTAAACTTACCATAATTCTTTAGTTTATTTTGTAATATTAATTTTTTGACATATTCTTTAATATATTGTGTCCATTAACCAAATGTCCAAATGACCACAGCTCAACATTTTCAGATAATGAAGATATCACTGTGACAATCTCCTATGGGCGGAAAAAAGTAACTAATTCATTTACGAAATTTTATCTCAATTTTGCGGCTTAGTGGCAATTCTTAACCATATTACACGAAGTTGCTTTAGCAGTCTGAAAAGACTTACTTGAGGTCATTGATAAGATAGTTTTGTCTAAACTGAACTAAAATACTCTAAAAACTTAAGGTTTCGCAAAATTTTTTTGTAGACTAAGGACACTACGGACTGCGCGTAGTGTTGTGGGCTTTACTTGCCTTAACTACTAAGTTTCCAAAAACAAGTTGTTTTGAAAAAAAAGTAATGTAGCCTATAATATAAGACCTGGATTATCCAGCCTCCTCTCATTTTATGAAGGTTTTTGGAGTAGGAAAGAGACCACCACGTTGCCCCAATTCGTGTTGATGGACTGTACTTGTCTACTGTTTGTCATATCTTGGACATGCATCTCCTCACGATCTTTTTCATAGCCTCACAAACGGTAATTCAGATGCTAAAACGATAATGAAGTAAATCGTTAACATTTAATTTTACACGTGGTAGAGCCATGCTGCAGCTATATTAGTAGTATAGATTGTCACCCTAATTTTATAAAAAAAAATTAAATATTGAGCCGTGGCGTGGTGTATATGGGTGGAGATTGGGCTAATAATTATAGTCGCAATTCGCAAGTTTTCCACCGGCAATTATAAAATTGTTATATGTAATTTTAAGTGTTGCTTTAACGTGCCTCGCGAAGACTGAAAACATCGCAAGGGAACCCACGTGTGTGAGAGCAAGGAATCATATGCCCACCAGTGTAACGTATTGACGAATAATTTTAGTTTTTATAAAAGTTTTCCTTCAAGCGACCTTTGTGAAATAAAATATTACTTTGCAACTTATTTTCCGAAGATGAGAAACTTATTTAAAAAGCACTTACTGAAAAGTAAAACATAAAGTTTGTAACTTCGTTCAACTTAATGATATTAGATACTCTTTGTTGATTTAATTACTTTTATAAATAGTGTTACCATTAAATTACAAAAAAGGGCTTTATTATTTGTAAATCTCTATATATAAAAATCAATTGCTGTCCGTCAGTCTCGCAAAAACTCGAAAACGGTTGAACCGATTTTGATGAATGTTTTGTGTATGTTTGAGTGGGTCTCTGCATGGTTCAAACACGTTTCAATTGGACCCGGTAGGTGGCGCTGCTAATAAGAACTATACGAAAAGCTCGCGATGTTTTAAAATTACATTTAATATCGTGTTTTAAATACATATTTATTAAACAGATTTACCGTATTAAATATTATTTTTGACAGCTTAATTTCGGTACCTACCATTAACATTCCCATTGAATTAGCATATGTTTTCAGGGTAAGTTATCCGAATGCGATGAAGTCATATTAAGCTTTTGAAGTTGGAGAATTTTTTTTAACGAAATAAACACTAGTCCTCGGCTGGAGATATACTGGAAATTGTATTATTCAAACACGCACTAGATGACTAGAGCATGACTTGGAACATTTGCCTCTACGCACCACGCTGAACAATTTGCACAAATTCTGCATTGTGCTATTGGATATACATATATTTTGTTACTAATGGGTCGGTATAGCCTCGTCCATCAATGAGCCGGGTGAACCGTGTGCTAGTGAAAGTTTCATTTAATGGCATTAATATGAAATGGCATATTCCTTCATACAACCAATAACATAATGAATAATTAAATATAATAATTTAAAATTTAAAATTTTGTACAACCGACTTCAATATAAATTATTAAGAATAACTCAAAAACTTTTTCTTAGGCCTTGATCAAATTTATATGGGACCACATATGAAGTACCAGCTTTCAAATAAAAAAGAATCATCGAAATCGGTTCACCCAGTAAAAAGTTATGAGGTAACACACATAAAAAACCATACAGTCGAATTGAATAGGTACCGTCTCCTTTTTGAAGTCGGTAGAAAACACAGTTCACGCATCATAACGACATCACAATATATTTAATAAAGTACAATTTAAATTAGTACTCGGAGATATATTGCACGTTTGGCTTTAACCTATACAACACGGTTACACACAACATTGTCATAATCTTCGCAATTTATTAAATAATAACACATAATATTTTTCTGCTAAACGTGCAGCGTAATTTCAAAAACAGTGGCACTTAAAGTACAATAACATTAAAACAATATTATTTACACTGCATAGAGAGTATAACGGATTTTAAGAGATTTGTTTTTCCTGGTTTTATTGCTGCGATTGTAGTTATCTGTAAAAACGATATTAAATTTGAATTTCTTCCTTCTGATAGTCCAAGATCCCAGGGCCACCAGACATCACTTATTTTCTGACGAACGAAATGTGTACGATTGAGTAGTGTTGGTATGTACTATGATCGTATGCCTACCTGCTAGCTTGGCCAGAGGGCCATATTCCAGATATCAGGTAATCAAGGTACGTAAAAACATTACGAACCTCAAGTTAATTCTCCGAGTTGATTTTTACGTGAATGTTAGATAATATCGTTAAAAATCCGCTTTGCAGATGCTTTAAAGCTCTCAAAAATTACTAAATTTCATTTATATTCTGAAGCTCAATTTTTATATATGTCAGCCAGACAACTATTTTAAAACGTTTTACAAAAAGGCAGACCGATGCAAGGGGTCAACCATCCCCTAGACCCAATTTTAATGCCTCTATGGGTATGGACGCGAGAGCATTATCCGCGCGCATGAGCGTGAGTAAGACATGTATTAATATCTAGGGGATGATTGAATTTGGATCGGTCTGCCTTCTTGTAAAACGTTTTAAAATAGTTGTCTGGCTGACATATATAAAAATGGAGCTTCAGAATTTAATTAATTTTTTGAGAGCTATAAAGCGACTGGAAAGCGATACTGCCAACGGAAAGTGTCTGGGAGTATTGTTGACTGATTTTTAACGATATTAACTCAAACTTACGTAAAAATCAACTCGGAGAATTAACGCGAGGTTAGTAATGTTTTTACGTACCTCGATTACGTGATACCTGTAAAATGGCCCTCTGGCCAAGCTAGCAGGCAGGCATGCGATCATAGTACATACTAACACTACTCAATAGCACACATTTTGTTCGTCAGAAAATAAGTGACGTCTGGTGACCCTGGGATCATGCTCTATTATGTGATTTTAATATTAAGCTAGCACGCGTAAGCAAATTCGCGCTAAATCATCATTATTTATGTATAGATTTATCCTTAACGCCACTGTCTCATGTTGTTACATGACGTGTCAGTGATCAATGTAATATGACTGTGCTCCACGTATTTATTTAATTGTGCTCTTATTGGAATGACTTAACCTACTTTAAAAACTGATAACGTTTTGTGTGAGTATAAAGATTTTTGAGTAAATACTCCTTGTACTCGTTTTAAGGAGACATGTTTGTTAAATTTTTGTTCAGTAGTGTTTCGGCAGAAATATTTATAAGAGTAGATGGCACATACCCAAATAGAGTTCTAGACTGTAGAGGAGTCCCACTACCTAGGAAAGATAAAACCTGTCTTATATCTTTTTTCTATAAAAAGATAAGTTTTAGGTGTTATAAATTGTTGCTATTCCTTTTCGTAATTAGCTAATTTATTTATTTACTCTTTATTGTACACCAAAATACAAAATAACGAGTACAATTAAATCTAAAGTAGAATATGTACAACAGGCGATCTCATCACTCTCAAAGTGATTTCTTCCAGACAACCTTAGCGTAGAGAACTGATGCAAACAACAGTTAAAATAGAGGGGGCGAAAAAATAAAAAAAAATATATGAATATACATATTAATAAAGATAAGTAAAGATTATGTATAATGCCATATAATAGAAAAAGAGTACGAAAAAGGAAAATTAATTTATCTAATAACATTCTAAGTAATAATATTTAACAAGACTTTTGAAAGAATGAAGAGATTGAGAACGACGAATGTGGAGAGATAAAGAGTTGCACAAACGTACAGCAGTTACAATAAAGGATTTCTTAAAAAAGGAGGAAGAGTGCAAAGGAGTAGAGAGAGAAATATTGACAGAGGATCGAAAGCTAATGTCAGTGGCTTGTCATATATTTGTAGTAATACAAACGTAATCTAAATTATCTTACAAAATCTACATGAGCATGCAGACTCAGTAAACACTCGGTCTTATACAACATGTACTCGTAATTAAGTGTATTTAATTCTGCAAATGGTAATCGTCAACGTTCTTGAGCTAGGTAGATAGATATCTTAGTAATTCGCTTCTAGAATTACAATCGGTTATCTTCGTTGACTGTCACACATTTTAATAGGAAAATGTGTTTAAAAGTATGTTATTCATACATTTATATTAAGGTAACAATGAGCAACGTTCTCAAGTAGCATCTTCGTACAGGTAAACGAAGTGTAAGGTGACCTCCAACTAGATTGGATAACGAGCTGGTAAGAGACCTGCAAGAAAGTTCGTCACTCCGTCTAGTCTATGGGGCAAGTGCTTTGTAGATTTTCTTATATATTCTGCATATATTACGAGTATAATCAGCAGTGGAATTGTAAATTGCTGGTGGACTGTAATGATAATGATGGCAAAGGTAATATCTTACATCACAACATTAAATTAAGCGCAGACAGGCATAAATGAATACATAAATAAACAGTAAACAGGAGTCTACTGTTTATTTATGTATTCATTTATTTTTATTTTTATTAAAACGGTTAAACCAATTATTTTTTTTATTCATAGGACACAGACAGTGCACACATTATTACATTTTATTGAAAGTGGGCTTAATCTAGGGACTGATGTGTACACCCTTATAGGTGATTACAACATTACATTAATTAAAGACGACATATTCATTCTTCTTGCTCACAAAACTTCGGGTATTCATACAATAGTAACAGTCCATTCATCCGCAAACAGGTCGCAACTCTACTTAGACCTTTTAAAAATAAGACAGCTGGTACCAGGCAAGCATGGCTTGGAAGATTTCCATACTCATCAAATAGGGCAGGCGGCTTAGTAAGCGCAGAACATTGAAGATAGAACTGATACCCACTCACTGGTAATGCTACCCATAACAGTACGTTAAGTAAATTTTGGGTTTTAGTATGAATTATCTACAATCACCAATCTCGTCTCGGAACAGGTGGAATATTGATAGTTAAAAATAGTTTATAGGAATTAATATAAAGTTTAGATTTCGGATAGATGATCGTGCTGCTCGACGTCTCGCAAATTTAAAGCCGATGCCTGTTGCCGATCTAGGTATTCCAATTGAATTACATTTGCCTTAAGACGAGTCTTGTTTATCAAAATAATTTTAGTTATAATTCAAAAAATTCATTATGCATAAAAAAAAACCTAAAACCATCTTCATAAACGAAAAAATAAGTAAATAAAAAACAACATCTACTAAATAGCATCTGAAGTCGTTGATAAAGCATAATGTAAGCCCTCAAACTCATTTTTTTTTACTATTTTTATTTTTAATTATTTTAATCTTTAGGCTTGAATAAAGAATATCATAAGTTCACGGTAACAATCGGAATGTCGTCTAAATTACGTTAAAAACTCAACCCCTATTTTTCCACCTACGTAACGAAAAAGACTAAACGTTTTATTACTAAATATAACTTATTTATTTAAAAGGATCATTCAAATTCGTTGGTTCCCGAGAAGTTTTTAAACGTAGATAAAAAAAACATACGCGTCGAATATAGAAATTTCCCATTTTTGGAACTCGGTTAAAAAGAAAATTATAAGAAAAATATACGGCTTTTACTTTGTAAATACAATAATTACAATAAATTAAAATTATGATTCAAATTATACCAGCCAGTAGTAGCTTTTATTAGACCTGATTATCAGACAGTTTTAATTTATCAACTAAATTACAAACATGGATTGTTGACTAACGGTTTTAGGAATTGATGTAATATTACGAGTGCAGTCATCCTTAGTCATTCCGCCCTTGTTGATAATATGAAATTAATGTAATTGCAGACATCATAGAGCTAAAAAGGAAAAATTTATGTAATTATGTCATCTAGACCCATTTTCGGTCACGGTGGCCAGTTTCAACAGATTTTTAGTCCGACCCGGGAACCATGATCAGCAGCACTACTGCTCATTAGCCGCGTTTACGATCACGAGACTAACGCGGCATAAAAAAAAAACAATACAGATTAGACGTATCCTTGTCAAGTGTAAAAGAAGTACGAGCTCGACATTAATTTACTAGTAATAAATACTAAGACAAACATAGTAAATGTTCCGGTTTAGTTTTTGTTTAGATTATTTATAAAGATAGAAACTAGTAACTACCAAACAAAAAAGTAGGAATTGGTACAGTTATTTATGCAATAATACCTTTTCATCATCACTAAACAGCATAAAATATAGCCGGTTATCAGTGTCTGTATGCAAGTATTTTGGTGGTGGTAGATTTAACGTACATTTAATAATCCTCGCACCGTGTAGGGGTGGTGTAAAAATATCCACTACATGGGTTAGTGAATGGTTTGTACCATCAGGTTTTCGTATATTATTCATACACATGTTCATGAAAGGATGGTAAAGATAATATATTGGAGTGTTATGACGAAGTCTTAAAATAACACGACACAGGCGAAGCGAATCCGTGGGGCACCAAGGCTAGTCACTAGTGTATAATATTTCCATGTAATATAATGACTAATAACGTGTGATGGCGGTGAAAGAGAATTAATCACCCCAATTCGTCCCATGGGTGTCGTAAGAGGTGACTATGGAAAATTCCAGAAAGATCTTATGGCTTCCAACAGATTGCGGAGAAAAAATACCCTGAATGGCAACGGGAAGCAGCGCCAAAGCGAGACGTCTAGTATACGATAGTCAATCCGCCTTTACAGTGGGAGAAATGTATATCCAAAAGTGAAATTTACGTGGTGATAATGATATATGATGATGATTTTATTTTATTTATTTGACATGACAGAGTTTTTTTTTTTAAATTAATTTGATGATAATTTATAATAAACAAATCTAGTTGACTTGAGTGCAGAGCCGATAATTCCACACTGAAGATGCTATTCAATAGTTTGAAAGGTAGGCATTTTTGAATGGCTGTACCGCTATCTGCCTATCAATAGACCAGCACAGGATTCATCGAGTACAAGTGAAGTTGGTATTTGAAAAACAGTGTGAAGCAACTAGCGCGGTGGCCGAAATGATTTCACACAAAAACAAATGGAAATAAATATATAAATAAATAATCTATATCGAGTTTTGGCTTCATAGGCCGTAAAGAAGCCCTATGAAAACTAGTTTCGTAGGTATGTTAAAATATAGTGTTAGTACTGCCATAAATAGAGACAAGATTTTTATCAATGATACTTTAAATTTCGTTTGATTATCAACTCTTGATTTTAAAAATTGACATGGAATCTGGACATTTAATACTGGTTTTATTTATTTTAAACACGCTTTTATTAGCTTGGTATGTAGGTATCTATAGAACGGAATTTTTGAATGTGATTTTCATCATATTTTTAAAACGTCGGATTGATTTGAAACACTTATCAAGGACCGATGAAAATGCAATAATTTAAATAGTATGTCCCATTATCCTTACTAGGACTCTGAAGATTTGCGAATAATTCATAGAACAACTACGATTTCTGCTATTTCAATCTACTATAAGCCGCGCAAAAGAACATGGTTCCAAAAAAACACGTTTTTGTAGTTAGCCGCACTAGAAAATAAATAATATTTTATTATTTTTTATTTTTAATCACTATTTTCATAATTAAAACTTATTATAAATTTATGGAAAATTATTTCCTACTTTTTAGTTCGGTTATCTACAAAAGCGTGTTTTTTTAGTTTTTTTTTTAACTATTATTTATTTCCTATAATTTTTGTCTATAATTAACCTTCTCGACTTGAAAATCTGGGAGGTAGATTTTCAAGATCTTTATAAAGTTTACTTATTAGGCGGGCGAGGACGAGACGAGGGTCGCGTAAAGTCACGAACTTTGACAGTTTACTGATTGATGTCAGCCGCTCTACCTAAATGTCATGAGGCTGCGTTGTTGCGAAATTTACTAAATTTTAAGTCATCGTCGCAGTCTTCAGGCTTTTGATATAAATACTATCGCACTTACATACTCGTTGGTTTTCGCTTACTTAAGCTTAGTATTAATATTTATCTATATTTGTACATCTACACAAATAAAAAAATTTAAATGTCTGCTTGTAATATCAAAATAACAGCTTTTCACTAAATGCATATGAAATTTTATACGGTATCTATAACAAAAAAAACATTTTTTTTTAATTTTTGTCTGTTTGTCTGTCTGTTTGTTCCGGATAATCTCCGAATAGGCTGGATCGATTTTGACGGCACATTGACAGATAGCTGATTTTATAAGGAGTATCTTAGGCTAATTTTATTTTAGAAAAAGAATTAGGGATCCGCGCAAAAACAATTAAAACCCTAAATTACACGCGCGAAGTTGTACATAATAAGTGTGTTCTTATTCTAAGTATGTACCTGTCTACTCTCATTTAGTACTTGTATATTTGTTTAAATATACAAGTACTAAATTATACGTGGTAGAGCCATGCTGCAGCTATATTAGTAGTATAGTTGTTGCACGAATGGGTCGGCTCGACCAGGGAAGGACCACGCTCTCACAGAATACCAGCGTAAAATAGCAGCTTGACGCTGCTGTGTTTCGTATGGTGAGTGTAGAGAACCGGAGACCCAATTTACTGGAAAAGAGGCATTCCATCTTAGTCCTCACGGGTGACGACGCATCTGCATTTTGATTCTTTATTGAGGATAAATGTAGATGTCTATGGGCCGCAGCAACTACTTGACATCAGGTGGACTGTGTGCTCGTTTGTGACTTTATCCTATAAAAACAACATACATACATTTTGTTTTTACTTTATATATATTTGATTTACCGCTACAAACACGGTACTTAACCTCCCACGGCTCCATGAATCCAGAATTAAAAAAAAAAAAACTTAAAACCGGGTTCGAGGTGCAAAACGTCTAAGATTTAGATGATATAATTCGCCGGTGACAAGACCTATCCAACAGCAAACTATCTGATGATTAAAAATTATTCACGTGGGATAGGTATATGGTAGTGAAACATCACGGTCTTAGTATCAATCAGCATAGAGAACATAGCAGCATTATGCTGCTGTTTCACGCTGGTATTTTTAGAGAGCGTTGTCTTGTAGTGTTCACTGGTCGGGCTGACCCATTCCTTGTGTAGCCACCCCTAACACGCTGCAGCGAAAATCTACCACATAAAAACATACTCGTACATATCTGCATTGAGCAGATTGTTCGTCAGCAATTTAAAGTAAAAGGGCTAGTCTGTCACGCTTGAATACGGGCTCTAATGGAGATTTATTTCGCTGTACCCAAGCGGACGAAGGTCGAAGTAAAGGATAATAGCTTAGATGGGGCATTAGGGTATTGGTACACGCGCAACAGTTCTTTTAACAACCATTAAGTGAATAGCGCTTATGTGATCAATATATTCATTTACAGTACATATGTAATATATACATATAACAGATCTTTATAACTTGGAATTTTAAATAAGTCGAATCCATAAAGTGTATGATAGTCCCGCAACCCTAAACCGAATAGATCTACAATAAAATGAAATGCATTTTATGATAGATTTACCATGTGCTCGGAGAGTACATCCTGAGGAAACCTGCATGTCTGAGAAATTAAAAAGAAATATTTTGAAGACATGTGAAGTCCTACTACTCTATTATATGTTAGCATGATAGAAAAAGTCATCAAAAACCATTGAAATTTAGCCGAGAATATGCAACTAAATAGTTGGTCATAAGTTGCTCAAAACCGATTTTGTGTTCTATTCTATTCTGTTTTATGTCAAACAGTTTACGAAAAAAAAAACAAAATCTATTGCTGCATATTGTCTATTAAATCCGAGTAATACAGTAGCATGGACACCGGTAGTTAGCTACCAATTGCTAGGTCCGGACAATTCTTTGATCGTATTTACTACTCTATTACCTAAAAACAAATTAAAAACAAATTTTGATCTATTATTTGACTCAATTATGACTGATTTCGAAATGTTATTGCTAGCCTGATATAAAAATAGCAGAAACTTGTTTTCATAGAACCAACAACTAAAACGGTTTTTGGCAACTAATTAACAATTTTTTGTTACAAATTCCCATCCAAATTCCAATGGTTTCTGCTTCTAGCATGATAGAACTTATTATTTCAGATGTAAGAAACTCGCGCCACATTTTGTTTATCATACATATAATATTTTTGGGCAAAACGCCAACGCGAATAATAATAGTTTTCAAATTTAGAGTGCAAGTTTCATAGTGCTTGGCTCAGAACTCGTGATCCAATAAAAATGAAGTGGTTTGACATTAGCGTGTGATAAAGATATTAGCAAGAGTAATATTTTTTTTTATATTATAAAAAACACTTCCGCCTGTCACCCAGAGGGGTAAGCAAAGACTACAGGCTTTCATTTGGCACGATCCTGACACACCTCTCTCCTTTACATCCATGTACCTTCGCAGACATGCTCGTCGGTTAAGTGTTTTTTTTTATAGGATAAGGGTGACAAACGAGCACACAGTCCACCTGATGGTAAGTGGTTGCTGTGGCCCATAGACATCTACATCTATCCTCGTTTGCGAATCAAAATGCAGCTGCGTTGTCACCCGCGAGGACTAACATGGAATGCCTCCTTTCCAGTAAAAAGGGTCTCGGTTCGCTACACTCATCATACGAAACACAGCAGTGTTAAGCTGCTATTTTACGCTGGTATTCTGTATGTGCGTGGTCCTTCCCCGGTCGAGCCGACCCATTCGGGCTACAACTATATTACTAATATAGCTGCAGCATGGCTCTACCACGTTAAGTTATCTTAATCTGTCCATCTTCAATATATCACCAAGTTGGTCAATAAATTTTCCTCTAGAGCGTCCCATGCCGAAAATATTAATAAAATATTAATAATTAAATATGGAAATTAAGGGTTTTTATGAGATAAAGCAATATTGTCGCATTAGTCTGCAGCAATGGCCAATTCGACTAAGGAAGAATTACGCTCTACTCTACCAGAAAGCGAGCGAAAAATAGACAGTTATGCTGTCTATTTTTCGCTCGCTTTCGTGCTGCTGTATTTTCTATGATGACTGGCGAAAACCACATTAAACTGGTTACGAGGTATTACATTTTAATCCTCATGTTTCTTAATCGATTATACTACCAGATGTCTACGAGTAGCGGTATCCAGTTTCCATAAGGTGCACAGTGCGCTCGGTTGCCAATGTTTAAACCATACACAGACATTTTTGTCATTTTCGTCGTATTTATCTTTTTTTTTTCTCTTTATTTGGTTCACTAACAGATGATGATACATAATACTAACAAAAATATAAGTCAATACTGTGACTACATGCATGTGTTCATCTTCTTACAGGTAACCACAACTTACATAAATGGCGAAGTGATTTTTTTTAAAGAAAAAAGGAAACAGGTAATAATATGCTAATAAATATACATGGAAAACCAGATTTGCTATATCTATAGTTTGTGGATGTAATGCTTACGTCATCATCATCATCATTACAGCCTTTCATAAGTCCACTGCTGAACATAGGCCTCCCCCAAGGAATGCCACAAAGCACGGTCTTGAGCCACCTACATCCATCGACTTCCTGCATGTCTTACCAGGTCGTCATTCCATCTCGTGGGGGGTCGCCCTACACTTCGCCTACCGGTACGAGGCTGCCACTCGAGAACCTTTCTTCCCCATCGGTTGTCGGTTCTTCGAGCTATATGGCCGGACCACTGCCACTTCAGCTTACTAATCCGTTGGGCTATGTCGGTTACTCTGGTTCTACTGCGGATATCCTCATTTCTAAGTTTATCACGCAGAGAAACCCCGAGCATAGCCCTCTCCATAGCTCGCTGATCGAACTTGAGCTTCCTCACACGGCCAGCAGTGAAGGACCACGTCTCAGATCCGTAAGTCATCACTGGCAACACGCACTGATTGTACAATTTCGTTTTCAGGTTTTGAGGTATGTCTAACGAAAATATGTGTAGTTTTCCGAATAATGCTTACAGTCTATATAATATTAATAATAAATCTACTATTTTTTATTACATATTTCTGAAATGTTTATGGACCAAATACTTAAATCTAGACAACGGTGTATACATAATATCTATTTCTATGGAATTTGGTATATGGTTATATAATGACATCATCCTGGTAAGTGGGGAGTTGCGACCTAAATTACTTTTACAGCGACGTTCTTTGAAAAGCTTGTAAACCTTAAAGCGTGGTAACTTATTTGGTACAGATATATTAATTTTATTTAGAAGTCGCGGGCACAGTCGATATGATTATGTAATGATTTATGCAAAAAAATAAGATCTAGTGTTTACCTTCTATTGTTAAGTGTTGTCATTTTAAAATATTTAATTTTTTTTAGCATATGAATTTAATAAATGTGATTTCTTTGTGTAGTGACAAAAAAAGCACAAAAATCGCTTTTGAATTTTTTCAATACGGCTCTTGTGTCCTTCATAAAATGGATTTTAGACTTGAGGACAGTATTCTAGAATACTTCTCACTCATGTATTATATAGCAATATAGGGTGCTTAAATTGTCTAGAATTCCGCATAATAAAACCCAACATTTTGATGAAGACTTCATCATCATCATCATTACAGTCCTTCACAAGTCCACTGCTGAACATAGGCCTCCCCCAAGGAATGCCACAAAGCACGGTCCTGAGCCACCTGCGTCCATCGACTTCCTGCATATCTTACCAGGTCGTCACTCCATCTAGTGGGGGGACGCCCTACACTTCGCCTGCCGGTACGAGGCTGCCACTCGAGAACCTTTTTTCCCCATTGGTTGTCGGTTCTTCGAGCTATATGGCCGGCCCATTGCCACTTCAGCTCACTAATCCGTTGGGCTATGTCGGTCACTCTGGTTCTACTGCGGATATCCTCATTTCTAAGTTTATCACGCGGAGAAACTCCGAGCATAGCCCTCTCCATAGCTTGCTGAGGGACCTTGAGCTTCCTTATCCGGCCAGCAGTGAAGGACCACGTCTTAGTTCCATAGGTCATCACTGGCAACACGCACTGGCTGTACAGTCTCGTTTTCAAGTTTTGAGGTATACCTGAGGAGAAGATGTGCCGTAATTTCCCGAACGCTGCCCAACCGAGTTGAATCCGTCGATTGACCTCTCGGTCGAAGTTGGATTTACCTAGTCGGACTATTTGTCCCAGGTAAACATACTCATCAACAACTTCGAGCTTAGTGCTGCCAACAACTACCGGCATAGGTGTGACATGGACATTGAGCATGATCTTTGTTTTGTCCATGTTCATCTTAAGACCTATCCGTCGAGAAACACTATTGAGGTCATTGAGCATAATGCTTAGGTCCTTCAGCGATTCTGCCATAAGGTCTATATCGTCGGTAAATCGAAGGTGAGTGATGTACTCGCCATTGATGTTGATACCGTATCCTTTCGAGTTCAGAAGCTTGAAAACGTCTTCAAATGCAGCGGTGAAGAGTTTCGGCAATATGATGTCACCCTGTCTTACACCTCTCTGCAATTGGATAGGTTTCGTACTCTGGTTCTGTTCATCTTATTACATGTATTTATTTCTAAGTCTTTTTTTTTTTGTTGTCAGAGTACCTACATACTTTTGCAGGTTTTAGGTTATTTAATCCAATCTGTAATAAAAATTTGAGCAAGGCACAAAATAATATTTGTAGTGTGACAACGAATGCGTAACTTAACACATTTAATTCTTTCCAACGAATGTCTCCAAGACTGTAAGGGAGTAAATAGAGTACAAAAACAGAGCTAGCTACTCGGACCACGTCTAGCCAAAAAAAAATAGGCTTCGGTTTAAAGATCTTTATTTCTCAATAAGACAATCGTCACTTACATGAGAACAATATTTATATAAACATAGTAATAAAAATTTGTAGTGCGGGAAATAAATAAATAAAACTCTATTGGATGGCACTTTTAAGAACCGAATATCTTTGTTGCTTAGGCTTAAATGGAAAAAAGTGAAAGAAGTGATAAGTGGCTAGCCCATCACCAACTCAATCGCCAACCCAAAGTCCAACATCAACATGGGAACTGTAAGTTCCAAACTAACTTGGAACATTGTACGTATATATTATATTAAATATATATACCTACAATGTCCCAAGTTAGGTTAGTTGCAAATTTTGTAACACTATACTCCCTAAGGTGCAAATATTCGAATGTTGTTGCATTAATCCTATGGAGAACATCCAGCTATGATAGATATATGATGTAGTGAGTCTTTATCGAAGTATAACTTCAAAAACTTGCTTGTGATTTAAACTAGTGAGGAATCATTAATTTGGATTGAGAATACAAACAAATGAAAAAACGTAATTATTCACGTATTACGCACCGTTTCCTTTAATATTTCTCATAGAGGTCTTCATAGAGGAATTCTATGTCGTGTTCATTCACATATCGTTTAACTTTTTGCCCGGCTATATGCGACCTTTGCAATAAGGACTATTAGGAAAAGATATTTCCCATTTATTTGCATCTTTAAACAGTGTAACTAACTAGTAAATACTGTGTACACATTTGTTTACTATTATAAATCTTTTATATTTAACATGAAACTTTTTATAACCTTGTAATTCCTGCAACGCCCTTATCTATACATATAATAAAACTGTAAATAGCAGATGTCTGTACATTTTATATTTTTGTAATAAAAGTGATTGAGGGGTACTAAAAATAAGTAATTAAATACATTTCTACCATTTTTAGAATTTTCTGTCTGTCTGTCTGTCTGTCTGTCTGTCTGTTTGTTTGTTAACGTATCACGTATAAAGTACTAATTTATATCATAAGAATTGTTAAGGAAATTATAAAGTGTATCTTCGGGTTACATTTAGTCTTTATTTCATTAAAATCAGTTCATTCCATCAAAAGTTATGATAAATATTTTGAAGTATGGGTACTAAGTATAGGTACGAATTTGTTCAATAGTGGCGTTGGATGAGTCATCAAGTGCATTTTAAACTAATATCATATCATAAATCATAGTTAAATTATGTAAAATAATGATATAATTATGTATATCTAAAACGCAGTAAACAAAAGTATTAAAGAACGTATTAAATATATTATACAAAAATATATTAACCTTATTAACTAAATCTGAAGCACAATAGTTAACCCATTTCTTCGATAGATGGTGGTGTTGTGAAAATGTAATGCAATTGCAATGTGGTTTTTTTCTGTAGATGAGTTTTCATATTTATTGCTAATCTTTATTATATTACTCGTCGCCCTACTGCGTGTTGACAAACTCAATTTATTCTTTACCGCCGAGTACTCTATGTGGTAAATTAAATGTTAAAAGAGCTATTAACAATTGCGTTGGTTTTGGCGAGAGTCAAACTTTATTTTTTGCTTACTGTGCAGGCACTGATTTATAAGTTCTCTTGCGTTTTATATAATGTATCAATCGCGTCAATCAATCTCTTTTATTTTTAGAATTGATGTTAGCAGCGCCATCTCTCTTTAAATATATACATATAATAAAAATGATGATAACATGTTGTGTCTCTTTCTGTACAATGTATATATATTTTGGTGGCTAAAATCATTATGGGGAACTGAAAATAATTAAATAAGAACATTTTATAATTTTTAGAATTGTCTGTCTGTCTATTTGTCTGTTATTATATGAACGCATCACGTCTAAAGTAAACATCTTTTATCTTCAAAGAAATCGTTAAGAAAATCATAAAGCGTATCTTCGAGTTACATTTAATCTTTGTTTTATTAAAATTGGTTAATTCCATCGAAAGTAATGATTATTATTTTGAAATGTAGGTTCGAATTTGTTCAATGGCGCCATAAAATCTCAGAAATAGTAATAAAAAGATTTGTGTGTAAAAAAAACGTTCCATAATCTATACATATAATAAAACTGTAAATAGCAGATGTCTGTACATTTTATATTTTTGTAATAAAAGTGATTGAGGGGTACTAAAAATAAGTAATTAAATACATTTCTACCATTTTTAGAATTTTCTGTCTGTCTGTCTGTCTGTCTGTCTGTTTGTTTGTTAACGTATCACGTATAAAGTACTAATTTATATCATAAGAATTGTTAAGGAAATTATAAAGTGTATCTTCGGGTTACATTTAGTCTTTATTTCATTAAAATCAGTTCATTCCATCAAAAGTTATGATAAATATTTTGAAGTATGGGTACTAAGTATAGGTACGAATTTGTTCAATAGTGGCGTTGGATGAGTCATCAAGTGCATTTTAAACTAATATCATATCATAAATCATAGTTAAATTATGTAAAATAATGATATAATTATGTATATCTAAAACGCAGTAAACAAAAGTATTAAAGAACGTATTAAATATATTATACAAAAATATATTAACCTTATTAACTAAATCTGAAGCACAATAGTTAACCCATTTCTTCGATAGATGGTGGTGTTGTGAAAATGTAATGCAATTGCAATGTGGTTTTTTTCTGTAGATGAGTTTTCATATTTACTGCTAATCTTTATTATATTACTCGCCGCCCTACTGCGTGTTGACAAACTCAATTTATTCTTTACCGCCGAGTACTCTATGTGGTAAATCAAATGTTAAAAGAGCTATTAACAATTGCGTTGGTTTTGGCGAGAGTCAAACTTTATTTTTTGCTTACTGTGCAGGCACTGATTTATAAGTTCTCTTGCGTTTTATATAATGTATCAATCGCGTCAATCAATCTCTTTTA
Source organism: Parnassius mnemosyne (assembly GCA_963668995.1). NCBI lineage: Eukaryota > Metazoa > Arthropoda > Insecta > Lepidoptera > Papilionidae > Parnassius > Parnassius mnemosyne. Next base: position 39,370,883 of record CAVLGL010000115.1, on the reverse strand, counting down.
TTTTTAGAATTGATGTTAGCAGCGCCATCTCTCTTTAAATATATACATATAATAAAAATGATGATAACATGTTGTGTCTCTTTCTGTACAATGTATATATATTTTGGTGGCTAAAATCATTATGGGGAACTGAAAATAATTAAATAAGAACATTTTATAATTTTTAGAATTGTCTGTCTGTCTATTTGTCTGTTATTATATGAACGCATCACGTCTAAAGTAAACATCTTTTATCTTCAAAGAAATCGTTAAGAAAATCATAAAGCGTATCTTCGAGTTACATTTAATCTTTGTTTTATTAAAATTGGTTAATTCCATCGAAAGTAATGATTATTATTTTGAAATGTAGGTTCGAATTTGTTCAATGGCGCCATAAAATCTCAGAAATAGTAATAAAAAGATTTGTGTGTAAAAAAAACGTTCCATAATAATTAATATATTTATACTTAAAACACAAAAAGAGATTTAAAAAGGATGTTTTCTCACACAAAGGACGTAATAGATGGAGTTGTACAAATTACAAACTTTTCTGAATTGCTGTGTTGACATTTTTCGCCGATGAATCGTATTGAGACTTACTGAAGAAATTTGTATCCATCGAAGCCTTACAACGGAACCCGACCAAAAATAAAAATTTTGCAACGAAATGTCGTGATATTGTATTTATAATATACGCAAAATCAGTACTGCCATTTTAGCGCTTTGGGAACTAGATTTAGCGCTTTTTTGGAATGTATAGCGCGCATTTCGAAATTTTAGCACCTAGCTTAATCCAGCGCTTTTTGGTGTATTTAGCACACATTTCAATATTTTAGCGACTAGCGGGTTATTAACTCTTTTATAGCAGCACTGTTAGTCCACATTACCGATAATAATAATAACGACCTTTATTATTTTTTCCCACAAATAGTACATTGCAGTTTATCTTTTTCAAACATATTTTTTCCACAAAACAAAGAGCATGGGAGACGAGTCCAAACTAGGATACCCTGTGCTATGGATCTCCTGGCTTCCCCTTTAGGATGATCAACTTGATTTTTTTACCGACGACTATAAGCGGGGAAATCCCCTTTATTAAAGTTTTCGTTCATGGTTTTGGCAACGCATTTATTTTGCTTTATTCAGTTTCAGTCAGTTGCTTAGAGCACAGCTAAGTTAAAAGTTACTTAGAAGTTATAACACAAAGAAACTGTGTAGCAACCGCAATCAGATGCTGACATCTGAAACTAAGTTACGAAATACATTGCACTTTAAAACAATTAATGACATTTTATTGTTCGTACAGTACTAACTACTGTTGACAGCAATTGCCGTAATTATAAGTCGATGTCCTGCGAAGTATTGATACATCAAAAAAATATTGCCAGAAAAAAAACTTAATGTTGTTTTCGTTATTATGATTATATAAAAAATACAAACTTTGTTTGTAGTTAATTTAGCGCGAAATCTAGGGCTTTTTTAAAGCGCTGTTTTCATGAAATCTAGCGCTTTTTGTGTTGTCCTAGAGCTGAATGAGTTTTTTTTTTATCTGGCAGCACTGCCCAAAAACCCTCTATTCAGAAGTAACTTTCCTTTCAGTTTTTAGCGCGTTCAGTTCCCAGTTACAGTGAGCGTGTATTATGCGATGACCGTAAATAAAGCGCAAGGTCAAACTTTACGCGTTGTAGGAGTGTACCTCAGTACTGCCTGTTTTGCACATGGCCAACTCTATGTTGCTTTTTCCTGCGTTAGTAGCCCCCGTAACCTTTTTGTGTACACCCGGCTAAGCCTACTTCTAACGTCGTTTACACAGAAGCTCTATCATAAACGACTTAGAACTTTGATGATAATGATTTATTTAGTTACCACTTATTGATACAGTAATGAAATAAATCGTTTAATATTCTCTTACCTAAACGACAAATTCTTTATGTAAAATCTGTATACGCGAGCTACGCCGCGGGCACAGCTAGTTGATAATAACTTTAAATATGAATTCTTAATAGTCGGATATACCGGGAAAGTTTCTGAGTCATTCTAATTTTATAAAGTTCTTAAACCCCTTGAAATTAATTTTATCAGGAACGGGTAGAGGCACCAAGTTGAAATATGTCGAATAATATATATATATACGGAATACCACTGACTGACTGACCCATCACGAGATCGTAATGTAGACGCTCACTAAGAACGCATTTTACGACGGTCCCATCAAAAAAATTAATACATTCCGCAATAAAGTATTATCGTGCGCCCAGCGAAGCGAGCGGGTATCAGCTAGTTCTTGAATATCAAATACTAAGGTCTACGGTTCCTTGAACGTGTAGAAAATTAAAGCTTCTAACTCTATCCATTGAAAAGATGTGGTCATAAATGTCACATATTTTAATACGCGCAAACTCATCTATAACTCCCATAATGGATTAATTATCTGCATATTATACGGAACTCTTAGGGCTCGAGTCCTATTCGAACTTGTACAGTTTTTATTTTATAGAAGTACAGGTAGCAAACGAACACATAGTCCACCTGATGGTGAGTGGATATTGTGATCCAAAGACATCTATCTATCTACATATCAGTACTGGGTCAAAATTTAAATTGTAGATACATTTTTATCGCTAACGACTAAGATGTCATAATACATTACAGTAACATTAATCTGCAATTTTTTATTATTATTTAGCAGCGTAGAATAAAATAAATAAAGAAATAAATTCTTTATTTGCCACAAATCTTTTAACAATTAAATGGAACCCTATCTTCTAAACTAGTTGTAATAACTGTATCTTAAAACAACTGATATAAGCCTGATCCTGGTTTGAAATCTGTAAGAGCGTGGTCCTTCCCCGGTCAAGTCGACACATTCGTGCTGCATCTATATCATAGCAGAAAACAATGTTATGAGTTCGACTATTTAAATTTTTTATTTAAATTAAGTTTAGATTAACAAATTTCTTTTATGCATCAAAATTATTTATACGAGACAGATTTGAAATTAAAATTATCGCAATAAGACATCTGATATAAATTCTCCAGTAATGGAAACGAAAACCAATAAATGTGGGTGCTATATTGATCATATCTTGCTGCGGGCACGTCGTACACATATATCACTGCCACATAAAATTGGTAATCTGGCATGCAGAGACAATTCCTTACCTATTCAGCTGTAATGTAGAGTAATTAATTAATTTTCTATGTATTAACTTCTCATTTTTTAATACTGTTTTTACTGAAAATGGTAAATGTAGGGTATTAATCATAATGTCCTTTAGACCGAATTTCAGTTACGGCGGCCAGTTCTAACGGAGAATAGCCATCTGCGCAGGATAGGATTATCGTCCTACAGTGTTTAGTTCGATGGTACGGCAATTCGACACGACTGGACAGAGATCAGGCGTAGGACTTACGGCTTTACGTGCTATGCGTGGTACGGTAGTGAAACACCGCTAACTTCCCGACTCTGGGCTGAATGATGCATGGAATATCTTGACAGAGAACCCCAATAACTGAATTTGGTCAGACCCGGCCGGAGCGTCATGGTCAGCAGTCTCGTTTCCGTCTTCTAGACCAACGAGGGAGAGTGTAGAATAATATACACATTGAATAAATACCACGTTAACTAGTCGATATCTACCATAGCTTATGGAACATAACTTCATGGCGGTCTGAAATAAATACCTCGTTAACTAGTCGATATCTACCATAGCTTATGGAACATAACTTCATGGCGGTCTGAAACGGGGCATGGGCATGGGATGTATATTGATATATCTTATTGTAAGGTGGTTATACCACCACCTGTCGAGGGCCATAAGATGATGCTAGCATTTTAATGAGGTGTCTACAATACTCATGAAAGGAAATAGAGCGAAAGAAAAGACAAAAATGGATGCCGTTCAAAGTGTTCTGTCAATAGATTTATTTATTTAAGAACTAAAATTTTATGGATGTCTTTTTTCCGTCGCGAGCCGACTGAACCTGGCACGCTATTTTTAAAAACTTATCTCAGCAACTATTAAACGCCCTTTGGTTTTTTAAATATCGTGCGAGACGTTATTTTTTTTTAAATACAAGCTGCGCCTGTCGCTCTGTTTGTGATGAAAAATATTGTAATTTTTCTCAACTAAGTTATCCTGTAGGAATTCAAATCAGGAGTGGGTGTAGTAAGAGTTTTATGGACTTAGTCTTTTACTTTACAAGAACAAAGGAAAATTAAGTGACGGTGTATATACCGTATAGTGGCGATGTGGGAATATCCTCTACCCCCATATCATCCCGTGGATGTTGTGAGAAGCCACAGATTGCAACAAACTAGGAGATTGACAGCAGCATCTTCCTAACAACTGCTAGAAAATAAAAAAACTAAGGTAATCTATGGGGAGGCCTATGTTTAGCAGGGAGCTTTTATAGGTGTAATGAATAAATTAATGAATGAAGTGACATACAGTTTAATTTTAGAGTACAGACTACGACATTAAATGAAGTATAAATATAATATAATACCTTATCCTATCCTCGTCGCCAATGCGATATCTTAGGATTTTAATAAAATAAGTCTTTCTCGTGCAGCTTTAATGGCAGACCGAATGGTGTCGTTACAAAAATTAACAAATACCTTACAATATTCCTCTATTTAAATACTCTTATGGTACATACTAGAGATGTCGCGAATAATTGTTATAGTAAATAGTGGAATACCGATTAATCGCCATTCCCTAGTCGAATGTGTGCTCCGGAGTTGGCACCGGTCCTAACGCGTCTTTTCCGGTACTCCTACTTCCAAGGCGTAGTCCCGAATTCATGGAAGACAGCTTTTGTCCACCCGATCCCTAAAAAAGGCGACCGCTCAGACCCGTCCAACTATAGGCCTATCGCGATCACCTCCTTGTTCTCCAAAATAATGGAATCCATTATTAACTGCCAGCTCATCCGGTACCTTGAGGATCACCAGCTGATTAGTGACCGCCAATACGGTTTTCGTCGGGGTCGATCAGCTGGTGATCTTCTGGTCTACCTGACCCATAGATGGGCGGAGGCAGTAGAGTCCAAGGGTGAGGCGTTGGCCGTTAGTCTGGACATTGCGAAGGCCTTCGATCGGGTTTGGCACAAAGCGCTTCTTTCGAAGCTCCCTTCCTATGGGCTTCCCGAGAAATTGTGCAATTGGATCACCAGCTTCCTTGCAGATCGGAGCATCAAGGTCGTTGTAGACGGTGCATGTTCTGACTACAAGCCTATTAACGCTGGTGTTCCACAAGGCTGTGTGCTATCACCAACGCTGTTTCTTCTGCATATCAATGATATGTTGCTAACTGGTAACATTCATTGCTATGCGGATGACAGCACTGGTGATGCTCTATACACCGGCCGTGCCAATATTTCTCGGGAAAACGTCGCCGAATACCGGAACAAACTTGTGTCTGAAGTTGAGTCTTTGCTGAACAAAGTCTCGGATTGGGGGCGACTAAATCTAGTCCAGTTTAATCCTCAGAAGACACAAGTTTGCGCGTTTACCGCTAAAAAGAACCCCTTTGTCGTATCTCCTCAGTTTCAAGGCACTCCCCTTCTTGCCTCAGCCAGTATCGGTATCCTCGGAGTCGACATATCGAGTGACGTGCAGTTTCGTGGTCACTTGGAAGACAAGGCCAAATTGGCCTCTAAAAAGCTTGGCGTGCTCAGCAGAGCGGGACAGTATTTCATGCCGGCACACCGCCTGCAACTTTACAAGGCGCAGGTTCGGCCTCACATGGAATACTGTTCCCATCTCTGGGCAGGGGCTCCCCAGTGCCAGCTCCTTCCACTTGACCGCATCCAGCGCAGAGCGGCTCGAATCGTCGACGACCGAGCCCTTTCCGATCGGCTCGATTCATTGGCACTGCAAAGAGATGTTGCATCCCTTTGCATTTTCTTTCGCATCTACCATGGGGAGTGCTCTGAGGAATTGTTCGGATTAATCCCAGCCGCCAAATTTCACGAACGCACATCGCGGCAGAACTCCCGATACCATCCACACCATCTGGATGATTGGCGGTCCACCACTGTGCGATTTAGAAGATGTTTTCTTCCTCGCACGACCTCCTTGTGGAATCGATTACCATCAGCGATTTTTCCGGACCGATACGACTTAGGGACCTTCAAGAAAAGAGCGTACTCCTTTTTAAAAGGCCGGCAACGCATCTGCAATTCCCTCCCTGGTGTTGCAGTTGTTCATGGGCGGCGGTAGTCACTTACCATCAGGTGAGCCGCATGCTCGTTTGCCCCCTCTCCTATAAAAAAAAGAAAAGAATAACTCTCGATTATTATTCGACATAAAAAAGTAGTATAAAAAAAATATTTATTACCAAATAATAATATCACGCTTGTAGTAGTCTTGAACTTACCAATCATTTATTTGTTACTTAATCTAAAAAGAAATTAAGGTTATGAGAAAAGAAAACAATAAAGTTAAAGAAATCCGTCTCATATTATACTGATTTTACATTTTTAAATGCTGGCAACCTTTTTCTTGTACCTATTTAATTAAAGTTTGATTATTTTTAAGTCTATTGTTTTTTGTTCATTGAAAGTTTATTTTAGACAACTACTATTCGCCGAATGTCGAATAATATTAGTTATTATTGGGCATTTATTCGGTATTCGACGAATAACAAAAAAATTAATGTCGAGTAATGCCAAATACCGAATCGTAGAGAGTATTCGCGACATCTCTAGTACTTGCGACGAAAAAATTAAAACTTAGACGGAATAGTAATACTAGAGGAGGTAATACTTAACACTTATGGCATTACTAGTGTTCTATATAGAATACTATATAATGCATGCATATGCATGAGGGGGTGTTGGTTCCGACACTCATGTACGGAAGTGAAAGTTGGGTATAGCAGAAAAAACATGAAAGCAGAATAAATGCAGTTGAGATGAGAGCGTTAAGAAGCATGATAGGAGTTAAACTGAGTGACAGGATAAGAAATAGTGAGATAAGGAAACGTTGTGGTCTGATAAAAGATGTAGTGACAAAAACTTGGAAAGGTATGCTGAGATGGTTTGGCCATGACGAGAGAATGAATGAAGAACGATTGACGAAAAAAGTGTATAAGGCGAGTGTGAATGAAAGTATTGGAAGGGGTAGATCTAGGCGGACGTTTCTAGACCAAATCAGGGACGTCTTGAAAAAAGGCCAGGTCAAGAGCACCCTAAACCGAAGAGCATGTATGACGGGAATAATGAAAGTGGACGAAGCGAAACAAGTATGTAAGGATCGTAGCAAGTGGAAAGAAGTGGTCTCTGCCTACCACTACGGGAATGAGGCGTAATTATATGTATGTATATTAAGAAACAAAGAACAACCTATGTACCTAACTGACACACGCGACTAGTCAGCCATATAGTCAAAGCCGATAGAGAGATACATCGACGTAATGTATACATACGTTCATCAGTTGATGATTATGACTTTGAGCATGCCATCAGAACAGCAGTACAGTAGTGTTATTTACGATGTACCCACAGAATTACACAGTGTCTGGAAATAGGTTACAATGTATGGATGTAAATGTGCGATGTGTCACTACACACGGTGTAAAAATATCCACTACCCCATATCATCCCGTGGTTGTCGTAAGAGGCGACAGAGGGAAACAAATCAGGAGATGTGCAGCAGCGTCTTCCTAATAACTAAAAAGAAATAACTGCGGTTGCAAACCTGGCAACAATAACAAATATCTATAGGGAGAATTAGATCCAGGAGACAATCTATGCGGGAGGCCTTTGTTCAACAGTGGATTGGCTGGTACAGTAACGGTAACGATCTCGATGTAGGAGTCTCAATTATTTTTTTTATTTCACACACTCTAATTCACTTATACCCGATTATAAGATGCTGTGGTCCACAGACATGTACATTTATCCTTTATTAAGAATCAAAATAAAGATACGTTGTCACCTCTAACAACCAAGTTAAAATACCTCGTAAATTGGGTCTTCGCTAATCTAAGTTCAGCTCTCGTCATCCACTATACGAAAATACAGCAGTTGTTTAGGCTTGTAATTCACGCTGCTATTATATGGAGCGTGGTCACCGAGCCGAGCCATTCGTGATGCAGCCTTATTACACAGCAGTTTGAATCTACCACGTAAGACATGTACCGCAATTTGAGGCCATATCAACTTTCTCACTTTACCTAAGTCAACACTAACGACACCTTTGGAACGACATGGTGTAATGAACTCTTACCGCCACCGCACGAAACACAGTAATCTGCACACTTAAGAAATGAAGGTAACCATCACGTTGGCTTTGTAAAGATACAAAAGCCTGCAATTATTTTTAATGCCGTTCCGTCCCGTCGCTCTGTCATATGATGTAATTCGACGTAATCACAAGGTCGCCTCTTTATTGCAGTATCAGAGCAACCGGTTTTCATTGCGACTGACATTTTTTTTTTTGCACAGTTTCGCTAAATTGAATTTTCAATTGAGAACCTAAGCCAGAGATAAATATAAACGGGTTATGCGGTAATAATATGGGCTCTAATCTGTATTAGCAATTGTTGCTTTGATTATGGCGCTCTGAATTATTGGTTTAATAAAATTTAATAGTACGTCTTATCGTTGTAGTAAGAAACAACTATGGGCTACTACCACAAAATAAATAATAGTACTACGTAGCAATACCAAGAAGATCCCAAAGCTTACGATAGATGGCGGTATAAACAATTAATAGAATCGGGCGTTACTTTGCGGAAATCCATTATATTAAGTAATAAAACTTCTTCACATAAGGATGCCTCTTGTTGAGGCGAAACATGTGTCGTATTATCGACGGCGGTATGTCTTTCCTAATGCAGTGGTGTTGGGAGTAGTGGTGCTGGGATTGGTGGTGACGGGATAGAGCTCGCTATCCCCGTCACCACTAATCTTCAAACTAGGTAAGACTATTATTAGCTATAACTAGATAAGTATTTTATTTTATTACGCGGATATAAGCAAATAAATAATGATTTCTGATATTTACGCGAACACTACACATTTAAATAAAACTAATTTTACGGATTTTGTCGTGTATATTAACTTATTTTATATTCCCGACGTTTCAAGCACTTTACAGCACCCATGGTCACGGGGGCGACTGAGGTGTATGACGTCCCAATGTCATAGTTAACCACGGCTAACTCCAGAAGCAAATAAATGTTTAAGATCTTAAACTGGCGGTAGAAATATATCGTTATCTTTAATCGTAAAATATACTGCAAAATAATGTAACTTCAATATTACCCTTAGCTTAGTAATGCAATTTACGGATTGATGAATAGGAATAATGATAGAACTTGCGAAATTAGAGCTTATTTGTCTGGCGTCAAAAAATATACATTACATTTTATACGTGGTAGAGCCATGCTGCAGTTATATTAGTAATATAGTTGTAGCACTAATGGGTTGGCTCGACCGGGGAAGGACCACGCTCTCACAGAATATCAGCGTAAAATAGCAGCTTAACGCTGCTGCGTTTCGTATGGAGAGTGTAGAGAACCGGAGACCCTTTTTACTGCAGGCATTACATCTTAGTCTTCACGGGTGACAACGCATCTGCATTTTGAGTCTTTATTTAGGATAGATGTAGATGTCACACAGTAACCACTTACCATCAGGTGGACTGTGTGCTCGTTTGTCACCCGATCCTATAAAAAAAGTCCGTTCTTCGAGTGCAGCGTAAGATGTAAAATAAAAGTAGAATAATGTTACAGCCTATATATACGTCCCACTGCTAGGCACATGCTTCCTCTCACTTTTGAGAGCGTTTTTGGGCAAGGAAGTGACCGCCGCACTGCGCTCCCCAAATGCGTGTTGGAGGACTTCACATGTGTTAGTGATGTCGTAAGAAGTGGGTAGAAGAGAGGACTAGAAGTGTGAATATCCGACAGATGACGTAATAACCGTTTTTCATTCGCCAGACCTCATAGACCATTGTGATTTTGATAACCAAATTGATTACAAAAAGAAGCTTCAAAAGTACGAGGGACCAGAACAGATAATGTGACAACTTTTTTCACTGTTTCGTTGTTCTAGTCAAAGTCAAAGTCATTTTTATTCATAATTGGCGTTTACAAAACAAATACAAATAAATGAATTACTAGCATCTATTAAAACGAAGCGTTATTTAATTTTTTTTTCATGGCAAGTCATGGCAAGATAAGAAAAAGTGCAAGGGAGATGGATATTACTCCATCTCGCTCGCACTATAGAAAAGGGGTCGTGACGGAAAAATCTTACACATTTTCTCGCTTAGCCCCCATTCGCCAAATTCATACCGTACGATAAGAAACTTCGTTCCAAAAGAGGCAAGAAAAACACGAGTAGACTACGTATTTTTCTCTCAACAGTTACAATTTAAATCTTATACATTACATACTTAATAATATTAAAATTTAAGAAAACTTAAAAAACATGCATTGATCAAGAGCTGTGATGATTATAAAGAGAATTATCCTGGTGATCCTGATCAGGATACAAGGATAAAGTGTCATCGGTCCTTGATACGAGTGCAAATGTTCAAATCAAGCGGCCGCATACAACTTAGTAACAATGACATGAAAGGATCTTGTTAGTTTAGAATTTTAGATAAAGAGCTACACACGAAGCTTATAAAAACGTGTTAAAAAGACAAGAGTGTAAAAACAGATTAAGGAAGCGCATTCTGTCAACGCATTCTTATGTTTTAAATAATCGTCCAATCTATAATATCCTTTATATATATATAATAAGAATGTTTTTTACATGTGATTGGAATTTATACAAAGATAAATTACTTATATTATAAATGGTTATTCTTCTATGCAAAAATGGTCGCTGGTAATATGGAGCCTGTAAATTGGATTATCAAGTTTTTTTTATAGGATAGGGTGACAAACGAGCCCACAGTCCGCCTCATGGTGAGTGGCTGCTGTGCCACATAGACATCTACATCTATCCTCGTTTGCGAATCAAAATACAGATGCGTTGTCAACCGTGAGGACTAAGATGGAATGCCTGTTTTCCACTAAAAAGGATCTCCGGTTCTCAATACTCACCATACGAAACACAGCAGTGTTCAGCTGCTATTTTACGCTGGTATTCTGTGAGAGCGTGGTCCTTCCCCCGGTCGAGCCGACCCATTCGCTACAACTATACTACCAATATAGCTGCAGCATGGCTCTATCACGTAAAAGTTTAAGATTTATTGCGCGTGTTTAAATTACGGACATTTACTCATTTTGTTAAAGGTTTCAAAATAATTTCTTATAAATATAATATTACCCAAAATTAATTTTGATGTAAGTTAAGAAACCATTGAAAAAATCCTGTAGTTATAATCTGTAATTTTTTATAGAAATAAAGTGACTTAAGAACTTATCGTCCACTTGATGGTAAGTAAGTTTCAACAGTGGTAGAGCCACGCGGCAGCTTTTGCTGTCGCACGGATGGGCCGGCTCGAACCGGGATGGTACCACGACTTCACAGAAAACCAGTGTGAAGTAGAGGTTACTTCTGCGTTTCGCTTGGTGAGTGCAGGTGGCCGGAGGCCCTTTTTACTGGAAATGAGGCATTCCATCTTAGTCCTCACGGGTGACAATGCATCTACATTTTGATTTGTAATAGAGGATAGATGTAGATGTCTATGGGCCGCAGCATCAACTTACCATCAGGTGGACTGTGTGCTCGTTTGTCACCCTTATCCTATAAAAACAGTAGCTACTGCAGCCCAGGGACATCTGTAACCAATTTTGAAAAAATAAGGGTAGGTACATATGCGTTGTCCTGTGAGGACTTCGATAGAATACCTCACAGCCTGTTATTACACTGGCTGTGTATACCCTTCCGAGAGTAACACAATAATGCTAGCGCTGCCATTTGGTGGCGCGTAAGAGAGTGGTACCCATCCAGACAGACTCATAGACAGAAAAGGAATACTATACTTAAAACTAGAAAATCGGTAAATATCAACACCAACACATATTTTATGTAAATATTTTCTTACACAGCGAATCCCTCTAAGTGCAAGAACCTTTTAGGCTTGTTTATAAAGCGGCGAAACCCTACATGTTATTGGATGTTGGTGTATTCGCGATGTCACTATGATATTTTAAAGGGATTTAGGACAGTTTTTTTTTAAATTAAGAATACTTAAAGCCATCATTGAATCGTCCTCTTTATTTAAAAAAACATTTCAAACATACAGCACTTATACATTTATATTACATTTATATTAATCATCATGGAGTGACGATCTGGTAAGACACGCAGAAAGTCGATAAATGCAGTAAGCTTAGGGCATTGTTATGTGCATTCCTTGGTGAAGGCCTATGTACTACTAGTCCACTGCTCAAGTGGACTAGGTTTTTTTAAACGATAAGGGTGACAAAGGAGCACACAGTCCACCTGATGGTAAGTTGTTGCTGTGACCCACATCTATCCGCGTTTGCGAATCTAAATGCAGATGCGTTGCCAGCCGTGAGGACTAAGATGGAATGCCTCGTTACCAAAAAATAGGGTCTCCGGGTACACTCACCACACGAAACACAGCAGTATTAAGCTGCTATTTTACACTGGTATTCTGTGAGAGCGTGGCCCTTCTCCGGTCGAGCCGACCCATTCGTGCTACAACTATACTACTAATATAGCTGCAGCGTGGCTCTACCACGAACAAGTGAAGAGCTGTAATGATGGTGATGCTTATTATAATATTATTGCAACAATTAACAAACATTATTTTCGAGTGACACAATGACGAATAGCTAATTAATTATAAATTACAATATCATTTAATTTATATAATTATAAAGTTTGTAAATAAAATTTAAATAAATAAATAATAACGCCGTCAACGTTTTATAAATTACTCACAATAAATAACTTTCATTAACACGTATGCTAAATAGAGTTGACTAATATATTTTTAATAACCAAAAAGTTTTTAAAAAACAAAATAAGATATAACTGGTTATCAAGTTTTCTAAAAGCAAAACATTTAAATAATATTATGCCTTCTATACCTTCAAGAAACTAAAATATAATATTGTTCAACTTCATCGGAATACGTTTTTAACGTATGATTATCTAATTCTGGATACATCCAGGTATTATCGATATCTTTTGACACTATAGGTGATTTTGTAGAAGTTGTGAGGGGGTTCGATACCTCAGGATACATAATTGTGTATCCCATTTCATCTGCCGACTCTGCATTCTCGTTTTTACTTTCCTCACTTTCGCTATTAATACGACTGTTGTTTTTCAATTCCGCGTTCGTAGAATTGAAAAAAAATTGATCTTTGATATCACAGAAATGCTCATTGGTAGCGGGGGGTACTGTTGTTAAAGGCGCATATGTAAGTGACATAGTTGTGGTTTTGATAGGCTCAGTACAATAAGAAGACATTTCAACTATTGGTGAAGGAGTTATTTGAGCAGTCAGTGACAATTCATTGCAAACATTTTCTATACTACTGGAGATATAAGAACTTGTTGGTTGTGCCGTAGTAAGCGTTTGACAATATTGGTATGGGGTAATTATACATTGATTTGATTTTTCCGTACCGGTAGTTGTATTCCATATATTTGTACTTGATACATATCCCGACTTTTTATTTTCATTTATGAATTTTGTACTTGGTTCCAAATTGCTATGTGATGGGGTTACCTTAACTATACTTTTGTCATTTTTTACGCTTTCTTTCCCATCCTTGACGTCTTTTTTATTATCCAGGCTTTTTAAAGAATCTATGTTCATATTATCTTCATCATTTTGATTTGTTGTGACAAAAGCAGAATCCAAATTATTGTTTTTAGCAGCATTATTCTTTGGTCCTTTAGGAATTTTTGCTATTTCCTTAGTTGTTTTTTTACTAGTGTGTGATTCTTTTACATTATTTTTTACATTAGATTGAATGCTTGAAATGTGATTAAAATAATGCGACGTCCATAAATCTGTTGCATCAAGAGGATAATCAACAGAGGGGAAAAAATATTCATCTTTAATACTTAAAGGTTTAGGCGTCGACTCTAAAAGGGATGGGACTGAAAGTTTGCTGTTCTTACTATTCATTTTATGTTCATATTTACGCTTTTTGGATGTTTTGTTTGGGGGACTATTTACGTATTCCGATTGAGATTTAGGGGTTTCATTAAACATTAAATCATTATTCTGGTTATAAAATAGTCTAGACATCAAAGGATACTCAACCTCAGGAAAGTTAAAAATTTTGTTAATTGTCTCCTCTTTCGGATAAGGTGTCGATGTTGTTCTTGTATTTTTCCTTAATTTATTTTTGTTGTTTGATTTCAATGATTTTAATTTATCAGTGTAAGGCACACATTGTCCATCCATTACCTGAAATAAAAAAAAGAATATTGAATATGTATCTCTATCAATTATAATTAATGCATGATATCGAATGTTTATTGTTTTAAGTCCTATATGTTAATTTAAACGAGGATTATTATTCTCTAATTTTTTTCAGATTTACCTAAATCCATCCACCCTTTCCATTACTTAACAAAGCCATTGCCAGCCTCGTGCAGGATGTCGATGGATCCAAGTGGCTTAGAACCGTGTTATGGCAGTTGTAGGAGAATGTTGGTCGAGGCCTATATTTAGAAGTAGACTTGCGATCCGTTGTAATGATGACGATTTTCATGATAAATAAGTTTATAGAATAATGAATCTGCTAAGGGCTTTTTTGTGGCATTTCTATCCCCAAGCGAAAATGTGTCATATTCCAGTTTGTAAAGTATGGAAAGCCAGTATAAGAACATATTCATAGGTTGCAGTAGCAACTTATCATCAGGTGAACTGTGAAATTATTTGTTCCTTTATTTCCATTTCACAGTTTTGATGACAGAAGCGGTAGAACAAACAGATATTTTTAACAATAGGTTATAATCACATGCCTAAAATATTGCAAATTTACTTTAAAATAAATATTAAGTTACTTTATAATTACGAGTATGATAAAATCAATCATAAAAATAAATTAATCCCACCTGTATTAAAATTATAGCAAGTATTAATAACGCCACTTTTTCACGAAGTCCCATATTGCTTTAACCATTTATCAATTATTTTTTCCAATATATATTGTATGATTGTGTATTTCATCGATGTTACTAGCATATACGTGATAATTTAGCGATTAATAAATGTTATCAAACATCTACGAAAAGTCGCATAGTATCCATTTTGTAATTAATGTCTTATTTTGCACTTTAAAATTTTTGTTTCTTATTATTTTAATTTATAATTGTTTACTGCTAGCTATTGACATTTTACAACTTAAGAAGGTGGTTAGGAATGGAAAAATCATCACCATTATCATAATTATAGCTTATTAAAATATATAGTTTATCCCACTGCTATAAAATGCCCACCTACCCCCCCCCCTCCCTCCTCCATAGATTTGCTTCTTATAGAGAATATTTGCCATAGTTGATGGAATGTGTTTCCAGAGCAACTGTTTTAGTGATAAATAACGGTTTAGTATATTTTAAGTTGCAAAAACAAGATATCAGCTAAGGCTGGGAGTTACTTCTAACGATGTTCTTCTGATTTTTGTTAAAACATTGTCAGAAACTTTTGTATAGAATTATTATTATGGACTGTAACGTCTCCTTGGCCTTACTTAACGAAATCTAGTTTGTTTCTGAACTATGCGTAAAGGACAGATATGATGTATGCATTTATACATTTATTCATTCATTATAGCCCGTCAAAAGTTCACCGATGAACATTTGCCTGGCATTCGGGTTGGCAACGACAATAAGCTATAATTTTACCTAAGTGTTGATTTCTATGATTTCATTTTATGTCCGCTCAATGTCGATAAAACATTATATTTCACTTTTTTCATCATATCATTTATTTTAGAGGGGATTGCCTTAATGGTCGAACTTTGCAGATGGGTTAACTGTCGCAATACCGGACGTCTCGCTGCTGCTGCCCGACGCCGGTATTGCTATTTTACGTTAATGTAAATAAGATGGTTGTAATGTATGTATAATGTATGGGTGTGTATCGGAAGTCATTATATCTTTCTGGAATTCCGGTAGTCTCTTATGATACCTACAGGACGAAATAAGATGAAATATTTAATTTAATTTAAATGCGACTATATATATTTCAATCATAAAAGAAACCTATCATAAATAAAATAAAAGGTATCATTTTATGGATAGAATAAACTTTAACAAAAGAGTAGCCAGTTATTTATTTAATTTGTTTATACAATGTCATCGTTTATGAATCATGAGGTTGAGAATGAAAAAAAAAATTAAGCGGGCTGATAGTAGTTTTGAAACTATCAAAAATAGATAAAGAATTTGCCGCAGATTTAACATTTCTTTCAATAGAGTTCTCTTTTTCCGATATAGTTTCAAACCTGAGGCCACTTTTATCGCCATTGATTTTATCCAATTCAAAACTTAAATCATAAGAAGCAACAAAAACTTGGAAGTCTTTAATATACTCGTCAGACGTATTGTTCTCAAACAATTTATCGTCTTGTGTTGATTTTAAATTTTCTCGAACATGGTAATTAGGAAATAATCCAGTAATATTTTCCTCATTTGTTATATCGTTAATATCAGGTTGAGAATGAAAAAAAATATTAAACGGGTTGTTAGTAATTTTGAAACAATCAGAAATAGATAAAGAATTTTCTGCAGTTTTAACATTTGTTTCAATAGAGTTGTCTTCTTCCGAACTAGTTTCAAGCGTGAGGGTACTTTCATCGGCCGTAATTTTATTTAATTCAAAACTTAAATCATAAGAAGCATGAAAACCTGGGAAATCTTTAATATACTCATGAGACGTACTCGTAGTATTGTTCTCAATCAATTTATCGTCTTGTATTGATTTTAAATTTTCCTCACTTTTTTTATCCTTAATATCATTTTCTAACGTAGTTCTTAAACTTAACCCATAAGGTATGTCTGAATTATTTTGGTTGTCAAATATTTCTACTAATGAATTTGTAAGACTCATTTTTATACTATTCATTATCTCATAACAATCATCATTCATATTTTTTGTGAATGTTGGTAACGCATTGATATTACTAGTATGATTTTCTTTATTTTCTATGATACTTTTATTTACAAATCCACGGTCCATATTGATGTCGCTTTCTTTACCAATTTGCAACTCGTTCATAGAATTTTCTTCTATGAAATTTCTTTCGATTGTTATATTTGCTAAAGTTTTCACTGGTTCAAGCATATTTTCTATTCTATTTACCATTAAATCAAAGTTTCTTTTTGTGTCATAGAGTGTACTTAAAAATTCTACAGTGGTTTCTTTATGTTTGGAAGAATGACTTAATTCACGTAGATGTTTTTCATCGTTCAATGATTTATAAATATCAGATTGATTATTATTTGTTGCACTTTTAACTTCTTTGCTTACAAACTGATTTTTGTCAACATTATAATTGTACTCATTTTCTTTTGGAATAACATATTTTAAGTTAATATATCGTTCATTCCAGTTCGGAACAATATTTTCTTTGTCAAACAACACATTGGGTTCTGTCTTGTTACTCTCACTCTCTTTTGTGTCCATAATTACGCCCTTTGATGGAAGTTCAAAATTGAAGTTTTTTAAAACCATGACTGTGATTTCGTTGTCCTTGCTGTCGGTGCAAGCGTCAGTGAGATTAGGGTATGCTTTTAGTTCTAATTCGGAACTCATAAGATTACTTTTTGCATCTTTTTCCTCTTTGTCTATTCTGATCAATCCATCGTTGAAAGCTCGTTCATTATTCAAACTCTTGTCATTCAAGTAAATTTTCAGAGATTCAAGATCTGTAGTATTTATCTTGTGAGCCTTTACAACCGGTTTTGATGGTAATTGATAGTTTGATAAAGCACCTTTATTACCTCTATCTGCCTTTAGAGCGTTGTATGACATTTTAACATCATCAGAAAATGGTCTAACAACGTCATCATAACCACTTGATCGAAAGTAAA
The DNA here is from genome assembly GCA_963668995.1 of Parnassius mnemosyne. NCBI lineage: Eukaryota > Metazoa > Arthropoda > Insecta > Lepidoptera > Papilionidae > Parnassius > Parnassius mnemosyne. The sequence continues at coordinate 39,352,904 of CAVLGL010000115.1, read as the reverse complement.
AAGGTTCTCCAGCATCTAAAATACTAGTTGGATAAGTAACGTCGGGGAATATGCTTTCTGTTATTTCTGTTGTTAACATTGAAGGATTTGATATGTATGACTTTGTGGACTTATTAAAATTTCGTAATGTTTTATTCCACCGTTCACTTTGAGAATTACTACCACATACATTCTGTAAAAAATATAACAACAGTATTGTAATATCATAGATAGATAACCATTAGTGTAAGCGCATGTTATTATACAAAGAACACTTACTTTTAAAACTATTGCTGTTGTTAGCAATCTAGAGATCATTTTATGTTTTCTTATTTGCATTGTATTAGTTATTTTTTGTTAAAACTTACAAACAAAACTTAATTTAAGGCGTCAATAGCCTGTACTGTAATATTTTTATACAACTTTTAATTGGATAATTTATAACTTTATATTAAGTAAAATTGCATTTAAAAATTTCAACACATTATTTATGTAATAGCGCCTCATGTAGAGCATGTAATTCAACTTTATCTTATCTATTTACTACAACCAAAAGAATGAATTATTCAATAAAGAGAAACAATGATTTGGCAAGAGCGAATATTTTAATTGTAGATAAATTTAATCACTATTTAAACCTTAAAATATAATATTCATAACATTACCAGTATGGAGTATAGAAAACAAGGCTCAAAAACATGTTGTGATTTACAGGTAACGTGTCCTTTTCGTAAAGTGCAAATCGTCTCAAGGTATATAATACTTGCCAACAAAGTTTTAATTTATAAACTAAATCCAAAAATTACTCTATATTTTAACAACATCTACAACCTCCACCACATCCATTTCAACATCCGCCACCGCAACCACCGCAACTACTGCCACATCCGCAACCACCGCTACTTCCACCACTGCATCCACCGCAACATCCGCATCTACCATCACATCCACCACCACATCCACAACAACATCCACAACAACATCCACAACAACATCCACCACCACATCCACAACAACATCCACCACCACATCCACAACAACATCCACCACCACATCCACAACAACATCCACCGCCATATCCTCCAACTCCACTGGTGGCTGTGCATCCAGGTCGTAGCCTTGTGTCAGCCCTGTTGTTTATAGCCAGGAGTAAGACAGGAAGAATAATGTCTAAAGGATCGTTGTTGGAGGTGTCATATACAGTGGGATAGTAGCCATTATATCCATACGCAGACGCACATGGTCCACTTATGACTTGAGCCATAACCAATTGAATCTGTGAAATGAAAATTAAGTAAATATTTACAATTGTATATTTTGCATATTTTAATCCAGTAAATTTGAAGTAGTAGTAAAATAATCTTATTTTATTTCCAGCTAAAAGAAGATGTTTCTTTTTAAGGAATAACATCAGGAAAACTATATAAAATATATAGGATTACGTCCAGAACATTATAAAACAAAAATCTACTTTTAGGCTTACCTGAACTATGTATAAAACAGTGAACAAAACGGTTAGTTTCATTGCAGCCATTTTCTTTTTAATTCCCATTTAATGTGTAGCGGATCCTTTTATTGCATTTTGGTATCACGACAATTGTTTTAATTAACAATAATATTTTGTAATGGATGTCTACAAGAATTAGGGCACGTACGAGTTCTAACATTAGACCTACTTAAAAGATGTAATTGAGATCGGAACAAAATTTTTATTTTACCTAAAATTAAATAAAGAAGAGAAAAGAAATGAAATGAGAGAATTGAATTTCATAAAACATTGTTTTCTCATACTTTATAATTTTATTTGTTTTTACTATTCGCTCTTATAATTTTGTTTACTCTAATAGTAAGTAAATGTGCCACAAAATAATCATTTGCAATTGGACTATGACGCGATTTAATAGTAGTTGCATTAAATGCGTTGTACTAAATGCGATGCCATGTTTTATATCGACTCGTATCTCGTAAACTTGATGAATAAACATTTATTGACTTTTATCGCGTTTAAATTTACCTTAAATTTTCCGAATTCGTTGGCGTGTTTAAAAATATTAATGCTATTAATGTTACTATTATTCCTTTTAACCACTCCTAGTAAGTTTAACATGCTTGTGTTAGCAATGGTTCACGACAATAGTCGAATGGCGGATTCAAACCCCTGACTTTTTGAGTTCGCGGTCTGCACCTTGCCATTCGCTTTTTTGTATGTTACGCGATATCTTGGTCAATTGTGAACCAAATTCGGTGTTCATTCTTTTCATTTAATAGGTTATACAGTACGTGAGGGCAATATGGTCATTTGGTTAATATGCTCACTTCCATCTTATATCTTAAAAAACTACAGCCTTATCTGCATAGATGGCATAGATGGCTTTGTGATACGATAGCTCTTCATCAGTCATTCAAATAACAAAGGGTCAAAAGAGCGTTGCTTTATCGACACCATTTTGACAATTGAATTTATCTATAATATAAAAATGAATCGCTGAATGTGTTGCTAAGCGCAAATCTCGAGGGCAGCTGAACCGATTTCGCTAATTCTTTTTTTATAATATTCCTTGAAGTACGAAGATGGTTCTTACGGAGAGAAAAATTTAAAAAAATTGCCTTAAAAAGTGTAAAAATTTTCTATATTCCCATACAAAAGATTCGTAATAATACTTAAAAGTCAATTTAATACCATACCATAAAGTTTAAGTGTTAATGGAGGGGTTCCGGGAACGCAAAACAATTGAGTGACGTTAGTATCGTATAAATATTAATGTCAATATTTGTCAATATTTATACACACTGGTAGCTAGCTGATGTTATAAGGAGTAACTTGGGCTGCTTTTATTTTAGGGTTCCGCGAAAAATAACTCCACGCGGGCGAAGTCGCGGGGAACAGCTAGTACTAAATATTTTAGTCGATTTTAGTATTAGGTAGTGTATTTAGTTTTCATTAAATTGATTTTTCAAAGTGTTCCTAATTATTGCCAAGGCTTGTTTGCTATTTTTTTCTTAATATATTAGTTATAGTATACGACATTGTGTATTTGTCTCTGTCCTCCTCGTAGTTTTGGTTAAATAGGGCGGCAAAGCTTAAGGTGACTATATTACCCTCACGTATCTTAGTTAATGAATTTGGAGAAAAATTCCACTTCTAAGTGTGGTAAAACAGGCGATAAATTATTTTTATGTAACTATTTAGACGATATTGATGATTGTGATATTTATCAATCTACACAAAACGTACTGTTATTTATTCTGTGACAATATAAAAAATAATTTTGATTTTAAAAATAAACGCTGACTTCAAAAATCGGCAAGTGGAGGCTTTTATTCTTACCTATGTATTATTATACTTTTACTTTTAATTAAAAGTAATTTTTTTTATATTTAACTAGCTACTAGCTGTTCCCCGCGACTTCGTCCGCGTGGAATTTATTACGATTAGATTTAATGAGTTTTATTTTTTTGCTCGGCACACTAATTCTTTTTTTTAAATTAAAGTAGGCAAAGTTACTACTTATAACATCAGCTGTCTGCCAGTGAAAGTCTTGCCATTTCGGAGATTAGCCGGAACAAACAGACACACAGACTAACATTTTAAAAATTGTTTTTTGTTACCGTAGTACGGTATATACTTTCATATGCATTTAGTACAAACAGAAATTACAAACAGACACTTCAATTTTATTTATTTGTATTGACCACCTGATGGTAAGTGGTTGCTGTGGCCAATAGACAACTACATCTATCTTCGATTACGAATCAATATGCAGATTCGTTGTCACTCGTGTGAACTAAGATGGAATGCCTCGTTTCCAGTAAAAAGGGTCTCCGGTTCTCTATACTCACCATACGAAACACAGCAGCGTTATGCTGCTATTTTACGCTGGTATTCTGTGAGAGCGTGGGGCTTCCCCGGTCGAGCCGACAATATACTACTAATATAGCTGCAGCATGGCTCTACCACGTAAAATCTATTCGTGTTATCGCCCTAATATGCCGCGGCATATCTCTAGCAGGTGTAAAATGGCTGTTTTCGCAAACAGATGGACTCCTGTAACCAAAAGTAGGAGTAATACGGAATAGCAACGTAACCTACTTGCCTACAGCTTAAATTTATCTAGAGATATCTTCACGTTGAATGATTTTCCTGTCAAAGTACTTCTTGATTTCAGAAATAAGACTAATCTAAGATGTGGGATATTTATAGTTAAAGTTAAAATTACGGCCTATATTTTTTTTTATATAGGAGAAGCGTGACAAACGAGCACACGGTCCACCTCATGGTAAGTGGTTGCTGCGGCCCATAGACATCTACATCTATCCTCTGTTACAAATCAAAATGTAGATGCGTTGTCACCCGTGAGGACTAAGATGGAATGCCTCATTTTCAGTAAAAAGGGCCTCCGGCCACCTGCACTCACTAAGCGAAACGCAGAGGTAAACCTCTACTTCACGCTGGTTTTCTGTGAGGTCGTGGTACCACCCCGGTTCGAGCCGGCCCATCCGTGCGACATCAAAAGCTGCCGCGTGGCTCTACCACTGTCTAAACATATATGAGTCCCACTGCTGCCTCCTCTCATCTGAGACGGATATGTATAGACTTAGTTCATTGTTATTTGCAATATTATAGAATCGAAAAGCTGTTTTATAACTTTTAATATTTATTTCCGATTATTAACATTCACAAATTATAATATGCTTGCAACATCCACAATCACAACTACAATTAGTGTTACAACTATGACATTCGCATTCGGATTTACAACAACGGTTCTTACAACATCCCTTTTTATTACAAGAATTACAAGAACTATGATTACAATCGGGACAAGTTCCACATTTACATTTTGAACCAGATTCGCATTCTTTATTTCTTCTTTCGCAGCAATTGCAGTTGCACCATGTTGATTTACAAGAACTGGAGTAATCGTTGAGTAAATTATTTGCAAGTCCAAAAGGAAAAGATAATAAGTCATCAAAACAAAATTCATCATATTTATCGTTAATCTCTACTAATATGATTATCGGTTGTTCTATTGCGCCAGGTGTTGATCCGTATTTTTCAGTTCTATCACAGCTTTCATAGAGTCCAGGTAAAACATATGCGTAATATGGATAGCATGTCGATATATACGAGGTGTATTCATATCCCTCCGGATAACAATAAGGATAGTTATATCCCGTCGAGTATGACTCATAGTAACAGGCAGGAGCATTGTAATCTTCCCACCATTGACTACAAGCAAATATTAACTGTAAAAAATGACATAAATCGTTATTCAACAAACGACCCTCGTAAATTATTAGAAGAAAAAAGCGATAATTACCTTAACAATTGTCAGTAGCATCAAAATTGAAGATATTAAATTTTTATGTAACATCTTATTCGAAGCTTTAATATGTCAAAGAGACGAAATAAAATATAACAATTTTTAATATTTGCCATTTATATTAAATTTCCCAGTAATGGAAATTGTTTATGTGCAATACAATAAGTTTTGAAATTGTCAGACAGGCACACGTAAACGTACATGTTATTTCTGTCTTCTTGAAAAAAAAAACAATAGATAATTAAAATTTGTAAGTATTGCATTGAATGAATAATTAAGAAATTTACTTTTCCATTGTAATTGTATAAAAGAAATACATTTTTAATTTCGTAAAGTTTTAATTCATGGAATACATAATAACTTATTAAACGATTACACATGGAAAATTACTGTCATTCGGTTTTTATGACGAGAGTTACTTCGTTTTGATTTTGACCATTACAAGCTTGTATTGACGATGATTGACAATCATCGCAACCTCCAAAAGCAGCCTCAATTACAGGCATAGAATATCCTCCGCCATTAAGGTTTTGAAGAGCATTCCCAATAGGCATGGCAATTGGATACGGTATAAACATACAGTTGCCACCACATGCACAATTACAATTTCCATTATTGCAGCAGTTACATCCACAGTTACACCCGTTGCATCCATTTCCACAATCACAGCAATTACAACAATTACCACACATTCCACAACAATTGCAACTACAGCATCCCTTACAATTAGAAAATCCACAACAATTGCAACAACAGCATCCTTTACAATTAGAAAATCCACAACATTTGCAACATCCACCGCTGTTGTTGCAGTTGCCACCACATCCACAAGAATTTCCGCAACAACATCCTCTACCGCAACCGCATCCAAATCCGCTATTTCTTCTATTTCTCATTGCGAAAAGCAAAAAGTATAGTAAATTATCGTTTTGACTACCACTGTCAAAAATAATAGGAGGCATCGCTGGACTGGCATAAAGGGGATTGTATAAATTAGAGTAGTCCGGGATACATGGTGGCAATGCGGGAAAACATGATTCTGTTTGAGTTAGTGGTTGGATGACAGCTGGAATCACGATTTGGCTTACTGGTTGAACGTAGGATCTCGCAGTTATCGTTGGCGATACACTTGGTTGAGTTATAAACTCGACACGACCGGTGCATTGAGCGTGTACACTGTAAAACTAAAACAAATTTATAATTAACCTAAAATATTTTATATATCTGATTAAAATGAAGGTTTACTTTATTTCAATTAGTTGTAATTTTACCTTTATGATATACAACAATGAGGTTAGCGCCAAGAATTTCTGAGAATCCATTTTTTTGTTTGATTGAATAAACAAATTATTGCAGTTCTTTTATATACTTGTGATTTCAAAAGAATATTATCGGCATATATATTAATTTTGGTGACGTAATTTAAAATCTGTGGTCAAAATAAGCACGTACTGCTTTGGTTAAAGATATAAAATTAAAGGTCCTTCAATAATTAATGTTAATATTATAAACCGAGTTATAAATTTAAAAAAAATATATTTACTACTAGTTACTAGTTCAGCAACTCCGACTTGAATAGTTTTATTAAATGTAAACCGCACGTATATTTCGTAGTGTATATATAAGTAAAATTATGTAAGTCAGTTGAAATTTAAATAATTTTTATTAGATGATATGTAGATTCGTACATATTATTTCAACCTTAATCTATTTTTACTTGCAACTTGCTAATCCAACCCATAAACAGCTGCCACAGACTTTAAATGTAGTCAGTACCTTTGAACACTAAGATAGAGTAACTAGCCGCTGTAACCCATATATCCCTGCCACCAACATCAAATGTAGACTTCAGATGCGTCATCACCTCTGAGGACTAAGAAAGAATGTCTCACTGCCTGCACTTCTATTGTTTTTTTATAGAATAAGGGTCACAAATGAGCACACAGTCCACCTGATGGTAAGTGGATGCTGTGGTCCATAGACATCTATCCTCGATTAAGAATCAAAATGCAGATGCGTTACTACCCCTGAGGACTCCGGCTCCCTACACACACCATACGAAACACAGCACTCACCATTGAGCTGCTCTTTTACGCTGGTATTCTGTGAGATGGTCTGTGCGTGCTACAACCATAATATAGCTACAGCTTCTTTCTACCACTTATAACACATATATAATATATATACTTATATACCAGAACTTACATGTATCTTAAGACCGTGACACTGTTCTGGATAATAGATACACAGCTGCTCATTGATAGCAATCGGTATATATGTGAGTAGAGGGTGGAACCTGATCAAACGAACTCGTATGCATAAAATAAGTAGTAAATAATGTACCTTCTGGAAAGCTTTTGTTGTAGTAATGATATAGTTAATGAAAGACAAATATAATGAACAAAACTTCATTTACTCAATACAAATTCGTTCTGAACTTAAATGTATTATAAATAAAACATTATCTTTAATTATTGTAAGAAAAACATATACATTAATATATATTATATACGATTTTCCCCCTAAATGTATAAAATAGTTACATAGTTTTGAACGACCTTTTAAAATTATGTAGATAAGCTAATTATGGTTGCTAGGTGATAATAGGACAATTAACAGGTATTGGTATGGGATAAGGTATCGGTATTGTACTCCCTCCACAACCGCATCCACCTCCACATCTACCACTACATCCGCCTACGCATCCCCCACCGCCACATCCACACCTACATCCATTGCCATATCCGCAGCAGCAACAACCACAATTACATCCATCACCAAAGCCTCCCCCAAATCGACTTCCATTATCAGTCAGTAGGAGTAAAAGTATAGGTAATATACTTCTTAGGCTATCATCTTCTGAATCTGTTCGTATAACAATTGGATTCCCATAAGAAGGCATCTGCGTTTGACCGTACCATCCATTAAACTGAGCAAAAGCTTGCACCTAGAAAACAAATTATTAATAAAATAAACAGTACGCCCTCTTTCTTGTGTATGTTACGTGATATGGTGAACTGATTTTAATGAACTTTTTTTTATAAACGGGCACACTTCATACGATTTGATGCTATCGCCACGCTAGGTAAACGGATATGCGCAGTACTTGAGATCTTAAACTATTGACACTGATTTGGAACGCTGATCTGTGTATTAACCATCTGAGTAAATACGAAATAGTTTATTATATTACCATTTGCCGGAGGCTACAAGATCTTCTGGAACCTTTCCTATTTTAAATTATCACGTTACCTATGGGAGGAAGAGAAATATTACTCAAACTTGTTTTAACGGACCCGTAATCGAAGTAACGCTTATCGACATGAGATAGATTTTAGTGCAGTGCTCCCACTCACTAATCTGTAGGGTTAGCCAAGTTGACTTTCTACTATCGCTCATGCTTATAATAAATTATAGGAAACTTTATTTCACCTGACTGTCACTTAACTTACTAGTTAGACATTTCATTGATTTTTACCACGTTTTCATTAAGTCATTTTCTTGTTTGTCTGTCGTTTCGAGTGGAATCTTGCAACTCAAATTTCGAGCACTTCCCGATTAGCTATCTGGCTGAAACTTTCAGTGTTGCTGACAACTCTATGACAATGCGTTCAAAATTCATTTATTACCATGCAATGTCAACCTAACATCAAGAAAAAAACAAAAAACTATTATTTTTAAGGCGCATAATAACATGGTTTTTAGATTATTTTTAAATTTTATGTTACATTAAATATTTATAGTTTTCTGTTCGCTTTAACGATTATAGAAAATAAACTTGGCTAAGCCCGCTCTTTTTTTTTCTGTCTGGCGTAAGCGTAAATATGTAGTTATACCGCCATCTATCTGAAGCCAGGAGATATTTCTGGCATTCCCACAGTGACTCTTACGACAACTACGGGACGAAATAGGCTGACGGTTTCTCATATGTACGTACGATTTAACGCAAGTTGCAACAAATAATTTCTTATCATATCGAAACAAATATAAAGTAAGTTTTTAAAAACATATGCAAATTCTTACATCACAATTCTTATAGATCACGGTAGAGTTATAGTTGCAGCACGAATGGGTCGACTCGACTGGGGTAGGACCACGCTCTCACAGAATACCAGCGTGAAATAGCAACTTATTGCTGCTGTGTTTCGTGTGGTGAGTGTAGAGATCCGGAGACTCTTTTTACTGGAAACGAGGCATTCCAGTATAGCCCTCAGTGATGACAACACATCTGCATTTTGATTCTTAATCGAGGATGGATGTAGATGTCTATGGATTACTACATCCGCTTACCATTAGGTGGACTGTGTGCTCGTATGTCACCGTTATTCTATAAAAAAAAGGTGTATATGTAATAAAAAAAATATAAGAAATTAAAATCTTAATAATTCTTACGTTAATATACCCGAGCAGCACAAAGCAGGCTAACCACCATAACGACGTCATTTCAGGAATTGCAAATGAATAATCATATTTTAACTTTTTATAGTTGTATAACGAATGATGTAATTATTAAACAATATTTAACCTTGCATAAGCTTTGGGCCAGTAATAATAAGATTAGATTTCTATGTCTCAAAACATTTAGTAATATTTTTGTAACAAGCCTATAACAGATATTTTTTTATATTTCATTTTATTTTGATGCCTTACCTTATAAATATCACATTTATATAACCTAATAATTTCATAATTATCATTATTACGTAATTTACTGTACTTATTGTTGATGGCGGTTTTTAATTTTTCCATGTACAGAAAATATGGGGAAAAGATAGCGTACAATAATTTGTCATCCATGCATAGCTTCTACTACAAAAAATTAGGATCGGAATTTTAGTGTAAAAAGTTTTTACTTACCGACCCTAATACTAATACTACTAATTTTCCCTCCATAACAAATGATCCTGTTCCTAACACACCTCTCTCAGGATGGTGCCAAATGGAAGTCCGTATCCGTAGTCTCTGCCTAACCTTATGGGTGACAAGCGTAAGTATTTATGTATGTATGTTATGTATAAAAAAGGATTTACTTGTCACATGACAATCCACCTTAGTCTTCAAGGATGGCAACTCATCAGCATTTTGATTTTTAATCGACAACAGATGTTGTACACATCTATGGGCCACAGCACTCACTTACCATCAGGTAAGGCTATGTCCACGTTTGTCATTACATTAACAAAACTAAGTGCGACCAGACTAAAAGAGCTGAAGATGCCCGAGTGATTATAATCAAACTTACTGTTACAAGTGCTCACACGACAAATTATTGTATGTACCTACTTCGTGATTTTAAGCAGTTTATCATTGACGCAACGGTCCCGTAACAGGGTTCTCCCTATCTTAAGCACATAAATGTACAAAATAATATGTATTTACTTTATTTTATTTGTCCTTTATTGTACACCAACATACAGAATGTGAGTAGAAGTAGTAACATTATTTTAAGCAGTCCCATTTGTCCGTGTATATTTGCGTTAGGTATTCGTTTTTGTTCATGATTTATTTTATTAATATTTATTAATATTAAACCAATTTATTTATTCCCACAAAAAAGGTATTACTACTAAGAATTTCAAGAAGTTATTATGCCGTTATTCTAAAACCTTACTTGGTTAGAGTCTGGCTCTAGTCCCTGATGTAGGTTTATAAAACTTATAGTAGGTACAGGTTACTAAGACATACCTTATCTTCGGATAAATAAAGTTACAGCTCACCAGGCTCTCCCAAAAATAGTTTCTCGAATCCAACATAGACGCATTATAATTAGGTAGTAATAATAATATATCAATTTTAAGATATGTTTATTATCTCAGGATACATAAACACACAAATATTTGTTCTTTTAGTTTTCTAAGCTTGAACAAACATAAATTATAAAAGTAGGTAGCATCATGTCATTCAATGATTGTCAAAATGAAATAAGAATTTACACGACGAACTGAAGCTTTTTTTTTGCGTTTTTAACACCCACTATTCAACAGCAGCAGGAACGGCAGGATTTTGTCCAATATGTTATCATCTTTTACCACTATGACTGTCGGAGGCGGAGGCGGAGGAGGGCATATTAACCCATATCCAGAAGCGTAGTCTCCACCATAGCTGCACACACGAGCTTCTGTAATCTTTTAGGCAAAATTACGAAATATTATATCAAAGCCTACATTGTAGTGTTTGTAAAATGTTTCAATGTAATATTAAGCCGCGTATCCGCCAAAAATGTTGACAACATTTATGTTTCCAACTGTTTACAACTGTTTCCAACAAGCGTCTCCACCGAGGGAACAAATGTTTGCAACAAGCGTATTCCTTTGATGTTGCCGCCGAAAATGGAAACACGGTTCCCAACATTGTTTCAAGTTTTGTTGCCAATACAACAGTTGGTAACAAAACTTTAGTGGAGACGCGGCTTTAACGATGTTTAGGTCTAAGAAGTCTAAGAAGAGTCTCGTAACATTGAACATAGCATGTATCAAAGATGTTTTATAGGTATAAATTTCTAACTTAAATGTGTATAACTAGTATCCGTTTAAGTCAAAAATTTGTTATTAGGTATAAATATATAATCTAAGATATAAAAATTAATGTTTATTTGTTCGTTTTTTATGCACTGCCTTGCCGTTCATCAGATTGCGGTAAAATTTTTGTCAACTTATTGCTTACACTTGCGTGAAGTTTATAGACATGGTACTATTAACTTACACTAGGTGGCGTGCCTATCGCACCGACAAATTTATTTAAAAGTTATAGATTATTAAATTTCAATGATTCCTGATTAAACAATATAACTCCTCCAAATTTAAAACGATATTTCCACAAATATTTTTTCTGCGACTGCAATGCGCCGGGTACCAGCCAGTTACGAGTATTTTATATAATTTACTTTACAATAATGTATTATTTGTTATTCTATTGTCATATGGAAAACAAGCAACGCAAAATGTTCTACTTTACAAAATTTCTGGAATATATAGAAAGCTTATATCTTACAATCTTTGTTCACGGTAAAATAGTTATATCTTTCCGTCAATACATATATGCTATAATATATATATATATATATATATATATATATATATATATATATATATATATATATATGCCACCGATTTCACACTTGAAACGACTAGTTTACGTGCAGTACAAAGGCTCTAACAGAATTAACTGCAAGGAAAATTTCACAGTGGGAGTACTCGTATTAAAACCTTAACCATCATTGCCACTTTTTATCATACTTTTTAATTTTGTATAATACAATATAGGGAGATATATCTGAAAGTAATAATTTAAAATTTAAAATTTTGTACAGCCGACTTCAATATAAGTTATTAAGAATAACCATTGGTCTGACCTTGATCAAATTCATATGGGACCACACGAGAAGTATCAGCTTTCATATAAAAGAAGAATCATCGAAATCGGTCCAGCCAGTAAAAAGTTATGAGGTAACACACATAAAAAAAAACATACGCGTCGAATTGAGTACCGTCTCCTTTTTGGAAGTCGGCAGAAAAGTGACAGCCTGCATACACTCAATTACTTGCTTTCTATAAATTGTCACAAGGTTTTGGAGCAGACTTTTCCTATCTCTGCCTGTTAGCAGAGTTCACATTTTCATGAAATATTTTCTATTATATCAGATAAGCTATTCCTTACTATGTTTTGCCAGACCGTCGAGCATTTGGTAAATGAGTACTTAAATTTTTTCTTAACAATTCTAATGGTACTTTAATTTGTAATGGTGTATTGTGAAACTGACCTAACATTACACTTTAACGCGGCGAGTATATCATATAATGAGGAGTCAATAAACGAATTTCCTAAAGTACCGACACCACATTTTAGAAATTAAGTTTAAGGGGAGTGCTCAGTCCCAAAACTGCCACGGCTTCTAGAGTAATAAATTCATAAAGTAGTCGTAGCAACGATGTAGGGAATTATGACTACAGCAGGAATGGGTCGGCTCGATCGGGGAAGAACCACGCTCGTATAGAATACCGGCTTGATATTACTGCGTAATACTGCTGTGTATTGTATGGTAAATACGAGAACTTTGAACCCTTTTTACTAATAAGACATAAAGACATAAACTGTCTGATGATGATGACATGACTGTCTGTCACTTTTGCTTCTATAGAAAATATGGTTATAATTTAATTTTAAGAGGATAATTTACTACTGGAAAGTCCGTTATGATGGCCCAATGTAACTTGGGTAATATTTTAATTCTCAGTCTTACATATTTCCTCACTCTGTTTCCTTTCACAGGAAAACAGTTCAGTTAAAAGGCGTTTTAAAAATAAAAGGGGAAAATTTATTAAACTTAAATCTATATTCGATGAAAAAATAAATACTTAAAGAATAAGAACACATCACAAATCAAATTGTTTGTATGAATTGTCTGAATGTAATTTTACTAATCATCGTCATTATTTTCGATAGAGTCATTTTCTTCATCGTCGTCGAAACTACTCAAATTCTCACTATCTAACTCTGTACTGTCATCTGGGATTATGTTTACATCATTCTGTGGAGTCTTACGATCTTTCGGATGTACAGGTGTATCTCCTTCATATTCGTTATTTTTTATTGCCGTTTCTTCCGCATCCTTTAATAGTTCTTCGTTAGAATGTTGAAATGTTGTTTGCGTTTCGTGAATAATATTATGATTTCGTGAACATTCACAATTACAACAGTGTCGGCATCCACAGTTTGAATATTTATCTTGCAGTAAATTTAATAAAAGAGGTAGCAAACTCTTTAAGCTTAACTTTGAGTCTTGAGAATTAAATTGTGGATTTAAGTTTGTCTGTACTGGATAATTCGACGACACTACATATTGGGAGGAAGCAGAAGGACCTTTTACGGAAGATAAAATGGATGACAACAAAGCGGACTGGATAGACGATTCTGGTTGATTTAACAAGGAAGTAATAGGCATTTGACCTTGTAAAATATTCAACGCTACATCTGGTATTTTTAAATTCGATCCCGACTTTTTCGTTAATTCCAGATGTTGATTATAATTGTCGTTTAGGTTATTGGTAGGTAATACTGGCACAGAATTCGTAATAGTCATGATTGGACCTGCCGTTGGTCCTGTTGAAGTATATAGTGAATTATCTGTGACAACTACAGGCTTATACGTTGGGGAAACATAATTTTGAGGACTTACAACATATATGTGATCTCCTGTATGTTTAGAAACGTGGCTATTAGTTATTCCAGCGGGTACGGCTGCTATTACCGTTGGATTAGGACTCACTGAAACTTTTACCAAATGTGATGATGTAGGCAATGATAAAACTCCGGTCTGCTGATATGGTTTTTGATATGAAATTAGTTGATAGCCACCAATATTATTACAAGGAATTTGTTGTTGTTGGTCCTGCTGTAAGCTTGTTTGCCGGTTTAATATTGGACTACAATTAGACTGCTGCAATGATGATGATGGCTGTTGTAAATTTAATCGTATTGCGCTAGATGAATCAAGTAACTGCACAGGCTGTTGATAAGTCACTGGTTGAACAACAGGCAGTGGTTTTACATGAACAGATTGTGGAGAAGCTTGTTGTTGTACAACGACATGATGTGGCACTTGCTCTTGATGAAGATTAATCCACTGGGGTGCTGCTTGTTGCTGCAAATTCACAGGTTGTGTATTTTGTAAGTTTACTGACTGCACCGAGGTTTGTTGTTGTAAATTTCCAGCTTGAACTTCTTGTGGTTGTTGGAAATTTAAGGGATAAACTTGTTGGAAATTTAGAGCTTGCACTGGGGCTGACGGTTGTAAACACACAGAATGGGCTGCTGAGTTTGAATTTGAGCATTGTTGTGAATTCGTGGACTGAACTAACGTTCCTTGCTGCAAAGTACCAGGATGTGATAAAGTTTGATGTACATTAATATTTTTTGGTACGTTTTCCTGTAAATTTAAACCTTGAGATACTTCCGGTTGAAGGTTAATCGATTGTACGGCTGGTTGAAAGCTTACAAGTTGCGAATTAACTTGCGGTTGAGAACTGACCGGTTGCTGAATATTAAATGTTTGCATCGGTATATTTGAAAGCTGCTGCATATTTAAGCTTTGTTGTGAATTTATCGTTTGTTTTCCATGTTGTTGGACATTAATATTTCCAAAATCAATATTTTGGTTCAAATTTTGTGGGTTAAACCCAACACTATTTTGTAAACCTTGTTGAGATGCCAGAGTATTTGTTGCAACACCATTTTGTTGTCCGCTACTTGCCTGAAAATATATAAGAACTATAGTTTTTATTATATACTACACATGGGTCATTTTAATTTCGACTTATATTCTATTACCTGCCAATAAAGAATGAATAATATTATCGTTAACAATCTGGCTAGTGCCATTTCGGACACATAAAATGAGCATTTTGTAACTGACACATACATATATACATCTTTTTATTAGTGTAATGTAATCGTTTATTTGTTATCTGTTCAAAAAGATATGTTATCTCTTACTTAACATTAAATGAAATCTTTTCGTCACGTTCTTAACGTAACTTTCTTTTTTTATTTTATTATAATACAAGCTCAAAATTTAAGCATTCATGCGAATAGTTAACAGTAGAAATTCCAACTGATTAATGGCAACATTAAACTAACGGAATATAAGGAAACTACTATCTACTATATTAGTTAAGTATTAAGTAACTTACGAAATTTAATTTTTTTTTTATTTATTCTTAGAAAGAGTGTTATATTATTTACATTTTAAATTTTGCCAATCTGTAAGCCAGTTTGTCGGCAACGCAACATGATAATGATAAGCATACATCTTTGAAATATTTTAATTCCTAATGTTATTCTGCGAATCATGTAGTGGCGGTGTAAGATAACCGTGTAGAGATGGTGTAAGAATATCCACCAACCCATATCGACCCGTAGGTATCATAAGAGGTGACAGAAGGAAATAAACCAGGAGTGGGCAGCAGCGTCTTCTTAATAACAAATAAAAGTAAAAATAAACTGCGGTAGCATACCCGCTAGCCCCGCGTGGCATCAATGGCAAATTTCCCTCCTATTAGACAATCTGTGGGAGAGGCTTATGGTTTGCGGTGGGCTTTGGATAGACTGTAACGGTAATTAATGAAGATAATTCTAGGGGTAGGCCTCAGGGGAGAAGATAACGTTGGCAGAGCGGGCATTCGGTGTGCATGATAAACCAGGCTCTTCTAATCTCCTAAATGACGGCCGTTTAAAATGTACGGCAAACTCGTTGCTACGCCTCAAGCTCCGTGGCTAAGGCACCGTTTACACACTAAGGCAAAAAACTGCTTGAAGAGGACTACAAGAGCTAAGTCACCTCGAATGACGCACGCACACATTTACACAATTTTATATAGCATCAGGCCTCGGCCGGCACTGTCGGGGTACACAGGCGTTTACGCACACATGAAATAAGAATATGCGATTTAAAAAAAAAGTATTGATTGAACTAAAAAAATAAAATACTTACGTTAATAAGTTACTTGTAGAATAATCTGACAAAAAATCAGAATGATTACATGTATATTAGTAGTTATTAATCGTTAAAAGAAATTTTAGAGGAATCTTTGTGATTTTTTTTCTATCGTATTAAAATAGTAGTATCATGTTTTCAAATTTGTAAAATTTTAATTTTACATTTGAACATAATTTTTTACTTTTTGTTACCTTTGTTTTTCCAACATTGATATGTGATTTTCTTTATTCATATTTTTCAAAAGCCGGTTTCATATATTAATTTCTTTTTAGACTGTTCCGACTTTGTTTTTGAAAAAAATTATAAAAATTTGAAATATTGTAATAATAAGATAATATGGTCACCTTAAGCTTTGCCGCCCTATAAAACCAAAATTAGGAGGAGGACAGAAACAAATACACAATGTCATATACTATAACTACTATATTAAGAAAAAAATAGCAAACAAGCCTTGGCAACTACACTATAATCGACTAAAATATTTACTATAATATCAACTGTCAAAACGGCGTCGATAAAGCGGCGCCCTTTTGATCATTTAATAATGATATTATAATTAATATAAGTAAGTTCGCCATACAATCGACCTACGATTGTTTTGACAGAAATAGCAATGTGAATAACTAAATTTCTGAAGTTAGAACAAGTCACATGCTACAAATATCTAGGACTATAGATACCACTTTTGTATGGAATATACATGTTTATTTATTTATTTATTTAAGGACAGCCAGAGGTAATTACAATAATACATGTTCACAAAACATAATATATGAGCTTAATTATTAAATGTGAAACCTATTAAAGGCAGCCACAACATGCTTCACAAGAAGAGTAACACTTTATAACATAAATTACAAAATATTAGAAACATAACCTTAAAATAAATCAAAAACCAAGAAATACCAAAAATATTAAAAAAATATAAACTAATAAACTGAGACACCTTAAAACAATACAGGGGAAAAAACACAATAATCAATTAAACCAAATAACAAAATTAATACATATAGAACTCTTAAATATTATCTTTTAGGTTCTGTAGCACTGTTTATTTTAAAGAGGACAAATAATTGCTAAAAATGTCCACAGAATCTGACATCAAATTCAGCAAGCGTGACATTCTAAAGCAAATCTGTAACAAATTACGTAGCGTGTTGGGTAAATTGTACCACCTAAAATTTAGGCTAAGCAAAAGTATGTTACATAATTATGCTGAACTTGCGCTCGCGGATACAACTATAGATTACAGGTTGGGCAGCTATGGACTTACGTTCCCGGTGTATTTAAATAAAATCAAAGCACTACAAACAAGGTTGTTAAAGATACTAGTAGATAATGAAGTGATAATTGCGTGTAATAAAGAATATGATAAACTTCAAAATTTGTAAAATTGAACCTGTAGACAAAAAAGCGAAAATAAAATTGATAAAGGATCAGTTTAATAAAAATGAGTTTAAAGTAGAAAGAGAATACGGCTACCTAACTCGACAATCCACTAGAAGAGGAAAATATGCAACGACAAGTAAAGTAAAAATTAGCAATCTATATGCGATGTATGCTGAGTGTGTGTTGAATTAGTGTATATGTAAAAAAAAAACAATTCAAAAACTAATGAACCAATTTTAATATTTGGCTGATGTAGACCTCATAACAAACTGTACAAATTATGTATAAACAAAATAATAAAATAGACGTGGGTAGATGTTAGTATATGTATAAGAAATTATACTTCAGATTATATAAACATAAGCATGCATGGCAGACGAAAATGTTAAAAACTTTTATTGTATAATTGGGAGAAAATAAATAAAAAAGTAATTAATAGAATCAGGCGTTACTTTGCGGAAGTCCATTATATTAAAGTTGACAAAAAATTACTTTGCGTACATCCGCTCGATAAAATAAAATGATGTGTCTTACCTAGTTTGAGGAGCACCTCCCGCCCTCCCTCAATTGCGTGCAATATCCCCGTCACCGCTAATCCCAGCACCACTACTCCCAACACCACTACACTAGGAAAGACACACCACTGACGACAATACGACACGTGTTTCGCCTCTACACGAGGCATCCTCAGGTGATATAGACTCTACGGTGGCCAACCGCTAAGATACTATACCGTTATACTTAAAAAAGTATCTAGTTGTCCACTGGTGAAAAGAGGAGGGAGGAATAAATCATGTAATAACGCATACTTATCGAAATATATCCTATAGAATACCGAGTGGCAGGGAACACTGCGCCTATAATCGAGACTGACAAAATGGTTTTGTTGAAATCAACTTGAAACTTCTAACTAAATTAAGGTTACCAATAAGCCTCTGTAATGAGTTGTCTTTTGGTCCTTTCTATTCCAATATTTTACGCAGTCCGTCTTTTCTTGAGATTCAATATTACCCCGCATAGGGTATAATTGTATTGCCAAACGATAAGTCTTAACTCGTGTGTCAATACGTTCAATTTATGTTGAGCTGGAGTAACGTAATCTAATATTCTAATTTATTCCTATTTCGAGAAACATTAACTTAATTCAAGTTAATTGCAAATCTACTACACAATTTTCGATCCTGCTTAGATTTGTCTTTAAGCTAAGACGCAGTGTTCCTAGGTTAAGTTGATGAGAGGAGGATCATCGCTGAGTGCCATTGAGCTCATACGGCCAGTGGTGCAGGACCACGTCACAGATCCATAAGTCATCAATGGCAACATGCATTGGTTGTGCAGTCTTGTTTTCAAGTTTAATAAATAAAACTTGAACTGTAACATACAATGTGACACCAATGCCGGTACTTGTCGGAAACACTATGCTCGAAGTTGTTGACGACAAATTTACCTAAGCATGTAGTAAGAATTGACAGAGGAAAACTGAACAGGGAGATGGGCAGTAGCATCTTCCAAATAACAGCTAACATACCGTGAAACCTGGCAACTTTGCCATTCGTGGAAGGACTTAAAAACTTAGAACCAATTTTCCAACAATGTAACATTATATTCTTCACAGATTTGGTATTTATTAGTGATTTAAACAAATAATAACATTAAATAGACAAAATCCTTAAAAAAAGAAAATGGCAAAGTTAACCTCACTTTGTGGCAACTTTGCCATCCGGGTTTATAACGAAAATAATAGGATTTGACTTCAAGGCCGAAGGTAAGTTTACCTCATAATATAATACACAATACTCAGAGTTATGATTTGCTCCTTTAATTGTGTTGTAAATAACAAAGTTTACTCTTTTGGCAAAGTTGCCCTCCCATTTTTCAATATTTCATACAAAATTGAAGGGTTGTCAACAATCTTATTTACGTACTTTACTTAAATTTTTTATATCAATATTTTCACAATAATTTTTAGGAGGTATACGTTTTTTTATTTAAATTCTCAATAATTATTAATAAATAAACAAGAATAATTATGAATAATTTTCTTTGCTAGAGTCATCGTCACTATCAAGAAATTCGTGCGTAAATCCAGGCGACTCTATGGTGATCCGAACTTAATTGCCACAATCAAAACTTTAACAATCTCTTTTTCTTCAGATTCACTTAATCTCTGCGGTGCACCAGGCGAAAGCATATGAAGCCCTTTAACTTTATTTTCTATTGTACGTCTTGGTATGTAAAATCGCTTTCCGCTTCCATAGAATATGTTTCTTTTGTTAATACTGAGTTGACGGCGACATTCTGAATTTATTCTGAGTAATTTTTATATGTTCTACTTCCTAATTTCAGTCTACTTTGGCGACCCATTTTCCTAAAGTGACATCATTTTATTTAGATCAGGATTTTTTTTATAAACAACCTATATTTTGATTTCCAACAATAGCAAAACTAGTTAAGTTAAAGTATAAGTAAGCGATTAAAATGACACTGTTCTTTGGGTGCAAATTATATTAATACTCTAAGTTAAAAATATGAAAAAATACTAAAAAGTAATCATATTATTAATACCTGACAACGCAGTAAAATAATATAGATTTCTCTTTTCTTTTTAGGGTTCCGTACCTCAAAAGGAAAAAACGGAACCCTTATAGGATCACTTTGTTTTCCGTCTGTCTGTCTGTCTGTCAAGACCCTTTTTCTCAGTAACGCGTGGAGTTATCAAGCTGAAATTCATATCAAATACTCATGTCTATTGTCCCTTGGAACTGTGAAAAAATCAAACTTCTAAGCCAACGCAATCAAAAGATACAGCCGTTTATGCCGCAAATTTTCGACATTCGCAAAGGAATCAAAACCTATAGGGTACTTCCCGTGAACTCAGAATCTTGAAATTTGGTAAGAAGCAACGTTTTATAGCACAGATAAAGGAAAGATTGCGAAAAGCATAAATTTTTAGTTACATCATATAATAAAAATATTTTATTTAAAGTTATATACCTACAGATTTGTTCGGAACCCTCGGTTCGAGAGTCCGACTCGCACTTTGCTGGTTTTTTTTTTATAAACATGAATCGATTAAATGTCATTAGATTCATTTTTATTCCAAATAAAATCGGTCCAATAGTCTGCTACGGTGAAACATCTATACAAACATACATACATAGATTGATAATTTGAATCGCCATAGTCGGGTCAAAATATAAACTAAAAGTGACAACCCTTGGTTGTACCAAAACATGGCAAAGTAACCGTCACATCCTGAAATCTCTAGTATGGTAACTTTGCCAAGTTTGTTTTATGGACAAATATTAAGACTACTATATTAAAAACGAAATATTACATTTCCTAACCATTAATATTACGTTATTACAAAGATATAGGTATGTAGATTCAGTATTTCAACTAAAATCCACAAAAGTTCTGGAACACTGAAAAAGGTGTTTATGTCGCCGGCACAATTTCGCGGTAAAATACGAGTAAAATGTTAAAATTTACTCTGATATTGCCATATTCAAAATAATTCCGTTAATTAGTTATTAAATTTTCATACAAAAAATGACAAATCTCAAAAAACGTTACGTTTTCCGGGTTAATCGTAATTTTGTACCAGTACACCGTTGATGGCTAAGTTACCTTCCATTGGTAAAGTTGCCAGACTTGACTGTAGCGTAACAAATATTGTTCGGTTATGTAGCTTGCCGAACTGACAACGCCTCTAGTTAGTAGTTCTACGTTCGCCATACATTGGCAGTGCAAGTGCTCTTTCACACATATGCACCCAGCAGATGAGTCAAGCAATGTGCAACTAAAGACAATACTTGCTCTACGGCCTCCATTTCCACCGGTGCAACAACAACTCCTTTGCCGTTTTTAACTAACACCTACTCTGGGTTCCGAACCCATTATGCCAGTCCCGCTCGGAGTTGTAGCTCTTTCACTGCCCACTTCACAGTGGGTGTTCATGCTAAGGCTACAAAATCCCGTTAAATGGAAGATCGGATCTTGTAAAAACGTTTATTCCATTAAACGTTACGTATAGGTTGAAGATATAAGGACAATTAAAGATTCAGATCCATAAATAATAAATATATTTAATCTGCACATTTATTTCAGTTAGGGTTTGAAGTACACGTTCCTCGCAGAGGAAAAATATTCTGAATCTAGTATCGCACTTGCAGACAATCATACATAGACATTAGATAAGAAATAATTAACATAAAAATATGTTAAATATTACACTCATTTATAGAGTCAATAATTAAAGCATGTAATTCCCTAATATAAAAATATTAAACAACCGTTCATTATAAAAAAAGTCCATCCATTCTTCTTCTATTATTTAAGACATTAAACACAGAATATATTTTTCAAGGAACATCAACAGAACTACGATTTTTCCGGTATCGTATCATCTTCTACTTCTTCCACTTCTTCTTCTACCATTATCTCTCCTGGTATAGGTTTATCTTTGTCTTTTTGCTTGTAGTGATCTCTTTTTTTATCATTATCTTTATGATTTTTCGTTGCCTTACTTTCGTTATCTTGTTCATCTTCATCGCCGTCTTCTTCATCATCGTCGTAGTATGGATTGTAGCGGGGGCTAACTATAGCGTTGTTGATGGGAAATGGAATAGGATACGGTATGGGGATGCTTTTAGAGCTGTCTCCACAACTGCAGCAGTTACAGCAACTGCACGTTTGTCCACACATACCATTAAAATTCCTGTTCCGACTTGCAAGTAGGAGAATTGTCAGCAACATGCCGAGATTGTCGTCATCATTCTGTGGGTACACAATTGGTGGTGAACCATATCCAATTGGAGCAATAGCTTGGGTTGACACCGCCTAAAATAAAAAGAAAATAAATTTAATGGTTTTATCAAAATAATAATTTGTATACGTAATAATAAAACGCATGATTTTATTTATTAAAGATAGACAAAATTAATGAACTAAGATTAACATGTACATACTTTAGCTACTTAAAATAATTTTCTCATCTCTAATATAATTAATCTCCGCAAAATAAGGCGTAATTAAATTAATTATTTAAATTTTTAAATAAGATAAATTTGGAAAGTTAAAACGGCGCACAACGGCAAAAGTTACATCACACAAAATATGTAATTTTTAATAATAAACTTACTTCGAAATTATTAGGAAATATTGCACTTGTTACACAAACTACAACAAATAGATTCCTCATAGTGTTAACGTGTTGCGCTATTTTAAAATAAGACTAGATATCAAAGTAAGTGAATCATCGTGTGAAGCAAGTGGAAACGTAAGTGCTTCAGAAATATAAATATTTTCAATTTTATAGGTTCTATGTTATATTGTAAAGTATTGCTTCACTGGTATCAACTAACTTTATCTAATCGCAACTATTACATCACATCTTTATGACTTTATCTCACATGTTTCAAGATAATGTGTAAGAAATATATGTCTGTTTCAATCCAATATGAAAAGTGACGAAACACTAAGTTCCATAATATTATAATTCTTCAATGATTTTTCTGTTTAAATGCTAATTTTGGTGCTAGCAAAAGTGCATAAGATAAAATCCGTCAATGATATTTTAGACTATTCCTAGATAACTAATACTCTGAAATTATTTTTAAAAAAGATATGACTTTTCACGTAAGAGTAATAACTGATAAAAATTATAATGAATGTTTTATATCCTCAATATTTTTAATTGCATTTAAAGACTATAAATTATTTTAAATATGCAAAATTACTACGATCAAATAAATAAAATAGTAAAAAGAGAACAATTATTATAAAATACATAACAATTATCAAAGTAGAAGAATCAAAGTAATTATTTTTATTTTTTATTTTATTTGTTAAGGACAGCCAACAAATCTTACAGCAAAAGAATTAAATTCTTAAGCTATCATCTAAGATTTAAGCTAAATGCAAATTCAATTACAGGCTGCCACGGCTTGCAAGTGCGAGTGATTAATGTTTATTTAAAAAATAATAAAATATAAAGAAAAAACTAAACTAATCCAAAATTATTTCGTACTCAATTATTATTATTCCTATACCTAGAATTATTCAGATCAAGTTTTGACACTTAATCATAGAGCGTGGGGTTCAAATCAAAAGCCAGACCAACGTTTGTAAAACACGCAAAATGTTTGCCTTTTAACATGTTGATTGCCCACGTGTCACTGACACTGTTTCTGATTTTGCCTGCGATTCTCCGTTTAGTAGCTCACAGGAAGATCAATAAGAGTTCTTAAAGTTTACATTTCAAAATTATAATATAAATTAACTACTGTTGTTGACAGTGTCAGTGTTACAGTCTCTTAGTTAATTGAAATATCGAATAAAAGGTATAAAAGAAGTCAAACTTATTTAATTCCAATACAACTTATCCATTTACAATAAATTAATAAACAAATGTTATTATTTTATTATTTAAGCGTTAACGACAAATTCTAGTAGAATTCACTAGATAGTAGGTGTACATTTCTGCCTAAGAGTATTTTTGGATTAGTACATGGTACCAACCTCGTACTGTAGCCAAGCAGCGACGCATCCATTGCTGTATTCCGGTTTGAAAGGTCAAGGAACCAATAAACTTACAGTCAGCATTTCATGAAGCATTTCATGTCGGTCCTCAGGTGAACTTTTTTCATGTCTCTATGGGTTTCTACTACAACATTATTTATTTTACAATTAATGGAGATATTAATAACAATAAGTTAATTATAATCAGTCATCATCATCATCATCATCATCATATCTATTACTTTTAGAGTCTTGGTTTCTAGATAACTTTGGACACAAAAATCCTGAATTTATTATTGGATTATTAATCGGTATCGGTATAGGATATGGAATGGGTATGGAGTTACCACCTCCAGAATTACAAGGACAGCAACAGCAACATCCAGCATTAATACAACTTTCACGGTCGTTGTTAAACATTGCTAAAAGCATTATTGGCAACCAGTCTTTTAGCAACGATTTCTTCTTTTTTATAATGACCTGTTGAGGTGGCGCTGGAGGTAAATATCCATTTGAAAACCAGTTAGGGTTTGTGAATGAATTTACATCTACGGAAGCAGTCTTTTCTGGCGATGGTGTTGGTAACGCTGCATTTATAAACGTAATTCGCGGAGCCTCTACGTTGGGTGGTGGTATCGAAATTTGTAAATTAATCGGAAACGATTGACCGTATTCTGTCGTCAAAATTGAATTTGTACATATCGGTTCCAAATTTAATCCGTTTGTAATTTCAAATGTACTCGGTGTGCTTTCAAGTGGCAATGCTGGCGCTGATGTCATTTCTTCAGATTTTTCGCTAATTTGAAAACAATGACACGGTTCGTCATTTATCTGTGGAATTAGCACTGTTGATTGTGGCTGTGCAAATTCAGAAATGGACGGAATAAATGGATTATTTTGTTGAGTTCCTTGATTTAAGCCAGGTGAAATTATAAGTGGTGGGACTGTAAGCACTTTAGCCAACTGTGAATGCGTGTATGCTGTAGATGAAGTTGGAATTATTGCATTCGTGTTGGGTATAGCTGGGGCTACTGATTGAGTAGTTGCAAAAACTGGTTCTTGTTGATAAAAAGAGCTAGATTGAGATGTAGGCACTATAGCAATATTTTTCTGCGTGAATTCTTGGGTTGTAGACTGTGTCTCTGGTGACACTGTTCTAGTTGGTTGAATTTGTGGAAGTATGTCAGGAAGCACTCCTTTCGCTGCGGCTATCGTTAGTACAGTATTTAACAATTGTGGTGTTGGTGAAGGGTTGTTTGAATTAGACCCCTCTTTGACACACTCCCTGTATATGATTGGTCCTGACGGTACAGCTGGCGCACCTTGACTTGTGTTTTGACTTAGAACCTGGTGATTCTGTAAAGAAAAATACACTTTGTTTTAGTGAATGAATTATTATGTTTCATAAGGTAATTACAATCAACTTACGTTTAGTAATAAGATTGTGATAAATTTTAATATTGTCCACTTAAGTGGACACTCCATGACGAACACCCGAATACCATTTATTTATTTACTTATATAACAGAGTTTCTGTATATATACTATCATTTCACATATAATTTTATCAAAATTAAGTAAACCCTTACAACATGCATTTAGTCGCTAACAAATCAGTTAATGACTTAAGCAATTTTACTTAAAACCTATGATAAAAAGCTAATACTCACATCATTGAGGAAAGCCCTATGCCACGGAGTGGGAGTAAATAAGAAGTTAAGCAATCTTAACTTTTTACAACAGTTTATACTAAACTATAATTTACAAGATTGGAAAATGTATTAATCACTGTCTTTATCTTAAAATTAATGTACGATATGTTAAATATTTAATATGAGTTTGATTTGTTACTTATAAGCGATATGCAGACTGCGTTCATGGCACTACATCTCGAGGAGTAGGGCTATATTATGATAATTTTTATTGTTGTAAATTTGTTAATGTTGTGATACAGAATTAAATATTAATTTATAATTTTTATCTAGAAATCTTTTGTTACAGGTAAATTGGAAGTTGCTTTCGATCTTACTTTCGCCGTTATACACGTATGTAGAATCTGCGCTTTCATCTTTTTTATTTTTTTAACAAATACTAGCAATAATTTTAACATTGCAAATATTGACTAACCACTCCCGATAATCTTAAAATGTTGGGAGTAGTTCACGACAGTAGTCGCATCTGGCGGATCCGAACCCACAACCTTTGATTCGCGGTCTGCACCCTGCCATTAGGCTACTGTCGCTTTCATCTTTATAGTAGATCTGTGTTATTTGCAAATAAAGCTGAATTCAAGTCTGTAATTCCTTATAACAATTGAAGTTAGGAAATTTCTATGTATTGGACAACTTCTTTTGATAGTCGTTGGATTTCGCAAATTCTGATTTTTCTGTTGAAACTAAAGAAGACTAACGAAATCTTTCAAATTGCTTTTTGTTAAGTTTTGTTTTATAGGGACAGAATCTTATGGTTATTATATGATAATTAGTACAGTTTTGGTATGTTTGTTAGTATAATTAAGTTATATAGCATTAATGGTTATAATGGTTATAGCTTCAAAAGGGTTAACAAATTTCAAAATAGAAATATAGAAATAAAATGCGAAATAAATTACACACCATATGATTGATGTTTAGATAATCTAATTAAATTTAGTAAGAAGTCAAGTAAGTATTCAAAGTAAAATTCAATTTTTAGTAGATTTTATCACTTTTGTCTTGTCAAATATAATAAAAGTACTAAAATTTAAGTGTACGTAGATAATTTTTTTAGAAACTAATGAGACAAAATCTGTCTAAAATACAATGGGGGCGCGTGCAGATCTAAATTAGACGATGTCTACGACCGTGTGATGAAACATTATCCTATATTATATATTGTGTTTGCTTTGCTAGTCCCTCCTCGTAGTGCAAGCAGAGCACTGTTTCTACACTAAATGCTTATAAATTCTATTTAATATAAGAAGTTTGCTTCATACATAATAAACAAACAGGAAACGTTAATCTATGTGTTTGTTACCCGATATTACTTTTGGTAATATCCGGGCGATAAGTACATCCGTACCGTAAGATATCACCGTCCTTATTTTTGTTTTCTATAAGTATGCACTAATATGCCGCTAGCCGACCTTTAATCAATTAGTTAGATGGTCAACATTAATTTTAACGACGGCATTGGATGCCTAAAGAAGCTCAGCTAACAGTAAAGAAAAAGGCGACACACGTTTGTTTAACTATATTTTAAAACGAAATTATTACATATCTTCTCGTTATGTATACCTCAGAACTTGAAAACAAAAGTGTACAACCAGTGCGTGGTGCCGGTGATGAGTGATGACATATAGATCTGAGACGTGATCCTTCGCTGCTGCCTGTGTAAAAAAGCTAAAGCTCGTTCGCCTGCCATATAGCACGAACCGATGAGTAAGAAAGGGTTTCGAGTGGCAGTCTGCTACCAGCAAGGAAAGTGTAAGGTGCCTCGCTAGATGGAGCGACAACCATGTTGTAGAGGGCATGTTAACGTGCTTTGCGGTATTCCTTGTGAGAGGCCTATGTTTAGCACGAAAATGAAATAATTTACGTCATGTGCCCCTTTATTCTGCCATATCAAAAGGGCTGACTTGCGGTTAGCTTATACGTCAATTTTATATGCGCTGTTTTAATGAATGGACTAAAAGTTTTTGTTTTTGTAGAATGGGGTGACATACGAGCACACAGTCCACCCGATGGTAAGTGGTTGCTGTGACCCATAGACATCTAAATCTATCCTCAATAAATAATCAAAATGCAGATGCGTTGTTACCCGTAAGGACCAAGATGGTATGCCTCTTTTCCAATAAAAGGGGTCTCCGGTTCTCCACACTCACCATACGAAACACAGCAGTGCTAAGCTGCTATTTTACGCTGGTATTCTGTGAAGAGCGTGGTCCTTTCCCTGTCGAGCCGACACATTCGTGCTACAACTATACTATTAGTTTAGCTGCAGCATGGCTCTACCACGTTTCAAAAAAGTTTACGCATTCATTTAAATGCCGGCGTATAAGTAACGACTCAGTTGTTCAATCTATCCAAACTATAAATACAATCTTACAGCGTGGCATAATGCCGCCGCCACCCGTCATAATTAAAGAAATAACCGTCGATGACATACGTGTCTATGGAAAATAACAACGTCCGTTACATCATGTCCCCCAACTACTGGAAAAGTGCCTAATAACACACGGACTGATGAACTAACAATTTTATTCATTCTTTCATTCCCTATAGGTTGCCTCATAGGTAACCTCATTTCTTTAATTAAATTTTTAGTTATTATCAGGAAGATTCTTACCGTGTAGTGGCGGTGTAAGAATATTCACTACCCCATATCATCCCGTGGGTGTCGTAAAAGGCGACAGACGGAAACAAATCAGGAACTCAGGAGATCACTACCCTGATACAATTAACCGTCCCAAAGCATGCGCGTTACGACAATGCCAACTTATTTAATTTTTTTAATATTAAATTAAACTGACCAAATATTTAAATAAGCTGACCAATTATCAGCGAATGCTTCTCAATGGTGCATAGGTGTAATTTTATATTTTTTCGCGAATGAGGTGCTAAAATTTCTCAATGACCTTGAAAAACTTTAACCCTTAATAAAAATGTTTCTGACGCTTACCAATCAATAAGATCAACTGACCTTTTATGACCAATTTCTGACCTTTCAGATGGTATAATTGGTAAATCGAAATTCCGTACATGAGGTACTAACATCGCGGTGCTCACCTTGTCTCCGGTGAAGGAACCCTACCACCACCCACATTTTGACTCAATCAAAGACCGTTATAGACCACAATCAAAACAAAGTGGCAAAATGAACCATTTTATAATATTTTGCAATAGTTAAATAACGAAATCTAAAGGTGAGTCCTGAGAAAAACGTTTTGTAGGGCGTGGGGCGTAATATAGCGTAGTATAAATTAAGAAAAGCGTAAATATTAGGCGTAACACCCTACCCAACGTCGGTCAACACTCAACACAGTCACAATTTTTTATTATTTAATATTTAGTTAACTGACAAATACTTAGGTTTTAGGCCGTCGGTGTAGATTTTGTTAAATAACTGCACGTTAGTACTTTCTAGTAGGTACCATCAAGTTGATTTTTTACTTTCTTATATTTTCGAAAACTTCTCCAACTCCATTAAAAACAAAAGCCGGTAATACACGTTATTGTATTTTAAACAATAGCTTAAATTTAAAAAGTGACGTTACAGATGATTAGAACTTAGAACGACCTTTGCATCGTGACCTGGATGCGCGTTGGCCGAAACCGCTCCACAGACTAAACAATAACAGACTTTTGGGTATGGAGTAGCCCTGAATATTATAAATATATACTGTTTCACTGTAAAATATTACAACGTCTATGTAAAAACATATAAATAATTATTAATGACAAAACATTACATAATGGAACAAATATTTATGAATGTATAATCTGTATTCGTTATTTTTTTCAATAAACATAAAATTTTCTAATTATACACAGTACAGAGCCGTGGTAGCTCAGATGGTTAGCGCTCGCTGTAAGTTTCACAGTACGGGACAACCTGGGTTCGATCCCCGCCGACACCAATGAAATTGTTAATTGCAATTTAAGTACTGAAGGAAAACATCGTGTTCCTCACCTATTTTTCCAACCAAGTATTTCGAAGACATGTGAAGTTTGCCAACACGCATTGGGGCAGCGCGGCGTATATTTCCTTGCCCTAAAACCCTCTCAGAAATGAGAGGAGGTCTGTGCCAAGCAGGCATATAAATGCGTATAAGTTACAGCATATAAAGGCTGTAACTTATACGCATTTAACTTTATACGCAGTAAAATATTATATAGCTTCTGATAATCTATAGTCCATTTAAAATGGTTAAAAAGTTAAACTTTTAATAAATAGTCAAAGCCGACTTTAGAGAATTAAAAATAATAAATAGTTTTCACATAACTGTTTCTGAAGTCGCGCTGTAATTTTTTGAACACTGTTGTGACACCAACTTCTGAAGACGTTAGGTATAAATCATTTAATTATTTTAGTTCTTTGAAGTCGGCCTTTACTTTTTCTTAAAAGTTTAATTTTAGTAATTCCATCCGACTTATGTAATATATAATAATTAATGTTTGTTTGTTCGTATTTTATGCGCTGCCATATCGTTCACCAGATTGC
This sequence comes from Parnassius mnemosyne, assembly GCA_963668995.1. NCBI lineage: Eukaryota > Metazoa > Arthropoda > Insecta > Lepidoptera > Papilionidae > Parnassius > Parnassius mnemosyne. The sequence goes on along the minus strand of CAVLGL010000115.1, from coordinate 39,321,995 downwards.
GGTAAAACTTTGTCATCTTATTGCTTCCAGTACCACGGAGGTTATAGGCATAGTACAATTAACTTACAATAGGTGGCGCGCAAATCGTACTGACAAATTAATTTGAAACCTATATCTTTATATATAAAAATTACGTGTCACATTGTTTGTCCGCGATGAACTCCTAAACTATTGAACTGATTTCAATGAAATTTTGTACACTGTGTGCAGTTTGGTCCAACTTGAGAGATAGGATAGTTTTTATCCCGATAAGTGACCTTCAATATTTTATTACTGCGAATTTAAGGATGTTTTCATAGGAAGGGTCGTCGGAAAGTGCAGAACAACGTCTGCCTGGCCAGCTAGTATGTATATATATTCAATTTCAATAAATGAATTATCATTCCTAATTAAGCAATATGACTTTTCCAAATTTCGATAATTCTACAATTTTTTCTTCTGTCGCAGCAACGCGCCGGCCACCATCTTTTTTTTTTTATAGGAGAGGGGGCAAACGAGCATGCGGCTCACCTGATGGTAAGTGACTACCGCCGCCCATGAACAACCGCAACACCAGGGGAATTGCAGATGCATTGCCGGCCTTTTAAAAAGGAGTAGGCTCTTTTCTTGAAGGTCCCTAAATCGTATCGGTCCGGAAAAATCGCTGATGGTAATCGATTCCACAAGGAAGTCGTGCGAGGAAGAAAACATCTTCTAAATCGCACAGTGGTGGACCGCCAATCATCCAGATGATGTGGATGGTATCGGGAGTTCTGCCGCGATGTGCGTTCATGAAATTTGGCGGCTGGGATTAATCCGAACAATTCCTCAGAGCACTCCCCATGGTAGATGCGAAAGAAAATGCAAAGAGATGCAACATCTCTTCGCAGTGCCAATGAATGGAGCCGATCGGAAAGGGCTCGGTCGTCGACGATTCGAGCCGCTCTGCGCTGGATGCGGTCAAGTGGAAGGAGCTGGCACTGGGGAGCCCCTGCCCAGAGATGTGAACAGTATTCCATGTGAGGCCGAACCTGCGCCTTGTAAAGTTGCAGGCGGTGTGCCGGCATGAAATACTGTCCCGCTCTGCTGAGCACGCCAAGCTTTTTAGAGGCCAATTTGGCCTTCTCTTCCAAGTGACCACGAAACTGCACGCCACTCGATATGTCGACTCCGAGGATACCGATACTGGCTGAGGCAAGAAGGGGAGTGCCTTGAAACTGAGGAGATACGACAAAGGGGTTCTTTTTAGCGGTAAACGCGCAAACTTGTGTCTTCTGAGGATTAAACTGGACTAGATTTAGTCGCCACCAATCCGAGACTTTGTCCAGCAAAGACTCGACTTCAGACACAAGTTTGTTCCGGTACTCGGCGACGTTTTCCCGAGAAATATTGGCCCGGCCGGTGTATAGAGCATCACCAGTGCTGTCATCCGCATAGCAATAAATGTTACCAGTTAGCAACATATCATTGATATGCAGAAGAAACAGCGTTGGTGATAGCACACAGCCTTGTGGAACACCAGCGTTAATAGGCTTGTAGTCAGAACATGCACCATCTACATCGACCTTGATGCTCCGATCTGCAAGAAAGCTGGTGATCCAATTGCACAATTTCTCGGGAAGCCCATAGGAAGGGAGCTTCGAAAGAAGCGCTTTGTGCCAAACCCGATCGAAGGCCTTCGCAATGTCCAGACTAACGGCCAACGCTTCCCCCTTGGACTCAACTGCCTCTGCCCATCTATGGGTCAGGTAGACCAGAAGATCACCAGCTGATCGACACCGACGAAAACCGTATTGGCGGTCACTAATCAGCTGGTGATCCTCAAGGTACCGGATGAGCTGGCAGTTAATAATAGATTCCATCATTTTGGAGAACAAGGAGGTGATCGCGATAGGCCTATAGTTGGACGGGTCTGAGCGGTCGCCTTTTTTAGGGATCGGGTGGACAAAAGCTGTCTTCCATGAATTCGGGACTACGCCTTGGGAGTAGGAGTACCGGAAAAGACGCGTTAGGACCGGTGCCAACTCCGGAGCACACGTCCTCAGCACAATTGGGGGGATTCCGTCAGGCCCACTCGACTTCTGGATGCCCAGGGAGAAAAGTGCTTTGCGAACTGAGCGCTGTGAGAATAGCACATCCGGCATGGAGCACTCACACCGCGGGATGGTCGGCGGTATTTTCCCCCCGTCATCAAGAGTCGAGTTGGATGCAAAAAGGGAGCCTAAAAGGTCGGCTTTGTCTTTTGCGTCTTGGGCCAGTGAGTCGTCCTCCCTGTGCAGAGATGGTAGTGATGGCTTACAGAAATTCCCTTGGACAGCCTTGGCGAGAGACCAGAATGCACAGGTTCCCGAAGGAAGGCCAACTAGTTTCTCGCCAATTCTGCCTATGTGCTCTGACTTTGCCTTGGCAATAACTCTTTTGAAGGACCTGGAGGCGAAGTTATACTTCGTTTTAAGTGTGCTGGTATTTACATCCCGAGTCACCGAAGCCACAGCCCAGGCTTGATAACACTCCTGCTTACTGCGCAATGCAGTCTTACAGGAGCGACCAAACCAAGACTGAGATCTGCCTCCGATGGGTACCACAGATGATGGAATAAATAGTTCCATTCCCTGTAGCACCACATCAGTGACAGAGTCAGCAACAGCGCTGGGATCATCCGCAAACCCGCCCCCATGGGTAGGATGCAAAGAAAGACCGCATTCCGTCCCAATCCCCCGTACCTGTGATGCCAAACACGGCGGCAACCTGCAGAACGCAACCGCGAAGGGAGCGTGAGTGGCACCATACTCCGGATCAGACAATGGTCCGAAGAGCCGAGAGGGGCATCGACGGAAACCTGATATCCGTCCGGATGAGAGGTCAGAAGGTCCAACAGGGAAGGTGTATGATCCTCCACATCTGGAATCCGCGTAGGCGAAGTAACCAGTTGTGTCAGACCATATGCCAAGGCAAAGTCATAAACAGATCTCCCCGCATGATCGGTTAAACGTGAACCGAGCCATTCGGCATGGTGGGCGTTAAAATCGCCAAGGACCACGATCTCTGCGGATGGGACCTGTTGTAGCAAGGAATCTGTAGCCATTTGGACATGGTCGATGAGTCGGTCTGTTTCGGCATTACCGCTATGGGACCTATAGAGGCACCCGTAGACGCGCGGATGGTCGTCGCTGTCTACGCGTAGCCAAAGGATGGACAGGACTACCGAGGCGTCGAGAACAGATGTCCTCTCTGACATACATGCAAACTCCAGCCCGAGGCACAAAGGAGTGCTCCAATTTGTACCCCGGATAGGAGAGATATAACATGGTCGTGGATGCTCAGCGAGGGATTCTCCAGGGGTACTGGTACCCTCCTGGGGTAGTCTTTTGTCTAATTCCGAAATCTTGTAATACAATAAAAGAAATAATAATGATATTGATGATATTTTCCTGTAGCGAGTAGCCATACAAATTAATATTTCAGAAGGTTGTATAAAGGTCACTGCCATGCTATTTCTAAATGTTTTATACTTAATTTTATAAAATATTATATTGTAAATTTATGTTTATAAAAGTCCAGCTGGGTTTTTGCTGGTTCTTCCCAGGACAGAGGCATTTTCCTAACCAGTGGTAAATTCTTGCAATGTATTTTTAATAAAATGATTTTGTTCTATTCTATTCTATCTTGTAGTGGTGGTGAGCCAAGTGATGGCGGCGCGACGTGGTGGCGGTACAAGGACGCGACCATTGATTACGTGAGGTGATTGTGGTATAGTTTCTACCCTCGCCCCACCCGCTGGTGAGATGTAGCTCGACAAAATGCGTATTTTTAGTGTAATAATACATTAATCTGTAGTTGATTGCGTTGGGTACTATTTAAAAATATATATATATAATTTGCTTAGTTATTTTCATATAATTTATGGAGTTCGCATAACCGCGATAAATAAGTGTAGGATTTAGCCATATTTTACACGGATTTCTTGTGGACAAAAAATTACGTGATATTTGCCGAGACCCTTCCTCTCCCCCAAGTGAGATTGGGTGAGAGGCGGCTTGACCCCCTCCACTCTAAACACCTCATTTAATGTGTGGACTCTCCCTAAGAGCGAATCCGAAGCACCATTCCGTCCTTAGAGTGACGTAATCGGCGACAGTGACTATGAACAATGCTAAAAAGATCTTATTATCTTCCGATGGTGGAGTACATTTAATTCACGCCTGACGTAAATTACCTAGACCGGTGACGGGAAGTAGCGTGAAGAAAAATGAAGCCAAAACGTCTGCTACCGCGATCGTCGTCCACCTGCAAAGCGTAACGACTTTGTCAAATCCTATTTAATCCGAGCTCGCTCATGGCCAGCTGTTAATTGGCCGATTGTGATATCATGCGTAAAATAAACCCATACAAAAAAGATGCAGTATCAGAGATAGGGTAGAAAATAATCTGAATGTGAAGGCAGATAATTAAGCAGCGAAATTAACGCTTTTCTGGAAATTTCTAGGAATTTTCTGCCTCGTCTGCTGGTCATCTAAATAATAGCGATTTTGTACAATTTTTAACCGCCTTAAAAATGGAAAACTAGACTCGACTTGCGTGTTACCTCAAAATCTTTTTTCTAGGTGAACGGATACGATGGGTATGCCAGAAGAAGCATAAAAGTAAGTTGAATGCAGTGGAGATGCGATCTCTTCGTAAAATGTACGATCTTCATAAAAACGAAGAGATTCGCAATATGGCAGGTTTGAAAGATGACCTTATCACAAAAATTGATAAGGGCGTGCTTCGGTGGTTTGGGCACGTTGAGCGAATGAGTGAAGACCGAATGGTGAAGAAAATATATAGCGCGAAAGTTAATATTAAAAGGTGTCGAGGTAGACCGAGACTAACTTTCGAAGACCATGTGAGCAAATTGCTCGAAGAGGGTAGGGTCAAGAGTACTCGGATACCTAGACGTGCATGCATGAAGAAGATAATGAATCTGAAAGAAGCGAAAGAGGTTTGTAAGGATCGTGACACTTGGCGATCTGTTCTCTCTGGCTACCCCGTCAGGGACTGTGCGTGAAGATAAGTAAGTAAGTAGGTGAACGGATTATGATGATTCTTTTTTTATTTGAAAGCTGGTGCTTATCATGTGGTTCCACATAAATTTCATCAAGATTTGTCAAGTATCTTTTGTGTTATCCTTAATAATGCGTATTTAATTGACTTCGACAACATCGATGATGTTTTCATTTTATTTATAATGAAGTGGGTTGCACAAATTTTTTAATTTTATCACTCGTTTTCCGTTCATGTACACGTGTTTATACAATTATGTAGACGTAACTGGGTATATCTAAGGTACTAAAATTCTTTGATGGTTTAAATTTAAACTAAATGAACTATAAACCATGACAAATTATAATTTAAAATTAAAAATTTTGTACCGCCGACACCAATATAAATTATTACGAATAACTCAAAAACTATTGGTCTGACCTTGATCAAATTCATATGGAAACACATGTGAAGTACCAGCTTTCAAATAAAAAAGAATAATCGAAATCGGTACACGCAGTAAGAAGTTATGAGGTAACACACAAAATACATACAGTCTAATTGAGTACCGTCTCCTTTTTGAAGTCGGCAGATAAGAAAATTTTTTAAATTAACGTTTTTGAAATTAAAACTTCATTAGAATCGTTGTGATTTGAAACTCGATTAAACGAAAAAGCGACACTAAAAAGAGACAAACATATAATACATCTATATAATTTAAGCTGCGAGAAAATGAGATAGAACGCATACAGTGTCTCCTATATCCTATTATCTCAATCCCCTTTTCTGAAGGTTTCACTTCTACCGCGTGTGAACTGCACACAAGTTTTTTTTTTTTTATTAAAAGATCTTACATCACAAAATAATTAAAATAAATCGACCGTGTAGTGTCGGAGTTAGAATATCCACTACCCTATATTGTCCCGTAAGTGTCGTAAGAAGCGATAGAGGAAAATAAACCAGGAGATGAGCAGCAACGCCTTCCTAATAACAACTAAAAAATAAAGAACTGTGGTTGCCAACCCGCATGCCAAGCATGGCAACTATGGCAAATATGGCAAATATCTCCCTATGGGGTTGGCTTATGTTTAGCAGTGGACTTTTGATAGACTAGAACAGTAACGATACCACATTTATATTAAAGTAATTAATTTGACTGTATGAATGTAATTTGTTAGCTGCGTAAGAGAATCCACCATTTTGTATTGTGGGTGTCGTAAGAGGCGACTATGGGAAATAACAGAAAAATATTATAGCTACCGATAGATGGCGTTAAAACCATATCGCTTACTCCAGCCGTATAATACTCAAACCGACGATGGGCAGCGGCGTCAAATGCGCGAAACATCTGACACGTCAATCCACCTGCCAAGCGTGACGTTCCCTGTCCCGTGACCCACATATGGGTCATTACTAGTCTTACTACTGTGTCTGGAAACCGAACAGTGAAAGTGTCAAGGCAAATTCTTCCTACAAATGAAGAGACTCACGTGACTCATTAGACTTTTAAGGACTGATAAGTAAGAAGAAGAATTAAGATGTTCATTTCTATTTAAAAACTTTTTTTTTCATAATAAGGATGACAATCGAGTACACAATCCACCTGATGGTAAATGGTTACAGCGGCTCATAGATATCCACATCTATCGACAATATAACAATAATAGAACTAAGATGGAATGTCTCGTTTCCAAAAGGGGAATCGGGTTCTCAGCACTCACTGTGAGAGAGTCTAACATAAAATGCCATACTAGAAATAATAAATATTCATTAAAACCTTCTACCTCCTCGACAAACATTGTCACGTCGTTTCAGCGTTACACAATATCCCAGCTTAAACATTTCACAATGCATCGCACAGATAGATATGGCGCGTACAAGTCGACGATAAGACGCGCGACGTGCAGGTAGCGTGGGGCAACGCCCTTTATCACAAATGTGCCTGTTCATTGAGCAATATAAACGATTAAAATATTCAGCCAGTGTCGAAATAATTAGTTTTCACCACGGACGCATACAATATTTCCAGCCAGGTAAAATTGATATATAAACATTTTTTTTTACTTAATTCATGACAGTGCTTGACTACGATCCCGCCTGATGGTAAGTGATGACGAAGCGCTTGATGGTAAATCACACTGTTTTAGCGTATCCAAAGCCTATTCATTTTTGCCTTGAAGATTGAAGAAGCAATCGGACGGAAAAAACAGACGCTGATAATTTATTTCACTCCTAAATCCCGTTTTTTTTTTTCAATATAATACAAACGGGTTAACTGTACAGCTGTACAACTGATGGTAAATTACTACTGAATTTCATGGACACCTGCATCAAAATTTAATCAAAGCCACGCTGCAGCTGTATTATGATTGCAGCAGTTGATTGATTGGACTAGAGACCGAACAAAACACATTTGCACATAATACCAAGGTGAAATAGCAGCATATCGTTGCAGTATTTCGTACGGACAAGATCAAGAAACGGAGCGACGATTTCTAGCAACCAAGTATTCCGTCTTACCCCAGATGGCCCTATCTGCGTTCGCCATTACGAAGCTGCCATTCGAGAAGCTATCTTCACCCCTCTACAATTCACTCCCTTTCCATTACACGCCGAGTGACTCTGAGCTTCCTCATAAGGCCAGCAGTGAAGTTTTGGTTATATACTTACGTCTTAAAGTTCTGAGTAATATTGGATGAGTACATTTGGCGTAGTTTCCCGAACCAAGTAGGATTTGTCGGTAGACCTCTTGGTCAAAATCGAACTTACCTAATGAGATATTTTGCCCAAGTATACATACTCGTCAGCAACTACATAATGCTCCTAACACTCCTAACGAATGGTGACATAGACGTTAGACATGATTTTTGTCTAGTCTAGACCTACCCGTCAGGGTATTAATTAGGTTGACCATGAGGCCAAAGTCATAGAGAGATTCAGCCATAATAACTATATCGTCAGCAGATCCCGTCCATTGCTAACCTTAGTCGACATAAATTATTACTTCTTTTTACAGCTGTACCAACACAAAGCCAGCTCAGCGTTTTAAGGTTCATGCACACACATTCATGAGTCACCGTCACGTCACCGATTATTCGCGTCAGTTTGAGGCGTAATGTGATCTATGTGAATACACTACCATTACCAACCAATCATTCATGACGTGACTGACGTTTGGGGCCGATGTTCTATGACTTCTGCTAAACTATATTTTTGACGTGACTGACCGATGACTTAACGATAACTTGACTGATATGTGTGCATGAACCTTAAGACAAGTAATATTTCAGCGTCTAAAGGCAATAAACAATAAAGGAAAGATAATGAATTCGACAAAGCAATACAATGACCCATTGTTTTCTTAGCCATTTATAAGCAATGTGATGCATTTATAAAATTATTATTTAATGTCAGATAAAATTCAAATGTTCCTTAATTCAATTAAAATTAATTGACGGCTCCGTGGCGCAGTGGCTTAGCAATGAGTTGCAGCGCTTGGGGCTGCGGGTTCGAATCCCGCACGGAACAAGTATTTGTATGGCCTACAAATAATTGTTCCGGGTCTGGATGTTTGTCCTTGTGCAATTTATGTTTGTAAACTGCCTCCACGATACAGGAGAAAATCCTAGTGTGGGGGTAACGTTTTTAAAAAAAAATATCTCATAATTGAGTTACTGTAACACAGAAGTACTATTATAGTGTCGTGCGTGGGAGACGAGCCTCAGTACTCGCATAATACGCTGCGTAGGCACATGACACTAATTTGTCTTTACCTTATTTCGTTCTGACCCTTGTCCCTTTATTACCCTTGTCTAATCCAATGTATCTTACATAGACACTGGCTTATCCAAAACTTCGTAGTCAACGATTTATTACCGCTTAAGGGATTAAGGATTTTGAAAATGGATATCTTTAATTATTTTAAAAGAAGCCTAACACATAATTATTATATTTTATTACATGGAAAAGACATTATTACTACTACCTACTTATAAATTATAACTTACCACTTACTACTACTATTGTGTTTAATACTAGCTGTTCCCCGCGACTTCGTCCGCGTGGAATTTATTACGATTGGATTTCATGGGTTTTAACTATTTGCTCGGAACCCTAAAAATTTTTAAAATTGTTTTCTTGTTATATCATTACTTGGTCTTATGCCGAATTAATGGTCTATTCAGGCGTTGGCGGCATCGGACATCTGTGTCTACCACTGCATTAGAGCGTATAAGAATAGAGAGGCTACAAGATGAAGGTGTAAAAGTGAAGTATAAATGTAGACTGAGGCAAAATATAAGTGGTTTGAATGAATTATGTACGAGTGATTTAGACTTGAAGGCTATATGGAATAATGTTAAGAAAGTTTTGGTGGATGCAGCCACCGAAGTATGTAGTGTAAGTAAGAGAACGAATGAAAGGAAAAGTAATACGTTGTGGTGGGATGATGAGGTACGGATAGAAGTTGAAGCAAAGAAGATAATTCTAGCGGTATGAATGATGAGATTGAAAGAAAAAAGGCAGACTTTACACGTATAAATAAGAGAGTAAAAGAAGTTGTTGAAAGGAAAAAGCAAGAAAGGATGGATAACAATGATAGAAATCCTTCTAATAATCAAATCTGATAACTTCCAGGCAAATATTAAAATGTTCTGGAAGCTCGTAAGAACTGCCGGGGGAAATTCAAAACAGCCTAGAATGAATGCTATACGAGATGAGAATGGCTGCATACTGAATAATAAAGTTTCGAATTTAAAGAGATGGAAGGAATACTTTGAAAGGGTGTTTAAGAGTGAAGAGTCGTCTGAAATAAGTGAAATAGATATTCCTGAAGAAGTGGAGAGAGATAGGGCATAAAAGCAGGTAAGGCAGCCGGATATGATAGAATATCACTCGAAACGAAGGGCTGGAGAGGGTGTGGCTGCAGGCCTGCTGTGCACCTTGTTTAATTTATGTTGGGAACTGAAGCGGGTACCTGAAGACTGGTGCAAAACCGTTATAGTCCCAATATATTAGAGAAAGGGCTCGTAGCAGGACTGTAAAAACTACCGTGGCATCAGCTTGCTTAGCATTGTGGGTAAACTGTATGATAAGGTGTTAATTGAAAGGGTTATGGAAGAAACTGATGGAAAAATTTGGGATGTGCAAGCAGGATTTAGAAAGGAGATGGGGTGTACGGATCAAGTCTTTTCCATGCGCATGATTGCGGAGAAGTTTTTGGCCAAAAACCAGAAAGTTTTTGTGCGTTCATGGACTTGGAAAAGGCGTATGACAGAGTGGACAAGAATGTGTTATTGCAAACACTCAACTCATTTGGGTTGAACGCAGGCTTGATACAGGTATTAAGGTCTCTTTATAGGGACTCTAGTGCTTGTGTCAGTATCAACGGGGTCTACTCAGACTAGTTTGGCATTCATAAAGGTGTCAGACAGGGATGTGTGGCTTCCCCGTGGCTGTTTAACCTATTTATGGACAGTTGTTTGCAAACTTTGAAAGTTGAAGAATGTGGGTTGAGAATGGGTGAGTTAACCGTCAAATGCCTTTTGTACGCAGATGATCAAGTCATATTTGCATCGTTGGCCGCCGAGTTGTAAATGATTTAATGATTTGAATGTTACTTTAATGAACTGGTCATTGAAAGAAAGGGGTATGAAAGTGAACGCAAGTAAGACGAAAGTGATATTTTTTGAAAGAGAAGAAAGTAAAACGTTATGTGAAATAAGAATAGAAGGGGAGTTGATTGAGCAAGTGGATGAGTTTGTATATTTGGGATGTTTATTTAGCAGGGATGGTAGATATGATAAGGATATAGAACGACGAGTGAACGCAGGAAATAGAGTGAATGGGGCTCTACACGCTATTATGAGGAGTCAGAATGTGTCAAATAAGGCACGTATGGCAATTCATAATGCTGTGTTAGTCCCTACTTTAATATATGGTAGTGAAAGTTGGGTCTGGCAGAAGAAGCATGAGAGTAGAGTAAATGCTGTAGAAATGCGGTCCTTAAGGAGTATGCTAGGGCTGAATCTGAATGACAGGTTGAGAAATAGTGTGATAAGAGAAAAGTGTGGTCTGCAAGATGATGTTGTGACAAGGATTAAGAAAGGAATGCTTCGGTGGTTTGGTCATGTAGAAAGAATGAACGAGAAAAGAGTGACAAAGCAAATTTATGTTGCAGAAGTGAACGGCAGGGTCGGGAAGGGACGCCCTAGACGAAGGTTTATCGACCAAATTGGCGTTACATTAAAAATAGGCCAGATTAAGAGTACCGTTAACCGACGAGCGTGTATGCGTAGATATATGGATGTAAAGGAGGCGAGAGAGGTGTGTCAGGATCGCGCCAAATGGAAGTCCGTAGTCTCTGCCTACCCCTCTGGGTGACAGGCGTGAGTGTTTGTTTGTTTGTTTTGTTTTCTTGTCATAAGTACCGTATTTACTTTCATATGCATTTATTTAGCTTTTACTTGCACATTACACACAAATGCAATTTTATTTATTTATTATATAGTATAATAATAAGTCCAAAGTAGAACATAGGCCTCGATCAAACAAGGTACCGGGTCACCTGCATCCATCCAATGATGAAATATCCAACAAGTCATCACTTCATTTAGTGCGGGAGCCAAAATAAGCTATTGGGTTTTTTATATCAAGAATTTCTCGGTGTCATCCTGGAGTACGAACTTTTGCGGTGTTTCAGAAGAACATAAAGTCTTTCAGTCTTTCGCAGGTGGCTAGTTTCGGTTAAGACTGGTGAGCGGAATCGGTCTGGTGGACATTATCAGCGATTTCTCTGAGTTCTAAATATGAAACCTAATTTTTAAGTATGCGCCTAATCTTTTCTGTATTCTATTAAATATTTAAAAAGATCGTTCAGCGACCTATGGAGAGGGCTATACTCAAGTTTTCGAGTGGCAACCTCGTATCGGTAAGCAAAGGGGGGCTCCCCATTAAATGAAGTGACAATCTGATAAGATATGCAGGAAGTCAATGGATGCAGGTAGACCAGGACAGTGCTTTGTGACATTGATTGGGTAGACCTATGTTTAACAGTAGGCATGTTAAGGGCTAAAATAATGATGATAATGATGATGATGATGATGTATAGAGGCTATTTACATACATTAATTATACGTAGACAAACATCCTGACCCGAAACAGTTACTTGTAGACCTACAAAATAGTTACCGATTACAATCTCGGAGTCTTCAAGCCGAACTATTTCATCATGGCCAATACAATAATTAGGTAAGCCTTATCGCAAAACGTTGATCTCTTCCAGGCAATCCTTGGTAAAGGAGATTATTTTTACATATATATATATATGTTAACTACATATATGTATATGTTATATGATAATAATATATGATAATAATATATATATGATAATAATAGAATATGTATAATTTTGCTTATATGTGTTAATATAGTGCAAGTGTAGTTATTTCGATGTTATAGAAAGACACTTCAATTTTATTGTATGTGTAAGATGTATAGATAATAATACAATAAGAGGAGTAAGGTTGCATTCCCTTGTGCCAGTGCACGCGATCGTGGTGCTGCATGATGACAATGAGCAGGCCAATGCAGAATGGATTGTGCTCACCAACCGTTAGCGTGAGGCGTATTTATTGTAACAGGGAAAACAAAAGGTTATAATAATTAAAAATTAAAAATTTTGTACAACCGACTTCAATATAAATTAAGAATAACTAAAAACTATTGATCAAGCCTAGATCAAATTAATATGGGACCACATAAGAAGCACCAGCTTTGAAATAAAAAAAATTATCAAATTCGGTTCACCCATGAAAAAGTTATGAGGTAAAACACATTAAAAAAAAACATACAGTCGAATTGAGTACCTCCTCCTTTTTGAAGTCGGTAGAAAATAACAGATTGAAACTATTGTGTCTAGACCTATATAACCGTTCCTGTTCCACGGGCGACCAATACTCTAAAACATGACTAATACAGCTTAGAACAAGCTGTAGTATGTTCTTGTTTAGTGGAAGTTTCACTGTAATAGTAACAGAAACAGGATAGATCTAACAGAAACACATGACACAGTTTTAAAATAATTCTTGTCGAAACTTGTTACAAGTGTTATTTTGAAACAAGCTACCGGTGCTGTTATTTCAAAGGAACTGAAACAGGTGTTTATTTTTACCTAGTATGGCCATAGGATAAATAATAGTACTACCAAAGAATAAATAGTACTACGTACAGAAGTTGCACTCCTTTGATGTTGACTGCTTGCCGACGCGCAAGCAAGCTAAATAAAACTTTAACGCTGCGCACAAGTGTCCATATTACTTTGCATCTTTCCCCTTGCTACGTCACGACGTACTTTCCGTGGTTACCAAGTGCTGTTAATAAAGAGTAAAAAATACATTGTGACATGGTAAGTTACTTAGGTAAAGTACCAATTCTGACTATAATCAACATATTTCCGCTACTATGTGAGTTCTGTGATGAACAACTCATGCAACTTTCAAGGTCATTCGTCGGGAATTGCTATGCTAGGCTTGTAAGAAATACCTAAGTAGATGGTGTAAACAACAAATAAACCCGAAATACGATTCCTAACAGAAATGTGATCGTATTCTACTTAGTTAAAAACCTTGTAAACAAAGTTTTAATTTCTGTATTTTGTGTTATTATAACTTAAAATATTTTAATTACAAAGACAAGTATAGGTATGTAAGTAGGTACTTGGGTATTGAAGTAAATTTCAAGTAAGTTTTGTAATAAAAAACTTAGGTATTACTTCTGTAGTTAACTTAGATTAATGATAAGAAGTCATTATCATTAATCAATATCATTAATCTAAGGTAGTTAAATTATTATATTTTTCGCTTTAAGTATCTATCTAACAAAAAACACTAAATAAATTCAGCTTTCATTATCCATGGGTAACTTAAAAATGATATATTTGAATCCTTTTAATTGCTCATTAAGCAACCATCCCTGCAACAATTATAGTATGAACGACGTTTTGCCATTACAATTTATGAAATAGATAGGAAATATACGTATAATATTATTCTTAAATTACATTAAAATTTTTCAACTATTTTATCCTTTTTTTTATACGATAAGGGTGACAAACGAGCACACAGTCCACCTGATGGTAAGTGGTTACTGCGGCCCATAGACATCTACATCTATCCTCTAATACAAATCAAAATGTAGATGCGTTGTCACCCGTGAGGACTAAGATGGAATGCCTCATTTCCAGTAAAAAGGGCCTCCGGCCACCTGCACTCACCAAGCGAAACGCAGAGGTAAACCTCTACTTCACGCTGGTCCTACAATTAAATATACTAAACACTAAACAAAAACTATTTATACGAGTATTTCAACAAGTAGGTATTTACAAAAAAACTATTTACGTAAACAGCATTAAAAAAAAATTGTTTTTTTTTAGACGTTATTAGGAAAACTCTGCTACCCATCTCCTGTTTTGTCCCTCTTTTTCACCTCATACGCTCTGTGTAGTATCTCCTAGTAGCAGTGTAAGAATATGCACTATTGCTTAGATTAATGATAAGTCATAGCGCGCTCTGACTGTCAGAGTGCGCGATGACTTATCATTAATCTAAGGCACTACTGAATGACTTGAAAAGACCACTGTTGGCAAAAGTCTACCTACTTGACAGTCTATTAAAGTAATGTGATATATTAGAAAAAAAAATATAACTAAAAAAAATTGTTAGTGTTTTGTGAAAAGTTTTTGTTTAAAAGAAGCCGAAAAGAAATGCCAACAAAAAATGAGTCTACCTTTTAAAAGATATCAGGCGCCAATGAAACACTTTACATTCTGATGCAATGTCGGCCTACACAATAATATCTTTTACGAAGCAGAAATTATGCGAAGGTCAATGCTAATTCGCTCGGTTCAGTTATTTAAAAAAAGATCAGTGCGCTATTACCACTATTGATTTAATAATCTATATATAAATACCACTGACTCACTCATCTCACGCATACTCATAATGAGATCTCCAAAACTAGACGCCCGAATGACTTGAAATTTGGCATAAATACTCCTTTCTAGAGATAGGAATTTGGAAAATTCAATCCGTGAGGAGGTGAAATAGGGTGTCAAAACTTGTCCCATATAATTTCAAAGTTGAATAATTACATGCCTTTTGGCTTTATAAAGCTTTGCACACAGCTGACAGTTTCTAAACACAGCCGGTAGATGCCGCTATGGACGTAATCTGCAAATTATCGCCATCATAACATGATGCACTCATTTACGTTGTGTATTGTGAGGGTAACCAATGAGGTCACGGTCCACCTAATAGTAAAGTTTAAAGCTTTAGCGATAGACTTAATGCAGATGCGTTGTCACCCCTGAGGCGTAAGATGGAAATTCTTGTTACCAGTAAAGAGGATTTCCAGTTTTTGTAATTGTATTACTCTTTTAGGGTACCAGACCCTGAGAGAGCGTGATTAATTCACGGTCTTGCGTTTTTCAACCGACTTCAAAAAAAGAAGGTGGTTCTCAATTCGACTATATTTTTTATGTTATCTCTGAACTTTTTTCTAGGTAAATCGAATTTGATGATTATTTTTTTTATTTGAAAGCTGGTGCTTCTCATGTGGTTCCATATAATTTGATCAAGATCTGACCCGTAAATTTTGAGTTATCCTTAATAATGCGTATTTCATTGACTTCGACTACATTGACGATTTTGTCATTACATTTATTTTGAAGTCGGTTGTACAAAATGTTTAATTTCAACACTTGTGCTCATATCAAGGCATTCTATCAGAGTCCTAATGCGTGACAATGCGGTTGGCATTTTGAAAACTAGTATCTGCAATCAAAAAAGTTTTTACTTAGTAAGATTTATACATGGTAAAGCCACGCTACAGCTATATTTTAGTTGTAGGACGAATGGGTTGACTCGACTGGGGTAGGACCACGCTCTCACAGAATATCAGCGTAAAATAACAGCTTAACGCTGCTATGTTTCGTATGGTGAGTATATACAACCGGAGACCATTTTTACTGGAAACGAGGCATTCCATCTTAGTCCTCAGGGGTGACAAAGCATCTGTATTTTAATTTTTAATCGAGAATAAATGTAGATGTCTATGAGCCACAGCTTTCACATACTAGGTGGACTGTGTGCTCGTGTGTCACGCTTATTCTATAAAAAAAAAATAAGGTGAACAATATATTCGTTAATCATCCTGACTAGTAAACAAATATTACGAAATACGCCTCTCCTGAAAATATTCGCCTGGTCGCCATCATCGTCAGCAAGTCGAATATGTTTCGTAATAAGAAACACATTTCACGCTACGTTAGGACTTACTCCCCGCAGATGTCTGGATATTTTAGGTCTGTAAGATCGTTATGCCACCCTCCGTCGGGACCACGATATTTTGCTTACTTTTTCCTTATTCGACAATAAATGCAACACCAAGGGGACGATTTATGCGAATAATGAACATTTTTATTATTAAAATTACTGTAACGGTAGTATATGCAATAAAAAGCTCGGTCGAAGAAAGTCATCAAACAAAAACGACTCCAAGTTGCCATTGTGTAAAAATGTTTGCTCCTGTTTCATATTATATGAAAAGGAGAAACTGTAAAATATAATGCAGTGTTTGTTTTACGAAACAATTACGCGAGGCAGTATTTTTAACTCTCCTTACAAAAAAAAACCCTTTTATATGTACTGTTTGGTGGATTTTGTGTTCATTATGGGCATGCTGTACAAAAATAAATGAATTCTGTAGCTGATTTAAAATCAGATGTCAACGTGTGATACATATTATTTATTTTGTGTTATTTTTTGTATGTGTGGGTGGTGTTTTATGTTTCATAGTAATTAGTTTATGTATGGGTATGTTAATTTACAATTCCATCTTTTATCAACTTATTGCGTTATGAACACACTCCTACTTTATTTTATCTTTGCATCACCCAAAAAATTACTGGTAGAGAATACCTTAGTCATTAAATCCATGTTTACATTGTTATATAGATGTTTTAGTAAGTTAGTTAATTAATTAAACTCACGAAAAATCTAAATTAAATGTAAACAGCGAATAACAAAAACGAATAACAATTTGACTATCCAAACGTAAAGTTTACGTCTGTTCTCATTTGAGAACAACTTCTTTTAGATTTCTCAAAGAGGTCTTCTGTTGAGTCCACTTCAATAGGACAGGACAGGAAGTATTAACGTGCTCTAGTACACGTAACCTATTTTCTTGTCCTCCTAAGTAACCGTGCCGTGCCGCGGTTAAAGATAAAAAAGTAGAGCAATTAGTCCACCATGTTACTCCAGTGGGTATTGACTGGCTTCACAGGTCCTCGAAATATAATATTCTTCACACACACACTGGTTTCCTTACGATGTTTTCTTTCACGCCATAATAAATTTTAAGGTTTTTATGTTAAACCCACTCTAGATTACATTACTATCTTTATAATAAAATTAGTCTATAAATTAATATATTATTTATTTACTAAGTAGGACTTCTTTTCTGCCGAGGGGTCCGTTTGGATAGGTACCACATTCTTACTTATTTTATCCGTTAAATAGCAGTATAAGTAGCGGCACGAAAGTCCAGCAGTGACCGATATTGTGCATAAGTCGAAAATAAGGTATCATGGGGTAGCAAGCGGTTCGCGAGGCGGGCGTGAGTCGTTCGCACGCGCTGATTGGCTTTTCAGTCGCATCGCAATTCAATTCGTGCGCGACAATACCAATGCGCATCTATCCCCTCCACGTTTTGTTCAGCGCTAGACTTACGTGCCGCTACTTATACCTGCACTGATGTTTTCCTGTCTATATGATATAGAGAGGCAATATAAATTATAGGTTGCGAAGCATTCCATCTTAGTCCTCAGAAGTGAGTAAGTATCTGTTAGTCTTCTTTGTTTAAAGTTGGATGCAAGTGTCCATGGACTGCAGTAGCAACTTACCATCAAGTGGACTGTAAGTTCTTTAGTCACTTCAGTTTTTTGTTTAAATAAAATAAATATATTCTTGACATCGTTTTGCATGTTAGAGCCTTGCTGCTTATTTATGGCTGCACTACAAATGATTGGGCTCAATCGGGAAAGGATCACACATTCCTACTCGATATGCTAGCGTAGGGTGGTAGAATTAAGCTGCTGTCCTTGTATTGTAAGTGACAAGAACTGGAAACTGGTTTTCCTGGTAATGAGGCATTTCATCTTAGTCCTCATCGGTGACAACGCGTCTGCATTTGAAGGTCGATCGAGGAAAGATCTGCGTTCTAACTAAGACGATTAATTATATCTGTGTAATCATACTTGTTATTGCACAGATCATAAAGTAATCTTGCCTTAAGTTGAGTGCGCCTAGACCTTAAGTCTAATAGTTTAATTATATTTTGTTAAAAGGAGTACATAAGAAAAACGCTTACGGTGATATTTGTAATAAACACGACGCAAGAACATTTTTTGTACTATTTATTTAAATTGAGTTGTAAATTATTAAGAGCACAATCATTATTAAATCTGTCAAAGTCTTCTTGAAGCAAATGGTGATCCTCCATTGGAAAGATTACCATCGGGTGAACTGCGCTTGCGCGTTGCCTTTGAACTTTAAAAAGTTGTTTATGTAATTTAGATTATTCAAACCCCTTGAACATTTTAAACAGCAATATATCACATTGAATAAAACTACTTTTTCGGATTTTTTCGTGTTCAATTTACTTATTTTTATTTCCCGACGTTTTTTATTCAATGTATGTAGTATTCAAGTAAATATAGCAATATTTCAGCTAAAAAGCTATGTGCATAAATCGATCTTTATTCATTTGTGATGAGGGCACGGTGTTGAGTTTCTGTTACCTGACTCTAACACACATCAAAGCTGTCAAAACAAGAGTACCCGTAAAAGTTTTATTGTCCTTTGTCTTTGTTTTCTACACTCCAACACAGTAATTTATTGCTAAAAATTAAGATTGTGCGACATTAAATAAAAAAGTTTATGTTTCTAAAAAGGATCTCCTGTTCTCTACACTCACCATACGAAACACATCGGCGTTAAGCTGGTATTCTGTGAGAGAAATCGTCGGTTGAACTGACTGTCATGCTGCAACCATAATATAGCTGCCGCGTGGTTCTACCACTTCATAATACGCGAGCAATAAGATCTTAAATCCTACTGTTACCACTGAAGTTGTAAAATACTGATTTACCACATGCTCGGCGGTGGTAAAAACTTTTATAATGGAATAAGTTTATAATATAACTAACTGGTACCCGGCGCTTGCTGCCACTGAAGATATAATTGTGGAAATATCATTTCAAATTTGGAAGAGTTATATTGTTTAATTAAGAACGATAATACATTCATTGAAATTGAATGATCTATACCTTTTAAATAAATTGTCGATACGATACGTGCGCCACCTAGTGTAAGTTAATTGTACTATGCCTATAACCTTTGCGCAAGTGTAAGCAATAAGTTGACAAAGTTTTACCGCAAAAAAAAACGATATGGCAGCTCAAAAAATACGAATAAACAAACATTAATTTTTATATATTTGTCAAATACTTTAATATAACTATACACATTTTAAAACTAATAAACCTAGGTCGATAATAAGTGAAAGGCCGTGCAGTGACGCCGCACCGCCGACGAGATATCGCAATAGATAATCCATACATCCCGTGGGTATGGTCAGAGCCGACAGAGGAAATCTAAAACAGGAGATGGGCAGCAGTATCTTCTTGATGAAAACTTAATAACATATTATTTTATATAGGTATATAATTAATAATTTTAGTAATTCAAACCCCTTGAATATTTTAACAGCAATAGTTCAGCTAAAAAGTATGAGAATAAAGCATCTACCAAGCATGGCAAATACCTTTTCTATACGACCATCTATGAATCTTTTAAAAGGCTCTAATGAATTAATGAATGAATGATTTTTTAAGGCGGAATCAGACGGTTCATTTTTCGTTTATTTGCGTCTTTCATTCGGCAAATTTCACTGGAAATGAAACGTTTAAACACGGAATGAAAGAAAAGTGCCGAATGAATTCATTAGTGAATCGATCCAACAATGTTGGATCTTGGCATTCGGCATCATTCACTCCCACTCCGAATGAACGAAAAATGTTTGAACACTGGGAGAACGTTCACTCGGGTTCGGCCATTTTGTGTCGAGTCCTATAGCAGATGAATGTCAGGACCTCTCGTCAGAGAGTAGTATGTTTCTTGGTCAGGACAGCCGTCGCGGCAAAATGGTGTTCAAGTGGAACGATCAAAATACGCTGCTGTTTTTGTACATTATTAAAAATTATCAATGTCTTTGGAACCACAAACTTGATGAATACATAGACAAAACAATACGGGCAAACGCTACGAAATCTCTAATTCGTGATTTAAACTTAGAGGTTACTGAAGAAGATATTAAACATAAAATAAAGACGTTAAGGATCCGCTATGCAACAGAATTAACCAAAATAAAGCAATCTACAAAAAGTGGTTGCTCTTCTGACCATGTCTATGTATCGACTATTTACTGGTTCGTACATGCAGAATTTTTAAGCAGTGTATGTGTAAGTAAATGATCACAAATAAAACCAATTCCAAGACGCACGACGTCATTCGACGACATATTGAAAGAAAAGAGCAGGTGAATGTTATTTTCTATGTCAATCTAGCTAAGATATGTGAACATAGAATGAAAGAAAAATGAAGCATGCACTCGAGTGTACATTCTTTCGAGTGAACCGTTTAATTCCGCTTTTATAGCTTACATAATCAAAGATTCATCTTCTGACGTCTGCATTAGTAACATTATAACTTTTTAATTACGAGTACAAATGACGTAATGGTCTTATCAAAACCAGAATTTAGTTGAATAATTTTTTTACGTTTTTAAAATTTCAAATTACCATAACGTCAACAAGCATGCCGTTAATATAATCACCACACATTTAGTCTATTATAATAAGAGACGTTCACTTTCACAGCCAGTAAACATTATGTATTAATTTTATAAGAGCACGTAAACACCTATTCGTTCTTCTTAATTATCTCAAAATACACTCCGAGCTTCTCCTATTGTAGGAAACGCAAACACATATAATAATGAACTACGAATTATCAATACGGCATTATGAAATACGTGTATTACATATGACGGTCACTCCGTGTTACTTTAAAGACCGCTTTGAGTTCTTTTTCTGGTCTAACGATCGTCATCTTCCCACCACCAACAATCTTTTTCTTCGTATCCCTGTATGTTCTTCCTCCTTCTCCAAGTAATCATTTTCTGTTACTGGAACTCCTTGTCTTTACAAATTCGCCGTGCTCAATCCCTTGTTTCCTTCAGAAATCCACTCAACGCTCATTATTTGGAAATCTAATATTTCCCGTCATACTTCCCGTACTTTCTTGTATATGTCCTTCTTATTCTAAACCTTCATCAGCTTGTGTTTTATTTAAATTTTTTTAACTTATTATTCCTTGCCATTCCTTATGGCCAACAGTTATTTTCGTATTCAGGTTGTCTGGAAAACATCCATAATAAAAACTATTAGACCGCCTTTTAAGACTACATTTTTTTAAAGTTTTGCTGTAAAAAATACAGGTCAAGACGAATCTAAGAGCAGGAAACTAGTCAGACGGGTTTCTAGGGGCCCTAAAACCCTTTAAAATACATATTATGTAAATTAAATTAATGTTATCTGTGGACTCAAACCAACAAAGAAAGAAAGAGTGCTGCATCTGTATTATTGTTTAAATGTTTTGAAGTAGATTCAAATACTTCCACTGATGATAACACTGTATGACCATATGTATATATTAGTTCACCTTAGTCCCAACTAGCGACATCTGGAGAACGTAAGATTATATGCTCTCATTGACGAAGATATCGCGTAACATACATAGAAAAAGAAACCGACAGAGTGCGAGTCGGACTCGCGCACCGAGGGTTCCGAACAAATCTGTGGGTATATAAGTTTAAAATTATTAAAAATATTTTTATTATATGATGTAACTAAAAATTTATGCTTTTCGCAATTTTTCCTTTATCTGTGCTATAAAACGTTGCTTCGTACCAAATTTCCAGATTCTGAGTTCACGGAAAGTACCCGTGAAAGTTTTGATTCCCTTGCGAATGTCGAAAATTTACAGCATAAACGACTGTATCTTTTGATTGCGTTGGCTTAGAAGTTTGAATTTTTCACAGCTCTAAGGGACAGTAGACTTGAGTATTTGATATGAATTTCAGCTTGATACCTCCACGCGTTCCTGAGAAAACGGGTCTTGACAGACAGACAGACAGACAGACGGACAACAAAGGGTTCCGTTTTTTCCTTTTGAGGTACGGAACCCTAAAAACAGTCGGATTGTAGACCTCCTCCGTTTTTGAAGTCAGCTAATAAAAACTACCCCAAAATATGAATGGACACTTGTGATGTTTTAAAAAAATATACACATAATTTGTTTACAGACTATATCTTTATCACCAAATCAAATATTATTGTTAGTTTGGTCTTTAGACGGAAACTATTCCTCGTTATCATCGTGGTCATCAAATCCAAAATATTCATCATTAACGTAAGCTTCGGTGAACAAATGTTGTTCTGTAGTTGGTAGGTCTTTAAATGTACATATTATTCAGACACATCCTATGAAACCAAATGATTCATCATTTTAACCCTCGTTTAAGACCTCTCCTTAGCGTCTTAAGCGTCCGTAAGTGTAAATTTTACGGTTTGTTATTCGCCCTAATTTATGAACGTGTCATGTAATTCGATGGCAAAAAGTCATAATTTTCATTGTGCAAGCTTAGACCAACAAAATTACGCTACTACATGGAGTAGTTCCGATGAGGAATGGAGCGACTCCATGATGCATGTAGCTCAGGGTAGATGGCGCAGGGCAAAGAGTGGGGAAAGTAATCTTTAACAGCGGTTAATATGTTACAAAAGCAAATAAGTTTAATGGAATATCTGTACGAAAACTTTTACTCGAAACTTTCAGATGATTAATAGCGCCAGTGTATAACCATTAATACCTTTAATCTACAAACAGTACTTGACAAGATAATTTCATTACAATTAAAATGCTAAAATATTGTGAATTTACTTCCTTTATTACATTTTAAATAGCTCGTAGAACCAAAAACCGATGGGGAAAAAAGGTGGTAGTCTCGTACTGGTGAGTCAAGTGTAGGGCGGCCCTCAACTAGATTTAGAGACGACCTGGTAAAAGATGCAGGAAGTCGATGGATGCAGGTGGCTCAGGGCTAAGTTTTGTAGCTTTCCTTGGGGGAGGCCCACGTTCAGCAGTGAATGGACTGCAATGATGATGATGATGATGATAATGATTATGAATTTATGTCCTTTTAAATATATACAAAACGAATTGAAAACCCTTTATGATTCAAGCGTATCATTATCCGCCGCTCTACACCTTTTACCTTTGTTTTTACACCTTTTGTTTCTCTCTCTTTGTGTCCTCTACACTTTTGCTTTTACACGTGGTAGAGCCATACTGCAGCTATATTTCTGGTATAGCTGTAGCACGAATGGGTCGGCTCGACCGGGGAAGGACCACGCTCTCACAGAATACCAGCGTAAAATAGCAGCTTAATGCTGCAGTGTTTCGTATGGTGAGTTTATAGAACCGGTAATCCTTTTTACTGGAAATGAGGCATTCCATCTTAGTCCTCACGGGTGACAACGCGTCTGCATTTTGATTCGTAATCGAGGATAGATGTAGATGTCTATGGGCCGCAGCAATCACTTACCATCAGGTGGACTATGTGCTCGTTTGTCACCCTTATCCTATAAAAAAAAACCAGTGCGTGTGGACGGACTCCACATGTCCTCGAAATATTTTTATTCCTCAGACATGCAGTTCACTCACGAAGTTTTCCTTCACCGCCATTTAAGTTTGCAGCGTTATATTGGTATATTATATTATATTTGGTACAGCTATGTCGATTAGAAAGGCTATATTGTTAACATTGTCTTGCAAAGTTAACAATATTATTATTATTATATTTTTACTAACTTAGTTTATGTTAATTACTAACAAATGTGTATGGATATGTATATCTGAAATAAATTTTATTATTATTATTATTATATTTCGACGTGTAGTGGCGATGGAAGAATATTCACTACACCATATCGTCCCGTGGATGTCGTAAGAGATGACATAGGGAAACTGAAACAGGAGATGGGCAGCAGGGTCTTCCTCATAAGAACTCAAAATAATAAAAAAACTGCGATTGCCAACCCGTCTACCAAGCGTGGCTGCTATGGCAAAATATTCTCTGTGAGGCAACCTATGGGGACGTCTTCTATAGACTGGACTTTTATAGGCTATATGACGAATGGATAATAAATTACAGTGTTGTGTATGGAAGGTAAGGATCACTTAAATTCCATTTGATTGGTAACAAGATATTACATCTTGTTCCTTAGGAACGACAACGCATTCTTTCTATTGATTCGTAATCAAAGATGCTTTATGTTTCCTTTTCATGTTTTCTTTTCTGTGGGCCTGCCTACTATATGTAAGATGAAGATGGAACGTTATGGGGTTTTAGTCAGTACGAGTTAAACGAGTTTAACCCGTCCTTCCCCCCACGAGGTAGTTACTATACATTTTTCCATGACAAGGTGTACATGGGCTACAGCGTACTCTAATCATCACGTGGATGGTGTGCTCATTTATTAGTGACTGATGACGTCACTATCTGTGATACGTCTCATTACCTTATCTCGTGAAAGGTCGAATGACGAAAAATTCTTTAAAAAAAATGTTAACTATTATTGATTACAGAATAACCATCTGTGCACTTTGCCAGGCCGCTAAGGCGTCTCTTGAAAACGAACAATATCTAGACCTTGGGCCAAATGCAGCTGTAGACAATTATTTGCATTTTTTTAATAAAAATAAGAATTAGGTAATAACAGTGTTTGGCAGCATAGTCCACCTCATGGAAAGTAGACGCTGTGGTCAATAGGTCTATCCTCCTATTTAGTTTATATAACTCTATCCACTCAGTGTAAACGAGACGTCACGGTGCTGAAATTCGTAATCCTGTAATGTATCGTTTTAATGAGTAAAACGTGTTAAACGCAATTCCACGAAATAAATTGAAGTCAAGCTTTCGTCGACAGCCTCTCCTCGTGAAAGGCAAAGCGTTTTTCACATTTTCTGCACAACCACATCTGAAATGTGCTTTTAATACAACGCATTAGAGCTTAATCTCGGGTGAGCGTAAGTATTTGCTGCACCGTGCCGCTACGCCCTTGACCGAATCGAAAATCCCGCACCGGTCTTTTACGGTTTGCAAATTAACATTAAATTTCATTTTACTTTTCAAACTGGCTTTCCTAGAATATCACTTACCCAGGAGAGTAGGCACAGTCTACGGAGGTACTACTACTTTACTTTGGGTACTAAGTTGTTATTTAACTTATGTTTAAATAACAACTTGCAAGACGGTGCAAGAATATCCACTACCCATATCATCCCGTGGGTGTCGTAAGAGGCAAAAGAAAGAAACCAATCAGGCGATGGGCAGCATCGTCTTCCTGATAAAGATTAAAAATATAATACTGCAGTTGCCAAACCGCTTGCGAGCGTGCCAACTATGACAGATATCCCCCCCGCCCCCTATGAGGCAATCTATGGGGGAGGCCTAAGTTCAGCAGTGAATTTTAATAGGCTGTAACGGTAACGGTGTTTGTACTTCAAAAAAGGAGGAGGTTTACAATTCGACGGTATGTTTCTTTTAATTTTTTGCTTAAGTATGTATTTTTTTTTTATAGAATAAGGATGACAAACTAGCTCACAGTCCATCTGATGGTAAGTGAATGATTGGTCCATAGACATCTACATCTATCCTCGATTAAGAATCAAAATTGAGATACGTTGTCAGCCGTGAGGACTAAGATAGAATGACGAGGCATCCAGTAAAAAGGGTCTCTGGTTCTCTACACTCACAATACAAAACACAGCAGGTATTTTACGCTGGTATTCTGTGAGAGCGTGGTGTTAAGCTATATCTTCGCAAATTGAGAGACGATGTTTAATATTCTTTTATTATTAAAAAGGTTTTATGGGTGGTCACATATAAATTTGCAGAAAAAATTTCACCGTTTACGGTGGCATAATATGGAATGAAGTTTTTAATGTAACTCTAGCCATAGTTCATAGAAGAATTCAAGTTTAATTTAAATTATCCTGTACACTATATCTTAGCACCGAGTTCATTTTATCTAATATATAAAAATTAATATTTGTTTGTTCGTATTTTATGCGCTGCCATACCGTTTTTCAGATTGCGGTAAAACTTAATCACTATATTGCTTGAACTTGCGCGAAGGTTATAGGCGTAGTACAATTAACTTACAGTAGGTGGCGCGCTTATCATACCGACAAATTTATTTGATATTCATATATTATTCAACTTCAATGAATGTATTATCACTCCTAATTAAACAATATAAACTCTTCCAGATTTAAAACGATTTGTCCACAATTATTTCTCCTCCGGCAGCAACGCGTGGTATACCAGCTAGTTCTTTTTTAAAAAAAACTCGTCCTTTGTGTTGGTCATATATTAATATAGTTATTTCTTATCAGTATCCTATTCTAGCCCATAATAATTCATTATAATCCGTCTATTCGTTCAAAAGTGATTAAAGGAAAAAACTTCAAACAAACATACTTTCACCTCTAGAATGCCAACAGTAAGGTAACTAGGCCAAACTTGTGTAATTTAATTTAAGTTTCAGGCAGGATGATTTTAACCGCTCAAATACTGTAACTGTATTTGGAAGGAAAAAACTTTAACACACAGCATATAATTGATTTCAATTAAAAAACAACTATAGAAAACACATTGATTATGAACTGTGATGATCCTGGTGAAATACTACTACTTGACGTACAACGTCATGAAATCATTGCATAGTCGTCGGTTTTTAATACATCTGCCAAAGAGTGGATGAGGGTGCAAACTGAATTACAAGATTCATACAATACATAAGCACATACAGGTCAATCTACAATAAATCGTATAAAAAAGTTAATTTCATACATCATCATAGCGCCGATTTTTCAATCCTCGGTTGAAATGTATTTATGGGACAATACAATATAAACAAATTAAAAACATTTATACGAATAAAACAGTTCAATTGTTTAACTTATATGTTGTATCAGATTGTAATTAATATGATGGATAACTTTTACCTGACAATTAAAAAATTGGCCCTGAAACATATATTTTTAACACCATTAGATTTATTTTCGTTCAACTGCCGAGCCTCGGAATTTCATACACATTAAACAACCCTACTTAAATCTCGTAAGACTGAAATAAGGAATCACAATTTTAAGTGCTAGCTGATAGCATGAAATTTGATTACCGCGTGCCCTATGGTAAAAGAAAACATCACGAAAATAAATTCGGACTTGCGAATTCAGCTGATTCGCGCAGGAGCAGCGCGCTCTCCTCATTCTGCTTTATACCCATACTCAGAAATGACGCATTTTCCACAGCACGATGACAATTTATTTCTATTAAATATATTTACCATATCACGTAGAGAAATAAATGTCCATAAAACACATCTGGTCGTCAACAGATCCACTGCTAGAAATGGGCTTTTGTCATAGTATACAACCCTGTCGTAATCGACACGCTGAACAGTTTTGGCGACCACAGTAGGTTCCAGACGTCACGTTTTTTTTAAACCCGTTAAACTACAATCAATTAGAAACAATATCTTCTGGGCATTCCCTTAAGCTGTTTCTTACATTCTCAACGCGTGTGTTTGTACGAGTATAGCATATTTTAATATTATTTTTTATTGCTATAGTATAATAACCGTGTAGTGGCGTTGTAAGAATACCCACTATCCCATATCGTCCCGTGGGTGTCGTAGGAGGCGACAGAGGGAAACGAACCAGGTGATGGGCAGCGACGTCTTCCTAATAACAAAAATATAAAAAAAACTCGCCTGCCAAACGTACAAATACTCCATAGATTATTTCATAAGGGGGATCCCTTATGAGATAATGGGGTAAATGGGGTACTTTTTATGGGTTGTAATGATGATGATGATGATGATAGTGGAATACTATTTTATATAGCTATAGAGGTATTGAACACTTACTCCCTATATTTCAAAACAGCCTATCTAACAATTTAAATTAACACTTACAATATTTATGGATTGAATATAACTGATTCATGTATGCGGGAAAGGAAATCGGAAGGGCATACGTTATGGGATGAGACAAATTTTGTATTGGTTCGTACGAAATATCCCGGCGGGCGGTATCGATTCAGAATCATGTCACACACGTGACGCTTCGTAGATTGAATCGCGACGCATTGCTCCGACGCTCGGAATATTCATAATTTTCTTGATTTAAAAAAAAATATATAAACTAAAATACCTCAAATATCTGCTGAAATGTTACTCCACATATCGATCTTGTGTTTTTATGACACTAGCATGTATAAACTCAAGGTAATTTGCGGTTGCCAACCTGCCTGTAAACGAGGCAACTATGGCAAATATTCTATGTAGGCTTATGTTCAATGGTGGACTTTTGATAGGATGTAACGAATTATTGAATTGATATGTACAATAGTATAATAACGACTAGTAAAAAGTTATTTTAGAAATATAGTCTCGACTAATTAAGTAACGGATTGTATATTTTGTACATATAGAATACCCGGTCGATTTTCCATAAAGCTTCGAAAAAGCGTGCTACTAAATATTACTATAAAAACGAGTCTGGTACTTAGTCATACAGGTCTTTTTTATTGGATAGGGTAAATAAACGAGCACACAGTCTACCTGATGCTAAATTGGTTGCTGTGACCTATAGACATCTTCATATATCCTCAATAAAGTATCAAAATGCAGATGCGTTGTCACCCGTGAGGACTAAGATGAAATGCCTCTTTTCCAGTAAAAAAGGTCTCCGGTTCTCTACACTCACCATACGAAACACAGCAGCTAAAGCTGCTATTTTACGCTGGTATTCTGTGAGAGCGCGGTCTTTCCCCGGTCGAGCCGACCCATTCGTGCTACAACTATACTATTAATATAGCTGCAGCATGGCTCTACTACATATAAAAACGTTTCCTAGCAGAAAACACCAGGCTCTCATAAATTAAAATGTTTATATTTCAATAGTATTATTACAAGGCAATGTAAACATGTGAGAGCAAATAAACTAAACATTATTATTATTATTCAGTGATTATATTTTGCAGTTTCTCGAACAAGAGTGTTTAAACATTTTTTCTAAGTATTGCTACATTTGGCATTTAATGCAAGTGTCATTAAATGTTAAATGTTTACATAAAAAGCCCATAAAAATTAAATAAAACCATATTTCATAACTGATCACAGCATAAATTTAAAGTTCATAAGATTATAGACGTTATCGTTCCCAAAATTATTAAGACGGCATAAAATTATAATATGAATATTATACGGAAGAAAAATTGTTGCCTTTATGATGAACTTTATTTCATTTCTTATTTTAAATTGCAATGGAAAGTGTGAGAGTGATATCGAAGGAAGAGTGAATGCAGGAAACATGGTAAATGGAGCTTTGCATTCCTTAATGAGCAGTCGGAAGGTGTCTAACAAGGCTCGTTTGGCTGTGCATGAGGGGGTGTTGATTCCGACACTCATGTACGGAAGTGAAAGTTGGGTAAGGCAGAAGAAACATGAAAGCAGAATAAATGCAGTTGAGATGAGAGCGTTAAAAAGTATGATAGGAGTGAAACTGAGCGACAGGATAAGAAATAGTGAGATAAGGAAACATTGTGGTCTGAAAGAAGATGTAGTTACAAAAATTGAGAAAGGTATGCTGAGATGGTTTTGATGTTGAGAGAATGAATGAAGAACGATTGACGAAAAAAGTGTATAAGGCCAGTGTGAATGAAAATGTTGAAAGGGGTAGACCTAAGCGGTCATTTCTAGATCAAATCAGGGACGTCTTGAAAAAAGGCCAGGTCAATAGTACCCTAAACCGAAGAGCATGTATGAAGGGAATAATGAAAGTGGACGAAGCGAAACAAGTATGTAAAGATCGTACCAATGGAAAGAAATGGTCTCTGCCTACCCCTACGGGAAAGAGACGTGATTATATGTATGTATGTAGGTATGTATTTTAAATTGGTTGTGCGCTTTATTTTCAATCAAGAAAAATTTTTGTATATGCTTGTATATCCTTGCTAGACTGTTTTTTATTACAATATACAATACATTTATTTTAATAAATTAAGTATTGAATATTCTGTAGCTACTTGCATTTATTTTTCTATTAAAAGTATTATTTCTATTAAAAGTACTCTTAAAATATTAATATAAAAATGCTGAAAGTGTATACACAAACCAAAATGTATTTATTTATTTATTTATTTACACACACATACAACATACACAATAATTACAGGGTGAGTACCCTAATTCGACAGTGTAGCCAACGATACAGTATGATATGCCATTTTACTGAGCTCACTCAGCGAACATGAAAATAAATCAGTACGCTCCGACATGGTGTTGATCACACCCAGCGCGCGCGTGAACGGTGCTTGCTGCATCAGTGCAGTGCGCGCGGTGTGGCACTGCCAGTAACGACGGCCGCCGCCGACGCCCCGCGCTTCCGTCAGGCATTCAGTCGCACCATCTCCAACACTCTCGGGCTGTGTATCCTATCCTACCCCTGATCACCTTCAACACGTACACAGCGAGAGTGACTTCTCTTCTGACTTAAAATAAAATAAACTTATTCATCTGAAACCTTTTTCGGTTTATCGAATGATGAGTACTAGAAACACGGATTTACACTAAACTTCAACGTTAATATTATATCCAACGATAGACTACAGTTTAAAGTTAGGCCTTTAAACTGTGGTTATATTTAAGTAATCATAAAAAATTAAACTTACCAAAGATTATTTGATTTGCAACTCCTTTATCTAATTCATTTTGAGTTCCAAATGAACATTTTACCAGATGCAAACAGGAGTTGGTAAACAAAAGTTAGCAGGCTGGTGGGAAATTGGGCGGCCGCCATTTATATGAAATCTGACGGACCGCTATCCGAGGGCTAGATATTCCTATTCCATTTTTAATATTTATACTTAGATAAAACGTGACAAATAAACTACTCGTAAATGAAAAATAACGTCTTTTTTTATAAAATTGAATAGTCAAAAGAACTCACAGTCCACCTGACGGTATTTGGGTACTAAATTGCAATGGAAACCTGCGACCGACTTCATAGGAAGCTACAGGTGCGCTGTCACCTCTGAAGTAGTCCTCAGATGTTACAGCTCATCTTAGTAGATGGAATGCCTCACAACCTATAATTACACTGGCTCTCTATACCAATTTGACCGAAACACAGCAGTGCTAGACGTTACGTGTTAGACGGTAGTATGTACCCAGACTCCTAGGCGTAGGAGTAAAGGGGTCCTATTATAGGTAGTGAACTTTGCTTGACATTCAAAGATAGTAAAAATTTATTTTTATCAGCATTTTCTGCCGACTTCCAAAAAGGAGACGGTACTCAATTCGACTGTATGTTTTTTATGTGTGTTACCTCATAACTTTTTACTGGGTGAACCAATCTCGTCGATTTTAATGATTCTTTTGTTATTTGAAAACTGGTACTTCTCGTGTGGTCCCATATGAATTTGATCAAGGTCAGACCAATAGTTTTTGAGTTATTCTTAATAAAATATATTGAAGTCGGCTGTACAAAGTTTTTAATTTTAAATTATACCACTTCAGTTTCCTATATCACAAGTTAAAACGTTTCGTATTGCTGTGCATAGCTATAATAACATTATTGTCGATAGTAGACTTTGCAGACGGCTGCATCCAAGATGGCGTTGCCGATCAATGGTCGCCATGGCAACGCGTCGGAACCGCTCAGCTGGTCTGAAATACGCTGAAAACAAAACGAGCCGGCTCGTCGTTTTGCACCGGAAAGAGATAGTCGAATTACCTGTGTAAAGTAAAAATGAGACAAAATATTCTAATTGTTTGGTAGACAACACGAATCACTTTATACACACGTAGACAATGTTTACTAACACGTTATATAAAATGAAATGGATTTCCATTTAAGTGAATATATCTCCGAATATAATATATTAATACAAATTATAAAAGACACATATTATGTGTCTTATTTGCAAATTCACTTGAAAACTTTATTAGTACCACGTTTTAGGTTATAATAAAGGTAATATTATTTCTGGTAGTCTGGTATATTGGTTTCTGATGCTTGCAAAACCAATAGAATCGAAAACCATTTTTTTATAGGATAAAGGTGACAAACGAGCACACAGTCTACCTGATGGTAAGTGGATGCTGTGGCTCATAGACATCTACATTTACCCTCAATTAAGAATCAAAATGCAGATTCGTCTACGGTCCTCTACACTCACCACACGAAACACAGCAGCATTACGCAGCTATTTTGCGCTGGTATTCTGTGACAGCGTGGTCCTAGCCCAGTCGAGTCGACCCGTTCGTGCTACAACCACTATATAGCTGCAGCATGGCTCTACCACGTAACAAAACCATAAGATCCTTCTGGCATTTCCAATAGCCACCTCTTACAACAGCCACGGGACGAAATGTAGTGATGAAGTCTCTCACACCGCCATCACACGTTACACATGTGAACGTTGATAAAGTGATAGTAAAACGAGGATTTCCTACGTTAAAAAGCCGCCCCACCTTCCTGGCAGTTATGGCAGGTAGCAGGTATCCCCTTAGGTGGACCTTGATAGGTTGTGATGAATGAACGAATAAAAAAGTTATAGAAAGAACGTTAAGTATTTTACTGAGAACTTATATTTAAATAGCGACCACGAGACTAAGGGTGGCCTGCGCTGCGCAACGTTCTATTACTAAAGGTTGGATAAACGCGTTTAAATTTCCTAAACATGTTTTTGAAAGGTCAAATTTTAAATTAGGTCTAAGACTTTCAAATTTGAATATTATATAATTATAGTATCTCTATCTATTTATATAAAAATCAGTTGCTGTTCGTTAGTTTCGTTAAAACTCGAAAAAGGGCTCGACCGATTTTGAAGAAATTTTTTGTGTGTTTGATTGGATGGTTTATATTCACAATTTGACCCGTGCGAAGACAGGGCGGATCGCTAGTTCTTAATAAAATTTAAATATATAGTTTAGATAACCGTAGTAGTTAATTTCAAGCCTGCAACTTTCAACTAAACAAAAAATTTCAACCAAGCAACCCTTGTTCTTGTTTTGAAGTTATTACTTGCAATTTTAAGTGCTGATTTGATGATGACCACGTGCTCGGCA
Organism: Parnassius mnemosyne; assembly: GCA_963668995.1. Classification (NCBI taxonomy): domain Eukaryota; kingdom Metazoa; phylum Arthropoda; class Insecta; order Lepidoptera; family Papilionidae; genus Parnassius; species Parnassius mnemosyne. Next base: position 39,288,610 of record CAVLGL010000115.1, on the reverse strand, counting down.
GTAAAGAGAGACATTGTGAGGAAACCTGCATGTCTAAGGAAAAAATATTTCCAAATCATATATGTAAGCCTTGAGAGCAGTGCGGTGGAAACTTCCTTGCTTTAAAACCCTCTCTGAAATTAGAGGAGGCTGGTCCTCATGCTATATATAGGCTGTAACTTTACTAATTCAAATAAAATTTTAATGAATTGTTGCGTTAGCCAGCCTTAATTTCGGAAACCACGTCCTAAAGACAAAATACATGTCAACAATTTGGGTTACATTTATTATTAATACAGATGAGTCATCATGATATTAATAACTACATTTTAATAATACAGTTAAGTAACTTATCTAACCACGACAGCGTACGTGACATTTGGCTTACTGCAAACTAGTTGTGTTTAGCGTGATTTTGATTTATTTGCTATTTAATATTTATAGCACAAGGTGATGATGAAGACGACGTTAGAATGTTACACAAGCCACTTTAATGCCTGGGTCACATATTTTAGTCAAAGCTAAAAAATGAAGTTAAAATAATATAGCACAAACTATTTATAATAGGATAAAGGTGCCAAATACCATTTTAATTTTTGCCTTTTTCTCGCCTATATAAATGCCTAAATAAATTAGATTTAATGTATATTTCAAAACTATAAATATTTTGGCAATAGTGCTTACCGATTCTGTAATATACGTCACATGCAACAAAATAATACACTTTTCTATGCAAGCATGAAGGTATTCTAATATGACATATAACTATCTCATATTAGAATACATACATACCTACTTAGGTTCCTAATTTGAGATATGTCTCATTGTAAGCAACTCTACTTTTGAGCTCATTTAAATGAAAAATATAATTAATTCATATACTTTTATTGACTTAACAATCAGCGTTTATTTATTATATTAAGAATAACAACTCACCCGTTTCTCTGAAATAATTTGAAACAGTTTGCGTTAGTTGCTGATTTTTCATAAGTTTTCCAAACATCATAAATTTGTATTTGCTTTTGCATGCACAGATACATATATATAATATATGGATAGGTTTCGTACTCTGATTTTCTGTACTTGGATAGTCATCCTAGCCCTACTGTACAAACACTTCAGCACTTCCATATACTGACAGTCAACTTGGCACCGCTTAAGGGACTGCAGCACCGCCCAAATTTCGACGGAACCAAAGGCTTTCTCATAGTGTAGATGTAGTAGTAGTAGACATAGTGACAAATTGTACTCCTCGGACTTCTGTACAATTTGCCGATGGGTATGTAAGTTGTATATGGTTCTAAGGCCTTTTCGGAAACCGGCTTGTCCGGGAGGCTGGAAGTCATTGAGTCTGCTTGCGAGACGATTCGTAATGACTCTCGAAAACAGCACGTAGACGCGGCTCAGGAGAGAAATCGGTCTGTAGTTCTTCAACAGAGCGTTGTTGCCTTTCTTGAAGAACAAGACCACCGCACTTCTGCTCCATGCCTCCGGTGTAGTGCCAACCATGGAGGAGCTTCTGAAGTACTTCAAGTACCGGTTTTCCACCCACTTTCAGAAGCTTCGCTGTAATTCCATCCTTGTCTGGGGCCTTGCCGTTTTTAAGATGCTGGAAAGCCATTCTAATCTCGCTCAGACTAGCGGTCGACGTTGGATAAGACTTGCTCTTGGATCGTTACTCACATTTGCGTGTAGCTCCAACGATGATGGGTACAGCTGCCCATAGAATCTCTAAATCTCACTCAAAATTTCAGGAGTCCCGGAAACGACGCTCCTACACTCGGTCTTCAGCTTCGACAGTTGGCTCTTTCTGGCAGACAGATCTCTAGCAAAGACTTTGGGGCCCTGGTTTCGCTCGATCGCTTCTTCAATACGAGCCGTATTAAAGTTACGTAAGTCTCGCCACATGCATTTGGAGATCTGTCTGTTCAGTTGCCTGTATGCTGTCAAATCTACTGAAGACTGCAGCTTCATATCCCGTTGAACAACCATGAGATTAAGAGTGTGATTGGAGAGTTTTTGTGTTCTTCTGCGGCGGGTCTTGCAAAACTTAGCTCCGACCGCATGGACCCTTTCCACGAGCTTGTCATTCATATCGGCCACTGTATTGCAAACTAGTCACTGAAAACTGTTTTGTAGTTCGAGCTGAAAGGTTTCGGGACTTTGGATTAGAGGACGAGGAGGACGGAGCGTTAATTTCATTAGACGACACCTCTCCAACTTAACGTTTATGTTCAGTGTGACTCTCACCATTCGGTAATCGCTGCCGGTTTTCACCCTCGCGATCACTGAGACATCACTGAACAGATGTCATCTGGTCATCATAATGAAGTCAATTTCATTTTTTGTCAAACCGTCGGGGCTCGACCAGGTCCACTTTCTGTGGGGCCGCTTCTGGAGCATAAAGATTATCATAAAGAGTCCCTTTTTCTCCATGAAATCGGCCAGCTGCTGGCCCCTTAGGTTCCGTTGCTTTATAACCCACTAACAAATTATAGCTTAATGCTGCTGTGTTTCTTATGGTGAGTGTAGAGAACTTGAGATCCGTTTTAGTGGAAACGAGCCATTTCATCTTAGACCGCAGGGGTGAGAACACATCTGCATTTTGATTCTTAATCTAGGATGAATATAGCTGTCTAGGGGTCACAGGTCCACTTACCATCAGGTGGAATGTGTGCTCGTTTGTCACCCTTATTCTATAAATAAAGGTGGCCGGTGTGCTCGTTTATCACCTTATACTATAAAAAAAAATCTTATTTTTATAATTTCACTATGGGGATCAGCACGAAGTGTTTAGTGGTAATAAGCGTCGACGCGACCGTGCAACAGTAGCCGAGCAGTACACCATTTTCAATATTAATTGTTGCTTATGGAGTGCTGGGAGTCAAGACTTTTATTAAGATATTTTCTTCTCTTTAATGATGATTTTTTTCGATTTCAGAAACCTTTTAGTTAATGACTTATTAACGTAAATCTGAGATCCTTATTTTTGTATGTTGTGTACCAATATGTTAATAACAAATTGAAATTTAGATCTCAAAAAAAAAAGTCTTTCTCAAAATTTGTTTCCGAGTTGAATGTGCTATCGTTCATATTTTTGTAACCATTCTAACGACTTTTCGCAGAAAACTCACTTCTTGAATAGACTAACCTTAACATACATTCTACATTGGGATTATAATTATTCCCTTCTCTCCCTGCATTAATCGAAAATGAGTTAACATAAATTGATTATAACTTGAATTCTCACTTGAAGGCTAACGTGTAACAGGGCCTATAGTAACCACATCAACAAAATTGTAACCTAGAATGGCAAACAAACTTACTGAGTGTTGAATTGTTTTTTACCATTAAGTGAAACTAATTATAACGGATTTTATCGCGTTTAATTTAACTTTTTAATTCCCGACGTGGTCAGGAATTAATCAGGTCAGGTCAGGTCTGAGGTGTTTGACGTCCCAATGTCATAGTTAGCCCGGCTACCTTCAGTTTTTGAATATTAATTATTAATAGAATTTTTTTACCACTTTATACTTAATGCTGTGGCCCATAAACATCTACATTTATCCTCAATTAAGAATCAAAATGCAGACGCGTTGTCACCCGTGAGGACTAAGATGGAATGCTTCGTTTCCAGTAAAAAGGGTCTCCGGTTCTCTACACTCACCATACGAAACACAGCAGCATTAAGCTGCAATTTTACGCTGGTATTCTGTGAGAGCGTGGTCCCACCCCGGACTAGCCGACCCATTCGTGCTGCAACCACAATATAGCTGCAGCATGGCTCTACCACGTAAAAAATATTTTTTTTTGTGTAAAAATTTTGTTCAACCGACTTCAATATAAATTATTAATAACTTAAAAACTACTGGTTAAACCTTAATCAACTGGACTACATGAGAAGCAGCAGCTTTCAAATAAAAAAAGAATAATTGAAATCGGTTCACCCAGAAAAATCCCACCATACAGTCATATAGTCATAATATAGGTATAGTCATAACCCACATACAGTCGAATAGATAGTCTCCTCCATTTTGAAGTTAGGTAGATAAAATACCCTTCATTTTAATTTATTTATCATAGTAGCATTCTATTTATAACCACAGCTGTACTTTCTAAGAATGCTTCACAATAGAAAAATTATTCAATATATATATTATAAATGATACGTACAGAAAGTCATTTTAAGTTTAATTTACTACCGGTTCGGAAAAAACCTCTGTTGTAAGAAGAAACAGCAAGAAACCCAGCGGTCCTTTAAAAACAGCTTACAATTATGTATGCAATGAGCAGGTTTCCTCGCGATGTTTTCCTTCACCGCCGAGCACGTGGTAAATCATCACTTAAAATTGCAATTAACAATTTCATTGGTGCCGGCGGGGATCGAACCAGGGTTGCTCACGTACTGTGAAATTTACGGCGAGCGCTAACCATCTGAGCTCCAACGACTCATTTCCCATGGTCGCTAAAAAATAGGGTGATGGATTATCTTATTCGCCACTACACGTTAAATAAGTCGTATTTAGGTGGGTACCTTTTAAAATATAAGAAGCGATAGATTTTGAATTGGAAATTTCTTTAGAGTCGTTGTGATTTGAAACTGAATGAGACGATAAAAGACACTAAAAAGAGACAAACATATACATCTATAGGATTCAGCCTGCAAAAGAATAAGATACGAGTATAATACAGTCTACAATGGAACTATTACTGAAGGTTTCATTTGTACCGCGTGTGAAGTGCACACATGTTTTTTTTTTCAGTACCTAAATTAATATTCATATGTGAAATCGTACTAAGGTACAAATGTCACTTTTAAAAGCAAAGCATACAATAAAATACGTTCGCGTACATGCGAATTGATTCCTGTGGTAACAGTCTAGACGAGCGTGGTTTTGCGGAATTAGCAACAAAGTTAGCTCTACATGTTAGTAGTTTTCATTACGTAATATTATTTACATTTTATATTCACCATCGCTATTAATGATTTTTGGGTCAATCACTTATTATAATATAGAGCAGATCAGCGTAACAGACTGAATGACTGAAGCGTAACAGACTGAAGCGTAATGAATTAAGCTTGACCTTGAGCTATTTTTTACATAAAAAGTGATAAATTAACTTATAGTTCACTTTTAAATAAAACTAATTTTACGGATTTTATCGCGAATATTAACTTATTTTATATATTCCCGACGTTTTGGGTGCTTTCCAGCACCCATGGTCACGGGGGACTGAGGAGTTTGACGTCCTGATGTAATAGTTATCCCAGCTACCTTCAGTTTTTTGATATTAATTTTTGGTTCGATTTATGCAGAATGAGCTTACAGTATCTTGAAGTCTAGCAGTGTTATACTTGGGTTTGGATTTAATTTTATTAATTATGGGATCCCAAGCAGATGGCAGCACCCATCCATCTTCTCTATAGAGAGGTGGCGAATACTGTATCCCATATTAGCGCATAACCTCTATTAAGAATCCAAAATGTGCAATACGTTGACATCCATAAGAATTAAGAGAATATACCTACCTCGAAAATACGAAACATCAGTATTACACTGTTATAAAACACACTGTAATTTGGTGTTTTTCTGGTATATGTGTTTGTGTTTTATGTTTTCTGCAAGTTTTATAACAACGTACATTTATTTCACTCTTTCTAAAGGTGTTGTTAATTAGTAGAAGATATTAAGCTATTAAATTATGTATTATGTTCACCTAAAAGTAATCATTTAACACGCATTTCCGGTTACCGTGGGGTACTTCCCTAATTATTAGACGGAACGTACTCAACAAATTAATGTGTAAAGTAGCTGTCATAACTAAAATGCCCGACTTCAATTAATACTCGAGTTTATTAGTCATTATTTCACCAAAGTTATCTCGGGCACTGCAGCTAGGTACTTTTATTTTTTCCATGAATTAGGCATACGTCGACCCATCTGTTTGTGCTTTAGTGTGTGTAATAGTTATCTACTTAAGACGTTTCTAAATTAAAATAATATGTTAATTACTGTTGTTAAAAACTAAAATGTTTTTTTTAAATAAATTTACTTAACGTTTTAAAAAAGAAAATAGTAATATTTTTTTAGAATAAGGGTAACAAACGAGCACACAGTCCACCTGATGGTAAATGGTTGCTGTGACCCATAGACATCTACATTTATCCTCGATAAAGAATTAAAATGCAGATGCGTCGTCACCCGTGAGGACTAAGATGGAATGCCTCTTTTCCAGTAAAATGAGTCTCCGGTTCTCTACACTCACCATACGAAACACAGCAGTGTCAAGCTGCAATTTTACGCTGGTATTCTGAGAGCGCGGTCCTTCCCAGGTCGAACCGACCCATTGGTGCTACAACTTTACTACTAACATAGCTGCAGCATGGCTCTACCACGTACAAAAATATGTAATCATGGACTCGAGGCGAATCGCAGATTAATGTAAATATGTACCAATGTTGTTTCCTCTTCGATTATATACATGTCTTTAATTTCTTTCACTTAATAACACCAATTACGTAAACAGTTTACATAATTATAAATAAAGTGCAGGGACAGACTTTCAAGCACATGAGGATAGATTTAAGTGAATGCTGTTTTTCTCATGGGCAGTTATAATATGTTGCCTTACCTAGAACATGATGCGGTGAAAACCAATATATATTTAATACTAAATGAAAAGGTTACTAAAAATATTGTCTGTACTGAAGTAGGTACTATAAATCACTCAATCAATCATTAATTCCATAAATTATACTTTAATATTAAAAAGAATAATTTAAATCAGTCACCTCCTTTTTTAAACCTGGTTAAAAAAAGCAAATTAAGGTATTTAATAATTACTATTTTATCTGTCAATTTGTGTTCCGTTTTAGTTTCTTTACTCATGTGTCTTAGAGTATGAACAAACATTTGTATCCATGTTAATGTAGTTCTAGTTACAATTGAAAGGTTAACCTTCAATTTTACTGATATGGAAAAGCTTATTCTAATTTGACTTTCAACATGTTTCGACACTTTTTGCAACATCGCCGATGTATATATCATTGAAACATTCATTGTACCCATCTTCTATCGGCCATAGCCGTATCCAGATTTGGTGCGGAGCGAGTGCGCACGCGCGGACATACGTATGCGACTATTTATACCACGTGGTCGAAAGACGCCCGAGCCGACTGCCCCCCAGTTCCCCATTCCCCTTCCCAGTCCTATCCCGTTCTTTATAATTATAGACGGACAGAATCAGAATCCATTGCAAATTGTATTACGAGCGTTATCCATAGACATCGATATACGCGCATCATGACTCATACAACTCGCGAATTAATAGTACCGATGCACTATCTGTTTCAGTTCCTTAGTTTTTTCAAAGTTTCGCATTAATAATAACTAACATTTTCTTAACAAGAATATTGTCTTGTGCTCTAAAATATTTTTTGTAAGGCTATAGACTGACAAAATATCTAAATAAAAATGAAATAGTGTTCAAGAAAACGTCTGTAAAATACAGACAAATGATTCCAGAAGTGTATTATTTTTAAGTAATAATAATGTAACATTAGGATATCTAAGCTAAATATTTTATAACATAAACACATCAATTCCTAATAAATATTTGTATAAGATATTGTATATAAAAACCTACACGACATAGTATTACACCTACATTTCACATAGGAATGAGGTAGGTAACTAGTAGGTATGAAAGTACTTATTATGCTTTCTTCCTTCTAACCTTTACTCGATTAGATCAAAGTCAGCGATCAGGTGTGCGAGAATGTAGGATGATATTTACTTTTATTATTTCCAATGACTAAGCTTTTTTCATTTCACCCATTTCGATAATTGTATTCTAACCGGAAGCGCCATATATAATTTCTTTAATCACAATTATGATAAGGAGAATGTTTTATTCTGCTTTTAATTTATCAGAAGTTATAACGCAGTTTTTAAGCCAAGACTATGATGGTCGCGCTGACACTACTTGGTCGATATCTACCACAATTACATAATATATATTTTTATTTGAAAATTTTATTGCAGACAGATTTTAGTACTTACAAGGGAATTAATTCACTGACTAGGTCCAAGACCAAGATCATAAGCTATTTAACTCTTGGGTTTCCTTTTCATGTCCCCTAAACAACTTAAATAATTATAATATTTAAATCATACATTAAAATCAATCGTCTAAACGTATTTTTAAATATTACAACAAAATTGTATTCGTAGAATTGTACAAGTATAGCAAACTATGATTAGAGGAAGACTGCAGGTAAAGTAACAAAGACTGTCTAAATCCGCGTCTCCACCAAAGTTTTGTTGCCAACACAACAGTTGCAATAAAACTTGTTTCCATTTTCGGCGGCAACATCAAAGGAACTCTTGTTGCCAACATTTGTTCGCTTGGTGGAGAACATTGTTGGAAACAGTTGTAAACAGTTGGAAATATAACTGTTGTCAACATTTTCGGTGGATACGCGGCTTTACAGTCAAACCTTATTACAAAACGTGGTTTATTGATAATTTTTAGGTTTAAACTGTAATTTAAGATGAGTTTTCTTCAATAAAGAAGCCTCTAAGCCGCAGTGCCACTATCTCCGCAAAATTTGACATTTGTTATCATATTCCGTACTTTACATTTAAGTTTACATATTTAAACAGATCCCTTTTGAACCTGACATTAATTAAAACTACTTCTTTTTTTAAATAAAATGGATAAATTTTTAGTTTAATTATATTTCTTCATTCTAAGTCTCAGAAGAAGTAGATATTAATTGAATCGATCAGGAAATGCGATAACACTTTTGAAAAAAAAAAATTAATATGAATCATCACCATAATTACAACACTCCACAAGTCTCCCACACTAATATTATAAAAAGCTTTATTCCAAACATTTTATGACTTTATAAAGAAGTAACTGTGCCCCGCGACTTGACCCGCGTGGAATTTTTTTGAAGATATCAACAAACTGTTAATAATTAGGACGGACTTACCAACTTTGCTGTGTAGTCATTTTAAACTAATATTTACTAAAGGAGTTTGTCCAACTCACATCAAAACCATAATATTAATTATCATTACACAGGTAATTTGTGTAATTACTTGAAACATTTACCCAAACTATACCAAAGCTAATAAAAGTACAATATTTTTAATAAAATAGGGGTTGCATGTAAACCCACACAGCCCCATCTGATGGTAAGCAGAGGCTATGGCCCATAGACATCTACACCTATTATCGATTAAGAATCAAAATGCAAATGTGTTGTCATAACTGAGAACTAAGATGGAATGTCTCGTTACTAGTAAAACATTTTCAGTGATGGAGCCAAAGGTGACAAAACGCACTTAGCTTAACCTAGTTTCCGGAGTAAGAAAAAGAATCTCCAGTTTTCTACACTCACCACACGAAACACAGCAGCGTTAAGCTGGTATTGTGTGAGAGCACGATCCTTCTCCGTCCGAGCCCACTCATTCGTCCACAACCATCGATCAGATAAACTGAAACATTATTTTAGTATATTTCTGGGCTTACAAGATATACAGCAACCTGAGTACGATCTCCGCCGATAGCACTGCTCATTTACCAACAACTGGCGTACAAACGCGGACAACATCGTCAGTGCAGAAACCTGCATATCTGACACATGATATTCCTAAAATCAATTCTGGAACATGAAATGAAAAAACCTCTAATAAACTGATACTAAACAGTTCAAAAAGTTACAGTTATATACGTCCGATTCTTGGGTATAGGCGTCCTCTCATTTGCGGGAGGGTTTTAGGGCAATGAAGTGTCCGGGTAAAATTGATAGCGAGCTAAGCTGCTGAGCTATCACGGCTCTCTGAGCTACCACAACTTCACTTACTACACTACTGGTTCATCATTATCATTACAGCCCTTCACAAGTCCACTGCTGAACATAGGCCTCCCCCAAAGAATGCCACAAAGCACGGTCCTGAGCCACCTGCATCCATCGACTTCCTGCATGTCTTACCAGGTCGTCACTCCATCTCGTGGGGGGACGCCCTACACTTCGCCTACCGGTACGAGGCTGCCACTCGAGAACCTTTCTTCCCCATCGGTTGTCGGTTCTTCGAGCTATATGGCCGGCCCACTGCCACTTCAGCTTACTAATCCGTTGGGCTATGTCGGTTATTCTGGTTCTACTGCGGATATCCTCATTCCTAAGTTTATCACGCAGAGAAACTCCGAGCATAGCCCTCTCCATAGCTCGCTGAGCGACCTTGAGCTTCCTCATACGGCCAGCAGTGAAGGACCACGTCTCAGTTCCGTAAGTCATCACTGGCAACACGCACTGGTTGTACAATTTCGTTTTCAGGTTTTGAGGTATGTCTGACGAGAAGATGTGTCGTAGCTTCCCGAACGCTGCCCAGCCGAGTTGAATCCGTCGATTGACCTCTCGGTCGAAGTTGGACTTACCTAGTCGGACTATTTGTCCCAGGTAAACATACTCGTCAACAACTTCGAGCTTAGTGCTCCCAACAACTACCGGCATAGGTGTGACATGGACATTAAACATAATCTTTGTTTTGTCCATATTCATCTTAAGACCTATCCGTTGGGAAACACTATTGAGGTCATTGAGCATAGTGCTTAGGCCCTCCAGCGATTCTGCCATAAGGACTATATCGTCGGCAAATCGAAGGTGAGTGATGTACTCGCCATTGATGTTGATACCGTATCCTTTCCAGTCCAGAAGCTTGAAAACGTCTTCCAATGCAGCGGTGAAGAGTTTCGGGGATATGACGTCACCCTGTCTTACACCTCTCTGCAATTGGATAGGTTTCGTACTCTGGTTCTGTACTCGGATAGCCATTGTAGCCCTACTGTACAAGCACTTCAGCACTTCGATATACCGACAGTCAACATGGCACCGCTGAAGGGACTGCAGCACCGCCCAAATTTCGATGGAATCAAAGGCTTTCTCATAGTCCACATACGCCAGACATAGTGGCAAATTGTACTCTTCGGACTTCTGTACAACTTGCCGAAGGGTATGTATGTGGTCTATGGTGCTAAAGCCCTTTCGGAAACCGGCTTGTTCGGGAGGCTGGAAGTCGTCAAGTCTGCGCGCGAGACGATTCGTAATGACTCTCGAAAACAGCACGTATACGCGGCTCAGAAGGGATATCGGTCTGTAGTTCTTCAAGAGAGCGTTGTCATTCATATCGTCCACTTCATTGCAGTATTCTAGGCACTGAAAACGGTTTTGTAACTCGAGCTGAAAGGTTTCGGGACTTTGGAACAGAGCACGAGGGGGACGGAGCGTTGACTTCATTAGACGAGACCTCGCCAACTTAACGTTTAGGTTCAGTGTGCCTCTAACCATTCGGTGATCGCTACCTGTTTTCTACTACTGGTTACTACTCTTTAATTGCTTGTGAAAGATTTACATCAAAAAAGAATGTGGCAATTTTTTTGTCACCTCTATAACTTATCATTATATTATATAATCGTAACATGATTAATAAGTAAATAAACATTTACTAGCACATGCGCTACTGTTTATGTATGAGCATTTTACATAGAACACAATGCACAATATTTATTAAATTAAATTACTTTGTACATTTTATACGTGGTAGAGCCATGCTGCAGCTACATTAGTAGGTTAGAAGAGCAGCTTAATACTGCTATGTTTCGTATGGTGAGTGTAGGGAACCGGAGACCCTTTTCACTGGAAAAGAGGCATTCCATCTTAGTCCTCACGGGTGACAACACATCTGCATTTTGATTCGCAAACGAGGATAGCTGTAGATTTCTATGGGCCACAGCAGCCACTTACCATCAGGTGGACTGTGTGCTCGTTTGTCACCCTATACTATAAAAAAAAATTACTGAGCGAAACGATATTTGTAAATAATTCAATAAAATACCATACAAGTAAGTCAACAAAGGTCATAGCTTTATGAGAGCCATTGGAGGATATTGTTTTTTGTTATTAGAACCTAAACTTTATTATTGTCTTAAGTAAACATAATGGTAAGTAATATTAACGTAGTCTTCGACCTTCCGCCAGTTTATAGAGAATCGTAAAATAGAATATAATAACAGTTATATTGACGCAATTTCATCGAAGGTAGTGATGAGATTTCTTACAGATTCAAGGTTAATTTGAAACGTAAATGGCGTAGTAAATAAATTGTCTGCATCAAAAATAGTCTTGACAAAAATAAACTTATATTATGTAAGATACTTTAAAGCTCTTTTCATAAAATCAGGGTCACAAAAGAGTACACAGTCAACCTAATAGTAAGTGAAAGCTGGTCCATAGACACCTCGCCTCTTCTATCCTTTATTAAGAATTTAAATGCTGAAATGCTTTGTCATCCCTGAAGATTAAAATGATTATATATTAATAGAAATGTCTCGTTATAAATAAAACGTTTCCGGTAATGAAGCTGAAGGTGGTAAAACGTACTGACTTAGTTTAACAAAAGCATATGCAATAATATGCTTTTGTTAATAGTTTGTGAAATTATTCACTTTTGCCACATAAGTAGACGCTGCGCAAATGTACACACTTGTGTTTTATGTAGGATACAAGTTACCAATGAATATTTTATTTTCATGTAATCAATATGAAATCAGCCATTCATTTCGCAGACGCAGACACTTTTTGTGTCCAGTTGCTTCCACCTGACACATACCGACCGACCGCCAATAAAATGTGTCCGGTGTAGGTAACTGGGTATTATTTTAAGTCGTCAGTTGAAGACACAAGTAACACAAAGCAAAGGTAATGTTCCTCCATCGATATCCAAGGCGAAACTGACGGAAAACAAGCAAAGAATTGTTACCAGTGTCCAGAAGTAGCAACCGGCGACTGTGTCCGCTTGCCGCTATCGGACACAGCAACTGCGGTTTCCTGTGACGGTGTGCCGTGTCGGTGACAAAAAGTATCCACGTTTGCGCAGCGCCGTAAGATAATTGCCTTGAAGACACACATTGTAACCAGATGGAAAGACAGATACTGGATAATTTTTCTACTCCTTTACTGCACGCGTGACAGATATCAATATGTTCAAACTTTACAAATATATTTATAAAACCTTAAACAACACGGACTAGTTTTTGCTAGCATTATCACTAAATGGGTTTTTTGCCAACAATTTGAAAAATTCTGTAACAATATTCTACTACCAACTTAAAGTAATTTAGAGATCACAAACATATTTCTTCTAAGCACAATGAACTGTAATATTATACTCTCAGTTAGTTACTTTTTCGGCCACGAATTACTTTGTTATCTAGAATTATCTAGCATACCTAAAAGGTCTTTATGTTAAAGGTATTTAACATAAAGACCTTTTAGGTAATTTTAACGCGATTCGTTAACTAACCGCAATATTTCTGGCAATGTATCCAATGAACCACGCCAAGTTTCGCACCTCGCATCTAGTTAGAGACTACGTTAATGATGGTTATGTAGTGCAGTGAACTTTATGATGAATATGGTATAGAAAGAGCACGTGGTCGAACACATAAATATTCGATATACTGCGTGACGTCAACTAAATTGTAGGCCAAGGAGTGTCCCGAAATGAACTTAACAGCTATGCCGAAATCAGAGCTTGATAGACATACGAGATGACGTGAATGCACTGCGGTCGATAACTTTATCCAGAAACCGCAAATCAAAGAGGTTGACACTTTAAAAGATCGTTCGATACCTAACTCGTAATATTTTCCTAGCTAATTACGACTGCGGCGTTCTTTTGTTTTCGGTTAAACAACCAGAAGTTGTCAGTTAATTATATAAAATTGCAAAACTATAAATAGGTACATACAGATACACATACTCATCTTTATCTGTATTTATCCATCTAAATTCATATAATATACTACCCTTATTGCTGATGTATGTACAATATATCCAGATGCTGCAAATAACCTATGTGCTTACAACAACAACATTAGGCCAAGTGCAAGTTGAACTCGCGAATGAAGGGTTCCGTACCATCGTACAAGATTTAATAAAACAATGTATGCAAAAAAGCACGTTTCTAGTAGAGGAGGCCCATTTAATTTTTAATTTATTTTTATTTTTATTAATTGTTGCTATAGCGACTACAGAAATACATATTCTGTGAAAATTTCAACTGTCTACCTATAACGTATCATGAGATACAGCCCGCTGACAGACGGACGGACGGGCGGACGGACAGTGAAAGCTTATTAATAGGGTCCCGTTGATTACCCTTCGGGTACGAAACCCTGAAAACGAAATTCTAGAACGATATATATCGAAAATATACAAGCTACACCTAAAATAATGTTTGTCTAAAAACTAAGTAAAACCATATTTTTACCACATCACTATAATTAACATTCTTCTTTTCGAGGTTACCGCGGTTATCGTAATTCATAATTACTTCTTTGTCTATATTTAGTCTAGCGCTTACTCTGTATAGATGCAAACAAATAAGGCAGATGTTCCAAATACACATTGACCCCTTACAATTGAATTGTATAGCTAGTATAGCGCCCACGCCTACTCTATTTATAATACAAACAATATTATTTAAATACAAGCTACGTACCTACACAAACCAAACAGTTTATGGTCAGTTCTATATTATCTAACTCTAAACATATTTAAACAAGGATACAGTTTCTTCTACAGTATCGAACAACGTAGTTAAGATGCTTATACTTTGCCTGTCAATTTTGTTAATGAGTCACCCATATTTAAGTTCAATTGTCATAGAACTAATGGTAAACATAGCTTGTTTTAGAGTAAACTTAACATTTAAATTCATCATCATATCCATAAAAAGTCATTTGTTGAATATATTCCAGTTTAAAGAACCAAAGAGTCACAAGCATGTTCATTATAAAAAAACCGGCCCGGTTTTTTATAGTGAACATGCTCGTGACAGTCGCACTCGCGCATGAAGGATTCCGTACCATCGTAAAAGGTGGTAAAAAGCACGTTTCGAGTAGGAAAGCCTCCTTTAATTTTTTTTATTAATTGTTTTTATAGCGGCAACAAAAATATATATTCTGTGATAATTACAACTGTCTACCTATTACGGATCATGAGATACAGCCCGCTGATAGACAAACGGAAAGACGTAACCTTCGGGTACGGAACCCTAAAAAGACCATCTTGCATTTTATGTCTTTAGGGTAAAACGTCATAACGACAAATACGTTTAACATTTTCTACGTGGTAGAGCCATGTTGCAGCTATATTAGTAGTATAGTTGTAGTACGAATGGTTCGGCTCGACCGGGGAAGGACCACGCTCTCATAGAATACCAGCGTAAAATAATGGCTTAACGCTGCTGTGTTTTGTGTGGTAAGTGTAGAGAACTACCGGAGACCCTTTCACTGGAAACAAGGCATTTCATCTTAGTCCTCACGGGTGACAATGCATCTGCATTTTGATTCGTAATCGATGATAGATGTAGATGTCTATGGGCCACAGCAACCACTTACCATCAGGTGGGCTGCGTGCTCGTTTGTCACCATTGTCCTATAAAAAAAAAACATTGAACATCATTATACCTTTGAAAAGTAACTTTAAAACTTTAAATAATTTTACTCTTATATCAAAAATCATTTGCAAACAGCACCGCCGAAGTGAAACAATGAAACAATGTTCTTTTGTTTTCATATATTAGTCACATAAGTAATTACAATAAAGGGTCAACTTAAAGATTATTTTCTTTTACTTTATAACATGTATATGATTGTTTGGGTAAGGTACTAAGAACACTGGCCTCAGTTTTGAACTTTAGCTTTATACCGAAAAAAAGGTACAATTTTTGATTTAATTGAAGTTTATTTTTTATATTGTAGATTAAAAAAAATAAACCGAGCGCACTAACCACTTGATGGTAAATTCGTCGTTGGCGCCGCAAAAGGGCGAACCTGATTTTTTTTTAAATTACAGGAGAGAAAGAAAAATTATTCCCCGATTAGTACAAAATAGAATTGATTTTCTGGTGGAAAAAAAGCTAGTAATCGGAGAATAATAAATGTTTTCTTGCTCTCCTGTAATGTTTTGAAAAATTGAGGTTCGCCCCTTTGCGGCGTTAGTGACCAATTGATGCTGCCCATAGACTGCTACGGAGTGTTAGAAAGAATGTTAACTTGACTTGACTGACGGCTTCCAATTTCCCGAATACGTCGGTTCCCAAAAGACTAGTCATCAAACAGGCGCACATTACGTTCGCAAGATGATAAGTGGATTCTGTGACCCATAGACACCAACTATCCTCGATTAAGAAACAAAATATACATACGTTGTCAACCTTGAGGACTAAGATCTCAGTTACTTAGTTACTTAGTTAGTATAAAGGCTCTTGGGTTCTTTACACTCATCTTATGACACACAGCAGCATCAAGCTGCTATTTCACGCTGGTATTCTGTGAAAGCGTGTTCCTTCCCCAGTCGAGCTGATCCATTGGTGCTGCAACCATAATAGAGCTGCAGCATGGCTAGCGAATACAAACAATATCAGAATATACATTTAAAACAGAAGATAGATCAATTAACATATGATGTTTTATTTTCTTAATATTTTACCACGTGTTTAGCGGTGAAGGAAAACGTCGTGAGGTAATTTGCATATCTGAGGAATATGAAAATATTTCTGCATAGGATCCCTCCCAGAAATGAGAGAAAGCTTATGCCCAGCAGTGAGACCTATAGGCTGTGTGTTTACTTTAAATAATTTAATATTGTTCCAATAAATATGTTAAATATAAAGTTGTTAAATACCTAACATCACATACTCGTATTAGAATACCTTTTACATTTTTAATGTCTTAGGTACATACATCGTCGACTTAAAAGAAGTTCATAAATATTAAATCAACATATTTGCGTACAGAGCACGTTGAGATGAAATAGAAAAAATTAAGTTAACTCGTAATATTTCAGAAAGCTCTTAATATTCCAATTTTTAGTCTATCGACGTTTTAACAACGTCTACGAACAATACGAAATGAACTTTTTATTTTTAAGTAGTTCGTAAAATTACGTCCATTATTTTAAAATGTTACAGGATACTTTTACAGGGATTTTTATTGCTCTCTTTTTAGGTTTTTCATTTTCCTTTTATTATTATGCAAAGTACATGTGACTGATGATTTGAAACTCTTTCTATCTAGAACTCTCTTCGCCAGGACGTCTAGAACTAATATATATATATATATATATATATATATATATATATATATATATATATATAATATTACAAAGCTATTTATTGTTTTAATATTAAAATATGTGTGAATTTTTAGACCTTCTATTTTCTTGAAGATGTATCTTCATTCACCTCCAATCACTTGCTCTATCAGCACTTTAGATCTTTCCCAATATGAGCGGCGCCGGTGGGAATCTGCTATGGTTTCTAACGTACTTTCACCCATTCATTTAATGTGCAATTAAATAGCCGTAAAGGTCGATTTAAATGACTTTCTTCTAAATACCAAGCAGCTGTTAAAGGCTTATAAATAAGAGTTCACAGACATGGGCCTCTTCCATTGTTAGTTTTTTTTCTCTTGTGGCTCTACCCATGTGATTCTTCTAGTCTTTTCCGTAGTCAATTATTGCGGTACAAGAAAGGCGAAACTGAGTGTTAGATCCACTTACACCGCCACTATATAACTTGTTGTGTCCAAAAAACCGAACCTTTATTGGGTTTCCTTATTAACCTTTTAAAATATATTTTTGCAGAGTTACGCAGCGTCTACGCCTTCGAAGCCGGCATCGGCTCCTCCACACACAACGCTACAGCGGTCTGTGCGTGGCGCGGCCAGCAGCGGAGCCCCAGCTCGGGTCATACCGCGCTTCCATTTCCCCAAAGGCCGTCCACCTCCCGCGCACCAGCAAGACCACGCTTTGCATAAAGTGCAGTCAGCGTTCGCAACATTTCCAAATAGTCAGGTTAGTCGCTTTTTGTTATTCTCATAATTCAAATCTAAAGATATTTCTTATTATTTTTTTCTATATAACCTAATAGTACGAACTTCTGAACCGTATAGGCATTTTACATACCTCTATAAATTGCATATGGACAAACATACACACACGAAACAGTTATGTTTAGACCATCAAATACTTGTTCCGTGCAGGATTAAAACCCACGCCACGGTTCAAACTGTCTACTATCCATTTCATAATCCCTTATTGTAAACAATTTTGATTCCATTGAGTCTAGTTGATACAAAGTCCACTACTAGTACACTGTGATGAAAATTCATCACATTGTACTAGTAGTATACATTTTTTTAAATAATAATAAGTTGAAGTAATAAGTTAAGCGAGTTGTACTCGCGCCCTTAGAGTTCCAAATAAACTTTAGATAACTTCCAAATAACTTTAAATTATAGCTCATTCATCTCGAGAATCGAGAACCTCGACACCCACATACTTACTTTTTACTCAAATATAATAAATACGTGGTAAATAAGAGGCGAGAGATGGAACCAAATCAGGAGATTCCAGCATCTTCATAATAACAACTAACAATAAAAAAACTATGGTTGCAAACCCGCTTGCCACGCGTGGCAACTATGGCAAATATCCTCCCTATGATACAAACTAAGGATGTTGCTTATATTCAGCAGTAGACTATAATACGCTGTAACTGTAACGGTAAGTACGTACTCGTACGTGATAAAGCCAAGACGGCTACAACACGAATGAGTCCCTCAACTGGAATACAGCAGTGCAGGGAACCGGGAGGAGACCACTCCCGCAGATAATACCGACGTGAAACTTGCCAAGACTCTTCGACTGATAACGAGGTATTTTATCTTATGTCTTGGGGGGTGACAACGTGTTTTGGCTTTTAATCAAGGATAGATGTAGGTGTTACTTCAATTTTCATAAAATTACGAAAACAAATAAATAACAAAAACATGTTTTTACGGAATATAACATGCAGTGTATTAAAAAATAAATCAAATCTTGTATTCATTTTCTTTGTTTAAAATGAATTTCAATATCGTAATAGCCCCCGAAATAATGAACTCGGTCCAAGTATTTCGCTAATGAAATTTAACTTGCATTATCTCTAAACGATAGTCTAAGTGGGCTATCGCTTAGAGATAATACCTTCATTTAAATAGAGTGTGATCGAAACTAAGCACTAGATGTATATTGCCATATAACGCACTAGCTGTGCCCGGCGGTTTCAGCCGCGTATTATTTATGAAATTATTGATTGATTAATTGATCTATAGTACTTCAGTATAGATAATATTTTAGTAACCTTTTCATTTGGTATTAAAATATATTGGTTTTCACCGCATCCTGCTCTAGATAACGCAACATATAACTGCCCATGGGAAAAACAGCATTCATTTAAATCTATCCCCACGTGCTTAAAAGTCTTTCCTGTGTTTCTCCCGCCTGTCAACAGTGTAGCAGCAATACCTGATGACGCAAAGGCAATAGCAATTTTCCCTGTGACCTGAGCGGTCGTTGGCGCTCCGAGCAGAGTTCATTATTTAAAATTTTCATTATCTCTTAAACTATGCATTTAAATAATAAGCTATAAAGAGCAAATTTTATCTTCATAAAATTGTCTTGATTATGAAGTAACTTGCGTTCGTAAGGATTAATATGCCATGCCTAATAATAACGCTCATAACTCAGTTTTTGATTTTCAATAATTTTTTGTCACTTATTATGGCTTATGTATAAGAAAAAGGCATATGGTATCACGGACTTTTTTTTAGATGAAGTAAAGACCAATTTTTTTCTAGAACATTGTATTTATGTAATACTAAATGTCACGACAGCGAACGTAGATAAAGCAGTTAGAGAGCGCCTTTTCTCCCGAAGTTTTATCTTCAATATTTAAGGCTAGCTGAGAGTTATACTATTCCCCATGAATCTAACTATTATATACAAAAATAATTTTTCAAATCGGACTGGCAGTTCCAGAGATTAGCGCGTTTAAACAAACAAAAAAACTCTTCCGCTTTATTATATTAGTATAGATGTAGGGAAAACTTATATTTATTTCTAAAATGATGTTCAATCTATAGCGTATAGATTCCTAAGCGCTAAATTACGATCATCTTTTCAGATATTTACGGTCGCTCTCTCATACATACTGAGACGATTTCAAAAGGTATGACCAAACGGCACTGATTGAGAAAGGCAAAATCCCTTTGAATGGATCTATAAATATAATTTGATTCGTATAAATCGTTTGTGGTTGTCAGGCGATGTTATGTGCTATCGATTGTTTCACTTACTCATATAATGTATGTCGAATGGTCCCACTTAAATTTCATAAAGATCTGATGATGAGAGACAAACAACGGAACTCTTCAATAAACGCCAGCAAATCAATCGCGATTGCTACTTTCACATACCTATGCATAGTTGACGCAATCACACAACGTAACATCACGCCTGTACCCTCTAAAGGGGCAAATGTGTTCAGTATAATATCACGATTCACCCTCAATTTTAAAGTTGTTATATTGAATTCGGTTGTTAAATTTTTTTAATTTTACCGCTTGTTTTTGTTAGGTTCTACGCGGTCGAAGTCGCGGATAAAAGCTAGTATTAAATAAATACAAAAATAATTATCAATATACATACATACATAATCACTCACGCCTGCCTATTACGATGCCTCAAATATAATATTATATTTGAGGCAACGTTTTAAAAAAATGAATACTGAAAAGGTTTCGAGTTACAAAATTTGATTTATTTTACTGTCCTCGTAGCTGCTTTTCAGTCACGTAACAAATTTCGAAAATGGCTGACGCTTATAGTCATTATTTCGGAAAATGGTTGAAACTAAGCCCTATCTTTAATCAAGATTAGTGAATAAAAGTTATTCCTTGCTCGATACGAATTCAAGCGAAATTTCTTTTGACGGATACTTATATGCAAAATTGCTTAAGTATTTAAAGTTCTAAAGACAGAATTCATTATTTAATACAAAACAAATAGTTATTTATTTAAACTTTTATGCACAAAAAATATAATCGTACATAATATGTTAGACTTAATGCCTTAAGGCATTCTCTTCCAAGAAAACAAATTATAAAACATGGTTACATATATTTAATAATTTGTTAAATAAAAAGAATTTGCAAATTGCAAAAGAATTTACAAATTTTTTTATAATCACAATGGGAAACTTTGCATTCTTAGGTTTAAATATTAAAAGTAAGCTGATTCGAAAGTTCGTTCATTAGCGTCTGTTTAAAAGCCAATTTATTATTTAAATAAGCGATGGACGATACAACTTCGAAAGATAATATTTTATTAAAATTATTTGTCTTGAATTATAAGACTGATGACAACAAGTATATTATTTTGATTCAATAGTTTAACTTTTAAAGGGATTTCATCAATTTCATTCATTACTTACATAATTATTTATTTCCAAATAAACTACTGGGAAGAATGCTCACTCACTATTCTAACGATGTAGTTCCATCGTTCGATATAGTGACCACTCAGTCACTGGTGGGAACTGGGCACTAACCAAACTTTTCGACTCGTTCTATTCGAAACTTAGTAATAATTATTATAATATCTAATCTAAGAAGCATAGTTTACCGTAACTGTGACAGCCATCGAAAGTCCACAGTATATTTGCCATAACTGGTACGCTCGGCAGGCGGGTTGGCAGCCGCAATTTTTTTATCTCTGTCTCTTGCTCTATCTAGGTATTTTTTCTGCCGATCTTCTGGTTTTTTTACTTCTGTGACCTCTTACGACTTCCTAAGGAACGATATTGTTTAGTGGATATTTTTACACCGCCACTACACTACATCGGCATATAATTATTTTCTTTTATTACGAAAATACGCCTTATATCATTAGCCCCATCTTCAGTAAATCCCTACACCGCCCCTACACGATCTAAAAAGATTGTTTATTCTATGGTGAAAGCTGAAATCGATTTTATTTATATTTTAGTTTTTAATAATATTCCATATTACATCAAAGCAGTAAAATTCTTAGTCAAATGTAGTGCTTGACACATTGCCTTAGTTTAGAAAGCATGATTAGTAGGTCGATGGAGGCGACCCAAGTGGACTTCTCATTTATTGTTCTTTGTGTTTTCTTTATCGTTGTTCTTGTTTGTACTGCCATTTATACTAATACTTTACATAAAAGCGCTTGACAAATATTATATGCACTTGTATGGCTTTTTTACATCACTTCGTATCTCGTTCACAAGTTGTAATTAAAAATAATTCTTCTAAATATTTGCATTATCTACACGCTTTGTAGAGCGGCATAAAATTTACCTTACAGAATACCAGCGTGAAGTAGAGGTTTACCTCTGCGTTTCGCTTGGTGGCCGGAGGCCCTTTTTACTGGAAATGAGGCATTCCATCTTAGTTCTCACGGGTGACAACGCATCTAAATTTTGATTCGCAAACGAAGATAAATGTAGATGTCTATGGGCCACAGTAACCACTTACCATCAGGTGGACTGTGTGCTCGTTTGTCACCCAATCCTACAAAAAAAAAAAGGATCTACTACCCCATATCATCCTGTGTGTGTAGCAAAAGGCCACAGAAAGAAATAAAACAGTTGGGCAGCTGCCTCAAGACATCGACTCAAGGTAATAAAAAACTGCGGTTGCCAACCCCCCTGGCAAACGTGGCAACTATGGCAAATATCACCTTTATGTGGCAACCTATGGGGGAGCCTATAGTCATCAGTGGGCTATAATAAAAACATTGCCAGTAATTTTTTTATTTAAAAATAATACCACATATACAAACGAGGCCTACTAAATATTATAAAAATTGTCACAAATAAAATTTCTTTATCCCTACATTTTCTGCCGACTTCCAAAAAGGAGACGGTACTCAATTCGAGTGTATGTTTTTTTATGTGTGTTACCTCATAACTTTTTACTGGCTGAACCGATTTCGATGATTCTTTTTTTATTTGAAAGCTAGTACTTCTCTTGTGGTCCCATATGAATTTGATCAAGGTCAGACCAATAGTTTTTGAGTTATTCTTAATAACTTATATTGATGTCGGCTGTACAAAATTTTTTAATTTTTAATTATAATTATTTAAAATAAAGTCGCTTCTCGCCGTCTGCACGCTTAGATCTTTTAAACTACGCAATGGATTTCGATGCGGTTTTCATCAATAGACAGAATGATTCAAGAGAAAGGTTTTTAAGTATAATACTTGCATATTATACTTTATATAATTCTTCTCTCCGAGTGTATATAACTGAACTCCTTCTAAACGGCAGGACCGATTTTGATGAAATTTTGTGTGAGTGATGAAGTTGATTAGAGAATGGTTTAGATTTACAATTGGACCCGGTAGGTGGCGTTGTTGACGAGATCCAGAAATCAACCGTGCAAAGCCGGGGCGGGTTGCTAGTTAATACATTAAACTTCTTCATCATCTAAGGACTATCGATGATAAAAACGTCAAAATATACATAATATGAAAGTGCAATATCTTTATAATGATCGTTTTCCAGAGGTTTCATATTAAATACCTCCTCGTTATATCAATCTCAAAAATACGAATCCAATTTGGATGACATCCAAATTTGGTTTTGATTCAATCTACATGGATAATAGAAAGCGGTAAAATGAATGTTTTAATATTTTTATGAGCGCGATTTTATTGGATAATATTAGGGCTAAACACCTATATATACCTCGAAGAACCGACAACCGATGGGGAAAAAGGTTCTCGAGTGGCAGCCTCGTACCGGTAGGCGAAGTGTAGGGCGAGCCCCCACTAGATGGAGTGACGACCTGGTAAGACATGCAGGAAGTCGATGGATGCAGGTGGCGGAGGACCGTGCTTTGTGGCGTTGGGGAGGCCTATTTTCAGCAGTGGACTTGTGAAGGGCTGTATTGATGATGTTGATGATTATGAGGGCTGAACACAGTGTATCAGAATGAATAGTTTTCGCACAAATATAAGCGAAGCTGTGATTCGATCCCTAGATCCGCGCCATCGTAACCGGGTGCTATGTTGACTGAACCACGCGGTCGTCAAGATGTTAACTACTTCAAACCCAGGACTACTTGTAAAAGGCTTCCTAGTGTAAATACGTTGTTAATCTTCTTTAGTGTGTATTTATCGTGTGTATACTTTCTGAAGCTGCTGCCATAATGTTAGAAAAAAGCAACATGCTAAGTACTTACCAGGTAGGAATAGACACGTCCGTCATGCTCACGGTAGGGCTCGATTTTGCTTTCAGATGTGGTCATTGTACGGCAGACCCAGGTCTGGCCGATTTTATAATGAAATGTGTGAATCCAGGCGAATTTTTAAATCTAAACTGAAATGGTGTCAGAGCATTCAACAACAAATAAAAATGGATATGATTGCTGAGCATCACAAAAAATTATAAGTTCGGGCAATTTTGGAAAAATACGAACAAATTGAACTATAAGCCTTACTGTGAGCGTGGCGCGTGTTTATAAGCCACGTGATATCGCCAATATGTTCCGGCGGCACTTTAAGGTAGACTCTCCACTAGAGCCGATGCGGCGAGAGCTTGATGCTGAGGCGTGCGGTACATATCTTAGTGTGAAATTTAGCGCGCAAGAAGTAGAGGAAATAATTAAAGGCATGGTGCGGGGCAAATCTCCTGGATATGACAGCCTCAGCATCGAGCATCTACAGTACGCAGGAGTACACTTGCCAAGAGTACTAGCTTTGTTTTTTAATCTTTGTGTAGCACATTCTTATCTACCTGAAAGCCTAACACGTACTATAGTTGTACTTATTATAAAAAACAAGACCGGTGACTCATCAGATGTGTCTAATTATAGGCCAATATCCCTGGCTACGGTGATTACTGTAGTAAGTACTGGACAGTTTGCTTAGTCGGCGCCAAGAAAGACACCAGTATATGGTTGCTATTTAGATTTGTCGAAGGCTTTTGAACTTGTATCCTATGAGATCCTGTGGAATAAAATGAATTTTGAGACTGACTTGCCTTGAGAAATTGTATCGCTTTTAAAGTACTGGTATAATAATCAAAAAAACATTGTACGATGGGCAGGCTCGCTTTCCGAAGAGTAGAGGTTGGATTACGGTGTGCGGCAGGAGGGACTAAGCTCTCCAACGCTTTTCAACCTTTACATGAATGGGTTGATTGATGAGCTCAGCAGCACCGGTATTGGTTGTCATATAGACGGAGTCTGTGTCAACAATATCAGCTACGCAGATGATAGCCCATCGAGTGGTGCTCTAACGAAAATGATTAATATATGTGAATCCTATATAGCGGCCCAGGGGCTTAAATACAACGCTATAAAGAGTGAATTTATGATATTTAGACCGGAAAATAAACGTTACACTAATATACCGAAATTTACGTTAGGTGGTACTCCTTTAAAGAAGGTGGAGTGTTTTAAGTATTTGGGCCACTGGGTCACGGAGGATCAAAAAGACAAGTTAGATATTGAAAGAGAGAGAAGGGCGCTGTCTGTCCGCTGTAACATGTTGGTTCGCAGATTTGAACGATGTTCTAGTCAAGTTAAAGTTACACTTTTTAAAGCTTATTGCCAGTCCTTGTACACGTGCAGTCTGTGGGTAGACTATACGCAGAGGGCATACAGCGACCTACGCATACAATATAATAACGCGTTCAGGGTGCTGAGGGGTCTGCCGCGCTGCTGCAGCGCCTCCGCCATGTTCGCGGAAGCTCACACGGACGGATTCGCTGCAATCATGCGCAAGCGCTGTGCTTCGCTACTTCGGCGCGTGCGCGGCAGCCCCAACAGCATCCTGCGTACGCGGTGGGACTCGCCGATGTTGGCTCGCTGGATACGACTACATGCTGCCTTGTAGACTGGCTTTTTGCCACCATCGGTACAGTTTCATACTTGTGTCGTCAACAGTATGTTACTAACACTAGATATAAGAAAACATTTACTAACAACTATGGATATTTTTTTTGTCCGAAATAAATGAATTATTATTATTATTATTATTATTATTATTTAGCCTCTGACCCCTGGGACAGTCGGTCGCTAGCTAGAGCGGGCGGTATGCTACTATAATAATATTTGTTATGACATCAGATCAACCTATGTGCTGAAAAAAAAATCTATTAGCTTTTTGGCTTTACATCTTCATCTGTCTCGGAGCTCGCGGCCTGATGAACATGAAGTATTGTGGTTATCCTAAGTATATGATACATTTGATGTTCTCGGATCTGATTTTTTTTATATTCTACTAAGCCAGCGCTTATCTACAATCCCACCTGATGGTAAGTGTTGATGTGGCCTAAGATTGTGAAGCGCGCTGACTTAACAAAAGCCTATTCACTCTTTTCTTATTCCACTCCTTAAGTTTTATAATTTTATATAATAATAATAATAATATTTATTGGCACAAAATAAGGTTTACATTATTTATCCTTAAGACATTTGAACATATGATGTGAGTTATAACTTATCTATACAATTTTATGCACTAGCGTCTAAACTAGGCCGAGCCTGTATCTTAGACACTAGTCTCTTCCAATGACACCATTATTTGCGGTTATAAAAGTATACGGCATATTATGATTTACTTAATCTATTACGTTACAAATTCGCAAATACATTAGGTACCACTTTTTTGCGTTTACCGTCACACTAACTTATTATGCGTATGAAAGGTTAGACTACTATTTATAGGAACTTTATTAATTTCTTAATTTAAAATGCAAATAATGATTATTGTTGTCACGAGACACGATGTATAACTTTAGCAATTCTACAGGTATTTAACAAAAGTTATGCAATGTACAGTGAACAGACATACACATATTTGTTAAGCGGGTTAATAAAAGCAGTTAATAAAATTCTACAAATTTACCCGCTTAAAAATATCAAAGTAAAAAACTACTATTATCTTGGTTAAAAACTCTAAATACAGAAGAAACTGAAAATTTATTGGTCACTTTAAAATAATATTACATCAAAACAATATATATGTACTAAAACTACTCTAATTATAATAATTAAAGATTATTACACTTGTATAGCTACTAATAATACTATATTTAACTAAGTGAAAGTATAATTTAAAACAAAAAAATAAAAAACCTTTGCAAAAACCATGAATTAAATAATTATATATGTGTATGTCTGTTCACTGTACATTGCATAACTTTTGTTAAATATCTGTAGAATTGCTAAAGTTATACATGGTGCCTCGTGACAACAATAATCATTTATTGCATTTTAAATTAAGAAACTAATAAAGTTCCTATAAATATTAGTCTAACCTTTCATACGCATAATAAGTTAGTGTGACGGTAAACGCAAAAAAGTGGTACCTAATGTATTTGCAAATTTGTAACGTAATAGATTAAGTAAATCATAATATGCCGTATACTTTTATAACCGCAAATAATGGTGTCATTGGAAGAGGCTAGTGTCTAAGATACAGGCTCGGCCTAGTTTAGACGCTAGTTCATAAAATTGTATAGATAAGTTATAACTCATATCATATGTTCAAATGTCTTAAGGATAAATAATGTAAACCTTATTTTGTGCCAATAAATATTATCGCTAGTATCGCTAGTAAGTTTAGGTAGTCTGAGGAGTTACGATCTTCATTATTGAGTTTTACATCTATGTTAAGGTCATCCATTAAAATTATGTTACTAAAATTCGCGTAAATTGTAAGTAATTTATTTAATGAGATTATAAAATTATCGATGTTTTTATTTGATGGAGATCTATAGATGCCTATCACAACCGTGTCTTTGTTAAATTCAATAGCTAAACAGGTGGCATCATTTAAGAATTTTTCTTCAACAGTACAGCAATAACTTTGTTTAGTGTACGCTACGATACCATCGTTTTGATATTTGTTATTTTTCGTAAAGTGAGTATTGTAGTTTTTAAGAGACGGAAAATGTACGCTTTTAGAATTCCAAGTTTCAGTTAATATATATATGTCACATGCTATATCTAGTCTTATTAGTAGTATTTCAAATTCAGTAAAATTTTTGGAGATGCTTATGATATTTTGCGTTAGTATTAGTAAATTATTGTTCGTTGCTAGCTGCGATTTTAAAAGAGAGTTGCAAGATTCTGGACTACACAAGAAAGACGCACTCGCTCTAATTTGGTCTATGTTTTTCGTTAAGTTATTATTGTTTATAAGATCGTATGTAACTTAAAGGAACTTGGAACATAGTTAGCATAGTGTTTATGTAAGAAGAAGAGATAAAAAGTGATTTCTTATTTTTAACTAACCTGACTTTGCAAGTCTTGATACGATTACAGCCGATGCAAATGGTTTGTGTTTTGGTTTTAATAGCAATGAGAGTATACTTGTATAATATGCCAAATATTTATATAATGTAATATAACCGTAAAAAGAGTAAAAATTAAGTAAATATAAAGAATTTAGAGGTTTGCCTAGTCAGTTCTGTTTCTTCAGATCTAGTAGTTGAGTCTCATCCTTGACTTCAATATGAGGTGGCTCAGCCGTTTTACGAAGATATACTTTTCCATGGCTAGTCCAACAAAATTTGTAGCCTTCAGTTTTTGCGTAGCTTCTTGCTAAGAAAAATAATCTTCGCCCTTTGTTTGTTAAAGCTTCAGATACATAAATTGGTCTTACTTGTTCTTTGAATCCTATCATAGCACTATTGAGACGCTGATCAGGATGTGTTTATTGAACGTTTTTGCTGCCTGGATGACACTGTTCTTCACTATAACTGATGTGAATTCAGGTCCTTCCCGTTTTACTGTTCAATCGAAACACATCCTTAATAGTAGGTTCCTGAACATTTACATTAAGAACCTTACATGTTTGTTGGACAATATTACACAAGTTAGCTTTAGTTTCCGATTGTGCAGGTATAGGTACATTCCTTATTTGTATAGTACATGACTTTGAAGCTCTATGCATATCTTCTATTTGCACTTCGAGTGTGGCTATCTGATGTATATGTTGCTTTTCTTTATTTTCAAGACAACCAACCTTCTTATTCATATCTTCATACTGATTATTAAGGAAATCAAGAGCTTTTTCAATTTCTTCATTTGAGCGCTGAATCTGTATATTTTGCTGTTTTATTTCTGCAATATCCGAAACAAGTTTGTTTATGAGAGAGTTTTGCGTATTTTTCCATTCATCCAACATATTTCGAATTTCATCTTTAAATGAAGATAATTGTTCGTCGCTTGACTCGCGTTGTCTTTTGTTTCGTTTAGAAATGTAAGACGGTGTACAGGTGTCGGAACTATACTGGATACATCAGACTCCGATAACGTATGTTGCATGCTACGTCCAGGGTATGATCTTACAAGCTTAGACATTTTATATCAAGTTACTTTAGTTTAAAGTTTATGTGGTTACAACAGTAAATGAATAGAATAAATACCACTTTATCTTGATCCCTCTTCACAAGTAGGCTAGCTTTGTGTACATATCAATTTATGTTGGACCTTTGCTAACAGCGTCACTAATGCACATTTGTTGAACACTCTTTATTTTCTGTTCGCCTGGTAGTTCGAATTTTCAATATTAATTTAACACTTTAAATATTGAATTTTTAACTTTAACACGTCTATCCACTATCGCGTTTCGAAGGAAGAGTTTATATTTTTCCTGGCATTAGTTTTACACGGGGAGTTGTAAAGATGAGCTGAACTAAGAACCATTACAATTATTATTCTGCCAGCACAACGCTATGAAAATGTAAGATTTCTGCTTGCGAAACAATCATCAATTTTATTTGAACCGAGTACATAAATGATTCGATTGTAGTTTATCAATTCGACTTTATTTTTAAAAGTTAAAAAAGTTGAAGTTATAGCTATACGTCCCACTGCTGGGCACAGGCCTCCTCTCATTATTATTTTTAAGTTATTAATAATTATAATAAATATAAATGAAGGAACATTACATTACGAAGATTAACTCTCCACTCCACTCCCATATAAATATTAATAATCTTTAAATAATTAATAAATAAAATAAACATTTATTTTATTTTTTTAAAGTAATCATGAAATATTTATTAAAGGTTATGAAATTTGGCGAGGCAATAGTGCAGTAGGTATGGCATATTTAAAATTGTAACAACTTAGATGACCTTTTTCTTCACAATATGGTATTTTTCAAGGGATATTAAATACACTGACTGAACGAATCACGTAGTTTCTATCAAGCTTGCGGCGACAAAATTACAAATGCCGCCTCTTTATTACATTTTTACTTGGCGGACGGATTAGTTAACGCAATATCAAATACTTCGCACTTTTAACGCTGCTCTACGTCAGCGGTTAGATTATCCAATGATATAATGCCATTTATCAAAGACCACAAGATTTATTTATTTATTTAAAAATATTTTAAAGATTTATAACCACTTTAGGCATTTTCTACAAGTCAACCACGAGCTTTTTTTTTTATTGTATAGGGTGACAAACGAGCACACAGTCCACTTGATGGTAAGTAGTTGCTGTGGCCCATAGACATCTACATTTATCCTCGTTTGCGAATCAAAATGCAGATGCGTTGCCACCCGTGAGGACTAAGATGTAATGCCTCGTTTCCAGTAAAAAGGGTCTCCGGTTCTCTACACTCACCATACGAAACACAGCAGTGTTGAGCTGCTATTTGACGCTGGTATTCTGTGAGAGCGTGGTCCTTCCCCGGTCGAGCCGACCCATTCGTGCTACAAATATACTAGTAATATAGCTGCAGCATGGCTCTACCACGTAAAAAAAACAAAAAACAACAGAGAAACTTAAGCAGGTGCCATAAAAACATGAGAATATATATACGTGAATGTAAATATAATAACAGTATGTATGTTATAGGTGTGAATACACTTATAAATATATAAAACTACACGACCTTTTGATCCAATAGCAAACGCCAATACTAATAAACTAACTTCTCTTAGTCGGATGTCTTGTTATTCTTCTTTACCAGCTCGTACTCGTAGCATTGCTCAACTTGGGCCCCTTTCAACATAGAGTCCCACGTAGCAGGCGATTTGGCGATAGTAGTACCAGATGTTTCGCTCATTTGACGCTGCTGCCTGTCGCCGCAAATTATTTATTTTACATCTGGCGTAAATGATATGACTAAATCGACATCTATTGGAAGCCATGCCATGCCACGGGACAAAATGTGGTGAATTTAACGCGACCACCACACGGCACTGTATTATGACGTTTATAAAAAAAATATAATTGAATTATGTATCACACTAATGAATAATCAACAGTTAATAACAATTTTTTAATTAATTACTTAATTCTTTAACTTTCCGAATAGCAACGGTGCAAGAATATCCACAACCCGATAACTTCCCGTAAGTCTCGTAAGAAGCGACAGAGGGAAATAAACCAAGAGATGGACAGCAGCGTAGAAAATTCTAGCTGTTATCAAGGAGACGCGTTTTATTTAAAAAACTGCGATCGCTAACCCACCTACCAAGCGTGGTAACTATGGCAAACATAACTCATGTTCGACAAGTTCTTGAGTGGCAGCCACGTACTAGTACGCGAAGTGAATGGCGGCCCCCACTAGATAGAGTGGATGCAGGTGAATTAGAATCGTGTTTTGTGGCATTCTTGAGGGAGGCTTATGTTTTAAGTAGTGGACTTGTGAAGAGCTGTAATAATGGTGATGACTATTCTCTCTCATTTATAATAAGGTTATAAAATTTGTTCTTATTTTCTGCCGACTTCAAAAAGGAGCCGGTACTCAATTCGACTGTATGTTTTTTTATGTGTGTTACCTCATAACTTCTTACTGGGTAAACCGATTTCGATGATTCTTTTTTTATTTGAAAACTGGTGCTTCCCATGTGGTCCTATATAGATTTGATCAAGGTCTGACTAATAGTTTTTGAGTTATTCTTAATAATTTATATTGAAGTCGGTTGTACAAAATGTTTAATTTTAAATTATAATTATTACGTAGACATTTCAAAGTCCATTCATTTTAAAACATTCATCCATTCATGTTTTGTACAATATTTTTAATGGTATTTACTAATATAAATTGTTATTTGTACCAAATTTGATTATCTTTTCACATGAACTGCTTGTGAATTGATTCGGAAAACAGGATCGGGCTTATACGGATAGAAAATTGTATTCGAATTTATTCAACATTTATTCAGTTAACGTGCAGTAAGCCTAGTATAGATGCAAATACGAGACAATACTGTCTTTGAAATAGAGTTTGGTTTCTTGGAAAATAGAGCTCCCATTTTATACATTTACCACCTTTTACTATATACTTATCTTTACGTCTATGAAATTGAAGTGTCTGTCTGAAATATAAATAACCGGCTCCTATTAAGTTCATTATCATATAATAATTTTAATGTTATTAACACATGAATAAGCATTTTTAAAATTTTGTGAGTGTGAGTGATGTATTCGCCCTAGATATTGACACCGTATCATTTCGAGTTCCCGACAATTTGAAAACATTTCCAAAGCAACAGCGAATAGTTTCAATGATATTACGTGACAAGTCACACAGTTTCCTGCAAATAAGTTAATTTCGTACTTTAGTTTTGTGCTCATCCGAGTCTATCCAGACATCGAGCTTGCTTGCATAAACACTTTAGCGCTTCCACTTTTTGACAGTCAACTTAACTGTTGGGAATACTGCAGCACTGCCCATGCGCCTGAAAAGTAACTCATACTTTTTGGTCCAATTTGGTCTATGGGTCACAAAATCAATTTGCTATCAGGATTGTGCTCATGTGTTGACTAAAATATTTCGGAAACCGACGCGTTCGGGGGATTAGAAGTCGACCTTTTGCTTTACACTCCGTAATATTCCAAACCTTTTTTTTGTTATAAAACCAAAGTGACAAGCGAACTCAGATATAACTTTAACATCATCGTCATCATCATCATTACAGCCTTTCATAAGTCCACTGCTGAACATAAGCCTGCCCCAAGGAATGCCACAAAGCACGGTCCTGAGCCACCTGCATCCATCGACTTCCTGCATGTCTCACCAGGTCGTCACTCCATCTCGTGGGGGGTCGCCTTACACTTCGCCTACCGGTACGAGGCTGCCACTCAAGAACCTTTCTTCCCCATCGGTTGTCGGTTCTTCGAGCTATATGGCCGGCCCACTGCCACTTCAGCTTACTAATCCGTTGGGCTATGTCGGTTACTCTGGTTCTACTGCGGATATACTCATTTCTAAGTTTATCACGCAGAGAAACCCCGAGCATAGCTCTCTCCATAGCTCGCTGAGCGACCTTGAGCTTCCTCATACGGCCAGCAGTAACTTTAACATATATAACGTATATACGTGGTAGAGCCATGCTGCAGCTATATTAGTAGTTAACACGAATGTGTCGGCTCGACCGGCGAAGGACCACGCTCTCACAGAATACCAGCGTAAAATAGCAGCTTGATGCAGCTGTGTTTCGTATCGTGAGTGTAGAGAACCGGAGACCCTTTTTACTGGAAACGAGGCATTCCATCTTAGTCCTCACGGGTGACAACGCATCTGCATTTTGATTCGTAATCGAGGATAAATGTAGATGTCTATGGGCCACAGCAACCATTTACCATCAGGTGGACTGTATCCTCGTTTGTCACCCTATCCTATAAAAATAAAAAATAAAAAACTACGTTATGTTTCACCTGATGGTACATGGGTACTACCATTACCACCTGCAGCCAACTTCAAACAAGTTGGCTATAGATGCGTTGTCACCTCTGAAGACTGAAGGAATGCCTCTTTTCCAGTGAGTACGCTAGAAGCGGCGTCCACTTTGCAGTGCATCCATATAGACCACTCGCGTTCAAGTACGCCGTCTAGTTTGCATGACGCCGTACCATTACAAACCATGGCGTGACGCGTACGTACGACGCGTTAGCCATCCTAGACTTAGACTAACGTCATGCATACTTCACCGTTAATACACACGTTCAAGTTTACATGACGCTGCAATCTTAATCAAGGTGGCATAATCGGAATTCATTTTTTTCTTCAAGTAGGCTTGCCATGCACACTGTTAGCCATACACCGTCAAGTTTACCAGACGCCGCTTCAAGTGCGCTGCAAACTTGACGGTAAACTGGGTCGTGTATGGCATTCATAAGTATAAGTCGCGGCACGTAAGTCTAGCGGTACTGTCGCGCACGAATTGAATTGCAGGAAGGTGACTGGAAAGCCCATCAGCGCGTGCGAACGATACGCACGCTCGCCCCGCGACCCGCTTACTACCCCATGATACCTTATTTTCGACTTATGCGCAATAACGGTCACCGCTAGACTTTCGTGCTTCTGCTCATAAGAGGGGACTTAGAAAACTGCACTGTTGGACAAAGACCTGCCCTTTTATAGAAAGTACAGAACTAGATATATATTTAAAATGGACATAGATAATTTTAACAGCAAAATTCAGTTTTATCGATATAAGCTTAATAAAATGCTCAGGAAAATAATGCCCAGACCTTATTTTAGGTTATTGACAAACAAAACATTTAACTGCCAAGATCGTATCGATATAAGTGTATGCTCGTATGTAATTTGACTTAACTGGTGCTATTTCATTTCAGGCGAAAGTAATTCTATATGTAAGTAAAGTTACCCACGTAACACAATTTGATAGAACGCGATAATGTATATATACAACAGTATAATGTATTTATGTGTTTACCTTCGCCAGGTCATATTATTGTAAACATAAATTTCAAGTAGTAAAATCAATAAAGAGAACATATTTTTTCCCATGGCATAAAATAAATTTAACAGATTTTATCGCGTTTAATTTACAGCACCCATGATCACGGGGGGGGGGGGGACTGAGACGTTTCATGTCAGGACATATGGGTCAAGACCCATACTGGCCTCTTGTGCCTCATGGGCCGAAATGAAGTGACGAATTTTCTTACACCGCCAACACAAGGTCAAACAATTTAATATATTTACCTTAATTAAAATGCTAGAAAAAAATCACGATCTACTATAATGTATCTTTATAAATTAATAACATTTTACTACCGTCCACTTATAGTCCACTACTGAACATAAACGGTTTTTTTTTTTTATATAGAAGAGGAGGCAAACGAGCATGCGGCTCACCTGACTACCGCCGCCCATGAACAACCGCAACACCAGAGGAATTGCAAAAGCGTTGCCGGCCTTTTAAAAAGTAGTAGACTCTTTTCTTGAAGGATATCGATATCGATCTTCACCATAGATTGCCTCATAGAGGAGATGTTGCTATTGTTGGTACGCTTGGAAGGCGGGTTGCCTATCGCAGTATTATATTAAATCGATTGTTATCAGGAAGATGCTGCTGCCTATCTTCTGTTTCAGTTTCCCCCTATCACCTCTTGCAACTGTCACTAAGCTACATTATCACTACACAGATTTAAACCACGACTTTAGAATATAAATCAGAAGTACTATTTTTTTATACAGTTAACCGAATTCGATTAAATTTTAAAAGAAAATAACTTCTTTAAGTAAAGAAAAGTTAGAATTTTTTATCGATATTCGAACTTTAGAACTAACAAGTAGTAAAATATTACAGAACTTTTATTATATATTTTTGGGCAACATAATTTCTATATAATCGGCGAGCTTCGGCAAGTAATAGTTACCTGTATAATCTAATTACAAAATATAATATAAAATAGTGCTTTTTTTTTTCTTTTTAACAATTAAAAAATATTTTAAAGGTTAGACTGAAATTTAAAACACAACATTTTGAAAAGAATACCATTCACCAAATATAAATGCCACGTACACCACGCTCCACAACAGAAATTACAGTTAAGAGTGAAGAAGAATTCTGGACATACTAATATTCTGATCAAACTTAATAAAACAAGGGATTATTAAATATTAATCCTTACTTCTATTTACTCGTAGTTCGTGACCTTTTATTTAAGCGTCGGTCTATTCTAACCTAACTAACGTAGTGATAGCTTCTGGCGCTTATCTAATATAAAAAAAAACATGTGTGAGTGTCGTGGAACACTCGGTTGGAACAAAGTTCCTTTCGTAGTATACTGTTATTGATAAACGTATTATATTATATTACTAGCTGTGCCCGCGGCGTAGCTCGCGAATATAGGTTTTACTTAAAGAATTTGACGTTTAGGGTAAGAGAATATTAACCGATTTATATCATTACTCTATGAATAAGTGGTAACAAAATAAATTGATATTCTCAAAGTTCTAAGTCGTTTATGATAGAGCTTCTGTGTAAACGACGATAGAAGTAGACTTAGCCGGGGCGTACAGAAAAAGGTTACGGGGACTACTAACGCGAGAAAAAGCAATATAGAGCTGGCCATGTGCAAAACAATCAGTACTGACGCGTAAAGTTTGACCTTGCGCTTTATTTACGATCGTCGCATAACACACGCTGAGTGGGAAACACACTTAAAATAGGGATGTTAGATGATCATCGATGTTAAAAATTAAAACTTCGATGTTTTAACATCGATGTTGACATATGTCAAACATCGAAACATCGACGTCAATGAACCCATAATCGATAATTGGGAACTTGCAAACAATGCGAACTCGCGAAATCAATATCAACTAAATCTTGCATCTGCTCTGAAGATTAAAAATTTTGAATAATTCAGAATTTCTGAACGCATCGTTCATCTGAAAAAATGTCAGTATGGTGAGTCAAACTTAATTGTCAAGTGTCTCCTGTAATGTCACAATGGTCACTGCTTTCGCTTTATTTTGTAGTGTCGTTGTCGGTTGTCGCATAATAACTATTCTACGTAAATTGATATTCAAGTTAATTGTTACTTTTCCCTTGCTGTGTATACCCACATAATTTTAAAACAATGTGTAACTATCTACACATATACAAAAACCATCGATAATGGTCAACATCAATGTTTTGAGTGGCTTAAACATCGAACATCGATGTTGAGCTAGCGATGCCAACATCGATGTTATTATCCCTATCTTAAAACTGAAGCCTGAGCCGTGGTAGCTCAGATGGTTAGCGCTCGCTGTAAGCTTCACAGTACTCGAGCAACCCGGGTTCGATCCCCGCCGGCACCAATGAAATTGTCAATTGCAATTTTAAGTGCTGATTTACCACGTGCTCGGCGGTGAAGGAAAAAATCGTGAGGAAACCTGCATGTTTGAGAAATAAAAAATAATATTTCGATGACATGTGAAGTTCGCCAACACGTATTGGGGCAGCGCGGTGGACATTTCCTTGCCCTAAAACCCTCTCAGAAATGAGAGGAGGCCTGTGCCCAGCAGTGGGACGTAAATAGGCTGCAACTTTACTTTACTTAAAACTGAAAAAAAAGTTATTTGGTATTAGAGTGATTCTGGCTATAAAACAATATCACCATCACGACATTTATTGCGATTTTGCTACTTTTAGTTTTAGTCGAGTTTTGTTGAATAATTAAATATTTCAATACCTCTGTATATATACCTTACAGGCTTGCAGCTTCGTATGGCTCATGGCCATAAATTATTACAGTGAGTCTCAATACGATTCACCTGCGTAAAATCTTAACACCGCAATTCAGAAAAGGTTGTAATTTGTACAACGCCATCTATTACGTTCTTTGTGAGAAAACATCCTTTTTTAATTTAAGGAAAACATATTTTTACTGTGTTTTAAGTACTATAATAGAACGATACTAAATATATTATAATAGAACGTTTTTTTTCACACGAATCTTTTTATTACTATTTTTGGGATTTTGTGGCGCCATTAAACAAATTCGAACCTACATTTCAAAATAATAATCATGACTTTCGATAGAATTAACCAATTTCAATAAAACAAAGATTAAATGAACTTGATAATACGCTTTATGATTTTCTTAAGGATTTCATTGAAAAAAAAGATGTTTACTCAAAACGTCATGCGTCCATAAACAAACAGACAGACCGTCAGATAGTACAATTCTAAAAATTATAAAAATGTACTTATTTAATGATTTACAGTCCCAATAATGATTTTAGTCGCAAATTAATATACTATACAATATTCAGAAACAGACATAACATGTTATTACCATTTTTATTATATGTATAGATTTAAGAGAGATGGCGCTGTTAACATCAATTCTAAAAATAAGAGATTAATTCACACGATTGATACAATAAAAAACATAAAAGAACTTATAAATCAGTGCCTGCATAGTAAGCAAAAAAGAAAGTTTGATCCTCGCCGAAAAACGAAATTGTTAATAGATCTTAAAATTTGATTTACCACATATAGTACTCGGCGGTAAAAAATAAAAAATAAATGAGATTGTCAACACGCAGTAGGGCAGCGTGTCATTAATATAAAGGTTAGAAGCAAATATGAAACTCAACTACAGGAATAAATTTTAACCTGCCTTTTTGTATCACATTTATGCCACACCACCATCTATCGAAGAAATGGGTTAACTATTGTGCTTCAGATTTAGTTAATAAGGTTAATATATTTTTGTATAATATATTTAATACGTTCTTTAATACTTTTGTTTACTGCGTTTTAGATATACATAATTATATCATTATTTTACATAATTTAACTATGATTTATGATATGATATTAGTTTAAAATGCACTTGATGACTCAAACAAAGCCACCGTTGAGCAAATTCGTACCTATACTTCCCTACCCATACTTCAGAATATTTATCATAACTTTTGATGGAATGAACTGATTTTAATGAAATAAAGACTAAATGTAACCCGAAGATACACTTTATAATTTCCTTAACAATTCTTATGACATAAATTAGTACTTTATACGTGATACGTTAACAAACAAACAGACAGACAGACAGACAGACAGACAGACAGAAAATTCTAAAAATGGTAGAAATGTATTTAATTACTTATTTTTAGTACCCCTCAATCACTTTTATTACAAAAATATAAAATGTACAGACATCTGCTATTTACAGTTTTATTATATGTATAGATTGATTAACAAATACAAATAAATGAATTAGTAGCGTCTATAAAATGAAGCGTCATTTAAGGTAATATTTCTTTCATGGCAAGATAAGAATAATGTGCGAGGGAGATGGATATTATTCCATCTCGCTTCCTTATAGCCGCCAAGGCCGTCTACACTACGTCACAAGGGTTCGTGACGGAAAAATCTTACACTTTTCTCGCCTAGCCCCCATCCGCCTAATTCGTACTTTCCGATAAGGAACTTCGTTCCATTAAAATTATACAATTTGTTATTTCTTAACTCACTTATAGGCAGATTTTTTTGACAGAAAAAGCCAATAATTGATTTTTGGCCCAACCGGGTATTGGAACCCGTGACTCCATGATCAGCAGCAGCAGCAGCGCTTTCGATCACTAGACCAACGAGCTAATTTCAATTTGACACTATTCTCGGCAAGATCAGTTTGTGGCGCTTTAAAGCCTCCCTAAACCATGCGCGATGCATTTTGGTACCGTTTTGTTCTTAAGCAGATTTATACATATATCAACCGCATCTCTATTATATTTATTATATTTCACGATGAAGGTTTCGCCTTGATTGTAGTAGTGACGTATACCGACAGGTGCGTTTGTGTGTGTAACTGCGATTCGTCAACTCGCGATCGTGACAGCGCTCCCGAAGCCTACGCACACTAACACAATGTGTATGTGCACAACTAACACAACCGAAGTTAAACCTTCATCGTGAAATAGCATAACTATACACGGTGACGTCATACAGATCAATTTTTAGCGTCAATGTGAAATTAACTTTACTACATTAACTTAACTAAATTAACAACTATGATTTTACTTATATTTAAAATCTTACTTTAATCATACATTTAAAAAATAGCTGCACTGACAAATGTAGAACGACAATGTCCCATCTTGCCACTGTTCATTGGCCCAGACTCTCGGTCTCGGCATATTTGAACTCTTTTTAGAGCGACTCTATAAGGAGCGGCGTCAGCTTTGGCCCGGTTCCAAGTAGCCATCGCTTTGTTACTCTCGATATTGCCCCACGCTATTCACAGACATTAAATAAGCATTAACAAAAACCGAACGATTTTAATTTATAGCGGGAAAATCGATTTGTTTGACATCATTATATTTTTCAATATACCACGTTTTTGAAACGGACTAAAATATATAAAATAACTAGCTGGCCAGGCAGACGTTGTTCTGCCCTTTCCGGCGACCATGTGTCTAAAAAAAATAATTAAATTCACAATAAAAAAAATTGAGGGTCACTTATCGGGATAAAAACTATCCTATCTCTCAAGTTGGACCAAACTGCACA
Organism: Parnassius mnemosyne; assembly: GCA_963668995.1. Taxonomy (NCBI): domain Eukaryota; kingdom Metazoa; phylum Arthropoda; class Insecta; order Lepidoptera; family Papilionidae; genus Parnassius; species Parnassius mnemosyne. The sequence continues at coordinate 39,248,401 of CAVLGL010000115.1, read as the reverse complement.
CAGTGTGCAAAATTTCATTGAAATCAGTTCAGTAGTTTAGGAGTCCATCGCGGACAAACAACGTGACACGTAATTTTTATATATAAAAATTATTTGACATTATAACATTATGCAATACAACCACTAAATGAAAAAGCAGAAAAGGCAGCCTTTTTTGTTCAAAACGCGTTACCCCCACCGCGGAGGCATTTAAAAAATGAGAAGACAGTCTCAGTACCGTTTATCAGCCGCTTCCTAATCTCCAAGCCTAATATTTAAGCAAAAACCAATTTAACTTACGAATTGTTAATCTAAAATAAGTCGAACAGTTGTTTCGAAGTGTATTAATAGTCAATAAAATAGGGCCTAAAACTGTCGATTAACGCCAGCCACAAAGTTATGACTACGAGAACCATTTAATTGACTTAGGAAACTCAGTAATCTGTATATATTTCTATATATCTCTATTATTGAACGTGGTAGAGCTATGCTGCAGCTATATTAGTAGTATAGTTGTAGCACGAATGGGTCGGCTCGACCGGGGAAGGACCACGCTCTCACAGAATACTAGCATAAAATGGCAGCTTGACACTGCTGTGATTTGTATGGTCAGTGTAAAGAACCGGAGACCCATTTTACTAGAAAAGAGGCATTCCATCTTAGTCCTCACGGGTGACGACGCATCTGCATTTTAATTATTTATTGAGGATAGATATGGATGTCTATGGGTCACAACAACCACTTACCATAAGGTGGACTGTGTGCTCCTTTGTCACCCCATGTTATAAAAAAATATAAAAACCAATTGCTGTCCGTTAGTCTCGCTAAAACTCGCAAAACGGCTCGTCCGATTTTGATGAATTTTTTTGTGTGTTCGAATGGGTCCCTGGATGATTTACATTCACAACTGGGCCCGGAAGGTGGCGCTATTGTCGAAATCCAAAAAATCACCCGTGAGAAGCCGGGTTGGATCGCTAGTAAACAATATAAACTCAACTTGGGCTGATTGCTTAGCTTTAACGGGCTTTTTGGTCTACCTGTAGGGTTAACCAAGTTGGCTTTCTACAATTGTAACACTAATAAACAATTATGAAAGTAAACGAAATAAACATTAGCTCATACCAGTCACGTGACATAACGTTGAGATAAATCATTTCCATTCGTTTTCACACTTTTCTATTATCGTTGACGACTGTAGATTGGACTTGGTTAACCCTCAATTCGTGGCTAAGCTGCTGCAGCTATATTATGTTTGTATCGCCAATTTTTCCAATACCGACCATTGGGAAACCTTTCAAATTGTGCATGTCAGCAATCCTTGTAAAAGCCTATAATCAGCATTTAATATTGGATTAAGTCATAAGGGGTTCGGAGACAATCCAGCAGCTTAACAGCAAGCACGTTTTTCGTTTTAATTGCTCAATTCCTAAATACTCAAACGCCACTCAATTTTAAGACGCCGTTAAGTCTCGTGCTGTCTCTATCACTTTATGTCAAAGAGACTGTGACATCACGTCACATAACGGCATCTTAAAATTGAGTAGCGACGGAGTATTTGGCATAAGTCACTTACGCGCCCAAGCGCTTGAGCAAACTGCGCTTGGGCGCGTACTGCCGACTTCCAAAAAGTAGACAGTACTCAATTCGACTGTATGTTTTTTTTTGTGTGCCACCTCATAACTCTTTACTGGGTGAACCGATTTCGATGATTCTTTTTTTATTTGAAAGCTGGTACTTCTCGAGTGGTTCCATATAAATTTGATCAAGGTCAGACCAATAGTTTTTGAGTTATTCTTAATAACTTATATTGAAGTCGGCAGTACAAAATTTTTAAGTTTTAATTATTCCGGATGCATTGGATTAAAGCAATGCTTGATTAAACCGCTCACAAAGACGTCGCGCCAAGCGGAAAATATACAAGTGATCAAATTAAAAATATTGTACAACCCACTTTAATAAATAAAATGAGAACATCATCAATGTAGTCGACGTCAATTAAATACGCATTATTAAGGGTAACTCAAAAACTACTGGTCAGGTCTTGATCAAATTTATATGGGACCACATTCAAGCTTTCAAATAAAAAAAGAATTATCATTATCGGTTCACCTTGAAAAAAGTTCTGAGGTAACACATAAATGATTGACTCATATCAACCAACCCTTGTAAATGATCAAACTTGCTTGCTTGACTCGAGCAAAAATCCGTGTTGGCTTCAATCCGCTTGATTGTTTTGGAATCCCTTAAGAACGTTCGGTACATCATATATTTAAGCGGTCGCCACCTAGCACACTAATAAAAGAGCATGTTGTGCTTGTCATAGACATCAAACCTTTCTTAAACCTAACCCTAAAAAGGTTGTTAACTATAATTTAGATTAAAAAGACACACATGTTTCATATTGATATAGTCCGGTGGGTGAATAGGCTGTAGTGGCAAAGAGCCAGCCGTATAGCTCGAACCGACAATAGATTTTATACGTGGTAGAGCCATGCTGCAGCTATATTAGTAGTACTCGTATAGTTATAGCACGAATGGGTCAGTTCGACCGGGGAAGGAGGAATACCAGCGTCCAATAGCAACTTAACGCTGCTGTTTCGTATGGTGAGTGTAGAAAACCGGAGACCCTTTTTTAAGATGGAAACGAGGCATGCCATCTTAGTCCTCATGGGTGGCAACGCATCTGCATTTTGATTCGCAAACGAGGATAAATGTAGATGTCTATGGGCCACAGCAACCACTTACCATCAGGTGGACTGTGTGCTCGTTTGTCATCCTATACCATAAAAAAAATCGATGAGGAAGAAAAATTCTCAAGTAGCAGCTTCGTTAAACGCAGTATTGGACGCCCCTCCATAGATGGAGTAAATCATGCAGGTAGTCAATGGACGCAGGTGACTCGTTACTGTATTTTATGGCAATCTATGTGGGAATCCTATGCTCGGGACTCGTGATGCTCTGTGTGAGTTAGATTTATCTTGCCTCATTAAAAAATATATTTCGAATACCTTTTCCTATAAAGGTTGAATTTCGTAGAAATTCTCATTAGTGTAATAACATTCATATTAATTTTCGAACGTTCAGAGTCCTGATCGTAATCCTACAAAAGGTGTACAAGTTTTCCAAATATAAATTTTGCTTTTCATTCGCTGAAGCAAAATGAATGACGTGACAGCTTCATTTAAAATTATTTTAACTTCGGATGGATTAAAAAGTATCATGAAGCAAAGTTAAATATAATAGATTCATTTAATTAAATTTCATTTATTTATAATAAGTGCTGTGTAGTGGCGAAGAGTATTTACTGCCCTATATCATCTCGTGGGTGTGGCAACTATGGCAGAATTCCCCCTATGAGGCAATTTCTGAGGGAGGCCTAGTTCAACAGTGAAATTTTGATAGGATGTATGTGTATTTGGATTGTGTTTTGATAAGCTGCAGGGAATGAATAAATTATTTTCTATTCTAATAAATTCATTCTCTAAAGAATTGAATAGAACATAGGAAATTCCAGTGCCAATGTTTATTTTGACTACTTTCGCTTTTAAAGAGAGCAACAGACTTAAGACTGAGTTAAGCATCGTCTTAGTTTGTTGAGTGCATTCCCGTTTGTCACTATTAAAATATCAATTAATTAAGCTCTACTATTATGAAAACGCTGTAAATACTTGTAAGTTACTATTGTAATCCTTACTACCCGCATCCGTCAAGTTTTTATCCACTCATACCAGGTCATCACTCGATATAGTGGAGCCGCCCTTCACTCCGTTTACCGGTACAAGGTTGACATTCAAGAACCTTTTCTCCTGCATCAGTTGTCGTTTCTTCGAGCTATATAGCCGTTCGAATGCCACTTTAGCTTAGTGTTATATCGGTTACTCTTGTTCTACTGCTGATACTTTACCTACGGATTTTACTACGCAAAGAAACTCTGTGCTTAGCCCTTCTATAACTCTATAACTCGCTGAGAGGTAATAGGTTTCCTCATACGGTCAACTGTAAAGGACAACGTTTCAGTTTCATTTATACTCACTAGCAATACGCACTGGTTTTTTTTTTTAATTTTTTGAGGAATTTGTCAAGAAATGTGTCGTGATCGCTCAAACGCTGCCCTTCCAATTCGGATTCAGCAGCAGATGAAAAATACCTGGACCATCGATGGGGACCAGTATCAAAGGTGTGAACTTCTGGTTTTAGTATGTCCCATGCATGTGGCGAAATATTTTTGATTTTTTTGAAATGGTGGATTTCAGAAAATTTCCCATGTTCAACAGTAGAAAATTAAACGCTAATAAATTAATTTTCGAGATTTGCAAAAAAATCTTCCTTTTTTTTTCTTTTTATGTTGTGTTTCACATGGATACTTACCTATATTATAAATTTAAGTCGATGACACTTTGAAGTCGAGCCAAATCTTGCTGCATTCAATTTATATCAAGATCATTCGTATAAAGTGTATGGAAAAACGAAATATTGTCTCGAGAACATACTAAAAATTACATGATAATATTTTTATCGATTATACGAAGCACCATCTACTTAACTGTGCGTGTGATATAATTTATTTTTGTGACTTTAGGTAATTCTAGAAAGATCCAATGGTCTCTGATAAATGACAGTGTACCTACCTACCTGTTTGTTATATCTTCTTTCTTCTTTTTTATTTCTTAAGCAGATATAGGATATGTATATTGTACAATGTATATTTACGATTGAATATATTAGTTAATTTCTTGAAATATTTGTTCATGCTTATCATGCTGGCCAACTTGAACTGATTGTGGTTACCGCATGACCCTGCTCATCACTGTAATGTAAGATGTTTTCCACCTCTATTCTGCTTGGAGATTAGGTTCGGTATTTTCGATGGCTGGAAGACTGTGATGCATTCCACCCTAGTCCTCAAAGCTGACAACGCATAATATGTTTCCTTCTTTGTTTGCTTCGAAAACTTTAAGTTTACGTCTATGTATTTCGGTGCTGCAATCCCTCCAACGGTGCCAAGTTCACTGACGGTATATCGAAGTGCTGAAGTGTTTGTACAGTAGGGCTACGAGGGCTATCCGAGTACAGAACCAGAGTACGAAACCTATCCAACTGCAGAGAAATGTAAGACAGGGTGACGTTATATCCCCGAAACTCTTCACAGTTGCATTGGAAGACGTTTTCAAGCTTCTGTACTGGAAAGGATACGATTAACTGATTAATTATTTAAAAGATAAATTTAAAAGATTTTTTATTATTAACGATGCTCACAAATATGAACGTACGAGTAGTATACTCGTATTTCGCTCTGGACGGTAGAAATCTATGTTTAATTTTTTTAATGCACGATGCACCGCGTGCCTTTTACGTGAATATGACAGTGAGAGAGAAAGTTGTTACGCCCCCTTACATTTTCGAATTTGGTTTAATATGCCAGATATAAAATACCGGCGAAGAGGATCACCAACTCACCTGTCAAACATAGCGATTAAAACAATTCGTCCTCATAATGGAAGAGTCCTACGTCCAGCTATGGACTGTTAAGGGCAAGTGAAGAAGGCCACTTTCCAGCCGTAGGATTACAACGTAACCAGAGGATTGGGTTGCGGTAGTGGCGCGGTACAAAACAACGCAATTTCGGTGCGGCACCTTTGCGACATTAGATAGCAATAGATATTACTGCACCGCCGCAATCAACCGCATTTGACTCTACCTACGTGTTTGTAGCTAGCTAAACCTAGATGGTACTTAGACACTTCGGCTTTTAGCCGTAACATGTAGCACGTTTATTCATAACTAATATCTTTTATTCAACATTTTACTGTCATTAGTCTTTAGAAAAAAATAAACAAATCTTTTGAATACAACATTATCCCAAAGATCTATAAATTTTTGTTAAATTACAAAATTTCGTCAAATAATATTACGAAAATTTAACTCATCTTACGTCTGTACGAAAACCTCGGCGGAGCAACTAATTACACATGTAAGTGCCTCGAGCCTCGGAGACAATGTTCACTAAAATTAATTATAATAATCAAACCTTACATAATTCACGTTTTTCGCTTAACACCTGTCGTGCGCTTGTTACAAAAATTGTTTTCTAAATGCAAGCAATCCAGTTCGATCCCCGCCGGTAGTAATGAAATTGTTAATTGCAATTTTAAGTGCTGATTTGCCAAGTCCAATGAAAACATCGTGAGGAAACCGGCATATCTGAGAAATATGAGCAAAAATATTTCGGAGACATGTAAAGTTCGCCAACACGCATTTGAACAGCACGGCGGACATTTCGTTGCCTCAAAGCCTTGTGCCTGTGCCCAGCAGTGGGACGGATATAGGCTGTAACTTTACAGTCCATAACATGGTAAGTGGATGCTGAGGCCCAAAGCTACCTACATTTTATCTTGATTAAGAATTAAAATACATATGTTGTCGCATAATGAAGTACTGATAAAAAGCGTCGCCGGTTCTCCTCACTCACCATATAAAATATAACATTATGCTGCTAATATAACAAATAAATATAAGAAATCATTATGCTGCTATTTTACACAGACACTGTACAAATGTGTTTCTTTCCCAGTCGAGATAGCCTATTTATGCTGGAGCTATGGTGTATTTGAAAAGCATTTATGTACAAATTAATTTTTTCATGTTAAACTTAGGCTTTTCTTTTTTGGGAAATTAAAAAAGGAAGAAGTTCGTACTTCGACTGTTGTTTTTTCTTATTTTTGTATGTTTGTTGTTAATAATTGTTTCTTTTTTATGAAATAGTACTTTAGCGGTTATCGTATATAACTTGGAGAAAACATTGCATCTTAAAGGATGTGAAAAATTAACGAGAGAATATCCTACCAGTAATTTGGTGATTGTATTACAATCGACCAGATCTCAAATAATGGTACCTTATAATTTAACTTTATGAGCAACTCAAGATAAATATTAGGTAGTCCGAAATGAAAAGGCCTTGCCAACAATTTTCTTGCTATTCGAGAGTATTCTTTGTCCCAACATAATCAGACGACCAGATTTTATTTGCACAGATAACAAATAATGCTGTGCTTAAAAGCGTATACTTAATATTTTCATATTGAAGACGTTATGAATCTGTTATATTGTATTGGATATATGGATCTGTAAAAAGAAAATACTGACTATTCTTGTAACAAAGGGTCACCTATAGTAACTCGAAGAGTTGTAATGGTATTTTCCGCCGAATCATTATGTACCTGCCTTAACTTTAAATGCTTGTAGTTAGTTGTGTCGTAGACCACTAAGCAGGCAAACGGCAAATACGAACCCACGGCTTTAGTTTCTTAATCCAAAGGTAGCAGGTTAAACGGGGTGGCATATTGGGGATAAAAGTCAGCTACCTACCTTACCTATTTATATAATGCCTTTAAATTTAAAAAGTCTGAAAATTAGCTGTTACAGAATACTTCATTAAAATTCTACGAATACTATAGCATTGGAAGTTCTGAAAATAGTGATAATCGCACAGACGAACTTGACAAGAAAAAAGAAAATTGGCTCTAGCGACTCCGAACGACAGCTTCTCATGCTACGCCACTAAACAATCTACCTAAGATTTTTTATAGAATAGGGATGACACAGTCCACCTGATGGTAAGTGGATGCTGTGGCCCGTAGACATCTACATCTACCCTTGACGAAGAATAAAAATGCAGATGCGTGGTCAGCCCTGAGGACTCAGATGGTATTACTTATGTTGTTAAAAAAAGTCCACCGCTGGAGCCGCTTCCGCTATAGGGACGACAATACTAGACGTCTCACCTTTGACGCTGAAGTCCGTCGGCGGTTTAGGTATTTTGTCTGGTTCAAACGTTGGTTGAGATACGCTGGCATCTATCGGAATCCATATGATTTTTCTGGCATTTTCCACAGTCACCGCTCACAAATTCACAAGACGAAATTCGGTTGTATTCGTAGTTTTATTACGTGGTAGAGCCATGCTGCAGCTATATTAGTAGTATAGTTGTAGCACGAATGGATCGGCTCGGGCGGGGAAGGACCACGCTCTCACAGAATACCAGCGTAAAATGGCAGCTTAACACTGATGTGTTTCGTATAATGAGTGTAGAGTCCCGGAGACCCTTTTTACTGGAAAAAAGGCATTCCATCTTAGTCCTCACGGGTGACAACGCTTTCGATTTGCGAACGAGGATAGATGTAGATGTCTATGGGCCACAGCAACCACTTATCATCAGGTGAACTGTGTGCTCGTTTGTCACCCTATCCTATAAAAAAAAGTTGTTTGGATCCTCTCGTGCCACTACCATACGGTCAATGAATATTTATTACTATTAGGTACCCGGCGCGTTCCTCTCTCGCGTGCCTCAGAAGAAATAATTGTGGAAATATTGTTTTAAATTTGGAAGAGTTATATTGTTCAATAAGAATGATAATATATTCATTGAAGTTGAGTGATGTATAACTTTCAAATAAATTTGTCGGTACGATACGCGTGCCACCTATTGTAAGTTAGTTGTAATATAACCTACAACCTTGTCAGAAGTGCAAGCAATAAGTTGACAAAGTTTTAGTGCAATCGGATAAACGGTATGACAGCGCATAAAATACGAACAGACAAAAAATAATTTTATATATTAGATTACTACGTAACACGGTACTAATGTATCCTAATGCCTCCTCTACACTACTAGCGAAGTAACTTTTACGAAGTGCTCGTCTAAGTCGATCGCAGTCCGAAGAACGTGACTACACACTCGTGCAACTTCGCGAAGAGCTCAAACGTCATGAGTCTTCCGCACCCTTAACATGAATAACGTTCAAGAGGCAGCTGCTATAGGTACCTAATTGTGTGAACAGTATGACGTCAATGTGTTAATCATAGATAAATAATGTAGAAATGTAATTATGTAGAAAGCTACATATTTATATATAAAAATATTAACATATAACTGGCGTACGCCGAGTAGTGTAGTGAGGCGCTTCGTGTAACTTCGGGGTACTTCGCGAAGTCCTTTGACTGGCCGACAGCGATCGGAAGTCGCCCGAGGCGAAGCGAGATTGCACGATGCGAATCGAAGTACCTTTCTACACTATTCTCCTCGCCCAACTTCGATCAACTTCGCGAGTAGTGTACAGGGGCCATAACATTTATCCATCCGTTACCATCCTTTATAGCCTATAAAACTCCACTCCTGAACACAGGTCTCTGCCATAGCTTATCTCATAGGGGACTTTTGTCATAGTTGCCACACTTGGCAGGCCGGTTGGCAACCGCAGTTTTTTTATTAATTAGAGTTGTTATCAGGAAAAGGCTGCTGCCTAACAACCGGGTTAATTTCCCTCTGTCGCCTCTTACGACAACCACGGGATGATATGGGGTAGTGGATATTCTTACACCGTCACGATACGATAGGTCCCAACTTTACTAAATATAAAATTCCATACTAAAACTTTCTTTCTACTTTATATCCTAGACTTAAGGCTTCACGTTTTTGCTGATGAGAGATGGCCAATCAGTTCACTTTTTAAAATTCATCAATAGTTGAGATTCGAGTCGTGTTTACTTCATATGATTTACTAAAGATAAGCGTTGCATAATGATAAGAGACTTATTTTCGTAATAAAAGAATGTTAATTATATACTAATTACTGTCCCATATCGTCTCGTGTGCTAAAAGGTGACAGAGGTTAATAATCCAGGAGATGGGCAGCAGCGTCTTTCTAATGACACCAAAAAATGCGGTTGTCAAGTATGGCAATCAATCAGGCAATTTATGGGGGAGAGCTATGTTTAGCAGTGGACTTTTTTAGCCTGTAATGTAGAGCATTACAAAAATATATTTTTTCTTTTTTAAAAACGTAACCTCCACACTAGGATTTTCTCCTGTATCGTGGGGGCAGTTTATAAACATAAATTCCACAAGGACAAACATCCAGACCCGGAACAATTATTTGTAGGCCGTACAAATACTTGTTCCGAGCGGAATTCAAACCCACTGCACCACGGAGCCGTGGCGCAGTGGCTCAAATCACTTATATAGTGTAATATCAACTACGCGTATTTATACATATTATACGTTGAAACAAACAATTGTTTAATATTAAGATGTTCGTCTGCCTGACCATTCGTTTGTAGGTCACATTCTCGTGTAGCGCGTGGGGAGGACGTGGGAGAGATCTCACGGATATTACATGTTTACTACAAGTACAATGTAAACGACGTCCGACTGTGTTGTGCTTAATGCCCCTCATTTGCATTTGCGCGATATGAGGAAGTATTTCTGTGTAATTACATTCTTATTGTTGTTGGTGATAATATCATAATAGCTATCCGAGTATTGTTATGATCGCTTTAAAATTGTAATTAATGAAAAGAGATATTTTTAATCCATGTTTGTTTGTTGACTCGGCATAATTAACTAACATCACATATTTGAATTTTAATGTTACCTAAACAAAAGACGAGTTTTTGCAGTTACTAGGTATGTTTTTTTTTTAAAATAAAACTGAAATAGCAAACGAACTTACAATCCACCTGATGACATGTGCAATTTTATTCAAACAAAGAAGGCTAATGCGTTGTCGTTGAATGCCTACTTTATAGCTAGCTTTCTATATATTTCAGATCGACGCACAGAAGTGGCCAGCACTATGATTTAGCCGCAGAAATGTTGGACAATCTTAGCATAAAAAGTTAACTATATATCAATTTTACACACAACTTTACGATTAAAGAAATTCAATGGACATATTTTCTTTTCATTTAATCAAATGTACAAAAGTCCAAAATCTTTCGGTGATCATTAAGAATTAAGATACAGACGGTATCTTGAATGAAGCAACAAAGAGGGCTCTACCTTAAATATTCAACCGATGTTATTTGATGTATTTAATTCAACTATGCGCACAGCCAACTTCATTTCTGTAGGTCCATTTCAGTAACAACATTGCGGACGGCGCCAACTCATCAAAGAATTGCTCGAACGTAGAATACACTACAAAAGCCGACACCGACCTCATTTTCCATTCATCTTTTTAATACATATCTGTGGGATGTGGTTGCGAACAAAAATAGAAAACAAACTGGAACCAATATTTATGGGCAACGTTAACTTTTTGTTGATCGCATATTATAATTATATTTAAATGTCAAATTCAAAAATCGACCTTTAGAAAACATGCATTATTTAAGTACATTTTTCCAATCATTACAAAACCCAATGTTTTTTTTTTTTCGTTTTCTATGCGTTCCAATAAAATACATCCGATTTTGATGAAACTTTGAGTTGTGCGCGCCCCCTGAAATGTTTCTGACAAAAAATACGTACTACATGCAACGCATGGCACTGTAATTAAATAGAAAAGGTTTGGCAATCCGCCCTTAGTCTAGTTAACATTACAACCTACGGGCGGCTTTCTCTACGTTGTTAAACATAAAAAAAAGTTAAAGTTACAGCCTATATACGTCCCACTGCTGGGCACAGGCCTCCTCTCATTTCTGAGAGGGTTTTAGGGCAAGGAAGTGTCCGTCGCGCTGCCCTAATGCGTGTTGGCGAACTGCACACGTCTAAGAAATAGTTTTTCTTCTTATTTCTCAGACATGTAAGTATCCTCACGACGTTTTCCTTCACCACCGAGCACGTGGTAAAATCAGCACTTAAAATTGCAATTAACAATTTTATTGGTGCCGGCGGGCCCTCTATATGTACACTTCAAACCGGAACACAGTAGTGCCAGCACTGTTATTTGACGGTAGAAATAGGTAAGAGCTTCACTAGGCAGAAAAGAAGACCTACCACCTGATAAAGGACCAGACGATGGGAAGAACAATGATTATAATTAACATAAATGCTAAAGGTCCCAGATTGCTCCCTTGACTCACTCCAGAATAAGTATAAGTAGGTTTGCTTTTCATAACTTCTTTCTAACATAATTTAAAATAAAAATTGTGTACAACCGACTTCAATATAAATTATTAAGAATAACTCAAAAACTATTGTTCAGACCTTGATCAAATTTACATGGGACCACATGAGAAGCACCAGCTTTCAAATGAAAAAAGAATCGTCGAAATCGTTTCCACCAGAAAAAAGTTATAAGGTAATACACATAAAAAAACATACAGTCGAATTGAAATGCTTGGTACGAAACCTAACGCGGCACACCTTTACCAACGAGACACCGTTATCAACGGTAACAAAAGCTTTACAAGAATTTTGTAGTATGTGACGTCAACCTGAAAAGAGTCAGATTGCTCTCCGTACTTCGTCCCAGCGAAAAGCCACGCTGTGCTTGAATAAATTTCGAGGACACTTGAGTATAAACTTACAAATAATAATAGACTCAAACACCTTAGCGACGGTATACAATTCAGCTGCCGGTTGATGTTGTTCTACCTCGGAACCCGATTCCTAGTACAGGGATCGACTCAAGAGGTTTCCACGTATCCCGATAATAACCTCCGCTCAGACACAGGTCCATAAACTAAATGTATATATGTAAACTAAAGTGTATAAACGAAATATAGTTTATATACATAGTTTATTTTTTATTTTTAAAGCAGTTATGTACAGTGAATTCATAGACATAAACGCATAAAAAGACGTAAACGCTAGATGCTAAATTGCTACCACAGTTGTTTTAAACTTCACCGTTTAAAACATTAACGTTCCAAATAATATGTTATAAAAATTAAACCAAAATGCCTGGTTAATTTTATAAATTATATATGTGTGTAATCGTTATTATATCTTTTGGCTAATTTTATTACAATCTAGCGACCCGCCCCGGCATTGCTTGGGTAGGATCTATTTAAGATATTCCAAGATTTTTCTGTTTCAATAAATCTCAAAGGTTTTCGCATAAAATATAGCCTAAATCACTTTTGGCATTGCTGTCTATCTGTTCGTGAAGTTTCATTACAATCGGCTTAGACATTTCTAAGATTGATGTTTTCATGGAATATAAAATAAATAGCTATATAAATATAAGACAGTTATTTCGATATTACGGACAGGCACTTCAATTTAATTCCTTTTATGCATAATGCGGATGACTGTCCAAAGTTGACAGTATTAGATACAAAGTATTATGTTATGCAGTAGATTACCTCAACGTGAAACCACCCTAACGGATGTTCCCATTAGTATAGAATTTAAACAAACTGTATTAGGGCACGGCGTCAATATACTTTATAATATTTAATGTACAGCATTGTATGTTTATATACGTTGTAGAGCCACACTACAGCTATATTAGTCGTGTAGTTGTAGCACGAATGTATCGGCTTGACTGGGGAAGGACCACGCTCTTAGTTTGATTCTTAGGAGGATAGATGTATAGATGTCTATGGACTACAGCATCCACCTACCACGAGGTTGGCTGTGTGTTAATTTGTCAGCCTGATTGTAAAAAACAAAAAACTTTAAAAAACGCTGTCCTTCTTAATCTTTCTTCATGCTCATAATCCTTACACTTCCTCGACGGATTGACGATTTGTTTTCATTTAAATTACACAAGTTACATTTATCATAGAACCAAAGGTGACAAAGGTATCGGACTGATGCTATAATATAGTTACTAACTAGCTGTTCCCCGCGATTTGGCCCACGTGTAAGAATTTATTACGAATGGATTCCATGGGTTTTAATTATTTTGCGCGAAACCCTAATTATTTTTCCAAAATAAAAATAGCCTAAATTACTCCTTATAATACAAGCTATCTGCCAGTGAAAGTTCTGCCAAAATCGGTCTAGCCATTTCGGAGATTAGCCTGAACAAACAGACAGACCGTGTTTTTGGTATAAACTCTTTCATATGCATTTAATAAATAGCCGTTATATTGACATTACACACAGACACTTCAATTTTGGATGATTTAATTGTAAAAGATGGATTTTATTGTCTTGGCAACACTGCGTTGGGCTGTCAACACTGATTTCGAGTATCTCCGTTTTTTCAATTTGGGAAAAATTATAAATATCAACCAGTAGTGCCTAAAAGTGTTCAAATAAGTTGTATTAGTGAGCGACCAATATGTGAAAAGTTTAATTGCAACAAATTGACTCGTTTAAATAAGTAAAAACAACGTTTCGAGACGGTGACAAACTTGAAGACAAACGGTCAAATCTTTTAAACAACTATTAAAAGTAAAAGGTTAATGCTGATTTTCAACCTGCATATCATCACAAATGACCTTCTAGTATGAAGTAAAACAGTGAAATTGATCGGGAAATAATACAAAATATCTTGGGCTATAGCCGTTTGAACTTTGAACTTTGACAGAAAAATGCACAAGGACATTTTACAAGATTCAACCACACTTACTTCTACAAAATCATAAAGTGGTTACATTGACATATTATTATGTATTGGAACTATATCGACGGGTGATTACTATAATTGAGTGTGTCGTCGGTGAAATACAAACCAAAAACGGCGTCCGTATCCAAAGGACATGTGTCAAGGTCAATGACACCGAACTACAGCTGCTTATGAAAAACACTTAACATCGTATAACTTCGGGACTCTGTAATGTACCTACCTAATAGTGATCGCAGATAAACTGTAAGTACATTATTACATTAATATTTTACAAGTGACAAAAGTGTAAACACAGTGCAACACAATTGACGACTAACAGCTTGAGTAAAAACCTAGTAATTGGGACTGTAATACAAAACCTACATTATAAATTCCTCAATTAAAATCCTGTGTGAGTTAGTTAACTTAAGGGTGTGAACAATTGATTAGATAGTCTGACAATATAATTGCTATAGCTAATCATTGAATTACTATGTAAATTCTGAGATTATAATTTTGAATATTGTATTAACATTATAAATTCCTCAATTAAAATACTGTATGAGTTAGTTAACTTAAGGGTGTAAACAATTGATTTATATATTATTATTTATATGATTGATAATTGCTGCAGCTAATGATTTATTTATTATGAAATTTTGAGATTATAATTTTGAATGTTGTATTATATTATGGTTTTTTTTTACTAGTTCATATAGGTACAAATTGACTAAACACATAGAGATTCTACAAATAGAACAACACAATATAGTGTGAAGTTACCTAAAAAATGTATTAGACTTACTGAAAATAAATAACTACTAATGTAATAACAAATAACTAAGTTTTTTTTTCTTTTTTTTTTTAAATTGTTCAAGTACAGTTTCGCTAGTTAAAACTTGGGTTTAACTCTGCAGAATTTGAAAGGTGAAGTAACTGATAGATTCATTCTGTTCGCTCTATTTATAAATATTATTATTGTATCCACACCGTTGCATGTAATTAAAAGGTAAACTAGTAAAATAAATACTATAGTGTGATATACTTACTACTTACTGCATAAACGGTACTGCCTTTCTGTTAATGCATACCTACAAAGAAACTTTGCTATTAAATATTAATTGTAAATTATTGTTTTAAATAGGTGCCCAGTACCACGACCACACAGGTTTTTTGACATTTTGCCACCACTGCTGTTGTACTGTATTATAAAATTCTTAATACACATAAGAATGGAAGACATAGTTAAAACTTTAAAAAACATCCAAGAAGCAATTGAACTGCAAAAACAAGAATTTCATTTAACTCGAGAACAACAGAAAAAGGAACTTCAGCTAACCCGGGAGAGTATTACAACAAACATAAATGAAAAATTTCAAACCTTTGAGAACCGCTACACACAACTTGAGAAAAAAGTACAACAGTATGAGGCATTATTCCACAACCTAAAGAAAACGGAAAGAAAGAAAAATATAATACTGTTTAATCTTAACGAAACTGAACGTGGTTACCATCAGTTGGAAAACCTAGTTCTGGAAACTTTAAATAGTGCAACGGGTCTTAACCTACATGAAATCGACATTGACTCAGTTACAAGATTGGGAAGGAAATCTGGGAGCAAAAACAGACCAATACTAATTAAATTCACAACACTTGGGAAAAAAATCCACGTATTGAAGAAGAAAAGATCATTTGAAAACACGCCTTTCTACATCAAGGAAGATTATCCAAAGGAGGTTATAGCCAAACGCAAAGAACTCCAAACTAAACTAAAAGAAGAAAGAGATAAAGGAAACAAAGCAATACTGAAATACGATAAAATCATAATTATAGATGACAACAGAAAAAGCACCAAAAGGAATTTATCTCTATCACCTGACACCTACTCTGATGAAACTAAGGCCAACCAACAGCCGAAAAAAACAAAGAAATTTCTCATGAAAAAACATGCAGAAAACACACAAGGCAGGAAACCCAATGACAATCCTACTACGAATAACACACAAATGTCCCAGACAATATTACCCTTCGTATCAAGACACTCCGAAAGCAGTAACAAGAATGACACGTTTCAGATTCCAAAAAATACTCCCAGAACTGAAGTAGAGAAACTATAGCAAAAAACACAGCCCCCTCCAACTCCCACATCTCCCCCACCACGGCTGGTCACCGCGGGGGCAGTAGACCATAACCCTCCAAGCAAAAACAATTCAAAAAACAATAAGTACTACATAGCTACACTTAATGTCAGATCCCTTCTTAGCAATGAGAGACTAGTACAGCTTGAGCACGCTTTGTCAGAAATAAAATGGTCCATCATTGGGATCTCTGAAGTAAGAAGACAAGGATGGAGCATAGAAGACAAAGGAAATTATGTGTTATATAACTATGGGGAAACAAAAGGAGAACGAGGAGTAGGCTTCCTGGTCAAAAAGTCAAACGATATCCAAGTGCAAGACTTCATTCCTATATCGGAAAGAGTTGCCCTGATTCATGTTAAACTAAATGAACAACTATTCACAATCATAGAAGCCTACGCTCCCACTGAAAGAGCTGAAATGCACGATATAGAATCATTTTACGATTGTCTCCAGAAAGCTGCTGAAAAAAGCACAAATAACATAATACTAATGGGGGATATGAACGCAAAAGTTGGTCAAATCACAGAAGAAGACAGCCTGGCATTGGGAAAATACGGCTACGGAGACAGAAACGAGAGAGGAGAACTATTCATTGACTTCTGCCAACAACACCAACTAAAAATATTGAATACAATGTTCAAGAAACCTCAATGTAGGAGATGGACTTGGAAATCTCCAGATGGAATCACACGAAATGAAATTGATTTCATTACGACTAACGTTCCAAAAATAATAGAGGATGTAAAAACTCTGAGCAGATTTAAATTTCCTAGTGACCACCGTATAGTGAGAGCAGAGCTAAATCTGAATAGTAGAAAGAAGTCGCGGAAGCACTACAAGCAAAAACCTCAAGCCAACTTTGACCCTAAGATCTTTAACAATATTCTGACACAAGAATTAACACATTGCAGTGAAAACCCCCACTCTTCTTCTTCCTTAAGCCTACAAGAGTACTACAACAGAGTCGAAAACTGCATCCTCAACAGTGTTGCAGAAGTAAAAATACCAAAGATAAACGAGAAGAAAAACATAATAACAGAGGAAATAAAAGAACTCATCAACCAAAGACACAATTTAGCTAACAAACAGGGGAAAACAAAACAAGAAAAATACAAATTGAGTAAGCTATACAGAGAGATTAACGATAAAATTAAAGCGAACGAACAAAATCACAGGCTACAAACTTTGGAAAAATATATCAATGAGTCAGGAGCTATCAAAAAAGCCTACAAGTGCTTAAAGAGATCAAAAAGCCTCATGTGTCACTTAAAATCGAAGACTGGTGCTTTAGCAACCAGCAGAAAGGAGATAACATACATAGCTACTAGTTATTACGAAAACCTCTATGACACTCAACACCATACATTAAATATAACACCACCAAACTTGTCTAATGAAGACCCAGCGCCATTATTCATGGAAAACGAAGTAGAGCACTCTATCAAGAAACTTAAACCAGGCAAAAGCCCAGGATCAGACGGAATTAATAACGAAATGATTATAGCTGGGAAAGATGCCCTCACTAAGCCACTAACGGAAATATTCAACCGGGTCATGAGAGAGAAAACAATCCCTACACAGTGGGCATCCTCAGATATTATTCTATTATATAAAAAAGGAGATCCCAAACAAATATCAAACTACAGACCGATCAGCCTAATGTCATGCTTGTACAAGGTATTTGCAAGTACACTATTACGCAGAATAACTCCCAAGATTGATGAAAACCAACCGATAGAACAAGCCGGCTTTAGGAAAGATTACTCCACAGTAGACCATATACACACCCTGAAAATGATAATAGAAAAATATAATGAATTTTCAATGCCATTATATATTGGTTTTATAGACTACTCTAAGGCCTTTGATTCCATAAGTCACGATTCAATATGGCGCGCTTTAAAGGAACAGGGAGTAAACAACGATTACATAGAAATATTAAAAGTGATTTATAAAAATAGCAAAGCGAGAGTTAAAATTGACTCACCTGGACAATTCTTCAGTATTAGAAGGGGGGTCAGGCAGGGCGACCCACTGTCCCCAAAAATATTTATATCCGTCCTCGAACACATATTTAGAAATCTTGAGTGGAACAAAAGGGGACTCAAACTACATGGTAAGTATCTGACGCACCTGAGATTTGCGGACGATCTGGTGCTGCTGACTGAAGATCACAAAGAACTACAATACATGTTGGAAACTCTCAATGAGTACAGTAACTCAGTTGGCTTAGAAATCAACATCGAAAAAACTAAGGTTATGACAAATGTAACAAAACTACCAGTCACACTGCAATCAAGAAACGTTGAATATGTAGATGAGTACACTTATCTTGGACATCAAATCTCATTTAGCAATGGAATGGACAAAGAGATCAATAGAAGAATAACGAACACATGGAAAAAATACTGGAGTATGAGAGATATATTTAAGGGTACCCTCCCCAATAACCTGAAAACAAAAGCTATGGAAGTATGTCTAACTCCATGTTTGACATACGCCTGTCAAACATGGACACTTACAAAGAAACAACTCAACAGAATAGAAACCACACAGAGAGCAATTGAGAGAAGCTATCTAGGGATCAAACTAAAAGATCGTATAAAAAACTCAGAGATAAGACTTCGCACTCAAGCAAAGAATATAAAAAAGATTCTGCTTAAATCTAAATGGAAATGGGCAGGACATCTTCAAAGACTTAAGGACGATAGATGGACAAAAATAACAACTAACTGGTACCCACTGGGAAGGAAGAGAAAAAAAGGACGACCATTCAAAAGATGGGACGATCCCATAGTTAAAGTAGCAGGGAGAGTGTGGACAAGGTTGGCTAGAGACCGAGCCAATTGGAAAGTCTTGGAGGAGGCTTTTACCGCTTAGCGGTCCTTACATAGAATAGAATAATAGTCTTAATAATTGTAGCATATTACTCAGCACTAAGGCAACAGTAGTGGTGGTATAGATGTTTCATATGTGGTATGATAAAATTGTATAACTATTGTTAGACAAATGTTACAAATGTTGACAAATGTAGAACAGATTTAGACATAGAAAGTATGATTTTGCAAACAGATGCGTACAATTGGAAGCAAAAAGATGTAAGAATTAATAAATTGTTAAATGATTATTAAATCAACTTGTGTTTATTGAACTGTCATTAACGTTCCATCATACATTTGCCATAACTACTAAAACTGTACAACATCACCTATACTGTTTGCTAAAACTAAACATATAAGTATTAATTTTGTGCATGTTAGTCTTAAGCACCTAAATTAGAAATGTACTGCTGATTGTGTATTACTTAAACAAAATGTAAAAGCGAAATGTAAAGTAAGGAAACAATAAAAGCTATTTTATTTTTATTATTTATTATTGTATGTTTATATACGTTGTAGAGCCACACTACAGCTATATTAGTCGTGTAGTTGTAGCACGAATGTATCGGCTTGACTGGGGAAGGACCACGCTCTTAGTTTGATTCTTAGGAGGATAGATGTATAGATGTCTATGGACTACAGCATCCACCTACCACGAGGTTGGCTGTGTGTTAATTTGTCAGCCTGATTGTAAAAAACAAAAAACTTTAAAAAACGCTGTCCTTCTTAATCTTTCTTCATGCTCATAATCCTTACACTTCCTCGACGGATTGACGATTTGTTTTCATTTAAATTACACAAGTTACATTTATCATAGAACCAAAGGTGACAAAGGTATCGGACTGATGCTATAATATAGTTACTAACTAGCTGTTCCCCGCGATTTGGCCCACGTGTAAGAATTTATTACGAATGGATTCCATGGGTTTTAATTATTTTGCGCGAAACCCTAATTATTTTTCCAAAATAAAAATAGCCTAAATTACTCCTTATAATACAAGCTATCTGCCAGTGAAAGTTCTGCCAAAATCGGTCTAGCCATTTCGGAGATTAGCCTGAACAAACAGACAGACCGTGTTTTTGGTATAAACTCTTTCATATGCATTTAATAAATAGCCGTTATATTGACATTACACACAGACACTTCAATTTTGGATGATTTAATTGTAAAAGATGGATTTTATTGTCCATAGACGCCTTCATTTGAAGTCGATTAAGAAGCAAGTCTCGTCACTCATACGAAACAGCAGCATTATGGCGCTATCATTTTATATAATCTAATGGCGCGTCTCCACCAAAAATGTTGACAACATTTATGTTTCCAACTGTTAACAAATCAACAAATGTTGACGACATTTGTTTCCGAAAATGTTTCAAAATGTTCCAAGGGTCTCCACCGAGGGAACAAATGTTTACAACAAGCGTATTCGTTTGATGTTGCCGCCCAAAATGGAAACACGATTCCCGACATTGTTTCGTTTTGTTGCTAAAACTAGGTGATTACAGAAACACGTGTTGGCAAAACGTGTTGCAACGATTTGTCGATTTTCGGCGGCAACATCAAAGGAATACGCTTGTTGCCGACATTTGTTCCCTCGGTGGAGACGCTTGTTGACAGAAACATTTGTTGCCAAAACGTGTTGGCAAATGTTGTGTTGACAACAAAACTTTGGTGGAGACGCGCCACAAGGGTGCTATTTTACCCTAGTATTGTGCGAGCCTATTTCTTCCTCACTTGAACCGACTCATTCGTGCTGCAGCGTTAGTACGCTCCATCTAGTAGGTACCTCTGCCACATGCCATAACTAAAAACATTTATTGTATTTTTGTTATTATATTTTAAACAATTATTGTATTTTTATTATATGTTTAACTTATTTATTTTACTTAGAAACCTAGAAAGAAAAGAAATATATTTGTACACCACACTGTGCTAGAATACACGATACCTCCTGTAAATTTTGCCAACACCTAACTCACTATATTCACAAATAACTTAATTAATTTGAATTTGATCATTTTAATAACACGTACTCTCATATTTCTGTATTTAATACACACATTTCAAAATCTAAAGATAAATTTCCCGTTAACAACTCTGAAGCGAGGTCTGTGTGTCGCGCCGTTTATTTAGTTCAGAATGCCTCTGTTCCACGAAACTCAGTTACACATTCCAAGCCAAATTCGCTATCTAAATATATCCGTTTAGCTGAGCGGTTAGTTGTGGCCTACTGAATTGTAGGTGGTGTGGGGTTTTATTCCGAGACATGGCACCGAAATAAATGCAGCATAGCTTTAATATTTTTATTTTAGCTATGTTTATGAAGCCCTGAGCAACCTGCATCCATCAACTTCCTGCATGTCTTAACAGATCGTCACTCCATCTAGTGGGAGCCACCCTATTATTCGCTTACTGGAATGCAACCCGAGAACCTTCCTTTCTTTTTCTTTCCCATCGATTTTCGGTTCGTCGAGCTATATGGCCGGACATTGACACTTCGGCTTACTGATCCGTTTTGCCTTTGGAGAGGCCTATATTCAACAGTAGACTTGATAATGGTAGTCAGATGATAATAGTGTTGATGCAGTTTATGTGTTAATAAAATAAAAAACGCCGGCAAACTGCGAGTCGGACTCGCGCATTAAGGGTTCCGTAACATCGTAAAACACGTTTCTAGTAGTGGAGCCCCTTTAATTTTTAATTTATTTTTATTTTTATTATTAGTTGTTATAGCGGCAACAGAAATACACATTCTTTGAAAATTTCAACTGTCTACTTATTACGGATCATAGGATTCAGCCCGCTGACAGACAGATACAGAGGTCTCGTTGGTTACCCTTCGAGTACAGATCCCTAAAAATGGTTAATATTTGGTTGTAAAAATGTTTAATATTTAGCTGTAAATTTGTGGTCAACATCAGTCAAGAAAATATTATACTTGTCAGACCGAGGCTCGACGGTTGAACCCTTTCGCACGAAGACACTGCACATAGGTACCCTCACGAGGAGTTGTAACAAAAAGTCACGTACCACGAACGTGATCGAATGACCTTAGTGTCAGGACGTGATCACATGACCTTTGTGTCGGGAACAATTGCCATAAAATATAACTGATGTATGCTCCCGTAATTCAAAATGTCGTTTCGCATCACCGACAAAGCGTAACATGTACAAATTATTTGAATATAACTTGGTTTACTGAAATATATGTTTTGACTTATGAGAATCTGTAACTACTTGTCAATCAAAATTGACGCCGCAGTGGCACTGTGGCTTAGCAATGACTTGCAGTGCTGAGGATCGCGGGTACAAATCCCGCACGGTACAAGTATTTGTATGGCCTACAGATAATAATTGTTCCGGGTCTGGATGTTTATCCTTGTAAAATTTATGTATGTAAACTGCCCCCATGATACAGTAGAAATGCCTAGTGTTGTATCTTCACGTATTAAGAGGATTGTGAAGCTATAAATTTTCATACAAAAAGCGATAACGTTCCCCCCCCCCCCCCCCCCCCCGTAAATATAGTCCAATTTTCATAATTTTTGGAAATGTTGTAGATATGACAAAACACTACGTACCCGTACGTTTTTATTTTAAAGAAATAAAAGAAAAATATTGTATAAAATATAAGTTATTAGCATCTAAATATCTATATTTTTGACTTAAAAACTTCCTCGTGCGTTTTTTTTAAATTAAACTAAACTGATTACTAAAAAAGTAAAACGTACAGACCTAGATTAAAGTGTACTGAATCTAATAAGACCAAAATAGTTTTATTTTGTAAAGGTTCAGGGGGGTAAAAACGTTATCGCCGGAAACAATATTAAAAAAAAAGAAAATGTAGGCAATTGCCTTCAAGACTTGCAACTCTCTCTATCGCACGATACGGGTCGGGGAGCATGGGCATATTATAGTGATGTTAGAGGTGTTATCGATATTATTATCGCCTATGGAGAAAAAATAATATCGGTAACCTACAAAGATAATACCTCTCATGAAAAAGTTAATATCTGTGATTATTCAGTGTTTATCGATTATTTAGTAATTAATTTAGTCTTTATTGTATGAGGACATTAAATTAAAAAGAGTTTACAATAAAGTAGGTAGCAAAATAAATAAAAATGTAACAACTTGAAGAAATTATTATTGTTTATTATTACATATTACTTTATTACACTCTTTCTCGAACTGCCATTTCTCTAGGAACTCGAGGATGAATCATTTCTGGTAATAAACATTAAAAATAAAATGAGTAAAGTCTTGTCTGCATTGTTGCTGTCCAAAAGTGGTCACCTGATAATAGTAATCATGGCTTCTTTTTTCTTTTTGTCCTTCTCGTAACAAACAAAATTTGTTTTTTTTTTAGTTATGGCCTCCAAATGTGGCATATTAGAAGCAAAAATAAGACATTTGATTTCATTTAGAGAATCATCTCCAATACGCCCATCAGGAGTTGTCCTTAAATAATAATCTTCGGAATCAAAAAACAGTCCACACTCCCAAACTTTTAGATTATGTTTCCTAATCTTGATTCTTTGCAAAATGTTAAATTAATAAAATTTCAATCGAAATATTTATTTTTTTATTTGCGATACATTCAAATAAATATTTTATTTCTACAATTCTTCGCCCTTACAACTTATGTGACTCCATCTTGTCAAACTCTTAACTAACTAAGAAGTTTTTGACAAGAGATAGGTAATACCTAAAAGAGATAGGTAATACCTATCTCTTGTCAAAAACTTCTTAGTTACTATACTTTGTACAAGACTGATACCAAATGTGCTATGTATCATATTATTTATATTTTAACTTAGCCAAAGATTTGGCTACCCAGACATCTGCTTCTGTTGAGCAGTGTAACTACTTTACATTGAATTTGGAATCAGTTCCAAGTAATTTAAATTATAAAATGAGACATTAGAGGTAATCTCTAGCAATCATAGTAACAATTTAAAGTATCCAAAATGTAGCACAGAAATAGTTAATTGTATAATTTCTCATAAAAACAATCATAAAAATTGTATAGGTACACCTGGTGCCTCAAAATATGCAAGGCATCTTGGGCAAAGAATTAAAAATAGAATTGTTTTTAAATAGTAACAATATACATGTTTTTGTATAACTGAACATTGGTTAAAAGGTTATAATTATAATATGTTTAATTTCAGTAAACACCAGGTGGTCAGTTGCTTTAACAGAGAAAAAAATTTACGCGGTAGCTCCTTAATATTAGCTAATAAATTATTAATAAATAAAAAACGTAAGGATATTGTGAGCCTCTCTGTTGAGCGAACTGTAGAAATGGCATCAGCTTCATTGTTGTCAGTGTTTACAGACCCCCACATTCTATGTATGATTGTTCTGAAAAAACAATGGAGGAATATTTTCTTAAACTTAATAAACAGAATAAATCTGTCGTCGTATGTGGAGACTTTAATGTCAATCTCCTTGAAACTTCTTCCAAGAGTATTAAGTTTAGATCATTGGTCAAATCATACAACCTTGTTAATTTGTTCTTTGAGCCAACGATAATATTTTTACTGATGTGGGCTCAACATCAATAAACATATTATCGTTACATAAATTTTTTATTCGAAATGTAAGTTCTGATCACTGTGGACAGAAACAGAAACAGAAAGTTAAGTAAGTTGTGCTTGTGCCAATAAATCAACATAGCTTAGAGAAATTTAGAAGTAATATAGTGAAAAAGCTGCCTTTTCTTCCATATAAAAACAATACTGACTATTTATATAGATCATTACTTAAACTAATAAGTCTTGAGTTTAATAAAACATTTACTTCTAAAACACTCTCTTTAAAGAGTCGCAAATTATTTAATGAGTGGGCGACAGTAGGCATCCATAGGAGTAGCATAAGGTTATATGACCTTTACAATGAAAGATTATATAATCCTAGTGTTTCATTTAGACAATATGAAAAAATATTCCAAAATATTAAAGAGTGTATTGTGCAGTTAAGTCTTTATATTTAAGTAACAAAATTAAGAATGCCTCTAATAAAATTAAAATGACTTGGAAGTATAATCAATAGTGAAACTGGCAAGATGAAACTACACAACTCAAACTTGCAATTAAAGTTTAACAATAATTTGACGAAATTCGATCAAGACGTTGCAACGCAAAGAGATTTAAATATTTTTTTTTTTTTTTTTTTATAGGATCGGGTGACAAACGAGCACACAGTCCACCTCATGGTAAGTGGTTACTGAGACCCATAGACATCTATATCTATCTCAATAAAGACTCTAGATGCAGATGCGTTGTCACCCATGAGGACTAAGATGGAATGCCTCTTTGCCAGTAAAAAGGGTCTCCGGTTCTCTACACTCACCATACGAAACACAGCAGCGTTAAGCTGCTATTTTACGCTGGTTTTCTGTGAGAGCGTGGTCCTTCCCCGGTCGAGCCGACCCATTCGTGCTACAACCATAATATACCTGCAGCATGGCTCTACCACGTAGAAAATAATATATAGGTTTACTACTACTACTTAAATGTCTTTGTTGCAATGGTTTTTAACAATATTTTACCGACATTCCGATCTTGACTACAAAGTCACACAAAATGTCTGTAAAAAAATTTGCATTACATAGAATATTATCAGGTGATGTAAAATATTTCAAAACTATTGCTATTAAGAAAACAGCAGATCTATGGGGGATTTCTGTTAAAGTTATTGCGTCTATAATAGATGCGATCGCACCCCAACTTGCTATTATTTTCAATGTATCGAATCTGGAACCTTTATTTAAATCCGGCAGTACATTTGACCCTACTAATTTTAGACCTATTTCTGTACTCCCAACGCTCAGTAAGATTTTTGAAAAAATTATTCTAGATAAAATGTTACGTTTTTAAAATGAAACAGAAACAGATTTTTTTTATTCGACATAGATTATAGACAATACTTATTGAAAGTCACTCTTTTGTTAAAAAATTACCACTGGTTCGAAAAAACCCTCTGTCCTGGGAAGAACCAGCAAGAAACCCAGCGGGACTTTTTTTTAAATAACAGCTCAGCTTTGTCATCCTATCCCGTACAAAAAAGCTAACAATCATGTAATCACAATTAACCACACAAAACAAATATAATATATATATATATATATTATAATAATAATAGAAATATTATAATAACCCTTTTTATACAAACTTTGTATAAAAAAGGTTATTATAAATTAGTTTAATAAAGGTCATATAAACTTTTTATAATAAAATTTTTGAACTTCGAGCAGGTTAAAAGTTGTATATTTTCTGGAATTTTGTTGTAAAAGCGTATACATCGCTTACGGACTCGGTGGAGTCGAGTAACTGAAAAATGTAAATAAATTACTCCAATAACAATCAGTTTGGATTTACAAGGGTTCGCTCGACAACTGATGCCGGTGTGGAGCTAATCAAACATATTTTCTGTGCATGGGAAAATTCAGAAGATGCTTTGGGTATATTTTGTGATCTTTCCAAGGCTTTCGACTGTGTTCACCATGAGACATTAATCAGGAAGCTACATCATTATTGTGTAAAAAACATAGCGCTTAAACTCATTATGTCATATCTAATTAATAGAACGCAAACAGTTGTTATTAATGGTTGCAGTTCTTCCGGATCGGTAGTATCTATGGGTGTTCCTCGGGGCTCAGTTCTTGGATCCTTTCTGCTCTTAGTTTATATTAATGACTTACCTTACTTGGTAGCGAATAACCATGATGTAGTATTATTTGCTGATGATACTTCGTTGATTTTCCGACTAAAAGGAAATATGAAAAAGTGAATAATGTATAGCATATATAGCAAAAGTAGTACACTGGTTTAACGTTAATCCTTTGCTTTTGAAAGGTAATAAAACGAAATGTATTAAATGTTAAAAAGGTGAATACCAATGTGCTTTTAAATGGGGAGGAGCTGGGTCTTGTTGCATCCACTGTTTTTGTCCGAATTACAGTTGACGTGAAGCTTCAATGGGGCTCTCATATATCTAAACTAGCTGGCAAACTTATTTGTGCAGCATATGCTGTAAAAAAGATTAGATGCCTTACATGTGTTGAAACAGCTAGATTAGTTTATTTAAGTTATTTCCATAGCATAATTTCATATGGAATCTATGGGGTAATACGACTGACATTGAAACTATCTTTGTTTATTTCGAGAAAGTTTTTAAGAAATAAATATATTAACTTTGGGCTCTCAATATATTTACGAGAATTTAATGTTTGTACACAAAAACAAAAATAGTTTTATAAAATAGTGATAAATATTATGTAAGTACTAGGAACAAGCACAAGTTAGTTATACCAGTTATTCGACTCCAAAGAGTCAGTAACTCCTTCATGGGGCAATGTACACGCTTTTACAACAAAGTCCCAGAAAATATGCATACCTTTTATATCAACAGGTTTTCATTATTTATTAAGCAAATATTGTTAGTAAGGGTTATTATACTACTAAAGAGTACAAGACTGATAATAACCCTTGGGAATGTGGTGATCAATACAACGATGTTTCTAAATGTTTTCATAACAATTGTGTAAAATATTGTATTGTAAATTGTACTTTTTAAAAGTCCCGCTGGGTTTCTTGCTGGTTCTTCCCAGGGCTGAGGTTTTTTTCGAACCAGTGGTAAAAGTAAAAAGTAACATTCAATAAGTATTATGTATTGTAATCTATATTGAATAAAAACTATTCTATTTTATTCATAACAATTGGACTTAAAAAAGAAATAACAGAAAGGTAAAACTACATATACGGAAAGGCAGATATTGTAGAGAAAAAGGAAGAAACAGATTCCCGTAGGAAGCAATAGAAGGGAGTGGTAGCTTAATAGCTCTGATTGCGTACTCATATTAAATAAAAGCTAAAGTTAAAACGCACAGCTAGACGTAGGCCCCGTCTCGTTTCTTAGAGGGTTTTATAACCGGAAAAAGTCCATCACGCTGTGCTTATGTAAGTTATCAGACTGCATTTGTTCTCAATTCTTCTCAGTCATGCAGGTTTTCTCATGATGTTTTCCTAGACCGCCGTACACTTGGTAAATCAGCACTTAAAGTTGCGTGAAGTTCTCTCCATGACCATGGTTGCTTTAAAGCACCCGAAAGGTAGGGAAATAAAATAAGTATTAATCAGTCAAATAAAATGCTATAAAATCCAGAAGTTAGCTTGCATTTATCAGTTTCATTCAGCATATTTTGTACACCCATGTTTATACACATAAATGTTGTCTGGCGTATAAATATATTTTCTCATCTGATTTGGCTGCAGAAATATATAAAAGAATACGATAATTATTCATTAGATATAATAAAATGTATAAATAAAAAATATATAAATAAATAGAAACCAACCAGATGGAAGCTTTCGACAGGGGAGATCAAACGGCTGAGGGTTAGGTGAAAGGGAAAGATGCAACAAGCACCGCCCTCTGCTTTGACGCCCAGGGCAGTCCGTTACGGAGTCCCAGTCGCCTTAATATTATTTTTATTCATTAGTGCCGATAGAGCTACAACAAGAGCTAACAACTTGATTGGCTTAAGTACTATGATTTTGTCTTAGCGCTGCTACCATGGCTTTCCTGCTCGTATCCCGTGCCTCAACAACTGGACGAGTACCCTGTTGGATTGGATTGCGTAACAAAACACATTAATTTTAATTAACCTTAATGTCATAAATATCTTCAGATACTAGACCAATTCTAAATTTAAATTTTTTTTTATAGGATAAGGGTGACAAACGAGCACACAGTCCACCTGATGGTAAGTGGTTGCTGTGGCCCATAGACATCTACATCTATCCTCTATTACAAATCAAAATGTAGATGCGTTGTCACTCGTGAGGACTAAATTGAATGCCT
The DNA here is from genome assembly GCA_963668995.1 of Parnassius mnemosyne. Lineage (NCBI taxonomy): Eukaryota > Metazoa > Arthropoda > Insecta > Lepidoptera > Papilionidae > Parnassius > Parnassius mnemosyne. Next base: position 39,219,249 of record CAVLGL010000115.1, on the reverse strand, counting down.
CATTTCCAGTAAAAAGGGCCTCCGGCCACCTGCACTCACCAAGCGAAACGCAGAGGTAAACCTCTACTTCACGCTGGTTTTCTGTGAGGTCGTGGTACCACCCCGGTTCGAACCGGCCCATCCGTGCGACAGCAAAAGCTGCCGCGTGGCTCTACCACTGTTGAAATTGTATCGGTTATGTCGTGGAATTGGATAAATGTAATGAAAAATAACAATTATTAGTCAAAATCAAAACTTTATAAACTAAATAAGTTTAGGCATGTTAAAATTTCTTATAAACGTCAAAATCTACATCGGTTCGCAATACTCGACCTCTCAGAACCGGCAAGAAACTCTAGGGTCTTTTTTAGGGTTCCGTGGTTAAACAACAAGGAACCCTTATAGTTTCGCCATGTTCGTCCGTCCGTCCGTTCGTTCGTCCGTTCATCTGTCCATCCGTCCGCGGTTTTACTCAGAGACCCTAGGTGCTACAAATCTGTAATTTGGCATATTAATTAAATTTTTTTTCTAAATATTATCATTACTAAAATCTAAATCAGTACTAAAGTCACAACAAACAGAACAGATTACTGTTAGTAATATATATATATATATATACATATACTACCTATATACATACACACATATATATATATATATATATATACATACACACATACATATATATATATATATATATATATATATATATATATATATATGTGTGTGTATGTATATAGGTAGGATAATCTTAAATTATATCACCTAGATTGATCATTTGTACCTACATTACATAATCGTTGGTGCCCCTGTTATTCAGTCACCGAATGAGGTCATATCCACAAAATTTATTTGTTTTGACGAGACCCATATTCACAATTTACATTGGTTTAGTGCCAAAAAAATCGCAGATTCTGATTTACGAAAAAAATGTAATGTATTATAATCGAATATATATTTTTTAGATATTCGACGGGTGGCAAACGAGCACACAGTGCACCTGATGGTAAGTGGATGCTGTGGCTCATAGACATCCACATTTATTGCGTTGTCACCCATGAGGACTAAGATGGAATGGCTCGTTTCCAGTGAAAAGGGTCTCCCGTTCTCTACACTCACCATACGAAACACAGCAACATTAAGCTACTATTTTAAGCTGGTATCTGTAAGTACGAACCACGAGGTCCTACCCCGGTCGAACCGTGCTACAACCATTATATAGCAACAGCGTGGCTCTACTACGTTTAAAGATTATAATAATAATAAATCAATTATTATACATAATTAATCAATTTTAAGCGGGTTTACTGTGTAAAAAGTCCGGAGTGAATTCGAAGTGCAACGCACCATCCACCCATAATGGCAGAACAACCTCCGGACCAGTTATGTCCGGTATGGATAAATGTATACTATGTCATACAGTGCATATCATTCTTAATTGCTATTATTATAAGACCTCGCAACATATTTTACGGAATAGAGCCACACTGCTGCTATTTTATGACTGCAGAATGAATGCGTTGGCTCGACGGTGAAAGGACCACGCAATAATTTGTTTCGTATAGTGAGTGTAAAGAGCCCTAAGAGAACCTTTTTACTGGTAATGGGGCATTCCATCTTAGTATTCCGTGAAAATGCATCTATCTACATTTTTATTCTTAATTAAAGATAAATGTCGTTATCTATGAGGTACATCATCCAGTTACTATTAGGTAGACTATGTGCTCATTTGTCGCTCATATTCTATAAAATAAAATATATAAAGTGTTCTGAAAATATTAATCATATAATTAACCTGCTTTCTTAAGTAATGATATTTCTTTAAAATCTCTTTAAAAATTGTTATTTCTATTTTTCTATTGGTTTCAGAAAAATTAAAAAGATTTTTTACGTGGTAGAGCCAAGCTGCCGCTATATTTATAGTATAGTTGTAGCACGAATGAGTCGGCTCGACCGAGGACGGACCACGCTCTCACAGAATACCAACTTAAGATAGCAGCTTAATACTGCTGTGTTTCGTATGGTGAGTGTAGAGACCCGGAGACCCTTTTTACTGGAAAAGAGGCATTCCATCTTAGTCCTCAAGGCTGACAACGCATTTGCATTTTGATTCGCAAACGAGGATAGATGTAGATGTCTATGGGCCTCAGCAACCACTTACCATCAGGTGGACTGTGTGCTCGTTTGTCACCCTATTTCTATTAAAAAAAAATGCAATCTGCTTTAATAAAAATTTCGTACATCATCTATTTTTATTATAATGCGGTCCCACAAGAAAGACAAAGAATGATTTGTTGAATAGATTATCTTACATCGTCACTACGGCAATTGCAGCAAATATATCCCCGATCTTTATATATAATAATCTATGGGGGAGGCCATGTTCAGCTGTGGACTTTTGACGGGCTCATGAATGAATTAATTAATGAATTCACTACCACATACTAGTCAATTATAGGTGCGGTTGAGACCCCTGACTACGATATTCTAAAGCCTTAGAGTATTGAACCTAACAGTCAGTTGAATACTCAAGTCTAAAGGAGCATTACATGCCTAACGAATAGCCTATACGTGTCCTTAGGCATTAGGCGTTTACATTTACTCCGACAGTTCCGCCACAAACTAAAGTCATCAGTCATTCAGTCACTAGTCTAAAGACAAAAATGCACACAAAAGATAATATATATTATATATATATGGCGTATAAAAATCTTTAACAAATAAGTTTAAGAGGCAACAATAATTAAAAATTAAAAATTTTATGCAACCGACTTCAATATAAATTATTAAGAATAACTCAAAAACTTTTGATTACGTCTTGATCAAATTTACATGGGACCACATGTAAAGCACCATCTTTCAAATAAAAAAAGAATCATCGAAATCGGTTCACCCAGAAAAAAGGTATGAGGTAACATACATAAAAAAACATACCGTCGAATTGAGTATTGTCTCCTTTTTGAAGTCGGTAGAAGAGAAGTGTTATTGCTACACAGAAATTTCTTCCAAACAAGCCATAATAGAATAAAATAAAGGGAGAGAATTATCAATGGCAAGGATGCACTACAGTAAGGTAGCATTATAAAAGTATAGGAGTTAGGATTTCGGTTATAACGACGATGAAGGGACCACTCTATTTTCGTCGTTATATACGTAAGTCGTTACAGGCAAAAGTAACAAATTCAATACATGACAGTTGCTACTCAGAATATCACTTTGTAACTGAACCATAAATTTAATTCCGAAACGTACACGCTTCCCTACCTACTTAGCTGATATCTATAAACAAAAGGTAAAGGTCTCCACACTTGCTGATCATCTGTGTGGATATAAACAAAAGAAATGTTTGTGAAAAAAGAAATCTTTGTTGTCTTTGGCGGCCGACTTCGGTCGCAATATCTGCATGGAATTTCTAGGACTTTGTTACGAATGATTCAATAAAAACAGTCGCTACACCCGAACTCGGCGTTACATCCGCTCAAATCACAAGTCGCTATAGCCACATGAATTTTGTACGAAAATATGCTTTAAATTCAAGGGACTTAGATTTAACGTCGCTATAAGTAAATGGTCGCTACAACCAAGGTCGTAATAAATGAAATCCACTGTATGCACTAAATAGACAACTTAAATAGAATGTTTCGTAACTTAATTTTTCTTCTTAAGTTCTCTATTTCTCTATCCGCCCGATTGAACAAACTGAAACTTAAAGAAATGTTCATTAGGTCAAGCAATTTATTCGAATTTTAAAGAAAACAAATAACAGCTACAGCAATTTGGTATTGATTTATTTTTAAATTGACCATTATTAACTACCTAACTGACTGTTCCATACATAAATTGACCAAAATACAATTAAATAAAAAAATACCGCGTTGAAGAAATATCACTTGTAGGTAATTTAGCTGCTATTAATTTTCACAATGTTTACGTAAGTAAATAATTGCTTATGAAACCATAACGTAGTCTCGTTTTGTAGCGAAATATCCTACGCGGAATCCACGGCATAGCGCCTAAACACAGTCAAAGCTAGCGGTATCCCGGCCGACGTAAATAGGCCTGCGAAGTAGACGTGACCCAATTCTCGCGGGTCAATGACTTCGCAAGGACCGATTTGGGGAAAATAACGTTCGAACGCGGAAAGAGTCAACCGATAAAAGGTACAAATAATTCAAATACTATTTAAGGATTTACATCTCCGTTTTCCCATCGTTAAGTACATAATATTCCGTTTGTGATAGCTTTCCAATTTTTAATGTATTTCCATTCAATTTTGAATTAAAATGTAATTTTTAAAAACTTACTTTGTAATGTTAGTTCATTGTAGTCCTCATCGCATACACAATAAAATGTATCCGAACAAGAGGTAAATTTAAAATTTGTACAAACGACTTCGATTTCGATTAAATTGAAATGGGACCCTTTGAAACAACAAAAACAAAAAAAAAGAATTTTTCAAATCGGTTCAGGCGTCTTTGAGTAATCTGTGAACATACATAAAAAAAAGATTCCGACGAACTGAAAACTTCCTCCTTTGTGAAGTCGTTTGAAAAGAGCGGCAGATGATTAAAAAAAATGTTGGGCTATGAGGTTGGGATGTTCGATGGGTTGAGATACAAGGTTATTGAGGATAAAATTGGGACACCTTACATTTTCATGTCTCAATGGATAAGGAAAAGGTCCTGCAATCTTTACTGACTATGAGGCGTAACATTGGTGTAAAGAGCAAAGCGTGTAGAGAGGTGAGTCTGCGGGATGAAGACTTGAAGATCCTTATACAGTCAGCATTCTCCGTCGTTATGACATTTTACACTTCCACCCTTCAAACTCAATGCTTTAACACTCTAGCTTTAACTTTTACCACGAGCGCCCCACTTTTTTATAAACTCCCCGGGAAAAACTCGGCTATGGCCCGTGGTGTCGCCACTCACCAGCAGCATGCCTCAAACTACTCCGCGAACTTATTATTATGGGTTATCTATATAGTTTTCTCCTTTGGTTGGACTGTATAAATATATAATTATAAACGAAAGATATAAATATACATAAATGTCAATAAAATAAAATAAATACATAAAAAATGCACAAATAAATAAAAACCCAACCAGATGAAAGCCCTCGACAGGGGAGACCAAACGGCTGTGGGTTAGGGGGAAAGGGAATAAAAAGCAGGGGACGATGCGGGCTGTATCGAGGAGCACCGCCTTCTACATTTGAGCCTGGAGCGGTTCGTCACGGAGTTCCAGTCGCGTCAGATGACCTGAAAGACTGACCAGGATTAGCCCGTTCGCAGAAACGACCACAGGAATAATTTCGGTCGGCAGACCCCCCCACATGTCGGTCACCTCGTGAGCCAGGTCCAGATATTTTGTCAGCTTATCTGTTTCGGCTTTCACGAGGTTCTCGTCATAAAGAATGGTAATGTCGACCAAAAATATCCTTGACTATGACCGGTCCATCAGCACAACATCAGGCTTATTCACAAGAACAGTCCCGCCTGTGATGATGGCCTGATTCCAGTAGAACGGTCATTTTAATAAGGCAGTTTCCGATCCACGAGACCGTATTTCAGAGCGAGCTCCTGTTGTAGAGCCATGCTGCAGCTATATTAGTAGTTTAGTTGTAGTACGAATGGGTCGGCTCGACCGGGGAAGGACCACTTTCTCACAGAATACCAGCATGAAATGGCAGCTTAACGCTGCTGTGTTTCGTATGGTGAGTGTAGAGAACCGGATACCCTTTTTATCGGAAATGAGGCATTCCATCTTAGTCCTCACGGGTGACAACGCATCTGCATTTTGTTGGATGTAGATGTCTATGGGCCACAGTAACCACTTACCATCAGGTGGACTGTGCAATACTGATGCTCATTTGTCACACTATCCTATAAAAAAAAGAATCCTGGCTACCATGTTGTGCCTATGCAAGTATTCAGAGCTAGAAAGCGCTGAACAACCAGAGATGACATGCCTAAGTGATTCACCGGGATGGCGACAAGCTCGACAGATGTCAACGGTGCCATCACTTAGGATGTATCTCCGATAGTTGTTGGTCTTTATAACCTGATCCAGTATTGCACAGACAAAACCCTCGGTTTCCCCGAAGAGGTCACCAAAACGTAGCCGGTGGAGGGAGGCAACTGTGTCTACGAAAGGCTCATGTAGAGCCTTGTAGAACCTACCGTGGAGCTCCTTCTCCTTCGATACGGTCTCCCGGTCGGAAGTGCTCTGTACTGCCGGGTCTTGCCATAGCTCGTTGGCTAAGGATAGAGGGGTAAGCCCTTTATCACAAGAATTATTATTATTTATCTATTTATTTTGGCTAATTTAGCTAGTGCAGTGTTCAAAAACAGATAAAGATAACGATCTGTCACCAAGGCTTGCCACTTCAGAGCTTTGTAGTGACTTGTGACTCCTGCATAATTTACGACCATAAATCAAATACACACGACTAGCAAGTCTCCGCCGACCGCAGTGTGAAATTCGATTCAGTTAAATATGCACATAAATACCCGACTGGTAGAAAATAGAAAGCTATATTCAATGTATGCTATAGTGTATATGTAAATACGTAATTAGTTATTTGACTGTCATATTTACCTATCTTGCTTTTACTCCTTTCTCTTTAGTTTCCTCCGAAGGAAAGCTAAAGTATGTTTAAGAAAACAATACATACCAAGTAATCATTTTTATTAAACTAGTAAAGAGCACAAGCGCAAGTCTTTTAGCCTTACATAATTAACGTTTTTGATCATTTAAATCTTAATATATTAAAATCTCATGTCACGATGTTCGTCCACGCTAACCTCCGAAACCGCTAGTTTTAATTAAATTTTGTAAATGTGGATTTCTTGCTCCAACTTGAAAAATAGGATAGTTTTATCCCGATAAGTGACCCTCAAAATTTTTTTATAGGATAAAGGGTCGTCGGAAAGAGCAGAACAACGTTTACCATCCAGCTAGTATTTTAATAAAATTAACTTCGTTTTGCGTTAACGGCGTAAAAGAATATCAAAGAGAATACATCGCCCACGACTTTTTCTGCCACAGCGGGGAAGTTAATTTGTTAAAAAAATGTAAATGTTAATGTTTCTTTGTGTACTATTAGTTATATTTTCTATTTATCAAGCAACGCGGACGAAGTTGCGGGTATCAGCTACTTTCAAATGAAAGTAGATGCCTTATTTGCTCGTATTTTCATAAACTGCAATAACGGTATATCATTATTTATGTATTTTAACTTAAGTTTAAAATTTTGCTACTCTGAAGAATAACCCTGTATTATACAAAACATCAGGCATCGATCGATCCTGTACCCGTGCACTTTAAAGTTTAAAGCAAGAACCCAACCTCTTTTAACTTTATACTCGCTTCGCAGTGAGTGTAGGCTTTGATTCAACAGCGGCTCGAAGAAACATCGTCCTAGTTTCAACAGTAGGCCCAAAGCAGCAAGGAATGGGTCGGCTCGACCGGGGAAGGACCACGCTCTCTCCGAATACCAGCCTAAAATAGCAGTTTAATGCTGCTGTGTTTCAAATGGTGAGTGTAGAGAACCGGAGACATCTTTTACCGGAAAGGAGGCATTAATCACTCATTAATTACAACGTATTTTGATTATTTATTAGATGTAAATGTCTATGGGCCACAGCAACCATTTACTTTTGTACTCGTTTGTCACCTTTATTGTATAAAAAAAAAACATACGTCTGTATATTTCGTTTGAATAATGTGTGAACTATAATGTGAACATAACTAAATATAAAAGTTGAATTAGTCCAGACTTGTGGCAGCGGCGTGATATAATCCATGACCTCATCTCGTCACGTGGCCGTGAAGTCGATGGATGCGGGTGGCTCAGGACCGTGCTTTGTGGCATTACTTTGGGGAGGCCTATGTTCAGTAGTGGACTCGTGAAGGGCTGTATTGATGATGATGATGACGATGAGAGGAGGTGATTTAGGGAAATGCCTGAACAACCTCATGGTTGACGATAGATGGTAATCACCTAGTATTTTTACAAGAGGTTAAACACCAGGACCGGTGGGAAGTAGCATCTGCCTATAAGTAGCCCATAGCTGGATACTGGCCTGTAGTGGACTTTTATGTGCAGACGCTAAGACATGATGAGCATTAACGGTCAAGCTACCTCGGCTCACTGAACAAATCTTGGCCTGCTATTTTTTTCAATAGCAGGCCTACTCCCGAAATTGATTAACCACTTACCATTATGTAGACTGTACGTTCGTTTGCCACTTTCGACGAAGAAGTCGGGCCATACATCTATTCATTATATCAGCAGTCAGCATCGACTTCTGAAGCTATCTGTTCTTTGAAGTCGGCTTTTTCTCTTTATTAAAAGCCAATTATTTTTTAAATAAATTTACTTCTTGAGCACAACGGTTTCTTAAATTCAATGCATTATGAACATGAACGGCCATTGAAGATTGTTTACGCGTATCGTTGCGTCTTGCCCTACATTTCATAACAGCGGAAGTCAGGACCACCCACGAGAAGCGCGGGATCACATTAGTATATTTCCGCGTAGTTTAAGAAACCTACGGTGAACATACCGTCTATTCTTACAGTCCTATAATCGAATAACAAAAAGGAATTTCAGTTGCAATTAATGTATAAAACGAAAAATAAAAGAAAGAAAAAAAATTATGAGGTCATTATCATGGTCACACGCACACTTGCCAAGGGTAGGAAGTAAAAAAAATTTAACTCTTGTGTTCATTTTTAAATTTTTGGAAGACTAGTACTTGCTAAGGCGGCCCTAGGCGGTAATAACCCATGTTACGCCAATGGTTAAAAAAAGTCACCTGTCATCAGGTAATTGCATCTAATAAGGGCCGGGTTTTTGGAAATCCTTATAAATAAATTTTGGGAAGTCTTTTAATTTGTAAAACATAATAATCAAATAAACTGTTTATATTTGAAGAGAAAATATTATACATTAACAAGGTACCAAGGTCGAGGTACTTACAAAATAAGTTTTTTAAAAGCTTGTCTATGGTCCCTATACGGCACTAGGGCTCTAAATAAGGTCCATAATTGAACTGCAAGATTTTAGGCGTTATATACCAGAAAAACCACACCTTTATAAAGAAATGGCTATAAACTACTATTAAATTCGTGGCTTTCGCATAATGAAACGTAAATTCATATGAATTAGTGTCGTAGCCCTTATAAAGTATTAGGAAATGAATATAAGTTATAACTAATTTATTTTATAGTTATAAATGAAACAAATTGTAGTTGTGTGCAGATTTTTATCAACTCTAGTAAAGAAAATCACAAAAGGTTAATAAGTCATTTTTTCAATGTTAGTACTTGGACCTTATTAGGTATTATACTTCTGTAATCATAGTAGATTTTTGTCACTAAAAGGATTTTTATGTTGTTTTTTCCACAAAATAAGTAAATTTGTTTACGTTTTACTTTGGTGTTAAAGGTATCAGGCAAATGTAATATTTGAAAACTTCTTAATTCTCTCTACCAATTCCTTTTCCTGTGTGTCGGTAAAAACAGCTTTCCTTCTCATCATCTTTACCACGCTTCCAGATTTTATGTGATATTTTAACGTTCGCCGTAGTATATGGTATTTTAAAGCTGTTGCACGATTAGATATTTGGCTGTTTTTTTTTTCATATCATCTAGAGCATCCTGAAGATCAGTTAGAAACCATCCTGAGCATCGTTTTATTTTTTGCGAAGGTTCCATTTTGTCTTTACTGGAAACAATATACTTATATTATGTATGAACAATACTTATGTCAAAAGCTACTGTTCATTTGCGTAAATAAAATCTTATAAAACTACCTAAAAACGAATGGGTAAATGTGTTGCTAAGAATAAAACTCGAAAGCGTCTGGATTATTTTTTTTTTAATATTAGTTAAAGTGCAAGGAAGGAAAGGTGTCTAGACATGTGGCATTTTTGTGCGAATCTATGGCCTAGCTTGGTGATCTGTCGCACAAAAGTGCCACTTTCCAGGCCAATTGCTTATTTGCACTTATATAATTCATTTAAGTAACTGATCACGCCTATTTTAAAGCTTCTTGCCCCTAATAAGGTCCAGCCCTTATTTTGAGACAAAATTGGAACTTGTTAAGCACTTAGATATGCCCTGAGAAAACCTAACAAAATCGTGATAAAAAAGCAATAATTTTGGTAACTTACCTCGTCAATCCACCTTCTGAAAGTATTTTAACGTTACTATTGCAGAATTATTACATAACGACCGGATTTTATTAATTTCTAAAACAACGCAAAATTGAATCAGAATATTTCATAGATTGAGTCACGTCGACCACCCCTGAAGTTATACCCAGAGCCACTGGAAAAAATGCCACCGCGAAAGCAATGAACGCCGGTGCACATTTGTACTTGGTTACTGGGGAGTGGCAGCGCGATATCCATTTTGGTTTAAGTAATAATTCCGATTAGTTTGAAGAGATGGACCTTATTTGTAACCGGCCCTTTTTAGGCGGACCCACCTTATTCTCTCAAAGGCCGATATCTACCAGTGGATTCAGAGGATATTAAAAATAAACAGTTGTTCTGCCAGTACCATAGTCAAAACTCCCAAACACTTCTGCTTGCAACTCCGCCCGCACGGAAACAAAAACGCATCCATATGCATCTTGACTCGATAATATTTATTCTCCATTGTTTGATCAAGGACAAGAATTTAGTAACAAAAATGGAAAAGGATCGAGTGTTAAAATCAATAAACTATGATTCGTGTGAAAACTAATAATCATGTAAGTAAGACACTTACCTAATTTGAAAAGCACCTCCCGTCCTCCCTTAACTTTTATCCTCGCTCAATTTATAACTATAGTTTTAATTGAGGGAGGAGTAATCTTCAAATAAGGTTAGACTCCTAATTTATTTCGCGTATTTCGCAAAGTAACGCCTGATTCTACATATAAATTATTACAAAAAAGAAACGATAAAAAATATTTAAAAGAAACAATTTTTTTAAATTATTAAATATTATACCTTGATAAAAACACAAAAAGGTTGTTTACTAGTCATCACGCATCAAGAGTTTTAAGAATGTACCATCTGGTGGACATTTATTTCAAATATTTGCGTATAATTTTAGTTGTTCTTGTAGTGCTGCTTGCATTCTATTCCTCCATTTCATCATAGATTGCATCATAAGGGAGATATTTGCCATAGTTACCACCTTTGGTAACTGCAGTTTTTAATTTTCTGTTTGTTACTAGAAAGGCGTTGCTGCCCATCTCCCGGTTTGTTTCTCCTTAACTCCTCTGACGATACCACCGGACGATATGAGATAGTCGACATTCATTAAAATAGTATAGTTCACACACGGTAAACTATTTTATATTCACACCAGTCTATAATATTTGGCTCTAGTACGTGAGGCATCTTTACGTGGTAGAGAGAGCTACGGCATTTTTTTTAATTAAATAAGGGCGACAAAATAGATGCTGTGGCTCATAGAAACCTACATTTATCCTCCATTAAGACTAAAAAGGTAGATTCGTTTTAACTTTTACAAATATCATCAGTGACAGTGAATCTATGCGTGCGTGCGTGTCTTTTACCTCCTCCGTCCACAGAGCTGTATTATTATTAATATTTTTCTAACTTCTCTGATATGGATCTCATTTGTTACCCGAAATAAAGATTTATGATTATTATTATTGTAGCCTCTTTGTTTGAAGTTAGTGTCTACAGTAGCAAATTAGCATCAGGTTAACACTTTTGTCAATATTATATTATTTAAAATCCCCAGCATACACAACTTAATATAGTAAGTAACTAACGTCTTGAGATTGAACTCAAAAGTTGCGTTTATAATGAGCGATAAATTGTATGCTGATAAAATAAACCTTAACATGGTTTTTTTTTTGTAACAGGTTCCACGCGAAAGCTTCAAGCACATAGTAAAAGCATGCGAGTGCCCCTTGTACTGGAAGATGCCACTGTTCCTAGCCACGCAGCAATGTTTGCACGCTGCAGTTGATGGACACAAGTTTATTGACTTTTGGAGAGAGTAAGTTCCTTTTTTTAACATTATTTGTCTTTTTTATGCAACTTCCTATAAATCAAATTTACTATTATTATGATCCTCGTCATTTTAAAAAACATGTTTTTTTTTTAAATTGCAACATACACTAAAAAAGTAAAATAAAGTTACAGTCTACACATACATTCACACTCGTAGGCACAGACCTCCACTCATTTTCGAGACCGTTTACGGTCACGATGTGTCCGCCGCGCTGCCCTAATGCATGTTAGCCGACTTCACATGTGTTCGAAATATTTTTTTATTTTCTCAGACATGCTGGTTTCCACACGATATTTTTCTTCACAAACTAACACTTAAAATTGCAATTAATTATTTCATTAGTGCCAGCGAGGATCAAACCCGGGCTGCTCGTGTACTGCATAATACGTACTATTATTTATTCTGTGATAATATACACTATACGCAATATCGTCTTTATGAATTTTAAAAAGAGTTTCCACTTGACCGCATACAGCGCAGAGCGGTTCGAATCGTCGACGACCGAGTCCTTTCCAATCGGCTCGATTCATTGGCGCTGCGAAGAGATGTTGCATCTCTTTGCATTTTGTTTTGTAGTGCTCTGGAGAAATGTTCAAATTAATCCCAGCCGTCAAATTTCACGAAGTCACGAACGCGCGCATCGCACATCGCGACAGAACTCCCGATACCATCCACACCATCTGGATGATTAGCGGTCCAACACTGTGCGATTTAGAAGATGTTTTCTTCCTCGCACAACTTCCTTGTGGAATCGATTACCACCAGCGATTTTTCTGGACCGATACGACTTAGGGACCTTCAAGAAAAGAGCCTACTCCTTTTTAAAAGGCCGGCAACGCATCTGCAATTTCCCTGGTTCCCCTGGTGTTGCAGTTGTTCATGGGCGGCGGTTGTCACTTACCATCAGGTGAACCGCATGCTTGTTTGCCCCCTCCTATAAAAAAAAACAATTGTAAACCTATAAGTGTAAATAAATAAAAAAAATACCGGCACATTCAAAGCAACTTACATCATATGACATAACCCATGTTCAAATACTAAAATATCTTTATTCCCATCTTCTAGAATGACGTCACAGTGCCATGACCTAGCGTCACGGTTTGTGTACATACTTACTCGGGGAAAAAGCAACACGCTGGCCCCTGAGGACTTCGTGCCGCTGGTGCAAGACATTGTCGACACACATCCTGGTCTCTTGTTCCTAAAAGAAGCCACCGAATTCCACTCCAGATATGTTCATACGGTAAGTAACAAAGAGCTACGCACTTTCACAATAAAGTAACAATTAACTACACATTCTTTAAAAAAAATACTTATGCGTTGAATATTAGTAGATTAGTAGAAGTAGTCAGCAGATTGTTTACGAAGTACCTAACGAAGAAAAAGAAGTACTTACTTAAGGTAACAGCCTTAGACGTCCCACTTCTGGATACAGACATTTTCTAATTTCTATCTAGTGGCAGGTCACTCTACACTTTGCTTACTGGTAAGAGGCTGAAAATCGAGAATCTTTCTCCGCCATCAGTAGTCGACTCTTCGAGATATATATAGTTCATTTCAAATAGGATGGCAGGATTCCACTTGAGACTTAGCAACAGATGCTTAACTTCAAGTGTTAAAGCAATAAAATAATCACACAACAATGGATTAACATTACAGCTGTAATTGCTAAGTCTCAAGTGGAATCCTGCCATCCTATTTGAAATGAACTATACCAACATGCTCCCCAAAAATTGTCAATGTAGTCGAAGTCAATTAAATACGCGTTATTAAGGATAACTCAAAAACTATATAGGACCACATAAGAAGCACCAGCTTTAAAATATAAAAAGAATCATCAAAATCGGTTCACTTAGAAAAAAGTTCTGAGGTAACACACATTAATAAAATACAGTCAATTTGAGAACCTCCTCCTTTTTTTTGTTGATTAAAAATACAATTCTTTTTATTTTTCAGGTGATCGCTAGAATATTTTACTGCGTCAATCGATCATGGTCGGGACGAATATCAATACCGGAGCTGAGAAGATCAAATCTTCTCCAAGTGATTCAGTTGTTGGAAGACGAGGAAGATATTAATCAAGTTACACAGTATTTTAGGTGATACAATATTTAAGTGTGCAATATTCCAATCCCATGTTAGTCTGCGACTTATTGCTCCCCTGTATACGTGGGACATATCATTATGAGCAAAAAGAATGTGCCAACTGTTTTACTTGCCTAGCATGTCGTAGGCGACTGCTGGGATACTGGGTTTGTGATTGTATATGCGATCCATCACTTCTGTTACAATTTTCCGTCTAGAACTATAGTTTTTAACTAAAATGGTCCAAGTAGCTCGCTTTTCTTTTAACTTTGCCTACCTCCTAGGGGGTTTCAGGCGCTATATATGAATACAATTCCACATACCACTTACCATCAGGTAAGACTCATGCTCGTTTGTTCCCCCTTATATAAAAAATGTAGAGTGACAAATGACCTTGCAGTCCACCTGATGGTAAGTGAATGCTGTGGCCCATAGACATCTACATCTATTATCGATTAAGAATCAAAATGCAGATGCGTTGTCACCCCTGAGGATTAAGATGGAATGCATCGTATTCAGTAAAAGGGTCTTCGGTTCTCCACACTCACCATACGAAATTCAGCAGCATTAAGCTGCTATTTTACGCTGGTATTCTGTGAGAGCGTAGTCCTTCCCTGGTCGAGACAAACCATTCGCGCAACAACTATAATATAACTGCAGTATGGCTCTATCACGTCGTCTGTTAAGAGGCCCCTGCAGCTTATGAACATCTAGAAGGGAGGATTGGGAAGATTTGCCAAAGGGATGATTGACAATCGCCGTACCAGACATTTCGCACCTCTGATGCTGCTGTTGCTGCCCGTTGCACGTTTTTTTTAATAGAAAACAAGCACACAACAAACGAGCACACAGTCCACCTGATGGTAAGTGGTTGCTGAGGCCCATAGACATCTAAATCTGTCATCGTTAGCGAATCAAAATGCAGATGCGTTGTCAGCCTTGAGGACTAAGATGAAATGCCTCTTTTCCAGTAAAATGGGTCTCCGGTTCTCTACACTCACCAAACGAAACACAGCAGCATTGAGCTGCTATTTTACGCTGGTATTCTGTGGGAGCGTGGTCTTCCCCGAACGAGCCGACCCATTCCTGCTACAACTGTACTATAAATATATCTGCAGCTTGGCTTTACCACGTACAACCATCTCGTTTGACGTAAACGAGATGGTTGTACATCTTTTGGAAGCCTCGGGTTTGAATCCTGCGCAGTACAAGTGTTTGTATGGCCTGAAAATATTTTGTCTATGTGTAATTTATTGAGTAACCTCCCCTCAATAAAAAAATCTCAATCTTCTGTAGTGACAGTGATTTGGTTTTTTTTTATTTAGATTTAACTGCAGGTGACTACAGTAGCTACTTACTAATAGTGTCTCTGAGCTTGTTAGTCACGAGACATATGTCATATAAACCTTCTAGTTGCATAATATTAAAAAAAAATAACGACTCGATTCCATTAATAAACTTTAATACATATTTCAGTTACGAGCACTTCTACGTAATCTATTGCAAGTTCTGGGAGCTGGACAGGGACCACGACCTTTTCATAGACAAGCACGACCTTGCGCGGCACAATGATCACGGTAAGTACTAGCTGCTAGTCTGTGCGAAAAGTGAACCGACATGGGAGCAGCAGAGCTAGCCAAGTTGACTTTCTAAGTTATCGTTAACGCTCATAGAAAACTAAAAATTAAGCTATTAATAAAAAGGAAAAACCGCATTCCAGAAACTATAACGAAAAAAAATTTCGAATAATGCCTTCTGAAGTTCGGGATTAGCGTTCTTAGCGCAGACTTTAAATGAAACTTATTTTATTATTTTTTGTTGTTTGAATTCGGCTCTTGCCTTTATTAAAAGTTTTTGAACTTTTCTAATGAACGATAAATAATTTATGCTCTATTATTCCTTTTTTTTTAATTTATTAGATTTTTCTCGAAGACAGTACCCTGAAATATAACCTATTTAACAAAATCATTAAAATCGGTTCACAATTGACGAAGATGTCGTGTAACGTACATACAAAAAACATACACTCGAATTGAGAACCTCCTCCGTTTTTGATGTCACTTAAAATGAAAGCGAATGACATAACCTCATAAGTCACGTGACATTTACGTCAAATTTGTCATTGATTTAAATATTCTACAAAGTCAAATTGGGTAACGACTGGCCAGCGGAGTCAAACATCATAGTTATTTACCTTATTATGTGGTTATAAAAAGATGACTGAAAGATTTTTATATCTACTAGACAATAAAATAGACTTATTATCATTGTATCTTTAACGTACCATTTTATATGATAGATTTAAGAGAATTGTTTAGTTCATTTTTTCACCACGATGGTTAGATACGTACTGATAAAATATGAACAATTTTACAATGCGTGAGGCCCAAGACAGAACAGAGCACAGCACAGAAGAGACTTCTATTTAATAGCATTTTGTTAATCCACTACCCGATAAAGCCTTTTCAAGAAAGCGCAATTAAAAAATGTCTATAGGTTCTACGCTGAGCATGCGACTTAGTGACCAAGAGCTGAAGGACTTTATAATTGATATTGCGTGTCCGTGAATTTTTAATTACATATTGTATACATCTTGAATATAAAACTAAAGTAGGTACACACTTTTATATTTATTCACCTAAATTTTTTTATCATTTAACGACTCTCAAAACTACCAAATATAATTCGTTGAAATTACGCAAATATTCAACTTAATTAACCAAAAATTATTCTTAATTTAGAGATAATTTTACGCATGGTTTGATTAACCGATAGACAAGTACGAAATTATTGATTTATCACTAGCAGATAACCGGATTCATTGCAACCCATGATGGAAAAATTATGTACATTACTTTAATATTAAAAATCCAAATTATATTTTCTTAAGTTTTCAAATTCAACTAAAAAAACAAACCTCTAATTGATATACCATGTATATTAGGTTACCGATACTAAGTAATAAATATATATACTAGGGTGACACTGAAAGTTCTTAGAGAGTCAAAAACTGAAGAAACTAGCAAGTTATAAGTTTTATTGTATATTTTCAAAATAGTGTCCATTTATATCAATGCATCGCTGCATCCGATGGAACCACTGAGAAAAGCACTTTGCCCACTCGTCCTTACGGGTCTCTTCGACGGCATTTTGAAACGCAGCCACTGCTTCCTCGGCGTCCATAAAACGTTTTCCTCGAAGTTTTTCTTTTATTTTCGGAAATAAATAAAAATGACATGGTGCGAAATCGGAGCTATAGGGCGGGTGACCCAGTAATTCCACGTCTGACGTCGCCTAGTAGTCAATAATTTGCTGGGCGGTGTGCGACGAGGCGTTGTCGTGGTGAAGAAGGATCCTACTGCGAGGTCGTTTCTCCCGAACTTTTTCCAAGACAAGTGACCAACAATTGTTAGTGTACCACTCTGCAGTAACTGTTTTTCGATCCTCTAAGACAATTTTTGCATAATGACCTGTCCTTCCGAAGAACGAGGACACCATCTTTTTCCCACGCTTCGACCTCTCTTCATAACTTTCTTGTTGACTTAAATGACATCGAAAGTCATAAAAAATCATTGTACGAAAATTTTCTTGCGTTAAATTCATGCTGACGTGACACAGACAATTTTCAATTTGCCGCCAAATCGTAAACAAATGGCAAATTAATAAAATACATACATAATAATATGTAATATTGGCAATGAGTTCCATTTTCAAAATTTGAACTTATTTTTTTATTATATCGTTTACATACAAGTGGGCAGTTCTAAAAACATTCAGTGTCGCCCTCGTATTATGCACATAATGTGTTCCGTTACGATTTATATTTTATTAATCCCTAACGCAAAAAGAGGGGTGTTATAAGTTCCACTATGTATGCCTGTTTGTCTGTCTGTTTATGGCACCATAGCTCTTAAACGGGTGGACCGATTTAGATGCGGTTATTTTTTATTTAAATGCCGGTTTTCTAGCGGTAGCTCTTAGACATGTTTTATCTAAATCGGCTTCGCCGTTTGGAGATCATCAGCTCTTGTTCCGGGGGTTTTTTTAAATTTTCAATTTAGGAGCGACTCTAGATAGACAATTTCTAAGTTACAAGGGAAATCATACATAAAAATAAAATAAAATATCCGATCTATTCCAGCTCTGTCAAGCCGTATGATCGATCGCGTGCTTTCCGGCTGCGTGACACGCGGCAACCAGAACCGCCTGACGCCAGATGGGGAACCCAGGATGTCTTACACCGAGTTCGTCTGGTTTCTACTAGCTGAAGAAGACAAGGCGCACCCCACCGCAATCGAATATTGGTTCAGGTACATCCAGAAAAGCCTTAATTATTATTTATGTTTCATCATTTTTTATTGATCACCAATTTTCTATATTTAAAAAATATATAAATAACATACTTTTATAACCAGCTGAAGTGGCAATGGGCCGGCCACATAGCTCGAAGAACCGACAACCGATGGGGAAAAGTGGTTCTCGAGTGGAGGCCTCGTACCGACGGACGAAGTGTAGGGCGTCCCACCACTAGATGGAGTAAAGACCTTTTAAGAGATACAGAAATTCGATGGATGCAGGTGGCTCAGGACCGTGCTTTGTGGCGTTCCTTGGGGGAGGCCTATGTTCAACAGTGGACTTGTGATGGGCTGTAATGATGATGATGATGATGATAACCAGCTAATATTATAACATTATATGCTAAAGTACCATTATTTATATATGCACGCGTTTATAATACCACAAAAGCTGTATTATAAACGCGTACTCAAAGGCAACGCTGTGTCAAAACTTCAAACAATAGGTTGTGAACTTTTTTGAACGAACTAACATTAACATAATTTTTATTTATATAGTTTGTTTATACATTGTAACAACATTAAGATGCGAGAGTTAGGGTTGAACGTATAGTTCGAACATAAAGTTTTATTAATTTTATGACATTTGCTTGTGTAGCGTTAGAAAGCTTAGAGCATCCTAAGAAGTAACCAAAAGCACAAACATGTTGTCAGCACAGTGTATTTTTATCACTTACTAGCTGACCCGGCGAACTTCGTACCGCCTTACAGTCGATTCTTTATTTTTTTTTAATACTTGTTCTGCTATACGGGACACCGGGTCAGTTAGTAAGATAAAAAAAGAAAAAGGAAAGTTGATAAGTCAACAATTACATTATGTCAAAAAATAAAAATTATAAAACACTACTGACAAATATTGACATTAATATTTATACGATACTAACGTCACTCAATTGTTTTGCCTTCCCGGAACCCCTCCACTAACACTTAAACTTTATGGTATGGTATTAAAGTTCAAATTGACTTTTAAGTATTATTACGAATCTTTTGTATGGGACTTTTTCAGGCAATTTTTTAAATTTTTCTCTCCGTAAGAACCATCTTCGTACTTCAAGGAATATTATATAAAAAGAATTTGCGAAAATATTATAGATAATTTAGAGCGATTAATTAAAATAGGTTCTATACTCGGATAGCCATCGTAGCCCTACTGTACAAACACTTCAGCACTTCGATATACCGACAGTCCACTTGGCACCGTTGGAGGGACTGCAGCACCGCCCAAATTTCGACGGAATCAAAGGCTTATAATATCTCCAAATCTCTTCACCGCTGCATCGGAAGACGTTTTCAAGCTACTGGACTGAACGGCATTAACGTCAATGGCAAGTACATCACTCACCTTCGATTTGCCGACGATATAGTCCTTATGGCAGAAACGCTGGAGGACCTAAACACTGTGCTCAATGACCTCAATATTGTCTCCCAACGGATAGGTTTTAACATGCACATGGACAAAACAAAA
Organism: Parnassius mnemosyne; assembly: GCA_963668995.1. Classification (NCBI taxonomy): domain Eukaryota; kingdom Metazoa; phylum Arthropoda; class Insecta; order Lepidoptera; family Papilionidae; genus Parnassius; species Parnassius mnemosyne. Next base: position 39,199,318 of record CAVLGL010000115.1, on the reverse strand, counting down.
CTCATGTTTAACGTCCATGTCACACCTATGCCGGTAGTTGTTGGGAGCACTAAGCTCGAAGTTGTTGACAAATGTTTATCAGGGACAAATAGTCCGACTAGTGTCCAAATTCGACCGAGAAGTCAATTGACGGATTCAACTCGGCTGGACAGCGTTCGAGAGATTACGACACATCTTCTCGTTAGACATCCCTCAAAAGCTCAAAACTATATTGTACTAGCAGTGCGTGTTGCTGGTGATGACCTATGAATCTGAGACGTGATCCTTCACTGCTGGCCGTATGAGGAAGCTCAAGGTCGCTCAGCGAGCTATGGAGAGGGCTATGCTCGGTATTTCTCTGCGTGATATAGCTCGCCATATAGCTCGAAAAACCGACCATCGATGGGGAAGAAAAGTTCTCGTTTGGCAACCTCGTACCGGCAGGCGTTATGTAGGGTGTCCTCCAACTAGATGGAGTGACGACCTGGTAAGACAGGCTCAGTACCGGCTTGTGGCATTCCTTGGGGGAGGCCTGTGTTCAGCAGTGGACTTGTGAAGAGCTGTAATGAATGAATGAATGAAAATTAAAATTGACGGACACTGTTCTTAAAATTACTTTTTGGACCTCGCCAATGTGTACCGTAACTTGCAAAACAATCCAATAATATAAATGGAGAAAAGATATATCATAACTCAAAAAAATATCACAATCTCCTTATTTAAAATAATTAAACCTTTATACCCCCTCATCAGCCAGTAAACAGCTGTTTACTGGCTGATTATACCCATATCCAGCTGGATATGGGTATAAAGTGGAATTAAATAAAAGACTACCCCAGGAGGGTACCAGCACTCCTGGAGAATCCCTCGCTGAGCAGCCACGACCAAACTACTTCACTCCTGAGCGTGGGTGCTCAGGCTGCCCCGCGTATTCTGGGGGGGCAAAATTCCGCTCGCGACTAATGCTGCTCGGGGCAAGCGGAGCAATACAACCAAGGCGACCCCTGCCACGCTATCCGTGAATTTTTGCAACATCAGGGGACTTCATTCCAACCTTAACGCTGTCCATTACCATCTAGAGACGGCGAAGCCGGCCTTGCTCTTTTTAACCGAGACTCAGGTGTCCTCTCCGGCTGATACTTCATATCTCTCCTACCCGGGATACAAATTGGAACACTCCTTTGTGCCGCGGGCTGGAGTTTGTGTATACGTCAGAGAGGACATCTGTTTTCGACGCCTCGGCAGCCTTGAAGGTACGGACCTGTCCATCCTATGGCTGCGCTTAGACAGCGACGACCATCCCCGCGTCTACGGGTGCCTCTATAGGTCCCATAGCGGTAATGCCGACACAGACCGACTTATCGACCACGTCCAAATGGCTGCAGACTCCGTGCTACAACAGGTCCCATCCGCAGAGATCGTGATACTCGGTGATTTCAACGCCCACCACGCTGAATGGCTTGGTTCTCGTTTAACCGATCATGCGGGTAGATCTGTCTACGACTTTGCTTTGGCATATGGTCTAACACAACTGGTTACTTCGCCTACGCGGATCCCAGATGTGGAAGACCATGTACCTTCCCTGTTGGACCTTCTACTGACCTCTCATCCGGACGGATATCAGGTCTCCGTCGATGCCCCTCTGGGCTCTTCGGACCATTGTCTGATCCGGAGCACGGTGCCACTCACGCTCCAATCGAAATTGCGATCTGCAGCTTGCCGCCGTGTTTGGCACTATAGGTCAGCTGATTGGGACGGGATGCGGTCTTTTTTTGCATCCTACCCTTGGGTTTGCTTCTCGCCGGAAGATCCCAGCGTTGTTGCCGATTCTGTTGCTGATGTGGTACTTCAGGGTATGGAACTTTTTATTCCATCCTCTGTGGTGCCCATCGGAGGCAGATCCCAGCCATGGTTTGGTCGCTCCTGTAAAATAGCATCACGCTATAAGCAGGAGTGCTACCGGGCCTGGGCTGACGCATCAACGTCTCGGGATTTAAACACCAGCGCACTTAAAAAGAAGTATAATTCCGCCTCCAGGTCCTTCAAAAGCGTCATTGCCAAGGCAAGGTCTGAGCACATCGGCAGAATTGGCGAGAAGCTAGTTCGCCTTCCTTCGGGAACCCGTGCATTCTGGTCTCTCGCCAAGGCTGTCCAAGGGAACTTCTGTCAGCCATCCCTTCCATCTCTGCACAGAGAGGACGACTCACTGGCCCATGCCGCAAAAGAGAAAGCCGATCTGTTGTGCTCTCTTTTTGCGTCTAACTCGACTCTAGATGACGGGGGGAACACACCGCCGACCATCCCGCGATGTGTGTGCTCCATGCCGGATGTGCGATTTACACAGCGCTCGGTTCGCAAAGCACTCTTCTCCCTGGACGTCAGCAAGTCGAGTGGGCCCGATGGAGTCCCTCCCATTGTGCTGAAGACGTGTGCTCCGGAGTTGGCACCGGTTTTAACGCATCTTTTCCGGTACTCCTACTCCCAAGGCGTAGTCCCGAATTCATGGAAGACAGCTTTGGTCCACCCGATCCCTAAAAAAGGCGACCGCTCAGACCCGTCCAACTACAGGCCTATCGCCATCAGCTCGTTCTCCAAAATAATGGAATCCATTATAAACTGCCAGCTCATGAGGTACCTTGAGGATCACCAGCTGATCACTGACCGTCAGTACGGTTTTCGTCGGGGTCGATCAGCAGGTGATCTTCTAGTTTACTTAACTCATAGATGGGCGGAGGCAGTAGAGTCCAAGGGGGAGGCATTGGCCGTTAGTTTGGACATAGCGAAGGCCTTCGATCGGGTCTGGCACAAGGCGCTTCTTTCGATGCTTCCTTCCTATGGGCTTCCCGAGAAATTGTGCAAATGGATCACCAGTTTCCTTGCTGATCGGAGCATCAAGGTCGTAGTAGACGGTGCATGCTCTGATTTCAAGCCTATCAACGCTGGTGTTCCACAAGGCTGTATGCTATCTCCAACGCTGTTTCTCCTGCATATCAATGATATGTTGCTAACTGGTAACATTCATTGCTATGCAGACGACAGCACTGGGGATGCCTTATATACCGGCCGTGCCAATATTTCTCGGGAAAACGTCGCCGAGTACCGGGACAAACTTGTGTCTGAAGTCGAGTCTTTGCTTAACAAAGTCTCGGATTGGGGCCGACTAAATCTAGTCCAGTTCAATTCCCAGAAGACACAAGTTTGCGCGTTTACCGCTAAAAAGAACCCCTTTGTCGTATCTCCTCAGTTTCAAGGCACTCCCCTTGCTGCCTCAGCCAGTATCGGAATCCTTGGCGTCGACATATCGAATAGCGTGCAGTTTCGTGGTCACTTGGAAGGGAAGGCCAAATTGGCCTCTAAAAAGCTTGGCGTGCTCAGCAGAGCGAGACAGTATTTCATGCCGGCACATCGCTTGCAACTTTACAAAGCGCAAGTTCGGCCCCACATGGAATACTGTTCTCATCTCTGGGCCGGGGCACCCCAGTGCCAGCTCCTTCCACTGGACCGCATCCAGCGCAGAGCGATTCGAATCGTTGACAACCGAGTTCTTTCCGATCGGCTCGATACACTGGCACTGCGTAGAGATGTTGCATCTCTTTGCGTATTTTATCGCATCTATCACGGAGAGTGCTCTGAGGAATTGTTCGGACTAATTCCAGCCGCTCAATTTCACCTCGCACGTCGCGACAAAACTCGCGTTACCATCCATACCATCTGGATGATTGGCGGTCCACCACTGTACGATTTAGAAGAAGTTTTCTCCCTCGCACAACTTCTTTGTGGAATCAATTACCACCAGCGAATTTTCCGAACCGATACGTCTTAGGAACCTTCAAGAAAAGAGCTTACACCTTTCTAAAAGGCCGGCAACGCATCTGCAATTCCCCTGGTGTTGCGGTTGTTCATGGGCGGCGGTAGTCACTTACCATCAGGTGAGCCGCATGCTCGTTTGCCCCCTATTCTATAAAAAAAAAAACGCAACTACACGCGATGATACCTTTATACCATATCATACCACATAATATTATATATTTTAAATCATTAATACAATAGTAATATATCATAATCAATGAGATATTTAAGTTGGGAACACTCGCTTAATATTCACTGACTGTTTAAAATACAGATTGTTCGGTAGTGAAATTTCGCGTAACATTTAAATATTTTATACGCCGTACATACTTAACACTGCTGTGTTTCGTATGGTGAGTATAGAGAACCGGAGACCCTTTTTACTGGATACGAGGTATTCCATCTTAGTCCTCACGGGTGACAAGTGACAACGCATCTGCATTTTGATTCGCAAACGAGGATAGATGTAGATGTCTATGGGCCACAGCAACCACTTGCCATCAGATGGACTGTGTGCTCGTTTGTCACCCTATCCTATAAAAAATACAATAATTTCAATATTATTGCATGTGGAGGCGCTCGAGAAAGTTGCTTGTGATAAGGCCCGGTCACGTCATTACCGAATCGCAGCACTAACCTAGCAACTAATATACTTACTTGAGTAATGAAATTAGTTTCGAAGTTATAAGAGATTACAAGGGAATAATATATAGTATAACTTCTGCTTTTGTTGTTAACTTCCCATTGAGAAATAAGTTGTTGTAAGGGAGCTTCCACGTTTTAAGGCCCCTAGGGACAAATTCTACTACTGTTTTAAAAAAAATGCTCGTGCGTATACGGTCTTACATTCGTGTACCCTTTTCGTTTCGCATGTCTCAAAAGTAAATAATATTTATGATTTGAGATTGAGATTCAAAACCAATTTCATTCACATCATCATCATATTATTTAATAATCAGATAATTCAACAGTCTCTAATGTTAAAGGGTATACATACACACCAAGCTTGTTTTATTATCAACTAGCTTCTGCCTGCGGAATCCGCCCTCGCAAAGACAGAACACCTCATTCACTTTACCGCGGATTTTTTTTGTTTCCTATTTTAATGTAAGATAGTACCCCGTGTATCAAATCTAGGACATACGAGTAGTTTATCTGTGTGCCAAATTTCATCTAAATCAGATAAACCGTTTACTTGTTTGAGTAACAAACGTCTAAATATCTTCACTAACTTTCACATATATATAACTATGCCGAACTTTTCTCATTAGAATAGTATTAAAGCTTAGTTAGGGTCAATTCACACTGAGACGCGACGCGACGCGACGCGCCGCCGCGAGACGTATCGCGACATCGCGTCGCGCGAGACTCGTTATGAAGTCGCTGGCAGCGCACTGCTTTTGCACGCTGCGCTTACTGACGAAGCACCGCTGCGTCGTGATGCGTCGCGCTACGCTGCGAGGCATCTCGAGCGCAGCGCGGTGTAGCGCGACGCTGCGAGGCATTTTAGAATTATTTATCTCAATAAAATGTGTATCTTTTCGTGTAGTAAGTAAAGTTATATTTTATTTCACTATCTTAAAAAGTGCACGCCGCGTCGCGTCACATCACGTATCGGTGTGAACTGGCCCTTAGTTGTATACGAAAATGTGCTTGTGAATTTGTTGGCATAGGCAATTATTTGTGATTAAAAGTTGTTTCAAATACAACATAATTTCATACAAAATCAATTGCTTGAGATTCAAGAAGTTTCTTTGGTTTGCCTATTCAAACTATCAAGAAGAAAATTAATTTTTTTAAAGTTATAACTAACTTTACGGGTTTTATCGCATTTAATTTAACTTATTTTAGATTCCCGAGATATTTTGAACTATACACTAGATAAAATTACTAACTGGCTGGAATTACATAATCTACAACTGAACCTTAATAAAGCGAAATTTATTCAATTTAAACCCTACCAAAAACTGCTTTACAAATATATTATAGCTATAAAAGCACAAAACTAGAACCTGTTAACTCTGGTACTTTGTTAGAAATAGACCTCGCATTTGAGTTGGAAAAAGCACATACAAGAAGTTGTAAAAAAAATATCCTCTTTTACTTAAGCTCTACAACACCTTAAACTTGAGACAGATTGTAAGACTGCCCTTGCGGCTTGCTATGCTTGCATTCGGTACTCTCCTATGGCATCATATTGTGGAAAAATTCTTGTGATGTAAACAAATTATTTATATTACAAAAGAAGTGTCTACGAATATTAACGAATTTAGACCAAATGCAATCATGTAAGACTCACTTCATTAAACATAAAATACTAACACTTACGTCTATCCAAATCCTCGAGTCTTGTAAATTCGTCAGGAAACATCCAAAATTTTATTCACCTACTCGTATATTATAAGAATTAAAAGAAATAATAGACATTTAAATAAGCTTAGGATATCCTTCTCCGAATTAAAATTAGTTTCGACTATAGTCCCTACGTTATGTCAATAAAGATTTAACCATTTACGGAATTTAAAAACATTCCTTAATTAATAAATTTTATTATACTTTGAATGAATTTTTTGACGATAAATAATGATAAAGAAAGAATTCGACTATATACTGTACTTTATATAGAATAATGTTGAATGTTGGTGATATGATATTTTGTAATTTGTTTAAAATTTAGATGATACTAATTTAGTTAGTCCTCTAGTATTGCTATGCCCTTATAAACAATTTGAAGTTTTAATCGCCCCCCCCCCCCCTCCTCCTGAACTGTCGGGAATTAAAAATAATTAAAATTAAACACTATGAAATCCGTAAAGTTTTATTCAATGTCTAGTGTTCGTGTAAATATAAGATATTTTAATTTTTTTTTAAATTGTATATTTATTATGTTTAAAATTGTTTTCAGGTGTATGGACCTAGATGGTGATGGCTACATATCTATGTATGAACTTGAATACTTCTACGAAGAACAGATGCAGCGAATGGAGGCCATTGGGATAGAGACACTACCATTCACTGACTGCTTATGTCAGGTTTGTATTCTAAACTGTCATAGGCCTTCAGATTTCGTTTGTTTCAATTTAACATTTATAAAGTCGATTAACGAAACTAGTGAAAAATCTAGTGATGTGTGACGATAACAATATCAAACATTTACCAAACATTACCCTAAATAAACGGGTTGTTTTTATAGGATAAGGGTGACAAACGAGCACACAGTCCACCTGATGGTAAGTGGTTGCTGTGGCCCATAGACATCTACATTTATCCTCGATTACGAATCAAAATGCAGATGCGTTGTCACCCGTGAGGACTAAGATGGAATGCCTCGTTTCCAGTAAAAAGGGTCTCCGGTTCTCTACACTCACGATACGAAACACAGCTGCATCAAGCTGCTATTTTACGCTGGTATTCTGTGAGAGCGTGGTCCTTCGCCGGTCGAGCCGACACATTCGTGCTACAACTATACCAGAAATATAGCTGCAGCATGGCTCTACCACGAATAATTTTTACGAAACACACGAAAATATTTAGCTCAAAGAAAGCAGTTTAAGGGGACTACAAGAGCTAAACGCAAGTTGTATAATGCCTTAAAGTATAAGATCCACTTCAGTAAACAAAAGCAGAATAATATATGATATTTTTCAGGATATGAGCTAGTTAGAGTGTGTTGAAAACATGATACTACTAATTTGATACGATAGAACTCACTCACTCTCTCTCTAAACTCACAAAGATACTCCTAAAAATTTATTTAACGATTAAAAACCATACTAATATACAAGCAATCATTGTGATTTTGTCAGATTATTCTACAAGCAACATATTAACGTAATAGTGTTTTAATTTTTTGGTCCAATCAATAGCTTTTTTAAAATAGCATATTCTTATTTCTAAACATAATACGTGCGCATGTGTAAATAACCTGTAATATACCCGAGAAATTGATTCGTAAAATTCTAATTAAAAGGAATCAATCAACGATATTTATATTATTTTCAATAACAATATTTATTTCAATGGCACAGTATAATAAAACAACATAATATATCACAAACCTTCTTGTCACTCTGACGCCTCGTCCTTTAAACTTAACTTGAATGACTCGACTGCTAAGTGCTAACTTTTAATCCACATACAATATTTGACGTCACTTTAACACAATCAGTCACTTTAATAAAGTTGAAACGTAATCGCTTCCTTATATATTACTATACTCTTTGCGTAATCGATTATTTTCTCGGGTACAACAAGACTTGACCATAGACTCTTTAGTATTGATGGAGTGATATAAACAACCAAAGGGAATATAACTCTGATGGCCAAGTCTTGTTAGCAAAGATATCAAACGGTCGTTCCTCCCTCGGCATCCCGAGAGCTAACTGGGCTCTAGATGCTGGACCGAGATGGAGACACGTCATCCATAAGAATAACGCATTTATTATTCCAATTAAAACGACGTTTTTATTCCTTTCGGAACTTGTTGCCAATGTTTGCTGTATAGCCATGATAAAATCATTTACTACAAAAAAATATTTGAGGTACCTACGAGGTTTAAAATTACGTCTTCAAATTGCTTAAAAAAACTACGAATGTTGATGTATCAAATGCGAAGTCAAGTTTTTTTTTTTTTAATTATTTTAGACTGCATTTGAAAAGGCGCTTAAACGAGGAATAATAAGTTAAAACTTACAAAATAATTCCATGTACAGATGTTAGATATGGTACATCCGGCTGAAGAGGGGAAGATAACGTTGACAGACCTTAAGAAATGCAAGTTGACGCCGATCTTCTTCGACACGTTCTTCAATTTGGAGAAATATCTCGACCACGAGCAACGCGATCCCTTCGCTACGCAACGCGACTCCGACTGCGAGGTAATATGCCATTTAATTTTTTATATTATTATTGTATTTCTTTTATGTTTTGTGAGTTTTTTTTTAATTTCTTGCTTTTCCATCTATCGTGATCTTTAAACATATAGGTACTTACGTTCATCATTATCATCATCATTACAGCCTTTCATAAGCCTACTGCTGAACATAGGCCTCCCCCAAGCAATGCCACAAAGCACGGTCCTGAGCCACCTGCATCCATCGACTTCCTGCATGCCTTACCAGGTCGTCACTCCATCGTGTGGGGGGTCGCCCTACACTTCGCCTACCGGTACGAGGCTGCCTCTCGAGAACCTTTCTTCCCCATCGGTTGTCAGTTCTACGAGCTATATGGCCGGCCCACTGCCACTTCAGCTTACTAATCCGTTGGGCTATGTCGGTTACTCTAGTTCTACTGCGGATATCCTCATTTCTAAGTTTATCACGCATAGAAACTCCGAGCATAGCCCTCTCCATAGCTCGCTGAGCGACCTTGAGCTTCCTCATACGGCCAGCTGTGAAGGGCCACGTCTCAGTTCCGTAAGTCATCACTGGCAACACGCACTGGTTGTACAATTTCGTTTTAAGGTTTTGAGGTATGTCTGACGAGAAAATGTGTCGTAGCTTCCCGAACGCTACCCAGCCGAGTTGAATCCGTCGATTGACCTCTCGGTCGAAGTTGGACTTACCTAGTCGGACTATTTGTCCCAGGTAAACATACTCGTCAACAACTTCGAGCTTAGTGTTCCCAACAACTACCGGCATAGGTGTGACATGGACATTAAACATGATCTTTGTTTTGTCCATGTTCATCTTAAGACCTACACGTTGGGAGACACTATTGAGGTCATTGAGCATAGTGCTTAGGTCCTCCAGCGATTCTGCCATAAGGACTATATCGTCGGCAAATCGAAGGTGAGTGATGTACTCGCCATTGATGTTGATACCGTATCCTTTCCAGTCCAGAAGCTTGAAAATGTCTTCCAATGCAGCGGTGAAGAGTTTCGGGGATATGACGTCACCCTGTCTTACACCTCTCTGCAATTGGATAGGTTTCGTACTCTGGTTCTGTACTCGGATAGCCATCGTAGCCCTACTGTACAAGCACTTCAACACTTCGATATACCGACAGTCAACTTGGCTGAAGGGACTGCAGCACCGCCCAAATTTCGACGGAATCAAAGACTTTCTCATAGTCCACATACGCCAGACTTAGTGGCAAATTGTACTCTTCGGACTTCTGTACAATTTGCCGAAGGGTATGTATGTGGTCTATGGTGCTAAAGCCCTTTCGGAAACCGGCTTGTTCGGGAGGCTGGAAGTCGTCAAGTTTGCGCGCGAGACGATTCGTAATGACTCTCGAAAACAGCACGTAGACGCGGCTCAGAAGGGAAATCGGTCTGTAGTTCTTCAAGAGAGCGTTGTCACCTTTCTTGAAGAACAAGACCACCGCACTTCTGCTCCACGCCTCCGGTGTAATGCCACCATGGAGGACGGAATTAAAGAGCTTCTGAAGGACTTCAAGTACCGGTCTTCCACCCGCTTTCAGAAGCTCCGCTGTAATTCCATCCTCGCCTGGGGCCTTACCGTTTTTAAGGTGCTGGAGAGCCATTCTAATCTCGCTCAGACTGACGTCCTGGATATCTTCGGAATAGTGTCGGATGAGACTCGCTCTTGGATCGTTACTCACACTTGCGTGTGGCTCCAACGATGACGTGTACAGCTGCCCATAGAACCTCTCAATCTCACTCAAAATCTCAGGTGTCCCGGAAACGATGCTGCCACATTCTGTCTTCAGCTTTGAGAGTTGGCTCTTTCTGGCAGACAGATCTCTGGCAAAGACTTTGGAGCCTTGGTTACGCTCGATCGCTTCTTCAATACGAGCTGTATTGAAGTTGCGTAAGTCCCGCCGCATGCATTTGGAGATCTGTCTGTTCAGATGCCTGTATGCTGTCAAGTCTGTTGAAGAATGTAGCTTCATCTCCCGTCTAACAGCCATGAGATTAAGAGTGTGATCGGAGAGTTTTTGTGTTCTTCTGCGGCGGGTCTTGCAGAACTTAGCTCCGACCGCATGGACAGTTTCCACGAGCTTGTCATTCATATCGTCCACTTCATTGCAGTCTTCTAGGCACTGAAAACGGTTTAGTAACTCCAGCTGAAAGGTTTCGGGACTTTGGAACAGAGCACGAGGGGGACGGAGCGTTGACTTCATAAGACGAGACCTCTCCAACTTAACGTTTAGGTTCAGTGTGCCTGTAACCATTCGGTGATCGCTACCAGTTTTCACCCTCGCGATTACGGAGACATCACTGAACAGTTGTCGTCTGGTCGTCATAATGAAGTCAATCTCATTTTTTGTCGAACCGTCGGGGCTCGACCAGGTCCACTTCCTGTGGGGCCGCTTCTGGAAGAAAGAGTTCATCATAAAGAGTCCCTCTTTCTCCATGAATTCGGCCAGCTGCTGGCCCCTTAGGTTCCGTTGCCCTATTCCAAATTTCCCTACTTTCAGCTCACCGTTCTCTCTTGTGCCTAGTTTTGCATTGAAGTCTCTCATTAACACCGTATATTGGATTTTGGAGGAATGCATGGCTCTAGAGATATCCTCATACATTTCCTCCACCTCCTCATCGGGGTGTGCCGAGGTTGGTGCGTAAACCTGTATGACCTTCAGCAAATACCGTTTGGTGATTCTGAGTATAAGGTACGCAACCCTCGTCGACACACTCCCGATCTTTACAACGTTGTTAACGAGAGACTTGTGGCCGATAAATCCGACACCTCCTTAGGACAGATGGTCGCCCTCCCGGTGATAGAGCAAGTTGCCGAAATCGAGGATTACCGTGTCCTCCCCCTCTCTTCGGACTTCGGATAATCCTATAATATGCCAGCGCAACTTGTCTATCTCTTCTTCCAGCTCCACGATCTTCTCGTCAGTCCTCAGGGTGCGTGCGTTGTACGTTGCCAGGTCGAGTCGTCTAAGGTGGCAACCGAACCTCCACCGGAGATTCTTAGCACCCCCTGCCCCGCCGTTACCATGGTCGCCACCGTAGCCAGGAATAGCGGGGCCGCCGGGGACTGGGGGCCGTCTGTTTGTTGCTTTAATCATTGGGGGGTATTTGCCATAGTTGCCACGCGAGAGGATATCAGTTAGTGTTACTATATTATTGTTAAACGTCATTCAATTATAGTATATTATTGTCCTTTTATTTAGTTATAATCATAATTAGACGGCTGCTATAGTAATGATGATTGATGATATTGTTATTTTTTTACTAAAATCCTTGTTTCATACATTACAGATGTCAGAATGGGATAGATTCGCTGCCGAAGAATATGAACTGTTAGTAGCAGAAGAAGGTGGGAGCGACGCGCAGGACCAAATGTAAGGCAATGTTTGATAACAACGTAACTAAATAAAAAATTCAACCATTAGTGTTTTATTTTATAATATTATGTTTTCGTTGCAAACAGGCAATTGTATAAGATAATAAAAGCCGCTGAGAAAAAGAAGTGCGTGAATAAATTCAATGAATTGTGCAGGGCTAGTCGACTTTACGGATATAGATTTTTCAAATTATAAGGGCTGTGGTAAAGTAGAAATATAGATATATCGCAGAAACAAATGCACAAAATAAAATAGTGTACAAGCATTATCATGCATTGTGACGCACTTTGTGATAATACATCATAATATAATATTAGTTGAATGCACACAGCTTTATTACGTTTTGCATATGAAATAGCATCTCAAACTTGTCAGATATTATAAAAAAATATGTTCTGAATGCACCAACACAGACATTATACAGGGATAATATATATGTATCATTATTGTAGAATTTTATTAATTCAGTATTTTCTTTCCTATGAACTATCACATCTTAAAATAAATAATTTTCTATATTTAATTTTTATTTATTAATATATGTATACACTATATATCCGTCTTATTATTTTTTCTTTTTATTTTGTTCATTATTTTAACAATTTTCTTCATCAGGGAGGAAGACAGAACTGGCTATGCTAGGGTAAGACTGTGTTCGTGAATTGCTATGTTTGTGTATGTACTTTTGCCGCATTTATCGTGCAAAACGATAACATTATATCCCACAAAATCCGACGTTGCTTGTGAAAAAAAGCTTGTTTTATCACGAAAAAACCTTGCTGGTTGTTGCAAGGATTGTATTTGTCTTTCGTGAACTTGTCCGCTTATACGTGTGAAAATTTGCACCGAACTTCTAAAACATAATGCGTTTATTTAAAAAAAAAGCAGCAAACGATTGTACAGATTCAATCATTTCCACAAACCACAAATTTTTTTTTGCTATTGTCTTCGCTGCTTCGTCTGCCTTACTGATGGAAAGTTAATTTTCTTTGTAAATATATATTACAATCTCATTATCCACTCTTACGTACTTTGAGCTTTTGTTTTGTAAATAATACTATAACTCATCGGCATTTGTCTCGGCATGAAATGATACTAACATTTACTCGAAACATCAGTTGCATTCAGTACATATATATTGTTCGTTTAGATGCAAAATATTTATGATTAAACTTGATGTCATGACTTTCTCTTATTTCAGCTCATACGATGAGACCGACGAAGATTGTTTGTCACCAAATATTGATGACGTCACGAACACTGAAGTGGCCGAGGACTCCAGTGTGGAAGACTCTACACTTAGTGAGGGAGGGTCGAGCGTTGTGTGTCGCGGAAAAGAGCCCTTAGGAGCTACGTCCAGATCACAATCTACTACAAATCCAGCGGCTGGCTTCGTCAATCTTAGTTCTATTTATTCAATTGGCGACGCCAATAAATGGCCAAATCAACCTGATAACGCGCAAAAAAATGGTATAACTGAAAGAAAATCCGAAAAACCTGTCCCACCAGAGAAACCCGTTAGTCTGTTGATGATGAATGGGAAAGTAGAGAATAGATATCCTGGTTTTAGCAACAACAGCTTTTTGTACACACAGCTGCTCAACCCGACCGGTGCGCGCGCTAAAGATCCGCCATCCTATACGGCTGCCACCAGTGGCACTATTTATGAAAAGGCGGCCGAACTTAAAAAGTCGACTACATCTCCGAATAAAACAATCAACAAATCACCCGTCACGAGTCCCGTGAATGGTGTAAACAAAATCTCCGATAATTACGAAAGAGCGATCGCTGAAAGACTAAGTCCACAAAGAGAAAGCTCAAAGTTCAATCGCAGCAGTTTATTTAGTAAAGTTAATACTGGAGTTGTGTCCGGGAAATTGAAAAAGAATAATTCTCGCAATCACGGTGAGGAGGACGAAGATTACGCGCGTGATAGTGACGAGTGTTCAATTTAGATGTATTTACATTGTTAAATTGACAGAATTAGACAATTCCAGGTGATAATATTATTAGAATCGTTTTACAGTGTACCGACACCAAAGAGCGCCATACGCGTGTGCAATTGAATTAACAGATAATGACAATTTTGTTAGTAATCGTTATGCCGTTGTATAAAACAGAGAGATATTTTTTCAACGTATCCTAGTGGGTGATACGTGCCTTGTGAAGTTAACTATTCCGTAATAGACTTGTAGGATAGAGTGAACGTAGGAGTGAATTAACGTGAACATTTTTCTAACGTGATTTAAAAACATGGTTTGTTTTTATTTTCAGCATTTTACTAGTATTTATATAATTTATGTACCATTGTTTGTTATTATTGTTTTCTAAAGCGTCTCGAAGTATATAGGTATGCCAATTACAGTTTCTTTTATATTTATATATATATACGTATGATCTTTCCTTCTTTATATAATAGAATATATATTCTACTATGTAAAAAAAGAAAGATCATCTAGTTATATAACACTCTTATTATGTATATGATCAAATAATGGTCTATACCACCACATCATTATTAAGATTATAATTAACTCATGTTTAGAAAACTAAAAAGCATCTAACGAAAACTTAAATTGTAATGACATCTCCGAATCATCTGTACCGATCTGTACCCACCACGCATAAAACATTATTGCCTACTAAATAAAGTATTAAAGATTTCTTCTTTTGCAATAACCTACAATTTGTAAATCTGTTTAGAATATTGATACAAGTTGGCACAATTCATTATTCCGTCACTAGGTTAATCACTCATATCATGGCTCCATCCAAAGCTGAATATTATTTTATAACAAATAGAATCTATACATATAATAAATCTGTAAAAAAGTCGTGTCTGTCAGTCTAATATATCCTTGAAAAAATAAGTCCAGGGGACTAAATAAAGGGGTCTGAAGTCAAATTAGTGGTTTTTATTAATTTTTGTCTGTTTGTCTGTCTGTGTATTTCGGATTCACGCAAAAACTACTGGACCGATTTATATGAAATTTCGTATGTAGGTAGTTAGTAACCTGGGGCTACTTTTATCCGATTATGGAACTTTAAAAAAAGAAGGTTAAGGGTTTTCCTTCCTTTAGATGTTAATTTTCTAATATGTCTTAGTTATAGGTGAAATGACGGGTATTTTTCAAATAAATGCCATATTTATAAATAAAGTAGATATAGTTATAACCTTGGCAAAATAATTTGAAACTACACCGATTTAGTTATCAAAATAGCGCCATCTATCATCAAATGGAAAAAGTATATTTTACCTTTAGTTACTAATAAATTAAATAATATAAATAACTTACATTTATATGTTTAAATGATCAGATTTTTAAAATTATTTTTTTAAAAATCTAATTATTTATATTAGTTCATTTTATATTACTTGGCGGTGATAAAACTGATTCAAACTTAAATTTCATGGTACGTAAGCATTATTATTTATTTTAGCATATATTTTAATTGCAATTTGAAGTGTCGATTTACCACGTTCTCGGCGATGAAGGAAAACCTGCATATCTGAGAAGTTTCCCAGTTGAGGTCAGCCCGCGTTGGAATCAGCGCAGCGAACACTTTTTTGGCCAAAAACTCCGCGGCTTGTGCCCAGTAGTAACATGTATGTAAGCTGCTACTTTTTTACTTTTCATGGGACATATGCCGTTTTTATTTCATTCAAATTTTTGAGTATGTTACTTTTTGTTTTCACTCTCCCGGAAATATTTCATCTTTGCAATCCTTAATATTAAGGATTGCAAAGATGAGTAGAATAATAGGACCAATGATATGAATAAAATATCTCAAATAAATATTATACCGTAAATTGATAGAAGACCATGAAGTTCAACATTATTATGTTAAAACTAAATTAACTTTAATTATGAATGAATGTAAAGAGTAAAATGTAAATAATAATAATACATTTTGATTCCTTGACAATTTACCTTTCTTATGAATACATCGGAAGACACGCCCGATATAAAAAATAGTAGGTGTTTCCAGACATATAAATTTACGTGTTCCTGTAGCATATTATATCTATGCCAAATACCAAGCATCTACGTCTAATAGTCTTTTAGAATTAAAAAAAAATTTGACAGACATACTGACATAGAGACACAGACACTGTGGTGATTCTAAAAGTGATCGAATTTTGCTAAATTTGGCATTTAATGATGTTGCTAAATTCAAGCTCACGCGAGCGAAGCTGCGGGTAAAAAGCTAGTATTGTAATATTAAAATTAAACATGAGTTAGGAAAGTTAAGGATTGTACACTGTCACATTGAAACACGCACAGAATATATATATAATTAGAATAGTAGGTAACAAAATATTTTTGATAAATGTTGACGATAGCAGCAGCAGTTTAAACTACATAAAGTAAATATTTTTTTAATTGATAATAATGTCAAATTAAATAAAAAAACACTGCATGAATTCATTATTGGAATAGCATGAACAACCCGACAAACTATATTTATGCCCCAGTTTTAGATTTCAAAATTACTACACAACAGTTCTCAGCTACCAGTACTATCTAATATGTAACAGTAGCTAAACAAATGTTGGTGGCATCTTAAACTTTATAATATTATAGTCTAAGGGTGCCATTTATTTAAAGATAAAAGGTGGTCTTATTTGTTTTTCAAGTTTGCTTAGATTGATAAAACAATATAATGACTTTTCATATATTATTTACTAATTGTTTCATCTGAATAATTATTATAAGAGTATTAAGAATAATTGAGCAGTTTATATTTAAATCAAAGTACTTATATATGTTTAATCGATTTATATATAATATACCGTCTTATAATAATCGATTTATAAGACCGGGCATTTAAAAGACGGCTTGTTTAGCGGTGGTACTGGCGATTACTTCTTTTTGTTACTATCTCGGGATAATGAAATAACCATTTTAATTAAAAGTAGTATTCATGGTCACTAGGTATGTTACACTGGGAGCTTTGAAAGTCTGCCCGAAAGTTTGCAGTAGTCTGCAGAAAAACTATAGATATATTGCCTTATTTTAAATATCTACTTAACGTGCTAAATGTTAAAATTAAAAGTTATTGAATTTGTTTGTTCAGTATCCCATAGACATATTTTCGAAAGAATTAAAATCCAATTTTATTTAATGGGAAATTATTTAAGTACATTATAGGAATTAAACCTGATTAGAATTTAGACTTATTTTAAAGAATAATTTCTTTAGGCGTGACACAACCAACGCCTTTGTTCTTGTTGTAGTGAATAATTTAAATTTGTCATGCTCCGATTTAAAAAGCTTATTCGCGTGTTTTTTTTTTGTTTGGACAAATTGACTGACAATTCGAATAATGAAGAAATACGCATCCTTTCGGATAAGCTCTTCCCTCATAGTCGGATTATTAAAAAAAAAGTGTAAAACGAATTCAATTAGGTACTCATGGTATCCGGTTGAAATTTATATGAGACCATTCCAAAGTTTATTTTTGGTTAATAAAAAGTCAACAAAATCGATTAACTCAAATCAACTGAAATATCCCATTGTTCGTACATATATTGAAAAAGAGATACAGCCCAATAATCTTTCAAATCTCCTATGTTATTGGAGACAGTAAAAAATTCATCACATTATCCATGAGCACTTATCTTAAGCATCCTTTTTATTTATTTCTGTTCTTTTTCTTCATCATCAGTGAGTAGAAGACTGGCCATGCTGGCCATAGCCCTATCCCGTTGTGGGGAGAGTTTGTCATCGTCGCGCTAGGCAGGCGGATTGACGATTACTGTACTAGTCGTGAGCATCTTAGACGCCGCCGGTCTCACTACACGCGCCTAGTTTCAATGTCATCTCGGTATAATAAGAGAGTCCTTTCTACGAGTTAAATCCTTTTCGCCAACTGTCTGCAACAGACGTTTATTCAATTAGCATATTTTAAATAAATAAGCAATAAATAACAACTTGGAATTCGTTAAAAATACCAACGAAAGCAGTAGTGTTTCGTAAGTCGAGAACCAGAAATATAATACCTAGTGGTGCACGTTAGTCACCCTTGTTCAGACAAACAGAAAACACAATTATTTATAGGTCCCATTGTCATTCTTCTTTCCACAAAGGCAATTTTAAATAACAGGAATGTTTTTAAAATTGAATTTCATATAACGACGGAATCTGACGGCAGCTGTAAATAAGCTTTTAGATAAATGCTAGGTAATATTACTTAGGTAATCTCTAGTCCGAAGGGTGCTGATTTGCGATCTTATGTGTATCTGCTATTCAGGAACGTACAACAGTTTCAAAATTCTACGAGAGAAAATTATTCGCCACAACCAAAGAGTGGGTTTTGATTTATCATTTTTATAAGTTTTATGTCTGTATATTTTAGCATAGTGAAACTATGGTATAAATAAGACTAATAAATTAACTTTTCAACATAAAAGAGTTTACGCAAGATTGCGTGCTTTTCTTGTATTATAGGTTAACATTTTACAACCCAAGTGAAATGGAATTTACCCAGCCTGCTGTTGTTTTGCATAATTTTATGAAAATATCTATATTTTTACTTTTTATGAATCTCAAAAACATCATGCTTACTAAAAATTAACTAGTCATTTCAGTAATTAGCCTCAATTATTGTAATTTTCTACAACAATATTTTACCATGTACCATTACCAATTAGTAACCAAAATGATTGTTCACTTTTTAATAAATTTTATTAATATGTTGTATCCTGTTAAAATTAATTGTTTTTATTATATTATAGGGCATGTTGAAGTGCCTATTATTTGTAACATTACCTAGCTGTTTAAAATTAAGTTAATTTAGTTTGTAGGTGTACTTCTAATTTACCGAATTTTGAGATATAAATTGTTTTGTAAGTTAATATTATATTGCTGATTTAATAATAATTAATTTATGGATAGGTATTTAACTGTATGAAAACGGCTTAACACATATTTTCATCTGAAATTACACCGCACTTTATTGAAAATAAACTGTATCTTCCACCTGATAACCCCAAGCCATTATTATATAGTGCCATTAGAATAATTACGGTTTTTATCCTTACAATGTTATAATAAAAGTACACATTTCCGACAGCCTAAAGTAATATAATTATACGGTCCTAAGCTGCAAGGTTTTAACTGCAAGTTTTAACTAAATATTCCTTCAAAATTTAGAAAATTACAAAAGAATTAATATTTTTAGGTAATTTAGTTTAAATGAAATTAGTACTAAAAGAAAATGTTTTTGCATGAAGTCATAGACTGTAACCGTTTTTTTTTTTTATTTAAATAGTCTCAATGCTGGAGAAATTATTACGTATGTATATTTTATAGTTAAAACAATACGTTACTTGAATACATTTTATAACATTTAATATAAACTTGTTTGTTGTTAGATTAAAAACTTAATTATTAAAAACTGAATGCTGTGTTCTATTTGTAAGATGACTTGTTTGAGGGTTAGATAAAAGTACCTTTTTTTTTTTCATTTTAGTAAAAGAACTATAATTTAAAAAAAAAACTTCTAGAATTTGATTACTTTTTGTAATTAAATTCAGAAAATATAAAATGACACTGTATCTTATTGCTTTTTATGTGGTTAAATAAAGTGATACACATTTTTATGACCACAGTTAGGATATGAACATAAAGAGTACGTTTGTATTCTAATCCCTTAGTAATGTGGTATAACTATAAATACCTACTACACGAAATTTTAATTACAAAATGTATGTGGTGACATAGATTTTATGTGTTAACGATATGGTAATATTGGTGACAGACTTAGTTAAGTATCCTAATAAAAGTACATTATTGTATTTAACAATGAGTTTTATTTCGACCATATTGCTATTCTTCTTTCAGGTACCTACTGTCATTAAATAACATAACAAAATTATGAACTAGGAATCTAAATGTACGAACTAACGTAACTACTAACTACTAACGGCTTGCCGCCGCTGACGCTTCGAAGACAGTCGCTGTCAGCAGACGTCGACAGCAGCTATCGATCAGAGTTTGCCTATAGTGCTGCCGTGCCGTAAATGCATTTTTTTCAGTTAGCTGCAAACAGTCGTGGGTTGGAATCCGTCATTCCAGTTCCACTACTACTACTGACACTACGACTACTGTGACAGTCGTCGGCAAAGTGCCATATATCTGTAAGTCCGCATTGAACATCGTAGTTTGTGGATTATGAACTATGTCATATAGTCAGTAGGTATGTTACTTGCGAGAATTCTGCCACAAATGATATCACACATTTTAAAGTAGGTACGTATAGAAACAAATGTGATCTAACGTAGAGTCTTTGTAATTAATTACCTCAGAATAACAAATAAATAAAAACTAAGTGCTGCAAACTACAGGCTTACAAATTGCAAATAAGCGTCAAAAATAATTTGAAACCAACATGACTTTAGGTGCATGTTTGCGTCCAGCAACAAAATTTTACGGGCTGGAGAAAAAATAACGTTGAAATAAACGCAGAGCTCCGACTATGTTTGTTGGTCTGAGGTAATTCCAACAGGTCATAAAAAATATACTTCTAACTAAAGAAATTTACCACTGTCGTAAGGCTGATTCCACATACACAGGTTCAGTCCAAAAATTGCGTGAATGTCGTGGAACACTCGGTTGGAAATAAGTTTTTTTCATAGTATATTATTATCGATAAACGTATTATTAATGATTAACAAATACAAAATAAATGAATTACTAACGTCAATTAAAATGAAGCGTCATTTAAAATAATATTTCTTTCATGGCAAGATCAGAAAAAGTGCGAGGGAGATGGATATTATTCCATCTCGCTCGCACTATAGAAAGGGCCGTGACGGAAAAATCTTACACTTTTTCTCGTCTAGCCCCATCCGCCAAATTCGTACCGTGCGGTAAGGAATTTCGTTCCATAAATTATACAACTTTTATAGAAATTTCGAGATTTGCCATGGTCTTAAACAACAAACATGCAAACGCGTTACTATTATACGTGCCATCAACCACATTAGGAGTGTAATTTTAACGTACGGTCTTTTAATACGAATAAATGGTACATTTGTGTATTTAATTTTTGCACAAATGTTTATGAACTAGGATATGTTACAAGTGCTTTGATGGTGATATAACTTTTAAGGTTTTTTATTGGCTTGGTCGGCTTGAGATGCTATCTTCTGCAATTAATCGTTGGGTTAAGCTGTTGTCAAGTCACATATTTTGTTAATAATCTACACATCAGAATAGGGTGCATAAAATAAGATGATAGTATTTCGACTGAAATACTCTGTATCCATGGTCACGAAACATATTTAGAAAAACTATATAATTGACATTTAACAGCTGACATTGACACTACAAATTTTCAAATAAAATAGGCATGGAGGTATTTCTGTTAGTTCAACGTCAAGTTCTTGTTAATTTTGAAAAATTACTTTTATCCAATATTTCAAAGATGCCTTTTTATGCTGTAGCAAGAGGTAGAATACCCGGTATTTTTATGAACTGGGCTGATTGTGAAGCTCAAGTAAAAGGATTTCCTGGTGCTCGATATAAAAAATTCAACACAGCCGCGGAAGCTGAAACATTCATTACATCAGAAGGTGATGTTTCACAAAAAAATAAATCAGTAAAAACGAACCGAAAGACAAAAAATGATCATGACGCACAAGAAGTACACTCAAAATCCATTGAAACTGCTAAAACTGATATCAAAACTGCTAAGAAACGAACATCGAAGCTTTCTCAAGGCAATAGCGACAGTGATGAAGATTTTGATGACTTGAACACAATATTGACTAAACAAATGGACGATATTGAAAAAAGAATTAAAGGTTTTGAAAAAAGTGTAGACAATATTATAAAGAAAAATTCAAAAACCACTGGAAAAGTAATATTAATAGATCCACCTCAAGCTAAAAAACGAAAAAGTGGTAAATTTGACTTTGTAGAAGGTGATGATGGCTATATCCAGGTATGAGGTTCCATTAAGAATCTATTGGTAGTTTTTATTTGGTATGAGACATATTAATTGAAATAAAAGTGTAGCTATATTATATAGATTCATTATTTCTAGGCTGTAAGAGGTATATTCTTTACAGAGCATTATAATTTTGGTGGTTAATAATCTCAATAAATAAAGAAAAATAATATAAAAACTATTATGCATGCTTGCCTTATGATGGCAGTAAAAAATATTTTCGCACTCGCAATTACATCATGGCATAGGGCTATAAAAATATTGTTACATAGTTTTCAGTGATTTCATGCTGTGTTCCACAGGTATATACTGATGGGGCCTGCTCATCAAATGGTAAAAATGGAGCGAGGGCTGGCATAGGTGTGTATTGGGGTGATGCTCACCCTTTGAATGTTAGTGAACCAGTTGCAGGTCGTGCAACCAATAATTGTGGGGAAATACAAGCTGCGACTTGTGCTATAAAACTTGCCCTGCAAAATGATATTAAAAAACTGGCCATAAATACTGATTCTAAATTTCTTATCAACTCTGTAACTAAATGGATGCCAGGTAATGACTATTTAATAACTAACTACACTGTTTTAATTGTATCTATATTGTATCTCTATTTTCATATTATTTGTCAGTATCTTTAAAACTCTCAAGTTTATTTATTTTAATATTATATAATAATTAGGCATTGAAACTAGTTTTATAGAAATAAATTGTTATTTTTTTACTGTTGTCATACATATAACTCATACATACTCCATAAAAACTTTATCTTATTCAGGATGGAAACGGAAAGGTTGGAAGTTGCAATCAGGGGAGCCTGTAAAGAATGAAAAAGATTTCAAAGAATTAGATGAAGTCCAAAATCAATTGCAAATAAAATGGAATTATGTGGAGGCACATCGGGGCGTACATGGTAATGAGATGGCAGATCAACTGGCAAAAGCAGGTGCTGCTAGGTATACAAAATGATGAAAGATGTGACCTGATTTTAAATGGAGATATTATTGTTTATTGTGCATTTAGTTATTGTGATAATAGAAATGAATTGTTCGCAAGACTGCTGCTGGTCAGTACTTACCTATAAATACTTAAATAATTGTAAGTTGGCACTTTATAAACATGTAACCTGGCCTTATTTAGAAGAAATTTACATGTTTTATTTCCTTTTTTATTAAATCATAGCTTTTATATTAAAATTATATATACTAAAAGTCATTCAATAGTATGGATGATTTATACTCCCAGACCCTCAACTGAAATGTCAAAACATGCATGGCAAACAGTGTACTTCATATAAAAAATTTTGATGACGTTCTTGAAATCCATTTGTCCAAATATATATCTTGTGTATGGTCTTGTAAAGTGTTAGTACAATTTATGAATTTATGAAAGATGTAGAAAAATAATTGGTGATTCTTAGTCCCTTATATTAAAGTCTTGAACCGACTAGATTTATACACAAAATAAACTTGAGAGTAAGTCAATGTTGTGGCTCATGGACATGTACACTATTTTCATTGTATCACTATAGGTGTAGCTAGGACCAGGCACAAAAGGACACAACCCCGAAACATGTGGTGCCCTCTTTTAATTGTAAATATTAAATAAATTAAGATATAACTAGATAAGATATATAATAAGATAGAATAATAAGATAATACTAACAAGAGATAAAAATTCAGCTTCTAACAATAATTCAACAGGGTCAGGTCTGTACCTCATTGGGTGCACCCCAGAAAACATCTTGGCTATGCTTATGTACTTAACCGATTCGTTGAGACACCAATATTCGACAACTTTTAGCTGTGGCGGCGAACAAATATTTATAGAACACACCATAGACGTTGAAGACACGCATATTGTGCCATCAGCCATGTGTAAAAATAATGTTCTTTTTTATGCTTTTTTCACTTATTTAGACCCCGACATTTCGAGTACTTTACAGCACCCATGGTCATGGGGGGACTGAGGTGTTTAACGTCTCAATGTCACAGTTAACCACGCCTACCTCCAGATTAAAAAATATAAATTTTTAATCTGGAGGTACATAGTTAGTAGGTAGGAGTAAAATTTAAAAATTAAAATAAATAAAATTAATATATTTTTTTAATATAAACAAAATATCCAGAAACTAAGTTGCAGGCATGAACTACTTGCAAAATAAATCTTTCAAAAATGCAATTTGAGCGATTTATATTAATGACACGACTCGCGTGTCATACGCCACTGAAAAATACGTGCGTGCCATCCATTCTGAATCGGTTAATATTTTATATATGAGACATTCCTAATGTCCATGCTCTGACATCAATAATATGCCACATTATTGATAGAGGTGGTGATAAATTAACATACTTTAACTAAACAATAATCTTATGAGCCAAATTGTTTAATTAATGATTATAATATTTAAGTAAAACACTGACTGCGTGTTATTAGTGATTTTAATTACTTTTTACATAAGTTATAAGTATACATCATTGTCTGTAAACTTAAAGAAACAGTTTATTTGCTTTAATCATTATAAAATCATAATCTCCTTAAAGCCAGGTTTTAGGTTTAATGATTAATTTATTTTCTATTATTGTACTTTTGATTAATAAAAAAATAAAAATACGTGAACTTCATTATTTTCATATGACTAAGATTACCTAACATTAAGTAATAAGTATAAGCATATAGTTATAATCATTTACACAGTAATTTTTAGTATTATGGAGTTATATCAGGAGTGCCTAAACACTCATATCAGCAGGCCGTGGGACAGTGTTCCCACTTTTAGGGATTTCGCCCTTTTTTAGAGCGAAACCGCTCGTTTAAAGTATTGTTTAGGGCTATTTTATATTTTAGGTTAAAATTGAATAATAAAAAGAATGTAAAGGTGGTAACACTATTTTAACATAGACCTCGCCGTTCCGAAATTCCTAATACATTATTATACGACAAATTACTATAATAAGTAAATGAATTAATTGATTTCTCTTGTCATCTTCTCTTCTGACATTTCACAAAGACAAAGGACCATCAATTAAAGAAAAAAATACGTGCAAGAAATTAAAAGTTCATGGTTGGAGAATCCAGATTTCGAGAATTGGCTGAATCAATCAGATACAATTGAAACTAAAGCCTGTTGTTAACTCTGCGATTGCCACCTTACTTGTAATGTCTGAATTATTAAGACATCAAAAACGCCAAACACGTTAAACAGATGGCCATTATATCAAAATGTGGTAATAAGTCATAGTTTTTAAGTAGACACCTGAACAATAGTAATAAGGTTTTTATAAATGGAACTAAAGATATGCAGTTTTCCGGTACAGTCTACTTCTTCTCTTGATTAATGGCTTACTACTACCTAAGTAATAAACGATTTAGAAGGCTTTAAATTTTACGCCCTAAAACAAGGATTTCCGGAGACTAATTTAAGGCATTTAGGGCAATTGTAAAAAAATCTAGTGCTAAACTAAAACCTGATAGTGGAAACACTGCAATGGGAACACTTGCACACACATTCACAGCCCCGTTGACGTCAGCCGCCCCATAGCGGTTTCTCCTAAAGGAAGGACAATTCCTCCTCCTATTATTTCTTAAGGTGCACCTTCCTCCACGACTTTCATAGTTGTGTATCGCTAGCAACGCAAAGTCGGGAATTTGTATTTGGAAAAATCCAAAATTAGGGGCTTTTTAGGTGCTAATTAGGTGCCAAGTTTAAAAATTAGGTGCTCTAAAATTTTCACCGCAACGAACTGTTGAAATTTGCGTTGCTAGCAAAACATCTCGCTAGCAACGCAATGAAGTTATTAGATATACGATAAATATTAATAGCAAGGAATTAAGTGCTAATTAGGTGCTGCTAGTATACGCAATGACAAGGCGCCCTATAAAGTCGTTATTCCAAACAAAGCAGATGCAAAATTCAGATTTTGTGAAAACAGAAAATAATCAAAAATGCTTTTAGAAAAAACCCAAAATAAGGGCTTTTTAGGTGCTAATTAAGTACCAAGTTTAAAAATTAGGTGCTCTAAAATTTTCACCGTAACGATCGATTGAAATTTGCGTTGCTGGCAAAACATATCGCTAGCAAGATATACTAAATATACGATAAACATTAATAGCAAGGAATTAAGTGTTGATTAAGTGCTGAGCGATTATCGAAACGCGATACAGATTAAGATATTATTCTGGGAATTATGGGGTCCACGACCACAATTACCTTACCATAATGTATGAACGGTATTTTTTGTTATTTATCAGTGCCTAAAAATTAAATGCTAATTAGGTGCTGAAAGATTATTGAGGTCGCATGTAGATGACGGTAATATTCTGGAAATTATCGTATTCAAAACCACAATTACTGTAAGGTATGAACGGCATTTTATGTTTTTCAGATTTAATATAATCTATAATATTATTTAATATAATTTTCAACTAAATAAATGTTACTATTCTTATTTTTAGACAGGTGAAGCCTAAACTTTAGTGTACTAAATCGAAAGGATATTTTCTTTCCAGTAAATTGCTTTGTAATAAATAGCGCCATCTACAACGTTCTATAGTTCTAGTCATTTTATCGAATCAAAATCGATGGACTATCAAGGTGGTAAGTACGATAGACGCTAGATGGCACAAACACAAAGACCTGATTTTTGCATTTGGTTTACTGAATAATTTTCTGAATAACGATTTTATTTTTATCTGGGGCGCCTTGTCATTGCGTATACTTGCAGCACCTAATTAGCACTTAATTCCTTGCTATTAATATTTATCGTATATCTAATAACTTCATTGCGTTGCCAGCGATACGTTTTGCCAGCAACGCAAATTTCAATGGTTCGTTGCGGTGAAAATTTTGGAGCAACTAATTTTTAAACTTGGTACTTAATTAGCACCTAAAAAGCCCCTAATTTGGACTTTTTCTGAAAGCAATTTTGATTGTATTTTGATTTTCAGGAAATCTGAATTTTGCATCTGCTATGTTCTGAATAACGACTTTATTTTTATTAGGGGCGCCTTGTTATTGCGTATACTTGCAGCACATAATTAGCACTTAATTCCTTGCTATTAATATTTATCGTATATCTAATAACTTCATTGCGTTGCTAGCGAAACGTTTTGCTAGCAACGCAAATTTCAACAGTTCGTTGCGGTGAAAATTTTAGAGCACCTAATTTTTAAACTTGGCACCTAATTAGCACCTAAAAAGCCCCTAATTTTGGATTTTTCCAAATACAAATTCCCGACTTTGCGTTGCTAGCGATACACAACTGACTTTCATCCCCACCCACATCTCCAGATATAAAATGATTAAGAAATGTAAATTGATTGAGAAAGCATTGTGCAGCATTTAACTTTAAAAATCAACTATTATATGCACAAAATTATCCAATATGTCGTTTCTTCCTTACCAAATAAAATAGATAAAAAAATTGAACTTAGTGACTATGGAATAATTTATTATGGAAAGACAACAATAATTATGGAAACATTTTCTTGTCCTCGGACTTAAGAAAACATAATCTTTTTAGATAAAGCCCATTTTTCTAAGAATATTTCCTTAAGAATATTATGTTTTGTGCCCATTTTTCATTGAATGGATTTAGTACAGTAACGGCAAGTGATTATCCAGAGGAGCTACATGAAAAGACATTGCACTCGGTAAAGTAACTGTTAGGTGCAGAATAATAACCAAACAACAACAGCAAATTCATGTCTATGCTGGAAAACTTTTCTAACTCCACGTAGTTACAACAAGGTGGTGCCTCACCACACATACCGGGCATAAACATGCCAAAAAGTGTAGGTAATTCAACATGGCATTTGGTAGGTATTACTTTTAAAACTATTCACGAATTTTCTATTTTAAGGATACAATAAAAAATTTAACAAGCCTTTTTTAAACTTGAAATTTCGTTAGGATTAGAATCCTTATGTAACAATATATTGCAGTTGCGGAGTTTTTCCCAATGTCAAACAATTCCCACCAAAGTATAAGCGCACGGATCATGTGTGACGTGTGTGTATATTTGTAACGTCCGTGTTAAACCTATGCCGGTTGTTATTGGGAGCAGTACGCTTGAAGTTTTTGACAGTAAGTCTTCCTAGGAATTTGTCCTAACAACACCATACTTACGGGGATAGTGCACGCAATTGAGGGAGGGCGGGAGGTGTTCTTCATACTAGGTAAGACACATAATTTTATTTTATAGAGCGGATGTTTGCGAAGTAACTTTTTAACACCAAACTTGTTAAAAACTTCGTCCGATTAGGCAAGTCCAATTTAGACCAAGAGGTCAATCCAAGAATTCGACTCTGCTGGGCAACGCCGTCTTAGGCTATACCGGGGCCCTTGGGCACACAAGAATTTGGGGCCCTGTTGGAAAGTAAAAAAAGTGAATGAACGATCTTATATTTATTATAGTTATTTGGTATTAATTACTTAAGTATGTTGGTGTTTTGAATTGGTTACCATTACGACAGTGGTTTCTTTCGGGATTTCTGTTGTGCAAAATCTTCTATTATATCTTCAGTCTATTTTTTGAAGGATATCACTTTATATACACACGATTACGAGGGCGGCACTGAAAATTTCGGGAATCAAGGAAATGACACAACATTACTATTTAAAAATGTATTTATTGCTTTTCGAAGTATTCTCCGCGAAATTTGACACATTTTTCCATACGATGGAACCAATCATTGAAGCAACCATTCCATTCGGAAGTTGGGGTCTCCAAAATGGCCGTTTTGTAGGCGTCCACAGCTTCTTCAGGTGATGAAAATCTCTGTCCACGCAATTTATTCTTTATTTTAGGGAAAGTATAGAAATCATTAGGCCTTAGGTCGGGGCTGTACGGCGGATGGTCTAATAATTCTATGTTTTCTTGCTCTAAAAACTTTTGTTCTGGGTGCGGTGTGAGATCTCGCATTGTCGTGATGGAGGATAATGCGGCGGTTGTAGTTCTCTTTACGGAGTTCAGAAACGACCTGTGGCAAACAAATGCTAGCATACCATTCTGCATTAACCGTTATTTGTTCCTCAAGAGGAATAGTCGTAACATGGCCGGTTTTGGAGACAAACGTGGCCACCATTTTTTTTGCAACACTCCGTGAACGAACAATTTTTGTTGGCTTTAACTCATTTTCGAACACCCAAACTCGTGACTGGTTTTTTGTTTCGGGTTCGTACGCGTATATCCAGGATTCGTCACCTGATACGATGTTGTATACAGCATTTGAGGATCCTGCGTGGAATCTTTCGAGAGTTCTGACGCACCAAGTAACGCGAGCCGCTTTTTGCTCTTCACAGAGCGAATGCGGTGTCCATTGGGAAAACAACTTTTTTACACCTAATTGTTCATGCAAGATTATTTGTATTTGACTCATCCAATGTCTAAAGTTGCCTGAATTTCGCGGTATGTCACATGTCGATCTTCCTCAATCAGCTTACGCACAGCATCAACGTTTTCTGGGGTGACTGCAGTTTTTGGACGACCTTGACGGGGATTATCCCTGAGCTTGACACGTCCACGTTGAAATTCAGCAAATCAGCGATAAATTGTGGATTTGGATGGGGCTTCATCACCAAATGCAGAAATCATCCGGTCAACACACTGTTTTTGTGTTAAACCACTTCGAAAGTTATAATAAATCATCGCTCTTGAATTTTCTCGAGTCAATTCCATTTTCTCAACGACTAAACAAGTTTGATAAAACGTTGTGGCAAGACCGAGAATCTTTTTTTAAATAAATAAATGGTATTCCATTTTTAAAACCAAGGACTTTTCAATTAAAAAGATTTTAATATGACAGGAACAGTGGAAATATTCTATTCCCGATACTTTTAGTGCAGCCCTCGTATTGACTAATTTGTTAGTCGTTCTTGTAACATAGTTGTTCGTAATTCATTTTTTATTCTCTTTTGGTGTGAATATGAGCGCTCTCCACTACAATTGGTAATCATTAAGCAAAAGAACAGTTTCTTCTAATTTTTCAACCTTTATTAGTTTATGTAACACAGCCTTACATATTCAAATACACGATTCCTTTGTTATGTTCTTTAAATACTGCCCTAAATAAAAACATTCTGTTTTGAGCTCATATGTATTAATGTCTTCATGATAGAAATCTTCAAACTCATCAGCACTTTGCACTTTTTGTCAACTCATCAGAATCGATTGTTATTAATTGATATAGAAAACTAAAACGATTATAAATTTAATGTATCGATTACAAGAAATAAACGTATCTACACGAAATTTTTCTTTGCCATTTAACTGTACAGTATCAGATTCAAAAAAAGTAACGCGTGTGCTGCGAGTTCTTTTTCTTTCAAGACATCTTTATGTACACATGTTTAAATACTGACTGTATTTGGATTTTTTTTCTTCGATTGATTCGTACTAATTGAAATTATTGCGTGTGTTATTGACATAATCGATCAGAGATGCGAAAGTTTTGTTGCAACGGCCAAGGTCATAGTGCTATTCTGTAAACTTAAGCTGGTTTTGTTCATAATTCCCAAAAAATCATTCCACATCTCCGTTAAAATTATAGTATTCAAATTCTCCATTTTTTGCGAGGCTTTGGGTTTCGTTTTTTGTTTGTCTTGGTTGATTGAAGTCACTTGCAATTAAGGACAAAGCTTCAGAAAAAATTATCATGGCTTTCAAAAACGTTTAAAATGATATTTGCTATACATTCTGCACAATGTTTTTCCATAGGCAAAAACTGCAAAAATCTCTCAATAGGCTCTCCGTATTTAAGTATCTAACGATGAAGGTTAGTTGACAATTATTTTTAAATCTTGCTGCCCCATTAAATTAATAAACTCGTTGCAAATATTTGCAGACAAATGTGATGTAGGTAGGTTGTTTCTTTTTCATGATTGCCGCAGTTTCGTATATGATCAGCAAGAAAAGGATCAAATTCACTAATCAATTATAGGCATTCTAAATAATCCCCGTTATTTTGAAACCCCGATATCTCATTATCACCACGAAAAGCAAGACCTCTAGAAGCTAAAAATTTCATTGCTGCAACAATTCTTCTAAGTACATTCTTCCAATAATTGACTTCTGTATTATATTGAGACTGCAACTAACTGTCAACTCCTCCAGTATTTTTGCTTTTTGCTTTGCTTGCTTTACATAATTCATCATTAATAGCCTGTACTGTAAACTGTTCTCATGCTCAATTAATAAGTTACTTATATGGTTCCAATCTTTATATTCATTCGGAGAACTCAAATTATGCCCAGTACCAGTAGTAGCATTATATAGACGGCAGCAATAGCAGTACCTACACAGATTTCTTCGACGTATATCGCGTAATTCTTGTTAGAATTTCTAAATTTAAAAAAATAAATAAATAAATGAATACGTTAAAACTTCTATTATCTTAAATAATTTCTATGAAACAAAGCAAAATCACACCACAAACTTCACCGTACAAGTTTGATCTTTCGGTAAATCCTCCAAACAAACTCTAATGTCGACTTCTATGTAGTGCATTGTATCATCATCATTTCATCATTACAGCCCTTCACAAGTCCACTGCTGAACATAGGCCTCCCCCAAAGAATGCCACAAAGCACGGTCCTGAGCCACCTGCATCCATCGACCTCCTGCATGTCTTACCAGGTCGTCACTCCATCTCGTGGGGGGACGCCCTACACTTCGCCTACCGGTACGAGGCTGCCACTCGAGAACCTTTCTTCCCCATCGGTTGTCGGTTCTTCGAGCTATATGGCCGGCCCACTGCCACTTCAGCTTACTAATCCGTTGGGCTATGTCGGTTACTCTGGTTCTACTGCGGATATCCTCATTCCTAAGTTTATCACGCAGAGAAACTCCGAGCATAGCCCTCTCCATAGCTCGCTGAGCGACCTTGAGCTTCCTCATACGGCCAGCAGTGAAGGACCACGTCTCAGTTCCATAAGTCATTACTGGCAACACGCACTGGTTGTACAATTTCGTTTTCAGGTTTTGAGGTATGTCTGACGAGAAGATGTGTCGTAGCTTCCCGAACGCTGTGTGTTGTATAGACTCTGCAAACTCGAATTTGTAATGTAGGTACTTTTTAGATATTTCTTTATCATTATTAAAATGTTCACTGGTTAGTAAAAGATTTAAAAAAAACTGTTCTGGTGTCCGATTAAAATTCGCTAAGCTACTACCTATATTCAATTCATGTCTTTTCCTATTATCAATTTAACCAACAACATTTATTTAGCTGTAATATATAAATACATAGATTGCCGAAAATAAATCCAGGCTATGAGTAAGGCGATTGTACAGCTCGAAAAAAACGTTTAGATGCTGGCGAAACACGGATCTACATATTTTCTACCTAAGAAATCTGTCAATGCCACTTTTTACACTTTTACACTTAAAATAGAAAAACGATTGTATAGTGTAAGCGAATATATCGGCCTATCGGGGGCCCCCGTAACAAAGGGCAAACGGGCCCCTGGCACGGGCCCCGTGTGCCCTTATAGTAAAGACGGTACTGCTGCTGGGCAGTGTTAGGGAGATTACGACATCTCTCACCAGTGACGACATCGATCTGGGACGTGGTACTTCACTGCTGGCTGTATTAGGAAGCTTAAGGTCGTTCAGTGAGCTATGGAGAGGGCTATGCTTGAAGTTTCTCTGCGTGATAGACTGCGAAATGAGGATACCCAGAGTAACCGACATAGCTAATAAGTAACTAAGTATTGCCACTTCAGTTCAGTTCAGCTGGAACACTGCGTTTGCGCAGTAAGCTAGCGGTTAGTTTAGCTAGTAAAGTTAGCGGAATTCATATCTTCATGGTAGTCATTCGATTTGGATTTAGACCTGAACAGTAACAGTCCGTTTTCAACAAACCCTGTTTTACCTCCACCATGAGCTATTATTCATCTTGCACCGACGCCATAAGAAGCAAGAATACCAGGCTGTGCCTCCGATTGCTAACATTTTTGAAGGTGGTATGAAGCATGTACATACGTTTCGTCAACATATATGACCTGTCAATTTTCTTCCTATTCTTAGATAATATATATTAAATAATAGGATAGAGAAAATATATTCTTCTCAGAATATATTTTGCTGTCCAACCTGCAATACTATCATTGCGTTCTATCAATACTTGTCGTTTAAACTGGCACCTTTTGTATTTGTAGCCCATAGTCTTTAAACTATTCCTCAACGATGTTCTGCCATATTTAAAATCAATATCAGCTTTCAATTCCAATCAAAGTTTATTTGTGGCATAAATCTCTTTCTTCAAGACGTCAAACGATTGACTTAAATGCCTAAAATCGTCTAAACCATAAATTTTTATCCTCCGGTTCCTGGTTTTTCCAGGGGTCACAATTTTAGAAGATGAAGCTGCTGTTACATTATGTACTCTCAAGAGTTATTTAGGTGACGGTGCGTTCAGAAACGCCTAAAACATAGTAAAAACTATGCATTATAAATACATGATATTAATGACACGAGGAAACTAAAAACGAACATATCGAGAAAATTAAGTTTTTTTTTGTTATGGCAGCCCTAAAAATTACCTGTCAAATATGAAACGTGGGCTCTAACTTTGGAAAACGGTATCTAATGTAGGATCGTTATTGTCTCGTTCTTCATCACAAACACGTTTGACCTTCAAGATAATATCCCTGCCAGCAATTTTAATCACTTTCGGCATAATGATGACGCTTATTTACTGCAAAAACGAATAAAAACACGACCCCTAGTGTACAACTTTCCATTGACTCCCATCGAGTTTGGGGTTGATACGTATTTTTACAGAAAAGTTACACTATTATAAGCACACACACACAAAGTTACAATATGCGGAAGTGCGTAATTTTTGAGAAAAAAGTTATTGAAAATCAATTATTCTTGCATTGTTTATGTCTAATCCTACAATAAAACTGACGCCATTTTTTATTATTATTGTCAATAGGGATGTCGATTCTTTCCGAAAAATATCGATTTTTTAAATAGATTTGAATTGTAAGCTGATGTATCGATTCCCAAAAAATCGATTTCTAAAATATCTATATTTTTTTCATGTTTGCATTTATAATGTAAATATAAATCCATTTTATGAGAAAAAAGTCCCCTTCATCATAAAATATAGGGGGACTGATTCAGAAGGATTTCTGTATCTATTTTGAGACTGCTACGTCTCCGGCGCTGCGGGAAGAGCAGCCTCTACGCCTCAGCGTAACAAATCGCAGGCATCCCTTCTCGCCTCCGCAGCTTCGGCTTGTTGGTCGCCTTCGGCGACCAGCCTCGGCCGCTCCGGCTCGTCCTATGCCTACGAATTATTACAGCAGGCGGCGGCTACTCCTTTTACGCGCCTCCGGCTCTTTAAAACCACTCTAGGGGTAGGACAGACTCGTACCAAGTGGAGTCGGGGTCAATCAATTCGGTTCTTTGACATAAGTTGAAACTAACCTATTTTATTTGTTATCAGGCATGAGTCAAATACAAATAATCTTGCATGAACAATTAGGTGTAAAAAAGTTGTTTTCCCGATGGATACCGCATTCGCTCTGTGAAGAGCAAAAAGCGGCTCGCGTTACTTGGTGCGTCAGAACTCTCGAAAGATTCCACGCAGGATCCTCAAATGCTGTATACAACATCGTATCAGGTGACGAATCCTGGATATACGCGTACGAACCCGAAACAAAAAACCAGTCACGAGTTTGGGTGTTCGAAAATGAGTTAAAGCCAACAAAAATTGTTTGTTCACGGAGTGTTGCAAAAAAAAATGGTGGCCACGTTTGTCTCCAAAACCGGCCATGTTACGACTATTCCTCTTGAGTGACAAAGAACGGTTAATGCAGAATGGTATGCTAGCATTTGTTTGCCACATGTCGTTTCTGAACTCCGTAAAGAGAACTGCAACCGCCGCATCATCCTCCATCACGACAATGAGAGTTCTCACACCGCACACAGAACAAAAGAGTTTTTAGAGCAAGAAAAGATAGAATTATTAGACCATCCGCCGTACAGCCCCGACCTAAGCCCTAATGATTTCTATACTTTCGCTAAAATAAAGAATAAATTGCGTGGACACCTGAAGAAGCTGTGGACGCCTACAAAACGGCCATTTTGGAGACCCCAACTTCCGAATGGAATGGTTGCTTCAATGATTGGTTCCATCGTATGGAAAAATGTGTCAAATTTCGCGGAGAATACTTCGAAAAGCAATAAATATGTTTTTAAATAGTAATGTTGTGTAATTTCCTTGATTCTCGAAATTTTCAGTGCCGCCCTCGTATAAACAGAATCAATAGTTGCTTTGAGGTATCCTGATACCCCAAAGCAACTATTTCCTAAAATTTCCTTCCATATGAACAAAGAAATATAAAAATGCACTATAAATGTTTCAAACATCTTTATTGAAACAGTTTTTCATATCTTACTTATGAAGCTCCAAAGCTTCCGAAATTGTTATAGTAAAACGCAATTCACATTCAGCTCTATGTCTAAATAAAATTAAATTATGCTTATGTAAAATTGGACAGAAATAAATAGAGCATCGTTTCTCAAACTGGCACTAGCAAATTTTGTAGAGAAGAATTCATTAAAAATATAACATGTGTCACAATCGTTTTAATAAATTTTTAATTTTAGGTCGTAATTGAACGTTACATATTATTTTATGTAACAAATAAGCTAAAATATGATGGTACCAACGCAGTCGGTACAGTAACCAAAGCACAATGGGGAATGGCGTAAGGCGTAATTTTACTTATATTGGATCACGATATAAAATCATTTGAGAAACGAATTCATTTTATGCGTTCTATCCAACCAAAGGTACAAATTAAACTGATATCAAATCATAGGTTTTGTAACAAAATCTGGGCTTATTTAACTACCGCCGACAAAATGCTAAAACTAACGCGATATTTACAGTTTTAAATGCTTATATTATTCTAATATCGGCAGTTGCGTTGACGAAAAATAAAAAAGATAATGTCCAAGACAACATTACAGAAAATATCTAATAAAATGTTTCACATAAAATTCTTTAATAATCAATTAATTTTTAAACACTAATGGTAGCGTCTAAAAATTATGTAAATTCAAACACTTAATTTAATTACTGAAAACAATGGTCAAATATATGCAGACGTAGTACTATAAAATAGTCACAGAAACTTACAATTACCAGTCTTAAAATATCAAAGAAATATAAACAACACTATTTTATACATTATGTTGTTGCGCCACATTCCACTGCAACTAATGAACAGACACAACATCTACAAATTCTTATGGCATTATGTATCAAATTTGTATGTAAAAATAAAACTGTTACAATATCAGCTCTTCTCACATAATCATATAATTTCTAACCATGTAACTTGTTATGTTAACTTACAATTTCTTATAGAAGAATACATAATTTAAAAAACTTAATACAAACACCTAGCTGAGCGCAAGTAAAAATAAGCTAAGACATGTTTATTCTCAAACTAAGTATATGTCTGGTTTTTAATTTTCTCTAATAGTCCCAAAAAATAGAACAGTTAAACGGGATAATCTTTATATTTTTAATTTAGGATACACCCGTTTACAATTTTTTTTTCTATTTTATTATGGCCAGGAAAAATAGAACAAAGACACTATGAAATTAACTTTAAAACAGGATTAAATTTGCGTACCGGTAAAATTAAACGTTACTTATATACAGTAAGTTAAACTAGTAGTTCACAGACTATCCACCTGTGAACTTTGCAATGTCAAGAAATTAATCAGTCTAGTGTGTAGTGCGTGTATAATCTGTATGTGTGTGTATATCGATTTGATGTACATTCGTACGTCAAAGAAAGAAGGTTCGAAATAGAAATAAACATTTATGAATAAAAATTCTATGTAAACTGTTTTCCTTGTTTACTCAAGAAGT
Source organism: Parnassius mnemosyne (assembly GCA_963668995.1). Lineage (NCBI taxonomy): Eukaryota > Metazoa > Arthropoda > Insecta > Lepidoptera > Papilionidae > Parnassius > Parnassius mnemosyne. The sequence goes on along the minus strand of CAVLGL010000115.1, from coordinate 39,162,376 downwards.
TTGTTTGGTTACAAGGTTTGTTTGCAAGGTTACATATTAATATATAATTAATTATTATACAATATTCTGTTATTACAACGCAACATCTGTTGCAAATGTAATTATTATTTTTTTCTTTATTTATTTTAGAACTCGCTTAGTTACATCCATTTGTCAGTTCCAAAAACCTCTTTTTTAACATGTTTCATATTAATTGTCCATAATTCTTTCAGACCCTGTGGGACATAAAGATTTTCAAGAGGAATCTAACTGACATCTATAAAACAACCATATATTAAATTAAAGTTAATTGCACCAATTTGCCATGCACAAATTTTATACACATTGGATTTTTATACAAAAAAGTATGTTGTGTTATTTGTAGGTGAATTACTTCTCCTTTGTAAGTAAAAGAAACATAAATTAAGCAACTAATGTATTTTTTTTTTATAGGAGTCCACCTGATGGTAAGTGGTTGCTGTGACCCATAGACATCTACATCTATCCTCAATAAAGAATCAAAATGCAGATGCGTTGTCACCCGTGAGGACCAAGATGGAATACATGCCCCTTTTTCAATAAAAAGGGTCTCCAGTTCTCTACACTCACCATACGTAACACAGCAGTGTCAAGCTGCTATTTTACGCTGGTATTCTGTGGGAGCGTGGTCCTTCCCCGGTCGAGCCGACCCATTCGTGCTACAACTATACTACTAATATAGCTACAGCATGGTTCTACCATGTACAGCATAATTTTGATTTTTTAATTTTCATTAGTATTCGGAGAAATATTTATTCAATGGCAGCAGTCTTAGAGTGAAAGTTATTGTTACACATTTTCAACATGGCAACCCTATTTGTACACAGACTCGATCCTCGTATTGTTTCAATTGCACACTTTATCGTCCGTGTATTGTTAGAACGTGGTTCACGTGTAATATTGTATGGTGTGCGCGCGTCGTGACGTCACGATGTTTGTGTTGCCACTCGACCCAGCGGCGCCGACGATCAAGTACCCGCCAGATGTCACCACTTTCTTAGCGTTCTCTTCGGTAGTCATAATCTGGGCGAAGTTTCGTAGTATTAGTTTCAGTACATTATTATTTGTTATTTTTATAACTTGGAAGTGACAAACAAAATCAAATAGTCTTCCAAGTGGATACTTCAGCCCACGGAGACATACTTACTATTAACTTCAAAGGAAGTTAGTTGTATGTCTCCGTGTGGGCTAAGCTTAATTTTGTAAGGTGCCAAATGTTTATTAGTGAACTAGAATGAAATAAATGAATAATAGTTAACATTACCGTGTAGTGGCGGTGTAAGAATATACACTACCCCATATCACCCCGTGTGTGTCGTAAAAGGCGACAAAAGGAAACAAATCAGGAGACGGGTTAACATCTTTCTGAAAACAGCAATAGTACAATAAAAGCCTACGGTTGCCAACTCGCTCGCATAGCGTGGCACCTATGGCAAACATTGATGAGTAACGACATAAATAAACGGCCCCCAGTCCCTGGCGGCCCCGCTATTAATGTTTACGGTGGCCGACCATGGTAACGGCGGAGCTAAATGGGGGTGCTAATAACGACTAAAACTAAAACACTGCGGTTGCCGACCAGCTTGCCATGCGTAGCAACTATAACAATAACCCATATGGGGCAATCTATGGGGGAGGCCTATGTTCAGCAATGGACTTTCAATAGGCTGCAACGCTAACGGTTAACATTATGGTACATAATTTTTTGTCATTTTCATTTTTCTTATTCCCTTAAACGATTTCCCAAAACCTCTGGTATGTGATGAATAGAATAGAATAATTTTTATTCAATACTAGCTGTTCCCGCGACCCGCGCTTGTTCGCCCGGCTGTAATTTAGGGTTTTAATTATGTTGTGGGGAACCCTAATTATTTTTCTAAAATATAAGCAGCCAAGTTATTCCTTATAACATCAGCTATCTGCCAGTGAATGTCCCGTCGACATCGGTCCAGCCGTTTCGGAGATTAGCCAGAACAAACAAAGAGACAGACAGACAAAAATTTAAGAAATTGAATTTTTGTTATAAGTACGAGGGTGGATTGAAAAGTACTCGGCCTAACCAAGAAAATAAACAAATACTAAATCAGTTATATTTTTATTTTTCTACATAATCACCATCAAGTTCAATACACTTTTGCCACCTCCCCTTCCAAGCATTTAGACCGTTGAAAAAAAATGATTCTTCCTTAGAGTCAAAATATGCGTCTACAGCTGCTTTGACCTCGTCGTTTGTCGAAAATCTTTGACCTCCCAAGTGCTTTTTTAGGTTAGGGAACAGAAAGAAGTCTGATGGTGCCAGATCAAGTGAATACGGCGGATGCGGTAACAGTTCAAAGCCACAGTTGTGAATTTCAGCCATTGACTGTACTGACGTGTGAACACGGGCGTTATCTTGATGAAACAGGACTTTTCTTCTGAGCATTCCTCGACGTTTTTCTTTTATTTCCTCTCGTAAACGACGTAGTAAGGTGCAGTAGTAATCAGAGTTTATATTTTGACCCCTTTCAAGATAATCAATCATAATCACACCTTTCGAGTCCCAGAATACTGAAGCCATCACCTTATTTGCCGACAAAATCGACTATAGCCTTTTTAGGGGGTGGTGAACCAGGTCTTCTCCACTGTTTTGATTGTTGTTTTGTTTCCGGTGTACAGTAATGAACCCATGTTTCGTCCATAGTAACAAAACGATTCAAAAAATCATCTGCATCGGCTTCAAATAACTCCAAACAGTCGCGTGAAATAGTCAATCGCGTCCTTTTTTGTTCAACTGAAAGCAGTCGCGGAACCCACCTCGCAGACACCTTGTGGAAACCCAACTCGTTGACAATGATGTTTTGAGTTCGTTCATAAGAGATGCCTATAATCTCGGCTATCTCTCTAATTTTTAATCTTCGGTCTCCCATTATTAAATCAAGTACTTTTTTAATATTTTTGTCAGTAGTTGACGTCGAAGGCCTTCCAGAGCGGGGTTCATCTTTCACACTCTCTCTACCACGCATAAATTCTGCTATCCATTTTTTGACGGATGAATATGACAGAGCACAATCGCCTAATGTACTGACCATGTCATCATGGATGGCTTTTGATGATAGCCCCTTCTTATGGAGGTACTTAATGACGGCACGCTGCTCGATTTGCTCCATTCGCGGAAATTATGTCCGATTACTTTGTTAATAAATTTATAAAATCACAACTAATTATCGCACACGTTTCGAACTTCACACAATGAACTAGTCTGAACTGAACTAAATAATGTGGTTAGATTTGATTTTTAGAATTGAATGGATCTGTGTTAGGCCGAGTACTTTTCAATCCACCCTCGTACTAAAGCTCTTATTTTGACATTACAAATAGATACTTCAATTTTATTTGTTTGTATAGATAGATTAAAGTACATAATACTCATTGGAGTATTTTTTTTACTTTTCCCAACGGTTCGCAAAAACCTCTGTCCTGGGAAGAACCAGTAAAAAAACACAGCGGGACTTTTTTTTAAAAGCACAATTTACAATATAATATTTTATACAATTAGATGAGATGACTATCTCGTGCAATCACTACTACACGATAATAAAATGATAGTTGAGTAATTTAATAATTTAAAATTAAATATTTTGTACTGCCGACTTCATTATAAGTTATTAAGAATGACTCAAAAACTATTGGTCTGACCTTGATCAAATTCATATGGGACCACACGAGAAGTACCAGGTTTCAGATAAAAAAAGAATCATCGAAATCGGTTCAACAAGTAAAAAGTTATGAGGCAGAAAAAGACCTGTGTCAAACATACTTGCTTATTAATGTTGAGAGGCGACAGTTGCGGCGGCCCCGGCGGCTTGTACGTACCGACGCACTTCATAGTTTGGTTACCGCTAGAATCCTCCACCATGCTCACTAAAATCCAAAATTTAATTCAAGTAAATCCAAGCTTAGATTTTGACACACATCTATACAAATAAAAATGCAAATGATCGTTTGTTCACAATATTAAATCTAAGAAAGTTCTTCACCAATTGCTTTGAAATTTTAAGACAATGTTGCATTCGAATACGCGTGTTTTTACATAATTTAAAAAAAAAACTTTGAGCCAAGTAAAGTAAAGTTTTGAGTAAAGTAACAGCATGTTATAACCAACAGCAGGACTACGTCCTTATCTCATTATTGAGAAGGTAACAGAACATGTAGTGGCGGTTAAGAATATCCACTACCTCATATCATTCCGTGGGTATCGTAAGAGGCGACAGAGGGAAACGGGCAGGAGATGGGCAGCAGCATCTTTCTGATACGGTTGCCATCTCGCTCGCCAAGCGTAGCACCTATGGCAAACATCTCCTCATTAGTAACGACATAAACGGTCCCCAGTTCCTGGCGGCCCCGCTGTTAATGTCTACGGCGGCGACCATGGTAACGGCGGGGCAGGGGGTGCTCTAAGAATCTCCAGTGGAGGTTCGGTTCCCACCTAAGACGACTCGACCTAGCAACATTTAACGCACGCACCCTGTGGACTGACGAAAAATTTCCCGGAGCTGGAAGAAAAGATAGACAAGTTGCGTTGGGATATTATAGGATTATCTGAGGTCCGAAAAGAGGGGTAGGGCACGGTAATCGTCCTGGAGGATTTATCGTCCACAAGTCTCTCGTTAACAACGTTGTAAAGATTGGGAGTGTGTCAACGAGGGTTGCGTACCTTATACTCAGAAAAACCAAACGTCATTCATTTAAGGTACAGGTTTACGCATCAACCTTATCACATCACAATGAGGAGGTGGAGCAAATGTATGAGGATATCTCTAGAGCCTGAATAATTTGTGAGTAATTTTATTAATAAGTGTTTATGGTTGTAATTTTTCCCTTAGTGCAGTATGAGAAAATCATTTTTCTTGAAAATACTTGCTGCGAAAATTTTGTTTGGAAACGTATTATGCTCTTATTTACTATTTTCAACCATTTTTACATCAATATTTTGTGAAAATCTGCCACAGCATCCACTTATCATCAGGTTCTTGTTTGTCACCCTAACCATTATTTTTCATACGATAAGAATATTTAGCTACGGAACACTAAAAATTAAAATAATGTTACAAAGTTGAATAAGGTTACATGAAAGGCATACCTTTATCAGTTATTTATCGATAGTCAATCTTTACAAAAGTGAGGTTAGAATTAGCACGATATCACGCATTTGTAATTATTTCAAATTCAATACCTTTGAATTTAGATTATTAATATTATAAAATGTGATAACTTTTCCCATCTATTTATATACCTAATTCTTTGTAACCACTATAAAACACAGCATTTAGATAGCTAAACATTTCAATCGTACCTTCGGGTTAAATGTATAATAATGAGATAAAAACACAAATTTTTATTTTAAAACGAGATTTTGTAAAAATATAAGCAGGTTTTGTTTTGTTCACGAATCAGGGCCATACAGCCCAGCCTTAAAAGTGCAAGACAGTCAGAATCAGGTTGTGTGAGGCATTTTCTCCTTAAGGATGATAACACATCCGTCTCCTTTATATGTTGCAGGTGTTCACGGACTCCAACAGCAATTTACCACCACAGACCAGTGAACTGTTTGATATAACATCACAATATATTATTAAAAAGATTTTTTTTAATAGGATAAGGGTGACAAACGAGCACACAGTACATCTGATGGTAAGTGGTTGCTGTGGCCCATAGACATCTACATCTATCTTCGATTAAGAATCAAAATGCAGATGCGTTGTCACCCATGAGTACTAAGATGGAATGCCTCGTTTCCAGTAAAATGGGTCTCCGGTTCTCTACACTCACCATACGAAACACAGCAGCGTTAAGCTACTATTTTACGCTGGTATTCATATATATAGGTATTCAGATATACTTATTTTCTTCAAAATGTAAATAACATTATGAGAAATCTTTTTCTTTATAATGCTAATATGATAACAGAACAAAAATATTTTACCTATAATAGAGGACTTCGGCCCATTGCCCTGATCCTGCGAGAAAACGCGCAACGGGGCCAGCTTGTTGCCGACCGTGAGATTCGGCGCTTGCGTGGTTTTCTGTAACACCAGAATGCATAATATACCATAAAAATTAGGAGTAAATATATGCCTAAGAATTTCCTTTAAAATGTATATTTAATTAATTATATACAGTTTAACGTTAAACTACGAGCTGTTCTTACTACAAATTAATGCATACGTCAATTGTTACAAATATAATATTTAAAAGTAGTCTACCGGTATGTCTTTCTGTATGTTCAGGCTAATCTCCGAAAAGGCTGGACCGATTTTGATGGGAATTTCACTCGCAGATTGCTGATATTATAAGGAGGAATTTAGGATACTTTTATATTAGAAAAATAATAAAGGTTCCGCGCAACAAAATTAAAACCCATGAAATCTAAGCGTAATAAATTCCATGCGGAGGAAATTGCAGGGAACAGCTAGTATTTAATAAATAAACTGTTACATTAATGTTCAGAGCTCATAATCAATTCCGAAGTAATAGAAACAATTCGGTACTTGATGTTATATCATGGTAGCCAGCTATAGCAAAAATGGTTTGACTCTGTAGAGGAAGGATCACCTAAGACAGAATTCCAGAACATACCAGAATAACTCTGCTGGTTCTTAGGGCGAGACATTCCATCTTAGACCTCAGGTGTGACAACGCATCTGCATTTTAATTACTAATTGAGCATAGACGTAGGTGTCTATGGCGCACAACATCCACTTAGCATCAGGTTGGACTATGTACTCATTTGTCTCCCTTACGTCTATAATATAATTTAAAATTAAAAAAAAATTACAGCCAACTTCAATATAAATTATTAAGAATAACTCAAAAACTATTGGTCACACCTTAATCAAACTTATATGGGACCACACGAGAAGCACCAGCTTTCAAATAAAAAAAAAGAATCATCGAAATTGGTTCACTGAGAGAGAAAGTAACACACATAAAAAAAAGAAAAAACATACAGTTAAATTGAGTACACCATCTCCTTTTTGAAGAAGTAGAAAATTGACACCACTATTAATAAATTACTACATCATATATTTTGGATTTGCTTTATTTATTAGTCTCTTTTTTGTTTCTTTGTTTTGGTTAATAATAATAATAATAATTTATTTGCAAGAAACAGGGCACTTACAGAAATAATGATTATATAAATTAAAATTATTTTTTTATTTATTAAAACACACAAAATATGAAAATTATGTCGAGTCGTCATTCATTATGGCCTAGCAACCCGGGACAGCCATTCGGGCCCCATTCTATTTACTAGGCCGAGTGTCCACGCTCCCGCTTCTCCGCGCTGTCTCGCTCGCTCACTCGGTGAATCTGAACACCGGCAGTTCGGTCACTCGGCAACCACTCGACACTCGGTCGGTACACGTCATTTTTTCCCGCGAATTTTGCTCTTATGTATTTTAGTTGGAATTCAAATGTGAAAAAATGTCTGTGAAATGTGATTTTGATTCCACAGTAAAATTTATACAACTGTATAAATTGCATCCCTGTTTATGGGATTTCTCGTAGAGGAATTATAATAACAAGCAAAAACGTGATGCAGCCAGGCCTCCGTCACTCGCTCAAGGCCCTGCGTTATATGCCTACCGTTCTGCGATCGTGGGCGATACGATACAACACACAACCGAAATTGGGCTGCCGCACGCCCGCCCGAGCGCTTGCGCCGCGCACGTTTCCCGCGCTTACTCGTCGAAATGCCGAAACCACGTAATTATTGTGCAGTGGATGGGTGTCAGAGTCAAAAAATAATTCTTAAATAATTTTGACAACGCCATAATGAATCGGCCTGGCAGCAGCGTGTTACACATTTTACGAACCATTGATTTTCCTCATGATTATTTATTAAAATTATTTACGTGATTTAGGATATTTTCAACGATAAGATTTAATAACCGAGAATTCAGAGAAGGAAAAAAATGTATAAATTATTTTATAAAACTCAAACATATTTGATTGATAAAAAATATGGTTATTTCGCAAGATTAGTTTTATTACAATAATCATCATAGGTACAACCCTAGAATATTCGTGCGATGACGCGCTTGCGCGCGAGAACTCTTTATGCGTGTACTTATGATACATTTTCTTCTCGCTGCGAACAGCAGATATTATTATTAAGATTTTGTAGGCTATTATAGCATAGGTATTTTCGCTGTTGTATGGGAGTGATGTATCTGTTTCGTAAACTATTTCGTAATCTGTGATGCAGCTTATATATCGATCATCGAAGAAATGAATATTTCTGGTTCTCCAAATGCGAGATTTCTCGTTTGCCAACATTCTGTCAGTTCTTCTGCCAGAAAATGTATAAGCAACTTGATTGATTTTTTTATAAATTTTTTTTCGATACGTCGCGTCTGTACTTTCCGGTAAACTGAACTGACAGACTGTCTCGCCGAAACTTCAAAAATACGTGTGAACAGCTACTCGGTTGCATCACTGTCTCGACCAAGAAGGATTTTACTGTCCCGCCACTCTACTCGGTAGGTGTAATCAGGCTATTAGTGTGCCTATGCATATGCCTATGCATTTCGGGATGTAATGGATCACGCGATTTACGAATATCATACATGATGGCAACATTTGACATGATTTTTGATCGATTGCTAAGTTGAGAAAAATGTAAAATTTGAATAAATTACGGTTATATAATTCATATTTTTACTTACTGGCAGATTATCTGGCGGTTGCATTGTGTTGTCGTGCGGCGGCCCTCCATTGCTATTACTGTCCTGTAATTTTAATTGAACAGATATGGATTAAAGTTGAAATTTTGTCATAAATAAGCTATATAGCTATAAAAGCTATAAAAAAAAAATTATAACACTCTCTAGCAGAAAGGGCTTAGAGAAAAAAGTTTAAATTTATATCTTATGGGTCGCTAAGTTAACAGGATCATAGACATATATGTTATAATATTATAAAGCGATTACACAAACCCTGTAATCCGGTGTACGTTTCGTGTTGCGTACTAGTTTCGAGGATAATTACATAAAAATAAACTTTCACGCCTGTCACCAAGTGTTAGGCAGAGATTACAGATTTCCATTTAGCACTATCCTGACGTACCTCTCTTTCACATCCACATGCTCATCCGAATAGAACAGTATTAATTTGGCCCATCTTCAACACATCGCCAAGGATAATCAATTGTAATATTTATAAAATTAGCTCAAATGTCTTTCAACATTTGTGAAAATATTACATGTGTGTAAGTAATAGTTTGTGAGCGTAGGCTCTTTGTGAATATAAATATACTAACTGACCTGTGCCCACTTCGCTGAGCGTCAAACATTTTTACTTGTGGTGAAATTATCTTGTGTGTTTCTTAGTACTGAGTGTAGGATTTGATTTCGTAATTGATTGACAAATACAGTGTAAACTCCAAGTAACGTCACTCGATTTAACGACATACTCCCTAAGGCGTCTAAATCACTCGGCTTTGGTTGGTTTAGCTTGTATTCCATACAATGATACACTGTATATAGCATTACACCCACTCTCAATAACGATAACAATTAAATAATAAAACGTACCTTTTAAGTTGCAAAAATTAGTAAGAACTGCGCAACTGTGTACGTTCTTTTGTTCTGTTGTCGCTTTATTATCCCAGCCCTTAATAAACTGGACTGTCGGCATCATACATACCAAACTCTCTAAGAAATCCGTCGTTTTGTTTACAAATTGAGATTGCTTGCACGTGCAGACTGTTGTTAGTAGGAGCAACAGATTATTATCTGTACGTTATCACATTCTTAATTACTCACAGACTTTCAAACTGTAAACATGGCAAGTAAGAGAAAATCAATAGAGGCGGGAGAGAAGATAAGAGATGTTGGTAGACGCTTTGGATTCAGTCGCTCTACCGTGTCCACAATATGGAAAAATAAAGAAAAAATCCTTCGTTCCATTTAACGACAACTCGTTATAACCTCAAAATATGCACATTCCCCTGAGTGTCGTTATTCAGAGTTTATACTGTATTGTTATTTCACATTAAAAATATTAATCACAATCAAATATAGCCTATGTCACTTAGGTATAATGTAGCTTTCTACAGGTGAAAGACTTTTTAAAATCGGTTCAGTTGTTCCAGAGATTACTTTCTACAAACAAACTCACAAACTTTACCTCTTTATAATATTCATATAGATATAGCAAATGCAAGTATCTCATGATCAATACCGGTTTCCTTTGCTGAGTGCAGACAGAGAAGTGCTGCGACCAGTGCGCTCGCTGACATTGATAGTCACAGTACGACGTGTTCCAACAGCAGTAGAACTGCGCTTCTTGACTGCAGTGTGCACACCTGGAAAAAAAATTATACATTTTTCACGTGGCCCACGAATCACAATGTGTCGGGCCCGATCGGGGAAGGATCAAGCTAGCACTGATACCAGCGTGAAACAGCAGCATAATACAAATAAATCTAATTAATAGAATCAGGCGTTACTTTGCGGAAGTCCATTATATTAAAGTTGGTAAAAAATTACTTCCCGTACATCCACTCGATAAAATAAAATGATGTGTCTTACCTAGTTTGAAGAGCACCTCCCGCCCTCCCTCAATTGCGTGCACTACTGCACTATCACCGTCACCACTAATCCCAGCACCACTACTCCCAACAGTACTACATTAGGAAAGACACACCACCAACGACAATACGACACGTGTCGGTTTCGCCTCTAGAGGCAATTGACTTGCACGCAATTGAGGGAGGGCGGGAGGTGCTCTTCAAACTAGGTAAGACACATCATTTTATTTTGTCGAGCGGATGTACTCCAAGTAATTTTTTACCAACTTTAACAAATGAATCTAACAAAAAATTAAAAAAAAATTATTAATGAAATTTTGTTTAAAGGACTTTTTATCTTAAAAAAAATATTAAAAAACCTTCGAAACAAAAAGAGCTGGTGATCTTCAAACGGCTGAACAGATTTTCTTGAAATGTAACTATTAACAACGCTCTCGATTAAGACGACTTTGAAACGAAAAAAACTTAATCAAAATAGGTTCATCAGTTAGGAGCTATGATGCACAGAGAGGCATACAGATACACACTACAAACAAATAACACCCCTCTGTTTTCGTCGTGAAAAATAGGTCAATATATTGAGGACAATAATGTGTGACAATTACTCTTAATCTACACATGCAAGTCCCCTGCCTACTGATATATTGTTAGAATTAACATTTTAAAAGGTATTAATATACCGACTTTTGACGATTGTATACAGACTTCAATATAATTTATTAAGAATTACTCAAAAACTAGGTCAGACCTTGATTAAATTTATATGGGACCACATGAGAAGCACCAGCTTTCAAATAAAAAAAGAACATTCGAAATCGCTTCACCAAAAAAAAAGTTATGAGATAACACATAAAAAAATACATACACTCGAATTGAGAACCTCCGTCTTTTTGAAGTCGGATAAAAAAATACATACCATTGCTTAGATTTGGTCAGTTTTACGGCGGCTTCCAGCTCCACTTGCGAGGCGCGCCTGACGTCGTTCACGGCCCGGATCTTTTCTTTTTCAAATGATGCTCTCATTTCCGCTAGCACAAGTTCTGCAAGAACAATAGCCCATTAACAGAAAGAAAACAGTTTGATTGGCGATGGCGTAACCTTCCATCCATACTATACTACACTTCCATAATTATACGTTTTACAACAATAACAATACCAAGGATTAAAATCCCCAATCCCATATTGATCTGGCATTTAAAAGTCCAATATTTATTTGGAACTTATAACACACAAGTGGTAAAATTAAAAAATTTGTACAACCGACTTCAATATAAATTATTAAGGATAATTCAAAAACTACTGATCAGACCTTCATCAAATTTATATGGGCTATGGGATATGCAATGGGCTAGCCACTTATCAGCTTATCACTACTTTCACAATTTTTCCATCTAAACCCATTTTACGCCAAACATAAGAGGAGCTCGCTTCTCTTTGGAATCTGTCTTCCCCCTCCGGAATTACGAGCCTGATGTTATGTATGTACCTATTGAAAGCCAAAGTGGGTGATTTATCTCACTTAGTGGTCCGAGAAAGAGACGAGACCATGACTTCTCTTGGACTATGTTATTCACCATGGTTGTGTTTGATCTCCTCAATCTCCTGCTGGTGGCGCCACTTGGCCTGCTCGAGCTGTAACTTGAACGCCGTCGCCTGCGCCACGGGCTCATCTATTTTCTCCAGCGAGTCTTCTAGCAGCGTACGGAAGAAATCGGTAAGCTGCAATTTAAAGAAATCCCTAGTTAATTTACATACAATGCTGAGTTTAGTGTTACTAACCTATTGATTACTTATTCAATCTATTTATTACGTCTAACTAACAGTGACCTCACGTGAGTCACCTCTCATTTCTTTTTGGAGGATTGTGAATCAATTAGTCTACCGTGCGACTTCATATGTATCCTCAAACATGCAGAATTCCTTAATATGTTTTCTTTTACGATTTTGTAAGTTAGCAGTGAAGATTGCAATTATCAACTTCATTGGTGTTGGTAGGGATCGCATACCGTTTAATCGCGAACTATCATCTTTCTCATAGTGTGTACCATCAACTTCAAGCAAATAAGTTTACCATTACATTATCACGACTAAAATTCTATCAACTTTTTCAATATAACACTGATGTGACAAATAAACTTGCAGCCCGAAGTTGAACAAGAAAGATTCAAACTTCTCGATAAATTCAATTAAATATAGATTACAATAGGACTTTACCTTGACAGCGTTTTGGTTGAGTTTGGCGGTGAGAGGGCCAGAGGTGGATGGCGGCGGTACGCAACCAATTGGCGTACTCGCGTCTAATGGGTTTAGTAATGTTGGTCGCTGTTGAAGGCGGGGAAGCTAGTGGAATAAGAACAGAAATATTCGTTAACATTATTATTGACCTTTACCAGTTCAAACATTTGATTAGGATTTAAAAAAATGCGATGCAAATGCAATGGAATAAAATAAAGTAACAGAAGCCAAATGTTTTTTTTTTATATAATGTTTAAGTTAAAAAGTTACAGCCTATATGCATCCCACTAATAGGCACAGGCCTCCTCTATTTCTGAGAGGGTTTTAGTGTCCGCCGCGCTGCCCCAATGCGTGTTGGCGAACTTCACATGTCTTCGAAATATATTTTTTTCTTATTTCTCAGAGATGCAGGTTTCCTCACGATGTTGTCTTTCATCGCCGAGCACGTGGTAAAGCAGCACTTAAAATTACAATTAACAATTTCATCGGTGCCGGCGGGGATCGAACCCGGGTTGCTCGCGTACTGTGAAGTGTGAAACTTACAGTGAGCGCTAATCATCTAAGCTACCACGGCTATATAATGTTTACTATAGTATATTGGTTTTGGTATAGAATAGAATGGTTCTCAAGCGGTAAACATCACACCGGTAAGCAAAGTATAGGGCATCCGTTCACTAGATGGAGTGAAGACCTGGTATGAAATGCAGAATGTCTATGGATGTAGGTGGCTCCAGAACATTCTTTTTGGCATTTCTTGGGTGAGGCCTATGTTCAGCAGCGATCTTGTGAAGGACTGGAATGATGATAATGATGATGACCTAAGTAATTAGCACGAAAGAACATTATGCACTTTGTTTGCATTGTCAGTTTTATCAATGTATACTGCTGGTTTCCAAGAAATATTTAATTTAATAGTAACTAACTTCGTCTGTCAATCACCTGGGTCAGGTCATCACCGTTTATTATCATACTGGAAAAAGTTGACATGTACCACTTACTTTATGTGACCCTTTTTCATATTCTCTTAAAACAAATAATATCGGAAGTTATCCAACACACAAGGTAACTACCCGTACGGTTAAAGGATGAGATTGAAAATGGCGTCGCCTCTATTCATCTCTATCTTGCACACTGTCGCTATCTATACTCACAACCGACGGTAAAGTCGGCAAAAAAATACGTGCGATTTGCGTTTATCGTACGTTCTATATAACTTCAGTCCAACTTGTCATTGAACCAATGATAGCAATTGTTTTGGCTGGAGTTAAGGTCTAGAAGACGCGGCGGAGTAGACAAGAGACGAGTATTTAGCCAATATCTTATGTTATACTAGCATTTGCATATAGTACTTAGTTTCGACTGGGGTTAAAACTCGGCATCAATAACATAATAAACACTGTTACGGTTACCAATAAACATTGACAATAACAATATCCTGTAGTAAATTCATATTTAAAGTAATAAAACAAAAAAAAAATACCTCAGCTGGAGTGTTCCCTGTCGAGGTAGAGGTGGGCACAGGTGTGGAGGAAGATGACGCGGCGGGCGCGGAAGAGGGAGCGGAAGTTGAAGCTGAAGCGGGCGCGTTTAGCGGCGACGAGGCGAGCGCAGAAAGTTTCGCTGCGGCAGTGGGCAGTGGCACCAGCGCGCCGGTATTGCCACGTTCCGCTATCCCATTTACCATCGGAGTGGATGAGTCCTGTAGAAAAATATAAGCCTAATAAATCAACTGGACAATATTCACTGCACATTAGACACTGATGTTATATTCCTAATGGTGATGACGGTATAAAAGGATTCATCAGCGTTTCATTCCACAGCATTGTTCTATGGAAGTCATTAGAGTTGCAAATAAGAAAGATAAGAAGAATATGTGGTGTCCAATAGTATAACGATTATATTATATGCTAGATATAAAAATCCAAAACCAGCGACGGGGAGCAGCGTCAAACTTATATAACCTTCTCCTCAAGCACCCATACACTTTACACCTGTACCTTTATGTTCAAAACCACACCTTTTATTGATTTCAACAAAATTACAGTTCATTTTGTAATTTATTTATAATAATAATACTAAATTCTATTGAGAATATATTTCATTCAATTTTATTTATGATATTACTATAATATGTCTACAGGGTTACTTTGCAACAACTGGATAAATTTGCAGAGAGGGTTCAGAATAAATAATATAGGCAAATGGTGAAGAAAAATTAATTTTAAAAATCTCAAAAATTCTGTCCTATTTATCTTTTAAATTCAAAATGTGTGGTAACACATTATTTTAACTGATTGTCATTCATAAATATCTATTTAACTACGCACGCACACATTCTTAGGGACGATCACACACAGAGAAGCGCACGTACGCATAGTTGTTGCCCATAAATCATATTCAATTTGGGATAATTACAAATAAAAGTAGAAACTATATTTACTCGTATTTTCAAAAACTGCAATAACGGTATATAATTTTTTATATATTAAAACTTATGTTAAAGATTTGGCTACTCTTTGAAAAATAACCCTGTATATATTTTTATAAGTATTTATGTATCCCATACAGATGAAAAAACAACAGAAATACCCCATAACAACAATAGTACATTTACTTCAGCTTTAAAAACCACAAACTGCTTTCTAAGCATTATATACTAAACTATGTCTCAAAGCATATACCTCACAAAGGCGTAACAATTTTCTGAGACAGAGCACTGACAGACAGGGCAAGCAACATATTATCATCTGCGTAACTTAAATTGTTTAAGCTTACTCCATCTACATTTATAATTCCATATACATACACCTCAACTCGGTCAATCTTCATTATTCACTAATTTATTGAAGGTCACGAGATCGTACTATTTTTCGTGTCCTTTTAACAAGATATACACAAAAAGATGGATTTATATTAGATTTTAACATAGGTACGGTTACGCGCAATTCGATAATGGTTTTCAGTTTTTAATTATTTTATATTAGAGTTTAAATCTGCAGAAAAGGCATAGGATCCTAAGGGCATGCCAAGTTTCGTAAGTACTTAGTTTAAATCCAACCAAATATAGGACATACATATTTAAAAAAATATTCGTATATTTCTTTAATTTTTTTTTTATAGAATAAGGATGACAAACGAGCACACAGTAAACGTGATGGTAAGTACATACTGTGGCCCATAGACATCTACATTTATCCTCGATTGAGAGTCAGAATGTAGATGCGTTGTCACCCCGAGGACTTAGATGGAATGCTACGTAATCAGTTAAAGCGTCTAAATATAATATATAATAAAATATGCAAAAATACAAAAGAAACACTAATTAAAATGTAACATTAAACTATACGTACATCCCCTCCTCCAACAGACATGACAGGCTGCAAACTGAAAGTCCACTGGCCATTTACAGAGGTTATGAGCGGCACCGTATGCACATTTGTGGGCCCGACTGTGGGCACCTGCCCAATCGTTGGCAAGGTCGCTGCGGCGTTGCTCGTGATGGTTGCTAAAGGACCAGTGTTTAATAGCGAGGATGATTTCGTGTGCGGTACCAATGGAGCTGTCACGGTGTTTATGCTGCTAGCTGTGAAAGTATTTTTTTAATATTTCAGCATTTTTACTTCTTGATAAGTATTATCAATCAAACAAATGTATTAAAAAACACATAACAGTACGGGGGTGTCCAAAAAGTTATATGGCTAGCAAAGTTTAACTAGTTTTGTTTTAGATTGTTACAGATTGTTAATAAAGCAAAACTTAAACAAAAACGATTTAAAATTATGAATATAAGAAAACACATAACACTAAGTGATAACTAACCTGAAGTTGTTACAAGTGGCGTAGGCACCCTTGGGTTTGACGCAGCGTTTACGGGTCCATTAACAGCGATCGGCCTCACTCCTCTTATTGGCGCTTGTGTCATAGGTGGTTGAATTGGAATATACACCATTGAATTTTTACCATTCAACTCAGATCTGCCATCGTCAACTTTTTTAGGCTGCGGGAATGTCTTCTTGGCTCGGACACGGATTTCGGTTGTCTTAGTTGTAGCTTTACGAGCATTTAGCGGTGAGACAACGACTTTATTTATTCGTACGTCGCGCAAGCTATTTGTAACGGTCGGGTTAACTGGAAGGAGTCTGCACGCTTTCATCAGATCCATCTTCTCGTTGTGTCGGTCCGCGTCATCTAAGTCTATAGGTTCAGTCTTTATTTCTACTTGCATCATCTCTTTTTCCTTTGGTACACTATCTGGTGACGTCATTCGCGCGAACGCTCTTACACCCACTCGACCCACTAACGGTGGCTCAGTTTCGTTCCTCAGCCTTTGTAATTTATCGACCGCCTCTTTCATATTGCGAACGTTATCTGTACTAGTTGGCGTGAAAATGCTTGAATCTGAGGGTGCTTCAATCGTGATTTCCACTGTTTTTGAGTTGGATGGTTTAGGAGAGCTCTCATTGTTAGGTGTTGTAGAGAGACTCCGAACACTGCTTATAGTTGGTAGACCTGACATGCTGTTACCGATACTATTTTTAGCTTCACGAGCCAGCACTGCTAGACTTGTGTCATCGTCAAATTGTAATCGGTCTTTAGCTGATTTTTGTTTTTCAGCATTTGATTTGGTTGAAGATGTGCTCTTCTTAGGTACATTCTTATCAGTCTCAGGTTCCTTAGTTTTATTTAATGTATTATTTTCTTTTGCTTTCTCTTTTCCATTATTAGAACTATTTGCACTCTTTTCATTCTTTTTGTCAATATTTTTTTCAGATTTTTCACCAATATAACAACCTAAAGATTTAGTTCTTGTATTCCTACGCTTCAGCGCTTTTTTCTCCTCTTCTGAAGAAATCGACTTATCTGGTCTAGATGGTCTTTGTTTCAGAGTTGATAAACCGCTCGACGTGTTTTTATCTTTAACATCTTTATCTTTTGGTGTGCTTGTCTTGCTCGGTTTTAGTTTAGAAACTACTTTGATAGGAGTAGTGCGTCTTGACTTCTCCTTATCGTTAGTACTGCTAGATGGCTCATTATCTTTGGATTTTCCAGTTTCTACTTTATCTTTTTCCTTATCAACTTGCTCTACAGTATTTTTTATAGGTACTTTATTCTTTTCTTTTGGCTCTTCATCATTCTTATCAGGCTCATCTTTATCATGGTCATCAAAACGCTTACGTTTTTCAATTGTTCCATTGCTGCTACTGTCTATTATAGTTATCACAGCTTCCTCTAGATCTGAACGTCGTCTCTTTCTTGATACATCACTTTTTTGTACATCCACTTCCATATTATCTACACTTTTGTTCCTGTAAAATTATATTACGATTATTAATTTATTTTTATCATACAATTATACTGGCTTTCTATGCCTTAAGACTGGAACAGAAGTACAGCCATTGCTGTTTGACGACAGAAATAGGTAAGAGAGTGGTACCTTACACAAACGGAGACCGCTAGACAGAAAACGAGTCCTAGTATCTACTTTGAATATTTTATCTCTGTATAGTATTAAAATTAAAAAATACGTAATATCGTATAATTTAGAACTACGCCCACCTCCCGTGTACTTTCGTAGATGTTACCTCCCCTTTTCCATATTAAATATTATAAAATCTAAATCAGCGATCCTTTTCTTTTTTTCTATCTACTTCAAAAAGGAGAAGATACTCAATTCGACTGTATGTTTTTTACGTGTGTTACCTCATAACTTTTTTCTGGGTGAATCGATTTCGATGACTCTTTTTTTATTTGAAAGCTGGTGCTTCTTATGTGGTCCCATATAAATTTAATCAAGGTCTGACCAATAGTTTTTGAGTTGTTCTTAATAATTTATATTGAAGTCGGTTGAACAAAAATTTTAATTTTAAATTATTTTTGGCATTTTACTATATTTAACATGATAAAAATGATGTAATATTTCAAAAATACAAAGGAGGCGCGTCACTTTTAAATTATACGATCTCTAACACATTATTAAATAATAATCTTATTACACTTTATTATAATTATGTTACTAAGCTTACTTTTCGTTAATTGAATAATCCTCTTCTTTGGCAATTTCAGCGCCGTCAGCCATTTTTCTCGTTGGCGTTACAGTCACATCTTCACCTTCACTCACATAACTGTAATTTAACAAAGAAACGTTGTTTCCTTTGCTGCTTTTTCCATAGGATTTAAAGTACTTTGGTAAATTTCTTAATACAATTGCTAAGTCTGATTGTGAGTAACATTTGCTCAATAACGAGACGAAGCCCATAAAAGGGGCATTTACTAAATAATTAATAATACATTTATTTTAAACACATAATTTCTTACCCTTCATGAAGAGAACTCTTTGAACTTTTAGAATTGGATCTACTTTTATGTTTGCCTGTACTTTGTGGTGTGTGCGTGGTGCTTCCCGGTTTTTCTTTTGAAGGGGTTCTAACCTCTCCCTCAAATGATGGTATCTAGGCAAACATACGATTGTAACAGATTTTTTTTTCATTTTAAATTAAAATGTGTTTATTCATTAAACACACAAAATAATACTTACCATCATTTTTAATTGTTCAGTTAGTTTTGTCGGGTCAAATTGAGTTTTAAAGGGTGGGTAAACAAATTTACCGTACTTTCTAGATATGTTACGTATATGTTGCTCAGCTTCCTGAAACAAATACAAAATAAACATAAAAATGCACCAAATGGGATTGAGAATTCCTATGATGTAAAGTTACTTCGCTGTTAGACTATGTTAATAGTTCAAGATCAACATTTGCGATTACGACACAATAAGAAGTCTCGTTAGACATATCTTAATATATAAAATCGGTTGATCCGTAGTTCGTTCAAGCTAATTTACCGATACTGCTCAATCGACTTTAATGAATTTTGTTAATGTGTATTGCTTGCTCCAATTTGAGAGATAGTTTTTATCCCGATAAGTGACCCTCAATATTTTTATTATGTATTTAAGGATTTTTTTATAGGACAAAGGGTCGTCGGAAAGGGCAGAACAACGTCTGCCGAGCTAGCTAGTAATGTTATAAATCTTATAATACTTCTAACAATTTTACACCTTTACTAGATGTTTTCTTTAAATGTTTATTAATTCATACTTTTTGTTGAAATTTTAAATATAAATTTAAATATTTCACTTTGAAAATTGATTTTACGATTTAGACTTATCAGCTTCATAGGGACAAAACAAACAATAATATGAGCGCTATTTCACATAAAGTGTACAAAACATAACAAATGTACAACAGAGATTTATACTGACTGTACTTTAAATAATTTTTATGAACCTGCATACCTGCATACTATCCAGTATATCTTGCCGCTTAGTTCTGAAGTTGTTTGGATCTTTTTCCGAGTAAAGGTAGCAATCCTTGGCCGGCACCCAGGCACGGTCGTGAGCGCCGAAGAATCGCACGTCCACAAGACCACTACTGTTTACTGACATTCCCTTGGCTGGCCAATGCGGAAAACCTGAAATATGAATGTAATACATATTACACGTGGTAGAGCCATGCTGCAACTATATTATGGTCGTAGCACGAATGGGTCGGCTCGACCCGAATAGGACCACATTACCATCGTAAAATAGCAGCTTAATGCTGCTGTGTTACGTATGGTGAATGTAGGGAAGCGGACACCCTTTTTACTGGAAACGAGGCATTTCATCTTAGTCCTCAGGGGTGACAAAGTATCAGCATTTTAATTCTTAATTGAGGATAAATGTTAATATCTATGGACTTCAGGATCCACTTAGCATCAAGTGGACTGTGTGCTCGTTTATCACTCATATCATATAAAAAAAATATTACCATTTTATTCATTTTTTGTTAAACATTACTAGTATTTTAAATCTGGTATGCGAGGTGATTACAACATTATCGAATCACTTAAAAAGAAAATTCGCCATAGCAATGATAGGAGGTACAGAAGTTGGCAAGAATATTGAGCGGTAAATAATTTTGGAGCACATTCAATGATTAAGTCAATTGTACACCGCACGTTTACTTATACTGTCGCCGCGTTCACAGCCCTACAAATAGACTTTTAATAAGAAGAACACTTCAAAGAACCAAAAATAATATAACAATTTAAAATATTAAAATAAATCAAGAGAAAAATTTTTCAACTGCTTTAGACTTTAAAGTAAAGAAAGTAAAGTTGCAGCCTATTTACGACCCACTACTGGGCACAGGCCTCCTCTCATTTCTGAGAGGGTTTTAGGGCAAGGAAATGTCCGCCGCGCTGCCCCAATGCGTGTTGGCGAGCTTCACATGTCTTTGAAATATATTTTTTTTCTTATTTCTCAGACATGCAGGTTTCCTCACGATGTTTTCCTTCACCGCCGAGCCCGTGGTACATCAGCACTTAAAATTGCAATTAACAATTTCATTGTACGTACTGGGAAGCTTACTGCGAGCGCTAACCATTTGAGCTACCACGGCTTTAGACTTTATAGATATATATTATACGTGGATACATCTATAGACAGATAGATATAACTGCTTCAGAATTCGGTGCTAAAGCACAGACTTTATTTTTTATTAAAAGTCTAGTTTTTTTACCCTTTTGCGTGAACTACAGGATATCATAAGCTCGAATGTGTTTAAATAGTTACATTAACAGGTGGCAAAATTACAAATTTTGTACAACAGACTTCAATATATATAAAATGAGAACATCACCAATGTAGTTGAAGTCAATTAAATACGCATTATTATGGATAACTCAAAAACTACTGGTCATATCTTGATCAAATTTATATAGAACCACATGAGAAGCACCAGCTTTCAAATAAAAAAAGAATCATCAAAATCGGTTCACCTAGGACTAAGTACTAGTTCTGAGGTACACATAAAATAAGTCGAACTGAGAACCTCCCCCTTTTTGAAGTCGGTTAAAAACTTCATCCCCTATTCCACCCCTAAATTGTGCTAGACATAGTATCAAAGCAAAAACTTACATTTTATTGAAAGTCTAGTTTTTTTACACTTTGAAGTGGACTAAAAGTAGATCATAAGCTGGCATGTGTCTCAATAATTACATTAAAAACTTTATCCCTTAATATCCTACTCCTCATACTCCGCATGCTCTGGTTATCGTGCATCCTTCCCTACCGCACATAATAATATATATAGTGTTCTCTGTCACGCTCTAGTTTAAAATAAATCGTGTCAATCATTAGTCTTGCCACGATTTGAAAAGTCAACCATATACCATTCGATTCGCAATAAAAAATATATTAAATAAAATATTTACACATGTAATTTTTTAAGAAAAAGAATGAGAGTTAATTACTATATCAGTTTACCTGTTTACACCTGATAGACAGGTATTGTTGCATGGAAAAGGTAGTCAACCATTCTGTGGCATTTTCTATATATATTATTTTTTCGACTGAGACCAATTTTATCAAGGAAAAGAATGACCGTAACTGGTAAAAAAATTTGTTAAACAATTTTTAATTAAAAACAGCCTTGCCAAAACATAGGCTGTCAATCACCCCGATTTGTATTTATTTATATATTTTATTATACAAAAAAAATTTCAAGGAAAAGAATGAGGGGGGGTATTTTTGTAAGCCGGATTTTAGACTATAAAAACTACTGTCAGCGTTCCTAGTCCGTGGTGTTAATTATTATACCTTTTTAATATACCTTTGAGTTTGGCCCAGAGCAGTATGTGTGGTGTTGTACAGACGTCCGTGAACCAAGTGGGTCGGCGAGCGTGCGCCGCGGCGTAGCACTCAGGGCACGCCTCTATTTCGCCCATCTCAGCACGACACGAACGCACCAATGCACGAGCGCCACCAGTTAACTTCGACTGCACTGTAATAATCGGCACATTTTTATAACATTAGTTATAATCGAGCTAAACGAATTGATTAATAGATTGATTAACTGGCTACTGCAGCCCATGGACACCTAAAAGAAACTTCAAACAAATAAGGTTTTTTTTAAAATAGAATAAGGGTGACAAACGAGCACAGAGTCCAGTTGATTGGTAAAGCCATAGACATCTACAATTCTCCTCAATTAAAAATCAAAATGCAGATGCGTTTTCACCCCTGAGGACTAATATGGAATGCCTCGTTTCCAAGGCTGAGGCTTTCAGAGGACTAAAATGAAATACAGCTTGTCCTCACAATTAGTAATGATACTGGCTCTCCATGGACTGAAAACAAAACATAACTGAGACTAACATGGCATCCCTAAGTTTTTAAAATAAATCGAAAATGTAATGTGGTAAATCTTTTATTTTTCATTCATTCATTACAGCCTATAAAAAGATCGTAGATTGCCCCCTACTTGCCATGCCTGGCCAGCAGTGTGTTGTCTGCTATCTAGTCTTATCGGTGTAGTGTGACACTGGCACGCATTTTAAGAAAACACGTCCACTCTCGCCCGAGGCTTATGAATTGTATGTATATGTATGTTTGTGTATCAGTGTATAGTAAATTATTAGTAAATAAAACAAAACATAATAAAGCGGGGATGTCCCCTATCATAACTAATCATGTATTTCTGGGCGGCAAAAAAGTAACCAGGAAGGCACTGTAAGTATTACTGGGTGCTCGAGTATTTCTGGGCAGTAAAAAAAAATTACCACGAGAGCCAGTGGCACGTGCCTAGGGGCGCAACGTAGTATGGTAGTACGAGGTAGACAATCCCATATAAATCGCACAGTATAGTACCGCCAGCCATCGAGACGATGAGGATGGAATTTCGAGTTCTGTTGCAGTGTAAGATGATGGAATTCAGCAAGCTGGAATTCATCATTATCACTATCATTACAGCCCTTCACAAGTCCACAGAACATAGGCCTCCCCCAAGGAACGCCACAAGGCACGGCCGCGAGCCATCTGCATCCATTGACTTCCTGCATGTCTTACCAGGTCGTCACTCCATCTAGTGGGGGAACGCCCTACACTTCGCCTGCTGGTACGAGGCTGCCACTCGAGAACCTTCCTTCCCCATCGGTTGTCGGTTCTTCGAGCTATATGGCCAGCCCATTGCCACTTCAGCTTACTAATCCGTTGGGCTATGTCGGTTACTCTAATTCTACTGCGCATGTCTTAGTTTTTCAGTCTATCACGCAGGGAAACCCCGAGCATAGCCCTCTCCATAGCTCGCTGAGCGATTTTGAGGTTCCTCATACGGCCAGCAGTGAAGGACCATGTCTCAGATCCATAGGTCATCACTGGCAACACACACTGGTTGTACAATCTAGTTTTTAGGTTTTGAGGTATGCCTGATGAGAAGATGTGTCGTAATCTTCCGAACGCTGCCCAGCCGAGTAGTATCCGTCGATTGACCTCTAGGTCGAAGTTGGACTTACCTATTCGGACTATTTGTCCAAGGTAAACATAGTCGTCAACAACTTCGAGATTAGTGCTCCCAACAACTACCGGCATAGATGTTACATAGACATGGGCGTTACACATGGCCTTTGTTTTGTCCATGTTCATTTTAAGACCTATTCATTGGGAGACACTATTGAGGTCTTTGAGCATAGTGCTTAGGTCCTCCAGCGATTCCATCTGGAATTAATCCGAACAATTCTTCCGAGCACTCTCCGTGGTATATGCGATTAAAGATGCATAAGTGCAAACGTCTCTTCGCAAGGCCAGTGGATCAAGTCAATCCATAAGAAGGAAGCTTTGAAAGAAGCACTTTGTGCCAAGTACTATCGAAGGCCTTCGCTGTATCCAAATTAACCTCCAGGGGCCATCCACTTGGTCTCGACTATCTCCGCCCATCGGTGAGTCAGTTAGACAAGAAGATCACCAGCTGAACGACCTCGACGGGAACTAATAATGGATTCCATTATTTCGGAGAAAGTGAGGCAATGGCGACAGGCCTGTAGTTGGACAGGTCCAAGAGGTCACCTTGTAGGTATCAGGTGCACTAAGGAACTTGGGCTTGGAACGAACCTAAAAAGTAGAAATCCTAACAAGAAGAGAGAACCTGAAAAGAAAAGTACTGGTGCTAACACAGGAGCGCACGTCTTCAACACAATTGGGGGGATATCATCAGGCCCGCTCCACTTATACTGTCCAGGGACAGTAGTGCTTTACACACTGAGCACTGTGTGAATCGAACATCCTGCGAATATTCAGACTGGGGTCAGCGGTAGATTCCCCATGTCGTCGATTCGGACGAGAGAAGAGAAGAGAAGAGAACCTAAAAGATCGACTTTCTCCTCTGCGGCGTGGGCTAGCGAGTCATTCTCCCTGTGCAGAAATGGTAATGATTGCTAACAGAAATTTCTTTGGGCAGCCTTGGCGAGAGAACAGAAAGCACGAGTTCCCGAAGGAAGATACTCGCGAAGGAATTAGTGTCTCGCCAATTCTCTCAATGCTCCGACTTTGCCCTAGCGATTAACTCTTTAGAAGGACCTGGAGGCAACAAGGACCTGGAGGTAGATTTGTACTTCTTTTTGAATGCTAGTGTTTGCATCCCGGGACGCAGATGGGTCGGACCTTGTAACACTCCTGCTTTTCCTGTTTTACCCATTTATACGTTATAATAGTTTTTTTTTATTATTTTCTAGGAAACAGTGCATTACCTTTTAACGCGAGTGGTATTGTTATAATCGGAGACCAAACCTCTACCAATTACACCACTTTACTCCCCCAAACTGCCAAGCGATTGTAAATCTAACCATTGACTTTCATTCCCAAAATGCCGCTCCCTTAAATTTGCCGTTGGGAACAATGCCCCTCCGCCCTTGGTACATCACTGGTGGCAGCAACACGTGAGTAGACGATTTTTAGATAAATTACCTCCGGGACAGAAAAGAGCAGAAAAATGTAATGCCATGTGGTGACAGCGTAAGATAATGTGTCAATGCCATAATAATCTTGCGGCTTCCGTTAGATTACGGTATACCATCTCATTAACGCCAAACCACCGTATGGAGGCCGTGTACGAATATCTGCTACCCCATATTATCCCGTGGATGTCTTTAGAGGCAACAGAAGGTAACAATCCAAGAGATGGGCAAGAGCGTCTTTATAATAACAACTAAAAATTAAAAAAGACTACAACTGGAAACCCACCTCTGCCAAGCGTGGCAACTATGGAAAATATCCTTCTATTGGACAGATTATGGGGAACACAACAGCTGCATTCATACAGGTTCATAATATATTATACTTACATGTGTTGAATATTATGCTATTATGTAATATCCATTGCGCATCGCCAAGAAAGGCCTCGGTGCTCCCGTAAAGACCCTCGTTTATGTTGTTCTTCATTAGCGATAAATCCATCGGGTGCACTACATATTTATCATAATCCGGAAACGCTGTACGGTCCACGGGTTGCATGAATGGCTCCACCTATAATATTAAGGAGACGGTGCAGTACTTTTTAATTTTTTTTGAACATTGTTTATAGTTAATAAACATACGGACATACGATGTGTGAAGATAAATGAGAATCATAATAATTTAAATAAAATCATAAAGACGACTCTAAATCCATTTAAATGTGTACCTTGCAAAGATTCCATGATGACACCGGAATATTATTTTCGATAACACATTTTATAAATTAGTTTTTATTTTTATCTTATTAGAAATATAAACAAAATCGTACAGATCAATCGCTCGCCCGCCTCGACTACACATCTTCCAGGGTGGAATTAGTTTCCGCCGCGACAAGTGCAAGTAAGTGAGGTAACATTTTCATACCTACACACTGTGCTACAAGATGGCCTTGAGGCTGGATTTAGTGCTCGACCGACGGTGAGCACTGACATCGGTTACAGTGCAGCGCTGATGAAGTACTACGCGCGTACGGCTACGTCGCGCGTACGAGGTCCGTCGGTCGAGCTCGTCGGTCCGACGTACGTCGCGTCGGTTGACTGACGCGCTATGGCGGTACATGCGTGCGTTCAGTGCGACACTGACACAACGACCGACTGTACACGCGTACGCATTATCGCGCACAATAATGAATATTGCTACATGAACATTGTTCTCGCAATTCCGAATACAATGAACAAAATTCTCCTTCAATTAAACTGTCTACAATTATTGGGTGCACATGATATCTTCTCCGTCTATTATGCCGTAATCGTTTGCGTAAATAGTACGCACATATTATAGAGTTAACAAATTCATTTTTCTTCGTAATTGTACGCGTCTTACAAAGCTTACCGTCAGTTAAGCACTAAACGCTTGGCCCCGACCGACGATCAGGACGTACCGTCGGTGCGTACGGTACGTGCTGACCGTCGGTCGAGCACTAAATCCAGCCTAAGAGTTCATGGTTTAGTGGTTATTTTTAATTAATTGAACAGGCAGGATACACGAGGCAGGATATAGACTGCCCAAATACACCAGGCTGAGTATGCTGGTTGTTTAACGATGTACTTATAATGGTCCTCCTTATCGAATATAAGAAAAAATCGGGGAATTGTCTAACCTCGTTAATTATAATTTTATTTTTAAATTAGTCCGATAATAATCCTTTCTTGCAGTTAAAATAATTGGTGGATGTCTACAGTACCCATGGTTTTGCAAATTTGACATTGACACTGCTGTCTTTAAGGTATAGCATATTATTTATGATGGACATTCCACCATCTGTTAGACGACGTAAGATATTGAAATTTTTCTCCTTCGAATCGTAGGGAACTCACGAGAGGACCTGAGGTATTGGAATTTACGCTAGCAGCACCCGACCGTTATATTAAGATATTACGCAACATGTTGTATACAGTAGTAGTAGTATTATTTACAACATACAAATTAAAAATTGATCTGTGTCTAGTTTTTTGTATTTTATAAATATTTTTCTGTTTATTATTTGCATTCTTGAAAAAATTTGATTCTTATAATTTCTGTTTGCATATTTGCTGGGTTTGTCTTAAAAACTCCTAAAACTTAAGTAATTATTCTAACAGATAGCAATACATAGATAATATATTGGTATAAAAATCCTTGAACTTGAGTGTGCATTAATGACACAGCACTTGTATTATTTGTATTATTACAAAAATGTATATTGCATGTATTACAAAATGTTCTGCGGGTAGTTACGTTTTATTTCTCATTTATTTCTGATTGAAGTATAAACGGTAGATGTTTAAATTATTGTTTTTATTTTAAAGTGGCTGCTATTATATTAAAATAGAAAACTCTGATTGGTAGCCTGCCTGCCAAGCGTAGCAGCTATGGCAAATATCTTACAATCTATGAAGGAGGCCCATGGTCAGTATTTACATTACATTGTGTTCACAAAACGCTGAATAATTTCCACATAAATAATGTTCATTAAAATTACTTGCCTGTCTCTATACGAATAATTCGTTCGTTACTTACATAGTTCGTTTCGTTATATTGAATACTTACTTATCGAAAGTATTGAATGACAAAAATAAATTTATCATTTAGACAGACAGATACCTCACCCTATTTTGTTTTATGATTTCAAGCAGATTGAGGATAGAATGAGATCATATTTATCAGTGTAATATAATAAGAAACTACTGTGATTTTTATATAACTTGTAATTCAGGGGCAGAGCGTTCTCCTAAAACTTATAACACGGGTGAACCTATTATTAAATTTCTATTATCAATCTGAAGTGATGATTTACAACTTGCTTACCGTCGGTAAAGGATCACTTATGGAAAACCTGCGAGAGTGAGACGAGTTCTGTGCCCACAAGTGGAATGTGTGTTGGCTATTACTTTAATACGTAGATGCACAGACCGCGGCCCACGGGCCGCATGCGGCCCGCCAGTCGAATACTGGTGGCCCGCCGACAGCAAAAATAATACTCTCGTACATTCGGAAAATATTGAATTATATTCCAGAATAAAACCAAAAAAAATATGTTCGAAAAGTAATTTGAATCTAGCGCGCGCGCTCTTAAGTGCGCTTATCGGTGCGCCGTGCATGCGTCGGTAACAGCGGTCGGTAATGTTCGTGCTGATCTCGGTTAAATTCATTTTCTTGAGGAACCGCCGCGGCCGGCGGCGCGTCGACGACGGCAGCGCGGTGGCGGCTTATCCACGGGTTATATTGTTAGAGCAAGCGAGATAGCAATAGTCCCGAATTCCCGATTGCCCGCGTAGGTAGATACACGAAGCTTCTAGAGTCGGTTTCGTGATTTCTCCAGACAGTTTTCGACTCTATACGCGCGGTATAAAAGCCACGCTAACCGCAGCGACCGACAGTTCGGTTTTAATTTGAGTGAAGTGTCAATAGTTCTAGTGTAGATTTTAACTCGACTAGCCGGTGTCATATATTTTGATCCACATTCAACGTATATTTCCCGTCAAGTGCCGTGCATAATTATGTTGTGAAATCGTAAGTAAAACTCTGTTGTTAATAAGTGTTTCCCTACCTATTTAATCAATTATTTTTGGTAATTTAAAAAAGGATGGGTAATTTAAGTAGGTACTGTAATTGTTTTAGGTGCTGTGTTAATCCTAGCCAGGATTAGAACGCAACATGGACAAGCCAGGACCTAGTAAAAAACGTAAGGTTAAAGATGAAAATCGGCAGTTTCAAGAAATTTGGACTGAGAAATACTTTTTTGTATGGTCGCATAACAAAGTCGTTTGTTTAATTTGCAAGAATTCTGATGCGATTGCAAAGGAATATAATGTAAAAAGGCACTATGAAACGCAGCATCCTACTTTTACCAAGTTTACAGGCGAATTAAGAAAGCAAAAAATGTTGTCTTTAAAACGGGAGCTTATTGGTCAGCAAGCTATGTTTACAAAACCCATTCAAGATTCAGAAACAGCTACAGAAGTTAGTTATGAAATTTCTCGAATGATAGCAAAGTGAAGTCGCCCCTTCAATGATGGGGATTTTGTAAAAGAATGCATAGAAATTGCCGCTAAGAAAATGTGTCCAGAAGCAGCAAAAAAGTTTGAGAAAATTCAACTGAATCGTATGACTATCCAAAGACGAATTATGTCTTTGTCAGGTAATATTGCGGAACAATTAAATTAAAAAACTAAGATCATTGAATTTTTTTCATTAGCACTCGACGAATCCACTGATTAGTTCCACAGCTCAACTTCTGATATTCATACGAGGTGTTACTCAAGATTTTGAAGTCTTAGAAGAGTTATTAGGAATGTGTTCATTGAAAGGTCAAACCAGAGGAGTTGATATACTCAATGTACTTTTGGATGAGTGTTCAAAAACTGATTTGGACTTATCAACATTATAGGGAGTTGCCACTGACGGTGCTCCTTCGATGATTGGTGTCAATTCTGGCCTAGTTACTTTGCTGAAAAAGTATCTGCAAGAAAAAAACATAAACGCTGAAGATCTCATGCAGTTTCACTGCATTATACACCAAGAAGCCCTCTGTTCTAAAAAAATTGAATTTCAAAATGTCATGAAAGTGGTAGTTTCGACTGTAAATTTCATGAAATCACGAGGACTCAATCACAGGCATTTCAAACAATTCCTTGATGACATCGAAAGCGAATATGGAGATTTACTGTATTATACAGAAGTAAGGTGGCTAAGTCGTGGATTGACACTGGAACGATTTCTAAATTTAATAGAAGAAATTGGAATATTTCTGGCGGAAAAGCAAAGGGATGTCCCGGAACTTAAAAATCCTGATTGGTTGTGTGATTTTGTTTTTTTAATTGATATTACAAATCATTTGAATGTCTTAAACACACGGCTTAAAGGCAAAAATCAACTCATATCCCAGCTCTACGCTCATGTATCATCCTTTCAATGCAAGCTGACACTTTTCAGATCGCAATTGAATTCTGGAAATTACAATCATTTTCTGAATTATAAGAAAATGGCTGAAAAATTCAACAAAACTGCGATTAATTTCAGTTATGTAGAAAAGCTAGATATTTTGATTCAATCTTTTCAAGACAGATTTTCGGAGTTTAAAAAAGTGAAACCTCTGTTGGACATTTTCAACAATCCTTTCACGATTTCAGTTGAAAATGCGCCAGAGTCAATGCAGTTAGAAATTGTCGACATTCAAAACGACCAAGATTTACGCAACAAATTCAACGAAGGAGACTTGCTGAACTTTTACCGCTAAAAATACGTACAAAGAGTTGCGCATAAACGCTCTGAAATGTGCCAGCTTATTTGGTTCTACCTATATATGTGAACAAACCTTTTCAATGCTAAATAATAATAAAACAAAAAATGGAAACCGCCTTGCAAATGAAAGTTTGGAAGCAGTTTTACGTGCTGCTACAAGTAAATTTGAGCCAAATATAAAAAAGATTGTAAGCACTATGCAGTGCCACGCTTCAAATTAATAAATTCTTTTTCAATTTTAATACATTATTATCAATTCTTTATTGTCTTTAATTACCTATACTTCTGGCGGCCCGCCATCAGTTCATAATTTGCCCGAGTGGCCCCTAGTCTTAATAAGTCTGTGCATCACTGCTTTAATAGCATGCACAGTTGGCGTATACTTCCCTTATATGTGTACATAAATGAAAAAATTTAAGGTACTACTTAATGTTAGCTTTTAGAGTTCAAGTCACGATAAAGATAAGGAAAAACCTTGACTTTTGTACCTAACTAAAAGTAAATAATTTAACTTATATTTGTAAGTATGTATTATTATACATTATAGCTGATTTTAATCTATACTAAGTTTTGATAATGATTATGTTGATGTGGCATTTGAACAGCAGCTAACTGCCAGTTTCTAAGAAAGAAAGGCAACAGATGCGTTTAAAATGCCTATAATTATAATGGCTTTCTTTTGTTTAAAATGGAAACACTTGGTGGCAGAAGTAGGTAAGAAGATAGTACCAACTAACGTCAACAGTCAGAACAAAAGATACAGATTTATTTCATAGAACTTATAACATACCAATCGTAATTTCAGATTATTTATTTATTTCTTATTATACTCTAATATAGATTCTATGCGAGTCTCAAGGAATCGAGACCTAAGCGATTGTGATTACTGTATGAATATTGTATAAATATTGGCTATAACATCGGACAAGTGACAGTGTAAATCTGCGAGTGCCTTTACATACACAAATAAATAATTCATAATAGTAAAAGTAAATACTAATCTAACATAATATATGCGCGCATGAGTAACTCGAAATCAGACATGAGGATGTCGGTCGAAGTCCAAGGTCAAATCTGTGCAATTTGTTGATCTGTCTTATAACCATCCTAAGTGTTTCAATTTTAGACCCTAAGCGAGACTAAATCTTATATAAATAAAATGATGGAGGTTTGCAGTTATGCGCGCATCACGGAAAAACTATTGGATAGATTTCAATTTGGTATTCTGAGTTTTATTTCTTAAACACTTGGCCATTATCTTTAAAAAAAAAAAACATTGCGATATCATCATTTAATATAGTTGTTAAAGTTTTAAGAAACAGCCATTTTTTATAAGCCGTACGTGTTCAGTGAAGTCGCGGGTATCAGCTAGTTACGTTATATTAAACTAACGTAGGTAACCGAAATCTTATCAATACGATCGATTATTTTAGCTTTGAACGTTAGCGTGCCTCAATTGCCTGTGTAGCGGCGGCGTTAAAGAATCCACTACCTTATATTTATTTATTTACACTTTATTGTACACTATAATAAAAGAATTACAAAGAGTGAACTTAATGCATTTTGGCATTCTTTACCAATCAACCCGGATTTACCATATTTTACCGTGTAGTGGCGGTGTAAGTATTTCCACTACCCCATACCGTCTCGTGGTTGTCGTAAGAGGCTACAGAGGGAAATCAAACAAGACTACCCGACTCTCAAACGTAGCATTTATGGCAAATATCCCTCCTATGAGGAAGGCATATGTTCAGATTTCTAATAGATTGTAATGAAAAAAATTAACGATGAAATACTTAGTAGTGAAAGTTTCTGATCACTTAGTAAAGCAGGTTCAGTTTCTGCATTCAAATCTCACATGACAACATACAAATCATTCGCGTCTCATGACTACGTTACACGGTGTCCAACTGAACTAGGCTTGGGTAAAAAATATCGATATATCGATATTTTCTCATAAAAAATATATATCGTCGATATTTTAAGGGCGATATATCGACATTCGATATTTATTTTAGAGGATCGAATTCGTATCAATTTGGATATATTTTAAAATGTATTAATCGACAAAACATTAAGCAACAAAAGCAGTTACAAAAGTATTCGCGTGCTATTGTCATTTTTTTCGCCGTCCAGCCGTCCAGTAATAACATTTCGTGCCTAATCCTACTGCATCATGCAAAACATGAGGATATATCGATACTGTTTAAAAATATCGATACTATATATATATATATCGATTTTTTTTACGTTCCTATCCCTAAACTGAATTATACCAAATCATAAAAGTTTATTTCTTACACTGACAACTTAAATATTTGCACATGATATTAAAAGGTATTTTTATTAGCTGTTTTATAATTAATATGTAATATTTATTTTACTACCACAAAAGAGTTATGTCAATAAAAGGCTAGAATTACTTTATTAGTAAGTGAATTGTGTAATAAATTTAATTAATTTATTTTAATTTTGATCTAATTATTTGTTGTAATTTATTATAATTGATTAATATAATTTTGGAAATAGGCCAAAATGCAGGTACTGCCGTTTTTATAATATTCTCTGTTAAAATAATCTACATGCCTTATAAAAGTGAGAAACAGGTTTAGGTCTTATTTAAAAGCGTACTACTTCTGGCAATTTATCACTATCATCATAATCATCATCATCATCGGCAGTGGCAGTCCACTGCTGGACATTTCTCATTATATTTGTACAAAAATATACTTTCAGAATAATGTATACATCTTTTATGGTAATTAAATCCGAGACTACCTCCGATCTCCGATATTAATGCGTAAAGCCTAATATCGCAAACAAATTGGTAAAACTATTCAGTGCCTCTGTATACACACATATTTTGATGCACTGTAAGTTTCACGAGCCTCTCCCGCTGTCAGCAGGATTTGCAAATCGTCACTCTCGGTAGGCGGCCCGGTGTCTCACACAACTGACTTTCTTCTTCACCGTCCGGTAAGAGTCTACTGTTAAATATGGACTATATTCCCTTCTGTTGAAGGGAGGATTTGCTTTAATTGCCATCCTTGGCAAACGGATTAACGATCGCATTACTTGAAGTCTCGCACCTGTGACGCGCTTCTCCTTGTCACCGGTTTGGATATTTTACGTCTGCCGTTAAACGGAATAGTTATACCGCCATCTGTCGGAAACCATTAAACCGTAAGGCATCTCTTACGCCACCTATTGAACGAAATGCGGTGTATTATTTTACGTCATCACAGTACGGCGTTGTACTTACTTATGTTTTTTTTACGTGTCATAATATTAATAATTTATTTATTTCTCAACACAAACAATATGGAGATAGGATACATTAGTGTTACATCTCTATTTAATAATATTATGTCATTCGTGGGAGACTGGTGCCTATGTAGGTTTAAGGACCCGTATTACAGGTCACCAGTCATGAAAATAAGTACTGTAATAACGAGTTGAATGTAAATTCAAGAAAAACAACTTCCTTCTGCGTGAATCCCATATCTCTGGTGCCCTTTGACCTACAGAACCCAAATTCAAACTCGACCGAGCTACTACCTCAAGATATCCACATACCAAATTTAAAGTCAATCGGTCCAGTGGAACAGAAGTTATCGTGTCGGCATACAGACTAACAGACTGCCAGCTAAAACCATTAACTTCCTTTCAATGTTACGCAGAAGGAAGTTAATAACACCGTACTTACAAATAATAATAAATAATTGCTGAAATTTGAGGAAGTCACTCTACTAAGAAGAGGTATTCCATTATGTCAAGCAGTGTACTGTCGTATACCACTTTTGACTTTCAATAAAAAAATTTTTTTTACTCAGCACATTCCCTCCACACTAATATATTATGTGATTAATAGCTCCGAAGTCTACTTTGTCCAAAATAATGTATAAAATATTTCGGCTGTTTAATTATTAAGCAAGCGCGAATTCGTCACGGGAATTACTCTATAAAAAATTATTGAAATGAACTTAATTTTGTGCTAGTTACAGTTGCCAACCGTTCTTTATTATAAATAACTACAATACATATATATATTTAAGTGGCGTATTTTTAAAAGTGGAACGAAGCGTATTACGAAAGTGAACATTAAATATGAAAAAAGTTATATTGTATTTGATACACCATAAAAGTATATCTGTACAAACCTACTTTTATGTTATGTATTATTTTTTTATCTCTCATTTAATCAGTATCTCTCAAAACAGGTGGCGAATCCTTTACACGAAATGTTACTGTAGCAGAACGTTAAAAATGTGCAATTAGTATATAATTTTAAATGTAAACAGTGTTTAAATTTTATTGATATGCTGGGCACAGGGCAAATGAAGCGTTTAACAAAAAAAAATAGCTATTATTTAAATTTAATAACTCGGATGTAAGTTAACCTACTGATGGCAATTTTGAGCGTACGTACAACATAACTATAAAAATTAATTTTTATATGACAATTTTATATCGTGTACCTAATATTGGTTTATTTTTCGTTATTTTTATATAATTAATACATATATACATTAATAAAGCTGATAAAGATTATGTGACAAAATAATACTAGGGTTAATTACAAGTAGAATCTATTTTTAATGTTAAACTAATAGAAAGGTATGACAAAATGATGTTTCGAGAAGTATGCAACCCACAAAGCAAGAATACAACACAAGCGCGTTTTATTATGAAGCATTTATTATTAGTATAGAGCGAGACGCAACATAGACGCCTCCGTATTGATTTCGCGACGTAAGAGGGAGAAAAAAGATATTGGCGTCAAGCGCCGGGGATTGCTACGTAGATAAAGCAACAAGGTCATTTCACCAAGAGCCACCCGCGACCTGCGTTCGCTTCAACTTTTGGCTATACAGCGACTTATGAACAAAGGAAAGAGTTATCACAGTTATATTTACTGTTTCGCATAAATATACCTATTGATTTTGAATATAACGTAATAATGAAAAATAGATGTAGATTAATGCGCTGTTTAAAAACTAGCCATTCCGCATGCGTATATTGATTACGACATTAACTCCCGATCAAAACTTAAGAAAGGACTCCCAAGTGATTACTAGTTGTCAATGACAAATACATAAGGCACAAACGGCCTACTATCATAAAGGTCTTAATTTTACTGTAATTGCGTAGTTGAAACAACTTTTATATAACTGAACTTGTCTATTTGAGAAGTGACTTAAAACTTGCTTGATTTTTCGATTTAATTTAAGTAAATTAGATTTTTAGTACTTGTAAGTATACAAAAAATTGATTATCTGATTTAAAAATGATGACGTCATTATACACTACAATTTATATACATACATATACATATATAACTATACTACAAATTTTATAGAAATGTTTGCTTTACTAATCTTACAATTAATTGATGCGATATACTACATTCAAACACCATAAATATAAAATTTGTTACAATATGCAGAAAATGTGATGGTGTTTTAATGAATATGTAGCAAAATAGCATGGTAATAAGCACCATCAGGAGAATAAAGAACACATGTCAGATCAATGATCTACATGTGTTCTTTATCTCTGACTAATGGTGGCAATTATTTTCTCTCTGCCAGTAGGTGTGACTGTATTTAAGAAACTGTTTCAAAATCCCACTGTATATATTGTACATTAAATTTAATATGGTATGGATTATGCAACAGCTAGTTATGTTTTATAACCCAAAAAGGTTTTTGCTAAGCTGATAGCAGAAATTCTACAATTCAGTTGCTACATAAATAATTTAATACCTTACCCCATTAAGGTCCATCATCCGCTCCAAAGCATATTTGAGCAACTCACACAGCAAACCCAAAGATATCTTTTTCATTGCAGGAGATCTGAAAAGAAAATAATAGTGAATGTAGTTTGGCGAAAAAAAGTTGTCCAACACTGTTAATTATTTACATTTTCAAAACTATAATTAATAATTAATCAATAGTTGATATAAGATGAAATAGGAACAACTAACATAATATTCTGTTGTTTATAAAAAAAACAAATGGAAAAAACTGTAAAATAATAGTTGTGAGCATAATAACTCTCAACAAATAAATACTGTAATTAAACCATATAATATGGAAATTTTCATGTATGAACATTATCACAACATGAATTGTGATCCTTTTAAATAATTTAAAAAAAGAAGGATATTCTGAATTCTCCTGTACATTACTTCCTTGTTCAGTTCATAAACCAATATTAATGATTATTAATAATGATTTATTATATATTATTAATGATTTATTATATAGTTTATTATGAGTTCAGGGCTGGTCCCATATAAATATAAAGAAAAATTCCATTTTTAACTTTGATGAAATAGGTCATGAAGATTTCAATATAACTATTCTGACCACATTCTAGATGTTACCTTGAACTTGGTCCACTCAAAAGGGTAGAAACACTAAAATTTAAACTTCAAAAACGAAAAGGAATAAAATAATTTTTGCATAATAGTTTCTGAAGTTCGGCCTTAAATGTGGTATGTCTTACCACCGACATCAAAAGCTGTTGTATGGAAATTATTGTATACTTTATTTATAGGATAAGGGTGACAAACAAGCACACAGTACACATTGTTGCGGCCCATAAACATCTTATATCTATCTTCGATTACAAATCAAAATGCAGATGCATTATCACCCATGAGGTGATACGAGTTGGGTGTTAGGTGCGAACACAGCAGCCTTAAGCTGCTATTTTACGCTGGTATTCTGTGAGAGTGTGGTACTCCCCCGGTCGAGTCGACCCATTTGTGCTACAACTATACTACTAATATAGCTGCAGCATGGCTCAATGACATAAAAGTACTATCTTAAAACTTCAATTCCTAATTCAAAAAATCTTTATAAATATGAATTTTGGATAAATGAATAAATGGCTTGAATAAATGTAAATT
Source organism: Parnassius mnemosyne (assembly GCA_963668995.1). NCBI lineage: Eukaryota > Metazoa > Arthropoda > Insecta > Lepidoptera > Papilionidae > Parnassius > Parnassius mnemosyne. Next base: position 39,124,582 of record CAVLGL010000115.1, on the reverse strand, counting down.
ATACAAAATATGTTACATGCTCAGTTGTTTGGAGTTGCAGAAACCAGCCCGTGACATAGTTTGCCACGAGCTGGTGGAACTGGAACTATAAAAATAAGTAAATCTATTAAATTTCCATGGTGTTACACAAATCAGTAATAAGATTTTTTGTATAAGTAAAAATAGAGTACTATAACTTACCTAGTTTCTGAGCTTTCAGCATGCAATACTGACAGGCATTCTGGGCAAACCCAATTTTTATCTGAGGCTATCTTATTACGCTCTGTTCCAGACAGGCATTTGTAGTGAAATGACCGAGGACAAACTGTGCAATGCATAGGGTTATGTGTTTTTTCAAATGTAGCTTGCTCCACTGCCCAGTGACATCTCCAGCAATATGGGTCAGAACGAAGTTTGTTAGTTTTTTCCACAGCCTATGATAATGAAAATACATTATGTCAATACTTACTAAACTACATTTTTAATACATTTAAATATTATTCTTTAAATTATAGTATACTAGCTGACCAGGCAGACATTGTTCTGCCCTTTTCGACGAACCTTCATATAAAAAATCCTTAAATTCGTAATAAAAAAATATTGAGCGTCACTTATCAGGATAAAAACTACCCTATCTCTCAAATTGGACCAAACTGCACAGAGTGTGCAAAATTTCATTGAAATCAGTTCAGTAGTTTAAGAGTTTATCGTGGACAAACAATGTGACACATAATTTTTATATATAAAGATTACGGGCTTAACAAATTCATTGATAAATAAAAATATAAAGTTATATAATATAAACTTAATAAATATAATATAAAAAATAAAATAATAAATATAAACTTTTTCTTTATGTGGTCGTTTGGTAAAATTTACCAACGACATAATGAAATTAATTTTATTTAATTTTTTGACAATTTAAACCTGATTTTGAGTGTAGATATAGAAGAATACTAGAGTCTAATTTAAACTAAAAATTTAGGTTAGAAACTAATACATACTCTGTCTTCTGATATTTTTTTCCTCTTTGTGGTACTGGTTGAGTCATTGTGACTGTCTTTGCTTTTAGTCTCTTCCGTATCCTCGTCTGAAACAGCACTCTCAGACTCAGGTTTATGATTTTTGCCTGTCACAGAATTTAAAAATTGTTTAACCTTATTAACAAATTCCGGGTTCTGTGACCGCATTGACCGTTTAATTACTGTTTTGTCAGATTTTTCACTGCAATTACTTTTTTGTGAGTTTACACTATTTCGTCTGTTGCCTTGTATTTTATCGGCCTCAACCAAAGAAGTCAAACTAGAATTTGCATTTTCAAATGCTGTTCTAGATTTCCTTGTTTTGCTTGTTAGTTGTGTACATTCACTTATTATCTTGGATTCTTTAGCGGATTTGATGAGAGACTTCAATTCCCTACTAATACTTTTGTTGTGATCTTTTTCTGAGATATCAGAGTTTGTTTCTATTTGGGAATCATTGGATACATCCTTTTCTGTATTATCTGGAGAAACTCTGCTTTCATCCATCTTGTTTTCAGTCTCATTATCTTTTAACTTACCCGTTTGATCGTTGTTAGTATTCGTACATGATAAACCATTAGTTGATTTATCAACTTCAATTATAGGTGACTCGGACTGCTGTTTTTGCAGTGAAACATCTTTAGATGCATTTTCATTGTCAGTATTAGAGTCACTATTCTTTAACTGGATGTGTTTTAAAGAATTTTCTTTATCTTTATATGGGATATTTTGCATTTCTTTAGAGGAAGAATCTGCAATTACTTCTGAGGATTGCAACTGACAGGAAGATGACGTTATTTCTAAAGGGGAAACCTTGGGTGAAGATGAAGGTAATATATCTTTCTTGGGTGGGGTTTCATTCAGATTTATGGGAGTGTTTTCCAATTTGGGCAACACTGTCTCAATTTGGTTATCTTTTAGCGGAGACTTTGTAACTTGCATAGATGTCATCTCCTTTTGTGAAGTACCATCATCGAATTGGGCTGACTGAATGCTTGTAGGTGGTTTATCACATTCTAAATTTGTTGACATCTGCAGATTAGATAGTGTATCATCTACTTCCATTTTTTCCACCACAATAACCATTTCCACATTACCACTTGATCCAGGTACTTCCTGCATTTCTGGCACATCTGCTGTGGTAGATGACACATCCGTCTCCATCTGAGCCTCTGAATTGTCCTCCATCATCTGTGGCAAATACACAATTGCTTGGTATTTTTAACTTGACCTTTATATATGAATGAAATTAGTATTTACAACATAAACGTAACTGATATAGGCATCCCAACAATAAGTGTATAAATAACATGAGAACCGGTCATTACTCAAGCACTGCCATCCAGCCAGTTATCTACCTACTTTCAATACAATCATACAAAATACATACAGGGGCTTACCAGACGTCCTGTGTCGCTACTACTTTATTGAACGGTAAATATACAAAACACTAAGATTGTTTTTACTTTAAAATACAAACTATTTATATTAGTCCATTTATGTCAGACAGATTGCAAATAGTAAAGCTAAAAAATAAGAAATCGTACGATATAACGATAGAATTAACACATTGCCAAAGCATAACTGCACACAACTGTATATATTATGTATGTGTGCTATGTCGTACTTCATACCTACTATTAGATCGTTCCTCTTTAGTTGATTTGATTGGTTAAGGAGATTTGATGATGGTGCTCTTTCACTCATCACATCTCTCTTTATCATTTGTATGCATCTCTTTCTGGAACAGAAAAACTATCAAAATTACTCTGTTGATTCGGATTAAAGTCAGTAAGTACATTCGATAGTCTATCTCTTTCTAATATAAATTGTGAACGCAAAGGTCATGAAACCGACACCGTGAAGTATTCGAAAGAACTTCACTTCACTTATCCATAGATAAATAAATATGTACGTGCAAAGCATAGACAAAGCCGTAATGTTTTAAAACAGTACAGCCTAGTCTGATTTGTATTTTGTTTAAGCTCTTCGCAATGTGCTGCTGCATCACATTGAAAAGTTTTTGGTAAATTTTCATTCCCAAGGGCTGCGCAATGTGACGCATCTGCATATTGTGAAAAAGTGTACTTTAAAGGAATCACCTTGATCCTTGATACTGAGATAAGTAAAGACATGGCTTACGCATTTAGAGTATTCAACTAACAGGAGACGACATTGGAGAGCGTTCCCCGCTGTTAAAAGTACGAGAGCGCGGATCATTGCCGTTATATAAAACTAGTTGCGCCGCGTACGGCGTCAGTTACCAAGTATTCGTAAGCGTGAGTTGACCTCCAGAAAAATGCCGTGTTGCAGTGTGTTTTCTTGAAAAAAAAGATCGGAGACTTCAAATTTACAAAAGGACGGCGTAACCTTTCACATTTAAGTATATATTTTGAATTCAATAATTAATATAAGCAATAAGTCACGAAAATTCTGATTTATATTGCTATGCATGTAGTGTTGCCAACTTAAAGTATTAATACAATAGTAAGGACTTTTGCACCACTAGGACATAATTAAATTTTGCTTAATTGTAGACAAACGTCGTTTCTCATTGTTCTAATTACACAAGACAATATCGTGTTATTGAATAGTCTTAAATTCATCAATATTATTGTGATCTATTTGCCAAACTATATTATTTCAAACAGCATTAATAATCTTTGATTGTTTTTAACGAAATGAAAACATCAATTTAAATGGTTTCATTGTAAATAAAACAATTTAAATCGATATTTTCATTTCGTTATGTTACGTTATGAAAAGAAAAGAAGGGGAATTTAGAGTAAATAAAATGGTATCATCAAGACAAGTAGTAAAAGAAGAGATGCATGGTGGAATGATGAAGTGAAAGAAGCTGTAAAGAAGAAGAAGAAAGCATGGTTAGACTACTTGGCCTCTAGTAATGATAAGGATATGAGAGAGAAGATGAAAGAAAGATATAAGCTGCAGAAAGTTCACACGAAAGCATTGATTGAGGAAGTGCGTGAAAGGTGTAGAATGGAAGCGGATGAAAGGTTGTCGCACAACTTTAAGGAGAACTCCAAACTCTTCTGGAAAGAGGTTGGAAGGACCCGAAGTGGTGCAACGGCCTTAAGAATGAACAAAGTGCTTTCGAGAACTAATGACGTCCTCTCAGAAAAATCGGACGTCATGCAGCGATGGAGCGAATTTTATAGAGAAATGTATGCGTGTGATGATCTTAGTGAGGGATCCGGGGATGACGCCGTGACTAGCACGCCAGACCCGGACCTCGATGACACTGAGGTCATCAGTATGAAAGAGATTGAACGTGCGATTCGAAGTTTGAAATGTGGTAAGGCTGCGGGACTAGACAGAGTTACTGCTGAAATGGTCAAGTATGGTGGGCCTCGCGTCTGGGACAGCTTTCATCTGCTGTGCAATTTGTGCTGGCGGACGGGGGATGTCCCGGATGATTGGCGATCCGCAGTCATTGTGCCTTTATATAAAGGTAAAGGTTCACATTTTGACTGCGGGTGCTATCGGGCGATCAGCTTGACCAGTTTAGCAAGTAAAGTTTACTCGAAGGTTTTGACACGTAGGATGCAAGAGAAATCGGAAAGATTTCTATGGGAGGCACAATGCGGATTTAGACCTGGAAGAGGATGCACGGATCAAATGTTTTCTCTCCGTATGATCACGGAAAAGCTTCTGGCTGTTAACCAGAAGATTTTCTGTGCTTTTGTGGATCTTGAGAAAGCATTTGATAAGGTTGTAAGGAAGAAAATGTGGGAACTGTTGCCGGGGTATGGTGTGGATGGCCGATTGCTAAGGGCTGTGCAGTCTCTTTACTGTGACTGTAAAGCCTGTGTGCGGGTAGGGCATGACCTGTCACCCATGTTTAGCGTCCAAACGGGCGTAAAACAGGGTTGTGTCATGTCTTCCTGGCTGTTCATACTGTATCTCGACAGCTGTTTACAAAAGCTGAAAGATAGCTGTTTGGGTGTGAAATTGGGTGACATAAAAGTAAATTGTCTGCTGTATGCTGATGATGCAGTGCTTATTGCACCATCAGAGGCAGAACTGCAGGCATTAGTCACGTGTATGAAAGAGGAATGTGAAATTAAAGGTCTCCGTTTGAATGCTAATAAAACTAAGGTTCTGGTATTTGAAAGGGACGAAGAGAGAACGAAGTGTGAAATATGGGTAAATCAGGAATGTCTAGAACAGGTAAATGAAATTGTATACTTGGGGAGTGCTTTTAGCCGGGATGGAAGATGTGATTTAGATGTGGACAGGCGTGTCGCTGCCGGGAACAAAGTCAATGGTGCCCTGACTGCGTTAGTCAAAAGGCAAGGCGTAGCGAAGAGTGCACGCCTTGCAATACATAACGCAGTGTTGGTACCGACTTTGTTATATGGCAGCGAAACCTGGGTATGCCAGAAGAAGCATAAAAGTAAGTTGAATGCAGTGGAGATGCGATCTCTTCGTAAAATTTGCGGCGTTACCATGGCCGACCGAAAGCGAAACGAAGAGATGCGCAATATGGCAGGTTTGAAAGATGACCTTATCACAAAAATTGATAAGGGCGTGCTTCGGTGGTTTGGGCACGTTGAGCGAATGAGTGAAGACCGAATGGTGAAGAAAATATATAGCGCGAAAGTTAATATTAAAAGGTGTCGAGGTAGACCGAGACTAACTTTCGAAGACCATGTGAGCAAATTGCTCGAAGAGGGTAGGGTCAAGAGTACTCGGATACCTAGACGTGCATGTATGAAGAAGATAATGAATCTGAAAGAAGCGAAAGAGATATGTAAGGATCGTGACACTTGGCGATCTGTTCTCTCTGGCTACCCCGTCAGGGATTGTGCGTGAAGATAAATAAAAAATATAAATAAAATAAAATCAAGACAATAATAGTGATGTACACTGTAATCTTTACTGTCGATGTTTTTATTTGGCTATATATAATTTTAAATAACACCTTGATCATATACCAAGGTGTTATTTAAAATTCTTTTTTGCACAATGTTTAAAAAAGATCTTCGGTTAGACAGTTTTCCAAAAGATCCTTACAGGCACCAAGTTTGGATAAAGCATGTGGCAATCATATAACCTCGGTACCTAAACGAACAAGCACTATTTTTTCCGAGTATTTTGACCAATAGGTTTTCGTACTGTAATGAAATAATAAAAATAAACTAAATGAAACTGCTGTACTGACTATGAAATTATTGGAAGTAAGTTCATGATTTTGCTACTGGTTTATTTTACATTATGAAGGGTAAAATTTAAAACATGTGAAAAATCGTTTAGTGAACGATATTTATTCATTTTAAAATGTTATTTACAAGTAATTTATCGTCTTAGATGGTGTCAACTAAGGTGATGTTTTCAGATGGGACACGAATTATTAGCGCTTAAATAAATAAATAAGGATAAACAAATAATCTGTGTTAACCAAGTTTTTGTTTTCAGGTGACACGAGTTATCAGCGCATAAAATTAAAGTAGGAATTTACTCATCGACTTTATCTTTAATAACATTGAAATTATTTATTCGTTCTTTTTTATATTTATAATAACATTGCAAAATTAATATATAATTTATTTTATAGTTTCAAAGCATAAGAAATATTGTAAATCTTGTCTAATCTATGAGAAAGTTTAACCGTATAAAGCACTTGAGTGTTCCTTGTTTGAGTTTTTAAACCCTTTTTGTAACTCCCATTTGTTAAAGTTTTTATTTATATGCCTTTTTTACATTTTAGAATAAAACAAGCACGTTTGTTAATCTTGAAGAACAAAGTATTAAAAAACAAAAAGTTGATGAGCAATAGCTTGTGGCATCAAAACTACCTCAGACTATAGCGAATGATAATTAATAGAATCAGGCGTCACTTTGCGGAAATCCATTATATAAAAGCTTTTAGAAAAATTCACTTCGCAAATATCCGCGTTATAAAATAAAATGATGTGTCTTACCTAGTATGAAGAGCACCTCCCGCCCTCTGGGATTAATGGTGACGGGGATAGTGCACGCAATTGAGGGAGGTCGGGAGGTGCTCTTTATACTAGGTAAGACACATCATTTTATTTTATAACGCGGATATTTGCGAAGTAAATTTTTCTAAAAGCTTTTATATAGCGAATGACTTAAAACTGGCTGCATATTCTTAAGAACGCGATCGGAAGCAATAGCGGGCTTTGTTGTTTTTACTATAATAAAAAAAATAAGTGTAGCACATGCATAAAAGCTCTTCTGGGTGTACCGGACAAAAGAAGTTTAATTTATCAGACAAGTAGAGGTGGCTTAATGTATGCATCCAAAGAGGTAATTGATTTGTGTAATCTTTGTGAAATAGAAATTAGAAAAAACTTAACTCCTGACAAAAAGGTTAACCAGTCCTGCTCAACGATAGTTATTTGAAATAAAATACTTAAACCAATGGAGTAGCGTGACTTAGAGATGCCCTGTATCAAAATTTGTTGCGGGGCCCAAATGAAGAGTAAAGATTTTTCACAAAAGGAACAAAAGCTCACTCGTTGCATTAAAATAATTATATATTGATTATAAGTTATTACTTACAATGAATACTCCTAGGAACTAAGCTAGCCAAACAATTGAAACCTACATCCTGTCCCATAGAAGATCTTAGAATGTTAGCTTACACACGTTCGGGGCCTCTGTAGCCCGAGGGCCCCGTATCATTGATACGGCTGATACGGCGGTAGCTACGCCCCTGACTTAAACGTTTTGTTCGAAAGCCGATATTTTTAAGCATACAGGAGGCAAACTTGGTGATGGAAAAATATGCAAGCACTAGAATTAGCTACCTCGCAAGAAAGTGATCCCAAAAAGTGTATTCGTCACATATATACCAAACTTATGCATTTTAAAAACCAGTAAAAACACAACATAATACTTTTTCACTTTGTTTTACTTTTGGTAATTTTGTATTATTATTTTGTATTTCTTTTTAATTTACTTTGAATGTAATATTACACATTATACATACTTTTGTCTTATTGTTCATTTTTATTTTATTTAATTTGCTAACTTGCATAAAATTTCATCGACATATCCATATCGACAAGGCCCTCGCACTAGTTGTTTATGTTTTTGGACACTGTAACGATGAGACATTTATGGGAGATTTTCAAGGTTGTGTGCGTTTTGCTTAATCGTGTGCTCATATTATGCTGTGTGCGTGCGTAACGACGTGGCCCAATGCTTACGATTTGCTTAGTGTGCGTTACCTCGCCTCCCGCTAGAAGTGACAGACGTTTTTGTTTGGAACTTTATCCGCATGGCGTCTCCTGTTAGTTGAATACTCTAAGCTTACGCACCTAGTACCTTGGAGCACAAAATAAATAATAGCCTAGAGTAATTACATACCTAATACTCTTGTAAAGGGTTCCAAACTTTGGGGTTTTCCCAATAAATGTAGGGGTAAGTAAGTGGGATGGGCCTTTTTTAGGGTCTTTATATTTTTAGGTGTGATTTTAGAACATCTTAATTCCATTAGGTCTATAATTCAATTTACTATATTACAATTCATTATTTTATACGTGGTAAAGCCACGCTGCAGCTATATTATGGTTGTAGCAAGAATGGATCGGCTCAACCGGGGAAGGACCACGCTCTCACAGAATACCTGCGTAAAATAGCAGCTTAACGCTGCTGTGTTTCGTATGGTGAGTGTAGAGAACCGGAGACCCTTTTTACTGGAAGCGGGGCGTTCCATCTTAGTACTAACGGGTGACGACGCATATGCATTTTGATTCGTAAACGATGTAGATGTCTATGGGCCACAGCAATCACTTACCATTAGGTGGACTGTGTGCTCGTTTGTCACAAAAGAAAACTATGGAGTTAGAGGCAAATAATTCTTTAGCTTTCCTAGATGTGTTGACCATTCGAAATCCTAACAACACCATAGGTCATACTATGTATACAAAAAAGACCCATACAAACCGATAATTAAACGGTGAATCCCACAACCATCCTTCACAGTTAGTTACCATGGGCAAATCTTTGTTACAGAGAGCACGAGGGATCTGTGACAGCAAACACCTGGTCATCGAGCTTCAGCACGTCAAGCAGGCTCTGCACGACAACAAGCTTCGGTTCCCGCGCCTACGTAACAGTGATCGAGTGAAGTCGGCCACAGTCGAGCATGTGCCTGTTGTACTACCATATGTCAGAGGTGTCACAGACAAGATTGGCTACATCTTGAAGTGAGTTTCTATTATAACATTCTTCAAGCCGCCGAAGAAGATTAGTCAGTTATACCATCCGTCAAGTGCAATATTCTTCTACAAGATGCAGTAGTGTACAAGCTTGATTGTAAATGTGGTCTCTCATATAGAGGGCAATCAAAACGATCAATAAAATCCCGCGTAAAAGAACACATAGCTGACGTGAAGCACCAACGGTTTTTTTTTTATAGAAGAGGGGGCAAACGATCATGCGGCCCACCTGATGGTAAGTGACTACCGCCGCCCATGAACAACCGCGACACCAGTGGAATTGCAGATGCGTTGCCAGCCTTTTATAAAGGTGTAAGCCCTTTTCCCCTAAGTCCCTAAGTTGTATTGGTCCGAAAAAATCTCCGTTGGTAAACAATTCCACAGAGAAGTTGTGCGAAGAAGAAAACCCCTAGTAAAACGCACAATCTCGGACCGCCAAGCATCCTGATGGTATAGATGGTATCGCGAATTTTGTCAAGATGTGCGATGGTGAAATTGAGCGGCTGGAATCAATCCGAACAATTTCCTAGAGCACTCCCCGTGATAGATGCGATAAAATACGCAAAGAGATGCAATATCTCTACGCAGTGCCAGTGTGTCGAGCCGATTAGAAAGAACTCGGTCATCAACGATTCGAACTGCTCTGCGCTGGATGCGGTCAAGTGGAAGGAGCTGGCACTGGGGTGCCTCGGCCCAAAGATGAGAACAGTATTCCATGTGAGGCCGGATTTGCGCTTTGTAAAGTTGCAAGCGATGTGCCGGCATGAAATAGTGCCTCGCTCTGCTGAGCACGCCAAGCTTTTTAGTGGCCAATTTGGCCTTCCCTTCCAAGTGACCACGAAACTGCACACTATTCGATATGACGACGCCGAGGATTCCGATGCTTGATGAGGCAGTAAGGGGAGTGCCTTGAAACTGAGGAGACACGCCAAAGTTGTTCTTTTTAGCGGTAAACGCGCAAACTTGTGTCTTCTGGGGATTGAACTGGACTAGATTTGTCGCCCCCAATCTACGACTGTGTTCAGCAAAAACTGGACTTCAGACACAAGTTTGTCCCGGAACTCGGCGACGTTTTCCCGAGAAATATTGGCATATAAGGCACCACCAGTGCTGTCGTCTGCATAGCAATGAATGTTACCAGTTTGCAACATATGATACATACCAACAACAACAACAACATACCAACGTTCTGGGAAGTCTGCAGTTTGTGATCATATCCTAGACGGCCCCCGCCATTACATTAGATTTTATAAACCACAAATTCTCGCGAAAGAACATCGATTACTGCCAAGGATGATACGTGAGGCTATTGAAATTAAAAAAAAAACATCGTAATTTCAATAGAGAAGGAGGCTGGGTACTACCAGCTAATTGGGATCCTGTAATTAATAAAATTAAAGCTAAACCCAAACATACCACTGCAAGACTTCAAGATACAGTAAGTTCAATCTACGTAGTTCGGACCAAAATTAATAATTAAAAAAGCTGAAGGTACTCCGGGTTGACTTTAACATCGGGACGTCAATCACCTCAGCCCCCGTGACCATGGGTGCTGTAAAGCACCCGAAACGTCGGGAATTAAAAAAAATAAGTTAACTAAACGCGATAAAATCCGTAAAAGTAGTTTTATTCGATGTGTAGTGTTCGCGTAATTATAAGAGATTATTAAATAAGGTGAGTTAGAGGGTTTTTGACTTAACCTTTAGGGGTAAATAGTTTTTGGAGTTGGTAACACTACCCTTGTGTTCTTATTACGGAGTGTAGAGTACAAGGAGAACCATCTTATAAGGGGCGAAAGTTGAAAAAGTGTCCTACTATTTACTGAAAATAGAGGTTCCAAAACCAACCACAATAGCGCTGGCGTCTGAATAACTACGATATGAAGATAGCTGTTGTGAACAGAGTGAAGTCAGCTGAATTGAAATATTAAAAAAATTTCATGACTAGAGTAGTTAGTAAAATGCCAGTATACAAAACCTCAACTATTTTCGTAGTACAAAACCCTTGTTTATTTCTCCATCTTATTCTAATTAATTTTTGCGCTTTTTTTAAATTATGCTATGCTACTGCAGCGCCACCTTTATTGGACACGTTTTTAGGGACACTTTTCATATATGTATAGAGATGGTCCTCCTTCTCTCTACACTCCATAGTTCTTATCTAGTTTGCTTGTAGCGTCTTCACTTAGTGCCGTTGAAATCCAAAGAGTTTATTGAATGTCCAGTAAAATCGTCGTTGCGCCGTTGAATACAGAATGATGATTCTGTTTTACGTCGTTTCCGCCCGTAGTTTTTAGTCACAGAATGTATTTTCAAGAGAAATGAATTAATCATCTGAATTATAAAAGAACATTTTTTTTATGGTAACAATTAAGTTTTTTGTATGAATCTAAGTACTGTGAATATAAATAAACCTATAACGGGGGAAATGGAACAATATCTGGTAACCCATTGAAAGTACCTCCCGCCTATTTCTATCTCAAAAGCATACTCGAATGCTTTATCTAGTTAATCCTCTAGTGTGCGCGCAGGATAACTCTGCGCGCGGCCAAAATTGGAACTAATCGTGTGCCGCCACCTTACTGTTTATAGCAGTTGTCGAAACAGATTATTAGGTGTCGTGTTTTTATTCGTTTTTGCAGTAAATAATCGTCGTAATTATGCCGAAAGTGATTAAAATTGCTGGCAGGGATATTACCTTGAAGGTCAAACGTGCTTGTGAAGAAGAACGAGAAAATAACGGGCCTACAGTGCCGTTTTCCAAAGTTAGAGCCCACGTTTCATATTTCACAGGTAATTTTAAGGCTGCCATAACAAATAAAACTCCCTAATTTTCTCCATTTGTTCGTTTTAAGTTTCCTCGTGTCATTAATATCATGTATTTATAATGTATTGTTTTTATTATGTTTTAGGCGTTTCTGAACTCACCATCACCCATATAACTGAAGAGGGTACATAATGTAGCAGTAGCTTCATCTTCTAAAATTGTGTCGCCGGGGAAAAACTAGGAACTGGAGGAAAAAATTATGATTTAGACGATTTTCATACGTGGCGCTATGAGGCATTTAAATGAACGACGTTGACGTTGTGAAGAAAGAGATTCCTGCCATAAATGAACTTTGGTTGGAATTGAAAGGTGATATTGATATTAAATATGGCAGAACAACATTGAGTAGTAGCTTAAAGACTATGGGCTACGAATACAAAAGGTGTCAGTTTAAATGGATAAATTTATAATTAATGTCACAGGCCGACACATCCGAGTCTTCTGATGAAGACCAGCGGATTCTGATGAAGATGTGAGAATGGAAGGCGTTGACCCATTGCAGGACCATTGTTACACCAAATTTACAAATACATCTAGGTATTCAATAAAAGATTTACAAGGTTTCCATGGACATTTGATTTCGTTCTTTATAATAAATATTTTTAAAATACCTTTTTTGAAAAATTCATTATAGACAAAATATCAGTGTTCATTAATCATAATAATAATAATTTCTAACACGCATATAATATCTTCACCTATAATTATGTAAAAAAAATTTGAAAGTTAAATTTCACCAACTTTTAGGTTCTCGATGGAGCGGAAATTTTACATATACGTTAAGTTTAGATGAAAATAAGTGACCTCATTCTAAATCCAATATGGCGGACTCCCAAAGATGGAGGACTAGTTATTTTTTGTGCATTCCAATGATATGGATACCAAATAAAAGACTTTGCTGAGAAGAATACCAAAAATAAAAGTGAACTTTTTTTTGTTATTTTTTTTTCTCAAACTCGCTCGCATAAATTAAACGTTTTCGAATGTTTTTAAGGAATTATTTATATTAACTTAAATCTTACCATAGAAACTTGTGATACTTGTGTCAAACTTACGGAAGTTACAATCAAGAAATATATTTATTATGCGAATTTTAAACAATATATATAGGGTTTAATATTTATTAGGTCTTTGTAAGTTTAAGCTGAACATTACATTTTTTTAACTGAGCTTTGGTAATCAATTCGGTAATTTATGTAATTTGATATAATTATATAATTCTAGTAATAAGATTAAATGAAGGAAAAAAATATTAGTTAAGCTGGTAACATTAAGTACGCCATCAGTCGCACGCAGAGTTATCTTACGCGCACTATATCTACGTATCTAGTGTAGACTGTAGATTAAAAAGTACTCTGTGGACCACAAACTGTGCTGTGGTGTAAAATTCGTAAGCAGTAAGCATCATATTAACCTGTGGGTGTAAATAGCTTGCTACATATATCTATGGGTGTAAATCACAGAGTACATTATTTATAGGGGAGTGTAAATATCGTAGAGGTACTCGAGCGATAGAACAAACGATACTTAGTAAAATTTAAACAATTTAAGAGATTAAAGTAAAATATACCATAAGGGAGGCCAACCTAAGGATGATATTTGTTTTATTAATAATTAAAAGACGAATAAACAATTTTTTTGTTCGAACAATTAATTAAAAATAAATAAAACCTTAAAATAAAAAAATCCAAGTAGGGTCAGGTTCAGGTTCCAATATCGTAGACTATTATGTAGTAATCTGCGTAAATATTTAGTATTCACATTAGTCTGGAGTTTCAGCGGGAACTTGAACGAGGGAGGATTGCTGCTCTTCTATTATTGTTTAAATAATGGTTTGAAGTGGATTTTGTTACGTAAAAGTGGTGCGGTTTTGTGTACTAGGTGTCTGCGCATGTGAACTATTAGTGGAAATGGTAAAACAAGTGGTCTGATCGTGATGTGATTCTCAAGATAAGGTGTCTGTCTGCTGAGGTGCCTTGAGATACCATCGCCAACTGTCAGTTGTCTGCTGACTCAAGTTGCCGTCAAAATCTCCCAAGGGCTGCACAATGTGACGCATCAACATATTGTGAAGCAGTGTACTAAGCAGGATTATTTTACATTGTAACTTCAGGCTCAGAAGGGCTAGAACCCAGAGCCGTAAAGTCAGTTATTAAAAAAAAGTCTCTACTCTGTGAGTATTTTTCCCCCAGAAAGTCGAAGGCTCAGTAACATATAGTGTTTTATCAATGCTCAGAAGGGCTAGAACCCAGAGGTTGAAAGACAGTTTAAAAAAAAATCAGAAAGTAGATGAAGAATGCAACTTTTAAAAAAAATCTATTTGTAATTAAATATAGCGATTAGCGATATAAAACGTAATACTATTTGGTTGATAGTGGTATCACTTCAAAATTGAAAGTAATGGAATTTATTGAGCTCATATTAATAAATAAATTGGATGGAGTGATATTAAAGTACCCACATCATGATAATGTGGATGGTACCGTTTGCATCACTGGACACCATTTGATTTTGAGCTCAAGAAAAGAAGGCGTGCGCGAGTTATGGGTAACTAAGTTTTTTATTCTATATCTCCAAAAATCTTGGTTGTTTGTAAATTCCCTCTTAAACAAACGAACTCGACAGGTACAGTCCACCTGAAGGTAAGTGGCTACTGCAGCGAGCATATGGAAACCTGCAACCAGCTTCAAACAAAGTAGTTTACAGCTGCATTGTCACTTCTGAGTACTAAGCTGAAATGTCTCAGCCTGTAATTATATTAGCACTCCACACCCTTGAGATCAAATTCTGCCACCTTCATTTCAGCAGCGTCTGTTTGGTGGCAGAAACAGGTAAGAGTATGTATGTACACACCTATTGTGATAGACTCCTGTAGAAGAAGAGTCCATCAAGCTTTTAGCTCTCTTGCTACTTAGAAAATAGAAAAATATTTATAATTATTGTTTATAACAATTACATAAAATGCATTTTTAGTTGATTTTTGAAAATATATATAAATTATTATTTTTATTATATCTTAGTTATTTGAACAGCAGTTTTTTTATATATTAAATTTCAACTCTCAATCTGATATAAGCTATGCACTGGACAGAATGTCCCCTTCTGAGGCTGTCTTAATCTCACCAGAAAATTGTACACAATTATTAGAAAAAATCAGCTCTAAGTCACTCAATATAGTTTGCCAAAATATAGGAAGCGTAAATGCAAACATTGACAGTTTCCTATTATTACTGACAAGAATTAGCATCGAGTTTGACATAATAGTGCTTACCGAGTGTTGGTTACAGTACAATCATTGTATTCCTTCCTTGGAGGGATACAAGCACATGGCGTCAACTAATCCATATAATCAAAATGATGGTGTAATAGTTTTCATAAAAAATAACATACAGAGGATTTCAGTGGAAGAACCACAGCTCTTAGATTCAAGCTCTCTTTTAATTAAGATAGGTAAGGATACTGCGGTATTAGCAATTTATCGACCTGATGCCTTACGTAAACAGACTGACTCATTTTTTCAATCGTTGGATATACTACTTAGTAGTCTAAGTTCATTTAGAAACGTTATTTTGCTGGGTGATATTAACATTGATATATCTCCTACTAATACTGATGTAAACTCTTCTGCATATTTAAATTTGACAGCTGAACATGGTCTTCTCCCTACCCACTTAATACCTACACATAACCGTACGTGCCTTGACCATGTTCTACTCAAAACCACTTACCCAGCCTTCACTATTGTTGTTGAAGCCACTGTAACTGATCACTATGCGGTGATATTCTCACTTTCAAAGAAAGTACAGTACACGCCACCCAAAATTGTTAGTAAGATAGACGAAGTAAAATTGAGTCAAAGTCTCTTAGGTGTTGATTTTGAGAACTTGTTTAATTTAGATGATCCAAATTCTGCAATGGAATATTTTATAAATGCTATATGTAACTCCATATCCTATGCTACTATAACTTATATCCCATCTAGCAGGCATAGAATTATTAAACCATGGATGACCCCAGGACTTCTAAAGTGTCTTAGAAATAGGGACAACTTACACAATAAACTGAAGAAGTCAGCCGATAATGTGGTTCTCAAAGTCACCTACAAGCGCTACAGAAATTATTGCAATGCTTTGCTCAAGAGAGTCAAATGCGATTACGAAAGAAGTAAATTTGCTGAGGCTGGAAAAGACTCAAAACGTATTTGGGACACAATAAAAGACGTTACCAATACTAACTCTAGAACAACACCAGCCCACGAGTTATTACAGTTGTGTCCGTCCCCAAGTGAGTCGGCCGATAAAGTTGACTCCTTCTTTATTAGGGCTGGCAAGCTTCTTGCTGAAAAATTTGACCAGAGGACAACAATTCATGCCCTTTCTGCGGTTTCAAGTCCTAATTTAGTAGATAACTCTTTTGTTCTTTTAAATACAGACGAAGAAGAAGTTGAAAGGATTATAATTCAAAATCAGATAAAGCTGTTGGGTGGGATGGCATCTCCACTGGTTTACTGAAAAAGTACAAAAGTATCCTTGTGCGTCCTCTGACCTTTATTATCAACTTGTGTTTGACAGCGGGTGTTTTCCCGCGGGTGCTGAAAAGAGCTGTGGTACATCCAATTTATAAAAATGGTGACCGAAGCCTACCCAATAACTATCGCCCTATATCAATTCTGCCGTCGATATCTAAGGTTTTTGAAAAAATCATAAATTCTAGACTGGTGAACTACCTTGAGCAAAAGAATTTGTTATCAAATTCCCAGTTTGGTTTTCGTGCAAAAAAATCAACATCAGATGCGTTACTTTCGGTTACTAACTTTATAACGACAAACTTAGATAGGGGTAGAAAGAGCTTAGCCATTTTTCTAGATCTAGAGAAAGCTTTTGACACCGTTTTAATTCCACTATTGCTACAAAAGCTTGAGAATATTGGCGTGCGAAGCCACCAACTTGCATTATTTTCCTCCTATCTCAGTGGCCGATCTCAGTGTGTCAAATTGCTTAATAATATTATCAGCTCCGATTCTCCCGTGTCTTTTGGTGTTCCTCAGGGCAGCATTCTTGGCCCGACCCTGTTTCTCATTTTCATCAATGATTTGTGTGACCTTAATCTTCATGATGGTAAGATAATTACATTTGCTGACGACACAGCTCTCCTTTTCTCTGGAAACACCTGGGAGGATGTTTTCCGGAAATCTCAGGCTGGTTTTAATATTGCATGTGCTTGGCTTAGTGCGAACTTACTAACTCTAAGTTATAAGAAAACTAAGTATATGCCTTTTGCTATCCGTACCTCATTTTTACCTGGAAACATGCACAAAATCATTGCTCACTGTTGTAGTAACCCTAACACTTTCCAATGTTCATGTCCCGTTTTGGAGAAGACTAACAGTATCAAATATCTTGGTATATTATTTGACAACACCTTGACATTCCACTATCATATTAAAACACTATGTGGTAGAGTGCGTAAATTAATTTTTATATTTAAAAAACTGAGACATGTTGCTAATAGAGAAGTCCTAAAATTGGCTTATTATGCCTTGTGCCAATCTTTATTGACATACGGAATTGAAGTCTGGGGCGGAGCCGCCAAAACACATGTTATTGAATTAGAACGTGCGCAAAGATCACTTTTAAAAGTTATACATTTTAAACCTTACCTATATCCAACTTTAGATCTGTATAAAATTAGCGAGGTTCTTACAGTTCGACAGTTATTCGTACTCCATATTGTCTTAAGACAACATACAATTACAAAAGTAACTCAAAGAGAACATCGTCGTAATCATCTTGTAGCTCGATCAGTGCCATGCAACACATCTTTTGCAAGGAAATTCTTCACGTTTTTGGGACCGTATTTGTATAATAAATTACACCAAAAATTGTCTATTTATGAAGTCAACAAATGGTCATGTAAAAATAGACTCGTGGGATATCTTCAGACTCTATCATACATAGACACTGAAAAATTACTCCAAATAATATCATAAATACACACAAACATATACACGGATATACTAACAGTCACACACTCACATACATACATACATAATTACATAGTTTTTATTTTGTTTATTTCTATATAGTCGAACTGTTAATTGGCTATATATAATATAATTTCTAATCATAACATAAGTTATCTCTGTATGTTATACTAAGTGCCTAGTAAATTCGGGGGGGGCCTGGTGACCTGTAATACGGGTCTTTGAACCTACACGGGCACCAGTCTCCCACGAATGACATAATATTGTTAAATAGAGATGTAACACTAATGTAACCAATGTCCATGTCGTTTGTGGTGAGAAATAAATAAATAAATATTAAATATTATATTTAATCTCATTTTTGCATAATATTGCCCTAAGCATGACAAATATATAGATAATGAAAATGGTGTTCACTTATCCCAAATTTCTTGTAGAATGTTTGGTTGTTGAAGTGCTAGTGAAGAAAGAAATAAAAATAATGTTTATTCCAACTTGGCCATGGTTAAGTGATGGATTTACTATAATTGCCATGCTAAATAGATGTAATGGTGATTATTGTATCTAACTTCTTACACTTTTTATATGTATTCCTTGTTGCTTATTAGTATAATTTACATCATCCTAACCCCCGACACAAAAAGATAAGTGTTATATGTTTAACATGTGTATCTGTGTGTGGCATTGTAGCTCCCAAATGAATGAACTGATTTAGATTTAGTTTATTTTGTTTGAAAGATGATTTGATCAAGAGCATTCTTAGATATAATTCAAAAAAATGTTTTCAGCTGTTTGAAAGTCATAAGCTTGTTTTGTTTTTGGCATTTCTAAAATTTTCAATTTAATATTATTCCATTTAGTCATTAGATCTTTCTGGTATCTTACAAAGTAGTCTATAAATGCAAATCAAATTGACTGTGCTACCAAGCTGTTGACATAAGTTCTTTTATTTAAAAATGTAATCACTAGGACTTTTTCCTGTATCGTGGTGGCAGTTTACAAAACATAAATTGCACAAGTGCAAACATCCAGACCCGGAACAATTATTTGTAGGCCATACAAATACTTGTTCCGTGCGGGATTTGAACCCGCGGCCCTTAGTGCTGCAACTTTTTTGCTAAGCCACTGCACCAATGTTACTGGTAATTATCAATGATAATAAGATTTATTTCTGAGTTTGATATTGTTATTGTTGACTGTATCAAACAAAGAACATTTTTTTTGTTTTGAAATAAAAAAAATATGACCATTAAAATACTTTTATTACACATTATATTGCTGGATAGTTATCGGATAATTATTATGTTGATAATTTGCAACCCTTGACTCTAGCGACAATTTGCCTTACTAGTTACATTTGGCAGGCAGATTGATGATTGTAGTACCTGTCTTACACCTTTGATGTTGCTTTGTGCCATTGGTGTTAACTGATATAATAATACCATATATAAGTATCCATAAAAGTAGTAAAAGATTGTGAAATTAACAGATTGCTCTTGTTATTTTCAGCTTCTACACAAAAATATAGACAGTATAGAAAAAAAGGAAAATAAACCAGTAAATGGAGTTGCTCAAGGTGGATCTCTTTTCCTGAAATGCAAAGATTTAAGAATATTCCAGTTAGACATTGCAACCACTACTGAGCTGAATCTAGTCACACAGACTTTAGAAAATTTATCTAGTGTACAAGATCCTAGTCTATTTTACCCTTTCTTTTATAGGCACATGCATCCTATTGTTGAAAATGGCTACACACTATATAGGTAATTGTAATTTAAAAAGAACTTAATTTTTGTAACTGACTTCAAAAAGGAGGAGGTACTCAATTTGACTGTATTTTTTTTATAGGAGAGGGGCAAATGAGCATGCGACTCACCTGATGGTAAGTGACTACCGCCGCCCATGAACAACTGCAACACCATGGGAATTTCAGATGTGTTGCTGGCCTTTTAAAAAGGAGTAGGCTCTTTTCTTTATTATGTGTGTTACCTCCTAACTTTTTTCTAGGTGCACTGATGATTCTTTTTTCATTTGAAAGCTGGTGCTTCTCATGTGGTCCCATATAAATTTGACCAGTAGTTTTTGAGTAATTCTTAATAATTTATATTGAAGTTGGTTGTACAAAAGTTTTAATTTTACTACTTGTGTAATAATACCAACAAATTTAATACTATTGCTCTGCAGTGGTGTTGGAAGAGAATCTACTACCCCATTTAATTCTTTGAATGTATTGTAAAAAGCGAACGAGGAAAACTAAAATAGGAGATGGGAACCACACCTTCCTGACAACAACTTATTCTAATAAAAAATTTGCGCTTGCCAACATGCCTGCCTGCCTGCCCAGTGTGGCAACTATGACATATATCCTCTCTATGAGGCAATCAATAAGGCAGGCCTATGTACAATGGCAGAGACCCATGACTAGCTACTCCTATCACTGTGAATTATTGTCCAATTTTGTGTCAATTCAATGATAGATTATAATAATAATTAATAAAGATAATAATAGTTATACGTGGTAGAGCCATGCAGCAGCTATATTTCTGGTATAGTTGAAGCACGAATGGGTCGACTCGACCGTAGAAGGTCGTACACTCTCACAGAATACCAGCTTAAAATGGGAGCTTAACGCTGCTGTGTTTCGTATCGTATGTAGAGAACCAGAGACCCTTTTTACTGGAACTGAGGCATTCCATCTTAGTCCTCACGGGTGACGACGCATCTGCATTTTGATTTGTAATCGAGGATAGATGTAGATGTCTACGGGCTACAGCAACCACTTACCATCAGGTGGACTGTATGCTCGTTTGTCACCCTTATCCTATAAAAAAATGAGTATTGAATAAGCTCAATATGACTTATATTGAGCTTATTCAGTACTAGAAAAGATACTGTTGCATAAATATTAATCAATATGTATATATGACTGTCTCATTGTTATAGTGATTGTAAATGTGATTGAGAGTGAGGGCAGAGAAAGTGCACTTGTGCTTGCATATACGCTTGGCCTCTATAATCCTATCCTTAAAGCTTACAATAAGGCTAAAATAAATATTGGGCTGTGGTAGCTCAGGTATTAAGTAAGCACTCATTGTAAATTTCACTGTATGCAACTGGAGTTTGATCTCCACCGGTTCATTCCCACCAATGTGTAGTTTTAAAGAGTTGATTTGCTATATGCTCGCTTGTGAAAAAACCATAGTTATAAATCTGTATGTCTAAGAAATTAAAATTAAAATTATTATATATATTGAAAGGTGCCAGCACGCATTGGGGTAGCGCAGTGGAAATTTGTCTGACCTAAAACTCGAAAAAAATGAGGTGGCATGTGCCCAGCTGTAGGATGTTATACATCTCAGACTCTAATTTTACTTTAGTTTTAATGTATTTATGAAAATTTTCAGTATTGAAGGTGAGTTTACAAAAGTTTTAGCAACAGAAGAGTGGAGAGTGTCGCGTGTCAATCAAAATTATACAGTTTGCCCAGCATACACGAAAAGTGTGGTGGTGCCCAAATGTATAGACGATGATACACTTGCAGCCGCTGCTTCTTTTCGACAAGGCGGCCGATTTCCTGTTTTATCTTATAGACACAATAATGGTGTAAGTAGCAATTGTAACATTAAAAATTATAGTATAGATAATAATAAATACAAGATAAGTCATGTTAGAAATCTAACATGACTTATCTTGTCTTATCTATACCCTAGACCACAGAATAAATATAATTTGAATAATTTGACAAAATTTTGATAAATCTTCAAAATAGTAAAGAAAACGATTAATTGAAAATCAGAGAAGCTATCAAAGCTATCAGATCCATATAAAATATCTTCTTAATTGGAACGAAGTTCCTTATTGGACGGTACGGGTTTGGTGGATGGGAGCTAGGCGACAAAAAGTGTAAGATTTTTTCGTCACTACCCCTTGTGTCATAGTGAGTGTATTTTATTTTAAATGACGCTTCATTTTAATAGATGCTAGTAATACATTTATTTGTATTTGTTAATCATTAATATAATATGTTTATCAATAATAAGGAACTTCGTTCCAACTGAGCGTTCCACGACACTCACGCATGTTTTTTATATTTATCTCTATTTTATAACTTTATGTGTCCATGCCAATACAAAGACACTCATTCTAGTCTACCCATGCCCTGTCTAAAGATAATTTTTTCTTAGCATTATCAATGCTAATAAAAATGTTTACACACATGAGATTATCATTTGAACACACTCACTCATAACATTAATAAACCCTACATGTTTAAAGCAAGCAAAGATTGGCTCTACTAATTATCTTACTCTATACATAAGAGACCGCCAGTGTATTTAAAACACTAAGTAATTGAATAGCTTTCATATTGCAGGCTGTACTTCTACGAGCTGGTCAACCATTGTATGGTCCAAAACACAGGAGATGTCGGCCGGATGAAGCTATATTGAATTCTGTTGTTAATGTGGGAATGAAGGGAATCATCTATGATTTACGAAGTTCTAACGCGATATCACAGCAGCAGAATAAAGGTTTTTAAATAATCATTTGTTTTGTATTTCTATGTATTTTATATGTGGTAGAGCTATGCTGCAGCTATATTAGTAGTATAGTTGGAGCGAGATTGGGTTGGATAGACAGGGGAAGGACCACACTCACAGAATACCAGTGTAAAATGGCAGCTTGACACTACTGTGTTTCGTATGGTGAGTGTAGAGAACCAGAGACCTTTTTTACTGGAAAAGTGGCATTCCATCTTAGTCCCCACAGGTGACAATGCATCTGCATTTAGACTCTTTATTGAGGATAAATTTAGATGTCTATGAGCCACAGCAACCACTTACCATCAGGTGGACTGTGTGCTCGTTTATTACCCTATTCTATAAAAAAATGTAGGAAAAGTTTGTTACATTTTTAATTAATATAAGGGCATTTTTATAGTTAAGTGTCTTCAAACCCCTCTAAAGCTCTAATTTTCTAATTCAACATAATTTGTTGAATATTGTTATTATAAAAATATGCTACTGACATGGCTCTCGACGACCCTATTCCCTGGTGTTGCAGTTGTTTATGGGCAGCTGTAGTCACTTACTAAGTAAACTGCATTTTCCTCTATTAAAAACACCTACCCAAATGACACCTAGACAATAAAAAAACTCTATGCACCTAGTCTTATTATATCTTAAACAAGAGAAGATCAGTGCTTTGCAGTAGAAAATTTATAATAAGTCGTAACTATTTTATTGCAGGTGGTGGATCAGAAAGCGCTGCTAATTATTCACAATGGAAAATATATAACCGGTCAATGGATGACGTGGACAATCAGCAACAACTGTTTGAGAGCTTTTCTAAATTAATTGAAGGTACAGTAACAATATCTAATGTAAGGAATGTGAAGGATTTAAGAAACTACACAAATACCAAATTGTGACAAAGATTGCCTCTAGAAGTTTTACACGATATGATGACTATGATGATGACATTCTCTTGATTTATTTTGACCAAGTTGATGGCACCCCAATTTCTATCGAAAATTCCTTACTGTATAGAAGATAATATGTTGTTAAAAACCTCCTCACCTGTGTGTCCTTCACCTGTACCTCCTTTGACCCTTTCCCTCGTGTCAGATCCAATTTCTACTACCGAAAGTAGTCTGATGTTAGTTAGCTAACATTTTATTAGCATCCAATGTTGAAGGAAAAGTTTTCGGACCTTAATTACTGAATTAAGGAGGTGATATACCTGCAATTAATGTTAAAAGTAGACAGTGGGATGTAGAAAAAAGATAGAGGTTGTAAGAGAGGGATCTCGCAACGACAAGTGTGAACAACCCCATAAAAGCATACGATAAAAAAAATTGAACATTTTGGTGTCTGACAAATGTGAATAGAACTATTGTAAATATATAATAATAAATATAATAAAATAATAATATAATAAAAATATTAATACATAAAATGTCCTGTCGCTAAAACACCCGCATGTTATCAAGAGACATCCAACAAATAGGAACAAGCTGTGCTTGTTACTCGCGTTGAAAATGGGTTTGCATAAAAAAAGGGGTGTAATGTATTTAAGCTAGATAGTTGTCTGCTACGTTGAACCAAATCGGTTCTCTAAAACACTGGTGTACCATTTGCTGCTTCTTTCAATGTCTTGATGACTTTTAACGGAGCTAGTGAAGCTCTTACTAGAAACAGTCTTATAAAGACAATGCCAATTTTGTAAGATTCCATTAAAACATGAACATGTCTATTTACCGCCAAAAGTAGCCCACTTACATTGGCTAAATCTAAACTTAAATGTTCCAAAGTACAGGCTCCATAATATTTTATTTACAAGATTCCCTGTAATATTACTGAGTTGACTTTGCATAAATTCAAGGAATTGAGGTATTCTATGAATAAGGCTTATTTATTTAATTAGATGAAGGAAAATGATAAAGAGCTTTCACAGATTTTCTTGATTTTTGAAACTATACATATAAATAAAATTGACGTGGGCGTTTCTAATGTCAAAATAACAGCTTTTTTATAAATGCATATTAAAGTATATACGGTACTTTAACAAAAATCATTTTTGAGATTTTTGTCTGTTTGTTTCGGCTAATCTCCGAAATGACCGGACCGATTTTGACGTGACATTAACTGGCGAATAGCGATAAAGGAGTAAGCCTGCGTTTCCAGCTGCAAGAAAACTGCTGCACGAAGTGTCCGATGGTCTGTCAGACAGTAGCTTGCAGATGTAAACTACGTAGCAAGCGCACTCGCGACAGTTTGTCAAACATTTCCTGCAAGTAGTTGCGAGTGCAATTAATTGCAAGTCTAAACATGTTGAAATCGACTCGCGACATATCTCGCTGCTTATCGGTATAGCTTAGCGGACATATATCTCGTTCTCGCACAAGGGGCTGGTTGGTTCTGTTCTTGATAAAAAAAAATGTGTGAACGACAAACACGTTAATAGATTCTATTCTATTCTATTCATCGCTCATAAGTTCTCTACAACTGAGAATGAAGTCAATGGCGGAATGAATTCAAAAAATTAACGATCAAATAAAGTGGAAGTGGCCAAGATGATCTATACAAATATAAATTCACGACATTTATAGGTCTCGTGTGTAAATACCTCTGCGATAAGTTGCGAAAGTATGATTCGCGAGCTTCTCATGAATTCATGCGATATGTAAACACTATTTCAAGAAACTTATGCAAGACTTCTGCGAATGTTTTTGCAGGTCGAAACGCGGCCTAACTTTGGCTTAACTTTTATTTTAGAAAAAAAATTAGGGCTCCGCGCAAAAAAATTTAATCCCAAGTAATAAATTCCAAGCGGTCGAAGTCAAACAGCTATAATTTATGTGGTAAAATTGTAACTGTTGGGAGAAAAATAGTCCACTTGGATAGGCAGGGATTTGTTCTAGCGATGGCGTAGCTTTTATGACTTTCAGAAGGTGCTTTGAAAAGTTTCAAATTTTAAATTATAATATTTGGATTTTGACCTTGCTCCTAAAATATTTTCATGGATCTATCCTTGGAAAACACCGCCTTTAATTGTAAGAACTTACTCAATCTTAGTGGGGATAGGGGTGTAAGGTCTTTTAAGTCAAAAATCCAAAGCAGCAAGCAAGTGCAACGAAGCAAACAAGCAGCAAGGAAGTACCAATTGCTTACCCAATATTGTGAAATAGTTTTTTTTTATAGAAAGGGGTGACAAACGAGCTCACAGTCCACCTGATGGTAAGTGGATGCAGTGTCCATAGACATTTACGTTTGTCTTCGATTAAGAATCAAAATGCAAATGCGTTGTCACCCCTGAGGACTATGATGGAATGCCTCCTTTACAGTAAAAAGGGTCTCTGGTTCTCTATACTCACCAAACAAAACAACACAGCAGCATTAAGCTGCTATTTTATGCTGGTATTCTGTGTGAGCGTGGTCCTGCCCCAGAAGAGCCGACCCATTTGTGCTACAACCATAAGTAGAAATTAAATAGTTACAGCATCGTATGCGTAATTAACAAGGGTTTGTTTATTTTAGCATGCGTTGATCGCGATATCTCCAGTGACAAATGGATCTCGAAGTTGGAGTCATGCGGGTGGCCTGAGTCGGTCCGGAACTCTTTGCACACGGCTTGCATCATTGCTCAGCATATACACCAAGTATGTTGTTGTTTTTTTTTGTTCAGAATTGCTTGCTGTTTTACTTTTATTTCATTGGAGTCACGAACCAGCTAACGAGTCTACATGACTATAATTCACCAAAGTGCTGCCCATGGACTCCTGCAATGAACAGAAACAAAAAAGTTACAGGTTCATTGTCACCTCTGAGAACTATTGTGGATTGCCTAAATAACTGTAACACCAAACACAAAAGCAGATACACTGCTTCTTGTCGACAGAATAGTTCAAGTGGGTGGCACTTACCCAAACCTTTTTTACATGGTAGAGCCATGTTGCAGTTATATTACTGGTAAAGTTGTAGCATGAATGGGTCGGCTGACCGGGGAAGGACCACGCTCTCACAGAATACCAGCGTAAAATAACAGCTTAACGCTCCTGTGCTTCGTATGGTGAGTGTTGAGAACCGGAGACCCTTTTTACCAGAAACATGGCATTCCATCTTAGTCCTCACGGCTGATAACGTATCTGCATTTTGACTTGTAATCGAGGATAGATTTAGATGTCTATGGGTCACAGCTACCACTTACCACCAGGTGGACTGTGTGCTCATGATGTGTTACCCTACTCCAAGGCTAAAATAGAGCTTACTACTTAGTAAACCATACTACACCAATTATTCGTAATAGATACTAATTACCTCGCCACCTCCGCGCGCTCTACTCCCTGATGGTGCTGAATGTGTTTTTGTATATTAATCTCAATATATAAAAATCAATTGCTGTCCGTTAGTGTCGCTAAAACTCGAAACTGGCTCGACCGATTCTGATGTAATTTTTTTTTTGTGTTTGAATGGGTCCCCGGATTGTTTAGATTCACAATTGGACCCGGCAGGTGGAACTGTTGTCGAAATCCAAAAAAGTACCCGGTGCGAAGCCTGGTGGGATTGCTGGTACACTATTACAATACTTATTAGCTAATAATGCTATATTTTACTATACAGAAAGCAGAACCAGTTTTAATTCACGGAACCCGCGGTGAAGACGCGACGCTCCTGGTTTGCTCTTTGGTGCAAATAATACTAAACCCAGACTGCAGAACTATAAGGGGGTGAGTTATTTATTTATTTTAACGCCACTGTGATTACTGTATCAACATTTACCAAGGTCAAAATCTAATATCCGAAAATGTTTTTTGTTTCAGTTATGTTCTTCCAATTAAAAATTTTAATCAGAAATTAGCAAAGCGTCGTTGCTTTATTTCGATTATATTACTACTTTTTAAAGTTGATTTTAAAAAGATAATTTTAAAGTGTTTAATTTTAATATCGGTCATATTTTGACGTATGTTAGTTTATCATATTACTTTAGGTTTTCTTTTAAGTGGTATTAAATATTTATTCATATTTAACCTAACTCTTCTACCCTATTGGGATTACATGGAAACATGTTTGTATATGTGCAACGGATAGATATTTTCGATTTTTTGAACTAGATTTTAAATACCTGTTGTACTGCTGTTTTTTACCGCACACGTAGTGTGAACCATTTTAATTTATTTGCAACGTGACAAGATAGCTCTACCGGACAGCTAATAACTTTTCGGGAGCGCTCCGCCCGCGTCTCTCCGTGCACGAGTGCCCTGTGTAGACCTATTTGATGGATGACTGTTAGTAGTTGTTAGACTGCGGTATAAGGGTGACAAAAGAACGCACAGTTCATCTGATGGTAAGTAGATGATGTGGCCAACAAACCATCTACATCTATCCTCAATTAAGAATCACAATGCAGATATGTTGTCACCCGTGAGGACTAAGATGGAATGCCTCGTTTCCAGTGAAAAGGGTCTACGCTTCTGTACACTCACCATACGAAACAGCATTGCTACTCTGCTACTTTATGCTGGTATTCTGTTAGAGCATGGTCCTTCCCCGGTCGAGCCGACTCATTCATGCTACAACCATAATGTAGCTGTGTAGCATGACTCTACCACGTTTAAAATGCCTTTTGAAATGCAGTTGAAAAGGGGGAATAAATATTTTTTGGAACAGGCTCCAAGCGCTGATAGAGCGTGAATGGCTGCAGGCTGGTCACCCGTTCGGTTCGCGGCTGCGGTCGGGCGCGTACGGGCAGGCGTCGGCCCGCGCCGCGCCCACTTTCCCCCTGTTCCTGGACTGCGTGCGCCAGTTCCTCGAGCAGTTCCCCTGCAGCTTCGAGTACAGGCAGTCCTTCCTCATCACGCTGTTCGAACACGCGTATGCTAGTCAATTTGGTATGTATTTTATTTATCAATCGATCTTTAAGTCTGTAAAATTGTAAAGCATATTAATAATACCAACCATAAGTCTTTATACATCCCACTACTCGGCAAAGGTCTTCTCTTATGAGAGTGTTAGGTTAGAAGGGTTACTGATAAAAATTGTAGCAATTTCGTATGTGATAGAGCCAGCCACGCAGTAGCTATATTAGTGGCATAGTTGTAGCACGAATAAGTCGACTCGACCGGGAAGGACCACGCTCTCACAGAATACCAGCGTAAAATAACAGCTTAACGCCGCTGTGTTTCGTATGGCTAGTGTAGAGAACTGGAGACCCTTTTTACTCCATCTAGGTCCTCAACGTTGACAACGTATATGCATTTTAATTCTTAATTGAGGATAAATGTAGATATTTATGGGCCACAGCAACCACTTACCATCAGGTGGACTGTGTGCTCGTTTGTCACCCTATCCTATAAAAAAGTCAATTTTGTTTTATCGTGATATCACAAAAAGAGTTAAAACTCTAAAAATGTTGCTATGATGTTTTGCAACACACAAATTAAATGATAGTTAACCATGTACCATCACTATAGATGAAATAATATAGTATAAAAATTAGACTATACTTCTGTGAAGATAATTTTAATGTAAGTATGACTTATATTTAACTATCATCTATACAAAACAAAATATCATGAGGTGATAGGTATTAAAAGTCAAATTTTGTAATTGATAACGTTATCCTAGATATTATAACTAATGATTGCTAATGATTGTAATCATAGATAAACTTAACTATACACTCTGACGATTGTGTTATTGTATAAACAAAAGTTGGTAATAGGTACTTACATTGATGTTTTAACATTCCTCAACTCAGCAGAACAAAAATCGGGATTGCATGCATAAAATTTAGCCACCGTTAATGTATTTATCCTTGGTAGATTAGTATTTTCTGCTTTTACAAATCCGCCTTCCATGATCTCATTTATATAAAATACAGAATGACAGTTAACAATTATTGTCATGATGCCTTTGTGAAAATTTCGAAATGACATACCACACAATGACATACATTAGCTAATTTACTTAACCAGTGACGTCACCACGGTATCTAATATGGCGGACAGCGTTTCACAGATTTGAGGAACAGAGAAAAAAATATTCTTAAAATTGAAATATAAAATTCATAATGCATATTTTTAAGTAAAAATCAATATTTCTCGTTTACTTTTTACAAAATCTATCAAAAATATATATTTTTTTTACATGGTGTAAAATACCCTATTGACAGTGTATATTTTCTTTGCTATTGATGAGTTCTTGAATGACAATTTTGACTTAATTACTCTTATTGACTATTATTATTGACTTTTATTATTTTTGTTAATGTCATCAATTTAATTTTATAAATGTAGAATATTAATTAGTATTCCAATTTCATTCATTTTTATTCTATTTTATTTTAAGGCATGATTTTCAAAAGAACACAATTATATTTCTATGTCTTATAAGACAAAACATAGCGCACTCATAATTGTAACCCTCGTAAGACCTTAAATGTTTAATCTACCTATGTTTGACAAATAAACTATTCTGATTCTGATCTTTAAATTGATGTAAAGTTGTAATTTATTTTATTTTTCTTATTTTCATAGTTGTATTATCACTTTCATAGTCGTTAGAATATTCCTTGATTGTCATACTAAGACAATTACGGAATATTCTCAGATGGTTACCGCTCTCTGTAAATTTCACAGTACGTGACCAAACCGGGTTCGATCCCCGCCGGAATTAATGAAATTGTTAATTGCAATTTTAAGTGCTGATTTACTACGTGCTCGGCAGTGAAGGAAAACATTGTGAGGAAACCTGCATGTCTGAGAAATAAGAAAAAAATATTTTGGATACATGTGAAGTTCACCAACACACATTAGCGTAGCGTGGCGGACACTTCCTTGCTCTAAAACTCTCTCAGAAACGGGGGAGGCCTGTGCCCAGCCGTGGGACGTATATAGGCTGTAACTTAATTAGTTTTGTTATGCTAAACTGCCAATTTAGCTATCCTAAGACTAAACGTCTCGTACTTTTGACGCTATTACCCGACGCCGGTCTGTATATTTTACATCGAGCATTTAGGAGATGGTCATACCGAAGTCAAATAGCGGAACAATGTGTTGTTTACATAATTTATGTCCTGAACCTTGTAGTGGCGGTGTAAGAATAACCACTACCCTGTATCGTCCCGTGGGTATCGTAAGGGGCGACAGAGGGAAACTTAAACAAAAGATGGCTAGCACTATCTTTGTGATAACAACTTAAAATTATAAAAATTGCTGTTGTCATTCCGCATGCCAGGCGTGGCAACTATGGCAAATATTTCCTGTACGATTATAGGCTATCAAAAGTACACTTGAAAATAGATCTCACAGGGGGGGGATATTTGCCATAGTTGCAACACTTGAATTGCAGGTTTGATAACCACAGATATTTTATTACAATTATTGATTTGTTATTAGGAAGATGCTGCTCTCCATATCCTATTTCATTTCTCTCTGTCGTTTCTTAACTACACAACGGTCCAATATAGTCTATTTCTTAATTCACCTCCAGGTACGTTCCTCTGCGACAGTGATCAAGAGCGCGAATCTCGTGGTGTGTATGATCAGACCACGAGCATCTGGTCGTGGCTGAACCAGCCTGAAGAGCTCACCATGTACATCAACCCGCTGTACGAACCCACTCCCAACGTTATCTGGCCGTCGGTTGCGCCAATGAGCTTTGTTATTTGGGAAGGTTAGTATAGGTTCATAGATATTGAGCCACGTGGACACGATACGTGATTACGTATTTCATAAAACAGTAAACATATAAATATCATCATCTTTGTTTGTGGTTGGTTGCAGGTGTCCATGGACCACAGTAGCCACTCATCATAAGGTGGACGGACAAGTTCGTTTGTCACTAGTTATATAAAAAAATAAAGAAAACATGCGTGAGTGTCGTGGGACACTCGGTTGGAACGAAGTCACTTTCGTAGTGTATTATTGTTGATAAACGTATTATATTATTGACTAGCTGTTCCCCGCGACTTCGCCCGCGTGTTATTTGGGGTTTTATTTTTTTGCGCGGAACCCTAATTCTTTTTCTAAAATAAAAGTAGCCTAAGTTACTCCTTGTGACATCAGCTATCTGCCAGTGAAAATCCCGTCCAAATCGGTCCAGCCTTTTCGGAGATTAGCCGGAAAAAACAGACAGACCGACGGACGGACAGACAGACAGACAAAAACTTTAAAAATTATATTTTTGTTATTAGTGTATACTTTCATATGCATTTAGTAAAAAGCTGTAATTTGGACATTACAAACAGACACTTCAATTTTATTTATTTGTATAGATTAACAAATACAGATAAATGAATTACTAGCGTCTATTAAAATGAAGCGTCATTAAAATAATATTTCTTTCATGGCAAGATAAGAAAAACTGCGAGGGAGATGGATGTTATTCCATCTCGGTCGCAAACTATAGAAAAGGGTCGTGGCGGAAAAATCTTACACTTTTTCTCGCCTAACCCCCATCCACCAAATTCGTAACGTGCGTTAAGGAACTTCGTTCCAAAAAAATCAACAAAATGCATTACAATGAATATATTCGACCGCTCGGTAACGCAATAGTTAATCTGTGTATTTATTTGAGCAGCCTCAGGCCGAGCAGCCTCTATTTGAGGCAGACTGAGGCTGCTCACCTTGAGGCAGAGGGTCGAGGCACGTTGTGGATCAAAGTGAGGCGACGCAATCCAGTTTAGAGCAAAAGCGCGATGGCATCAGACGCGGGTAGATTAGCTGCTGTTTTAATGATCATTAACACTATAAAAAAGAGAATACAAAAAAAAAATACAAAAGCGGAAGCATCGATGGTGGATAAAAGAGTTATATCGCTATAGAGTTCAACAATAGTCAGAGTAGTTGAGATGAGCGATAGTAGGGTTGTCGATTTCTATTACGAGTTGTGGCCTTAGGCGACAACCCCGTCTCCATTAAACGCACGGCTCACACTGAGGCTCCTCTGAGCGCGTCAAAATACCGACAGAATATGTCTCGGCCCCTGGCGACGAATTGGCTCATGGAGTGGCGTTCCTCAGGTTGACGCGTTTCGTCTCCAGTTGCGCAGTCTCGGGTCGAGGCTGCCACTAATGGGTACTTAGCTTTAAACTTTTGGCTGTAGCGCTGAAAAGCCCCGGGCTCGAGTCCCGTGCGAAACAAATATTTGTTTCTACCAAAATAAATCGTTCCAGGTCTGCATGTTTGTCCATGTGTAATTTATGTATAGCGACGCCTCAATGATACAGCTGAAAATCCTAATGATCTAAGCTTGTGAAAAGTATCTATACCGTTGCTTTTTATTTTCAGAA
This sequence comes from Parnassius mnemosyne, assembly GCA_963668995.1. Taxonomy (NCBI): domain Eukaryota; kingdom Metazoa; phylum Arthropoda; class Insecta; order Lepidoptera; family Papilionidae; genus Parnassius; species Parnassius mnemosyne. The sequence goes on along the minus strand of CAVLGL010000115.1, from coordinate 39,091,769 downwards.
TTATATTTACGCTGGTTGATCCAGCAGCGCACAGAAGATCGGGAGGAGCAATACAGAGCGATAAGAACCCGAGAGCAGCAACTTCGCTCGCAGGCGCAACAAATGCGACGCGAACTGTACGAGCTGGCTCAACAGTATTACGCTGCGAACGGGAACACCACTGTCAGCAATTAGGCGCTAATACATTGAAAAGTTTGAATAATGGTATGTACAAACGAGGCATTAGAGGAGAGCTTGGAGAGGGGCTAAAGTTATTTTTAACTAGCTGTTCCCCGCGACTTCGCCTGCGTGTAATTTAGGTTCTTAGTTTTATTGCACGGATCCCTAATTCTTTTTCTAAAACAAAATTAGCTGAATTTACTCCTTATAACATCAGCTGTCTGCCAGTGAAAGTCCCATCAAAATCGGTTCAGCCGTTTCTGAGATTAACTGGAACAAACAGACAGACAAAAATTTTAAAAATTGTGTTTTTGTTATAAGTACCATATATACCATGTATTCATATGCATTTAGTGAAAAGCTGTTATTTTGACGTTACAAACAGACACTCCAATTTTATTTATTTGTATAGATGTCGTAAATAGAAAATTGTAAGTCCATATTTTCTGCCTACTTCCTCTACGTAACAGGCGTGAGAATTTATGAATAATATACGATAAATAGAGAGATAGTGGGAGAAAGTGTTATGAATCAACATAATTTAGTGGATTTGTTAGAGCCTTGAATGTATTTTTATTGAAATTCGAATTTAGAAAGAGCTAATCAAATACCTTACTTGAGAGCCAGGAGGTTAAGCATAAATTTTATAGTATGCGAGCACTTTGAGTTCGATCTTCACTGGTATCAATAGTTACTGCTCGGCGGTGAAGGAAATCGTCGTGGAAACTTGCATGACAAATAGATATAGATCCGAAGTCGACCAACTTGAACCGAGCCGGCGAAATAGCTTCCCAATTACCATCTCAAGTTTGAGAGAAAGCTTGTACCCAGCAATGGGATGTGCATAGACTGTTACTTTACTTGTTACCTTCCTGGCGTGGTTAGCCAAATTGACTGTCTACAATAGTAAACACTAATAATATAACTAACAAATGTAATTGTTAAAACAATAATTTAAAAAACCCAACTGCGTTAAAAGTGTACTCATATCTGAAAAGAGAGAATCAATTGTTATATATTTTATATCCATGACTAAAACGAATCTCATGACACCCAGTATGTTAAAATTCATCAAACTATTTACACTACAGAGCGTAAGAAAGATAGCCATCTGCACAGGTCAGGATTATAGTGCCCGAGTGTATGTGCAAGCACAGATGCACTCTGTATTCATAGTCCGATGGGACGGTAATTTTAAAAATACCGCCAACATCCTAACTTTAATACACTGCTACTAAGAATTTGTTGATAGAAAAACCCAAGAACTGATTTTGGCCCGACCCGGAATTCAAACCCAGGACCTCATGAACAGCCATCGCATGTAACTGTCACAAAGTTGGCGGACCAACTTTGCTTTATTTTTGTATATATGTGGCGAGAGTTATTACATTGGGTAGTGGGTACTGTACATTGAAGTGTGATGTCCATAAAAACTTAATAGATATAAAGAATGGACTTGAGTTGCTTAAGCTTAAGTTTATGTTTTTTTGATAAAATAATTTTTAAGTATTATACCTGATACCATTGCTTAATTTATTTTAATAAGGTTATAAACAGTCGAAGAAAATATGTAGTTTTATAGACTTCCTCATAGTAAAGTGTCTCTTGATTATAATTAAGCTTGGACAAAAAAAGGGTTAATGTACATTTAGAAATGTAGTCCACACTACCAAATTCATTTTTATAATCTGGGTCTGACTAAATAAGATATTTTTAAGAAATAATGCTATATATTTAATAATGCTAATAATAACTTCTATATTACTATTAACAATTAATAAGTGCCTAATTTATATTGCATTTATGTAGTTATTAAGTATGTAACATCTTCATATTAACAAATGATTAAATCTTTGTTTTCCATTTCATATTGCATTTGAAACAAACACCATATAAATGTTCCAAATAGCAGTAAAACGTTCGTCAAATGAAAGAAGATAAAATTACAAATATTTCCAGATATATTATATTAGAGTTATAAACTAGCAAGTATCATTTCGTATCATAGCATCTGCAATTCCTCTAGTGTTGCAGTTGTTTATGGGCGGCGGTAGTCACTTACCATCAGGTGATGCTCGTTTGCTGCCAATTCTATATAACAAAAAAAAATCATCCCCTGGACCGCAAGCAACTTCAGACTCCCGATTTTTTCATCCATGTAGACTTAAATAAGATGCTTCACGGACTGTAATCATACAAGTTCTCTTTGAACACTTTGAACTACGATGCAGCTGTGGTGCACCGCTGGAAACGGCCAGCCTCAGCCGCTCCGGCTCGTCCGATCCCTACGATTTGTTACAGCAGGCGGAGGCTGCTGTTCCCGCAGCGCTGGAGATGTAGCAGTCTCAAAATAGATAAAGAAATCCTTCTGAATCAGTCCCCCTATATTTTATGATAAAGGGGATTTTTTTCTCATAAAATGGATTTATATTTACATTATAAATGCAAACATGAAAAAAATATAGATATTTTAGAAATCGATTTTTTGGGAATCGATACATCAGCTTACAATTCGAATCTATTTAAAAAATCGATCTTTTTCGGAAAGAATCGACATCCCTACTGACAATAACAATAAAAAAATGGCGTCAGTTTTATTGTAGGATTAGACATAAACAATGCAAGAATAATTGATTTTCAATAACTTTTTTCTCAAAAATTACGCGCTTCCGCATGTTGTAACTTTGTGTGTTGCGCTTATAATAGTGTAACTTTTCTGTAAAAATACGTATCAAACCCCAACTCGACGGGAGTTTATGGAAAGTCATACCGTAATTTTGGCTCAAGCCTCATAAACCTATGGTAAATTCCCATATAAGGTCAGTGTTTGGAAGACCGGCATACTTTTCTATACTTTAAGTTTAACTAAACTTATTGAACGAGATACGCTTTCTAAAGTGATTTGTGTCGTCGGAAATTATAGGTAATATATTAATTTACTTATATTGGTCTAAAAATTATATTAATTGCAATAATCTTTAGAATTATATGTTATTTTTTAAAACTTGGCGTGTAGACGGACTTGAGACGGAGTTGAGGTAAGTCCGTCTAGTAGCAATATAACGCAGCAATATAATTGTGACGCAATATGTATGAAAACAATTTCTAGCAGTGATGTAAAACTGGCGTTGAAATGTGTGCTTAATGTTTTTGTACATAGGGTTTAAATTTCAAAGTTATATAATTTTATTTAATTTTAAAGCAAGTCCGGCATATCTTTGGTGACAGTGGTTGCAAACATTTTCTATAAAATTGTAGCGAATTTTCTTTTAAATAAAATACGAAGTAAAAACATAAATCTTTATTTCTAATTGAACATGTCAGAAATATTTCAATCATATTTAGCATACCTGTAAAATTCCTTTCGTTTTTTCCTTTTTTTACCTTTGTATTTTTTTTTTGTAAAAGGCTTTGTACAATGTGCACCGCCGTCTTGAGGTTAAAAAAATAATTGGACAGGTATACCAAAAGATCCGAACCCGTATTAGAGAAGACATTACCTAAAAAATATAAGAAAAGAATCAGTCTAATAAGTTTGCATTTGAGTAATTAATTAGTTTGATAATCAAGTCGATTATGACAGGTAAATTTCTAAATCTAAATTAAAGTTTGTTCTGCCTCTTTAATTTGACAGAGCAAAAAAGACATGGGAATATCCTTATAAATACTTGGAGATCCTAAGTAGTATTTATCTTCTTAAAATTGCTTAAAAAATTATGTCGTTTTTCTTTACTCGTACGTATTTTGTTTATTTACTCAAATAAAAATAAACCATTATTTCTAGCATGACAAAATGCAAAATCACATTATACAATAATGCATTTAATTTATGCTTTTTAAAATAAGTATTCAGTAACAATAGCAACAATGAACTTTAGAACATTGGTTTAATCTATGGATATAATCATTAAATTTGCATTTTAAATGCTATTAAAAAAATAAGTATTCAGTAACAAATAGCAACAATGAATTTTATAACATTGGTTTAATCTAAGTATATAATAATTAAATTTGCATTTTAAATGCTATTAAACACATAATAAAATAAGTACTTATTGAATAACAAATGGCAGCAATGAACTTTATAAAATTAGCTTCATCTAATGATATAATCATTTATGCACATACAGGTTGTTTGGTAATAACCTTATAAAGCCGAATTGGTCCCGTAGTAAAAGTTTAGTTTAATGGTCCCTAATCCCTATCTACCATATTCGGCTTTAAAAGGCTATTACCAAACACTCTGTATGTGCTTTTTTAAAAGTAAGACGTATTCAATAACAATAGCAACAATTAAGACATTGGCTTAATCTAACATCGCATGAAAAACAATTGCCTAATCAATACTGAGATTTGTTTCTCTTTAGCGTTGTATAATCTTCTAATAAAATCAGTCTGTCTTATAATAAAATCAGTCGTAAGTACTTGCTAATAAGCACATAATACTAACATCAATATCATTTTTATCTAAGACATAAAAACGAGGTAAAAATAACCTTAATCATACAAATAATCAACTGAGGCTAAGGCACTAGCTATGTCTACATTAAATAAGCATAAAAAAACGCACTTATAAAAAATAGATAGCGTCATCATCGTTAGATAATAGAAACTCTTTGGGATTGTCTGGATTTTGACACAAACCAATTTTTTTTACAACAGATAGGCTCGGGACATTATCATAGTCCTTTCTTTTTTTGTTAATATAAACTTTAATGGTTTTTTTACAGTCTTATAAAATGTTATTGAGTAATATATTTCGCCGTCACCAGGCGTTACTTCTTCTACATACCCTACGTAGTATGTCCATTTTTACCGAACTAAGTATCGTACGAGTACAATGTCATTAATGCCATAATCATGTATTAGTTTATATTTTTCTGAAATAACGTTATTTGAATCACCTCCATTCTCATTATTTTCTGTTTCGAACTCACTGTTTTCTTCGACGTCTTTACTTTCTTCAACTAGTTTACTGCAAACTATCTCAGGTATCTCTTTTACTGTTAGTGATTTACTCTTGTATTTTTTCAATATCTTCCGTATTTTAATTTCTTCTGCTGTAGACACATCTTCTTCAAAATTTTGTTCACCGTCGCAAATGTCGGTATCACTGTAGTCGCTAATGTCGGAATCACTGTATTCACTTAAGCAATCCGAAACACTTGTCGAGTCATCTGAAGCTACTTCAGATCGTTTTTTCTTTTTAGATTTAATTACTTTTTTCTTTTGTTTTTGAACAACACAAATCTTTTTACCGATACCTTTCCCTTTTTTCGATTTAATTGTTTGTTGTTGTTGTTCTCTACTAGCAGGCTTCTTTATCGAACTTGATGGACCGGGTTTCATTAATATTTTTCTTTTTATCTCAATTTCCTTTGGTTCTTTCTTAATCATTTTGATTTTTTCTTCCCTTTTACGCCTCAAAACGTCGTCATGAGTTATAACTTCCGCTCCTGGTGCCATTCTTTTGTCGCTTAACTTTTGTGTTGTTTCCAGCTTTAACTTTCATCAAGAGGAGTTCTTCAAAAGTCAACGTTCTGTCATCTAATACGTGGATCTTTTTACCATCACTAACGCAGTTTGAAATGTCTTTATTGGTGGATTTAGTTGCCTCATATATTTGATGTTTTAAGAGTTTTCCATTTTCCAGTTCACTTTCATTCATATCATGAGAATTACTCATAGGAAAATGATTTGAATCTAAATGCTGTTGGGAGTCACGCTCTTCAGATGTTGCTGTGTGCACCATTTTTGAAACGCAATTAAATGCTAATGAAAAAAGAGTTTTTGGGTCGCTTTTGGTAGTAGACTGCCCAACTTTGACATCAAAATTCGGACATTGTTTTGGAGAACTGTGTGAAATGTGTTGAAGCTTCTGTTGGGACTCAAGTTTTTGAATATTTTTCCATTGTTCAAGCTTCAACAAGTCAAATCGCTTCTCATCAACTGCTTTAGGATTAAAAGGATAAATTCCTGTCTTACGAAAACCATTCTTTAAAACTTGACTGTCGATTTGTGTCCAAACTTCTCCGATTAGCCTCGTGAACTCTTTTTTTCGACAATGTAACTCCAACATTCAAACGCTGCCATTTGACAAGAAGCTGATCCCAACGATCTTTGTAAGATTTCATAACTGCCACATCAAGCGGCTGCAAAACATGACTGGTATGTGCTGGTAATTTCAATATTGTTATATCGGCTTTTCGAGCTTCTTCGATTATATTTAATCCCATATGGGTCGCGTGGCCGTCATATATGAGCAGAACTGGACGTTCATCCCCAATATTTGGAATAAAAACTTTTCTGAAGTATGTCTCGAAAACCTCGCTCTCCATCCACCCATTCTTAGTCGCGGCATAAGTTGTGCCTGGGTCATATGTTTACCTTTATAAATTATCAGCGGCGGCATTTTTTCCCCTAGCGCATTGATTCCAAGCAAAACAGTTGTGTTATCCTTTCCGGGTGAAGCAATGACTCGAGTAGCCGCGTGTCCTTTAAGTGCAACGATTTTGGTTTTGTCTGGGTCTTTTGAGAAACTTGTCTCATCTAAATTCCAAATTGCAGATGGTTTATCCAAAAGATTCAAATCTTTTAATGTTTTCTCAAGTAAATTGAAGTACTCGTATACAATAAATGGATTTACTGCTTTCTTTCGCGCATATTCAACTGCTTGAGGTTTTTAAACCGATAAATGATGTGGCTTTTTGAATGCAGTAAACCACGTATTACCAGGTTCTCCGTTTTTAAATGGCGTTGATATTTTGTTCTTTATCACAAAATCGGCCACCATTTCCAGCATTTCTGTTTTTGTCAATCCAAAGCCATGCTTTTCCATCAGGTGAAGACCGATAGCTAATTCCTTTTCTACTTGTAATGGTAATGCTGTGTTTCTTCCTAGTGAATTTGATTTGGTCCTCTTATTGTTAACGTGGTCCATTATGGTCATTCTCGGAATCTTATACTCCTGAGAAGCCTTGTAACCACTCAGCTCCCCATTTTTTACAGCTCTTACTGCTGCTTGTAGCTTCTCCCTAGAATAGGACGCTTTGTCCGTTTTCCTTATATAGTTACTGACCATAATTGCAAAATTGGCACTCGTCGCTGGGATAATAGTCGCAAATAGCAAATTTGGAACACCCTTGACACCAGGAAAAATTAAATTCTAGTACAATTTGTACATTCGATGCTTGAATCTTAAAATGGCGTGGATAGCTAATATCTGATCTGTAGCTACTAGACATGCGCAAAACGGTACCCGAAGAAGTGATGCAACATCACACATCACTTTTGTTAGAGTGATATCACTTTGTGATATTACCATCACCCTAAACATCACTCGAGATTTTGGCATTACAGGCAACTGAGTACCGACAATAGTACTGGTATCTATCGATCACATTCGACGGACAACACTCGTATCACTTGAGAAGTAATGCAACAAAACAAGTTTTAAGTAATTATTGTGAATATCGTATCGAACATTCTTTTTGAGCAAATAAGTTTTAAGAATAATAATTTCAAGAAAAGAGCGTACTCCTTCTTAAAAGGCCGGCAACGCATCTGCGATTCCCCTGGTGTTGCAGTTGTTCATGGGCGGCGGTAGTCACTTACCATTAGGTGAGCCGCATGCTCGTTTGCCACCTCTCCTATAAAAAAAAAAATGTGTGTGTATGTAACTATTATTTATTCTGTGATATCGTGTAGTGTAGTAGTAGGTAGGTAGGTAGGTATATACGTACAGTAGGTATGTATGTGTGTATAGTACACGGACCGCAATAGGTATGTTATGCAGTTGAGTATATTTATGCATATTTAATCACGAGTGGAAAGTTGATTTTCCTTCATGCTTAGGCCCACGAACGAACGAAATAACAAAAAGGGGCTCCATCCAGGCTTAGGACTGGCAATCTTCGATTGTTTGAAGAAAGGCGTATTTAAAAATCAACTTATATATACAATGATTTTTGATCATTATATACATTATGTACATTATTTTTTATATTTACAAGAATCTTCTATTTTGTGCTTGAAGCGTTTTTTTTACTATATACATAAATCGACAAGATACGTTTTTACAATATTATTTACATTTCATCTGACTTCTTCAGTTGCAGCTTATAAACATTAACTGCGTTAACTTTTTTGTAGTTAAGCGCGTTCTTCTATCGTTAAGTGTAGCCCTGCTTTTGAAAAGACCCGCTCACATGGTACGGATGTCGCTGTTATATTCAGTCTTTTTAGCATGTGTGAGTGAAGGCGTGGGTAGATGGCTTTCCGTTCTTTCCACCATAATAATGGATCGCAGTGTCGATTGATTTGCGGCTCATTCATATACTTGTCGAATTCTACTATACCCGCAGCAACTGGATTTTCGGGTACCTGGCGTGCCACTTCTTCGTCAAACTGTTCCCAAAGTGAGCTTACTTTTGAGCAACCTGGGGTTGGTTCGACAGGCTCTGCTGGTTGCAAAGGGCGTTCGTCTGAAAGAACTATCCTCCCAATTTTTAATTTTAAATCGGCTGCCGCCGCTTCGACGTTTCTTATATCCCTGAAACCAGATTTTTTGAAGCGTGGGTCCAGTATTGTGGCTTCCCTAAGCAACATGTTCTTTTCTATATCACCGAAACGGTGCATAAGTTCTGTTTTAAAAAAAGAAACAAGACCTTTAATGGTTTCCACGGTTTCATTCGAAAACTTTTGAATTTGTACGTACATTAGTTTGCACAACACTATATATTTGGATGCGGACACGTAGTTTTCAGCACTAACCTCATTAGACACCTCGTAGAAGATGGACAAGATCGGTAAGGATTTTTCAATAATCATCCAGTCGTTGGGCGTCAGGGCCAGTTCAGCTCTCATGATTGCTATTGAAGCAATAAGAGCTTCTTTTATCTTCAGGAACCGGTTGAGCATATCGTACGTAGAGTTCCATCTAGTGCACACGTCTTGTTTCAATTTCAGTGGTGCCAAATGCATTTGCTCCTGTATCTCTTTAAGTTTTCTCTGCGCAGGCAAGCTTCTATTGAAGAACTCCACCACATTTTTCACCTTGATCACGGTATCAGCGATAATTTCTAGGCTGTCCTTCACAACTAGGTTGATAGTATGTGCGAAACAGCTTATAGAACGCCACCCGCCGATTCGAACGGCACCCAGAATATTAGACGCGTTGTCACTGACAATCGCACAAATTTTCTGGTCAATGCACCATTCACGAAATTTCTCTTTAAGAAATTCCGATATGTTTATCATTGTGTGACTCTCGTTAAATTGTAAACAACCAATCATGACAGTACGTAAAATGTGGGTTTCGGGATCGATAAAATGGGCCGTGATGCCAATATAATCATCATTCGTCACTGAGCGCCATCCATCAGTAGTAATGCAAACGGCAGTGGCTGACCCACCACCAACTTCTTTTTTCATACTTTCGATCGTCCTGTTATATAACTTGGGCAGAAGGCTTTCAGAAAGAGTTTTACGAGTTGGCAATTTATATGAAGGATTAAGCATGTCCACGAATTTTTGGAATTCCTTCTCTTCCACAAGTCTGAAGGCATGATAACCTTTGGCTATCATTTTTATTAGCTGCTCGTCCAGCTGTTGCGTCCTAATTAGTGGAAGAGGTTTTTTGACTACGATGTAATCTTTTACTGTAGTTGCGGCCACCTTACCCTTTGTAGCTGATATAATGTTAGCTGTTGTTACAGTTGGTATGGTCCCAGAAGAAGTGGTTGTAGTCACCACTGATATTGTAGAACTTGTGGTGGCCGCTTGTGCATTCTGGTTGGAATTTTCTTCGCTTTCGTCTATTGACTCAAGCCTTTTCGGTGTGATATTTACCGTCGGATGGACTTTTTTCATGTGCCTACTTAAGGTCCCAATTGAACTGGAAGATAACGTTAGTATCTTTGAGCAATAGTTGCATTTAGCTTTCTTCGGCTCCGTGCTGTCAAAATGGTTCCAGAGAGGACTAAATTTTCGTTTTGATGCCATATTCTCACTTTTTAGGTAACAAATTCACCACTAATTAATAGTCACACGTGAATACCTAGGTACACAAAAAAGATACCTAGCTAAGCATCTAATTTAGTGTTATACTGCACTGTAAGTAAAATTCTCTGCTTAACACTAACTAAAGAGTTTATATGCACACACTTTTGGTTAATATTACACTTTGTATTTATACTTCGTCTTTAATTAAATAGTTTTAAGATGGAAAAAAGTTTTAGTAATACAATACCTACTGTACGTAATAATTAATTACGACCACCAGTTAATTCCGAATTTACTATCTCTCGTAACTAACGTACGTACGCGTGCAATTACTATTTAGTAAAATACAACACTGACCGACTGACATCTGACCTGACTCAAACAAATCTAAATAAGCTAACCTATTATTACATTAAATCATTAATGCATAAAAATAATTACGGAGAAATGGTCCTTTGTATATTTATAATAAACACCAAAATTGCATACATTACACGGAGAAATTCCAGGAATTGGCGGACCACAAGCGCGGGGCAGCGCGAAGCTCGCGCTGCCCGAACGACACCGATCGCGCGCGACGTTTTTCGTTTCCTGGTTTCGGGCGGGTGATGTGAGTGATGTGTAATGGTTGGATTTGACGCGTAATGAGTAATGTTGCATCACTTCTCCGAGTAATATTACTCGTGTAATATTACACGCATTACTTACCCATGTCTAGTAGCTACATGATATCTGTATGAAGTGGGTTATTAACGAAGGCCACTTTTTTTGGTTTAAACTTTCAAAATCGGTTCTTTGCAAAAAACGATCGATATCTAGAAAATCAGGCATCTTTCTGCATGACGTGTAGATGATAAATCTGAAACAAAAAAGTTACAGGTTCGATGGTTTTGTGATTTTCCCAAATGGAGTAGCTATTTTGTTAAATATTTGCCATTTTCGAAAGGGAATCGAAGTGCTAAGAGCAATGCGCAAAATCAAAATTCAGTAATTTGCAAAATCCGAGAAAAGCTTTCATAGCAACAACGTTTCAAGATTTGCATAAGAGCGCACCGAGCCTCCAGTAGCGCCGCCAATCAATAAATAACATTACAGCGAAATAACTAGGTATGTTTATTAAAATTTTAAAACTTATAAAAACTAGGTTAAGTTGGAAACTATTTTTGTATGCGTTAATTCTTAGTTTAAATGTGTTCGTGTAGTAACAATCTGGATTAACGCCAAATCCAGATTGTAACTACACAAACACATTTAAACCAGGACAAAACATAACAAAAATAGTTTACATTTTTACCTAGTTTTGTACGTTTCAGAATTTTACTAAACATATTTAGTTACTTCGTTTAATGATTTTTTCTTGATTGGCGGCGCTATTGGACGCACTATGCACCCTTAAAACAAAAAAAAATAATTTATTAAATACGTGCAGCTGAAAAGGTTGACAATATCGGCATTCGAGGCAAGGCCGGCATATGACGGACTTTCCTTATGCATGCTGGATGGACTTCCCAACTATTACATTTTAAGGTTAGTATTTTGCGAAGGTAATTATCACGAAATTCAAACGATATTAATGTATTCATCACTAGAAATAAGTATATGGATCACTAAATGACTTACGTAATTAGAGAAACTCCAAAAACATCATCGATTTTCCACTTTTTTTGATTATTTTCTCAGAGACGTTACACTCCCACTTCAAGTTCACAACGCGAAATAAAATAGCTGAGCTGACCGATTTCTTTCAACCTAATGATGTTAGCGACATCTTTATTTCTTAGTTCGAACTAGCTCCGTAATAGTGTTTTACCGACCGAGGCATAAGAACCTAGTCGTTCAAAAATGGTAGTTATTGCCGCTAGATGGTCTTGCCTCCCAGACGGACTTCCAAACACTGACCTTACTGGTATTTGAGAGGCGCCAAAATTACTCAAAACTTTAGATTAGTATGTGGGATAAAATAAAACTATAAATATGTTATGTAATTTTATTTTCTGGAAATTAAATCTACAAAATTCTCATGATGAAAACTTAACTCAGCCCAAATACGTGATCTGAAACAGATACAATTCGAGTCAATATAGTAATAATTCCTACAAATAACGGCCAATAAATTCAAAATGTTTATAGACTCACCACAATATTGTCATAAGTTTTTCTTTTCCTATCATACGAAGGCGGCACTGAAAATTCCGGGAATCAAGGAAGTGACACAACACTACTATTTAAAAATGTATTTATTGCTTTTCGAAGTAATCTCCGCGAAATTTGACACATTTATCCATACGATGGAACCAATCATTGAAGCAACCATTCCATTCGGAAGTTGGGGTCTCCAAAATGGCCGTTTTGTAGGCGTTCACAGCTTCTTCAGGTGATGAAAATCTCTATCCACGCAATTTATTCTTTATTTTAGGGAAAGTATAGAAATCATTAGGGCTTAGGTCGGGGCTGTACGGCGGATGGTCTAATAATTCTATGTTTTCTTGCTCTAAAAACTCTTTTGTTCTGTGTGCGGTGTGAGAACTCGCATTGTCGTGATGGAGGATGATGCGGCGGTTGCAGTTCTCTTTACGGAGTTCAGAAACGACCTGTGGCAAACAAATGCTAGCATACCATTCTGCATTAACCGTTCTTTGTCCCTCAAGAGGAATAGTCGTAACATGGCCAGTTTTGGAGACAAATGTGGCCACCATTTTTTTTGCAACACTCCGTGAACGAACAATTTTTGTTGGCTTTAACTCATTTTCGAACACCCAAACTCGTGACTGGTTTTTTGTTTCGGGTTCGTACGCGTATATCCAGGATTCGTCACCTAATACGATGTTGTATACAGCATTTGAGGATCCTGCGTGGAATCTTTCGAGAGTTCTGACGCACCAAGTTACCAAGTAATGCGAGCCGCTTTTTGCTCTTCACAGAGCGAATGCGGTATCCATCGGGAAAACAACTTTTTTACACCTAATTGTTCATGCAAGATTATTTGTATTTGACTCATGCCATTGTCTAAAGTTGCCTGAATTTCGCGATATGTCACATATCGATCTTCCTCAATCAGCTTACGCACAGCATCAACGTTTTCTTGGGTGACTGCAGTTTTTGGACGACCTTGACGGGGATCATCACTGAGCTTGACACGTCCACGTTGAAATTCAGCAAACCAGCGATAAATTGTGGTTTTGGATGGGGCTTCATCACCAAATGCAGAAATCATCCGGTCAACACACTGTTTTTGTGTTAAACCACTTCGAAAGTCATAATAAATCATCGCTCTTGAATTTTTTCGAGTCAATTCCATTTTCTCAACGACTAAACAAGTTTGACAAAACCTTGTGACAAGACCGAGAATCTTTTTTTAAATAAATAAATGGTATTCGATTTTTAAAACCAAGGACTTTTCAATTAAAAAGATTTTAATATGACAGGAACAGTGGAAATATTCCATTCCCGATACTTTTAGTGCAGCCCTCGTAGGAAACCTGCATACAGTGATCAGATGATTTTGTGTTTTTTATTTGCACAACACTTAACTTACTTTCGATGATGATCACAAATCGTGCATAAAACTTTGAAATAATGAATTAATTTATATTTAATATCTTATACAGGTTGTAGCGATTAGGTATTCTTAACTGCACTATGACTTAGGTAGTATGGTGAACAAAGAAAGTCCAAAGTTCAGTATAAGTCAGCTATAATGATTTAAATTAGAATTTACATTTAACACATAAAACAAGCCAAAAAATACTACACTGGATACAAACAAAAAGAACAAGAGTAAAAGGGCGGAAACTAACAAAACAATACGGGAATTAAACTATCGTAAGTATAGAAAAGTGCAAGGCGATCGAACGTGAGTCTACTCCGGAATCTCTGAGCGAGTGAAGGGCACCTTGGCGTGATGAGAGTATGGTTAATGTCACGGACGTAAATTCCGAAGGTTGCCGAAGTATTCCGATGGCCGTGTGCGCGCGCGAAGTGGCTTTGTCCATTGTTGGTATCCCACAGGGTAACATCTCACAAAAAATCTTTACTGTATATTCACGATAATATTATGACTGTGTATTTACCTACATATAAAATTGAAATATTCTGAGCCCATAATAACTGAATTTAAGCAAAAAATCAATAATAAATATTAAAAACTACATAAACCTATGAACTAAATTTTAATAAATTTCAGAAAATATCTTCAATATGAAAGACGGTGACAAACAAATGTCATTTTTTTCTTCTTCTACCGGATGTCCCGTGGCAGATTTAGGATTTCTTGATTCAATTAAAGAAGGTTATTCTTTTAGAATTTTGCATAGGGTAAGGTATTGCGATGATTGGACCACTTTTTTTAAAATGCTTAAAAAAACGAATGTATGCAATGTGGAATAAAAGTGATTTAGTTACTGAAGTGCTCTTGTATTCCTGTGTAAATACCTAAAGTTTCAGAATTCTAAAATAGTAAATAGAGTCAATAAATGGGTAAAATGATTTTTGTTAAGGTTTCTTTGATTGGACCACTGGAACGTTCATTAAACCAGTTTGTTGCTATCATTGGACTGGGAACTCTGAAATTTCATGGTTTAAGGTGACAAATTAATAATACTACAATTTAAAGAAATGAACATTTTAATCATTATTTTAACATTTATGTTACTAATTAGGTCATTTTTCAATATAGGCATATGAAACAGTCTTCTTGGTTTTAATACCGTGCATGTATGTAACATTTTTTTAAATGTTTCCCAAAAAAATATAAAAATTTTAAAACAACAACTTGAGGTACTTAAGTTTTTAACATACATACATACATACATATAATCACGCCTCTTTCCCGTAGGGGTAGGCAGAGACCAGTTCTTTCCACTTGCTACGATCCTTACATACTTCTTTTGCTTCGTCCACTTTCATTATTCCCTTCATACGTGCTCTACGGTTTAGGGTACTCTTGACCTGGCCTTTTTTTTTAGTTTTTTTTAGTTTTTAACCATTATTTTAATATTAATTATTTTAACATTGGCTCACAATACAGTCTTCTTGGTCCTTATATTTAATACCATGTTATCACTTTTTTAAAATGCTACATACTAAAATCTTCATAGAAAAAATATAGGAATATCAGAGTACTTAGTGTTAAATTCTTAAAAACTAAAAATACTAGTCTGAACAACGATAAACTTAACCTAATAATTTTTGAGTATTGTTAAAAAAACTTTGTTAAACTTTTTCTGTACTAATATCAATAACATAAAACTTAAACCCATCTTCAGGGATATAAAAAATTCTCCGAACATTAATTAAAAAATTTCAATATCTAAAAGAAATCAACATTCAAACTTAAATTAATATTCAATAATTTCAGACATTTGAGATCCATTATTCAGTACATGATGGACAAATATATTTTTTGATCCCTTTTTTAACGCAAGCACACTCCTCGTGGACCCAACATTTACATGACAAACATTGTATCATGTCTTCAATAGCACAATGGAGACAAATTTTGCAGAACCATTTTTCTAACTCCGCAGCTGGCACTTTCTTTTTCTTCACGTCTTTCTTTATCTGTTTTTCTGGACCTCTATTAGATTTTACTGTTTCCTCCAAGTTTAATGCAGCAACTTTCTTTCTCTTTTCAGCATCAGATTTTGTTTTGGATGCTTTAGCTTTTGACTCTTCCAATTGTGTTTTATATGGGGAAGCAGTTAACTCTATTGCCGATTGTGGTTTACGACTTCCTTTTCTCAATTCTTGCATGACTTTGCAGTCGGAGTTACACTACAAATTTGAAATTCTGAGCTAGTGATTGGAAGTGGCTGCCATTGTTTTACTTCTTTTGTTGCTATGATTGGCGTTTCAGGTTGAATATTTATATTGTTGCAATTATCCGATAAATCAGGGCTTGGTATAACGGAGGTTTTGGAAGCAGACGGTATTGTTTGCATCGTATTTAAATCAGTAGATTCAACACTGGTGCACGAAAATGGTGGATCATCCGAGGTAACATCTTTTGGTATTCCATAGTCATCTACATCATTAAGCTCTGAAAACAAAGGATCCACAATCATGTTCTCATTCTCAATAGCCGGTAAGTTGTCGTTATCTTCAGATAAAGTAACGAACTCATAATCCTGGAAAATATCCTTATTAAAAGGATACGTAGTTTAGATAAAGTGAATCAAATTTGGAATAGGGTATTCCAAATTACAATCACCTAAATAATTAACTTTAATCAACCATTTAACTGGCCTAAATCTTGTAGATACAAGATACTGAGATCACTTAAATTAAAAAACTATATCAATGCTTATTTCTAAATCAATTCTACTTTTTTGCTTTTCTCTAGTCTTTGCAGTAATCACAAACATAGCAACCCGAATCATAACCAGCACATTCGCTGTGCACCCAGCCTTCGCATGTGAAGCGTTGCACCCATTGTTCTCCCCTTTGATCTTCGGTAAATTTTCCATTACAGAAAAAACAAATACAGTCATTTCCTGTAGGTTGTCTCACATTAGCATAAGAGGGTATATCTTCTTCTGATTCATCAGATGCGAATGTATCATCACTATCAGACTCTGTGTCTTTTTCTGGAAATATCTTTCTTTTGGTTGATTTGGAACTTTCCCTTTTCCCTTTCCTTTCCCTTATCCTTTTAAATTTCTCTTTGTTTTCTTTTCTTTGTTTCTATTTTTATACTCATTTTCAAATGGTTTTTTCAGCTTTTTTTTGTTTATTGCTTCTTCCAATTGCTTTTTGTAGGGTGAGCTAGAAATTATTTCAGATTTACCTGGCTTACGACCTCGATTTGATGACCGATATTTGGAAGTAGGAACTGGTGAGATTTGAAACGGTGTCACAATGGGGTTACTACGAGAAGGTTCAGGAAGATTTTCTTTTTCTTGTTCTTCTCGCATGGCAATATCAGGAAGGTTTACTGATGGAGGATCTGTTTCCGACACAATTTCATTTGACTGTTGTCTGCTATCTGACGAAACATCAACATGACTGTCATCGAAACCTTGTAATAGGGTTGGTGAATGATTTCCAGCTTCATTTATGACTTGTGGACTTGCAGCGATAGGACTACGTGCTTCTTGTTCGTTTTCAGCAATGCCATCCGCTGATTCTTGTGCTGCTGCGAAATAGTCAGATTCCGTGAAAATATTTGTATTTAATGGATAAATGCCACCAACTCTAAAGCCATTTGCTGCAATTTCACCAGTCTGGCATTTTAGATAAGCTTTGCCAAATAACTCTGAAATATCGTAGGCAGTAAGTGGTCTATTGTTTTCGCGCAACCACATACGAATTTCTTCACTGTAGTAACTTTTTAGTGGCCCCATGAATGCTTTATCCATGGGCTGGATCTTATGTGTGCAATGTGGCGGCAGTGAAATCAAAGTCTAGCTTTATCTATGAGCTCGATATTCTTTGTTTGGCTGAAATGACCGTCAAATAAGAGGAGAACTGGTGAGGATTCGGACGGCTTTACATAATCGATAAAATGTTCAAACCACTGCGTGAATAAATGTGTTTGTATCCAGCCAGAAGGATGTACTCGGATAATAGAACCCTCAGGAGAGCCTTTCTTTAATAGGTCGCTATTATTTTTGCGCGAGAAAATCATCATTGGCGGTACAAATACACTAGCTGGACTCATACAGGTCACCACTGTTATGAGAGTTCCCCTTTCAGCAGACGACATAGCTCCAATTTGCTTTTTTCCTCGGCGACCAATCACTTTGAGATATTTGCTTTGTACAATTGACAGTCCTGTTTCGTCAACATTAAAAATCCTACTAGCCGTGAACTTTTTTTCGTCATAAACTTTCTCAAGATTTTGATAAAACTCGTCCATTCTTGCTTTTGTAAATCCATTGGCTCTAGCAAAAGATGTTCCAGTGGGCTTGCGTATTGATAAAGTTTGCTTGTGCCTCGCAAGAAATCCTTTGAGCCAGTATCTGCCAGCTCTGTCGTCATGGAATGGATGGGGCACATTATTTTTAACAGCAAGTTGATATGCTATCCTTCTCATATCCATTCGAGTCAAACCATATAATTTTTGTTCCATAACAAGGGCATATTTCACCAACATTTCCTCAAAAACCTTATTAAATACTGGTCTGCGACCTATCTTTTTGGTCAGAGTATCTTCTAACAAACTGTCATTTTCTTGAACAAGTCGAAATAAGGTGGTTCTGGGTACATTATAAGTTTTTGCTGCCTTTAAATAGCCCATTTTCTTGTCTCGAACTGCTAATATTGCAGCAGCCATATCATTTTGACTCTACTTCTTACGCTTTTTATATTTACTGGCAGAGTTAGCAGTGGTCGAAGACATTACTAAAACAAAATTAAATAATATTGATCAAAAAGACTATTTGAATAAATAATAAATATTTAAAAAGAATCCTTTCAATCAGAAGTAGAAACAAGAAGGCAAACTAATGTGCACATAATTTGGAATATTCCAAATTGACTTCACCTATAGTATTCCAAATTAGCAAAAGAACCATTTTTAACCTAAAATATTTTTATCAATGTGTGTTTAGAATAATTTCGAAAATAAGCCATGATTTCTACAACTGATACACAAAACTATAGATTTGTACAAATACAAACATGTAAATATAAGTTAAACTCAAGATGCAAGCCGATTTATTACTTACTTGAAAAATTTTCTCGACAGCACTTTCACTCCGATGCAGTTTGTCACGGCGCTGTCAATATGGCTGCTTCTCAGTCACGCCCTCTTTGTTTGTTAGTACACGGACTACGTAATACAGGCATTCGTTATTAGATGGCACTTTTCTTTATTTTTATAATGCAGTATTCCAAATTACCAGCAGTATTCCGAATTACCATCCTTTACTATACTTTATATTTACCTTTTTGTTTTTTTTCAACAACACTGCATTGTTCCCAACTAAAATATATGTCTTGATATATTTCCTCCCACAATTTCGCCTTCAATATTCTGTCGTGGTACTTTGGATTAAATTTGTCCCACAGGGGAGGTCTCCTGTGCATCAACGTGATTAATTGCTCAATATCAATGTCGTCATTTTCTAACTCCTCTGCGGCTCCCGATCGGGCGGGAGACGAAACGCGCGACATCCTGCCAATAGCGCCAGTACACGACTGAGCGAAACGCGCGGATTTTATTTCGCAGTGCGGCAAAATCACAGATTTATTTCCCGCGCGATTTTTTTGCCGCCAGTGCGGTTACTCCTATAAGATTCTATGTGTTACAGAATTGCGAGAAAGAAATCGCGCGGTGAAATATCGCAGTGCGGACAGGGCCTTAAAATCGAACCGTTTCGAAAATATCGAAGCGGTCCAATGAAAGTGCCGGTCCAATGATCGCAACCCTATATTTACCTTATATTTGTCATAAAAAGAAAGACGAGACATGCGGATTTTATTTTTTGAATATCACTCCGTCCAAATGTTTTCCATCGCGACGTACACACTCGCGGAATCTTTCGAGAGTATTCTGAGCGACGCGCTGCAATACTGACCGAGGAATAGCTTTCACTTCTCGCACGATATTTTCTTTTAAATCCGATAGATCCGTCGGCTTGCTCCCGTACACTTTTCCCTTTAAGTAACCCCATAGAAAAAAATCTAATGGGGTGAGATCTGGCGACCTGGGTGGCCATGCGATGTCCCCAAATCGGCTAATCAATTTTTCGGGGAATTCTTCGCGAAGGAGACTCATGGTGGTTCTTGCTGTGTGCGGCGTGGCCCCATCTTGTTGAAACCACGTGTGAGAGCTGTTCGACGGATGTTCTCTTAGTTTCGGAATAAAATATTCGGTAAGCATGCGGCGGTAGACATCACCATTAACAGTTACGGTTACTCCACGAGAATTCTCAAAGAAAAACGGTCCAATTATTCCATTGACAGAAAGAGCTGCCCAAACAGTTACTTTTGGGCTATGCAATGCTTGTTGGTGTTTTAATCGCGGGTTTTGTCCTCTTGCGCCCAATAGCGGCAGTTTTATTTATTGACAAAACCATTCAAGTGAAAATGAGCTTCATCACTTAACCAAATTGTGTTAACAGTACGGAATCGGCTCAACATGTTATCACAGAACTCTTTGCGTTCTCTTTAGTCATTTGGTTTAAGTGCCTGTACCAATTGGATCTTGAAGGGGTGGAATTTTATGTACAAGCTTAAAATACGGTGCACCGTGGTTTTTGGAAGCCGCAAACTTGACGCTCTCTTGCGCACGGACTGGCGGGGATTTTCTTGCACGCTGTTTGCAACGCGTTCAATGTTTTGTGCAGTCTTCGACGTTCGGCTAGAACCTGGGCGTGGCTCGTTAACTGTTGAACCTGTTGCACGGAGCTTCAGGACCCACGTCAAAATCAAACTCACTCGGTGCTTCACTTAAGCGACGAATATTGTAGTGAGAACAAAATCTCCGGCAAGCAACAGTGCACGATTTGTTAGCTTCAAAATACGCTTCAACTGCGAAAGCGTGGTGCGCGCCAGTCCACTGCGACATCGTGACTGAACAATCCGCACAAATGCCGCGCCAAACTGTCACCCCTCCCCGGTCCCCCTCGCAACCGTTGCAAAAATATTCGAATTTCAAATCCTAAATCTGCCACGGGACATCCTGTATTAATTCATGGCTTCTTTTGATAGAATTCTGCTAATATTAAATAATTTAATTTAAATGAATTAATAGGTAAATTAATTGTGCAAATTTCAGAGTAATATGTATGTAATTATACTATAACGAGCAAACCAAAAAAAGCTTAACACAGAATTAACATTTTTAATATCTTCCGATATAATATGAATTTGTGTATCTAATTTTTAAAATGGCAATCTAAAAAACAACATGAAGGAAAGAAACAGCGATATTTTTTCTAGCTTTATTTTTCAAGCCCAACACGTCCATTGACAAAATCATGATTGTGTGCAGATTTTTCAGCTTTCATACAAAGTTGGAGCATCCTGGTTTACGGTATTAATTGACGGCAATGAATGTATGTATAATCTTTCTAAGTAAAAAATCACGTGTCAACGTCCACGTGTAAACAGTGAACATTTAAATTTACAAGAGTTATAACATGTCACACGTTTTGTTTTTCAAAGCATTCTTTTTTTTGTACTGCCAAAATTAAATGACAATAATGATGTAATAAACTTTTTTACAATATAAACTACTTTATACAACGTTATTGATTATAAATATCAGATAAAGTAATATCAAAGATATTATTGCAAGAGTTTGTAAAAATAATCTAGCTTATGTTTGCCTTTTCATGATACTAAACGCAGTCACGAAGTGTTGCCAAACAGAAACAACCACAAAGCGTCGAGTTTTACTTGGGCATTTGCTCAAGTAAGTAACGTGTATTACTCAACTATAGAATGAGATTTTGTAAATAAGAATTCTAACTTTAAGTAATGACTTAATTAAGAAATCACTTGGCAACAAGTAATTACTTCTTTATAACTACGGGTGTTACTATATATAGCTGTTGAATTGTTACCTTTTTCCACCTTGTCTATGTTACTCCATTACGGATTGAGTTTAATATTGCCGCCAACTCGCACTACAGCCGCTCAGATTTCAAGCGCCCTTAGATAGATCGCCGTGACTGCAATTGAACAAAGAATAGGGCAATAAGCAACGAATTGTTAGAGCATTCTCAAGTGATTTGAATTTGATTAAGTTCATGGTTTAGGTGAATACTTTCTTACCTTGCTATGAACTTCAAAAGGGTTGAAAATTGTTCACCACTGGCTCGCACTCGTGGTTCCATTGTAATTATCCTTAAAAAAAAGAAAAAAACCTGTCAGTTCCCGTTTGTTAATCGATAGAAATATGTAATATTATACAATCATTGATATTCAGCAAAATTGTGTAATTTTGGTTCTCACAATTATTTTACGAAGTTAAGGAACTTACCTTAATAACTGCACTTTCACGAAGCAAGCTTGACTTTAGCAAGTTATCAAAAATAGTTTGTTTATATTTGACGCACCTTGAATTTGACGTTTCATTTCGAGACCATAGTCAAGAAGTTGTTTTTTATCGAAAGAACGCTTCGACTTAGCTTTAGGTTAGGTTTGCCGATGTCACTTTACGTTTACGTTCGATATCGCTAAGACGAAATCGATTTTCGAAATGGATTAGACACGAAGCGATTGCCACTTGTCTAGGGCCACAGGAACCGATAATAACGTGTCTATATTCTTTTTCAATATCTTGTCACACGACGACATTAGATTTTTCACTCCGTCGATGTAATTTTATGGAATGCATTTTTAATTATTGGGTGTACAAATAACTTTCCGCCGTTTTTTTTTAAAATCAAAAATTGGGCATTTATTGTGAAAGAACGGAACATTATGTTTTATTCGAGGTATTGTCCATCGCTTGGCACTACTTCTTCCCATCTTTCATGCAACATATGGATACCGCGTCGGAAGAATGCTTCATCTTTTGAAGCTATCCACGAATTAACCCAATTTTTAGCTTCTTCATAAGAATGGAAGTGCTGCTGAGACAGGCCATGCGTCACCAATCGAAACAAGAGGAAATCAGAAGGAGCAATATCTGGTGAATACGGCGGGTGGGGTAAAACTTCCCATTCGTGTATTTCTAAATGGGTTTTGACCGGCGACGCAACATGTGGACGAATAACTTTGTCGTGTCTGGGGTAGTGGTGGGTCGCTTTTCCTTGAGTGCTTGACTCAATCTCATCAATTCTGTTCGGTAGATCGAGTTTTTGGTACGTTTCGCACGAAACTTCCTCCAATAATGCTTCCAATTGCGCGTCTTATTACATTTTCGGCCTTCCGCTACGTTCTTTATATTTGATGTCAAATGCACCGTTCTTAAACTTGAAACCACTGACGGCAACTTTTCTCACTTAGGGCAGCCTCACCATAATTATGCATCTATAAACAATCGATGCGCCTCAGCTTCAGATTTCTTAAAATTGAAGGAGTAAATCAAAAGTTCCCGCAAATGACGCTTATTCGGCTCAAAACTCGATGTTTTCGCACACAAAACAATATAGTATAGTGATAAAAATTCACTTATATTTCAAGGTTATGTTGTTGACAGATGTCTAACCTTACGATATTGACATTTTACATACTGGTGGCGCCAAGTTTTTTAAAACGGCTTTATATACCTCTTTGTGAAACCTATTTATACACCTCAAGAATTAGGGCATTAATATGTTATGTAAAATATAGACAAGAGATACGGAGAGCATTGACTCAATGTAACACAGGCTTTCCTAGCCCAGGAGTCAAAGATCACTGTTTGCACATTTCGTATTCTGTACTAAAAGTAATCAAATTGTAAAATTGTTATTTGTGTGTGTCAATAAAATTATTATCATTTGAACACTAGATTTTCCAACATTTTTGTCTGTTATGTTTCTTTTAATAGAGCTCCATATTATCATTTCGATTGCGTTCAAGTCGTAATGACAAGACGGTAATTTAAGAATAATATGACCATGATTTTTCATCGATTATCAATTTCATATCATATATATATATATATATATATATATATATATATATATATATATATATATATATATATATAATTCGCATATAATGTACTGTAAATATTGTAATTTAATTTAATACTATGTTAATTATCATTTAAACTCAGTCTTAATATGCTACGCCCGTACAGGGCATGCTCTGTAAATATATTGTAACAAACTTATACTTTGTTACGTACAATAAATGAATTATGAATTATTCCGGAGCAGGTATATTTTTCTTTATTAACTCATAAAGCTGAGGATTTGTCATTTGTTGATTGCTATCTACATTGTTTCGTAATAACCACTTCTGCATATTAAGCCTTATTGTGATTGAGTTAGAACATCTACTTACTCAAATACTATGGTATGGCGCATTATCCATCACAATGAACGAAAGTTTATGCAGATTAGTATCACGCAGGTGGTAATTTTTTATGAACCCTTTTTTCGAAATTAGTGTTATTCATTTCATCATGGTAGTCCTCACTTTTTATATTTTCTTCAGCATTCTTCACCTAAACGTTTTCTTCCAATTGCATGGACTACTACCTGTTACCTTTCAGGTTCCAAAATCTATTACTTATTACCTTTTAGAAACGTGTTCCAAATCGATTCCTTGTTAACATTTCCCGGTTGAGTGAGACGAGTGTATGTAGGTTTCATCTAAATAAATAATAGATCTTTTCCACCACACTCATTTTCTTCAATTTTTTTGTGGATAGGTTTCCCTCCATTCTACTACGTAGTTACGTTCATGCAACACTTTTCTACTTGATTTCGTTTTCTTATAAGGAAATCCTATTTTGTGAAGCAATTTTCGAAAAGTTTCACGTTCTGCTTTTAAATCAATATCCGTTCTTTAGAATACTCAGTAATTTCGGTATGGTTGGAATTTCTTTTCTCATTGTATAGAACTACTGAATTTTTCTTTATATAACACTAATGTCAAACTTATCAACTTCTAATTGCCTGGTTTTTCTTTATTTTTTTGCCAGGGGTAGAAATTATAAAACTGAATTCTTCAACTTGTTTCTCTTCATTGACGAGTTTGTTTACAAATCGCTCAGAAAGAAATACCTGTACAAAAAATACATACGATTATTGTATAGTTATAAGCCCGTAAATTGCCGTCACTAAAGCTTCTTTCAAACCACAAATTGCAAAGCTTGGTATAGATAAATTAGAGTAAATTGATATAATTTTATTAATGTTTCACAAGTAGGTACATAATTTGGTGATTTTATTTTTCCATATCTGGCAAGACCTGCCTGTTTTTGCAGCAACGCGTTCATACAGCTTTTCGAATGGTATAATTGGAGCTTGTAAACGTTTCCCTTTTTTATATAAGATATCTTAATCTTAACTTTTAGAATAATCTGTCGCGCATCACTTTTAAGTTTCTTAAGCTCCATGACAATGTCATTAAAATAATTTATACCGCGGATATGTCTTATTAAATGTCAAATTTGGATTTCTAAATCTCATAGTTGAATTTGATTTACAGCGCAATGTTCTCGTCGAATTTTTAAAATATATGGCAGCTTTAGTGCCATGACAAATAAATATTTTTCGCAGCTATTAATACGAAAACATAAACAGCTGGTGTGGGCCTAATCGTGTACAATAGCCTCTTCACAAAGACTGTGAAACTGTGATGCTTAGTGAGTGTGGGCGCCGAAACCAAGTTTCAAACACATTATAACAAAAAAAAATAGCCCTTAACATGATAAGGTACGTGAGGGTAATATGGTCACCTTAAGCTTTGCCGCTCTATAAAATCAAGACTGGCAGAATGACAGAGACGAAAACACAAAATCGTATACTATAACTAATATACTAAGAAAAAAAAAGTAGCAAACAAGCATTGGCAACAATTAGGAACACATCGAAATATTTACTTAAAAAAATTAACTACACTACACCATACTAAAATCGACTAAAATATATACTATAAAGTCAACTGTCAAAATGGCGTCGTTAAGCAGCGCCCCTTTGTCCCTTTCGTCAGCCGCGGCTGACAGACGGCGTCTTCGGACGACTCGTTTCGGTCATTATCAATCGAGAAACATGACAAGCAACGACAGCGAGGACGAATTTATAGTGTTAGCGGCTGCTGCCTTATGTTGTCCTCCAAAGAAAGGATTTTCGGTTCACGATATTAATGTAAAACGACTCGAGTAGGTGAATTTCATACATTGTATTTCGACTTACAAAAAGATGATAAACTTTACAAAATGTATTTAAGAATGAATGAAGACCAATTAAATTTTCTGCTTAGTCTGATTGAAAATTATATCGAAAAACAAATGACACAGTTTCGGAAACCTATATATCTGCAAAGGAGCGTCTAGTGGTGACTTTGAGGTAGGTATATACCTAAATAATACAACGAATGTGCTCAATTTAATTTGCTTATTTATTAAGGTTTTTTGATGATCAAATATTCAAGAAGTGATTTTGCTGGGCCTTCATATATATCACACTGCTGCTTTCCTGGCTCATGTTCATGGATGCTGTCTCGTCTACTTCATATAATTCTTCTGAAGTTGGCATGGAAAGGTCAATAACAGAATTTTGCGTTGTCTGCAGTAATTATTGAGAGTTGAATTGCATGGAGGGCATTTGTGAAGTAGATGGCTGGATTATGTTAGAGGACAGAGGGAAACAAAACTGTTGAGTGGGAAGTGATTTATGGGTGCTCGGAGCAGTTGGTTAAGATTGCTGTACAGATGAAGACGGGGCACATTGTCGAATGAAAGAAGGTGAGGGGAGGACGTTCTGAGGTGAGGATAAAGACTGCTGTACAGACGAAGGCGAGGCAGATGATCGAGTGGAAGAAAATGATAGGAGGGTGTTTTGAGGTAAGGATGAAGACTGTTCTACGGATGAAGGTAAGGCAGACTGTCGAATAAATAGAGGTGATTGGTGGGTATTCTGTAGTGAGGGTGAAGACTCCGGGACGTAAGAAGGTGAGGCAGATTTTCTAGTGAAAGGAGGTGATTGGTAAGGGGAGACGTTAAAAAATGTGATACGTACACAGGAGAGGAAACTTGTTGAGTGAGAGGAGAAGGTGATCGTTGGGTGCTCTGAGGTGAGAATTAAGATTGACGTAAGTACGAAGGCGAGGTAGATTGTTCACTTAAGTAAGAAGAAGACTTGCGGCGAATGAACGGTTGAGGTAATAGTGTTGACATCCTACTTGAAGAAGCAGAAGATTCTGTCGGAGAATCCAGCCATCTCATTTCTTTTCATGTACCATTTTCATTATATCAAATTTTAATTTAACTTGCTCTATTCTAGGGAATTTCTTGACTGTATTAGTCATTGTTTCAAAGAATAAGTTAATGTCACCTTTTTCTGATTTACTCTGACTTGTTGCTTTCATCACATTTAAGATCAGTGCGTGATAATTATTGTTATTTTTCCGTTTCCCCCGCTGTGTGTTATTTTCGTTCGAGTCTTCATTTATTGTACCAGAATTTTGATTTTCTTCGCTCTCACCGATATTAGATATAATGTTCCTATGCGTCATAAAAGGTAATAAAAATGACATCTCCTCTTCAAATTTCTGTCGTCACGAAGAATAGAATACTTATTGATGGAGACGCCTTTGAGGTCCTTAGGTTTGATGTTGGTCTCCTGGAGGATTCAGAGGTCGGCTTCGCGATCTCGAAGAAAGAGCTTAAGCTGAAGGAGGTTATTACGCAAACCGAGGATATTAAAGAAAACAAGGTATAAACCCTTAGGCTTAATACGACCGAGAGACTTGGTGAGAGCAGAAGGCTCTGAAATTATATTAAGTTAAATTAAATTAACTTACAAAGAACACAAAAGGTTGTGATGCTCAGCAAGAGCAAGGAGATGGTCCTGAGGGGAATGAGCAGCGCCCAGTATGCGTGCTAGGATGGCAATCTCCCCTATGTCGATGCTCCGAGTAACAGAATAAACTGTAATCAGGTCATCAGCAAGTGAGGATTGTGCCTGGTGTGGGGCGGTGGGAGTCCATGGGGTCAGCCTTTTTAGGGCCCCAAGGGTAAACTGAAAGTGGTGAGGGCTGAGAGAAGCCCGGAGAGGACCGAGGAGGGCCCCGAGGGGCCTAGGGGGACCCTGAGGGGGCCTACGGGGACTCTGAGGGGCAGAAAAATGCCCTGACGGGGCATTTTTACTAAGAGATCCGGGAATGAATTAACATTGACTGGAGGTGGAGCTGGTTTGGCAGCTTTGGTAGGACGGGGGCGAGGATCGCGAGGGCAGCATTTGTAGTTAGCCGGGTGGCCAGGCTGCTGACATAGGACGCACGCGGGTGGGGATTCGGCATTACGGAGCCGAGGGCACTCTTTTGAGCTGTGTGGGTCGAGGCACTTGACGAACCTGGTGGGGGGGGGGGCTGAGCAGTAAGCCGGCCGTATGCCCATAAAGTTGGCAGCGGTGGCACTGCGCCGGATGACCGCGCCTATGGGGAGGCTCGACCTTAACTTCTTAACTTTCGATAGGTCGCACACGGTGCGTACCTGCCAGAAGTTTTTGCCTCTGGCACGTTGGTCAGAATGACAAGAGCAAGTGGGAACCTCTTGCTCTTGTTGCGTACGTGTGGTAGATTTTGCATACTTTGCTTTATTAAAATATTTGTTTGGCATTTTTTAAATATATACCCTGTGACATATCGTTTCGATTCACTGTGTATTATATTATGTTGATCTTCGTCACAAGCTTTATTCCATCTTTCTGTTAATAAGTCAATATTGAAATTAATATTTTCCTCTTGTGGAACACTGTCTGCTGTACTTTTCAAAAGATATAATAATGATTGTAAGCATATATTATCATCTGCTTCACAGTTCGCGTTTACAGAGTGGGGTGAACTTAAATTATAGACCAAAAGCGTTTTATATGCGTTTATAAATTGAGCATAGGTGGGATTCGTGTTTCAAACACCGTTATTTCGAATACAACATAAGAAATTTTGTAATTAAAGTCCTGATTAAAGTTTCTCCTTAACAAACTAGTTACATTATGTTCCTTTTGGAGCATTTCCCACATTTTAAGGAAAGTTTCAATATTCGCCGCCCAATTTAATCTGCCATCTTTATTTTTAATAACTGTTTTAAATTTTATTGATTTTATAATTGGAACAAGTTCTTTCCATAAGCTTACATGGGGGGAAACATATGTGTTTTGACACTCGGTGGGTAGTACTTTGTGGCCTGAAAAACACAAAGTTGTATTAACTTCCGAGTTACAAGGATTCTAACAGTTAGTTGTTAAATATGTGAATAGCTGAAGTGATTAGAATAAGATATTTACTACCTAACGAAATTATAAAAAGTAGTGAGGAATAATGAGTAAATAAAGATACAAATATGAGTGAATAAATATATTTATTCACTCATTATTCCTCAACTTTACCTATAACTATATACTTACTTCTATTCATTCAGCCAATTATCAGTAACAATTCTATTTAGTCACATCATTAACCTTGTAAGTAAAAGTTTCTTGTATAAATAAATATATTATAATGTATAAAGAAAAATAACAATTCAGAAATAGGTCATTCTGGGGAGCGCATTAATTACTAAGTTTGTTTGTAAATGATTTTTGCTGCTTTTTTTTTTTTATCAACCCCAATTATTTCAGATTTTTCGCTTAATAAACCTCGCAGATAAGTGTTTTTATTTGGTTTGAAGTAGATTTTGATACATAAAAGATTTTTTTAAATAAATTTTGTATATTAGATGTATGCGCATGTGAACTGAGAACAGTGCATGGAAACGATGAAACAAATGCTCCGATGGTGATATTGGTATGCTGATGGTGGTATGGGTATGGTGATGGTGGCTCGGCGGTTTAGGCGCCTCGAGACTGTGGCTGCTGACACAAGCTGCCTCAAATTCTCCCAAAAACTTCACAATGTGCCACATTAACTTATTGTGAAGATGTTTTGAAACAAATTAATATAAAGGAAAATTCATAATATACTTGTCACTGGCACAAGTACAACTGAACAAGTCCAGTACCAAAGAAAAAAGAAATGATTAATACTTACTTGCGAAAAATCTTATCGCAGATGACACTGAATAAAAACTTGAGCTGCATATTTGACCTTAATTTTCGGTATTTTATTTATAAAAATATGAAATTCTGTCAATTTATTGACGAGTCGTAATTCGTGTTCTCCGACATCTTCATTAAATAACATTTTAATATGTTCCCATTTTGCAATTTTTTCTACACTTTCTATAAATTTTGCATCTTTATTTAATAAATTATTACGCATTCTTTTTAAAAAAGTGTAGAGTGTCGAAAAGTGGGAATATCTTGCAATTCTCTATTTCAAAAGAACAAGACTTGTGTTCAATTTCTTGTTTTAAATATTATCTCCTGGTATCCTCTATCAAACTTTTGACAACACTTATATTTTATTGCGATTAGTTACATATTGTAACAATAACTTTCAGACCAGTCTTGTGCACTTCTGTGATAAGTGATTTTATTAAATATTTTAAATCGTCATTTTGGTGCAGCTTTTGCAAAATGTGTAACATATTAGTTGTTTAAATTTTCTTTTTATGCTCTTCAATATAAAAGCTAGTGCATGGTCGTTGGTCGGCAATTTGGTTAGTATTTTTGTGAACAAAATCTTCAAACCCAATAATTTGACCTTTATTAAAATGAAGTCCTGGTTCCAAAGCTACTTCTTCAAAGATGATAGAGAGAGGGAGTCGTTTTTCCATAGGAAGATTTTTAACCGTCTTCTTTATATGCTTAAATATTTGACGATTTATTCCAGGCCTCAATGAAATTACGCTTAATTGCTTTTGCAAACACCTTTTTGAAGGCAACAAAAAATTATTTAAAAACATTGTATGCTTTGGCACTGTTTATTTATTTTATTTTTATTTATACTCTTTATTGCACACAAAATACTACACAAACACAGTAAACTTAAATTTATAAACGAATGTACGAGGGTGGATTGAAAAGTACTCGGCCTAACCAAGAAAATAAACACATACTAAATCAGTTATATTTTAATTTTTCTACATAATCACCATCAAGTTCAATACACTTTTGCCACCTCCCCTTCCAAGCATTTAGACCGTTGAAAAAAAATGATTCTTCCTTAGAGTCAAAATATGCGTCTACAGCTGCTTTGACCTCGTCGTTTGTCGAAAATCTTTGACCTCCCAAGTGCTTTTTTAGGTTAGGGAACAGAAAGAAGTCTGATGGTGCCAGATCAGGTGAATACGGCGGATGCGGTAACAGTTCAAAGCCACAGTTGTGAATTTCAGCCATTGACTGTACTGACGTGTGAACACGGGCGTTATCTTGATGAAACAGGACTTTTCTTCTAAGCATTCCTCGACGTTTTTCTTTTATTTCCTCTCGTAAACGACGTAGTAAGGTGCAGTAGTAATCGGAGTTTATATTCTGACCCCTTTCAAGATAATCAATCATAATTACACCTTTCGAGTCCCAGAATACTGAAGCCATCACCTTATTTGCCGACAAAATCGACTTAGCCTTTTTAGGGGGTGGTGAACCAGGTCTTCTCCACTGTTTTGATTGTTGTTTTGTTTCCGGTGTACAGTAATGAACCCATGTTTCGTCCATAGTAACAAAACGATTCAAAAAATCATCTGCATCGGCTTCAAATAACTCCAAACAGTCGCGTGAAATAGTCAATCGCGTCCTTTTTTGTTCAACTGAAAGCAGTCGCGGAACCCACCTCGCAGACACCTTGTGGAAACCCAACTCGTTGACAATGATGTTTTGAGTTCGTTCATAAGAGATGCCTATAATCTCGGCTATCTCTCTAATTTTTAATCTGCGGTCTCCCATTATTAAATCAAGTACTTTTTTAATATTTTCGTCAGTAGTTGACGTCGAAGGCCTTCCAGAGCGGGGTTCATCTTTCACACTCTCTCTACCACGCTTAAATTCTGCTATCCATTTTTTGACGGATGAATATGACAGAGCACAATCGCCTAATGTACTGACCATGTCATCATGGATGGCTTTTGATGATAGCCCCTTCTTATGGAGGTACTTAATGACGGCACGCTGCTCGATTTGCCCCATTCGCGGAAATTATGTCCGATTACTTTGTTAATAAATTTATAAAATCACAACTAATTATCGCACACGTTTCGAACTTCACACAATGAACTAGTCTGAACTGAACTAAATAATGTGGGTAGATTTGATTTTTAGAATTGAATGGATCTGTGTTAGGCCGAGTACTTTTCAATCCACCCTCGTACAATTAGGTGGCCTTATCGCTAAACAGCGATCTCTTCCAGGCAAACCTTGGTGAAGGAGATAATTTTCATTTAAATATATAGAAGC
Organism: Parnassius mnemosyne; assembly: GCA_963668995.1. Lineage (NCBI taxonomy): Eukaryota > Metazoa > Arthropoda > Insecta > Lepidoptera > Papilionidae > Parnassius > Parnassius mnemosyne. The sequence goes on along the minus strand of CAVLGL010000115.1, from coordinate 39,059,724 downwards.
ACCTTTGGCACCGTTTAAATATAGATAGGGCCATAACTTTTTCGTCAGTAGTATACCTTCTTCCCCTGGGTTTATATTTCATTTTCATTTACATCTTCGTAAAAATTTGTATAGACTCGGGAAGCATTTCTATATATTTTAGAAAAAATTTTGACTGTGACAAATTCTTGGCATGTTTAATTTTCTTAGATTGAGTTTTGTATTTATCACTCAATTCTTTCATTTTCAAGTTTATAAACTTTTCTCTGCATTTGTTTTTTAGCTTTATATGTGTCTGAAAAAGAATTGAATAACTACTGTTTTCTATTTAAGAATACAAAATAATTATTGAAATATTAAATAGACTAAGAGATATGTAGTAGTACATTACAGTCTTAATATTAAAAAAAGTAATCATATAAAGATATAGAGGGTAAGCCTTAATGTAAAACTTCTGAATGGTATTTGACCACTGATGGATAGAGTACAATAGATTTCCTATTGTGTCTGGTTTTCTGTTAATTTGATGATTAATATTGTACTAATGATAACATTGATAACTATACTGCAACCAGTTATTTCGTTGCCAAACATTGTGTAAATGTTAATGTTTAGTTAGAACAATTTGTTCTATTTATTCAGCAGGAAGTTTATCAAGAGTGATACACTTTGTTTTATTCAACTGGGATGGGAAAATGCATTTTTTTAAAAGGAAGTTAAGTAGTTTTTGCAAGTTAAAGTTATAAACAAATAATTTTCTTTGGTCATCTGTTCCCTGTTTCAATGCTACGGGCACATAAATTAAAAATTATTCTTTTTTTTAGTAAATTATAAATAAGAAAGTCAAGGCTTCTACTTATTTTTACTCATTTCATCCGATGATATTGCAGACTATGTATGTCTTTAGATGTGGATGGAGTTTCAAGGTCTGTTATATTTGAAATATCTCCCAGTGAGCATGGAACTTCTCTTCGAACCGTATTTACCAGCAAGTCAATTTTAAAAAGCGGTTGGGTCATGTCATCTAGAGCTAAAATATAAAAAAAAAACTGTCAAAGCACTTACTAATAACTTAACATACATATTTATCTATGGTTAAAAATTCTAATTGTGTATTATTACGAGCTTTGGGTTCGAGACAATTAAAAATTGCCGAGTGAATTACCAAAATTGATATTTTAATTACAGAACACTAATTACAACTTAAAACCACACTAATAACAAAACACAATTGTACTACTGATCACTTTAGTTCGCAGTTGTATCGCCTCGAAGTATTCGCTTGTATCGCCTATTCAATATTGCCTTGAGTCGTGGTCTCTACCGGCCTTACATAGAGCATCAGATAGTTCCAGAACGTTCTACTGTAGAAACATTTAGAATGTTCGAGTACATACAGTCCCGACTGACTAGGTGTCGATAGTTCTAGAAAGTTCTTCCATGGAAATTTCTAGTAGGATCTTGACTCTCTTAGTTCTGCTACACGATACTAGAAGGCGCTAGTGGTAACTAGTGTCGCCATGTACCAGGCATTAATTGTGGCGCGCAACAATGCCCCCTCCTAAGGCCGTATTCAGTGCTCTCCTGACGGTCGGGACTGACGGTCAGTGCGTACGCACGCACTGACCGTCAGTCGGCTTTATGCATTCAGTGCTCCACTGACCACCGTACGGAACAGCAGGGTATAGTCGTGATGTATCCGTTTATAAATTGTTTAATTACTCTTTACTATTTGAGGCGATTACGAATGAAAAAAAAACGAAGAAGATATCACGTACATCCAGTTATTGCTAACAGGCTACTTGAAGGAGAATTCAGTACTCTGTTTTCAAAACTTAGAAATTATAATGAAAAATTCTCTGATTATTTTGGGATGTCAGTAAAAAGTTTTGATGAACTGCTGGCAAGAATTCAGGATCATATTAAACATCATAACATGTTTAGGATTCCAGTACGACCCGTTGAAAGACTTGCTGTGACATTGAGGTAAGATAAAATCGAAAATATTTTCGTAGTCGGGTGCTATTCCACTCATCAAATTTCTTTGATCTAAATATCAGTGCATTTTTCTAATAATATCAACATAAAAGTCAGCTTTCTCTTTTTGTTGGATAAAATTGATGGGTAGAATGGCTGGCACCCTTACATAGAGTACTTTTAAATATGAAATTAGAGACCTTTAAATATGAAATAGGCAAATTAAACATGTTTATGTGCTAAGTTTAATAAGTAATTTAGGTAATACAATCAGTTAAGTAATTTAGGGAATGCAATCAGTATTATCAGTATCATGTGATTGTCAGTCATTGCTTAAAATTAATATACTGAGACAAATCAGATGATGGGTTTTCCAAATTTTGTGATGTGCTCGTATAAGCGAAATTACGATTAGTTGTCACTACGTTTTGAAACGAAGGTTCTTCAACTGAATACAAAACTATGTCTCGAGATCCTGGTGATGGTATATTGAAGCTGGAAGCAGACAAAGATGTGATTACCGAATTTTGTGATGTATGTGCGATATTTGGATTAGTTCTCACTACATTTTGAGACGAAGGTTCTTCAACTGAATACAAAACTATGTCTTGAGATCCTGATGGTAGAGATTCTGGTGATGCTATATTCATGCTGGAAGTAGAAGATTCAGGGCGAGAGGTAGATGCATACATTGGTGAAGCAAGAGGAGTGATAGACGAAGGGCAGTTACAAATTTCCAGGGCTTTATTCATTACTGCAGTACGGAACATAACTTTTTGACGATTGTCGAATGTCCGTGTTAAAGGTAAAAGAGAATAAAAAAATGCCATATCGTCATTTTGAATAATTTCGCTGTTTTTTGTTAAAAACTCCAAGATGTTTTTAACGAAGTAGCTGTCTTCATTAGTTTTTGCGTTTTTACGCTTCCTTGATGGGTTTGTGTTAGGAGTAGAGCTAGATTGTTTAGTTGTGTTTGAAGAATCTTGTCTAACTTGGCTGGAACACTGTGGTTGGGTTTCTGGATTGGTGGATACTGTTTCAGTAGAACGTGGATTGATTGGAGACTCTAAATTTGAATCTTGTTGTGTATCTTCTCTTGTTTCATTTTCTTCAATAGAATCTTCGGTGTCGGCAACATGTTTTTTGTCAAGAAACTGTAAATGTTTGAAAAATACGTATTTGGTTCTCTTTCCGCCTTCCGATCCCGATTTCACAGATTTCATAGAATTTTTGCATCTCATGTAAGCATCTCTCGCAGTTCTCCATCTTTGTTGTACACTTTTTTCTGTAAATAATAAATAAACAAAATTGTGTTTTTTGTTCCAGGTACTTAAGAACTGGACAAACGTTTTCGGACTTACATTTCAGTTATCAACTTGGCAAATCAACTATTTGTCTCATTGTTCGAGAAGTTTGCCTGACTATTTGGAATGTGCTTCACAGTGAATGTCTTTCGCTCCCTAGGTTCCCTGAAGATTGGCTTAAAATTGCTTCAGGATTTGAGCAGGTTGCCAACTTTCCGAATTGTGTAGGATGCCTAGATGGCAAACACGTGAGAATTGTTTGTCCCGAAAAGAGCGGTAGCTTATTTTTAAATTACAAGAAGCATTTTTCCATCAATCTACTAGCAATGTGTGATTCAGAGTATCGTTTTACATATATACATGTTGGTTCGTGTGGGTCAGACTCTGATTCAACAATTTTCAAGAATACTAGTTTGTACACAAAATTACATAATGGAGAACTAAATTTACCAAGTGCTAAGCCATTACCTAATACCACTGAACCAATGCCATATGTGCTAATAGGCGATGGAGCGTTTGGAATATCGAATAAAGTCTTAAGACCTTATGTTCGCAGCAATATGACACATAAAAAGAAAATATTTAATTATAGATTAAGTCGGGCGAGAAGGTACATTGAATCGACGTTTGGAATAATGTCCAATAAATTTAAAATATTCCAACGCTCAATAAATCACTCACTGCCGAATGCTATTAAACTTGTTAAAACCTGTTGTATTTTGCACAACTACATTAGAGAAAGAGATGGCTATAAATTTGAGGATACGCTAACTATTGAAGGATTTCAAAATAATACCAACACTAACAACATCTCGGTTGTCAGATCCGGTGATGTTTTGAGAGATAAATTTGCTAATTACTTTGTTTCTGAAGTTGGCGCAATTCCGTGGCAAGATGATTCTATATTTTGATTGTTATTATTTAGATACTTGTATATTCAATAAAAAATATTTTTAATAAACACATTTTTTTACTTACCAAAGTCTTTTTTATCATTCTCAGACAAATCATTAAAATCGGGCAAAAGAGCTTTATACACTCCAAACCATGCTTGAAGCTTGGCATCTTTATCTTTGAATAAATCGTGAGATAGATCCCACAAAGGTGGTCTTATTCGAACTTCTGTTATCACACGTTCAGTGTCGATGTTATGTTTCGACATGATTGTACACGCTAACGTCCGTTCGAGTCCCGCTTCCGCAACGCACTAAATGCTCTGAAGCATTGCATAGCGCGTCAGTCACCTGACGTACGCAGCACCGACGCGCTCGACTGACCGTCTCTGTCAGTATTGCGTATGCGGACGCGGTCAGTGCTGCTCTGAATGCACGCATGGTTTCTATGGCGATAGCTACGGCAGACTGACGTCAGTCCTGACCGTCAGGAGAGCACTGAATACGGCCTAAGAAATGCTCGTCCCGAGCATTATCAGCCCCATAATAGTGCGCCAGTCGATCCACATGGACAATCTTAGGAGTACCTCTTGCATCTTTCTGTATCCAGTAGGTTACGTCATTGATCCTTGTCACAATCCGGTACGGTCCGTCCCATTTAGCTTGAAGCTTAGGAGATTTCCCTTTGCTGCGAACTTCGTCGAACCCTTTGTTGTTCATTATGCGGTCATACCGGGTTTTCATCTTTTCAGACATTTGCTGGCAAGATTGTCTGACGTGCTCATAAATGTCATTCATTTTGTTCCACAATTCATTTGTATAAGCGGTAATATTGCGTGGGGCATCAGGTGGTATTCCGGTGATCATGTCTGCAGGCAGCCGTAATTCTCTTCCAAAGTTTGCGAAAGTTGGTGTCACTGATGTACTTTCGTGAACAGCGCTTCGATATAACAACAAAAGCGGTTGTATGTGCTTATCCCAGTCTCGTTGCCGATTTTCCACAACTCTTGCTAGGTACCTCTCCAATGTGTGATTAAATCGTTCTACCATTCCATCAGATTGTGGGTGGTAAGAAGTTGTTCTTGTTTTATGAGTACCCATGAGTCGACAAGCTTCCTGGAATATTTGAGACTCAAAATTCCTTCCTTGATCGCTGTGAATCTCTAAAGGTACTCCAAAACGACAGAAGACTTCATGAACTAGTTTATCTGCAACTGTTGAAGTTTCTTGATTTGGAAAGGCGAAAACTTCTGGCCACTTAGTGAAGTAATCCATCTCAACCATGAAATATTTGTTACCACTTTTAATTACCGGAAACAGCCCCGCAACGTCAAGGGCTATCCTCTCCCTTGGTGCACCAACATTGTATAATTTAAATGCACCTCTAATACGAGTCTGAGGTCCCTTGACAGCCGCACAACTTGTACATTTGCGACACCAGTCCTCGACATCGTCATGACAGTGGACCCAGTGAAATCGTTCTCGGATTTTCAGTAGAGTTCGATTAACTCCCAGATGGCCTCCTGAACAACTATTATGGTACAGCTGTAGAACATCCGGTACTTTTGCTTTAGGGATAACCATTTGCAAATGACAGTTGTCTCCCCGACGATTTTCCCATTTACGGCACAGGACTCAATCCTGAATCAGTAAGCTGTCCCTTAGGGCCCAATAGCTTTTCATGGTTGAACTTATCGCTGAGATCGCTCCACTTGGGCTTAGGGACACTGGCCTTCATCCATTCCAGAATCGGCTTGATGTCCCAATCTTCCTGCTGTGCCTGTTGTAGGCTGTCATTCCAGACGTAGGTACTGGCTAGATTTCAATAAGCCGCGTCTGTCAGCTGCAGCTGACGGACGCGCCCGATAGTTTGTTCTCAGCTTTATTATTTGGTTGACCGATGAAGAGCTGTCGTTTCATTGAGCCATCTCTGCAAACAAGGTTGTAGTTTTTTTAGTTCTAAGAAAGTGACCATATTAAAGGGATGACCAATTACCCTGACGTACTATAGTATCATTTTATAATTGTTGGCACTAGTACTAAAATTATTTATATGCTCCTTACATGATGTCCATTTGTAATTGTTATAATTATTGAAATTAATGGATTACTTTCCCCTTCACTTCACACCCCTTACTTTACCATTCATTTTATTTAAATTATTTTAATTACATCCGTATTTTAAGTAAACTCATAAAATATTATCGTATAATAACGTTTTATGTTTTGTAATTAAAGAATATTTAACAAAAGACATTAATTCTTTAATTTATCGGAAGAACCTGGTTTGTTTAATATCACCAAGGATATTTTACTAAAGATACTGTCATCAAAATGGCGTCAAATACCTATGTACCTACGCTATGCTTACAAGTTGCGCTAATGAGTGTGAATGAAGATATTAAGGCCTCTAGAGTAAAAGAGATAGATAACTAACCTAAACTTCTGATCTATTTTATCTAAGTTGGTACAATAGGACAAAAGACGACTTTTAAGTCGTCTTTATGGGAATACTTAGAGCGCGTATAAATATGATATATCTACCTCCTTTATATAATATCATTGGATAATGTTAATATTAAGTCTCTACCAATGAAATAGCCATTTTGTATGTTATACCCACTGAAATGTAAGTAATAAGGCAATATTATTTAGATTTCTGTGGTTGAATTAATTTTTTTTCAATAAGAGAAACTTATTGAAATATTTGCTTAAACATTTTGCCATTTTATGAGCGGTTTGTTGATGGCCTTGTTATAGATAACACACAGTCTTCTGCACGAGAATTGTTAAACTGTTTAAAAACGTTCTTTACTAGGTACATCTTCGGCTTTTCACTTCCTCAGTTCGAGAAGTACAATTTGCTTTGTCTTTATTTCACTGATTTGCCGCAAATGATAGAATATTGTTTAACACCTATCAAAATTCGTCGTTAGCTCGGCTATAGTTTGAGACGTATGCTTCCACATTCGCCTTCAGTTTGTCATTAAACTTGATGACATTAAACTTATTCTCCGGGCGACCACGTGAGTTTTTCAGATGTCGAAAATTTTCGAATAAAATTGATTGAACCAACAATCGCACACGTAGCGTTCATTCCTCATTCGATAGTAGGTAGTGTAATTATCGTCATTACAAACATTGATATTTTATTTGTTTAGTGTTTAGTTTTATTTATTTGATGTTGCAAAAAAAATAAAACGCAGAGAAACTTGAGAATAACTGATTTTATACAAAGGAATAACATGCCTTTTATGTCATAGATAAAACTTAATAGTTATTACCTAATATGCCTGTAGTATAATAATATACATATTAAACTAATGAACTGCGTGACTGTAAATTTAATATTATAATATCTACAGCATAATAATGACAAAATATTCAATATACTTAGTTATTAATTAGTACTTACATACCTTGATTACTATGATAGCTGTAAAAAGTTTCAAATTATACTTCCTCTATTCGAATTTCGAACGAATAAAAACAGATCTGTGTTACCTTTTAAATATTGTTAGGGGTACTGTCGACTGTTCAGAGCTGTTTTATGAAATAGGACTGCGCAGAGCAGACGCTGTCAATGCTACTAACACAGAACAGCTAATATAGCGGAATAGAAATGCCTTTGTTTCAATTTACTTGCAGTACCACTGCCGCCGCTAGTCTCCCCACTCCTTGCGGGTAGCTAACACACTCAACTCATATACGCTAGTGCTTGACAAAAAACTATCGATAAAATGTCGACACGGAATAATGTAGGTAATAAATATGTGATAAAATAAAACAGTTTAATGATATAAGCGTAAATTTAATGAAATTAAAAATTAATGCTATTAAAAAAGCGTAAAGTAGAAAAAATAATTAATTACAAGGAGTAAAATTTATACAGTAAAATAGAAAAAAATTTTAAGACATTTTCGCCATTTCAAAAATATTTATTGAAATATTAATTAATTTATTTATTGTCCTGTAAAATGCAAATATTTATTTAAAAGTTGTCTTTTTGATACTTTTTGTGCTGAGGTTTTTATCAAATGGTGGCGAATATCTGTATACCTTTCCATAATATATTTTGTTAACAATACATGGTTTTCCATTGGTCCCTGATCAAATTGATGAAAATCGATTTCTCTGAATGTTTCAATGCCAATGAAATGACGTAAGGCTCTGGATGTTATGTGCTTTTTAAACTTTTCAAAATGTTTGTCTAATTGAGCATTTACAGTAAAAGTTTTAAGAATTGATTCAATTTTTTTATAAATCAAAATTATGTCGGCGCTAGGAAAAACAAGACCACCGTTCTTTCAACCGTATCAATTTAAAATTGTCTTTAATAGCACTGGAATTCAAAAGAGCCGAAATGCAAGTTTTGCATTTAATTTTGTTTAGTAAAAAATGTACCACATTTCCTGCTATGTAGCTTACTACTTCTAAACTAAATTCTGTCATGATATTTTCTTTATCAAATTCTTTGATGTATTCTTCATTTTCAATCTTCTTCAACCATTCGTAATAAAGTAGATTTATTCATTTTTTCCACTGATGAAGAACAAGTCAAAATTGAAATATTTTCAAGTGCCATGCAATAGAAAAAAATAAGAATACCGTTGAATTCGTAATTTTTTATACAATTTTTTGATACCCTTAACAAAATAGGGTGGCCAGACCCAAAATGATGTCGTAAAGCGTTTCGTTTCCGAATTATAAAGTGTCAAAAATGTACTAGTGGCGTCACATAATTTCTTTACTGTTTTGCATAATAGAGCCACGGGATGGTTTGTATTTTACTAAAATTTATTTTGAAGATACTTTATAATTTATTTAGAAGTACTTAAATTTTCAGAAGTTGTCCAAACTTAAATAGTCGTCCAAAAGAACACGGCGTTTTCTTGTAGGATTAAAATACTTTTCTTGAAAATGTGGTGAACATATTTTGCTATGTTTAAAAGGAAACGAATTTTTTTCCCTGTCGCCAAAATCCATTTTTCCTTAACTTCTGACTTTATTGGAAATCTAAAAAAATATAAGCATATTGATTGAATAAGAAGTATAATTATATATATATATATATATATATATATATATATATATATATATATAAAATTATTATATATATAATTATATATATATATTTTATTAATTTATTTCTAAAAATAACCTGCTAGCACACCCTTAATTGGCGTCTGGGACCAGCGGTCATACATACTACGATGCGTACAGGGCGAAGTATCGTTTAATAAAACCGATTTAAAAATGTATTATTTTACTCCCCGATGATAAGAAATTCCTTTAGAAGAACAATAACCCTTTCCTGAATAGTTCGAAACACTGCAAGTATCACGAAATTCTAGTAGTTGGCTTTTAAGTCATATACACGGCGCGCGTTGCCGGCTCTAGCTATATTAGGTGTTCTGTGGCTACTAATAAAACATTATCTTTTGCACGTCCCTTTAAACAAAACCATCTATTGACAAAATTCATTTTTAATAAGGGAATACAAGTTTTAATACTGCAACACAACAATTTTGTATAGATTTATTGAACACTAGTGTAAGTAAAGACTATGCTTTCTAATTATTTGTTTAAGTAGATCTCTCTATAATTTTAACTCTAAACAAAATGTTAAAACCGACTTCAAATTGTTAAAAAAGAAGTTATTTATGCATATAAAAAGCATTTTTTTCTCCAAATTTATATGGGACCACCCTTGAAGTACAACAAATTTAATAAAAAAGAATCATTTTTCAGATTGGTGGGAAGATATCACGTAACATACATACAAATAAACTCGAACTCGAATTGAAAACCTCCTCTTTTTTGAAGTCGGTTAATAATATGCGGTATATTTTATTATTTGACATAAAATTGTTATATGTTTACTATTTTAATTCTATTTGTAAAAAATTGTAATTGGCTTTCTTCCTCTACTTACGCATTATGTATTTACTTGATGTTTTAGCTGTAAGTTTCCGAAACAGTAAAATAAATTATCCTAATTTTTGTACATAAAATAAAATGAACATTCCGTTAAAAATTATTTTGTTCGTGGATTCGATACGATCTCATATCTTCAAAATGCCAGTTATAAATACGTTTTGTGGCCTATTTGCTTCATTATGATGATGCTAAGTGTGTATGATGCGGCTTATGATTTTCGTCGCTATTTATTAGTCTTAGAAATGTTCTCAAATGCTTTTTCTTACTAGCGACTAAGTTTTGTATTAACATACATGTATAACTTGTAAATTATGTGTCAATTTCGAGAAATTGAATTTATTTATTGTCAATTAAAATATAAAATATTTGCACACAATGTTGTTTTTATTTTTACTTTTATACACACCAAATAAGGAGTAAACTTTTATAGATATAGTTTATATATACTATGCAAGGGGCGGCGCCGCGTTGCGGCGAGTGGTGCAACCATAAAATGTTGCGATGGACCGTCTGCTCGATAATGAGTAGTAAAATTAAAAATTTTGTACAACCGACTTCAATATAAATAAAATGAGAACATCATCAATGTAGTCGAAGTCAATTAAATACGCATTATTACGGATAACTTAAAAACTACAGGTCAGATCTTGGTCAAATTTATGTGGGACCACGTGAGAAGCACCAGCTTTCAAATAAATAACGAATCATCAAAATCAGTTCACATAGAAAAAAGTTCTGAGGTAACACACATAAAAATACAGTCGAATTGAAAACCTCCTTTTTTGACATGACCATGACATGACAAATATGCTAAGAGCTCTTCTAGAAAAAATACAAAATATAATATTAAATGTAACAGGCCATCTCGATGGTCTCAACCCCAGAGAACTAAAAATATTCATAGGCCCAAAAATGTCTACAGGTGGATACAGGATCTAGAATTTTTCATGTGATCTCTACAATCATATCGTGTACCGGAAAGTATATACAACATTGCGGCTGACAGGCCAGAGGTCGATTGGCACTAGACGCCATAGGGCCAGAACCGATTATACCGATTCCTTTTAAACATTGGTACTCCCTACATAGTTCACTGGTACCTAAATATTTTAGTAATCACCACGACCACTGTTTTATACGCAGTAAAGCCAAGCTGCAGGTATATTATGGTTGTAGCACGAACGGGTTGGCTCAACCGGGGAAGGACCACGCTGTCACAGAATACCAGCGTAAAACAGCAGCTTAATGCAGCTGTGTTTCGTATTGTTAGATTTTTACTGGAAACAAGGGTTTCTATCTTAGTCCTCAGAGATAATAACATATTTGCTTTTTGATTCTTAACCGAGAACTAGTTTATGGCCCTAGTATCCACTTACCATCATATGGATTGTTTGCTTGCTTGTCACCCTTATTCAATAAAAAGACTGGACTAACCATGAAGATTGCAGACAAGCTAGACAAGTCCCACCTGCAATAATTGACCACATCCCCAAGACATCACTAAAAAAACTCCAGATCCGAATAGTAACTAGTGCTATTACAGGACATGATTTTTTTTTCATTCCGTTAAGTAAGACTTGCATGAGGGAAGAGAAATGGCGACTCAAATGATGCAGATATGTCCGGGAACGCCACTTATAGGGCTAAATATCTCGACGTGCCGAGGTCATCAGTAACAATAAGGGTTTACTAAACTTCTTCGATGAGATATCATGGCTAGAATACTATAGAATACTAACTACATTATATATACATACACGCAAAATACGCGATTTTAACGTGGAGTTGTGGAAAATAGCCCGTAGTAATCATCATAATCATTACAGCCCTTCACAAGACCACTTGTGAACATAGTTCCACAAAGCCACAAAGCACGGTCCTGAGCCACCTGCATCTATCGACTTCCTGCGTATCTTGCCACGTCGTCACTCTATCTAGTGGGGGCCGCCCCACACTTCGCCTACCGGTACGAGTCCGCCACTCGAGAACCTTTTTCCTCATCGGTTGTTGGTTCTTCGAGCTATATGGCTGGCCCTTTGCCACTTCACTTTAGATTAAATAATGTTACTACGTAACAGATAGGTACATCACTCCCATACATAAGCGAAAATACCAACGCTATAATAGCCTACGAATTTTTATAATAATTCCAGACGTTAGCTCCAAGCAAAATTATACCTTCTGCACGCGTACCGGGAGTTGAGGAGGACGCTTTGCCCACTCCGCGACCTTGGCTGCGTTAACGAGCGAACGCGCAAGGGTTGTACAAAGATGAGAGATAATGAAATAATTATTTTATTTGTTTGATAATCAAAAAGTTTAGAATTTTATAAAATGATAAATAGCTTTATTTCGGAGCGAGATTGGCACCACACTCCGGATCAGACAATGGTCCGAAGAGCCGAAAGGGGCATCGACGGAAACCTGATATCCGTCTGGGTATAAGAGGTCAGCAGAATGTCCAACAGGGAAGGTGTATGATCCTCCACATCTGGAATCCGTGTAGGCAAAGTAACCAGTTGTGTCAGACCATATGCCAAGGCAAAGTCATAAACAGATCTCCCCGCATGATCGGTTAAACGTGTACCGAGCCATTCGGCGTGGTGGGCGTTGAAATCGCCAAAGATAACGATCTCTGCGTATGGGACCTATACTACTAATTATAATATGTTTTTTATTTATTATTTATATCTAATTCCAGCGAAGCTTCTGAAAGTAGGTAGAAAACCGGTACTTGAAGAACTACAGACCGATTCCCCTTCTGAGCCGCGTCTATGTGCTGTTTTCGAGAGTCATTACGAATCGTCTCGCATGCAGACTCGAAGACTTCCAGCCTCCCAAACAAGCCGGTTTCCGAAAAGGCTTTAGCACCATAGACCACATACATACCACTACTTATATATACACACCATATATTAATTTGCCAATATGTCTGACGTATGTGGACTGTGAGAAAGCCAACCGAAAGTGAGGTACCAAGTTCACTGTCGGTATATCGAAGTGTTGAAGTGTTTGTACAGTAGGGCTAGGATGGCTATCCGAGTACAGAACCAGAGTACGAAACCTATCCAACTGCAGAGAGGTGTAAGACAGGGTGACAGACCTTATATCCCCGAAACTCTTCACCGCTGCATTGGAAGACGTTTTCTAGCTTTTGGACTGGAAAGGATACGGTATTAAGATCACCGGCGAGTACAGCACTCAGCTTCGATTTGCCAACGATATAGTCCTTATGGTAGAATCGCTGGAGGACCTAAGCACTATGCTCAATGACCTCAATAGTGTCTCTCAACGGATAGGTCTTAAGATGAACTTGGACAAACCAAGATTATGTATAACTTCCATGTCACACCTATGCCGGAGTTGTTGGGAGCACTAAGCTCGAAGTTGTTGACGAGTATGTTTACCTGGGACAAATAGTCCGACTAGATAAGTCCAACTTCGATCGAGAGGTCAGTCGACGGATTCAACTCGGCTGGGCAGCGTTCGGGAAATTACGGCACATCTTCTCGTCAGCTATACCTCAAAACTTGAAAACGAGACGTACAACCAGTGAGTGTTGCCAGTGATGACCTATGGAAATGAAACATGGTCCTTCACTGCTGGCCGGATGAGGAAGCTCAAGATCGCTCAGCGAGCTATGGATAGGGCTATGCTTGGAGTTTAAACTTAGAAATGAACATTAGAACCAGAGTCACCGACATAGCTCAACGGATTAGTAAGCTAAAGTGGCAATGGGCTGGCCATATAGCTCGAAGAACCGACAACCGATGGGGAAGAAAGTTTCTTGAGTGGCAGCCTCGTATCGGCAGGCGAAGTGTAGGGCGTCCCCCCACTAGATGGAGTGACGACCTGGTAAGAAATGCAGGAAGTCGATGGATGCAGGTGGCTCAGGACCGTGCTTTGTGGCATTCTTTGGGGGAGGCCTATGTTCAGCAGTGGACTTGTGAAGGGCTGTAATGATGATGATGAAAAGACATCTCAACGACTTTTTTGTTTCCCTGACATACTACTGCCACCTTTTAAGGGTAGGTACATGAAGCGCACACTATTACCGACCACCACCTCGGGGGTCAGTGAACCACTTAGCGTTTTGAAAAGTTCTTACATGGAGTATTTACTTCCTTGAAGTCTCTTCGTTTAGTTAATAATGATATCAATCTGATGCAAGCGTCCGGAGCGAGAGTGTTTCCATTCGATACATCTCATTTGCTTATCTTTGAAATTTGTAATGGTGACACATAGTTGGAACTTACAACAGAATTATGTACAACCTTTTTCGTTACCTATTTTCATTACCCACGCCATGGCTACCATTACAACCCGGCAATACTTTGTCATCTTGACCCACTCCAGAGGTCGCCTAATAAAAAATGTATAGTATCTTCAGTTTATATGAACGGCTTAATCACGAATAAGCAATTGCATATTTGGAGCGCCACAATGGAGATCACATAAAAACTTGCTAGCGCCGTCCCTGCTTGATATAATAAAAAAAAAACTTATTACAATAATGTCTATGCTTTCATGCTATATGATTACTAATCAGAGATATTCCGTACATTAGAAGAGCAGCAAATTTCCCAGAATTTGAAATGCTTGATCAAAATCTCTCGGCCGAAACGTTTTCTAGGGTCGGTGATAAACATCGGAACACAAAAGCACGACTCTAACGTTAAGTTAGAAATTTAAAATACAAATCATGAGATCCCAAGGTAATTTAATATGTGGATTGAAATCATTGAGTCCGTCAAGTTTTTGGGATGATTTGGTACAAACTCAAAGGTACAAATGTGTCACTGAGACGTTTTTGAATCGTAACTGGCGATGAAATATGTGTCTACAATCCATGTTCCAGAAAGTAGGTATGTGCTACTGTTCGACTTCTGTCTTTGTGTTTGACTGTTAAAGCTCTGGCTGCCGACTGAACGCGTAAGACTTATGCCAAATGCCCAGAAAAGTTAAAAAAAATTAAACTCTTGTGTTCGAAGAAGCTATTTATAATCTTTATAATATAAAGAAACACTTTGTATTTTTAATAATAATAATAATAAATATTTATTGCCACACAATAATAAGTTTACAAATGAAAAGTTTACAAAGTAAGTATTTTTTCGAAATTCACTAGAAGATTCGAGTAACATTTCCACTTTACGTTCAATAAATATGGATTTAAATGAGATAGGTACATTTTATAATTATTATTCTATAATTAAGTACAATTGTTGTTCCAAGTGCTTACCCTTGAGCAATTTATGAGTATAAAATGCTTTCACAATTAAGGAGAAATTCCTAGTGTGGAGGTAATTTTTTATAAAACCAAATAATATTATAAAAATCACCTTAAACGCTCTCAGAACAAGAGGAGAACTGTATATGTATACCTTGTTTATTTTTCCGTTTAAATATATGATACATTACATTTAATAGCAATATATACTATTCACAGGCATTTTATTATATATTAAATGCTACGGAGCAAGGGAAGAGTCTCCCTAGTTTTATCCGTGCGAATT
This sequence comes from Parnassius mnemosyne, assembly GCA_963668995.1. NCBI lineage: Eukaryota > Metazoa > Arthropoda > Insecta > Lepidoptera > Papilionidae > Parnassius > Parnassius mnemosyne. The sequence goes on along the minus strand of CAVLGL010000115.1, from coordinate 39,044,115 downwards.
AGCGGACTTCATGTGTCTTACGTTTCTCTTTTATGTAGATTGTGTGGTAAATCAGTGTCCGGCTTACCTCTTACACGGCAGTTAAAAAATGATCTCACCTGGAAGCAAATCGGTCATGCGAAGACCGGTGTTACAAAGCTAAATATGCGAGACGACTAGTAACATGATCGTTTAATGCGAAGGAATATTATATAGCTGATTTACACAGGGACAGTAACTGGCTCCAAATTCGAGGCAAGTCAGTGCTGACCCGCTACTGGAATAATGTAAATTGATTTGGAGTCAGTACAGCACTGTCTGCGCGACTACTGACTGCGTGTGAACGGTGCAAGTCAGTCGTCGGCGCCAACACTGGCGCCTGTTACTGTTCCCGTGTAAATCAGCATTTATATCAGTAGCGGGTCAGCACTGACTTGCTTCGAATTTGAAGCCAGTCACAGTCCGTGTAAATCAGCCATTACATTTCTTGCTGGGTTTATCGGGGCTTAGTAAGCTGTTGAACTTTATAAATTATTTATTTTGTTTTATGTAACATACTGTTAAATATACTTTACAAATACTTAAATGACTGAACATGTTGTGAAAATACAGTAACGAATGCGATAATTAAGTTTGCCTTACACTTTTTAACGGACCATTAAGGTGAATGGCATTTCTTTGGTATTTTGCGAGTATCCTTGAAGTATTTGAATGTCGTATACATGAAAGCGAGGCAACTGCTGTTGATAATTTGCTTTGCCGGTCATGTACTGCGCCGGTTTAAGTTCAATTGATTTGTTGACTCCAGCGATCCCACGGTTTCATTACACGTGTTTATATACGTTACATTGCGTGCTTCACTATGAATATGAAGAGAATAATTTGTTTTTGTTGAAATTGTGTGCAAACAAACGATAAATGCAAAGATGTTTTAAAAACATCTTTGCATAAATGGTTTAAACACGGTTTTCACACATCAGTAAGTATCTATCTTTAGCTACAGCTTACTGTTAAGCGTCAGCTTATTAATAAGTAAAAAAAGTGTGTGTACATAAGTACGTACGTAGGAAGTTATACTTCTTTAGCGTAACAAAACAAAAAACTTGAGAGAATTACCCACTGAAGTTGTCGCTTTTAGGTATCAGTGTACGCGCGCATCGTATCAACTTCATGGTGTCGGTTTTAGGAGTCAGTGTGCGCGCGCATCGTAAAATTTCACTCTCGTCATTTTTCCCAAACGCCCCAAAAGAAGTATAACTTCAAAAAACAACTTAGTAGTTATTAAACGAATAGGTACGAAAATATTTAGCATATGAGTCGACATCATGAATAATTATTATGACATTATGTCAGATCTTAGATTTAGGTGCAATGTGATGGGGTTACTTTTTGAAATTTTAAGATTCACTTCTAGAACTTTACTTCTATAAGTCAATCTATGAAGGTTCTACTCTCTTAGCTATGCTTACTACTTGAAGGGTAAAAAAACAGTGAAATATAGGCCCAGCCTATATTTCACTGTTTTTTTACCCTAGGCATTTAATTTTTGTTCTCTGTGGTGACAGAGCGTCGATGGCCTTGTTTGTTTGAATTAGGACGCAGTGTTCTTGTTCTGTTAGTTACTGCGAGTACTAAAAACTTCAAGAGGTTTTGAAAGCATTTTTTTTATAGAATTACGGTGACAAACGAGCACACAGTCCACCTGATAGTAAGTAGTTGCTGTGGCCCATAGACATCTACATCTATCCTCGATTACGAATCAAAATGTAGATGCGTTGTCACCCGTGAGGACTATATGTAAGATGCAATGCCTCGTTTCCAGTAAAAAGGGTCTCCGGTTCTCTACACTCACCGTACGAAACACAGCAGCATTATAAGCTGCTATTTTACGCTGGTATTCTGTGAGGCCGTGGTCCTTCCCCGGTCGAGCCGACCCATTCGTGCTACATCTATACTATTAATATAGCTGCAGCATGGCTCTACCACGTAAAACACAATTTACAAAATTCAAGTGGCAAACGAACTTACTATCCATTTGACGTAGAGTGGCTACCGCAGCCCATGGTTATCTTCAAACAAAGAATGCTTCAGATGCGTTGTCACCTCTTCCTCATCTTTTATTTTATATTTTTTAATAAGTTCTGATTTTTGAACAATAATAAGCTATACAATATAAATAATCGAATCATCTTCATTTTAAATTGTAAGTTATGCATATTGATGATTGCCGCCTAGAAGAAAGACTTCAAATAGTTACATTTTTATCTTGTACGCGTACGAAGTGCCATGACAATGGAAAGATTTTACGATAAACTGTGTGCTTCAACGTGTCTTGAACTAACTACGTATTTTGAGTTCGTTTCAATCGGCACATTGCTTTGTTCTATTGCGCCAACGTCGAGGTTCTTCAACCATTTACAAATACCGTAACAATAGTCTTGAATATTTGAAATTGTCTGCGCGGATGTTTCTAAATCGAAATTACACAAATGTTTTTGAATTTGACATCAATGTGTACAATTTTATAGCATATAAACAGTTGCCAATAAAATGAAGTTAGATTTAGTATTTAAATGTGAACCCAAATTCTTCATCATTGTTATTTTTTTTAATAGGATAGGGTGACAAACGAGCACACAGTCCACCTGATGGTAATTGGTTGCTGTGGCCCATAGACATATATCTATCCTCAATAAAGAATCAAAATACAGATGCGTTGTCACCCGTGTGGACTAAGATGGAATGCCTCTTCTCCAGTAAACAAGGTCTCCGGTTCTCTACACTCACCATACGAAGCACAGCAGCATTGAGCTGCTATTTTACTCTGGTATTCTGTGAGAGTGTAGTCCTTCCCCGGTCGAGCCGACCCATTCGTGCTACAACTATACAATTAATATAGCTGCAACATGGCTCTAGCACGTATAATTTAAACGTATTTTTAAACAAGAGGGAATTAATAATCATGTAACTCACTTCGTAATTGACTATCGCCGCTTATGATGCCATATTAGCTTTTGTCATTTTGTTTTCCAAACTTCAAATTCACCGTTGCAGTTAATAATTTATGACCCACTACTAGATACCACCACTGTGTGACGCCATTAGTTTAGTTTCAGTCGGAAAGATTTCGAGATCTCAGGAAATCAAAATAAAGCAAACTTTAGGTTTGAATGTTTGTTTAAGAGTATTTTTGTATTAATCTATCATATTTAAAGTATAAGCTTAAAACTAAAATTGTAATGTAGCCCTTTTCCTCGTGGTATAGTGCAATGTTGGCTGCATTTGTTATGTGTCCCTTTCTCACCCAAAGGCTAAGCATGGGCATGTTTATCCTTTGGGTGAGAAAGGGTCCAGCCCCATTGTCCCCAACAGCCAATAATCAGTTAGGAATACAGTAACCTTAAAAATTTACCGCCCTTTTACTCCAAAAATTCATATTTTCTAGCAATTGGCCTGGGAGATATATCTGCGCCTCTCTGGCTAAATAACATCGTCGGGTCTCTTGCCATCTCTCCTAGAAGTTACGCAAGGCAAGTTTACCAAGGGAATAATATTTTACATGAAAGTCCATGAAAACCAAAATTGTCGAGGCCACAACAGCAAGGACACCGATGAATTTTATAGATCGACGATATTTTATTATACTGCTAATATATTTATGACTTCATCATGAACTTTTTTATATTTTATTTTGTAGCGTTAACATTGTTTTAGTATTTTTCATGTTATTCATTGCTTGAAAAAGTTAAATAGCGTTGAATATTAGAACTTTTATAAAGAAAATCTTTAAATTCTATTTAATACTTATTTACGTTATAGTCATACAATGTAAAATTTAAATTAAACCAGTACTTTAAAATGAAAGTAAGTAAAGTAAGCAATTCCTGCTTCTCTAGAAAAAACTATTTAAGCCATGGAAAGGACGCGCGGGCGCTCGCTGGTTCTGTAATGATGTGGTTGGATTAATGACAGCGAAGTCGTTCACCCCGCGGACTACACGGGGCGGAGTACTTCGTCACTGGCATCGTGGTACCTGTTGCACTAAAGCGTGCTGTCGAACCCGTCAATGAACTTAAACTACGTACACTGTGGTACTACGTAGCAAAATAGCCTATTTCCATCTAAGGATGCATGCAGCTGGATCAAGTAGATTGTAATAAAATAAGAAATTCTAGTATGTATTTGTTTGTTTTGACAGAAATCAATTCGTATAAATACATATGTTATTCAAATCTGTGAACAATTAGAAAAGTTAATAGTTTGCATGTTTCCAAATTTTTTCTATAAATGACAACCCCATATAATATACGCGGTGCATCTCCCTCATTGATATACATATGTGGTTCCTACGAACCGAAAGTTTGTCCGACGTTGCTGTACCTAAAGCCCACTGAAGCGTAAAGCGGTATCATTGCTAAGGTATCGGCATTACGCTTTTCATTTCGCCTGCCAAATGAGGTCAGTTTTGGCAACATTCCAGGAAATGCATCTCCGACGGGGTAATGTCAGAAAGATCTATGTCTAACAATAGGAATAAAAAAGTTTTGTTATATATGTTGGTAAGTACTTACTATGGGACGATATGAAACAAAATACTATAACATATAAGGTGTTTTGATAAATTATCTAATATATAAAAATTAATATTTGTTTGTTCGTATTTTATGCGCTGCAATACAGATTGCGGTAAAACTTTGTCAACTTATTGCATGCAGGTTATAGTCAGAGCTCAATTAACTTACAGTAGATGGCGCGCGTATCGTATTGACAAATTTATTTTCAACTTAATGAATGTCATGTCATTCCTAATTAAACAATATAACTCTTCCAAATTTAAAATGATATTTCCACAATTATTCCATCTGCAGCAGTAACGTGCCAGGTACCAGATAGTAAAATCAAATATATTATACTCTTATATAAATGTTAGTAGATGCTGTGGTCCATAGAAACTCTACATCTATACTCGTTTAAGAATCGAAATGCAAATGCGTTTTCACCAATAAGATTGAACCGGAAAACGAGAGGCTTTCGTTGGCGTTGGCATTATGACATTGATACATAAACATAAACATAAACACTCACGCCTGTCACCCAGAGGGGTAGGCAGAGATTATGGACTTCCATTTGGCACGATCCTGACACACCTCTCTCGCTTCCTCCACATCCATATACCTACGCATACACGCTCGTCGGTTAAAGGTACTCTTGATTTGGCCCATTTTTAATATATCGCCAATTTGGTCGATAAACTTTCGCCTAGGGCGACCCTTCCCGACTATGCCGTTCACTTCTGCAACATAAATTTGCTTTGTCACTCTTTCCTCATTCATTCTTTCTACATGGCCAAACCACCGAAGCATTTCTTTCTTAATCCTGGTCACAACATCATCTTGCAAACCACACTCTTCTCTTATTAAACAATTTCTCACTCTGTCATTCAGCTTCATCCCTAACATACTCCTTAATGACCGCATTTCTACAGCATTTATTCTACTCTCATGCTTCTTCTGCCACACCCAACTTTCACTACCATACATTAAAGTTGGTACTAACACAGCATTGTGAATTGCCATACGTGCCTTTTTGGACACATTCTGACTTTTCACAATAGAGTATAGAGCCCCATTCACTCTATTTCCTGCATTCACTCGTCGTTCGATATCCTTATCATATCTACCATCCCTGCTAAACACACATCCCAAACATACAAACTCATCCACTTGCTCTACCAACTCCCCTTCTATTCTTATTTCACATATCGTTTTACTTTCTTCTCTTTCAAAAACCATAACTTTCGTCTTACTTGCGTCCACTTTCATTCCCTTTTCTTTTAATGTCCTGTTCATTAATGTAACCATCATTTGCAACTCGGCTGCCGACGACGCAAGTATGACTTGATCATCGGCGTACAAAAGGCATTTGACGGTTAACTCACCCATTCTTAACCCGCATTCTTCTACTTTCAAATTTTCCAAACAACTGTCCATAAATAGGTTGAACAACCACGGGGAAGCCACACAGCCCTGTCTGACACCTTTATGGATGTCAAACCAGTCCGAGTAGGCCCCGTTGATCGTGACACAAGCACTAGAGTCCCTATATAGAGACTTCAATGCCTGTATCAGACCAGCGCTCAACCCAAATGAGTTCAGTGTTTGCCATAACACATCCCTGTCCACTCTGTCATAAGCCTTCTCCAAGTCCATGAACGCACAAAAAACTTTTTGGTTTTTAGCCAAAAACTTCTCGGCGATCATGCGCATGGAAAAGACCTGATCCTTACATCCCATTCCCTTTCTAAATCCCGCTTGCACATCCCAAATTTTTCCGTCAGTTTCTTTCATAACTCTTTCAATTAATACCTTAGCATACAGTTTTCCCACAATGCAAAGAAGGCTGATACCACGGTAGTTTTTACAGTCCTGCTGTGATCCTTTTCCCTTATATATTGGGACTATCACGGCTTTGCACCAGTCTCCCGGTACCCGCTTAAGTTCCCAACATAAATTAAACAAGGTGTACAGCAGGTCTGCCACCACTCCTTCTCCAGCCCTTAGCATTTCGAGAGATACTCTATCATAACCGGCTGCCTTACCTGCTTTCATACTTTTCATTGCTTTCATTATTTCATCTATACTTATATCTCTATCTATTTCCTCTTCTTTCGGAATTTCTATTTCATTTAATTCAAACGTCTCATCACTCATAAACACGCTTTCAAAGTATTCCTTCCATCTTCTTAAACTCAAAACTTCGTCATTCAGAATACAGCCATTCTGGTCTCATATAGCATTCATTCTAGGCTGTTGTGAATGTCCCCTGGTAGTTCTTACGAGTTTCCAGAACATTTTAATGTTTGCCTGGAAGTTATCCGATATTCTTCTATCATTCTTATCCGTTCTTTCTTGCTTTTTCCTTTCAACTACTTCTTTTACTCTCTTATTTAGGTGTCTAAAAACTGCCTTTTTCCTTTCAATATCATCATTCATACTGCTAGAATTACTAGCTTTGGTTGCTAGTAAATCTAGCCATGCTTTCTCCTTTGCTTCAACTTCCATCCGTACCTCATCATCCCACCATAACGTGTTATTTTTCCTTTCATTCGTTCTCTTACTTACACCACATACTTCGGTAGCTGCATCCACTAAACCTTTCTTGACATTATACCACACAGTCTCCAAGTCTAAATCATTCATACACAATTCAGCCATACCACTTATATTTTCTCTCAATCTACATTTGAACTTCTCTTTCACACCTTCATCTTGTAACCTCTCTGTTCTTATACGCTGTAACGCTGTGGTAGACACAGATGTCCGATGCCTCCAACGTCTGAAAAGACCATTAATTCGGCATAAAACCAAGTAATGATCCGTCCCTACGTTAGAGCCCCGGTAAACCCTTGTATCTACCACCGCGCTCCTCATTCTTTCATCAACAATTATGAAATCTATCATACTTCTATCATCACATCTTTCCCATGTATACGTGTGAATCTGCTTATGACGAAAGAAAGTGTTCGTCACAACAAGACTCTTTTCCACGCATACGGCGAGAAGGCTTTCACCATTCTCATTTATACTTTCATCACCAAACGTTCCCAATATCCTTTCATAACCAAGCCTCCTCACCCCGACCCTTCCATTAAAATCGCCTAATATCATGGGGGATGAGTCGCTCGCGTCCGTAGGCTTCGACCACCTTATCCTAGGCCCACCCTACACGTGTCCCCCGGGTGGTGCTAAATGAGCGACAAAGCCGAAAGAACTGACTCGGCTCCTCGCCGTGTGGTAGCGGCGTAAAAAATACCACAACTTACTTTCGCACCATGAGGCAAAATATTAACGAAATATTAGACATTGATATAACCTTATGTATTCTTCCTCTAGTTTCGCACGTAGAGCCGCTGCCAACTTGATTATCCAGTCGTCAGAATTATAATTTATGAATTTCAATTTAGGTATCTCTACAATTAAAGTCCTTTTGCAAGTCTTGTAGGTAAAAAAAAAATATTTTAAATTTGCATCACGAGCACTTAAAAATAATTCAATTAATTCTTCTTATTCTCTAATAGCAACCCGTAAAAGGTATTGTTTAAGCCTGCCTCGTTGTGAGAAGATTTGCCAAAAACAGTATTAAACCACACCTTTGACGCCGCATCAACTAATTTTCTCTTGTGAATATTGCAAGGGGTAAATAGCAAATGTCAAATTGATTCTTTCACAAGAATGAATAAATCTTATTTAATTGACGTTTGAAGCTAATAAATGTAGTAATACAGGAACCTAAATGCAAATAGAAGCAATAAATACGGTGAGACTTGAGCTAGTCTTTAACGATGTAGGGTGTGAATTTGTCCATCATTGCGAAACGCTTTTATAAAGTTACGGTTCCACGGTTACGCAATTTTTTATACAGCCTAAGTCATGGTTTTTGCATGTGGTTTACAAAAATCAAAACTATTATATTTTTGGAACGAAGTTCCATATCGGACGGTACGGGTTTGGCGGATGGGAGCTAAGCGACAAAAAGCATAGATAAATATATATGTAGCAAGCTACAGATACGACAGTGACTTTTAGTCAAGTTTCCCAACTATGCCTTTTGGCGCTGCAGCCGCCCAGTTTGACAGATGAGTGATAAAATAAAAAAAAAATATAGCTTAGGGATTGCAAGCACACATCCTTCAAATCATCGATATCGATATTTAGCGATGTTCTTATTTTATCGATATCAACGTAACGACGCATTATATAGTTATATTAAAATATTACTTAATGAAACAATTTTGGTACATAAACATTTATTTTTTATTCAAGCACACCAATATCATATACATACACACGTAATCTTAGGATTAAATTAAAAGTACATTGGGTTATATTAAAAATGTACATAACATTGTATATAGGCAGAATTTGACGAAAACAGAGCAATATTTACTGTTCATTAGATAAAGCAAATAGCAAATTAAAGAAATTAAACCACAGGAATCATATTTAATCATAGTGTAAGTAATATTTTACTTTACAAGTTACTTTTTATATTAATTTTAAAACAGCTACAATTCAAATGGTTATGAATTAAAAGAGTACCTTCCCTGTATAAGATAAAGAACTTTTCGCTAGGGTATGCCAAATTATTATTTGGTCTATATAACATTTGTTTGTTAGGCAAGACAAACATTTTTTCTAAGTTTGTAGTGTTTGGAGCTTTGTTTCATTAGTAGACATCCTATTAATTTTTCATTTAGGGTAAACCTGGCCATTTTTTAAATTGTTTTAATTACATTAATAATAAAGTTATTTGTTTAACATTCAACTTCTCTATATTTTGACAGAGATTGGACAATAAGCAAGCTTTGTGAGGCTTAGTCACCTAAAGATTCAGTTACAAAATTTCAATATTTTATTATTGCCAATTTTATATACCAATTGTGCCCGTGTAACCTTATTAATATATTGATGAAAGTTTTTTTTACAATGAAAGCATGCTTATTATATCCTAGCCAGGAAAAACTCAGTGCTCAATATTTTACTTTTAACATTACTTCTGATACAGCTATAATTCAAATACTTATGAATAAAGTGAGTATCATCCCTGTACAAGATAAGTAATTTTTCGGTAGGGTATGCCAAATTATTATTTTTCAACAATTTATGCTCTAGGTTTTATGTAAGAGTGAATATTTGTCTCTGTACTGCTGTTTTGATGCAATCCTTACAAGGAATACCTTTCGATATTTTCCGACAAATGTATCCAGCAGTATAAGCTGAGCAGTGGTATTCAATTTTTTCCATGACTACATCACCCACAAGCAATTTTTCTCTTGAAGTTGCTTGTGAAGAGGACAGGAGAGCTAGCAAAACATTAGGGAGTGTTTTCAGAGTAATTTTCTTTATTATTATAAACATTTTTGAAAAGACCGCTAACATTTAATAATGTGTCTCCATAATCCTCTTCGCAATTAGAGAATTTCAAATGTGGACTAACCATGTTAGATAATATCAGATATTTAAAGGCATATATAAATATGTTTGCATCTAGGTCAACATTTCTATAATCTATAACTATTATACATTCAAAAATAAATTTCTAAAGGGTCTTGGCTAATACTTTTGTGATAATAATATTCTACATTATACTGTTCAAATAATAATTATCAACAAGTTTACAGTAACAAGTTATCCTTCCTTGTTGGGATGGCCCTCGCACAAGTCGAGGTTTTCCTACTTGGATAGCATGTTTGCTACTATATGGCATGGTATCTACAAAAATCATTTTTTTTAATTTTGTTAATGGCTTCAATCCAAAAAGTGTGATGTTGTAAATTTTGTTGAACCACTTGTCTTAACTTTCCTCTTTGCACATCAACCGGGTAGCCATTGACATTGTCAGTGTGTCGAAAAATTCAACAACTTCTGCTGTTGAGGCCATTGTTGCGTCAGAGTTTGCATAATGAAAATAATCTGAAAAAAAAAATATTTTTAATTTAATTACTTTTACAACTATTGCACCTGCAAGTATTTCACCAAAAGACATTTCCTATTTGCTTACAACAGACTTTGTTAACCTTTATACAATTGTAGTGTGGCTCACGGTATCCACTAATGTAATATCAATTATAAATTTAATGTAGTAATAAACAGCACTTGGCAGATACAGGTTGTCTCATTTAATAATGTCATTACATGGCGACCTTGAGAGGCGAGCTGGCCACCGATAGTAATAAACTCATAATAAATATAAGACCTAATAAATACACACATTACCAAAATGAGGAAAATATTACATAGTGCCATAAAAAGTTTTGGGAACAAGTTGTAAATAAATATTTATAAAATAAAGTAAAAAATATAAAATAATGAGGCAAAGAGACAGCTAAGAAGACTTGAGACGAGAAAAGAGGATTCCTTTTTAATAGGATAAGGGTGACAAACGAGCACACAGTCCACCTGATGGAAGGTGGTTGCTGTGGCCCATAGATATTTATATCTATCCTTGATTACTAATCAAAATGCAGATGCGTTGTCACCCGTGAGGACTAAAATGGAATGCCTCATTTCCAGTAAAAAGGGTCTCCTGTTCTCTACACCCACCATACGGAACAACAGCATTAAGCTGCTATTTTACGCTGGTATTCTGTGAAAGCGTGGTCCATTGGTTTAGTTGTAGCACGAACCATTCGTGCTACAACTAAACCACTAATATAGCTGCAGCATGGCTCTACCGCTTAAAAAATTGATGACAGAGATTACTTTTTTTTACTCAGGTTAACTTTCAAAAAGAAGGTGACAGGCATCATCATAAACTCTCACAAATTTTAAGTGATATAAACAAAAGTTGTACTTTAACCTTTACTTTTCTTATTCGTCTTTGCCTTCTATCATTATCTCTGTCTACGTCTATAATGTGTGGTACTTATATATTACTTTCACAAACATGTATATTGTATTTCTTTACCTGACTTGTTTTGTGTGGTGTACAGTTTAGCTTAGTATCTACTTAACTATCTATTATATTGATAGGTTTAAGCGGATGGCATCCTTGAATTCCTTAGTATATTTATAGAGTTAATTTTAGCACTAACAAAGTTTGATTGTTACAGTGCCATTTGTTAATTTAAGGGAAACATGTTATTGGCAATACTACATTACACATAGTTATAAGATATACAATTTGTAAGGCTGTTGGTTTTCTTAATAAAATAAATAAATAAATAAAAAGAATATTGGTTGAGAAGATATAAATTGAAGTACATAGTGGTATTCACATAGGGAATTTTAACATTATCAAACCAACCGTGGAGTAAAACAAATAAGAACACAATTATAAATTATGTTTCTAAAAAATTCTCGAGAATTTAATCAAGTGATCAGTTTTAGGAGAACTAAATTTTTGTGTTTTATCTATAAGAAAACAGGAAAAATGTTAATTTCAATCTTTTACCATTACTCATTTTTTAGATGGAAAACTATTAACACAAAGGAAGTGCTACTTGTATATTCATATCCTTATTATTTAAGCTTCATTATTTTGATATCAATGTGTAAAGAAAAGTAAATTATGTGATTTATTACATAATATTTTTTTAAGGTCGAAGATTATTTTATAGTATATTTTAAGTGGCTTAGAATATTCCATAAAGAAATACAATTTTGTTTCTAAAATTTGTAAACCATTTCACATTTTGAATAACTCCCAGATCTAGGTACAATTTAAATTAGAAAAGTTAAGTTCCATCTGTATAGGATTTCTCTGTACAAAACATTAATTTGATATAGTAATTAATTGTAATTCTATACCTGATTTACCTAGTATTAGCAAAGATATTAGTAAAAAAAATGTAATTTATACCATTTTTTTTTTCAAAATTTCCGATAGGTCTTTATTTCTTGACAGGCATTGGGCTTTAACAAGTCTGAGAAACTGAGTCACCTAAAGTTTTAGTTGCAATCTTTGTCAAAATTTTAACCAATTTTCTCTTCTTTGATACTATTTTCTTCATCAATGTAACCTGTAATGAAATAAATAAAATAATTAAGTACTATATTCATATTTTGTAACTGAATGATAAACATAAAAATATTAATTTATTATTTAGAACTTTTGATGTGTTTGACTTGTTTTGACCATCCTATAAAAGCCCTTGCATTTAGAATAAGATTCGTTCTCATCATAGTAATGTAATCACGTAGTTAAGGAAGTCAGTATTGCACTGAATTAATTTTAATACATTACTGTAATGTAATAGTTATTAAATGTCATTGAGATATATTTGTAGTTTTTAAAAAGCTCCACCACCACTCCCAAAACTTAACTGGCGCAGCCAGCTCACAGCTTACAGCTGAGTTCAAGTACACTCAAATTGGTCTTGTCCACAGTTCCGGATATCCTCAAACCAAATAAGTTTGTTAAATCAGGAGCTGAAGAAACCTTCCTATTCAGACAAGAGGAGATCTACAGGTAGACGTGGCAGTGAGCGGACTGTAAATAAAGCGTTTTACTATCCTGTCTCATTGTAGTTATTTCCTGTGGTTATTTCTTTATGGCTCTATGTTGTGACTTTTGAACTAAAATCGTTGAAAGTTATTTGATTTCTGCACAAAACTTGGCAGTTATTTATTAGGTAAATATTATTATAAAGAAAAATAAAATGGATTAAATAAAAATAATGTACTTCATTATAATCTTAACATTTTCACTGTCCGGTTGGCAGACACAATAGTAAGACAATAGCAGTGCCCTATATGTAGTGCACGGGACAACAAAAGGGTTAAGAAGTGCTAAAATTATAGAAAGAGAATAATTAACAGAATATTTTTGTATACATGTATTGATTTTTAAATAAAAATGAAACAGAGAAGAGAAAAAAGTATGTCACTTTCTTCAAATTAGACCTAAGGATCTAAAAAAGTCTGATCAGCATGTTTGATGGCGATCAAAGTATTTCAAGTTTATTTAATATATTATAAAATTTTTTATGGCATCAACAAGATTATACATACAAACTAAATAATATTATATATAACAATTACCTTATAGGATAAGATGCATCTCTTTTTAAGTGAAAGATTCTGGTGATTCTAGATCAAATTGAAACTGAATTAGAAAATATTCTTAGTGGTTTCAATACCTACTTAAAAAAAAAATTATAGTTAACCAACTTCACAATCCATACATAATAATTCACAAGGTTTTAGATATTCATTCGTTTTGCAAATAATTTTAATTAGATTTAACCACAACATCAAATTTAGAATCACATGTAGCAGAAAACAATTCCTATGGCCTTATAATATTAATATTGGTGTGTTACTTAGAGATGGCCATCTCAGTGTAAGTGATGAAAAGTGGATTATAATTAAAGTTTCAGATTTAAATGTTTCGCATGAGCAGTTAGAATTTAATATTAATAGATACATGAACTTAAATACTTAAATAAGCATGTTAGAATTATTTTGACAAAAAAATCTCTAAACATTCAATTAATTATTATAATATTTCAAACTGAATTCGAAACAGATTCCAGTATTGAACAATTTGAACAGTTATCATCTTCATTTAGAGTCAAACAAGGCATTCTAAACTCCCTAAGATATATTATTAAGATTATTACTGGTGACTTCGATTATAAAGATGCTATAAAGTATGAAAATATGATTGGTAATTTAAAAATTCGTCAATACACACTAGTGAACAAGATTACCTTAATGAAATAAATAGAATCACTTGTTAAAATAAGTAACATTTATAAGAAATAATTTTATCAAGATTAATTCAAATTCAATTCTTGTGAATACAAGTAAAATAGTACAGGTAACATCTTTGAAAAAGATATATGTCATTGTTATATGCCTATCATTTCTTAGTTAGATGTTTTAAATTATTTTTAAATTTATAAATATTCTCCATTTCATGAAACATAGATGGAACTTTATTGTTGATTTTAAACAGTGTGCCGAAAACGCTTTATCTAAGTAAAGCTGTCTGATGAAATTGTATAATTTTATTGTCAATTATTAAATAATCATTAAATATTTCAGAATTCGTTTTTATAAGGCCAGGTCAAGAGTACCCTAAACCGTAGAGCATGTATGAAGGGAATAATGATTGATTTATTTTTACACAATTTCCAATCAATCTACACTAGATGGAATGAAATCGAAACTTCTGTAATCTTTAGTAAATTAGGAATTTTACTTGTAGATATTGAAGAATTGTTAAAATCATTAAAATCAGTAGAGTTAACAAATAAATTTATATACCCCATAAGCTATAACAACTAAGTAAAAATAGAATAATGTATAAAATTAAGGGAAGTCAAATAACATTTGTTTTAGAAATAAATACTATACAGCCATCCTGTTACCACTCCCTCTAAACTATAGTTTTAATTCTTTAATACCCATAACTACAAGTAAAAGGTTCTGAAATGGTCTCGCTCACTCAGTCTTGCAATTACAAAGCCCTATGTTCCTGCACTATGACGACAAGTCACAACTTGCACAAGTTGAAGATGCTTGTATGAATGCTTTAATGAGATTCCCAGATAGTACGAGCTCCTGCCATCCAGTACCAGCCGAAAAGCAGATCTATATAAGCATTTTGGACATTAGTGATTTAATAAATCTTGAATATTTCAATAACCTTAAAATTAGGAAAGTGAAATAAAATATACTGTAAAAAATTTATAAATGTAAAAAGTGTTGTGATCAGAAGATGTCAATTACATCATTATTTATTAAAATAAAACTAAAAATTAAACCATATTCAAGCGGCATCTTTGAAAATTTGTAATAAATTGTTGCTTTTTTGCAAGCTTTGTTCTAGTGATATTTTTATAACGATACATTTTCATAGCAAATATCTATATAATTTTTTGTCTTTCCATAGTTACAGACACAATTTTATTAAGTGACTGCCACTTTATACTATGTAGTTATAATTAAAAATGTTTGGTGAAATAATCACAAAGTGATGCAATGTTTTTTATTCAAAATGTATTGAACCATACTTCATACTTCATTACTGGAGTCCACTTGATACCTATTTAGAAATCACAACTTTCAGCAGCCGAAACTTAAGTACCATGATAAGTAATAAAATTACTCGCCTGTTGCAGTCAGAGGCACGCCATGAGCTATTTAATCGTTAGTAAGCAAGCATGGATAAGAGTACCTATCGAAGTTTTCTGCCTAGTCAAGAAACGTTCTTTGGGAAGTTCAATGATCTAGGAATTTGTGAATACTATGAAATACATCCACAAGTTTCTTAAATTATCGTTTTTAGGGAATCTGCACCAACATAGCACTTTTCGTATTCCGTTATGATAGTATCATAGTATACAATATGCACACGACCAGCACAAAAACGGAGTATTGTTATTTTCACAAATAACGGAGGAAACTTTGCGTCCAAGATGTCAATGCAACATAAATGCGAGGAAATACATTTGCGCTAAACTCAGAATCAATATCGATAATTTTGAATTTTGTCAATTTGATTTGACATTAACACAATATGGCGTTTTAAAATGGCGTCCGTAGCCAGAGAACAAATTGCGACGGTAGCGCCAAGTTGCATAGAATGGAACTAAGCTGTCACGGGCCTGACAAAAAGTGTAAGATTTTTTCGTCACTAGTCACTACCCTTTGTGTCATAGTGTAGACGGCCTTGGCGGCGAAATAAGGAAGTGAGATGGAATAATATCCATCTCCCTCGCACTTTTTCTTATCTTGCCACGAAAGAAATATTTTTTTATTTCAAATGACGCTTCATTTTAATAGACGCTAATAATTCATTTATTTGTATTTGTTAATCAATAATATAATACCTAGGTTTATCAATAACAATATACTATGCAAGGAACTTCGTTCCAACCGAGTGTTCCACGACACTCACGCATTTTTTTTTATGAATGCTGTGCCAGAGTGTGGTGGCTGCGTTTATATTCTCGATTAAGAATCAAATTTGTGGATACGTTGTCATCCCAAGAAATGTCTAGTTACCAGTAAAAGAGCTTACACCTTTCTAAAAGGCCGGCAACGCACCTGCAATTCTCCTGGTGTTGCGGTTGTTCATGGGCGGCGGTAGTCACTTACCATCAGGTGAGCCGCATGCTCGTTTGCCCCCTCTTCTATAAAAAAAGGTCTCTTGTTCTTGTCATTCAACATAGGTACGTAACACAGCAGCATTATACGTGCGATAGTAGAAAAATAATTAATTATATATATTATATAAATAATAATAATAATAATAATAATAATAATATTTATTAAAAAAACTGTTTTTTTTTTTAATACGGTTTGCAGTAGAGGGTTTATTCAGACCCATGTTGTGTAAAAAAGTTATGCAGAATAAATGGTTCTGTGTACAAATTATTGTTGCTTTTTGCAATAATGGCTTCTAATCCAAGGATTTTTATTTTTTTGTTTATAGGCTTTTTTGATTTGAAAAATTTAAAAAAAAGCATAGTGTCTTATTTTATCTGTTATGTATTTGGCCGATTAGCCGTTTGATATGTCTAAGGCTTATTGTTAAGGTAAGACTATTGGTTTCACAATAGTAATAGTAATAATATGCTTTATTATATTTACACATGACGGTAAGTGTCGATGGAGTCCAAGATAGCCCACTGTTAAAACTTAACTATTGAACAAGTGCCTTGTTCAATAGTTATTGCGCATTTTATATCCTTTACCGTAAGATGAGATCGCTATAAACCTATTTCCAATATACTTTATTTATTGCAGTGAAATAATTGCTATGTTGCAACTGAAAACCTACTACGGCCTACTACCTTTTGTAGTTCAAAATGAATACTTGCATATAAATGTTTTCCACTCTCGCACCATATAAACATAATGTTGAATATAGTTTTATTACAATAGATACGGAGTTTAACGTGGGGTTTGCGAGTTGAGGTCAAAGTTCGCGAGTACTATCAACTATCAAGTACGTTTGAACCGGGACGGCCATTGTGCGAACGCTTTCTCCGTGACCGCCTCGCACGCCGCACTCTACAATTGATGTGTAAATGAAATCGATTTAAATATCTACCTTTTCCATGTTAGGTATGATGTCGTAGTTATTTTTAATCCTAGATCATTGTGATAATGATGACCTGTCTGACTAATTCTGGCATTGTACATTTTTTAAAGCGTGTTCAATGTTTGCCGAGCACATCTATAACATAACATTAATAAACTTTTGCCTTACCGTTTGGTTTTTTGCCTTGATCGTCATAACAGGCGACTTCTCGTGGTGTAAGAATACGTTTGCTTACGTTCTTGCCTACCTCATTTAATTTACTGAGACCAATTGAAACTGTGAACGTTATTACGTCAATTTGATGCAGTGTCAGAAGTCTTATCTCAAATGCCTACAGCAATAAATCGTCACTGACATATTATGCCTATACTTTTATAGGAGTTTATCCCGGTTTAAGTTCTTACTTCACTTCAATTGTAATATAAGTTATGATTGCTTACGATTATGGGATTATGAGCACAGATGGAAAGGTCCTCCGAGACTTTTTCACATTAATAATAAAATAATGTTCTTCTAGTAAGAAAATATTTCTTTATTCATTTATTCCATATTGAATCTTACGGAATGTATAGCAAATGGCGGACTTAGTGCTAAAAACATTATCTGCCAGTCAACCTTAACGCAGTGAGATAACGTCGACGGTGGTTATAGAAAAAATTACAATGGAATAATAAAAATATACTACAAAACCCGTTAAATATAAAAAGCCTACGTACACATATTATAAATAAATATATAATATAAATAAATACATGTATAACAAAAATAAAAAGAAACTACTATGATGGTGATGATGAGGATGACAAATCAATGATTACGATCCATTTCTAAGAAATTATTATGTATTTACTGCCTAAATGTGTATTTGCTGGTGGGAACTTTGCAGGAAGGAACGGTAAAGAGGAGTCAAAGTCTTCAATTAACTAAGTTGTCGATCATGACTGTCACACAAAAACTGAAACGTACTTACTTTTGAAATAATTCAGGTAAGCATTATCAAGTAAAATTAAAGAAACTGTAGAAAGTATCCTGACATGACATGATAAATGAAGAAAGCAAATTTGTGAACATGGATACAGTTATTGACGAGACGGACCAACTTGTCAAGGAGGGCCTCATTAAGATAAGGATAACACCCATCGGCATAATCAATAATGGGCAAAAGAAGAGCTCGCACCAGATTTATCTTTACCGTGGTCAGAAGTTTCTCAAGCAATTAAAGCACTCAGCTTATTTGTAACTGAAACATTGATGTTCTTAATTTGGATGGTCCAACTGAAGGTTGAATCAAAATAATTGTAAAGATTTTTGACGTTAGAGAGGTAGAAATTTAAGTAGTTTTAGCGGAAGTCTTCGCTCTACCATAAGAATTTTGCTATCGGAAAGCATACAACACAGAAAATATACTTATGAATTTATTACATTACTTATAAAAAATGAATTAGAATTCTAAAATACTTTTGAAAAAATATAATATTATTAGAAAGCTCTGAATTGTGCTTTATACTACATTTATAATATAATTTTCCTAGAAATAATGTTCCTGAATATGATGGGGAAGGTAGCATTTTGTAAAAATATTAGCGTTAAGATTCATCATCATCATTACAGCCCTTCACAAGTCCACTGCTGAACATAGGCCTCCCCCAAAGAATGCCACAAAGCACGGTCCTGAGCCACCTGCATCCATCGACTTCCTGCATGTCTTACCAGGTCGTCACTCCATCTCGTGGGGGGACGCCCTACACTTCGCCTACCGGTACGAGGCTGCCACTCGAGAACCTTTCTTCCCCATCGGTTGTCGGTTCTTCGAGCTATATGGCCGGCCCACTGCCACTTCAGCTTACTAATCCGTTGGGCTATGTCGGTCACTCTGGTTCTACTGCGGATATCCTCATTCCTAAGTTTATCACGCAGAGAAACTCCGAGCATAGCCCTCTCCATAGCTCGCTGAGCGACCTTGAGCTTCCTCATACGGCCAGCAGTGAAGGACCACGTCTCAGTTCCGTAAGTCATCACTGGCAACACGCACTGGTTGTACAATTTCGTTTTAAGGTTTTGAGGTATGTCTGACGAGAAGATGTGTCGTAGCTTCCCGAACGCTGCCCAGCCGAGTTGAATCCGTCGATTGACCTCTCGGTCGAAGTTGGACTTACCTAGTCGGACTATTTGTCCCAGGTAAACATACTCGTCAACAACTTCGAGCTTAGTGCTCCCAACAACTACCGGCATAGGTGTGACATGGACATTAAACATGATCTTTGTTTTGTCCATGTTCATCTTAAGACCTATCCGTTGGGAAACACTATTGAGGTCATTGAGCATAGTGCTTAGGTCCTCCAGCGATTCTGCCATAAGGACTATATCGTCGGCAAATCGAAGGTGAGTGATGTACTCGCCATTGATGTTGATACCGTATCCTTTCCAGTCCAGAAGCTTGAAAACGTCTTCCAATGCAGCGGTGAAGAGTTTCGGGGATATGACGTCACCCTGTCTTACACCTCTCTGCAATTGGATAGGTTTCGTATTCTGGTTCTGTACTCGGATAGCCATCGTAGCCCTACTGTACAAGCACTTCAACACTTCGATATACCGACAGTCAACTTGGCACCGCTGAAGGGACTGCAGCACCGCCCAAATTTCGACGGAATCAAAGGCTTTCTCATAGTCCACATACGCCAGACATAGTGGCAAATTGTACTCTTCGGACTTCTGTACAACTTGCCGAAGGGTATGTATGTGGTCTATGGTGCTAAAGCCCTTTCGGAAACCGGCTTGTTCGGGAGGCTGGAAGTCGTCAAGTCTGCGCGCGAGACGATTCGTAATGACTCTCGAAAACAGCACGTAGACGCGGCTCAGAAGGGAAATCGGTCTGTAGTTCTTCAAGAGAGCGTTGTCACCTTTCTTGAAGAACAAGACCACCGCACTTCTGCTCCACGCCTCCGGTGTAATGCCACCATGGAGGACAGAATTAAAGAGCTTCTGAAGGACTTCAAGTACCGGTCTTCCACCCGCTTTCAGAAGTTCCGCTGTAATTCCATCCTCGCCTGGGGCCTTACCGTTTTTAAGGTGCTGGAGAGCCATTTTAATCTCGCTCAGACTGACATCCGGGATATCTTCGGAATAGTGTCGGATGAGACTCGCTCTTGGATCGTTACTCACACTTGCGTGTGGCTCCAACGATGATGTGTACAGCTGCCCATAGAACCTCTCAATCTCACTCAAAATCTCAGGTGTCCCGGAAACGATGCTGCCACATTCTGTCTTCAGCTTTGACAGTTGGCTCTTTCTGGCAGACAGATCTCTGGCAAAGACTTTGGAGCCTTGGTTCCGCTCGATCGCTTCTTCAATACGAGCTGTATTGAAGTTGCGTAAGTCCCGCCGCATGCATTTGGAGATCTGTCTGTTCAGATGCCTGTATGCTGTCAAGTCTGTTGAAGAATGTAGCTTCATCTCCCGTCTAACAGCCATGAGATTAAGAGTGTGATCGGAGAGTTTTTGTGTTCTTCTGCGGCGGGTCTTGCAGAACTTAGCTCCGACCGCATGGACAGTTTCCACGAGCTTGTCATTCATATCGTCCACTTCATTGCAGTGTTCCAGGCACTGAAAACGGTTTTGTAACTCGAGCTGAAAGGTTTCGGGACTTTGGAACAGAGCACGAGGGGGACGGAGCGTTGACTTCATTAGACGAGACCTCTCCAACTTAACGTTTAGGTTCAGTGTGCCTCTAACCATTCGGTGATCGCTACCAGTTTTCACCCTCGCGATCACGGAGACATCACTGAACAGTTGTCGTCTGGTCGTCATAATGAAGTCAATCTCATTTTTTGTGGAACCGTCGGGGCTCGACCAGGTCCACTTCCTGTGGGGCCGCTTCTGGAAGAAAGAGTTCATCATAAAGAGTCCCTCTTTCTCCATGAAGTCGGCCAGCTGCTGGCCCCTTGGGTTCCGTTGCCCTATTCCAAATTTCCCTACTTTCAGCTCACCGTTCTCTCTTGTGCCTAGTTTTGCATTGAAGTCTCCCATTAACACCGTATATTGGGTTTTGGAGGAATGCATGGCTCTAGAGATATCCTCATACATTTCCTCCACCTCCTCATCGGGGTGTGCCGAAGTTGGTGCGTAAACCTGTATGACCTTCAGCGAATACCGTTTGGTGATTCTGAGTATAAGGTACGCAACCCTCGTCGACACACTCCCGATCTTTACAACGTTGTTAACGAGAGACTTGTGGACGATAAATCCGACACCTCCTTGGGACAGATGGTCGCCCTCCCGGTGATAGAGCAAGTTGCCGGATTTGAGGATTACCGTGTCCTCCCCCTCTCTTCGGACTTCGGATAATCCTATAATATGCCAGCGCAACTTGTCTATCTCTTCTTCCAGCTCCACGATCTTCTCGTCAGTCCTCAGGGTGCGCGCGTTGTACGTTGCCAGGTCGAGTCGTCTAAGGTGGCAACCGAACCTCCACCGGAGATTCTTAGCACCCCCTGCCCCGCCGTTACCATGGTCGCCACCGTAGCCAGGAATAGCGGGGCCGCCGGGGACTGGGGGCCGTTTCTTTGTTACTGTCATTCATAGGGGGGTATTTGCCATAGTTGCCACGCTTGGCGAGCGGGTTGGCAACCGCAGTTTTTTTATTGTAATTTGGCTATTATCAGGAAGATGCTGCTGCCCATCTCCTGCCTGTTTCCCTTTGTCGCCTTTTACGACACCCACGGGAGGATATGGGGTAGTGGATATTCTTGACCGCCACTACACGGCGTTAAGATTAAAAGGTTAAAAAAACCGTTATTGTAAAAGAGAAATTCCACTTTAATTCTCAAGGGTAACACCGCATACGCATTTGGATTCTGAATTGAGTTATATAAAAAGCGGTTGGTCTCAGACAATCATAAGTCGTTTTTAAATTAGCTAACGGCTATTTTAATCTGTAAAAGGTAGTCGGCAACAAAAGGCTACGCCCTCATGATTCCTGTATAGAAAATCGTATGAACTTTTCTAAACATTCAGTTATATTTAAATTGCTTATTGTCGAATTAAAAACTTTTTTCGAGCGAACTAATTCTTAATGTCTAATCACAATTAAAACTGTTATTAATGTTCAGAAGTACGTGGTAGAGCCATGCTGAAGCTATATTAGTGGTATAGTTGTAGCACGAATGGGTCTGCTCGACTGGGGAAGGACCACGCTCTCATAGAATACCATCGTAAAATAGCAGCTTGACACTGCTGTGTTTCGTATGGTGAGTGTAGAGAACCGGAAACCCATTTTACTGGAAAAGAGGCATTTCATCTTATCCCTCACGGATGACGACGCATCTGCATTTTGATTCTTTATTGAGGATAAATGTAGATGTCTATGGGTCACAGCAACCACTTACCATCAGGTAGACTGTGTGCACGTTTGTCACCCTAACCTATAAAAATAAAAGATAGAAGAAAAAAAATTGTAACTGATAATTAAGTTGTTGCCGATATTTTACTCTTTGAAAGTTGAATAAAAATAAAAATACAATGGCATTTTTGTGTTATTGTGAAAGTACCCTCTTTAACAATACTCGTAAATTGGGAAACACTATAGCTGTACACCGCCATACTCTGTACTCGTTTACCGCTTAATTACTATATGCAAACGCTGAATGAACTATTCCGTTAAACAGACCGTTAACTCCCATAGTTTCACAATTCAACGCTATAGCATTAGACTCGATTGTTTTGAGAGTTGCAAACGTGAGCGATACTAAAGCTTTCTCGATAAATTGATTATGGTCTGTTACCACTGTTACTGTGAATACAAATGTTTCTATATAACGGTATTTTCATCCACAACTGAGACTGACTTGACTGTTTCGTTGGTCTACTGGTCGTAAACGCGGTTGATGATCATTTGAGGTCCCGGGTTCGAATCCCCGGTCGGACCAAAATCAGTTTTTGGGTTTTTGTATCAAGAAATTTTTAGTAGCATCCCGGAATCAGGAAGCTGGCTGTGTTTCACTTCCATTCGGAAGCATGTAAAGCCGTAGGTCCTGCGCCTGATCCCTCTCCGGTCGTATCGGATCACCGTCCCATCGGACTATGAACGCATATACTCCGGCACTATAAAAGCACTTTGTTGTCGTCGCTCACGCCTGCGCCCCCTTTCCCTAAACGGGGTCGCTTTCGATTCAGCAGAAAGGTCATACAGGTCAAAGCCAGTCCCACAGGTGGTGTTTAGTGGGTAGGCACTTCATAACCTTAACCACGCAACCTACGAGCATTCACCACCCGCTTTCGGAGGGTAGCCTTGCTATGGGCGCAAAAAAAAGTCGCCCACGTAGAATATTTATTTATCTTTTCTGTAATCTCATTATTCTGGTCAATAGTCTTCTTATATATAAACAATAATGTTTGTTCGTATTTAATGCGCTGCCATACTGTTCATCAGATTGCGCTAAAACTTTGTCTATATTTTGCTTGCACTTCCGCGAAGGTAATAGTCATAGTACAATTAACTTGCGCTCACCTCGTATATTATTAAACACAAAGGAAAATTGCATAACGGTGAAATGTTTTTTTATACGTGGTAGAGCCATGCTGCAGCTATATTAGTTGTATAGTTGTAGTACGAATGGGTCGGCTCGACCGGGGAAGGACCACGCTCTTACAGAATACCAGCGTAAAATAACAGCTTAACACTGCTGTGTTTCATATGGTGAGTGTAGAAAATCGGAGACACTTTTTACTGGAAAAGAGGCATTATATCTTAGTTCTCACGGATGACAACGCATCTGCATTTTGGTTCTTTATTGAGGATAGATGTGGATGTCTATGGGTTACAGCAACCACTTACCATCACGTGTACTGTATGTTCGTTTATCACCCTATCCTATAAAAAAATCTTAGGGTAATTAAATCTATGTGTTCCTGAGAGGTATGTGTGGCGCCGACGGCAGCCGCGATTGTTGCTGGGCAGCGCGGTCGAACCAACCTTCTGAGTAATAAGCGTCTCCCACACAGAAGCGGCTTGCGGTGGCGGCCGCGGTGGCGGCCAGTTGTATTCGCTTGCAATGTAAGTGAGTCTGCAAACTCGTGCGGCCTTGTCGCGATCTGCGAGCGGCTGGCCGCGGCCGCATGCTCCGCCCCATTTGCCAATGCGTGTGTGTCAGCGAGTACGCGGTCAGTTGTAAATTTTTACAACAGGCCGCGTGTACCGCGTGAAAAATGGTGCCAAATTCAGAGATTTTAATAGAACCAGTGCAAAATTATCCATTACTTTATGATAATTCGCATCATGATCACAAAAGCATTAGTATTACAACAAAATATATGATAATATTGCTGAATATAATAAAAACTTCGTCACGGTTTGTCATGTTCATACGTTCGATCGTAACACAGACACCTCAGCGAATGGCGATTCAGGCCGCCACTTGGGCCGCGGTGGTGTGTTGTTACAGCGGCTGCAGCCGCGGCCCGCGGTTAGCCGCCACCGCAAGCCGCTTGTGTGTGCTCCCACACACAAGCGGCTTGCGGTGAGCACACACAAGCGGCTTGCGGTGGCGGCTAACCGCGGGCCGCGGCTGCAGCCGCTGTAACAACACACCACCGCGGCCCAAGTCGCGTGAAGCGCCATTCGCTGTGGTGTCTGTACGAACATGACAAACCGTGACGAAGTCTTTATTATATTCAGCAATATTATCATATATTTTGTTTTAATACTAATGCTTTTGTGATCACGATGCGAATTATCATAAAGTACTAGATAATTTTGCACTGTTTCTATTAAAATCTCTAAATTTAGCACCATTTTTCACGCGGTACACGCGGCCTGTTGTAAAAATTTACAACTGACCGCGCTGCAGCCACCGACTGACCGCGTACTCGCTAACACACACGCATTGGCAAATGGGGCGGAGCATGCGGTCGCGGCTAGCCGCTCGCAGGCCGCGCCATGGCCGCATGGGTTTGCAGACTCACATTGCAAGCGAATACAACTGGCCGCCACCGCAAGCCGCTTCTGTGTGGGAGACGCTTAAGGCGCCTCTGACGCGTGCACTCCATAGTACATACACTCAATAGCTAGTGAGACGGACATGTTCTATTGTACTCTGAGTAAATTCACAAAGACAGCATTGTCTGTAATTTGTTACAAAAATTAAAGCATGAATACTAATCAGTTAGACAGCTACATTATCGCATTAGGTAATCCTGTAATGATAGTTGTAAGTCTCAGAAATAAATAAATAAAACAAAAACTTAGAATAGGTAGTAATATATTATCATTCCTATCTAAACAATATAACTCTTCTAAATTTAAAACAATATTTCCGCAAAATATTTCATCTGCGGCTGCAACGCGCCGGGTACCAGCTTTTGACATAAATTTTGAAAGCAGTAATGAATAAGTACTTTCCGCAACAGTAATGTTTAGCAACATGTGTAACTTTCCTAGAATATTTACTTCTTATACATATAGTGCATTGATATTAAAAACATTGTTATTAACTACAACCAACCAAGTCCAATCTAACCCGTTATAATTGATCACGATGATGGCGTCGCCGTGCCGCCCCGTGCCTTCCGGCCTTTGTAGGAGGTTTCTTTGTAGTCAATGTATTACAGATAAATATTGCAGTCATTTCTTAAACTTAAATAAATGAGATTTTAGGGTACCTAGTCGTTGTATTGAGTCACATTAATAACAAGCCACTCGTCCCGACTTTGCCTGTCTATGATCTATTGATGTGGCGTTATTACAGACCATTCATTTTAACAAGTTTCGACTTCTCAAAAATCTCCAAGTTGTTCGGTTAAAATATATAGCCTAGATCGCATCTGGGATTACTTTTAGCTTTTCGTGAAGTTTCATTACTGGACAGACAGACTGATAGACAGACAGACAGATAAACAAAAATTTTAAAAACAGTTATTCATGTCTCCTAGTGGCATGCAAAAAACGCCCTCAACTCAATAATAGACAGTACAGACAAATATTAGACTGTGTATTATTATTTTTTTCTGCCGACTTCCAAAAAGGAGCCGGTACTCAATTCGACTGTATGTTTTTTTTTCGTTTTTTTTTTTAATGTGTGTTACCTCAGAACTTTTTTCTGGGTGAACCGATTTCGATGATTCTTTTTTTATTTGAAAGCTGGTACTTCTCGTGTGGTCCCATATGAATTTGATCAAGGTCAGACCAATAGTTTTTAAGTTATTCTTAAATAACTTATATTGAAGTCGGCTGTACAAAATTTTTAATTTTAAATTATTTATTAATTTTAGGAAAGAGGTATACAAATTCAGTTGTGGTTAATGGGCTTAACTTGCTTATCATAACGGGCCAATGATTTAATCCCCGCTTAAAATTTCTTGCTCGTTGAGCATATTTGCAACCTGACTTCTGTTCTCGCTAAATTGATAAGTTGAATTAAGTAGAAGACTAAGTCACGTCGGATAGAAACAAAAGCACTCGGCTACAGCCGCCACTCCTTTAGTCGCGAACCGCGGGTCGTACCAAGTATATTTAACTCAAAGTGCAGTACGAACTAAATTAATTATAAT
This sequence comes from Parnassius mnemosyne, assembly GCA_963668995.1. Classification (NCBI taxonomy): domain Eukaryota; kingdom Metazoa; phylum Arthropoda; class Insecta; order Lepidoptera; family Papilionidae; genus Parnassius; species Parnassius mnemosyne. Next base: position 39,017,037 of record CAVLGL010000115.1, on the reverse strand, counting down.
AGAAGTTGCATTACTTGCTTAACAAAAGTTAGTTTTCAGGCATTTTTTTTTTAATATAAAGTGAGGAGATGCTGGAGACTCTCGACAGAGATCCGTGGGGGCGCCCTTACAAGATGGTGCGGGATAAACTCCGCACCTGGGCCCCCCCGCTGACGCAGAGTCTCCGGCCTCAGCTCGTGGAGGACGTGGTGAGCGCTCTGTTTCCTGCGCGAGGGGAACATCCGCCCCCGCCTATGGTTCCGCCACCTGCGGTGCCGGAAGCGGACCACCAGGACGACGACGACGGCATCTCGGAAAGGACCGGGGTAGACCTGAGAGTGGCGGTACGTAAGCTCAAGGCCAGGAATACTGCCCCAGGACCCGATGACTTGCCTGGCAAAGCCTGGGTCCTGGCCTCGGAGGCTCTCGGGCCCCGACTGGAGGGGCTCCTAAGCGCATGCTTGGAGAGAGGCCAATTCCCGCTTCGTTGGAAGACGGGGAAGCTGGTCCTCATTCGGAAGCCGGGGCGCCCTGTGGACTCTCCGTCCGCATACCGGCCCGTGGTGCTGCTTGACGAGGTGGGCAAGCTCTTTGAAAGAGTCATTGCAAACCGCCTCGCCGAGCACCTTGCGGGGACGGGGCCGGATCTTGCGGAACACCAGTTTGGTTTCCGCAAGAGGCGCTCTACGGTGGACGCCATCATGCGCGTGAGAGCCCTCACGACGGGGATGCAGTGGCCAGGGGGGGGTTGTTTTGGCGGTGTCTCTCGACATCGCCAACGCCTTCAACTCCATGCCCTGGAGCTGCATTAGGGAGGCACTCCGGTATCACCGGGTGCCGACCTATCTCCGTCGTATAGTCGGGGACTATCTGACGGATAGGGCCGTCATCTACCCCGGTCGCAACGGTGAGTGGAACCGGCGAGAGATGTCGTGCGGTGTCCCACAAGGTTCGGTTCTGGGGCCGCCCCTGTGGAACATCGGTTACGACTGGGTGCTGCGCGCCGAGCTCCCTACCGGCGTCAGCGTAGTTTGCTACGCTGACGACACGCTGGTACTGGCACAGGGGGGGTCGTACGAGGCGGCGGCGGAAACTATGACACGCGGGGTTGCGATAGTCGTTGAGAGGATCCGGCAGCTGGGTCTTGAGGTGGCTCTGCACAAGTCCGAGGCCATGCACTTCCATGGTCCTCGGAACAGGCCACCACCGGGATCCTCAGCGATGGTAGGAGGGGTATCCATCGGCGTCGAGTCGACGTTGAAGTACCTAGGACTCGTCCTCGACGGCCGATGGAACTTCGTTGAGCACTTCCGACGTTTGGCTCCCAAACTGGAACGGACCGGGGCTGCCTTCAGGCGGCTCCTGCCGAACCTGGGGGGCCAAACGCCTCCTGCCGGAGGCTCTACGCGGGGATTGTGCGGTCCATGGCCCTTTACGGGGCCCCGGTGTGGGCGCGTGGTTTGGCGCGGCTTGCCGTCCACCACCTGAACGCGCCCCAAACGGTGGTTGCCGTGAGAATGGTTCGCGGCTACCGCACGATCTCCCGCGAGGCAGCGTGCCTCCTTGCCGGATTGCCGCCATGGGATCTGGAGGCGATAGTCCTCGCGCGCCTGCACGAATGGCGCGCGGAGGCACTATGCCTGGGGGAAACCCCGCTGCTGCGGCAAGTTGTCGTGCAGCGGATAGACTTCCGGCATGATTTCATGGCGACATGGAGAGAGCGACTGTCGCAACCCCGTGCTGGGCACGCCACTATAGCGGCGATAAGACCCCTCTTTGAGGAGTGGCTTGAGAGACGCCACGGCGTCCTCACCTTCCGCCTGACGCAGGTCCTCACCGGACACGGTGTGTTCGGGAGGTTCCTGCACCGAATCGGGCGGGAGGAAACGCCCGGGTGCTCCCACTGCGAGGATCGACCGGAGGACACGGTGGAGCACACCGTGGAGGTGTGCCCTGCCTGGGCGAAGCACCGCCGTGTCCTCGTAGCGGCGATAGGCGGCGGCGACCTCTCGCGTCCGGCGCTGGTCAAAGCCATGGTCCGGAGCGAGACGGAATGGGATGCCGTCACCACCTTCTGCGAAGCAGTGATGCTAGCGAAGGAGGTGGCGGAGCGGGAGAAGGAGAGAGCAGCAGCTTTCCTTCCCGGCCGCCACGGGAGACGCCCCGGGCGTCGGGGGCTACGTCGTGGCCCCCGGCCACCGTAGGCGCGGGCCTGTGGACGGCGAGCAATGGGTAGCTCGCCGTCCGTCCGTTTAACGACGACAGGCCGTGTCGACGGCGCGTTTTGTTCCACGCGCGCCTCAAAGAGCTGTCAGCAGCGTGAAGGGGCCCGCAAGGGCCGACGCCTGCCGGGGCTGCGGGCTGTTCGAAAGAGATACCGCGGCTCCGGAACGTAAGGGCACTGAAGGAACACGGATGGTTTTTAGTCAGTAAAAGTCTGACACTCCCTTCCGCTCCACCCAGAGCGAAAGGCGTCATTTGATGATTTTCCATCCGCAAAAAAAAGGCATTTTTATAAAGGATAAGGATGAACAAACGAGCACACAGTCCACCTGATGGTAAGTGGTTGCTGCGGCCCATAGACATCTACATCTATCCTTGATTACTAATCAAATTGTTGTCACCCGTGAGGCCTACGATAGAATGCCTCGTTTCCAGTAAAAAGGGTCTCTGGTTCTCTACACTCACCATACAAAATACAGCAGCATTAAGCTGCTATTTTATGTTGGTATTCTGTGAGAGCGTGGTCCTTCCCCGGTCGAGCCGACCCATTCGTGGTAAAACTATGCCTTTAATATAGCTTCAGCATGGCTCTAAACTTTTTAAATAGAATACTACACTACTCCACCTTACTTTTTTAAAGTTAGATATTACATTGCTAATAGAGGGAAAGGAACCAGGAGATGGGAAGCAGCACCTTCCTAATAACAACTAAATTAAATATTGTGGTTGCTAACGCGCCTGCTACGCGTGGCAACTATTTAAAATTCCCTCATAAGGTAATCTATGCGGAGGCCTGTGTTCAGTAGTGGACTTTTGATAGACTATAATGATGAAAATAATTTGACTTACCCATGTCGAAATACATAACGCTTATACTAAGGTCGGAGATAGCATAGATTTTAATGTACTGGCATAAGATGGTAGGCATGCAGTTACATAGTAGGTACTGATACTTTTAGATATTCTGTGACGCAGTCTAAAGGGCGACGGAGACTTACACTTCTGGAGGATAATATCGATCTCCGCCGGCACCATTGAAATTATTATTAATATACAATTTTAAGTGAGACATCGTGAGAAATCCTGCATGTCTGAGGTAAATAAAAAAAAATTTCAAAGTCATGTGCAGTTTGCGAAAACGAATTGGGGCAACGTGGCGAACATTTCCTTGTCCTAAAACCCTCTTAGAAATGAGAGGAGGCCTGTGCCCAGCAGCGGGACGTATATAGGCTGTAACTTTTAAATAAATTAGTTATGCTTAAAGACCTTACTTAATTATAAGGCAGTAGTGGTCTACTGAAACTGAAGGGTAAATTATTTATATAAAAAAATTCCATATTATGTACAAAATAAAGCCTTATCGTACTAAATACTTAGTACGATACTGTACCATATTCGTCACAAGTAATATATTGTGTTGATAAAGATACCCGCTTTGCTTTCCAAATGTGGTGTGCGGAATATCTAGTGTGGGCGCGGCGCGTTTATCATACTCGCGCCAATATGCAAATACTATATTACGAATAATAGGCGTAACTTCTATTTTTATTAATTAATCCTAATTTGTATTTGGTATAATAGTTTGACTCGAGAATCAAATTAAGCAGGGTCTGAACTAGCAATATATAATTTTCTGATTTTATGTGTAATAAGTCAAAAATCTTACTATAAAAAGTAATATTTTAAGGTACGTGAGGGTAATATGGTCACCTGAAGCTTTACCGCCGTATAAAAAACACACACACACACACACACACACACACACACACACGCACGCACGCACACACACACGCACGCACACACACACACACACACACACACGCACGCACGCACACACGCACACACGCGCACACGTGAACACGCGCACACGCGAACACGCGCACACGCGATCACGCGAACACGCGCACACGCGAACACGCGCACACGCGAACACGCGCACACGCGAACACGCGCACACGCGAACATGCGCACACGCGAACACGCGCACACGCGAACACGCGCGCACGCGAACACGCGCACACGCGCACACGCACACACGCACGCACACACACACACACACACACACACACACACACACACACACACACACACACATTTTCGAGATATTCTGTATGTATGTCGTTATTACGATTACGGGATGAAGAGGATACAAGTCGTTGTAATTTACGGGACTGAATTTGATATTTCTCATAAACAGCCATTGAAGCAAGTTCTCTGGCTTTCCCATCCAAAATATCAAATTCAATATTATGTAATTTATATGAAAGTTCAGAGTATAATACTTTAAGGTGGATTTTTAAATTATCTCTATTGGAAAACCAACGACGACACTCCTCATTAAGCCAAATGTTCTGAGCTTTAGAAATAACAATACTGGCCGCGCGACTATTTGTGCCGGAACGTATTTGAATATAATTGGGAATAACATGAAGTTGTTTGCACTGCTGATTGAACCAAACATTGTGGGCAGCAATACGATGGAGTTTTGTTAATTTGACATAGAGTCTTGCCTGGTCGGCCGTGCTAGCCTTTTTAATATAATTAATAGAATCGGGCGTTACTTTGCGGAAATCCATTATATAAAAGCTTTAAAAAATTTACTTCGCAAATATCCGCGTTATAAAATAAAATGATGTGTCTTACCTAGTATGAAGAGCACCTCCCGCCCTCCCTCAATTGCGTGCACTATCCCCGTCACCACTAATCCCAGCACTGCTACTCCCAACACCACTACACTAGGCAAGACACACCACTGACGACAATACGACACGTGTTTCGCCTCTACACGAGGCATCCTCAGGTGATATAGACTCTATGGTGGCTAACCGCTAAGTGAGCGGCGAGCCAAAACAACTGCCTTTTATACAGACCGATGACGCAACCGCTCACTACTTAAGGAGCGGCGACTGCGTCATGCGATAAAACATGCGACCAATCAACGCCGGACTTACGCAGCCGTTTGTAAAATTAAAAACAAACCGCCGCGCAACGCGCGCCTACCCTCCAACCACGCAACCAATCGCCGATCACCGTGAGGGTGACAAACGACCATATTGCGAGGCTCTCTATTATTAGAGAGCAGGCTTAAAGATATTTAAGAGAGGTGAGTTAGTAACATTTGTTTGTCCATTCAGCAGTGCAACGGTACTATTATTACTTTTTAATATCTCTAACTGTTACACACAGCCGCAGCCCTTTATTACACGTATGTAAGACTTTAAAGGAGTGGTCGTTGGCTAGGTTGTGTCCAGTGTCCAAAAGATGTTTGGCAAAATGAGATTTATCGGGATTGCAATTCCTGTACGCGGCTAAATGCTCTTTATAACGTGTCTCGAAATTGCGACCAGTCTGACCCACGTAAACGACGTGGCATTCGTCACAAACAAGTTTGTAAACACCTGACTTTTGACCAATATCCAACTTATCTTTATTATTACAGATATTTCTAAGAGAATTGTTTGTTTTGAACGCCACATAAAGTCCGTTTTGTTGAAGAGTATATACTACTTTTTCAGATATAGGGCCTAAGTAGGTCAAACTGCTCACATATCGATGAACACTTTGAGGTTGAACCGCGTACAGAGAGTTGCGAACAACAAGTTTTTGTTTCTTTTTAATTAAATTGTTAATGAGATTTTTTGAAAAACCGTTAGAGACCGCTATTTGATAAATTATATTAAGTTCTTTTAGATAATTTTCTTTACTTGATGGGACAGTGAACAAACGGTTAATGTAACAATAAAAAGCGGCTACTTTATGTTGCCACGGATGACACGATGACGCGGGGATGACCGTGTCGGTGTGAGTTGGCTTTCGATAAATTTGGAAAACATGTGACGATTCTTTCTTTTTCTCAGAGATTGACTGATTTTGTTCATATTTGGTTTACGCCAATATGACCATGTATCCCAATTTCGAAATCAACTCAAGTGGCTTCCAATTCACCTTCGCCGGAATTTTCATATTTCTTTACTCTTTTGTGTTCTGTTTGATCCGAAATCTCCAAGGTACCTTAAGGAACAATTTTACTATCGACATGCATTTCATGACCGTAATTTGCGTTCAGTGTATAGCTTGATTTTGAATACTCCTTGCAGCGTAACTTCTTTTTATAATAAGTCATTTACTTCACAAGCAACCCCACTCTGGAATTCATTACCACTTATCATGCAGCAAGCGCAATCTTTACAGACTTTTAAAAAACAACTGAAGGAGTATTATTTGCGTTTTTCGTCATAATAATTAATTATGTCTATTTCCTCTTTTCATTGATACTTGATTTTTTGTTTAATTTTCTCTCTCTCTCTCTCTCTCTCTCTCTATATATATATATATATATATATATATATATATATATATTATTTGTGAATGAATGTATATGTATGTATGGATGTATGTATGTATATATATTTATTTATATATGCTCATTAAATATTATATATTATATTATATCATTATATTATACATATATTATATAATTCATATATTTATATAAATGTTATTTAATAATAGGTTTCTGTCCTCAGTGTTATTTTATATTGCACGTTGCACCTATCCGTCAAAATATATTACATTGTCTTTTTACGTTCGGTTTATCAGGTAGAAATCACTTAAAGCGATATGACCACCGTTTGTAGTTCATAAGTTTTCCGTAATTGTAACCACTTTGTATAAATGCAATAAAGAGGTATCTATCTATCTATCTATCAACAGCAAACAAGTCTGTAGTTTCTGAGTTATAAGAAAGTGACCATATTAACCGGATGATAATATTACCCTCACGTGCTATATTAAGTTTTTGTGTTTACGGATTTTCTTTGTAGAACCGTAAACACATTTATTGCTTTTGTACCGTGGACTTTCGCCGCGCTTATAAAGTGATGCTATCAACATAATCTAAAATACAGCTGTCGTTAATTCATGCAAGGATATATAAGTACAATATAGTTTCGAGCATATTCAAGGCAAAATAATAAATATCTTGCACTCAAGCATTTTACACGGATTTATATTGGCTGTAACTAAGCAAACCTAAAATATTATTTTTTTAATACTGGCAGCAATATAGTAAGAATGCGAAAACATTTAAAGGCAATAAATAAATAGAGTACCAGCGTAAAATTGCAGCTTAATGTTGCTGTGTTTCGTATGGTGAGTGTAGAGAACCAGATACCTCACGGGTGACAACCCATCTGCATTTTGATTCCTAATCGAAGATAAATGTAGATGTCAATGGGTCACAACTTCCTCTTATGCGGACTATCAGATAGACTGTGTGCTCGTTTGTCACCCCCATTTTATAAAAAAGTTTAATTAACACAGGCATTTAGTACTAAAATCGCTAATTTGTATGTATGAGTAAGAATACAACAAATCTTCTCATTTTAAAAGAAGAACGTAGAGTATGTTCAACTGCAGACTTTAACTGTTAGCCAGCCAATCATGTGAAATTTTTGTGACAAGTCAAATCGAGGTAGTGCTTAATAAAGACACTCCTTGGTGCATAAAAGAAAGATCTTTCCCTTAATAAGTTCTTGCATCATTTAAACTAAAAAAAAAAGTTGGTTCTTAAACTTATAATTATTTGTGTGATAAAAAATAAAAAGACTGATTTCGTATCATTGTCTTTTATTGACAAAAAACAATTACAATTCGAAACGTCATAAAATTCCAAATAAATATATATCACTAAAAATATTATGGCGCCTTCTTACAAGTTCTGAGAACATCTTATAAATCAACTAAACAGAAAGTAAAGGTGTTACCACGCTAGTCATGAAAGAAGGTAGATATAATATAATCTATACAAATAAATAAAATTAAAGTAACTATTAGTAATATCAAAAAAGAACACCATTAAACTAAATGCATATGAAAGTATATATACGGTATTTATAACAAAAAAACACAATTTTTCAATTTCAAATCAACAGACAAACTGTATGTTCAGGCTAATGTCCGAAATGGCTAAACCGATTTTGACGGGACTTTCACTGGCAGATAGCTGATGTTATAAGAAGTAAGGCTGCTTTTAGAAAAAAAAAATGGAATTCCGCGCAAAAAAATTAAAACTCATGAAATCCAATCGTAATGAATTCCACGCGGGCGAAGTCGCGGAGAACAGGTAGTGTCAAATAAAATTAGTCATATAAACAAAAGAGGTAAGTTTTGTATTTTATACATACATATTAAGTATAATAGGGTATTACACCCATTTTCAAAAAGTGTTTTAAATGAATCCTAGAGTGATAATGAACCACTATAATTTTTATATAATTTTTTTAAAACCGAATAGTGACATAAAAATTACTTTTAATCTATCGTTTCAAATTTTCGCGTGAAAACGCTAGCCGCCATACTGTTAAACTCGTGACGTCACTGTCGTAGAATTTTGACAATTTTGCAAAGGAATAAGATACTATACTACACTTCTGTGAAGATCACTTTGATGTAAGTATGATTTATATTTAACTATCGATTAAACAAAACAAAACATCATGACATGATAGGTACCTATTGCAAGCCAAATTTTGTAATAGATTAGGTTAATCGCTTGTCTGTCTCGCCCTTTGTGGGCCATTTTGATAGCCCTTGCAAGTGCAGTGCAATGTTTTACTAAATTCCTGTTTTCTTCTATTATATGGGAATAAAGACATGGTTTGTACTCAGACCAAATAAAAAAGTGACTTTTTATTTCGTCTGAGGGTTTGTATAAAAAAATATAACAAAAAGTTTTTCTCACCTAAGCTTATATTATAATATCTATAACATTAGTACTAAAAGCGAAGTAATAAACTCGCTTTTACGAATCCATCTTCCATGATGCCTTTTCAATAAAATTCGGAATAAAAGTCAACAATCGTAAAGATAACTTGAAAAATTTCGAAATTAGCTAATTAATACACAGCACATAACCTAGTTCTTTGACCTAGTGCCGTCACGACGCTATCTAATATGGTGGACACCGTTTTGCAGATTTGAGGCACAGGTAAAAAAAAATATTCGTTAAATTGAAATATAAAATTTATAATGCATTTTTATAAATAGAAATCAATATTTCTCGTTTACTTTTTACAAAATCTATCATAAATATATATTCTTTGATTTTTTTTACATGGTGTAAAATACCCTATTTTGAATTCCTCTTACACCTGCTTTAAAATAGAATAACTGTAAATGAGTTTTACAACACCATATGGTAATTATGTAAAAATTACGTTATAATAAAATAGATAATCACCACGTACCTCGACATAATCCCATTGGATCAATATATATATATATATATATATATATATATATATATATATATATATATATATATATGTGTGTATACTATGTTTATATGTATACAAACAATAAGAGTATTTTAGCAATCTATGCAATATGATCTACTAAAACCAACTGCAAAAATCAAATCACTGTTATTTAATGTTTTATATTCTACTACTTCCTCACTCATTACTATAATACATTTTTTTTAAATTACATCAGAATTTTTTTGGTCTGTGTCTTCAATATGTAGTATCTATTATGTACACAATTGCCAAAGTTGTAGGTAGGTACAATTTTGTCGTTGTTTTATTGGTAATTGATATTATTATTAATTAGCGACCCGCTCTGTATTAATGTGGTGTAATTAGATTTTTGAAAATACCTAACAATGTCTATTTATTTTTATCAATTTTCTGTTTTCACAAAAAGAAACTCCAAGTTTTTTTGGATAAAATGTAGCCTAGATCACCCCTGTCATTGCTCTCTATGTGTTCGTAATCTTTTTAAAGTTGCGTCACAATGACACAAACAGACAAGAAATTAATAAAATGTTTTTTTGTCTCGATATCATAAAAAAAACCGGCCAAGTGCGAGTCAGACTCGCGCACCGAGGGTTCCGAACAAATCCGTAGGTATAAGTTTAAAATTATTAAAAATATTTTTATTATATGATGTAACTAAAAATTTTTGCTTTTCGCAATTTTTCCTTTATCTGTACTATAAAACGTTGCTTCGTACTAAATTTCAAGATTCTGAGTTCACGGGAAATACCCTGTAGGTTTTGATTCCCTTGCGAATGTCGAAAATTTGCGGCAAAAACATGTATCTTTTGATTGAGTTGGCTTAGAAGTTCGATTTTTTCACAGCTCCAAGGGACAGTTGACTTGAGTATTTTATATGAATTTCAGCTTGATATCTCCACGCGTTCCTGAGAAAAAGGGTCTTGACAGACAGACAGACAGACGGACAACAAAGTGATCCTATAAGGGTTCCGTTTTTTCCTTTTAAGGTACGGAACCCTAATTACCCCCTGAATCTAAAGAAAGCCGGTTAATATTACAGAAAAACACTTCAATTATATTTATTTGTGTAGATTAATATTTTTTTCTGAATTTCGAAGTTGACTCTATGACTAGTTGCTTTTAGTGAACTCAAGTAGAGTACCAGTCGTCGGCAACTGTCAACTGCTGATGTCATACGTACGGAGATCGGTTACGATATGATTTAGTTACAGTTAGAAACATTAGGAAAATCACTACACAACCGAATTAACCGTCACCATTAGGTGGTGGTGTAAAAAAATTCATCGCCTCATTTTGTCTGTTGGGTGTAGTAAGAGGTGTCTGTCTATATACAAAAAAATTAAGGAAATAATTAAAAATTAAAAATTTTGTACAACCGACTTCAATATAATTAAGAATAACTCAAAAACTATTGATCAGACCTTGATCAATTTTATTTGGGACTACATGAGAAATACCAGCTTTCAAATAAAAAAAGTTATAAGGTAACATACATAAAAAAACAAACAGTCGAATTGAGTGCCTCCTCCTTTTTGAAGTCAGTAGAAAAATGACCTTAAATATATATATATATATATATATATATATATATATATATATATATATATATATATATATATAAATACTGATTGGAAGTTTGCATTTTATTCTGCCATATTTTATATTATATGCGCTAGTGTATAGTCAGCCTAACTGTCACAATTGACTAGTGACAGCATAATGTTATACGATCAAATTAAATTGCCAATCATCCGCCGAGTGGTCATAAATAAAACAATTAAGTTATACAAGTTCATAGATCCGGTTTAACACGTATCTACGAGTATGATATTGGCGACATTTATTTTATTAACTCTTTCATAGTATGTTTAACACAGCTTGTTTCAAACTAACAAGACTTACATTTATCCATATCTGTATTTATTTTAGAAACATACAAAATAATATTACATAAAATACAACGTAAACAAATTAAATTAAAACATAGTAACTTAATCATTTTCTTACTTAAACCAATTCTGTACTCGGGTTTCTTCCATAATAGGCCGAATTAACCACGCTTGGCATAGGTAACTCAGTATAAGATGTAGTGAGACCCTCTTTGCGGCTACGGCTCAGAGACCATGGCCTTTCTCGCTTGTCCCACCCTCGTCCAATCAACCAAATGGAATGATAGCTTATCCTACGCCACCATCACACGACGATATGAAAATAAACCTATGAAAAGCCCTTTTTAACGTGTTGTATTTGTATTTATTATCTTTCGTTTCGTCTTTCTGGGGTAAACCCGGGGGAGCTGGCCATAGTTATTGCATGCCGATAAATAATTGTTGAAGTTATTAATATTTTTTTTAAATCGATTAATTGCTATTTTTAAATAAAAAAAGGGTTTTAGTGGCTTATGTTGTGGATTTATCTTCATGGGATTTATCATGTCCCCAAGGCTTGTAAACACGTTAACTTTCGAAAATATCAATTGTTTAACTCAATCTATTTTTTAATCTCTTCATCTATCATGTGGGAAGCCACTGAATGTAAATGGCAGTGTAATTTTGTTTTGTTTAGCTATAATTAATTTTTTTCGGCTCCAAAATGGCGAAATTTTCGTTGATTTGGTAGCCTTGTATGTAAATTATTTCTGTAAATGGGGAGCTACAGCCACAGAGTAGTTTACTCATTAACTCAGTTCGGCCTCAGTTTTCAGTTGTATGTAATCTGTGGCGTCAGTTGTAATGTAATCTGTGGCCTCAGTCGCCGTCGTGAGTGGACATTGTTTCGGTTGTTTGCAGCGGCTCAAAAAGATCGCTGTACAAATACACAATATTCGAATAACCAAATTTCTTAAATACTTGATTATAATAATAATAAGAGATTTTTTAAATTACAATATTTTAAAAGCACAGAATAAATAATAGTAGTACGTACTAAAAGTAAGGTAGTATCAAATTTTTCATCATGGGTGTCATTTTCATAGTTTTCGAGGGTGTTGAAGCCGATAGTGCTGTCGAAATGTAAATCCAAGATGGCGGCTGCAATAGGTATCAATTAATTCATCATGGGTGTCATTTTCATGGTTTTCGAGAGAGTTGAAGCCGATAAGGTTGTCGAAATGTAAATCCAAGATGGCGGCTGCAATAGGTATCAATTTTTTCATCATGGGTGTCTTTTTCATGGCTTCCGAGGGTGTTGAAGCTGATAGTGCTGTCGAAATGTAAATCCAAGATGGCGGCTGCAATATCAATAAATTTTTTCATCATGGGTGTCATTTTCATGGTTTTCGAGGGTGTTGAAGCTGATAGTGCTGTCGAAATGTTTAAATAAACTACTTTAAATAAATTCCGTGTAACCATGCTATACGTAATTTTTTTAATGCGAAGGCATGCTCAATTGGATTTACCAATATTTTATTTAAAACTGCAAAGATTAATTTACAAAAAACAACTTTCGTTTAAACTTTTGACATTAAACTCTTCGAGATATCACATAAAAATATTGAATTTTAACGTAATCAGTCAATTTACTTTTTTATCCATATTACGATTGGCCATCTCTCCCGTAGTGCCCGGTAGAGATATATTCCAATTAGTAATCTGCATTTTAAGCACTCTTTTCCTTTAAGTTTTTGAGTCTTAGCTCATTATTCTTCACTGTCCACATAATGAAAACTTTTCATAAAACTCGGTGTAATTTTCATGTACCTACAGTTGGCATAAAACATATTGAAGCAAGTCTTTGATAAGTTGCGTTTCATAATAATTTTCTCCACTGCCTACACAGTTGTTCACTTCTCTGTTTCCACGTTCTTCATCACACCAATCACATAATGTTGGTTCTTCATTCTCACTTCTTTCTGATATCTTTGTTATTGTTTTTTTTTTTGCATAGTTTTATTATGAGTAGCGAGTTTCTTCTTATTTTAATCAACCATAAGAATTTTCTCATTTAAATCGCCGAATAGAGAAGATGTTCCCATGAGTCCTTCTTTGTCATTATTTTACTTGTATCGTCTTTCCATATTCTTTATATATATTTTTTTATAGGAGAGGGGCCAAACGAGCATACGGCTCACCTGATAGTGAGTGACTACCGGAAGTCATGAAAAACTGCAATACCACGCAAATTACAGGTGTATTTACCGGCCTTTTAAAAGAAGCAGGCTCTTTTCTTGAAAGTTGTATCGATCCGGAAAAATCACTGGTGATACCTCTTCCACAAATAAATTAAACTCTATTAATATATTAAAAGCTATTAAAATCAAATTAAAATATATTAAAATTTATAATATATAAAAAGCTGAGATATTTCTGGCATTCAAAATAATCGTCCGTTAATAATAACTCAATCATATATAATAGCATTTTATTAAATATTATAGTAGATAATAGCGATCCGCCCCGGCTTCGCACGGGTGTTTGCTGGATCTCGACTACAGCGCCACCTGCCGGGTCCAAATGTGAATCTAAACCATTCTCGAATCAACTTAATCACACACACAAAATTTTATCACATTCGGTCCAGCCGTTTAGGAGGAGTTCAGTCACATACACATGAACAGTAAAATTATATATAATGATATAATCCGAATAAAACTATTTCTAGATCAAAACACGATATAAAGTAATCTAATAAATCAATATAAACACAAAGCATAAATTTTCGATTGATTATATAATTTAAAAGATGTTAATCTTGTAGCTTTTGGATTTATTTTACTGGCGCTATTTTCAGGTCAAGTTTGACATATAAATAATTATATTCTAATATACGACATTTCAAAACGACAGTTATCACTTTGAAATTATTCATATAGGCTACTGGTTCCGGGTTTATATTTTAATACTTTTAATATATTTAAAAAAATGATATAATATCATATATTTCGCAAACGTAAAATATTATATCTATAAGTGTTTTCGTTAGATGATCGCCAGATACTTATTTAAAGAGTGAATATCCCGCACGAGAGCTTATTGTCCTTGGACTTGGCATATATCCTTGGACTAAGAATATATTAAATTGAATTTGAAACCTGGATTGTAAAGGATATTTTTTATGTGTGCTTGCACTTATGGCGAACATCGAAAATGAATCAGAACTCTATGTGAGACGTCATTTGTTTCTTTACTGCCCATCACTAGTTTACTGCTGCGGCCTCCCACCAATTTACACTAACACTGCTTGCATCCATTGACTTTCTTGAAGTTATTTTATAATATATTTAATATTATTAATCTAACGGAAATCTTAGTAAGCTATCCATTTAGATTCCTGTGAAATATCGTCTTATGCTTAGAGTTTTCATAAACAAGTTTTAAACGTAAAAAGCGTTTGAATAGAAAACATTAATGCCTAATCAAAAAAGGTTAACCGTCAGAGCATGTTGCTGACGTCATGTTTTTGTAAGGCATTCATTAAAAAAGTATATTTGCGTAGGCGAAACGCAACTTATTTTTTAAGTTCCTTATTCAAAATCCGCTGCTAGTGTTGAGAGCTCTTGATTACTAGTTTTACTAGGTTCATATAAAATATATGTATATATAATAATCCATGGTACATCCATTAGTGAAAAAACAATAGTGTGTAAAAATAAATAGTGGGTATTCGAACCTGGTTGTGCTATGATATATGACCTTTAATTTAATCAGTATTACATTCAGCACGAGTAGATTGTGACGAATGTGGGCCTCGTATATACACTTTACAGTCAATTTTTGTATAGGAGTAATGTTGACAGACGAGCAACCAGTTCACTAAATCGTAAGTGGATGCTATGGCCCTTAAACATCTACACCTTTTCTATTTTTTATAGAATAAGGGTGAGGTGACAAACGAGCGCACAGTCCATCTGACGGTAAGTGGATACTGCGGCCCATAGACGTCTGCATCTAAATCCAGATGCGTTGTCAAAGCCGAGTACTGCGATGGAATGCCTCGCTTTCATATTAAACACAGTAGTACTAAGATCCTATTTCACGCAGGTATTCTGTGAGAGCGTGGTACTACACCGGTCGAGCCGACCCATTCGTGCTACAACCATATATAGCTGCAGCGTGGCTCTACCACGATGACCTCTCCTTGATTAAGAATCAAAATAAATATGCTTTGTCATCCAGTAAAGTCTATGTTCTGAGATGTTAGTGCTGTTAGCCTTTTGGCTTTTACATTTTAATCTGAATCACTGCTCAGGTCTCCAGTACGGTTCAGATAGAATGTCTCGTTGCCAGTTATAAGGGTCATCATTCTGGTCAGTTACTATGCGAAACATTTATTTCACGCTGCTATTTCACGCTGGTATTCGGGGATATAATCAGCCAAAAGGACAACGTCATCAATACAATCTGTGAAATAATTTTGTAAAAGCCCTAATAGCAGTTTCCAACAAATTCTACGATATACTCGTATATTCAATTAATATATTAGTGCGTCAAAGTTATAAACAATAGGGTCGGCGGGCTTATCTAAGAATTTTGATCGGAACTAGTTTTTACATGAAAAGTCCGTGATCAGACCTTCGCTGAAGTAAAACCTGTTACGTTCATTTTACAAAATATCACTGAGTAATGCAAGTGTAATGAGAATATGTAACTTCAAATGTCGATCTCATCTGCTCGCTGTATATCCTATTGTATGGGTGACGATTTTCTCGTGACTGCTTGATGTCGGATTCACAGATTCGTGATGGGTAACGTAGACGTTGCATTGCCAATACTGCTTGTATTACTAACCGCAATGTGAACGTCTACCTTTTTTATAGGAGAAGGGACAAACGAGCATGCGGCTCACCTGATGGTAAGTGACTACCGCCGCTCATGAACAACTGCAACACCGGGGGAATTACAGATGCGTTGCCGGCCTTTTAAAAAGGAGTAGGCTCTTTTCTTAAGGGTCCCTAAGTCCTATAGGTCCGGAAAAATCGCTGGTGTTAGTCTATTCCACATGGAAGTTGTGCGAGGAAGAAAACTTATTCTAAATCACACAGTGGTGGACCGCCAATCATCCAGATGGTATGGATGGTATCGCGTTTTGTCGTGATGTGCGATGGTGAAATTAAGCGGCTGGAAGTAGTCCGAACAATTCTTCAGAGCACTCCCCGTGATAATTGCGATAAAATACGCAAAGAGATGCAACATCTCTCAACAACGCAGTGCCATTGAGTCAAGCCGATAGGAAAGAACTCAGTCGTCGATGATTCGAACTACTATGCGCTAGAGCGTTCAAGTGGAAAGAGCTAGCACTTGGGAGCCCCTGCCCAGAGATGGGAACAGTATTCCATCAAGGGCCAAAACTGTGACTTGAAAAGTTGCAAGCGGTGTGCTGGCATGAAATACTGTCCCGCTATGCTGAGCACGCCAAGGTTTTTAGAGGCCGATTTGGCCTTCTCTTCCAAGTGACCACGAAACTGCACGTCACTCGATATGTCGATACTGAGGATTCCGATACTGGCTGAGGCAAGAAGGGGAGTGCCTTGAAACTGAGAAGATACGACAAAGGGATTCTTTTTAGCGGTAAACGCGCAAACTCGTGTCTTCTGGGACAATTCCAATCAAAAATTCAAAAAATTCAGTTCAATAACTGGACTACATTTAGTCGCCCCCAGTCTGAGACTTTGTTTAACAAATTCTCGACTTCAGACACAAGTTTGTTCCGGTACTCGGTGGCGTTTACCCGAGATATATTGGCACGGTCGGTGTATATAGCATCACCAGTGCTGTCGACTGCATAGCAATGAATGTTACCAGTTTGCAACATATCATCGATATGCAGAAGAAACAGCGTTGGTGATAGCACGCAGCCTTGTGGAACACCAGCGTTAATGGGTTTGTAATCGGAGGATGCATTGTCTTCTACGACCTTGATGCTCCGATCTACAACAGAACTGGTGATCCAATTGCACAATTTCTCGGGAAGCCCATAGGAAGGGAGCTTCGAAAGAAGCGCTTTGTGCCAAAGCCAATCGAAGGCCTTCGCTATGTCCAAACTAACGGCCATCGCCTCCCCCTTGGACTCCACTGCCTCCACCCATCTATGAGTTAGGTAACCTAGAAGATCACCAGCTGCGCGACCTCGACGGAAACCGTACTGGCGGTAACTAATCAGCTAGTGATCCTCAAGGTACCGCATGAGCTGGCAGTTAATAATGGTTTCCATTACTTTGGAGAACAACGAGGTAATAGCGATAGGCCTGTAGTTGGACGGATCTGAGCGGTCACCTTTTTTAGGGATCGGCTGCACCAAAGCTGTTTTCCATGAGTTCGGGACTACGCCTAGGAAGTAGGAGTACAGGAAAGACGCGTTAAAACCGGTGCCAACTCCAGAGCATAAATCTAAACACAATAGGTGGGACTCCATCAGGCCCACTCGACTTGTTGTAGTCCAGGGAGATAGGTGCTTTACGCACCGAACGCTGTGTAAACAGTACTTCCTGCATGGAGCACTCACACCGCGGGATGGTCGGCGGTATGTTTCCCCCGTCATCTAGAGTTGAGTTGGAAGCAAAAAGAGAGCCGAGCAGATCGGCTTTCTTCTTTGCGCCATGGGCCAGTGAGTGGCAGTGGCTGACAGAAGTTCACTTAGACAGCCTTGGCGAGAGACCAGAATGTACGTGTTCTCGAAGAGAGGCGAACTAGTTTCACGCCAATTCTGCTGATGTGCTCTGACTTTGCCTTGGCAACGCCACTTTTCAATAACCTCGAGGCGGAATTATAACTTCTTTTTAAGAGCGCTGGTGTTTACATCCCGGGACGTTGATGCGTCAGTCCAGGCCCGCTAGCACTCCTGCTTATAGCGTGATGAAATTTGACAGGAGTGACCAAACCATAGATGATGGAATAAATAATTCCATTCCCTGAAATATCACATCAGCGACAGAATCAGCAACAACGTTGGGATCGTCCGGCGAGAAGCAAGCCAAGGGGAGCATGCTAAAAAAGACCGCATCTTGTACCAATCGGTCGACCTATAGTGCCAAAAACTGCAGATTTCAATTGCGATGAGAGCGTGTATGGTACCGTACTCCGGATCAGACGATGGTAATTGGGCCTCCGGCTACCTGCACTCACCAGACGAAATGCAGAAGTAAACTTCTACTTCACGCTAGTATTCTGTGAGGTCGTGGTTCCACCCCGGTTCGAGCCGGCTCATCCGTGCAAAAATGTTTTTTGACTCTATTGCATAACACTGCAATTTATTTATTTTCAATTCATGCAATCATTTTAACACATAAATTGTAGTACGGAATAAGCGTTATCTCTATTTTTAGTTATGGTAAGTAAGCTAGGTGGTCGGCTTGATCTACGATCGTAGGTCAAATCAAAAGTCGAACAATGGAATTTGTCTTCGATGAAGAATTGACCCTCGTTCGGACCCTAGTCTCAAGCTGAATGAAGGGAGTATTGTCAATTGTAGTGGAAGTTTTACCAACCTTCTTTTGGATTTCATTTTTCTACAGTCGAACGACAATATCAACGTTAAGGTATAACGTTTGAAAATAAAAACCCAATGTAAAAAATGTATGATGGATAAAAAATCAACATTTTAAATATGTTTTAATAACATTTAATTACTATAACTTTAACTAATAAAAAGCCACCAATTTTATTCAATATCTAATGTTAATGTGGCTTACAGAATGCTATTAGTCCCAACAAAAGACCTTCATTAATTTTACAAAGCGTAACGGAACTGTTTAAGAGTAGGATTTTGTTAGGTACACGAAACGTGCCAGATGCAATGGCTATTTACGAGCATAATTTCTTGGTAATTACATAGAATAATATAATAGACAGGTAATTATTACAATTTGCAATGCGATACATATGTAATTAACTATAACTATAATTAACTATGTACTGTTACTGTGATAAAATTGAGACCTTACAAAAAAGGTTTAGGAAAGCAAACTTCAAAATTAAAAATATTCCTAAAATAGAAAAAGATAATCTGACTAAACTGGTCACCTGCTTATCCACCACTGTGGGCGCTAGCATCACAAAATCGGACATCAATTTTGTGATGCTAGCGCCACAAAATTGTTGTAGAAATGAATTCTACGCTGCTAAAGACTGACATAATGAATAAATATAAGGCCTTCAATAGAAGTAACAAAACAAAACTTCGAGCAAAAAACCTGGGATTTATGAAGAATGAAGATGAAGAAACCCCTGTGTTCGTACCCGAGCAACTGACACCCAGAGCTTCACGGCTGTATTTTCTTGAACGGGATTTAATTAAATCAACATCTTTTACTTTCTGCTGGACGGCCTACGGTAATGTATATGTTAGAAAGAACGAGAACTCTCCGATAGTGACAATCACTAATGAAAGTCAAATCAAACAGCTCATCGACAGTGCACAGCTAGATATGTATTTAGCATTTAAAATTAGTGCCCAATTCTTTCATTCTCTGTTATTTGTATTTTAATATTGGGCATATTAACCATAAGTAACCAAAATGATTAAGTGGTCATCTACACCAAATCTAAGTTAAAGCCAATTTTTAAAGAACATCACCTTAATAATGCCTCGCGTATACAGCTGAAAGTTTGTGGGTGTGCTATACTTGGTATTTACGGATCAATGTCACAAAAAAACGCATCTAATTGAATAATTTACTGGAAACTTTAAAATGTAATAGAAATATTATAATCTCTGGCGATATAAATATAAACGTAATTAGGAAAGATAACGAAACATCTTACGAGCGTAATAATCGGGCCTATTACCTTGACATGCTCTCATCACATGGTCTCTTACCTGGATACATACTTCCTACGAGAGAAATGGGTTGCTTTGACTACTTTATCTTAAATATTGATAAAACCAAACTGTCAGCAGCAACAACTGATCATGTTCAGTTTTATGAGCATCGCTACCATTAATAATATATAATTAATAGCTACCATTCTCCAACTATCAAGACCATTATTGACATTGAAGAAGCTGCTGAGAAACTTATAAACAAGAACCTATGATGAGAGACTAGACTAGATGAGAGTGATAGGGTTAAGAGGATCTCGAGTAAACAACGGATTATTAAACCTTGGATCACCAATGGTTTATTACGCTGTATAAGAAACAGAAACAGAATGCAACTTAAGTTAAGGTCTGACGCGTATAATGCAATACTACAAATATCATTCAGTAGGTACTGTAATTACTGTAACAAATTAATTAAAAAACTAAAACGCAAATATGAATTTCAACAACTAAAAGATAGTGTTAAAAACCCTAAACCTTTATGGAAATCAATGAAAGTAACAGCGCACCTTAACTTATCTAAAACTAGAAGTTGTGAATTACTTAATTTTCGTTCTCCTATAGAGACAGTACACTATGTAAATGATTTCTTTACGAACGTCGGTAAGCAACTGGCTACTGACATCTAAGGTAGGTGCCCGCAGGCAGATGGTAACTTAATAGCTACCCCAAAAACACAACTATCTTATTTTGTACTTTTGAAGACTGACCCCGTGGAAGTCGACTTCGTTTTTCAAACTTGAAAACTGACAGTGCTCCCAGCTGGGACGGTATATAAACTAAATTCATAAAAATGGTTAAACCCCTAGTTGTCCCCATTATTAGTCATCTAGCCAACCTCTGCTTCAGAAAAGGGATATTTCCGACCCCGTCTACAAGGGTGGTGACAAAAAAGATATATGTAATTACAGACCAATTTCAGTCTTCTCGGTTATTTCTAAAGTTATTGAATGACTAATAAATTTACGCCTATCTTGAAAAAATTGATATTTTATCCAGTTTCCAATTTGGTTTCAGAAAAACAAAATCTACAGAAGACGCCATTTCAGGCTTAACCTCCTTAGTAACCCAGTATCTATATCGTGAAAAAAGTGTCTGACAGTCTTCTTAGATTTAAAAAAAGCTTGCGACACGGTGTCGTTCCCCACCCTTGTAAGAATAATGGAAAGTATTGGCATTAGGGGAGTGGCACTAAAACTCTTAACTGATTACCTTAGAGACCAGTCCCAATGCGTAAAAATTGACAATTATACTAATACTGACACAAAAATTGAGTACGGCGTTCCCCAGGGCAGTGTCTTATGCCCTACATTATTCTTAAATATACCTCAATGAACCAACTAATCTCAAAATTGAGAGAGGGCACGTATTCTCATACGCAGATGACCCAGCCATAGTATTTAATGATATTTCCTGGAAATCTGTTTTGAGGCTGTCGAATACTGTCTCCACAGAATTGCAATCTGGCTCAAATCAGCTCTTCTTACCTAGAACATTGCCAAAACTAACTTTATTTGCTTTGCAATCGATAAGCGTACTTTACCGTCCCGAAACCTGATATTAAGAATTCACACCTGTGACCTTACTTGTAATGGGCCGTGTGGGTGCGATGAGATTGAGCATATCAAATGTACTAAATAACTTGGATTAACTCTGGACCATCGACTATATTGGTACCCTCAAATTAAAGCTATAAATCATAGTATTCGTAAACTTACATGGGTCTTTAAAAACTTAAGACATGTAACTTCTCAAGAACTATTAAAATATACGAGTATCTACATTGCATTGGCCTAGTCTGTTATGAGTTATTGCATTCTCAACTGGGGTGGCGCCACCAAAACGAAATTCCTCGAGGCTGAAAGAGCCCAGAGATGCCTATTTAAGACAATGTTTTTTAAGCCGTTTAGATTTCTTACTGTCTACATCATAAAATATTGTCATTAAGAAAACTCTATATTGAAACAGAAACAGAAACTTTTTTATTCAATATAGATTATAAATAATACTTATTGAAAGTCACTCTTTTGTATGATTACCACTGGTTCGAAAAAAAAACCTCTGTACTGGGAAGAACCAGCAAAAAACCCAGCGGGACTTTTTTTTAAATAACAGCTTACAATCATGTATGTTACACAAATTAACAACACAACAAATTAGAAATAGCTTGGTAGCGATCACCTCATTTCCAGGGGTTATTATCATCTATAAATTCATTAATATTATAATAACCCTTTTTATACAAACTTAGTTTAATAAAGTTTTTGAACTTTGAGCAGGTCAAATTTTGTATATTTTCTGGAATTTTGTTGTAAAAGCGTATACATCGCCCCAAGAATGAATTACTGACTCGATGGAGTCGAGTAACTGGTACTACTAGCTTGTGTCTGTTCCTAGTATTTACAGAATGAATATCACTTATTTTTGTAAAACTACTTTTATTTTTGTGTACGTACATTACATTTTCATAAATGTATTGAGAGGCCAAAGTTAATATATTAATTTCCTTAAATTTTTGTTGCAGCGACTCTTTAGGCTTTAAATCATAAATTGCTCTTATGGCCCTCTTCTGTAAAACAAATATAATTTCTGTGTCAGCTGCGTGTCCCCATAGCAAAATACCATACGACATTATGCTATGGAAATAGCTAAAGTAAACTAGTCTAGCTGTTTCAACACTAGTTAGACTTCTAATCTTTTTTACGGCATATGCTGCAGAACTAAGTCTGCTTGCTAGTTTTGATATATGGGGGCTCCATTGAAGCTTCGCGTCTAGTGTGATTCCAAGAAAAATGGTGGTATCTACAAGACTCAGTTTCTCCCCATTTAAAATTACATTAGTATTTAATTGTTTGACATTTGGAGTCATAAATTTCATACATTTCGTTTTAGTGCCATTTAAATGCAAATTATTAACATTGAACCAATTTACTAATTTAGATATAGCATTATTTACTTCGTAATATTTTAGCAATTGTCGAGTTAATTTGAAAATTAAAGAAGTGTCATCTGCAAATAATACTATATCATGGTTATCTCCTACTATGTAAGGTAAGTCATTAATGTATACAAGAAACAGAAAGGGGCCGAGAATTGAGCCTTGATGCACGCCCATTTGTACCATCGACCCGGAAAAACTCATACCGTTAATGACAACTTTTTGCGTTCCCTTACTTAAATATGAAATAATTAATTTAAGAGCATCACTTCTTACACCGTAGTGTTGAAGTTTCCTGATTAATGTTTCATGGTGAACACAATCGAAGGCTTTGGATAGGTCACAAAATATACCCAAAGCATCCTGTGAATTCTCCCATGCATTAAATATATATTTAATCAGCTCAACACCGTCATCAGTTGTCGAGCGACCCCTTGTGAAACCAAATTGATTTTTATGAAGTAAATTATTTATATTAAAGAAATTTAACATTTGATCTTGAATAATTTTTTCAAAAATCTTACTAAGTGTTGGTAGTACAGAAATAGGTCTAAAATTGGCGGGGTCTAATATACTACCAGATTTAAATAAAGGTATTACCTTACTATACTTCATTAAATCAGGAAACACACCAGATTCGATACTAGTATTAAAAATAATAGCTAAATGAGGCGCGATTGTATCTATTATAGACGCAATAACTTTAACGGAAATCCCCGACAGATCCGCAGTTTTCTTAACATCAATAGTTTTAAAATATTTTACAATATCTTTTGATGATTGTCAACTCTGTACTTAAATTACATAAGTCCATGCCGTATGAACATAAGGTTCAAATAGGTAGAAGGAAGTGTAAAGTGGCTACTATTATCCATGTAAAACTCTTTTTGCCAGGCGTCAGTTTCAAGCTCACTCTGCCTATCTTTACAATAAGTACGAATTGTAGACAATAAAATTTTTAATGATTGATCAACACACATGCAGTCATTCTCAGAAACATGCACACACTCTCTCTCTCACCCCCCCCCCCATATATGCACACACACTCACACACATACAAACACACACACACACGCACACACACACACACACACACACACACACATTCCCGTTTAACATAAAATAGTGGTTATTAACCGATCCCAAGATTTTTTATCGTAGGGCTAGATGTAATATCTCAAGTTTATCATCCATTTAGTATTCTAGCCCTTGAAATATTGTAAAATCTATTGTTTAGTTATTAAAAACACTAAAAATTAATATTGTACACTCGGTCCAATGGAAGGGCAGAGTCACACAACACAAGCTTTACTACATGCTTCCTGGGCGACACTGGCCACACAATAATGCTTGTAGATCTAAGTTAAAGAAATAAACAATTTTTATTTTTGTTATTTTATTAATGTTCCACTAAGTTCGGGACGGCTGACATAATATTAGTTACTACTTGCTATCAGTTACTATTATTTTTATGTATGTAATTACTCAAAGACTATTTTTTATCAATGAAACATAATATAACTATTGTTTATTAATTATTATAGTATAGCTGAATTCTATCGTTTATCTTGTAATGAATTATTTAATGTTTGATTATAGAACATACGTAAGTGTACCTGTGTTTATAATTTAATCTATTGCTCAGTGATATTTATTGACTCCCGGAAAATATCGACCTT
Organism: Parnassius mnemosyne; assembly: GCA_963668995.1. NCBI lineage: Eukaryota > Metazoa > Arthropoda > Insecta > Lepidoptera > Papilionidae > Parnassius > Parnassius mnemosyne. Next base: position 38,992,165 of record CAVLGL010000115.1, on the reverse strand, counting down.
TAAAGGGCGTGTCCTTAATGCAGCATTTATAACCGATTGCATTAATCTGTCGAGTTTGAATTATGTATACATTTTACTATTTAGGTTTCTAGCCCACCTTGCTCTCTTCATAAATATCTTTGTTTTTTATTAAGAATATTTTTCATTACAACCGCGAAACATTATTACATTTTTTATATTTATATATAAATAATGAGGTAACGAAGAGTCCTAAAAAGTGACTTGGAGAAACTTGCAGAAGGTTTTGTGGCCTCCGATATATGGTGTTATAACCTGTTCTTGTAAACAAATGATATCCACAGAAGGGCAACGGGCAAGAGCGTCAAAGTTGCGAGAGACATATTATTGCAATGGCTAAACCTAGCAAGCAATATTCAATAATTCATTATTATTTCATTGAATATAGACCTCCCTCAAGGAATGCCACAACGTACGGTACTGTCGTCACTTTTAAATAAAATCGGGGTGGCGTAAAGTACTCGAAACATCGGAAACATAAAATATAATCGGAAATCGGAAACAATAAACATAATATACGCCATAAAGTCCATAATAACTAGTTTTATTTAAATGTGTAGTGTTCGCGTAAACGTAAGAAATCATTAGTTTGTCACTTCATCTATTGGGGGGCCGTTATACACTTCGCTTACCGGTACGAGCCTGCCACTCGAGACCCTTCCCCGTTTATAATGGCTAATAATAGGTTAATTCACCAAGGGAGTCTCGCTCACAGAACATGATAAATAAGAAAATCGGAGGCCTAATCACGAGCAAATAGGCATTCCATCTCAGAGGTGTTATTTTGAAATTACCTGCCAAATTTGCAGAGAAGTTTTAGAATAAGTTATATAAGCAAACGATAAAGAAAAAATTATTTAAAAATATCTCAATAATTCTGTCCTTTTTATCTTTTAAATTCAAAATGCGTGGTAATGCATTATTTTAACTGATTTTACTGCGCATGCACACACTCGTGAGGGTCGATCAGTAGGCAAAAACGTTGTTGCCCATAAATCACATTAAATTTGGGATAGTTTCAAATAATAGTAGAAGCTTTATTTACTCGTATTTTTAAAAACTGCAATAACGGTATATCATTATTTATATATTTGAACTTAAGTTTAAAATTTGGCTACTCTTTGAAAAATAACCCTGTATCCTGTATATTCACCCCAATAATACCATATTATATTATACACTAAAAATGTTACAGTCAATAATGATTTCTTATATTTACGCGAACACTACACATTTAAATAAAACTAATTTTACGGATTTTATCGCGTATATTAACTTATTTTACTTTCCCGACGTTTCAAGCACTTTACAGCACCCATGGTCACGGGGGGGACTGAGGTGTATGACGTCCCAATGTCATAGTTAACCACGGCTACCTCCAGATTAAAAATTATTAAAGATCCAGATTAAAAATTATTATTATTATTAATAATTTTTAATCTGGATCTTTAATAATTAGCCGTCTTTAATAAATAGCCGTGGTTCACTATGACATTGGGACGTCATACACCTCAGTCCCCCCCGTGACCATGGGTGCTGTAAAGTGCTTGAAACGTCGGGAAAGTAAAATAAGTTAATATACGCGATAAAATCCGTAAAATTAGTTTTATTTAAATGTTACAGTCAACTTCCAGCGGTGATATTGTGTAACACAGGTGAGAATCGTTATTGTTTTGATTTTTGACGTTTCTTTCCAGGAATCGCTTTAATGTAAATATCTGTATTGATTTTATACTGACCTCTTTTCTATAGTCTTATCTTTTTTTGGTTACAATATATTATCTTAGAAATATATGACGTAATACATAACACAGTCACACAATAATTCCTACCGGCAAACGATTTCCACTGGAATTACAATGCAGGTCCCGGCTCCCGGTGAAATACGGTTAAAAGGTCAGCGTGTCTTTTGTACGTCGTAACAATACGATATAGTACTTTAATATACAAATACTAGATCCTGCGTAGAATTACCGATTTATGTTTTTGTATAAAATATTATATCATATTCAAGTAAATATACATAAAAATAATAATAAATTTTATGTGGTAGAGCCATACTGCAGCTATATTATGGTTGTAGCACGAATGAGTCGGCTCGACTGGGGAAGGACTACGCTCTCACAAAATACCAGCGTAAAATAGCAGTTTAATGCTGCTGTGTTTCGTATGGTGAGTGTAGAGAACCGGAGACCCTTTCTACTGGAAAAGAGGCATTTCATCTTAGTCCTCACGGCTGACAACGCATCTGCGTTTTGATTCATAATCGAGGATGAATGTATGTAGATGTCTATGGGCCACAACATTCGCTTACCATTAGGTAGACTGTGTGCTCGTTTGTCACCCTTATTCTATATAAAAAAAATACTCATGACAACCATATGACAACTTATAATTATATATTTTTAGTATTTTTCTGTGTTGTTAATTCAGTAACTTTGCGTCAAATAACAATGACTTAATTTTTTTGTTTTATTTGAATACAATCACTTTCTAAGCATGGTCACGTCAGCTTCTGTAGCCAAGCCGAACGGAGTCTTTCTTTTCTAATTTCTTTGAATGAAAGCGTACTAAACGTTAAAACTGTAAATGGCCGAGAGCTCTTTGACACCGTGTTGAAAGATTCACGTCAATCCGATAGAGACGTGAGTGTATAGTGTAGCTTTTATTTTATTTTCTTACGTGTTGAAAACACCGCTGATCCGAGAGTAGAGAGTAATTGTGTTCTGTACCGCTGATTAAAAATTAATTAAAGTAAAAGTAGTGTACCATCATATGACGCAGAATATGGATACTTTTCTCCAAACAGCACCGTATATTTGCCATAATTGCCACCGCTTAGCATGCGGGATGGTGGCTGCAGTTTTTTTTTATTTCTAGGTGTTATTACGAAGACGCAGCTACCCATCTCCAGGTTTGGTTCCCTCTGTCACCTTTTACGACACCCACGGCGCGATATTAGGCAGGTAGTAGATATTACTACACCGCTACTACTTGGTAAGATATTAATTAAAGATTAATTAAGGTAAAAGTAGTGCAGTATTTCTATATCCTTCGTGTGAAAATTGTTATTGAATACGATTACGTGGTAGAGCCACGCTGCAGCTATATTATGGTTGTAACACGAATGGGTTGGCTCGACCGGGGAAGGACCACGCTCTCACAGAATACCAACGTAAAATAGCAACTTAACGCTGCTGTGTTTTGTATGGTAAGTGTAGAGAACCGGAGACCCTTTTTACTTCAAATGAGGCTTTCCATCTTAGTCCTCACAGGTGACAACGCATCTGCATATTGATTCGTTATCAAGGATAGATGTAGATATCTACGGGCTGCGGCAACCACTTACCTTCAGGTGGACTGTGTGCTCGGTTGTCACCATTGTCCTATAAAAAAAGGAATAAGCACTAAAAACTTCCACTAATAATTAAAACAATATAATTTTATTAAATGAAACTAATTTTACGGATTTTATCCAGTTTCATTTTAACTTTTTAATTCCGATTATCGCGTTTAATTGTGACTTTTTTATTTCGATTAAATTTAAACGCAAATAAGATTACAATTAAACGCGATAAAATCCGTAAAATTAGTTTCCTATAATGTGTAGTATTCGAATAATTTAATTTTAATTCAAAGATAAGAACATTTTGCGAATATATATCTGTTGTATTTCACTTGCATCCATTTATTTTGGAAACACTGGTATACAAAACTTTATTTAACTTTAATCGACTGGAGTTTCATTAGAAAGATATTTGAAATATTTATGAGGCTTCATATTAAACCATTTTTAGCAAATATGCTTTTTTTTATAGAATAAGGCTGACAAGTGAATACAGAGCCCAACTGGTGGTAAGTGGATGCTGTGGCCCATAGACATCTACATTTATCGTCGATTAACAATCAAAATGCAGATGCGTTTTCAGCCGTGAGTACTAAGACAGAATGCCTCTTTTCCAGTAAAAGGGTCTCCGGTTCTCTACACTCACCATACGATACACAGCAGAACTAAGCTGCTATTTTACGCTGGTATTCTGTGAGAGCATGTTCTACCTCGGTCGAGCCGAACCAATCGTGCTGCAACCACAAAATAATTGCAGAATGGCTCTACCACGTAATGATTAGATTAGTTTTCGAAATATAAATAATATCCTGCACGGCTAGCATGGGCTGGGGACAAATAATTTATGCCTCGATTATATCCACTGACAATAGATAAAATTATCTTGTCCTAATGCCAAAGCACGGCAACGGGGAGAAGTATATCCTCGTTTGACATAACGAGTAGACATATATCCCCCGTCCGTAGCATGGAGCCTAATCAAAGATAAAACATTATGCTTTTGGGACATTTAAAAGGGACAATTTTATCCTAGTTCATTGGACGTGGGTTTAAGTTTATATTCATACAAAAAATCTATCTAAGTCTATCTCCCATTTTATCTAAATCCATTAAAACTAAGCGAGGGGATAAACATTTTCTTCTTTCCCCGGGGATAAAATTATCTCCTGCCTATGCTAGCCCTGCTGACTGAGGATTTGCGTGATAAATTCGATATAGAACGCGAACGGAGGACTCTGGCTGTTCGGTGTATACGAGTATGCTCGCACGCCGGTTTGCGCGGTGCAGTCCTGAGGCAAAGCTGATCCTATGTCCGCTTTGGTTGGACAGCATGCACGTAGCAGCACTAGAGTGCAGTACAATAATGCATACCGCATTCTGATGAAACTGCCTAAATACAGCAGTGCATCGAGTCGACATCAGGGTGCCCGATTACTTTGCGATTATTTGATCTCGGGTTGTAGCTTTTTGGTCCCGCATTCTTCTTTCAGGATTCTGAGAACGAGATCCTTTATAACTGTAAATAGATTGTACGAACCCCCTTTTGGGCGCAAATTTTAGTATTAACTTACGATCTTTTTTCATTTTTTTTAACAATTAGTAATACATATTTAAAATGGGTAAAAAAATCATGAAATTAATGAATTATTATTATTATAAAGTTTCAAAATAAACTCTATTAGCTAATTAACCGTTTTAAACGGTATAACTATTACATGACATAATTATAACATAAACTCTCACGTCTGTTTCCCAATATGGTTAGGCACAGACTACGAACTTCCATTTGGTATATTTCTGACACAACTCTCTTGTTTCTTTCACATCCATGTAGCTGCACATACATGCAAAATTAAAAAAAATATATCTATCCATACTAGTTACAAAAAATATTGACAGTTCTAAAATAGGTCTTATTAAAATACTTTCTATAAAAATATAATCAAAATAATAAAAACTGCGGTTGCCAACTCGGCTACAAAATTGGCAACTAGAGCGCCCTATGTGGCAATTTATATAGGTTCACGGTCTATGTTCATCAGTGGACTTTTATAAGCTGTAATGCATGACGTGTATGTACTTCTGATGTAGGTAATCTTATGCTCCAACTGTAAAACCTATAAATACTTGTATAAATTTAATATTACCACTCAAGTCAAGACAATTTTTATTACAACGTTATAATCTATACATATAAAAGAGGAAATTTGTATACTTGAAATCATTTAACTCAAAAAATACACATATATATTTTATATATACATAATGTTTAATTTGTGTATATATGTATTTTTCAATGGAGAAAGTTTATATTTATAAACCAAAAAAAATTTTTAGAAACAAGCAAAATTTATTTTTCTGCCGACTTCCAAAAATGGAGACAGTACTCAATTCGACTGTATGTTTTTTTATGTGTGCTACCTCATAACCTTTTACTGGGTGAACCGAGTTCGATGATTCTTTTTTTATTTGAAAGCTGGTATTTCTCGTGTGGTCCCATATAATATTAATCAAGGTCAGACCAATGGTTTTTGAGTTATTCTTAATAACTTATATTGAAGTCGGCTGTACAAAATTTTTAATTTTAAATTATATTATTTGTTTGATTTTATTTGCGTTTATTCATTCAAGCAATCGAGCGCGGCAATTAATAAATTAAACTGAATGCCCTAAAATAAATTACACTGATGAACACAGCCTATGATATTAACTGGCAGGACAACGTCTGCCGAGTTCATAAAATATATTTTAATAATAGATAAATAAAAATTTTATGCCATGCTACATATTATGTATGTACATTATTTTTACTTTGAAAAATATGCAAAAATTCGATTTAAATAAACAATTAACTTTGTTTTGGAAAATTTTTAACTACATACGTAAGTTACACTTAATTCAATTTTTAAATATTTATTTAACATGCGTTTATAATAATAAGTTCACCAAGATACTAAGTATTACAAAAATATATTATTTAGTTATATATAATCTATAATTATAAAAATGAATCGCTGAATGTGTTGCTAAGCGCAAATCTCGAGAGCAGCTGAACCGATTTCGCTAATTCTTTTTTTATAATATTCCTTGAATTACGAAGATGGTTCTTACGGTGCGAAAAATTTAAAAAATTGCCTGAAAAAGTCTAAAAACAACACTTTTCTATGTTCCAATACAAAAGATTCGTAATAATACTTAAAAGTCAATTTGAACTTTATTACCATATCATAAAGTTTAAGTGTTAGTGGAGAGATTCCGGGAAGGCAAAACAATTTGCTGTTAGCCACCAGTTTCTTCCTACGATCTTCTTTATACCGTCCTCCCATCTAGTGTAAGGTCTCTCTACTCGGCGCTTGGCTGGTGAGCCCTTCCATGTGGTGACATTTATGGTCCATCTGTTATCCACATATCGGGCTACATGGTCGGCCAATCTGAATTTTAGTGTTTGGGCATAAGGCGGCGCGTCTATTGATTTAGTATCTCATTTTTTTATAGTAAAGGGTGACAAAGGAGCACACAGTCCACCTGATGGTAAGTGGTTTCTGTAATACATTAACATCCGCATATATCCTCAATAAAAAATCAAAATACAGATGCGATGTCACGCGTGAGGACTAAGATGGAATGTCTCTTTTCCAGTAAAAAGGGTCTCCGGTTCTCAACACTCACCATACAAAACACAGCGGCGTTAAGCTGCTATTTTACGTTGGTATTCTGTGAGAGCGTGGTCCTTCACCGGTCGAGACGACCCATTCGTGCTACAACTAAACCCATTACTAATATAGCTGCAGCATGGCTTTACCACGTAAATCTTAAATAACATGTAAAAATATGCAGACATAGTTCGTTTTAATAGGAAATAATAGTGAATCCCTTTCATAACAGTTTCTAGTAATAAGTGTTGCAGACAAAGAGCTTAATGTCTTTAATGTTTTTTTTTTAATCTCAAATGTGCATAATCTTTTAATTTATTGGTCGTCAAGTTATCAGAGTCATAGACTATATAAAACACGATTAAAAAAAGATTGGACCGTTGACCGCGACCACCGGTACCGCTTCTCATGTTGCGGTGGAGTTTCGCGGAAAATTTAACGTGATATTTATAAAATTAGCTCAGGTATCAAAACGCTTGTTGTTAGGTCCCCTCAATTTTTTTGAAATTATCGGTGCAAATTTTTGTGAAAGCTGACGTATGGTGAACGAAATATTCGATTACGTTATATACTAAATATATATAACAATAGCCTAACTTCAAGGGCTGATTTATTAACCATAAACGTTATCTAACAAATAAATTATTACCTGACTGAATATAAAAGTGAAACAGTTGAATTAATTCAATACAACTGTAATTTTTAATTTGTTTATGTTGTACTTTATCTTATGAATCATTTTTATTTGATGATCGATAAATCAGCCTTTAGAATCAATAAATGATGTCTTTATATACCTACAACAGAATGTCGGGCAATTCTGTTTGTAACATAACACTTTTATATAAGGGTCGAAATTGATTTTGATTAATTTTAATCAGTAAGCAATTCGAAAGTACCTATCGCTCTTTTATATTGAACGGTATTTAGTGTTATTTTAAATTATAATAGTACAAGAGTCCGCCGACACTGTCCTAGTTATATGTATAACTGTTATAATAACTTTTGTTGTCGTGGATATATTACACAACTATAATTTTAGATATGAACTAGCTGTATCCCGCAACTTCGTCCGCGTGGATTTTATTATGGTTGAATGGGTTTTGGTTTTTTTTTTTGCGCTGACCGCTAATTTTATTTAAGTAAATAAAAGTAACCTAAGTTACTCCTTATATAATTTAAAATTAAAAAATTTGTACAACCGATTTCAATATAAATGATTAAGAATAACTCAAAAACTATTGGTCAGACCTTGACCAAATTTATTTGGAACCACAAGAGAAGATGGTTATTTATGAAAAAATAACCATCGAAATCGGTTAACCCAGAAAAAAGTTATAAGGTAACACACATAAAAAAGAAAAAAAATATACAGTCGAATTAAATACCGTCTCCTTTTTGAAGTCGGTAGAAAATCAGTTATCTGCCAAAGAAAGTCCGCCGCAATCGGTCTAGCCATGTCGGAGATTAGTCGAAACAAACAGACAGACAGACAGATAAAAAATTGTTTTTTGTTATATGTACCGTATATACCTTCATATGCATTTAGTAAAAAGGTATTATTTTGACATTACAAACAGACACTTCAATTTTATTTATTTGTACTTTTTACAAGAATACTAGCTGACCAGGCAGACGTTCTGCCCTTTCCGACGACCATTTGCTTTCCTGAAAAAAAAAAAACTCCTGAGATTAGCAATAAAAAAATTGAGGGTCACTTAATGGGATAAGAATTACCCTATCTCTCAAGTTGGGCCAAACACACAGTGTGCAAAATTTCATTGAAATCAGTTCAATAGTTTAAGAATTCATCCCGGATAAACAATATAATACAACAATATAAACACGTAATTTTTATATATAAAGATAAGAAAAATAGTTATGAGAATAGGAAATTTTTATAAGAATAGTTAGTATTTTATTTTAAATGTAAGAAAGTACTACGTACTTTTACTTAACACTCTACATATATTACTAGGACGTGACCATAAGAATCTCGACAGTCTCGAAGAGAGCGGTGGTAGCTAGGGGGCTTAGCGCTCGCTGTAAATTTCACAGCACACGAGCAACCTGGGTTCGATCCCCACCGGCACCAATGAAATTGTTAATTGCAATTTAGTGCCAGCTTACCACGTGCTCTGCGGTAAAGATCAACATCGTGAGGAAACCCGCATGTCTGAGAAATTAAAAAAAAATCGATCATTGCAGTGTTGCCTAATAATAATCTAATAACCTACCGTCATTAATGTTCTGTGATGTGAATACTGCAAACCAGTAGAATTTTACAGCTTCAACGGCAAGTCCGCCAAAACGCATTGGGCAACGCCGCGGACATTTTCTTGTCCTAAAAACTAGAAGTGAGAGGAGGCCTTACTTTTTGTCCAATTTTGTTTTAAGAACGTATCTTGTTCTGTTGAACTTGTCGCAATTTTCCAACGCGATCTAGCCGATTTGAATTCGTCAGTTGTTTTCTTGGTTGAAGTTAGTAGAGTTCCAGTTATAAATATTCTTTGAAAAAAATATTAGTCAAAGAAAGTAGTAGTAAAAGAAGATAGAAGTTACTTAATCGGATGTTTTGTTAGGGGCATCATCATCAACATCATTACAGATTATCAAAGTCCACAGCTGAACATAGGCCTCCCCCATACGTGATCAAATAAAAAAAAATGTATTTACTCTATTGATTTTTTTAAAATTAATCATGTCAAATAAAGATATTATATAATACATTATGCAAAAAAAAAAAAACATGCGTGAGTGTCGTGGAATACTCGGTTGGAACGAAGTTCCTTATTATTGATAAACATATTATATTATTGATTAACAGATACAAATAAATGTATTACTAGCGTCTATTAAAATGAAGCGTCATTTAAAATAAAATACACTATGAGACGAGTGGTAGTGACGAAAAAATCTTACACTTTTTGTCGCCTAGCTCCCATCCGCCAAACCCGTACCGTCCGATAAGGAACTTCGTTCCAAAAATTAAAAGATAACATTAATATACCTGTCCCACGGTTTAATACAACGCCATTAAACAATACAATGTTACATTTACAAATGGCCTATTTGTAACCAAGCTACAATTTCAAACCACAACGTTCAATATAGTCTTATGGTTGTTCTTAATTTCATGCTTGATGTCCGTCGAAATACTTCATCTAGTGAATAATAGGCTTTTCGTTTTAGAAATTTTGTATGTACTTACATAACACAATTTCTCTTTGCTTGATAACCTCGCATGTTACCTATTATTATTATTTTTGTTTTGTAATAGCCTTGTCCCATGGTAGAAGTTGTAAATTGTAAGATAATCAATAAAAGGAAAACCGTGTACTCCTTTTTATGCATATTGCAAGCACGAAAGAGTGTGAGATTTGGCATAGTTAAAGTTTATATAGAAAAAGAGTGCAGAAAGCTAAAATTTATATATAACGTGTGGTATAAATACATTAAGTGAAATAAAACAAAACAAACATTGTTTACGTTCATCCTGCCAATTTCTCAGAGTAAGTACAAGAATAATATGTATATTATTCACTGACCTTCATACATACTTAATAGAGGTCAGTGATATCAAACAATAGCCTATATGGTCAATCACTCGCACAGAGTAGAGATTATATAGAATTTTTAAATGTAATAATTACTGACAGATTGACAGAATAATTAATAATTAATAGAAGAATAATTTTGTGTGATTTCATATGTTCCTTTTTCAGTAGTGTGTGGAACTGGAAGGTGTGTATATCAAGACAAAAAGCGTTTATTTTATATTTCGTATATTATATATTAATGTGCAGTTGAAAGTGAAATACAGAACTTAAAATGTAATGATTTACGGTCAAACATCGACCACTTGTTTATAATTTTCTATGATTTGTAACTGACTTAGATAAATATAAAAATATGAACATAAAAAAATAATTTAAAATTAAACATTTTGTACAACAGACTTCAATATAAATTATTAAGAATAACTCAAAAACTATTGTTAGTTAATCAAATTTATATGGAACCACATGTGAAGCACCAGTTTTCAAATAAAAAAAAAATATCGAAATCGGTTAACCCAGTAAAAAGTTGTGAGGTAACACCATCGATCACTAATAAAAACATTAGCGATCGATGGGTAACACACATAAAAAAAAACATACAGGCGAATTGAGTACCGTCTTCTTTTGAACTCGGTAGAAAATCGGGTGCGGGTGTGATTTTGTTTACCTTCCTTATTAAGTACACATTTGGTGATAAATGATGTAAGTGCATAAAGTATATGCATTTTGCAAAGTTAGTCGCCGAATGAAATTGGTTTGAAAAGGATATGAGATATAAAATTTACACTTTACTTACAAACGTATACATACAGATATCAGAGAGACTCTAGGTACCCCAAAAGGTACAAAATGTTACAATTTAAACTTTCAAATATTGTATCTATTATAACAGTACAGTTAGTAACACAGAGGTTTGACGTTCACACATGGATCAAGTTTTAAATTTAAAAGTAATGATAACCTAAGTGAATACCGTTACAAGTTTCACTGAAACTATTTAATTAGATGTAAAATGCTGACTTTCATGTGCTCGACAGTATTATAAAACTTTGTGAGGAAATGAATAATGATATACAATTTATTTGAAAGTAAATATCTGAATTTCGGCTATCTATACAGCCTCATAATGTAACACAGAACAGCTCTCTCTCCCTTTCTTTCATTGCCTTTCATTTATTAAAATTACCGAGGTTTTTAAAATTCAAATGACAATAATACATGAAACATGTGTATAAATTAAGTGAGGGATCTGACAAATGTAAATATACGAGTAAATTTTGTACAAGGATTGTAAAAACCGATAGCCGCATGTTTGAATTTTCTTTTATTATTACGGTGAAAAATGAACACTCAAACTGATCGTAAGCTATCACTCGTCAGCCCAGGACTAAATTGGAATGCCTCTAATATCTTCGAATTAAACAGAATAAAAAAATGGTGTGAGCAGTTAGTTAGAACTAATAATTTTTAATTGCCTTAATTTTAACGAAGTTATTATTGAAAATACAGTTTTTAATCATTGCAGTATTGGAGAATAATCTACCGTCGTCAATGTTCTGAGATGTGAATACTGCAAACCAGTAGGCTTTTACAGCTTCAACGGCAAGGCCGTGAGCTATATAAAATTTAATCTACTTGGTCTCACTGTTGTCGTAAGTGATGCCTAAGAGAACAAGTAAATCAGGTAAAAGGCAAAACTTTCCTCTAGAAGAACAACAGTGTCTTCTAAGAGTATATATTAGATCGGGGAAAAAGTTCCTTCGTATTTTGTTTGTATAAAATTGAAGAAAGATCTCTTTTGTTGTAGTGTTTGTATCTGGCTGGTTTTTAATATCAATACATATAGAACATTAAGAAGAAAAAAAAAAGTAAAAAACATTTTCCCGCCATTTTTCAATTGGAAAGTTGATCACCTACGATAAGAACGTGCGAAAATAAATCATGGTCAAAGGGTAGTCAAGCTCCACAGGCTGTAGCACGACTGTAGCATCTGCATTTTGATTCTTTATTGAGGATAGATGTAGATGTGTATGGGTCACAGCAACCACTTACCATCAGGTGGACTGTGTGCTCGTTTGTCACCCTATCCTATAAAAAAAAAACTAAAAAAAATAACACAATATATTTTTAAGTGTTTATGGTACAATCATATCAGCCTGGGGACTGACCTCAAATTTAGTTTGAGTGACTTGATGTGACTGCTTGATTGGTCCCGTGTTCAAATACCGAGTCAGGCCAGCATCAGTAATTGGGGTTTTCTGCCAAGATATTCTAAGTAGCAGCACGGAGTCAGGAAGTTGGCTGTGTTGATCGGGCTCCTAATCTCTTTCGGGTTGTGTCGAATTACCGTCCCATCGGACCATGAGAGTGATGGAATAGAGTGTGCTCCCGCATAAAATCGGACACTATAATTCTATCATGCGCAGATGGCTAGTCTCCGTTAAGACTGGCCCCTGTTACCGAAATTTGGTCTACAGGACATAATGAATATGTAAATCACCATTATAATAAAGTTTAACAATATGATTAATCACAAAGCTCGTGATTTTGAATTAATCAATCAACAATATTTCTTGTACAAAAAATTAAATATTACGTGTTACAATCACATTGATACAAAATGTTACGCGTTTGGAACCGCAAGAGATCCTTCCTAACAACCATTGATCTTCTTACGCATTGATTCGTGACTTAATCGGATACGGTGAGTCGAATACGGGTGAATGAATGCTTCTGGTTTTGCATAATGCGAGCCGTGTGTAAGTAATGTAACTACAACTACATTTTCTCTCAAAAGAAGCGACTTCATCTGTCTGTCGAAACAGACAGATGAAGTCGCTTCTTTTGTTGCATTTGGATAAAAACAATATATCTACTAAGTTAGATAATAGTCAACGAAAATAAATATAAGTCTAAGAATATGTATTAGGTTTCACTCGTGAATATCAATTTAAATTTTTTTAACAAATAAGTGCATAAACAAGCATTAATACCTTCACATGACGATAAGTTGATGCTGCGGCCTATATACAGATGCCTACGTCTAGCCTCAATTAATAATTAAAATGCACTTCGGTTAGGTAGCATAATTTGATAGATTTGGGTAAAATGTAAATTTATAACACATAAAACATCGTTTATTTGTTGGATATATGCAATAAATTATATTTTAATAAAATTAATAATACTAAATAAAATTATCCAGAGTTTTTAATTAAAATTATTAGAAAATAAATATGTTAAGATATTTTATCGATTAGGGAATTTATTACACTTTTAAAAATATCTTTTTTTTTATAGGATAAGGGTGACAAACGAGCACACAGTCCACCTGATGGTAAGTGGTTGCTGCGGTCCATATACATCTACATCTATCCTCTATTACAAATCAAAATGTAGATGCGTTGTCACCCGTGAGGACTAAGATGGAATGCCTCATTTCCAGTAAAAAGGGCCTCCGGCCACCTGCACTCACCAAGCGAAACGCAGAGGTAAACTTCTACTTCACGCTGGTTTTCTGTGAGGTCGGGGTACCACCCCGGTTCGAGCCGGCCCATCCGTGCGACACTGCCCTGCACTGCCGCGTGGCTCTACCACTGTTAAAATAAAATAAAAATCTACTTTAATGCTTTAGTTTGAAGTTGTTACCGTTTTACACCAAATATAAACAATATAAACAAACTTACCACATTCGAAAAGTAGTAACTTAATTAGTGAAGAAATATGTAATGATAATAGGAGGTTTTTTTTTCGCTTAATGAATTACATGTAAACATGGCTTTTTACGTTGAATATGCTAAAAGATGTACATACATGAATAATTTTAGGTTTATCAAAAAGAAGCTCGCGTGACGATAGAGCCGTCAGACGGGGCAAGGAAATTTGAGCTCATCACTGGCGTTCATTCGATTCGTATTAACGCTTAAGTAATGTAACAAATAAAAGGGAGGTCGTTGTCCGATCTTAGGCAAGACACGAACGAAGCAAAACGACGTCTGGTCCTCTTACAAAAGAAATAGTTAATATTAGAGCTCGCTTCTTCACGAGTGTCATTAGTAGCAGAGCACAAAGCTCCAGAGTCATTCCACGCTCCTACTATTTGTCAGAGGCAAAAAGTGCCTTGTCCACAATAATTACGAGACCGGCTTTCGAGAGCGCTCATAATTCGTCATGTTCTGGTCGGCCGCTTCGTTTCTGAACGCGTTCATAATTTGACATTTCCCGCCTAAGAATTACGACAGAACGCGGGAAAACAGTCTTACTGTCTCAAGTTTTAATTTTTATTGTATTATAGTAAATATACATAATTGGTCATAGTTTATTATTTATTTAAAAAAATAGGACTTTTAAAATTTGAATGATTAAAAATACTTTTCCTTAATATAAAGATGACGGTTTTGTAAAGATGTTTGAAACCTTAAGTTTCGAAGCGAAGTTTGTACATGCCACGTAAAAGCAATTTAACTTTACTTCAAGCTTGGCATTGGTAGTAAAACAAATCTCTCGGCATTTCGAAACAGGCCGTAGTGAAAAATAACGGGTTCAATGGCCGCGAAAGAGACAATTAAGCGATCAATTGGTCGTAGTATTGCACAATTGCTGCCTGACCGATTTTTTGCATTTAAAATAATACTTTATCTATATTAAATACCCATTTCATTTCTGCATGTCTATGTTCTACTTATTTTTACGTACACTTATCGTTTGATTTTCTTTACGTCAACAGTTCTAACGTAACGCAATGTTCGTAATCCATGTGTATTGTGTATGGTATGTATGTGTACTCAACTCACAAAAGCCAAAATATCTCTTGTTGTAACGTTTGTGGACTTTACAGTTGCATCGGCTGTAGATGTAGAGGTTGTGTTGAAATGTAGAGGTCAGTACTCACTGTTCTATACAATATATTCATATATATTAAATAACTTAGTGATTTTTCTAGCTGAAGCTCTTTTCATATACAATTACTCATCTAGAATGAAATATTTCAATACTGTACGTTAAAAACCACCAGCCTTGCCCGAAGGTGTAAGATATAAACAGTTCAACGTTCGGCACTCAGTCGTGAAATTACAATGTGACTAGGGTTACCATAGAAATATTTATTTTTTAAGAACTCTACGATAAGTTTACAAAACTTGGAACTAATACGGTACAAAAATTATATCCGATTTTTTTTTCCAACTAGGTATTCTTCACCCGGTAGCGGTGAACATTGCTAACAAACGGACATAAGCTGGTGTGGCGGTAACGGCAGACAGGTGGCGGGAAATCCAAACTAAATTTCCTAAACCATATTCCACCGACTGTTAATGGTTGGCTATATTACAATGCGAGTATATTGACTGCGTGCTTACTAACCCGATTGTACTCGTATTATCATACTTTCTCAACAGAAACAGAACAGAAAATACCAAAACAGAACATATAGCATTTTATTCTTACATTTTAAACAATTCTTATTGAATGTCAGCCTCTGACCTGGTGAAAACCAGGCAAGAAATCCAGCAGGACATTTTTCACGCTGAAATTATGTAATATAAAATAGATTGTACAATTATTTACAAAATTAATTTAAAGTGCAGCTTGAAAGTGATCACCTCATTTTCAGAGCTAAAAAACATCGATTCCTTCCAAGGATGATTCATTCAAAAAACATCCTAATTTCAATAGAGAAGATGGCTGTTGCTGATGGGTACTACCATATTTTTGGATCCTACAATTGATAAAATTAAATCCCAACACAAGCATACAACTGCAAAACTTCAAGATGTGTAGGTGCTGTAAAGTGCTATAAACGTCGGGAATATAAAATAAGTTAATATATGCGATAAAATTCGTAAAAACTGGTTTTATTTAAAAGATCTTGTACATTTATTATACTTTGTTATACTTTGTTATAATAGCGTATACATTGCCATTTATATGAATTATTGACTCTGTGGAGGCGAGTAACTGGTATTACTAGCTTGTGTTTGTCCCATGTGTGTACAGAGTGTACATCACTTTTTTATTGTAACTACGTACTTTTGTTTTTGTGAACATACACTAAATTGTCGCAAATATACTGAGAGGTCAAAGTTAATATATTTATTCCAATGAGTTGTTCTCCGAGATAGGTTCTTCTCTCTCGCTCCGGTTCAAGGTTATAAATTGTATTATGGCCCTCTTCTGCAAAACAAGAATAGTTTCTAAATCAGCTGCATTTCCTCATAACAAAATCGCATAAGATATTAAATTATATAAGCTGTCTCCAACTTGGTACTTCTACATAAAAAAAACACACTTGTATTCAGATTTTTAACATTTGGTGATGTAAATTTTATACATTTAGCTTTACTGACGTATACTGGTATATGTAGATTATTAACGTTTAACCGAAGCACTAATTTTGATATAGCATTATTCACTTCCTCATATTTAAGTGGTAGTAGGTAAGGTAATATAGACTAGGAACAGGAATAGGCCGATAATTCAGCTCTGAGGAACTACCTTTAATACAAGTCGCTCAGAAATACTTTTTCCATTGGTAATAATCCTACTACCATGCTAATTGGAAGGATTCTATAATGGAATCCAACCAATTCCAACAAATCCAACAAATGGACATTCCATTTCTGCCTAGGAGTCTGTCTAGCCACCCTATTTGTGCCGTGCAAAATAACAGCGCTTTCACTGCTGTATTACGGTCTAAAAGGTATGGAGAACCAGTTTAATTATAGACTGAGACACTCCACCTTAGTCCTCAGAGGTGACAACGATTCTGTCGCCTCATTCGTTTGAAGTTGGTTGCAGGTGTCTATGGATTGCAGAAGCCACTTACCATCAGGAGAGTTCGCTTGTCATTTAAATTTTATAAAAAAAACACTCTTGTTCTTTGACCTGAATTCATATTTCAAGGATAAAAATATTATAATTATTTTTAAACGATGGAATATATGTACATGATATATTGTACTGTTTAACGTTGACGTATATATTAGACAAGGAACGAGTAGTGATTCGCCGAGTACTCGGTCACCGGGTACTCGGCCGAATACTCGGCTTTAAAAAAACGCGGTAGCGAACGGCGTGTGGTTATTTCCCTTACACAGAGTTAGAGATGGAACGATACGAGTAAATATAAGTAGTTACTCGATACTTTTCTTTCTATACCAAGTACTTTGGGTATCGATACTTTAAAACTTAGTACCAAGTAGTATCGAAGAAAAGTACTTGTATCGGTACTCGATCAGTCACACACCCACGGATACTGTTGACGAGTGATTACTGATTACTTGTCATATGAGACAACATGATTTCATGTTCGAGAGATAGTTTTCGTTATCTGGCGCGAAAATGACTGCTTATAGAAATAGTTTTATCGGAAAACATCTAGAAAAATTATTGATCTTCCTCTCTTAAATTTTAAATATTAGTAATAATAATTTCTATTATAGATTCATATGTACGTTCTTAATATTTCTGTTGCTTCTCATGTTCCTGATGTTTTAATGTGTCTAATATAATAATAATGATGATAAAAACTGGCTTTTGTCTTTATTTTTCTCTGGAATATGATTAAGGCCGAGTACTCGGTACTCGGCCGTTAATACTCGGTGCTCGGCCGAACCCTAAAAAAAGGCCGAATCCACCGAGTACCGAATCCAAATCGAGTACTCGTCTCATGTCTAGTATATATTATACGATTGGCATACACACAATTGCTACCGAAAGTAGTGCCTACTTTCTAGTAGGTGGTAGGGTGGTGGTGTGGGTTGCTACTGATAGTAAGACCATAAATAAAAAAAGCACTTAGAATAATTATTATTTTAATGTCTGCCTTCGAATCCTAGCAAATTTACTTTCTCACCTTTAAAGAAAGGTTAGTTGCAAAACAAAGCATTCAAGAATATACATTGTCTTGTCATATATTATTGCCTCATGATTTACGGGATAAGAGATGACATGAACATAATATTATATTAAATTAGAATAAAAATTTGGTAATTTAAAATAAACTCGATAATTCTGTTTGCTAATTTTGTTATAACTGTAAAATATGTTAATGTTAATGTTGCTTAATGTTTTCACTACAGTGTATTACGACAAACACACCTTCGTTATAAATGTGTATATGTCAAAAGACTAAGAGAAGAAAAAATAAAAAAAACATAATCCTGGAGAAATGAAACAGTTGTATAATCTGTGGGGCTTACATTATGGGCGAAGTGATGTTTCATTCATTGCTCTCTTGTCATAGTTCATTATATCGACATGATTTTTGTAGTGACAAATTAAACTTCATTTGTTTGTTCTTTTGTATTAATTGTTCAATGTATTCTCATTAATTTATTATATTATTTGTCCAAGCACTGTATGAATTTTATTTTATTTGCTTTTCAATTTTTATAAAATATTTATAGAAGCTTTCTACTGAAATATTAATAACGATACTGATTAAACCATCACATCAATTCTATAAGCTTTGAAGTTTACAATACTTAAGAATGTTTTAACTTTAATTATTTTCCGCCACTCCAATTTACGATTTATATACGTAAATCTGCTTATAACTTTAATGATAAATTATTGGACCCCTTAATCCAAAACTAAACCTTACTCTATCCTATTAGTAACGAATTAAGGACCATCGGTATAGTAAAAAAGAATGTACATACTTAAATAACACTAAATGATTAATAACGGTAAATGGAAAACAATCAGGTCTTATATTTATGAAAACTAGAGCGATGAGGGTACTTGAAATGACGACGTAGGGTTGATAACACACGCCAATCTGCGTGAAACGGCGCGCCCGCATGTGCTCGCACGTGACAGATGCGGGTTCGTGTGTGTTCTCGCAATCTAAGCTTAATTGACAATTAAACATCTATGGTTATTGCTTGTGTAGTTATTGTCTTTATATCGCATAAAATATTAATATAATTTTATTTTACATGGTAAATAAAATTATATGGCAACTTTTCTACTTATTTGGGAAATAGGCTAGAGATTAAGAGCAAATGCGTCGGAACGAGGGACAAGCTGTAGGCTAGATCGTTATCATCAATTAGTATTAGCCTGTTATAGTTCTATTTTTTTATTGTTAAGATCATTCGCTACTCCTTTTAGTTTTATAAGTGAGTTTTTAGTGATTGACTTGGAAACTATGAGTTATTAGTCGGAATCTTTTATAACACCTGATAGATTACCACGGTCCTCCTTTCTGTTGCACGTTGTAACCGTTTTTATTATTACTTGTTTAATTATTATTACCTATATTCTCAATTTTAATTGTACATCAATAGTGTCTTTGATGGTGCCGACAACATCTTTACTTGTGTCTAGGATTAGAGAATTCAATAAGAAGAGTGACTAATCGGACCAATAGTTTGCTTCTATATAATCGTAATAGAAAAACACATTTGCATTATTGCAGTTTTCTATACTTAATTAAATGTTAACATAGACATTAAAATCTGATTGCTATCCAAGTTATTGTTCACTAAGCTTAATTATTTTATCCAATATCGCATGAAACAACCTTTTTTTAACATCCAGTGAAGCCGAGTTTAACATGTTATAGGAAAGATTTGCCGACACTTGGCGGGCGGATGGCAACGCAGTGCCAAATGTCCCGCAGGTTTGACACTGCTCCCCGTTGCGGATAATGGTAGTTGACTTAATAAAATGGTAATAACGCCAGCTATCAGAAGCCATGAATGTTTCTTGTCCTTCCCATAGTCACCTTTGTGATATCCACGCTCTCACAGAATACCAGCGTAAAATAGCAGCTTAATCCTGCTGCGTTCAGCATGGTGAGTGTAGAGAACCGGACACCCTTTTTACTCCGTTCTCAGAGGTGACAACGGATCTGCATGTTGATTATTAATTAAGGATAATACAAATAAATAAAATTGAGTGTCTGTTTGTAATGTCAAAATAACAGCTTTTTATCAAATGCATTGAAAGTATTATCGGTACTTATAACAAAAAAATTTTATCTGTCTGTCTGTCTGTTTGTTCCGGCTAATCTCCGACACGGCTGGACCAGTTTTGACCGGACTTTCACTGGCAGATAGCTGATGTTATAAGAAGTAACTTAGGCTACTTTTATTTTAGAAAAAGAATTAGGGTGCCGCTCAAAATGTTAAAAACCATGAAATCCAATAGTAATAAATTAGGCGCGGGCGAAGTCGCGGTGAACAGCTAGTCGAGGATAAATTTAGATATCTATGAGCCACAGCATCCACTTATCATCAGGTGGACTGTGTGCTCGTTTGTCACCCTTATTCTATAAAAAAAAAAACCGGTTGGCGGTATGATTGATTCTATTCCACCGCCACCATATGGTATTGCAAAATAGTTATTTGAATTTTGTAATAAGCATATTAGTATTAACTAGCTGTTCCCTCTGACAACGCCCGCGTTTATTTTATTACGATTGGATTTCATGGGTTTTAAGTTTTTTACGCGGAACCCTAATTCTTTTTCTAAAATAAAAATACCCTAAGTTATTCCTTATAACATCAGCTATCTGCTAGTTAAAGTCACTCCAAAATCGGTCCAGCCATTCCAAAGATTAAGCGGAACAAACACACAAAAAGACTTCAATTTTATTTATTTGTATAGAGATATAGATTATTTTCAAATCTTCTTAGATTTTTGTTTTTATTTGTAGGTCAAATTTCAATTTATTGCCAGATTTCAAACTTAATTTATTAACGATTAAAGTAATAGACGTTTCGCACCTTCATAACTCATAGCTGTTTTTGTGTGTCTAAATGTTTGACATGGTTATATCACTTTATATCGGAAGCAAAAAAATCTTCCGAGATGATCTCCCTAAGTGCTTTTTATTAGTTTGTATCCAAGCCATCTCTAAACTCTAATGACACCTACAAAATAGGGCGATAGATTAACCCTTTCGCTGTCCCGTGCACTGTGAAAGTGTTAACCATACGTTGCTACGGCACGATCAATTTTTAACTACCCATTTGGAAGTTGCTGCAATGTTACCGTTATTTGAAAGTTCGAATTTCGACATATCTCCAAAACATATCTCCAAAAGGTTGTGTAGAACTTTTTTTGTACCGCATGTCTCGGATTGATTCTTCAAGCCAATTGGATCTCTAGCCATATCTCAACGCTATCAAGAGTTGTCAAAGCAAGCGGTACTATCGAAATAGTGTGAAAGTATAGTGCGATGACGTTGTAGTTTAATCTTTTAAATAATACATGTATAATATACAATATGTAACAAAAACCCTGTGGTTTCCGTTAAGTACGTTATCAAGATCATTATTCATACATATAGAAATAACATTTTTTTAAAAACTCGACCAATATTTTTTTATTTTATTTAAAAAAAATAATTGTATGCAAATTGTATGTGATTTGTGGTAATTGTATTATTACCTTTGCATTGTCTGGGGAGTACGAGGATTGTCAAAGACCCCGCTTTACTTAGCTTTAGCATCGCCTAGTGTCAGTAATAGGTAATAAATGCACAAAAAATAAAAAAATAAAACATTTTTTAATAAAATAAAAAAATATATGGTCGAGTTTTAAAAAAAAAACTTATTTCTATAGGTTTGCATACTGATCCTGTTAACGTACTTAACGGGAACCACATGGTTTTTCTCACATGTTGTATATTACATAATTCTTCTGTCCGCGTGTATGTCATAAACGGCTGGACCGATTTTGATAAAATTTTGTGTGAGTGATTAAGTTCATTAGAGAATGGTTTAGATTTACAATTGGACCCGGTGGCATTTTTGATGAGATCCAGAAATCAACCGTGCGAAGCCGGGGCGGGTCGCTTGTATCTAAAGAGTGTTTGCCTTAACCGCCACGCTGAGCAGGTGGGGTGATGCTCGCAGTGCCAAACGTTTCGCAGCTTCGCCGCTACTTCCTGTCGCTACATATAAAATGTGTATTCAACGCCCAACACTAACGAGATTATGTTATCTATTGGTATTTATTTATATAAATTTTCTCTATATTTTTATGAACTTTTATGTCAGAGTCTATATTACTGGGCCTTTCCATAAATACGCCAGTAGACAATTAGGCATGCCTTTTTTTAAATAGTTAACCAAACTCACCGTGCTAGGCAGATGAGCCGATATCTTCTAACAAAAAGTTGATTGGCGTATTTGTTTCTACATACTACTAAATCTAAATAAATTTATAAAGTAAGGTAATGTGACTAGAACACGTTGAACTATGCGGACTTGCACTATTGCTTGCTGGGACCATCACTATTGAATAGGTATGTGCGATCCATATGAGGTCAATTTTGAATGGTTAGGCAGTAATTCGAGTACAAGGCAAAATAGACGAAGATGAACGATGGTGTCTGCACGTGGAACGTTGTACTCGAAGGGCGGTGGAACCGGTTTGTAGTAACCGACGTAGGGCACTAGCCGCCTTTACATTGACTTCGAAAAGTAACTCAAAGTGATTTTATCGATACATCTGTTGTTCCTCCATATAAAATATTCAACAAATATTACAGTACACCTTAAAATGTCTGTCTGTAATATTGAAATAACTGCCTTTTATTGGGCTAATTTAAATATTAACACGTGATATTATAAGGTTCTTTTATTGGCCGTTTGAAAAATTAATTTTTAATTATTCATCTTACCGCCAGTATATAGTGAGATAGTGACGCCACTAAAAAAAAGGTTAGAATAACTTTATTAGCAAATCATGTATATTCATATATGTAAATAAAATTAGTGTGTCTCTGTCTGTAATATTCAATGTGGTAGAGCCATGCTGCAGCTATATTAGTAGTATAGTTGTAGCACGAATGGGTCGGCTCGGCCGGGGAAGGACCACGCTCTCATAGAATACCAGTGTAAAATAGCAGTTTTACACTACTGTGTTTCGTATGGTGAGTGTAGAGAACCGGAGACCCTTTTTACTATAAAAGTGGCATTCCAACTTAGTCCTCACGGGTGTCAAAGCATCTGCATTTTGATTCGCAAACGAGGATAAATGTAGATGTCTATGGGTCACAGCAACCACTTACCATCAGGTGGGCTGTGTGCTCGTTTGTCACCCTAGCCCTATAAAAAAAAATCGAAATAACTGCTTTATATTGTGAGTAACCATTTATAAAAAAATGTCTTTCCGTCTGTCCGGGTAAATCTTCGGAATAACTGAACCGCTTGTAATGAAACTTGACGAACAGATAGAGAGCAATGCCAGGAGTGATCTAATATATAATAATATTGACATTATCGAATGGGCTATAAATGTATAAAACATAGAAGATATATTTGGAGAATCGGTATCGGATTCGCTGTACAATAATATACGCCTTCAACTTCTATTACCGCATGAGGCATGTATTTGTCTGGCTATTGTTCTATAAGCAAGTTTAGTTTGTAAAACAAATCACAATACAGGAAATGTTAATAATGTATTGAAAAATTTGGAGATTTTTTTAATAAATCATAAATATGAGAACGATTATTTTATCTCCCAACTATGACGTATCCATTCCAATCAGTCATCTGTTCTTTTTATTTCCTTTATATTAAAAAAAAACGTTACTCTCACTCTTACATTTCACATCTGTCTATTTTGAGACTGATAATAATAATGATGATAAGTGATGGCTTATGGATCTGAAACGTGGCCCTTCACTACTGGTCGTATAAGGAAGCTCAAGGTTGCTCAGCGAACTATGTAGAGGCCTATGCTCGGGGTTTCTCAGTGTGATAAACTTAGAAATGACGATATCCGCAGTAGAACCAGAGTAACTGACATAGCCCAACGGCAAAGTGGCAACGGGCCTGCCATATAGCTCGAAGAACAGACAACCGATGGCGAAGAAAGGTTCTCGAGGACCAGCCTCGTACCGGTAGGCGAAGTGTAGGGCGACTCTCCCACTAGATAGGGTGACGACCTGGTAAGGCATGAAGGAAGTCGATGGATGCAGGTGGGTCTGGACCGTGATTTGTAGCATTACTTGGGAGAGGTCAATGTTCAGCAGAGGTCTTGTAAAAGGCTGTAATGATGAAATATGTAATACATATAAGTAAGTAAGCTCTTCATTCATATTTAAGTATACTTTGATAAAGATATTATAATTTTTTTATTTCTGAAGTATAATCGATACTCATCATTCGCTCATCACTATGGATTGTGCGTCTTCCAACAAAGGAACAACTAGGCAGAATCCGTCGAGTCACGCTGTTGAACTCCGCTCGGCCGTCTAAATAACAACCGAAAACTAATCGAAAACTCCCGGAACTAATCATTTTTTTAATTTAAAAAATGTGGAGAGTATCGAATTCTTCGCTATGAAGGCTAGTTCGGCCAATTCGAAAACGACCGATAATGTTCACCTCACTTCACAACTGTGTTTTACTATTCGAAATATCTTTGTAGTGAACAGGAATCTTATATTTTAAATATAATTCCGTTTCTATTTACAGCGCTGCTCGTGCCACCCGGATCTTACCCTATCGTTTTTGGTCTTCTTGCGTCATTCGAAAAATATTTTACCTATATAATTCAGTCGCAAATTTCCTGCTATCACAGACGGTAATATTGGTACATTTAATCAAGAAGCATTTATAAATGTTTATTACTGAATCAAGTGTGAACACAGGGTCGGAATTAGTTCATATAAGACCTTTTTTTTCACAATTCCTTAATCGCATTACGTATTTTTAACGGACAAGGGACACCCTTACCAGTTACACGGCTTAAACTTACTTCGGATTGTGCTTTTGATTTAGATGCTTAAGTTATGCCAGTAGGCTAGGTCCGTATGTACACAGTAAATTAAACTATCGTTATTCTTTATTTTGATTAAAAGTAAATTGCAATTTAAAATACGGCTATTAATTTGAATATTATTTTAAAACATTATTCACCTCCAAATAACATCAAATTAAAAGTGATAAAAGAAAAAATAAAAACTTTTATTCGTGCCATTTCAATAATCGCATACAGCTATTATTCTATTTTATTTTTAAAAGAAAAAGAATAAAGTTCACAGAAGATTATTTGGCCTTCCTGAAAGCCTAATGGATAGTTAACTTTAATAATAGTTCTAGAAGCGTGTGAACAATTTCCGTGTGGGACCAGGTATCGACCGCACCCGCAGCTTGAGCCCACCCTAAGTCCCACGTTTTTATTGACCCTTATTTGCAATTACGACTTGCTTTAAAGCCACGACGATAAGTTCAAAATTATTTTATATGCTCTTATATAAGTCAGTGACCTCGGCTTTCAAATGTGAATGAGTCATTCTAGCTGTTTTATTTATATCTTAATAGTTTAAGTAAGTAATTTTTGTATATAATATGTACACTATATGTATTGTACGAGTATGTAATAAATTTCTCGGAAATGGTCCATACGTTTTGGATGACATCTTGTGTTTAAATAATATTTTATTTTCCAAGTATATATGTAGATAATATCAGGGAGAGCTTGCATCCCTGATAAAGTTGTAACTTTATTTCCTAACGCTGTGGGAAGTTGGTCGACTAAGTACTAACATTTTTGATTTATAGATAGACTAGCGACCCGCCTTGGCTTCGCCTGGGTACATGCTATTGAAGTAGCGTTATGTAGATAAAAAGAGTCCATTTAATTTAACAATTTTTTTTTTTAAATATCCAAGTTATTCGGATAAAATATAGCCTAAATGAATATTGGCATTGCTCTATATTAGTTCTGTTCGTCGATTCAGTAATTGCGAAGATTAGCCGGGATAAACAGACAGACGAACAAAAATTAATATTGTTGCGCGCCACTATTAATGTCTTGTACATGGCAACACTAGTTACCACTAGTGCCTTCTAGTGTCGAATAGCAGAACTAGGAGAGTCAAGATCCTTCTAGAAATTCGGGACCGATTTGTACTCGAACATTCTAGATGTTTATACTCGTACAGTAGAAGGTTCTGGAAACTATCTGAGGCCCTATATCAAGCCGGTATAGACCACGATCGAGTCAGTATTGAATTGGCGATATAAGCGAATATTTCGAAACGAAATAACAGTAGTATCAGTAATTCAATTGTGTTTTATTATTAGTGTAGTTTTAAATTGTAATTAGTGTTCTGTAATCAAAGTGTCAATTTTGGTAATTCAATCGGCAGTTTTTAATTGTTTCAAACCCCAAGCTCCTAACAATTGGTGTCAAAAGTGGGATCAACTCATGCCGATTTTACCAAAGGACGACATTGAGGGTATACCTGAAGTCAACGCCAGCTGGAGGTGGACCAGAGACGATTTGGTAATGCAACACCGCAAACGTCGGAGGGCCAGCTGCCGACCACGGAGGCCGGCCCGTCAGCAGCTCCTGCATCTGCAGCACCTGACTTAGGTGCTCTGATGATGATGCTGCAGGAGCAAGCTCGCCGACAGGAGGAACAGGCCCGTCGGTTGGAAGAGCAGCTGCAGCGCGGGCAGGAAAATCAGGTCCGTCGGTTAGAAGAGCAGCTTTTTTTATAGGAGAGGGGGCAAACGAGCATGCGGCTCACCTGATGGTAAGTGACTACCGCCGCCCATGAACAACCGCAACACCAGGGGAATTGCAGATGCGTTGCCGGCCTTTTAAAAAGGAGTAGGCTTTTTTCTTGAAGGTCCCTAAGTCGTATCGGTCCGGAAAAATCGCTGGTGGTAAACTATTCCACAAGGAAGTTGTGCGAGGAAGAAAACATCTTCTAAATCGCACAGTAGTGGACCGCCAATCATCCAGATGGTGTGGATGGTATCGGGAGTTCTGCCGCGATGTGCGTTCGTGAAATTTGGCGGCTGGGATTAATCCGAACAATTCCTCAGAGCACTCCCCATGGTAAATGCGAAAGAAAATGCTAAGAGATGCGACATCTCTTCGCAGTGCCAATGAGTCGAGCCGATCGGAAAGGACTCGGTCGTCGACGATTCGAGCCGCTCTGCGCTGGATGCGGTCAAGTGGAAGGAGCTGGCACTGGGGAGCCCCAGCCCAGAGATGGGAACAGTATTCCATGTGAGGCCGAACCTGCGCCTTGTAAAGTTGCAGGCGTTGAGCCGGCATGAAATACTGTCCCGCTCTACTGAGCACGCCAAGCTTTTTAGAGGCCAATTTGGCCTTCTCTTCCAAGTGACCACGAAACTCCACATTACTCGATATGTCGACGCCGAGGATTCCGATACTGGCTGAGGCAACAAGGGGAGTACCTTAAAACTGAGGAGATACGACAAAGGGGTTCTTTTTAGCGGTAAACGCGCAAACTTGTGTCTTCTGAGGATTAAAGTGGACTATATTTAGTCGCCCCCAATCCGAGACTTTGTCCAGCAAAGACTCGACTTCAGACACAAGTTTGTTCCGGTACTCGGTGACGTTTTCCCGAGAAATATTGGCACGGCCGGTGTATAGAGCATCACCAGTGCTGTCATCCGCATAGCATTGAATGCTACCGGCTTGCAACATATCATTGATATGCAGAAGAAACAACGTTGGTGATAGCACGCAGCCTTGTGGAACATCAGCGTTAATAGGCTTGTAGTCGGAGCATGCACCGTCTACAACGACCTTGATGCTCCGATCTGCAAGAAAGCTGGTGATCCAATTGCATAATTTCTCGGGAAGCCCATAGGAAGGGAGCTTCGAAAGAAGCGCTTTGTGCCAAACCCAATCGAAGGCCTTCGCAATGTCCAAACTAACGGCCAATGCCTCCCCCTTGGACTCTACTGCCTCCGCCCATCTATGAGTTAAGTAGACCAGAAGATCACCAGCTGATCGACCCCGACGAAAACCGTACTGGTGGTCACTAATCAGCTGGTGATCCTCAAGGTACCGCATGAGGTGGCAGTTTATAACGGATTCCATTATTTTGGAGAACAAGGGGGTGATGGCGATAGGCCTGTAGTTGGACGGGTCTGAGCGGTCGCCTTTTTTAGGGATCGGGTGGACAAAAGCTGTCTTCCATGATTTCGGGACTACGCCTAGGGAGTAGGAGTACCGGAAAAGACGCGTTAGAACCGGTGCCAACTCCGGAGCACACGTCCTCAGCACAATTGGGGGGATTCCGTCAGGCCCACTCGACTTGTGAATGTCAAGGGAGAGGAGTGCTCTGCGAACCGAGCGCTGTGAGAATCGCACATCCGGCATGGAGCACTCACACCGCGGGATGTTCGGCGGTGTGTTCCCCCCGTCATCAACAGTCGAGTTGGACGCAAAAAGGGAGCCTAAAAGGTCGGCCTTCTCTTTTGCGTCGTGGGCCAGTGAGTCGTCCTCCCTGTGCAGAGATGGTAGTGATGGCTTACAGAAATTCCCTTGGACAGCCTTGGCGAGAGACCAGAATGCACGGTTTCCCGAAGGAAGGCGAACTAGTTTCTCGCCAATTCTGCCTATGTGCTCTGACTTTGCCTTGGCAATAACTCTTTTGAAGGACCTGGAGGCGAAGTTATACTTCTTTTTAAGTATGCTAGTGTTTACATCCCGAGTCGCCGAAGCCGCAGCCCAGGCTTGATAACACTCCTGTTTACTGCGTAAAGCAGTCTTACAGGAGCGACCAAACCAAGGCTGAGATCTGCCTCCGATGGGTACCACAGATGATGGAATAAATAGTTCCATTCCCTGTAGCACCACATCAGTGACAGAGTCAGCAACAGCGCTGGGATCATCCGGCGAGAAGCAAACCCGCCCCCATGGGTAGGAAGCAAAGAAAGACCGCATTCCGTCCCAATCCG
Organism: Parnassius mnemosyne; assembly: GCA_963668995.1. NCBI lineage: Eukaryota > Metazoa > Arthropoda > Insecta > Lepidoptera > Papilionidae > Parnassius > Parnassius mnemosyne. The sequence goes on along the minus strand of CAVLGL010000115.1, from coordinate 38,962,890 downwards.
CCGACCTGTAATGCCAAACACGGCGGCAACCTGCAGAACGCAACCGCGAGGGGAGCGTGAGTGGCACCACACTCCGAATCAGACAATGGTCCGAAGAGCCAAGAGAGGCATCGACGGCAACCTGATATCAGTCCGGATGAGAGGTCAGCAGAAGGTCCAACAGGGAAGGTGTATGATCCTCAACATCTGGAATCCGCGTAGGCGATGTAACCAGTTGTGTCAGACCATATGCCAAGGCAAAGTCATAAACAGATCTCCCCGCATGATCGGTTAAACGTGAACCGAACCATTCGGCGTGGTGGGCGTTAAAATCGCCAAGGATCACGATCTCTGCGGATGGGACCTGTTGTAGCAAGGAATCTGTAGCCATTTGGACGTGGTCAATGAGTCGGTCTGTTTCGGTATTACCGCTATGGGACCTATAGAGGCACCCGTAGACGCGCGGATGGTCGTCGCTGTCTACGCGTAGCCAAAGGATGGACAGGTCCGAATCTTCAAGACTGCCGAGGCGTCGAGAACAGATGTCCTCTCTGACATACACGCAAACTCCAGCCCGAGGCACAAAGGAGTACTCCAATTTGTACCCCGGATAGGAGAGATACGAAGTATCAGCCGGAGAGGACACCTGCGTCTCGGTCAGAAAGAGCAAGGCCGGCTTCGCCGTCTCAAGATGGGGTAGTTTATGACGTAATTCCGCTAACATGTTGATGGGGGGGGGGGGGGGGGAATTGGGCCTCCGGTCACCTGCACTCACCAGACGAAACGCGGAAGCAGAGCTGCCACTTCACGCCGGTATTCTGTGAGGTCGTGGTACTAACCCGGCTCGAGCCGGCCCATACGTGCAACAGCAAAAACTGCTGCGTGGCTCTACCACCGTTAAAAGTAGTAGTAGGAACAGGCCCGTTGCTTGGAGGAGCAGCTCAAACACTATAAGGAATAGCAGATGCTCCTCATGAAGGACCTTCACGTTACCATCGGAAAAGAGATAAAGGAGATGAAGGATAGAGTTGCTCAATATGACAACCGCCTGTCGGAAGCTGAAACCCGAATCGACCAAGTGTACAATCGGGTTGACAACGTGATGGCTGACGTGAAGAAAACGCTGGACGACCTCAAACTTGGGGATGGAGTTACAGCTCCCGTGGTAGCTACAACACCTTCGCTACGCGCCGTTCGACGGGACTTCTTCCAGGTCGGCCTACAAAATACAATTCGAGGCTGTTATGAAGGCGAACGGCTGGAATAAAATTCAGGTCATGACTGCTCTCACCCTAGGGCCTACGCGACCAGGCCTTAACTGTTCTGGAAGCTCTCCATAAGGAAGTGACTTACGAGGAGCTCCTTGAGGCATTGGAGGCGAGATATGGCGACGCTCACCTGGAACACGTCTTTCGTGCGCAGCTCAAAGATCGCATGCAACGCAGTAACGAAAACGATGTTAGAAGAGGTACTCCTAAGATTGTCCATGTGGATCAACTGGCGGGTTATTATGGGGTCAATAATGCTCGGGACGAGCATGTTTTAGGAGGGGGCAGTGTTGCGCGCCACTATTAATGTCTTGTACATGGCAACACTAGCTACCACTATCGCCCTCTAGTGTCGATTAGCAGAACTAGGAGAGTCAAGACCGATACGTACTCGAACATTCTAGATGTTTCTACGGTAGAAGGTTCTGGAAACTATCTGAGGCCCTATATAAAGCCGGTATAGACCACGATCGAGTCAGTATTGAATTGGCGATATAAGCGAATATTTCGAAGCGAAATAATTGGGATCAGTAGTACAATTGTGTTTTATTATTAGTGTGGTTTTAGATTGTAATTAGTGTTGTGTAATTAAAGTGTCAATTTTGTTAATTCAATCGGCAGTTTTTAATTGTCTCGAACCCCAAGCTCGTAACAATATCTTGCAAATAACACCCTGAGTCTAAAATAAATCAGTTATGTTGATATACCAGACATATACTTCAATTTAATTTACATGTATAGATGTATAGATTTAATTTTAAAAAGGAGGAGTTTCTTAACATAGCTTTATGTATCAAACGATCCTACGAATTACCTTACATGGAATATGTTGCATGGAGTAAATCTATATAAACAGAAAATAATTACAGGAAATGAAAAATTCGCTTACGAAACAAAGTTAAAATTATTTGCCGACGTCTATCTTTCCGTCCGATAACAATATGTCTCCAAGGCAAGAGTTAATAAGCTTTTGTTACGATTCACCATCTAGGGATTTATCACACTTACTACTAGGTGGGATTGTAGTCAAGTCATTGACTTACGATAAGAGTAACAAGTGGTGAAATTAAACATTTTGTACAACCGATTTCAATATAAATAAAATGAGAACATCATCAATGTAGTCAGTCGAAGTCAATTAAATACGCATTATTAAGGATAACTCAAAAACTACTGGTCACATCTTGATCAAATTTATATGGAACCATATAAGAAGCACCAGCTTTCAAATAAAAAAAAACTAAAAATCAAAATCGGTTTACCTAGAATAAAGTTCCAAGGTAACACAACGCGTAGTGTTTCTATATAGTTTGTGGGTAACACACATACAAAAAAACCAGTGGAACTGAGAACCTCCTCCTTTTTTTGAAGTCGATTAAAAAATTAAGAAATAAACTAAAGTCAGTCTCATCAACTTCATCATCATCATCATCATTACAGCCCTTCACAGGTCCACTGCTGAACATAGGCCTCCCCCAACGAATGCCACAAACCACGGTTCTGAGCCACCTGCATCCATCGACTTCCTGCATATCTTACCAGGTCGTCACTCCATCTAGTGGGGGGACGCCCTACACTACGCCTGCCGCTACGAGACTGTCACTCGAGAACCTTTCTTCCCCATCGGTTGTCGGTTCTTCGAGCTACATCGCCGGCCCATTGCCACTTCAGGTTGTGGCGTAAACCTGTATGACCTTCAGCGAATACCGTTTGGTGATTCTGAGTATAAGGTACGCAACCTTCGTCGACACACTCTCAATCCTTATAACGTTGTTAACGAGAAACTTGTGGACGATAAATCCGACACCTCCTTGGGACAGATGGTCGCCCTCCCGGTGATAGAGCAAGTTGCCGGATTCGAGGATTACCGTGTCCTCCCCTTCTCTGCGGACCTCGGATAATCCTATGATATGCCAGCGTAACTTGTCTACCTCTTCTTCCAGCTCCACGATCTTCTCGTCAATCCTCGGGGTGCGTGCGTTGTATGTTGCCAGGTCGAGTCGTCTTAGGTGGCAACCGAATCTCCACCGGAGATTCTTAGCACCCCCTGCCCCACCGTTACCATGGTCGCCACCGTAGCCAGGAATAGCGGGGCCGCTGTGGACTGGAGGCCGTCTCTTTGTTGCTCTAATCATTGGGGGGTATTTGCCATAGTTGCCACGCTTGGCGAGCTGGTTGGCAACCGTAGTTTTTTTATTGTTGTTTTGCTGTTTCCCTTTGTCACCTTTTACGACACCCACGGGAAGATATGGGGTAGTGGATAATCTTAACCGCCACTACACGGCATCATCAACTAATCAAACTAAATACATTTATCTATGATTTTATTTTATTAAAGCAGTTTTTTATAGGAGAAGGGGATGGTAAGGGGGGTTGCTGCGACCCATTGGCAATAGACATCTACATCTATCTTCGATTACGAATCAAAATGTAGATGCGTTGTCACCCGTGAGGACTAAGATGAAATGCCTCGTTATCAGTAAAAAGGGTCTCCGGTTCTCTACACTCACCATACGAAACACAACAGCATTAAGCTGCTATTTTACGCTAGTATTCTGTGCGAGCGTAGTCCCTCCCCGGTCAAGTCGACCCATTCGTGCTACAACTATACCAGTGATATAGCTGCAGCATAGATCTACTACGTAAGAATATTTGTAAAATAACGTTCTGATAGTTACATGAGGTTATTATTAGGTCCTTTGGAAATTAGGAAATTCTATCATCTAAAATTCTAAAAAATACTGCATCACCGATATTTGAATATCCAGTTTTCTACCAAACAGCGATTATGACTAGAAAGCTCGCGATTTGGAAGAAACCTTTAGAGGAACAGTTACCTTTACCGTTACAGCCTATTAAAGTCCACTGCTGAACATAAACCTTTCCCATAGATTGCCTTATAGGGGGGATATTTTCCATAATAGTCACGCTTTCTCAAGCGGATGCACAACCGCAATTTTATATTTACTTATCTCCTATTTTGTTTCCCTCTGTCGCCTCTTACGACACCCACGGGATGATATGGAGTAGTGGATATTCTTACACCGGCACTACACGGTACGGTGGAGAAACAATAAACTCTTGTATCAGCTTGACGTTTTCAACATCGTTCATTTTAAATTCTATCATAAACACAGCTATAGTGCAAGCCGATAAATTAGATGAGAGCCGGTCACGGGTGCATCTTAATAGTTATCAATGTTGTTTAATTCTACTTTTCTGCCGACTTCCAAAAAGGAGACGGTACTCAATTCGACTGTATGTCTTTTTTAAGTGTGTTACCTCATAACTTTTTACTGGGTGAACCGATTTCGATGATTCTTTTTTTATATAAAAGCTGATACTTCTCGTGTGGTCCCATACGAATTTGATCAAGGTCAGACCAATAGTTTTTGAGTTATTCTTAATAACTTATATTGAAGTCGGCTGTACAAACATTTTAAATTTTTAATTATGTACGTATTTTAACATTAAACGAGTGGTAAAATTAAAATTTTGTAAAACTGAGTTCAATATAAATTATCAAGGATAACTCAAAAACATGAGAACTTTGCTTTGCTTTACCTAGCAAAAAGTTACATAAAAAAATAACACAAAATCGAATTGAGTCATATTTAAACCGGACGACACCGGCATCAATCATTTTTCGTGTTTATAAAGTTCCTATAGTAATAATGTCCTCCAGACCGAATTTTGGTAACGACGGCCAGTCTTAACAGAGATTAGCCATCTGCACAGGATTATAGTGTACGAGTGTTTGCACAGGAGGCACTCTCTATTCTCTCACTCTCATATTCCGATGGGACGGTATGCGATGGAGCAACGCGCAGGACCAATAGCTTTACATGCTTTCCGAGACACGGGGGTGTAACACCACCAATTTCCTGACTCCAGGCTTCTCCTGAGAATTTCTTTTCCGAAAAACCCAATATCTGATTTTGACCTAACCCGGGATCCGAAACCAGCACCTCAAGAGCATCGGTCGCGATTATGACCAAACAAAGACGCAGTTGGGACGGCAATACGACACGACCGGAGGGAAATAAGGCGCACGACCTACGAATCGAACCCAGGTTGTACCTCGTACTGTGAAAGTTACAGCGATCGCTTAGTTTTCCTTATAATTGGTATTTATCAATGAAATTGCCTGTTACTGTAATAGCTATAGTTTGAATTGGAATGCTAAATTTAAATACATTTTGTACTCGTATTTAAGACACGTTGCTTTTTTTTTAATGTCGTTACCTTATCGTATATAACTAAAATATCATTTTTTTTTCTTTGGAATTTGTTTTCCTGCAATTACCATAGACGTAAGCTGCTAATGGCTTCATTTTGGTTAAGGCACCGCTTGGCTTGGACACTTGGATCTTACTACTGTTTTAATCGCTTACGATTGTCGTATAGGATCTTTTCTTCTTATGGCAAGAAAGGAGGGAATTTTGAGCCGAATGGTTCGGCTTTAATTTCCCTCTTTTCTGAAGATATTAGCGTATATAGTTCGTGAGGTACGAAATTGCCAAGCTTCTTTATTTTACGAATTGATAATTGATCTAATATTAATTTGACACTATCAAAAGCTGATATTAGTTCAGCCGAAGTTTGAGATAGATCCCCTTCCACTAACACCTACAGTTCGTTATTATCTTTCCTTCCATTCAGTTTGTCATTAACCTGCTTCTCCGGGCGGCCATGAAATGAAAATTTCTCCAACAAAAGCGGTTGAACCAATAACGCACAGTCGTTAGTAGTGCTATCCTAGGTGCATCGTTGATATTGCGTGCCATTTGAGATGAATCGTTTTCACGTAGAAACTTATATAAAAAAAAAATAACACGTTTTTTTATGAAACCCGTGGTTTATAAATATAATGGATATTGCAGAAAATTTAACTGATTTATCTAAAGGAATAACATGCTTTAAACGGAAACAAATAAATAACAAATTTTATAAAAAAAAGAAAAATAACGTGCTATAAATATAAAATTCATTTGAATTTAGAATATCAAATCAAACCATAGCTATTATAATTATTCAAAGATGAAAACAGCAATTTTATAAGTAAAGACCTAATAATATAACTATGCGGTTACTTCGAGGATTTGAATCTAAGCCGTATCTACATTTGTTCAAGAAGAAATTACAGGTTCTCGCGTTTATTTGTGCTGTGATTGCCCTCTTATCTTTCACACTGAAACCAAAGGCTATCTATGATCTTATCACAAAAGCGTTACGACGAATTCCAATGAGCTAGCAGCTAGAGCGAATGTCTCATAAGTACCTATGACTTTTTTGGCCATAGACTTTAATCCAATATTTAAATCGCAGTTGCCAAAGGTGAATAGACCAAACTGAAATTATTTAAAAAAAGATATAATAAAAAGTTGTGTTTTGAATTAACTGTTATAATAAAAACATAAACACTCACGCCCGTCACCCAGAGGGGTAGGCAGAGATTATGGACTTCCATTTGGCACGATCCTGACACACCTCTCTCACTTCCTCCACATCCATATACCTACGCATACACGCTCGTCGGTTAAAGGTACTCTTGATATGGCCCATTTTTAATATATCGCCAATTTGGTCGATAAACTTTCGCCTAGGGCGACCCTTCCCGACTATGCCGTTCACCTCTGCAACATAGATTTGCTTTGTCACTCTTTCCTCATTCATTCTTTCTACATGGCCAAACCACCGAAGCATTCCTTTCTTAATCCTGGTCACAACATCATCTTGCAAACCACACTCTTCTCTTATTAAACAATTTCTCACTCTGTCATTCAGCTTCATCCCTAACGTACTCCTTAATGACCGCATTTCTACAGCATTTATTCTACTCTCATGCTTCTTCTGCCACACCCAACTTTCACTACCATACATTAAAGTAGGTACTAACACAGCATTGTGAATTGTTATAATAAGTACTTAAATAAGCCAGGATAGGTAAATAGGTAGTCTGGCTTTCCCTATGTTACTTACATGTTGTCAAGAGGCCGATATCCCGCTAATCTATTACATCGCCGGATGCAAAACATCATAGGATTGCACACGTAACCGTTTACTATCCGGTTTACGTCCGCCACTGTGATAATTTCCCGTCAACGAAATTACAGTAGACTCACGCGTTATCGTTCATCTGCTATAAATGCGGATGCCGGCTACGCGTGGGGAAACAGTCCGATTTCGCACTATTAAAAGGATTTAATATTCCGAAAAGGGTTTAATTCGAAATTTGCGAAATTTCCGAAATGTAGACAATCTTTATTTTACACGCTACTGACTTAGTACTGAGGGACGAGCGGACGACTTTTTTATATTAACGGGTTATTCCCACTATAAACGATTTAGAAAAAAATCTAAATGCAAAATTATAAATAAGTAAGGGTGTTTGATAATGTAGTGGCGGTGTAAAAATACCCCCTACCCCATATCATCCCGTGGGTATCTTAAGAGGTGACAGGGGGAAACAAATCAGGAGATAGGCAGCAGAGTCTTCCTAATAACGACTATAAATGAAAAACTGCGGTTGCCAACCGCCTACCAAGCGTGGCAATTATGACTTATATCCCCCCTATGAGGTAATCTAAGGAATAGACCTATGTTCAGCAGTGGAATTTAATTGGCTGTAACGGTAACGGTAAGTGTGTCATGGGAGCACCCAGTCATCCTTATGGTAAGTGGATGCCGTTGCCTATAGACATCTACATATATTTACCCTCAATTAAGAATCAAAATGCTGCTGCGTTATTATTCCTGTGGAGTAAGATGGAATGCCTTCTTACCAGTAAAAAAGATCTCTGTTTGTGACTCTCAACATAATCTAGCAGTAGCAGCATTATGCTGCTATTTCACGCCGGTAGACTAAACGAGAGTGGTCCTTTTCCGGGTGCTACAACCACAACATAGCTGCAGCGTAGCTACGCAAAATTATGTTGTATTTTATTATTTTATTTTTATATGTATTGAAGTAGTAGTATTTGTGTACAAATTGACACAACTAACTATGTAAAGAAAGAAATGAACAAATTATTTTATATGAATTTAAGCAACTGTACGAATATATCCGTTGTAAACTTAATTGTGCGGTTAAACCAAATTTAAAATCAATATATCATAGCGCGCAAATGTTCACGGTTAAGATTCATCGTTTTAAATGAAAAGCTCGGGAAGCGTTGCAGGAAAATTAATAGAACTTTGTTTATTTTTTTGATATTGAGCAATTGGCTTATGGAGTTCTATTTTTAAATTAATTTGCTTTTTAAAAACATCTAACACGGGTGCGTTCCATTTTTAAATTTCGAGCATCTCAAAACTTATTGAGTGTCCTACGTATGTATATTAATATTAGGTTACCAATCCGCCTACCAAGCGTGGCAATTACGGCTGATTCTCCGTACTATCGGAGAGACCTGTGTGTGGCAGAGCATTATTTATGTATTTTCTGCCGACTTCCAAAAAGGAGACGGTACTCAATTCGACGCCTATGTTTTTTTATGTGTGTTAACCTCGTAACTTTTTACTGGGTGAACCGATTTCGATGATTCTTTTTTTTATATGCAAGCTGATACTTCTCGTGTGGTCCCATATGAATTTTATCAAGGTCAGACCAATAGTTTTTGAGTTATTTGAATTATTCTTAATAACTTATATTGAAGTCGGCTGCACAACATTTTTAATTTTTAATTATTAAACAAGGAGATCGATTTTATAAATTCAACGCAGTCTATCAAAGTCCACTGCAGAACATAAGGCTCTCCTATTGCCTCATAGGATGAATTTTGCCAAAGTTTCCGCCCTTGGCAGGCGTGTTGGCAACCGCAGTGTTATTTTGAGTTGTTATCAGGAAGGTACTACTGCTCATCGCCTGTTTTAGTTTCCCTGTGTCGACTCTTATAAGCTAATATCAGATAATAGGATTATCTTGAAGAAAAGCAAGATACCTCACCACATGAGTCTTTACTCAAAGAGTCCTTCCTCTTTTTTTTAAATCGTACAGAGGCAAAGATTCTAAGGAGCTATCAAAATTTTTACCTTTTTTTTTAGGGTTGACACAGGAGGGTAAAATTAAATAAATAAAACGTTTATCAGCTTTTATTATATACTTAAGATAGAATATTTTTTTACAAACTACGTATTCTAAATATTTTACTTTTATAATTTTTGTTCTCTAAGAATTTATTACGGCTTTTAATTAAATGGTAAATTCTAAATCTAATGTAAAGTTTCTTTAAAAAATCTATTTGAAAGTACCCACATGGCATAACAAGTATACAATTTTGCAAACGTTTTAATATTTCTTACCATTACAATGTTTCTTACGAGATCAAAATATTTGCGAAATTTTTGCTAAAACAAATCCTACATTCATTTCAAATACATTCTCACATAAGCTGGAACTCGAACAGGCACCGTCATTTGTTAGCAAGTTGAGTGTAGGAAAAGCATATTTTACAGTTCTTTTTGAGAATACTTAAAACATGATCAAAGTGATTCTCACCGATTCTATATTGTTGCTTTTTTATAATCAAAAAGTTTTGAAAGGAGATCTTCTCGTCCGATAGCTTTTAACCACTCTTATCACTTGAAATAATAATAAAAAACATGAACCTAAGTATTTAATTTATAAACGTAATTAACATTGTAAAAATAACTATTAGGTACTAAGTTTTCTTTCAATGTTGAGGTATATGTATGAGGTATCTATCTACCACATTAAAATAATAAATTATAGTCTAGTTACTACTTACCTAGTGGAGTCTTTAGGGACAATTAAAAAATGATATAGATATTTTTATTTGTTCTATTATTGTTCATACAGACAGTACAGTAAAACATATTTACACTTTTATATATTTTTCATATGCCAGGAATAATTCTTTAAAAAACAAAATTTGACACTTATTATTCTCTACACCACCCTGAGTTTGAGCACTGGCCGAGCCGGTTTAAGGCCGGGACTCCACCAAAGCGGAGACGAGACGAGCTGAGAGGAGATGTTTTTTAAACAACCAATAGAATTGTGTTATTGACACATCTCCTCTCCGCTCAGCTTCAGTGGAGATCGCTGTGCGGAGATGTGTAATATTTGTATGGCGCGATAGAAGCGGAGATGTGAGCTGTGCGCGGACGACGCGCAGTGGAGACGAGAGATGTGAGCGGCGTGCAGTGAGCGATGTCACCCTCCCCCCTCTCGCCCGCCAGCCCCCACAGAGCTCAGCGCGCGCGCGCGCCGTCCGGCCATCTTACTAGTATATAATATGCATCACTCCATTCTTCCGTACGGATGTGATATTGAGTGAAAAAAATCGATTACTAACAAATCGATTATTTGCTTTGTGATATTAAAGGATTTAAGAAAAATCGATTTTTATTAGAAGAAATAATCAATTTTTGCAAAAAAAATCTTTTATTCGAAAAAAATGCCTGCTTTCCTTTTATATTAATACAACTACGAGATTAGTATAGCATTAACAATTTATCAGAATAAAAATCAAATAAAATGATAAGTATAAAAAATAATCAGAACGACAATCTTCTGGTTTTAAAACTAAACTACAAAACAATTTTTTTAACCTATAAGTTTTAACAATAAAAAACTAAAAATAATTACTGCTACTATATACATGTCATTTAACAATTAATTGGAACCAAGAAAGAAACGATAAGTTTAGTAACCGACAGTTTTTTTAAGGTAAGGTTGTTTGAACAAACAAAAAAATCTAAGAATCATTATTGCCATAAATGTTCATTGCCATAAATTGACAATGGATTAGAATGAAAACAAAATAAAACTATAAGTTTAAATAATCAAACCTTTTGGCCTCAAAACTAATATATAAAGTAAATCTTTTTTTAAACTTTAAGTTTAAACGAAAAAACTATAAATAATTGTTACCACTAAGGTTAATATCATTTACATTGAACTAGAATGAAAATAAAATAAAATATAATTATAAATAATGAAACGCCAACCTTTTATTCTCAAAACTCATGCACAGCACACATCTCTGCTTTGGTGGAGTCCCAACCTAAGGCAGTTAATACGTGACGAGCCGCCAGTGCTCACGCACACATGCGCTTCAACCTTGTAATAGTGTAACAATCATAACTCAGCAGTATGATGAAGCTTTGCCTCTATACGGTATAGTTTCTTTACTCATGTGGCCTCACTCAACTCACTCAAAATCTAGAAGAATCACTTAATAAATGGTTTTCCTAACAAGAGTTTAGCTCTTAGATGATATCATAAGTTATCAATTATATCGGGTCGGTAAAGTTCACTAATGGAGATGGGCCTCTGCTTTTGTGAGAAGATGAAGATGTTGCCTTAAGCGCCACGCTTGGTAAGTGTATTGGCGATTGTAGTATCTGACGTCACGAACCATTAACGCTGCATCCTCTCACCGATCTAGATCTTTACTGGCGTAAATATTTGAGATAGTTAAATCCCCATTCATCGGAAGCCATGAGATTTTTCTGCCATTTTCTATAGGCGCTTCTTACGACAGTCACCGAGCGAAAAGATGTGATGAATTTTTTTTACACTGTCATCATACGGAATAATTTAATGACAAAAATTCAAGACGACATTTAATAGGGCATATTTTAACAGCAATGTCGTTTCTTTAAAACGCGGCCTTAAATTGGTATTTTTATGATCGGAAAAACACTGAATTACAAGAGAAATAACTCATAAAACAGACCGCATTAAATATTGAATTACTGTGACCTCGTAAATGTTTTGTTCAATAGCTTTCTTATTTTATAATATTAAATGATAATCCTTAATCTTGAAATTATTTTATTTTTCATTTTATTAAAAAATATATTTTGCTCATAAATTGACTGATAAACGAATCCCAAACGTGCGCATTCAACTGCTGGATGAAGGATTCTCCCAATTCTTCTTGAAAGTACTAACTATCGCTGTTTTCACTACAGCACTCAAGTTCACAGCTTAACATAAGCTTCCTAAATAGAAAGGAAGCTTATATTAGGTTTTAGGAAGCTTGTTATATTAGGTACAGCCCTTGGCCACCTGCACTTATCGAAAATTTGTAGAGCCATACATACATACATACATATAATCACGCCTCTTTCCCGTAGGGGTAGGCAGAGACCACTTCTTTCCACTTGCTACGATCCTTACATACTTGTTTCGCTTCGTCCACTTACATTATTCCCTTCATACATGCTCTTCGGTTTAGGGTACTCTGACCTGGCCTTTTTTCAAGACGTCCCTAATTTGGTCTTGAAACGTCGGTCTAGGTCTACTCCTTCAAACACTTTCATTCACACTCGCCTTATACACTTTTTTCGTCAATCGTTCTTCATTCAGCCATGCTGTAGCAATATTATGTTTGTAGCACAAATGGGTCGGATGGGGAACAAGCACGCTCTCACAGAATACCATCGTCAAATAGCAGCTTATTTCGTATGGTGAGTGTACAAAACGGAATACCCTTATTAGTAGAAACACTGCACTCCATCCATTTGTCCAAACCAGTGGTAAAAGTAAAAAATTACGGTCGATAAGTATTCAATTATAAATCCATCCAGCCATTTGGAAGATACGAGGTAATAAAGAAATTTACAACAAACATACAAGATACGCGCGAAAAACATAACCCTGCTTTGGCAGTCGGGTAAAAATGAGACCCGCTGCGTTTCTTACTGGTTCTTCCCAGGACAGAGGATTTTTTCCGAGTCAGTGGTAAAAACATAATTGACTTTCAATAAGTATTTTTGTAATCTATATTGAATAAAAATTATTCTTTTCTATTCTATTTGTATAATAGATACAAATATATGTATAATAGATTACAAATCATTATTTGAATCTGAATCCTTAATAATAATGACTAACCACATGGTTCTCGTGAGATGCTATAATGTTAACATACTGCGGGGTTTCATATTGTGCCGTTTCCATTGAATGAACTCTTGTGAAAGTATGATTCATTCAAGTATTGTGTCGGATTTTCTTGGTATTATCAAACAATTCACATTGCCTCATTTAATGAACAAATCACATTACTGTTTGCTCATGCAGGTAACGTTTTGAAGGCTCCTTGTTGAAATTATAAGAACGTATAACTGGAATATAAACGGATTGTTTTATCTTAACGTAGGTTACGTCCAAAATAAACTTTACCCTCTCCGGTACAAATATTTATGAATAATTCCAACTTGGTCGGTAGACTTTGTACTCATTCTGCCCTTACTGCGTTAGTTTTAGTACGAATTCACTACAAACTATATGTAGTTTAATTAAAAAAAAATCAATAACTAGAACACAGTACAACATCGCCACCTATCGGGTCCAGATTTTGGCGCCAAACCATCCCACATAACGTATCCTATCATTTTGTTCTATAAGAAAGGGTGACAAACGATCACACAGTCCACCTGATGGTAAGTAGTTGCTGCAACCCATATACATCTACATCTATCCTCAATAAAGAATCAAAATGCAGATGCGTTGTCAGCCGTGACTGAGATGGAATGCCGCTTTTCCAGCAAAAAGTGTCTCCGGGTCTACACTCACCATACGAAACACAGCAGTGTTAAGCTGCTATTTTACGCTGGTATTCTGTAAGAGCGTGGTCCTTCCCCGGTCGAGCTGAACCATTAGTGCTCCAACTATACAATTAATACAGCTGCAACATGGCTCTACCACGTATAAAATAGCTATGAACCATCGTCTCAACAAAACATACCTATATATGTGATTGTGTGAAATATACTTACAAATAATAACTTCTAAACGACTTAACCTCAACTAACAGACGCTTATTATATTGAGTACAATATAAAATCACATTTAAAAAAAAATTACCTAATATGTAATCTTCTTTTAAATAAAAATTCATGTTTGTTTGTTCATATTCTATGCGCTGTCATACCGTTCATCAGATTGCTCTAAAACTTTGTCAACTTAATGCTTGCACTTTCGCGAAGGTTATAGGCATTGCAGTACAATTAACTTACAGTAGGTGGCGCTCGTATCGTACTGAAAAGTTATTCTTAAGTTATATAATATCATTCAACTTCAACGAATTTCTTATCATTCCTAATAAAACAAAATAACTCATCCAAATAATTTCTTCCGTGGCAGCAACTCGCCGGGTACCAACTAGTTTTAAATATATTAACTGTTGCTGCGTAATTCGTGTAATGACGGCGTGAGAGAATCCACTACTCTATGATATCATCTCGTGAGTGTCCTAATAGGGAACAGAGGGAAACAAAATAGTAAATGGTGACAACTGTGAAAAAATCCTATGGAGGATAGGAGGTATCTATAGGGGAGACCCACGTTCAGCTGTGCACTTTTATGGGCTTAAATGGATGTATGGATGGATGAATGTATGATGGATGGAAATACTCAAATATAATCTACAAGTATTTTTTTTAAGTAAGGAATTATGTAAAAGCTACAGTTAATAATAGACCGTTCCAAGGTTCCTCACTTAAAGATTTTTTTATAGTAAGCAGCGTGCAAAATAAGTTCCGGTCTCAATTATATTAATATTTTGATGTAAACGATGATAAAAAATTCTTAACATATAATAATAATAATAATAATGTCCCCCAGCCTGAATTGCGGTCATGGTGGTTAGTCTCAACGAAGTCTCGCCAGTCTCGCTACTTTCGCCAGGCTTGCCAGTCTCGCCAGTCTCGCCAGTCCCGCCAGTCACGCCAGTCTCGCCAGTTCCACCAGTCTCGCCAGTCTCGCCAGTCTCGCCAGTCTCGCCAGTCTCGCCATTCTCGCCAGTTCCACCAGACTCGCCAGTCTCGCCAGTCTCGCCATTCTCGCCAGTCTCGCCATTCTCGCCAGTCTCGCCAGTCTCGCCAGTCTCGCCAGTCTCGCCAGTCCTGCCAGTCTCACCAGACTCGCCAGCCTCGCCGGTTACGCCAGTCTCGCCAGTCTCGCCAGTCCCACCAGTCTCGCCAGTCTCGCCAGTCTCGCCAGTCCCGCCAGTCTCGCCAGTTTCGCCAGTCTCGCCGGTTACGCCAGTCTCGCCCTTCTCGCCAGTTTCGCTAGTATCGCCTGTCTCGTCAGTCTCGCCATCTACGCAGGACAGGATTATAGCGCCCAAGTTTAAACGCAAGCACAGGTGCACCCTCATTTACTTCACTCTCATAGTCTTATGGAACGGTAATCAAACGGAGATCAGGTGCAGGACCTACAGCTTTACGTGATTTCCGAGGCACGGGGGTGAAACGCCGCCAACTCGGCGCTGCTACTTACAATTTCCTTACAGAAAAACTCAATAACTGATTTTGGCTCGACCCGGGATTCGAACCGAAGGCCTCGTAATCAGCAACCGCGTTTACTACTATTAGACCAACGAGGCTTAGGTTAGGTCTTAGGTCTTAACATATAGATAAGTAAAATATATGTATAGAACGAGCCAGTGTAGTTGATAAAAGTTATTAACAATTTAAAATTAAAAATTTTGTATAACCGACTTCAATATAAATGATTAAGAATAAATCAAAAACTATTGGTCAGACCTTGATCAAATTTATATTAGACCACATGAGAAGCACCAGCTTTTAAATAAAAAAAGAATCATCGAATTCGGTTCATACAGATAAAAGTTATAAGGAATTGAGTACCTCCTCCTTTTTGAAGTCGGTAGAAAAATATTGGAGTTAAAAAACTTAAATAACACAAATTCATTGACCTCTGATGCACCTAGACAAAATACTAGATGATACTCATAGGTCTATTGTATTGTCATCGGTTCTTAACATGTACGTCTACGAAATTTCAGATTGTTTAGACGTATGAAAATGGGTGAAAACTTAATTATAAAACTCTATTGTATTCATAATACTTTTAAATCTATAATAACTTACTGCTATAATACATAACTTTATAATACTTTTAAAAATTCATTAAAACTTATTAATTTTTAATATAAGCGTGTAATAAGCTATTTCGCAGCTGCAATAAAATAAATGGAATTCAGCGGAGACATGACATTCATCACTAATGCGAGGCAACGCAACGGCTGCGTGCGCTAACCTTCTGAGAATCTCAAAGCGACGTTATAATAACTTACAATAAGTGTGGTTGTTCTGCTCATAAAATTATTGATTTATATACGCTGTTTTGATAAATATTTACCCAAAATATTTTTTGAAAACGTATCTATATACATAAAATGATAGAGGTTTGCAGTTGCGCGCGTATCACGGAAAAACTATCGGATAGATTTCCATAAGATTTTCTAAGTTTTATTTCTTAGACAATTGGCCCTTACCAAAAAAAAACATATTGCAATATCTTCATCTAATATAAAGTTATTAAAGTTTTAAGCAACCACGATTTTTTATAAGCACTACGTGTTCAGTGATGTATGTTTTCTTGATATATCAAGCAACGCGCATAAAGTCGCTGATAACAGCTAGTATTTTATAAATTAACTGGCGATCCGCCCCGGCTTTACACGGGTGATTTCTGGATCTCGACAACAGCGCCACCTACCGGGTCCAATTGTGAATCTAAATGAACCAGGGACTCACTCAAATCACAAAAAAAATTCATTAAATCGGTCCAGCCATTTAGGAGGAGTTCAGTGACAAACACACGTACAACAGAATTTTATATATTTTTAATAAGATTTTTAACAACTCTTAAATTCCTACAAGAATACGTGAATATAATATGTCCCACGAGACGGTTAAGAAACAATTAGTCCGACGCACTGCTCCAGTGCGTGTTTGGTGAATTCATATTATTATGTATTCGAAATATTTTTATTCCTTAGACATGCAGAATTCTTCACAATGTTTAACTTTAACGCCGAGTAGGTGAGTGATCAGCACTTAAAATGGTAATAAACAATTTCTTTTGAACCGGCACGGACGAATCCGGGTTGCTTGTCTACTGTTAAATATGCAGCCTGCATTTTGCTAATGAGACACCACGGCCCTTCCTGTGAGCCTATTCTATTTATCATTCAATTAAGTCCTAATATTAATTTCTTTAAACTAGGAAACTTATAACGGCAAGTTTTGTCATTTAGTTTTTTTTTTATTCACGGAATGATAGAGTCTACTCGTAAGTCAATTATTTAAGCACTATAAAAAAACAGTATAAACAGAGTTGTATATGTTATCATTATTCAGTTATTAATGTCGATCATATAGATGTATGTCCGCTCCAGCGCCTGAAATTTCCTGTAGATTCTCTCTCCGAACAGCAGCTTTTATATAAAAGGGTTTCGTGAATATTCTGTTCAAATTGACGCCATAGAGAAGTCCGTCACGGCACGAGGCCGATTCGTCAGGCTGTTGTTAGCATCTAAAAACTAGAAAAACTAGGGAAGCGAGTGGGAAGGGAGGGTGAGTGAACGCAGCTATATTACGTGACGATAGACGTAATATCGAGAGTACCGTCATAGTAAATCGGCCATAAACTGCGATCAAGTGCCGCCTGTATGCAGCGAATTATATTGATATAATGTAGTGAAAGTAACGAACTACTTGAGTTTAATTGTAATAAATAATGTTGGAAGGCACGATAATTTGTACATAATATATGCACCTTGGATCTAAGATTAAAATTATTAATATTCCAAAATTGCATTAAATAATATTTTCTTTATGTCAAAGTAGAATATTGATTAATTTCTCTAGCGTCACAAATATTATATTTTTCTCATTTTACTTTAAAAAAAAATATTTTACGTTGCTATTGTCGAATTAACAAATCAAATTAATTACTCGTCGAAAATTAATGTGTCGTGGGTTACTCACTAAGAAATATTTTAATCGGTGCCAGACCACGGAATCGGAATGCTTTATTACCGGTCTTTTGTAAGGCCAAGGAGCTCTTAGAAACAAAAATTCGGCGTAACGAGACAACGTGAGTCACTAAGATCGTTGAACCTTATAGTACCGGCCGCCATCTTGCGGCAATGCCAGCCTGTCCTCCCTCTTGGACGTTGCCTTTTCCACCCTATGTCCATTTATGTCCATTTACCACTTTATATTTTTTATTACTATCACATAATACGTATTATATTTTAAATTTAAAACGTAAGGAGCACTGTGCGGCCTTGCTGGTTGCGAGTTCGAATCCTGTCCTGCACCACACAAGAGATATTTACGGCCTTACAAATAATTGTTCCGGGTACCAGATGTATTTTTTTGCAATTTAAGTTTGTAAAACGCTGTCATACAAAAGAAATTACTAGTGTGTGAGGTAACGTTTTTGATATAAATAATTTTGGTTGGTTGCATTATCTAATGAAATAGTGCCTTATAAATTAATAGCTTATTAATATTATTATTAATGTAATCCAATTTAGATTTAATATAATCATCAAAGTTCCTTCATATAGTTTTTAGATTTTCGAAAAATTCCCTTTTTTAGCTTGATAATTATATATCCTTGTCCTAGATCATTCCAGGTATTACTGTCTATCTGTTCATCTGAAGTCTCGTCACTATAGATTCGACCGTTTCGAAGATGAGTCCGGACAGACAGACAAAATTTATAATAAATGGTTATTAATATTTTAATTGCTTGCAAATAATCCCCTGAACTTTAAATTAGGCTGTTATATCTATATTACAGACATATTATATTTTTGTAAAGGTGTCACCAAATGCGTGCTATAATAAAAATACTGTATTGACATATTTTTGGAAAATATCTTTAAAAATCTCTCTTAATTATTTTATGCTTATTTATTTTATGCCTACAGTCAGGTTGCTGGACTTTCTAATAAGGTTTCTATCTGGGAAGGACTCTCGTGCCACTCAGTTGGATTGCCAACCGTATTACAAGACTCTTTTCTTCTTTTCTTCTCAAATACAAAGATCTTGGGCCTTGAGAAGAAATTAACATATATAAGATTTGTCCATAGTCATCAGGCCCATAGTTGCCTCTAACAACACCTACCTACGGGACGAATTGGGGCGGTGTATTCTCTTAAACCACTACCACACAGCAAGTTACATGTCCAAAGGTTAAAACAGTAATTATAAAAAGCCGATTGCGTAAATAATTTTGCTGAAAAGAGAAAAGTTTTATATCTTATGTCACTTCTACAAGTAAGAAGATTCTAACTACACCGCATATGTTAAGATCCATTAAGCCGTTTAGGCTACAGAGAGTGCCAAATATATAGATATACATCATTGATACACAAAATACATACATACACTCGAAAAACATTACCCTCCTTTTTGGGCAGTCGGGTAAAAACTACCTGAACTCCTGAATGATGGGTGATTATGACTATACCTTTCATGGTAAGTGGTTGCTGTGGCCCATAGACATCTACATCTAATCCTCGATTACGAATCAAAATGCAGATCGTTGTCACCCTTGAGGACTAAGATGGAATGCCTCTTTTCCAGTAAAAAGGGTGTCCGGTTCTCTACACTCGCCATACGAAACACAGCAGTGTTAAGCTGCTATTTTACGCTGGTATTCTGTGAGAGCGTGGCACTACCCCGGTCGAGCCGACCCATTCGTGTTACAGCTATACCCACTACTAATATAGCTGCAGCATGGCTCTACCACGTAAAAAAATTATTAGTATTTCTCTAATTATTAGATATACGAATATCTACATAAAACGAAACATAAAAATCTTTTAAAATTACGTTGCATTACTGATATGTACCTACTCGTACAATCTAACAAATATAATTTTTATTTATTGTTTAATAAAATCGTTGATTACTATTTTAAATGCTCCTAAACGAATACAATAAACAGCGCTGCACTGGAAGCAAATACAAATTTAAAAACATCAATCTTTTATTCCCCGCTTGTATATTGGCCATTTTGCGGTTGTACCATTTTATGGCATTGTAAACTACTGCAATCATTGTAAAACGAAACAACTCCGCCGTTGTGAGCCTAGATGTGACGTCAGCTTAACATGAACACAATAATCGAGAACAAGCTACGTACTGGAAAAACGTTAATGTATTGCTTACATTGTTGCTATCTCTATTATTTTGCGAGGAGGCTCATCAGCGTTGTGTTATCATCGTTACAATCATTACAGCCTTTTATATCTCCACTGCTGAAGATAGGCTTCTAGAAATGCCATATCGCGACCCTGAGCCACCTGCATTCATAAAATTCCTGCAAGTCTTACCAGTCGTCACTCCATCTAGGGGCCCATCCTACACTTCACTTCGCGAAGTTGCAGTTCTTCAAACTATATGACCAGCCCATTGCCACTTTAGCTATACTTTGTAGAGCTAAAGTTTATACGTGGTAGAGCCACGCTGCAGCTATATTAGTAGTATAGTTGTAGCACGAATGGATCGGCTCGACCGTGGAAGGACCACTCTCTCACATATTACCAGCGTAAAATAGCAGCTTAACACTACTATGTATCACATGGTGAGTGTAGAGAACCGGAGACGCTTTTTAATGGAAAAGAGGCATACCATCTTAGTCCTCACTTGTGACAACACATCTGCATTTTGATTCGTAATCGATGATAAATGTAGATAGATGTCTATGGGTCACAGCAACCACTTACTATCAGGTGGACTGTGTGATCGTTTGTCACCCTATCCTATAAAAAAAAGTTTATATACTAGGTGCCATCACTGTTTTTCTGCCTAATCTGCGTCGATAATCGCACGACGAAAATTAGACAATTCGGTCGCATCGCATGATCGCACGATCTTCAATAGGACATTCCGCAGATACGAGTATGTTTGAACGCACGGTCGCACAATCATTTTTGTCGGACGTACGCATGATCGCGCGAGCGATGGCGATAGGACGGCGCCTTAGACTCTGTCTTTATAGGTACCGCCCTCTTTCCTATTTCTACCGCCAAGCAGCAGTGCGTGTACTGTGTTCCGGTCTGCAAAGTAAAGAGAGCCAGCAAATTACAGGCTGCGAGTGATTTCATATAAGTGTGCAGCGGTTTCGAATCGAATAATATCCAACTAAACTAAACTTTACTAATACCGACGAGGCGATGACTTTATCGGCCAAATAGCCAATAAAATATTTCACTCGCCGTCACAGCTTCACCTAAGCGGGTTTGAGTCGATTCACGTTTAGATGTAACATTTTATATTTTTAAAAGATAAATCATAAACTGCGGCTCATAAATCTTAGCGGAGACAGAATATATATATTATATTACGATATTATGACCAGATGACCATAAATTGATATGTGCTAGCGGCGTAAAACAATACATCACTCCATTTCAGCCCGTCGGTGTTGAAAAGACGATATGTGCAGTCCAAAGATTAATTATACTGCAATTATACTGGCCCTCTATAGCCTTAATTTGGAAATACAGCATTGAAGGCCTAACCAGAAGGGCTTCAAGGCAGAAAAGGAGTCCTGTCACTTTTTTTTTACAAACGATACCTCCACACCTGCATTTTCTCCTGCATTGCGGAGGAAAGAACAACACAAGGACAAACACTCAGATCCAGAACCATTATTTTTAGGCTTGTTCCGTGCGGGATTCGAAACCGCGGCCCTTAGCGCTGCAACTCATTGCTAAGCCGCTGCGTCACGGAGCCGTCGTTATTGGTTATGTCCTACAATAAACATTTTCAGCCTGATAAAGAAGAAGATTGCTATATATTACTTTAGCTGAGGGTCTAATGTTGCATTAAAAGCTATTGTAGGTAGGGTCACTTGATGGCGTGTCAACCAGGTAAGACAGCAAGAAATCTCATGTTATGTGATATTCTTTGGGAGAGCATGGCTTTACCACATACGAATATTATTACAATAATAATATAAATAAATCAAATGCAGAAGGCGGTGCTTCAGATTACCGTCCGCATCGTCTGCCTTTTCTTTCCCTTTCTCCCTGACCCTCGGCCGTTTGTTCTCCGCTACCGAGGATTTTCAACATCTGGTTAGGTTTCTATTTATTTATTTAAATATATTTAATGTGTGGTAATATACTTAACATATATTTTAATTTATCATTTATCTTTTTTATATTTATATTTTAAGAAGTTATTTCTGATGATAGAAATTATTCTCAAAAGTATTTATATAAAAGAACACTACTCGGTAACAAACCCAGCTTACTATCAGGACCCAAATACATGATAACACCAAAGTATGCAAACCCACAGCATCACACCCATCTCAATGTAACACAGGGCAGCCTCTCAGCAACACAATCCTCCTTGCCTACACAATAGCAGAACATCCCAATGGGATATTCTGCATCTAATAGCAACGATAGTGAAACTTGTAGAATTACAGACTGGTCTCTCTTAGTTCACTGCGCAATACTTTATACTGCTAGAACGGGTAGGGGATTACCAGTTCTACCTTCATTTGTTCGTATTTCCTTTTATTTTTTTACTCTCATTCCCTGTAAAATTTTTACAGCCCAACCACATGAGAATACTGTATAAACACCCGAAAATATAAATAATGTAAACAATAACATATTATTGCATCATAAAAGTATTAAGTGATTCATATGGACTCATATGGATGCCAATGTGTGATTAATAAGCAATAACGGAGTTTGAACTTCGATGACCGACGACTCCGTTTATAATTTCGCAACAGCAACAATACTAACTCACGTGGTAGGTATTTTATAGCTTCCCTTTCTAAGCCTTTCATATTCAATATGATTTTCATGGGTTTCTATTCTGTAGTACAGTCGAGCCTCGATAATCTGAACGCCACTATAATCCAAACGACCTCCCCCCATTCCGCTGATGAGATGTTGTAATTTCTCTAGCTCAATGTTGGCAATAAGTCTTCTCAAATCTGATCAAAGAATCTTGGAAGCCTCTGTGGCCCTCGTTATTCAAACCAGAGGAAATTTCTTTCCAAGATCTGGACGACTTCAACACCGAAGATGATCTTCCATTGAACATTTTCTGTAACAGAGGTTTTTCAGAAGAGGAGATTAACAATTTCTTATCAAGCAATGACAACATTGACTGTCAGGAGCCCTTAACCGATGAAGACTTAGTAAGACTAAATGTTATTTCTTAAATTGAGGGATAAAGCATTAATTTTTTTTATCATTAAACACCACTCGTCACAGTACTATAGTTACTAGATTTTTTAACAGTGTAATAATACATACTGATTAAAATTTGTATTCACTTTCATAAAAATATATGTTTGACTTTAAAAAAATCTATGATCCATTTTTAAAATATCTACATATACTATAATCCTAACGCCTTATTAGTCCGAACAGGGTGTAAATTTTGGATGTTCAGATTATCGAGTCTCTACTGTATTATAAAAATTTTTCATTTACCGACATGATCGGCGGTCAAAAAAACTATTGTGAAGAAACCAGCATGTTCAAAGAATAAAGTACAAGATCAAAGTCAATTATTTGAGTTTTGCAGTCAGTCCAGTTATAATTTACTTAATGGATGACTTTTATTGAAAAATAACCCTAAGTCAAATTGAAAAACCAAATAATGATTCTTACTCAGGTTAATTTTAATGTCCGTCATTATATCAAGAGTATGCAACTATAGCGTTTATTATTTCTGTTGAACATAATTTTCGTAATGACGTTTTAAATTCAAAATAGTAGTTACGTTAGAGTATATTCACACTGATTTATTGAGATACTTTTACTTACTCCCGAATTTATCGCATACGAATATGTTAGGTGTTGAGTTCTCCCGTGTACGTAATATGCGTGCGTACATGAACACGCATAAGGAAACACCAAAAATCATATGAAAGACCATTGCTGAACATAGGTCTTCTCATAAATTGCCTCATAAGCTAATAAAAAATAGCACCTTGTTAAGATACGTATTTTACATAAAGACCATTCAACAATATTATTACGTGCTAATTGTTTCAAACCAAATTAACGCAAAAACTCATTTAGCATTATGCCTGTTTTATATATCATGTGAATGCGCCTTAATCACAGTTAAAGTAGTTTGTTACTCATGTAGTAGTGGAGTCATTAGAGTATCATTTGGTCACGTTTGACGGCACCGTACGTATGACATTATCTTTAAATATACCACGTAATTACATACACCAATTCTTTTTCATATGTAAGTGCTTTGTTTAAAAAGAACAAATTGTTTTTCTTGTGAATCGCAGAAAACTTATTAATACTTACTTACTTAACTTATTAATTATTCTGTACAAAATAATATATACATTTAACGATTTTCTAGAACTTAGATATCTAACTTTAGATTGAAGTATTGAATAAGACACCAACATTCATTGACAAAAAAGACAATTTATTTCTATAACATTAATTTTTAACTTGTGGTTCCGAAAAGAATCAAGTGGGTGCGCGATTCACAAATGGATAGCGCCATCTATGGAGAGATTTTAGTACTAAGATAATCGTACTGCATACCGTGTTTAATTTTGTTGGAAACTATGAAGCTATCTGTTTACAATGAATTGATATTAGTTTAATTTACAATAATTAGGATATTTATTTAACGACTAGACATTCCGCCCACCATGGCCAGAATGGTCATTATTCCCGCACACCATGAATCAACAATCAACGAAAGTGGACTGTAAATAGGTAAAGTAAAACATAAAATTGTGTAGATTAAAACGGTCGAATCATGGTGCATAGGTAACAGAAAACAAATAGATAATCTTTAAAATCCTAAAAATCTTATTAAATAAAGAATCCAAAGATATTTAATCTAAAGATTTACGTTTACAACATGCTCAATTCACCAAACAAAAAACAACGTTTAAAGTTGAAAATAACAATAAACGTATCAGGCATTGACTGACACCAAAGAGAATAAAAAAGTAAGCATTATTCTGCCACTGGCAAGACACAAAATTTTACAATAGGCCTTTTAATTATGATATTCTTGCATATGTGACTCACAACCCACGTAATATTGACCAAGCCCTTGTGTTTTTCTGTAATCCATAAGCCATTTCGCTGGAGGAAAATCATCCTCCTTAAAAACTATGTCCCCAATTTTAGGCTCTGGTGTTTGGTTTGCCCACTGGTGACGTTGCGGAAACTGAGTCAAGTATTCGCTAAACCACTTTCGACAGAAATTCTGTAACAAATTTTGTGTTAATTGACAGCGTTTCAGAGAAGATAATGACGAAGTTTCATAATTGGCATCTGGGACAAACACCAAGGGTTCACCGATGATAAAATGTCCCGGTGTGAAACTTGTTGGATCCTGTACATTGGTGCTAACATGTGATAACGGCCTGTATCAATTTAAGGTATGCCTCAATTTGATACAGCAGGGTAGATACCTCCTCGTAAGTTAGGGTTTCTGTGCCGATCACACGCTTCAGGTGATGTCTTGTGGATTTTATCTCATCCTCCCAAAGTCCACCGAAGTGAGGAGCTCTCGTTGGGCTAAAATGCGAGGTGATTCCAGCAGTAGCTAAACTCTCAGCAATTTCTCTCGTCATGGTTGAATTTTCCTGAGCTAGGATCCTTAGCTCGCGCGCAGCACCTACGAAATTAGTTCTATTATCGCTGTAGATCTCAGGGCAGTGACCACGTCTAGAAACGAACCTTTTGAAGGCTGCGAGGAATCCCTGTGACGTAAGATCGGTTACTGCTTTCAAATGTATGGCTCTTGTAGCCATACATACAAATAGACATTTATAACCCTTGTGCGCTCGATGACCTCTTCCTTTAGAAGTCCTTTTCTGGATGGGTCCAGCATAATCCACGCCGCTTTGATAAAATGGGCGGATTGGAGTGACCCGAGCTACATGTAGTTGTCCCATGAGTTGGTGTCTACATTGTGCTGCATATCGTATACATGTGACACATTTGCGTACAAATAATTTGGTACGATTTTTTACATCGAGGATCCAATATTTGGATCATAGGTAATTGACCATCAATTGAGGACCTCCGTGTAGGGTTCTTTGATTTTTGAAATGAGATTTCGATAGCAGGATAATCGGGTGTTTTTGTCATCACTTACATCCAATCTCTCAAGACGACCACCAACTCTCAAAATGCCTTCACCGTACAGGAAAGGAGTCAAAGTGGTAAGTTTGCTTTTTAGATTAACTGCTCCTCTAAGTTTAATATCTTTGATTTACTGTGCATAATACGTAGCTTGACACGCCTTTATGCTGATTTGAATTGCTTTTGATAGTTCTAGTTAAACAACTCGGAAACGTTGTTGTTTCCGTAGATTTTTTTCGTCTTTGATATAAATTTCAAACAATAAGCTATAACTCTGGTCAATTTCTGTAAAGACGAAAAGTTGATCTATAATTCAAATTCATCTTCCCTGGTCACATGACAAGCTTTCTTTCCTTTCTCTTCCAAAACCGTGTCACTTACCTTCTTATATTCCATTATATTCCATATTCTTGTCCTTTAACCATGCAGGTCCAGCTTTTCAGAGGGGAATTGCGTCACATTCCGTCGGGTTGACTCCACTGGAAGCGTAATCTGCCGGGTTGTCGGTAGACGACACATGTGACCACTGATTTGCAATGATTTGCAATGAACGTCCTCCAGCGGCTTGGATGACAGCTCAATCAAGCTAAAACGATTCTGGAGTCAGTTCATGCATGTAGATTTGTCTTCCGTACTTTCAAAACTTCAGAGACTTACCTTAATAATCTCGCCAATAGAAAAGCACTGCACAACTCTAGCCTCGAAATATAGACACTTGCTTTATTGGGGCTACCTTGGTTTTACACGTAATGGGAGTAACCTTGACAGTTCCAGATTCATCTACCACGCGGGCGTACACCACAGCAGCATACGCATCAGCAGAGGTGTCGTAGAATCCGTGTAACTCCAGTTTCATACATGTCTTGTTCATACCAATCTAGCGCGGCAGGCGAAATTGAGTAAGTGCTGTAAGTTCACCTCGGTAAATAATCCAATCATTGAATAGTTTCGGTGGGAGCTCTTCATCCCAACCGATCCCCGCTAGCCAGAGCTGTTGAATGAATATATTTGCTTTTATGATGGCTGGAGCAATCCATCCCATAGGATCGAACAGTTTTGCATTATCTGATATAACCTTTCTTTTTGTTATAGGTCCCACGAGTGGCGGTAGCTGCACTGAGTATTCGAAGTCGTTGGTACGTCGATTCCAGGTAAGTCCAAGTATTTTAATGATTTCATCTATTATGAGTTCCAAATTGCTTTCTGTTGTTTCTATTTCTTTGCTTATTTCCTTTAACAGACTTTCATTGTAGCTTGACCATTTCTGAAGTTCAAAGCCCCCTTTGTAATTCGTTGATTTCTTTATAGATTTGTTTTCCTTCCCGGACTGTTTCGCATCCGGTAAGTAAGTCATCCATATAAAAATAATTTAAGATTATTTCAGATGCTAATGGAAACGGTTATCAGTTGCAGTGTTCTAACTGCGAGATATGGGGCTGCAGCAGTGCCAAATGCGAGTCACATTGTTGTTTCATGTGCGAGTTGTTCCGGCGTGGCACGTCAAACCAATCTTACATCTTCACTAGGCATCAATATTTGGCGGTACATTTGAACTATGTCGGCGACCAAACATACAAGATGAATTCTCCACCTCATCAAGTGACGCAAATCCGATTGAAGAGTTGGACCTACCATCAATTCACTCTTGAGAGTTACACCGTTGTTGTGGCGCCACGAAGCGTCAAAGACAACTCTCAGTTTGGATGTTGTTTTGTTAAGCTTCACTAGGGCGTGATGAGGTAAGTACACACTGTCTGGTTTGTTGATCTCATCTTTTCGTACCTTCTCCATGTGGCCAAGTTCTAGATGCTCATCAATAGTCGGAATAGAGATCTTTAAATTGTGGTGACCGTACTAAACGCTTTTCTTGCATAAAGAATCTACTCACTGCAATTTCCCGCGAGAACCCTGATTTGCAGCTCGAGTTTTCCTCCTTGAATGTTAGTTTGACGATATATCATCCTGAAGGGTCTCTTGTGGTTGTTCCCTTATAGAATTCCTCACGTCTTTGTTCCTCAGGTGTGTGGTGAGTTTTGTTGAGAAAACATTGATCAGATTGGATTTCCAAAAATTGTTTAAGATCAAATTCTTCTTCGATAACTTGAGTGTGTAAAGTGGTTATGGAGTTACTACAGCTTGATTCCATTTTATGACCTTCAGATACTTGTCCCGACAAAATCCAGCCGAGTCTAGTGTTTTGCGATATAGTAGTTCCTATTGGAGCTTTAAGGAGCCCTTTTAATAATATCTCACAATAGACCTCAGCACCCAACAGCAAGTCTATTTGTTTGGAACGTTGAAATTTGGATCTGCCAACCTCATTTTGGCATATAATATAGCTGTATGTCAACCTATCGTTCAGGAATAAATATGGTAAATTTGGTAAGAACGTGCGCCTTCACTTTAATGTTGAAGGTTGGTTCATGGATCGATTGTTGTAGTTTGATGTGTACTACATGTTTAGAGTTGACCGATGTGTTGCTTGTTTCCTTCTTCAGTACAAGTAATTGGACTGCAGACTACGTTATAAACGAAGCCTGTGATCCTTGGTCCAGTAAGGACCTGAGTTTCATAAAAGATCCGTTGTTTGTTTCAGCTTTTACTAAAGCAGTTGCTAAAAGGACTTGACTCTTGTTGTTAGAGAAACGAGTGGTAATGTTGGTCTGATCATTTTCGTCTGATACAGTCGCTGTTGCCGCGACAACATTGTTACTATTAGATTCAGTGGTCACCTTTACATTATTCGATTGAACGTTGGTGGTATTTGAATGCAATAGCAAGTGGTGTTTCTTTTTTCATAAATAAAATCTACATCTAATCTAAAATAAATTCTACATCTGGTGGGCAAACGACACGTTATGGTCGAATGATTTACGCCTAAGCAGTTAAAACACAAGTTGGAGGATTCGACAAAGTTGCGGCGTGCTAATAGAGTTTCATTTGCGAGCTTCTTACAATTTCCGAGCTTATGATTATTATTATTAGAACATTAAGAACATGGAACATTATTTTTAGTGACTACATGATGGGATTGAGTACATTTTGTGATTTTAAGATTCAAATGTTCGAGTGACCTGTATCTGTGTTCTAATAACTCTAAAAATTGCTTTAATGTGTGCAAGTCGTTCGTAAGGTCACAAAATTTTGCTTCCCATTGCTTGCGAGATTCACTATCTAATTTTGAGGACAAAAGATAAATCACAATAATATCCCAATTTTCAATTTTCACACCAGTATTTTTCAACGCATTTAAACACTTGTTAGTAGTATCAAACATTTCTTTAAGAGCTCTTGAATTTTCATGAACAATATTTTTTTGGCTAAAAAACCTTTTCAAAATTCATATAGTTACACATTTCCTATTGTTATTTTATTATTTTCTCCAAAAGATACCAACACGCTGAATAATTGTCACTTGTTATTGGTAGATTTCGCAATAGTTGTTCCGTTTCACCGGTTAAATAGCTTTTTAGGTAAAGAAGTTTTTGCATCTTTTGTAACGAATTATTATTGTGAATGAGTGATAAAAATAGGTCACGAAACGTGGCCCACTTTTAGTATCTTCCGGAGAAACCAGGAATAGAAATCTTTGGAAGCTATGCACTAATTTGCTCTTCATTGCTGCGCAACGCGTCCTGGGTTTTGGTCGGTACGCGAGTACATTTTTCCAAGCTTGCTTTTAATTCTGTTTTATAATCTGCGTAAGTCTTCCTCGTTAAAATAATATAATTCTGCATAATCAGCATCACTGACTTCATTAATAAGTTGTTCATGTACTTTGTAAAATGTTTCCCACTGTCCATTCAAAATGTCAATTCTAGTTTCTATGTAGTTTGAAGTTAGCTTTCTATCTTTTGGAGATTTCTTAAAATTGACTCTGTCCTTTTCCATTCGGTTGTACATATCTGACTGAGCTCTTATTTTGCTTTTCATTGTTACCTTTATTTCTTTGAAATTCGACAAATTTTTTTTACTAGTCCCGTTGTAAATGGAGAGAGCAAGTTAGTCTTTCTATGTCCAGTATGTGCGTGATTTTTTGTTTTTGTCGTAAACACTTAAGCAAAATCGGGCATGGATTCCCCGTATCTACAACAATTCATCATAAAATTTTACAAGTCAATTAAGACAATTCCAATCGATAACATTTTTAAATGGTGGTTCCGAAAAGAATCAAATGGTTGCGCGATTCACAAAGGGATAGCGCCATCTATGAAGAGTTTTTAGTACTAAGATAATCGTACTGTATACCGTGTTAAACGTTGTTGGAAACTATGAAGCTATCTGTTTACAATGAATTGATATTAGTCTAATCTACAATAATTAGAATATTTATTTAACAACTAGAGAAGTATGATCTTTTAGAGACCTTGTCGAGTAAACTAAATATTGGTAAGAATTTACCTGTAATTATATTAATGAAACCACGTAATAACTTCGCCGAAAATTGTTCCCACAATAAAGACGTATTTTCCACTAATTATTCTTATTTCAAGTAGTTGTGCAGAATTGTAAAATACTTTAAATGCTTTAAATACTTCAAATATCTTTATCTTTCTAAACATAAGTTAAGTTTGACAGACTACTATATGATAGAAGGATATGACTATTACTATACAGGGTTATGTTACAATAACCGGCAAAATTTGGAGAGAAGGTTCAGAATAAGCAATATAGGCAAATGGTGAAGAAAAATTAAGAAAAAAATCTCAATAATTCTGTCCTTTTTATTTTTTAAATTCAAAATGCGTGGTAATGCATTATTTTGACTAATTATACTGCGCACGCACACATTTTTAAGGATCGATCGGTAATCAAAAACGTTGTTGCCCATAAATAACGTTCAATTTGGGATAATTTCAAATAAAAGTAGAAGTGTAATCGTACTTTCAAAAACTGCAATAACGATATATATCATTATATTTATTTTTGAACTTAAGTTTAAAATTTGGTTACTCTTTGAAAAATAAACCTGTGTAACATACGTTTTTTTCTTCTGTAATTATTAAGCCACTGTTAATCCTCATTACAGAAAAAAAATCACAGAATCCGTAATTACGGTTTTTGGGGCTTTTACAATCTGAAAGATAAGATAAATATATAAATAAAAATTTAAAAATATAACTTTCAACAAAATCAGATGATAGTAATTTTAATTAAAGTTGAACTAACTATTAATTTTTTTATAAAATGAGGATGACAAATGAGTACAAAGTCCACCTGACGGTAAGTGTCAGCACAGCAGAATTGAGCATCTTTTGTAAGCTGGTATTTTGTGAGAGCGTGATCCTTCCCCGGTAGAGCCGACCCATTCATGCTACAACCATAATGTTCTCTAATGCCTCTACCACGTATATCGTATTAAATATAACTTAATTTCGTAGATGGTAAATGAGTATTAATTTTGTTGACTCTACCGCGTTGAAGTCTTTTCGTTGATAAAGCATTTTAAATATTTGTTTTGTATTAATTAAAATATAAAGTAGTTGGAATTATAGCAATAAATATTTGATGTAATTTTAATTGGGAGGGGTTTCAAAATATCTTCACTGAAACTTTTTCAAATTAGGTAAGATCAATGAACTATCTGCCGTGTCATGTCTTGCATATTATGATTTACCGCAACGGTAGAGTTAAATCGAAATATATAACTTTTTAATACTAATTTCATTTTTTACAATATTTTACTACTTTTTCGTCATTGTTTACAAAGAAAAAATAAACTAGGTGTATAAATAAGGTGATAAATACAACGTTAACTAACATTTAAGGAGAAAATAGTTTTTTCGTGGTAGAACTATACTGCAATGTAAATGATATGACTGCAGTATGAATGGGTCGACTAGCAGATAGACCTCACAGATGGAGCTGACACGGAGTACTACCTTAAAGAAGCATTATAATGCTGTCATGTTACGTATAGTGATTGACTATTGAATAGAAGAAAAGATTCTCCCCCCTTTTTACTGGTAACGAAGCATTCCATTTTAGTCCTCAGAGGTGACAATGCATCTGCATTTTGATTCTTAATCGAGGATAGATACGTCTATAAAAAAGATTTTTACCATTAATGATTCGCAGAAAAGCAATACGTTCCACAAGTAGCAGTTTTAATCATACAGATGGCAGTGTTTATTTAAACAAACATCAGTGAGGTAATAGTTGAATGTAGTCGATAATGTTTCAGTTCCCAGCGTCAACTCTTCCCTGGAACCGCTAATGATCGTACGTGTGGGAACGACGCGGCTTCCGCGTTGTCGCTACATTTACTACGTACCTCCTAACCGCTCCCCACACATTAACTAGAAATAGATTTGTTACATGATTTCATACTCGGCATATGTAATGTATTTTTTTGTATATTTTTAAACTGCCAGCATTAATTACATTAATTAATAGTATACAATATTAAAAACTATAATTAAATAAAAAACTAAAACTTATAAATTTATTATCATACAGTCCTACTCCCCGTGATATCGTGCCAAGAACGCTGGCTGCGTTTTCTTGCTGAATGGCTATACTTAACCTTTGAGCGAGAAAAGAACCAGCCCTCTTACCAGCAATGTACCTACTTAAACATAATAATTAATATCATAATCGACATATTCATGCCCGTCAACGGTTTAAGTATTTTGCGTCTCACGTAAACGAGATTTTGTACCGCCATCTAGCGAAAGCCATAGGAGTTCTACTACGAAATCACCATAAAAAGGGTAGTGATGGATTCGCTTACGCAACCACAGAGAAATATAGATTTTTTTCATTGATATCTAAACTTTTTTTATATAAAAGTTGGGATGGCAAACGAGCATATATTGCAACTGAATGTAAGTAAATGCTATAACTCATAAACACCTACATCTATCCTATGTTGCTATTGAAAAGGGTTCGCAACACTTGCGCACAGTTTTGCAGCTTCGTTATAGGAACGCATTCATTTCAGTAGGTAACCAACATTTCAGTAGTCCCGGTTTTTTGATCATCTTTAAGATTAATTTTACCGCTTTTGAATTCAGCAAACCACCTAAAAATTGTTGCCCGTGATGGAGCTGAGTCCCCTTATGCTGATTGTAATCGTTCTAAATTTAATTCTTCGGTTAAACCAAATTTAAAATCATAATGTATCATAGCGCGCAAATTTTCACGGTTAAGATCCATCGTTTTAAATGAAAAGCGTTGTAGGAAAATTTAATAGAACTTTGTTTTTTTTTTTATATCGAGCAATTGGCTTATGGAGTTCTATTTTTAAATAAATTTGCTTTTTAGAAACATAAAACACGGGTGCGTTCCATTTTTAAATTTCGAGCATCTCAAAACTTATTGAGTGTCCTACGTATATATTGAAACTCCTGAAAACTTTACAAGGTTCTATTACCTTGTTCTGTGTAGGAGTCTGTCTGGGTAGCTACCAACCTTTTACCTATTTCTACTTCCAGGGCCAGTGTACTTATAACTATTGACTTATATGTACTACGTACTAGAGAAGGCATGCTAAACAAAAAATTTGCACTACTCTATGTCTTGGCGCATGCGCGGAACATAATAGAGTCGCGCATACGCAGTTGCGCCACCACAGACTAACTAGTAGATTGAAACCACACTGTACGGATTGCAGTACAGTTCAGTTGAACATAGTGTATGTTCGGAATGCGAAATCTAGTACGTAGTACATATATATCGATGACTTATAACTATTACTGTGATAATAGTAATGTCCTCCAGACCGAATTTCGGTCACGGCGGCCAGATCAACGAAGACAAACCATCGGCGCAGGACAGGATAAAATTGCCCAAGTGTAAGTGCAAATAAAGATAAATCAAGCGCAGGACCAACTGCTTTACGTGCTTTCCGAGGCACGGCGGTGAGACACCGCAAATTTCCTGACTCCGGGCAGCTACTGAGAATTTCTAGATGGAAAAAGTCAATAACTGATTTTTTGCTCCGACCTGGGATTCGAACCCGTGACCTCAGGATAAGCAGTCCCGCTTACAACCACTAGACCAACGAGGCAGTCAACTAGACAATTATTACTGTATTACTTTGATAACTAATTATACGCTGTGAGGTTTTCTATCTTGTCCCTGAGAGGTGACAACGTATTTGTAGCCGTCTAGGTTTGGAGTTGGCAGCAGTTTTCTATGGACTGCAATATGCCACTTGCCATCAGGTGCACTGTGAGTTTATTTATCATTTTAGTTTCAAAAACAAGCTCTTTACCGACGTCAGTATTGCAAGACCGATACGAAGAGACAGAATCGACAGGCTTCTCTTAAACCGTTGACGTAGTCACCATATAAGTATGTTGTAGAAATCGTATTACGCACCACACACATACCTTGAAGGGAAATATATTTTGCATAATCTTGAAATATTTTTGGAACGAATTTCCTTATCGCACGGTACGAATTCGACGGGTGGAGCTAGGCGAGAAAAAGTGTAAGATTTTTCCGTCACGACCCCTTTTCTATAGAGAGCGAGATGGAATAATATCCATCTCCCTCGCACTTTTTCTTATCTTGCCATGAAAGAAATATTATTTTAAATGATAGATGCTAGTAATTAATTTATTTGTGTTTGTTAATCAATAATAATATAAATCTATACAAATAAATAAAATTAAAGTGTCTGTTTGTAATATCAAAATAACAGCTTTTTACTTAATGCATAATATGTAAGTATATACAGTACTTATAACAAAAACACAATTTTTAACATTTTTGTCTGTCTGTCTGTCTGTTTATTCCAGCTAATCTCCGAAACGGCTGGACCGATTTTGACGGGAGTTTCACTGGCAGATAGCTGATGTTATAAGGAGTAACTTGGGCTACTTATATTTTTATAAAAAGAATTAGGGTTCCGCGCAACATAATTAAAACCCTAAATTTCACGCGCCGAAGTCGCGGAGAACAACTAGTCAATAATAATATACTACGAACTTCGTTCCAACCTAGTGTTCCACAGTGAGTGTTGTGGAACACTAGGTTGGAATGTCTTTTTAATGTTTTTTTACATAGTCCTGAAAAGGCATCTTAGATAGGTGATGATGATGATGATATCGTAGTTTTGCTCACTATCATTCCAGCTCTTCAACAGTCCTCTGCCTTCATAGGCCAACCCAAAGGAATGCCACAAAATATGATACTGACGTGATATTACATAATTCTATCTTATAAACTATTTGTGTTTTGTTTCTGCAAAACTTCTTGAGCTTTGGGGCACTACGACAAAATTTCACCAAAGCATGATCTTCGATTTATCAGTTTAATGTTTAGTGGCGTTGACTGGAGTGCAACGTCACCCGAGTTCTACTCACACACTTGCTTTTTTACGTTAGCTTTAGATGGTTAACGCATAGTAAAGATCATAGTTCAAAAAGATTTTTGTTACAATACTTACAAAAGATTATTTTGCATTTGTGCGTTTTATTGCACACCTTAAGCGAAAGCGCAAGGTATGTTCTACTATCGCCTAAAAATTAAGATTCCAACGTTTTATCGAATAAAATCGTATTTAATATAAATATAGACATTTTCTTTATTTTTCTATACGCACAAAATATACTAAACATGACGCATTTATCTTTAATCAGTTGTGCAATATACAATAATATGAAGCATACGATATATTATTGTAATAACAGTTGATAAATCATTTAATATCTATATAATTTTTTTTATTGCCATTGTTCCAGTGTGTCTGACTCTAAATGCTTCAATTGAGTAAAATCAAGTTTTAATAATATTAAAAATAAAAAAAATATATGTATAACAAGCCTTACATTATAATAGATCGTTAAATAAAAACGTTTGTGCGTATTCATAAACTTAATGTAAATTAGCATAATAAATTATTCACCGTACAATTCCGGTAGCGTTAAGAGACTGTAATGACCATTTATTATTATTTATTTTATAGTGCAGCCCGTGCAGTAGACACCATTGCATGTAGTAAATTTGTTTATCACTTATCATTATGTGCCGTTTACATTTACAACTATAACACCGAGAACGCGGCTAAATTATGAAGCGAGACGATCCCTAAATAGCGGGTTCGTCGACCTCGGTCGCTTGGCCTTGCCCTTCATGGCCGCGCGGAATCAAGTCATTCCTCATACTCCTATCCGTCCACGCGCAGACAGAGGCTCGCCGCGGAAGATTTATTACAAGCGCTAGCAACATTACAACTCGATTGTGTAGTAAACGATGGTACGAACGAATGTATGAGAGCGTTTACGTTTTATGGATGTGTACGTAGTACTATAGAAAAGTAATGTTGAATGATAGTTTGTAAAAACAATTTATGTCAAATAAAATAAGTCTTTATTGCAACACTGATCTGTTAATTTACCAAAATTTGAGTAGTTTAAAAATCATATTATTGAAACTATATTTATCTATGTTCTTTGTTTCATACTATAAAAAATAAGGTATAAGTAAGTAATTTTGATTGTTCTTATCACCATTTTGTTTTTGTGATCTTTTTCTTGGAAATCATTTTCTCTAAAAGTACATAAAATAATATTGATTAAAATTTTAACTTTATGCTAATAAATTAAAAAAAAAGCCAAAAAAACTACCTAGTCTAATCATTATAGTGTATTTTTTTTCTAAATTTACATTTTTTAATTAATAAATTATAAACTC
The DNA here is from genome assembly GCA_963668995.1 of Parnassius mnemosyne. Classification (NCBI taxonomy): domain Eukaryota; kingdom Metazoa; phylum Arthropoda; class Insecta; order Lepidoptera; family Papilionidae; genus Parnassius; species Parnassius mnemosyne. The sequence goes on along the minus strand of CAVLGL010000115.1, from coordinate 38,926,076 downwards.
GTATATGATTCGCGATTTCGTAATTTATTCGTTGTTTTATTAAACGCAAAATTGAGCAAGACAACCCTATCCAAAAATTATTATGCCGCGCCCCACTGCCTGTTGTATGTTGTGACTTGTGAACCTCAAGTTTCCTAATCTGATCTAGTTTGAATTATATAATCCGTTCATGTCCGTGGTTTCTTCCACGAAGTTGATGTTACATTTCTATGGAGTTATCGTTTTAATGTCGGGTAGTAAAAAAAATGAATTAGGCTTACTATCTTGGGAAGATACATGACACGGTATCAGAATAACGAAAATTACATCATGAGATTTTTTGAAAACCATCGATTAGTTATTTTGACTTTTTTTAAATTAAATTTAATCAGTTTCTTCGACGAGTATCAATGATAATAAATTCTAAATAGCGTTTTTATTCTTGACTGAAAAAGGTGAAACGCATTACGCGAACACGAGCATCAGTCAAAGACACTGCATGCAGTGTCGTTCTGTGGCATTAACCAAGGCAACTAACCCCAGCTAATGTTTCCTTGATATTGCATTCAATGACAGTCAGCGAGCTATAGGAATGATTGAAAATTCCCTTCCAAGAAACGTGAAATGAGAGGAGGGTGCGTTGCGGCGGCGCCGGCCCGGCGGCTCTGCATTCCTGCAAACCGCAGCCCTATGTTTAGAGTCACTGCATCCCGCTCCGGCCACTTCTTGCTTCTATACAGGCCTATACAAAATTAGCTGGTAACAATTTAGCTGGTGTTCCTATATATTATACTAAAAAAGCATAACTTTATAATTTGATTTGATAAAAAATGTAAATTTTACGTTTTCTTTTGTCCGATAAAACTATATATTTTATTAGTAACATTAGTAATAACTTTTCTATTCTAAAAAATAAAAACTATGTAACACAAGTTGTAAAAAATATTGAACGTTTGTAAGCGATCACAGCATATTTACTCATGTTGCATTAATTAAAATAGGAGTGGTATAATTCATATTAAATTTTAAGAATGCAGAGAAGACTATGTAATACTTATTATATAAAAGACAAGTAATTTAATTTGGCTACTTAATTTTTATTTTTTATTTTAAGTAATATGTACGTTTCCTTTTCTCTGACAATTAAAATTGTTTAGTTTTTTTTTTTATAGTAGTCGGGGCAAACGACCCGTTTGAGCTTGCGGCTCAAATAAAGTTACAAAAACTCCTTTCCGCCCGAGACTAATCAGATAATACCATTTTTGTTTCCATCGTGAACAGATTTTGTTTATTGTATTTTTTTTTCATTTTTAAAAAACGTTACACTAGGATTTTCTCCTGTATCGTGTAGGCAGTTTACAAACAAAAGTTGCACAAGGACAAACATCCAGACTCGGAACAATTATTTGTACCTAGACCATACAAATACTTGTTCCGTGCGGGATTTGAATCCGCGGGCCCCAGCGCTGGAACTCATTGCTAAGCCACTACGCCACGGAGCCGTCATTTGGCGTTGTATATTTTTTATTACACATTTAAAGCCTGTCATTTATTACTTTGATAGAAAAAAGAAACGCGCTGTATAAGCATCAAGCAACTTGCACGTCAAACGTGTATCTATCTGTAGATGGGATTAAATATTTATGTATATATAATTAATATTATTATGAACGTAGTAAATGATGTGCAGATGCACATTATTTAGGGTCACTTTTAATTAATTTCTAAAGCTTTTATACACTTTTTTAATTAATTATAATTTATAGTAAAGTCACGTGAATTACTATAGAACAATTATATATTTAAATTGTTTAAATATTTGCAAAGGTTATGTAAACTAAAACTAAAATAGCATTTAAGTAACCGTAGGTCCAATTTCAATATTATAAAACTAACATTTGCACTAGTTTAAAACGGCTGAGTACTTCAAGTAGAACCTCTAAGAGCTTTTCCTGCCTAGGAATCCATCTGGCTAGGTAACCTCTTCCCTACTTCCATAAGCAACAGGGAAACCACTGATGTGCTCCGGTTTGAAAGTTAAGAAAGCCAGTACAATTACAAGGAAAACCCTTACCTTTTTATTGCACTATGTCATACGAGTTTATATACCAACTGGTGGTAAATAGACACTGTAGCCCATGGACATGGGCACCAGCAACCAAATATAAAAAAAGGCTTGAGATGCATTGCGTTGTCAATGGACTATGAATAGCTTACTCGAAAACTATACTGTATATATATATATATATATATATATATATATATATATATATATATATATATCCTCCAATACTAGAAGCAGTACTAGACAGAACACTGGATCATATTTTATTATTATGTTTTTTTTTTTATAGAATAAGGGTGTCAAACGAGCACAAAATCCACCTAATGTAAGTATATGCTGTGGCCCACAGATATCTACATTTATTTTCAATTAAGAATCAAAAAGCTGATGCGTTGTCACACCTGAGGACTGACTATCTGAGTATCGTTTCCAGTAAAAAGGGTCTCCGGTTTTCGACATTCGCCGTACGAAACACAGCAGCATTAAGCTGCTATTTTACTCTGGTATTCTGTGAGGGCGTGCGTGACGTACCCCGGACGAACCGACACATTCGTGCTGCAACCACAATATAGCTACATCATGGCTCTACCACGTAAAAAAGTATTGTTAGTAAATTATCATAATATGTAAATATTACTCCCGTCACTACACATACACGCTAGCACAAGCATTTCAAGCTTAATTGAAGTGGTTAACGAGGATTTATAGTGAAGATTAATATATATATATATATATATATATATATATATATATAGGTGCACTCTCTATAACCTCATTCTCATAGTCAGATGGGACGGCAACTCAACACTTTTGCACTATAGAACAAGCGCAGGGCCATCGGGTTTACGTGCTTTCCAAGGTAAGGAAATGAATCGCCGCTAACTTCCTGACTCTTCCTGATTTTGGCCCGACCCGGGGTTCGGATCTGGGACCACGTGATCTACAGTCGCGCTTACGGCCAGTATATCAATAAGATAGACCAAAAAAAGATATAAGATATATAAATACGATATTCTCAGACGGACTATTTTTCATCACGCCCGGATCCTATTTTGCATATAAAAACACCGACAATAAGGTAAGCCGTATACTCAAGTGCCTTCCTTCTATATAAAAAAAGTAGTTTCAAAGTGTCACGCTAGTGAATGATGAATATAAAAATGCTATACACGATGAGAATTTTTTTGCTCAGGTTCGTCATGCATTTTTTTACCGATCGTTAAATCGATACGGCACCGTTTTAACCGCTGCTGTTGCTACGCTCTTTTCAGTGCTCTTTTCATTTTGCTTGGATTATTGTACTAAAAAATGTTCAATAAGCTGAGTGAGGCGGTGTGAAATATTTTTAAACTTACATTGACATAATTTTGTCGCTCTAGTCATAATTAATAACGTTTTTACAACGTCTGTGGAGTGAAAGATGTTTTATACTATTATATTTTACATATTTTAAGCGGATACCTTCTGATCACTTCCTCCTACTCCCCTCCCCTCGACATCTCCACATAAATAATATATTTCGTTGTTCATAGCAATTAGGAACAGCAGTTTCTAAGCGAGTGCACGCCTTGCAATACATAACGCAGTGTTGGTACCGACTTTGTTATATGGCAGCGAAACCTGGGTAGGCCAGAAGAAGCATAAAAGTAAGTTGAATGCAGTGGAGATGCGATCTCTTCGTAAAATGTGCGGCGTTACTATGGCCGACCGAAAGCGAAACGAAGAGATTCGCAATATGGCAGGTTTGAAAGATGACCTTATCACAAAAATTGATAAGGGCGTGCTTCGGTGGTTTGGGCACGTTGAGCGAATGAGTGAAGACCGAATGGTGAAGAAAATATATAGCGCGAAAGTTAATATTAAAAGGTGTCGAGGTAGACCGAGACTAACTTTCGAAGACCAAGTGAGCAAATTGCTCGAAGAGGGTAGGGTCAAGAGTACTCGGATACCTAGACGTGCATGCATGAAGAAGATAATGAATCTGAAAGAAGGGGAAGAGGTTTGTAAGGATCGTGACACTTGGCGATCTGTTCTCTCTGGCTAACCCGTCAAGGATTGTGCATGAAGATAAGTAAGTAAGTTTCTAAGCGATTATTCAGATAAAATGCTTTTACATATTATTTTTATATAATTCGTAAGAGACAACAGAAGGAAACAAACCAAGAGATGTACATCAGAGTTTTTCTCATAACAACTAGAAAATTAGAAGCTGCGGTTGCCAACTTGGTGAGCGTGGGAACTGTGGCAAACATCCCCCATATGAGGCAATCTATGGGAAGGCCTATTTTCAGCAATGGACTTTTAGGCTGTTATGAATTCATTCAGAATAAAATAAAATTTAAAATACATTATAATGAATTATATACCTTTATAATGAGACATTAAGATCAAATTGCAGAAATATTCGTCAAAAAATAATATCACGTTGCATCGAGATCATTAACAATTAACAAATTATACAAACAATAACCCGAATGTTTCCTGTGACAACTGTTGCTGTCATAATGGCTAAAGATCACATCATTATTAAGTGACATCAAAATATCTAAACGAGTTTCATTCTTAAAGCAATTTGAACATAAATATAATATACTAGCTTTTTTCCCCCGGCTTCGCTCGCGTGCGCATGAATTAGGAGCATCATTAAAAGCTGTTCCGTACCAAATTTAGCAAAATTCGATCACTTTTAGAGTCCCGTTGTCTGTCTTAATGTCTGTCGAAAATATTTTATGAATTCTAAAAGTATTAGACGTAGGTTATTGGTGTTTGACATAGATATAATATGCTACAGGAACACGTGAATATATATGTATAGAAACACCTACTACTTTTTATATAGCGCGTGTCCTCCGTGTAAATGTATCTATAAGAAGTTTTCTTGGAATAAAATGTTATTATTATTATTTACATTTTACTGTTTACATTCATTCATAATTAAAATTAATTTAGTTTTAACAAAATAATGATGAATTCCATGATCTATCAATTTACGGTATAATGTTTATATGAGATATTTTATTCATATCATTGGTCCTATTTAATATTAATTGGTACCATAAGATAGGTGTACACAGTAGATATTTGATTTACGTTCGAGTAGACTACAACATTTCATAAACGCAGTTCTATAATGATGTATACTACACATGGAATAAAACTAATGTTAGGTACAGATATTATCAATTTTAATTTTAACTTTTTTACGTTGGGTTTTTTACTCATCTTTAACTGAAAGTTCCATAAAAACCTTCGTGAAAGACTATATCGTTGATGTGAAGCACGGACGCTCCAGGCACACAATCTCGCACTAGGCACAAGGAAGTGTAAAAAAGTATGTCAACATGTTATGTATCGTCCCAACCATTAAATCATATCTGATAGACAACAAATCCTTACAATAAAACATCGATTCCCACCAATGAGGATTCGCGAGGCTATTGAAATTAAAAAACATCCTAATTTTAATAGGGAATATGGCTGAGTGCTACCATCTGCTAAGGACTCCATACTTAATAAACTTATATTCAAACCCAAGCATACTACTGCATTTATTCTCTCTATACTATTCTTATTCTATTCTATTCTATTCTAACTATGACATCAGGTCGTCAAACACCTCAGTCCTCTCGTGACCATGGGTGCTGTAAAGTGCCCAAAACATCGGGAATTGTAAAGGTTAAAATTAAACGCGATGAAAGCCTTAAAATTAGTTTTATTTCTTATAACTTTTATTCACAGTGAACGTGGGTAGCACTTCACTCATAAACGGGAGTAGAAAAATGTTCGCCTTGTGGCGGTGAAAGAGAATCCGCCACTTCATATCGTCCCGTCGTAAGAGGCAACATAGGAAAACAAACAGGAGATGGGATGGGCAGCATCATCTTCCTGACAACAGATCAAAATAATAATAGCTGCGGTTGCCAACCCGCCTACCAAGCGTGGCAACTATAGCAAATAACCAGCTACTTGACATTTTATGAGGGAAGCCTATGTTAATTTCAGTGAAATTTTGATAGGCTGACGATAATGAGTTAGAACTCAGTCGATAATGAGTAGACTCATCTTTGCAACCCTTAATATTTACGATAGAGTAAAAACAAAAAATTAACATACCCGAAAATATGAATGAAATAATTATTCTATACATTTACATTTATTGCCCCATGAAAAGTAAAAAAAGTAGCAGCTTACATACATGTTACTGCCCAGTAGTAACATGTATTTAAGCTGCTACTTTTTTTCAGGTTTTTCAGGCCGCAAAGTGTTTATAACCAAAAAAGTGTTCGCTGCGCTGATTCCAACGCGGGATGACCTCAACTGGGAAACTTCTCAGATATGCAGGTATTCCTTCACCGCCGAGAACGTGGTAAATTGATACTTCAGATTGCAAATAAAATGTATGCCATAATTTATAATAATGCTTACGTACCATGAAATTTAAGTTTTAATCAGTTTGATTACTTTGACAATTAAAATAAAATATATAGCCGATAGCTACTGTTCAATCTAAATAAGCTACATTGATAGAAACTATCCAGGCGAAGTCAGGGCGGGTCGCTAGTTTTATATAATTATAATACGAGTTTTGTTATTCTGATCTAGTCTAAACTATGGTGTTAAAGTTTCCTTAGTTAAAGACTTAGTGCCACAAATTACAGCTCGAGTAGTTATGATTTATGAATCTACATACGTTACACAATAAAATTATTACGATGTAGGACAATGAATAACTGCACCGGAAACGTACAAGTTGGACACACACTATTACAATTAAGTGGTCGACGAGACGCCGATAGCTACTGTAATTACCGTCACGCAAGTTTGAGCAACATTACAAACGCCAGTACGTCTTGAAGCACCAGTCACCATCAAATATCACCACCGCTTAATGCATTTTTAAATACTTATTATTTGAAGTACGAAATACAATAAATGCGCAAGCTCTTTAATTAATAAATGTTTTATTCATAATCACGATATTCTACATCACATGGGAGATGGGAGTCGTAAGAGGAGACCTATCAAAATGCCTGGACACATCTTAAAGTTTTTGAAGTATGGCGATATAACCATTCAGTCAGACGTAAAAACCCGGACTGGTAGAAGATGCCACCAAAAACGTAAATATTAGCATAAGGGTTAAAACATAAATTTAAAAAACTCGACCGCGTAAAAGAGTTAGTTGAAAAGTGAATAATTATTGTTCACGTTAATAAGACCTTTAGAGTTAATAAGATTATATGTTTTGAAAATTTAACTGCGAATGATTGCTAACCAAGTTTAAATTGTTATTGATCCTAAATGGCCTTTGAAAATGAAAAATGGTTAGAGAAACCTAAGTATGATTTTCAAAGATCTATTCAATGATACCCCCCTTGACATAGTTCGTCGACTTTTATTTTCTTCTTTCTCACAATACGGCGTCTGGTTGTCGCCATATTGGATTTTGATTACTGACATGTCTTTAGTTACACTCGCAAGATTAAGAGAAATCGATTGACATAAGAATCATCAAAATTGGCCTACGCGTTTGGTCTCCAGAGCGTCACAAAGGAATAAACATACCTATATAGGGTGATAAACACATTAACCTCCTTTGCGTGGCGCAGTCTGGTTAAAAAGGGGCTAAGGTGGGCTTGGTACAAACAACGTTCGAGGTTGACGGCTTCGTTGATAACATACTAGTTGAGATTTAAACGAACACCAAACTGCATTAGCTCCATAGAATGTATAGGTACAACGTAACAAACTTGGAACTGATTTTATTTTAAATTTACGTTTTTAGTAGGATGTATAATAGGATATCATCAATTTTTTAAAGAAAGTTTTAATTTTTTTAATTAAATTTTCTAAATAAATACATGGCCTGCAACGATTTTATTGCGTTTAAAATTTTCTGTTTTTGAGGCGGATTTAAAGTACAGTACTTGGAACTAACTGGACCAATGAATTTGTAGGTACTTATTCGAAATCAAATATCGATAACCGCTTTTTAGTTTTTAGATTATTACCTTTTTATACGCCTAATGAAAACTTGATGTTCAAGTTTCTTAGAAACCTAGAAGAGTGTGAATGTTAAAAATGAGACTTTTATGTTTTAGAATTCTAAGTAACACCTTATTAGGTACTAATATCGATGGTCTTAAAACCATTGGACTATAGTTGCCCTTAAGAATTATAGTTGGGAGGTTTTATGGTATGCAAAATTAAAAGTATGTAGGTCTAGAGGTTTTCGAGTTATGGGGGGTTCAAAAGTATTTGGAAATGGTTCATAAATAGTAAATATACACATTTCCAGTGCGTCGCCCTATTCTTATTCGAACTTTGCTAACATATTGCAATATGGCTAGATTTAATGAAAAATGTGTTATTAACCAGTACTTACTTAAAATTCTATTACGCTTTTTGCTCGTGATAGCGACCTTCCATTTCCATTCACCTATATCAAATTGTGTCTATCATTCATAATGAAACTTCCCCATCTAGTCTTTATAACTAGACATTCTATTTCATATAATTTGTTTATTTTTAGATATAAATTCTTATATTTACACGAACACAAGTCACAGTACACGTCGAATAAAACTAATTTTACTGAATTTATCCCGCCTAATTTTAATTTTTTTTTATTCTACGTAGATCGGACCAAAAATTAATATACAAAAGCTGAAGGAAGCTTGCGTTAACCATGACATCAGGACGTCAATCATTTCAGCCCACCCGTTACAATTGGTGCTGTAGATAGGCTTGCCAACTCCAAAAAAGCCATTTCCGGTATTACCCAGCTCGGCATCCGGGACTTGGGTATATTACTCGGGACACAACACACCACATACAACGTGGTTATATATATATATATATATATATATATATATATATATATATATATATATATATATAGAAAAAAAACACTATATATTTTTTTATCATTTAAAAAAAAAACAATACAAATGTTTGATAAACATTTTAAATTTGTAATTTTATTTATTTTTTGTTTTAAAACTGTACTTATTTTGCGCATTTTAACAAGTTTTTGTTTTGCAATACGTAATTATAAAATTCGCTGCATTTTTGATCAAAATTAATTTTAATTTGTTGTTCAGCTCAACAACAAATTAAAATTCAACGTAGTCAACAGACAGCTTATTCCTGCTGCCTGTCCATGCATTTCCACAGAGAGAAAACACTCTCTCTGCTGATGCATTTGAAGGTAGTATCGAAGCTACCATCTGAAAGATATGTCGAAAGCCAGCGTCTTTCATGCTCGGAACGAGCGAGTGAGTGAGTGACCCACCCCCGCGCAACACACTCACCCGCCCGCGCACTGAACGAACATCGATCGCTATTCGGTATTAAGAAATTTTAATAGTGTAGTTGCTAGTGTAGTTGTTACGAGATCATCACTGATTTCCGAGACAAAAGGCGTTACGGTGGAACGGTCCAAAATTGACCCACAAGCGGGACGTCCCGGAAAATCCGGGACGGTTGGCAAGCCTAGCTGTATAGTACCCGAAAAAAGGTTAAAATTAAACGTGACAAAATCCGTAAAATTTTTTTTTGGTAGTAGTAGAAATAAAATATTATAATTATATTATTAATCAAAGTTATTGAAAGACATTTTTAAGATAAATTTATTACTAATACTATTATATTTTAACAGTAATTAGGAGATTTATAAGCTGAGCCTGAGTTCATGACTGGCTCTTTTATCAGGATAGGGGGAACGCTCACTCGCTAGGTATATCCATACGAGGCGTATTAGGAGATAACAAAAGTCGATTAACTTTCTACTGTCAGTTTTATCTTAATATGTGTAATCGACGTGTTCGTTTTTGGAATTTCTACCTTTATATTTGAATTTCAGGTTGCATTTGAATGTCGAAAGTTGAATGTTGTAACTTCTCGGTAGAGACTAATTGTGTTGTGGTTGTAACCAGAAAAAAAATGGTTGATTACAGTAGAAAATATTTAAAAAAATTATAGGAAATCAAATACTTATTATATTCGTATTTCAAAACCTTTTTTACGTTAAGTAGATTTATATTATTTCTATAAATATTAATTACAAACTTTATTAAATACAGTTCAACTTTTATTTAATTAATTTAAATGAATATTGCAGCTGTAATTCTCTTTGGGAGGTATTAATCATTTACATTCCGCATTCTGTTTACTGGCCAAGAATTCACCATTAGCAGTTAACAGTCATTCTTAGAATGATCAGGTGTGCATTCGCATTTTTAAATATAACTCGTTTATGACTAAAATCTCTGCTGTAGTACTTAGTGCAACGCTCAACTTATTCAGTACCTGCTAAGTGGGTGGCAAATGGGTTTAAAGCTTGGTTCGAGCCAATGTTTATGCAAAAAATGTTTTTATATCGAGATGTATGGTATCGGGCTTTGTTTTCATACGTACTCTCAGTTTTCATTAAATAAAGTTTTTTAAATATTATAAGTTATAAGCCTGTCCCTGCTCGACTCGACTCCATTATTGTACTCTTTTGATGTACGCATGATGAACGACGAAGCAAGCCGGTTGGTTCGAATACGTGGTATGTTAACAACAACAAAGGGAAGTAAACTAGCCAACCGTCCAGTTGTGCGGTGGTGGATCCCTCACACTAGGGAGGGAGGAATCAAAACAAATGAACAAGGATCAGAATGGATTTGTGCTTATGGTGTTTATGTGAAAATCTATACCTATACAATTTTATATAGTAAAGTAAGAAAGTAAAGTCATATTCGTGTCACTGTTGAGTACAGGCTTCCTCTCATTTCGGAAGGGGTCACATGTCTTCGAAATTTCGAATTCATCCATTCCTCGCGATGTTTTCCTTCACCGTCGAGCATGTGGACATTATTAAGATACCTACCGACACTAAAAATCTTTTATAATTTAATTTATAAAAATGGTAAATCGATTTACATACAAAAATATATGAATCGCAATTCCGCTATAAATCATTAGGTATGCTTACAGTGTAATACAATATGATGCTTATTAGTCGATATTTTCAACTTAGCTGACACGTATAAAAATTTGTAAATTGTGTTATCTTGCCAAATATATTAGTCTGTACGAATATTTATTTATAAATATTTTAAAGTGTAACACGTTTAACAGTTGCAGTTAAACTCTTTTATACGCACAATGTACTGTCGCTCATTTTGAATGCGAAATGCTCCTATGAAATTCCACGAATTTTGTCGGTGCCCGCCACCCTTGTTTCGACTGCGGGTAGGCAAATTACAAGTAAAGTAATAGGTGAACACCGTTACGAAAGTAACGTTGGACAGCAAAAATGTTTTCATGCCTTTTTTCAGCTGGCCATGGCCTAAAAGTCCGCGAGCCCTGAGTCCGATGAAACTGTAAAAGCCAAAAGGCTAACAGCACATGAGGGAAACAGCATTAGAAACCAGTCACTAGGAATTTTACGTTACATGTTAAAAGTTTCAGAGACGGGCAACCGTTTGAATAAACACATATACTCGTAATTTACGAGGTTAAACATTTGACACAAAACGGTTTATTCAAACACGTAGAGCCGTGTTCACATTTGATCATCTTGGTATATCGTATCTCCATAGCATAGCGCAGACGTGTGTCATGATAGATAATTGTACGTAAAATGTATCCCTTTGTGATCTGATTCACCGTTGGGATATCTGTATCTGGTACACCTCGTATGGGATACACGTATCGTGATCGGATGACTGCAGATTTTTTCCATTTAAAGTGCCCTTGAAGATAAGACTGTTCCCATTGCATGCTTGTATAATAGTAATATTAGAGGTCCTCGTTTGCTTAGCCAGCGCCAGCCCCGCGGCGCTGGCGATATTTAGTTTAACTGCTCCTCTTTAACTTGGATCTCGGAATTTGAGACCCTTTCCCTCTTCTTTTTTGGGCAATCAAGTCTGACGTGCCCTTTTTCACCGCACCTGTAATATGTATGGCGAGTTGCTTTTTCCACTGATCATTAATGGGAATATGACATGCCGCTACATAATTTTGAATATTTTGACGCAATTTTTGACAAGATACGGCTAGTGATGCGATATATTTGAGCTCCATAACAAAGATACATGTACTTCATACGATATGCCCGATAAAGATATTATGACAAGATAATAAAATGTGTAACAGGCCTTAGAATTAACTCAAATAATTTTCCCGCCTCTGGAGTTCCTTATGCAAAACAAAAAATAAAAGACAATAATTTTAAAATCATTCCAATTTAAATCCTGTGAATAATTTATTATTAAAAATTATTTCTATTTAGTCAAATCATTCGGATATAACCGCATACCATCAACAGAATAGACAGATCTCTAAATGCATGTGGCGAGGCTTACGCAACATCAAATCGCTTGGTCGGAACCAAAGCTCAAAAGTCATTGCTGGAGATCTATATGCTCAAAAGGCCCAACCGTCGAAGTAGAAACTCGACTGTGGAAGTGTTATTTACAGGACACTTGTGGTTTTTAGTGAGATTGTCGGAGCCACATATATCTGTAAATACCCAAGAGCAAGTCTCATCAGGCACTATACCGATGATATCCCAAACGTCATTGTGAGCGAGATTAGAATGGCAGTCCAGTACCTTAAAATCGAAACCCGGGCGAAGAAGGAATTACAGCGGATCTTTGGAAAGCGAGTGCAACCGGTGAAGAGAAATACTTCAGAAGATCTTTAATTGCGTCCTTCATGGTGGCACTATTCTGAAAACATGGAGCAAAATTACCGCAGTCATGTTTTTCAAGATTGAATTTTTTACGAATTACAGACAGATTTTCTTTTTAGCTGCATCTACGTGATGTTTTCGAGGGTCATTACGAATTGCCTCGCACCCAAGCGACTACTTGGTTTCCGAAATGGCTTTAGCACCATTGACAACATACATACCTTTGGCAAATTGTACAGATGACCAAAGACTACAATCTACCACCTTGTCTTGCGTATGTGGACTTTGAGAAAATCTTTGATTCCGTAAAAATTTTGGTGGCGCTACAGGCCCTTCAGTGGTACCCAGTCAACAATCAGTATATTGAAGTGCTGAAGTGTTTGTACAGTAGAAGTACGACGGTTAAACGAACCGGGGTAACGTTATATCCCCGAAACATTCAACCGCTGCATTGGAAGACGTGTCCAAGTTGGACTGCATTGGAACGGGTACGGTTCATACATCAATAGTGAGTACATCACTCACCTTCAATTTGCCGACGATATAGTTCATTATGGTAGAATCACTGAAAGACCTCAGCACTATACTCAACGACCTCAATGTAGATCTTAAAATGAAGATGGACAAGACTAAGGTTATATGTAATTGTAACGTCCACTTCGCACGGAAGTTTTTGACGAGTATGTTTACCTAGGACAAATTGTGGAACTAGGTAAGGCCAACCTTGACTAAGAGGTCAATCTACGGATTAAACTTAGCTGGGCAGCGTTCTGGAAATTACGACATATTTTCTCATTACGTATACCTCAAAACTTGAAAACAAGACTGTTCAACCCTGTGACATAATATAGATCTAAGACGTAGTCCTTCACTGCTGGCCGTATGAGAAAGCTCAAGGTCGCTCAGCAAGCTATGGACAGGTATATGCTCAGAGTTTGTCTCCGTGAAAGACTTCGTAATGAAGATACCCAAGAAGATTCGACATAGCCCAACATATCATTAAGCTGAATTGGCAATGGGCCGGCCAAAGGGCTCGAAGACCGACAACTGATGCTGCACTGGACTTGATGATGGGCTGTTATGATGATGAAAGTAATGATGACGTTTCAGACGCTGTGATAGCTCAGGGGTTTTAACATGCATCGTAAAACTTCCGTCGTTCCGTCGTATACCGTCGTTCACCTTACTCTTCGTTAATCCCGTTGATATGATTCGTTAATCTCACCTTATTTCATGATGATTGAACTTGCGATTATTAGAGGCAGAAGATCAGTATCCAGGAACTTTAGCGATATAACGAAAAACATATTTTTGTTGCGGGTAAATAGGATGTGCCAACTTTCTCAAATGACAGACCGAATTGCACTGCGAACTATGATTGAAGGACGAGGCTCTGTCCACTTTGGCTGATGAAAATACATCCAAAAACACTAAACCCAAATTTTACAAGCTGGTGATAGACTGCAGCAGCGAGAGTCTGCGCTTACGAACCCGCCTGCCCAACGTGGGGAGCATGGCCAAATCTTCCGAGTAATGTCATGTCTTGGAAAGGCCTTTGCCTAACTTTGTGCTAAACAGCTGTGGGCGAGTATAGGTATGTAAGTACATATAGTTCAATAAATATTAAATTATTTTTACTTATAAAAAGAGCTTTTTTACCCGTGATTCCTATTTTTACTTATTTACTTATTTTTTTTTTAGTAACACTTTATTTGTTAAGGTAGAAAACGGCAGTTATTTTCTCGTGTTTATTAACACTAACTATACTTGTAAACGGCAAAACTATCAAAACAAACAAGCAAACTTCTAAAGCTTCAAGCAATAGTAAACATTTATCTGGATTCTTTGAACGTTGTAGGGCCGACTCACTTAGGAATCAGGATATCGTGCCCGCGCTTTCGCATAGTCTGTCATTAGCGCTATGTTATTTAAAGCCCAGTTCTCATCGACGAACAGAAATGGCGTTTAGAATCGACATGTAACAAATCTGCATTTGCAGTAGTTTTTTGGATTGCATAATTCTTTAAAAATCCCTTATTACGAAGTAAGATCCTGCCTCACGTTTATTTAACTACATTTGCATGAACTTTGTAATTTGACACCTGCAACGAACTAAAACAGGGAACTTTAAATGTAACGTAATGCTTAACAGCCTATAATTATAGCAACTCTCTGACCCTTCTTAACGGAACTCAGCAGTAGGTTAATTGCTGCTTGGTGGCAGGAATAGGGAAGAGACGTTTTAATATAAAAAATAATAAGATACAAAATCATTTCATTTATTCAGTAGTAAATTTTATTCAAAATATTAAATCATTTACACGCAGTATAGTTCAGACAACAACAATTAAATAAAGAATTTGTTTGGCGTCGGTGAAAACTAAACGACCTGCGCTCGCGAATCGCCACCGACCAAAGTACATAATATATATAACCGATCACCGGTAGAATCGAGCGGGTCTCACAGTTAACAGAGTACTGAAATTCGAAATGATCCATTTGAATGATCAACCCGAATATCCCGGTTCGAGTAACGAGTCAATACTTGAATGATCGGATTATTCATCAGTCGAGAAATGAATGAATGACACATGTTTACTTTGAAGCAATGATCATCACATTAACTAGAGACAGTGGGATTCATTTATTACATAAATCTCCGTCTATTATTTCTATCGCAATGAGCAGTCTACCCACTGTAATTTAGCAGTTAGAAAGGTAATTGAGAGTCAGTATTAGGCCCGCCACACACATACGGAATCCCGTTTTGCCCGCAAAATTTCGAACGGAAAACTACCGTACGTGTGTGACGGACCATAGATTTTATATGAACTTGCTGCGTTTAGAATTCCGAATTGGAATATCGAAACGGAATCCCGAAACGGAATCCCGTATGTATGTGGCGGGCCTAATACAGGTTTTTAGCATTAAATCTCAGTTTTTAAAGAAAAAGTACAGCCTATTGCTCTCTTTATTTGGAAATGGTGACAGATTTTAGGCTGCAATGCCATTCACTTGTTACCTATAATCAACTATTACAATACCCAAGTGATGACATAGGAAGTTTTATGGGTTTCTGTAAAGCCGCCTACTGACGGCTTTGTATAATATTATTTTTTCTTCTTTATGAACTAATGATTAGGTCATGTGGAGCTGTAGACTGCTACCACAGCTTCACATGACCTCTCTAAATAGTAGGAAGGATTTTGCACAATCGCCACGCTCGGCAATGTCTTGCACCATTGACGCTCCTCCCCATCGCTATCTGAGTATTCTATTCATCTGTATTCTGGAATATACTTACGAAATGTTTATAACGCCATATCGGAAACAAGCATTTAGATAATTTTTTAATAGCTGTAGTCCTGCTAGTATGGAAATATATTTCGCTTTAGTTGCGGCGAAAGAGGTGTTATCACTCCATTTTGTTCCTATTAATTATTTGATGTAAAACGCAAGAAGTAAAATGTAAAAAAAAACCGAATTTCAGCTTGATACCTCCACGCGTTCCTGAGAAAAAGGGTCTTGACAGACAGACAGACAGACAGACGGACAACAAAGTGATCCTATAAGGGTTCAGTTTTTTCATTTTGATGTACGGAACCCTAAAAAATAAAGCAATTATAACAGAGAAACATGGTTTTATTTGTGTGATGTTTCCTCACTTGTGTCGCAAACTTTTAAACAGCGAATTCCGTTAGTGAATACTTTACATGAGTTCGTTCGAGCTGTTGGTACGCAGGCCCGCTGGTGCCCCGTGAGCACCCCGCGTGACGTAGGGCCGCGGTGAGTCAATGAAACATTGCTTTGACACCGGCAACGGCGACACGCATTATGCTTCGCAATTTGTCAGCGCGGTTATGCAACTATAAAATTGTCGCTTGAGCACAAAGTCAGCTATACCTACTCCATAACGCGTCAATGTACGCTGTGAAAATTACTTCGGATTTTTTAATTGCATTTTTGTGTAATTGTTGCCATTAAATTTAATGTTATGTGGCTTATTTTTCTACACGCAGTAAAGGCGAGTAGATAACAAGTTTTATGTTTCTGTTCAAATATTATCTTTGAAGTTTTACTTTGCTATCTCTAAAAATTTCTTCTGCTTAAGCCTTCTCTGCTTACATACATAAACACTGACGCTTGTCACCCAGAGGGGTAGGCACAGACAACGGACTCCCATTTGGCACGATTCTGACACACCTCTCTCGCTTCCTTTACGTGCTCTTAATCTGGCCCATTTTCAATATATTGCCAATTTAGTCGATAAACTTTCACCCAGGGCATCCATTCCCGACTCTGCCGTTCACTTCTGGAACATAGATTTGCTTTGTACTTACGTACTTCTGTGCTTACTTCGCCATATCTAATGGAAAATTTATACACATAACGCTATGCAATCGAAGAAAAACTCCATGTTTTACATGCTAAAAATATTGTTTTACCGATCAAGCATGTCGATCTGTCTATTATGCGGTGAGATTATAGTTAGTGTTTAGTTGAGGAAACTTGGGCAGCAACCAATCCCTGACATCCGCAATTGGGGATTTCTTTTTACTATGAAAAGCTTAAAGGTGCAATTTGCGACAGAGTGCCTGAATCGTCCCCTGGGGTAGTCAGCATCTTGACCATGAACTCCATTGTTGGTTACACAAATTTTCACAGTATGGAATTGGAGTATAAACTAGACATGTCTCTGAATACTGAACTTAGAGACCTTAAAACAGAGATATATTGAAATTTGGACTTCTGAATATCGAATATTATAGGGTTCTTCGGTCTTTATCTAACAACAAGATTTATATTCCTACTCATCTCATCGGGTTCTATGGTAACTCCTTCACTGTTCAGGCTGCACTTCTTTGGAATTCCTAGCCTAATGATGTCACAAGATGATATCAGAAAAGCGCTTAACAGGACACCTTTAAAAAGATGGTCCGTCCTTTTTATCCTTTTTCTACATGGGAATGCATAAAAAATTAAAAAAATATATATGTTAACGACTGCAACAAACTTTGGTATTATTATTACAACATTATTTCAACTAGATACAGCAAAATAAATAGTCATAAACGTGGCGTGATCTCGCGCGGAATATTGGCAGCGGTGTTTCCTCAAACGCAATATAATTATGCATGTGTAAATTGCATCAGGTAGGCTGATAAAGGAAATCCGCTCCATGACACCTGTATCCTCCAAGTGTTTAACTTACGTCTATGATTATGATTTCAAGGGTAAAATAGCACGCTATTGTTACTATAATGGTAACTCAAAAGTTTATAAAGGTGTCTTTTTCAGCTATCATATTATTCACTGGATAAACCAACTAGCGTTCACGTGAGTTATAATGTATGCTCGTGATTACAACGGTGGGCAGGAGAGTTGGTGAACGCAGAACCAATACCTTTGAAATGGTGATACTGGGGAAGTACGGAGTTTCTATATTTATTACGAATCGTACACTGTTATAGAGTAATTTAGGCTTCGAGTGATGTTCGTTTCATATCCGTCACTGTTGCGTAGTGACAACGCCGCCTCTAAATCATTTAACATTATGTGCCTTACTAATTTACAAACCAGAACGTGCCGTTATTTTTCCATGTCATGTGTACAAAGAGATTTTGGTTCGACAATTCACTTATTCAAACTATTGTTCTCCGAGTCACACGCGCACACATAACAATCAAAATATTTGTCTAACCCATGCCCAGCTAATTACATAGTTATTTAGCTGCATTCTTCAAAATTAATGATCCCCGAATATTTTAAAAACTAAAGTAGGTAATAATAATTAGGAAAATAAAAATTTGTATAATATTCCGAAAAATTTAAGTTACTTTCAACTGACTTCAAAGAAAAGGAGGATCTTCTCAATTCGACTGTATATTTTATGAGTGTTACCTCAGAACTTTTTTCTTGGCAAATACGATTTTCATGATTATTATTTGAAAGCTGATGCTACTTATGTGGTCCCATATAAATTTGATCAAGATCTGACGAGTAGTTACTGAGTAATACTTAATAATACGTATTTAATTGGCTTCAACTACATTGATGATATTCTCATTTTATTTATATTGAAGTCGGTTGTACAAATTTTTCAATTTTACCACTTCTGGATAGTAAGGTTCAAGCTTAGAGGCGTCCACCTTAATAATTTCATAGTAGCACGCCGTCATAACAAGTTTAATCGGCATCAGTTCATCGCCAGACACTAGTTGCACGTGGTAGAGCCATGCTGCAGCTATATTAGTAGTATAGTTGTAGCACGAATGGGTCGGCTCGACTGGGGAAGGACCACGCTCTCACAGAATACCACCGTAAAATAGCAGCTTAACACTGCTGTGTTTCGTATGGTGAGTGTAGAGAACCGGAGACCCTTTTTACTGAAAAAGGAGAGGCATTCCATCTTGGTCCTCACGGGTGGCAGCGCATCTGCATTTTGATTCGTAAACGAGGATAAATGTAGATGTCTATGGGCCACAGCAACCACTTACCATCAGGTGGACTGTGTGCTCGTTTGTCACGCTATCCTATAAAAAAAAAGTTTGTATAATATACATTAATAAACTTGCATATTTTCTTAACAACCCGTTGTATTAGATGCATATTTCCAATGTAGGTACTTAATTGATTTTCAACATCGGTCAATTGGTTACAGATATTATTATTTACAATAATGTCTTATTCATTAATCAGCGCCTTAATTTAACTGACAGCCAATATAGAAGAGAGACAGCCAATATAGTGGACAGGGCTGGAATATTTGAGCATTTAGCGTGCCGCATAGCCGTCTTGCATGGTCGCCTTCAATTGCAAAAGAAACTCAAGCAATCGTCCGTAAACTGGTCGCCTGTGACAACTGTCTGCGGGCTCCCGGCCGACTGCGCACCAATTAATCCGCCCAATTGAATATCCATTAGGTCGGAGCTGAATAATGAGACTTTTAAATAACTAGGTTCTCCATCTGTTTCAAGCAGCAGATAACTATCAGACATCCCTTAATTGGGTGGTCCACGAGCGATAAACTTTTTTTTAATTTTAGTGTAGATTTTTTTTTATTTTACGCTCCTCTTGGATTTATCACAAGCAGGGTTATCTCGCGTGTTTACGGGATTATGGGTGGTGATAAATATTGGATTTATCAATACGATCCAAAATCGTTCCGCCTGGACTGCAATTCATAAAACATAAAACATTCCGATTGGCTGTTTCGAAATGAAAAACGCCTGTCAAAGTGAAGCGATCGAGATGAGCAGCTAAGATTTTGATCGCTACTTTTACACTTTGTCGGGGTACCTGATATTAATTCCTTTTCGAAATTGAAGTAGCATTAATGTAGTGTAGTAGTCAAATGCTTGCCAGAAGTTTTCACTGTTGTGACCAGCAAACGGCCGAACACGGGGCTCCGCGAGCATGACAACGCGACCACTCCGCGCTCAAAACGTGAATTCAGCTTTTAGGTTCTAGGTCATCCTTCTTACAGCTCTGGTTTAGCACCATGTAACTTTCTTTATTCCTTAAAATATAAAAAAAATTAAACCAGCTGAAAATGATATAGTTTTATTCGTAGGAAGATAGTGTTAAAATTGGTTCAGACATATGAAATGTTTATTAGATGCTGGTATTTTTTTGCTGTTATTTAAAGAAATTTAACCATAGTTATTTTTATTTTTGCAATACTATCTAACTAGCCCATGGCCACGTATGTCACTTACCATGTGCTCTGCAGTGAAGAAAAACATAATGAAGAAAAGTGTGTGTGTACTTATGTACGCAAGCAGGAAGTTATACTTCTTTAGCGTAACAATACAAAAAAAATTGAGAGAATTACCCACTGAAATTGTGGCTTTTAGGTGTCAGTGTGCGCGCGCATCGTAAAAAATTCATAGACGAGAAATATTGATATTCTGTGGTAACTAGTCTGGTAAGAAAGCCCCTTAACCGCGGCGACACAGTCTTCTTCTTTGCCATTTGCTGCCAAATTCCACACACCACACATATCGTTTTCAATGGGAATTCTTTATTGTATAATACTCTAGTTTCAAACAGACACTAATGATAAAGTAGTTTTTGTATTACGGTGGATTGACAATAGACAATTATGCTATTGTTGCTTTGAAAATTGTACATAAGTACTAACTTATGTGCAATTTTCCCTGCGACCACGTCCGCGTTGAATTTATTACGGTAGGATTTCATAGTTTTCTTTTTTTGCGCGGAACCCTAACTCTTTTTCCAAAATACAAGTAGGTACCCTAAGTTACTCCTTATAACATCAGCTATCTGCCAGTGAAATTCCCGTCAAATCGGTCCAGCCATTTCGGAGATTAGCCAGAACGAACAGACAGACAAAAATTTAAAAAAATGTTTTTTTTATATTTATACTTTCATATTCATTTAATATAAAGCTGTTATTTTGACATTACAAAGAGACACTTATATTTTATTTATTTGTATAGATTCAAAATGCATTCCTATAATTAGAAAAGAAATTTAAATCTTTATATATAAAAAATACGTGTCACATTGTTCGTCCGCAATGAACTCCTAAACTACTGAACTGCTTTCAATGAAATTTTGCACACTGTGTGCAATTTGGTTCAACTTGAGAGATAGAATAGTTTTTATCCCGAAAAGTTACCCTCAATTTTTTATTGCTAATCTCCGGAGTTTTTTTAGGAAAGCAAATTGTCGTCGGAGAGGTCAGCTAGTAGTATATAAGTCTTATCTAGTTGTCAACGTTACTTATTGTCAAGTCATCAAGTGCAGTAGATTAATCTGTCCTATATTAAACCCTCAACTTTATCCGAGCAGCCATGTGGCAGTTGCGTGAATGAACCGTCTTTGGTAGTATATCACAAATGCTCAATAAACCAGCAACATAACAACTGACCTACTTAGCAATGGGTTAATTAATTCCATATCGTATCCTTTGCAAGGCACCGCTACATACGTATTACACATTTATCGAGCTATAACAATCTGTTTAGTTTGAAGTTTGAATCAATATGTTCCTGTTTATAATCTGTTGTAAAATTTCAACTATTTTCTTTTCTCTTTCTATAAAAGTTTTTAAAAAATTTACTTTGCAAACATCCCCGCTATAAAATAAAGTGATGTGTCTTACCTGGTATGAAGAGCACCTCCCGCCCTCCCGCAATTGCGTGCACTATCCCCGTCACCACTAACCCCAGCACCGCTACTCTCAACACCACTACACTAGGCAAGACACACCACTGACGACAATACGACACGTGTTTCGCCTCTACACGAGGCATCTGATGTAGACTCTACGGTGGCTGACCGTTAAGATGACTTAAAAATAAACAAAGTAAATTTTTTTAAATCTTTTCTATAATGGATTTCCGCAAAGTAACGCCTGATTCTATTAATTATATTTTCTCTTTCTGTAAAAAGATTCTATAAAACTAAACACTACATTTACACGAACAATCGAATTTCAATTCAGAGTACACCAAACGTCGTAAAGGGAAACCCCGCTAAATTATTTAACAAATAAAAACTGTAAAAAAAACTGTGTGTGTGTTTAACCCCAATATATTTTTTCCGATTTGCATACCTAGTGAATAAAAAATAACATCGCAGTAGCGCACGATAGAGTATTTGGTTTAGATGCGGCGCTGCGGACCGCATATTCGAATTTCGAACACGAAACTACGAATAGTCTGACTGATGGATTGCGTACCCAGAAAATATTTTTTTCCAGAGCTGGATGTTTTTGTGTGCAATTTATATATTTCAAAGTCTCTACGATGAAGAAGAAATTCCTAGTGTAGGGTAATATTTTCAAGACACAAGTCGTAAATTAAAAAAATTCATACAACCTACTTCAATATAAATAAAATATGAACATCATCAATGTAGTCGAAAACAATTAAATAGGCAATATTAAGCATAACTCAAAAGCTATTGCTCAAATCTTGATCAAATTTATATGGGACCACATGAGAAGCACCAGCTTTCAAATAAAAAATCATCTAAATCGGTTCTCCTACAAAAAAGTTCTGAGTTAACACATACAAAATACAGTCCAATTGAGAACCTCCTCTTTTATTTGAAGTAGGTTTTAAAAAGTCCACTGCTGGGCATGGCCTTTTGTAGTTTCCATGTCTTCTTGAAGGACCGATTTGACCAAAACACCACAAACGGCAGGCGAATTGGAAATCTCTGTACGAGACGTCTCTCACCTTTATCGCTGTTCCATGTCACGGATCAGGGTGTTTTAAGTCTATTAAAATCATCATCATCATCATTACATCCCTTCACAAGTCTACTGTTGGACATAGGCCTCCAGCAAGGAATGTCACAAAGTACGGTCCTGAGCCACCTGCATCCATCGACTTTCTGCATGTCTTACCAGGTCGTCACTCCATCTAGTGGTAGTCTGTCAAAATAAGGATGACTAAGCCGACTTTAATCGGAGGTCACGAGATCTTTCTGACATTTCCCAAAGTATCCTCGAACTGACCGAAATGCGATGATAAATGCTCTTAAGAGGCTATTGAGCGACGCTTAGTATTTTTTTTATAGAAGAAGGGGTAAACGTGCATGCGGCTCACCTGATGGTAAGTGACTACCGCCGCCCATGAACAACCGCAACACCAGGGGAATTGCAGATGCGTTGCCGGCCTTTTAGAAAGGTGTAAACTCTTTTCTTGAAGGCCTCAAAGTCGTATCAGTCCGGAAAAATCGCCGGTGGTAAACAATTCCACAGAGAAGTTGTACGAGGAAGAAAACTCACTAGGAGTTTTCTTCCGCACAGTCATGGACCGCCAAGCATCCAGATGGTGAGGATGGTATCGTGAATTTTGACGCGATGTGCGTTCGTGAAATTTGGCGGCTGGAATTAATCCGAACAATTCCTCAGAGCACTCCCCGTAGTAAATTCGATATAAAATACAAAGGGATGCAACATCCCTACGCAGTGCCAGTGTATCGAGCCGATCAGAAAGAACTCGGTCGTCGACGATTCGAACCGCTCTACGCTGCATGCGGTCAAGTGGAAGGAGCTGGCACTGGGGTGCCCTGGCCCAGAGATGAGAACAGTATTCCATATGAGGTCGGATTTGCGCTTTGTAAAGTTGCAAGCGATATGCTGGCATGAAATACTGTCTCGCTCTGCTCAGCACGCCTAGCTTTTTAGAGGCCAATTTAGCCTTCTCTTCCAAGTGACCACGAAACAGCACACTATTCGATATGTCGACGCCGAGGATTCCGATGCTAGCTCAGGCAGCAAAGGGAGTGCCTTGAAACTGAGGAGATACGACAAAAGGGTTATTTTTAGCGGTAAACGCGCAAACTAAAGGTGTTCTTCGGTTTACTCCCTAAATACTAGAGCAAATATTTTCTCCGAAGATGGATTGAAAACCATTGGAGCCGTTGGATAAATTCTAAAATTTTATAATTTTGTACAATAAAGGTGACAAACGATTACACAGTCTATGCAATGGAAAGTGGATACTGTGGTCTATATACATCCATATCAATCCTCAATTAAGAACCAAAATACAACGCGTTGTTACTCCTGACAACTTAGATGGTATACCTCGTTACCAGTAAAAAGGGTCTCCGGTACTCCACACCCATCATACCAAACCTGTGCAACAACATTAAGCTGCCATTTCACGCTGGTATTTTATGAGAGTGTGGTCCTTCGAGGTTGAGACAGACCATTCGTGCTACAATCATAATATACTTGCAGCACGCCTCTACCAATTTATTTACCATACCTACCATATTTGCGAAACTCAAATATGAATCGTAAGCACAAGTATTGAATTCAATCAAGATTTGCACTTGCACTTTAGTAATGTAGCCCAGGGGCCAAGCACTCGCTGTAAATTTCACAGTACGCGAGTATCTCGGCTTGGGAGATCTCCACCGGCACCAGTGAAATTGTTATTTGCAATTTAATTAACAATTATATTTTATTTTAACGTTTTTTAAACACAAAAAAAAAATTGTCAAGTGCTGATTTACCACGTACTCAGCGGTGAAGGAAAACATCGTAAAGAAACATGCGTATCCGAGGCATAAAATTATTTCCAGAATATATGAAGTCTACTAACACCTACTGGAGCAGCGGAGCGGACAACTTCATCACCACCACAGCCTCTGAAAAGTCCACAGGACAACATGGGCCTTAGGCATAGGTTGCCTCGTAGCGGGTAATATTTGACATAGTTAACACGTTTGCCAGGGGGTGTTGGCAACCGCAATTTTATATTTCAACAGTGGTAGAGCCACGCGGCAGCTTTTGCTGTCGCACGGATGGGCCGGCTCGAACCGGGGTAGTACCACGACCTCACAGAAAACCAGCGTGAAGTAGAGGTTTACCTCTGCGTTTCGCTTGGTGAGTGCAGGTGGCCGGAGGCCCTTTTTACTGGAAATGAGGCATTCCATCTTAGTCCTCACGGGTGACAACGCATCTACATTTTGATTTGTAACAGAGGATAGATGTAGATGTCTATGGGCCGCAGCAAACACTTACCATCAGGTGGACTGTGTGCTCGTTTGTCACCCTCATTCTATAAAAAAATATATATTTTATATAGCTGCTATCAGAAAGGTGCCGCTGCTTAATCATTTACCCTCTGTCACCTCTCACGACACCCACGGAATAATATGAAGTAGAGGATATTCTCACATCGCCACTATACGTAGCGAAATAGTTGCTCCATAATCTCAGAAATGAGTAGAGGACTTGTGCCCGGCCGTGGGACACATATAAGCTGTATAATTATCTTCTTCGAAGGGTATTTATTCTAATACTCCTCTTTATTTCAAGATTTAATACGAATAGTAGCTAATCGAGTACTTACACTAGCAGACAGAACTGTGTATATGTCTGTATAAGAATGTGTGTATAAATGATAGAACTAGAGTGGCTGAAGAATTGAACCACATTAAAAACTTAGTACTAAGATAGGTGAGGGTAATTGGTCACCTTAAGCTTTGCCGCCCTTTAAAAAGAAAACTCGGAGGAGGACTGAGACAAATACACCATATCGTATACTATAACTAATATATTAAGGAAAAAATAACAAACAGGCCTTGGCAATAATTAGGAACACTTCGAAAAAAGTTCCTTAAAAAAAACTATCTACACTATCTGTTTGCGCCAAACGCTAAAATTTAAAAACAACATAACGGGCGCATCGGCGCGCTCCTCCGATGTACCTAGCACCGGCTGACACGCCGCTCGCGTGCACCTCCCCGTACGCGCCGGACGCGTGGGAGATCAGGCAGTTTTTTGGTGCCAGCGGCGGCGGGTGGTAGTATAGTATTAGCTTGAGTGCAGCGACGCCGTCGCAACGTAACGTATTTGTGGTGACCGTGGCAGCGATTTCGTGCGACCAGTTTTGGTTTTATGGTCTAGATTTTCAGTTTTTGTGCGCGTTACTTCGCTACTTAAATTGTGTTTCGTGAAGACCGCCTCGGATTGGATTGTCTGGGTGTTGCAGTGAGTCTACTCGGGCCGCGTGATCACTGCCTTGGAAGGTCGCGATCGGTTCTCGAAATACTTTGTTGCTGAGTGAACGGAAGTGAACGTTGACCCACCGTTCATCAGTCGTGCCGCGTGTTACGATTTTTGATTATAATTAACGGGATTTAGTTGAGTTTTGAAGTTAGTAAAATGTACAATAAAGTTGCTAGACTGACATAGTGAATTGAAGAGAGAATCATTGTGAGAAACTACCGGTTGTAAAGGACACGTTTGGAATTATAACGTTGATTTAAGGGCCTCCCATTTTTGCGTTGTTTTTTTTTGTTTGTTTTACGTGTCAACGAGGCTGAATTTTGAGTTTGTGCGTTTAATTAACGTCGTTACAATTAATTAGCGTCAAGTGGTATAGTGGTTGAATGCATAAGTGCATTCTGACAATATTAATTCGCGTCAACGAGTTGCCTTGTGCCATTTGATTTAACTCGGAGATATTTTCCTGTGTCAGTTAAAACCGCTAAACTTTGTGACCCGCGAGAACCAGCGTTCGTATTAGATTATAGATTTGTGGACGCTAGACTTTGAGTGACACCGAGTGAAACCGCTGGAGTGATACCACATAGGGTGGCGATGCTGAAGTCAGGGTTGCTGCTGATTAAAAGGGGCTAATTCAGGTTAAACATATATACACTTCTCGCACACTATTTACATTCACTACACTTAACGCCTGAACGAGCCTTGTGGTCTTTCTTCGCTTCTGAACCAGGTAAGTCGCATTAAGTACCTAATCTATATATTTTGAGCCCCACACTTAGTTGTCCGTCGAATCTACAGATGTATGGGCCCCTGTATAGTCGACCTTAGTCTGGGCAACTAGGTGCGTGTACAAGCTTGGTAGCAAACAGCGTGGTTAATTGGTCTCCGATTACCCTCGGCCATGTTAGAAAAATAAAAATATTCTTTTTTCTTCCTTTTTTTTGTTTTCTTTTTTGTTTGTTAGTGCTAGGTACTTACGCGTAAGGTATTTTGAGTGGGTAGATAATTTTATCACGTAATCGGATAACTATCGTTGATTAATTGTCGAAGGGTCGGTCGCTTCAGCGAGGCATCTTTTCTGACCGACTGTAGTGTGTACTTGCCGTGTAGTGTAATTTGTATTTAACTTGATTTGATAGGAACTGTATTTGTTATTTGTCAATTGATTTGTATTTGAGCCACGTAGTTAATTGTATTTATTAGTGATGCCGTCGCACAAACAACCAGCGCTTCGCCTGCAGGCGGAGCTGCGCTGAGCCGCGAACGCCCATATTTTGATAGGTCGATCTGATCGGGTTCATAGTTTAAGGAAGCGGCTCGAGCAGGTCGATGCCCGAAGGGCTGTAGTGGAGGAGGCTTGCACAGTACTTTTGGCCTCGGATGCGGAACAGGAAGTCTTAGACTCCTGCCTCGCGGACTATGAGCAGTTCTTTTCGCTCACGGACGACTTGATCGAGGCTGGGGCCAAGTATACTAATGAAGCTCTGATGAGTGGCCTGGCCGAGCCCTCTAGGAAGCAGCCTACTCAGCCGGAGCTGTTGGGACGACTCCCAACTCTGGACCTGCCAAGGTTCTCCGGGGTCCTCTTCGACTGGATGACCTTTGTAGGGCTTTTCGATAGCCTAGTGGACGCCCGGAGGGATTTGACACCAAGCCAGAAGATGGCGTACCTCCTAGCCTCACTGGAGGAGGAGGCCCTTGGCGTCGTCGGCCATCTGAGATTGTCGAACGACGCCTACCAGACTGCTCGGGACCTCCTCGCCGGAAGATACGCCAACGTCCAGCGAATTACGGACGAATACGTCAGACAGCTCCTAAGCCTCCCACTGCTTAGGGACCGGGCTAGGCTACGTCCGGACCTCTTGAATCCAGTCTTGGTGGCCTGTAATGCGTTGAGGCGGCTGGATTTGCCGGTGGATGAATGGTCCTTCTTGTTGCTCCACATCGTGCTGTCCCGCCTGCCTCTCGACCTTAGGATACATTTTGAGGAGAGGTATGGCGGGGACGGCGCCTCCTATATTCCGCCATTTAGTGATCTGCTGCGGTTATCGGAGGAGCAGCGCCGGCAGATTGAGAACACGGCGGGCACCGTTGACGACTTACAAGCCGTGCCCAGTGAGAGGCGGGATCCGCCTGGCAAGTTGTCGTCAACCCCCATAAAGCCGATCGGAGATTCCGCGGGAGGGCACCGCTCCCTACCATCTTACAGTGGCCCAGTGGCCAGGGAGGCGCCCCCTGTTCCTATTGCCGCGCCTCCGATCACCGGGTGACGTCGTGCCCGAAGTTATTAGGTAAGCCGGTTCCGGCTAGGCGAACTATCGCCAAGGAGCGACGCTGGTGCTACTCTTGTTTGGAAGGGCACCTCCAGCGAGACTGCCCGCACCAGCGGCCCTGTCCGCATTGCCAGGGCAAGCATCATGCAGTTTTGTGCCTGGGTGCGAACGGCGCTTCCTCTTGGGGCTCTGCCGGGCCCTTAATCCCCACGGGCGGGGGCGCTCAGCCACGCCCTCTGTCGGGCGATGCTCGGCGCCCGCCTACCAGCCACCGAGCCCCTGAATTTGAAAGGGGTCCCTCCCCCGACCAGTCGGGGGGTCGTTCCCCCAGGGGTAGGGGTGTCGTCGCCCCCCCTCAGCGTGTGAAGAGGAACTTCACGGCCACTCAGCAGTCAGCTAGACCTTTCTCACCCCCGTTAGCTGAGTGGCCGCGGCTGGGGTACCGCCGTCCCCCCTTTGATGGAGGCAGCCCTAGCTAGCTGCCGCCCTAGCTCCCATCACGGCCGCCTCCACTGAGCCTTTGAGCCGTCAACAGTCCACTTGTCAAACTGTTCTGTTGCCGACGGCCTCAGTGAAGACGTACAAGCCGAGTGGCGACTGATAGCGACTCGCGCTCTATTGGATTCGGGTATCACAACGCTGTGTGGCCTCCACTTGGTAGGTGGAAAGATTAGGGCTTCTCGGGAGCGTTGAATTACGCTGTCAAGGACTATTAGATTGTTTTGGTCGAGCACTTAATTAATAATGCTTTAAATTAAAATGCTTTGGATTTTCCGCGAAATGTTTCATAGTTGTAGCGATTGTTAGTAGAAAATTGAAATTGCATGATGTGCTCTTTGAATGTATGTGCATGTTTTTGTGAATGTATTTGATCATTTTGTTTGCTTGTTGAAAAGAAAATTAAAAATGAGTAACACTATTTGTGCCGAAGGAAATAAAAATTTTTGTTGGCATTGTCAAAGATATTTATTTTGAAAAGATTTATTTTTTATTTTTTGGCTATCTCTTATGTTTGTCGTTTGCTTAATTTGTCTGTTTGATCTATGCGCATAGGTAAATTAATTTGTTTGAATTAATTCAGTAGTTGAACATTGATGCTTTGAAACTTGGTTGAAATATGAGCATAGGACTACATATCTAAAAAGGCTAGCGAGTTAGGAGATTATCAGTTTGAAATCAGCTGCCGCACAATCGAGTAAATGGTTATATGGTGGATGGCTTGGTTATGCCTGCTTGTTTGAAAAATTCATACTAAGGACTATCTGTGCGTTTGGTTTGGCTCTCCACAGACGCCGTTCAAGTGGAACTTGTGGGTGCTCTCTGCACTGAAGCTTAGGTGGCCACGCTGGGCCGCTTCGTATCGCGTCGCTGTTTGCAGACCTGATCCGGTCGGATTGCGGAACGAATCATAGTGGCACAGATAGGTGTTTGAAAGAGGTCGTCGGACTTCTGT
This sequence comes from Parnassius mnemosyne, assembly GCA_963668995.1. Classification (NCBI taxonomy): domain Eukaryota; kingdom Metazoa; phylum Arthropoda; class Insecta; order Lepidoptera; family Papilionidae; genus Parnassius; species Parnassius mnemosyne. The sequence continues at coordinate 38,896,118 of CAVLGL010000115.1, read as the reverse complement.
CCAGTAACAGGACTTATTTAGGTGCTGCGATGTCCAGGAAGGGCATCCAGTGGAGGTTCGATCCTCCGGCTTGCCCACATTGGGGCGGTATTTTGAGGCGGTGGTTAAGGTTGCAAGATCTTATGGGGTGCCTAAGGTGGCCTAGTTTGGTTGTAGATTCGGTCTTGCAACGTGCCGTCGCGACCCTGTCCCGTTTGCCGGTTTTGCTCGCGGACATAAGTCCTTATGTCCGGGACCATGGTTTGTTTGCGCCAAACGCTAAAATTTAAAAGCAACATAACGGGCGTATCGGCGCGCTCCTCCAATGTACGTAGCACCGGCTGGCACGCCGCTCGCGCGCGCCTCCTTGCACGCGCCGGACGTGTGGGAGATCGGGCAGTTTTTTGTTGCCAGCGGCGGCGGGTGGTAGTATAGTATTAGCTTGAGTGCAGCGACGCCATTGCAACGTAACGTATTTGTGGTGAATGTGGCAGCGATTTCGTGCGACCAGTTTTGGTTTTATGGTCTATATTTTCAGGTTTTGTACGCGTTACTTCGCTACTTAAATTCTGTTTCGTGAAGACCGCCTCGGATTGGGTTGTCTGGGTGTTGCAGTGAGTCTACTTGGGCCGCGTGATCACTGCCTTGGAAGGTCGCGATCGGTTCTCGAAATACTTTGTTGCTGAGTGAACGGAAGTGAACGTTGACCCACCGTTCATCAGTCGTGCCGCGTGTTACGTTTTTTTATTATAATTAACGGGATTTAGTTGAGTTTTGTAGTTAGTAAAATGTACAATAAAGTTGCTAGACTGACAGTGAATTGAAGAGAGAATCATTTTGAGAAACTACCGGTTGTAAAGGACGCGTTTGGAATTATAACGTCGATTTAAGGGCCTCCCATTTTTGCGTTGTTTTTTTTTTGTTTGTTTTACGTGACAACGAGGCTGAATTTTGAGTTTGTGCGATTAATTAACGTCGTTACAATTAATTAGCGTCAAGTGGTATAGTGGTTGAATGCATAAGTGCATTCTGACAATATTAATTCGCGTCAACGAGTTGCCTTGTGCCATTTGATTTAACTCGGAGATATTTTCCTGTGTCGGTTAAAACCGCTAAACTTTGTGACCCGCGAGAACCAGCGTTCGTATTAGATTATAGATTTGTGCTAATGGACGCTAGACTTTGAGTGACACCGAGTGAAGCCGCTGGAATGATACCACATAGGGTGGCGATGCTGAAGTCAGGGTTGCTGCTGATTAAAAGGGGCTAATTCAGGTTAAACATATATACACTTCTCACACACTACTTACATTCACTACACTTAACGCCTGAACGAGCCTTGTGGTCTTTCTTCGCTTCTGAACCAGGTAAGTCGCATTAAGTACCTAATCCATAGGCATTTTGAGCCCCACACTTAGTTGTCCGTCGAATCTACAGATGTATGGGCCCCTGTATAGTCGACCTTAGTTTGGGCAACTAGGTGCGTGTACACTATCAAATACCACAATACTAAAATCGACGAAAAAATTTACTATATCTAATATCAACTGTCAAAATGGCGTCGATAAGGCGGCGCTCTTTTGACTCTATTATTATTACTATTATTTGAATGACTGATGAAGAGCTATCGTATCATAAAGCCATCTATGCTAATAAGGCTGTAATTTTTGAGTTATAAGAAAGTGACCATATTAACCGGATGACCATATTATCCTCACCATATACATATCATGAAAAGAACTTTATGTCACAAAAATAAAAGGCTAAAAATATTTTAACTAAGTGATACCCAAGTACCTTAATAAAATATCCACAAGGGCTTTTTGCTGCAGTGAATCTCTCTAAAGAGTTATAATGATTCAGCATATAAAGTTAAAATATGAATTCAAAGAATACAATTTAAGTATTAGACACATCGTAAACGCAGACGTGCTTCGTAAAGAACTCGTGGACGCAATCTTACTTTACATGAAGGTGAATTTACGACGTAATGAATAAATGTTCGCGTAGTTTTCATACAATGACCCTACAAATCGTTCTACATACTTGTATTGCAAGCTCTCACACATTACTGTGGTATAATCTTTCATAAATTGTGATTTTCTTATAATATATAAGTGCGCAGTCATAGAAAAGTTAATAAAGAATCATAAAATTTAATTGAAATAGCCGTGTAATGGCGGCATAAGAGAACGTCAGCCCATTTCGTTTGATAGACATTTGAAGAGTCGATTATAGGAAATAGCAAAAAGATATTATAATTCTTGGTTTGTACTTTGTACTTTTTTATAAACTACTAGCTGGAAAGGCGACCGGCGACCCTTTGTCCTATAAAAAATATTTAAATTCGTAATAAAAAATATTGAAGGTCACTTATCGGAATAAAAACTAACCTATCTCTCAAACTGCACAGAGTTTTCAAAATTTTATTGAAATCAGTTCAGTAGTTTAGGAGTGCATCGCGGACAAACAATGTGATACGTAATTTTTATATATAAGGATGTAGTGGCGTTGTCATCGGGCTTCAAACGAAATTAATTGAAGCCTAAAATCACGCTATCGAAGTTTCATACTACTGAAGCATTGGCCGTCGCAAGGGGCTGAACAGTGAACACCTTGCCCGGTGGGAGATCTCCACTTTTCCTTCTTCTATTCAAAATTGATCCTGGGACCGTCTTTATAAAATAATAAAGACAATCCTGAGAAAATGTAAGCCCCAGATTTATATTGATGCCTTAACCAAACAAAAGGGACATAGATCATCTAAACAGAAACGTATTGTTTCGTTATAGATGTGACCATTACGTTATAAAGGCTCTTAATGTACTTTCATCAACTAATCTCCACCCACTTTATATGCGAGCTTTATATGAACAGGACCGTGAGCCCCGAGTCCGATGAAGCTGTAAGATCCAAAAGGCAAAAGGAGTCTCAAGCAATACCTATGCTATAGAGAGTTTTTCGTAATAAATATTTTTACTATATAGTTTATACTATTAAATTTGTACTCTATCAGTAATTGTCATAACCAAAACAATCAGATTCATTTCTACACTAGCGATCCGCCCCGGCTTTGCACGGGTGATTTCTGGATCTCGACAACAGTGCCACCTACCGGGTCTAATTGTGAATTTAAACCATCTAGGAACCCACTCAAAAACACACAAAAAAGTTTCATCAAAATCGATCCAGCCATTTTCGAGTTTTTACGAGACTAACGGGCAGCAATTGATTTTTATATAAAGAGATTTATAGCTATTAATATGCCATTAACCGTGTAGTGGCGGTATAAGTATATTCACAACCCCATATCTTCCTGTGGTTGTCGTAAGAGGCGACAGAGGGAAGTTGCCATCCCGCCTGCCAAATGTGGCAACTGTGGCAAAATCCTCGCTATAAGCCAATCTACGGGGAAGACGTATGTTCAGCAGTGAGTAGCCTTTAAATAATTGACATATTCAATATTCATTATCTGATGTTCAGATAAAGCTATTATCACATATTATGTAGGTAGTCTCAAAAAACTGTCTCAATAATAAGTAACACTATAAGTAATACTACATAAACATTATATTAAATTATCGGAGCGATGGCTGTCGTGTGCAGAAATTAGATTTGGATGGATCGAGGTGCGGAACTGGCACCGCAAGCGACGCGTGGCCGAGGCGTAATCACAGACCTGATGCTATTAACTCTCATTACCCAGCAATCACGTAGCGAGACCGGGAATGGATTAGTCTTTGCGAAAATGACGATTGTAATCTCGTAGACCTCCATCGAAGAATCGAATAAAAGCGTGTTTTCCGGATGTTATGATTTTTATGGCGGTAAGGTTGATAAACGAGCGGACATTCACCTGAAAGTGAGGGAATGCTGTGCCTGCTTTATTAAGAAAAAAAAAGAAATGCGATTTTGGCTTATGAAGTAAGATAGAGCGCCTCGTTACAAGTAAAAAGGATCTAAGATTCTCAACACTCCATTACGAAATATAGTATAGCATAATTTTGCACTAGTATTCTATAAGAGCGTGGTCCTTCCCTCGTCGAGCTGAGATCACCGCAGGATAATACTTCCAAGTAAAAAATTACACAAGTCTTAATGACTAGACTGGCCAACGAACACACAGTCCACCTTATGGTAAGTGGTTGCTGTGACCCATAGACACCTACATCTATCCTCGTTTGCAAATCAAAAAGCAGATGCGTTGTCACCCGTGAGGACTAAGATGGAATGCCTCTTTTTCAGTAAAAAGGGTCTCCGGTTCTTTACACTCACTATACGAAACACAGCAGTGTTAAGCTGCTATTTGACACTGGTATTCTGTGAGCGCGTGGTCCTTCCTCAGTCGAGCCGACCCATTCGTGCTACAACTGTACTACTAATATAGCTGCAGCATGGCTCTACCACGTGTAACATGTTTTTTTATACAACAAGGGTGACACAAAGGAGCAAACAGTCCACCTGATGGTAGGTAAGTGAATGCCGAGGCCCATAGGGTGTCATATCTATTCTTGATTTAAAATCAATGTGTGATGCTGCTTGCCAGTATAAAGGGTTTCTGGTTCTTTACACTCACCATACGCAATATGAAAAATCGTTCCGCTATTTCACGCTGGTATTCTGCAAGACGTGGTCCTACCTCCGTCGAATCGACCCAGTCGTACTGCTACTAAAATATAGCTGGAACGTGGTTCTGCCACGTAAATGTTTTTTTTTTAACACACAGAATATTTTTTAGTATCGTGCAGGCGTTTTACATACAATAAATTGTACAAGGGCAAAAGCCCAGACCCCGAACAATTACACGGGCCTCATGTGTGGATACTTGTGTGTTGTAGTGTATTTACGTATTTTCATTCGTTACAGCATTTCAAAGTCCATTACCTACTGAACATAGTCCTCTCCCATAGATTGCCTCATCAAGGGTATATTTACCATACTTGCCACGCTTAATATAGTAGTAGTAATATAGTATAGTAGTTTTTTATTATTAAGCTTTTAATAGGAATATGCTGACGTCACCATACTTTTCGACACCCTTGCGGGTCAACAGTAGCAATAACGGGATGATAGGGTTAGTGGGTTCTCCTAAGCCACCACTACACGGCACGGAGTACAAATAGTTTACATACGCAAATTGCGTCTAAATATTATATTTGCGTATAAATTGCAGTGTAGTGACACCGCAAATGATTGAGTTAACTGCAAATGTGTATAAGCAGAAATGTGACAATGAGCAGTGACCCTTAAAATTAAGTCGATAGCGAGCTTTTTGTCACTATTATATTATTAAAAACACCTGAGATCTCCAAATCTGGGGGCACGGCTGTGCCCCCGCCAGTCGAACGAAAAAGCGACACAGCCGTACCATCCTTTTCTCGAAGCAGTTCAGGCCATTTTCGACCCCCTATAACTTCGTTGTGGATAAAACGAGAAGCCTGAATTTTCAGTAACCAGTCAAGCCAAGTCAATCTATTTATTTAAAACATAAAAGATTTTTAATATTGTTAGGGTCACTATAAGATGTTATTAGGTTAGCTAATTACGTAATAACTTGAGACAGAGAACACTTATGTAGGGACTGAATAAATTAACCGACTTGGTATTACATGGATCTCACAACTTTCTACGGTAGAAGAACTGAGTTGCGAGACTTGGTTTTTTTACGAGTTATGTTTTTGATGGCATTATTGTTTTTTTTTTAGTAGAATTATTTTCAAATCAGCTTTTTGAGGTTTACAAGCAGCCTAAAACTTGGTATATGACCACTATGGTCAAATACTAAGTTTTTTTTTTAGTTTTTATAGACCCTTATCATGTTCAAGTATAAAATCAAGCGAACATAATTTGCCTTTGCTAACTTACTATTCGACGGTCGGCCAGCAGTCAAACCGGAACTAGGTGTACATTTTTCTTTGAAATATTAATAAAACAGCGAACATACGCAACAGTGAACATATTTTGATATGCAAGGATTTAAAAAAAAAAACAGACTATTTCTTTGTTTATTTTGAATAAATAAACCTAATGTGTTTTAGCCACTCTCTTTTTTAAAACATTTCTATTGAAATGGTTGGAGTAACATAGAACACAGGATGCATTATTTTCATGCAAATAGTGAGCGGACACAAACGATGTGGTAAAAGCAAAAAAAATTGCTTGAAGACATTACGGTACACCTTTTACGTATCTAGTTAAGCAAGATCGCTGTAAAACACTGCATACATCATTTACGTAAATTGCTTACTGTAGTTTTCACTTCTGGTAACATACGACTTTAGCTTAGATAGTAGATATAACACTTTAGTTTGGTATTCACTATATTGACACAGCCGAAGTGTAATGGTCAGTAGGCGAAGTGTAATGGAGTGACGACCTGGTAAGACATGCAGGAAGTCGATGGATGCAGGTGGCTCAGGACCGTGCTTTGTGGCATTCCTTGCGGGAGGCCTATGTTCAGCAGTGGACTTGTGAAAGGCTGTAATGATGATGATGATGATGACTCGGATGGCTAGTCTGTGTTGAAACTGGCCTCAGTGATCGAAATTCGGTCTGGTTTTTTTTTTTTTTTGGCGCCCGAAGCAATTGGAAAAGGGCTACCCCGAAGGGAGGCAGAAAATGCATTACGCATACCACGATGGCCGGTCCATCGTGGTTATGAGGGACTCACTACCTACAAGGGGGAACCTAAGTGATACCCTCTAAAAACTGCCTTTGGGGACTGGCAACCAGCTGTTGAAAGCTTCACATGCCGTATCGTAAAGCGACCCTCTTTTGGGAAAAGAGGGCGCAGGCGGCTATAAGCCGCTGAGGGAGTGCCTGGGAAGGCAAATTAATTATGAATAACTTAATTAGAGTTGGCCTGAGCCGCCAGGAGGCAGTTCAGGTCGTTTGAAAGTTTATTAGGCGGGTCCGAGAGGGAGTTCCTCGGCCTGCGGACGCTATAGCGGGAGGGGAGTGGGGCTGCATAATTAGCAGCCTCACGAATAAAATGATTGGAATGCGACTCTGAGGCTTTGAAGAAGTTCTCAGAGAGTTTTTTAAGGAATTGTTGATTTGTAGGGAGCTCTAGGTCCCGATGAAGGTCGGCATTGCGGACGTACCAAGGTGCGTTCGCAGCTCGACGACAGAAAAGGTTTTGAACTACTTGGAGTTCATTAATAATTTTAGGGTTAGAGTGGGCGAAAATGGGGCCCGCGTAGGACATGACTGGTCGTATACAGACCTTATAAAGGGTACGCTTGTTTCTGAGGGACATTTTACTGTGTCGGCCCAACATACTGTTGAGCCTATTCAGGTAAAAACGTGCGTGACGGGTTACTCTTTTGACGTGGGGCCTGAAAGTTAGCCCTGTGTCTAGAGTGACACCTAAATATTTGGCAGACGTATGCCAGGGGACAGGGGTCCCTAGCATACGTATTGGTGGAGTGTTTTTGAGACGGCGTCGTTTATAATCGAAGTGAACGGCGGAGCTCTTCTCCGGGTTCACATCGATGCGCCATTTTTTGAACCAAGCTCCTAGGTCATCAACTGACTTTTGGACCTTGTTCCGTATGAAAGGTAGCGAGATACCTTTGCAGTAGAGAGCAGTGTCGTCTGCGAAGAGGGAGAGCTGAACACCTTTCGGCGGAATGGGAATGTCGTTGGTGAACAGTATGTACAGCAGAGGAGCAAGAACTGAGCCCTGAGGGACACCAGCTTTGATGGGGCGCTGTGAAGATAGCGTGCCTTCGTGTCTAAAACGAAAGGTACGATGATTAAGATAAGAGGCCACGAGACGTACTAGACGATCGGGGAGACCTATTTTGTATAGTTTGTAGATAAGGCCTGTATGCCAGACTCTATCGAAGGCTTTGGCGATGTCGAAAAAGACCGCGATAGTCTTATGACGACGGGGATAAAAACCGCTGAGGATATATTCCACAATACGGTGAACTTGTTGGGGGCAGGAGTGTTTCGCTCGGAAACCGAATTGATGGGGAATGATAAGAGGGTCACCGTCTGTGGGAAACAGATGGCGCCTCATGCGATTTTGGATGACTCTTTCAAAGAGCTTGCCCATGGCCTTTAGGAGGCTAATGGGGCGATGACTGGAGGGGAGGTTGAGAGGCTTGCCTGGCTTGGGAATACCAATCACAGTTGCCTCTTTCCACGTAGTGGGAAAGTAACTAAAGTTGAAGCAGGCGTTGAAGATAATAGATAAAAGGGTTAGCACCTGCTCAGGAAAGTTTTTTAGGGCTTGGTTGGAGATGCCATCCGCGCCCGGAGCCTTTTTAGGCTTAAGTCCTTTGATGAGGGATGAAAGCTCATCATTGGACACAGAGATAGGTTCGGAGGCTGTAGGGGGCGAGTTCCGGCAGCGGACCTCATCCTCCACTGCCTGGACGTGTGAGGGGTTTACGGGTTGAGAGCTAGGAGAGCATTGAGCGGCAATGCTGTCTGCAAAGCACTCAGCCTTTTGCTCGTCCTCGAAGGCTACCGTACCGTCGGGACGGGAGAGAGGGGGAGTGTGGAAGATAGCGTCTATGCGGAGGGCTCTTGCCATCTGATAGTACGCTGTATGAGAGGGAGAGATATTCTCCATGAGCTTACTCTTTTCGAGGTCTCGAAATTCAGAGAGGCGGAAACGGAGTTCTCGTTGAAGACGATTGGCCGTGCGCCTATATTCGGGCGTGGGGTATTTTGCTGCTCTCCGGAAAGCAGCTTTTTTGGCTTTTAATAGGTTGCTAATATGCAGGGGAAGCCCACTATTATTAGCAACCGGGACGACCCTTTCATTCTCCTTAAGGGAGGTTTTAATAAGGGTGGAGAGTGAATCGACCGCGGTGTCGATTTTTTCAGGACTGTCTAAGTCCGAAGATAGGGAGATGGGGGAGTCCTGTGAGTCCAGAGCTTTCGCTAGGGACTCCTTGAAGCCCTTCCAATTTGTGAAGGTTTTAGTAGAGGGTGTTGGGAGTGGTGGCTGATGGCCAAGAATGAGAGAGACCGGTCGGTGGTCGGATCCTAGATCGTCTAGTGTCTCGATTGCCCTAAGGTTGAGAGAAACTCCTTTGAGTAACGCAAAATCTAGTACATCGGGGGCATAGTCGGTGTTATCGGGAAAGTGAGTAACACCGAGAGGACTGTGGACGGTAATATCAAGAGACTGCGTGATATCGAGCAGTAACTTGCCACTACGGGTGGTAGTACGGCATGTCCATTCAGTATGCTTGGAGTTAAAATCTCCAAACATAATGACTGAATTGCCTAGAGATAAAATAGCCTCAAAATCTTTTTTGAGGGGAAGGGTTTTAGAAGGGATGTAACAGGAGGCTATGAAGATGGACTGATGTCCAGTCATAGCTAGCCTGCATACCGTGGCTTCCATGTTGGAAAGTTGCGGAGTAGAAATGGGAGAACAGTGGAGTGTCTTCTTGTAATAAATGGCCGTACCGCCGCCTCGGCGGTCGGGTCTATCATTACGAAGAAGAGAGAAGTTTTTGATGGAAAGGCCTTTAGTGTCCTTAGTATTGAGATTAGTTTCCTGTAGGAGGAGGAAATCGGTTTCACGATTTTGAAGAAAGAGCTTAAGCTCTGGGAGGTTATTTCGCAAACCGCGAATGTTAAAGGATACAAGCGATAAACCCTTAGGTTTGATACGACCGTGGGATTTTGGTAGAGCAAACTGCTCTGTCATTGTGAGTTAAGTTAATTAAGTTAACTTAACTTACAATGAGCACAAAAGATTATGATGCTCTGCAAGAGCGAGGATACGGTCCTGAGGGGACCTCGCAGCGCGCAATTTGCGTGCTAACACAGCGATTTCCTCAACGTTGATGTTCCTAATTGCGGAATACACCGTTTTTAGGTTATCAGCCATTGAGGGCTGTGATTGTTGTGGTTGAGGGGCGGAGGATGTCCGCGGTGGTACTGCCTTTTTGGGGCCCCAGGGAAAAACTGGAGGCTGCATAGGCTGAGAGAAGCCCGGAGGGGGCCGAATAGTGCCCTGAAGGGGCCTAGGAGGACCCTGAGAGGGTCGAGAGAAGCCCTGGGTGGGCTGAGAAAGGCCCTGACGGGGCATCCGTTGGTAAAGAGCCGGGAAGAGCGGTCATTGACCGGCGGTGGAGCTTGCCTACTGGGGCGAGGATGAGGTGCGCAAGGGCAGCCTCTGTAGTTAGCCGGGTGGCCCGTTTGTTTACACAGGACACACGCGGGTGGGGATTCGGCGTCTTTGGGCCGAGGACACTCTTTAGTGTTGTGGGGTTCAAGGCACTTAACGCACCTGGGTGGGGCGGAGCAGTTGGCCGCCGCATGACCATACAGCTGGCAGCGGTGGCACTGCGCCGGGAACCCGCGCCTATGTGGAGGCTCAACCCTCACTCTCGACAGGCCGCACACTGTGCGTACCTGCCGGAAGATGGCTTTCGCCTCCGGCACGTTGGTTAAAATTACTAGGGCAAGAGAGAACCTCTGGCCTGTTCTACTGTGCATTTTGTGCACGGCTTCTACGGGGAAACCTTGGGACTTAAGGTCCTCAAGGATTTCTTCGTTTGAAAATTCGAAGGGGACGCCGCGGATGACGGCCCTGACTTTGCGCTCTTCCGGAAGAGCGTATGTATGATAAGAAACTCGTTCGGCTGTGAATAGCCTGGTGAGTCGCCGGAAGTCGTCGATTGATTGGGGGATGATCTTAATAGCCTCCCCGAGGTTGATGGCGTGGTCATATTTTATGCCTGCGTTGTAGCAGGTTTTGGAGAGTTCTGTGAATTTAGCCTTGTCTCTTAGGAAGACAGGGGGCGGGACTTGCTTCTTGGCAAGGACTGGAGCACAGCGAGAGGCTGGCTTGGTCGGAGCGGGAATGTCTAGTGACATAAGTGGGGCTGAGGCAGCGGCGGGGGCTGCGGGGGCAGAGGCGGCAGCGGGAGCTGCGGAGGTTGAAGGAGCGGCAGGGGCCGCTGAGACAGGGAGGGTGCGGTTTTTAGCGGCGCGTTTACCGTTGCGCTTGGAGTTCACCGTGGTGAACGAAAAATCCCCGGTTCCGTCGGAGTCACAGGACTCCGATGAGCCGGTGCCAGAATTGGTGGCGGGCCTCTTCCGGGAGGCCGATGCAGAGGACTCGGAGCATGCGTACTCCATTTCTAATGGGGCGAAAGAGTTCTTTGTCTCTAGGTAGGCCGCAAGTACGGGCGGCGGTTGGAGTGCCTGACGGGCAGGGGGAGTAACATGGGCGGCGATGGCGGCAAGGGCCGTCTCATCGAGGTTTAGGCCCAGACCAAGAGTTTGGTTTAGGGCGGCGACGAGGGACTTAATTTGGGTAATTGTGGACATGTTGAGGTCAGTAGTTTTACGAAACGTATTTGATACGGAAGGGGCTAGTGGGTGCTGTTCTGAAAAGAACAGAGACGTTATGTACCTAAACAGTAAGGGCTGGATCACCGTTCTGAGAAGAACGGGACGTTCTTAATTCTAGGAGTAAGTGCCCCTGCTCTCAAAAGAGCAGGGCCTTGCTCTGAAAAGAGCAAGTAACTCCCTAGAAACAGTATATACACGTACACGTTATACAAATAAATAACGAAAACAAAATTAGAAATAGTTAACAAAAGAATTAACAATAAAAATAACAATAACAAGCAAGACCAACAGTCAAACCGCCCCGCCCGGAGACAGGGAGGTAATAACTGGAGTTAGCGTAAAATGACTCACCAAGGCGTCGACGCTGTAAGTGCGAGCAGGACAGCGGAGGCGCGAGAGCGAGAGAGCACTACCGTACGGGGACGGATGCGCGGACTACCTGGACACGACCGCTCGAGAGCGGTGCCACAGGCGGAGTGATTTTTGATTCGGTCTGGAGGACAGTTAGTTTTTAATAATGGCATCTAATGTTTATTGTATTATGTAACATACTATTATACAATAAACATTATAGATACCTCCTCCCTAATTAACTAACTCCCTTCGATGTTTTTCAGTTATACGACTTAAGATTTTAAGTCATAGAGCTATATTAAAGCTGCTGCAGCACGAATGTGTAGACTCGACCGGGGCAGGCTTTCACAGAATATCAGTGTGAAACAGTAGATTAAGTCATTCGTATGGTGAGTGTTGTGACCGGTCGTAACATGTGATCGTATTTACTGGTTACAAGGCATTCCTTCTTAGTCTTCCAAGGTGAAAAACCATCTGCATTTCGATTCTTAATTAAGGATAGATTTTCCTATTAGATATAGATATAGATATATTAGGTATAGGCTAGCAAGAGCATCCACATACCATCAAATGGAATGTATGCTCACTTGTCACCCTTATTCTATATTAGATAGACTTCCCTTATGTCTTACTGGTCCTTTTTTTAGCATAGCTGGACATGGACCTTTTCTTTGGCAAATCCTTCCTTGTTCAAGCTTAAGCTTTAAGCTCGGAAGCGGTTTGGAAGCGCTAAGTGTTAGACACGCGATGGATACATATACATCATAGGCTCGGATGGGACCCATCACCAAGTGGAATGTTTGCGCGAGCTTGAGAACATTCCCGGAGGGCCAAAGTCGGCACATACTGCAACATTGCAGGTTCAAAGTTCTGTACAGGCGACTAAAAGCTCGGTGCCTGGATTACCTCTTCTCAGTTCAAGGAGGAAATAGATAATGTTTACATTTATTGTTCAAATGTAGTGTTCGTTGTGTTCAAGCAATTTTTTCCACAATTTATTCACGTAATGATTTAATAACGCGCGCGATGACTTATCAATAATCATTATATGTTATACTGAAAACTAACAACGTGGCAGTTGTAGAATCCTGTATGAAAATTTAACATGTCATCCATGAAAATATTTTTTGGCCTCATTTTATGGATGGGAATCGTTAAATTACCAAAACTAGTTGATTATTGGTCAACTGATCCTATGATTACCCAATCTTTTGCGCGTAAATTTGTGGCTCGTAACAGATTTGAGATTTTGCTACAGATGGTGCAGTTTAAAAAACCACCTGGTGACCGTTTGTACACAAGTCGTAGTTTGATTGATAGCTTGAATCTCAACTTTAATGCTCATTATTATCTATCATGAAAATCTCTGTATTGATGAATCTTTGGTGCCATTTCGAGGACAAAACATTTCCCTAAGGACGTTATAATAGGAAACCTAAAGAAGGGAGAATTTAGAGTAAAAGAAAATGAAGATGGTATGACATGCATGAAGTGGAAAGATATAAGAGATGTTTATTTGCTCTCAACAAAACACTCTGTAGCATTTTTGAGGACATTCAAAAGAGGCAAAGAGGTTATAATACCAAAAATAGTAGTTAATTACAATAATACTAAAGCAGCTGTAGATCTTTCAGAACAAATGAGTGTCTACTCGACACCGCTACGAAAAACTGTAAACTAACTATGGAAATGCTATTGAATACAGCTTTGCTTTATTCCTATATAATATATAAAAAAACCACGAAGTCTAAAACAGGAATAGTAGATGACAGGAAGATATTTTGCATATACCTAACAGAATCAGGTAAAGAAAACTGCGAATTGGAAGTGTCATTCTCAAGAAATAAAAGACAAAAGCATAAATTGGCCAGGAAAGAAGGGATGGGGAGAAAAGCACGAAAGTACTGTTAAAGATGCTATAAAATAAATTTAGACAATATTGACAGAATATATGCAAGAAGGAAGACAAATCAAGTCATTACTTACTGCCCACAATGCCCTAATCAACCTAATTTGTGTCTAGAATGTTTCAATTTGGAACATAAATAATCGTAATAATAAACAGTTTCCTTATTTAACCGTAATTGTTGCCAAAAATGTGATTTTATTCAGTTAATACAGTAATTATAAAATGTCATTGTGTTTTACTTAAATTTTCATTAAAATTTAAGTAAAATAAAGTTTGTTATGGACAGTTGTTTGGAAAATTTGAAAGTAGAAGAATGCGGGTTAAGAATGGGTGAGTTAACCGTCAAATGCCTATTGTACGCCGATGATCAAGTCATACTTGCGTCGTTGGCGGCTGTGTTGTAAATGATGGTTACATTAATGAATAGGACATTAAAAGAAAAGGGAATGAAAGTGAACGCAAGTAAGACGAAAGTTATGGTTTTTGAAAGAGAAGAAAGTAAAACGATATGTGAAATAAGAATAGAAGGGGAGTTGGTCGAGCAAGTAGATGAGTTTGTGTATTTGGGATATGTATTTAGCAGGGATGGTAGACATGATAAGGATATAGAACGACGAGTGAATGCAGGAAATAGAGTGAATGGGGCTCTGCACCCTATTGTGAGAAGTCAGAATGTGTCCAAAAATCCACGTATGGCAATTCACAATGCTATGTTAGTCCCTACTTTAATATATGGTAGTGAAAGTTGGGTGTGGCAGAAGAATCATGAGAGTAGAATAAATGCTGTAGAAATGCGGTCATGCTGTAGTGTGGTTTGCAAGATGATTTTGTGACCAGGATTAAGAAAGGAATGCTTCGGTGGTTTGGTCATGTAGAAAGAATGAATGAGAAAAGAGTGACAAAGCAAATTTATGTTACAGAGGTGAACGGCAGAGTCGGGAAGGGACGCCCCAGGCGACCGGCAACATTTTGAGTCGAAAGTGTCAAAACTTACAATTTACAAAATTTCAAAGTTTTTAAAGAGTCACAATTTTTTTTCTTGCCAACCATAAATAGTACTTGCATAATAAAACTTATCATCGATTTATTCATAAGAAAAATATATATTTATTCATATATAAAATAGTGTTTTTCACAATAAATTAGAATCTAGTGCCTCAACTTGCGGCATTTCTTTTTTTTTTTGGTACTAGGCGACGTTTTCCCGAGAAATATTGGCACGGTCAGTATATAAGGCATCACCACTGAATGAATGTTACTGGTTTGCAACATATCATTGATATGCAGGAGAAACAGCGTTGGTGACAGCACGCAGCCTTGTGGAACACCAGCGTTAGTAGGCTTGTAACCAGAGCATGCATCGTCTTCTACGACCTTGATGCTCCGATCAGTAAGAAAACTGGTGATCCATTTGCACAATTTCTCGGGAAGCCCTAGGAAGAAAGCTTCGAAAGAAACTCTTTGTGCCAGACCCGATCGAAGGCCTTCGCTATGTCCAAACTAACGGCCAATGCCTCCCCCTTGGACTCTACTGCCTCCGCCCATCTATGAGTCAAGTAGACCAAAAGATCACCAGGTGATCGACCCAGACGAAAACCGTACTGGCGGTCACTAATCAGCTGGTGATCCTCAATGTAACTCATGAGCTGGCAGTATATAATGGATTCCATTATTTTGGAGAATAAGGAAGTGATGGCGATAGGCCTGTAGTTGCACGGATCTGAGAGTCGCCTTTTTTAGGGATCGGGTGGACCTAAGCTGTCTTTCATGAATTCGGGACTACACCTTGGGAGTAGAAGTACCGGAAAAGACGCGTTAAAACCGGTGCCAACTCCGTAACATACGTCTCCAGAATAATCGGAGGGACTCCATCAGGCCCACTCGACTTGCTGACGTCCAGAGAGAAGAGTGCTTTGCGAACCGAGCGCTGTGTAAACCGCACATCTGGCATGGATCACTCACACCGCGGGATGGTCGGCGGTGTATTACCCCCGTCATCTAAAGTCGTATTGGGCGCAAAGAGAGAGCTTAACAGATCGGCTTTCTTCTTTGCGGCATGGGCCAGTGAGAGATCCTCTCTGTGCGGAGATGGAAGAGATGGCTGACAGAAGTTCCCTTGGACAGCCTTGGCAAGACACCAGAATGCACGGGTTCCCGAAGGAAGGCGAACTAGCTTCTCGCCAATTCTGCCGATGTGCTTAGACCTTGCCTTGGCAATGACTTTTTTGAAGAACCTGGAGGCGGAATTATACTTATTTTTAAGAGCGATGATGTTTACATCCCGAGACGTTGATGCGTCCGCCCAGGCCCGGTAGCACTCCTGCTTATAGCGTAATGCTATTTTACAGGAGCGACCAAACCATGGCTGGGATCTGCCTCCGATGGGCACCACAGAGGATGGAATAAAAAGTTCCATACCCTGAAGTACCACAACAGCAACAGATCAGCCTCCGATGGGCACAACAGATTTCTTTTAAGAGCCTTCTTACATTTCGGCGTTTCGCAAATTTAGGTATTAGACGAACCGAACGGGCGGCGAGCTACGCGACCGACACTTTCTTTCATATCTATTCACTCGCTCGCACGATAATACTGCGAGTATGGCGATTAAACGATCTTGAACTTTCTTCAACGTTTCTTACAAGTTTTCTTAGGATTGACTTCAGTGGATGGAAAATTTTTTGGTGTGTCATTTTAATGTTTTCTTATTGATTTATTATTACATAATTATATAATTTATTATTTATTATTATGTACCATTTTGATATATTTTTCATTATTTATGAAAATTAGTGTCAAAATAAGTACACATAAATATTTTAATTGTTACGCCGTAATATAATGTTAATAATCGATTATGTCTACTACCGGTAGAATAGTGGTATAAATAAATAAATAGTACGGTTGCAACCTGTTTTAATAAATTAAACAACCAAATGTAACTAATATTTTTTTAATCGATACTTACAGTCAATTACCATCTTTTTTTATTAGAAAAATATTTGCTGCGACCGAACTTTTCTCGAGTCGATAATTTCAGGCAGTACACACTTTTCATAAAAAGCTTGTAACTTGGGTAGCATATTGAAAATCTAAAATTGGTCGTCTTTGTAAATTTTTAGTACTTTTACTGCATAATCTGGGCCAGTACATATTATAGCAAGTATTCAGACATTTTTATTTGCTAAATGAAGCTGGCCTTGGATTTGGTAAATTTTATTTTTTTAATGTTACACTTGAATCACTAAATTTATAACCTTTAACTTTTTTTTGGTCGAAAGACCGTTTCTAAATCTATTCCGAAAGCTGAAATAGGACATTTAACTTCAATAATACCGTCACTGTATAAACCATTAGGTGAGAAGCCCTCAAATAACAATGATCTAGGTCAATGAATAGACCACATTTTTCTATAATAATATTTTCTTATTTGCTCAATTGTGCCAATGCTACAGACTCATTGTCCCTACCATGTTTAATGAAAGAGACGTGATCTAAATTATACTATATAAAATAGTTTTAAACTGATCGATCAAAAACTGCGGTCGTAGTTGACGATGCTTTAGCACGCAGGCAATCGACGCACACTACGATAGCAATCGAAGCACACTACGGTAGTATAGAAACGACGCGGCGCGCGAAATCAAATGACGCAGGTCCAACCTCGACAAGCGCTCGCGCGATAGTGGCCGCAGATGAGCGGCGCAGTGAAATATATAGCACTTTTATTTAATTAATTAAAATATAATAGTAACGATTTAAAAAGTAAAAATAATAGTATAGTTGAAGCAAATATTGATGATTATTTTGGTATAAATTTTACGTCTATATGATGTAGAACTTCGGAAATATAGAGGCTTGTATCGAAGCTTTTTCGTTCGTTTTTTGAATTATGTCGATTTTTTTTTCTAGCGTGAAAGGCATATAACGAAAATGTATTCAATTATTATTAAAGTGTAGGATATTTGGAAAATAAAAATATTTTTTTTGTTGGTTGATATTCAATAGAATCTACAAATTAGAGCTCCCAAATCATGTCTTCAAGAGTTTTTGCCTTAACATGCATCGGGAGAATAATTATTACTGAATAAATAAATAAGTTAACTAAAATTCGCTCTGAGCTTATTTGAGAAGAGAAAACGAACTATTTTTACCAAGTAATTGTTATTTCAAGCAACGAACGATAAACATACAATTTCAACGAGGAAACCTTGTAATTTCGCGTTTTGTAATACGCCTCTTAAAGCTGTTCATTTATGTTACGTTACGTACATACATTTCTGGACCTCCAATTCCTTCAACTTGCTTTTCAACTCTGTAAATTGAAAACTCCACAAAGCTTTACTTTTTAAATCGATCAATTGCATTTCTAGAGATCAAGTATCAACTCCAAATGGCTCAGTTTGGATCGATTTTTAAATGTTTTTTTTTATATTTGTGTATGAAACTAAAGAGCCGCAGCTTCACATCCAAAGAGCCGCATGTGGCTCGCAAGCCGCAGGTTGCCGACCCCTGGTATAGTTGTAGCACGAATGAACAGAATATTAGCATAAAATAGCAGCTCCTGCTATGTTTCGTATGGTGAGTGTAGAGAACCGGAAACCCTTTTTACTGGAATAGAGGTATTCCATCTTAGTCCTCATGGCTGACAACGCATCTGCATTTTAATTCGCAAACGAAGATAGATGTCTATGGGACCCAGCAACCACTTACCATCACGTTGACTGTGTGCTCGTTTGTCACACCTTATTCTATAAAAAAAAAAAACTTCTTTTTCATTAAATAGTCATTCCTTTAAAAATTACTACTCGTACCTACTCATTATTCCTTACGTTAAGGCTTTGATTTCACTTACTTGTTTTATCCTTTCTGCTCTCGTATATATATGTCTATATTTTTGTTTTTAAAATGTATTTATTTATATTACTATGTATTTATCGAATATATAATTATATGTAGGTCGTGTGTATTTTCCAACAACCTACGTACACCCTTACCCTTTCTCACAGGTCACTTTATCGTCTGCAATGGTTGCCTAGACCCTAGAGACCGCCTCTAAGCTATAAGGCCGCCAATTGTACATTTAAATAAGTTATGTTTTTTTTCTCTCATATGTACTTTTGGTGTACAATAAAGTATAATTCATTCATTCATTAATTCGTTTTGCCTTAAACGTCACCTTTAACAGACGGATTGACGATAGCAGAGGCAGACGCCTTGCACCTTTGACACTACTGCCCGTCACCGGTTTAGATATTTTATGTCTGGTGCAAACAAGATTGCTTAGCGGGTATCTATCGGAATCGGAAACCATAAAACTTTTCTAAAATTTTCCAAAGTCGCTTGTTATTACACCGACACTACACGGCAAATAAAAAGTACCTACCTGGATGCCCAAGTAGCACACAAGCAATATAAGCAGACAGTGTATCGCTCTCTTACTTTATAACAGCTGTTTAAGGAAGTTTGTATCTTTCTTAACCTGTATATAACAGATTTTTATATCATTTTAAAAGCACAGTGATAAAGTAGTCGTTTAGTAGTAACTATGATGGCTTTGGAGATAAGAAAGGGATTTATAGAGCGTTTGTTTAGGAGTTGGGTATAAAGCAGAGTTATAAAATTAAATATAATTATTACCACTATGAAACCTTAAAGAGGAATAACGAAGACAAAACAACCCCTTCAATTGAGTTATAAATATTGTATATAACACTCAAGATAATACTAAGCAGTACTATATAGTCTACAGCTTTACAATAGATCTATGACACTTTTACCGTATTGGAGAAATACAATTAATTACACCAAAATCGGTATTTGAGAAATATAACGCGAAAATATAGCCACTGTATGCATTAGGCAAGCAAATCTAACGATTGTGCTCGTAGCTCCAGTGGCGCAATTGGTTAGCGCACGGTACTTATATGACAGTGTCCGAGCAATGCCGGGGTTGTGAGTTCGAGCCTCACCTGGAGCATGAACTTTTTGTGAAATATAAGCTAAATGTCATTAGACACATTAGGCAACATGTTCATTAGAATTATAATAAAATTGAAATTTATACACCGATTATAATAGCACAGTTAATAAGTTGCGCAAGTATGAGTCTCTTCAATAAAGTGAGTATTACATCTTTAATAATTTCACGAATTATGAATTATTTTGTCTTGCGTTTTAACAGATAATTAATTCAAATTACAAACGAACCCAAATATGTTTCGATAGTAAAAAGGTTTTTCAAGTACTCTTGTAACTCAAAATAAGTAAAAATACTCCATAGTTCGGTGATTGTAGATCTTAAAACTCTAAAATATTCACTATAGGCGTACTATTTCTAAATCCGTTATTTGTAAAAAGTCGTCATTATATGGCAGTATTTAATGACTTATGTATGTCAATAAAACAATCATTTTTCTTACGTAAGAAAGCATACTTTTCCCTATAAATAAACCCTTTTGCAATTCATGCACTCATAAATTGACCACAAGTTCCAATAACTCAATCGAAAAGAAACTTAATATTTTAATGAACTTGTGTAAGATAAATTACTGCAAATTCTACAGGTTTCGGAAGGGCATGAAAAATTTGGTTTAATCAATGCTTATTAAGTGGCGAAGCTTGCGAAGTCACTTATTGATTTCACGATGTCTGTCCGTCTGTCCGTCTTTCCGTCTGTCCCACGATTATCTCGAGAATGGTTTTGAATTTTCAAATTCTGTTTTCAGCAATCGATTACTGATCACCCAGGCATCTGAACCTCCTATTTTGAAACTGATTGCTCAACGGCAACCGTTAGAAACCGCTACAAAGCTGATTGCTTCGCCACTTTGCTATGATGTTAGCTTGCTAGGTTTATTTTGACAGAAATCTGATGCTCGCACTATTATTCTACGTAAACAAGTGAAATTATGATATAATAAGTAAGAAATTATTAAATTAAAGTTCGGTCACTAATTCTTATAATAATTCTAATATATATGTATATCATGTAAAAAAATATCTTTAAGATGCTTTATGATTTAGTTACAAGTTACACTCGCGTCGCAATCATGTGCAAATTTTATAAAGGTGGCACAAGAAGTTCTTGTATATCTTTTAGCTCCAAAAATCACATTTCCCGCACCTTTGCATCGCTTTACAAACCCATGCCACTAATGTACCGCTGCTGTAGCATTGAATCCCGAATAAAGTGGGCCCTTTTCAGTGGTATTGAAGCAATTGAGAACTTCTCTATCGCTACTGTAGCACTTACATAAGGAGGGTAAAGCCATTACATATAGGTACCTGTTAAGCGGCTACTGTAGCGCTTTGTTATACCACTTGTGTGTTACTTGCGTGATAAATATGCTTACATTCATCCGAAATTCCCAAATGTTATTCACTAACTATTGAAAATTGGGATCGCTTATTTTCTAGGTCAGGTTAGGTACCTTGGTTTAGGTTTTTAGGTAACAGTTGGGTTATGGATTAAAGGTATTGGGAAGTGCAAAGCCTATGTAGTCTGTAACGTTACTTTACTATTATATAAAACCTTTCAATTAAAATTGCTATGTCAGATGTTACAATTGATTAAATGCTAATTTTGATAAAAACCGAAACAATGACACAAGAAACAAATTTCTCAATATGATATACGATATGATCCATTTAAGTCGGATGATGGGAAATTAGTGGCCCACAAGTACGTGAACCCAAACAAAACGCTGAAACTCAATAACAAGCGTATGAATCACGCGAATTGTTGCATAAAACACGTTTTGCCTACCCACCGTTTGTAAACCAAACTAATCTTATTCATCGATTTATTTCAACACGGTTGAGAAACTGTTACAAAAAGATAACATGATATACCTAAATAATACGTAGAGTGCTACAGTAATTAAACTTTCTGTACCTATTAAAATCTTTAGATATAGTGTAGACACATTTGAGTTTTTTCAAATGTTTTACAGTATGACAGCGGGCTAAAATGTCGATCCAGGAGTAAGTCGTAATAGTCGTAGTCGCAAAGGTCCATTTCATAACACTAACATTGTTATACACGTTTTTATATATTCTTTATATAATAACGCATTTTAAAGATTACCGGATCTAAAAGATTCAGACCAGTAAAAAAAGCAGCGTCAAAATCACGCCAAGAGGTGCAATTACAACAAATTAGGACGTTCAGAAGCAATCTACTAATATGTCCATGTGAGATAAAAATATTTTCTCTTCTGTAAATTAAATCGAATTTTATAGTATATATAATATTGATGCCCTTATGAAAAATGGTTAAATATAATATTGATTCCTTTAATTTGTCCATGTATCAAAACCTCTTAGGAATAAATATTTTACTTTACCTTTTTCAAACCTTTGTCTTTTCCGAATAAGGTGTTTTCCATTAACTGCAATATACGCGTATCCTTTGATATCAAGAATGATTTGCATATAGAAAGGTGAACATATCTAGCTTTAATTCAATATAACAAATACCGACATCCGACATACCTTAACATGGAATTAATTATAGTGAATAAACATTCTTCAACATATACAGGAATACATGATCTATGTGATTACAGATGGCAGATTTCTGTAATTTCAATAAAGAGGATAGATGGGTGTTAAGTACGATCGACTTGGGGGACAATGTGATTAACAAAATTCCACCAAGACATCAAGGTGCTACGAGTTCTTTTGAAAAATTTTGAATTTTCTCTTAACCTTTGTTAAAGGTTCGTCGTAACTGGAAGAGCATACTTAGTTTTTTTTTTTTACTGTCCCACCAGGTTGTGGGCGGTGATGTAGTGTGGGAATAGATGGTAAATCGCAAACGTAACATAAGCTTTTCATTCTTGCCTTAAAATCACACGGAATTGTAGGTAGTCGGTCGCAAAGAAGTTGCGCTGGCAAATTATTTTACTAGTTTGCTGTATGCGTTACAAAAGAGGTGGAATATCGACAACAATGGAGACACGGCAAGTCTAGTAGTCTGATGATGAATAGGTAGGTAGGAGTTCAATCATGCATTCCTTGCACCCACTCTCCAGAATGTTTCCGGTAACCAGTATGTCTTTTGGCACGCCTCACCACTGAATTCAACGCTGCTAGGTGACATTTTGCAACACCAGCTCATATGTGACAGCAATACTCCACCATGCACGACCAAACTAGTTGTTAAATTTGTTGGTGAAACTACAATTTGTTACTGCATTTGATAAAAGCTTTCAAATATAGAGTATCGATGGTGGAGAGTGCAGTTACAAATGGTCAAAATTTCGCCATAGTACCTAACAACAGGTTTAACAGTACAGATGCACCCACCATCGTCATTTTACAGAAAAAGCTAATTCACATTATGTGTAATATAGAAAACACTGAAAGTTGTCGTCCTAATTTTAAGAAACTTAAAACTTCTTACCTTAAGTTGTATTTATATATTGGAATTATGCAAATTTGTGAGAAAATACCCTCATTTATACGTAAAAAGAGAAAGTAAAAGTAGATACGGCTTATAGTTTTAGACATGAAAATAAATTATTGCTACCAACCTCTAAAATGAAGCTCTTATCATCAGGCCCTTACGTAATGTCCATAACTGTCTATAATAAACTACCAAACTCATTAAAAAAAGAAAGAAATGATAATATTTTTATAAGACAATTAAAAGTGTCTCTAATCAATAAATGTTATTATACTTTATGTGAATACCTGAATGACAAATGCAATACTATAAATAAATCAATGAATAATATGAATAATGATGGTATAATAATAATAAATGATATAATAATAATGAATGATATAATAATAATAATAATGAATAATAAAACATTTTTGCGTCCTCCTCTATTCTAATTTGCTATACCCAACAGGGTCCATATTGTCAAAATTTTATTTATTAATTTGTGCATTATGGAATGCAAATAAATATTGAGTATTAACCGCTAACCATTAAGAAGACCGTGTGCTCGTTTCCCACTGTTAGATAATAGCTCCAGAAAATTATTCAAACACCTAAAGTTGTATAGAAACAAAAGTTGCTGTTGTAGATTGGTAAAGACACTCAACTCAACAACTGAATTCGCTACACATATCCATCGCACGAAAAGTAAGCAATTTGAAAGCCATTAAATATACATTTCGGGAACATACTTCTTTCCTCTGAAATGATATCGCTTAATGTGGCAAAAACTTAATAAAGCAGACCGATCAGCGAGGACAGAATAAAGTGGCGAGTGAAGGCATCGACCTCGAACATTTCACACATAAATCTTGTTCAATCCTTGTATAAAGTCAGCAGCGAGCGGTGTTCGGTGTTCGTCGACAAAATACGGCGCGTTATCCGACCGCCAGCGAAGGCCGTTATTTATCTAATTGGCGACAATCAAGCTCGCTACTGCCAGTCTTAATATTTACTACATATTAATACTATGCTACTGCTTTTGCGAACCAGAATGTTCTTGTATCGCTTTGTTTTTAACATATTATAATCGTACGTATGGTACGTATACAATTACTGCGTCTGGGATTAACCATCATAATATGTGCTCTTTCTCTAATTATAAAATGATCACGATATGTGTGTTACGTTCCTCCTACCCTGTGGTGCAAGGGTAAGGTAGACAGTAAGAAATAAACATATTTTAGGCTACTAACACAGTAGGGATATAATTTAAAGATTCAACAAAAACCGGCTCTCGGCTCCTGAGCCTTCACGATCTACTTTTAGATTTCAGATTATTTTACATAAAATGTTTTAAAATATACTTTCAGCATATATACATCCTGCTGATCAGGGACCTCTTCTAAGACTTTCAATTTAAATCTCTTTGAAGCTCCTTCAGTATTTATTAAGTTTAGTTAATTGCTCAAATCACACGATCATGTTAATTTATTCTTAGTGCAACACGTATTTCAAGGCCTATTGCAGCTTGTATGGATAAAATTTAAACTGATGTTTAAATTTGCACTCGGTTGGATAATTGGTCTCATTGCTTTACATAAACCAATAAAAACCGAAAAGTTTTTGAGAAAGTTGTGTTTGTTTCAATAAATGAAAAAGGTTTAGAAGCAAAGCTTCCATCACTTCCATAAGAAAACAATACTGACTATTTATATGGAAAATCATTTAAAGTTATAAGTCTTGAGTTTAATAAAAATATATGTACTTCTACAAGTGGTAAAATTAAAATTTAGTACAACCGACTTTTTCTTTTTTTATAGGATAAGGGTGACAAACGAGCACACAGTCCACCTGATGGTAAGTGGTTGCTGCGGCCCATAGACATCTACATCTATCCTCTATTACAAATCAAAATGTAGATGCGTTGTCACCCGTGAGGACTAAGATGGAATGCCTCATTTCCAGTAAAAAGGGCCGCCGGCCACCTGCACTCACCAAGCGAAACGCAGAGGTAAACCGCTACTTAACGCTGCTTTTCTGTGAGGTCGTGGTACCACCCCGGTTCGAGCCGGCCCATTCGTGCGACAGCAAAAGCTGCCGCGTGGCTCTACCACTGTTTAAACTTCCATATAAATAAAATGAGAACAACATCAATGTAGTCAAAATCAATTAAATACGTATTATTAAGGATTACTCAAAAACTACTGGTCATATCTTGATCAAATTTATATGAAACTACATGAGAAGCACCAGCTTTCAAATAAAAAAAGAATCATCAAAATCTGTTTACCTATAAAAAAGTTCCTAAGTAATATACATAAAGTAAAACTATTGGTAAATCCAATTGTACATGCCTTAACCGCATTAAATAAATTACGTATAACATGATTATACCTAAATTTTTAATTTAGTTTAAATACACACAAGTTTTCCCTAATAACCTTATTTACTATACTTCCAATTTTCCGATTCTATGTCAAACTTCAATTAAAAAAAGTTTTCGAAAATCCAAAAGTACACGACTCATAATGCTCATATGATAGTTAAAAAAATTTAAGCTGTAGTTCTATTCGTCAAAGAATTCCAGTCACACTTTGGTGACTTAAAATTTAAGCTGTAGTTCTATTCGTCAAAGAATTCCAGTCACCAAAGTACACCTTCTAGTCACTACGTCAAGTCCGGAGGTAAGGTCATCATAACTAACATAACGAGCCCAAACTCGGCACATCTAGTTCTCCCCGTCGGCAGTTCCAGTAGCATTCACCGAAGTACACCTTCAAGTGCGGATAAGGTCTCATCATAACTAACATAACGAGCACAACTCGCACACCTAGTTCTACTCGTCGAGGAGTTCCAGTAGCAGATATCGAAGTACACCTTCAGGTCTCCATAAAAGTATATTTATATATTAATCCTGCGTACTTTTAGCTAAACAAAATATTGTACTTAATAAAATCTGTGATTATAAAAATAATAATAATATCTTACCTTTGTCAAGTATGTATTATATTTGGTTTTTGGAATATTTTGTATTTCTAAAGCGATCGATATTTTTCAGCACGGACCGCTAGTAAGTAACCGCGAGTAAAAAAGTACTCAGTGGCCGGGAGTGAGGCAAAGTGTATTTAGTAAAACAAATTAATACAAGGCTGTGCAAAACACTGAAAATTTCGCTATTTCTCAGCCGAAAAAAATGTATTATAACTAAACAAAACAAAATTACACTGCCATTTACATTGCATGGATTCCCACATGATAGAGTTTAAAAAATAGATTGAGTTGAACAATTGATATATTTTCAAAAGTTATAGTGTTTAAGTCTCCATACGGACTTGATAAATCTACACGTTATGCCACTAAAACCGCTTTTTTTATGTAAAAATAGCAATTGATCGATTTTAAAAAAAATAAGTTTATCAAACATTTATCTTTCTGACAATGTGCTTTTTATATCATTTATATGTTCAATATGATTGTTAGATACGATTTCATGCGCCAAAACGGAATCTTAATTTTTAGGCGCTAGTAGAACATACCTACTCGCTTTGCTCTTAAGGCATGCAAAAAATACAATCGAATTGAGTACCTACTCCTTTTTTGAAGTTGGTTGAAAATACTCACACTTTATCTCTCTGTAAATTAATGTTTAAAAAAGCCCCACTGGGTTTCTTGATGGTTCATATCCAAGGACAGAGATTTTTCTTCAAATTAGTGGTAAAAGCATTCGATTCGATTTCATAGAATTATTTTAATCGAGCATTTAACCTGAAGATTATTTTTATTCTATGTATATTGCATATAATTATTTAAAGAAAGTATATACTTAGGTATTATGTAAAGAAAATCGTAGACATTTTTTTCATTTATTCTCTGAAAAGGATTGCATGAACAAAATCTAATAATTTTATAAGTAGTTTCATTTATAAAAAAAAAACTTTTTTTTTAAAAAAAAATTCTAGCAATCTATTAACATTACTAATATCAACTTTAATTACTCCTGGTAAAATTTAAATACTTACTTGCGTTAGGAGTGATTCACGACAGTAGTCAAACGTCGGATGCGAACCCACGACCACGATTTCGTGGTTCGCACCCTGTTATTAGACTAATGTCGCTTTAGTTCAATAAATCTTAGTTTTTTGCCCTCTTCCTGTTCGTAAAGTTTAATTTCAATTGGTTCTGCCATTTCGAAAATAAGCGCGGACAGACAGACAGAATGACAAAAATTTTGGTTAATCATATCATAAACGAATGCAAATAATCACTTAAGCTCAATAAAGGGCAGTTATTTCGATACTCAGTTTTAATATATGTATAGATTTTTATTACATTTAACCCCTAAAATAACTTGTCACATTTCCCTAAAAAGGTATTCTTTAGAATATTAAAATAAAAGATTTTTTAATTTCATTTTAATGTTCTAAATTATTTTTAACTTTTATTTTATAACTCTATACTTAGTTACCTACCTAAGTTCATCGTAGCCCCATTTTTCGAAAATGATTATTACAACTTAACTATAGCAGCACCATAAAGATTGAACAATGAATTAACAATGGAAGTGAAGTAAACATAACGTAACATACACATATACAAAGTAACAATTAAGATCGGTAATCGATAAAAATGATGTTGCCTTATAGGTAACAAACAACACTTCTAAACTTCTATTCGAAAGTCTATGCATTATACAAAATCAGATTTAGCCTGCCATCACGTGTCCTTTACATGTTCCATTATCGACATTAAAATTTATGAAGACTATTTTAAAATTCTTTATGTTCGTATAACGAATGTTATTTATAAGCACAACATTGTGCTAATTCTAAATGTGCTAATTTCTAATTTTTATCAGAAGATTGTTTATAACCTAGGGCTATATAGGGTGAAGTCACCAATTATCAGCACTTTAAGAAAATGTTCATTTTCAAATAGTGGAAATAAGTAAAAAAAAGAAAAATATTTCATCACGAGATATGTATTTGGTTTACCAGTGAATAAATATTTAGAGAAACCATTTTTTCTTCGAATTTCATACATTTATTTCATTCTATGGTGCTTTAATCAAAATGACGCCTATTCCCCAATTGATAGCAGTACAATTACCAATTACTAGCACCCATTGACTTATTTATTGGCTTAGCTTTTTAAATCGTAAAAAAACTTAAAATAAACAAATAAAATAGGAGATATTTGGAATTATTACATAAACACACATTTTAATGCAGTAGAAAAATCATTTATTTGCAAAAGTAAAAGCTCTATTACATTATATGTAGTTTTCTTTCTTATATCATAAGCCATAACTATTCATCTGCGAGTATCTTTTCTAGCTCTTCTATTGTGTACGATTTCTTTTTATTTTCAATAATTTTATCAAGAAAATGTCTTACAGTTTCTGCTTCACTTTGGGAATCCCTTGCCACTACTTCAAATTTATTATCTTCTTTAATTTCAATGTTTTTCTCTAAAGGAATATTAATGGTAACATCAGATAAAACAGTTATTTGTTTTTCTGGTGGGAATTTGCTCTTCTCTTCTTTGATACTATTTTCGTTTTTGCTGTTTTTCGCTTTTACTGAAGTTTTTACCTCACGTTTATTTTTTTTCTTGTTTTCTTCTTGTTTTTGTATTCTATCTTGTTTTCTATTTTTTTATCTGTTGTTCTTTTAGTTTCTTTTCATTGCATTTCTCAAACTCTTTTTTAAACCACTCATTAGATGTTAAGACAAAAGATGGCCTTTGTATATTTCTGACAACTTTCCTTTAAGGCGTTTTTTGCTTCGGCAGAACATCTTGTATTTTAATCGGAGTTGGTTCGATAATATTTCCCTTCAGTTGAGGTACTCTCAAGTCATCAATTACTTGACTAAAACATAATATTTCAGACTCATTTTCAATCAAAAAGTTTTCTTCATTAATAGACTGGTTGATAGTAAGCGTTTGTTCTGTCGGATTGATCAGGTATGTTATGTATCTCAACCTGGTGTACAACTTTAACATGAACATTCATATCATCAATGAACTCTCTAGGCAGATTTCGTATGTTTTCTGGAAGGCATTCCATGGTGTTTTGTGTTGCTTTTTCTGACTGCTTGAGATCGTAACTTGTGTCGCTGCTAAAATACATGCAGATTTGTTTTAAAATTTTATCAGCGCCAAATAAGCTCTCCTCTGAAGTAGCAAGCAATGATGTTTTTTTACCGTCAACGATCAAATTAAAAAATGTTTCAGCAGTCAGCACCTTTTGTGAAACATGATCTTTTACCTTACACACACAGGTAACTACTTATTTATTGCAATCGTCACGCCATCTTATTTTTTTAAATGTTTCTAGCTTACATAATAAGTTGATAAATTTAAATCCAATTTTTTTTCACGTAGCAATTTAAATTCAACGACAACTCTTATAATTCATATTTTTTTTGTGCAGTGCTGATAATTGGTGCAGTGCTACGAATTAGATACTTTACTAGACAAATATACAGCAGTGTTTATCACAACCGATAATATAATATATTGTTTTAACTAACATTATTTATTAATATTATAGCATATATATGTTATGTTAGCATAATATATTGTAATACATATTTCTATTATTGTTTCGTATCATAAAAAAAATATGACAGCGTTGTATGTAAATGTGGACTATGAGAAAGCCTGTGATTCCATCGAAATTTGAGCGGTACTGCAGTCCCCTCAGTGGTGCCAAGTTGACTTTCGGTATATCGAAGTGCTGAAGTGTTTGTATAGAAGGTCTACGATGGCTATCCTAGTACAGAACGAGAGTACGAAACCCATCCAACTCCAGAGAGGTGCAGACAGAGTGACGTTATATCCCCGAAACTCTTCACGGCTGCATTGGAAGACGTTTTCAAGCTACTGACCTGGAAAGGATACTGTATTAACATCAATGGCGAGTACATCACTCGCCTTCGCTTTGCCGACGTTAATATAGTCCTTATGACGGAATCGCTGGAGGACCTAAACACTATGTTCAATGTCCTCAATAGTGCCTCACAACAGAAAGGTCTTAAGATAAACGTGGACAAAACAAAAATCATGTGTAACGTCCATGTTGAGAGCACTTAGTTCGAAATTGTTGACGAGTATGTTTACAGAGTATGTTTGTCAGACTGGGTAATTCCAACTTCGACCGACAGGTCAATCGACGGATTCAACTCGGCTGGGCAGCGTTCGGGAAATTACGACACATCTTCTCGTTAGGTATACCTCAAAACTTGAAAACAAGATTGTACAACCAGTGCATGTTGCCAGTGATGACATATGGATCTGAGACGTGGTCCTTTACTGTTGGCCGTATGAGGAACCTCAAGGTCGCTCAGCAAGCTATGGAGAAGGCTATACTCAGGTTTTCTCCGCGTGACAAACTTAGAAAACCAGAGCAAACGACATAACCCAACGAATATGTAAGCTGACTTCAGCTGGCAAAGAGCCAGCCATATAGCTCGAAGAACCGACAACCGATGGAGAAGAAAGGTTCTTGAGTGGAAGCCTTGTACCGGTAGGTCAAGTGTGCGCCGGCCCCCAATAGATGGAGTAACGACCTGGTAAAACATGCAGGAAGTCGATGGACGCAGGTGGCTCAGTACCATGCTTTGAGGCATTCGTTGGGGGAGGCTTATCAGCAGTGAACTTGTGAAGGGCTGTAATGATGATGATGATGAGTACAACCAAAAAGCACGAATGGGTCGGTTCGACCGGGTAAGGACCACGCTCTCACAGACCATCAGCTTTAAGCTGCTATTTTATACCAGCGTAAAATAGCAGATTAATGCTGCTGTTTCGTATGATGATTGTAGAGAACCGGATACCCTTTTTACTGGATACGAGGCATTCCATCTTGGTCTTTAGGGATGACAACGCATCTGCATTTTGATTCTTAATTGAGGATAGATGTAGCCGCCATCAGCTGGCATCCACTTACCATCAGGTGGACTGTGTGCTCGTTTGTCCATAAAGAAAACTATCCCAACAGTACATTGCAACAGTTTCCAACAGTATTATATACGTAATGTTTCTAAATTATAATATATACTGTTTTTTTCCTGTATTTTATAATAAGTAAAGTATAATTATAAGTATTTCATAATATCGCTCGCTTTTAAAATTGGAAAATATTTATAAGTATTTTTGTGTGTTTTCTCTTAAAACGTTCTACATATTTATTTATTTATTTAACAATTTATGTACACACATACAACAGAAAGGACACAACACGATGAAGAGTTTGTACAAGTATTTTTTAATATATCCCAATATCCAATACCATAAAATACATTACCGTACAATTTAGTCATTTTATTAGTTCATTTTTCCTCTTCGCTTGTGCTCATTACACTGTCAATAACATAGTGAACAATGTAAGGCGAGTATACAATGATAGTAATTGACTCGGCTGCAGGTCGTTCGTACCTGTTTCATGTGGGATACAGCGGCTATTACACTGATAGACAGTAAATACCGCGGGCACGAACCAAGAATTTAGTTCAATCAGTCGCTAAGAAATTTATAGAGAAACGTACAAATAAAACACATTTAATTAACAGTACCGCCGTGTGTGGCGGCTGCGTGTGGAGGTTTATCGACTATAACAGGGTGTCGGTAGTTGGAAAATAAAATACTGGGAAACTACTTCAATATAAATAAAATGTAAAATGATAACATTATCAATATAGTCGAAGTCAATTAAATATTCATTATTGAGGATAACTTAAATACTACTGGTCAGATCTTTATCAAATTATATGTATGACCACATAAGAAGTAAAAATCGGTTTAACAAAAACAAAAAATAAATACAATCGAATTGAGTACCTCCTCCTTTTTTGAAGTCTGTTAAAAACTGAACTGTCATCATCATGTTTATGTTTTTATTCTCGTTTTATTGAAAATTATATATTATTGTGTGTTGTATAAATTATATAAGAATTGTTTACCACCGGCGATTTTTCCGGGCCGATACGACTTAGGGACCTTCAAGAAAAGAGCTTACTCCTTTCTAAAAGGTCGGCAACGCACCTGCAATTCCATTGGTGTTGCTGTTGTTCATAAGCAGCGATAGTAACTTATTATATGGTGAGCCGTATGCTCGTTTGCCCCCTCTTCTATAAAAAAATCCACATTACATGAAGTCCACCTTTTGTTCTGCTATACAGTATATATAGTGTTGGTAAGTTTTACGTGGTAGAGCCAAGCTGCAGCTATATTAGTAGCATAGTTGTAGCACAAATGGGTCGGCTCGACTGGGGAAGGACCACGCTCTCACAGAAAACCAGCGTAAAATAGCAGTTTAATTCTGCTGTGTTTCGTATGGTGTGTGTAGAGAACCGGAGACCCTTTTTAATGGAAACGAAGCATTTCATCTTAGTCTTCAGGTATGACAACGCATCTGCATTTTAATTCGTAATCGAGGATAGATGTCTATGGGCCACAGTAACCACTTATCTTCAGGAGAGGCAGAGGTTCAATAAAATAAGATAAAGTGGGCGTGTATTGTTGTGGCATAAGATAATGTATCCCATTTCGTTCCGTGGGTGTCATGAGAGATTTTGAAAAATGCCAGTAAAGCCCAATGCCTTCCGATAGATCAGTATAATAACGTGACCATACGTCCCGTTTGGAACGTGACTGTTCCTTTTTTCGGTACTCCGCGTCCCGGTAACTCCTGGGACAGATTCGAGATGCAAAATTGTCCAGTTTCATAACTGCAAGATTCGAACAATACAAAATAAAGATTGTTGGTAGCTTAAGCCCGAACCGGGCAAGTTTGCTATTTCGCTGGCGTATGGTGCAACAGAGAAAAGGCGTCAAGCAAATTATACATCTTTAGCCAAGCTGCAGCCATATTTATAGTAGATATGGTTTTAGCATGAATGGGTCGACTCGACCCGGGAAAGATCGCGATCTCACAGAATACCAACGTAAAATAGCAGCTTAATGCTGCTGTGTTTCGTATGGTGAATGTAGAGAACCGGAGACCCTTTTTACTGGAAACGAGGCATTCTTACATCTCAGTCCTCAGGGGTGACAACGCATCTGCACTTTTTTTTTAAATAAAAATACTAGTGATGTTATTAAACATTACTAATATTCCCTTTAACCAATTCTGGTAAGCTTAAAATGCTTGTGTTAGAAGTGGTTCACGATAGTACTGGAATGGCGGATTCGAACCCACGACCTTTCGAGTTTGCTGTCCGCGCCCTGCCATTACGCTACTGACGCTTTTAATTTTTTTTTCTTTGAATCTTAATTGAGGATAAATGTAGATCTCTATGGGCCACAGCTCCACTTACCATCAGGTGGACTTTGTGTTCGTTTGTCACACTTATACTATAAAAAAACACCAGCTAAGCATATTGGCGTCCTTCTCTGACCTTGTTTTCCATCATGATGATAATTTCAACAAAATGGAAAGCTACCAACAGCCCAAGAAATAATAAAGTAGCAGAAGGGGATGCACAATACTGTCTTAACCTACCCGTACCCGATATAACGCATATGAGATACAATCAGAGGTAAGTTAGGATGCTGAGACAAGGGGCATTCACAAGAGAAGCGGAACTTAAAATCAATAATTTGTAGCTTTGCACGATTGTTGGCTCCCAATAGGCTTTTTAACTTTTTATACAGAGCCCACGGAAGTCATCATTATCATTATAGCCCATCACAAGTCCTCTGCTGAACATAGGTCACCCCCAAGAAACGTCACAAATCATGGTCCCCACTCCTCAGCTACCTGCATCCATCAATTTAACAGCCAATTATTTTCTACTTTAACAACTTTACGGTCCGATGGTCACAGCCAATATGTCTCCGCTGTTACGTCCCACAGCTGGGCACAGGTCACCGCTCACCTCTGAGAGTGTATTAGGGCAAGTAAGTGTCCGCCGCGCTGTCCTAATGCGTGTTGGCGGACTTCACATTTCATCGAAAATTTTTTTTCTTATTTATCAGACATGCCGGTTTCCTGGCGATGTTTTCTTTTACCACCGAGCACGTGGAAAATTAGCAGTTTTTTATAGGATAAGGGTGACAAAAGAGCACACAGTCCATCTGATGGTAAGTGGTTGATGTGGCCCATAGACATCTAAATCTATCTTTGATTAGGAATCAAATTGCAGATGCGTTGTCACCCGTGAGGACTAAGATGAAATGCCTCGTTTCCGGTAAATAGAGTATCCGGTTCCCTACACTCACCATACGAAATACAGCAGCGTTAAGCTGCTATTTTACGCTGGTATTCTGTGAGAGCGCGGTCCTTCCTCGGTCGAGCCGACTCATTCGTGCTACAACCATAATAGCTGCAGAATAGCTCTATCACGTATAAATGTATTTAAAATTGCAATTAACAATTTCATTGGTGCCGGCGTGGATCGATCCCAGGTTGCTCGCATACTGTGAAATTTGCAGCGAGCACTAATCCCCTGAGCTACCACGGTTCTGTCTCCGCTGATTACTTATAAAATGTTTTGAACTTCTCGTTCCACGTATAATTTACGCTTGTTCAGTGGAAAATGCGTGTTGCTTTGTATACCGCT
Organism: Parnassius mnemosyne; assembly: GCA_963668995.1. Lineage (NCBI taxonomy): Eukaryota > Metazoa > Arthropoda > Insecta > Lepidoptera > Papilionidae > Parnassius > Parnassius mnemosyne. The sequence goes on along the minus strand of CAVLGL010000115.1, from coordinate 38,861,587 downwards.
ATTTAGCGATGTAACAGGTATGTGTGAGCATAACGCGTGAAACAAAAGAAACTTACGTTAGGTCGGTTCCCTCGACCCTCGCTCTCGGTTCGCACGGCCCTCCCCATCGCGGAAGTGCCATGTTTACACTAAAAAATGGCGCCGTGCGCACGCGCACCCAGAATATTTTAAACTCAAAACGCCATGGGAGAAAACAAGTCTGCAACATAATGCTAAGTTATAACGTTTTATGAAATGAGCTCGTAAACGAATATCATTTACAATTTTTTATGATTTCATAAACACTCAAACTTGCAGTGCTCTGTAGTGTCATGTTATATGATCATAACATATTTGTATTTCATTGTGATCGTGGTTAAATCTGCAGTCACTTTTAATAATATTAGAATGACAAACGAGCCAATAACCCACCTGATAATAAGTAACTCTAGAATACATGTTATAAATTATGAAGAAAGGCCGGAGAAAAAATGGTAGTTAAAAGCAAATTAAAAAAAAATACATATATGGCGTTTAAGTTTATGCGCATACAAAATATGATGATGTGGAATAGTAGATTGTTTTACGCCGTCAACTACACGGCGAATACAGACAAAACAAACAGACAAACAACTTAAAAACGCCCTCAGTCATTACTTGTAAATAATACTGAGCGGTGACTGTTTTTATCGCCTTCATAAAAATGAATATAGCGAATTAGTTTTGATGCAAGTATAAGTAATTATTGTTTATTGCATCCCTTAAAGCTTAATATAATTAAAATAAAACGATAAAATGAATCATGGAAAACTTATATATTGTTTATTTATAAATCAGGTTGCTCTCACCTCTGACCGGAGTATTAACACTTATTTTCCATATTCGTCTTTAAAACACCAAAATAGTGAAATACAAAGGGGAAACAATATTTTTAGTAAGTAAAATAAATCATTTTATTACAAAAGAAAAGGTAAAACTTTGTTATGAAAAAAAAATATTTTTGCAATTGTACTGATGCTTCTAAATTATACGAGGGCGTCACTGAAAATTTCGGGAATCAAGGAAGTGACCCAACATTACTAATTAAAAATGTATTTATTGTTTTTCGAAGTATTCTCCGCGAAATTTGACACATTTTTCCATACGATGGAACCAATCATTGAAGCAACCATTCCATTAGGAAGTTGGGGTCTCCAAAATGGCCGTTTTGTAGGCGTCCACAGCTTCTTCAGGTGATGAAAATCTCTGTCCACGCAATTTATTCTTTATTTTAGGGAAAGTATAGAAATCATTAGGGCTTAGGTCGGGGCTGTACGGCGGATGGTCTAATAATTCTATGTTATCTTGCTCTAAAAACTCTTTTGTTCTGTGTGCGGTGTGAGAACTCGCATTGTCGTGATGGAGGATGATGCGGCGGTTGCAGTTCTCTTTACGGAGTTCAGAAACGACCTGTGGCAAACAAATGCTAGCATACCATTCTGCATTAACCGTTCTTTGTCCCTCAAGAGGAATAGTCGTAACATGGCCGGTTTTGGAGACAAACGTGGCCACCATTATTTTTTTTGCAACACTCCGTGAACGAACAATTTTTGTTAGCTTTAACTCATTTTCGAACACCCAAACTCGTGACTGGTTTTTTGTTTCGGGTTCGTACGCGTATATCCAGGATTCGTCACCTAATACGATGTTGTATACAGCATTTGAGGATCCTGCGTGGAATCTTTCGAGAGTTCTGACGCACCAAGTAACGGGAGCCGCTTTTTGCTCTTCACAGAACGAATGAGGTATCCATCGGGAAAACAACTTTTTTACGCCTAATTGTTCATGCAAGTTTATTTTTATTTGACTCATGCCAATGTCTAAAGTTGCCTGAATTTCGCGGTATGTCACATGTCGATCTTCCTCAATTCAACGTTTTCTTGGGTGACTGCAGTTTTTGGACGACCTTGACGGGGATCATCACTGAGCTTGACACGTCCACGTTGAAATTCAGCAAACCATCGATAAATTGTGGTTTTGGATGGGGCTTCATCACCAAATGCAGGAATCATCCGGTTTTTGTGTTAAACCACTTCGAAAGTCATAATAAATCAACGCTCTTGAATTTTCTCGAGTCAATTCCATTTTCTCAACGACTAAACAAGTTTGACAAAACCTTGTGACAAGACCGAGAATCTTTTTTTAAATAAATAAATGGTATTCGATTTTTAAAACCAAGGACTTTTCAATTAAAAAGATTTTAATATGACAGGAACAGTGGAAATATTCCATTCCCGATACTTTTAGTGCAGCCTATGTATTCAAAATAATCGTCATTACACTTGGTTGTCATTTTGTTCGTGTTGCGACGGCACGAACTCAGATGACAGAGATAGTAACGTACAATGAATGTAAAAAGGTACAATGAATGTAAATTGTAGTCAAAAAACTGACATAAAAATATAACATAACTGAAAAACTGACTTGAAGGTCGGCACGTTATACATTTTTAATTTTAATACAGTCTTAATCCTATGTCTTTTTAAATGTCCGAATATTTGAGATTCTAGAATATCCTTATTTTGTCGTTAGCCACAAAAACGTGCTGTATACGGCGGCTCTTCACGTTGGCCAACATTGTGGTGAATGTTGTGGCCAATACCGATGGCTATCGTGTAGGGCGCGTGTTTGTCCTTGACTTGGTATGTATTGGAATGATGGCCCACAAGTTAGCGCGAGATCAGTGTGGTGTCGGTTTTTTACAAAAGATCAAAGGGTCGTGGCAGAGCATTGGCCGCCGCGTCCCACACGTGGGGCAGACGTTTAGTTTGATACGAGCTCCCAGTGATCGCACGCACCTGATTTAAATTTTATATTCACGCATCGTAACTAGTGTCAAAAAATTGCAGTAACAATAACCAATGAAGAAACTATTCGCTTTGAGCTCTACCAAGCCGAAAATTGTTTGTGGAACACCATAAATAAAATTTCTTTTTGATCACCCTTTTCTTGTACACATTCACGTAGTAGCATAAATAAACCGCAGCAGCCGTTAGCGACTCAGTATCTGAACCACCTTTCAACGTGTGGATCATCTGGGATCATCACATCATAAACTCTTGGTTAATATCTTTACCAACATATTCGCTACTATGTTGGCCAACATGAAGAGCCGCTACGCGTAAAGTGTACGTTACGAGTACGGGTTAAAAATTCTGAAATTTTTCTTTAAATTTAAGATTTATCATTAATATAAAATAATACTGACATTAATATATAGGTACTTCCCAATCCTAGTAGAATTTTTAGAACAGAGCCCACGTTTATTAGCGAACTTGACATGTCCTCAAAATATTCAGATTGATCCTAAGACTTTTATGTTACTATAGGAGTGTATAATTTTATCGCTATGTTTTACTTCATCACAGAGCATGTGATAATTCAGCAATTAAAATTGCGATATAGGTTTTGGTAGTGCCAGCAAGGATCGAATTCGCGTTACTATAAAATTTAAGGTAAAGTCCCAACCGCTATGTTATATTTTAGAAATTGTACGGAGCAAATTTAGTAATAATAGATTATAATTAGAAATAAAACTTGAATCAGAAGTGAATAGAATTAAATAAGCCGTTTGAAGAAACTGGATAGGTTGGCAAATATACCAAAGACATTAACTATTCTCGGATGTCTCGATCTTGATACCTGGCTACACTCAAAATCATAAGTCAGCAAACATGAAATGAATTTTTAGACAAACTGTAAGAAAACATTTTTATAATTATGTACGCACAATATCCTCAACATCTTCATGTGTAATTACGACTCACCAATAAATAAATCATTTATTTTGTAATAACAGAAAATATTAACCTCATGTTATAGATGATTCCTACGTTAACAATAGCATACGAACAATGGGCGGGTCGCTGACTAATATTAGATTTTTTTAAAGGGTATCGCGCTTCTATTCTCTACCTGGTAGGGTAGATACCTGCTCTACTAATATCAATGCCCGGAACACAATTAGCCAACGCTACGCGGCGTAAAAAATAAAGAAACACCATTATAATGACATGCCAGAGCACAAAATGCTCTTCGAAAAATGTATATAATATATTATCTTGTAAATAAACTAGAATAACACATTTTTCCTTATACATAGTTATGTTTCGTCATTTGAACACTAGAGAAGCGATATAATCTTAGAAGCAAGTTGTTGCAAGACTCTCATAGTATATTTGCCAGCAAACTGTAATAGTTATATACGAAATCATTAACTTTTTACTAGACTGCGGCAAAGAAAAGGAATGATTTTAACGAACTCTTTGGTCTTAAAATTTTATTTTCATTTTCTAAGACACATATATCCGCATGTATAAATTTAGGATTTTAACAAATAAATTATTTCTTATCTGCTATCCAACCAGTTTCTTTTTAATTTTCTATTACATCCCACATCTCATCGTCAGCCTTATTTATGGAAAACTTGTGCAAATTTTATTTGTGACCATGCTTATTGCAATTTTAATTCAAAAGTTGCGTAATGTTAAAATGTTTCCATTGAGCACTTTGGTCGTGTGCTGCTAAAGCCTAAATATTTTCAAGTCCTTTTTCCTCCAAGCCTCTTTTCGTACGCTTTTACAGAGACATTAAAATATTTTTGATAGTTTATATCCTATCACAACGCCATAACTATTTTATAGTGTAGTTTTAAATATTGAAATTCGTATAAGTTCTTTTTAATAATTATAGTTTTATTATTAATTATAATACTATTATCGTTATACTTAAAAATAGCTATTATGTAATAACGGTATAAATAAGATTATTAATTGCTCTTTTTTATTTTTATATACATAATATAATTTAATATAATGTATATAAAATCTAATATACATAATTTAACAATCAATAATATAAATAAAAGTAAGTATTATCTTTGTGCACTTATTTAGAAGTTTCAAAAAGGCATAGAAATAAGATTGGCAGATCTACATTGTGCAATCAAGTAGGGAAAACCTTCCCAAGCAGGCGTCAGGTTGACGGCCCCAGCCCGTGACGTCACCGCACTGACCACTCCGGGACCGCCACAATGGCCTTTCTGAGAAAGAGCAGATGCGCTTGCGCCGCTATTTGCTTCACCTTTCTCTTTGCACGCATCCCTATTAACAATAATTTAAATACGTTCGTGTTGTACATATTATTACTTAAATTGTTACAACTAATATATAGACGACAAAAACATCTGATGTTTTCAAATTAAAAATAAACCAATAACTACGGCCAAAAAAACTCACAGTGAATAAGCAAAAGCCAAGCGGCGACGAGTGTATCTAAACGACATGTTTCGGACAGCGAGCAGGTAGACGCCGAGGTTACCGCTTACCTGCCGCGCTAAGGTATCATTACCGCGGCACACCGGTAACGATGGACGCCCATAATCACAGGCACGCCGTCACGCGAAGATCATCGCAACTTCCATGGATGAGTGTGGATCTAGTCATGATGTTGAAAGAAACATGCACTAAACCTCCACTCATCGAAAGAAATTGACCTTGTCGCCTCTGCCGCATCCAGCACTGCACGCACTATAAGCGATGTCACGTTGCACCGAACCGAACGTTAACGAGCACGTTGCCGTGTTTTAAAAAAAGTTAATTACATGCAGACGCGCTTCCGACGAACGTGAGCGCTCCCCGCAAGCTCAACACGAAATAAACGGTCGAGATTTGAAATCTGGAAATCTAGACGCTGCGTTTGCGACTGTGGTGGGGAGACGGCAACCAATGGGGAATAAGCGCGCGCAAACCGTGACGCGGTGGGGCGCACTGCCGCGCACCGATATTATCTTTTCTATAAAGAACGTTATTTTCTTTCTTTCCTGCTCGCTCACCCGTCCGTTCAACCGACAGCGGAAGTGAAATGAACGCGCGCGTAAACCATAGGCATGGCACCAGCAGTACCAGGACGCCGGTAAGGCCAAGATGTACGCGCACCTGCCGCAATATTAACTGCCTATACAATAAGTTAGAATTGCAATGAAAATTAAAGGTACATGAACTCTGCATTAGAAAAATAAATGCCATTATTGTCCTTTGAAAATTTATTCGAATGACGCATCCAAGTTTTCAAACACTGCTTTCATTTATTTCCAAACGAATCGACGTTTAATAATAGAGGTTTTCAAGCAATACGTCAGTAGTAAGGTCAGTTATCATATTTACTAACACAAATAAGATTTTCTTGATTAAGACTATTTACACTACAAAAGACTTGAGACCCCTATTAAAGATTAAATCTCATTCTAATATCAGAATTTAAAATTAAAGTAATGTTATATATTTTTAGACATTACTTAAAGAATTTTTCTGTTCTGGCTGAAAAGTCCTGAGACAATCGTGCAAGTACTCACTTGCATTAATTCTCTTTGCTAATCCGATAAGTTTTATTAGGTGGTAGAGCCACGCTGCAGCTCTATTATGGGGGTAGCACGAATGGGTCTGCTCAACCGGGAAGGACTACGCTCTCACAAAATAACAGTGTAAAATAGCAGTTTAATGCTGCTGTGTTTCGTTTGGTGAGTGTAGAGAACTGGAGACCCTTTTTACTGGATACGAGTCATTCCATCTTAGTCCTAGGGGGTGACAACGCATATGCATATTAATTCTTAATCGAGGATAAATGTAAATGTTTATTTTTTATATATACTTTGTCACCCTTATTCTATAAAAAAAAAGTCATAAACTAAGCGATATTTAAATAGTAGATATCTTGGAAGAGTTGGGATGTAAGTGTGTCAATAATAGTTAGGACATGTCCATACAGGCCTATTAAAATCCATCGGACTGAAAAAGCTGTTGATGCTGAAGATGAAAAAATAATTAAAGTATAAAACATTCGTTACTTCTTAACTTTGATACTAATTACCTTCATATTTACTCGTGGGAATTGTCAACTATTCCTTAAAGAGCTCTCTTTAAGGAAATGTCGACAAGAGGCCAATAAGAAATATGTTTAGAAACTAAATAGAACCACATACATCATCATAGTATAAGCCAACAGTACATATAAATTAGAGGGACACTTTATCTTAAAATTCTTCAGAAAAAGAGAAGAGCGGCTTTTTTTTTCGAGAAAGATCCACAATTGCGTTATATATTGTAGCTATAGTCAACAATGAACATGACTATTCCAGTACGATCGAGTGAAGGACACACAAGTACACGCGCAGCATAACATAGCCACCCTAGAAGAAAATAATTAAAATTGGTGACATAATTTCGCCGAAATTAGAATCCAGAACGTCTCTGACACTGTCAATGAGTCAATGACAGTAGCTTCGAAATAAGATCAAGAATTAAGCAAGGATAAGTAATTCTTATATAAACTAGATAAGTTTATAGACAATCTTTTTGGTTAGAATAATTTTACCCGCCGTGTACTCTACTGTGTTTTAGAAGGAAAGTGAGGCCATTTTTCCATTTTTAAAAACCCCGGAGAGAACTCTACCATAGCTAGTAAAACAGCTGATGACCTTGAAACGTCTGATCCGATTTTGACAAACATATCTAAGAACCACCGCTAGAAACCCTGCTTTTAAATAAAAAAGCGGCACCCAAATCGGTTCACCCGTTTAAGAGCTACAGTTCCACACACACACACATAGCGGTCAAACTTATAACACCCCTTTTTTTGCGTCGAGGGTTAAAAAAGAAGAGGCACAAACAGCTTAAGAATTCTGTTGCAAAGCAATGCGCAAGTTTAAACGTTCTAAATGACACTAAAAATGTGAAAATCATATACCTTCACTTCCACAATCGTGTAAAACGTAAATAAAAAGAAATAAGGACAGTCTTTACTATTGTAAAGTAGTGTCAAAGCATACCTATATATTTAAATCTCTTTGGTCTAAGCATTGTATCGGAAAAAACCTTCAATTCATGACAAAGTCGACTAAAGGAAAGAGTATTAAATCAAGTGCCATGCGACGTAAAAACTACTCAAAATTTTCAAAACCAAAACATAAGATGCATCATCTAAGGATAACTTCGTGATTACCCAAAACCAAAATCTTTGTAATAATGTTTGGCTGCATAGCTGCGGGTTTGCAATTCCATATGGAACAAGTGTTTGTATATTCTGCAAATAATTCTTTCGGGTCTAGATATTTCTCCATTTGCAATTTATTTAAAACGCCTCGACTTTACAAAAGATAATTTAAAATTAAAAATTTTGTACAATCGGCTTCAATATAAATTATTAAGAATAACTCAAAAACTATTGGTCAGAACTTGATCAATTTTATATGGGACCACATGTGAAGCACCAGCTTTCAAATGCCGACTTTAAAAATTTGCCGACAATTTACGTCATTGTTTCTTAGAAAACAATGTAAGAACAAACCCCTGGCCATTGCGTCACAGGGAAAGCTAAAAAATCCTCGTTGTTTTTTAAGATGTAAATTGCTACCTTTGAAATATAAAGCAAATATAAAAACATGGATGACTTCTGGAATTTTCAAAAAATGGGTCATATATATTGATAAGAAAATGGCTAAAGAAAAAAGAAAATTCTATTATTTTTATATTATTTTTTTATATTATATAAAATTATATTCCATAAATGAAAGCAGTTAAAATTCAATGTCTGCCACCCACACCACATCAAAATTACACCACATGAATAAAGGCATCATTGATAACTTCCAGTCATTTTACCGAAAACAAGTAATCAGGAATATGTTGGATAATATGGAAGAAAAAAGTTTTACTATAGACGTATAGTAAGCCATGAGCGAAATATAACTGCGACTACTATAAAAATCTGTTATGTTCAGTGTGGTTTTTCATTATCATCAGCAGAAGAAGCTGAAGCCGAAGATATTTCTATCCAGCTTCATGCAGAATGGAGTACAGTGATAACTGAAATAGGAATAAATATTTGAGGACTTTGTTACATGTGATGATGGAGTTATCACTGCTGGGACATTTTCTAATAAAGATATTATCGATTCAGTTGCTCAAAAAACCGAAAGTAATGATTTAAATGAGATATACGACTCCAATAATGCAACATGCGCTCCATGGGTTTCCATCAGAGGCAAGATCAACATTAAATACTTTACGGAATGTTATAGAGCAAACCAGCAACTCGGAAGATAAAGAATTTTCTACTCTTTGTACCTTAGATAATGTTATATACTAGACATCCTAATTATCAATAACAAAAATAAATAACTGACTTCTTTTAACATTTTGTATTTTAAGAATGTTTTGAAATGACGTTGATTTTTTTAATATGTAGTACATATGTGACCTAACTTTTAAATTGAAAATAAATATGTTTATACCTTTTATGAATTTTTATTTATTTCAGCTCTCGAAATCATACTCAGTTAGAATTAATCTAAACCTCTACGAGTCGAATATTTCCTTACAAAATCCGCTTAAGGGCGGATTCGACCAAACTTAGTATAAGTCTTATCCTGAGAATAAAATCACTAATTACTCTCGAGTTAGAGAACTTTCGTTTTACCAAATCTTAACCCAGGTATAACTGGTTATCCGAGAGTAAATTGCTATACCGCCAAAATTTGTCGAGTAAACAATTTATCCCAGTGTATTTTAATGGCGGCCGCTACATTATAACAGCTGTTTTTGTGTGCTCTGTTGAAAAAGTAGGATATTTTATCGTTGTGCATTTATATAATTTAGTAAAAAGTAGGGTATTTTATCGTTGTGTATTTACTATTTCTTGTATTTTTGTGATAATTGTAGGGATATTTTTTTAAATAATGCAACGTTTACGAAATATGATCGAAGATTCAGACAGTGATGAAGAATACATTCCAAGGCGTCCACGATGGATTAGAGAAAGGAACAATTACTTCGATAACTATGACGACCGTGACTTTGCAATAAGGTTTCGATTGTCCAAAGAAGCTACTTTGTGTCTTTTATCCAAAATCGAGCATCACCTGGAATATTCATCAAACCGGTATGTACCCACCTATACCTAGATATATTTTTTCGAAAAACTATGCTCAAAGATTTAAAACTAAAATATATTCTATAGTAGTAGTTGTACCTATGTTACATAAAGTTCCTTTTCTTTCAGAAATTTCTCAATATCTCCAGTAAATCAGTTGTTGGCCACTTTGAGATATTATGCAACAAACTGGACACAAACAAGCATTGGAGATTACTGTGGTTTAAGTACGCCGACAGCAAATAAAATTGTACACAGAGTTAGTGCTGCAATTGCTGCATTGCATACAGAGTACATAAAATTTCCTGAATCAACTCAAGAAATAAGACACGAACAAGATAAATTTTACCAAATTGCTCGTTTTCCAAGAGTAGTTGGAGCAATGGACTGTACACACATTCGCCTCACATTCGTACCCTTAAGACTCGAAGTAGGTGGAGAACAAGCAGAGACATTTAGAAACCGAAAAGGATACTACTCTATTAATGTGCAAACTATATGCAATGCCAATTTAGAAATAACCGACATAGTCGCAAGATGGCCAGGTTCAACTCATGACAGCACTATATTTAATAACAGCGTGCGGAAAGCACATTTTGAGACTGGTCGCTATGGCAATGCGTTATTATTGGTAGACAGAGGATATGCTGCAAAGAATTATACCATGACTCCGTTAGAAAATCCAAGGACACCAGCTGAGCAACTGTACAATGAATCACAAATTCGTACCAGGAATGCTATAGAAAGGACCTATGGTGTATGGAAAAGACGATTCCCAGTATTGGCACTTGGCATGCGAGTAAAATTAGAAAAAGCACTAACTATTATCATAGCCACAGCTGTCCTTCACAATATGTTACGCAGGCAAGGGGAACAACTTCCACCTGATGACCCAGAAGTGCTATTACCAGCTCCATGGGATGAACTGTTACAACTTGGCCAAATGCAGAGCTTGGAATCAGCACAGCATTCTACTGGCCAGTTAGCACGCAATTCGTTAATAAGTAATTATTTTTATAGTTTATTGTAGCTATGGAATCTAGCCAGTTGATCGCTGTGATTCCAAATCTAATTTTATATTATACAAATTATAAAAAAAGAAAAGTAGTATAAAATAAAAGTTGAAATAAATAAGTCTAATATTTTATTGGTCTTTTCGCAATTGCTTTTTCTTTAATCTTAAATCTAATAATAAAATACGGGTCTTTAATTTTTCTTGTTTCAATTGCTCCCTTTTTATTTGTAAGTCCAGATCGTTAACTGCGTTTAAATGTAGTGATTCCTTCTCAGCAACACTCTTCTGGAGATCAATTGCTTCAATTTTCTTCTCATGCAACTTTTGCAGTGATGATGTTGAAGCTACATATGTCGGTCGCCTTCTTGAAGACCAAGATTTTTTTAATTTTCCTTCTTGCTCATTAGTATCGTATTGAAGTGGTGTAGCAACAGGAGTTCTTAACATTTTAGGAGTATAATCACTCCAATCCTAAAACAAAGAATAAAAATGTAAATAATATAATGCCAATATTATATTTTATCACACAGTAGTAGAGCGAAACTGCAGCTTCTGCTGTTGCATGGATGGGCCGGCTCGAACCATATAACTACCATGACTTTACAGAATACCAGCCTGAAGTAGAAGCTTTGCTTCTGCGTAGAGCTTGGTTAGTGCAGGAGGCCAGAGGGCCAATCCGTTTTAAAAGGCCCACAATGCATCTGCAATTCCTCTGGTATTGCAGTTGTTCATGGGCAACGCTTACCATCAGGTGAGTTACATGCTTGTATGCCCCCTATTAAATAAAAAAAATTCTACATCTATCTTCGTTTGCAAATTAAAATGTAGATGCATTGTCAGCCGTGAGGACTATGATAGAATGCCTCTTTTCCAGTAAAAAAGGTCTCCGATTCTCTACACTCACCATACGAAAAACAGCAGCATTAAGCTGCTATTTTACGCTGGTATTCTGTGAGAGTGTAGTCCTTCCCCGGTCGAGCCGACCCATTCGTGCTACAACTATACTATTAATATAGCTGCAGCATGGCTCTACCACGTACACATAGTAGTAGAGTTATAAAACTTATGTTTATATTTACTATATACTATAATTTACTTCAGGTAAAGGTATAGGGCTACAGATATTATTAATGTGTTATGATTTTACCTGCATTTCTACTTCATTCAAGTCAATCCCAGTCTTTTGAATCTCATCAGTGTCAGTTTCAAGATCTGTAACCAAATATTAATGTTTTTTAAGAAGAAGTCATAACAATTTTGTTTAGTTTCTCTAGGATGCTTAACTAAACTGCAAGATACTAACCTTTACTACATAATTCTGGCTCCTCAGATAAAATAACTTGAACCTCAGAAAAATTATGGCTTTCTAAGCTTTCTGGGGCAACGCTATCACTGTCAAAACGGTTAAAAAGCCCAACAGCACTTGTTTTTATCAAAGATAATATTTTTGAATCAAGAGGATCTTCTTTTTTGGGATTTGCTGGTCCTCCACCTAAAAATAGTACAAAATGATTAAAGTAAAAGTATTTAAAGTATGTCATCTCAGTAGTGTTGGTTCTAAAAATATTTCAACTAAAATAATCCGAAAATAGACGAGACCAAGAAAATAAATCACTTCATCAGGACACTTCATTTTACTACCAAGTATTTAATAATAATGATACATGACCTAAAGATCTTTGCGATAAGCATGTTTCCAGTAGTGACTAACAATATATAAATGTATGTAGGCATGGCTCAGTCTGTTGCTCCCCCAGTTACAAGATCATCTTTCTAATGTATACCGAATTTCTTTTGAAATTATAGGTTTTTGCCTAGTTATATAAATAACTGGATCAACACGAATAATGATAACGTAAGGTATGATAAAAACTAACCTGTTTGGATTCTATGCATCCTCTTGTATGACTCTTCCTTTTTGGCCTTTTTTTTCATATATTCCCACTCATTTTTTAAATTTTCTGCTGTACGCGAGCAGTGTGTCGTTTGACTATTATATTCGTGGGATATAATTTGCCATTCGGACAATTTTTGCTTCATCGTAACCCCGTCTGTTTTCTTGTTTTCAATGACACGAAAATGTTTTTCTACTAATTCTAACAATAAATTTTTTTCTGAAGATAACCAATTTGGGCTACGTTTTCTTTTTTCTGCAGACATTTTATTTCAAAAGGTAAGAATAAGAAATCAACTGACAACTCGACTCGTGTTTATTCTAGTGTTCAGTGACAGTTGACACTATTATAATCCGGCAAAACTAAGTGGACAGAACATCTTGCATTGCGCTATATAAACCATTGTATTTCGATTTTAGTTGGCTTACATGTTCATTCATTTTTCATTCACCAACTCTAGAGTAACAATACCCAGTATTAGCTACTCTACGTTTGTGTTGGAAAAACGCAAACGAAGTTATCCGAGAGTAAGAGCAAAGAGTAAAATTATTCGAGGGTTAGTTACTCTGGAGTAACACGGCATTTGGTCGAATCCACCCTAAGTCGAAGCCCTTCATAAGTTTTAAACTCTATAACCCGAATTTTTCGGCGTCTACCTTAAAGTGCGACTTACAGAGTACAGAGTTCGACTGTAATAAGGGTGACATTTATTCTCGATTAAGAATCAAAATGCAGATGCGTTGTCACCCCGGGGGACTAAGATGGAATACCTTGTTTCCAGTAATAAGGATCTCCGGTTCTCTACACTCACCATGCGCAAAACAGCAGCATTAAGCTTCTATTTTACGCTGGTATTCTGTGAGAGCGTGGTCCCACCCCGGTTCAGCCGAACCATTCGTGCTACAACCGGCGCACATGTGATAATAGCTCAAAAATGCTGCTTATAAGATTTACCTACCGGCACTATACCACGCTAATCTGTGGTGTTTTGATTTCACTTTGGCATCATCTAATGAGTAACTATTTATCGAAGAGCCTCATTTGTTAGTTTAGATAATGAACTACGAACTGCAAACACGCGAACGTTGGCGTTTGAACGGATTCGACACGACCAGAGATCAAGTGCAAAAACAACGACTTCAGGTGCTTTCCGAGACACGGAGGTGAAACACTTCCCTTCCTGACTCCGGGCTGGTATTGGAAATGTCTTCACAGAAAAACCCAATAACTTATTTTAGCCTAACTCACGATTCGAACACCTAGACCAACAAGACAGTCTTAGTCTAGTGGTCATGCGCGCAACTGCTATTGCTAATATTGCCATTGCTATGGCAGTTGCTGTGTTCTACGGTGAAGTAATAGTAGCAATTCTCCAATGACCATGATTAAAACCTTGACATGTGTTTATGGTAAAGTGACAATAAAAAAATAATCTGGCCAAAAATGAATATATGTCAATTATCACCCGATCGCCACTAAAAGAGGGTAATGTTTTTCGGATTTATGTCTTATTTATTATAGAATAAGGATGACAAACGAGAAAAGTCCATCTATCATCGGTTGAGACACCCCTAAGGACAAAGATGGATTGCCACGTTTCCAGTAAAAAGGCATATTGTTAGAAAGTACGTTTACCTGGGACATATCGACGGATCCAACTCGGCTGGGCAGCGTTTGGACGATTAAGACATATGTTCACAGACTGCAGACTTCCAAACATATTCATGATCGTCCCCGCCATTACATTAGATTTGATAGACCACAAATCCTCGCAAAAGAACACCGATTCCTACCAAGGATGATCCGCGAGTCTATTGAAATTAAAAATCATCCTAATTTCAATAGAGAAGATGGATGGGTGCTGCCCTCTGCTTGGGATCCTATAATTAATAAAATTAAATCCAAACCCAAGCGCATACCACTGCAAGACCTCAAAATACTATAAGCTCATTCTGCGTAGGTCTGACCAAAAATTAATATTCAAAAACTATAGGTAGCCGGGCTAACTATGACATTGGGACGTCAAACACCTCAGTCTGACTCAGTGACCATGGGTGCTGTAAAGCACCCGAAACGTCGGGAATTAAAAAGTTAAATTAAATGCGATAGAATCCGTAAAAATACTTTCATTTAATGTGTAGTCTTCGTGTAAATATGAGGAATCATTATAATAATTCATTAGTAAACAATAGATTACTACAAATATAGTTTGTGAGTAACACGTAGATAATAAGGCCAAGTTTTAATGACCACGTGGACGCGCGTACCTTTCACACAAACCAGCGACAGAGTAACAGCTATCTCAGATAGTCGTGAATTTATCACAACTCTATAATATGAAAATAATGAATTCCAATTCACATGTAGTTTTAACACTTGACTATGACTTTTTCTCACATTACACACATGCACCGGAGCGGACCAAAACAAGCAATGTGGCACTGAATATAACGGACGAACGGATATTATTAACACGTTCTCTGCCAATAGTATAAAAGATGAAAAACAAAAAAACTTTTTGGTGGAAACATAAGCGTTAGGTCAAAATATACATTTTTATATGTGAAGTGTTTTGATCTGCAACTGGATTCCGTAGATATTTCAATAAAACTTCGTGAAGTCATAATTGACCTACGCGGCGCTGTAATACTTAAAAGTGAATATTCGTTATGGAGGCGCCGTGTAGGGTACGCCTCCGGTCACCCCCACACATCAGTCGTCTGTAAGCGCTTGCGCCGAACAATTGAGTTTGTGTCTGTGAACGTTTTTATTTACTGAAATGGATATATCCGATCTAGACTTTGACTTAGATATTTCTCAAGACGACTTACAACATATTGAAGCACTAGAATCTAGTATTTTTAGTGAGATACGCAATTTATCCGAGGAAGAAATTAGTAACGATGCTATCCTACCAACAAAAAAACGTTACCGTCGTGTTATTGCAAGTAGCTCCGAAAGTGAATCGGGGTCGGTTGAAAATTATATCTCTAATCAAATTGCTCGTATAGAAAAAACATCTAATTCAGTACAAAAATGGACACGACCACGAGGACATCAACCATCCGTCATAGCATTCACGGAACCAAGGTTCTTCAAAAAAGGTTCTCAATTTGACCTGTATGTAGTATGTCTGTCTGTGATTATCTCGCGAAAATTTTATTTTGGGGCCAGTTGCCTGGCCTCATATTATTTATTTCTTGCTTACAGGTATGAAGCAACCATATGCGAGAGAATTGAAAAATAGTGCAGCGGGAGAATATTTCAGTGTTTTGGTCCCAGACAGTCTTTTTGTGACGATTGCGAACGAAACAAATTTGTTTGCACAGCAATCACTATCAAAAACCTTAAAACCTAAGTCCCGTGCAAATGAATGGAAACCGACATCAAAAGATGAGATTAAACAATTATTTCGGTTAATCCTGTACATGTGACTGGTGAAACTTCCTCAAATAAATTTATACTGGAGTAAAGACAGGGTGTTCGGGCAACATTTTCCAGCCACTGTTATGAGCAGGAACCTAATTTGCTGAACAGGAATTGAATTGCTTTTGAGAACACTTCACTGATAATGAGACAGCGGACAAATCCGACAGAATTTTTAAAATTCGACCCCTCGTCAATGCTTTGAACGAAAATTTTAAAAAATTGTACGCCCCAAATGAAACCGTATGTGTCGATGAAAGCCAAGTAGCATTTAGAGGGCGCATAATTTTCCTCCAGTATAATAAAAGTAAACGACACAAATATGGCATGAAAATGTTTAAGCTTTGTACCCTTCCGGGATACACCTGTAAGTTACAACTACATGCTGGTAAAAATGATGAAATGGTTAACACAACACCTACAAATGTTGTAATGTCTCTCTGTGATGACATATTAAATTTGGGTCATACAATTGCCACCGACAATTGGTATACCAATTTGGACTTGGCAAATCAAGTACTGAACCACGACACCCACCTAATTGGAACAATTAGAAAGAATAGAAGGGGTTTGCCAATGGCAGTAGTCTACGCCAAACTGGAAAAAGGCGAATCCATAGCTATGGAGAATCAACGGGGTATAACTGTTCTCCAATGGATGGATGCCCTCATTGGCGATAAATGAGCAGTCTATAGATTTCTGGTACTGTAGCCAAATCTTGCAAAGAACATAGTTAAACGCCGATTTTGATAACCAGTCACTTTTCTACGAAGTGGTAAGCTGGTAAGTAATTAATTCTTCCATGCAAAGTGAAATTAAAAAAAAACATGATTCAAAAATTTTGTGATGTACGAGCATCTACACATTTCTATTGACGAGTAATACGGGACTCTGGACGGGAGTAGCCATACGCAGGCGTTCCCAGTGGCGGATTATCCTAAAGGCAAACTAGGCGCGTGGCTAGGGGCATAAGATTACAAAGAGGCGCGCGGGGAAATTTTTAAACGAAAAAAGAAATATGTGTGACTCACCTGATGGTAAGTAATCACCGTCGCCCATGAACATGCGCCACACCAGGGGAATTGCAGGTGCGTTGCCGGCCTTATAAAAAAAGAGTAAATTGAAGGTCCCTAAGTCATATCGGTCCGGAAAAACTGCTGGGGGCAGTAAATTCCACAGTATGGTCGTGCTAGGCAGAAACTCCTCGTAAATTGCACAGCAGTGGACCACCAGCCATCGAGATGACGGTGATGGGATTTCGAGTTTGTTGCAGTGTAAGATGGTGGAATTCCGCAGCTGGAATTAATCCGAACAATTGATCTGAGCACTTCCCGTGGTTTATGCCGTAGAAGATGCATAGAGATGCAACGTCTCTTCGCAAGTCCAGTGGATCAGTTCGTTTGGAAAGAACTTGGTTGTCGACAATTCAGGCCGCTCTCCGTTGAATACGGTCAAGTGGAAGGAGCTGATACTGGGGTGCCCCGGCCCAGAGATTACAACAGTATTCCATATGAGGCGGAACCTGCGCTTTGTAAATCTGCAAACCGGGCCGGTGTGAAATACCGTCTCGATCTACTGACCACGAAATGTCGACTCCAAGGATCCCGATGCTGGCTGAGGCAACGAGGAGAGTGTCCTGAAATTCAGAAGATACGACAAAGTGGTTCTTTTTTGCGGTAAATTCGTGAATCTGTATCTTTTGGAGGTTAATCTGAACTAGAATTAGAAAGACATGACTTCAGACACAAGAAATAATAGCACGGCCGGTATATATATCATCGCCAGTGCTGTCGTCTGCATAAGAATGAATGTTATTATTATGCAACATATCATTGATATACAGAAGATACAGGCTAGGCGACGGCGTTAGGCTTGGAGTCGGAGCGTGCTCCATCGACTACGACCTTAATACTCCGATCTGTAAAAAAACTGGTGACCCAATTGCATTATTTCTCGGGAAGCCCATAAAAGGGAAGCTTTGAAAGAAACGCTTTGTGCCAAATCCGATCCAAGACCTTCGCTATTTCCAAATTAACCGCCAGGGCCTTCCACTTGGTCTCGACTGCCTCCAACTATCGGTGACTCAGGGAAACACTAAGATCACCAGCTGAGCGACTTCGACGGAAACCGTATTGACGGTCACTAATGAGTTGATGCACTTCAAGGTATATCATGATCTGCGGTTAATAATTTATTCCATTTCGGAGAACAAGGAGGTGATGGTGATAAGTCTCTAAGGCTGTCTTCCATGAACTTGGAACGACGACTAGAGTAAGACGAAAAAGACGCATAAGTTCCAGTGCTAACTCTGGAGCACACGTCTTCAGCACAAATGTGGGGATTCCATCAGGCCCACTACTCTTATAAACGTCCAGTGTGATCAGGGCTTTACGCACTGATCATTGTGTGAACCGAACATCTGCTTGGAGCGTAATGGTAGGCGGTAGATTCCCCCCTGTCGTCGAGAGTCGAGTTGGACGCAAAAAGGGAACTTAAAAGATTGGCTTTCTCCTTTGCGGCGTGGATCAGCGAGTCATCCTCCCTGCGCAGAGATGGTAATGATGGCTTACAGAAATTCTCATAGGCAGCCTTGACGTGAGACCAGAATGCACTAGTTCCCGAAAAAAGGCGAACTATTTTCTCGCCAATTCTCTCAATGGGCTCAGACTTTTCCCTAACTTTTTAGAAGGATCTGGAAACAGAGTTGTACTTCTTTTTAAGTGCGCTAGTGGCGCTACGAGCTTCCCGGGACGACGATGCGTCGGCCGAAGCATTGTATCACTCATGCTTTTGCCGCAAAGCAATTTTGCAGGAGCGACCAAACCAAGGGTGGGATCTGCCGCCGATATGCACTACAGATGATCTCAATTCGCTGACCTATAGTGCCACACACGGCCACAGCCTACAGATCGCGCCTGCTAGGAGCAAGTGATGGGCACCGTACTCAGGATCAGGCAGTGATCCGAAGAGCCAAGAAGGCATCGACGGAGATCTGATCTTCGTTCGGATGAGAGGTCAGCAAAAAATCTAACAGGGAAGGTGCATGATCCTACACATTTGGAATCCGCGTGGACGAACTGACCAGTTATATACCACGGCAGTCGTAAACATATCTCCAAGGAGCACGATCTCCGTGGATGGGATCTGTTGTAGCACAGAATCTGTAGCCTGTAGCCATTTGGACGTGGTCGATGAGTCAGTCTGTCTCGGCATTACCGCTGTGGGACCTGTAAAGTCACCCATAGACGCTCGTGGTCGTCGCCGTCTATGCGTAGCCATAGGATAGACACGTCTTCAAGACTACCGAGGCGTCGAAAACAGATACTCTCTGACTAGTACACAAACTACGGCCCGAGGTAGAAAGGAGTATTCCAGTTTGAGATCTGGTAAAAAAAAAGATGTTAGTGAGATCCGCGTCTCGTGGAGAAAGAGTAAAGTCGGTTTAACCGTCTCGAGCAGGTGGTGGACACCTTATTTGTAAAATACGTAGTTATAATTTATAATATATAGCCGCCACAGGGACGCGAATGTGGTGCTAGCCCAGGGCACTGTCGGGATTTAATCCGCCTCTGGGCGTTCCCCTGTACCAAAGTATAAGTCCACGCGGCACTAGTCGAAATTTCCAGAACGAAAACGTTGAAACCAAAAACGTACCGTGTTTTCATTTGAGACACCAGCGCCACACATCATTAGTCTTTCGAGCTGTTTCTGCAGCACTGGTGCCACGGTAGAACTCGTACTCGTAAATATACCGATATTTCATGTTTTCCATTGTGCGATAATAAGCGACGCCAAAGAAAAAAATAATGAGGAAAACACAAATGAATGACTGTTTTCAAAACTCAAATGTACCAGCTAAATGAATGAAATTTGAATTTGGAATTCTTAACCAAAGAGGAGATATTTCGGATTAAAGTGGTCAGTACGACAAAACGCTAATTTCATATGCAAGGAACTAATATTTAAGAAAGAAACATTAATACTACAATGCGTACAATAAAACTAGTTACAACCGCACTTCACTCACCTTCGATTTGCCGACGATATAGTCCTTATGGCAGAATCGCTGGAGGACCTAAGCACTATGCTCAATGACCTCGATAGTGTTTCCCAACGGATAGGTCTTAAGATGAACATGGACAAAACAAAGATCATGTTCAATGTCCATGTCACACCTATGCCGGTAGTTGTTGGGAGCACTAAGCTCGAAGTTGTTGACGAGTATGTTTACCTGGGACAAATAGTCCGACTAGGTAAGTCCAACTTCGACCGAGAGGTCAATCGACGGATTCAACTCGGCTGGGCAGCGTTCGGGAAGCTACGACACATCTTCTCGTCAGACATACCTCAAAACCTGAAAACGAAATTGTACAACCAGTGCGTGTTGCCAGTGATGACTTACGGAACTGAGACGTGGTCCTTCACTGCTGGCCGTATGAGGAAGCTAAAGGTCGCTCAGCGAGCTATGGAGAGGGCTATGCTCGGAGTTTCTCTGCGTGATAAACTTAGGAATAAGGATATCCGCAGTAGAACCAGAGTAACCGACATAGCCCAACGGATTAGTAAGCTGAAGTGGCAGTGGGCCGGCCATATAGCTCGAAGAACCGACAACCGATGGGGAAGAAAGGTTCTAGAGTGGCAGCCTCGTACCGGTAGGCGAAGTGTAGGGCGTCCCCCCACGAGATGGAGTGACGACCTGGTAAGACATGCAGGAAGTCGATGGATGCAGGTGGTGCAGGACCGTGCTTTGTGGCATTCTTTGGGGGAGGCCTATGTTCAGCAGTGGACTTGTGAAGGGCTGTAATGATGATGATGATGACAACCGCACTGCGCACTAGACAAAATTAAGTCTAGACTAATAATTTACTGTGACTGTAAAGCCTGTGTGCGGGTAGGGCATGACCTGTCACCCATGTTTGGCGTCCAAACGGGCGTAAAACAGGGTTGTGTCATGTCTTCCTGGCTGTTCATACTGTATCTCGAGAGCTGTTTACAGAAGCTGAAAGATAGCTGTTTGGGTGTGAAATTGGGTGACATTAAAGTAAATTGTCTGCTGTATGCTGATGATGCAGTGCTTATTGCACCATTAGAGGTAGAACTGCAGGCATTAGTCACGTGTATGAAAGAGGAATGTGAAATTAAAGGTCTCCGTTTGAATGCTAATAAAGGTTTTGGTATTTGAAAGGGACGAAGAGAGAACGAAGTGTGAAATATGGGTAAATCAGGAATGTCTAGAACAGGTAAATGAAATTGTATATTTGGGGAGTGCTTTTAGCCGGAATGGAAGATGTGATTTAGATGTGGACAGGCGTGTCGCTGCCGGGAACAAAGTCAATGGTGCCCTGACTGCGTTAGTCAAAAGGCAAGGCATAGTGAAGAGTGCACGCCTTGCAATACATAACGCAGTGTTGGTACCGACTTTGTTATATGGCAGCGAAACCTGGGTATGCCAGAAGAAGCATAAAAGCACGATGAATGCAGTGGAGATGCGATCTCTTCATAAAATGTGCGGCGTTACCATGGCCGACCGAAACGAAGAGGTTCGCAATATGGCAGGTTTGAAAGATGACCTTATCACAAAAATTGATAAGGGCGTGCTTCGACGGTTTGGGCACGTTGAGCGAACGAGTGAAGACCGAATGGTGAAGAAAATATATAGCGCGAAAGGTGTCGAGGTAGACCGAGACTAACTTTCGAAAACCATGTGAGCAAATTGCTCGAAGAGGGGAGGGTCAAGAGTACTCGGATACCTAGACGTGCATGTATGAAGAAGATAATGAATCTGAAAGAAGCGAAAGAGGTATGTAAGGATCGTGACACTTGGCGATCTGTTCTCTCTGGCTACCCCGTCAGGGATTGTGCGTGAAGATAACACAATGAGTGGGCCGAACTGAGCTTAAGAAAATATAGGCTTAGGTTGTCAGAGAGTGAGAGAGAGAGAGGGAGAGATTTAAAGAAGAGGAATTGTAACCGCTGTAAAAAGCCGCTTTTTTTTCTTTTCCTTTAATGTATATTCTAAACAAGTAAAATGAGTTCATTGATTGAATACTGCAGAAACACCCTAACCTCCATAGAGATCGACATTCCTTATTCGGTAGCCATTAGGTACTATGGGGCCAGAATTATCGGGGTCGTGAAGTAGGTACAGTGACAATACTGATTTTACGTGGTAGAGCCATGCTGCAGCTATATTATGGTTGTAGCACGAATAGGTCGGTTCGACCGGGGAAAGACCACGCTCTCACAGAACACCAGCGTAAAATAGCAGCTTAACGCTGCTGTGTTTCGTATGGTGAGTGTAGAGAACCGGAGACCCTTTTTACTGGAAACGAGGCATTCCATCTTAGTCCTCACGGGTGACAACGCATCTGCATTTTGATTCTTAATTGAAGATAGATGTCTATGGGCCACAGCAACCACTTACCATCAGGTGGACTGTGTGCTCGTTTTTCAACCTTATCCTATAAAAAAAACTACGACCTACAGATAGCGGGGTATGCTAACCTCCATAACAAGGCAGTCAACAAAGTCAAAATGAGGCTCCGCAACCGGTTGCCTTATGTAATACAACTGTTCAGACTCTTTATTTAGATGGCTACATTAAGCAACATACCAAGAAGACGGTTTGAAAAATGCTTAGCGGTTTGTCTTAGATCAGTGGCTGGTGGTAACTGACCGCAACTGGAACCCACTCCATAAATACAAAGAGTAAACGAACCACTTTTGCCGTTCTGGGTGTGGACTTATTTTATTGCAATATTATACAAATATCTCAGTACAGTGACGTGTTAACAATGAAGCTGACACCATTATAGTGTATGTAACAGCATAGTTTTTTAATAAAACTAGACAGGAGCTGAATGTCTGCTTCGGGATGTGATGATTCAATTGCCTCTTCAAACCCGGATTCTGGTGGATGGAAGATTAACTCATTTGTAAACATAGTAAGGTAGGCAGGATTTAAGGTTTTTCGAAAAGGTTACTGAAACAATAATTTTGCTTGCAAATGTTCTCATAAATCAAAGTCTTGTTAATCTAAATGAATACATATTGATTTTAATGCAAATATTTAAATAAAAAATAAGTAACAAATCTATGAACAAGGTAAAAGGATGAGAAAACTTGCAAATACTACTTCAGATGGTTTTTCTAGCTACTACATACATTAAAAGTACAAACAAAAATCAAACAAAACACTCCAACCATAGTTATATCTTAAGAAAATAAAAATGTGATAGTAAGCAATGATTCTTTAACTTGTGATCTAAATTTAATCTTAAATCTTTTATGAGGCATAATACAATAAAAACAAAATTACTGCTTCCGACAGGCCATGTATTGTCATCACAATATCCTTTTAGAAATTTTTGAAATCAAGGGTTGTTATTGGCCATAATTATCGTACACCCTAGATCAGTAAGTTGCATGAACTCAGAACCGCCGTCGAGCAGCCGATGAGAGCAAACAGCAACTTTCTCACTGATGTCGCATTTCTGCTTGTTGGTCAAATGCCCCGCATTGACTACTGTCGCGCTCAGTTGCTCCAGAAGTTGCGAAGCTGAGTACGCGTCCATTAAGAATCTGTAAAAAAATCAAGTTATTATTGATGAAATGTTTAAAAATATAATTACCATTTTTAAAATACCATTATTTTAAAATTCAAGCAATTATAATATATTTGTAGAGCTTAGAGTCAGTTCACACCGAGATGCGACGCGACGATGCTTGAAGAGGCTAGTGGTTTCACACCGCGCAGCGCGTATCGCGACGTCGCGAGGCGCATTATGAAGTCGCTGGCAGCGCATTGCTTTTGCACGCTGATGCGTCAATCTTCGCCGCGAGGCATTTTCGAATTATTTCAATAAAGTATGTATCTTTTTGTGTAGTAACTAAAATTATATTTTGTATCACTATCTTAAAAAGAGCGAGTCGCGTCGCGTCTCGGTATAAGCTGACCCTTTGAACCAATATTGTTATACCTAAGTGAGTTTTCTTTCATCCTAATCTTAATAAACAAACACTATATTCATAATTAAAACATTTAATGGCAACTTATTTAAGCCAGCCATATTATAACAAACTAGAAATGTTTAGAGAGATTATGGCTCCTGATGGATACATACAAAGAGTATATAATCACTACGGATACATATATGTATATACAATATATTCATATATGGATAATAGACACTAACATTTGTAATAATATCAAAGTAACTGCATAAATATAAGTGTCACACAGCTGGACAAATGTCTCACATAGTTTCAGGAAAGAATATAGAATAAGAAAGATATCATCACTGTCCTGCTTCAGTATCTTTCTCGAACTTTGTTTAGCTCCCATACATGAGATGTTTACCTTCACCCACGACCGTGTGATAAAACGCCATATAAAATTCCATTTCAATAAAGTTTAGTAACAATTTCCGTAGTGCCAGCACAAGCTTGAACAAGTTACAATAGAAATGGATATATTATTTAATAAAAATACGCCTTTGAAGATCAAAAATGTCAATGTTTTCGAATTTCAAATGTATTATTATTTATTAATTACTATTCATAATAATTGAAACTTTATTATTAATTGTTAATAAACAGTGGTAGAGCCACGCGGCAACTTTTGCTGTCGCACGGATGGGCCGGCTCGAACCGGGGTGGTACCACGACCTCACAGAATACCAGCGTGAAGTAGAGATTTACCTCTGCGTTTCGCTTGGTGAGTGCAGGTGACCGGAGGCCCTTTTTACTGGAAATGAGGCATTCCATCTTAGTCCTCACGGGTGACAACGCATCTGCATTTTGATTCGCAAACGAGGATAGATGTAGATGTCTATGGGCCGCAGCAACCACTTACCATCAGGTGGACTGTGTGCTCGTTTGTCACCCTTATCTTATAAAAAAAAAAATAAGTGCTTATATTATTATTAACAATATTAGCACTTAAGATTATTAAGATTAACATAATACTATTTATTGACATCATATCTTTATAAGGACATTTAAAAAAAAACTAAAAACTAATTATTGTGCTATTTCTACGCCGATACCGGTAAGACATGTAAATGATCCTAAAAATTATAATGCAACAACTTATTGTACCATGTCTCCGAAATAAATAAATAAATGCCGTAAACGCCATAAGAATCAAAGTCGTCAACTCGCTTTTTTAGTTGAGGACGAATGCCCAGCCCCAGAGCCCCAGAGCCCCAGAGCTACCATGGCTATACGTTTTAATGTGTACACAAAATCATTACTATTCCATTAATCATTTAGTCATACATAATTTACACCAGAGTTCAATAGTCTAATGTATTATGATACTTACTTTGCAACAAACTGTTCTAATTCATTATAGTTCTTAACCTTCAAATATTCGTCAACCAGTTTCTCTGGAACCAAACCTGTCACCTAAAACAAATATTAATAATAAAGCCTTGTACGAACTAAGCGTTCCAATGTACGCGCGTACACAGGAACGCTAGTCCGTACCTGCAGCAACGCGTATACAATTTGAGCACGCGTGACGACTGGCGGCGAGTCGTCGCTAGTCGGTTTTCGTTTGCACAATGAGAAGTGCCGCAGTGGTGGTGCACACGACAGCTGTGTTTCGAGACATGGTGGATACTGGCTTGCCGACTTGCGACTTGTCACAACGCGTTCATAATCCCGCAATGCATAAATGTGGCCAATGGGAAAGCTAGCCTTGTACGGGCTAAGCGTTCCAATGTACGCGTAATCTAGGTAATGTTAAATACGCGTACAGGTTGATAGTGGATACGCGTACATGGCACCTTTATGCATTGCGGTGTTAACTTCAAATTGAGCATTCACATTCGCTTAGACTCGCAACCAAGTCGAATGGCGACGACTCGCCGCGAGTCGGCACGCTACGGACTAACGTTCCTGTGTACGCGTAACCGACTACGCGTACATTGGAACACTTAGTCCGTACAAGGTTTTAAGAAACATCAATACATATATGTGAGGCACAAGTCCCTTTCCTAGGAAAGTACCTCATCTCAGAGTGTCTGGATATAGTTCTGAAATGGGTTCCTAGCTAAAGTTACTAGATAGGTGTTACACATGGTAGACAGCAAGGGCATGTCAGCATGGCTCTACCACGTGTAAAACTAAAGATACTACTTAGGGACCTTCAAGAAAAGAGCTTACACCTTTCTAAAAAGCCGGCAACGCATCTGCAATTCCCCTGCTGTTGCGGTTGTTCATGGGCGGCGGTAGTCACTTACCATCAGGTGAACCGCATCATCGTTTACCCCCTCTTCTATAAAAAAAAAGTCCAGTTAAATCCCTAGCAGACACAAGTTTGCTAGTTTACCGCTAAAAAGAACCCCTTCGTCGTATCTCCTCAGTTTCAAGGCACTCCCCTTGTTGCCTCAGCCAGTATCGGAATCCTCAGTGTCGACATATAGAATGATGTGAAGTTTCGTGGTCATTTGGAAGAGAAGGTCAAATTAGCCTCTAAAAAGCGTAGCATGCTGAGCTTGCAACTTTACAAGTCGCAGGTTCGGCCCCAGATTGAATACTGTTCCCATCTCTGGGCAGAGGCTCCCCAGTGCCAGCTCATTCCACTTGACCGCATCCAGCGCAGTGCAGCTCTAATCTTCAACGACCGAGTTCTTTCCGATCGTCTTGACTCACTAGCACTGTGAAGAGATGTTCCACCTCTTTGCGTATTTTATCGCATCTACCACAGGGAGTGTTCTGAGGAATTGTTCGGACTAATTCCAGGCGCTCAAACTCGCCATCACATATCGCGACAAAACTCGCGTACCATCCATACCATCTGGATGATTGGCGGTCCACCACTATACGATTTAGAAGAAGTTTTCTTCCTCGCACAACTTCCTTGTAGAATCGACTACTACCAGCGATTTCTCCGGACCGATACGACTTAGGCTCTTCGGAGACGAGTCGTAAGCGTAGTCGTATCGTAAGCGTATCGTTACGACGCAACGCGTACGAGACCTGCAGTGTTCTGCAAACGAATCGTAGAGTAGACGTATCGTTTTGTAAGATCTCAATTGAAATCATGGCGTCAACGGTACCTGATGTGTTGGGTGAACTGATAGATTATCTTACTTTCTTTGTCAGAAGAAGAGGATTTTTTATTGTTTGATCATGTAAGAAGTAGAAAGCGATATTTATGACAATATTTCTGCCCAAGCTTTATCCGTTACATCATTCCTTGAATATTCACTTAATGAATGATTATATAGACAAGGCAACGCGTCGCCCAGTTTCACGAATTCGCGAAGTTTTTTTTATTCACGATTGTGCGAAGAGCCTTAGAGACCTTCAAGAAAAGAGCCTACACTTTTTTAAAAGGCCGGCAACGCATCTGCATTCCCTTGGTGTTGCAGTTGTTTATGGGTGGCAGTAGTCATTTACCATCAGGTGAGCCGCATGCTCGTTTGCCTCTTTGCTATAAAAAAAAAATGTGACGAGGACTAGTGCTGCGGTTAGTGAAGTCCAACAATCAATAAGCCACATTTTGTATAAATCCGTATGTGTTTACGATAAAGACTCTGGTGAAGACATAAACAAACCTCTATTAGTCCATCGGCTGTGACTTTGCCTAATAAGCGCTGACAACACTGTAGAGCAGTGAGCGCGCGTCGCAAATCTCCATCGCAAGTATGGACTGCTTGATGTAATACTTCACCATCTCCAACATCCACTCCTTCAGCTACACAAACTTCTTGTAGCCTGAAAATTGTAAGATAATAATACTTATTATTAATCTACCTTTTCCTGTAATACACCGCGTATAGGACTAACTTTATAATCATTGATTACTGAAATGAAACTTTTCTTAATGTTGAATATTTAACAAGGCCCTTCTTTAAAGCAAAAGTGGAAAAGTTGAACATTATAGCTTTTGAGTGTCAGTGCTTAGTGCCGCTTGCAGTCTCAACCAATACTTTTACAACACAAAATTATAGATGTTTGTATGCTAATTGTGACTAAGTCAACCCTTTAACTTCAACATAACTATATCAAAGACTCACTACACAGGTAAATTTTGTGCTCAAATCTGGTTCCATCTATATGGTGAGTATACGTCAGTGGTCAGATTGTCAAAGTGGAAAAATGCCTTTCTGCAAGATGAATCAATTATCAACTTTTCTAGACAAGTGGTGTGTTATTCTCTGCTATAAATTGTATAGAACCAATATAATACAACAGGAAAATATAATACCTCACAAGAGACGCAGTATAACTATAAGTTAGGAAGTCAATTTGGTCTTCATTGGTAATAATTCGTCTGCAGCCACCATAGATGCCACGCTTGGCAGCAGCCAGGTAACAATTACAATATAGTTATATGGAAGATATCTGCTCAGCTTCTGGTTTGATTCCCTCTGTCGCCTCTTACAATAACCACAGGACGATATGGGATAGTGGATATTCCTACACTTCCACTACACGGACAAACTAGCGCTCAGCCCCGGCTTCGCCGGCGATATTGACAACGACGCCATCTACCGGGTCGAATTGAACTACACCATTCTCTAATCAACTTAAGGGGCTACTCCATGCGAACGACCTTGAGCATTTGCCGGCGACACGCCGCTCGCTCGCTTCAATATATTGCTTATTTAAGACGCCACCTATTATGTAGTATTATTTTTTCAACATCAATAAACTAATTTGTGGAAATACACACAGCGTAGAACGATAAATGTATTTTAATTTTTTTATTCGGTATATTAGTTGCATTATATTAGAATTATGTATTTTCATATATTATCTAATTATGAAATTTTATAATTAATTATATATTAAAAATGAAGCATTGAAAATTGTCAGTTTAAAAGATACCTATTCACTATAGGTAAATAAATAGATAGCTCGCCTTTTGTACAAATATTTGGTGCAATAAAGAATAAATAAATAGGATGTTTCGTAGATGTGTTTTTGATTATTGTTAATTTTTACGTGTCACGTATTGAAAAGTAACATATCCTACCTACAAATTTTTGAACTGAGCACCTTGTAACTTAGCCTGCTTATTACTTTGCTGGCAGACACTATCCTCGCCCCAATGATTGATGAGGATGAAAATCAATTTTATTTCTACATACGTAATTATATTTATTTATACATAAGGGTAACTTTAATAAAGGTAATACAAAAATCAACAAGTAGTATAAGGGTTCAATCTTTCAATTTCAATTGTAAAAAAACGTTACCCCACACTAGGATTTTCTCCTGTGTCGTGGAGGCAGTTTACAAACATAAATTGCACAAGGACAAACATCCAGACCCGGAACAATTATTTGTAAGCCATACAAATACTTGTTCCGTGCGAGATTCGAACCCGCGGCCCCCA
This sequence comes from Parnassius mnemosyne, assembly GCA_963668995.1. Taxonomy (NCBI): domain Eukaryota; kingdom Metazoa; phylum Arthropoda; class Insecta; order Lepidoptera; family Papilionidae; genus Parnassius; species Parnassius mnemosyne. The sequence goes on along the minus strand of CAVLGL010000115.1, from coordinate 38,831,952 downwards.
GCGCAACAACTGATTACTAAGCCACTACGCCACGGAGCCGTCGCCAGGTTATAGCTAAAGTGACCATACGTCCCGTTTTGAACGGGACTGTCCCTTTTCTCGGTCACCTGTCCCATTGTCCCCAAACAAAGCTCCGGGACACAAAATTGTCCCGTAACTAGTTGGATGGAAGTATTCAAAGTCAACAATCTTCAACATAATTTTTTTAATCGAATATATTTTATGTCTACCTGGTACGAATGCTCCGGTAGAAAGAGTATTTTTTTATTTTGAATAAATTGTGGACGTCTGAAAGAAACACTTACGGTTCCAGAGTTCTAAAGGCGATGTTGTTAACAAAGATAACAATAAAAAAACTTGAGCAGAATTTTATTTTTATTTAAAATCATCACCAACTTTATTAAAGCAAATTTAATCCACTTACAAATGTAATTAATAATTAAAAAAAATATGTTGCATTTAATAATATACTCTATACCGAATATAATTTTACAGTGAACACTAATTGTATAAAGTTATAGTTTTTAGAGTATAAATAAACCCATGTCCTGTTTTGAGTTAAAAAATAAATGGTCAGTTTAGTCTTTTTAGTTAAATTTAGTTTTAAAAATTTTTAGTTAATAGTAAAAAGTAGGTATATTAGTACCTACTTAGATACTTTTTACCGAATTATAAGTATAGAACACCTTATGTACTCAATTATTTTTTGAAAAAGAAGAAAAAACAAGCAATAAATAATATACTATATTTTAGCAAAAAACTATAACTTAGTAATACTAATTATAACTTAGAACATAAATGAAAAACTCATAACTGACTTTTGGGCCCGACCCAGGATTCGAACCCGGGACCTCATGATCAGACGTCGCACTACTACAACCACTAGACCAACGAGGCAGTACTTAATAAGATATTGTGGTTGGGTGATAATATTCAATTAGCCTTTTATAGTGTAAATTATAATATTTGTCGAAATTTTAATTATGGATTCGAACCTTACATGCTAATGGTGCTTCATTTTTTTATTTGCATTTACTTCAAAGAAAATACACGCAAAAAGCTTCATCGCGCAGTAAAAAACACAACAAACATATGTATAAGTCATACGAAAAATTATACCCAAAACAAACAAATAATACTACCTATAAATAACCTAATAAGTAATATTATTCTCGACTGATATGACGTGAGTGTATGTGCTGATCGACGCTCTAACGACACGGGCTTCACGTCGAAGAGCTCAGGGCTCACTGACTTCAGCAAGCCCGTGAGCAGTGAATATGCCCAGATTTTGAAATAAATTCTTAATAAAATCAAATTTAGGTCTTTTGAAAAAAAATTTACTATAGAAATGTTCATTAATAAATTGCCTGTCCATTGGTGTAAATCGCAAAATAAAATAATACTTACTTTACGAGGAGATGCATGTTATCAATAATAATTTCACATTTATGTGGTTTCGTTGTAAGGAGATTATATTAATATTTATTCCTTTAAAAAAAAAATTGGATATAGCTTTTATGGAATCAAGATTATGTAGAAATATAATGTGTTTTTTATTTGTTAATATATCTTTTAAATAAAAAGTAGATAGCTCTTAAAAACAGCACAAATAACGACTAGCGCGACATTTTGCTCAACCTGCGCCTTAAATCACACAACCGGAATTTCATCAACAACGGTCCAGCTGTTTAAGAGGGAGTTCAGTTATATACACGAGAACAGAAGAATTATATAATATTTAATATGCATGTATTATACATATAAACCTTTCTCTTGAATCATTCTAACAATCTGTCTATTGATGCAAACCGCATCAAAATCCGTTGCGTAATTTAAAACATCTAAGCATACAAATGGCGGGAAGCGACTTCGTTTTATACTATGTACATCTTTAATCAAGAAAGTATCAATGTGAGGTCATTAAATTCCAATTAGGTACTGAACACTCAGTATCAGCCACAATCGTCCTCAGCCAGTAAAAGTCTACTGCTGGACATGAGCCTCCCTTTTTGTATAGAGGATTTAGCGCCTGAAATGTCAGCTTGGGAGATGGATTGATGATCAAAATACCAGACACCCTGCAGCACCCTTGATGCTACTTCCTATTAATGGTCTAATTTGTATCATAAAATGTTATTAAATTCTTTCTGGCTTTTCCCATTGTCACTTCTTACAACACCCATGGAATAAAAAGATGAGGATAATTCCATCACCAACGGGGTGATCATTTACCATACCAACCTAATATGAAAAAAACATACTGAAGATAAAACAGTCGAACATATCTTAAGCCTACTAACCTAGTTTAGGGTAAAATGTGCAGTCTTGACTTTTAAATAAAACTAATTTTACGGATTTTATCGCGTATATTAACTTATTTTACATTCCCGACGTTTCAAGCACTTTACAGCACCCATCGTCACGGGGGGGACGCGATAAAATCCGTAAAATCAGTCTTGACTTTATAAAGTGATATAATCAATTATTACCTTTTAATTACATTTTCTTTTGCAAGCGGTTTAAATCTAAATTTGGAACATCTGCTTGTAATTGGTGGTATGATTCTAGACACATAGTTGCAGATAAGGCAAAACCGTGTAGTGCGAGTTTCTCGTTCCATTGTACGCCGAAGCGCCGCCTGCGCAGCTGTCGTCATAGAATCTGCTTCATCCAGGATAACTAACTTGTATGGAGGACATGGTCTGCCACTGTAATAAATAAGCATTTAAAATAGAAATTTATTCTATACAATCTAGAATTTATCTTCTCCATGTTCTCAAGCACAAAGGAAAAAATTTGCCTTCTCTTGCAACAGGAATTGCACATTTGAAATCATCTTCTCAATAGCCCAATGGTAAGTGTATGCGGTAGAGCAATGCTGCAGCTAGTCATTGTTGTAACACAAATGGGTCGGCTCTACCAGGGTAGGATCATGCTCTCACTGAATACCAACGTAAAATAGCAGCTTGATGCTGCTGTTTTTCATATGGTGAGTATAGAGATCTGGAGACCCTTTATACTGGAATCGAGGCATTCCATCTTAGTCCTCAGGGGTGACAATGCATCAGCGTTTTGATTCTTAATCAAGGATAAAGGTAGATGTTCATTGGCCACAGCATCCACTTACCATCAGGTGTACTGCATGCTTGTTTATCATCATCATATATTTAGAAGCGTCAGTAGCCTAATGGCAGGACGCGGACCGCGAACTCGAAAGGTCGTGGGTTCGAATCCGCTATTCCACTACCGTCGTGAACCACTTCTAACACAGGCATTTTAAGCTTACCAGAAGTGGTTAAAGGGAATATTAGTAATGTTTAATAACATTACTAGTATTTATTATTAAATTATTTATTCTATTAAGACAGTAAAAATCATTCTAAATACAGGTTAATAAGAAACCTAGCTAGGATGCCCAGAACTCTGCCCATCTCTAATTAATATGGCTCACATGATGTATTGTACGAGGGCGGCACTGAAAATTTCGGGAATCAAGGAAGTGACACAACATTTCTATTTAAAAATGTATTTATTGCTTTTCGAAATTTGACACATTTTTCCATACGATGAAGACCATCATTGAAGCAACCATTCCATTCGGAAGTTGGGGTCTCCAAAATGGCCGTTTTGTAGGCGTCCACAGCTTCTTCAGGTGATGAAAATCTCTGTCCACGCAATTTATTCTTTATTTTAGGGAAAGTATAGAAATCATTAGGGCTTAGGTCGGGGCTGTACGGCGGATGGTCTAATAATTCTATGTTTTCTTGCTCTAAAAACTATTTTGTTCTGTGTGCGGTGTGAGAACTCGCATTGTCGTGATGGAGGATGATACGGCGGTTGCAGTTCTCTTTACGGAGTTCAGAAACAACCTGTGGCAAACAAATGCCAGCATACCATTCTGCATTAACCGTTCTATGTCCCTCAAGAGAAATAGTCGTAACATGGCCGGTTTTGGAGACAAACGTGGCCACCATTTTTTTTGCAACACTCCGTGAACGAACAATTTTTGTTGGCTTTAACTCATTTTCGAACACCCAAACTCGTGACTGGTTTTTTGTTTCGGGTTCGTACGCGTATATCCAGGATTCGTCACCTGATACGATGTTGTATACAGCATTTGAGGATCCTGCATGGAATCTTTCGAGAGTTCTGACGCACCAAGTAACGCAAGCTGCTTTTTGATTTTCACAGAGCGAATGCGGTATCCATCGGGAAAACAACTTTTTTACACCTAATTGTTCATGCAAGATTATTTGTATTTGACTCATGCCAATGTCTAAAGTTGCCCGAATTTCGCGGTATGTCACATGTCGATCTTCCTCAATCAGCTTACGCACAGCATCAACGTTTTCTTGGGTGACTGCAGTTTTTGGACGACCTTGACGGGGATCATCACTGAGCTTGACACGTCCACGTTGAAATTCAGCAAACCAGCGATAAATTGTGGTTTTGGATGAGGCTTCATCACCAAATGCAGAAATCATCTGGTCAACACACTGTTTTAGTGTTAAACCACTTCGAAAATCATAATAAATCATTGCTCTTGAATTTTCTCTAGTCAATTCCATTTTCTCAACAACTAAACAAGTTTGACAAAACCGTGTGACAGGACCGAGAATCTTTTTTTAAATAAATAAATGGTATTCGATTTTAAAAAACCAAGGACTTTTCAATTAAAAATATTTAAATATGACAGGAACAGTGGAAATATTCCATTCCCGATACTTTAGTGCAGCCTGTGTATCATTGTAATAAATATGTAAACTGTGGAAATTTCAATAAAGCAATTATAAGGAATTTGTAGTCCATAATCTAACATCATTATCATCATCATCATTACAGCCCTACACAAGTCCACTGCTGAACATAGGCCTCCTGCAACAAATGCCACAAGGCAAGGTCCCAATTGGAAAATTAAACTAATATTTGTGTAAATCAAAAAGAATATTATTAGACAGAAGAGTAAGTATTCATATCACTGCTACTTGTATTTGGTCCCTGCAAAAATTTTATAACATAACATCTTAATGGTTGAAGATGTTTGTGATATAAATTTATTATACATTTTTACAAATTCAAACAATATAATACTTAGCAAAGTGAAATCATTCATTTATTAATAAAAGTTGAACTTCACTTACTTACTTACTTACTTATCTTCACGCACAATCCCTGACGGGGTAGCCAGAGAGAACAGATCGCCAAGTGTCACGATCCTTACAAACCTCTTTCGCTTCTTTCAGATTCATTATCTTCTTCATGCATGCACGTCTAGGTATCCGAGTACTTTTGACCCTACCCTCTTCGAGCAATTTGCTCACATGGTCTTCGAAAGTTAGTCTCGGTCTACCTCGACACCTTTTAATATTAACTTTCGCGCTATATATTTTCTTCACCATTCGGTCTTCACTCATTCGCTCAACGTGCCCAAACCACCGAAGCACGCCCTTATCAATTTTTGTGATAAGGTCATCTTTCAAACCTGCCATATTGCGAATCTCTTCGTTTCGCTTTCGGTCGGCCATGGTAACGCCGCACATTTTACGAAGAGATCGCATCTCCACTGCATTCAACTTACTTTTATGCTTCTTTTGGCATACCCAGGTTTCGCTGCCATATAACAAAGTCGGTACCAACACTGCGTTATGTATTGCAAGGCGTGCACTCTTCGCTACGCCTTGCCTTTTGACTAACGCAGTCAGGGCACCATTGACTTTGTTCTCGGCAGCGACACGCCTGTCCACATCTAAATCACATCTTCCATCCCGGCTAAAAGCACTCCCCAAGTATACAATTTCATTTACCTGTTCTAGACATTCCTGATTTACCCATATTTCACACTTCGTTCTCTCTTCGTCCCTTTCAAATACCAGAACCTTAGTTTTATTAGCGTTCAAACGGAGACCTTTAATTTCACATTCCTCTTTCATACACGTGACTAATGCCTGCAGTTCTGCCTCTGATGGTGCAATAAGCACTGCATCATCAGCATACAGCAGACAATTTACTTTAATGTCACCCAATTTCACACCCAAACAACTATCTTTCAGCTTCTGTAAGCAGCTGTCGAGATACAGTATGAACAGCCAGGAAGACATGACACAACCCTGCTTTACGCCCGTTTGGACATTAAACATGGGTGACAGGTCATGTCCTACCCGCACACAGGCTTTACAGTCACAGTAAAGAGACTGCATAGCCCTTAGCAATCGACCATCCACACCATACCCCGGCAACAGTTCCCACATTTTCTTCCTTACAACCTTATCAAATGCTTTCTCAAGATCCACAAAAGCACAGAAAATCTTCTGGTTAGCAGCCAGAAGCTTCTCCGTGATCATGCGGAGAGAAAACATTTGATCCGTGCATCCTCTTCCAGGTCTAAATCCGCATTGTGCCTCCCATAGAAATCTTTCCGATTTCTCTTGCATCCTACGTGTCAAAACCTTCGAGTAAACTTTACTTGCTAAACTGGTCAAGCTGATCGCCCGATAGCACCCGCAGTCAAAATGTGAACCTTTACCTTTATATAAAGGCACAATGACTGCGGATCGCCAATCATCCGGGACATCTCCCGTCTGCCAGCACAAATTGCACAGCAGATGAAAGCTGTCCCAGACGCGAGGCCCACCATACTTGACCATTTCAGCAGTAACTCTGTCTAGTCCCGCAGCCTTACCACATTTCAAACTTCGAATCGCACGTTCAATCTCTTTCATCCTATGTGTGTGATTATCATATGATATGACAACCCTCTCAAAAATTAAAGGATTTGTTAATCTATGACCCTTGATTAAGAATCAAAATTCAAATATGTTGTCGCCTGAGGACTAGTGTTTCGGGTGTATTGTGGTAGGTGCATCCTGTGAGAGCTGTTCTTTTCCAGTCAAGCAGAAGCAATTTTGCTACAGCATGACTATACCACCTAGATACTGTAAGTTTACTTTTTCATATGTACATTAAATGTTTATATACACATCATCAATCAAAAATAAGTATATATAAATAAGAAAAATAATTACTCTGGCCTTGTGTTGCTCACAGTAAGTTGAGCAAATGACTTGACTTTGTCTCTAATTACTTGTATCCCACGTTCATCAGAAGCATTAAGTTCAAGCACCCGATCGCGTGTTATATCTCCAAAGAGTTGTCTCGCAGCAGCAAGAATGGCACTTGTTTTACCAGTTCCTGGTGGCCCATAGAATAATAAATGTGGTAAATCTCCTCCCGACAAGCATTCTCTCAAAACTTGCACAACTTCACCCTGATCAACAATATCATCAATTGTTTTCGGTCGGCTGTAAACATGAACAGTTGTCTTGTTAAATTGTATTGAACTACTATAAGGTAAGTATAAAGATGGACTTAGGAAAATACAAACTATTTTTCAACCCATGGTGCCGGTGGTTTCTTTTTAGTTGTTTTTGTGCCAGAAGTAGATGGCTTGTCGGTAACTGATAACTTTCCTGTCTTCAAAAAGGCTTGCATGATTTTCTGTATTTATGATATAATTTTCTGGAATTCTAATAGGGTTAGGCTTGTTCTTAGTATGAGTAAAAAATGTATAAATTATAAACATAAGTTGAAGATATTACATATATAATAAAATATAATTATAAATCTTTGTTTGTCACTCTATGCCCTTAGACAAGTTAATTGAAATTCAAGAATTTGGAGCTCTTAGAATTTGAGAAAAGTTGAAACAGTTCAAATTTCAAATCACAATACAAAACACAAATAAAAACGCGGTAAAAGCAAAAGAAAATGAAGTGAGAGCTAGGCTTGGGCAAAAAATATCGATATATCGAAATATCGATATTATTAAATAAAAATATCGATATATATCGGCTATATTTGAAATCGCGATACTTCGATATATCGATATTTATTTTAGAGTATCGAATTCGAATATTTTAAAATGTTGTATCGTTTTTTTCGTCGTCCAACCGTCAGTAAATAAAATTTTTGACCTTATCTTGACATCATGCAAATCTTGACGATATATCGATATTTATCACGCGATATATATCGATACTGTTTAAAAATATAGATTCGATATATATCGATATACTTTTTCCCTTGCTCATCCCTAGTGAGAGTGACAAGTTACCAATGACCATGACCAAAGACAAGGAGTCTCTACCGAATAGGCGTGGGAAAAAAAATTAAATTTATAAATATTAACAATAATATTTTATATTTAATCCCGTGTAGTGGCGGGTAAGAATACTTACTACCCCATATCTTCCCGTGGGCGTCGTAAGAGGTGACAGAGGGAAACTGAGGCAGAGGATGGGCAGCAGCATATTTCTGATAGCAGCAAAAAACCAATAAAAAAACTGCGGTTGCCAACCCGTTTGCCAAGCGTGGCAACTATGGCAATATACCCATGAAAGTAACGAAGAGACGGCCGCCAATCCCTGGCGGCCCCGCTATTCCTGGCTACGGTGGCGACCATGGTAACGGCGGGGAAGGGGGTGCTAAGAATCTCCGGTGTAGTTTCGGTTGCCACCTACAACGACTCGACCTGGCAACTTATAATGCACGCACCCTGAGGACTGATGATAAGATCCTGGAGCTGGAAGAAGAGATAAACAAGTTGCGCTGGAATATCATAGGATTATCGTTAAGTTGGAGTTTATTATAAACGTTAAGTTGGAGAGGTCACGTCTAATCAATTCAACGCTCCGTCCCCCTCGTGCTCTAATCCAAAGTCCCGAAACCTTTCAGCTCGAGCTACGAAACAGTTTTCAGTGCCTAGAAGATTGCAATGCAGTGGACGATATGAATGAAAAGCTCGTAAAACCTGTCCATGCGGTCGGAGCTAAGTTTTGCGAGACCCGCCGCAGAAGAACACAAAAACTCTCCGTTCACACTCTTAATCTCATGGCTGTTAGACGGGATATGAAGCTGCAGTCTTCAGTTGATTTGACAGCATACAGGTAACTGAACAGACAGATCTTCAAATGCATGCGGCGGGACTTACGCAACTTTAATACTGCTCGTATTGAAGAAGCGATCGAGCGGAACCAGGGCTTCAAAGTCTTTGCTAGAAATTTGTCTGCCAGAAAGAGCCAACTGTCGAAGCTGAAGACTGAATGTGGCAGCGTCGTTTCCGGGACACCTGAAATTTTGAGTGAGATTGAGAGGTTCTATGGGCAGCTGTACACATCATCATTGGAGCCACACGCAAGTGTGAATAACGATCCAAGAGTGAGTCTTATCCGACACTATTCCGATGATATCCGGGACGTCAGTCTGAGCGAGATTAGAATGGCTCTCCAGTACCTTAAAAACGGCAAGGCCCCAGGTGAGGATGGAATTACAGCGGAGCTTCTAAAAGTGGGTGGAAAACTGGTACTTGAAGTCCTTCAGAAGCTCCTTAATTCTGTCCTCCATGGTGGCATTACATCGGAGGCGTGGAGCAGTAGTGCGGTGGTCTTGTTCTTCAATAAAGGTGACTACGCTCTCTTGAAGATCTACAGACCGATTTCCCTTCTGAGTCGCGTCTACGTGCTGTTTTCGAGAGTCATTACGAATCGTCTCGCGCACAGTCTTGACGACTTCCAGCCTCCCGAACAAGCCGGTTTCCGAAAAGGTTTTAGCCCCATAGACCACATACATACCCTTCGGCAAATTGTACAGAAGTCCGTGGAGTACAATTTGCCACTATGTCTGGTGTATGTGGACTATGAGAAAGCCTTTGATTCCGTCGAAATCTGAGCGGTGCTGCAGTCCAATCAGCGGTGCCAAATTGACTGTCGGTATATAGAAGTACTGAAGTGTTTGTACAGTAGGGCTACGATGGCTATCTGAGTACAGAGCCAGAGAACGAAACCTATCCAACTGCAGAGAGGTGTAAGACAGGGTGAAGTTATTTCCCTGAAACTCTTCACCGCTCCATTGGAAGACGTTTTCAAGCTTCTGGACTGGAAAGGATATGGTACTAACATCAATGGCGAGTACATCACTCACCCTCGATTTGCCGACGATTTAGTCCTCATGGCAGTATCGCTGGAGGACCTAAACACTATGCTCAATGACTCAATAGTGCCTCCCATCGGATAGGTTTTACAATGAACATGGACAAAACAAAGATCGTGTATAACGTCCATGTCACACATATGCCGGTTGTTGTTGGGAACACTAAGCTCGAAGTTGTTGACAAGTATGTTTACCTGGGACAAATAGTCCGACTAGGAAGTCCAACTTCGAACGAGAGATCAATTGGCGGATTCAACTCGGCTGGGCAGCATTCAGCAAATTACGGCACATCTTCTCGTCAGGTATACCTCAAAATTTGGAAACAAGACTTTACAAGCATTGCGTGTTGCCAGTGATGACTTATGGAGCTGAGACGTATTCCTTCACTGCTGGCCGGATGAGGAAGCTCAAGGTCACTCAGCGTGCTATGGAGAGGGCTATGCTCGAAGTTTCTCTGCGTGATAAACTTAGTAATGAGGATATCCGCAGTAGGACAAGAGTGACCGACGTAGCCCAACAGATTGGTAAACTGAAGTGGCATGGGCTGGTCATATAGCTCGAAGAACTGGCAACCGATGGTGAAAAAAGGTGCTCGAGTGGCAGTCTCGTACCGGCGGACGAAGTTTAGTAAGTTGAAGTCTATGGATGCAGGTGGCTAAGGACCGGTCTTTGTGGCATTCCTTGGGAAGGCCTATGTTCAGCTGTGGACATGTGAAGGGCTGCAATGATGAAGTAATTGAAAAGCACTTCTGTTTTTCAAACTAAATAAGTTAAAATTACACATCCGTAGGCTGTATGATCTAAAAAGTTTATGTGTCTTGTCAGTGTCAGTGTCACTGTCACTGCACTGTACTCAGAAAATCTGGCGGGAACGAGAAATGCTTCAGCATTTAAAACTTTGATTTCTTGAAATAATAAAAATGACTACTAGATCCCAAAAGAAATCGCAAAGTACAGTAAATATAAACTTAGTATCACCAAAAAGAATTGAAAACTCCTGGGTTTTACTCGTTAAAGGTAAAAACACTCGAAAAAAGTAATCTGTCTTTCCTTACTGGAAATGTTTTCGTGATGGTAATGTTTTTTTTTTTCAGATTCTGTATTAGAAAATAGTAACTTTAGTATTATCACGCTACCACATCCAGCTCATGGTCATTTATCAAAATATTGCTTAGACTATCTCAATAAAAAACTTTATGAAGTTGTGTCATTTAGTGAGCCATACAGATCATGGTTTATGGGTGACTACGTGAAATGTGATGGGAGTATACTTATGATAACTCCTGTAAATCCATTATTTTTAGGTTTGTAAATTCTAACATTAATGATAACAAATCAACAATTATGGCATGTAAGAGTCATTTATTGTACACATATTATGTTTTATGAATATTGTTCTTTTAGTACTGCCCAGATTAAGGGAACAATGTAATAATAGAGCTGTACCATTAGAGGATTTATTATCAGAAAAAGGATTTGACAAAATAGTTCATTTTGTTACCAATATGAACAATATAGGAGATTTAAAGGTGCTTTTAACTGCTTATATTATAATTAAATTATCATATAATTATTTAGATTTCACATTTTTAAATTTATGTTTTCAAGGGTCCAGTGGATATTAATGCTTATAAGTATAATGAAGAAAAGACACTAAATTGGTTAAAAGAAAGAATCCATAAATTAGCTAAAGTGTTAAAAGAAAAAAACATACATGTAATGCCAGGTGCAGTTTCTGCTACATTTGTTGCTAGTAATATCACTAAGGAGGGTATTGATGATGGTATGTATGTATATAATTATAAAATTAGATTATTACTGTTGACTATACTGCAGTAATGACTTCTTATGTTTATGAGGACACTACACATGTAAATAAAACTAGTTTTTACAGATTTTATCAAGTATATTAACTTATTTAATAATTTATATTATTTAATATTATTTGTACATGGTAGAGCCATGCTGCAGCTATATTAGTAGTATAGTAGTAGCATGAATGGGTCGGCTCGACCGGGTAAGGACTACACTCTCACAGAATAATAGCGTAAAAGAGCAGCTTAAAACTGCTGTGTTTCGTATGGTGAGTGTAGAGAACCGGAGACCCTTTTTACTGGAAAAGAGGCATTCCATCTTGGTCCTCACGGGTGACAACGCATCTGCATTTTGATTCGCAAATGAGGATAGATGTAGATGTCTATGGGCCACAGCAACATTGGTAAGTGTACCATCAGGTGGGCTGTGTGCTCATTTGTCACCCTATCCTATAAAAAAAATTATTAAGGAATTGGGTTGAAAATAGCAGCTTAATTCTGCTCTGAACTGGAATCCCATTTACTGGAAACGAGGGATTCTACCTTAGTTAAGAATAGATGAAGATGTCTATGGACCACAGCATCCACTTACTATAGGGTGGTCTGTGAGCTAGTTTCTTTAAAAAATTGAATTTTATCAAAATTTATTTTATTACACGTATACCAGAAGACACAAACTGTAAAAAAAAAAAAACAGAAAACAACTAGCGAAAAACAAAAGCATTGACTTCAGGCGTTCATCAAAAACCTTGAGCTATGGTGATGTCAAACTGCTCTTTGAAATTAAATGCGGAAGGCCCGAGCACACAAAACACGTGCGGGTGACACATGCATTGTGTATGTGAGTGTTGCGGTAGTGATTGAAGTGAGAGTATAATATATTAATTTGTTTGAAAAGGTCACATTCTACGTAGATCGAATCAAAAATTAATATTAAAAAACTGAAGGTAGCCAGGCTAACTCTGACATCAAGATGTCAAACATCTTAGCCCCCCCCCGTGACCATGGGTTACTGTAAAGCACCCGAAACATCAGGAATTAAAATAAGTAAATTAAATGTGATAAAATCCGTAAAAATAGTTTTATTCAATTTTATTCAAGGCTCACATTGCCTGCATCGTTGCGCACCACACACTTATCATCAGATAAGTGAATGCCTTGGTCTATGGACACCTACAACAGTCCTTGATTAAAAATTATCAATGATTATGCATGGCTAGCAAATTGTTAGTCAATATATCAGATGTCTTGCACCTTTAACTACAAGCATACTTTAACAAATTTTAAAACCTACTTATTATAAATGTCCAAATGTTTTTATTCCAGAATTTTATCTTAAATATGCCCATGGTATTGTATCTGAGTATCTACAAGATGATTTAGTCCAAAAATTAGAAGAGCAGTTTAATTTCAAACCTGAAATTATTGAATCTGTTGGTAAGAAGAGAAAATCTGAAGTGGAATGTGCTAACTCAAATAAAAAAATTAAAAGTGAACCATGCCTTGATAATGAAATTGATATTAAAGTCAGTCCTGCCTCCACTGGAGCCACTGATCTAAAAAAGAAACCAATGTCAGCAAAGGAGAAAGCAAGACAAAGAGCTGCTAGTGGTACAAAAACAATATCTGCATTTTTCACTAAAAAATAATCTACCTTATCACAGTTAAATCAAAATATATTAAAAAAATATTTTTTACTCTTATTACTTGACAATAATTCATTATTTTTTATTTCTATCAAAAAAAAATATTACTCTGCCATTGAGGTTGGGAAGGCTGATGCTTTCAGTTAGTGAAATGGAACAGAAAGGAGGAGGAACCACACCGGTGGATTCTGGTGGCGGCCACGGCTGCTTCGTAAATGGTGTTAGTGTTGCTGTGGATTATGGCCACTTGCTACCCAAAAATATTGGCCAATTTTTTTTATAGGATGAGGATGACAAACGAGCACACAGTCCACCTGATGGTAAGTGGTTGCTGTAGCCCATAGACATCTAAAACTGTCTTCGATTACGAATCAAAATGCAGATGCGTTATCACCCGTGAGGACTAAGATAGAAGGCCTCGTTTCCACAAAAAAGGGTCTCTGCTTCTCTATACTCACCATATGAAACACAATAGTGTTAAGCTGCTATTTTACGCTGGTATTCTGTGAGAGCGTGGTCCTTCCACGGTCGAGCCGACCCATTCGTGCTACAACCAATACAAACATAGCTGGAACATGGCTCTACCATATAGAGAATATTAGTAAGTAAATTGACGAATTTGAATCCAAGTTTTGAGGTCAGTGTGCCTAGTGCAAGTTTTTTTTACGTGTTCGATCCCAAGAAAGTTAAGTACGATTTGTATGGAATAAAATCAGCGCCAACTAGTGGCAATAATCGGAATCATAATTGTGGTTATCATAGGCATCTTTATTACCTATTTGTTTATGTTTCGTTATTTGATCAAGGTTTCGACAGTTTGTGTTAGTATTATGACATTGTGAATTAGCCATTTTATTGTTAATTATTGAAAGTATTAAATTGAAAACATGAATATGTTTTCGTTCTAATATGATTTTATGGTGACATTTATGGAGCAGAACGGCGGTCTAGCAGGTGGGGGTCAAGGCTCTCACAGAGGGCTTTTATGGCCAGTGTGCCTATTATCCGACGTGTTGCCTAAACCGTGTGACGTAGGTACATTCACTGTGGCTGGTTTTGATCGTATTTTGTATGGCGTTTACACGCATATCCATGCGCGACTTAGGCCGATGTTTGTGCTTACGCACTAACAAGGGCTAAGCTCTCTTTTACTGGTTCGTCAGTTATTTTGCTGTGGACTATGGTCCAGTTCCCAACTTAACGCCCCTTCGGGGGGAGCGCGTTGCTTGGTTGACGCTCACCGCATACGACGTATGTGGAGCCGCGTGCCTCCCCACATTTCTTTTTTTAATGTGGGAGGGAGAATCCCTTGTATCTGGTATTTTATATAATTATTGTGAGCCTTTTCCAAGCAGGAAGGAATTAATAATAAATTGACTGATGTTTGTGAACCTGATCCAAGTGGACTAGGGATTTAATGTTTTCAACCTTTTTGAGGCCTGTCTTTGTGAACGGGGTTCTTTAGCTTAAAATAATTATAAGGCACTACCAACGGATTTCGACTGCTCTAGTGAATATTCATTCTTCCAAGAGACACCTGAAAGAACTAACTTACTAAACAAACAACGTAAATATGGGCCCTAAGACGATCACGCCATAAATTTTGAAACAACCTATAACTAAACAATTAGAAAGATCCTTGAGAAAGATCAATATATGGATTATACTGGTCAGTAAATTTTATACATTTTATAGATGAAGGTGGGGGGAAGCGTTACAATATAAATTATATGTTGCAAACCGGTAACATTCATTGTTATGCGGACGGCACCACTAGTGATGATTTATACACTGGCCGTGCCAATATTTCTCGGGAAAACGTCGTCGAGTACCGGAACAAACGTGTGTTGAAGTCGAGTCTTTGTTAAACAAAGACGACTCAGTTTCAGGCCACTACCTTTGCTGCCGCAGCCAGTATCGGAATCCTCGGTGTCAACATATCGAATTATGTGCAGTTTCGTAATCACTTGGAAGAGAAGGCCAAATTGGCCTCCAAAAATGTTGGCGTGCTTTGTAGAGCGGGACGGTTATCCGCATGCAACTTTACAAGGCGCGGGTTCGGCCTCACATGGAATACTGTTCCCATCTCTGGGCAGGGGCTCCCTAGTGCCAGCTCCTTCCACTTGACCGCATCCAGCGCAGAGCGGCTCGAATCGTCGACGACAGAGTTCTCTACGATCGGCTCTATTCACTTGCACTGCGAAGTGATGTTGCATCTCTTTGGCTGTCTTCTATAAAAAAAAAATCTTGAGTTATCGTGGAGCAATAACATCGAACATTGATTGACAAGTCTGCGTTGTTTCGCCGTCATTGTTCGATGTTTTTTACAATAGATATAATATGTTGTTATTGATACACTACATTAATATATGACTAAAAAAGAAACCTACCAAATATTTACAATTACTTTTCTATGGGTGAGCATCGATGCGGGGCCCCCGGGCTACAGAGGCCCCGAACGTACTCGTATGTAAGCAAACATTTTAAGGACTTCTATGGGACAGGATGTTAGTTTGAGTTGTTTGGCTAGCTTAGTTCCTAGGAGTATTAATTGTAAGTCATAACTTATAATCAATATGTAATTATTTTAATTCAATGCGAGAGTTTTTGTTCCTTTTGTGAAAAATCTTTACCCTTCATTTGGGCCCCCCGACAAATTTTGATACAGGGCCCCTCTAAGGCACGCTACTCCACTGCTTTAGAGCATTATTATTATTATAAAGACAGTATTTGACCTAGCTCTAGCTATTGCGTTTTTCGCTTGCGACTATCGTAGAGAATTCATTTTTCATCGCGCGTTACAATTATGTTCAAATCCCTTCATTTCTGTACAAACTGCCTTCAATGCATGCTCTTCTATAGACATTAATTAATTCATGAGGCAAACATTTCTCAAGTTTTATTTTACCAATTTGCTGCAAATGAGCATTTGTAATGCGAGCTGTCTGTGCTTCACTCGAACCGGCAACAGTAGTAATAGTAGGGCAGCCCAAAAGGAGATTTTTTTTATTTACTTAAGCGCGTCAGGTTAAAGTAAGGTGGGTTAATTACGATCTAAAAAGAGTGCATTTAGAAAATCTGACGTTTTGATCGTAACGTAAGGTACGGTAATGTAAGGGAGGGTTACAAAGTCAGGGTTGCCAACTTTATTTTTTAGGAGATCGTACCATAAACTGGAAAAAATCGTATTTTTCTAAGAATCCAAAAAAAAAAATAGTACGCATTAAAATTTCAATAAAACAATGGTAAAAAATACAAAAATAATATTATTATAACGTCAAAGCAAAATTTAACATTTAGGGTATAACATTTAAGAAAACACTAAACTTTACTACGACTTTTTTTAATTAAACGAAAAGGGGTTCGGACTGTACCACCCACTCTGCCATATATTACAATAATTTAAAATTAAAGATTTTGTACAACCGACTTCAAAATAAACTATTAAGAATAACTCAAAAAATATTTGTCAAACCTTGATCAAATTTATATGGGACCAAACGTAAAGCGCCAGCTTTCAAATAAAAAAAGAATCATTGAAATCGGTTGATAGGAAAACACATAACAAAAATTAAAAAAAAAACACAGTCGAATTTAATACCGCCTACTTTTTGAAGTCGGTATAAAATAGGGCTACTTCTACTATTTCACTAAACATCAATAAACAATAAAATTCACACTCAACATGGAAAAACATACTTATATCTATTACTATTAAGCGCTGAGATCATTTTACATTACAAAATAATTAGCAAAGTTAAAATATTAATCATATATAAATCAATACAAATATAGCTCTTAGAGTATATTATGATCTATCAGGTACTTGAGCATACGATTGAGACTTTAGTAATAGCGCAATATTTAAATTAAAATTAATTCTAATGAACTGGCACAACTTTGAAACAATATCAATTGATATATTTTGATAAAGTTTTTCTTTGGTCTTCATATAAAGGACATTGCTAAGAAGTCATTACCAACAAGTCATTGTACAGTGCCATCTACGATTTTTCGTAGAATTTGGCCCTATAAGTCCCATAATAACAAATAGTATTTTGAATATTATTCACTATCAGAGTCATTGAGCGCAGCAGTAGACTCGGGAGACGAAGTATTTATTCTTTTGTACATACTCAAATTTAATTTGCACAACATCTCGTCAGATGGCTTGAAATCGATACATGATCCAGTTTCCTTAATATGTTGTGCAGCCAACAAAGTCCCATTCACTGTTTTTGTCAACAATTTATTCCGAATTTTTGTTTTCATTAGATTGACGTGACTGAATACTCGTTCACATTGTGCATTCGAATGGGGAATGCACAAAGTGTCTAATGCGAATTGTGATAGCTCCCTATAATCTTGACATAGGTGCAATTCACTCCAAAATTTATCAATCGGTAAAGTCAAATCTAATTCATTAAATTTAGCTGGAAGATTTCTCCATTGATTATCGATGTTTTGAATTAAGCTCATGTTGTCCATCTGTACTACTCTAGGAAGTAACTCGATTAATGAAAATATCGAAGGAACAGATACTCGAAATTTTGACGATGCAGCATTCGCAGGATGTAGTATATGAAGTTTTGATAAAAGGGGGTCATTCATGCGATAACGCTTTTTTATTTCTTTAGCACTCGTTACCAGGAAATTGCGGCAAACACTAAAAAATTTATTGAGTTCCAGTTTACTTCTTGAAATTTCAAGATTTTTGAGATCATTCATTACTCTGACGCCTAAGTACATTTGCTCGTTTCTTAACCACATTTCTTCATTGACGAAATTTATTGATTCAAGTTCATGTTTCATAACGTAATCTCTCTTTAAAAAACAGAGTAGAATGTCCCGGTATATTTCGTGAATTTTGTCATTTAGCGAAGTTATCACAACGTTTTCTGATTGGAAAAATTTGTTAAACTCTGTAAATTTAGGTAAAATCCATGCGAGAAAATTAAAGTATAATTTGATGAATGGATCATTTAAGTTATTAAATATGATTTCTGTTGAAACGAGCTTCTCGCTGAGCCATGTGTTTGTGAAGAAGAGTTTCAATGCATCCCACTGTTCGAGTATTCTTTCCACTACTGCAACAAGTGAGAGCCAACGAGTCAGATGGATGAAGCATTTTGTGTGGTTTCAGTTTAAGAAATTCCTGAAATTCAGCAAACTGACATTGTCTCTTAGAACTACTTTTGAAAAAAGCGTATATTTCTCGAGCTAAATCCTCGCATCTTTTAGGTAGCTCTTTACAGGCTGAAGAGGCGCAAAGGTGGGCAGAGTGACACACACATTTCATTATTACTATACCACGACAATGCTCTTTAAGGCGACTGGAAACGGAATTATTTTCTCCCATCATCACACTGCAACCATCAGCAGCAAATCCTATTAAATTAGTGAGAGGAACATTTTCCTGTTCAAAAGATTTTATTAAGGCATTAAATAAATTTTTCCCCGTGGCTCCTTCGTTATTTAAGTCCGGATTTGACAAATCAAATATTTTCGTCAATTCCCAAAATTTACTAACTATTTGTTTTGATTTCTCATCACGAAATCTCACGACAATACAAGAAGCCTTTTGGGTACTTATATCAGTGGATTCGTCACAAATTACACTGAACTTATTTTGTTTTAATTTTGACACCATGACTTCTTTTTCGGTCTCTCCTATGACTGCTGTGGCAATGGCAGTTGCTTTGGTCCTTTTAAGAGAAATTTGTTGAGCTATCTTTGAATCCGGGAATATGCTTTTTAGCAATTCCGTCAAGTGATCTGCCGTTTTGAACGCTAAATTATGCTCAACTAAAAAACCGGTAAGTTTTACTTCGGCATTTTGAACGTTTGTTGGGATTTTTTTCGTTACAAATGATGCCATTGTGGAAACTTGCTTACTTGTTGATGGCAACATTTTCATTGCGTCAAGGTGTTTTTGTCTATTGGCATGCATTTTTAAAACTCCAATCTCTGCAGTTAAAATAGAGTCGCAGATAAAGCATTTGGCTTTAAATTCGTTAGGGCCTGGCTTGAGCCACTTTTTAAATACATCTAATTCTTCCCACTCCGGCCGATACTTTTGAGCCCTATGTTTCTGCCGCTCTAACTTTGGTAATTCTTGTCGTCGTTCTAGTTTTTTTTTTTTGGTGTGCTATGCTTATTTCTAGATGTTTCTGCCATGATTATGAAGAAAAAACAATATATCAAACTGACGAAAAGTAAAAGTACGTACCTAATTTCTGCAGGATAAATACAAAAGTATAACAATCACTTTTTTATGAAAGCCACACGAAACAAAAAACACCAATACGTATACACAATAAGACTGAACCAAGGAACGCAAACAAAAAAAAACATATATTAAAAGATAAACGTAGTTAATCTAATGTCCATCAGCGTAGTGTAATATTATTTGGATTATAACGAATAAAATGACGTAAAACAAACTCGAAGAAATTTGGTTAAACTGCGCGGGGAATTCCTTAATCGGCGGCGAGTTGACGGAATAGTACGCTGCATATTTCTAAAGTGCGAGTGGGATAGAGAGTTTAAAAAATTATTGGATTGGATGCGTTCATAAAAAAATACAAAGAAGTTTAGAGCTCGTTCAATTTTAATGTTATTGATTTTTCATATCGATAAAATGAACTTAATCAATTATCATTTTTATTTTGTTATAAAGATTATAATATTTGAAAAGATCGTATATTTTGCGTACGATTTCGAGTACAGGATCGTACATCGTACTAGGGCTAAAAAGATCGTATGAATACGATTTAAATCGTACGGTTGGCAACGCTGTACAAAGTTGCAAAAAAACGTCTTGACATTCAGCCGAAATACTAAAAATCGTCTATAAAGATGAGTGCAGCTGAAGTAAAGCATGTATAACCCACTCCGCGACTCTCTTTCCCTTTCACTTTTGCCCTATCTCTGACTCTCTCGTGCCATCCCCGCACATTCACAGTCACATTTTATGGTTATTGAGAGAAAAAAAGTTCATAAAAAATTATTTCTAGCAGTCAGATTATTAATATCCCTCAAAATAATCGTCAGATTTTAAGCTACCATAGCTAGAACCACAAGCTGAACCTTCTATTTAATAATCTGACACGCTCGAGTATTTCAATACGGTGATTTTTTTTCGCATTTTCAAAAATTCGCCACGAGCTTGCTTCACTTCCGAATCGTCAGTCTTTTGAATGAGAACATTTTTAGGGTTCACTTAACACCCCTATTGAATATATTTTTGAAAATCTGTAGACGCTTCCCTCACCACTGGAAGGGGAAACATTATATAACTTTTTTTCTTCTTATCGACTAATCTACAAAATCTAATAGGTCCTCACAACGTTAGAGTAAATCTCCATTTAGTATCACAGGCTCCCCTACTATAACATTTATTGCTATGTGGACGACAGCATTGGTGACGTTTTTACTTTTTACATTGGCCGTGATAATATTTGTCGGGAACACGTCGTCGAGAACCGAAACAAACTTATGTCTGAAGTCGGATCTTAGATAAACAACGTCTCGGATTGGGAATGGCAAAATCTAGTCTCTATTAAGTCCTAGTAACCCTTGCAGACACAACCTTGGACTCGGCTGACACATGTTTACGAGTTTACCGCTTAAAAACTCCTTTGTCGCAACTCCTGAATTTCAGGGCACTCCCCTTGCTACCTTAGCCAGCATCTGAATCCTGGGTGTTGAAATATAGAATTACGTATAGTTTCGCGGTCACTCGTAAAGGAAGCTTAAATTGATCTCTAAAATGCTTGGTGTTCTCAGCAGAGCGGGACAGTATTTCATGCCGACACACCGCTTGCGACTTTACGAGGTGCAGGTTCGGCCTCACATGGGATACTGTTGTAATTCGGCCAGGGCACCCTAATGCTAGTTCCTTCCACTTGACCACATCTAGATCGAATCGTCTGCGACCGATTTCTTTATGATGGGCTCATTTCACTGGCGCTGCTAAGAGATCTTGTATCTCTTTGCCAGAAATGCATGGAATTCCCCTCGTGTTGCGGTTGTTAATGCGCGGCAGTCGACACTTACAATCATGCAAACTGCATCCTCATTTGCCCCTCTTCTAAAAAAATAAACACTGGAAATACTTAAATCAAATACTGAATGTAAAAACAATTGAAAGCAAAACATTAGTTGACACAATTTTTTTGAATTTCGAATATTATAGTTTGTGTATAAATAACATTTTAATCAGGGAATTTGGACTAGAAGGTTTAATTTTAATTCAAAGTGACTATTAAAACGGCAACTTCATAGCTTAACCCGTAATTGTGCTGTGTGGCGACGATTGTAAAGTACTCTGTGATGACGGCGTAAGGGAGTTTATCACCCCGTTTCGTTCGGTGGGTCGACGACGGCAAGCAGCAGCGTTATATGCCCGAGACGTCTGGTAGGTACTGCTAATTAATCCACCTGCGAAAGAGAGAGAGAGAGAGACCGAAGACTACGCACAAAAACCAGCATATTTAAAAGAAATATAACTCATCCTTCCATCCATTGCAGCCTAAAGGAACCACCGTGCCTGCGTCCCTGGTAGACCTGCACCGTGATCTCACCGCCGTCAAAGCACAGCCTGGTGATACTCCGCTTAAGATACATGACTCAGAATATCGATTAATATTAAACTTGTGCTTATCACACTACATTTTTATACTATGTACTCATGCCATCAGCGAGGAGATCATAATTCAATTTATACCCAGCTGAAAAACTTCACTTGTAAACTTGGCGATAACTATCATTCTCATTCTGCTCTTAATGACCTATTGATCTTGGGAGATTTTCTTGTGAAAAAAATTAATTGGGACTTACTGACTAGAGGCCCATCAGAGCTTACGGGTGCGCTTAAGAATTATAATAATAATAAATTCATTATTTCACTGTAAGTCTGTTATTTCGATAT
The DNA here is from genome assembly GCA_963668995.1 of Parnassius mnemosyne. Classification (NCBI taxonomy): domain Eukaryota; kingdom Metazoa; phylum Arthropoda; class Insecta; order Lepidoptera; family Papilionidae; genus Parnassius; species Parnassius mnemosyne. Next base: position 38,809,573 of record CAVLGL010000115.1, on the reverse strand, counting down.
TACAAACAGACACTTCAATTTTATGTATATGTATAGACGAGCGATCCGCCTCGGCCTAGCACGGATAATTTATGGATCTCGACAACAACGCCACCTACCAGGTCCAATTGTGAATCTAAGCCATCCAGAGACCCACTTAAATACACACAAAAAAATCATCAAAATTGGTCGAGCCATTTTTGAACTTTTTCGGGACTAACGTACAGTAATTGATTTTTTTATTTAAAGATATATATTTTTAAGTAATGTTGCATCTGTTTTTTTAAGTTTTAAATCTTAATGCTATTTTTAACCAAGGTCAAAAAGGAGAAGGTTCTCAATTCAAGAGTGTTTTTTTGTATGTATGTTACGCGATATCTTCGCAGACTGTAAACCAATTTTGATGATTCTTTTTTTATTGAATAGGTTATAGGTAGGGTAGTCCCATAAATTTGGAGTAAAAATTCACCCTTAAGGGTAGCAAATATATAACTTTTTTTTTAGCAATTTAAAGTGTTTTTACTTTTTGTTAAAACTTATCTTTGTTTCTGAAATTTGATTAATTTATCTTCACTGTGCCATACTGGATATAGCAGGTAAGTACCTATGTATTAAATCTATGAATATTTGTATTTTGTGATAGTGAGGTATATTTAATATAGTTCGTTATAAGTACATTATTTTCCTCTATGATTTATATTTTTATAAACTGGTAACATTATGACGGTCGCCATTGCTAGCTACGTCCATATTTCTTCGTATTTTCCATAGGACTATCAGAAGCCTTTAAAATATTATTGACTTTTTTTAAATAAATAAATGTGCCGTGGACAATTTGGACACAGTGTAGTGTAACTGATGTGATTTATATTGTTATTGTCGTGAGTAAAAACTTCAATAGGTGCACAATATTCTAAAAATCGCGGCCAATGTCAGCAGGCGTGTCAGATCAGGTATTTCGCTTTTTCGTATATTTTCACACTATTTATGTGTAGTTTGAATAGTTTCTGCTTTTAACGTTGTTGTTTTCTTTCTTGTTTCATATCTATTGGGCGTAAAGCGAATGAAAGGACAAGGGAATCAAGGTAAATATGAACCATTATGACGTTGCAAGTGTTTTCTCCGTAGGAAGCTAGGACCTCGTACCGGTCGGCTTCGTGTTCGTTGTTAAAAATGCTTTCGAACGTTATTTAATTGTAAATTCCAATCCTTTCCGTTTTTGAAAGTATATTTTGTATAGTACTACTAACTCTTGGCTATTTAAAAATGACAAAATTTAAAAATAGGCAGTTTAGCTTATGGTATATAGACTAGAGATGATTGATTACCTTTATAATAAATAGAACAATGTTGTAGAAAAATTAAGGCCAGAATTTTATAGTGTAGAAGTGATTAACTGCACAATAGCCAAACACTAAAATATCCATTTAATGTAAATTATAAGTATCTAAACATAACATCTCATTAAGATTACTTAATAAGCATGTTATCAAAAAGTAATTTAGTTTTCTTTGTCACCTTAAGTTAGGTTTACCATCCTTATTATGTCATTTAGTATTCTATTAAATTAAGTGTACAAATACTATATTTGTAGAATAAATATATAGTAGTCGATACAACTTATTTTAATATGGCTTGAGGGTGTTAATAAAGGCTCAATCAAAGTAGAAAAAATTACTATAAAATATAAATTTGAAACATGATCATCATCTTTATTACGGGGGCTAACATTGGGCTTCCACAAAGATCTATGGAGATATGGCATTGGGTCACCTGTATCCATCTACTTCCTACATGTTTTACCAGGTTGTCACACAATATATTGAATAATAATATGTACCTATATGTTTTTTGTTTTGTTGATACTTACTATATTGTTATGGATATAAAATACTATAATTAACAGTTTTCCTGTCTGCAATATAAATAAAATAGTTAAACAATTGAAATGTTTACATATGATTCATGGGACAGGGAAAAGGTTAAAATAAAAGTTTAAGTTAATATATAAAAGTTTGGCAACCTTAACTATATTTTGTGCCTGAAATTATATTTTTAAAGCCACTCATAGCTTCTATTAACTAATGGACATATTAAATAATGGCATAATTTAATTATTCCTCTTATATTAATACAATTTTAAATAAAATTACTTATGGTACAGATACTCTATTATACCCTATGATGTAGGATTAATCCTAGTTTAGTAATCAGGTATGCAATTAATTTGTAAAAACCTTTATAAGTTTTAATAAAGATTATTATTATTAGCATCATTCTTTTAGCATTGTATGTCATCTGACAATAATACATTATTCATAATATTTTAAAGCTGTTGTATATTTATAGCTGTTTTTTTTATTCGGAGAGAAACTTTCTTACCTTATAAATTTTTAATTTTATTCATATTAACATCTCACAAAATTGTTGTTCTGTGACATATATGGTGTACATACAGCAATTGAAAATTTGCTGGCCAAGCATGGTGATTATTGCCAAAACACCCTACAAAGGGAGAGGGTCATCTCTAAAGTGAACTTTAATGGGTTTCAACACTTTAATGGGCACTCTAGTGGCCTGAAGAATAGCACTATCAATCTGGCTTTAATCACACTAATAAAATATTTATTGAATTCTGCACAACATATTATTTTGTTAAACTTAGTTATTGCCATAATTGGACTTCTTTTTTATTATTTTACATATAAAGCAAATATTGGTTATGCACTAGAGAAAATGTATTTTAAAATAAAAATATGAACAAAAATTTAATTTGCAATACTTTCTACTTGTATTGTATAATGTTGCAGTTACCTATAAAACTGAAGGTCTACCATCTTACTTGTATACTTATCTATATACTTGATCTAAACCTGATACCATAAATTACTTATTTATTATTATCTATTTATTAACTATTTCTATATGTCTCGCACCTTTGACTAATTAATTCTCTTACACTGCCACCTCACCACACCCAATGCCGAACTATGAAGGCTTATCAGTGGCCAAATATTCAAACGGTACTCAATTTTAAGGTGTCATCAAGTCTTGTGGTGTCACAGTCACTTTGACTTAAAGTTATAGACACAGTACAAGACTTAACGGCATGTTAAAATTGAGCATCATTTGAGTACTTGGGTATAAAACAAATATAAATAAAAAAAGGTAAAATTCTCAATTTATGAATTTTATCAGGTGTTTGAAAATAGTTAAAAAAATTGTGATTCTGCTTGATCTGATATAAAAAAATATAAATATGTACATAAAATATTGTTCTGTTATGATATCTTGACCATGACTATCATACAAAGTAATAAGTATACCAGTAAAACTTGTGTGTATGTATCAACTTTTACAGTGACAAATGTACCAAAAGAGCAACAGTTAGAAAGTGGTGGCGACGAGTTGGCAGAGGTGTCATGGCGTCACCAACAGCAACCCTCATATGCACCACCCATCTCGTCAGCAGCCGATCCCTACAACGCGGCAGGTAGGTACATGATTCAATTCATTCATTCATTATTAGAATAATTAATGGTCCTCATATTTTATTTAAAAAAAATATATATGTATATACATACAATACAATTTTATGCTTCTATTTGTATAAAAATACTAGTAATGCTACATTATTAATATTCTCTTTAACAACTCCAAGTAAGCTTAAATTGCTTTTATTATTTTGTCTGGATTGGTTTAATTGGCAGTAGTCAAATGTCAGATTAGAATGTTAATTAGACAAACATATGACATTTAAGAAGACACTGTATTGTGTTTAATCTTAACAGATGTGAAATTCTCGATATTTCGAATGCTTTGCAGCTCCAGTGATATTGGGGACTTTAGGTGCTTAACATTCTAATGTCATAGTTTAGCTGGGCAACCATCAACTTTGATGCATTGTTTCTATGCTGAGTTATTTCCCTATATCTCGGAGCATTCCAAGAAGATGGAAGTATATAATCACCATCTCAGCATCAAAAATCATCCTTAGTAAGAAGTGGAACTTTGTGAGGATTTGTGTTTTTTTTTATAGAATTAGGGTGACAAACGAGCACACAACCCACCTGATGGTAAGTGGACGCTGTAGCCCATAGACATCTACATCTATCTTCATTTGCGAATTAAAATGCAGATACGTTTTCAGCCGTGAGGACTAAGATAGAATGCCTCTTTTCCCATAAAATAGGTCTAGATTACGTACATTAGATTTGATGAACCGACAGCGTGGGAATATTAATAAATATATTATATAATAATATATTATATATTATAAAATATAATAATATTAGCCTTGCAATATTCGTGACACATGCTGGAGCTAGCATGTTCACTGTTAGTTGTCCGATATCTCTTGTGTTCTCTACAACAAGATTTTTCTACCAATGGTGTTGAGATAGACCATTTAAACTTTGGTTATTATGGGTCATTTTTCTTTACTCAGTATTACTCTGTTTTTATTTTTTTAAATAATTAATAAATTTAGAAAAGATTAAAGGTATTATTACACCATTGTAAATTGAATTTTTGATTAATGTAACTTATAAAATCCAATCATTAGATTGATATAGTTTAGCTTTCTCCTCAGTCATTTATGAGTATACAGTATTTGCTGGTAGAAATATTAAGATGCCAAACAATAGCTAAGTAATATTTGTTCTATGTGCGCTGTATATTACATGTTCAAGATTGTTCCATCATTACATCAGATTTGATAAACCACAAATCTTCACAAGAGAATAATGATTATTTCTACCTGGATATTTTGCTAGACTGGCTAATTAATGAATGAATATTGTGAGAACATCTTTACTGGTTGATCAATAAGTTTTCTGAATAGGACACTTATCAATGACTTATAGAAATGCATTCAATTTTTTTCGCATCTTAAATTCGTTAGTAACTAAGTCCTGAAAAATCTATTAAAAACTATATCCATGCAAAAACTATATTGTATGCAAAATTCAAAATTTAAATTCACCGGCAGATGATGTGTAGGACACCCCCCACTAGATGGAGTGACGACCTGGTAATACTTGCAGGAAGTCGATGGATGCAGGTAGCTCAGGACCATGTTTTGTGGCATTCCTTGAGGGAGGCCTATGTTCAGCAGTGGACTTGTGAAGGGCTGTAGTGATGATGATGCAAAATTCATGCAGTTATTAAATATTCCTGCCTGAAAAAAAATCCTACAAAAAGGTGATTTTGAAGAACTGCAGTTAATGTAGAGAGAGATGTGTAAGGACCATTGTGAAGTTAAAACAGACAGATGGTTGTTAACCATTTTTTATTAGTCTGAAACTGTTAACACTTCCATGCCTTTATATATATGACGTAGCCGTTTTTGTTATTACGCATATTTCTTTATTTGAATGCCTACACAGTAAACATAATAATCACAAAATATGTTTTCCATCAAACAAAACAGCCCAATTTAACAACAGTATATTTTGTATGGCCCCTCGAATTTATAACCATTTACACATTTACACATTTTGACATGCTCCAATACAGATAAGTTTTAAATACTGTTACGGCCTACGGCTGCTCCCATAAAGGTCAAATCCTCCGGGGCCCATTCAGCAGAGTTTCAACGAGCAGACGTAGGTCGGGCCTCCTAAGGCCAAAGTGTAAAGTCTCTAATTACAATAAACAATAAGGGGGGGGGGGGGCGTTCGATCCTGCTGCTATTCAACAGGGAGAATATTAGACGGAGCTTACTTACCTATATCCAAGGCGACTGGTCCCTCAGGATTCGGTCAGCTCGTATGTGGTTGTGTGGTGCAAGGGAAATAAGGTGCTGTGATGTGTATCTGGGTGTGACTGGTGGTGATTGACCTTATTAGACCTTGGCCGTCGGCAGCAGCCCGGACGTCAGCACCGCTCCAAATTGAGGTAATCTTCCGCGGCGCCGTCCACAGTCACTTTCTTCGTTCGTCACGATGACAGTCCATTAACTCTATCGTACTATTAACTAACTTACAGAAGCCACTAACTCTCGTTTGTTATAAAGCTTAACACACAAAACGAACAGGGAGTGTCCGGATCAAAGGTCACTACCGTTTCGCGTAGCAACAGTTATTTCTAGAATATCAAAGGCCGCATTAGCTAATATTGTCGAATGCACTTATACAGATTCTGAGTCAGACACAATGAGTCCTGGGGAAGCTCTCCAGCAAGGAATGCGCGTTACAAATCCTAGACAGTATATTTACTAGCCGCGCCTAATTATTCCGAGTTCCCGAACAAAAATTGACAGCGTGTTGGCGTTAGCACAGCTGGCAGACGACTCGACTGCACCTTTACGCGTTCTCAACACCCACCGCTCGACCGACGTCAAAACCGGTATGGCACCGAGCCGCGCGCCCTCTGACGTCGATTCCGACACCACCGTTCTGGCGTAAACAAATACTATTGAAGCAATATCTTGTTAATAGGGCTTACTACAGTGTGAAAGAATATCTCGAAGACAAATATGAAATTCAATAATTGACTGTTACATGACTCCGAATACCTACTTATATAATATTATCTAAAGTGACTTATCGCTATTATTTTTAATTTTGTATCATGTGGACTCCATTTATAACTAGAGCATGTTTAAGTAATTTTATATAAAAGTAATAAAATTTGATGGATATTGCATGCCAAATGGTGGAATATAGCTGTACTAAATGTTTGTTCTATAAGTGATAACTACGTAAACACCAACTGTATCAACCTATATTCGCAATAAATGATTTGAATTTGAAAAAAATCTAATTTTCAGTCTATTTTGGCAGACAATACTCCGTCTTATTATACAGTAGCCAACAACGGCCGCTACACAAGAAAACGTTAAAAAAAACCAAGAAATTGTTGAAGTAGTTCGATGTGTGAATCCGTTATTTAGCTGAGATTCTAAAGTTTTCGTTTGGGATAATTCAGTTTATTAACTCATACCTTAAAATTCTGTAATTTATTTATAAATTCATAAAATACTGTGAATGTTAACAGACGCCCAAATGAACGTAAGAGTTGACATTGTTGTTGATACAGTCGACATTTCAAAGCTAAATTTAAAATAAGTTAAAAGCAATAATTGAAGAAGATCTAGATTCTTTTTGCGTAGATGAAATGTGGGTACACCATTTTGACCCGGAGACAATAATGATTGATTAAGTAAAGGAGAGACAATAAAAGGAGATTAATATGCATTGTTAATCCAAAAACTATGTGAAGAACTAAAGAATAAATATCGAGGAAAATTGTGTGCTGGAGTGCTTTTTCATCATGATAATGCCCCTTCCCATTGATCTGATGTTGCAGGTGCTGCCATCCGAACTGCTGGGTTTTAGTTGATGCAGCACCCACTATATTCTCCAGACCTAACTCTGAATATTTTTCACAGTGTTACTCACTAACAAGCATCAAAAAATTTGAACATTGAACAATAAATACAATTTACTTAAACTTATCCTAGAGTCTCATTGCATGTCCAAAAACTTATTGATCAACCTAGTAAGATCTATATTTGCTTGATTTCTTTTGTATGCTTTTCTTGACAGTAACAGTCTTCCCATGTAAAAGTATTTTTTTTTTCAGGTTATTATGGCACAACAGCACTTCCTTACCAAGCTTTTGGAGTTGGGGATGGTACATGGTCCACCAATGGAACAGACCCAATGACATTCCTCGGAGGATACAATCCTCACGATTCTTATGGAATGGATGGTAGCTAGAATTAATGAAAATTAAAGGATAAATTTTGTTTTGCTCTGTTTCATCAATGGCTTTTGATATTTTTTCTTACTTTCAAAGAAAATAATATGTTAATTTCTCATATTTGCATGTTCCAGGTGTATTCGGACCATCAACAACGCCTTTTTCAACTGCTGCGTTCGGGCAGCCAGCATCGACTTTTAATTATTTTCATGGAAATGGTGATTACTCTACGTGGGGTCAATTAGGACGTGCAAAGCAATACGATGATTACTATAGAGCTGACGGCTTGTACGTCCCAGATGGGGTTAAAGCCGTCGATACTGGTATGCAGGCACTTTCGCTTGGAGATCATAAAGTGGACAAGGATCGCATTACTGAGCTCAAAGATGTTTCAAGTGGATCGCAACCCAAAAAGATGACATGGGCTTCCATTGCCAGCCAACCAGCGAAGCCGGCACCTACATCGCAAAGTATTGGATTAAAAAAGAAAGGCCCGGGTATGCCACCACCTCCAATAGTGCCGGGTAAACATAACATGGATATAAGTACGTGGGATGCAGGCAAGAGTGCTCCGGTTGTGTCTGCGCCACCGCCGCCCCCGCTGCAGCCGCCTTCAGTACCGGCACCTCTTCCAATGCCAACACCGGCGCCGGCACCACCAACTCCTCTTCAACGTGGACCACCGCCGCAACATCAGCCGCCACCGGCCTGGGCACATGCTCCCCGAGCTCCACCACCACATCAGCCGCGGCCTCCTCTTCCAGTACCACCAGTTGTTGTTCCTCCAGTCGCCACCACCCCGGCTCCAACGCCACATCCTGTACTCGATGAGCTACGAGTAAAGAATGACTACAACCCAAAGGAGTTTGACCTAAGTGCTCCACTCGCTCGTTTCTTTGTGATTAAATCATACTCAGAAGATGATATACACCGTAGCATCAAATACGAAATATGGTGCAGCACAGAGCACGGTAACAAACGCCTCGACGCGGCTTACCGTGAACGCGAAAGAGAAGGTGGCACAGTATATCTCTTCTTTTCAGTCAACGGTAGTGGACATTTCTGCGGCATGGCACGCATGACTAGTGCGGTCGACTATAATTCCAATTCTAACGTGTGGTCACAGGACAAGTGGAAGGGACAATTCCGTGTCAGGTGGATCTACGTAAAGGACGTTCCAAATGTGCAATTACGTCATATCAAGTTAGAGAATAATGAAAACAAGCCAGTGACGAACTCTCGCGATACACAAGAAGTGCCGCACGCGAAGGGTCTTCAGGTGCTACGGATCATGCATAGTTACTGCCATTCTACCTCAATTTTCGATGATTTCATTCATTATGAGAGGCGCCAAGAAGAGGAGGATTCGCGAAAAGTGCCTCATCAAACTACTCAGGACAATAATCGTGAGGATCATGATGGAGGCCGTGGGTATCGTAATTATCGTGATTATCGAGATCACCGTGACGGGCGCGAGGGACGTGACGGCCGCGATGGTCGCGAAGGTCGTGATGGACGAGAAGGACGAGACCATCGCGATAATCGAGATTCTAGGGACCATCGCGACAACCGTGACCCGAGGGATCATCGCGATTCTCGTGACCCACGCGATTCTCGCGATCACCGTGACGACCGCGACGGTCGGGACATACGTGATCATGGGTACCGTGACCGCGATTCCAATTATAGATCCCATCATAAGGTTTGTGATTTGTATAAATACATAATACTAAATTAGTTATTAAAATACTATGATATTCTACTGGGTATAGTTTGCTTGACCTATGGTTATATTACCTGGTTACTATGTCACAGTGTCTGGGTTCAACTCTCGGCCAAAACCACAATTTGTGTGCAAGGCACAAATTGTTAGTACTAAGGTATAGTTTTATGTTTATGATTGTACCTGCCCCTCTTTTGCTACTATTTATTTTAACATATAAACATTACATCAGTCACAGTTAGCCTAGTACGAGTAGGTGTCTCTATGTAAATTCATGCACTTATAACACTATCTCCAACTTCTGATGCTATTATAATTTTTACTGTGATTAATCTGCTGGAGACATTATCATCATCAAGCTTCTGTTTCGCGGGTTTAAGGTTCGAATCTCAGTGAGGCCATAACATGAATAATTGTCGATGACTCTGGTTGTTTAATGAATGTTCCTGTATCTCTACCACCGCAGCTAAATTTATACCTTATTGTAATTGCAGTGAATATGGTAAGTATGGTACAATAAGATGAGTGGCATTGTCTTAACCATTGACTTATCTTAATATTGTTATTAAACAACAATACGTCTATAGTTTAAAAGTCTGAAAGTAAAAAAGTGTTCCTCCTCCGTGGTCCCATAGTAATTTTAATCAGCCTTAATGACGATTGAAAAAAATCACTTCCTTTTTTTTTATATACAAACCAATGGTTTTATCATGTTCAGCATTATTTTGTTTACCACATGTATAGGTGCATTCAACCTGGTGTGGATGTTGGCATTCCCATATCACCCTGTGGGTGTCATAAGAGGTGATAGAGCGAGAATAAACGAAATAGGCAGCAGCATCTTCCCAATAACAACTCAAACTAATAAAAAATAGCATGGCTATTTAGACAAAATATAGGCTATGAGCCCATCTATGGGATAGGACTATGTTCAGCATTGAACTTTAATAGGCTGTAATGGATGCAGGTAAGGTTGCATATACAGGGGGTGACAGGTTCCATACAATAAAATGATACAACTATATGTATATGTACCTTTTATTAATTTTATTAAAAAAATATCAACTACTTTGTATGTATTTTAGGTACAGAAATTTTATTTTGTTTTAGAAATTTTTAAACATGATATTGTAAAATAACTTTTCATAAGGTCGATGGTGGTGTTAACAAACTGTGCCAATTAAATAAAGGAAGTGACATAAAATCCACGTAATTCCTGTATAACCCAATCTTTAATTTTATTGTGTATCTTGCTCTGTTGACAACTTCTGATGTTGATTTGAAGTATGACAGTGCTATAGAATAAATCTATTCCTACCTAATCTTTTGCTAATTTTTCGGATCATTAACTCTTTTCTCTTTCCACTGAATGTTTGAGTTTCATCACCGTTTTCTTTAATCAATTTCCTCAGGGTCAAAGACAACGCTTCTAAATTATGTTTAATGTGTAATTCATATTAATTATGTTTTGTTTTCTTACTACAATTTAATAAAGCTCATTGAATGTCAAGCTTGTTTTAATTTCAGGATAGAGATGGATCGCGAGGCCGTGGGCGGCCGCGTAACTGATTGTACATGGTGTGTGAGAACAATTCAAGGACTGGCTTCTCTCCATAGATAAATAGTACTCAAGTTAAACTATTGGTATCGCAACAGTTCAAGTGTATGTTTAATGACATATTGAAGGAGGAATCAATCCTGCAATATTGCGACCAATTGCGCTCTAACCTGGACAATTATTGTATAACATAGAATATTAATTGTTTTAAACAGTGCTTTACTAACGAAAAAACTTTCAACAAATTAAAATGTGCTAAATAATATTTTGTACTGGACAAACGTTTTATCAAACAAACTGCTAGTGAACAGAACATTAATTAATTATCAATAAATTCATGTGTTTCCATAGCACATGATTTCGTGTGAAATTGTGGACTTTATTTCAAATTCGTGGACTGAATCAATAAAAAAGGTAATTTTATAACTAGAAAATTCTGTGGTGAGAGGAGTTGATCCTTAGATTAGGGACTGGTGAAGTTAACATCAATATACATTACGTCGCTGAGTGTAGTGTTAGAACTATCCCGCATTCGTCAGTGTCGGAAATGTTAGTGGAGACTTGTATAACTTTTATATATTAAATTTAAATTGTAATCACATGAGGTGTGGACATTTTATATACATTTTTTTATTCAAATGTGAATGAATTCTCTCGTGGCATTGAGTTCCATATTGCTCCATGTACTTATATTACAATTTTTAAAATGATTGTTTTAACATTATATATGAAACTTATAGTTACTACCAATCTATCTAAATCATTATGTAAAAAATAATTGGACAAAGTTAAGTACTAATTTTGTATTAATTTCTATAGATTTAGCAAGATTAGATTGTTCCTTGTTATTTTTGAATATATGTACATACATATATATATGTTTTCTAAAATAAAACTTAAAGTATTTTATATTTTTAAGTGAAACAACAGTGTGACGAGAGAAAATTGATTTATAAATGATATTTCCATTTTACCTTTTTCAATAGATGTTGTTATCCTATTACTATTATCTCCCCCACCTTAATTTTTAAAGTGCCTTTTCGTTTATGATTTTGAAAACAATTAGATTTATTTAGCGCTAGTGCAACATTATAACATAATTTTTATTTTACATAGATAATAATTTGCTGGTGCACATTTTTTTTGATTTCAATGTTTTAAAATACTGATTTCTAAGAATAGGAGTAATTGTTCCTTAAAATCTACTTGCCTCAGGAAACCAGGGAAATGCTTAATTAAATCTGAAATCAAATTGTAAAAGTTTGCTGTGCAGATGGTGAATTTTCAACACTGAGTGATTAGTAGGTGTTTAATTTTTCGTAATGACAGTTTACAGAAATTATGTCGGACTTATATAGAGTTCAACTGATATTGGATTAAAACCTGTCATAGACGTTGTTAAGTATTTTTTTAATCTGACCTATACCTATCCTATCCTACTATAACCTGTCCTATCTGTATTGTAAAGTTGTATACACTGGTTTCTACACTTTTCTGTGCATCTTGTTCACAAAATGCGCTTTTAATATAGTCTTCATTGCATTAAGTCACCATTCAGAAACAGTTTCGCCCTAAAAGCAACTTCCGTGTTTTAGAGACGATAATGCGGGGGATGCGACGTGAAAGGAGGACACCGCCTTCTAAGTTGGCGACTGCCTAAACTGCTTAAGGAAAATTAAATATTTAAGGTCATTGATGAAGTTATTTCTGTATACAGGGTTATCTTTTAACGAGAAGCCAAATTTTAAACTTAGTTCAAATATATATAAATAATGAAAATACGAGTAATTATGGCTTCTAAATTGTCCTAAATGGAATGTGATTCATAGGCAACAACATAGGTATTTGCCTACCGATCGACCCGTACAAATGTGTGCGTGCGCAGTAAAATCGGTTAAAATAATGCATTACCACGCATTTTGAATTTAAAACAAAAAACAATGTTAGATTTTTTTATTAATTTTTCTTTATCATTTGCTTATATTACTTGTTCTGAACCTTCTCTGCAAATTTGACCGGTTATTGCAAAATAACCCTGTATAGAGAGGCAAAACATGCGGCTCACCTGATGGTGACTATCGCCGCCCGTGAGTGACCACTGCCACCAATAAAATTAATTAAAAATGTTTAAAATTGCTTTTCTTATTTGATAAAAGAACATCAGCCGGTAACTGAATCCCCAGTGTCGATGCATCGAGTAACGTACAATTCAGCAGTCGCTAAAAAGGAAAGCTTTTTGTAGCCCAGTTCAGACATCGAAAAAGCTGGGTGTCCTCCATAGATCCAGCCTACATGCAAGCCTGCATGAAATACCGTCTGCTGCTATGTTATGTATGTGTTACGGCTTTTAGCCGAAGTGCGGTTACACCTAGCGACCAGCAGTAGTTGGTTAAATTTAGCTGTACTGTTAAATTTGTAAAATACGGAAAAACGTATCTAACGTAATATCAGCGACAGTAGGTCAAAGTGCGGTTATGGTGGCCCTTGGACCACCTTAAAACACAATCGTACAGCGCCACAAGTGTATGCGCAACTGTCCAGTGATCTACTCGTCTTTACATTCCTATACCCTCAATTTAACACTCAAACAATAATACCAGAAAAAAACTAGCATGTACTGCAAAATCAGATCCGAAAATTAACGATTAGTTTTCCCACAAATGTTGACGATGATTGGAACTGACTCGGAACTGAGGACTCGCGCGATAGTAGACGAGTACTTTGACCAATGCCCAAATGTTTTTGAAATATTGTTTATTTTATTACTAACATAATATCCTCCTTTAGTCCTAACCCTATAGTCCATTAGAGATAATAGGGTAGTAAGTAATTTACACATTTCTTAACTTTTTAATTCCTGATGTTATGGTGCGCTTGATCATGATTGCCAAAGAGTTTATTAGGTTAATCAATAAGTTTACGGAATAGAACACTTGTCGAATCTTAACTTCGTTAGTAGCCAAAGCTAGGAAAAACAAAATTAAAAACCAATGGGTGTACGATTGGGTTTTTTTAAACATCAATTTGAAAATATTAAGATAGATCGACGTGTGACTATCCATTATTTAGCTGAGATTCTAAAGATTTCGTTTGGGACAATTTAATTTATTTTAAGTCATACCATAAAATTCAAAAAGGTGGCCGTGCGCTAGGTTTCTCAACATTTCAAAGCTAAACTAAATTTAGCAATAATTGAAGAATATTCAGATTTTTGCGCTTGTTTCGTAAGCGTAAATGACACGCTGGTAGGTACAATATTTTGACTCCAAAGCAAGGTGAGGAAAATATCTTCTTCCCCGCCAGCCAAATGATTTAATGCATCTGAGTCCGTTAAAAAAATAATGGCGTTTGTCTTCTGGGATGGGGAAGATTATATTTTTTTTATAGAATGCGGCAAACGAGCATGCGCCCCACCTGATGGTAAGTGACTACCGCCGCCCATGAACAACCGCAACACCAGGGGAATTGCAGATGCGTTGCCGGCCTTTTAGAAACGTGTAAGCTCTTTTCTTGAAGGTTCCTAAGTCGTATCGGTTCGGAAAATTCGCTGGTGGTAATTGATTCAACAAAGAAGTTGTGCGAGGGAGAAAACTTCTAAATCGCACAGTGGTGGACCGCCAATCATCCAGATGGTATGGATGGTAACGCGAGTTGTGTCGTGACGTGCGATGGTGAAATTGAGCGGCTGGAATTAGTCCGAACAATTCCTCAGAGCACTCCCCGTGATAGATGCGATAAAATACGCAAAGAGATGCAACATCTCTACGCAGTGCCAGTGTATCGAGCCGATCAGAAAGAACTCGGTCGTCGACGATTCGAATCGCTCTGCGCTGGATGCGGTCAAGTGGAAGGAGCTGGCACTGGGGTGCCCCGGCCCAGAGATGAGAACAGTATTCCATGTGGGGCCGAACTTGCGCTTTGTAAAGTTGCAAGCGATGTGCCGGCATGAAATAATGTCTCGCTCTGCTGAGCACGCCAAGCTTTTAAGAGGCCAATTTGGCCTTATCTTCCAAGTGACCACGAAACTGCACGCTATTCGATATGTCGACGCCAAGGATTTCGATACTGGCTGAGGCAGCAAGGGGAGTGCCTTGAAACTGAGGAGATACGACAAAGGGGTTCTTTTTGGCGGTAAACGCGCAAACTTGTGTCTTCTGGGGATTGAACTGGACTAGATTTGGTCGGCCCCAATCCGAGACTTTGTTAAGCAAAGACTCGACTTCAGACACAAGTTTGTCCCGGTACTCGGCGACGTTTTCCCGAGAAATATTGGCACGGCCGGTATATAAGGCATCCCCAGTGCTGTCGTCTGCATAACAATGAATGCTACCAGTTAGCAACATATCATTGATATGCAGGAGAAACAGCGTTTGTGATAGTACGCAGCATTGTGGAACACCAGCGTTGATAGGCTTGAAATCAGAGCATGCACCGTCTACTACGACCTTGATGCTCCGATCAGCAAGGAAACTGGTGATCCATTTGCACAATTTCTCGGGAAGCCCATAGGAAGGAAGCTTCGAAAGAAGCGCCTTGTGCCAGACCCGATCGAAGGCCTTCGCTATGTCCAAACTAACGGCCAATGCCTCCCCCTTGGACTCTACTGCCTCCGCCCATCTATGAGTTAAGTAAACTAGAAGATCACCTGCTGATCGACCCCGACGAAAACCGTACTGACGGTCACTGATCAGCTGGTGATCCTCAAGGTACCTCATGAGCTGGCAGTTTATAATGGATTCCATTATTTTGGAGAACAAGGAGGTGATGGCGATAGGCCTGTAGTTGGACGGGTCTGAGCGGTCGCCTTTTTTAGGGATCGGGTGGACCAAAGCTGTCTTCCATGAATTCGGGACTACGCCTTGGGAGTAGGAGTACCGGAAAAGACGCGTTAAAACCGGTGCCAACTCCGGAGCACACGTCTTCAGCACAATGGGAGGGACTCCATTGGGCCCACTCGACTTGCTGACGTCCAGGGAGAAGAGTGCTTTGCGAACCGAGCGCTGTGTAAATCGCACATCCGGCATGGAGCACTCACACCGCGGGATGGTCGGCGGTGTGTTCCCCCCGTCATTTAGAGTCGAGTTTGACGCAAAAAGAGAGCACAACAGGTCGGCTTTTTCTTTTGCGGCATGGGCCAGTGAGTCGTCCTCTCTGTGCAGAGATGGAAGGGATGGCTGACAGAAGTTCCCTTGGACAGCCTTGGCGAGAGACCAGAATGCACGGGTTCCCGAAGGAAGGCGAACTAGCTTCTCGCCAATTCTGCCGATGTGCTCAGACCTTGCCTTGGCAATGACGCTTTTGAAGGACCTGGAGGCGGAATTATACTTCTTTTTAAGTGCGCCGGTGTTTAAATTCCGAGACGTTGATGCGTCAGCCCAGGCCCGGTAGCACTCCTGCTTATAGCGTGATGCTATTTTACAGGAGCGACCAAACCATGGCTGGGATCTGCCTCCGATGGGCACCACAGAGGATGGAATAAAAAGTTCCATACCCTGAAGTACCACATCAGCAACAGAATCGGCAACAACGCTGGGATCTTCTGGCGAGAAGCAAACCCGCCCCCAAGGGTAGGATGCAAAAAAAGACCGCATCCCGTCCCAATCAGCTGACCTATAGTGCCAAACACGGCGGCAAGCTGCAGAGCGTGAGTGGCACCGTGCTCCGAATCAGACAATAATCCGAAGAGCCCAGAGGGGCATCGACGGAGACCTGATATCCGTCCGGATTAGAGGTCAGCAGAAGGTCCAACAGGGAAGGTACATGGTCTTCCACATCTGGGATCCGCGTAGGCGAAGTAACCAGTTGTGTTAGACCATATGCCAAAGTAAAGTCGTAGACAGATCTACCCGCATGATCGGTTAAACGAGAACCAAACCATTCAGCGTGGTGGGCGTTGAAATCATCGAGTATCACGATCTCTGCGGATGGGACCTGTTGTAGCACGGAGTCTGCAGGCATTTGGACGTGGTCGATGAGTCGGTCTGTGTCGGCATTACCGCTATGGGACCTATAGAGGCACCCGTAGACGCGGGGATGGTCGTCGCTGTGTACGCGCAGCCATAGGGTGGACAGGTCCGTACCTTCAAGGCTGCCGAGGCGTTGAAAACAGATGTCCTCTCTGACGTATACACAAACTCCAGCCCGGGGCACAAAGGAGTGTTCCAATTTGTATCCCGGGTAGGAGAGATATGAAGTATCAGCCGGAGAGGACACCTGAGTCTCGGTTAAAAAGAGCAAGGTCGGCTTCGCCGTCTCTAGATGGTAATGGACAGCGTTAAGGTTGGAATGAAGTCCCCTGATGTTGCAAAAATTCACGGCTAGCGTGACAGGGGTCGCCTTGGTTGTATTGCTCCGCTTGCCCCGAGCAGCATTAGTCGCGAGCGAAATTTTGCCCCCCCCCCCCCCCCCCCAGAATACGCGGGGCAGCCTGAGCACCCATGCTCAGAAGTGAAGTAGTTTGGTCGTGGATGCTCAGCGAGGGATTCTCCAGGGGTGCTACCCTCCTGGGGTAGTCTTTTATTTAATTCCACTACCATGTTGATGGGGGGGGGGGGGGGGAATTGGGCCTCCGGCCACCTGCACTCACCAAGCGCAACGCAGAGGTAAACCTCTACTTCACGCTGGTATTCTGTGAGGTCGTGGTACCACCCCGGTTCGAGCTGGCCCATCCGTTCGACAGCAAAAGCTACCGCTTGGCTCTACCACTGTTCAAATTTATGCATCATTAATCAAAAAAACTACGTGAAAAAGTAAATAGGTAAT
Source organism: Parnassius mnemosyne (assembly GCA_963668995.1). Lineage (NCBI taxonomy): Eukaryota > Metazoa > Arthropoda > Insecta > Lepidoptera > Papilionidae > Parnassius > Parnassius mnemosyne. The sequence goes on along the minus strand of CAVLGL010000115.1, from coordinate 38,791,844 downwards.
AAGCATCGAGGAAAATTGCGTGCTGGAGTAGTTTTTATCATGATAATGCTCCTGCCCATCGATATGATGCTGCAGGCGCTGCTACCTGAACAGCTGAGTTTCAGTTGATGCAGTACCCACCATATTCTCTGGAGATCTGAGTGAATTTCACCATTTTACTCACCTGCGGCGACGATGAGGTGATGTGTGCTGTAGAGGCCTTTTTCGAGTTTAAGGATAAAACCTTTCTCCAAGGGAATTAACCAATTTGCAAAACGCTATTCAAGGTTTATTAACATAAAAAGCGATTATGTTGAAAAATAAATACAATTTACGTAATATAGTTATTTTAGACTTTAATTGCGTTTCCCAATACTTATTGTTCAACCTAGCATAATCAGTAGTACTGATTGTTGCTTTTGTGTATAAGAATGGGCAAACGAGCATGCGACTCATCCATGCGAATGACTACAACATCAAGGGCATTGCTTGTGCATTGCCGGTCTTTTAAAAGAGGTTTTTTTTTGAAGGTCCATAAGTCGTACAATCGCAGGTTTTAGCCGATTCCAAAAACAAGTTAAGGGAGGAAGAAAACTTCTAGTAAAATGTACCTACGGTGGTGGGCCGCCCTTCATATAGATTTAGCGGTTGAACTTAGTCCGAACAAATTGAACGAAGAAAACCTCTGAGCACTCCCCGAGATAGACGCGACAGAATGTGCGAAAAGGCGCAACATCATTTTGCAGAGCCAGTGAGTCAAGCTGATCAGAAAAAACTTTTCAAATAAAGAAAATTCTACGACCTCTGCACTGGATGCGGACACAAAAGGATCTGGCGCCAAAGTTTTATAGTATTTGCCTTAATTTAAGAATCGAATGATTTCTTAATATATTATTTTTAAATATGTCAAATATAAGCCTACGAATTACAACTTTATTTGATTTTTAAATTTTTTCATGAAATCATTCCTTGTGATTATTTTTTGGGGACAGAAATTCTGTTATATCAATACACAGAAAATGGAGTTAGGTACTGACTTTTAGAACTAAGACATCAAAATATTCTACTGCCAAAGCCAAAAATGTTTAAATTGTTGAAAAACCTGTGTTAAACCTAAATTGTCTATGATACTAAATAAAGCGACTTGAAGTATTAAATAAATACGTCAATGTCAAAAGAATTTCCGAACGGATAAACTGTCACTGTCATCTGTCACTATGAATGAAAGTAAAATTAGCTTTTGTTTATTACATTTATGTAAAGTAATTGTGTTCTGTGGTAAAGTACGTTTAAACTATTTCATTACTTAAATATATGTTTTTACTTAATAAAATGTGAGGAAATAGATGAATATGCTAGTGTGGATGGGGGAAAACAAATGTTTATTCTGTTTGTTTTGGTTGCTGTCATTTCTAAGACAGCTAGTACTACGGTTACGGGTGTACGGATCCCACACTTTAGTTTTAGTCTCGGTTGTGGTATAACGTTGAGCTCGTATTATATGCGAACGAAACCAAACAATGTTACCGAGTTCGTATCATTGTTGGATAATCGAAAGACGATAGTGATAAAATGAACCTGATGTTACTTTTTATTCAATGACAGTATGATAATGTATATTCATAAAGTATTTTATTTTAGTGAGTGAAAATATTTTCGTAAAAATGAGACATGAATTCAACCGAAATGCAAAAAAGTGTATCAGTGCAAGTAGATAGTGATTTCGCCCTTTTACTGCCTAGTGGTGCCTACGAAATTAAAAAAATGGAACCACGATCGAAACTACGAAAAGTAATACTGTTTTGTTTACTATTGTCGCTGTTTGGAATGGTGGCATTTGGGTACTTCTGTCCTGATCAGGTAAGTTCTGTATTTTACACTCACTTAATTTATTACACATACAAACTGTTTGCTTTATTAATGATGCACTTGAAATATGTAAAATAATCTCCATGGTTCCTCCTTTCCCATAAACGGAAATTTAAAATTATTTTAATACTGGCTGTATTTTTGTTATAATTTTTTGATTTTATCATAGAAACACCAATTTTGCTCAATGCTACCAAGTGCCAAAAACATTTCAGAAAGTCCACCCATTGTAGTTATGTTAAAAAAAAGCAGATAAAGGTTGTATTACTTATTCTTTATATGTTGACAATTAGTCAATTGCATGTGATAAATATTTTGGATTCTCCCTTAGAGAAAATCGTTGGGTGAGGCCTATGTTGAGCAGTAGACTTTAGGTAGTAAGTTTTTGAAATGCTTATTAATTTTTTAAATGTTTTATTGCAAAAATATTGCTTATTACTCTCATGAAGTAAATAGTATCTTGTAAAGTATTAAGATCCTTCGATATAAAGTGACAAAGTTAATGTTAGCATATAATGCATTGTCACAAACAACATTTTAATTTTTATGACTAAAGAACTAAATACATTCAAGTGACGTATAAATATTTTATATGCGTCTTAAATGTTGGAGTAAATTCACATCATAAAGCAAATGTTATTAAGGCTTTAATAAGGTTTAAAGAAATAATATGTAATATTTTTAATAGGGTCTGCATACAGCGCTCTTAGCTGACAAATGAGGTTCTGATTATAAGCTGATGGTGAAACAATCACCTTTACATCCCAAATCCAAATCATATAGACTAACTGTCTAAGGGGTCCTGGCACAGGGTTTTTTTTTAAAGAAATGTATGCATGTGGGCTAATATTTGAGGGATGCTTGTCTCATAGTATATAGTAATAAAGAAAGGCTAATAATGATATTTTTTCATTATTGCTTTTACCAATTATGGCTACATCACCACTTACTATCAAGTGTGACAATTGTAATATCTGACTAAATAGGTAAAAAAAAAATTAATCAAAATTTTCACATCTATGTTATATTAACTTCTTTTCAGGGTTGGCTGATTTAAATCGCTTGATTTTGATTAAAAAATCATTGATTTAAATCAACATGTATAAATTAATGTAACAGGCAGAAAATGACATAGAACTGGCTTAAAAAAGAAAAAGGTAAAACCTTTTATTGTTTTATGGTATTCTTCTTATTCTACTGCAATAGTCTCATAAACTTTGGAAAATCAACAAAGACTGTAGTGATGTGGTCTGTCAGTCTCATAAACTTAGTAAAATCAACCAAAGAATTTTTAAGAAATTCACACTTAAGATATGAACTGTAATCAATACAGTATTAATTATTTTACATACTCATACATATGTATTCATAAACTTTAATCCTACTATGTTAAAAAGTTACTATGTCACCAAGTCGTAAATTTCGATATATACAAAAAAAAAAAATCATTAAAATCATGATTTTTTTAAAAAAATCAGCATAATTTGATTAAAATTAAAAATTATGATTTTTTCCATCCCTGCTTTTTTTCATCATGGTTTTTAAGTAAATAATTTCAGAATTGACTTTGAATTATAAATTTTTCAATACATATAATAAACGTTTACTTAAGAAACTGCAAATGTGTATATATGAAATTTAAATACGGTATATTAAGAAAATATTTATGTAATAACCACCTAACATATAATTCCCCTACCCTAACTACATAAATGTTTCACAGCTCTCTTTAAAATGAGGCTAATGACTACTTTAAGAGCATCGTGAGAATTATTCAGTAATACATTAATTAAATTAAAAATTTAAAAAACCCCCGAAATAAAAAGATGTGATGATCTTCAAATGGCTGAACAGATTTTCTTGAAACATAAGTAGCGAAGAATACCCTTGATTAAGACAACTTTCAAACAAAATAAAGTAATCAAAATAGATTCCTCTGTTTAGGAGCCATAATGCCACAGATATCTATCTACACATATACACACTACAAACATAGGGATAACACCACTCTGTTTTCGTTGGGGGTTAAAAACTATTGGTTGTAAGCAACATTTTTCATTTTTGTACCAAAATAAAAAAAATCCTAAGATACTTTTCTCAACTTATGACAGTTATACTTATTATGTATGTATGTATAGATGACCATAGATTCTCCTGACACTTTCCCTTTTATGAAGTTTAATATGACAACTGTAAGATGAGAAACGGTGTTAAAAAATGTTATGCTATTTCATAGCCATAGTTAAATATTAAAGAACTTTATTAGTAATAGTGTTAGTGGGGATCAAACTCAGGTTGCTCACATACTGAGTGGTTTATGAAATTTACTGTAAGCAGTGAACACTATTTTCAACCGACTTTTTGAAGTCGTGGCAAAGGTTAACAATTCGTCGGAATCCTTTTTTTGTATGTATGTACACTGAATACTCGAAGATGCTGGAACCGATTTGGAAAATTCTTTTTTTGTTTCAAAGGGTATACTTCCCAGGTAGTCCCATTTAAATTATATCGAAACTGGCCGAGCGGTTTTTAAAAAAACAACAATAAATTATATTTATATTAAAATCAGTTCTACATTTTTAATTTTACCACTTGCTATTTAATATGTTCTCCGCAAATTATTATTTTAAAAGATTAGTAACTGTTGAAATTATTCAGAAGTAGTCACCATCATCGATCCTTCTTCTTCGTTTTTCTTTAGCCCCTAAAAGTCAACTGCTGGACATGGGCTCCTCCCATTAAAGGATTTGTGTTAATTCTCATTGCTTAAATTAAGGATCATAGTAGTAGACATCTAGCACCTGCTTCTCCTCATTGCCGGTATAAGTATTTATGCCTGACGTAAATGCCATAAGACCTTTCAGACATTTTGGCATCTTGGCCACGAGACGAATTAGGGTGATGGATTCCCTGACACCACCACATAGAACAGATGACCATTGATTAATAGAATGTAATTTTAAGGAAAGTAACAATAGATAATGTTGCCGATACGATAGCGATATCGATGGCTTAATTTTTTTTTAATAGGATAGGGTGACAAACAAGCACACAGTCTACCTAGTGGTAAGTGGTTGCTGTGGCCCATAGACATCTACATTTATCCTCGTTTGCAAATCAAAATGCAGATGCGTTGTCAACCGTGAGGACTAAGATAGAATGCCTCTTTTCCAGTAAAAAGGGTCTCCGGTTCTCTACACTCACCATACAAAACACAGCAGCATGAAGCTGCTATTTTACGCTGGTATTCTGTGAGAATGTGGTCATTCCCCGGTCGAGCCGACCCATTCGTGCTACAACTATACTACTAATATAGCTGCAGCATGGCTCTACCACGTATGAAATTTATATTATGAAATATTAGTTAAAAGTTAAAGTTACAGCCTATATTATACGTCCCAGTACTGGCCGTAGGCCTCATCTCATTTCTGAGCGGGTTATAGGGCAAAGAAATGTACGCCGCGATTCACATGCCTTCGAAATATTTTTTTTCTTACTTATCAGACGTTCAGGTTTCCCTGACGATGTTTTCCTTCACCGCCGAGCACGTGGTAAATCAGCACTTAAAATTGCAAATAACAATTTCGTTGGTGGCAGCTGGGCTCGAACGCGGGTTGCACGCGTACTGTGAAATTTACAGCGAGCGTTTAGCTCCTGAGCTGCCATGTCTCTGGCTTAATAGTAGTAGATAATAAATTTAATATATAAATTTAATATTAGTAGATAAAAAATTTGTAAAAAAAGCAAAAGTTTTTTTCAAATTATTTGCATGTAATCTGTTACGTAAATAATTTTGTATTAGGCCTGCGGTTGAAAAAAGACGTTCTAAGCCAACATAGCTCAGTTGATGTCGGTTGTATACAATCGGCGCTGCCGACATATCGATTTGCCGGTTAAATCGGCCGATATATCGGAACCGTTATAAGTATTCCTAGTAGTTTTTATCATGTGTTATTTATGTTTGATTAGGTAATTTCAATTTAGTAGATGGTATGAATAGAGCCAAGATGGCTAAGCTTTCGTTGTAATTTCACATTACGCGAGCAACCTAGGTCCGACTTCGATCCCCGCCGGCACAATGAAATTGTGAATCGCAGTTAAGAATGCCGATTCACTACAATTACAGAAATTTCAAAAAATATTTCAAATAAGTACATGTAAAGTCTGCCACCACGCATTTGGATAGCGCGGCAGTAATTTATTGACCTAAAATCATCTCAGAAGTAAGAGGAGGCCTGTGCCCACCAGTAGTATGTATAAAAAACTGTAATGATATCATCATCATCATCATTACAGCCCTTGACAAGTCCACTGCTGGACATAGGCGTCCCCCAAGGAATGCCGCAAAGCGCGGTCCTGAGCCACCTGCCTCCATCGACTTCCTGCACGTCTTGCCAGGCCGTCACTACGCCTACCGGTACGAGGCTGCCACTCGAGAACCTTTTTTCCTCATCGGTTGTCGGTTCATCGAGATATATGGCCGGTCCACTGACCCTTCAGCTTCCTAATCCGAATACTATACTATAATTTAAAATTTATACATTTTTATATATTCCCTAATATGTACCTAATCAAATCAGTAAATAGGATATAAAACATTTTTTTAAATTCGAAAAAATAAAGCAGCCTTTACTAAATATTACTCCCCGAATTAATCAGTGCGCCTATTTAACCGAGCCTCTCGCAGTCGCGGCTCGTCGACTCCACTAATTAAAGAGGGTGGCAGCCATGCAAGTGACTTTCATTTGTTTTTGCGTTCTCAACCAGCCAGCGAAAAAGTAGCAGCTCGCAGCCCTTCCATCTAGCTTACGTTGTGACCCGCGCCAAGGGGAAAACAGTACATTACTATCGACTAAGCGCGCGTTAACCCGTTTTAAAAAATTACTCATACTTTCTGTGTAAACTAAGTACATTCGATTTTTTAAATTGCTTATAACTGAAACTTTTCTTATTTTTTTTATATATTTATCTATGGCTACGAGCATCTTGGTTAAAAAGAGTATCTAACACACTTGGTGCTAAAGAAATATTGCGTGAACTGTTTATTTATACAATAATTTTAAAGTACATAACAGTTAAGATATCTTTTTCTGCCGACTTCCAAAAAGGAGACGGTACTCAATTCGACTGTATGTTTTTTGTGTTACCTCATAACTTTTTACTGGGTGATGCGATTTCGATGATTCTTTTTTTATTTAAAAGCTGGTGCTTCTCGTGTGGTCCCATATGAATTTGATCGAGGTCAGACCAATAGTTTTTGAGTTATTCTTAATAACTTATATTGAAGTCGGCTGTACAAAATTTTTAATTTTAAGTTATCTTTATAAGTTTACAAGTATTCCACAGCCGAAAAAAGAGCCATTTTCAACCGACTTCAAAAAAGGAGGAGCTTCTCAATTCGACTGTTTTTTGATGTGTGTTACCTCCGAACTTTTTCTAGGTTAAAGCTGGTGCTTCTCATGTAGTTCCATATAAATTTGATTAAGATCTGACCAGTAGTTTTGGAGTTATCCATAATAATGCGTATTTAATTGACTACATTGATGATGTTCTCAATTTTATTTATATTAAAGTCGGTTGTACAACATTTTTAATTTTACCACTTGTTTAATACGTCGTGCTCATAACCTGAAATTTGCTATGCTGTTAGCTTGCTAGGTTTTTGATTTCACGATGTCTGTCCGTCTGTCCGTCTGTCCCACAATTATCTCGAGAACGGTTTTGAATTTTCAAATTCTGTTTTCAGCAAACGATTACTGATCACCCAGGCATCTGAACCTCCTATTTTGAAACTGATTGCTCAACGGCAACCGTTAGAAACCGCTACAAAGCTGATTGCTTCGCCACTTTGCTATGCTGTTAGCTTGCTAGGTTTTTGATTTCACGATGTCTGTCCGTCTGTCCGTCTGTCCCACAATTATCTCGAGAACGGTTTTGAATTTTCAAATTCTGTTTTCAGCAATCGATTACTGATCACCCAGGCATCTGAACCTCCTATTTTGAAACTGATTGCTCAACGGCAACCGTTAGAAACCGCTACAAAGCTGATTGCTTCGCCACTTTGCTATGCTGTTAGCTTGCTAGGTTTTTGATTTCACGATGTCTGTCCGTCTGTCCGTCTGTCCGTCTGTCCCACAATTATCTCGAGAACGGTTTTGAATTTTCAAATTCTGTTTTCAGCAATCGATTACTGATCACCCAGGCATCTGAACCTCCTATTTTGAAACTGATTGCTCAACGGCAACCGTTAGAAACCGCTACAAAGCTGATTGCTTCGCCACTTTGCTATGCTGTTAGCTTGCTAGGTTTTTGATTTCACGATGTCTGTCCGTCTGTCCGTCTGTCTGTCTGTCCCACAATTATCTCGAGAACGGTTTTGAATTTTCAAATTCTGTTTTCAGCAATCGATTACTGATCACCCAGGCATCTGAACCTCCTATTTTGAAACTGATTGCTCAACGGCAACCGTTAGAAACCGCTACAAAGCTGATTGCTTCGCCACTTTGCTATGCTGTTAGCTTGCTAGGTTTTTGATTTCACGATGTCTGTCCGTCTGTCCGTCTGTCCCACAATTATCTCGAGAACGGTTTTGAATTTTCAAATTCTGTTTTCAGCAATCGATTACTGATCACCCAGGCATCTGAACCTCCTATTTTGAAACTGATTGCTCAACGGCAACCGTTAGAAACCGCTACAAAGCTGATTGCTTCGCCACTTTGCTATGCTGTTAGCTTGCTAGGTTTTTGATTTCACGATGTCTGTCCGTCTGTCCGTCTGTCTGTCTGTCCCACAATTATCTCGAGAACGGTTTTGAATTTTCAAATTCTGTTTTCAGCAATCGATTACTGATCACCCAGGCATCTGAACCTCCTATTTTGAAACTGATTGCTCAACGGCAACCGTTAGAAACCGCTACAAAGCTGATTGCTTCGCCACTTTGCTATGCTGTTAGCTTGCTACGTTTTTGATTTCACGATGTCTGTCCGTCTGTCCGTCTGTCCCACAATTATCTCGAGAACGGTTTTGAATTTTCAAATTCTGTTTTCAGCAATCGATTACTGATCACCCAGGCATCTGAACCACCTATTTTGAAACTGATTGCTCAACGGCAACCGTTAGAAACCGCTACAAAGCTGATTGCTTCGCCACTTTGCTATGCTGTTAGCTTGCTAGGTTTTTGATTTCACGATGTCTGTCCGTCTGTCCGTCTGTCCCACAATTATCTCGAGAACGGTTTTGAATTTTCAAATTCTGTTTTCAGCAATCGATTACTGATCACCCAGGCATCTGAACCTCCTATTTTGAAACTGATTGCTCAACGGCAACCGTTAGAAACCGCTACAAAGCTGATTGTTTCGCCACTTTGCTATGCTGTTAGCTTGCTAGGTTTTTGATTTCACGATGTCTGTCCGTCTGTCCGTCTGTCCGTCTGTCCCACAATTATCTCGAGAACGGTAATTGAATTTTCAAATTCTGTTTTCAGCAATCGATTACTGATCACCCAGGCATCTGAACCTCCTATTTTGAAACTGATTGCTCAACGGCAACCGTTAGAAACCGCTACAAAGCTGATTGCTTCGCCACTTTGCTATGCTGTTAGCTTGCTAGGTTTTTGATTTCACGATGTCTGTCCGTCTGTCCGTCTGTCCCACGATTAGCTCGAGAACGGTTTTGAATTTTCAAATTCTGTTTTCAGCAATCGATTACTGACCACCCAGGCATCTGAACCTCCTATTTTGAAACTGATTGCTCAACGGCAACCGTTAGAAACCGCTACAAAGCTGATTGCTTCGCCACTTTGCTATGCTGTTAGCTTGCTAGGTTTTTGATTTCACGATGTCTGTCCGTCTGTCCGTCTGTCCGTCTGTCCCACAATTATCTCGAGAACGGTTTTGAATTTTCAAATTCCGTTTTCAGCAATCGATTACTGATCACCCAGGCATCTGAACCTCCTATTTTGAAACTGATTGCTCAACGGCAACCGTTAGAAACCGCTACAAAGCTGATTGCTTCTCCACTTTGCTATGCTGTTAGCTTGCTAGGTTTTTGATTTCACGATGTCTGTCCGTCTGTCCGTCTGTCCGTCTGTCCGTCTGTCCCACAATTATCTCGAGAACGGTTTTGAATTTTCAAATTCTGTTTTCAGCAATCGATTACTGATCACCCAGGCATCTGAACCTCCTATTTTGAAACTGATTGCTCAACGGCAACCGTTAGAAACCGCTACAAAGCTGATTGCTTCGCCACTTTGCTATGCTGTTAGCTTGCTAGGTTTATTTTGAAGTATTATGTAACAGTCCCGATCGTTATTTTTTCTTTATCGGCCCACAAGCCACTGCCGAAAAGAGACCTTTTTTATATTGGGCCTCGCTCGGCACGCAGATAGTGGTCTTTGTATCAGGCACATATCACTGAATCGCTGTGCTCTAGTGTCAGTACTAGAGGTAATAAATGTCCGCCGCGTTGCCACAATGCGTGTTGGCTAACTTCTCATGTCTTTCAAATGTTCTTATTTTTTTTTAACATGCAGGTTTCCTCATGACCTTTTCCTTCACCGCTGAACACGTGGTAAATCAGCAATTTGCAATTAAGTAGTAAGTTAATTGGTGTCGGCGGGGATCGAACCCGGGTTGCTCGCGTATACTGTGAATTTTACGGCGAGCATTTAGCCTCTGAGCTACCACGGTTCTTGATAAAAAAATGATTTAAATCCATTCAGCCGTTTTCGAGAAATAGTTGAACATACATTATAAAAAAAAACATAAGCGTCGTATATAGAACATCTACGCTTTTTCAATAAAATAATAAAGTAATTTCCGCATAAGTAATAATTAATTTTTTTTTATTACTTTGAAGTCGGGTTTTTACATTTAAAAAAGATTATTTTTATAAAGAAATTGTATTACGAGGGCGGCACTGAAAATTTCGGGAATCAAGGAAGTGACACTACATTACTATTTAAAAATGTATTTATTGCTTTTCGAAGTATTCTCCGCGAAATTTGACACATTTTTCCATACGATGGAACCAATCATTGAAGCAACCGTTCCATTTGGAAGTTGGGGTCTCCAAAATGGCCGTTTTGTAGGCGTCCACAGCTTCTCAACGATTAAACAAGTTTGACAAAACCTTGTGACAAGACCGAGAATCTTTTTTTAAATAAAATTCAATTGTAAAAAACCAAGGACTTTTAAATTAAAAAGATTTTAATATGACAGGAACAGTGGAAATATTCCATTCCCGATACTTTTAGTGCAGCCTATGTATTGTTATTATTTATTGTTAATTGTATGCCTTCTGGCTAATATAACGGTTAAGTAATTGACCTTTTATTCAAAGGTTTATCGTAGCTAACGTGTCAGAATAGAACTGACCATATATGAGTACTCGATGTAGAAGTGCCATATTGGAATTGTTTCCAACATGGCGCGCCCCATTAGCAACGACCCACAAGCTTCTATTTTCGCGCGAATTGTGAATGTGCACTAAGCTATGTACTCTTGTGTAATACGGTGTTTGTGTATTGGTATTTGGAAAAAAAAACATTACTTATTTTTTTTTTACTGGAATGGAATCTATGTATATATTAAACTTGTGATACGCCCCGGCTTCGCACGGATGATTTCTGAATCTCGATAACAGCGCCACCTACCGGGTTTAGATGTGAATTTAAACCATTCAGGCACTCATTCAAACATATACAAAAAATTTCATCACAATTGCTCGAGCCGTTTTTGAGTTTTAGCGAGGCTAACGTACGACAATCGATTTTTATATAATACTATCGATCCGATTTTTGAATCTCGATAACAGTACCACCTACTGGGTCCAATTTTGAATCTAAACCATCCAGGGACCCACTCAAACACACCCAACAAAATCATCAATATCGGTCCAGCCGTTTTCGAGTTTTGGCGAGACTAACGGACAGCAATAGATTAATATTATTAATTTTGCAACCAGATTTGTTTACAGTCAAATATCTTCCATTTTTCCAGTTGCAAGGATTCAGTGTAAAACTTTTATTATAAATAATATAATACGATACGATAATGACGGCTCCGTGGCGTAGTGCCTTAGCAATGAGTTGCAACGCTTGGAGCCGCGGGTTCGAATCCCGCACGGAACAAGTATTTGTATGGCCTACAAATAATTGTTCGGGGTCTGGTTGTTTGTCCTTGTGCAATATATGTTTGTAAACTGCCTCCACGATACAGGAGAAAATACTAGTGTGGGGGTAACGTTTAAAAAAAATTAAATTAAAAATTTATTAAACCCCCCGAAACAAAACTAATTATCTTCAAACGTCTAAACAAATTTTCTTGAAACAGCTAAGTAACAGTGAAAGGTGCTTTAGTCGAGTAAACACTCGATTAAGGCACCTTTCAAACGAAAAACACTAAATCAAAAACGGATCATCCGTTCAGGAGCTATGACGTCACAGACGGACGCGCAGATATACAGATACACACTACAAACATATTATAACACCCCTCTGTTTCCGGCGGGGGTTAAAAAACAGGGTTCTCGGGAATCATGTACAGTTATGTCTGGTGTAACTTTGTGTGAAAATATTAATGTGAGTCATTATGTTATTATGTACTACGTACTGTACATTATACTTCAAAAATGAGATTTGACAGATTAGTAACTGCTGCCAATGCGATGTTTTGGTTGGAACCTTCCAATGACGTTACTATATTCTATCAACTATTTCGAATCTTGACTATTCCAACAGTCGAAGGAATCGCATTCGTGTCCATTTTCATTTGAGCCAATAATAATAACTGACTCAACAAAACGAACTCGAATGGCGATCTCGCTCACTAATTGCATGAATCGAAATTCGACCGGGCTCAAAAATGTTTATGTTACTGTTAAAGGGATGTAGGGATCGTATAATTTAAAACTGTACACGCCTCCCTTGTGTTTTTGTTAGATTTTATTACTTTTACGTCTACGATTTGTCACGTATGTACAGTAACAATGTTAAAATCTACTAAAACACGATAGAAAATGCGCGCAGATATAGATTTTATGACACTTGATATAAATTACGTAAATGTGACAAAATCTTCCAAAAATACAAGCCTTTCTTATCCAAATTCCAATCTTAACCGCACGCGACGACTGACTATTGGCAGGAAAATCATGAAAAACATGCTAAACAAATTTTTTTTAAACTGGTCCCATCAAATGTAAAGCAACGGGATATTACCTCCTGCCTTACAATTCTTGGAGAGGCACATCAATCAGTTCACTTAAAAGAAAACGAAAGCGTGTGCGTGTGTGTCTGTGTGTGTGTGTATGATGCGTGCGTGCGTGCGCTCGTGCGTTTGTGTGCGTTAAACCGTTAAAACTGTCTCGCTGTCGTATTTTACTGGATATATTGAACTTCATTTAGATTTGCGCCTAATTTAGTAAACAATTTATTAGGCGCGTGTATTTGTCTCGTATGTATAATATTTTTTGTTCAGTCGCAAAGTTTGCAACACGAACCAAAGAGGAAATAATGACCTCTTCTTAACACGCACATTTCGTCTTCGTTGCACGGCACTGAGTCCAAATATGGAGAGGGTGGCTTGTTTCGCTCTCAGCTGCGAGAGCGAGTTGAATGATAATACGCAGGATGACACCTCAGTGGAAACACCTACTACTTAGTTTTGCAGTTTAAAGCAAATCCTTGTCACGCGTGCATTGCAAACAGTTTACATTTGATACCAGTATGGCGATTTCATTCTCCTATCGGGTTACCTTACAGCTATGTTTTTAAAATTAATTTGAAATGTTATAGTTTTAAGGTGTCATTCTTAGGAATTGATAGACGTATCAAGTTGAAATTAATATTAAATACTAAGGTCTTTGTTCCCCATATCATTCCGTGTATGTATCGTAAAAGGCAACAGGGGAAACTGAACCAGGACAGGGGCAGCATCTTCGTGATAATAACTCAACAGTGGTAGAGCCACGCGGCAGCTTTTGCTGTCGCACGGATGCGCCGGCTCGAACCGGGGTGGTACCACGACCTCACAGAATACCAGCGTGAAGTAGAGGTTTACCTCTGCGTTTCCCTTGGTGAGTGCAGGTGGCCGGAGGCCCTTTTTACTGGAAATGAGGCATTCCATCTTAGTCCTCACGGGTGACAACGCATCTGCATTTTGATTCGCAAACGAGGATAGATGTAGATGTCTATGGGCCGCAGCAACCACTTACCATCAGGTGGACTGTGTACTCGTTTGTCACCCTTATCCTATAAAAAAAAAACTGAATAAAAATAACAAACTGCGGTTGCCAACCTGCTTGCCTAGACAACTAATGCAAATACCTCCCCTATGAGGCAATCTATAGGGGAAATCTATCAGCTGTTGACTTTTTATAGGCTTATATGTTAATGGTAAGGTCTTCGGTTCCTTGGAGGTGTAAAAAAATTATTCTTTTAACAATTATTTGTAGGTCATACAAATACTTGGTCCGTGCGGAATTCGAACCCGCAGCCCTCAGTATGCCACTTAATTAATGCCAAGCCACTGTGCCATGGAGAATGTTCATGATTGCCTGTCCTGTTCTGCACAGATGGCTAGTTTACGTTGAGATGGATCGCCGTGACCCAAATTTGGTTTAGAGTAAATAATTATAGCATTATAAAAAAGTTGCAAATACAATATAATATTTGTTATTTTTTAGAATAGAATAGCATAGAATGATTTTTATTCAATATTGATTATTACATAATACTTATTGAAAGTAATTTTTTTATTTACCACTGGTTCGGAAAATACCTCTGTCCTGGGAAGAACCAGCAAGAAACCCAACGGGACTTTTTTTTTTAAACATAATTTTACTTAACAATAATTTTGTTTATACAATTTTAAAAGAATTTTCATAGAACCAGCATGGTGGCGATTACCTTATCCCCATGGGTTATTTTCATTCATGTATTCCTTGATAATATAATAACCCTTTTTGTACAGTTTTTCTTTAATAAAACTTTTAAACTTGTTTATTGACAAACTTTGAACATGTTCTGGAATTTTGTTGTAAAAGCGTATACATTGCCCCATAAATGAATTACTAATTCTGTGAAGTCTAGTAACTGGCATTACAAGCTTATATTTGTTCCTAGTGTTTAAGGTATGAACATCCTTATTCTTATTAAAGCTATTCATGTTTTTATGTACATTTTCATAAATATATTGCGATGCCAAAGTTAATATGAGTATTTCTTTAAATTTTTCTCTGAGGGACTTTTTACAATTTAGATTATAAATCGCCCGTACGGCTCTCTTTTGAAAAACAAATATTTATTTATTTATTTATTTATTTATTCTTTATTGCATTCCTTAATCTAAAAGAATACAAAGGGCGGACTTAATGCCTTGTGGCATTCTCTACCAGTCAACCCATATAATTAATCAAATATAGCTTCAATATCAGTCGCATTACCCCACAGCAAAATTCCATAAGACATTAAGCTATGAAAGTAACTAAAATACACTAACGTAGCTGTCTCAACATCTGTGAGACTTCTAATCTTTCTTACAGCATAAGCTGCAGAATTAAGTCTGCTTGCTAATTTAGATATATGGGGACCCCATTGAAGTTTCGCGTCAATACTAATACCAAGAAAAACAGTGGTATCCACAAGACTTAAATCCTCCCCATTTGAGAGCACATTGGTTTTCGAATGTTTTACATTAGGTATTTTTTTAAATTTGTTATTTCTTTTAAAAAAACGTAACCTCCACACTAGGATTTTCTCCTATATCGTGGTTTATAAGTTTACAAACATAAATTGCACAAGGATAAACATCCAGACCCGGAACAATTATTTGTAGGCCATACAAATACTTGTTCCGTGCGGGATTCGACCTCGCGACCCTTAGCGCTGCAACTGAATTGCTAAGCTACTGTGCCACGGAGCCGTCAAATTATCTGGCATATTAAGTTGACGCTATGTTTCCTTCTTTTGAAACGTAGTAGGTACTTATAATTTGAGAGAGATATCCTTCAATTATTTGAGACATGGTGGCGAGAGTGGCGTAAAAGAATCGATCATCCATAACGTACCGTGTGTGTCCTCTGGTGGTATACCAGGTCGTATAAAGCGTTAATAACATCTTCCTGTTGGACACATGCCTACCCTCATTTATATGAGCAGAAAGACTTCGTCGTATTTTTAAATTCTGTGACATACAGGCTACCCTGTAATGTTTTCCTTCATCGGCCAGCTCATGATAAATCAGCACTTAATGATGCAATCATCAAAATTAGTATAGTCGATAACCGAACTCTCTTTGTTTACGTAAAATTAAATTAAATGGCGAGCTCGTACCCTCTCATCTACCACGGGTTCTTTATAGCTTCGCAAATATGGCATTATATATTAAATTTGTCATGATCAAAATTTTATCAAGTAAGATTTTAAATAAAATTACGTATGATTTTATCGACGGATTTAACTCGGCTGGGCAGCGTTCGGGAGATTACGACACATCTTCTCGCCAGACATACCTACCTCAAAACTAGATTATACAATCAGTGCGTGTTGCCAGCGATGACCTGTGGATCTGAGACGTGGTCCTTTACTGCTGGCCGTATGAAGAAGCTTAGCTCAGCGAGCTATGGAGAGGACTATGTTCGACGTTTCTCTGCATGATAAACTTAAAATCAAATCAAATCTGTTTATTTTGTGAACATAGATTAATTTACAGATCTCGATATGAATATGATCTTTAAAACGAGGATATCCACAAGAGAACCAGAGTAACCGACAATTAAAATAGCCCAAAGAATTAGAAGACTGAAGTGGCAATGGACCGGCCATATAGCTCGAAGAACCGACAACCGATGGGGACGAAAGGTTCTCGAGTGGCAGCCGTACCGGCAGGTGAAGTGTAGGGCGTCCCCCACTAGATGGAGTGACGACCTGGTAAGACATGCAGGAAGTCAATGGATGCAGGTGGCTCGGGACCGTGGTTGTGGCATTCCGTGTAGGGCTATGCTCAGCAGTGGACTTGTGAAGGGCTGTAATGATAATGATGATGATAATTTTATTTACTACATAATATACTTTAGAATTAGGTTACCAAGCAAAATTACAGTAAAATAGAGAACTACCAGCTGGCTCTCATATTAAAATAATCGGTTTGAACTTTCGAAAACTACATTTTGGAACTTTGGCTGGACGCAGCGTTTTGCTTCAAACTTTGCGAAATTGTTTTATGTACGATAACTACATAGATTGTCTTCAGGAGATTAACAGTTTATCTCTATAATCAAAAATATTTCAATCATATAATAATACATGTGAAATTTTGCGTAGTTGCTGGAATTTCTATAGTTGCTAAAGACATCTCGTTGATTGATATATTGGAGTATGCCACGCTCGCTTACAACAGTTCTCTGTTTGCTGCGGCCTTGTGTGACGGATCGTCAATTTCCCTTTAAAGTTTTAACGCCACGGCATAAATGCAACGCGAAACTACAATTCACTACCCTTCAATATAACTTCAATATAACCTTCAACTAACGGCTCCGTGGCGCAGTGGCTTAGCAATGAGTTGTTGCGCTGGGAGCCGCGGGTACGAATCCCGCACGGAACAAATATTTGTATGGTCTACAAATAATTGTTCCGGGTCTGGATGTTTGTCCTTGTACAATTTATGTTTGTAAACTGCCTCCAAGATACACGAGAAAATGCTAGTGTGGGGGTAACGTTATTAAAAAAAAAGAGTATACACCTTCAAAAAATCATTATAATAACAGTGTTTTAAGCGCAGCCATCTGAAAAACATCGTTTTGGATAAACAAAATGTTGAACATTCTATAATGTGCCAAGTATACATTTAAAATATTTGGTACATTTGCCAAGCAATAAAGTAATAATATTTTAATCTGTCAAATGTTTAATATGTTAATCCACTGAGTTTAAGGGTTTGCACTCTACTGAATAAATATTACGCATTCATTTCTGTCTGCTTACATACTTCATTGCGTTTTAAACCCTTTGACGGTACCCTACTTGTTAAGTTACACAATGACACTAGTCCCCCGAAGGATCTTCATATTCGGAAGATAAAAAAAAAAGAATGTTTTATTATACACGATATGTATTACACTGGTAATATTTTAACGGTTTGTAATAAAGGATTACTCTTGTTCATTAAGCCCCATTTTCATTATGGCACATTTGTTCCGCGACCTTGTCGCCCGACACGAATCCTACGTGTCGGCCGATGTCCCCCGCGATATCAGTCGACATCGCAGATGACATCTAGGTGTTGGGGAACATATCGCGTGTCGACGTTCGACCGTGCGGGACTTTGTGCTTTGTGACTGTTCGACAGTCGCCCGACTACATTTGTGAAGTGAGGACACGTGTCGCACTGTGTTCTGCGACTTTCGTAAAATGGCAATAGTGTGGTCCAAAGAGACTGTGTTCACACTCATCGAGTTATACCAAAATTGCTATGGTATCACATACAATTATATTCTATCACATATTTTACTTTAATAAAATCATACAAAGCTTTTTTCAATTCCTTGCAAACTGTAGGTACACTTTGACTTATTGCTTGTTTTGACACTTTGAAAGTATAAGATGAAAGGATTACTCGATAACGTTCCGAAATTTTGTATTTTGCTTAGTTACGGACGTCCCAACCATACTTAAAAGTGTTTCGGAATCGGTTGTAGTCATTCTTGTAAAATTTTCGTATGAGCCGTCACACATTCAAAGACTGCTCACCAAGCTTAATGACCTTTTCCTTTGTAGTTAATATTCCCAAACTCACCACCTTTTTTAACGTTTTGAAATGCACCTTTGAATAATTATGTAAGCTGCAACAACCCTACCTCCTCGGCGGACATGTCGACTACAACTTTAGTGTCCACATACTAAAGTGCGAAATGTGAATAGCGATTGGTAGACGTCCTTTTAACATTAGTGTCGTGTTTTTCATATAATTGCTTTGTATGTGGCGGAGGTTTAGGCCGAGTGTAGTGCATCCATTATTTGACCGATAACAGAGCATTGTCATGTGCTGGCAGCCTAATAATCGATCACCCGAGTTCGTCCCGTGGGTGGAGTAAGAGGTGACTGGCTGTAGGGTCAGAAATAAATTGTCGCCCGTGCTGGATGAACTTATACCCATTTGAATTCAAAACTTTTTATTTAATTTCAACTTGTTTAAAGTTCTTTTGAACATAAAAGTGTACATCGGTTCGGAAACAACACTTAGAACAACCGGCAAGAAACTGCGGTCTTTAATGTTTTTTAAATGCCACGTAAATTTTTTGTTTCAATGTATCTAATATTGATTTATACATTTAAATGTCAATTTTCACTGTATATTAGTAGCCAGGAGACGTGCATGTGCAGAGAGTTATTGCCACGCATCATTGTCGTGTTTGTAGTAGGTCTTTTTTAGCAGTGTTTTTGTTTTGTTGGTGTTAGGAAGACGCAATTGCCTATTTCCTGGTTTAGTTTTCCTTTAACGATATCCACGAGATGAATTGGGTGTGGATATTCTTACACTACACGGTCAATTAAGTTCGTATTTAATTTTAGCCAATCTAAATTAGGGAACCTCTAACTTATCCACCTTGACCCGTTCGATAGGGACTTTTGGTATTTTTGTTAAATCATTTTATGTTTTCTGAACATGCATACGATTATTAAAAATGAACCACGAATAAAATTATGTCAACATATTAGTCTTCTTGAGAAGGTCGTGTAGCAATTCACGGGGCTCCAATTCATAGATTTCTCGTATCACTTCCTTTTACAAATGGAAACATTGTTTGTAATTCGGTTGCAGATCCCCACAGTATATACGAGGGGCGTTCAATGTATTCTCGGTATTAGGGTGATTTGCTAATAATGTGTCTAATCTGATAAAATGTCTAATATGACGTGTAAATGGCTTGCCAAATTGAAGATTTTAATGACTTTCTTAAAGATCATCATCAGATCTAGAAGAAAGTTATATTGGACAATATCTCCGACTTTCTAACAAAAAAGAAAAATTAAAATCTGATTACGTTTTTTTTATATAGAAATAGGGTGACAAACGAGCACACAGTCCACCTGATGGTAAGTGGTTGCTGAGGCCCATAGACATCTGCATCTATCCTCGTTTGCGAATCAAAATGCAGATCCGTTGTCAACCTTGAGGACTAAGATGGAATGCCTCTTTTCCAGTAAAAAGGGTTTCCGGTTCTCTACACTCACCATACGAAACACAGCAGCATTAAGTTGCTATTTTCGCTGGTATTCTGTGAGAGCGTGGTCCTTCCCCGGTCGAGCCAACTCAGTCGTGCTACAACTACACTATAAATATAGCTGCAGCTTGGCTCTACCACGTAAAAAACGTATTAAAGAATAATAATGACTTAACATACATAAAAAATATTCCTGCTTGTTGTAAACATTTTCCTTCTTTTAAATTGGTTGAAAAAAGACTAAAGCACAAAGTACTCTTAGCATTCTTTCCTTCAAAAATTTATTAGATAGCATGCAAGAAAAGTCCGCTATATTATGTTACTTATGATCTCGAAGTATTCTGGTTTCTCAGATGTGCAGGTTCTTTCATGATATTTTTCAAGAAGTGGCTATGGACTGGCCATATAGCTTGAAGAACCGATTACCGATGGGAAAGAAAGAAAATCATCATCATCATCATCATCATTACAGCCCTTCACAAGTCCACTGCTGAACATAGGCCTCCCCCAAAGAGTGCCACAAAGCACGGTCCTGAGCCACCTGCATCCATCGACTTCCTGCATGTCTTACCAGGTCGTCACTCCATCTCGTGGGGGGACGCCCTACACTTCGCCTACCGGTACGAGGCTGCCACTCGAGAACCTTTCTTCCCCATCGGTTGTCGGTTCTTCGAGCTATATGGCCGGCCCACTGCCACTTCAGCTTACTAATCCGTTGGGCTATGTCGGTTATTCTGGTTCTACTGCGGATATCCTCATTCCTAAGTTTATCACGCAGAGAAACTCCTAGCATAGCCCTCTCCATAGCTCGCTGAGCGACCTTGAGCTTCCTCATACGGCCAGCAGTGAAGGACCACGTCTCAGTTCCGTAAGTCATCACTGGCAACACGCACTGGTTGTACAATTTCGTTTTAAGGTTTTGAGGTATGTCTGACGAGAAGATGTGTCGTAGCTTCCTGAACGCTGCCCAGCCGAGTTGAATCCGTCGATTGACCTCTCGGTCGAAGTTGGACTTACCTAGTCGGACTATTTGTCCCAGGTAAACATACTCGTCAACAACTTCGAGCTTAGTGCTCCCAACAACTACCGGCATAGGTGTGACATGGACATTAAACATGATCTTTGTTTTGTCCATGTTCATCTTAAGACCTATCCGTTGGGAAACACTATTGAGGTCATTGAGCATAGTGCTTAGGCCCTCCAGCGATTCTGCCATAAGGACTATATCGTCGGCAAATCGAAGGTGAGTGATGTACTCGCCATTGATGTTGATACCGTATCCTTTCCAGTCCAGAAGCTTGAAAACGTCTTCCAATGCAGCGGTGAAGAGTTTCGGGGATATGACGTCACCCTGTCTTACACCTCTCTGCAATTGGATAGGTTTCGTACTCTGGTTCTGTACTCGGATAGCCATCGTAGCCCTACCAGGGGTGTCACTTCCACTATGGAAGGTATGGAGCACTCCATACCTCAAGTTTTTCAAGGTATGGAATTCCATAGCTGAAATTAGGAAATAAATCGCATATTACTACAAACCCCATATAAATAAATCGCAAGCCCTTAAACCTCAATACCTCACATCTTATAGTTCAATAAATAAGTTGAGTATATACACTGCAAACTCTTAAACCTTAATACCCCACGAGTAATGCGAACAAATTTGAAAATCGCGCCACCATTTTCCATACCTCAGATTTTACAAAGTGACACGCCTGAGCCCTACTGTGCAAGCACTTCAACACTTCAATATACCGACAGTCAACTTGGCACCGCTGAAGGGACTGCAGCACCGCCCAAATTTCGACGGAATCAAAGGCTTTCTCATAGTCCACATACGCCAGACATAGTGGCAAATTGTAGGTACTCTTCGGACTTCTGTACAACTTGCCGAAGGGCATGTATGTGGTCTATGGTGCTAAAGCCCTTTCGGAAACCGGCTTGTTCGGGAGGCTGGAAGTCGTCAAGTCTGCGCGCGAGACGATTCGTAATGACTCTCGAAAACAGCACGTAGATGCGGTTCAGAAGGGAAATCGGTCTGTAGTTCTTCAAGAGAGCGTTGTCACCTTTCTTGAAGAACAAGACCACCGCACTTCTGCTCCACGCCTCCGGTGTAATGCCACCATGGAGGACGGAATTAAAGAGCCTCTGAAGGACTTCAAGTATCGGTCTTCCACCCGCTTTCAGAAGCTCCGCTGTAATTCCATCCTCGCCTGGGGCCTTACCGTTTTTAAGGTGCTGCAGAGCCATTCTAATCTCGCTCAGACTGACGTCCGGGATATCTTCGGAATAGAAAGAAAATGGTAGCCTCTTATCGGTAGCCAAGTGCAGGACGGCCTCTCACTAGTTTGAATGAAGATTTGGTAACACAATTAACACATTCAGGAAGTCTATGTATGCAGGTCTATGTATGCTTAATTTATGAAAGACTATATCCTGCTGTCAGTCAGCGGGCTGTATCTCATGATCCGTAATAGGTGGATAGGTGAAATTGTCACAGAATGTGTATTTCTGTTGCCGCTATAACAATAAATAAAAAAATTAAAATAATTTAAATATCAAAGGGGGTTCCCCTACTAGAAACGTATTTTACGATGGTACGGAACCCTTCATACGCGATTCGACTCGCACTTATCCGGTTATTATTAAATAGATACATTTTATTTATAGGATAGGGTGACAAACGAGCACACAGTCCACCTGATGGTAAGTGGCTGCTGTGACCCATATACATCCACATCTATCCTCAATAAAGAATCAAAATACAGATGCCTTGTCACCCGTGAGGACTAAGATGGAATGCCTCGTTTTCAGTAAAAAGGGTCGCAGTTTCTCTACACTCACTATGCGAAACCCAGCAGTGTTAAACAGCTATTTTACGTTGGTATTCTGTGAGAGCGTGGTCCTTCCCCGGTCGAGCCGACCCATTCGTGCTACAACTATAC
Source organism: Parnassius mnemosyne (assembly GCA_963668995.1). Lineage (NCBI taxonomy): Eukaryota > Metazoa > Arthropoda > Insecta > Lepidoptera > Papilionidae > Parnassius > Parnassius mnemosyne. The sequence continues at coordinate 38,768,832 of CAVLGL010000115.1, read as the reverse complement.
TATTAATATAGCTGCAGCATGGCTCTACCACGTACATATACGGCTAATAAATTAGGTCACAAAATATTTTATTGTATTTTTACAACTTTTTTAAATGGTATGTTTATTATCTATATAATATATTATCTATCTATTTTTACATTTGGCCAGCCGTGGGGCCTACCTACCAGTTTCCTATCTGTGAGTTCTAAACTGTACTTTATTCTATTTCTTCCTCTAAACAGATATGCACCTAGTACTCTGTTTCGATATAAAGGGTAAGAAAGCGTGTATAATTTGATTGCGTGAAGAATTTTACCTTAGTCCGCATAGGTAACAATGCATGTGTGGGTAATGTGGTCAACACATTAGTTTGACGTTGGTTGCAGGTGTCCATGGGACGCAGTGCTCACTGCGCACTGAGTCTTTCAGCACTGTAACAACATTTTAGTTAAAACCGCAATTTTAATTCCAGTAACGTCCAAACCAGGCGTCAAACTCGGTGGCACCGCTCTAATGAAATTTAAGTCGATTTACTGACCCCTGAACTTCTCTGATTGTTAATCAAATACGCAAATTGCGTAAATAATTCCACAGTTTTTTAAAAAAAAAAAAACTTTGCTGAGATAGAATTTAATAAAGGTTTGCTTTCATTAGTGAAAAGTTTGAAAGTTTCAGAAGTTTGGATTTTAAATAAGTTATTTTCAATTCGCTTTTTATGTACTTAAGAACTTCTAAACCTGACTAAAATGAAATAATGAGAATTAAAAAAAAAGAAAGCTAAACGAAGACGAGTGGCGGTGTAAGAGTAACTACTACCCGATATCGTGCCATGGGTCTCATAAGAGGCGACAGAAGGAAACTTATACAGTAGATGGGCAGCAGCATCTTCTTGATAACAATTCAAAATAATAAAAACTGCGGTCGACATCTCGTTTGCCAAGCGTGCGTTGCAACTATGACAGATTTCCTTCCTATGAGGCAAACTATGGGTGAGGTCTATCTTCATCAGATGCATTTTGATAGACTGTAACGGTAAACGAAGATAAGTATAGGTTTTCGGATCTTCATTAGGTTGAATACCTACTTTTTTACTTTATTTTATTTTATAAATTGATTTAACTGCAAAATTTCACTTAATATTTTCCGATTTTTGTTTTTAAAACTTTACTAATTATAACAGTTTAGAAAGATTTTCAATGTTTGAGGAAAACAGTATGAATTATCCAGCTGAAAACGTAAATTAAAAAGAGACGAAGTGCGGTACATACGACGATCGGGGTTGCTTAAATCATAAGATCAGTAGGAATGTACAATATTTATGAAACTGCTATGGAGCTTGGCATTCGTTGAGACCTCAACGTTTTTTATCGTGTTTTATCCTTATATTCATCTCAATACATTTTTTCAACGTATTTTTTTGTGTTTACGCTTCAATGTCTTCTATTTTTAATTTTAGCTAAAACAAATGTCGACAAAGTTATTGATGTTATTAATTGTAGATTTTATTTTTTCCTTTGTAAAAGTCTAATAATATACTTTGATACAAAATTTCAAAGTTCTAAGTAACCTAATCTATACTTAATATAATAAAGCGGAAGAGTTTTTTTGTTTGTTTAAACGCGCTAATCTCTGGAACTACCAGTCCGATTTGAAAAATTCTTTTTGTATATTATAGCCAGCTAGCCTTAAATATGGATATTTGTTAAGCAAGTCAGAAGAAAAAGCACTCCCGAAATGATTTATCCGCGTACGTTGGTGTTATCGTTAGGGATACGTACTTAAATACAATGTTCTAAAAAAATATAGATCTTTACTCCGTCTAAAAAAAAGTCCACGATACCATATGTCTATTTCTTATACATAAGCCATAATTAGGTATTTAGTGACAAAAAATATTGAAAATTAAAAAGTGATATATAAGCATTAAAATTAGGCATGGCCTATTTACGAACGAAAGTTACTTCATCATCAAAAAAATTTTATGAAGATAAACTTTGTTCTTTATACCATGTTATTTGGACGCATAGTTTAAGAGATAATGTAAAATTAAAATAATTCAATACTTGGCTGGGCGCGCGAACGACGCTTAAACCCTAGCCGTTATAGAATGCTTGAACTAGGTCATGTCGCGCACCTCGGACACGTGATGACGCAGGTGAAATCGCGGGGCACAGCTAGTAGTAGATAAAAAAGGCACTTTTCAGACCTCAATAACTGAAAAAATTTAATATGCTCATGCTTAAAATTTGTGATTTTAGGTACACGGGTCCTTATTAGGCATGCAAATTATTAGGTGTCACGTATAATATTCTTTGAGTAATGGGTGGTCCGAAAGTGGCTCGAAATGGTTCGTGTAAATATTATAGAATATACATACTGCTGGTTCGTCGCTCTTTACCTTTGCAAAATTGTCTAGCATACTGCGATGTGTCTAAATTGTTAAAGATTTTTCAACGATATACAATTTTATTGTTGTTTTTTGTATTTTAAAGTCTATGCTTTTACGCATTTCTACAAGGTTTTAGAACTACTTTTCCGTTTACCCAGATTTACCACCCTCTTATCTATTTTTTTCATAGGATAGGGTGAAACGAGCACACAGTCCATCTGATGGTAAGTGGTTGCTATGGCCCATAGACATCTACATCTCTCCTCGCTTGCGAATCAAAATGCAGATGCGTTGTCACCCGTGAGGACTAAGATGGAATGCCTCTTTTCCAGTAAAAAAGGGTCTCCGGTTCTCTACACTCACCATACGAAACACAGCAGCGTTAAGCTGTTATTTTACACTGGTATTCTGTGAGAGCGTGGTGCTTCCCCGGTCGAGCCGACCCATTCGTGCTACAACTATAATACTAATATAGCTGCAGCATGGCTCTACCACGTACAAATGGCTCTGCTGCCTTACAGCATTGCGTGCTCTGCTGTGTCCTGGTGTGAAGGTTGTAAAGAGCCAGTATAATTGAACGCTGTGAGGCATTCCATTTTAGGCCAAGAGCTGACAACGCATCTGTACCCTTTGATGTTGGTTGCAGTTGTCCATGGGTTGCAGTAGCCACTTACATGAGTGTCGTGGAACACTCGGCTGAAACGAAGTTCTTTTCTATGTATTATTGTCATATAAAATAAAATAATATTTCTTTCTTGGCAAGATAAGAAAAGTGCGAGGGTGACAGATATTATTTCATCTCGCTCCCTTATAGCTGCCAAGGCTATCTAAACTACGCCAGAAAGGGTTGTGACGGAAAAGATCTTACACTTTTCTCGCCTAGCCCCCATCCACCAAATTCGTACCTACTGTCCGATATGGAACTTCGTTCCAAAAACTTATCTCAAAGACACTATCGCTAAGTCAATTAATTGCATTGAGAAGCTTTTATTTGGCCGTCATGTACGTTATGTGATTAATAAAGCTGTACGGTTATTTAACACCTTATGCATCTACACGCGGCCTACTTGGGGGCCTCACCCTGAGAACATCCGCACCATATACCAGCAAGTAATTGAACCTATATTATCACTTATGCTGTTGGTGTATGGGGCCATGTAGCCCATAAAAGGTGCATCAGGAGGAGCCTTGAGGGTGTACAGCGTGGCTTTGCAATTAAAGCAATAAGAGGCTTTCGCACAGTATCTACGTCTGCGGCCATAGCTCTCGCTGATCTGATACCCCTAGATCTTAAGGTAAGGCAAGTCCACAATATTGAAAAGTCCAGACTTACAGGCACTTCTCATTACATGCCCTGCGATCTTCCTTTAGAGAAACCCACACCCATACACAAATTACTACACCCAGCAGAGAGAATTGAAATCAATCCTAAACTCACCACTTCACAGGCGGAAGTCGATGCTCTTGTTGGACTTGAGACAACAAAAATGTTCACACATGGCAGCAAATTGGAAGACGGAGCAGTTGGCGCTGCTTTTGTCTGTTACCATTCCACACGACACACAGACAAAACCACTTAAACATACAATAACGCACATACGGAAAGCTCGATAGAAGCTATAAAGAAATATAAACTCCACTCAACGTGCACTGTATTCTAGGCCGAAATGTTCGCAATCCTTAAGGCTTGTGAATGGTCAGCTGATAAGCGGTGCACGCATACAGTTTTTTTTTTTATTGGATCGGGTGACAAACGAGCACACAGTCCACCTGATTGTAAGTAGTTACTGTGACCCATAGACATCTACATCTATCCTCAATAAAGACTCAAGATGCAGATGCGTTGTCACCCGTGAGGACTAAGATGGAATGCCTCTTTGCCAGTAAAAAGGGTCTCCGGTTCTCTACACTCACCATACGAAACACAGCAGCGTTAAGCTGCTATTTTACGCTGGTTTTCTGTGAGAGCGTGGTCCTTCCCCGGTTGAGCCGACCCATTCGTACTACAACCATAATATAGCTGCAGCATGGCTCTACCACGTAGAAAAACAGTAATCTACATGGACTCTCTTTCGGCCATACATTCCATACAAGACAGATCCAATACACACCCAATTGTTAACAAGATTCACCATACTATTCACCGACACAAATGTTTTGGCACCATCGACTTTGCCTGGGTCAAGAGCCATACTGGCATAGCTGGCAATGAGGCGGCAGACATGGCGGCTAAAGCAGGAGCCAAAGCACACAAGGCATCTGACTACTTCGCAACACCTACGTCTTACATAAAACACAGAATTAAAATTGAGACGCACACTCTTTGTGTGCCAGGTATGAGAGCTCTGAAACAGGTAAACATACCAGAGAATTACTACCGACACTGGATCTCATACAGGAACTTAGAGCGGCTACCAATATGAGTTTCCACTTGACTCAGGTTCTCACCGGCCACGGATACCATAAAAGTTATTTGTTCAGATTTAAAATCACCGCGGATGACAAATGCCCTTGCGATTATTCAGCTACACAAACTATTGCACATCTACTCCAACAATGTCCCGCGTTTAGTGCCGTGAGAAATGATCATGAATTAATCTGTAGCATTTCCGGTGTGTCTCCCTTTAAAATAGCCGAACTCAATACGAAAGAATCAACCCTGAACTCCTTTGTTAAATTTGTTAAAACAATTGTATACAGACTTAAAAAATTTATTAATACCTAGATATAACTTAGGCACAATATAGATAAAACTTTTAATTTTATGGTACCTATTACAATTCAAGTTTGATTTTGTTAGTAATTTCATTACTTTATATCAACTAGTATCCAGACAAATGTAACTAATTGAGAGTTTTCTTTCGTTTTAATGATTTTATATTAACAACATTTTCTTTAATAATCCTAAAACGTTAAATTTTTCTAGTGTATATACCTAGTCAGGTCATAAATTCTGTCACATGTTTAATATAAAATAATTGAAACAAGTTTATTCATTATGTAACCATTTATATACCAAAATGAACTTAACAAAACATAGATTCTTATGACACTAAAGTTTATTCAAAATGACCTCCGTGATTTTGAATACAGGCCTTCAATCTGCGCGGCCAGTCGTCTATCGCAGCACGAACGAGGTCCATGTCAATATCGGCGGCTGCCTTAATCAAGGATGTCTTGAGTGACTCCAAATTGGGATGAGGCTTTGAGCACGCCTTTTCCTCCAAGTGTTGCCATATCTTGTAATCTAACGGATTCAAATCTGGACTGGAGAAGGGCCAGTCTTCGTGCCGGATGAAGTCGATTTCACGCGCCGCCAGCCAGTCTTGTGTGCTCTTCGCTCTATGAGCTGGCGCCGAATCTTGTTGGAATACCCAGTGCCTGTTATTGAACATGGTATGAGAAACAGGTTCCACAAGGTACGTCAGGACTATTTTGATACACAACTGCATTCGTTTTTACACCTTTCTCACAAAAATGTACCTCTGTTAAGCCCCAATAAGAAACTCCCAACCATACCATGAGCGAGGATGGAAAATGACCTCGTTGGACACGCGGAATACGGTTGCTCGCTTCTTCACTACTTACTCGTACGGTCAAACCAACACCACTTTATCAAATCGCAGTGCTGTTTGTAATTAGCCGTCTTTGTAGAATAATCTTGAACTTGTTAACAAAACGATATTAAAATGTGTAACATTAGTTAATAAACGGCCACTAGGGATTGTGTAATCTCTGTTGATAATCAAAAAAAAAATTAATTGCATGTTACATTATTTGGATCGATTAACAGCATGAACTTTGGCATTTATTTGTTTGATGATAACTTTAATTTAATGTCACAGATCATGAATTTTAACGCGAGAAATTAGACGAGACAATATTATATAAAGTTTAAAATGCAAACATTATAGTACGAGGTTACGTCGGCAAAGTAGGTCACATCTAGGTCGATAATTTATTCTTCATTTAGCTTAGCTTAATATAACAGCTCCTAACAAAAGGTTTTAATTTTGAATAACTAGGTTACATTAATTTTTGTGATAGATTTCAACCACGATGACATGTTTTCTACCGAATTAAAAAAGGAGGAGATACTCCATTCGACTGTATGTTCTTTTTTATGTGTGACCTCATAACTTTTTTCTGCGTGAATCGATTTCGATGATTCTTTTTTTGTTTCAAAGTTGGTGCTTTTCATGTGGTCCCATATAAATTTGATCAAGTTCTGACTAATAGTTTTTGAGTTATTCTTAATAATTTATATTGAAGTCGGTTGTACAAAATTTAAAATTATTGTAAATAGTTGGAACGATGTGATGTGAGATGTTTTATAATGTCGTTAATCTAAGCTTAAATTAATTTACAGTACTTAAATGTTTTGTGGTATCCGTATACGGTAACTATATTTTTGAGGATTTTACTAGCTTAGGGGCTGAATTAGTCGACTACTGAGCCTGGTCCTAGTTTTAAATTTCAGCTGTGGCTAACATTTGTACAAGAACACAGTTGTGGGTTTTCTGGTATGGATGTTCTATAATCGTGCCTATTTACCGGCCGATGATATGAATTGACTAGGATGTCATTGAAACGTCGCTCCTAGAGTAGATATACAAAAAGAAAACTATCTGAGGATCTTAAGGATGTTAAAATTAAATAAGATCGTCAAAATAAAATGATTATGTAACGTACCTTAATTAATAAAGGTAATATTTGAATAAAATGCGTTTTTATCGATTGTTTATATTTTCTAAATAATGAAGTAGTATGCCTAACTTTTTAATAGCTATTGCATAACTTAAAAAAAATAAACATTGAAGGTAAAATATGCGCAAGGATGTCCAGTTTGTACCAGTGGTTGAGCAGGTACTGTATTGGAAATATTGGCGAACTTCCAAGTAATATAATTAGTGCGTAGTGCTACCCGCCGTGTAGTGGCGGAGTAACAATATACTACCCCATATCGTCAAGTACTCGTAAATAGAAAATTTAGAAGAAACTTACCTTTTTAATAATTATGGTTGAAGTTTTAAATGGCGTTTGCTTATTTATTTATTATAGACCTTCACAAGTCCACTACTGAACATAAGCCTCCTCCACGGAATACCACAAAACACCGTCCTGTGCTATCTGTATTCATCGATTTCCTGCATGTCTTACCAGGTCGTTACTCCATCTAGTGGGGAGACAATTACAATTAGCTTACCGCTTCAAGGCTGCCTCTCGAGAACCTTTCTTCACCATCGGTTGTCGGTGTAAATTAAATCGAATGGTCTAGTAGTAACTAATTCATCTTAGGTAATCATTAATTGTATTTGTAAATGAAATTCATATGTGTTATTAAATTAACTTTTGTTTTTTTTTTGTTTTTATAGTATAGGGTGACAAACGAGCACACAGTCCACCTGATGGTAAGTGGTTGCTGTAGCCCATAGACATCTACATCTATCCTCAATAAAGACTCAAGATGCAGATGCGTTGTCACCCGTGAGGACTAAGATGGAATGCCTCTTTGCCAGTAAAAAGGGTCTCCGGTTCTCTACACTTACTATACGAAACACAGCAGCGTTAATCTGCTATTTTACGCTGGTTTTCTGTGAGAGCGTGGTCCTTCCCCGGGCGAGCCGATCCATTCGTACTACAACTATACTATTAATATAGCTGCAGCATGGCTCTACCACGTAAAAACTAACTAACCATGGTTTGTGTGTTTGGCCAATTTTTGGTGGGGCTTAATTTACGTCTGTGGTTGTAATTATGACGAGGATGACGATGAAGTGATTTTTGACTAGTTCGCAGAAATCATTAGTATATTTAGGTCAGGAGGGTGTTTTGTTTCTTTTCGCTCAGCTCTTAGCTCCGCAACTGTCACCAGATTGCATAAACCTTGGCTGAAACCCCTAAGGCTGGAGTTATATAGTGGTTACAATAACTGTCCTTCAAGTCGGTCGCACGCGATCGAAGCATTTGTTTTGTTCGTTGCTAGTGTATGCAAATCTTACTACGCTGTTACGTTTTTAATGAGCGCAATTATTTCTTTGATGGAAATGCTAATGTTGTAGTTTTATATTTGTCGTTATTATACAGCTGTTAGTTTTTATTATATACGGTTTTTATTGTATACAATTTACTGAATTGTTGCATACATGAATTGTTATTGTTATATTTTTCTAATCTTAAATCATCAGCGACATCATTACAGTCCTTCACAAGTCCACTGCTGAACATAGGCTTTCCCCAAGGAATACCACAAACCACGGTCCTGAGCCACTTGCGTTCATCGCAACTTTGGGGGACAGCCATAAATTTAAATAATTGTATAGAAAAGTGGCCTTTATCCAATATGTTGTGTTTATATACAAAATTTGAGCTGCTTAAAGTTCAAAAACTTTATTAAAAAAAGTTTGTATAAAAAGGGTTATTATAATATTAAGGAATTTATGGATGATAATAACCCCTGGGAATGAGGTGATCGCTACCCAGCTATTTCTAATTTGTTTTGTGTGGTTAATTGTGATTACATAATTGCAAGCTGTTATTGAAAAAAAGTCCCGCTGGGTTTCTTGCTGGATTTCCCAGGACAGAGGTTTTTTTGAACCAGTGGCAATTAAACAAAAGAGTGACTTCCAATAAGTATTATTTATAATCTATATTGAATAAAATAGTTTCTGTTTCTGTTTCTGTTGTTCTGATATTGTTACATGATATACTAAACCTATGTTGTACGTGCTCTGCTGAATTGCGAATATCATAAATTTCATAATACGCATTCCGTTCTAATTAAATGGCTTTAAACTCGAAACTTTTACCGCCGACGCTATATCGTGTGCGTTTAAATTTTGCCACAAATGTAAGCATTGGAGCAGTGTAGTGGTTTCGCTTGGGAATATTTCATAACTTTACAGAAACTCTTACAGAAATGGTTCCTGTGGCGTAAAAATTTAAACATCAGCCCCTAACTACCCCATCTCCACTATGTACAGTCGAAAAAATGAAATGATTTTTATTTTAGTTATTGTTGCACTTAGGAACTATTTTTAGACGTAGCGTCAACCCGAGTCTGGGTATGTTTGATTTCTTTGTTGTCGGTGTCGCTTCACAATTTTAGTTAGTAAAGTTAAAGTTACAGCTTAGACACCACTGCTGGGCTGATAGGGCAAGGAAATATTCGCTGCGCTGCCCCAATACGTTTTGGCGAACTTCACATGTCTTGGAAATATTTTTTTTTTCTTATATCTGAGGCATACAGGTTTCCTCACGATGTTTTCCCTCGCAATTTGCCTTTAATATTTAATGTCTCTTTTTATGATATAAGAAAATATATAAAAATGTAAAGTCGTGTCAAATTTCAATTCTGAGCCAACGAAAATGAAATTTCATTTGATTCTTTAATAAGGAATCAAATTCATTATTTTAAATACATATTTTATTATAGAAACATAATATTTTTATTACACTAATACTAGTTCAGCGATTGAGTGTATATAACACAAGTTTCTATCTGTTCGCATGCTTAATTGCGTTTTAAACGCTTTGAAGCTACCCCTTCTGTTAAGTTACAAGATAGTAAGTACTCCGGAATCCAAACGAGAATACTAAATATTCAATGTTATTACGGTTTGTTTGGTTAAACAGATGTCTATGTTTCGTTGTGGACTTTCATCATCATCATCATCATCATCATTACAGCCCTTTACAAGTCCACTGCTGAACATGGGCCTCCCCCAAAGAATGCCACAAAACACGGTCCTGAGCCACCTGCATCCATCGACTTCCTGCATGTCTTACCAGGTCGTCACTCCATCTTGTGGGGGGACGCCCTACACTTCGCCTACCGGTACGAGGCTGCCACTCGAGAACCTTTCTTCCCCATCGGTTGTCGGTTCTTCGAGCTATATGGCCGGCCCACTGCCATATAGCTCGGTGAAAACTGGTAGCGATCACCGAATGGTTAGAGGCACACTGAACCTAAACGTTAAGTTGGAGAGGTCTCGTCTAATGAAGTCAACGCTCCGTCCCCCTCGTGCTCTGTTCCAAAGTCCCGAAACCTTTCAGCTCGAGTTACAAAACCGTTTTCAGTGCCTGGAAGACTGCAATGAAGTGGACGATATGAATGACAAGCTCGTGGAAACTGTCCATGCGGTCGGAGCTAAGTTCTGCAAGACCCGCCGCAGAAGAACACAAAAACTCTCCGATCACACTCTTAATCTCATGGCTGTTAGACGGGAGATGAAGCTACATTCTTCAACAGACTTGACAGCATACAGGCATCTGAACAGACAGATCTCCAAATGCATGCGGCGGGACTTACGCAACTTCAATACAGCTCGTATTGAAGAAGCGATCGAGCGGAACCAAGGCTCCAAAGTCTTTGCCAGAGATCTGTCTGCCAGAAAGAGCCAACTGTCAAAGCTGAAGACAGAATGTGGCAGCATCGTTTCCGGGACACCTGAGATTTTGAGTGAGATTGAGAGGTTCTATGGGCAGCTGTACACATCATCGTTGGACTTTACGGACTAATAAACAAGATGAGGAGGAATGATATGTGCGAAATAAAGTATTTTAATTAAACATTTAGCCGGCTTTACGAAACGAACTTAGCACTGCTAAGGTTTTTCGAAGCGTGTATTCCTGCAATGAACGTGTTGAAAAATCCTTTAAGTACGTACCAGACAGGCGCCGGATCGTATTTCTTCATAATTCAATATCGCGTTTTAACCGCTGTCGATGCATGAATGACAGTAATCTGAAACATGCTTGCGTGACAGACGAGCTATTTAAATTGATACGTCTATACATAGACCATACCACATTTAATATTTTATGATCTTGTCGATTCCTTAATTACGTTCGTCGTGATATGTGGCGGTAGAAGCGAAAATTTTAGCGCAAACAAAGGAACTCACAACCTAAGGGTTGCTAAATCCGAATGCCAGGTTATCTGAAACATTTCGAAATTTCAGAATTTAGGTGTTGTTGTTTTTATTTTTTAAATAACAGGCTACTAAATAATAAAATAAATCATCTCATAAATCACAATATTATTCATCCATCCATTACAGTCCACTGCTCAAGGTAAGCCATCCCCATAGATTGTCTCATATGGGGATTTTGCCACAGTTGCCATGATTGGCTGGCGGGTTGGTTACCGCAGTATTTATTATTTTAAGTTGTTATCAGGAACGTGTTGCCGTCCATCTCCTGTTTCAGTTTCCCTCTGTCGCCTCTTACGACCTCCACAGTACGATATGGGCTAGTGAATATTCTTACACCGCTACTACACGGTGAAATCTCAATATAAGAGTGTTTGGCATATAATATTATTACAACTTGTTACGTTTATGATGAGCTGAAACTCTTTCCTTCTTATTTTATGAGGTAGGTAGATGTTGTAGTTCATACCGATAAAAACCGGGCAAGTGCGAGTTGGACTCGCGCACCGAGGGTTCCGAACAAATCCGTAGGTATATACGTTTAAAATTATTAAAAATATTTTTATTTTATTATATGATGTAACTAAAAATTTTTGCTTTTCGCAATTTCTCCTTTATCTGTACTATAAAACGTTGCTTCGTACCAAATTTCAAGATTCTGAGTTCACGGGAAGTACCCTGTAGGTTTTGATTCCCTTGCGAATGTCGAAAATTTGCAGCATAAACGGCTGTATCTTTTGATTGAGTTGGCTTAGAAGTTTGATTTTTTCACAGCACCAACGGACAGTAGACTTGAGTATTTGATATGAATTTCAGCTTGATACCTCCACGCGTTCCTGAGAAAAAGGGTCTTGACAGACAGATATACAGACGGACAACAAAGTGATCCTTATAGGATTACGTTTTTCCTTTTGAGGTACGGAACCCTAAAAATGAGAATTTTATCTTGAATTTTATTTAGGAAGTGTGTTGAAGCTTTAATAACTTGCAAAGGGTTACGATAGTATAAACCTAAGACGGTAATACTTTCTGTTAAAGTCAGTCCCTAAAGTCATAAGGATAAAATCAACCGTAAATATACAAGCGAAAAGGTCATTTCATGTTGTTAGGTCGGCGACGTGGCCTCCGACCAATACTCGTTTATTTTCGTCCTATCACTTCAATGGGCTATTATTGTCCCCTCCACCAATAAATGCCTCTGTTATCAAAATGATCGCAGGAAGAAACGTCCAGGGCCCACTGTCTAAGCCGCGCTGTTTACTTATTTATAAAGTACAAATGTATGCCGATGGGTACTCATTGCATTTGCAGGCAATTCCTGTTTAAGCTTTTAATGGAAATGCTATTGAAATTTGCATACACTCATACGCTAGTGGGTTCAAGTGCATTGCGTGAGGTCAGAACAGAGCTTAAAAAGCTTTTTGCTATATTGAAAAGATAGAACGCGAAATGGACTGGGTGTAAATCTAGTAATAGATAATTTAGTATTAAATAGACGATAAACGCTTTACTGTTCGCGGCTTTCTATGCCACGGGGACTCACGTCAACGGTCACATAAGTGCAACGTGGTCTTTGACCCGTACTATATTGTGCTAAGTAGAGTTGCCGGGAAAACTGTGTCAAGAAGTTTTGGTATAAACATGATGCTCTGCTACTAATGAAATCTGTAATAATAATTTCATGATTTATGTATGTAATATTTTTTATGTATTATTTATTTATTTATGTTAGTATATTAAATATATGTTTATGTTTATTTATTATTTCCTTTAATATATTTATTGAGCCCAACCTGATGAGAATACTGTAAGTACCCCAAATTTCATGAATGCAGTTTATGTAGGTTAGTTTTGAAGAAAAGTTGTAAAAAAACTTTTCATATTTAATTAGTTTTTCCTATTCTATATTTTGACTGTCAATTATAAAAAAAAAAAAACCTTTTTGTTTAGAAAGACTAATTTTAGGAAAATAAAATACTAACGTTTTAGTTTTGGTGCACTGGCTCGTACTGTCGGTTGGTGTGTTTTACTCAAATTTGACAATACATCAAAGAATTTGTGAATCGATGAATATTTATTTATTTATTTACACTTTCATCCACAAAGTAGTACATATGGCGGACTTAATACCGTAAGGCATTCTCTACCAGTCAACCATTAGGCTAGATAAAGATAGACATATAAGAGGCGGTGCAGTAATAATCAAAATAGGGTAAAAATATTATATATATAAATATATACTTAAATATATACAGCATATACATATATAAATATACGTAATACATATAAATATTATGTATGTCAGTGCGAATTTGAAATATACGAGTATGTATATGAAAATAAGAGCTGTGTTAGTTCAAACTTCCAACGATTTTTTCACATGCTTACTTGACTTGATTTTTAAAAGCAAACTTGTTGGGAGCTTTTTTAATGTCAAGAGGGATGTCGTTTCAGAATCTGATGGCCGTGAGGGCGAAAGAGTGAGATAAGATAAGAGTGAGATACAGAATATTGCAGTATATAAAATCAATTCGTGTCCGTTAGTCTCGTTAAAACCTATTATTTATTCTGTGCTAAAACTCGAAAACGGCTCGAACGATTTTGATGAAATTTTATGTGCATTTGAGTGGGTCCCTGGATGATTTAGATACACAAACCGGTAGGTGGCGCTATTGTCGAGATCCAGAAATCACCCGTGCAAAGACGGGGCGATTTCTTTATATTATATAAAGAGTATATAATCTATATCTAAAAGAATATTGCAGATTGTAAATAAGTACTGAAGTTGTTAGAAGTCGTTTCGTATGGTCCACCCCTTGTTACATCCATGTACAGTTAACTGGTGTATTTTAGCTATTATAAGTTATTAACGACAGTCTGATCCAGCGGTCAGCATTTTTGTCTACCGAGTCTTTGATCTGGGTTTGATCTTCGATCGAAGCCAATATTTGTTGAAAATACTCCTAAATGATTTTCCTATTTAGGTTAGATATATGATTATATCCTTATCATGGCATCCCGCATCCACTATGTTCTTATCATGGTGTGAGAAGGGAAAACTAGTGAGCGCGTTTGTGCTGCGCTTTCACTCACAACAATTTAATGTATCCTACAGGGTTAGCCAACATAGAGACTTTCTATAATCGTTAACGCTGATAGTAAATTGAAACAAGTGAATTTTTTTAAAACTTAGTTAAAAAAAATTTAATATACCACGTTTTTTGAGTTTGAGTTGCAAGATTCCACCCGGAACGACAGACAAATAAGAAAGTGACTATAAAAACGTGGTAAAAATGAATGAAATAACGTTAAGTCATGTGACTCTCATGAGATATATCATTCCAATTCGTTTTTATAGCGTTTTTAGAGTTAACGATAGTAGTCACTTGGCCACAACGCTGTTCAGCTAACTTTTGAATAATTTTTTCATAAAAAGAAAGATTGGTTGTATTGACCATGGTATTTTTGGCGTTGCTCCGCACATCTGGCATGGTTATAAAATATTACGTGTTGCCCATGACCGCCAAACGCCTCAGTTGCTTTACGCTCGAATTGAGCGGGCACTGAGTAAGTTCTGACTGAGTGAGTTCTTGAATCCCAAGCCGCGTGCACCTATAGATATTTTTTTTAATAGAATAATAAATAAGGTGACAAATGAGCACACTGTCAACCTGGTTTGCTTTCCTCCCACGGAATGATATAGGATAGTGGATATTCTAACACCGACAGTACACGGTTAATGTACAAGTATACTCGTAATTTGACAAATAAATCACTTCATGGTGTGTAGCCCTGCACTGCACAAGAAATAATTTTGTCCTTATGTTTCACAAACATATTTTTTTATTTCGTTTCTTATAACAAATACGGAATTTCAAACGCAATTACACCGGTCCCTTGAATTTGTGGGGACAAGGAGCGTAAACAAGAATCTCGTTCAACTTAACGCTACATCTTTCAACGTCAAGATCCTATTTCTTATACCTCACAATTTGTTATTCTCTTTAGTCATTACCCGCTTTCTTTCGTTTACTTTTTGTTTGGAATCATAATGAATGAAAGGCTTTTGTTGAATAAAAGTGATGGCTTTTATTATGCAAAATAGGGCAAAGTATCAACGCTACAGCCAATAGGCGTTTAAAGGTCATTTGGTCCTCGATAAAAGAGTAGTTACAGTATGTACTGCACCTGGTTACTAACGATATGAACAATGCATTATGACGTTATGAGGTTTGACGTTTCGGGACCTTGATGTTTAGTTTATTTCTTAGCCGCGTCTCGTGTTATTCTGAGTCATAGTACCCAAATTGAAGATGGGGTAGCGATGTAACGATGTAAGGTTTTGCGATATGACGCTCAAGCAATTTGTTGTTATTAATAACCAGTGTTACTGATACTGACGATGATAATCGAACATAAAGGAAAAAAACGTTGGTGTTTCGTTGTTTTCTAAACGTATAAGAGTTCGCTGCACTGTTCTAGTGCAAATTAGCAGACCCTGGATGTTTTACTTCACCATATCAGCGAATAAAGCTGTGTTTAACATTTTCAATCATGTCAGGTTCGCCCTCGGGTTGTTTGCATAATATGAAAGCAAAGACAAGCACCGAGCGTCAGCGCTACATATACCACGATTTTGTTCCGTTCGATTCTCTTTGATAATCGTAATTCTAATATGAAACGAGTAGTTTTTTTTTAAATTTATTAGTTAAATAATTCTTTTTTTTTACTAAAATGGCTTTAATTATTGTTCTATTAGAAGCTATTATGAAATTATTTAAAGATTTTTAGATTTTGAAGGCCGTTTATTATACTTTTTGTGGAAAGATGTTTTTAATGCAATTTTTCGATTGTTTTTAATTATTTTGCTTTTAAGTTTGTTTACGCTATATGCTTATATTATATTTACATTATCTATCGTTCCGTTATCGTTACAGTCTATTAAAGTCCACTGCTGAACTCCCCCCTATAGATGGGTTCATAGAGGGGATATTTGCCATAGTTCCCACGCTTGGCAACCGCAGTTTTTTTTTAATTTTTAGTCGTTATTAGGACAGCTCTTTCGACAACCACGGGATGATATGGGATAGTGAATATTTTTACACCGCCACTACACGGTGATCTAGCGGATCGTTCAAAAGGACCTATTTGAGTTTGAGTTAATAATTCACGCCAGGGTCGTAGCGGGAATGTTTATTTAATGTGATAACTTTTTGTTTCCTTAAAAGGTTTTGTCAAACTATGCCTTTTACAGAGTAAACGGCCCTTTCTGGTCCTGTCAACACGGAGCCGTCCTGATTATTTATGGTCTTCGACTAAGGTTGTTGGTGTGACTGTGAATAGTGCGATGCATAAACTTACGCTCGATGTCTAGATTTTGAAGCGTATTAAAATTGACTGTCGGCTTATGGAGCCGAGCCCACTTTGTGCAAAGCAGTCGCTGCAATTCTGTAACACTTTCACGTTTTTATTTTATCAACGGCATGCCTCTGTATCTATTGACACTTTAGCGAGCCTAAGATGTTTTTCATAAATATTTAAGGTGTTCAAAGCGTCATTTAGACATGCACATTTATAAGTAATAGTTTTTGAGTTATAAGAGGTTCGAAAGAGACTCGAAAATTGTTCGTGTAATTATACACACTGTTGGTGCGTCGCCCTTTTCTTTTTCCACAGCTGACACACTATATACTCGTATGTCTGGATAGATATTAATTACTTCTTAAAATAATTAAAATTGATAGATACAAAGTGTTTTCGTGTGATCAACGCTCAGCTCGTTGCTATATAAGTAGTTACGCTAACCCCCCAGCTGGTTGCTGATTGCGACTGTATATTAATGGCTGAAGGGTGACCTGCCCACTTCATTAGGTGAACAAACAAGCGAGGGCGAGGATAGGCGCTCTTTACCTCGTCACCCTCTTAACCTCCCGCGGCGTCGCACTCAGAGGTAACTCAAAGAAGACTTTGCTTTGCTGTCTCGGCTTTTGTACGTGACCTAAACTTACTCGCGTGTTTAATTGTAAAGCTTTTATGTTGCCCTGGTAAATACTGATGTTTTTGCTTTATATTTTTGGTTCTTTTCTTTGTTTGGTACTTACTTATTTAATTTGCAGGTAACAATTCTAATTATAAAAGAAAATAATTACTAAACGCTTTTAAATATGTTAATCTTATTATTATAACGGAGGTCAAAAAAGGCTGAACCGATTTATATTATCCTTTTCTCATTAAAAAGTTACACTTAAGCGGTGTTCCCATGAAATTTGAAAAATAAATTCCATTCCGAAGGGTTAATAAATAGGGTTTATATAATACATGTACAATTGTAATACATAACAAAACAAAAAAGAATGTTCGCTAATTCCTTCAGAGCCTCCATGCTTTTAGGGTACATTTGATGTTACATTAATACGTTCATTTATTATTACTTTTATTATCAGGTAAATAGTTTATATTCATATTGCTGTCCTCCAGACCGAATCCAAGCTAGTTTCAACGGCAAAATAGCCCCTTGTGCTGTACAGGATTATAATGCTCAAGTGTATGCGTAAGCACAGGTGCACTCTATTCCCGCACCGGCAAACCAACACGACCGGAAAAAGATCAAGCCAACCATAGACCCACTACTAAATGGACTTCGGGTCCGCGCTCAAGTGTCCTAGTCAAAAGAGTTCCAAAATGCAAAAAGAGCTCCAATCGCGCGCCAGTCTTCGTTTTGTCGACCAACTTAATACACGTCCCAAATGCCGTACTGTATTGTGAAAACGAGCAAAAACTATTTATATTTATACATATTTTTGATAAAGACTACTAATATTTAAACATTTAAAAGTAATATTTTGCTTAGATACGTAGTATTTTATTTAAATTCATATTGATTGTCAAAACAAATAACCATACGGATAATTTTCGCAAGAAGCTGTATATTAAGGTGAAAACAGTGCCGCCTCTAGTCGAAGTTAATAGGCTGATAAATTGTCGCAAGTAAAATTGCGCAGTTTCCTAATTGCAATATGGTTTGAATTAGGATGTTATAGTTTTTTTTTATATTTCTATTCAAGTACCTTAGCTTATATAGGTTGGCTCGGTACACATTTTTTTTTGTGAATTTTGTTCTAGACCCGCCGTCCATTTAGTAGTAGGTCAATGAGGCTAACGACTTACGAGACACGGGTAATACACACTCAATAACTGTTACCTCAAGATCACCAGTTGCGTTTACGTCCACTAGACCAATGAGACGGTCATATCCATATTAGTGTTGCGCGCCACAATTAATGCCTGGTACATGTAGCGACACTAGCTACCACTGGCGCCTTCTAGTATCGAGTAGCAGAACTAGCAGAGTCAAGAGTAACATTAGCAATGTAATGACGAAAATTGAAGTATAGTCCGCCAGATAGTTCAGTTAGCAGAGTTCTATTGCAGCCTATGGACACCTACAACCAACTTCAAATAAAGAGGCTACAGATGCGTTAGCCCTTCACATTATAGGCTAGAATACACCAATCGCAGTCATTATACAATAGTGTAAGCACTGCTATTTGGTGTCAGAAATAAGTAAGAGGTTGGTATCCACCCATACGAACTCTTAGGCAAAAAAGCACACCTACCCTCATAAATGTCACACAGCACACATTCTACCTGATTGTAAGTGAATGCTGTGGCCCATAGACATCTACATCTATCCTCGATTAAGAATCAAAATGTAGATGCGTTGCCACCCCTGAGGACTAAGATAGAATGCCTCGTTTCCAGTTAAAAGGGTTTCCGGTTCTCTTCACTCACCATACTAAACACAGCAGCATCAAACCTGGTCCCTCCCTCGTCGAGCCGATCCATTCCTGTTACAACTATAATATAGCTGCAGCATGGCTCTACCGCGTATAGACAGTGGCTAATCTATAACTGTCTATACGCGGTAGAGCCATGCTGCAGCTATATTAGCACTATTCTATAATACTAGAGTATTCTATAATATAATTTTTTTAATAATTTGTCGCCCTTCTAAGCCTATTTATGAGCTTAATATCATAAGTCTCATTACCACCAACGTTAAATAAAATCGCTTAAAAAAGTCAAATTCTAAATAACTTAAACACGTAATCCATCATTACTGAGTCTATTAAGATTATCGGTGCCCTTAAAAATGTTCAATCAAAAGGTTTCATAATGTATTTTTATTTACTCTTAAATTATTCGGATACATCGATGAACATGAATGACATTAATGTCTTTTGATAAATACGGCTGTGTTGAGTCACGATTCAAAACGTGTAGGGCTGCGTTAGAGGTTATAGTATATTTCAGGGATGGAAAAAATCATGATTTTTTTAATTTTAATCAAATCATGCTGATTTTTTAAAAAAAATCACGATTTTTTTGATTTTTTTTGAATTTTTTGATTTTTTTTGTATATTTGGAAATACAAGAGTTGGTAACACTTTTTAACATAGTAGGATTAAAAGTTTATGAATACACTAGCTGTTCCTCGCGACTTCGCCTGCGTGTTATTTGGGGTTTTAGTTTTTTTGCACGGAACCCTAATTCTTTTTCTAAAATAAAAGTAGCCTAGGTAACTCCTTATGACATCAGCTATCTGCCAGTGAAAGTCCCGTCAAAATCGGTCCAGCCGTTTCAAAGATTAGCCGGAACAAACAGACAGACAGACACAAAAATTTAAAAAAATGTATTTTTGTTATACGTATCGTATATACTTTCATATGTATTTAGTAAAAAGCCGTAATTTTGACATTACAAACAGACACTTCAATTTTATTTATTTGTATAGATATGTATGAGACTGATTAAGAGTAAAATAATTAATACATACTGTATTAATTACAGTTCATATACATATTAAGAGTGAATTTCTAAAAAATAAAAAATATGATTTTAAAACTGACAGATCTCATCGCTACGTCTTTGTTGATTTTCCAAACTTTATGAGACTATTGTAGTAGAATAATAAGAATAACATAAAACAACAAAACATTTCACCTTATTTTAAGCCCTTTTTATTTCATTTTCTACCTATTATATTAATTTATACATGTTGATTTAAATCAATGATTTTTTTAATCAAAATCAGGCGATTTAAATCGTGATTTAAATCATGATTTAAATCAGTCTGATTTAAATCAGCCAACCCTGGTATATTTTACTACACGTTTCGGCTTCGTCTAGATAGGATAGGATGTTTAGATTTAAGACTATTCATTTTATCTATTTTTTGTTTTTTTAATAGGTATGTCTTAAGTTTGACGGATAAAATACAGCCTAGATCCCTCCTGGCATTGCTTTCTACCTGTTAGTAGTTTCATACCTCGGCGACGTCCCGCGGGACACTGGCAAGCGACGCGCGGATCAAAAATCACTTGAATGAAAACGATGGGGTGGAATTGATTCACCTATAAATTGTTATTTTTTTATAGAAAAGAAGGAGTATTAGTACTTGTTTAAAATGAAATTTGGTTTATAAAAAAACTGCAAATCGAACGTACAATCGGTAATTTTTTCTATCAAGGAAATTGTATTGTACCGTGTATTGACCGGGTACACCGTAAGAAGAAAGAATGTATCAAAAATATATGTTTATTTTAGATTCTAAATGCAATAATTTGGCTATCAAAAACCAATTTTAAAACGGACAAAAATAATATAACACGCAGCCTTTACACAAACGAAAAATCTTCACCGCTTTATTATATTACCTATAGATTTTATCTTATTCTCTCGTAAGCCTATTCAATACTCGTAGATTTATTTATTTGTCTTTTTAGTATCGCTTTTTCGTTTCATTGAGCTTCAAATCAAAACGATGCTAAATAAGTTTTCGATTTTCAAAATATAAAATGTGCAGTTTACATTTTTATCATACTCGTATGTAGAGATATTCACTCTTAATATTATTCCAAATGTCTCTTTGCTCTTCATTATGGATTCACTAATAAAGCTGTCGTAATTAATTCTATGGAAGACCTAGCGAAAAATTGCTCTGTCTGGACAATCCCTAAGGATACTTAACATTTCGGAGCGACGTTTAATTCATACAAATGGTTGATTTCGTATCTGGTTTGCATAATGATTGCTCCCCGGTCTCCGAAACTGGATTTTAGTCTATGTCCAATTTTACGTCGTCAGCAGCGTGTGTGAACGGTAATACGATTTTGTGTCATTGCATACACGTGCAGGGACTATAATATCTTTTGCTTAGTTGACAACTTTGACAGTGTTTGGTAGCTGTCGCCGTGATGAAATTGCTAAGTCGATATTAATTCTCACACATAAGCATAACTTGCAATGGTGTTAACATACATAAATATTTTACTACGAAAATAAGAATTACAGTTTGATATTAAATTAAAAAGTAATGAATTATTGATTTTATTTTTGGTATTTATGACATAATGATAATTTATCTATAATATGTATAAAAATGAATCGCTGAATGTGTTGCTAAGCACAAATCTCGAAAGCAGCTGAACCGATTTCGCTAATTATTTTTTTATAATATTCCTTGAAGTACTAAGATGGTTCTAACGGAGAGAAAAATTTAAAAAATTGCCTGAAAAAATCTAAAAACAACACTTTTCTATATTCCCATACATAAGATTCGTAATAATACTTAAAATTCTATTTGAACTTTAACACCATACTATAAAATTTAAATGTGTTAGTGGAGGGGTTCCGGGAAGGCAAAACAATTGAGTGACGTTACTATCGTATAAATATTAATGTCAATATTTATATACACTGGCAGATAGCTGATGTTATAAGGAGTAACTTGGGATGCTTTTATTTTAGGGTTTCGCGAAAAATAACTCCACGTGGGCGAAGTCGCGGGGAACAGCTAGTTTTTGATAAAAATAAAGAATTAGGAAGTTAATATATGCACATATAATACGCACTTTTAATTTTGGGATTTGAAAATGTTATTACACTGTAATAAAAATAAACATACACTAACGGTAATTAATGACTTTTAGGTTTGCGCGCTGTCTCCAAGGGAGAGGGTCTCTGAGTCCTTCGCCCTCACGTACGCGGAGACGCTGGGAAGACCCCTACCAGACGTGATCGCCCAGCCGGGACTATCTTACGATGAGGTCCTCCACGATGACTTCAGATTCGATCTTGACGCTCACGACGTCATGGTGTTTTTGCATATACAGAAGACCGGGGGCACTTCCTTTGGAAAACATCTTGTCATGGATCTCGATTTAAAGGTTAGTAAGCAAATAAAAATATTTATATATTGCATAATTTTAAATACATACAGCAATCAAAGGGTGCTTAAGAAAAATCCGTTCAAGATCTCAAGAACAATCAGCTCCGATTCCTCCAGACTTAATTACATGGTCCATTTCTCCCAAGAAGCCCGTTTGAGTTGCTACCGACCACATAAATATTGCTTCTTCCGATAAGCAGCAGTTCACTCACTGCTGTGTTCTAGTTTCAAGACTAAGAAAGCCAGTATCATTAGAGGTGTGAGGCATTTCACCTTTATCCCTAGGGCTGACAACGCACCTGTAGTCTTCTTTGTTTAAAGTTGGTTGCAGGTGACCACTTACCATCAGATGGACTATTATCGATATTTAGTTTTTATTGCTTGTTAATATGCCACAGAGAAATTGTTATATTGTTGACATTATAACTCTAATACACCGATTTTATTATATTCAAGTACCTACTTATGTTATTAATGATGCTCGTAATGCTTATGAAGGTCTTGCTTGAGTGTACGCTGATACGTCAGTCCGTGTTCATAAAGTAGAAATGTATGCTCCACAATATTAGCAATTTATTTATTGTGTACTATATTGTTATCTTATCACACCATAGCCTAATATATTATTATAACTGTACGTTACATACAACAGTTCTTTTTACGTTACCGTAACAGCCTATTAAAGCCACCGCTGACCATAGGCCTCCCCCATTGATTGCCTCATAGGGGGATATTTGCCTTAGTTGCCACGCTTGGCAAGCGGGTTGGTAGCCGCAGTTTTTTTTGTTAATTTTAGTGGTTATTGGGAAGACGCAACTGTCTATATTTGTGTCCCACTGTCGCTTACTACGACATCCACGAGATGATATGGGCTAGTCGATAATCTTACACCGCCATTACACGGTAGGTCTTTTACCGTAGGGAAATATTACTTGGACTTTGAAACACCCGGAGCTTGATATACTTAAATTATGTTTGCACCGAATAAAACCCCATGGTGTTTTCGTTGTACATTTAGGCAGCGACTCAGGAACGCTTTCACACACTTTCCACGGCTTCATCACCGCCGGATACGGATACAGATATTAGCGATCCCCTTCTCAGACCACTCCTTCTCGAAAGGAGGAACTCCTTTATCTAATATTGATATCGTTGTGTTTAACGGTAATTATTTTGTGAAACAGCAGCTTAATTCAATGCTACTGAGTCTCGTATGGTGAAATGAGCCATTCCATTTTAGTTCTCAGTATTATGAGACTGCGAGAGTCCACTTCTGGACATATTCCTTCCCAAGGCGCCAATAAATAATAGTACTACGTACTAAAAGTAAGTAGGATGTATATATTTAAGTATATTTATACTTAAATACGTCTTGAACTTTATGGGGCGACCTGAATGATGATATGATGATCATATGAGCATTATGAAATTTTTATTGCATTATTATTGTGGAATAGTTTACCACCAGCGATTTTTCCGGACCGATACGACTTAGGGACCTTCAAGAAAAGAGCCTACTCCTTTTTAAAAGGCCGACAACGCATATGCAATTCCCCTGGTGTTGCGGTTGTTCATGGGTGGCGGTAGTCACTTATCATCAGGTGAGCCGCATGCTCGTTTGCCCCCTCTCCTATAAAAAAAAATATGAGTCGTTCACTTTTGGATTTTCCAAACTTTTATAAATTGAAGTTTGACATAAAATTATTTGAATATTGGAAGAACTTGTGTGTATTTAAATTTAAACTATTAAAAAATTTACTTATAATCATGTTATACGTAATTTTTTTTAATGCGCTTAGGGCATGCACAATTGGATTTACCAATAGTTTTAATATTTCAATTAAATAGTGAGTGAACTCTTCAGCTAATGTGTTTATCACTTTATCTATGGAATTATCCGATAGTTAAAAGACACTTAGTACTTAGACTTAAAAGACGTTACGACGTTGTTAGGCCAATTTTGAATAAAAATATTTTGATTGACTTTCTCAATTATTGTTCTAGTTCGCCCCCATTACTAACCTTTGAAGTAGGGTAAAAATCACTTCGACTGTATGTTTTTTTGTATGTATGTTTGTTATATATCTTTGCTAATTGTGAATCGATTTCAATGATCCTTTTTGTTATTAAATAGCTTGTATTTTAGGGGTGGTCTCTTAATGTAGCGAAAAATTTCTAAAAAAACAGTTCTAACTTGAGATTGTTTATTCCTCGTCTACTCAAAATGGTAACAAATGTACTTATTTCAAAGTTTATTCAAACATTTTGGTATAATTTTACTATGAGAGATTCTGGAATGTTCTAAGTCAGATTCGCTATTAGGTAGTCAATGGCTAATATAATAACGAAATTAGTAACTATGCCATTCGTCCGCCTTCGCAATACGGGTCACGACCCGCAACTTGTATAGATGTATTAATCAGAGTGTCACCAAGTTGATCGAGCACCGACTCGCTGGCGCCCACCTACGCCTCTGTTAAGATAGTTAGTTACGTTTTGTATATATTTATAGCGCGTTTTCATTTAGGGCCATTGGGATCACTTGATTGATTCGTTCAAATGTTGCTGATTGAATTGTTTATCTATATAGGACGTTTGATTGAACAATGCCGGTGTAGGATGACCACTTATGCACACTTCACTTTATCGTTTGCTGTACGTACGGACCCTATTTTGCCTAAACTCTTTCAGGAATCGTAGGCCTGTACTTTTTATAGAATATGGGTGACAACAGCCCACCTGATGGTAATTTAATGCAGTGGCCCATAAACACCAACATGCTATCCTCGATTAAGAATCAAAATGCAGATGCGTTGTCACACCTGAGGACTAAGATGGAATACGTCGTATCCCGTAAAAGGGTTTCCGGTTCTCTACACTCACCATACGAAATACAGCAACATTGAGCTACTATTTTACGCTTGTATTCTGTGATAGGTGTGGACCTTCCCCGGTCAAGCCGACCCATTTGTGCTACAACTATAATATAGCTGCAGCATGGCTCTGCCACGTACAACCCGTGCTCAGCGGTCATGTTATTGTACGTTGATACACCGATTGATGCTGTATTCACAACCATTCCTTACATAAGTATAGAAGCAATGCATGATACGTATGTATGTAAGGTGTTAACAACACTTATGGGTGGGACTCTTTATTGTTCCTACATATAGCTTAGAATGGGGCTGTGATTGGATTTGACCGACAGATAAACAACATTAATTATCAAGATTTTCAGCAATAGAAATCTCCCCACTATCAACACAATTTGTGATTAAAGTTTTTCTATCCTATCGTCTAAAATAGAATACTAGTTTCTCGTCTATATTGAGGACGAAATAATCCCAAATATGGTAAGTTTTACGTCATATGTATCCGTTAGTTTCATGGTTGTTATGTTCGCGTACAGAGCGCAGGAGGACTAGTGAAATACTTAACGGGCCTTTTTTTTTTATAGGATAGGGTGATAAACGAGCATGCAGTCCATCTGATGGTAAGTGGTTGCTGTGGCCCATAACAATCTACATTTATCCTCGTTTGCGAATCAAAATGCAGATGCGTTGTCACCCGTGAGGACTAAGATGGAATGCCTCTTTTCCAGTAAAAAGGGTCTCCGGTTTTCTACACTCACCATACGAAACACAGCAGTGTTAAGCTGCTATTTTACGCTGGTATTCTGTGAGAGCGTGGTTCTTCCCCGGTCGAGTCGACCCATTTGTGCTACAACTATACTACTAATATAGCTGCAGCATGGCTCTACCTTGTACCACGGTCTCAACGTCCTACTTTAATTGCAAACATTATTATTGAGCGCGGAAGCAGCCGCGCACACATAATACATAACATTCCTCCTCCTATATCTATATTGACATAGCAATGTTTCAATGATCTTTATTAAATTTTTATATAAATCCATTATGTAACACTGAGCAGTAAAACAAATTGGAAAAAAATTGTCCACTTTATTCCATGGTAGAACAAATAGTAGAGCTAGTTGGACAAACCATTTTTAAGTTGCCTGATGTAGTTGTTTATGTTTTACTTTGTTCTATAGAAGAATCAATGGTAGAACTCGTCGGACAAACCCTTTTTAAGTTGCTTGATGTAGGTTCAGAATAACTTATCGCGTTTCACGATAACGTATCTGAGCGGTTAGCGCATATTATGCCTTAAGCCTTACCATTATCATTACAGTGTATAAAAGTCCACTGCTGAACATTGGGGGGGGGGGGGGGGGTATTTTTATTATTTTAAGTTGTTACCACGAAGATGGTGCTGCCCATCTCCTGTTTCATTTTCCTTCTGTTGACTCTTACGACACCCCCGGGACGATATGGAGTAGTGCCACTACATGGTTACCTTAAACCTTAAAGAGTATTATTAGCTCTGATTCTAAAGACAATCCTCAGTCCTGAGTTAAACTTTATCTATACAAATAAATAAAATTGAAGTTATACGGTACTTATAACTAAAATACAATTTTTTAAATTTTTGTCTGTCTGTCTGTCTGTTTGTTCCGACTAATCTCCGGAACGGCTGGACCGATTTTGACGGGACTTTCACTGGCAGATAGCTGATGCCATGAGGAGTAACTTAGGCTACTTTGATTTTAGAAAACTGATTAGGGTTCCGCGCAAAAAAATTAAAACCATAAATTACACGCGAGCGTAGTCGCGGGGAGCAGCTAGTGTTAAATAAATTTAAATAAAATTATTTAGCGCTTTTGTGCGTCTCCTGCTATGATACATACTTCTTCATCAGCCCGTAACAATCCACTGTGGGACATAGACCAGACCTCCGCGTTGTTGTATGCAGCATATGCCATAATCGCCACGGTTGGCAGGCCGCTTGGCGATAGATTTTATTTAATAAAGAAAACGTTACCGCTACACTAGGACTTTCACCTCTATCGTGGGGGCAGCTTACATACATAAATTTCACATGGATAAACATCCAGACCTGGAACAATTATTTGTAGGGCGTATAAATACCTGTTCCGTGCGGGATACGAACCGGCAGCCCTTAGCGCTGCAACTTATTCCTATGCGACTGTGCCACAGAGCCGTCGAATTACATTAGTTTTGCACGTTTGACGCTGCACTTTGTCGCCGGTATAGGTATTTACTACTATCGGAAATAGGTAGGTAATTATCGAAATAGGTAGGTAACTATCGAAATAGGTAGGTAACTATCGAAATAGGTAGGTAACTATCGAAATAGGTAGGTAACTATCGAAATAGGTAGGTAACTATCGAAATAGGTAGGTAACTATCGAAATAGCTAGGTAACTATCGAAATAGGTAGGTAGCTGTCGAAATTGGTAGGTAACTATCGAAATAGGTAGGTAACTATCGAAATAGGTAGGTAACTATCGAAATAGGTAGGTAACTATCGAAATAGCTAGGTAACTATCGAAATAGGTAGGTAACTATCGAAATAGCTAGGTAACTATCGAAATAGGTAGGTAACTATCGAAATAGGTAGGTAACTATCGAAATAGCTAGGTAACTATCGAAATAGGTAGGTAGCTGTCGAAATAGGTAGGTAACTATCGAAATAGGTAGGTAACTATCGAAATAGCTAGGTAACTATCGAAATAGGTAGGTAGCTGTCGAAATTGGTAGGTAACTATCGAAATAGGTAGGTAACTATCGAAATAGGTAGGTAACTATCGAAATAGGTAGGTAACTATCGAAATAGCTAGGTAACTATCGAAATAGCTAGGTAACTATCGAAATAGGTAGGTAGCTGTCGAAATTGGTAGGTAACTATCGAAATAGGTAGGTAACTATCGAAATAGGTAGGTAACTATCGAAATAGGTAGGTAACTATCGAAATAGCTAGGTAACTATCGAAATAGGTAGGTAGCTGTCGAAATTGGTAGGTAACTATCGAAATAGGTAGGTAACTATCGAAATAGCTAGGTAACTATCGAAATAGGTAGGTAGCTATCGAAATTGGTAGGTAACTATCGTAATATTTAGATAAATATCGAAATAGGTAGGTAACTATCAAAATAGGTAGGTAAATATGGAAATAGGTAGGTAACTATCAAAATAGGTAGGTAAATATGGAAATAGGTAGGTAACTATCAAAATAGGTAGGTAAATATGGAAATAGGTAGGTAACTATCAAAATAGGTAGGTAAATATGGAAATAGGTAGGTAACTATCAAAATAGGTAGGTAAATATGGAAATAGGTAGGTAACTATCAAAATAGGTAGGTAAATATCGAAATAGGTAGGTAACTATTGAAATAGATAAATAACTATCGATATAGTTATATAACTATCGAAATAGGTAGGTAACTGTTGAAATATGTAGGTAACTATCGAAATAGGTAGGTAACTATCGAAATAGATAGGTAACTATCCAAATAGGTAGGTAACTATCGGGACCCTAAGATTTTTCTGACATTTCCCATAGTCGCCTTTGCGACAGCAAGGAAAAAAACAGGATAATGGATTCTCTTAAGCCGCCTCCACAAGACAAATTCGTACTACTAGTGTAATATAACCTGTGTTGTTATTGACGATGTATTTCCAATCGTAGTTCACCTGTGAGCTATTCATCCTTATCATGATCGTGTTGTTCAGAATACGAATTTTTTATAGATATGCACGTTTAAAAATGTTCGTGTTCCTTTGTTATATCTATTTTAATGTTAAACAACAACTGGATAGTTTTCTATTGTTACTATTGATCGAAGAACTCCGTCGACGAGTTGCGAACTTAATAGCTAATACCTCTCTTTATTTTCATCTTAGTTTCGAGGACGTTGGCTTACTCTTGACATTCCGTTCGCAGCGAAGAGCCGCCTTTACATTAATAACAACCATCAAGTGGGGTCAGAGGGCTTGGGGTGGCGTCTTCCTGGAGTCAAATATCAACGGATTTTTTTTAAAAATTGTAGCACATAATATGAAATACAAAAACTTTTATTCAAGCCGAAATCCCAATTAAGATTTTGTTTTAATGGGACGTGAAAGAAAATTATTACAACTTTTAATTAAACTTGTTGTCAGAAATAGATAAAAGGTTGGTTCCAATGTATGGATCCAGACGCGCTTCTAGACTCCTAGGTAGATATAGAGCTCTATCTCGTGGTGAAATCATTTAGATAATCCTCATAATTTCAGCGTGCTTAATAAGTATCAGTAGCCCATTTCCCGTTTAATATTTAACTGATATAGAAGATCGATATTCTATAAATAGTATAAAGTTTTACCATTATCTATGTAAAAGTAAAGTAAAGTTGCAGCCTATTTACGTCCCACTGCTGGCACATAGGCCTCCTGTCATTTTTGAGAGGGTTTAATGGCAAGGGAATGTCCGCCGCGCTGCCCCAATGCGTGTGCGAACGAAAATGGCGAATTTCACATGTCTTCGAAATATTTTTCTTTCTTATTTCTCAGACATGCAGGTTTCCTCGTGAGTAGGTAAATAAAATATTAGGTAAATGATTTACCTAATCACGAGGAAACCTGCTTAGCTAAGCTTCGTTTTTGCCTGTTACTGGGGAGAATGGAGTTGAATAAATCGATAGTTGAAAATACCTTGGATTACTGATATAAACGTGGAATTTGTAGGTGCTGCTCCCTGAAAACGTATTAACAAAAATACGTTTTGATAATTTCTAAGTATTTTATGTACTCTACAAAGTTTTCATAGATTTTAAATAAAATATCTCGAATAGTCTTTTACTCGTATACCTTTGTTTGGCAACCCTTTATATTTTTTCGCTGAAACTTTCCAACAATCGGATTTTTACATATATTATAACAATATAACAATAGTTTAGGTGCAATCGCCACGCTTAGGAGGTGGATTGAGTTGTATTCAGTACAAGAGCCAGCGTAAAATAGCAGCATAACGCTGTTGTGTTCCCCAGAACCGGAGACCGTTTTTACTAGAAATGAGGCATTCCATCTTAGTCCTCACGGGTGACAACGCATCTGCATTTTGATTTGTAATAGAGGATAGATGTCCATGGGCCGCAGCAACCACTTCAAAAGAGTTATTGCCAAGGCAAAGGCAGAGCACAGAATTGGCGAGAAACTAGTTCGCCTTTCTTCGGGAACCCGTGCATTCTGGTCGCCATCACTACCATCTCTGCTCAGGGAGGACGACTCACTGGCCCACGCCGCAAAAGAGAAAGCCGACCTTTTAGGCTCCCTTTTTGCGTCCAACTCGACTCTTGCTGACGGGGAGAACACACCGCCGACCATCCTGCGGTGTGAGTGCTCCATGCCTGATGTGCGGTTCTCGCAGCGTTCGATCCGTAAAGCACTCCTCTCCCTGGAAATCCACAAGTCGAGTGGGCCTGACGGAAGCCCCCCAATTGTGCTGAGGACGTGTGCTCCGGAGTTGGCACCGGTCCTAACGCGTCTTTTCCGGTACTCCTACTCCCAAGGCGTAGTCCCGAATTCATGGAAGACAGCTTTTGTCCACCCGATCCCTAAAAAAGGCGAACGCTCAGACCCGTCCAACTATAGGCCTATTGTTCTCCAAAATAATGGAATCCATTATTAACAGCCAGCTCATGCGGTACCTTGAGGATCACCAGCTGATTAGTGACCGCTAGTACGGTTTCCGTCGAGTTCGCTCAGCTGGTGATCTTCTAGGTTGCCTAACTCATAGATGGGCGGAAGCAGTGGAGTCCAAGGGGGAGGCGTTGGCCGTTAGTTTGGACATAGCGAAGGCTTTCCATCATGTTTGGCACAAAGCGCTTCTTTTGAAGCTCCCTGGTGCTCCACAAGACTGCGTCCTATCACCAACGCTGTTTCTTCTGCATATCAATGATATGTTGCAAACCGGTAGCATTCATTGCTATGCGGATGACAGCACTGGTGATGCTCTATACACCGGCCGTGCTAATATTTCTCGGGAAAACGTCGCCGAGTACCGGAGCAAACTTGTATCTGAAGTCGAGTCTTTGCTGATCATAGTCTCGGATTAGCACACCGCCTGCAACTTTACAAGGCGTAGGTTCGGCCTCACATGGAATACTTTTCCCATCTCTGGGCTGGGGCTCCCCAGTGCCAGCTCCTTCCACTTGACTGCATCCAGCGCGGAGCGGCTCGAATCGTCCACGACCGAGTCCTTTCCGATCGGCTCGATTCATTTGCGCTGCGAAGAGATGTTGCATCTCTTTGCATTTTCTTTCGCATTTACCACGGGGAGTGCTCTGAAGAATTGTTCGGATTAATCCCGGCCGCCAAATTTCACGAACGCACATCGCGGCAGAACTCCCGATACCATCAACACCATCTGGATGATTGGCGGTCCACCACTGTGCGATTTAGAAGATGTTTTCTTCCTCGCACAACTTCCTTGTGGAATAGTTTACTACCAGCGATTTTTCCGGACCGATACGACTTAGGGACCTTCAAGAAAAGAGCCTACTCCTTTTTAAAAGGCCGGCAACGCATCTGCAATTCCCCTGGTTCCTCTGGTGTTGCGGTTGTCCATGGACGGCGGTAGTCACTTACCATCAGGTGAGCCGCATGCTCGTTTGGGGGCAAATCTCCTATATTATCTCCCATATTAAAAAAAAAACTTATCATCAGGTGGAGTGTGTGCTCGTTTGTCACCCTTATCCTATAAAAAGAGGCCTTTCTACCTCTAACGCTGCTCCCAGTATTCTACATCTGGCATGTACGAGATGATATACTGCCATTGAAAGTTGCCTCTTACGACACTCACTGCACAAAATGGGGTGATCGATCACCACAAAATAAAATGCTGTTCTTTGGTAAGCGCATCATTTGAGAACGGCTGAACGGATTTGGCTATTTTTGTGTTTTAAAATGTTAGTAATAGATCGAATCAGATATATGTAGAAAATAAAATATAAAAAAATTCTCGGTAAATTATAAATTTCGGGAAATACTGAACGTCCTTTTTGTCTTTGAGATGATCTCAAGGCAGTAAGTTACACACGATTAAAACGATGAATATACGTAATAATTTGTTTGTTTCGTTTATGGTCATGGAAAAGTCATGCGGAAAAAAATGTGCCAGGTTCCAAGTCGATCACATTCCAGGCCCATTAATCATTTCGAGCATTACAGCGGTGTTCAGCCGATAGAATTCATCTCGTATGTAAAATTTTCCATTAGCGTTTTTCTGAATGTATTCCTCCTCAAATTTAATATCCGTGGCCTCAATCGTTAATAGATACAATGATCTTATTTCGCTCACACATTTTACCACGTATTTATTAAGTCTCTTTGTTGTTTGTCTGTCTGCCTGTCTGTCTGTCGTTAAAGGTGAAATTAATAATAGATTTTAGTAGTCTAATATACATACCGATGAGCTGGTAACTTGAAATTTTCAATATTAAAATAGACAATGCAAGAATATGATAAAAACGTAGTATATTATTATATACATTATATTTTTTAATTAAAAAACTTTCAACAGATTTTCTGGAAATCACAAAAAATTCACAAACAAATTCTTCAAAACTTGGACACGACGTCTGTCGGGTCAGCTATATAAAAATCAAATCCTGTCGGTTAGTCTCGTTAAAACTCAAAAACGGCTCGACCGGCTTTGATTAATTTTTTTGTGTGTGTTGAATAGCTCCCTTTATGGTTACTCACATTTGGACCCAGTAGGTGGCGCTGTTATCGAGATCCAGAAATCACCCCTGCGAAGGCGGGGCGCATCGCTAGTTATATCTAAATATGTACTATGTATGCTACATGTAAAATTTAAATACTTCGATGAAAATATTACGTTAGCACATCCTTATTTGTCTTAGGATATGATTTTTTTCTTTTGATAATAAAAGTATGTCGACGGTGAAATACTTTCGTTCATAAAAGGCCCTTCTTGAAAGTTAATGTATAAGTTATTCGATGAAGGAGGTAAGCAATAAAGGAATAAGTGATATTTTACCAAACAAAAATAAGCGAAATTGTGGAAGATTTATTGTGTAAGCGGTTGAAGATAAAAAGTTTCATACAATATATTACTTACTAATAGGAATAAAAGAATGTTACATATACATTATGTATGTCTGTCTGAATGTATGAATGTCTGTATGTATGTATGTATGTATATTTCATAGGATAATAGGAAAATTGAATCTGCGAAAATCCTACGCAATCGTCCTCAACAAAAGACCCGATATTTAGAATCTAAGACAGATTTAAAAATAAAGAAAAGACAGATTTGAAAAAAAGAAACTTAATATTTAAAAAGTAGTTTTTTTAAAAAAAAGAATTAAAGGACTAAATACTCCTTTATTTTTTTTCTTTCTTTCACCGAAGTTTAACCTTCATCTATTTTATTTATTCCTAGCTAAAGTAGCCGATGAATCGTGAAGTGGCGGTGCAAGGATATCAACTAGTATAAAAATAGTTTTTTTTTTAAATTCAATATGTAATTCTTACATGTAATTCTTATTGAAAGTCATTTTTTAATTTCCCACTGCTACGGAAAAAAACTGTCCTGGGAAGAACCACCTGACTACCTACCTCACTACTTCATAATATCCCGTGGGTGTCGTAAGAAGCGACAGATGGTAATGAAACACAAAACGGGCAGTAATTAGCATCTTCCTGATCTCAACAACAGGGCATGGGGCGATCTATGGCATGGGTCTATGTTCAGCAGTGGACTTTTGATAGGCTGTGATGACGATGATGATGATTATGATGATTATGATTAAAACTAGGTGTAGCCGGGAGGTTTTAGGTGCGACTATGATGGCCCAAATGCACATTAATAATAAAAACAATACTGCATTTCAATCAAGGATGTCAAGCAAGCGCTATATTCATAACGGTGACAGCCTGTAATGAATAATAGCCCTTGCTATATTTGTTACCTTGACATCGTTACTCAATATCGGAAAGATACGTTAGCATTCGTTTATTCGTTAGAAGTTTATCAAAATCACCTTGGAAGTTAAATTATTGTAATAATAACTTTTCGACCACCTAAATTGATTCGAACTATGTGGTAATTGATTAAAAAAACAGGACAGTAGACCTATTGAGAGGTCAGAGGGCGTTGATACTCGAACGTATAAAAATAACAATTGACGCTTTCATATGACTTTCACAGTCCCGTCACGTAGTACCTACATTGAAGAAATATTCACATATTTTTTTGGATGTTTTATAACGCCAAATTGTGAAAAATTAAAAATCCATTCTACCGTTTACTTTTTCATATTATTCTATACCCTGCATACTGCAGTTATATTATGTTTGTAGCTCGAATGATTCGGCTCGACTACCAGCGTAAAATAGCAGGTTAATGCTGCTGTGTTTCGTATGGTGAGTGTAGAGAAATGTTGACCCTTTTTACTGGAGACGAGGTATTCCATCGTAATCCTCAGGGTTGCCAACGCATCTGCATTTTGATTTTTAATCGATGTCTATGGGCCACAGTATTCACTTATCATCAGGTGGACTGTGTGTTCGTTCGCTCGTCGTTATCCCCATTCTATAAAAAAAAAACCTCTTTTCATTCTGTTTCACACTTATTAACACTGATCGTAATAAAATTGTAATAATGTTTGTCTTAGATTAGTTATTTAAGTAAGTTCCAATTCATTTAATTAGACGATGTGGAATATTTCCTTCATTAGTAAGTCGTAATTTATTCAATTAAATTAAAAATAATTTTGTCCAATTACATAAATTAAAAATTAATTCTAATTTCATTAAATAAATAAATGATGTCATATTTGCGACCTTACATAAATAATTAATATCCATACAAATAAATAAAATTGAAGTGTCTGTTTGTAATGTCAAAATACAGCTTTTTACTAAATGCATATCACATATGCATTTAGTAAAATACAATAACAAAAACACAATTTTTAAAATTTTTGTCTGTCTATCTGTTTGTTCCGGCTAATCTCCGAAACGGCTGGACCGATTTTGACGGGACCTTCACTGGCAGACAGCTGATGTTAGAAGGAGTTACTTAGGCTACTTATATTTTAGAAAAAGAATTAGGGTTCCGCGCAACATAACTAAAACCCTAAATTACACGCGGGCGAAGTAGCGGGGAGCAGCTAGTATTTAATACTTTAAAATTTTCTCCCTCTCGTTTCGACTCTTCTCGGTAACTCGATTTAACCTCTAGAAGTTATGACGACGACAACATAAATGTTTTAAGGAAAAAACTAAAAACTAATAAACTTAGTCTTTTAATTTTTATTGTGGAGCAATAATAATTATAAAAATTTCAATTTGAATTTCTTATAGTGATAGATACAGTATAATTCCTTTGTTGTAGTAATTTTCTTATAACTTGTTTCAAATAAAAACAAATATTTTAAAATTTCGAAGGTCTTTGAAAGTCACATAAATTTTTATTCTCATTATAATAATAGCTTTTACGTCTGAACAATATGTAAAGGCATAAAAGTTTTCATCTTATAAAAGACTTTAACGCAAGTAGACAGAAATTTTAAAAGCTATTCGACTTGGCGATATTCCCATTTCATACATAGTAAGTGACTTAATATTTTATATTTCCAATATGAGTTTTATTACTGTGTGCTATAAAAAAATTCGGTGTTCTTGTACCTTTGCTCGTAAAGATTATCGCATTGGCAGATTTATAACCTTTTCGCGTTAGGAAAGAGTGTGAATTTTTATCAAACGATTAACTGAAATTGAGGGAAATTCGGTAAGCGTTTCTACTAAACAGGACAAAGCCTTTTCGTATTGGAAATATGTGATAACATTTTCATAATGTTTTGAAATTTTAATAAATATCCAAATCATATTATTATTACAGTTTAAAGGGTTTAGGGGGAACACGTTTTACTTAATGTCGACCTTATTTAACTAATGCGAGTGTATTGGCTCAAACCAAGGGTATTAGACTTATTATTTGATCTATACATATACATACATACATAAACACTCACGCCTGTCACCCAGAGGGGTAGGCAGAGACTACGGACTTCCATTTGGCGCGATCCTGACACACCTCTCTCGCCTCTTTTACATCCATATATCTACGCATACACGCTCGTCGGTTAAGGGTACTCCTAATCTGGCCCATTTTTAATGTATCGCCGATTTGGTCGATAAACCTTCGTCTAGGGCGTCCCTTCCCGACCCTGCCGTTCACTTCTGCAACATAAATTTGCTTTGACATATTTGTTTCGTTCATTCTTTCTACATGACTAAACCACCGATACATTCCTTTCTTAATCCTTGTCACAACGTCATCTTGCAAACCACACTTTTCTCTTATCACACTATTTCTCACCCTGTCATTCAGATTCAGCCCTAGCATACTCCTTAAGGAACGCATTTCTACAGCACTTATTCTACTCTCATGCTTCTTCTGCCAGACCCAACTTTCACTACCATACATTAAAGTAGGGACTAACACAGCATTATGAATTGCCACACGTGCCTTAGTTGACACATTCTGACTCCTCATAATAGCGTGTAGAGCCCCATTCACTCTATTTCCTGCGTTCACTCGTCGTTCTATATCCTCATCATATCTACCATCCCTGCTAAATAAACATCCCAAATATACAAACTCATCCACTTGCTCAATCAACTCCCCTTCTATTCTTATTTCACATAAAGTTTTACTTTCTTCTCTTTCAAAAACCATCACTTTCGTCTTACTTGCGTTCACTTTCATACCCCTTTCTTTCAATGACCAATTCATTAAAGTAACCATCATTTGCAACTCGGCCGCCGACGATGCAAATATGACTTGATCATCGGCGTACAAAAGGCATTTGACGGTTGACTCACCTATTCTCAACCCCATTCTTCAACTTTCAAAGTTTGCAAACAACTGTCCATAAATAGGTTAAACAGCCACGGGGAAGCCACACATCCCTGTCTGACACCTTTATGAATGCCAAACCAGTCCGAGTAGACCCCGTTGATCCTGACACAAGCACTAGAGTCCCTATAAAGAGACCTTAATGCCTGTATCAAGCCAGCGCTCAACCCAAATGAGTTCAGTGTTTGCCATAACACATTCCTGTCCACTCTGTCATAAGCCTTTTCCAAGTCCATGAACGCACAAAAAAACTTTCTGGTTTTTGGCCAAAAACTTCTCCGCTATCATGCGCATGGAAAAGACTTGATCCGTACACCCCATCCCCTTTCTAAATCCAGCTTGCACATCCCAAATTTTTCCATCAGTTTCTTCCATAACTCTTTCAATTAACACCTTAGCATACAGTTTACCCACAATGCTAAGCAAGCTTATACCACGGTAGTTTTTACAGTCCTGCTGCGACCCCTTTCCCTTATATATTGGAACTATAACGGCTTTGCACCAGTCTTCCGGTACCCGCTTCAGTTCCCAACACAAATTAAATAAGGTGTACAGCAGGCCTGCAACCACACCCTCACCAGCCCTTAGCATTTCGAGTGATACTCTATCATATCCGGCTGCCTTACCTGCTTTCATGCTTTTCATTGTTTTCATTATTTCATCTACACTTATCTCCCTACCTCTCTCCACTTCTTCCGGAATTTCTATTTCACTTATTTCAGACGACTCTTCACTCTTAAACACGCTTTCAAAGTATTCCTTCCATCTCTTTAAATTCGAAACTTCATCATTCAACATGCAGCCATTCTCGTCTCGTATAGCATTCATTCTAGGCGGCTTTGAATTTCCCCTGGCAGTTCTTACGAGCTTCCAGAACATTTTAATATTTTCCTGGAAGTTATCAGATATCTTTCTATCCTTTCTTGCTTTTTCGTTTCAACAACTTCTTTTACTCTTTCATTTATAAATTCTAAAGTCCGCCTTTTTTCTTTCAATCTCATCATTCATACCGCCAGAATTACCAGCTTTAGTTGCTAGTAAATCTAGCCATGCTCTCTTCTTTGCTTCAACTTCCATCCGTACCTCATCATCCCACCACAACATATTACTTTTCCTTTCATTCGTTCTCTTACTTACACCACATACTTCGGTGGCTGCATCCACCAAAACTTTCTTAATATTATTCCATACATTCTTCAATTCTAAATCTTTCATACATAATTCATTCAACCCACTTATATTTTCCCTCAGTCTGCATTTATATTTCTCTTTCACACCTTCATCTTGTAACCTTTCTATTCTTATACGCTGTAACGCAGTGGTAGACACAGATGTCCGATGCCGCCAACGTCTGAATAGACCATTAATTCGGCATAAGACCAAGTAATGATCCGTCCCTACGTTGGACCCCCGGTAAACCCTTGTATCTACCACTGCGCTCCTCATTCTTTCATCCACAATTATAAAATCATGCTTCTATCATCCCCTCTTTCCCATGTATACATGTGAATCCTCTTATGGCGAAAGAAAGTGTTCGCCACAAAAAGATTCTTTTCCACACATACGGTGAGGAGGTCTTCACCATTCTCATTTATTCTTTCATCGCCAAACGTTCCTAATATCCCTTCATAACCAGACCTCTTCACCCCAACCCTTCCATTAAAATCTCCTAACATAATAATATTTTCATTTTCCTTACATTTCATCAAGACCAGCCTTACCATGTCCCAAAACTGCTCTCGGATATAAGTGGGCTTAGACATATCTGGGGCGTACACCCCTAGCACAAACAACTTCTTTAAGCCCACTTTCATGCTTTCATGCTTCTCATTGCTTTCATTATTTCATCTACACTTATCTTCCTACCTCTCTCCACTTCTTCCGGAATTTCTATTTCACTTATTTCAGACGACTCTTCACTCTTAAACACGCTTTCAAAGTATTCCTTCCATCTCTTTAAATTCGAAACTTCATCATTCAACATGCAGCCATTCTCGTCTCGTATAGCATTCATTCTAGGCGGCTTTGAATTTCCCCTGTCAGTTCTTACGAGCTTCCAGAACATTTTAATATTTTCCTGGAAGTTATCAGATATCCTTCTATCATTTTTATCTATCCTTTCTTGCTTTTTCCTTTCAACAACTTCTTTTACGCTCTTATTTATTCGTCTAAAGTTTGCCTTTTTTCTTTCAATCTCATCATTTGATCTATACATCTATACAAATAAATAGAATTGAAGTGTCTGCTTGTAATATCATAACAACAGCTTTTTAGTAAAATGCATATGGAAGTATATACAGTACTTATAAAACAAAAACACAATTTTTAAAAGGTCTGTATGTCTGTCTGTTTGTTCCGCCTAATTTCCGAAATGGCTGGACCGATTTTAACGGGACTTCCACTGGCCGATAGTCGATGTTATAAGGAGTAGCGTAGGCTACTTTTATTTTAGAAAAAGAATTAGGAATCCGCGCAAAAAAAACCCATGAAATTATATCGTAAAAAATTACATGCGGGCGAAGTTGCGCGAAACAGCTAGTATAAAATAAAATTGAAGTATCTCTCTTTAATATTGAAATAACTGGCTTCTATTAAGCTCAAGGGGGTTATTTGCATGCTATTAAGACATAAATAACAATTTTAAAAGTGTTTGCCTGTCTGTCTGTCTGTCTCTTAGGGTTAATCTTCGAAATGGGTGAACCGATTGTGATGAAACTTCACCAACTGATAGAAAGCAATGCCAGGAGTGACCTAGACTGTATTAAATCCGAAAAACAAAAATTGATACTATAACACCACCTTAATAGATCCTATCCAGGTATACCTCAAAACCTGAAAACGAGATTGTACAACCAGTTCGTGTTGCCATTGCTGACCTATGGATCTGAGACGTGGTCCTTCACTGCCGGTCGTATGAGGGCGTTCAAGGTATCGAGAGGGCTATGCTCGGGGTTTCTTTGCGTGATAAACTTAGAAATGAGGATATCCGTAGTAGAACCAGAGTGACTGACGTAGCTCAATGGATTAGTAAGCTGAAGTGGCAATGGGCTGGCCATATAGCTCGAAGAACCGACCGCCGATGGGGAAAAAAGGTCCTCGTACCGGCAGGCGAAGTGTAGGGCTATCCCTCACTAGAAGAAGTGACGACCTGGTAAGACATGCAGGAAGTCGATGTACATAGGTGGATCAGGACCATGCTTTGTGGCATTTGTTGGGTGAGGCCTGTGTTCAGCAGTGGACTTGTGAAGGGCAGTAATGATGATGATGATGATGATTCAGGCGAAACCAGGGCAGGTTGCTAGTAATATAACTATGTATTTTTTGATTTGATACATCCTTCTAAGTAAAGCTATATAAAAACCCAGTAGTGAAGATATGCACGCATCATTATCTACATCTCTTTTTACGTCAAATTGAATGAAAACCATCATCATCATTACAGCCTATCACTACTTCACTACTGAACTAGGCTTCCTTTAAGTAATGTCAAGCAGTCAATCGGCCCTCCACCTGCATCTACGGGTGTCTACTTCCTGCATCTCTTACCATGAAATCACTCCATCTAGTTGTAGGCCGCCATACATTTCGCTTTCCGGTACTAAGCTGACACTCGAGAACATTTTTTGCCCATCATTTGTCATTTCTTCGAGATATATGGTTAGCCCATTACTACTTTTTTATAGAATATGGGTGACAAAGACCACACAGTCCACCTGATGGTAAATGGATGCTGTGGCCCACAGATATCTACATTTATACTCGATTAAGAATCAAAATTTTGTTTTGCAAAAGAGAGCCGTACGGGCGATTTATAATCTAAATTGTAAAGAGTCCCTTAGAGAAAAATTTAAAGAAATAAACATATTAACTTTGGCATCGCAATATATTTATGAAAATGTAATGTATGTACATAAAAACATAAATAGCTTTAATAAGAATAAGGATGTTCATACCTTAAACACTAGGAACAAACATAAGCTTGTAATGCCACTTACAAGACTCCACAGAATTAGTAATTCATTTATGGGGTATACGCTTTTACAACAGAATCCCAGAACATGTTCAAAGTTTGTCAATAAACAAGTTTAAAAGTTTTATTAAAGAAAAACTGTACAAAAAGGGTTATTATAATATCAAGGAATACATGAATGAAAATAACCCCTGGGAATAAGGTGATCGCCACCATGCTGGTTCTATGAAAATTCATTTAAAATTGTATAAACAAAATTATTGTTAAGTGAAATTATGTTTAAAAAAAAAGTCCCGCTGGGTTTCTTGCTGGTTCTTCCCAGGACAGAGGTATTTTCCGAACCAGTGGTAAATAAAATAATGACTTTCAATAAGTATTATGTAATAATCCATATTGAATAAAAAATCATTCTATTCTATTCTATTCTATTCTAAAATACGTTCCAGTAAAAAGGGTCACCGGTTCTCTACATTCACCATACGAAACACAGCTACTTTAAGCTGCTATTTTACGCTGGTATTCTGTGAGAGCGTGATCCTACCCCGGTCGAGGTCGACCTGTTCGTGCTATAACTAATATATATTTTTGTTACACTAAGATAGTGTGATTTACCATCTAAGGCTTTCATCATTTCTTACTACTAGGTCGGGTTGTACTCGAGCACTGACTTATATAATACGTATAAAAATTATTACCAGTTCATTAACAGGCATTTTAGTCCACAGTTTATTAAAAACTAGAGAAGTTGGACACTTGGCATTACAATTGTCCGGAGGATTCTCGACCAACCCATCTGTTTAATTGGGGTTCAGGGTTTTATAATTTATTTATCGTTATGTTTCGGTCGCCTGAGTCTCGTCCGTCAAAAATAATAATGTACTAAGTGTGGGTTGGGTTGACATTTTGTTTTTTGGGAAATATAGGCATATTTTATTTTATCTGTGAGTAACTTATGACTTTATTTGTCGTGTGATGGCAAAACAGGAGCATTCTGACCGATAACTCGGATACCGAGAGATCAGCGTACAATGCGAGATGTCTAAAATTGCTTATGCCAATTCGGCTGACAGTCGTGGCGATACATACAACTAACTACTACTAAAGCTAACAAGATTGATTCCAAAATTTATTTCACTACTAATTACCGATTCCTATGTTCAAGAAACGTTTCGTTCTCCGTAACGATCCCTTTTATAAGTAACCAAGCGCATGTATTGTACAGTTTATATTACAAACTATTCATTCAGCAACTTGGAATGACTTCTAAAGAAAATACTTTGAACGGTTCATAGTTACTACTGTTATTTTGTAAAAGGGGTTTTCAAATACATTATTTACTGCACAACAGCTCGTAAGAGAAAACCAAGTGATTTTAAATAAAAAAAATGCTACATAAAGATATATATAATATTATCACGTTTTTTTTGAATAGTAAAGAATCAAAACAAAGTGCAGTACGCTAGTCAGTTATCAAATAAATAGCCGGATGTACGACCGGTTAAGGGTCAAAAGGTGGGTATGTAAAGAAGTATAGATGCCGTGTGCCCTTTTCGCTGCCCTGTCACGTTCATTGAGGATTTTCGTATTGCATCTTTTTCATATTTGGATATATAGTGATGTTGGCCAGAATAAGAATTTTTTTTTTATTTTTTTTTTTTTATAGGAGAGGGGCAAACGAACATGCGGCTCACCTGATGGTAAGTGACTACCGCCGCCCATGAACAACCGCAACACCAGGGGAATTGCAGATGCGTTGCCGGCCTTTTAAAAAGGAGTAGGCTCTTTTCTTGAAGGTCCCTGAGTCGTATCATAATTCGTATATATTAAGTCCATACCTTTCTTAACGTCTACTTTTGAAGGATCGAGTAGAATTAACTGTGTTAGAGAAGCTAATGACTGCGGATTCTAGTCTCGCTTGCATCATTGTCAAGTCAATTCAAGTCAAGGAATGAGAAATGCGAAAACACTGTCCTGATGCGCCTGCATCAACAGAGTTCTTGCATTCCTCCTTGAGTGATCAATGAAATTCTAAACGAACCTTAATAAATAATAAAATAAAACCATTTTCATTCGATCTTATCTTCTATCCTATCCTATATGCAAGGATGATTTGCCTTGGCAGACGGATGCTACCTTTGCCGTTGCTCCCTGTCGCTAGTTAAGGGATTTTACATCTGCCGTAAATGGCATGGTTATTCTGCCATTTACTGGAAGCCGTGATATCTCTCTGAAGTTTTCTGATGTCGGATTGCCGTCCCATTGAACTATGAGAGTGAGGAAATAGAGAGTACACCTGTGCTTCCGCACACTTGTGTGCTGTAAACCTGTTCTGCGCGGATAACTAGTCTCCCAAATTCGGTCTAGAGGACTTTTGTTTAATCAAAACGTTACCTCCACACTAAGATTTTCTCCTGTATCTTGGGGGCAGTTCACATACATAAATTTCTCAAGGACTAACATCCAGTATAGGAACAATTGTTTGTAGATCATACAAATAGTTGTTCCGTGCGGGATTCGAACCCGCGGCCCTTAGCACTGCAACTTTATTCATTGCTAAGCCACTGCGCCACGGAGCCGTCACATGCTGCTGCTGTGTTTCGTATAATCAGTGGCGAGAACAGTATGGTTTTTTTTACTTGTAACGATGTATTTCCATCTGGGACTGCTTCAAGGGTAACAACGGACCTAGGTGTCACAGCATCCACCTATAATAGGTGGATTGTGTGCTCGTTTTCCATCATCACTTCCATAAAAATAGTCTCTCGGTGTTCTAAGTTATTTATAATAATCCGTTTATCAGTTTATTTATGTGTAATTAAGTAACAAACACCCAAAGTTTTTTACAAACTACCTACACATGACAATAGTATAGATATAGAGTTTAGGAAACTGCTTGTAACAGTTGGTAATGTCAGGCTCCGAAATTATGAGGATTAAATGTATAAAGCCATACGCGGATTATTTATGAACGAGAAAAATACCATCCCAACAAAAACTAGAAAAATGTTCGTGTTATTACTTTCGAATAACGTCTTTGTTCCTTATCAAATTGCCTTACGTATCCTTGTCGAGAAGTCTGACCTTTTTGTAATCTTATGTATCATCCGAAACTTATTTTCTTACTAGATGCAGCTGTGTATTTTTAACTGTGTTCCAAAAATGAGAATGTTCTATATTTTACGCTTATGTTTTTATGTATGTTAACGAATTCTTCGAAAACGGCTAAACCGAATACAGTTATGTATTCTTTTTATATTAAATAGATTATATGCTTTAGGGGTGGTTAGATCACTCATTCATTACAGCCTTTCACAAATCCACTGCTGGACATAGGCATCGCGCAAAGAATGTCACATAGCGGTGTCCTGAGTCACCTGCATCCATCGACTTCCTGCATGTCTTACCAGGTCGTCATTCCATCTAGTGGGGGCCGTCTCACACTTCGCATACCAGTATGAGGTTGCCACTCGAGAACCTTTCTTCCCCATCGGTGTCGGTTCTTCGAACTATATGGCCGGCCCATTGCCACTTTGGCTTACTAATCCGTTACTC
This sequence comes from Parnassius mnemosyne, assembly GCA_963668995.1. Taxonomy (NCBI): domain Eukaryota; kingdom Metazoa; phylum Arthropoda; class Insecta; order Lepidoptera; family Papilionidae; genus Parnassius; species Parnassius mnemosyne. Next base: position 38,723,983 of record CAVLGL010000115.1, on the reverse strand, counting down.
TGGTTCTATTGCGAATATCCTCATTTGTAAGTTTATCACGCGGGAGAACCCCGAACATAGCCCTCTCTATAACTCGCTGAGTGACCTTAAGCTTCCTCATAAGGCCGTGAAGGACATTCTGGAAAGTAATATTTCCTTAAATAATTTGAAGGAAAAACACTTTCCAGGTAGGAAAAATAGGATATGAAGACGTTAATGTAACAATTTAGACTAATTTCTGGTTGTAACCGTGAACTTGTTATATTCATAAAACCACTTAAAAAGGTAAAAACATTTAAGTTTTAATAAAATTAAAAAACGACACCAAAAACTTAAAAGTTTAAAATAATTTACACGTAATAGCTTCTGAAATTGGGGTTTGATTCTTCGATAGACTTACTTACTATATCTCTGCAACAGGTTTTTTAATTTTTACTTTTCGTTACGTGCTAGAGCCACGCTGCAGCTATATATTATGGTTGTAGCAGGAATGGGTCGGCTCGACCGGGGTACGACCACGCTCTCACAGAATACCAGCGTGAAATAGCAGCTTCATGCTGTTGTGTTTCGTATGGTGTGTGTAGAGAACCTGAGACCCTATTTACTGGAAACGATTTCATCTCAGTCCTCAAGGGGGACAACGCATCTGCATTTTGTTTCTTAATTGAGGATAAATGTAGATGTCTATGGGCCACAGCAACCACTTACCATCAGGTGGAGTTTGTGCTCGTTTATCACCATAAATAAAACTTTTTATTGAAAGTTAAATTAAATTTCGTGTGTTAATTTATTTGAGATTTTGTGTTTATAAATTTTAGAAAAGGAGTAGGCAAAAGTAAAATAATCGAGGTGTATTATATAATCAGTCGAAGCCTTGATTATACTCTTATATAGAAGAACATAATATTTAATTAAAGTATTAAAGCACTTGTGCTACTTTACAAATAGCCTGAATCACAACCAAATAAACCGGTATCAAATAACGCTATCGTCAGGGGTAGAAAATCTTCTTATCTATTTATATTTATCTTTATTAGCCTCTTTAACTCGCAACTATAAAGGATTTCGACATTTTTAAGTTGTAGCAATAGATTTGCAACCTTGTAAGTCTTACCCATCTCACAACTTTGTATAGGCAGGGTGATGGATGTAGAGACGATACTCTTGCACTGGTAATACAGCGCCCGGTAACAAGCCTGAGGGATTTAAATTCAGTATTTTCGAACGGATGTACCTATGCTATTTATTCGTTATTTACCATAGCCCCGTTTATTAATTAGCAGGGTACACGGTATTTAGGTGTGCTTGGCCTAATCCTATTTAATATTATTCTATAGCTACTATACTTATATAATATTATCAAGATGTATTATTTGATTATATGATATATCACTTGTTCGAACTACTCGAAAGGGCACGGGCCACGCTGAAAAACAACAGCCGTGGTTCACCACGTCAAATGCTAAGCACAAACCCTTTTCCTCACTCTCTGCAACGTACAATTCGTCGTTGACGCCGCAAAGGGGCGAACCTCAATTTTTCAAAAAATTACAGGAGAGCAAAAAACGTCTATTTTTCTCCGATTACTAGCTTTTTTCATCAGTAAATTCAATATATTGGACTTAATGAAAAACTACAAATAAGGTTAATTTTTTTTGATGAAAAGAAGCTAGTAATCGGGGAATAATAAATGTATTCTTCCTCTCTTGTAATTTTTGGAAAAAATTTAGGTTCACCCCTTTGCGGCGTTAGCGACGTAATTATACCGGTACAAATTAAGGTTTAAAATCGTCGTTTTGTGGTAAAATAAATATTTTCTTTCCTTCTTTCTTTATATAAGCGTCGCATATCTTAAACAATACCCCCAGAAAACCATAAAACTTAATATTGAGTAGCCATAGTAAAGGGAAACGGGACGTCAAATTCCCAGCAGCGTAATTTTCCTACATAAAAACGACTGTACTCCCCTTTCGTCTGTTTGAATAACTCTCTTAATGAGTTTCTTGGAAATTGAAAATATTAATATTGGTTTTATCTCGATAAGCCGCTCGCATATTTGCCTTTCAAAACCAAGCGCCGCGTCTTAATTACAAATTTTGTTTTAATTGAGTTTTATAGTATTGTTCAAGTAATTATTTTTCTATCGATTAGTCGTCTCATCAATATATAAAGGGTTATTTTTCAAACAGTAGCCAAATTTTAAACGTCTTTCCAGATATATAAATAATGATATACCGTTATTGCAGTTTTTTAAAATACAAGTAAATAAGGCTTCCACTTTTATATGAAATTATCCCAAATTGAATGTAATAATATTTTTGCCTATCGATCGACCCTTGTTGTAAAATCATTTAAAATAATGCATTACCACGCATTTTGAATTTAAATGATGAAAAGGACAGAACGTTTGAGATTTTTTGAATTAATTTTTCTTCACCGTTTGCCTATATTACTTATTCTGAACCTTCTCTGCAAATTTGGCCGCTTATTGCAAAATAACTTGGTAGTGAGGTGCAATATGCTTTCTCGCAGGTTTGCTAGGTGTACGAATGAAGTTAAGATAACATCGCTCAAAGCTTACTGTCAGACATTCTACACCTGCAGCCTGTGGACGAAGAACCCTCAATGCACTACTAACTACGTAACAATGGTTTTAGGATGTTGTTGGGACTTTCACTACATATATAATATATATAACAATGGTTTCAGGATGTTGTTGGGACTGTCACTACATATATCTATCATATAAAAATGAATCGCTAAATGTGTTGCTAAGCGCAAATCTCGAGAGCAGCCGAACCGATTTCGCTAATTCTTTTTTTATAATATTCCTTGAAGTACGAAGATGGTTCTTACGGAGAGAAAAATTTAAAAAATTGCCTGAAAAAGTCTAAAAACAACACTTTTCTATATTCCGATACAAAAGATTCGTAATAATACTTAAAAGTCAATTTGAACTTTAATACCATTCCATAAAGTTTAAGTGTTAGTGGAGGGGTTCCAGGAAGGCAAAACAATTGAGTGACGTTAGTATCGTATAAATATTAATGTCAATATTTGTCAATATTTATACACACTGGCAGTTAGCCGATGTTATAAGGAGTAACTTGGGCTGCTTTTATTTTAAGGGTTCCGCGAAAAATAACCCCACGCGGGCGAAGTCGCGGGGAACAGCTAGTAATATATATAACGGACGTCTGAAGTCCGCCAAATTTGCTGTTCGCCGTATTAGAGCAGGGACGTCACTTTCCCGTTCCCAAAATCCTTACAGAAATAAGTTAAACCCTGTTTATACTTTATTTTTACATCTTTCATAATGCGCACAGCCATGGAGTGGAATACATAATATCATCTTAACCTTTTCAAGGTGCGTGTTAACAGGCTTCTCCTGAGTACACTCGCTCCATCGCAGACCTCATCTTTGCCCTTGGGCCAGATGGAGGTCAAGAGCGAGCCTATTTTTAATAACAAAATATTTCTGATATATGTTTTCATATATCTTTAATAGCCCCGTGCTATATATTGCGCTTATCCCATTATAAGAAAGATTTGCCTGTTGATAATCGCAAAGGTTGACAGGCGGATTAACGATCGTATAAAATGTCTCGTACCTACCTATGCCGTCACCAGCTTGGGTATTTTATGTCGTGCATTAAGTAATGATATCAGACACTCATACGTGGTAGAGCCATGCTGCAGCTATATCAGTAGTACATTTGTGGCACGAATTGGTCAGCTCGACCGGGAAAGGACCACGCTCTCACAGAATCCCAGCGTAAAATATCAGCTTAATGCTGCTGTGTATTGTTTGGTGAATGTATAGAACCGGATACTATTTTTACTGAAAAATAGCCATTCCATCTCATCCATTCCACATCACATTCCATCTTATTCTTCATGGCTGACAATGCATTTGCATTTTATTCGCAAACGAGGATAGATGTAGATGTCTATGGGCACAGCAACCACTTTCCATCAGGTGGACTGTGTGTCAGGTACCATGAGGTTTTTGTGGTATTTTTCATAGTCCCTCTTACGATACTTATAGGACGAAATGTGGTGATGAATTTACTTACGTCGCTTACCCCACGGTATTAATGTTTCTGATAAATGATAAACAAGAACATTAATTGGCAAAGTCGAATATTCATTCGGTTTTTTATCAATTATACGAACAGATATAGACACATTTTGTGCCGGCCCACCAACGTTGAAAGTAGTTACTTGATAATTAAATAAACAACGAAAAAAAGCAGCATTGAACCGAGATCGAGAGGTCAGAGGATGAAGATAAGTTAATAGAATAACAACGAGCGCCTTTATGCTTTGCTTGCTGAATCAGCACGCATGCGTCGAGAAGTCAGAAATGCAATCATCGCATCTTTCGGTCCGGATGCTTGCGAGTTAATGTCAGTATCACCACAGTCTGTATTATTTGTTATTGGCAGTCGCACCATATGATTTGCTTTTATGTCAGTTGGTGAAGGATCCACTGCAATTTATCTTACTTTTAGTTTCGATTATGTTTGGGTCAGTAAACGGCTGCTAGTAGTTCGTTGACGGCTAAGAGATTTTATTTTGCACACCTATAATACCAAGGTAGCTTAAAATCCTCGTGTTTATGCTTTTTGAAAAGTTTTGCTTTTATACCCCATTTATACACCTTTTATGTAATATGTTTTTTAGATACAATTTTTGGTATATACGTCAATTTTTTGGAGACTTTTCATTGCCATTCATTTAATGTAATGCATTTAAAACCCTGAATACAATCTCCAGTTGCAATGACTATTATAATGAGAAAATTAATCGAATTTGTATCGTTGGTGCTGTGTTTTAGTAATAGCAATCTTAAAAAAAAAAACTGTATTTAAAGTTTCAGATGAAATTCTTATAAAAAAACTTATTAACATAATTTAGAACTTGAAAAACAAAAACTGCATGTCATAGATCGAAGAGATAAATAGCGCCTTTACATAATATCTTATCAATCCAAAAAAAACATTAATAGTCATAAACATTAGCTTGAAAATAGATTGTTTGTATAGGTACCTTATCTTCAATAAACTGTAGGCCAACTCAAAATCTTTAAAAATATATTTAATAGTATTATCCCTAAAGTAGAGGTATTAATCACTTTTCATTTAGTATGAGAAAGGCGGAACTTTGAATGCAGGAAGAGTGCACACAGATTTAGATTCAAAAACCTATTAATCGTGTTTGTAAACAAACGTTGGCTTCGGCATTCAAGTTCTTGAAACATTCTCAGTTCACGTAATTATTTAAAAATTAAGTTAATACGTTGTTTTCATGGATGTTCATTAAAATATTAAAAAAATGCTTCTGAATATATATATATTAAATCGAAAATTTATTTTTGGCTAACACTATTTGGTTGTTCACTAATTCAAAGAATTAACTTTCCGGTTCGGAGATGAACGTATAAGACTAAACCTATACCGTTTATATTTGGATTTGAAGTTTTAAGAGTTCCTAGAAAGATTGTGTTATAACGTAGCGTTGCTGTGATTGTTGTAAATGTATATATTATATTTTAAATTGTGAATGTATTCATCACAACGTACATGATTTTATAGAAACGTTTATAAATTAATGATCTTATCATATATTATGAATTATCGTTAAATTGCATTTCTTTTTTGATTTATTTATGTACACACATCAAACACAGAAACAGTGTTGCAGTAAGTTCGTACAAAGGTTCTACTTATTCCATAATTTGCCGCAATATCATCCGGTAGACCCATAAAGGAAAATATATTAAAAAGGTAATCTTAGTGCATACATTACATATATACTACTAATGAATACATTTTTTATATATTTATTTAATTTGTCAGTTTTCCTGGCGTCGCACCGCCAAAAATTTTTATTTTGGAGAGCTATAGAAGTAGTCACAATTTATCCCAGACATACATATACAATAAAAGTTAGGCCCCCAACAATAGAACCGCGACTCAGTTTTTAGATCTACTGACTATTGTGCCCTGCACATATTACAGTCGTTTTTGCTTTGGCGCTACCTTTCATGGCAAAATTTATTAATAATAATAATTCCCTCCACACCGAATTTCGGTCACGGCGGCCAGCCTAAACGGAGCATAGCGTAGCATAGAGTCCGAATGTATGTGCAAGCACAGGTGCACTCTCTATTCCCTCATTGTCATAGTCCGATGGGACGGTAAACCGACACGACCGGAAAGAGATCAGGCGCAGGACCAACGGCTTTCCGAGGTTATAACACCGCCAACGTCCTGACTCCGGGCAACTTCTGAGAATTTTTGGACAGTAAAATTCAATAAATGATTTTTTTAAGCTCGACCCGGGATTCGAACCCGTTACCTAATGATTAGCGGTTGCATTTATGACCACCAGACCAACGACTTAATCAACCGTTTTTTGACAATAGTGGCAACGCTGTGGTAAAACTAGGTACTAGGTGGAATCCTATTCTTCTTAAGTGTCCATCGACTAGGTATCACCACCCTCATACCTATTTATAAATTGAGTTCTTCTTTTAAAAAAATTTAAAAATTCTATAGTTATTTTCTTTAATTTTTTTCTTTCTCGTCAGACATACATCAAAACCTTAAAACGAAATTGTACAACCAGTGCGTGTTGCCAGTGATGACTTACGGATCTGAGACGTGGTCCTTTACTGCTGGCCGTATGAGGAAGCTCAAGGTCGCTCAGCTAGCTATGGAGAAGGCTATGCTCGGGGTTTCTCTGCGTGATATACTTAGAAATGAGTATATCCGCAGTAGAACCAGAGTAACCGACATAGCCCAACGGATTAGTCAGCTGAAGTGGCAGTGGGCCGGCCATATAGCTCGAAGAACCGACAACCGATGGGGACGGAAGGTTCTTGAGTGGCAGCCTCGTACCGGTAGGCGAGGTGTAGGGCGACTCCCACGAGATGGAGTGATAACCTGGTAAGACATGCAGGAAGTCGATTGATGCAGGGGGCTCAGGACCGTGCTTTATGGCATTCCTTGGGGTAGGCCTATGTGCAGCAGTGGACTTATGAAAGGCTGTAATGATGACGATGATGATGATGATAGTTATTTTCTCTAAAATTTAGGCAGTATTACACACACATTTAACAGTGGTAGAGCGCGGCACGCCACGCGGTAGCTTTTGCTGTCGCACGGATGGGTCGGCTCGAACCGGGGTGGTACCACGACCTCACAGAAAACCAGCGTGAAGTAGAGGTTTACTTCTGCGTTTCGCTTGGTGAGTGCAGGTGGCCGGAGGCCCTTTTTACTGGAAATGAGGCATTCCATCTTAGTCCTGACGGGTGACAACGCATCTGCATTTTGATTTGTAATAGAGGTTAGATGTAGATGTCTATGGGCCGCAGCAACCACTTACCATCAGGTGGACTGTGTGCTCGTTGTCACCCTTATCCTATAAAAAAAAAATACATCTAGTTAACAACTTTAACGAACATATAAAATAAAAGAAATATTAAATTCATTCTAGACTTGAAGGAACAGGAAGGACAAGACATATTCGACCTATTTTATCTGTCAAGTCAGGTTGGTCTAACTCTGCCGTGATAAATCAAACAATGTAATGTGAAGAAACAGAGACATACGAATGATGATTTTGTCAAAGTTCAAAGGTATAATCAGTCCGAGCTGCAGTCGTCTCACTCGGTTGTCTAGCTCCATTGTTCGGACATAGCGCGACAGCAACAGGTCATTAATAAACCTATTCTTGAATTTTCTTGCAGGCCATATTATATCCTCGTAAAATAAATGCGATGTGATCTCCGCGAAATAAATATCTGCGATAAATATCCGCTCCTAAAAAAACGTTAAAGTTATCGTTCGCTCTTTGTTAGGTTGTTTTTGCTGTCCCTCTTATCAAATTCCTGTTTGTCCCTGCCCATAACTTAGTTTGTAGTTTTTCTTTGTGTTTTCTTATCTCTTGCGACCTACGCAACTCTGAAAAAGTAAGTTTGCGTTATTGCTGTCACTTAAGTTTGCCATTTCGTCTTCATTTAATCGAGGGATTTAAGTTTTTTTTGTGAATGAGTTGTTGTTTTTAGGGTTCCGTACCTCAAAAGGAAAAAACGGAACCCTTATAGGATCACTTTGTTATCCGTCTGTCTGTCTGTCTGTCAAGACCCTTTTTCTCAGGAACGCGTGGAGGTATCAAGCTGAAATTCATATCAAATACTCAAGTCTACTGTCCCTTGGAGCTGTGAAAAAATGAAATTTCTAATCCAACGCAATCAAAAGATACAGCCGTTTATGCCGTAAATTTTCAACATACGCAAGGCAATCAAAACCTACAGGATACTTCCCGTGAACTCAGAATCTTGAAATTTGGTACGAAGCAACGTTTTATAGCACAGATATAGGAAAAATTGCAAAAAGCATTAATTTTTAGTTACATCATATAATAAAAATATTTTTAATAATTTTAAACTCATATATCTACAGATTTGTTCGGAACCCTCGGAGCGCGAGTCCGCCTCGCACATTGCCGGTTTTTTTTAATTGCCGCAGTCGGCAGTGTCTATTCATATTACTAAATATAATATTTTAATTTCATTAATTAAATATTATTAAAAAAGGACAAAATAATCTATTTACCGATTTACATTTACTTTAGCAGTTAGAGACCGAATGTTCTCGATGGCGGTGTACATAAGTTATTGGGATTCCGTTCTAACGACTTCCAAATGCTAATCCCGTACTCGGGCTGGGACATGAGTAGGCATTTTAATGTGTTTACTTCCTGCAGCCAAGTATAAGGATTCTAATTCGTCAAGGATCAAATCACGTAAACGCTGTCAAAATAATAATAATAAAAAAGACAATGGACAATATGAGACTTGTTTCTAACTCCAAAACATATAACCCATAATGACTGATGTATCGGCGCTGTTATTCCAAGAATCGAAGGTGGTGAGCATTTTGAAGTTGTGACGTTTTTTTTGGTGTATGTAAATATCTGAACCGGTAGTACAAATGCTTCGCAAACTGGCTGAAATTAATAAATATCATGCGATGTGTTATTAAGTGGCGAAGCTTGCGAAGTCACTTATTGATTTCACGATGTCTGTCCGTCTGTCCCACGATTATCTCGAGAACGGTTTTGAATTTTCAAATTCTGTTTTCAGCAATCGATTACTGATCACCCAGGCATCTGAACCTCCTATTTTGAAACTGATTGCTCAACGGCAACCGTTAGAAACCGCTACAAAGCTGATTGCTTCGCCACTTTGCTATGCTGTTAGCTTGCTAGGTTTATTATTTAATACTAGCTGTTCCCCGCTACTTCGTCCGCGTGTTATTTGGGGTTTTAATTTTTTTCGCGGAACCGTAATTCTTTTACTAAAATAAAAGTAGCCCAAGTTACTCCTTGTGACATCAGCTATCTGCCAGTGAATAATATATATAATAAATAATGAAAAATCCCGTCAAAATCGGTCCAGCCGTTTCAGAGATTAGCCGGAACAAACAGACAGACAGACAGACAAACAGACAGACAGACGGACAAACAGACAGACAGACAGACATACAAAAACTTTAAAAATTGTTTTTTTGTTATTAGTACCGTATATACTTTCATATGCATTTAGTAAAAAGCTGTAATTTTAACATTACAAACAGACACTTCAATTTTATTTATTTGTATAGATTATTAATAAAATAATTTTCATTCTATATCATTAAATATTATTTTCAATTAAATTTCATTTACAGAGAATGTAACTATTACATTGTCTTACTACGCTTGAGGTTGACTAGGAGAGATTGCCTGAAGGCATTAAAACCGCGCTTCGTAACCCCTTTGTTAAGGTATACACAACAAAGAATAAATAAATAAATAAATCTTCTCATATTAAGTCCGTAGTTATCATTATATATTATATTAATTATAAAAGGCGTCTGGAGATTGATAACGTTATATGAATACCTGTGCTATAATATAGGCGACGTTTCTAGATAAGCAAATTTTATTCTCACAGTATTATACTTATCTACGAGTACATAAGAGCTTTGTAAGCTTAGAAAGTCAAACAACCCTAAATACACACTTTGATTTCAAATTACGTCCTTTTAGTAAAGGTGCCAGGTAAACTTATCGTTATGTCTATGAATGAATAGTTTGTTTATAAGTGTAGAATAATTATTGAAGGCTAACAATCGTAGATAAAGTCATAATTAAATTGGTCCCAAAAAGAAAGAAAGAACGTTTTTAGGGTATAACCTTTTAATTTAATTATTTACAGCGAAAAATGTTGTTTTGTAAAATTTGGAGTTGAGTCAAAATTATTTTCTCAATAGTTCTCTACTGTAAACAAGTTCTGCAAAGTTGATAGGAAATTTAATAGAAGCGCTACCTTTGAACCTGTAATTTCAGCTGGCATATTGGCTGGCAGTATGGTATTATTAAAATTATTTTCTTTGCCATCTATTAAAAGCTACTGTGATTTTAGAAATAACGAAAGAAAAATTAAAAGCAAAATTAAGTGATACATCACTTATTTTGCCTTTCACTACTGACAAAATACTTTTTAAAGGCAAAGTCAAAAATATCTTATTCAGTTTTGGCTAGTTTAATGCTCCTATCAACATCGATACATGTCCTCGGTTCCAATTCCAAGGCAATATCGGCAGATACTCTTAATGTCAATTCGCATTTTTAAGGGAAAATGTAATTCTTAAATTACATTTATAATATTTAAATTTTATTTATTTTTTTACCCAGTAATTATAGGTGTTTTTTTTTGGTATCAAATGAGATAACATTCCAATGCTACCTTAACCACTGAGTTTAAACTGGAACTTCTTATTTTAATTTAATAAAATATGGAGAAATATGGACTGATATATTTTGGTCCCTGCTTTTAGGAATTGAGGTTCTCAAGTTTAATTTTCTACGTTATAGAGCTTCATTTCAATATATTATGGATGCAGCATGAATGAGTCGGCTCGATCGGGAAAGGAACACGAGAAACACGAGATTACCAGCGTCAAACAGCAGCATAACGCTGTTGTTTCCTGAGGATGAATGGCAACCGGAGACCCTTTTTCTGGTAACGAAGAATTTCATCTCGGTCCTCAAGGTTAACAAATCATTTGCTTTTTAATTCTTGACCGAGGTGAGATTCACTTACCGGTGTTTATCACAGGTGAACTATAAGGTCGTTTCTTTAACTTCTGTAAAAGAAACAATGAAAAAATAAATGGCTTATCATATATGTGATGACATTTTTTTTTATTAAGAATTATTTTTCAAGAATCTATTATTGTTGTCAGTTCATAAAGACTGGCGGATTTTATCTAAATCAGTTACTGTGCTACCAATCGATTAGCGTGCTTGTTGTGCGTATAAATGCATTCTACTAAGGAATAAATTTATTCAAGCTCTACGTGATTAAGTCCTGCCACTGACACGCCGATGTAAAAGACGACCGTATACGTCGTACATTCGAGGCAATCCTTCTAATACTACGACGTTTCCAGTGAAGGATAAACGTATTCCGTTTCGAGCTAACATTAATGCTATGCCTCACGTGTGTTTATTTACAGCATTTTAATCTGCATCTTATGGCTCCGTTTCCTTGCTTTGAAACTTACGGATACGTTTAATGCCTATTGTTGCCTCTACGTTGCTTGTCTAGTGATTTTTATGGGACATTGCTTTTAAGCAACGAGGTTTTGTTTATGAATTTGTTTAATCTCGCTACTGTTGGCATAAGGTAGCTGAATGTTAAAACGGAAATTAATGATGTTTTTATGAAAAATCGATAAAATTTATATTTACAAAAAGTAGTGGTGTAAAGAATTTTAAGATTTGAAAGAATTCTGTAAAAAAAAAAAACCGTTATCCGCAGGCAGAACATTTGCGATTTAAGTGTCGTGCGATTTAAGTATGGGTCCTAAACAGAAATATATTTAAATTATTAAATCACTGATGCAAAGCTGATTGATTACTAAAATACCTTTCGTTATTAATAAAAAAGAAAAAAAAAACGTGCGTGAGTGCCGTGCAACACTCGGTTGGAACGAAGTTCGTTTCGTAGTATATTAATATTGATAAACGTATTATATTATTGATTAACAAATACAAATAAATGAATTACTAGCGACTATTAAAATGAAACGTCATTTAAAATAGCATTTCTTTCATGGCAAGATAAGAAAAAATGTGAAGGAGATGGATATTATTCCATCTCGCTCCCACTATAGAAAGGGGTTCGTGACGGAAAAATCTTACACTTATTCTCGTCTAGTCCCCAACCGTCAAATCCGTACCGACCCATAAGGAACTTCATTCCAAAAAGGATTATTAAATATTAGCGTCCTATTATTCTTATAAAATACTAGAAAGCCGCTCCGGCTTCGCCTGGCTAGGATCTATTAGGATTTATTATTATTAGCGTTATTTAGATTTAAGATAATCAAAGGCCACTTCTTTTATGAATTTGTCGTTTTTTTTTTTCAAAAAATCATCTTCAACTCTTTCGGATAAAATATAGCCTAGATCCCTCCTAGCCTTGCTCTCATATGTTCGTAGTTTCATCACAATCGGTTCAGTCATTTCGAAAAATAGCATGGACAGACAACAGAGCTTAGTAGAAGCCAGTTATTTCAATATTGCAGACGGACACTTCAATTTTATTTGTATAATAATTTTGTTGGGGCGCTGTTAGATGCATGAAAATCAGTCGATATCGCGATTGACGGCATCGGCTTTTTGACAATTTTTTTCCAGAAGCTTTTTTAATATATAAATATATTTATTTACATTTATATATTATAATAGATTATTGTAATAATATAAGTATTTTTTATTATTAAATAAAATGTAATCAGTATTTATTTTATTTCAATTACATGAAGCAAAGTTAGAGGCGAAAACGTGGAGTAATTAATAAATACGAAGGGCAAGACCAGTGGAAAACTAATATAACTCGTCTAATAGTAGTAATAATAGTTTATTTTCGTGTACCAAAGTAATAGTAATAAATAAATACTTTAGAATAACTTTTAGAAATTTAATAATGTCTTTTGTTAGATAAGCTTATAAATAATCTTTTTAAGGAGATTGACATTCCACCTGATGTAAAGTGAAAAACGATCGTCTTAAATTATATACAAATGAAGTAAATGAACCCATACATTTATTTACTCACTTATATTATATTATTCATTTCGCACTATGAGATTCGCGAGTATGTTGCGAATAGGAAAACCATTACGGCTTCACTCTCTTAACGCTTGACTTTACTAGCCATCTATTTTTCACACCGTTCGCTATATATGAAACGACTCTTAAGAAGTAAATTTCAATAATCATGCGTTGTCACCTCAGAGGTCTGAAATGGAATGATTTGGTTACCAGTAAAAAGGTTGTCCGGTTTTCGTTACTCACTATACGAAACGTAGCAGCATTATACTGCTATTTTACGCTGCTATTGTGTGTGAATTTTAGTATTCTCCTGTCAGGTCGACTTAAGCGAACCTTTTTCGCCCCTATCATCTTTGGACACGAAAAAATCTTTTTATTTTGCTTTATCAATATGTAGTCATTAAAATTTTATCATTTTAATTGGCTTGTAAAAGTCTCCAAATCAATAGTTTAACGGATAACGTCTGTGCAACGGATATCGGAGGTTAATCGAAGTGTTTACATTTATGTAAGCAACGCCCGTATACTATCGTTGATGTTTTGCGTATGTGGATGTGAAAGTTTTTCATGTCGTCGAAATTTAAACGGAACGAACAGTTTGACCTTACGTTCAATGATCTCAATAGTGTCTTCCAACGGATTGATCTTAAAATTAATATGGATCTGCAATGGAATCATGGAACGTGTAACTTTCACGTCACATGTATGTCAGTAGTTGATTGTAGTTGAAAGTTGTTGATTAGTATGTTCACCTAGGACAAATTGTCCGAATATATAAGCCTAACTTTGAACCAGAGGTCAATCGACGAATTCAACATGGCTAGGCAGCGATCTTGTCACGTATTCCTAAAGAGTGTACAACCAGCGCGTATTGCCAAAGATGACATATAGATCTGAGACGTGGCCCTTCACTGCTGGCCGTATAATGCAAAACTTAAAGTCGTTTAATGAGCTATGCAGCAGGCTGTGCTTGGGGTTTTTTGTGTGATAAAATTCGTAATGAACACACCCGCAATAGATTCAGAATAAACGACAAAGCCCAACAGATCAGTAATAATAGTATAGTATACGGATTAGTAAGCTGAAGTGGCAATGGGCCCGCCATATAGTTCGAAGAACCGACAACTGACGGAGAAGAAATGTTCTCGAGTGGCATACTCGGACCGTTAAGCAAAGTGTAAGGTGGCTCCCCACGAGATGAAGTGACGAACTGGTAAGACATAATAAGTCGATGAATGCAGTTGGCTTAGGACCGTGTTTCACGGCATACTTAGGTGTAGGCCTATGTTCATCAGTGGACCTTTTGAGGGCGCTATTCATGATTATAACATTGAAACAATCTCGCAATTATATTTAACCCTGGTTTGAGAATACATATATCCACTAAGTTACGGAACAGAAAACTAGTTTGTAAGAGTGACAACATTATCGGTATGAAATAAAAACTTTCTTCTGCTGTACTTAAATATCGTTGCTTTTGTTCGTTGTACTTTAGGTAAATTTAAATTTTCATTGAATTTCTCTTGCAGCGGCCGTGCAACTGTCAACGAGCGCGAAAGCGGTGCCATTGTTTTCGGCCGCACAGCAACGAAATATGGCTCTTTTCGAGATACTCCACCGGCTGGAAGTGAGTATAACCATTTTGTTTACATGCCTTTGTATTTTGAACGGGCAATGCATGTACTATGTTATTCGGATTAAAAAAATATTCTCACACTTTGTCACTGTTTCATGCGGTAGTTATTGTGGTGTCAACCGCAACACGTGTTCCATTAGAAACCCGTGCGACACCCAAGGCGCCAAATAATGAGCGGCCATATTGTATAACAATAAATTCATGTCGCGGCGACAATTTGGAGGCTCGAAATTTGAATTTAAATGATTATTGTTTGTAACACTTTGTCCCTAACAAACGATTACATCAGTGCGGCGCCGCGTCGTGTCTTCGTCGCGTCCTGGGAGCCATCGCTTCGCCCGTTTCGGGCATGCAAATGTGTCGAATATGCTTCCTTGATGTACTCGGACTATGCAAATCACCTCTCCAGGCTATTGTTCGCCGTCCTTGGGGATTATACGATCAGTCCATTACACGTGGTGTGAATCTACAAATGTTATTCGGCTCGATCAGTCGGCCCGAATTTTCTATTTGGTAGTCTTTGCGTAAAGTAGGCCTTCGTTTTACGAAACAATAGCTTTGCCGAAGGTTAAATAGTATTTGATAAAGGATACACGTTTGTTTGCTTAAGTGGATATCGGGCTGTAAAAAATTTGAGGAATAGGTTTTTAACGAGTTATTGTTGTTTTTTTAATAAGTAAGGGTGGCAAACGAGCATACAGCGGTGGTAAGTGGAGCTGTGGCCCATAGACATCTACATCTATTCTCGATTAAAAAAAATGCAGATGCGTTGCCACTCCTAAGGACTAAGATGGAATGCCTCTTTCCAGTGTTGTCGCGCTGTGCCCAAACGACCAAATGAGAGTGAACTACAGTTTGGACTCATAATACCTATGAAAATTTGACGAAATCATTATCACATATATTTTGCTTCAATTTTTTATGTTCGTTTAATATGTTTGTTATTATTAATTCGGTATTGTCATCAATTTAATTTCATAAATGTAGAATTATAATTATTTATTTTATGGCATGATTTTCAAAAGAACACAATTATATTTGTATGTCTTTAAGACAAAACATAGCGCACTAATAATTATAATCCTCGCAAGACCTCAAATGCTTAAACCTACCTATGTTTAACAAATTGACAAATAAACTATTCTGATTCTATGCTTGCTGGATATTTAATGATGGCGGTATAACTGGCCAGTTTTAATAATTTTTCGAAAAATACGAAATTGGGAAAATGGCTCTAGTGTCATTTTCCATAGAGAGAAACACAGAGGAATACGTTTATTTGGACTGGCACTGAACATCACTTGGTTTTTTTAATGACAGAGTTGATTTTTCAATTAGCAGATAAGAGTTATTTATAGGACATACACCATAAAAAATAATGACCACAGTTGTATGAATAAGTAGTTTCATTATCTCACTTTCATATTCGGTCAAGTTGTAATGTAATTTAGTTGATAAACAATTTTTATCTGATTACTGACAAATCAGGATGAAAGAATTAAAAAAAATATTTTTAGTTACTGTTTTTAATTATTAATCGTTATTGCTATGCTCGACGGGTAATTCATAAATTAGTTGTGTACGATGCGGAATTCCTAAATTAGGTACAAATGTAGTTAACTAGTCCAGAGCTTGGAGCTTGGTGCGTGCGTACGTAAAATAATTAAATAAAAACGACCACACGAATCGTCGTCGGGTTTAGCCTTTCACTGTAATTAAACAACTTCTGATTGTTAATGTATATTAGTGTGTCTGTAATATCGAAATAAATGCCTTTTATTGTGTTGAAGGGGCTATTTGCATGTCACACTGACTATATCTGTTCGGTCTAATCTTGGGATTGGTGGAACCGATTCTAATAAAACTAAACGAGAACGGATAAAGAGCAAGGCTGTATTTTATCCGAAAAACTTTGAACTGAAATAAGATTAGAAATCTTACCAGTGTTGAAACGGCTAGATTAGTTTATTTTAGATATTTCCATAGCATAATGTCCTATGGTATTTTGCTATGGGGACACGCGGCTGACACTGAAATTATATTTGTTTTACAGAAGAGGGCCATAAGAACAATTTATGATTTAAAGCCTAAAGAGTCGCTGCGACCAAAGAAAATGAATATATTAACTGTGGCCTCTCAATACATTTATGAAAATGTAATGCACGTACACAAACATAAAAGTAGTTTTACAAAAATAAGTGATATTCATTCTGTAAATACTAGGAACAGACACAAGCTAGTAGTACCAGTTAGTTACTCGACTTCATCGAGTCAGTAATTTATTCTTGGGGCGATGTATACTCTTTTACAACAAAATCCCAGAAAATGTACAAAATTTAATGACAAGACCTGCTCAAAGTTCAAAAAAAATTTATTAAACTAAGTTTGTATAAAAAGGGGGTTATTATAATATTAAGGAATTTATGGATGAAAATAACCCCTGGGAATGAGGTGATCGCTACCAAGCTATTTCTAATTTGTTTTGTGTTGTTAATTGTGTAACATAATGATTGTAAGCTCTTATTTAAAAAAGGAAGTCCCGCTGGGTTTCTTGCTGGTTCTTCCCAGGATAGAGGTTTTTTTTTTATCGAACCAGTGGTAATTAAACAAAAGAGTGAGTTTCAATAACTATTATTAATAATCTATATTGATAAAAAAAGTTTCTGTTTCTGTTTCTTAGAGGTTTTCCTTGAGAAATCAAAAACTGATAAAATTAATTAATAATAAATCTATAATTATAAAAATGAATCGCTGAATGTGTTGCTAAGCGCAAATCTCGAGAGCAGCTTAACCAATTCGCTAATTCGTTTTTTTTATAAAATTCCTTGAAGTACGAAGATGGTTCTTATGGAGAGAAAAATTTAAAAAATTGCCCGAAAAGTCTTGTCTAAGAACTACACTTTTCTATATTCCCATACAAAAGATTCGTAATAATACTTAAAAGTCAATTTGAACTTTAATACCATACCATAAAGTTTAAGTGATAATGAAGGGGTTCCGGGAAGGCAAAACAATTGAGTGACTTTAATATCGTATAAATATTAATGTCAATATTTGTCAAATAACGGGCGAAGTCGCGGGGAACAGCTAGTAAATGATAAAATTGATTATTTGATAAAATTTAATTGATCTTTAACCTAAATAATGTCGCGATTAATTCATCCCACCGAGGCAAAGCCGGAACGGTTCGCTAGTGTAAGTATATAATGTATATAATAATAGTTATATATGCATGTAACACTTATTATTCAATGTATTTTTTTAACTTTACTTTTGTAAACAAATTTCTATTACCTCGCGGAAACCACGGAAATGTATAAATATATTGATGTGCCATTTGAATTTAAATGTCTACGGTAAGTTGAAAACGAGCGATATGGGTTGGGAATAAGATAGTATTGGAATTTCTATTTTTATCACTTTCATTTTATCTCTTTGAACAAGACTTTTCGAACATATTCTTGTTAAAAAAATAAAAAATAAAAAGAGGGCGGCGTTTATTCTATACAAACGTATTCCCCTGTTTTCTCACTGGATAATGGCACTGAGGTAATTATTTTTTACGGTGTAATATACGTCATCTTACTACCGTATATCCTATGCTTTTTTCCATAAATTAATAATTTAAAAAATTAGCAACCTATAATTATTAAAACGGCCTTGTATTGCTGCCGTAAATAGATATCCGCTAAACAAATATACATACCGAACATAAATAAAAGAAAAGCATACAGACATATCCACAACTACTCTTATATTGTTTTAATATAATTTTTCTTATTTTGTTCTTATGATAATTAAATTTAGTCCAGTTTTTGAAGATGAAACAAGGGAATACGGCTAAGGGTGATGACTAAAATTTTTTATTAATTACGGTGATGATTTCCTGCTACTTATTTTTGATATACATGAATCGCCATTAGACATCGTATTTCTGCCGGTTGAGCGTGAAGATTAACCCAAATCCAAGACCCACGTTGAACTTTTACGAGCCGACAGTTCACGTGTAAAGTTGCACCTTAAATAGTTTTTAATTTAACATACAGTATACCTCTGTGGAGCGCATACCCGTTAAAATCTTGAAAATAGTTTGAAATAACAGGGGTACAGTGCAAGGTTATTTTATAGAATAAGAGTGACAAACGAGTACACAATCCACCTCATACCCATACACATCTACATCTATCTTCAATTAAGAATAAAAATGCAGATGCGTTGTCCCCCTTGAGAGCTAATGTAACGCCCCGTTTGGGGTAAAAAGGGTCTTCGATTCTCTACACTCACTATACAAAACACAGTAGCTTTAAGCTGCTATTTTACTGGCATTTTAACTAGTATTTTGTGAAAGCGTGATCCTCTCCGGTCGAGCCGGCCAATTCGTCCTACAACCTTTATAAAACTGCAACTTGGCTCTACCACGTGTAAACTACATGGTTATAGGAACAAAAACTTATTAAATAGAGTTTACTGTAACAACAAATGCACTGAAAGTTTCGAGAAAATCAATTAGCGACAGTAGCTTAAGTGAAACCTAAGTCTTACGCCAAAATTACTAGTATTGTTTTTTTTTTTAATGAAGCTGAATATGAATGATGATGTTATGAATGTTATTGGCATTTGGACGTTCACGAATAGAAAATCAATTATAATTATGTGCAAAAAAGTTGGCCTGGAACAAGATTGATATCTATTCGTAACTCTTGATTTAAGCAAGAGGGTAACCAATAAGTCCCATGTGTCACGCGTGTGTGCAGAAACTTTGTTAATATGTCTAAGTCTTCTTCCTTACTTTTTATTAAAATTTGAACTTTAAACTCTCTTGTGTTATCGCCTAAATAACATACTCCTCGCCTATTTTCTACTTTTAGGGATGGAAGTTTTTCTTCCAATTGATATGGGACCACCCTTAAATTACAACCTATTTAGTAAGATAAGAATAATTTAAATCGGTACAGCCGATCGGTGAACAGATGTAAAAAACATTCATCGGTTATAGAACCACCTGGATTTTTGAACTTGGTTTATAAAAATGTATGCAATATCATAACTACTTTTGAGGTAGGTATGCGTAAATAAATATTGATTCATTTAGCCATTTTGTAATGTCTTTATAAATTTTCTTGATATGTTGATCCATATTTTTTTGGTTCCGTTTTCCATTATAATCATTCTATACCTTTGAAGGTATTGTCATTTACACAAAGGGCAATCAAACTTCAATGTACCGGTCATATGGGATGCGAGGGCCAATTCTCGAATACATAACGAGCTATTCATGTTCCTACAATGTTATTTATGCGACGTCTTTAATAACATTTGGTTATCAATGGGCAAAATAATGAACGTCGGACGTTTCACTTCCTGCGCGAGTTAAATGAAGTTCGCTAGTTACAAAGTAAATGTATAACTTCAATGGTGATTTTAAAGAAATTATGACCATAATTAGCCTACGAGAAGATTTAATTTAAGCCAAAAATAGAGGTCAGTTTAAAAGAATTTTACTTTAAAACTTTTGAATATAGTATGTCTTTAAAGGTAATTACGTGACATTGATCTTTAATAAATTACTTACTTACTTACTTACTTATCTTCACGCACAATCCCTGACGGGGTAGCCAGAGAGAACAGATCGCCAAGTGTCACGATCCTTACATACCTCTTTCGCTTCTTTCAGATTCATTATCTTCTTCATACATGCACGTCTAGGTATCCGAGTACTCTTGACCCTACCCTCTTCGAGCAATTTGCTCACATGGTCTTCGAAAGTTAGTCTCGGTCTACCTCGACACCTTTTAATATTAACTTTCGCGCTATATATTTTCTTCACCATTCGGTCTTCACTCATTCGCTCAACGTGCCCAAACCACCAAAGCACGCCCTTATCAATTTTTGTGATAAGGTCATCTTTCAAACCTGCCATATTGCGAATCTCTTCGTTTCGCTTTCGGTCGGCCAAGGTAACGCCGCACATTTTACGAAGAGATCGCATCTCCACTGCATTCAACTTGCTTTCATGCTTCTTCTGGCATACCCAGGTTTCGCTGCCATATAACAAAGTCGGTACCAACACTGCGTTATGTATTGCAAGGCGTGCACTCTTCACTACGCCTTGCCTTTTGACTAACGCAGTCAGGGCACCATTGACTTTGTTCCCGACAGCGACACGCCTGTCCACATCTAAATCACATCTTCCATCTCGGCTAAAAGCACTCCCCAAGTATACAATTTCATTTACTTGTTCTAGACATTCCTGATTTACCCATATTTCACACTTCGTTCTCTCTTCGTCCCTTTCAAATAACAGAACCTTAGTTTTATTAGCGTTCAAACGGAGACCTTTAATTTCACATTCCTCTTTTATACACGTGAATAATGCCTGCAGTTCTGCCTCTGATGGTGCAATAAGCACTGCATCATCAGCATACAGCAGACAATTTACTTTTATGTCACCCAATTTCACACCCAAACAGCTATCTTTCAGCTTTTGTAAACAGCTGTCGAGATACAGTATGAACAGCCAGGAAGACATGACACAACCCTGTTTTACGCCTGTTTGGACGCTAAACATGGGTGACAGGTCATGCCCTACCCGCACACAGGCTTTACAGTCACAGTAAAGAGACTGCACAGCCCTTAGCAATCGACCATCCACACCATACCCCGGCAACAGTTCCCACATTTTCTTCCTTACAACCTTATCAAATGCTTTCTCAAGATCCACAAAAGCACAGAAAATCTTCTGGTTAGCAGCCAGAAGCTTTTCCGTGATCATGCGGAGAGAAAACATTTGATCCGTGCATCCTCTTCCAGGTCTAAATCCGCATTGTGCCTCCCATAGAAATCTTTCCGATTTCTCTTGCATCCTACGTGTCAAAACCTAATAAATTAACATACGTCATTCCTTTTATACGAAAAACAACACTGTGTTGGAAGTATTTTTTGTTTAGTTGGAGTAAGAAACGTTTAGTTTAATGATTTATTTTAATATTTCTTTATAAAATATTAGAGTATCAAACGAGCTAATAGTCCATCTGATGGTAAGAGACTACTGCGACCCATGGGTCTATCATGTACCAAGGAAAAATACTACAGTCCCTATTGGTATAATAGTCGCCGAGGACTAATATGAACCTATATTTCTTTATTAATTTTTTACTACTTTATAATTTGAACTATTTTATAAGTCAATCCATTATATTACATTAAAATAAAATTTCTAACGTAACATGTTTAAAAGACTAATCTAAAATCTATGCTGTTTAAGTTTTGTGGGTAGCATTCTAATCATAGAATACTAGAATACATACACATGTACATTTTATGATTATCTTGTAATTTATACCTTGACATACCTCATTGGCTACGTTCACATCCATGTATCTACGCATGAATGCTCGTCGGTTGAGGGTACTCTTAACTTGAACTTCTTGACTTGTAACTTTCACTTCTGCAACATATAAACTCACTCTTTTCTTATTAATTTTTTGTATGTTTCGAAACCATCGAGGCAACTCTTCTTAATCCTGGTCAATCTTACAAAATAAAACACACTCCACCCAACATATCCGTGGCAAGTGTAACAATAGGATCAGTGGCAGGTTGGCATACTGAGTAAGATATATTAGTATAATGACAATCCATTCAGATTAGAAAATAAACATTTTTTTTTATAGGATAAGGTGACAAACGAGCACACAGTCCACGTACAGTCCAGTGGTTGCTGCGGCCCATAGACATCTGCATCTATCCTCGATTACGAATCAAAATGCAGATGCGTTGTCACCCGTGAGGACTAAGATGGAATGCCTCTTTTCCAGTAAAAAGGGTCTCCGGTTCTCTACACTCACCATATGAAACACAGCAGAATTAAGCTGTTATTTTACGCTGGTATTCTGTGAGAGCGTGGTCCTTCCCCGGTCGAGCCGACCCATTCGTGCTACAACTATACCAGTAATATAGCTGCAGCATGGCTCTACCACGTCAAAAGTGTCTTTGCACAAATATTGGTTGCGATGGGGATTCAGATCAGGACTTAATATAGTAGTCAGTTACTCTGATCAGTAAGCCACGTGTAATAGTTTTCTTCTACAAGCATTATTATATGACAAATAGGAAAGTTTACAAGTGCCTAATAAATCTTACCAAGCCAGCGGGAAAATAATTTTAATGCATCTCAAAATCGTTAGCAACATTCTCATCGCCGTCTTAGGTGGCGCTACTATCTTTGTTTGGCTTGTCGACTATTAATTCGGTTACTCGGTACCGTTGGACCTCCCAGGTTGAGACGCTTAGGCGCCGATGGTCGCCCTCTCCCTCATTTGTCATGTTGCCTCTTCTGACGAGATTAGCCCTATTATGCCTGCCGTTTACTGACTAATATGCCGCTTCGTTTTCGGTAAACAGTGACCAAAAAGGTATATACATATTTGGCTGATGCATAAGGCCGCATTGTTCTCACTCAGAAGCTGAGCGCAAATTGGGATCTCGAATTAAGTTTGAATAGTGGAAGCGCTTGAGCTGGGGTTTTGTATTCTATCTTTAGTCTCCAATGATGCATTGTTTGCTTATCCGAGATAAAAAACCCATTTACTTTTATCAGAGTTCATCCGCGTCATAGTGTATAAACGAGGTTACACTGATCGCTGTTGACTATCAAAAATGCAATTAGCTTGTGTTTCCGAACGACTTTTATGTTGTTACAGTAACGTTTTCACATCGTTACTCCGTATTTATATGTATATTTATATGCACATGTTTATACGTGGTAGAGCCGCATAGTAGCTATAGGTATTAGTTGTAGCACGAATGTGTCAGCTCGACCGGGTTACTCACACAATCACGCTCACACAGAATACCAACGTAAAATAGCAGCTTATGGCTTCTGTGTTTTTTATGGTGAGTGTAGAGAACCGAAGATCCTTTTTACTGGAAAAGAGGCATTCTATCTAAGTCCTCAGGGGTGACAATGCACTGCATTTTGATTCTTAACCGAGAATAAATGTTGCTCGTTTGTCACTCTAATTCTAAAAAAATACCATTTTTGTTTTCCGCATATTTTTTAATACAGATATACGGCCTTATTACTTCTTCTTTTTAACCAATCTGTTAATTAAAGAGGGAGGAGTTTCCGTTACAGCCCCGCTTGGCAAGCGCATTGGCGATTTCAGTATCGGTACTAGAGGTAGACGCCTCGCATCTTTTGTGTTGTTTTCCACTCGAATCCTCATCGATCTGGATGTTTTACAGCGGGTAATATTAAATATATACCATAATAGAAAACTCGATAGTTCTATGAGGTACCTAATCATGGCTTTTCCCATAGCGAACTCGCCACCGCCACCAGAATTCCGCCATTACACACCACAACGGATATGTTTACTAGTTACAAAATAGTCATAATATCCTTTTTTAAATTTAATATTATTGCATTATACGAGTAGTTCAAATCGTTTAAAGCTGTAAGTGAAATAATATATACCTGGTTGCTTTAATAATAAATAACATGAATATACCCATTCGCCCGCCTGCTTAGACCAAATAAATATTATCTACATATTTACACTTAAATGTACCAGGTCATATTATTTGAAATACGATGTACCTTTCCGGAGGCTAAGTAAAATGTACATATATATATATACAATAAATATTAATCGAAAAATTGTATCATTTGCACGTTGTTTTATCAGCATTAAAAAAAAACTGTTAAATATTGTACAAGAATTTGATTTGGTATTATTTGATATCGATTTAGATTTTTTTTCCACCGTCGTTGATTTAAATAAAATGAAAGTAAATAAAACGACAACTTTATTTTTCGACTTGAGAAATTACAATTTTGTTTGTCGATCATGGTTTTAATTTACCACCGTTTCAAAATGTGTTCGTTTCAAAATATACGCGATAAAATCCGTAAAATTAGTTTTATTTAAATGTGTAGTGTTCGCGTAAATATAGGAATTCATTACATTTTAATGAATCTCATCAGCTGAAATAATTCATTGAAAAATCTCATCAAATATCTTTTATAAAACTCCAGTGAACACAAATAAGATTCTGCTGTCCGGAGAAGAAATGGTCCAAGAAACTCCGCAGTTATCCTCTTTTTGTATTTTTCATTAAAAGGTCCATGATGAAATTATTCTCAATAAAAAAATAAAAGCAAGGATAAATATAGGTACACAACAAAAAATATGGAAAATTAAGGCTAATAAATGTGTTGCGAATAGTCCCCAGGGATTAAAGTATTATGTTATCTTTAAACTCTATCTTATTGTTGTTTATTTAAACGTAATATAGTGGTACTTACTGGTTTTTCTTACTGACTTTTAGAACTGCGAGTTGTGGTTACCCATAAGTGAGGTTTGTATTTAATCGTAAGCAAAGTCTGTTTATACATATACAGAATGTTATGGTACTAATCTTTTTTTTTATAGGATAAGGGTGACAAACGATCACACAGTCCACCTGAATTAAGATGGAATGCCTCTTTTCCAGTAAAAAGGGTCTCCGGTTCTCTACACTCACCATACGAAACACAGCAGCATTAAGCTGCTATTTTACGCTGGTATTCTGTGAGAGCGTGGTCCTTCCCCGGTCGAGCCAACCCATTCGTGCTACAACTATACCAGTAATATAGCTACAGCATGGCTCTACCACGTAAAAATCTTGTAGAAGGTCTTAAATTAATAAATAAATAATATATATAGTTTAGTCTTTCCTATAGTATTACTATTTATGGATACATGCGTCCTTATATTGGATACGAAGCATATATGGATCATAAACTTGCGCTACCAATTACATGCCTCTACGTAAAAAACAATTCAATAAAGCTTAGGACGACAACCTTGGTTGGATCTCAACCGAGGACCCTACCTCATATTCTGTTATTACAATTTCATTATGTGAATGTAAGTAAATTATTTTTAGACTATGTAAACATTGTTATATATTCTATGTACTCCCGGCAAGGTATAACACAAATGCCAAGTTTTAATAGCAACATAAGACTTATTTAAGTTCGCGACAATTCCGAGTGCGTGTCTGTGGTGAACGACACTTTTAACGAGTTTTATGGCGTCTATCTGCGACTCCATCTATCACATGCTGTGATCGCCGACGGTGCGGTTATCGCTCCATCATAAATTAACTCAAATTATCAGACACCGGTCATCACGGTGCAATGAATCGACTAATCACAGCCTCTTAAGTGGGTAAAAAACTCAATTAGGAACGCGAAGGCTATAAATCGATATTCAATCGATTAGTTATGAGCATGTTTAATTTAATTAAGGTTTAGAGAGTAAGAATACATCGGGTAGATTTGCCACGTGCATTTGTTTTATAAATGTTGATGAAAAGCGTTGGTCAAAAGGTACAACATATGTATATTAACCGTGAGTACTAGATGTTAATTGTCATGCATTTTTACATGATGTAGAACTGTAAATCAAATGGTAACATGAGAAATGAGGTGTCACGCGACCGTGGCTCTGAGTTGCTTTATTTCACATGGTATGACAATTTTAAAACCATTTTGTGTTATTCCTTTTTTCCATAAAATACCATTTGTATAATATGATCCGTAAAATACTATACTAGTTATAGAAATACTATAGATCCTTTTAAGTTAATGGACAATTTGAATTTAATATTTAATATTAATGTGTTAAATATGCCGATATCGCCTATGTTTAGTTTGTTAATAGTCTGGTAAGCTTATAGACTTATATGGCTATTGTTATAACGGATTGTATACATGTGCATTTAAATTTTAATTATTGCATTCGAAAATTCTAGTGAATTTTTTTAAATGTATGTCTGCCATATATAAATTTACCATTTTCATAAAATCAAATATTTTGAGTGAATTATATGAGATGCACGCACACAATAAACACGGTTAGAAAACACTTATTTTATGTAATGTATGTAAATTACGAGTATGTCTGTGCTGTGGCCCATAGACACATAATGCTTGCAATATAATATTTTGTATTATAATACCAGAAAACGGTTATATTTAGTATGATACCTACTATTTCTATGTATAGTTTTATATACTTTTAGGTATTATAAAATATAGGCCAATTTTTTTTAGTTAGCCAAATTCTCTTCAATGCCACAGATGCCTTGGCATCCGTCACCATTTTTTGTGTCAGTAAAAATTTTAAAGTTGAGACTTTTACTCTTGTTTTAAGCCTTATGTCAGTCCAACTACCACTAATAGACTGCGGCCTTATGTTACAAGTGTAAACTCCCTCATCGCTTGTTTCTTTGATCTGATATTTGTGTTGATGCCTAAATTTAAGGAGGCCGCTTTAAAACTATTCAATTTAGTGTTCAAGAGCTAAAGGACAATTTTATTTTATAGAAGTAACAGCGATTTAAACGAGCACGGTGGAAGCCGTGGCCCATAAAGAGTTTTAACGAGTGGGTAATCATTTGGTTAATTGAGAGCCGTTCAATATATTTTTTTTAGATAAATAATTATTCTTGTATCTTTTAGTAAGAGGACATGACCTTTCTCGGTATGAGTAGTGAATTAAGTGAATGCACGAGTGATAAATATTATTTTTATCGCTACAGTCACTTCATAAATTACCTCTTTTCAGCATAAAAGAAGTGTATACGATTTTAAATCTTAATACCAAGATGAGAAGCTTATTTTCAGCATGCCACAAATAAGGTTTTGTTTGCTAGCATTTCATATTTTCAGCATATTTCTTTACATTTTATAGTGGAGTCGGCGTTTCCTAAAAGCAGAATTTATCGCCCTGGTATAATTACTACAGCTGTTTCCATTAAACACTGCCTGTAGGTTTTCTTAAAACAAAAACTTTTAAAATTACGACCAAATGCTAAAAGATTTAATTAAATTTAACTAAAACGTAATACTATAATAATATACTAATAACACTAATAAGTAAGTAAGTAATACTTGTACGTAATACTAATTGTACAACCAGTGCGTGTTGCCAGTGATGACTTACGGAACTGAGACGTGGTCCTTCACTGCTGGCCGTATGAGGAAGCTCAAGGTCGCTTAGCGAGCTATGGAGACGGCTATGCTCGGGGTGTCTCTGCGTGATAAACTTAGAAATGAGGATATCCGCAGTAGAACCAGAGTAACCGACATAGCCCAAGGGATTAGTAAGCTGAAGTAGCAGTGGGCCGGCTATATAGCTCGAAGAACCGACAACCGATGGGGAATAAAGGTTCTCGAGTGGCAGCCTCGTACCGGTAGGCGAAGTGTAGGGCGATCCACTACTAGATGGAGTGACGACCTGGTGAGACATGCAGGTAGTCGATGGTTGCAGGTGGCTCAGGACCGTGCTTTGTGGCATTCCTTGGGGGAGACCTATGTTCAGCAGTGGACTTGTGAAGGGCTGTAACGATGATGATGATCATGATGAAAACGTAATAAATACTATATAAGTAGTTTAAATGATATGAAAACCATATGTAAATTGTAAAGTGTAAAAATAATCTTCATGAAACGATATAAATCTCGCACGAAAAGGTGGTCTTTTACGATAACGATAATAAAGGTGAATGTGACGTCATATGTGATTAAGTGTTCTTAAGTCGTATCGGTCCGGAAAGATCGTTTTCGGTAGCCGATTCCAAAGGAAATGTCTTCGTAGATTCGTAGCCACTTAATATTACTGTTAAAAACAATATACGATTGTAATTTTTAACAAGTAAAGGTGTGTATTAATTTAGTGAATAAGAATTCATCCTTCTATTACAGGTTATAAAAGTCCACTACTGAATATAGTCTCTCCGGAACAAACTCCCCATAAAGGAGATTTTGCCATAGTTGCCACACTTGATGTGAGGGTTGGCAACTGCAGTTTTTTTTTGTTATCAGGAAGATTTTCTGTTTCAGTTTTTCTCTGTCGCCTCTTACGATACTCACTGGGCGATATGGGATATTCGATATTCTAAAACCGCCACTACACAGAATAATATACATATATCTGTCGTTTTATATTTTTAATAATATAAAAATGCGAGCTTTTAACTTGCCTGAATATTGCTACATGAAATAAGTTGATATAAGGGTGCGTTCAGATTAAGTAACATGTTGTGTAACTTTTGTTTTATAACACGTCCACATTATGTAACATTGTTTTTAACATTGCAACATATAACAATACCGTACACATTAGAATAACAATGCAATATAACAATGTTATATGACATTGCCGTTTGTCGTTATGCCGTTCGAGTTATATAACATTTGAGTCACGTTATATAGCACGTTTTATAACATTCAGCCTCCAAATTACTGAAACATGTTATATAATGTGTACGCACCGTAATAAAAAAAGTGCAAGTGACCAAGGACTAATTTTGCTATTGGATAATTTCTTTACATCTTTTCTTGAGTCGCTTTTTATTTAAGCGTGACACAAGAATATTTAAAGAGTTTGTCTCCTTTCTTGGTAATATTATCAATCACATGTTGAGCTCTGTTCTTATTACTACAAACGCATAAAACCGTTCACTCTTCTAGGAGCTAATACACTTGTCTGTAACGAGTGTGATGACATAGTAACACTAAATATTTATTAGTTTGATAAACAACAGCTAGGAACTATCGCTTGAATTAATCGTACGTTGACCTCGCAGTGCAGCCACACTAGCAGCGACCTGCATTGGTCGCCAACGTTACACTACACTTATTGAGTTGTTTGTATTATCGGGCGGTAATTGCAGCGGAACCAATTCACCCACCCGTTTCCTGTCGACTAGCTCCTTTAAGCATTCCTTCGGATTAAGCAACAAGTTTTCAATGTATTTGTGAAATATAGGTAGTGGGCGCTCTTCTGTAGGAAGTTGCAAGTAATTGGTTTATTGGCTTTAATTGCAGCAAGTCAAATACCAAGAAAACTTTACCTAGAGCTTAGCGTACTAAATAATAGGTATTTACTTATGAAATTGTCGTTCCGCAGTACTGGCCATTTGAAATCAAAATAATTTCTGTTTGGCTAAGAATTCTAATTTTATGTTAATTTGATTTTAAAAATATGGAATTCTTTTTTCCAAATTAGTTTATCGACCAAATTGGCGATATATTAAAAATGGGCCAAATCAATAGTATACCTTTAACAGACGAGCGTGTATGCGTAGGTATATGGATGTGAAGGAAGCGAGAGAGGTGTGTCAGGGTTATGCCAAATGGAAGTCCATAGTCTCTGCCTACCCCTCTGGGTGACAGGCGTGAGTGTTTATGTCATGTTTATGTTTAGTCATTTGTTTATTGATTAGCGTTATGTTTTCATCGTTAAATTCGCAAGGTAAAAAAAAGACGAATGGAGGGGGGGGGGGCACAAACTCAATGAACGCCAGCGCAAAGTACGTGCCGAGATGTGCCTTGCACTGCTCAACAGGTATACCATCGGAAGGAATTTTGAACCGCATTGTTACCTGCGACGAAAAATAGATTCTGTTAGAAAATCGCAAGCGCTCAACAAGTTGGTTGAATCCTAATTCAGCAACTAAACAATGCTCTAAACAAAAACTTACACCTAGAAACGTGATGGTCACTGTTTGGTGGTCTAACGCCGGTGTGATTCATCACTGCTTTTTAACAAATGGGATGCACTACTGAAGATGTGTACTATGAAGAACTGAACACAATGATGGAGAAACTAGCACGTCTCCAATTAGTTTTGGTCAACAGCTCGTCCTCCTTGCTCCTTCCCAAAACGCTTGACCTCATACTCCACAACAGACGGTCTCCAATTTACAAGAGCTGGGTTTGGAAGCTCTCCGTCATCAGCCGTACTCACCAGACCTTGCGTCTACTACAGACTTCTACTTTTTCCAGAATTTTATGGATAACTTTTTGATAGGAAAAAAATTTAATACCCGAGAGGCAGTAGGTACAAAATGCCTTTGAAGAATTTGTTGCCTCCCGTTCACCTGTTTTCTTCAAGAAAAGCATCAATAAACTGCCACTGCGTTGTTGCATCGATTGCATGGGTGATTACTTTGATTAATAGAAATAAAAATATATAGAAAAAAAATACGTAAACTTATTTAATAAAAAACGGCAATTTCTATTAATATTTTAGGTAATGACGTAATATCTTGAATATAATCATCTCGATACCTTTCATACCATATTTGTATATTTGGCGGTGTACCACGGTGCGATTTACAAGATGTTTACTTCATGTCGACATGTTTGTAGAATTGGCTCCACCAGGGATGTTTTTAGACCGATACAACTTATGGGCCTTCAATAAGAGCCGACTCCTTTTTAAAAGACCCGCAACGCACCTATAATTACTCTAGTATTGCAGTTGTTCATGGCCGGCGTAAACCTATCATCATAATTACCTACTTTATATGTCTGACTGATTTCATCCATAACCAACCTTACCTGGTGTTGCACTGAAAAATTCGCTTGGCAATCGTGGTATTTCTTTGATAATATTAAAGTTACCAACGAACTAACAGTTCACCTGATAGTAAGAGAATACTTCAAACCATGGGTACCTTCAACCAATTTCAAACAAAGAAGTCTACAAACGAGAACATAAACGTGGTAGTACCATGCTGCAGCTATATTACTGGTATAGTTGTAGCACGAATGGGTCGGCTCGATCGGGAAGGATCACGCTCTCACAGAATACCAGCGTAAAATAGTAGTATAACGCTGCTATGTTTCGTATGGTGAGTGTAGAAAACTGGAGACCCTTTTTACTGGAAACGAGGCATTCCATCTTAGTCCTCACGGGTGACAACGTATCTGCATATAGATTCGCAAACGAGGATAGTTTTAGATGTCTATGGGCCACAGCAACCACTTACCATCAGGTGGGCTGTGTGCTCGCTTGTCACCCTAATTCTATAAAAAAATATGCATAATGCTGATGCCTTTTGCCTTTAATATGTTTAGAAACAAAAATTACATATTCATAAGTATATTTATTTATTTATCAAATTTAATACGTACTCGTACATGCCAGTTATAAAGTTTCCTATGAAGTCATTTTGAAAGACGTTTCGACATGACATGCGTTTCAACTTGCTATCATTTGGGTCAAAGCAATATGGTGACAAGGGTATGACTGAAGCAAACTTTGAGGTATTTTATCTATTTTGTATAGACTTAACTAGTGTATTTACATTTAGTTTAAGGTGCTTTCTTACTCGTACAATTCATAAGTTAACCAAATGTCGATAGACATTGTCCTTTTAAAGCTTCATCAAGCTGTGATAATTAATTGTTGAACATATTTCTCATCATCATCGAGCCGTGGTAGCTCATATGGTTAGCGCTCGCTGTAAGCTTCACTGTACTCGTACGACCCGGGTTCGATCCCCGCCGGCACCGATGAAATTGTTAATTGCAATTTTAAGTGCTGATTTACCACGTGCTTGGCGGTGAAGGAAAACATCGTGAAGAAACCTGCATGTCTGAGAAATAAGAAAAAAAATATTTAGAAGACATGTGAAGTTCGCCAACAAGCATTGGGGCAGCGCGGCGGACATTTCCTTGCCCTAAAACCCTCTCAGAAATGAGAGGAGGCCTGTGCCCAGCAGTGCGACGTAAATAGACTGCAGCTTTATATTTTTCATCCACTCTGGGGGCAATTTTCTATAACTGATACGTTTGACAAGTGGATTGCCTATCGCATTGTATATTATCCCCTTCTCCATCTTTGGGTTTACGGCTTACACTGGTTAGTGATACGCTGGATCTTTGGAGGCGATGTAGTGGCTACGTAAGAAAATTCACCAGCGAATTTTTTCTCGTGAGCGTTGTAAGAGGCGACTACAAAAATACTAAAAATACCTCTGCGTGTCTGTATTTTCGGCGTACTTGAATGGATTTTCGGTAATACGTCGTAGAACTATCCTGCAGACCGGAGAAGGACCACGCTCTCACAGAATACTAGCATAAAATAGCAGCTCAATGCTGCTGTGTTTCGTATGGTGAGTGTAGAGAACCGGAGACCCTTTTCACTGGAAACGATTCATTCCATCTTAGTCCTCAGGGGTGGAAACGCATCTGCATTTTGATGCTTAATCGAGGATAGATGTAGATGTCTATGAGCAACAGTATTCACTAACCATTAGATTGGACTGTGTGATCGTTTATATTCTATTAAAAACCGTTAGTCACCTGAGCCTGGTGGGCGGATTGCAGATCGCAGTACCAGATGACGCACCTTTGAACCTGCTCCTCGTTTCCGGTCGATTATTTAAAAAGAGTTGTATATACCGCCATCTATTGTAAGCCGTAAGGTCGTTCGGCATTTCCCATTGTTGTCTTACTAAAGTATGTTTCGAATGAGGTGACGGATCGCAAGAAACCATAATACATATATTATGTCCAATACAGTTCATAATTTTTGATAATATTCGGAGCTTTATTTGTCTTTGACTTTTATTAAGCTTAGCCAGTGCGCTTACCTACAATCTTCGGCTTCATCACCACTGATCATCAGCTAGGATAACAGTTAAGCACTGGCTTATAAAACTCTTGTTAAAATCGGCCAGGGATCATAGTTGTTCATCACATTAGATGGCATGTTTTATTAAAATATCTGTGAACGAATATTTATTTTTCTGAATCTACTCTGTATGTCATCTGATCTGTATAATAAAAAAGTCAGTTTTAAAGTTTACAATTCACCTGTAACAAAGATATCTGCGGTCTAGACTTCTCATTGTGACTCCTTAAATGTGTACGACGGCAAGAGACAAAA
The DNA here is from genome assembly GCA_963668995.1 of Parnassius mnemosyne. Lineage (NCBI taxonomy): Eukaryota > Metazoa > Arthropoda > Insecta > Lepidoptera > Papilionidae > Parnassius > Parnassius mnemosyne. The sequence goes on along the minus strand of CAVLGL010000115.1, from coordinate 38,690,458 downwards.
GATGACCGAACAATTGGGATCGTATCGTCGGTTTTATAGCTGACATTCGAATCGTCGCTATGAATGTAATCGGTTCGTATTAATGTGTTCATCATGAATATGTAATCAGAGATCATAAATCAGTACGTTGGCGGTCACTTTAAAAATAGGTCTTGTTATTTTATAGTGAACATTTGGACTATTTTATAGGAAATGTTTACGTATGATTAATTGACAAGGAAATTACTTTTTTCTTTGACGTAACGGAAAAAATTCATTCATTGTGATTTTTTTTTAACAATTTTCTACAACAGTTTCATAATGAGATTTGTTTGAAAGAGGAAGTAAAGGCAGAAGAAAATTCAAAAGTCAAAGAATATTATATTGACATATTTTTAATGAAGGTTACAAAAGTTGAATACCTATTAATAGAAATTCAGTAATATAGTCATGCTCTGTTGTTATTTGATTAAGTTTAGGGATATTGGGTTTTAATTTACGGTAATAAAGTAGAAAATAATGGTTTGACCTATGATAATCGCAGAGCAGTAGTAGCTCAGAGACTAAGCTCTCGCTGTAATTTTCACAGTACGCGAGTAACCCGGGTTCGATCCCCGCCGGCACCAATGAAATTGTTTATTGCAATTTCAAGTGCTGATTTACCACGTGCTCGACGGTGAAGGAAAACACCGTGAGGAAACTTGCATGTCTGAGAAATAAAAAAAGTATTTCGAAGACATGTGAAATCCGCAAACACGCATTGGGGCAGCGCGGCGGTCATTTCCTGGCCCTAAAAACCGTCTCAAAGATGAGAGGAGGCCTGTGCCCAGCAGTGGGTCGTAACTTTTGTGATAATTGCAGTTTGGATGCTTGTACGTGAGCAAACACTATGGCTAAACAGTGTCAGTGTAAAACATGGACGTTATTTGTGCACAGAAAGGAGAGTGCAAGTAAATATTTAAACATTACGTGTCATATTGTTTGTCCGCGGTGAACTCCGAATTTACTGAACAGATTTCAATAAAATTTTGCACACTGTGTGCAGTTTGGTCCAACTTGAGAGATAGGGTAGTTTTTATCCCGATAAGTGACCCTCAATATTTTTTATTGCTAATTTAAGGATTTTTTATAGGAAGGGTCGTCGGAAAGGGCATAACAACCGTCTAACTAGTATAACTTTGCGTCTTTGTCAATTAAGCATGATGTCTCAAAGAAATTTAAAAATAAATTTGACTTTCAGACTAAGACAACTAGTTCAATGACTGAAGCTGTATTTGGCAAAGAATAGACGTATTTTTGGCAGCAGGTTTTATGAATGCTCTGTGGATGCTTTCAGAACGAAAAATATAGTGAGTAATTTCGTCGAAAAAGCGAACTTAGTCACATTTACTCGTAAGTCTTATTGATGGCCAACTTCGTACTGACGAATTATCGTTGCTTGTGCTATTACCATTACTCATTAAAATATTCTCCTTATTGCGCCCAAGGAAGTATAATTTCAATATCAGGTTATGTACACTACAAAACAACTACATCTGCGAAACACAATTAACTAATTGTTGCCTACAATTCTTGGCGCTGGCTAATTAGAATAAATGGGCGTCTGTAACTACGCTCAAGTTTTCAGTAATTATTTGCGCGGAACGCGTATCTGCATCGAGCTGGGTGACATCTTTAAATTCGTGTGACTGGGAGCGCCATTTAACCCTAGATAATAAATATAATCATATTTTGCTATACACTGAAGATAACATAAAAAGTGAGGATGTTTTGGATTACTAGGTTTATGAATGTGGTAACATATCTTAGTGTATGTCATTGTGTTGTAAGGAAATGAAAAACGTAAGGGTTTCTTTACATTTTATTGAAAAAAATATTAAAGAACAAAACACGGTACTTCTTACTCTACAAAATATAAACAATTAGGAATCTATTTGTCAGTCTTATATTTATTAATGTAAACTATTTAAAATTAACTTTTTGTAATTTATATAATACTAGCTGTTCCTCGCGACTTCACCCGTTATTTTTCGCGGAACCCTAAAATAAAAGCAGCCCAAGTTACTCCTTATAACATCAGCTATCTGCTAGTGTGAATAATAATATAATAGGATACTAATGTCACTAAATTGTTTTGCCTTCCCGGAACCCCTACACTAACACTTAAACTTAATGGTATTGTATTAATGTATTAAAGTTCAAATTGACTTTTAAGTATTATTATGAATCTTTTGTATGGGAATATAGAAGTGTTGTTTTTAGACTTTTTCAGGCAATTTTTTAAATTTTTCTCTCCGTAAGAACCATCTTCGTACTTCAAGGAATTTTATAAAAAAAATAATTAGCGAAATCGGTTCAGCTGCTTTCGAGACTTGCGCTTAGCAACACATTCATCGATTCATTTTTATATTATAGATAAAAAACCTAAGTAAATATCACTTTAAATTTATTTTGACCTCAAAGGCACTTAAGACAGGCGCTGGACTTGTGCTTTCCACAAATGGGTAATTGTAGAACATTGTCTTTGTCATGCTTCTAATTTTTGTTGGACAAAAGATACAATATTTTTTTTTCTTTGGCTCATGTAATACCTACACATTGTGTGGGAGGTTAGTTATGTCTTTTTAGCCATAAACCACAAAGTTTTTCTTTTATATTTGTCTGCAACGTTACCATATGCTGCCTTGCCTCCATCCAAGGGACTGTTAAACCATTGCTGAGTTTTGTCATAAAATCTCTACGTCCCAGCGGTTTTTCTTTCTTGGTTAGGACGTTATCACAACAAATAATGTATGCATTTATAAATGCCATATTCAATATCCCATAAAACATAGCCAAGGGCCATCTGCTTAACACATTTGGTCGAAAGTGTCGACTCTATCCTTTGTTTCATTATAAAATGAATCATATTTGGCTGCTGTCGTAGGACCAATTTGCCTGGTTTTGGTTTGTACGGAACTAACTTCAACGGCCCATCATAACAGAACATGGATGTTCCTATTCGCCTGGAATTGAGATTTTTCATCTCTTCCAGTATTTCCCGTTTGTTCGAACTCATAGTGCCGACCAAGGTCAAGTTGTAAGGCTGCCTTTAAAAGTTTTTTACTTATGGAACCGATGTAAACCAATTATCACTTGTGACATTTCTATTACTGCCATGAATTGCTTTTGTTCTTTTACATAAAAATCACCTAGTGGCAAGCCATTGGTTTAATTGCATTTACATTATATGACATTGCATCAATTATGTATCGTATGGCGCTGTCACATATCATTACAATTTTTGGTCCGTATTTATTGGGTTTGTTAGGAATGTACCTACATACGAAAAGGGCACCGACCCCGGAAACCTAAAAGCTATTCGTCCATGGTTACATACGGTCCGACGATGTAATTGAAGCGGCAGTGATTTATGAAGATCTCCCATATTTTTCTTATTGGTGCAAATGTATTAGTAATTCTTAGTTATAGTTGCAAAGATTTGTCGTCTATCCTCAAAAACCTTATCAGAAAATCGAATCTATCTAGACACAACATGGCAGCAACATATCTGTTTCCTGAATACGCACAATCAAATAGCTCATCTGTCTTCAAATGATTGTCCTTCATAGCAGCTGTTAGTGTCACTATGCCGAAAAGAGCTCGAATTTCTTTAAAAGTTGTAATTTTAAAGGTTGCTTTTACATCAGACCTTTGAATCTTTACCTGGATTTCAGCGTTGGTCCATTTTATTATCTCCTTCACAATGTCATCAGTAATAAATATACTGAAACCTTCTAAAGGCTCTAAAGGTAATTAGTCACCCAAGTGGGACCCCTTGATCTTCATATAATATTAGCAGATGATACCCTGCCACTTGTTCTACCTTTAGTGGCGGTCCAAGGATGATCGTTTTTGTCTCTGAGATTTCGACGTTGTGGCATTATAATATAACTCTACATACTAGACGAAGCACTTTCAAGAGGATCTTTTCAGACACATTATCAGTATACAAGGAGTGTTCCACTGGTGGAGCACTCACCTCATAGTCACATAATATGAGGCATCACTCTGTACTTCGTCTTCTAATAAATTATCTTCAGCTTCACTGTCCAACCTTTGAATCTCTGCATCGCTTATTTCATGCAACAGCCGACTAATTTCTGCATCATCTGGACGAATTTGTGACGTCATTATGTTTTTTATCGTAGCCTATAAACAATTAAAAAATCTAATAAAAATATGTACATTTATTCTCAAAGAAGTCACTAAAACATATTTTACCTAAAGTCGAAAAACTGACACTAAATATAACCATACGTCACTTCGACGTACGTCAGGTTAATATTGACGAAAGTATTGCACTTACCGTAGCGATGCCCGTGTGTCCTGCAAGGTCCAAAGGCCGACTAAGTTGGCAGGAACGACCAGCGAAAAACAAACTATTTATATCGATTTTCCAAAATCGATTACTTCGATTCGACGAAGGTTACCTATCTAGAGTTAAATAATGTTGTTTTGCATTGTACGTACTACTGAAAGATATTATTCCTTAAGGTTTTCACAAACTTAATTACTGTATGTAATAATGTCGTGTGAGAAAATTTACCTTGGATGCGTTGTAGATGACCAGTGCTTCTTTTGTTAGTCTGAATGCTTGGCGAATAAGTGAGGCTGGCAATTAAGGAAACACATGATTTATTTCTGCTTGCACCATACTTAAATGTGAATATCAAACATACTTCCAGAAACTTTTTTACCGTAGTAGCTATGATTCTTGCTGATTTCGATTACAGTCTTTTAATCACGTCGGATCCAACTTGTAACTTCTAAAGAAAGCTTTAAAGTAAAGTACAAACAAAATATACTTTGGATTACTTATAAATTGTTACCAGTTGTAACATTAAATACTATTTGTATGTATTGTGGAATTTTATGAGTTGTAAATTAATTTCGCTTGTAATATTGGTGAGTACAATAATTGACAGCTGTATGGCGGGATATAATCGTACTTCCCCGTTAAATTATTCTGAGTTCCAAACACGCAACTTTCATTCACCATTCTAAGTTAATAATATAACTTTTTTATATTGACTGTATATCTCGACATCAAAAACACGTGGTGTGATTTTAAAACAAGCAAAAAGAATCCTTTAATAAAAGCAGTGCACCATTTCTCACGGTTAAGTCTAAGAGGCAATCGGGACATACTGAACCCTCTGGCCTAGGGTGGATTACCAATAGCTTAACGTGACACTCAAGATAAATGACGTTGAAGTTACACGTCACACGTCTAAAGACACCAGGCACGTAACGTTACTGAATTTGAGACTTCTAAACATTTTTACAAATATTTCGTAACTTACTGTTTTTAATCTAGTCATGTATTGCTGTGGGACACTTGATATAATACATCTGTTGAATAATAGGAGAAAAAATTATCTAGCTTTCATTTCACATCGTAAATCAGGTGGTTCATATTAGAACATTTCAGGATATTTTTTATACATTTTATTTATTTAAGCTTAGCCTGTATTGTGAGAATAGAGGCAATCCATTAAATATTGATGTATATTGATCGAATGGATTAGTCAGTGTTCTACAGCAAATATAGAATGTGAATATAAAAGTACAATATTTTCTGTACTACTATGAGTTGTATTAAATAAAATAATGTAAGATAAAAGTGTTAAGTAAGTAAGTTAAGTATCAAGAACGCTGGTGTTTCTAAATGTGAAGTACAGTGGACGACAGGAAGCCGAGCTAGTTATTTTAATAGACTCTGAATCTATGAAATAAAAAGGACTATGAAATAAAAGGTAGCTGGTTTGAGCCCCGCTGTGGACAAACATTAGTATGAGTATTATTCTTAGTCGATAACACATGTATATATCAATTGTGGCAAGGCTAACACTAACTCAAAACTAACTAAAATTAAACGTGGCGCTGTAAGAATAGACAGTACCCTTCTTGTGTTGTGGGTGACGTTAGAGACGACAAAGGGAAATGAGACAGGAGATGGGCAGCAGCGTCTTTATAATAACAACTAAAAAATAAAACTGCGGTTCCCTACCCGCCTGCTAAACGTGGAAACTGTGGAAAATATTCCCTCTATGAAGCAATATATAGGGGAGTTCTATGTTCAGCGGTGGACTTTAGATAGGCTACAACGGTAACGGTAAATTTTAAAATGTATATCGTAACGGCCTAAGTACCGTTTGGAGGTGGCTGGAGAGAATTTATCACGTCATAAGAGTCGACCATTGAAAATACTAGAACGGCTTACGATGGATGGCGCTACAGCCAATTCGTTTAAGCCAGACGTGAAATAACCAGCGACGTGGAGCAGTGTCAATGCTGACTGGTATTGCAATCGTCCATCCGCCTGCGTGAGGCCTGTGGACTTTGTACTACTGCTGGCTGGCTTTTACGAAATGACAAACGATCTTACAGTCCATCTGATGCTGAGTGGCCACTGTAGACCATTGATATATGTACTCCACAGAGTCAGTAATTCATTCTTGGGGCAATGTATACGCTATAACAACAAACTCCCTGAAAATATACAAACTCCCTCTATTATTAAGTTTAAATATTTTATTAAATTAAAACTATATAAAAAGGGTTATCTTTATATATAAAAATGACGTGTCATGTTGTTTGTCCGTGATGAACTCCTAAGCTACTGAACTAGTTTTAATAAAATTTTGCACACTGTGTGCAGTTCGGTCCAACTTGAGAGATAGGATAGTTTTATCCTGATAAAAGACACTCAATATTTTTTTTTTATTACGAATTTAAGCATTTTTTATATGAAGGGTTGTCGAAAAGGGCAGAACAACGTCTGCCTGGCCAGCTAGTTATAATATAAATAAATTAATACATGGTTGATAATAACCCCTGGGAATGAGGTGGTCGCTTCCAAGCTGTTTCTAAAATAAATTTTGTAAATAGATTGTACAACCTTTCATGTAAAATTTACTTAAAAAAAAGTCCCACTCTTTCTGCTTTCTTGCTGGTTCTTTCCAGGACAGAGCGTTTTTTTCGAACCAGTGGTTAAGTATGACCTTCAATAAGAATTATTCATGTTATCTATATTGAATGAATAAATTTTTTATAGTATAGGGTGACAAAAGAGCACACAGTCCACCCGATGGTAAGTGGTTGCTGTGACTCATAGACATCTATATCTATCTTCGTTTGCGAATTAAAATGTAGATGCGTTGTCAGCCGCGAGGACTAAGATAGAATGCCTCTTTTCCAGTAAAAAGGGTCTCCGGTTCTCTACACTAACCATACGAAACACAGCAGCAGTAAGCTGCTATTTTACGCTGGTATTCTGTGAGAGCGTGGTCCTTCCCCGGTCGAGCCGACCCATTCGTGCTACAGCTATACTATTAATATAGCTGCAGCATGGCTCTACCACGTATAAAAATCATAATACAATCAAATCCTCAATAAAGAATCAAAATGCAGATGCGTTGTCACCCGTGAGGACTGAGATAGAACTCTTACAGTCTCAATTGTCATAAGCGTTACAAATTGTCGAATACTCAAAGTCTCCCGTCATTTCTTTTGGTGTTATAAGACGTTGCAATAAATTAACAGCAATTGCACTAATTGCAGCCGACACGATGCGGCGGTCATACTGACGCATTGTCGAGATTCGCAGCGAACATTAATTATCAACGTTCGTTTGTAAGCATTCGAAGTTTGTAGGCATTCGGAATACCTTCCATTTGGAACTTATTTATGTCAAGACTTGTGAGTGTATAGGAAATTGTGTCACGATGCCACTGAATGTCGTTATTATTTTAGTCGTTTCTAAAGTACTTGTAATGTTTTTATTGTAGACTTACAGTTCAAATTGTGCATTTTCATACTTTGCTTTAGCCGCGATATTTCACCTAAGGCCTAAGTTTTTGGTGGTGCTCCAGTAAAATATTTATATGTAGAAATATAAGTAATATATTTATATATAAGTATGATTAATAATATGAGATTGGCATAAACTTTTAATGTTATCATTAGCGTTTTGTTCCATGTTCACTTTAATAGACGTCATGTTATAATAACTCATGATAAAACAAAAATCGAGTTCTTTCAATAGGGTCGCCATCTTGTTTCGTCTAATAAACTCGGCAAAAAATAAGAAATATATATTTACGCACGATTTCATTGAACTAATATTATTTCCTGCCTGCATTGTGTGCCACGAATATTAACGAAGAAAATACGTAGCGAATATCATACAAATCAATGTTATATTGTTGTAAATGGCGCTCCCCTTCGCGGTGGGTAAAAGCCGATGTGTATACGTCGGATCCGGGAATTGGGAGTCGGAAAGCGATGCGTCTGTGGCCGATACCGAAATTGCTTTCATTCCATACAGTTGGCGTGAGGCGTACCGTCAATCCACGGCCGATACAAATCTAAAGGCCTACCGCGTTTCCAATAAATTGCCAAGTATAAGGAATCGTGCAGTTGCCCGCCAACGCGTCAGACGGTTTATCGCCGTTTAGTCTAGTGTTTGTAACGTTAGGTTTTGTTTCCTTTACAATTGTACTTAATTAAAAATGCTGTTCTTATTAACCGACTTCAAAGAAACGATGGTTATCTAAACGACTGGCTTTTCATTGGCTTTTTATGAGTGTAATGAATCAAAAAAGTTTAAGTTAAGCACGATATTCAAAATAATTTATATTTCTAAAATAATAAAGATTTCCATTTTTATTATAATAATATTATTTAAAAAAATATAAAGCGCTTGATTGTGTTTCAAGTGACTAGGAAATCACAACTAAACCGTGCTTGACTTATTGTAAGAACAGGCACTCTCGCACACAAATGGATTTAAAATCATTTGCAACCAACAACATGGTTAAAAGAGAAGGAAAGAAGGAAAGAAAAAAAGATATATGTGCGTCAGTACGTGTCAAGTAATTGAGCATGGTTTCGGTATCACTTGAAATGGTTGCGGCGCTACTTATATCTGTCTTTGTTGGTCTATGTATGAGACATGCAAAATTGAAAAGAAAACTACCATGTGTGTAGCCATCTTTAAAATTTAAAAAACATCTTGAAAAATATTTTAAAGTTAAATATTTGTTGTTGAAAAGTATATTCTACCCGATATATCGTCACGGAATTTAGTTAAAACTAATATGGGACCAGTGTGCTTTGAATTCCATGTAATAAAGTATAGTTTTTTTTTTTGGTAAAAAAGTAATAACTATCAATAAGGAAGATATTGCGTTAGATATTGAAAACTTCATCTTTTTCTAAATCGTAAAAAAGGTTAATTATATTTCACCGCACGTTCGCTCAGGTACTCGTAGTATGCAAAGTAACCAAGAAGTAAAATAGTTGGCTGTCAGGTCAGATATTAGAGTAGTTTTGCATTATATTCTTTTTTACTTGGATTGAGAGCCGTAGTAGCTTAGAGGTTAAGCGCTCGCTGTAAATTTCACGGTACGCGAGCAACTCGGGTTCGATCCTCACCGGCACTAATGAAATTGTTGACTACGGAGACATGTTTAGTCCGCTAAAACGCACATAAACGAGCACACAGTTCACCTGATGGTAAGTGGACGCTGTGGCTCGTACACATCTTCATTTCTCATCAATTAAGAACCAAAATGTAAATACGTTGCCTGCCCTGACTGGACTAAAATGGAATGCCTTGTTTCCAGTATAAAAGGGTCTCCGGTTTTCTACATTCACAATACACTGAGCTGCTATTTTAAGCTGGTGCTTATTTTATGTGAGAACGTGGTCCTTCCCCGGTCGAGCCGACCTATTCGTGCTACAACTATAATATAGCTGCAGCATAGCTCTACCACGTAAAAACAGCCGTTTATACTGCCATGCCCTAAAACTCTCTTAAATATGATAGGAGGCCTGTGCCCAGGAGTAGGACGTATACAGGCAGTATCTTTTATCTTTTTTGACTAGATGCTAGGGTTCTTTGTCTGCCTAGAAGTTTCTGCTGCATTAGCAGTACTGCTCATTTGGCACACTTCTATAAAAAAAAAAAGCAATAATACATATCGTCGTTGCGACTTTAAGATCTCTTATGTGTAAAAATCAATTTTAAGAGAAAATCGATAAAAACCGTCTACCGAAAAAAATATAATGAAACCAACTACAATAAAAAATATAGGTAAAACCCACATGATTTTCTGCTTTTTACTTTGCTATTGTTAGATGAAATAAAAAATAGTATCATAGTAAAAATAAAAATAAAATATTTTAGTTAACACATAAGAGATTTTGGTTGCGCTTTATGTATCACATCAGAGCTTTTGAACAAAAATGCCTATAATAATTAAAATAAAAAACTATTAATTTTACTGAAATATTTTATATTTCTCAGGAAACACTAATTAAGATAGGGTAACGGTTGAATCACAAGTTAGAAAAAATAAAAATTACAAATCAAATTACCACTATTTTATGAGGTGTACTTATATAATTATGCATTAAGTACCCGGATTAAATTGTAATACATCGTAAAACGGGTGGTAATCCCGATCTATTACCATTTTTAGTTCCTGTAAATGTTTAAACCTGCCCTCAGTAATTTTTAATGGAGATCTGTACAATCGGTTTGGAGATACCAGACAGTTTCTTTGATTATTTCTTCGCTGCGAAAGTACAGACCAGTCATCGACATGTCCTAACCTATAAAATATTGAGCCATTGGATAAATATTTAAGACCTCTAATGTCCACCACGACAGGATCTCCCTTCTTTTTGCCAGGCCGTATGGATTTTAGGTTCGATTCCATCTCTTCAAAATTTAGAAAAAAAAATCATGGTGAATGGATTTGACATCATACGGCTTTTGTGGTCGAGCTTGTCTTATCTGGGTGATGTAATCACTAGGAGCGAAAATTGGTGGTTTTATGTATTGCTCAATAGCGGAGTGAACACTATCCATTTCCATCATAGTATGCCCCTTTTCCGGGTAAAGTTGTTAGATACAAATTTTCCTTCTTTGCGCCAAATCGCTTAGGGTATTCGGTTCCGGTTTTGGTGTCCGCATCCATCAGTAATAATGATAACGCACTCTGTTGAAAGTGGCAGGTTTTGAGAGTAATCTATTGAACAAGATGTGAATGCATTATCAGTAACATTACCATCTTCTTCGTGTCAAAAGTAAATTGTCACGTTTTTAAATAGCACTTCATAAACTGTAAAGTTATGGCATTGTAATTTTTATTTGTAGTATAATTCACTAGCCAATAGCTTTGGGGCAAGGAAAACACTTTGAACGTCGACTGTTATAACCACAACCTTTTCGTTTGTACTAGCTACGGCATTCTTGTTGGCTATTCTTCTTTGGAAATGTTACCAGTTGTATAACTACAGCAAGTGTGGCACTGGTCTTTGCGAGGGTGGTGAATACCGATATTTTTGTTAGTTATTACCTTCGAATATGTCTTTTTAGAGGCAGCTCTGTAATGGTTTTCAATATACCACTCCTTAAAAACCTGATACATGTGGAGTTCAGATCTAAAAGTCGATTCAACATAATTTTTTTGAGCTAGCCCGACAGTAATGGCTCGGCACTTTTGGTAAAATATCCAGCCATGTTTTAACAGTTCTTGTCAATTCAACGTTCCTTCCTGGTCTAGCAATAATATTTGAACTTGATGCAGTGTTTTTTGCATATTGTTCCTTAATATTTTCTTCTAAAGTATCAACCTCTCTCGTCTAGCGACGAAATCTGTCTTCTCAAATGCAAAGAGTATTAAGAAAAAATAATTTACACACTCTCACTCTTGTGCATTTTGCGTCCAATTTATTGATGAAGATATCGTGGCCACTTTGTTTTTTTGCTTGTATACCTCTGTTGAGATTTACGTCGTCGTCTTATACACCTTCTCACTGCTGATGCTTTTATAAACGCGATCTTCTCAGGTCACGTCCTGAGCTTCCAAAAATGTTTATGAATTTGTTCACGTTCTTCATTGGATACAAGAGCACAAAGAAAATAATTTTTAGATTTAGGAACTGCACACGTGTGTAAGCAACGTGGTTTCAAAATTCTTTCAGGCTTCTCAACGCACGCTGTCCATTTGTCAGCTAACTTTTTATACCCAAGGTACGATTTACCGACAACCCGGGCTTCTTTATTCAGTTTAACGGTGCACGGAAGTGGTCTTTGTACAGATACAGAGGTATTATCATCAATATTCTCCCACTAACACTGTCATCACCATCACTATCACCATTATCACTATCCAGAGAAGGCAAGGTCCTCCAATGTCTTAAAAATAAGTTTCTGTTTTTTCGTAAATCTTGCACAGACGATGACCTGATATTTTCATTGATGTCCAAATGTTGTTCAACCTGGCTCCACAATAGATAAAGAATCCGCCTCCGCCGTGAAATCTCTGGGACCCAATCTGGGTCATCATCACTGTTATCGCTCAAATTTTCAAAGATAGGTGTTGGTGATAGCACGTGCTTCGATTTAGATGCAATACCCGGTTCTTCAATGGCATGGAGTATGCTGATGCTATGATCAGGTGAAGCATTCGTAACGTCATCTTCAGATGCACTACCCTGATCTTCAGCGGCATGGAGCATGCTGATGCTTTGATCAGATAAATCTTCCGTAACGTCATCTTGATTATTTAATCCTGAAGATATTAAGCCCAAGTTTTCTTGCGTAATAAGGGAACCGCTAGAACAGGTTTTCACCTTAGGAGGTTCCCCAAAATCATAAATAATACTTAATTCAGAGTCACTTGTATTTTGCTGATTAACTAATAACTCAATCTCACTTGGACAGAGCGTTTTACTCATTTTTTATGGTGTTACACTCACAAATCGAATAAACTTTCGTTTTACGTAACGCGGACGAAGTAACGACCTGCAAAGCACTGAAATAAAAAATACATTAATACCTATAATGAATGACATCTATCATCTACGATTGGAGAGTAATCACACGATTTATCTTGCTTGTCTCCGTGATATGTGTGCTCTAAAGTCACATAGGTAAATAATTTTGAAAATACCCGCCATTCTCGTCGTGCATATTAACGCACATAAGATATTTTGATCTAATAATTGCCTAAAGGTCCCGAGTATGACATATAACTAAAAACTCGTATGTGTAGAGTTACACATAAGATATTTTAAGCACCAACTTTTAATTGGAAAGCACATTATAGATCTTGAAATTGGTAAATAAATGATGATTGAATAGTCGTATACACATGAGAGTTTTTGTATTCGATAGAGCTTCAAAATGTGAAAAAGACTGGCGAAAAAAAGTGATTTTGCCTAAAGTGACACATAAGAGGTCTTAAAGTCGCAACGACGATATCCAGTTTTCACGGGATAGAAAAACATTCGATGGTACCTATATTATGTGTGCTCTGGTAAAACATGGCCGGATTCTTCTTACATATAAATGAATTGCCGGTAAATATAACAACCGTCAGCGACGGGAGTCGCCGACGCAACGACTGCATCCGTCGAGCAATTTCGATAGTTGTAGTATCTTACACGACTATTTTACGTCGACAAACAACCACGGCGGCAATTGTCCCACTTGTCAACAAAGTACCGTCTGGCGCTTCTTCGTTTCTCTCGTTAAAATGAGAAAACTGAGTCCAGTAACAACGAACATTTATATATCGATCATTAAATGAAACTAAGGTGATTCTTAGTTAGTTTATTCTTGTGTAATTTTAAAACCACTGATCGGATTTGCATGTGGTTTCCTTTAAAACCACAAACGCATTGATCATACTCATGTTTCAAGTATTTTGTTCTAAAAACTGTCTAGATTGTGTTTACTTCATATGATTGTTTCAAACCTACAACTTTGCAGTATTAGTCTTTATCAACCCGTTACAGTCAATTGCTGGAACATTCTTTGTTATTGTGGAAAGATTTGTTGAAATTGCTACGTTTGGCAGTATAAAAGATTTAATTTCTTTAACTTGGCTCCCCGATCCCGTCAGGATACTTTGTATCTGGGATGTAAGAGACAGGCCTTTCCCGTTACCTCTGGTGACACCCAGTGGAAATTCGATGGATTCAAGTAGCCCCAGGGCTGTGTTTTGTGGCAGTTTTTAAGGGAGATCTTTAATCATCTGCGAGCTTGACGGGCTGTGATGATGATAGCATTATTGTTATTAAAACATGTAAACATACATATATGTATACTCTTTTGTTTGCGTCGAAAAATAAAGGACAATAGCGCTCTACACTTAAACCAGAACAAACAGTGTTGTTAGAAAATCGATTAAAGATTAAATTTAGACGACTTTAATTAATCTATTATTTTATCTAAAAAAAAAGACATCCCAAAGTTATATTTCCGACTTTCGACGATAAATTTTGTCCAAATGCAATAAATTTGTCAGTAGTAAAAGTCGTGGATGCCAGTTTTATGAGCCTTCGCGGGGGTTATTTTTTAGAAACTAGTTAGAAGACTACTAGTAGAAAACATTTTTTTTTTTTTTTTTTTTGCGGATGGAAAATCATCAAATGACGCCTTTCGCTCTGGGTGGAGCGGAAGGGAGTGTCAGACTTTTACTGACTAAAAACCATCCGTGTTCCTTCAGTGCCCTTACGTTCCGGAGCCGCGGTATCTCTTTCGAACAGCCCGCAGCCCCGGCAGGCGTCGGCCCTTGCGGGCCCCTTCACGCTGCTGACAGCTCTTTGAGGCGCGCGTGGAACAAAACGCGCCGTCGACACGGCCTGTCGTCGTTAGACGGGCGGACGGCGAGCTACCCATTGCTCGCCGTCCACAGGCCCGCGCCTACGGTGGCCGGGGGCCACGACGTAGCCCCCGACGCCCGGGGCGTCTCCCGCGGCGGCCGGGAAGGAAAGCTGTTGCTCTCTCCTTCTCCCGCTCCCCCACCTCCTTCGCTAGCATCACTGCTTCGCAGAAGGTGGTGACGGCATCCCATTCCGTCTCGCTCCGGACCATGGCTTCGACCAGGGCCGGACGCGAGAGGTCGCCGCCGCCTATCGCCGCTACGAGGACACGGCGTTGCTCCGCCCAGGCAGGGCACACCTCCACGGTGTGCTCCACCGTGTCCTCCGGTCGATCCTCGCAGTGGGAGCACCCGGGCGTTTCCTCCCGCCCGATTCGGTGCAGGAACCTCCCGAACACACCGTGTCCGGTGAGGACCTGCGTCAGGCGGAAGGTGAGGACGCCGTGGCGTCTCTCAAGCCACTCCTCAAAGAGGGGTCTTATCGCCGCTATAGTGGCGTGCCCAGCACGGGGTTGCGACAGTCGCTCTCTCCATGTCGCCATGAGATCATGCCGGAAGTCTGTCCGCTGCACGACAACTTGCCGCGGCAGCGGGGTTTCCCCCCGGCATAGTGCCTCAGCGCGCCATTCGTGCAGGCGCGCGAGGACTATCGCCTCCAGATCCCATGGCGGCAATCCGGCAAGGAGGCACGCTGCCTCGCGGGAGATCGTGCGGTAGCCGCGAACCATCCTTACGGCAACCACCTTTTGGGGCGCGTTCAGGTGGTGGACGGCAAGCCGCGCCAAACCACGCGCCCACACCGGGGCCCCGTAAAGGGCCATGGACCGCACAATCCCCGCGTAGAGCCTCCGGCAGGAGGCGTTTGGCCCCCCCAGGTTCGGCAGGAGCCGCCTAAAGGCAGCCCCGGTCCGTTCCAGTTTGGGAGCCAAACGTCGGAAGTGCTCAACGAAGTTCCATCGGCCGTCGAGGACGAGTCCTAGGTACTTCAACGTCGACTCGACGCCGATGGATACCCCTCCTACCATCGCTGAGGATCCCGGTGGTGGCCTGTTCCGAGGACCATGGAAGTGCATGGCCTCGGACTTGTGCAGAGCCACCTCAAGACCCAGCTGCCGGATCCTCTCAACGACTATCGCAACCCCGCGTGTCATGTTTTCCGCCGCCGCCTCGTACGACCCCCCCTGTGCCAGTACCAGCGTGTCGTCAGCGTAGCAAACTACGCTGACGCCGGTAGGGAGGTCGGCGCGCAGCACCCAGTCGTAACCGATGTTCCACAGGGGCGGCCCCAGAACCGAACCTTGTGGGACACCGCACGACATCTCTCGCCGGTTCCACTCACCGTTGCGACCGGGGTAGATGACGGCCCTATCCGTCAGATAGTCCCCGACTATACGACGGAGATAGGTCGGCACCCGGTGATACCGGAGTGCCTCCCTAATGCAGCTCCAGGGCATGGAGTTGAAGGCGTTGGCGATGTCGAGAGACACCGCCAAAACAACCCCCCCCCTGGCCACTGCATCCCCCGTCGTGAGGGCTCTCACGCGCATGATGGCGTCCACCGTAGAGCGCCTCTTGCGGAAACCAAACTGGTGTTCCGCAAGATCCGGCCCCGTCCTCGCAAGGTGCTCGGCGAGGCGGTTTGCAATGACTCTTTCAAAGAGCTTGCCCACCTCGTCGAGCAGCACCACGGGCCGGTATGCGGACGGAGAGTCCGCAGGGCGCCCCGGCTTCCGAATGAGGACCAGCTTCCCCGTCTTCCAACGAAGCGGGAATTGGCCTCTCTCCAAGCATGCGCTTAGGAGCCCCTCCAGTCGGGGCCCGAGAGCCTCCGAGGCCAGGACCCAGGCTTTGCCAGGCAAGCCATCGGGTCCTGGGGCGGTATTCCTGGCCTTGAGCCTACGTACCGCCACTCTCAGGTCTACCCCGGTCCCTTCCGGGATGCCGTCGTCGTCGTCCTGGTGGTCCGCTTCCGGCACCGCAGGTGGCGGAGCCATAGGCGGGGGCGGATGTTCCCCTCGCGCAGGAAACAGAGCGCTCACCACGTCCTCCACGAGCTGAGGCCGGAGACTCTGCGTCAGCGGGGGGGCCCAGGTGCGGAGTTTATCCCGCACCATCTTGTAAGGGCGCCCCCACGGATCTCTGTCGAGAGTCTCCAGCATCTCCTCACGGGCCCGATCCCGGGCCCGCATGGCAGCCTCCCGGAGGGCGGTCTTCGCCGCTCTGTATCCCTCGTACAGCTCCGCCTCAATGGATGCCGCATTCGGTGGACGAATGTGGAGCCTGCGATGCCTGGCGTACAGGTGTCGCGCGGCGACACACGCCTCGCGCAGAGACGTCAGCTCACGCGACCACCAATACACCTGACGCCGGGCGCTTCCTGGCCGGACGCGGGGCATTGCCACGTCACATATCTCGGACATGGCCTCCTGGAACCACCCTGCCTCATCATTGACGTCGGCAGGCCTATCCGGTGATGACACCCAGGCCTGCACGATCGAGGCTTCCAGGAGGAGCTCCCGGTCCAGCTGCTTCAGCGCCCAACGCGGACCACTCGGGGCCTGTTGGACTGGCGCGCTCGAGGGCTGGGTGGAGACGTCAAACCGGATGTACCGGTGGTCGGAGTAGGTCTCCACCCCCTCCATGACTCGCCAGTCAATGGCACGCGGCGACAGAGCGGGGCTAGCGAACGAAATGTCCACCACCGACTCGCCCCGCATCCGCACACACGTGGGGACAGAACCCCGATTTAGGACGACCAGGCCTGTCTCCAGAGCCCAGTCTTCCACCATCCTACCCCGCACATCTGTACGACGAGAACCCCAAGCCAAGTTCTTGGCATTGAAGTCCCCGAGGACAAGCACGGGGAGGGGATAGCTTCCGACGACGACTGCTCTCAGCTCTGCAAGAGAGTTGTGGAGCTCGGCGAGAGATCGGTTCGGGGAGAAGTACACCCCCACAACGACGAACTCCCCGAACCGTGCTGCTACGCACCCCTGACCCCTCCTGACACCTTCAAGGGTCGGGGTACCGGCGGCGGCCGAAGAAATGATGGCCACTGAGCCGTTAAGGTCCGCCACCCAGTCCTTCCTAGGCCAGACACAATACGGCTCAGCGACCACAGCGATGTTAATCGACCACTGCGCCATGCTCTGGAGCAACAGATCCTGAGCGCAGGCGCAGTGGTTGATATTCGCCTGGAGGAAGCTTAATGGGGCCGTTATAGGCATTCCATTTCAGCTTCCTCCACGGGGCGCCCCTCTGCAGGCGTCGGTGTCGCGGCGGCGGCGGCGGCGACAGTGACAGCGGCGGCGGCGGCAGTTGCAGATGCGGCGGTGGCCATAG
This sequence comes from Parnassius mnemosyne, assembly GCA_963668995.1. Classification (NCBI taxonomy): domain Eukaryota; kingdom Metazoa; phylum Arthropoda; class Insecta; order Lepidoptera; family Papilionidae; genus Parnassius; species Parnassius mnemosyne. Next base: position 38,672,411 of record CAVLGL010000115.1, on the reverse strand, counting down.
AGGCGGTGGCGGCGGAGGAGGGCCTTCCCCTACCCGCGGCCTTGGCCTTGGCGGGTGACACGCAGGCCCTGCTTCCGGCCCAGTGATCGGCTGGCTTGCCGGTCGCCGCACATGCATCACAGTGCGGCGTGGCGCAGCAGGTCGCCGATATGTGTCCGGGCCGACAGCAGCGGAAGCAGAGGCCACTGCGGTCAACCTCCGAGGCGCATTTCACTGATACGTGATGCCCCACGAGACAGCGGTAGCACCTCAGAGGTCTGGGCTCCAGCAGCTTAACCTGCGCTGAGACCCAGCCCACCAGAAGCCTTCGGCCCTCCACTATGGTTTTGGCCGCCGTAACAGGGCAGCACACCGTGGCGGCATGCATACCCCGTTGATCCGGGCGTATGGCGCCTGACCTGATCTGGTCAGTAGTGCACCCCCCGGACCTGGCGACGGCGGCAACCAACTCCTCCTCCGATACCGAGTCGTCCAGACCCATGATGCGCAGGTCTGCGCATCTGACGGGCCTGGACACTCGGGCCTCGTCCGCGTTCAGGGACGCTCTGAGCTTCGCAGCCAGAGCGTCTGCAGTCGCGCCACTGGATTCCCCGGGGATCTCCAGCATACGGGCCCCCGTCTGGGTGACTTTGAGCCGGAGGCCCCCAGTGATCCCGAGCTCCCCGAGATCCACCGCCTCTTTCGCCTTCGCGAGCAGATCGCGGTAGGTAACGCCCTTCTTTTCCGCGTCCGGCTGTAGTGTAATCACTACAGCTGCGGTCTTCGGGGCGCGGAGCCTAGCCGCGATCTTGCGCGCCCTGAACTGGTGCTGCCGCTCCTGCTCTTTGGCCTTTTTGGCTGCCTTCTTCCCCTTCTTTTTGTCCCCGACCACCTGCCAACCGGCTTCTGCCGCGGGAGGTGTAGGGAGCTGAGGGGGCGGTGGCGGCGGCGGCAGCTGGCTTGCCGCTGGCGCTGGCCCATTCGCCGCAGGCACTGGGGCTGGCGCAGCCATCACCTGTGCTGCCGCCTTGCCCTTTTTCGCCTTCGCCTTGCCTCTCTTTCCCGTCGCCGGCTTAGCCGCAACCGGTTCAGCCGGTATCGGTTTTGCCGGAGCCGGCTTTTCAGGGGGGGGAGGGGCAACTGCAGCCCCACCCGAGGGCTGGCTGGACGGCCCCGGCCTGGATGCGGCAGCCGTGGCCGTCGCGTAAGAAGCCGTTGCCGCCCTCGCCGCCGTCTTGTTTGCCCCTAGGGGGGGGCGCAGGACGATGCCCTCCAGCACGGAGAACCGGTGCTGGAAGGCAGCCAGCTCCTGCCGGACCAGGTTCAGAACCTGGTTCTCCACCGGCACGGGCTGGCTTGGGCGCTGCGTCTGGGGCGCCGCGCGAGAGGCAGGCTCATATAGACTGGCCAGATCTGCGCGGAGCTTCTCATTCTCCTTCTGGAGAGTCTCCATGGCGGACGTCAGGCGGGCCACGTCCGCCCGCAGCTTCGCCACCTCGTCCGCATTAGGCCCAGCCCCAGCAAAGTTGGCCTCCGCAGCCGCCATGATGGAGGCGGAGGCCGCGGGAATGGCCTTGAATTTCGAGGAGGACTTTTGCTTAATGGCCACGACCTTGATCGCGGCCTCCACCTCCTTTACGAATCTGGCCTTACGCTCCACCTCGGAGCCGCCAGTCGCATCTGTTTCTTCGCCTGATTCCCGAGCCGTATCGTCCGGGTGGCGCCCTTCCTCGGCAAGCTTTGCCTCTTGTTCGGCCCTCTGATTTGTAGAGAGCTCCCTCCCCTTGCCTCTCAGCCCGCCCCGCCTGTTGGTGGGGATTTTCCGGGCCGAAACCTCCTCTTCACCGGATGCCGACCCCTGGTCGCCATCCCGCCTGGACCGCTTGCGGAAGAACTTGCTGGTCTCCGCGGTCCCAGGCTCCACTTGTCGGGAGCTCTCTGAGCCTCCCTCGCTGTTCGATGCGGCGTCGGACTCTGTCCCCGCATCGTTTCTCCTCTCCTCTACGTTGCCGTTGCCGGCGGTTTTCGTTTTTTGTTTGTTTTGATTTTGATTTTCCATTTTTATACCCACGAGTATGGGAGAATTAAAAGTCCACCTTGGCAGAGACCCCTTACCAAGGTAAGCAGATTTAAAGGATTTATTACTCGCCAGGGGGTCTGCAGGTACCCTGGCGAGGAGCGCACTCACGACTGATTTGTTCATAGAACCCCGTCAGCCATCCATCCCCTCGCGGTGCGTCGCCGCTTGAGATTCGGGGTAACTTTTTATAGAGGTTTTCTCCCTCGCGGTCCGGGCGGTTAAGCCAAGACCCTCGGTCCCTATCAAAGCCGCGAGACGTGATCCACGACACTTCGATACTGGGATTACGAGACCGGCGGTGACAGCAAAGGATGAATCCTTCACTGTCTGCCCGGAGGCAGGGTAAGTGCACACCGAGCCCGCCCTCACTCCTCTGCTATGCCCTCTGCTGATCAGAGGGTCACGCAGTGGAACGCACCGTTGGTCCGGAACGGACCCCCCCCCATGTCAGAATAATTAGCCGCGGCAGTACCATTCCCCAAGGAGTAAGAATTTCTTCTCATTTCTCGAGGAAGATTACAGCCGCGCCCAGGGTGCACCGGCCCAGTATCTGCTCTTCCCTCCAGACGTATCGAGAGGGACCCGCAACTACCAGGCACACGTGGAGGACTTCTGACTTCGCACCCCACTAGTAGAATACATGAGGAAACGTTTTTTCTCTCTCATACTGGTTAATTGGTTGAGGGTGGTTAACAAATTAATTAAGATTAGATCAAGTAGTTGAACCTAGCTTGATGACGTTACGGGTTCATAACGATGAGTTATATATATATACTCTGATTGTAATTTGAAAATTCTACAGTGTATTTTACTTCCATTATATTGTCTTATGCTGTATATTAAAATCTGACCACCTTTAACTGTATTAATAAACATATTTTTTTTTAGTTTAACAATTCGAGAAACACCAACAAAAATTCACTCTGGATAGATTGAATAAATTACTTTTACGGATTTTATCGCGTTTAATATTACTTATTTTTAAATTCTTAAAGACGACGCATGGTTACAGGGGACTGAGGTGATTGACGTCCCGATATCAAAGTTAACCAGGAATACCTGTACGTTATTTTACCGGTTTTAATTATTACTTTTGGTCCGATCTACGCAGCATGAACTTACTGTCTTGAAGTCTTGCAGTGGCATGCTTGGGTTTAGTTTTAATTTTATTAATTATAGGATCCCAAACAGATGGTAGTACCCGTCCTCCTTCTCTATTGAAATTAGAATGTTTTTTAATTTCAATAGTTACTCGTATCATCCTGGGTAGGAATCGGTGTTCTTTCGCGAGGATTTTTGGTCTATCAAATCTGATGTAATGACGGGCGCCGTCGAGGATATGATTGATCACAATCTGCAGACTTTCCGGAGAGTTGGTGTTTCACGTCAGCTATATAGACGACTCCGTGGCGCAGTGGCTTAGCAATGAGTTGTTGCGCTGGGATCGCGGGTTCGAATCCCGCACGGAACAAGGTATTTGTATGGCCAACAAATAATTGTTCCGGGTCTGGATGTTTGTCCTCGTGCAATTTATGTTTGTAAACTGTCTCCACGATACAGGAGAAAATCCTAGTGTGGGGGTAACGTTTTTTAAAAAAAATATGTTCTGATCGTGTATCACTGACATTCGTGGATTTAATATAAATTATTAAATAAACGTTGTAAGTTTCAAGCAGTGCTTGAAAAACGTAGATATTATGCCGTCACAATAACCCATAATCAATAAATTATAGAAATAAAAGCTAAGGCTGTGATTAAATATCTAGAATAATGCCTTGTATTCAGATTTCGGATACGCGTGCCTGGGGTAAGCATACCCCTTATGTTCCCTAAATCCATACGTTCACCTAAATCATGCAAAATATATTTGTTTATACGGTAAAATCACAATTAACGACGCTAACAAATAATAAATTACCTTCTGGTTCAATGTTATTCTTGCCGTCTGCTGCGTTGAAATGTTTAATTAAATGTGCTGTTTTGTTTGCGTTTAAAATATTTCCAGTCCGATTATTCTGCTTGCTCGCGTTTTAAAAGCGAAGTCTATATTACCATCTACCTACATTAGGGCTTTAAATTATTTATTCCGGCGTCAGCGTGCGCATGCCATCTATTGAATTCAGTGCTAATTTTGCATCGGGGTAAATTAATTAGTAGTGTTATTGATTAAGGCAGCTTTTAGTTGGCCAGTAAGAGATAAACCGCCGCCCTGTCGAAGTGTTACCGGTGTTGAAACCTTTAAAATTTCTCTGTTAATGTTTTTTCTCTCTTACAATATTCGGCGCGGCATACGACACATTTTATTGTTTGTAACAGCATTATTATCATGTACGGACGAAACTGTGACCATCTTCATCATAACAGCATATCAAAGTCCACTATTGAACATCTGTCTACCCATAGATTATCTCATAAAAGTAATATTTGCTACAATTGCCACACTATTGCAAACGGGTAGCCAACCGTAGTTTTTTTTCTACATATGATTAGAAAGTCGCTGCTGCCAATTTACTGGTTTGTTTCCCTCGTCTCCTGCGATACCCACAGGACGAATTATTGACGTGATCACACACAGAAAGAAATCATACATAACTATTTATTACTGCAAGACAATATTTTAACAGATTTCATAAGATAAATGACAAAGCAACAAAAATTTGCTGACGCGAGGCAAATGCATCGTATTGCGGTCACGAGGCGTAGATTGTAGTCTCCATTGTCTAATATGCGCTCGACATCGGCATAACATACCGGGTGTATATTGCATTGCTGTCGTAACGATCAACTGGACCGTGTTGGGCAGAAATGTTTCAACCCACAGAAGCATAAAGTTATTCAAATTTGAAAGATAAATGCATTTTACTTGTGGCAACAGCCCTATTACATCTCGTTATTTGTATTATTTTATAGGACATTGAATGTAGATTTTGGGATTACTTTGTATTTTTCTGAATAGTCTTTCATACTTAAAGATAAATTGAAAAAAAAAAAGAGTCTCCAAATTATTATTTTGGCCAGTTTGTGAACTGGATTATTTCTACACAACACGGTTCATATTTAAGAAAATGGAAGGCGGTAATAACGACCGCCACCAATTGTGATTGAATAGAGCTTCTTAAATATCCTAAAAAACACCTAATTTGCATCGTGTTGCTTTGTTTATTGTATTTCACCCAAAAGTTTTACATTTGGTACGTGTTGTAAAGGGCGTGAGGGCTGTGATCTAATTATTTTAGTTTGAGATTCAACCCAACACATTTGTTGCTTGCATGCGGTTTCAGCGTTAAGGGTTGCCTGTAATTAAGTACCAGCATTTGATAAGTGATGGCCAAGTTAACCTTGACGGGATGTTGTGTTACTTATAGCATCAAAATATTTCATGTTAGCTATTTATTGATTAAAATAAATTAAATACTATTGTAATTCATTTTACCTACCTTTAATTAATAAGGATTTTTAAGTATGTACAAATTTTAAGAGAGGCGGGACATTTTTAACATTTTTTTTTATTACCAAGCGACAACCCTATTTTATTTCGATACCCCGTAATGTTTAATGTTTATGTTATTTTAGTAGGGCGCCACGCCAGTTTGTAGGACTGTTTGGTTTAAGTGCACGCGCAGGCCGGGTGCCGAGTGGCGGTTCCACCCGTCCCATGTTATTTTGTTTTCTTCGATGAGTTCTTTACAACGTAATCTTTCGTGACGACAGCAATTATTCATGGGCTTATATTTAGGGGATGTGTATTACGCTCTCCCTCGGAGTATTACATAAGCAAACAAGTTTTTAAAAGTATTAACTGTAGAATTTTTTTTTATAGAATAACGGTGACAAACGAGCACACAGTCCGCCTGATGGTAAGTGGTTGCTGTGGCCCATAGACATCTACATCTATCTTCGTTAGCGAATTAAAATACATATGCGTTGTCAGCCGTGAGGACTAAGATAGAATGCCTTTTTCCAGTAAAAAGGGTCTCCGATTCTCTACACTCACCATACGAAACACAGCAGCGTTAAGCTGCTATTTTACGCTGGTATTTTGTGAGACCGTGGTCCTTCCCCGGTCGAGCCGACCCATTCGCGCTACAACTATACTATTAGTATAGCTGCAGCATGGCTCTACCACGTCTAGTTTTGATATACTGAGCAAAGAAGAAGGAATAATTATCTAGAAACATACATAACAATAAAACAGAGCTTTACAAAAGTCTTGCAGATTTGAAGAAATATATACATATAACATGCAATATATGTTATGCCAATGCAAAGGTATTTATTTAACCTTTATTGTTAGCATTTTAATAAATAGGGTAACAAAGGACGGACGTAATGCCTATCGGCATTCTCTGCCAGTCAACCCGTGGAGTGATGAGATTTTGTGGCAGGTGCAATTATATATGTACCTACACATGCATATACATACATACATCATACATACATCATACATACTATGTGTTACGGCTTCGCACGATAGTCTTACAACTTTATTTATTGAGTATTTTTAAACGAGCGGTAACGAACACGGTTTATGCATACGCGGCCATCTTGCATCTTATTTTTCTTGGCGATAGGTGGCGCACCATTCTTGAGTTGTGCGTTTATAGGGAAGGCGGGAGGATAGGAACTACTTAGGACAAGGATATTATATCGGGACTGTTCCGAAGCCACAACACTATGATATACATATAATATACAAAATCTATACATATAATGTATGTTAATATATAAACAAAAAATATAAAAGTAAAGTTACAGCCTATATATGTACATCCCACTGGCTGGGCACAGGCCTCCTCTCACTTGTGAGAGGAAAACAAAATATGTTTGGTATATTAAATTACAAAACATTTAAATATATCATCATCATTCTTAAGTCAAATATCGTTTTGTTTCAATAAGAAGTAATGTAACAACTTCTTAAAACAGCCTTTACTTGGCGCTGTTCTTACGTTTTCGGGCAAAACGTTACAGAGTAGTGTAGCCTGAACAGTAAAAAAGTTTTCATGTACATATATTATTAATATAGCGAGAGCCGGAGGGCAGCTAAACTAATTTCGACGACGGCATCCTGTCCACACGCGATAATATGTTGCTATTGCCTTGGAGCTCTCCAGTAAGTCTATTAAATATGTTGTGTGGTTAGTTGTAAATAAAGTCGTCGAGGGATGTAATGAGCGGTTAATCAGTCGGTAAACTCAGGAAATCGTGGGTTCGAATCTGCCATTCGACTACTGTGGTGCCCATTCTTAACACAAGCATTTTAAGTTTACTTATAGTGGTTAATTGGACTATTAGTAAGGTTAAGAGCGTTACAAGTATTCTTTAAAAGCTTAAAATAAAATCTCGTATACAATTTGCGGTTTCAGTATCATGGAACAAAGTTAACATCTTTGTACTTAACGCTGAGAGTACGCTAACCGTCTTTGAATACGTAATTACGGTGTTATGTTTCCGGTTTCGTCTTTAAACGGGAAATGTGTTTTGTTTTCTCCTAGATGCTTATTACGACAGATCGGGAAAATTTCCACATAGAGGCGAACCGTACTTAAGTAGGACGTCTATTGTAATACGTCTGTAGCACATCTGTTTACCAATGCGTAGTATCTAGACCTTATTTTAATTTGTTTAATTTTTAACGCCGTGTGTTATCGTGTGTTTTTGTGGTAAGCAAGGTGAACTGTTTACTAGTAATATTTCATATATTATATTGTATAGATTACGAGGCGGCACTGAAAATTTCGGGAATCAAGGAAGTGACACAACATTACTATTTAAAAATGTATTTATTGCTTTTCGAAGTATTCTCCGCGAAATTTGACACATTTTTCCATACGATGGAACCAATCATTGAAGCAACCATTCCATTCGGAAGTTGGGGTCTCCAAAATGGCCGTTTTGTAGGCGTCCACAGCTTCTTCAGGTGACGAAAATCTCTGTCCACGCAATTTATTCTTTATTTTAGGGAAAGTATAGAAATTATTAGGGCTTAGGTCGGGGCTGTACGGCGGATGGTCTAATAATTCTATGTTTTCTTGCTCTAAAAACTCTTTTGTTCTGTGTGCGGTGTGAGAGCTCGCATTGTCATGATGGAGGATGATGCGGCGGTTGCAGTTCTCTTTACGGAGTTCAGAAACGACCTGTGGCAAACAAATGCTAGCATACCATTCTGCATTAACCGTTCTTTGTCCCTCAAAAGGAATATTCGTAACATGGCTGGTTTTGGAGACAAACGTGGCCATCATTTCTTTGCAACACTCCGTGAACGAACAATTTTTGTTGGCTTTAACTCATTTTCGAACACCCGAACTCGTGACTGGTTTTTTGTTTCGGGTTTGTACGCATATATCCAGGATTCGTCACCTGATACGATGTTGTATACAGCATTTGAGGATCCTGCGTGGAATCTTTCGAGAGTTCTGACGCACCAAGTAACGCGAGCCGCTTTTGCTCTTCACATAGCGAATGCGGTATCCATCGGGAAAACAACTTTTTTACACCTAATTGTTCATGCAAGATTATTTGTATTTGACTCATGCCAATGTCTAAAGTTGCCTGAATTTCGCGGTATGTCATATGTCGATCTTCCTCAATCAGCTTACGCACAGCATCAACGTTTTCTTGGGTGACTGCAGTTTTTGGACGACCTTGACTTTGAATTTGTTGGGGAAGTAGAAGGAGAAGTGAAGAAAAATCTTTTTGAGCTAATCGTATGGTCTTCCGATTTAAAGGTTCTTGAAACAACATTTATAATTCATTATCTTATCCAAAATTTATTTACAATTTTCCTAAATAAATACATCAAAATTGCTGTCCCTCGACGTATCTTGAAAAGGTTTGATAAATAAAAGTGAAATATTATGTACACATACATTTTAAATAAACCTGAAAGAATTACCCTTTTTCTTGACTGTCGGGAAAAATCTTAATTTAAATAAATATAAAACCTCCGGTAAACAACTTATCATTCTATCTTGTCTTTGTTATGAAAGAAGTACCTTAGTCGCGGCGCCAGTCTTCGCAAAATTTGATATTTGCTGTCAAATTCTATATTTTACATTTTAAACGTCATTTATACGGTCCATTTTGGTTAAGTTCGTCATTGTAAGTTTTGCATTATGTGTCGTGCATGACTTTGGCGGGACCTACAGCAAGATGGACCGTGTTTAAGACGTTTTAGTTGGCTTATTTTCCACGGTACTTTTTTATTGAAACAGACTCCAGTTTATACCTGCGACTAATTATAAAATACATTTTGTAATTAGACGGTTTAAGTTTCCCGCGGTAGCAGTATACATCATATTCTGACTCTTGTATCCGGTAAGTAGTAAATTAATCTTTCTATTACGTACTACTTGCAAAGGGTTACAGCGACGTTAATTAGTCTTGCCTTTTTATATCTTTTCATAATAAACAAGGTATACCACATTATTCATCATCTCGCAATTTCCTGTTGCTGAGTAGTCCAGTTCTTAATGAAATACAATTTTGTTAACTTAGAAATTGTATTTTATACATTTATAGATGTAATGAATTATGTATAAAGATATAAATCAGATTAGAAAGCTGCTATCATATCGGCTGTGTTATTAAGCAGTCTAATGTTTTTTATTCTCTCATTACAGCCATGTTAACAGGTCCACTGCTGAACATAAGTCTCCCCCAAGGAATGCCACAAAGGACTCTAGCCAATATAATATAAACTGTAATCAATGCTGACTGGTATTGCAATCGTCCATCCGCCTGCGTGAGGCCTATGGGCTTTGTACTACTGCTGGCTGGCTTTTTCGAAGTGACAAACGATCTTACAGTCCATCTGATGCTGAGTGGCCACTGTAGACCATTGAAATATGTACTCCACAGAGTCAGTAATTCATTCTTGGGGCAATGTATACGCTATAACAACAAATTCCCAGAAAATATACAAGCTCCCTTTATTATTAACTTTAAATATTTTATTAAATTAAAACTATATAAAAAGGGTTATCTTTATATATAAAAATTACGTGTCACGTTATTTGTCCGCGATTAACTCCTAAACTACTGAACTGATTTCAATGAAATTTGCACACTCTATGCAGTTTGATCCAACTTGAGAGATAGGATAGTTTTTATCCTGATAAGTGACACTCAATATTTTTTTTTATTACGAATTTAAGCATTTTTTATATGAAGGGTTGTCGAAAAGGGCAGAACAACGTCTGCCTGGCCAGCTAGTTATAATATAAAAACTAATTACTGTCCTTTAGTCTCGCTAAAACTCGACCGACTTTGATAAAAAAAAATTGTGTGTTTGAATGGGTTCCAGGTGTTTTAGATTTACATTTGGGTCCGGTAGGTGGCGCTGTTGACGAGGTCCAGAAATTACCCGAACGAAGCCGGGGCGGCGCGCTAAAAGCATCTGAATCAGTTGAGTCAACCGATCAACTTGTTGTAGCATATATCCCTTCATGAATGAACATAAACCAGTAAACCCGTAAAAGCATTGGTCTAATAAAGTTTAGAGAATTGTTGCAACACGTTTTACGTCTGGAAGAAGATAACGTAAAGATTAAATACAATGAAACTTAATATATAAAGTGAAAAAATCACATATGACAGTAATTTTTTGTATTTTTTTTTGTTTCACTTAAAGATCATGTTTTGTGCTTTCATTACATTCCTGATAGATTTTGTTTTGTTGTAAATAATTAACAATTTTTTTGAATTACTTGAATTCTAAAGTTATTCTTAAATACGAGAATAATACGAGTATCAATAAAATTTTCGAATTCAGATACTCGTATTTACAAGTGTGAAAAATTTTGTTTTAATGTGAAATTTTATTTCTATTACGAAAGATTTGAATATAAAAGACTTCTCTCTACTTTATACGTCGTTGTTCCCTCTCGGCAAGCTTATTATTGTACTCTTTTTCTATTATACAGAATGAGGCAAAGGTTCTTTGTTTGTGATTTAAATTCACATGCTCGTATTAAAGACGTACAAGATTACATGAACCTACCCATTTGATAAAGCAATAGTACGAAATCTTTCTGTTAGAAATATTTACTCATAAATCAAATTTGTAACGGTATTCAGTGTAGTTTTAATAACTTTATTTACACGCACTATCATCATCATTGAAGGCCATTATAAGTCCACCGCTGAATATAGGTCTCCCCACAAGAATGCCACAAATCACAATCCTGAGCAACCTGCATCCATGGATTTCCTGCATCTCTTACTAGGTCGTGACTCTATCTAGTAGAGGCCGCTCTACACTATGCTTACCGGTACCTACGGTGCCGCTACTCGAGAACCTTCTTTTACCGTCGGTTGTCTGTTCCTCGAACTATATGGAGGACACATTGCCACTTTCTTACCAATCCTTAGGACCGTGTTGATTACGCTCGTTGTACTGCGTCTACTAATGTTTCGTAAACGTATATATAGTATATGCTTGACTATATACTTTTTTTTATAATGGTAGGATTTGCTGTAATTATAAAGTATGGCAGGCGGATTGACGACTGCATTTTATTATAATTATATGTACACACTAGACATATGTTTGAGAGCTACAGTGATGACTTATCGCCGACAGTCTTTGTACTGAATTAAAAAGAAACTAGCTAAAAGATATTTGGTTAATGTAACTTTCCTACCTTGTGTTATACTTTTGTAAATCCAAATTTTAATATATCTCCATTTTTGAGGTAGCTCAGAGTCCGATACTTCCGCTTAAAAAATATTTTTGTGGTATCGTATGTTCGTACGACAGTGAAATCAATTGGGAATCTTATTATATATCTTAACACACATTGCTAAACAACTTTTTCTAAATTTAGCAGATCTCAGAATGACACTTAACACTAATCTATCCGGATTTCTTTTCAATGTAGAGTTTATATCTCTGGCTTTCTGGAAGAGCTCAGTATGACTTGACAAAGCAACTCATTTCAAAAATGTACAGTGCTGGCAACGGAAGTAAGCCCAGGCTCCAAAAAGATCCTCTACAAGACTCACCCGGTGGAATCCCACATATGGCTCTGATGCATTTTTTTTGCGCTACAAATGCCCTTTGTCTCTCAGTACTATTACCCCATATCATCACCCCATAACGTAGAATGGAGGCTACATACGCGTGATAAGTGGTAATAGCTGTTTGCAAGTTAGTTACGCTCCTTGTTTTATAAAGAGCATAAACAAAGCTGTTGATACGCTTGCATAAGGCCTCCAATATGTTATTTCCAGTTTAGATCCTGGTCTATCGTTACACCTAAAAATTTTGTATGTGTGTTTATTTTAATCTTTTCGATATTGAGGTTAAAATTGTGTTTATCATGTTTGGGTTTATTAAAATGTATGAAATTTGATTTATTTCAATTTAATTTTAGATTATTTTCCTTTAGCCATTTAATTAGCTCTAGCCACTTAATGTTCTTCAATCTAATTTCCTATCATACCCAGGCAATGCCGGGGCGAGTCGCTAGTAAAAAATATTACAAAAATTAGAATAGAACACCGGACGTGCTGAGGAAATAGAATTTTTTTTCTTTTCTAAATGGTCTTCTCTAGTCTTTTCTCCGTAACCGCACTACGAACTCACTAATTGTCACCTGCTGGGAAATTAATTGAGTGAGCCAGTGAACGCAAGTAAAACAACACACCAATTTTTAAAAACATTTCTTTGTAACCGGGCGTTTGAAATTAACCATGTGTGAATATAAAATGGCGTACGATATTAATTTTTTCGTAGAATGTAGGGCAGTGTCGAAAGAATTTAATATTTAATACAAAACAACGCCGTTGATTCTCCTATTGTCACTGGAAAAGCATGAACGATGCAGATGTTTTAATTACGAGCTTTTGAAAGGGATTTTGGAGTATGAACTCGTTGTAAGGCCTGTGTCATAGTATTTATAAAATAAATATTTCATATGTGCTGTTAATGTTATAATTTGCATTGAACTTTATCGCTGCCATACCGTTTATTAGGTTGCGCTTAAACTGTCAACTTATTGCTTGCACTTGCGTGAAGATATAGGCATAGTGAAATTAACTTACAGTAGGTGGCATATCGTACGATCGATCAATTAATATCATTCCTAATTAAATGATATAACTGTTCCAAATTTAATACGATATTTCTACAATTATTTCTTCTGCGGCAGCATCGCGTCGGGAGCAGCTGGTATACTATACAAATTACACATGGACAAACTCCAAGATTAATTTTAATCATTTGTAACCTTATTTGTTACAAAATAAAAGTTCAAACTTCTTGTTTTCCGGAATCAAACACGACCCACTGCACATCAACACTTAGTACTACAGGGCCTTCAAATCCGGCTCAGACGTTAACACAGAAAGGAATACAATAAGTTGCTATAATGTTTATATAGTAAGTGATTTTAAGAAAAAAAAAAAGAATCTAATTTGTATATTTGTTGGAGTGAAGGACTTGCGTGTTTACGTCAAGCCTTTTTGTTTCCACTTTCTTATTGTTTTTTACTTTGTGAAGAATTATAACAAGCAACCAGTTCCTTTGTTTCGTTATAAGTAAATTTTTTTAATCGCATTCATAAACATTGAGTCATGAACTTGAAAGGCAATAATTGTTTGTATCACGAACAATCATTTGCCGTTATTGTTGTATTTAAAATTTGTGTAGATTATAGTTGGGGATAAGGTTATCAGATTTAAAAATAAGATTTCCTTACAGAACTCCCGATTATTCAACAAATTTCCTGAATTAAAAAAAAAGTAATATAATATTATAAATATTCACTCATGTGGTATAATAAATATATATTCATATACTCATCATTCTTTAAAGATTTATTTTGGTTCCATAAATAATGTAATTCAGTAAATAAACTATTTTCAATTATTTACTCTTTCTCTTTCAAAATTAAAAACTTTAATTTTCCTAATTTTCTAACATAGTTATCTGGTAACCCTAGTTGGGGCTCGTTTTGCTTTGCCGTTGGCGACGTTGAAGAAATAACGACCGGAGCCGCTCGTTTTAATATTTAACTGCTGGTACCAGATGCGACATTGTTAATGGTTCTCCCACGGCCGATTGAAAAAGCGGTGATCCCAATATCATCGCACCTTATTATTATAACAAGTAATAATACAGTGGCACTGTGTCAATCAAGACGGGTACGTTGTTAGTAATTCAAATCCTGTTAAAATCGATTTTCAATATAATATTGCAAGTTACTGTTATATATGTATATGTATTACTATATTATGGTTGTAGCACGAATGGTTCAGCTCGACCGGGGTAGAACTACGCTCTCACAGAATACCAGCGTAAAATAGCAGCTTAACGCTGCTGTGTTTCGTATGATGAGTGTAGAGAACTGGAGACCATTTTTACTGGAAACAAGGTATTCCATCTTTGTTCTCAGGGGTGACGACGAATATGCATTTTGTTTTTAATTGAAGATAAACGTAGATGTCTATGGGCCACGGCATCCACTTACCTTCAGTTGGACTATGTGCTTGTTTATCACTATTATTCTATAAAAAAAGTTGGCTAAGTTACGTACGTCGGCTTTTAAAAGACGTCTTTTTATAATAACTACAGTGACAATTAAGCTCACAGTATACCTGACGTATATGTAGTATGTTATATAATATGTAGTATGATGTGTAAGTAACTGCCGCAGCCGTGGGCACCTGCAATCTAAGAAACTTTAAACAAAGAACGCTACAGTTGTGTTTGTACGCACGCCGAGGCCTCACAGAGAAGTCTTCACTCAGGCCTTACCCTTATATTCAAGTTTACTTTAGTGACTGTTGATTCTATAAGCTCTATGACGTGTTAGAGGCAAAATTGTGCCAATTTTTAATATTCTTAAGCAGTCACTGTGGCCTTTTATTGTTATTACTTTTATCCATCCTCAACATAGATCAAGTATTGGGAAAACTCAGATCGAAATAAATTAAAGATATGTTTGTATGTCGTCTTACCCTTCAACACCGGTATGCAATAAATATTCGGTGGTTAGTTGGGTGACTATGTTAGAGAAATTAGTAATTAGTTGCTTTTCACAATGCTTAATTGTTTGCTTAGTTGTTTCATTAAAAAAAATCTCGTAAAAAAGAAAATAAAAATCGGCAGTAATATGGTAATGGTAGTATAAATGATACGATCAACTGCAAGCGCGGTCAATTGGTCTGGAGTTAATTAAATCCAATGCAAAAGGTCAAGTAGATAACCACTGAACGTCTTGATGTGTTTTCTTATTTTTTTCACCCAAGGCTACAAAGTCAATAAACATATTATAGCGATATGAGATTTCATCTCTTGAAATAAAAACCGTTTGCTATCGGTAGGTCGAAAACTCAAAAAACAGATTTTGGTGAATTTTTTTTATGTGTGTTTTAATGGGTCCCTAGATGGCTTAGGTTCATATTTTTACCCGGTAGGTGGCGCTGTTGTCGAGGTCCATAAATACCCGTGCGAAGCCGGGGCGAATCGCTTGTTTAAAATAAAAAACCAAGAAAAACTGAGTTGAATTGTTCAAGCTTTTATAAGAAAAACTGTAATTCTTTAATTTTATATTATCTTACTATTATTTAGATACTTCCCCTCATTTCAGATAAGGTTATGCTGAAGTTAGTGTGACAGATTTTACAATTTCTCGAAAGAACAGTACTTTATTTTGATTGATTACCGATAAAATAATTATTGATTGATTGATAGCGTTTTGCGGACAAATTATTATCTATATGAGTCTTATTGTAATAACACAAAAAGTTTGGTCAAAATATTTTATTTTGTATCGCTTATTTTAATTGTTTATTAAGCGCTTTAATATTTCAAGTAACAATTTCAGTGGCGTCACAAAAATTGAACTCGGGATGTCCGCGTACTATAAAAATTACGGCAAACTATAGAGTTACGAGAAGATCTGTGCGTAGCATTTGAGTACAATTTACTTTTGTTATGTGTCCGTCAGAGACTATTGAATCTTGTAAAATAACTTCTCTTTTATGTGCTCCGTGATAGCTCAATCCCCGCTTGCATCAATATTAAGTTATTAAGTTGTGATTTATCAAGTGCTCAGTGATGAAGAGAAACATTGTGAGGACACCTACATGTCTATGAAATTAAAACAAATTATTTAGAGGACATGTGAAATTCGTCAACACGCATTAGGGCAGCCATTTAAACACTTCCTCGCCCTAAAAACATCTCAAGCCTGTGTCCAGTAGTTGGACGTATAGCCTCTATATATATACGTCCGACTACTTGACTAATTTTACTTTACCTTATTAATTTCTCTTTCATTGTTTGGAAAGCGAAAACGTGACTCTTAAAATGTTATCTGTTCTAACTAAATGAAAAGGAAATTTGCGTGGATTATGTGTCCTTTGAAATCTTTTTCCTTTTGTTTTCTGCATGATAATATTTCTCAAAGCTTCCAGACAGACGTAGGGTGTGAGCGTGTCACCCTTTATTATGTTAAAAAAGAAAAACACAAGAAGTTGTTTCTTAAATTAAGTCATACAGATAAAAGTAAAGTAATAGTCTGTATATGTCTCAGTCCTGGGTACCGCTTTCTCTTAATTTTGAGAAGGTTAAGAAGCGGGATCGAGTCCACCACTTAGCTGTATGGTTGATTTCATATCTCTTCGAAATAATTTTATTTCTCATACACATCGGTTGCTTTTGTGCATCCGATGTGTATGAGACATTACATATACATTGAAAGTTAACGCAGTCAATGAAGGGCCACAGTGTATAGTTAAATATTTTAACGATAAAGCTACATATTGCAACTCTCAATGTTATAGGCATACGTTTGTGCCTTTATTCAATTATACTATTTAACTTTTCCTCTTATCTCAAGCTGGGGTGTCAATGAAAAGCGTTTGACGTAGCGTGTGGCGTGGCGGTATGTTTTCCATACAGTTCGAGCGGGTGCCAATCAAGACACTAATACTGCTAATACAATAGCATATATTTGTCGTGACGTCACGTCGCATATCCTGCCGAACGATCCTCATTGAAATCTTACCCTGAGCCTTATTTCGTCACGAAAAGATTCAAATAATAGAAGGCAGGGTCGAGTTAGCAATTTTTCGACTCTTCTGCCTGAAAATAGCCTCTATTGCACTAGTTCATGTTATACCAGTTAATGGATTCTATAGCTCACGTAATTTATTCATAGCGTAAATGTATGCTTTCATAACAGATCCCTGAAAATGTAATAATTATCGCAATAAACGTGTTCTAAATTTATTTAGGCAAATACTAAATAAATTTTATAACAAACTTTTAGCATTTATTTTATAATACTTAACCCTTTTAAACGCCTGCAAAATTAAATGATAAAACTTAAAAATTAATGAAAAAAATATTTGTATTTAATGTATTATTAATTATTATCACTACGTGGTGGAGCCATGCTATGTAATTGCAGTGCGAATGGGTCGACTCTACCGGGGTAGGATCATGCTCTCCCAGAATACCAGCGTAAAATAGCAGCTAAATGTTGCTGTGATGGTGAGTGTAGAGAACCGGAGACCCTATTTACTGGAAACAGCATTTCATTTTAGTCCTCAGGGGTGACAACTGACAACGCATTTGCATTTTGATTCTTAATCTAGGATAGATGTAGATGTCTATGGGCCTGAGTATACATTTACTATCAGATGGATTGTGTGCTCGTTCTTCACCCCTATTCTAAAAAACCTTAATAGGCGTGGTGAGTCTAAACAACTCTTTCAAAACCTCTAGATGCGGTCATAAATGTATGACAATGTTACAACAACTGTTTAATATTAAACATTATAAAAGTTGTTATAAATTTTTTGAATCCTCTCTTTCTAATTAGATATTTTCCTATAAAGTGTTCATAATGAATGATTATCTGGTAATAGGTTTTCTTAAGCCGCCACCACACGGCGATAGTATTATAATTCATTCTTGTGCTTAGTTATAGTCGTAGTAATGGTGTCGTGATCGGAATTGCCCACTAAAAGTCATCATCAATTCGTAAACCTAATAATAACATTTCTTTCGTGCTAGATTTTTTTAAATAAAATTTATCGGTGTTCCTAAGTGTCATGTGTCTGAAACTTACCGACGGCATACATTAAATACATTTAGTGGGAAATATTTTATAATGTTGGGTGTGTTCACGACATAATGAAAATCTGTGTGTTTTGCTTTTTACTTTACATTAATCTCACTGGTATTCTATAAATATGTTCACAACTATTATTAATTCGACGATCGCATGTCTTAGCTTTCAGTCACTGAGGCGTTTATCCTAGATTCAAGTTTCAACTAAATTCGAAATTAGTGTAAGGCACAAGTGAGTCAAGATGTATTGATTGTCACAATATCTAGGAATATTATCATAGCTGATTGGTATTTTAGTTTATAACTTAGTTGTTAAAGTTTATTACCATACTTAAGGCTTCGAAAGGCATAGTCAACGTCTTGTAATAGAAATCAAAAAATGTCTTATAATATTTAGCCCCTATACTAACCATTACTGAACACAGATTTCTTCCATAGTAGGGATTTATTTTGGATTTGGTTCTCATTATATTGTATAGTTTAATTTAACTGTCGTTAATTTTGGTGAATGGAATTTACCTAGGGCCCCCATGTAATCTGAATACTATAAAATATTTGTCCGTGCCTATTTTTTTCTAGAGAAGAACTACTATAATCGCTAGTGAGGTTTTCAAAAAGAAAAGTGTGTGCGTACTACAGCTAACAAAACAAAAAAAAAACTTGAGAGACAATTACCCACTGGTGTCGCTTTTAGGTGTTAATGCGCGCGCGCATCGTAACAACTTCATGGTGTCGTTTTTAGGTGTCGGTGTGCGCGCGCATCGTAAAAATTCACTCTCATCAGTTTTCGCAAACACGCCAAAAGAAGTATAACTTCAAAAAAACTGACTAAATTAAAAGCATTGCTTTGTAACGGATGAGGCGGAATAAATAAATTTCTTGTCAGTTACAGATATGATAAAAAAGTTGCTTCACTAGCCCCGCTTTGTGCGTAAAAAGTAACTCTACCCTAATTTAGGATATGCCTGATTCAAACCATACGGTTGAGCACATTTTGTACTTTTTAATCCTCTCGCAGAGAACGGCCGCGCCCGATTCAATGTAACGCTTTCGAAATTAAATTAGTGTCACAAACCGCCAAATGATTTGTTAATGTCATTCGACGTCGGGATTTATGCGATCCGCTTACCTTAACGAGTATTGCCAACATTATCATTACTTTTTTAACGATGAGAATAAAAAATAGTTAAGCGTGTTTGTTTGGCATCTTATGAATTTGATCGTGATGAAACGTTAAACAAGATGTAAGGTTGAATATTATTTATGTTCTTATAGTTGAAGATGATTTTGTGACTGAGGTTTTGTATATTTGAATTTAAAATTTTGTTTTATTAAAAAAAAAATTGCAGAATTGCATTCGCGACTTGATTGCTAACTGCTAACTGCTATGTATGCGTTTTGTAGTTTCCTTTTAACTAAATTAACTTTGCTGTGTGGTTGCTGAGTAAAGGTATCCATTACCCATTTTGTCCCGGAGGGGCCGACAATGGATCACTTTAGCAGACTGACAAGAAGAAAAAAGGAAATGCCTCAAATATAAATATATGTAAAGGTGTTCATGTAGGTGCGAATAGAGATAATTTGAAACGTTTCAGTGGCGCTTATTAATAGATCGACACGACCTGGAAGGCACCGCGAATAATATTATTGTAGCAGTCATGGTGTTTTTGCGCGAATGGCGCGTGAATGACTCG
This sequence comes from Parnassius mnemosyne, assembly GCA_963668995.1. Classification (NCBI taxonomy): domain Eukaryota; kingdom Metazoa; phylum Arthropoda; class Insecta; order Lepidoptera; family Papilionidae; genus Parnassius; species Parnassius mnemosyne. Next base: position 38,652,571 of record CAVLGL010000115.1, on the reverse strand, counting down.
GACCAGCAAAGAAGATAGACAACCTATCGTAATAATACGCCCTTATGCATACATTTACATCTTAAGTAGTTTGCTACCAATAATATGTTTTTTGGTGTATATGTGTGCGTCCGGCAATAGTACTTTTACGAACTGTTAAATATAGTAGAAAGATGTGAGAATGCGTGTTAAGAAGTTGAACATGGTTTAGGCGTCACTTGAAAAGTATCCGTCTATTTTTCTCCGTTGGTCTGAAGTGAGGTAGGTCTTTTAACTCAGTTACGGATGCGTTATTTCTTTTACACTACACTACTTTATACACTTTTGCCAGTCTTGATCTGACAGGTCGGGAATCGCTTCTTCGTAGGCAGCTACGGCTACGACTCTTGGGAACAAAAAGAAATCACAAGGAGCTAAGTCAGGCCTGTAGGGTGGGTGACTTAGAGTTTCAACACCAGATTCCTCAATAAATGCTTTTGTTCTAAGGGAGGTATGTGAAGAGGCGTTTATCGTGATGCAGCATGATGCCCCGGAGCCCGGTCTTTGGTCTTCTGTCCCGCACAGCTTGAAAAGCTCTGGGTAATGCAACTGTAGTATACCATTCAGAGTTGACTGACCTACAATTTTCTAGCACTGACGTCGACAAATGTCCGCTCCGCAAAAAAAAAAATTAGCCACCATTTTTTTGCCGACGTTGCGAGGTCTTTGCAGTTTTGTCGGTAACTGGCCTTCTGAGTAGACCCATACCAATGATTGCCTTTTATTTTCCGGATAATATTGATAGATCCATGTCTCGTCACTAGCAACGATTTCTGAAACACGTCTAGATGCCCTGTTTTCAAAACGTAGACGCATTTCTTGGCACCAATCCACACGAGTCTCTTTTTCGCTTTCGGAGAGCAAACGAGGGATCCATCGACAACAAAGCTTCCTCACTCCAAGATGTTGATGTAGGATAGTATGACTGCTCCTCGAACTAATGCCTACAATCGTTTCGATGTCCGTATATGTAATTCGTGGGTCTTCTCGCACCAACATTTCAGTAGTCCATACATTTTCTGCCGTTACTGCTGTTTGCGGGGCCCCGATTCTTTGGTCATCCTTAAGATTAATTTTACCCCTTTTGAATTCAGCAAACCACCTTAAATATGTTGCGCGTGATGGAGCTGAGTTCCCTAATGCTGATTGTAACCGTTGTACACTTAATTGTTCGGTTAAAACAAATTTAAAATCATAATGTAAATGTTAAGATCCATCGAATGAAATGCGCAGGAAGCGTTGCAGGAAAATTAATAGAACGATGTTTTTTTTTAATATTGAGCAATTTACGTGGTAGAGCCATGCTGCAGCCATATTAGTAGTAAAGTTGTAGCACGAATGGGTCGGCTTGACTGGGGAAGGACCACGCTCTCACAGAATACCAGCGTAAAATAGCAGCTTAACGCTGCTGTGTTTCGTGTGGTGAGTGTAGAGAACCGGATACCCTTTTTACTGGAAAAGAGGCATTCCGTCTTAGTCCTCACGGGTGACAACGCATCTGCATTTTGAGTCTTTATTGAGGATAGATGTAGATGTCTATGGGTCACAGTAACCACTTACCATCAGGTGAACAGTGTGCTCGTTTGTCACCCTATCCTATAAAAAAAATTTGCTTATGTAGAGCCCTTTTTTAATAAATTTGCTTTTTAGAAACATATAACTCGGGTGCGTTCCATTTTTAAATTTCGAGCGTCTCAAAACTTTAGAGAACCTACGTATAATATTTTGGATAGACACTAAATGATGACGGTAAACTTAGGTATAGCCGTAACTACGCGCTTAAAAATAAGATATGTTTTTTTTAGATTCTTTACTACGACTCGCACGCTCTGAATCGAGTAACTGATGAATACACGTTCATGCAAACACGCGTCGTAGGATAGCGTGCTCATAAATTATGCGCCTAGCTCAGCAGGGATTCCAGAATTTGCGAGCATAGGGGTAACCGTCTCGATAATCGAAAAAGGGAAGCGATGTAAAGGTATACCTATAAACAATAAAAAATTAATTTGTTTAGCATATGATTAATATTTTAAAATTAGTTTGATACATTTTTCCGTCTTTTAAAAAAAAAGAATATTACTCCCACAATAGATATCTGGCCTGTTCTGAGAAGACGTTGTACATATCTACATAAATAGCACAATATCAAATTTTATGTATACGGAAAGTATACGGAAAAATTATTTGTAGAACATATAAATGCTTGGTTTTTTGTAGAATAACGATTATAAACAAACACACAGCCTACCTGATGGTAAATGGATGTTGTGGCTCATACACATCTACATGTACTCCGGGTTAAGAATTAAAATGCAGATGCGTTATCACACCCGAGTCTCCGATTCTCTACACTCACCATACGAAATATACGAATACGTTGGTATTCTTGAGTTATTCTAGATTATGGTATTCTGTGCTGGATACGATCCCATGTTTCTGCAGCACCGCAGCGAAACGCGTATCCACTAGGCTACCGAGCTCTCTGTAAAAGTTAACCTGCATATATGTCATTATATACAGTTAAATTCGAAGATGAGTATTCTTTTAGTAAAGCGGAGTTAACAACGTAGCGATGTTATAAATGAGGGAATATATTTTTGGAGAACTTTTTGTTCGCACATCAAACGTAGGGATAAAAATCGTACCCAATCAAGTAGGCAATCGTTGAATGGCCCTTCAAAGCAGTTGAAAATCTCCTAAGTACAGCCTTTGTATACCGCGCCATTGGATTCTACTATGTGAGATTTGAGTCTTCAATGTGCCATCAGGGTGCCCTTTAAGCTCCTTGATTGTGTTTGTTGAAGATCAAAAAAAGCGGCATTGGATTTTTTTTTCAGTACTATTATTCCGTCACTGTATTCATTGTGTAAGCTCTTATAAAAATATATATTAAATAAAAAAAATAAGATACAAGTAGTCTTAAGGGTGCGTTTTATTAACCAGACTATGTACGCAACGAGTTGATAGAGAGTATGAATGTGATATTTACTAGTGAAAAATTTTCTTGCTAATATTAAAATGTAAACATAAAATTTAATTTCTAAAAAAAATCAAGCAGACGACCAATAATGTGGGTATACGTAAAATATGTTGGCTTCGGCGGGGATTCGTTTTATAGTAGTTAATATCGACAGGATCATATATTACTTATAGAGTAGAACCAGAGTCACCGACATAGCTCAACACATCAGTAAGTACAATGGGCCGATCGTATGGCTCGACGATGATGACTCGATCGTGAAGCGATGGGGTCAAAAGGTACACGAGTGGCAGCCTCGTATAGTCATTCCATTTCACGATGAAGTTTTGAGCGCTCCCGGGGCCTACGCACACTAACACAATGTGTATGTGCACGTCTAACAACAACCGAAGTCAAAAATTCATCGTGAAATAGAAGCTAGTAAGTGAAATGTGGGCGGCCCCCACTAAATGGAGTAACGGTCTGGTAAGACATGCGGGTGGCTCAAGACCAGGTTCGTGGCATTCCGTGAGGAATGTTAGCTGTGAAATTGTGAAAGGCTGTAATTGTGAATAATGTTATTTACAGAGTCGATCCTTTCGAGTCTCATTTGTGAACCAAAGCATACCAAGTTAATATATCACGTCACATACAATTATGGTCTTCCAGTAGCGATTTACGTGACTGCAATTAAACAATTCGCTTATTTGTATACTTCGTAAATTAAGTGTTTTGTGTGACAGGACCACCGGGCTCACTTCCTATTAGGACCGTTGACCGTGTCCTGTGTGAAATGAGCGTACGGCGAGCTCTCAATGGTACATTAATAGTTCGCGTCACGTCTAAGGGTGTATTCAGACGGGAGACGTCACGCGTCTCTCTTCCGGCGCGATCCCCGACTTAATGACATACACTGTGAGACGAGGCGAAGGAATTTTAAAAGCGCCGTCTAATGCAAATAGCGCCCCTGTTGCCCCGGGGACCATAAATGTGTTTAGATTGAACCCTATTTGTAGGCGTTCGTATGGAACTGTTTGTTGCTTTTGTGTTCCATTGTCTGCCCTTGCCTTTGACATTTGTTTTGTCCGCTTTGGTGCTCTCTAAATTAATTTTGTTAGTGATTTAACAATGACCACTGTTAGTAAATATTAAGTTTTAAAATAAATTAAGTGACAAACGAACGTTGGGCTCTACGTTCGCTTGCCACTGAATGGTTAGTTTAGCTATATTATGGTTTTAGCACGAATGGGTCGGCTCAAGCGGGGAAGGACCAAGCTCTCACAGAATACCAGCGTAAAATAGCAGCTAGTGTAGAGAACTAGAGAACCTTTTTACTATAAATAAACCATTCCATCTTAGTCCTCAAGGGTGATAACGCATTCTGCATTTTGTTTCTTAATCGAGAAAGATATAGATGTGTATGGCTTACTGCATTCACTTACCATCCGGGAGACAGTATGCTCGTTTATTATTGTTCGTGTATCCCTTATTCTTAAAGGAATAAATGCAGCCCATGGACACCTGCAACCAATTTCAAACAAAGAAGGTGTTCACTTCTGAGGATGGAATGCCTCGCAGCCTGTGATTTTACTAGCTCTCTATAGCCCGTGGACCGAACACATCACTGCACGAACTGTTTGACGCTGTTTTGTACAGAATAGATAAGATAATGGTACCTACCGAGACTGACTCCTAGGCAAATAGGATAAGACCCCGTAAGAACCTAGGAAAATAGTAATTGATATACATTATTCACGTTATTATTGCAAAAATAGATATTGTTTATGAGCAATATTGCGAAATACCTCCACGCGCTTTTTCCATTACCTCATGTTTCTGCTTAGCAGCTATGGCTTTAATCCACATTAAGCGACCAGCTCTTAGATCTATATTCACTGATCGCTACCATGTAGGAACTGCATATGCTGTCGGTCCTTCCTGGACTTTTGTTTTCAAGTAATTGATCCGGTCACACTTTATTTAATTTTTTTTGAATAAAGTTATCATATTAAAATTACTTCTTTCAGGATTACTTAGGAAGTATGTTATTAGATCTTTTTTGCCTCATGGTGCGAAAGGAGGAGGTGGTATTTTTTACGCCGCTACCACACGCCGAGGAGCCGAATCTTTTCTTTCGGCTTGATCGCTTGCTTAGTATCACCCGGGGGACTCGTGTAGGGTGGGCCTAGGGTGGTCGAAGCCTACGGACGCGAGCGACTCATCCCAAGTAAAACGATATGTAAAATAAGAATAGAAGGGGAGATGTTCGAGCAAGTAGATGAGCTTGTGTATTTGGGATGTGTATTTAGCAGGGAGGTAGATATGATAAGGATATAGAACGACGAGTGAACGCAGGAAATAGAGTGAATGGGGCTCTACACTCTATTGTGGGAGGTCGGAATGTGACCAAAAAGGCACGTATGGCAATTCACAATGCTGTGTTTTTTTTTTTGTATTTTATAATTATATATAATTTCCCTACTTTAATGTATAGTAGTGAAAGTTGGGTGTGGCAGAAGAATTACGAGAGTAGAATAAATGCTGTAGAAATGCGGTCATTAAGGAGTATGTTAGAGATGAATCGGAATGACAGGGTGAGAAAATGTTTGATAAGAGAAGAGTATGGTTTGCAAGATGATGTTCTGACCAGGATTAGGAAAGGAATGCTTCGGTGGTTTGGTCATGTAGAAAGAATGAATGAGGAAAGAGTGACAAATCAAATTTATGTTGCAGAGGTGAACGGCAGAGACGGGAAGGGACGCCCTAGACGAAAGTTTTTCGACCAAATTGGCGATATATTGAAAATGGCCCAAATGAAGAGTACCTTTAACCGACGAGCGTGTGTGCGTAGGTATATGGATGTGGAGGAAGCGAGAGAGGCGTGTCAGGATCGTTCCAAATGGAAGTCCATAGTCTCTGCCTACTTCTCTGGGTGACAGGCGTGAGTGTGTATGTATGTATGTATAGTTTATTAGAGTTTTGTTATAGGTACATTTATTTGACGGTGCCGTAGCGCTGTGGCTTAGCATTGATTTGCGGCACTGAAGGCCGCTGGTTCGAATATCCGGAGCACGGAGTTAGTATTTGTATGGCCTGCATATGATTATTCCGGATCTAGATGTTTGACATTGTGCAATTTATGCATTTAAACCGCCTTCACGATGCAGGAGGTTATTCTAGTGTAGGAGTAACGTTTTAATTAGAAAGACTAATCGCTTTAATAGATCTCTAAGCGCAAAATCACCACCTGTTTTTCGACAAACAGTTAAGTAATCTAATACATAAACTTCTATCTACAATTAAAAAAAAAAACAGTTCTGTATCATTCCTAACTTTTGCCACACCTGCTCCGTTATAGTTATTTAAAAATGTCTGGACTTTCCAAATGATTTTGTATAAAAACCCAAAAGATAACGTACAAATACCTGCTTCATATTGGTTTTTATGAGAAATCATTTTTTTTTCTAGCTAGTAACTGCCGCAGCGTTAGGAATTTAAGCGTTAGCTACAATAGACGGGCCGTCTTAATACATTTTCGGACCGGAACCTTATCGATCAAATGCCATGACATAATAATTTTCTGGCGAAATAATACAGTTTTATTAACCTTGGCCTTAGACTGTAGTCATGGTCAGAGTAACCATTGCAGTAGCTGCTTAAGTTGTTAGATTGAGGTACCTATTAGTAAAAGTAAAAACATAGAAACATTAAAAACATAATGAAAAAATACCATTTCAATATTGATATTCCATCCAGGAACGTTTATTTTAATCTCATACATTATACAAAGGCGGGGCAGAACAGCGTACTTCTTTCTATACAATATTTTGTGAAAGTAATTTATTTTTGTCGGCGCCTTCCAAATTTTAATTTCCCCCTTTTCAAGTTTCCAGTCAAAAATCTGTCTGCTTTACTCGAAACTAAGTAATCTTTTTCGCATTAAACTTCGAAAGGTTTCTTTTTGTATTTTGTGCCACCCTTTCTTTTGAATTCACAGAAAATAATTTATGTCGAAGCTCGGCGAGTGTTGTTTTCGAGTCGGTATTTTCTTCTGGGAATACAATAATTCATTGTTTGCATATGTTACGGTAAACCTCTTTCCCGGTCATAACTACTTTTGACCGACGAAATCAGTTAGCTTAGAAAATTTGATTAATATATATTTTCATAGGCCAATCTTTTTTCCTTAAGCCCAAGAGAATCAATATAAGATGTTCGCGGCTCTGCTACAACGATCCTTTGCTTATGGAAAACTATTTCAGCCTAGCACAAATTAGTTTGTCCTAAAATAGCGTTTGTCAGATAAAGTCTGTCTCCTAACCGAGACAAAGTATTTTGACCGCGGAAAAACAGTTATGACCACCGTGGCCTGTAATTCATTACCATTTTTATTTCTTAATTAATTAGATTTTAACAGCTGATGACTGGTTAAATAATTTTATTATTTAAGCTGTAAATTACTGAAAATAATTTCTTTTATGACAAAAAATGCATATTTACTAATGCTACGACTTCAGTGTATTTGGCATTTACCTTTTGTACATAGATTTTTTATACCCTTTCATAATTTTCCGTGTGAATTGGATGATTTTTTTATAACACGACTTGCTCGATAATAAGACTTGATTGTGCTTGTCAATTTAATTTTCATTTCTTATATACAAAAAGAAAAATAAAAACATCTGTCGAGAATAGGGTGTTATTATATACTAAGTGTATCGATTTGCCTTACATACACACCTATTATAGTAATAACATTAAAATTTATACGCTGTTTATTTTATTTTATTAGTGAGTGTATTAAACAGTATCGACAACTGTTAATAAATTAGATAATGTAAGTGTAGGAGAACTCAGAGCTCTGTCCCTAATGAAATTCCTAGATGATTAAAATTAAATCGTGGATTGACAGTGGGGGTAGATTGAAGTAAAACACGTAACAGATGGACAAAGGGATTCCAGAAACGTCCCGACGACTAGTAATAATGAACCGAGCCGGGGGCGGACGCGCTTCATTGTCTAAAGTAGGGTTACATCTCTCGCCTTTGACGTTAAAATCTCAATCAAACTTATTAACTACGAGCACCAAGAGCTACAACAAAAAGTGATTAACTTCTACATTGTTAGATAAGTTTTATAGGCGCCGAGAGTCTTATCGTGACAATACTGTCCTGTTTTATTTTTAACAATGCTGATGGCAGCTCAACGAACAAAATATTTAGAAAACATTAAAAATACGCTCAAGAGATTTCATTCGTGCTATTAACTTTGAAGACTAAATGAAATTAATGCCGATGAGGGAAAAATAATTGGACCTTTTTGCAAAAATGTACAGTTATTTTTTCTTATATTTTCTGTTGCTAACAATTATTATTCCCATCGTTTTAAATCCTAGTTTATTATATTGTTTATGAAATTATGAATTTTGTGGATTGATTTATGTAATAATTTTATGTATCACAAATAATGCGGTCTTTTGCTTTTTCGTAAAGCGATACAAACAAACAAACCAATACCCAAAACAGAAGAAACCTACCGCTTTTCCTTGATACATTTTATTTTACGTTTCATAGTTTCACGAATTTTGTTTAAATACTTTTCTTATTCATCGATGTGAAGAAACAATTTCTTGAAACTCCGCTCACAAACAGCATTGACCTCGACTTGGAAAATAACAAAGGAAAAAAAATTACTTGCCGGCGATTATGACTGGATTATAATTAGCTCTTTAGTTCTGGGAAGATTCAACTATATCAAATTTTCAAAAATGATGACCTAATGAACGGCGTAGCAAAATATCACCCAAAAATATTACATAGGATGTTTCTATTACCATTACAGCCCATAAAAGTTCGCTGCTGAACATAGGCCTGCCTCATAGATACCTCATTTTGCCATAGTTGCCACGCGTGGCAAGCGGATTGGCAGCCGCAGTTTTTGGAACGAAGTTCCTTATCGCGCGGTGCTAATTTGGCGGATGGGAGCTAGGCGAGAAATAGTGAAAGAATCACTCGCACTTTTTCTTATCTAACCATGAAAGAAATATTACGAGTATTTTAAATGACCCTTCATATTAATAGACGCTAGTAATTCGTTTCTTTGTATTTGTTAACCAATAATATAATACGTTTATCAATAATAATATACTACGAAAGGAACTTTGTTCCAACCGAGTGTTCCACGACACTCACGTATGTTTTTTTATTATTTTGAGTTTTACTTTATGCTGCTGCCCATCTCCTGTTTCATTTTCTCTCTGTCGCCTCATACGACACCCTCGGGCCTCGGGGCGATATGGGGTAGTGGATATTCCTACACCGCCACTACACCGTTATACACGGTGATCGCATGTTTAAACATAATAAATAGATAAGGGAAATCTACAAACTGTAGAAAAAAAAGGCGACATATAGGAAATATAGGACTTTTAATTTTCTTTTAAGTACATCGATTTATTTCATTTTATTAAATTATTGAATTAGAATCGTAATTATCAAATATTAATAATCACTCCTCTATGGGAAAGCATTAATGCGCCACTATACAACACAGTTTTTTATTTGGTCAGATATGCTTTCCCAAATAACCTGTTTTGGCGCGACAAAAAACAGTACTTTGTAATTAACAAAAGGTCCCCACTGAAGTAGTACTCGTAGGTAGTAATTTTAACGCGGCGGTTCCCACCATCGTACGATCAATTCGCGTCGAGTTTCGGTTGATTAAAATTCATTTGGCACACTCAACTCGATGTCTTTTTGCTCGTCACGAGCTCCTGACATATCTTATGTAAGAATCGGTCTTGATTCGGTTAGTGCCTTCTCATAAATTACGAGTTTATCAAACTCTACTGAACGAATTTTTGTCGTCCGATTCGCAGAAAGTTTAATATTTAATTAATAACAACATTAAAATGTTGTTCATGGTGACAATTTATGTTAGCTTGAATCAGGTTCAAATGTAAATTTTGATAAATAAACACCATGTTAATATTTATTAGCCATCCTAGTGCTTTTCAACATAATTACAAACACGTCTTAATATGCATATTAGTTATCGCATCTAAATAATTAATCCATATAAATTGGATCAAGTTTAAATTTTCAATCTTAATTTTTCGATCTCAAACTTTTATCCTAATACTGAGTAAAGAGAGAGAGAGGGAGAGAGAGCGTTTGGCGCGGCGTGTGAATGTCACAGAACGCTAACAATCCGGGTTCTATTTCCGTCGGCACTGTTGACATAGTTAGTTAAGTTTGTAAAATGCTGATTAACCACATGCTCGGCAGTGAAGTAAACATTGTAGAAACCTACATGTCTGGTGACATTTCGAGGAAATGTGTAGTCCGCCAACATGCACTGGATTAGCGCGGTGGACTATACTTTACTAACCTCTGAAAAAAGGGAAAAGGTACAAGCCCATCAGTAAGACTTAAATAAAGACGCAAAACTCTCCTTATGTTTTCCGGGTGTATGTAGTATCTTGAAGTGTAATTGTGTCGTCCGATTCGTATTCATCTCCTGAGTATCATAGACAACATTATTTTGGTCAGATTAAAATAAGTGGCTGCAGTAGATTACTTTGTTTTTCTTTTAATCGTCTTCAAAAAACGTATGTATATTTTACGTATGTTATAAACTATATATTTATATATGTTTTATTTATGTTCACCGATGTCTCTGAACCGGCTGGGCCGTTTCATACTAATCTTTTTTATTGAAAAGATTATTCTTCAGGAATGGTCCCATATAAATTTCTTCAGTTCATTTATCTCATGTTATTTATAATGTACGCACTTTTTCTTGCTCTACCTTCTTGCTCTACGTATAAATTTATTTCTCTTTCTCCAAGAGTTTGCTGGAAGTGAACTCTTATTAGGGTTAAGCTCGCCCTTGTATATTTTTATTTGTAATTCTTTAATTTGTTATATTCTCATAGTGTATATACAATACAGAATACAGGAATAAGGGGATTAACTGCAAAAAAATCACCCTAGAGTGTAAATAGGCAATGAAGTTTTTAATATAATGTGACATTCTTTAGACCACGCATAAAAGGAAGTAATTAAACTGTTAACAAAAAGTAAAAACCGACATCAAAATCTGAAAAGAATAAAATTATTTTCACATATTAGCTTTTGAAGTCGAAGCTGAAATTCACAACATAATGTACACCAATATATTTTTAACTATTAAGGCCTTATAAATAACGTAATCTTGCATGGAAATGTGTTCCAATCCTTTAAATAAAATGCATAGGAACGCTCACGTCTTGATATAATAATACAGTATGAAATATTTGCAATATAAAATAATAAAATGTAATGTAACAAGTTACAGCACAGTTTGCTTTATGTTTCGAAGTTTTTAAGTTTATTCTCTCTGTAGTCTTATAACAGGACAGGAAACAAGAACAGGTCAGATTATATGTATTTATTCCTATAAGCATTTTTAATATTGATTTTATCGATGACCCGGTTGATTTACAAAATTATTTACCTATAAATGTCATTGCTGTTTCGTCCAAAGTAAATGTTAATTATCCAATTAGTGGCCACTGGCCAGTTGATGGCTTGTTATATTGGGAAATCGTTAGCTCATAATAGCCCGAGATGAAATGTTCCATTCCTTTTTGTTGTGCGTTGTGTACACTATGGGGAACGACTGAAGCGCGGCGCCAGAAATACTCCCGCGTGCGTTCCGTTCGATATTTCTGTCTTCTCCATCGACAGGTATTTGCATTGTACGTAACTTGTACGGAGGCGTCAAATATTTCAGCCATTTTTAAAAGAACTAACGTGTTAATGGCGCGTAATTTATGAACTTATTTTTCGGCGGGATCGTAAATACTGAAGAATACTTTTACCGCAAAATAATAGTTAAATTATTATTCTTAATTCAGCAGTAACACTAAATTGGTGTTACATTTTTTTATACCACAAATAATATAACACCAACGTGTAACCATGTGTAAATCTTATGGTTACAACTTGTGCTACTGTGCTTAATATAAAGGTGTAAAAGTAACGATATAGTTTCCTTATCAACAACCGTCTACCACCGCTTGCGCGGAAATTACTCTGTGGCCAGAGGAGTCGGCCATTACGCAACACAAACTCCTATATTAGAATGGTACTCAGGTTGCTTACGCTATTTAACATTTAGCCGTAAGCGCTGATTTATTAAGTAAAGGATCATGGTATCATGTTGATATCATCATCATCATCATAACAACTACAAGGAACGTTATAAACAACGGTCCTAAGCTACCTACAGTCATCGACTTCCTGCATCTCTTACCAGGTAGTCACTCCAGCTAGTGGCGGTGACCGACCTACACTTCCCGTATTGGTACAAGGCTACAGCTCATAAACCTTCTTTCCGATCGGTTGTCGGTTGTTCGGGCGATATTATGGCCGGCCCATTGACACTTCAATTTACCGATCCGTTGGGCTATGTCGGTTACTCTAGTTCTACGGCAGACCCCCCCCCTCTCCCCCTCCCATAAATTCATCTATGTTGATATAGTTGGTACTATTAAGTATCTTGACGGCTGATAGACGTTTGAAGCAGACGAATAAAGTAAAAAAATCCTATTTTTATCTTCGTATCTGTTGTTATATAACTTGAATTAAATTGTAATGCGATTTTAGGATCGCGTTTAAAATGTGTAAAAAAATGTTTTTACTTAGGCCATCGACTTCATAGTTTACGGTAAAGGGAACAGGTTCCCTAACACGTTTATGTACGTAGGAAAACTTTAATTAAAGGAGATAAGTATGTTGAAATGAAATACTCTTCTCTATTAATTTGTGGAAGTAGAATGTGAAAAGGTTGAAGCCAGTTATTTCCTGCAATTTATTTTAAATCGCCTCGTAACTTGTCCCGTAACCATGCGTTAAGAGACTGTAAAGGTGTTTCATTTAAAAATAGTTTAACGCTCGGTTTATCCCTGCTAATGTGAAATAGTTGCTTCGAAAACTCCCGAGAGACGTAGTAACGGTCGTAAGCACGTCCCTACGTTATTAATAATTCACTTTTCGGAGTGATACCAACTTCCGCTCATGTGGTTGTTTGTCTATACCAAATTTATACATTCAAGTGACAGTAATTACTCTAGTGTCTAATGGTTAGGGGTGCGGACGCAATTTCGTGGATCGTAAAAGTCGTGGGTTCGAATCCGCATTTCTACTATTGTCTTCTAACACAAAATTCCACCAAAAACCACTTTTAACATAAACATTTTCAGCTTATTTGGAGTGTTCAACAGTATTTGTAATGTTAACGGCTAACGCCTTTCATTATTCATTTTAAGTATTCTTTAACATAAAACATTAAAAGTTTGAGTTCGTACATTTTTTTTAAATTTTATATCGGGATTTTTTTTATAGGATAGGATGACAAACGAGCACACAGTCCACCTGATGGTAAGTGGCCACTGCGACCCATAGACATCTACATCTATCCTCAATAAAGACTCTAGATGCAGATGCGTTGTCACCCGTGAGGACTAAGATGGAATGCCTCTTTGCCAGTAAAAAGGGTCTCCGGTTCTCTACACTCACCATACGAAACACAGCAGCGTTAAGCTGCTATTTTACGCTGGTTTCTGTGAGAGCGTGGTCCTTCCCCGGTCGAGCCGACCCATTCGTGCTACAACTATACCACTAATATAGCTGCAGCATGGCTCTACCACGTATAAAACATATATATGTTTATGTATATGTTTGAGGTAATAATGAAGTATAAATTTTTTTTAGATTTTTGTCTCTGGCAGTCTGTGTCTTTGATCATGCACCACATAAAAGTGGCAAGATCGCTAGAAATTTCAAAATATTTCTAATTGTATAAATCTGACTTAACATAGCTAAGTTCTATTTCAATCGTTATTTAGATCAAATGTTACGGTTTGAGTGGCCCGTACTATACTGACTCATAATTTAAAGCGGGGCTCATGGTTGCCTGGTTATTTGACTACAGTAAACACAGACAACTGACGCGAACGATCGTAGCCGTGGGCTGTCTTAATTAATATGCGATTGTTTACCTGATTGGAGTTGTTAAAGGTTGAGAAATATAACCGTTTGGAATCAGTTTTCACTCAACATTCGATATATATATTTTTTAATTTTAACGGTAGTACGGTGGTGGCGAAAGATTATCCGTAATCGGGTGGGACATACCAGCGGGATTAGTCAAGATGACTTTCTGCGATCGTTGACGCTATAAAATATTATAGATGAGAGGGTACTGCCATTTCAGAGAGGTGTGGGAGGGGGTTGTGTATTTTACATCTGGCATTTGTATATGTATACAATAATAAGGAATAATAAGATGATGTTGTGACCAAGATTAAGAAAGGAATGCTTCGGTGGTTTGGTCATGTAGAAATAATGAAGAAGGAAAGAGTGACAAAGCAAATTTATGTTGCAGAAGTGAACGACAAAGTCGGGAAGGGACGCCCTAGACGAAGGTTAATCGACCAAATTGGCGATATATTGAAAATGGGCCAGATTAGAATTAAGCACCCTTAACCGACGAGCGTGTATGCGTAGATATATGGTTATAAAGGAGGTGAGAGAGGTGTTTCAGGGTTGTGCCAAATGGAAGTCCGTAGTCTCTGCCTTTCCCTCGAGGTGACAGGCGTGAGTGTTTACGTATGTATGTATGTATGTAGAATAAGAAATATGTATTCCAGACGACGGAAAGAAGCGTCAAAGTTGCGAGATATCTGGTGCTGCGATCGCAAAGCTCGGTGAGTTTCGCAAATACTATTATGGGGGGGGGGGGGATCATGATACACATGTACAATGTATACACATTTCAAGCAGTGGGCTGTTTTCAGTCTGGTAACTCTGTGGAATATTTCATTTAATTGTCTTGACATTTTTATAGTATACTAGCTGATCAGGCAGACGTTGTTCTGCCCTCTCCTGAGATGACCCTTTCTCCAATTAAAAATCCTTAAATTCCTAATAAAAAACGTTAAGGGTCACTTATCGGGATAAAAACTATCCAATCTCTCAAGTTGGACCAAACTGCACACTGTGTGCAAAATTTCATTGAAATCAGTTCAGTAGTTTAGAAGTTCATCGCGGACAAACAATTTGACACGTAATTTTTATATATAAAGAAGATAATTTAAAATTAAAATTTTTGTACAACCGACTTCAATATAAATTATTAAGAATAACTCAAAAACTATTAGTCAGACCTTGATCAAGTTTATATGGGATCACATATAAAGCACCAGTTTCCAAATAAAAAAGTAAATCAGATGTTTTACACTGGAGCAAACATTTGTGCAAAATAAATACATGAAAAAAAAAACATAAAATATATACACATTTGTAATATTTTGCTAGGTGATCACGGTGTGAGAGGTTTATATTTAATTTATCACAACTTTAAACAGACTTTCTTCTTGCAACGTACATTTTATAAGACTGTGATGAATGAAATATAAAATTTGTAATATTTTGGCGCTTGAAAATGAATTCTGCATCGTAAGAATATATGTACATCTACTCGTATATATGTATTTAGTAAGTCTGTTTCAATTAAGTATTACCGTATGATAGTGTGCGATTTAAAATTAAATTATTGTAATTTAACAGTAAATACGAAATTTCGCGAATACTTTGAAGCTGCGGCTAAGGGATCTTCTTCACGAGACTGTCAGTCAATATACCACGTTTTTATAAAGACCGTTAAAGTTTATTTTACAACGATATAATTAGGGTTCCTTGTAGATAGCGGAAGCGTAAAATCCGATACGGACCAATGTTTAAAATTATTTAAGTTACTAGATGTTTCTCGCGACTTCGCCCGCGTGTAATTTATTACGATTGGATTTTATTGGTTTTAATTTTTTTGCGCAGAATCCTAATTCTTTTTCTAAAGTAATAGTAACCTAAGTTACTTCTTATAACATCAGATATCTGCTCGTGAAAGTGCCGTCAAAATCGGTCCAGGCGTTTTGGAGATTAGCCGGAACAAACAGTCAGACAAATATTTAAAAAAAATGTGTTTTTGTTGTAAGTAGTAACGTTTATACTTTCTTATGAATTTAGTAAAAAGTATGCGTTTAGTAAAAAGCTGTTATTTTGATATCACAAACGGACTCTTCATCGTACATGATACAAGTTTTCATTTATGCCTGTGCAATTTCTACGTATTTTCTAAAGAAAGTTTAGAACGTTCAATTAAATTGCAATGTAGTACACCTTAACATATCTCAAAAATAATTGATAGACTTGTACGCACCAATTATCTCCTAGATCATGTCGTCAGGTGAAAGTTAGCTTATAGTGTGATCGTGATTTTTCCTTCTTTAATTAATGACTGTGGCACAAAAGGCACCGTTAACTTCCACAGCTTGCTGTACTTTAACTGAACTGTAGATGCGCAGTGTTGCCAACCTTTCTGGAAAAAATATTTTAAATGTTTAAATGCTAAAGGAACACAGGTTGAATCTCTCAGATTTATTTTTGTTTTTTTTCCAAAGACCATTGTTCCCAGCGTAAAGCACACAGCCTTGTAAAAAAATTTTCAGGACGAATTTTGCTTTGCGATATTTCTTTTCCACCTTATTTTAGTTTTTATGTCGTTTCAAATAAATGTGTTTTTATTTTTGTTGTTTTTTCTTAACTTCCGATTTTATGATTTATCTAGATAGCAAACCTATTGGATTTTTATGTAAATAAAGTCAATAAAAACTCTAGCCCTAGCGGATTCTGATATCTACTTGGTATTTTATCGCTTGTATAAAAGATTTCTTTGCGAATAATTCGTATACGACCGGGAGATTTTCCATTTTGCCAGGTGATAACGGCGTGAGAGAATTATTTTTAATCTATCACAACTTTAGACAGGCTTTCTTCCTGTAACGGACATTTTATAAGACGGTGATGAATGAAATACTCAGACGAGTAAAGTGATGTAGCGTCTTAAGTCTAGAAACATTAAATATAACGATACATCATATTAGTTCATCACTTACTAGCGACCCGCTCGGCTTCGCTTGGATAGAATCCATTATTGTGACGTTATTTAGATATGTGATAATCAAAAACCATTATCTTATACATTTCTTTCGTTCTTTAAAAAAAAAGTTTTTCGGATTATATATGCCCTAGATCCCTCCTGTCATTGCTTTCTATCTGCTCGTAAAGTTTCATCATAATCGGTTAAGTGCGAGTCGGACTCGCGCATGAACGGTTCCGTACCGTCGTAAAACACGTTTCTAGTAGTGGAGCCCCTTTAATTTTAAATTTATTTATATTTTTATTATTTGTTGTTATAGCGGCAACAGAAATACACATTCTGTGAAAATTTTTACGTGGTAGAGCCATGCTGCAGCTATATTAGTAGTATAGTTGTAGCACGAATGGGTCGACTCGACCGGGGTAGGACCACGTTATTACAGAATACCAGCGTAAAATAGCAGCTTAATGTTGCTGTGTTTCGTATGGTGAGTGTAGAGAACCGGAGATCCTTTTTAATGGAAATGAGGCATTCCATCTTAGTCTTCACGGGTGACAACGCATCTGCATTTTGATTTATAATAGAGGATAGATGTAGATGTCTATGGGCCGCAGCAACCACTTACCACCAGGTGGACTGTGTGCTCGTTTGTTACCCTATAAAAAAATGAAGGGTTCCGTACCATCGTAAAACACGTTTCTAGTATGAGAGCCCCCTTTAATTTTAAATTTATTTATATATTTATTATTTGTTGTTATAGCGGCAACAGAATAGGGTCCCGTTGGTTACCCTTCGGGTGTGGAACCCTATAAAATTTAAAAACTGTTATTTATGTCTTAATAGCATGCAAACAATCTCCTGAACTTTATCATCATCATCATCATTACAGCCCTTCACAAGTCCACTGCTGAACATAGGCCTCCCCCAAAGAATGCCACAAAGCACGGTCCTGAGCCACCTGCATCCATCGACTTCCTGCATGTCTTACCAGGTCGTCACTCCATCTCGTGGGGGGACGCCCTACACTTCGCCTACCGGTACGAGGCTGCCACTCGAGAACCTTTCTTCCCCATCGGTTGTCGGTTCTTCGAGCTATATGGCCGGCCCATTGCCACTTCAGCTTACTAATCCGTTGGGCTATGTCGGTTACTCTGGTTCTACTGCGGATATCCTCATTCCTAAGTTTATCACGCAGAGAAACTCCGAGCATAGCCCTCTCCATAGCTCGCTGAGTGACCTTGAGCTTCCTCATCCGGCCAGCAGTGAAGGACCACGTCTCAGTTCAGTATGTCATCACTGGCAACACGCACTGGTTGTACAATTTCGTTTTCAAGGTTTGAGGTATACCTGACGAGAAGATGTGCCGTAATTTCCCGAACGCTGCCCAACCGAGTTGAATCCGTCGATTGACCTTTCGGTCGAAGTTGGACTTACCTAGTCGGACTATTTGTCCCAGGTAAACATACTCGTCAACAACTTCGAGCTTAGTGTTCCCAACAACTACCGGCATAGGTGTGACATGGACATTAAACATGATCTTAGTTTTGTCCATGTTCATCTTAAGACCTATCCGTTGGGAAACACTATTGAGGTCATTGAGCATAGTGCTTAGGTCTTCCAGCGATTCTGCCATAAGGACTATATCGTCGGCAAATCGAAGGTGAGTGATGTACTCGCCATTGATGTTGATACCGTATCCTTTCCAGTCCAGAAGCTTGAAAACGTCTTCCAATGCAGCGGTGAAGAGTTTCGGGGATATGACGTCACCCTGTCTTACACCTCTCTGCAATTGGATAGGTTTCGTACTCTGGTTCTGTACTCGGATAGCCATCGTAGCCCTACTGTACAAGCACTTCAACACTTCGATATACCGACAGTCAACTTGGCACCGCTGAAGGGACTGCAGCACCGCCCAAATTTCGACGGAATCAAAGGCTTTCTCATAGTCCACATACGCCAGACATAGTGGCAAATTGTACTCTTCGGACTTCTGTACAATTTGCCGAAGGGTATGTATGTGGTCTTTGGTGCTAAAGCCCTTTCGGAAACCGGCTTGTTCGGGAGGCTGGAAGTCGTCAAGTCTGCGCGCGAGACGATTCGTAATGACTGTCGAAAACAGCACGTAGACGCGGCTCAGAAGGGAAATCGGTCTGTAGTTCTTCAAGAGAGCGTAGTCACCTTTCTTGAAGAACAAGACCACCGCACTTCTGCTCCACGCCTCCGGTGTAATGCCACCATGGAGGACGGAATTAAAGAGCTTCTGAAGGACTTCAAGTACCGGTTTTCCACCCGCTTTCAGAAGCTCCGCTGTAATTCCATCCTCGCCTGGGGCCTTACCGTTT
The DNA here is from genome assembly GCA_963668995.1 of Parnassius mnemosyne. Classification (NCBI taxonomy): domain Eukaryota; kingdom Metazoa; phylum Arthropoda; class Insecta; order Lepidoptera; family Papilionidae; genus Parnassius; species Parnassius mnemosyne. Next base: position 38,633,266 of record CAVLGL010000115.1, on the reverse strand, counting down.
TTAAGGTGCTGGAGAGCCATTCTAATCTCGCTCAGACTGACGTGCGGGATATCTTCGGAATAGTGACGGATGAGACTCGCTCTTGGATCGTTACTCACACTTGCGTGTGGCTCCAACGATGACGTGTACAACTGCCCATAGAACCTCTCAATCTCACTCAAAATCTCAGGTGTCCCGGAAACGATGCTGCCACATTCTGTCTTCAGCTTTGACAGTTGGCTCTTTCTGGCAGACAGATCTCTGGCAAAGACTTTGGAGCCTTGGTTCCGCTCGATCGCTTCTTCAATACGAGCTGTATTGAAGTTGCGTAAGTCCCGCCGCATGCATTTGGAGATCTGTCTGTTCAGATGCCTGTATGCTGTCAAGTCTGTTGAAGAATGTAGCTTCATCTCCCGTCTAACAGCAATGAGATTAAGAGTGTGATCGGAGAGTTTTTGAGTTCTTCTGCGGCGGGTCTTGCAGAACTTAGCTCCGACCGCATGGACAGTTTCCACGAGCTTGTCATTCATATCGTCCACTTCATTGCAGTCTTCTAGGCACTGAAAACGGTTTTGTAACTCGAGCTGAAAGGTTTCGGGACTTTGGATTAGAGCACGAGGGGACGGAGCGTTGACTTCATTAGACGAGACCTCTCCAACTTAACGTTTAGGTTCAGTGTGCCTCTAACCTTTCGGTGATCGCTGCCGGTTTTCACCCTCGCGATCACTGAGACATCACTGAACAGTTGTCGTCTGGTCGTCATAATGAAGTCAATCTCATTTTTTGTCGAACCGTCGGGGCTCGACCAGGTCCACTTCCTGTGGGGCCGCTTCTGGAAGAAAGAGTTCATCATAAAGAGTCCCTCTTTCTCCATGAAGTCGGCCAGCTGCTGGCCCCTTGGGTTCCGTTGCCCTATTCCAAATTTCCCTACTTTCAGCTCACCGTTCTCTCTTGTGCCTAGTTTTGCATTGAAGTCTCCCATTAACACCGTATATTGGGTTTTGGAGGAATGCATGGCTATAGAGATATCCTCATACATTTCCTCCACCTCCTGATCGGGGTGTGCCGAGGTTGGTGCGTAAACCTGTATGACCTTCAGCGAATACCGTTTGGTGATTCTGAGTATAAGGTACGCAACCCTCGTCGACACACTCCCGATCTTTACAACGTTGTTAACGAGAGACTTGTGGACGATAAATCCGACACCTCCTTGGGACAGATGGTCGCCCTCCCGGTGATAGAGCAAGTTGCCGGATTCGAGGATTACCGTGTCCTCCCCCTCTCTTCGGACTTCGGATAATCCTATAATATGCCAGCGCAACTTGTCTATCTCTTCTTCCAGCTCCACGATCTTCTCGTCAGTCCTCAGGGTGCGTGCGTTGTACGTTGTCAGGTCGAGTCGTCTAAGGTGGCAACCGAACCTCCACCGGAGATTCTTAGCACCCCCTGCCCCGCCGTTACCATGGTCGCCACCGTAGCCAGGAATAGCGGGGCCGCCGGGGACTGGGGGCCGTTTCTTTGTTACTGTCATTCATAGGGGGGGGGGGGGGGGTATTTGCCATAGTTGCCACGCTTGGCGAGCGGGTTGGCGACCGCAGTTTTTTTTTAATTGTTAGTTTGTTGTTATCAAGAAGATGCTGCTGCCCATCTCCTGCCTGTTTCCTTTTGTCGCCTTTTACGACACCCACGGGAGGATATGGGGTAGTGGATATTCTTGACCGCCACTACACGGCATATGAACTTTATAGAAGCCTGTTATTTCAATATAACAGACAGACACTTCAGAGTTTTATTTATATATAGATAGATAGATTTAAATTGTTAAGTTCAAAATAACGTATCAAAATGTTTTATACATCGCAGTTTTTACATTTATATACGAGTACGTATTGTGTACTGGTATTACGTAAAGGGTTTCCGTTTCGTATTTAAATGAAAGGAATGTGATTTATATTTATTTCGTACCCGTCTTTGTGAGGTTTTGGGTCGCCTCGTATTTCCCGGCGATGAAACTTACTTTTATGGTCGATGAGATTTCCAACTCCATCCTCCTTCGACGCCGCTTAATAATTCTGATTTAGAAAATAAAATTACTATGTAGAGTTGTGTGTAGAGATGTTTAATTATTCAAGAATTATCTTTGTTGATTGTAGTACCTAAATAAATATATCGTTTATTTGCGTTCTCTCGCTCGTTTGTATGGCGCATAAATAGTTGTTATTTGTGTCGGTGTATAACTTTATGTAGTTTAAAGCAGATCCACTACTAGAAAATTCCTAAGAAAGGGCAATTTTACAAAAGTGTTCTAATTCTAGTTTACAGAATTATGATGAGTAATATTAAACTTAGGTAATGAAGTCGTTATAAACCATAATGGTGGTATTTTATAACGTGGAAAATCCTTTAAAATAATAAATAAATAAAAAAGTGAGTTCTTTTTTAAAACTCGTTCATTAATGAATATGTAACTTTATCACCAATGTATTTGTTTTGTTGTTGTACTTACACCACGGTTAGAATCCATGATTAATAAATTCCTGGGCAAGGGGTGATTAAGATCCATATGACAGATTGTACACTAATACAAAACAAATCATCATCATCAGCCAGTAAAAATCCACTGTTCTACATTATGAAAGGTACGGGATGAAATGGTTTTTTCCTCCTTTAATATCATTCCACCCCTTTGTTGTTGATACTCCATGCATCGATTTGTTTTGTTTTACGTCATGTGTACGGCAAAGGAGTGAGATAATTTGCCAGTATTTTTTTTTATAAAACAAGTGACAAACGAACTCCATCCACCTGATGATGGCTATTGCAGTCCATGGACGGGTGACGGATGAAGGCCCAAAATGGAATGCCTCACAGCCTGTTACTATACTGGTTCTCTATACGGTTCAGTAAAAATAGGTAAGAGGTACCTACCCATACCCAGACAGATTCCTACCATCCTAGAACAGGAGTCGTACCATCTTGTAAAAGCTTCGTTGTTTCCATCCGATTACAATGTCAGTGTAGTTGCAGGCAAGGCAAGAGTGATTTGTTGCGGTAAACCAGTGCAATATATCATATAAGGCATCGTCAGCACTTACCATACATAGGTAAGATTTTAATCATCCACTGGCTTATAATACGTGAAAAATGAATAATCTTTCGTCGCAATCATTAATATCATTAAATTGTTAAGACTTACAAGAATATAATGGAAGTTTGTATTTGACTTGTTTAGTACTAGGTATACTTTTGTTTTAACATATTTGTAAGCTAGTAATAAAATATTTAATGTAAGAAATTATTCTTAAAATTATTTAAATAAAAGAACACAGTTCGGTCACAAACCCTCCTTACTATCCAAAGTATGCCAACCAACATCATCACTACCGATCTCAATGTAACACAGGGCAGCCTCTCAGCAACACGATCTTCCTTGCCTATACTAGTAGAATACCCCAACGGGTATAGTTTTTTTTATAGGATAGGGTGACAAACGAGCACACAGTCAACCTGATGGTAAGTGGTTACTGTGACCCATAGATATCTACATCTATCCTCAATAAAAACTCAAGATGCAGATGCGTTGTTACCCGTGAGGACTAAGATGTAATGCCTCTTTGCCAGTAAAAAGGGTCTCCGGTTCTCTACACTCACCATACGAAACACAGTAAAGTTAAGCTGCCATTTTACGCTGGTTTTTTGCGAGATCGTGGTCCTTCCTCGGTCGAGCCGATCCATTCGTGCTACAACTATACTACTAATATAGCTGCAGCATGGCTCTACCACGTTTAACGACGATGAGACTTGTAGAATTACAGACTGATCTCTCTTAGTAGCCTGCGCGATATTTCGTTAGAACAACGGGAGATTACCGTTATACCTTCATTTGTTCGTATTATATATATATATATATATATATATATATATATATATATATATATATATATATATATATATATATATATATATATAATATATTATATATATTCGTGTTCTTCTTCGTTCTTTTTTTACCCACATTCCCAACAATAACTTTTGTACTACGGTAGCACGGGGCAAAGACTCGGATCATATGAGGCAATCTATGGGGCAGGCCTATGTTCAGCAGTGGCTGTGTATAGGCTGTAACGGTGCTCGGCGGTGAAGGAAAATATTGTGAGAAAAACATCATGTCTAAATATTTAAAAACATTAATTTATAAGAAATGAAATATTTCTAGTGCATACACACGCAACTACGCAATTGAGCAGCGCGGCGGAATAATTGTATCGAATGATAGAATATAATAGTATGATTTTTTATTCAATATTGATTATTACGTAATACTTATTGAAAGTCATTTTTTATTTACCACATCAGAAATCATTATCTCCTACATGTGCCCAGCTGTGTGACCTATGTTAGGCTGTTACTTTACCATTTACTTTGATACTTTTATTTATACACAGGTGTAACCTAATAATACAAGTGATATATTTATTGTGTGGAAAACACGCGTTGAATTAATTGAATTTTCATTTCAACGAAGAAACTTTTAACTTAACTTTTCGTTGGTAGCAAGTAGCAACATCCTCGGCTTAAACCGGGTGTTACGTAAGATTACTTGTCAAAGTTCAATACACACTACACGTTGAACAAGCCTGGGAACCGGGACAGCTTTTGAAAAACACATTTAAAAGCATTCTATGCACGTATGTTACATAACTTGTAGAATATATAATATCTGCAGTTGAATATTGGGTAAGAAATATGGACTACAATTTCGTTAGATATTTGAATATATCGGCAATTGGTTATTTTAAATATTTTCTAAATATAGTGTTTTAGTATATATCGTTAATTATTTAAAATTAAGGCAAACTTGCTCCATCACAGACCTCATATTTGATGCCTCATGCCAGATGTAAGTCTAGACCCATTTCTAACAAAAAAGTCGAATATGAATTTTCAATAAAAGTTACTTCCACACTAGGGGATAGATTTTTATTACCATACAATTACAGCATAATATGTATCAGTGGTTTACTCCTGAAGTCCTCTCCCAGAGATTGCCTTATAGGGGGGAGGGAGGAGGGGGGGTGAATATTTGCATTAGTTGCCTCGCTTGGTGTGCGGTTTGGCAACAGCAGTTTTATGTCGCCTCTTCGACACCCACGGGATGAAATGGGGTAGCGGATATTCTTACATCGAACATCGTACGATATTCTTATATCATACATTAGAAACTCAATCGTGTCAAGTCATGGCTTCGAATCTACAATTCTACTGCTATGACTAACTACTTCTAACACAAGCATTTTAAGCTTACTTGGAATGGTTAGCGGAAGCATTAGAAATGTTAATAGCATTACAAATATATTTTTTAAAAACTAGAACAAGGACACACATTTTCTCGTGTATCGGACATATTCCGTACCTATATTCAATATAGATTGGAGTAACGATATTTTTTTTTAATTAAACACTAAATAACCGAACCACAAGAAGAAATATTGAGATGGTTGATGCTTGGGGGACAGTAAAAAAATAAAGTAATTTTAGCGAATAGTTATTTGACACCGATGAGATACAGAACAATCGCGTCGTCCATTATGTTTTTTTTTTGGAGTTTGTTATTGCGACAGAAAATCGCGACGGCGTAGCTCTCAAGTAATGTGACCAAGTACATTCGCCATAGGATAAAGACGAAGTTATCTTGTAAGAATGTCTTCGCCTTCTTATTACCATCACCTTACCATTAGAACCTATCAAAAGTCCACTGCTGAACAAAGGCCTCTTCCATAGATTGCCACATAGGGGAAATATTTGTCCTAGTAACCTCGCTTGGCAAGCGCAGTTTTTTTTATTATTTTGAAATATTCTCAGGAAAATGCTGCTGCCCATATCCTGTTTCATTTAGCTCTGTGCCCTCTTACGATACCCACGGAACGATACGAAACAGTGGATGCTGTAACACGGCCACTACACGATGAACGGCATTATAGTATTTATAGAAAACCACATTGACTTTACTGCATCGATCGCCTCTCATGCAAATTGTTGTCCTTATGTGATACGAGTAATTATAAATATAATACGTACAACGACCGTAATGCACAAGTTACACTGAGCTCACACTATTTAGGCTTATTTTTTTTATTATAAGAGTAATAAACGAGCACACAGTCCACCTGATGGTAAGTGGATGCTGTGGCCCATATACATCTACGTCTATCCTCGATGAAGAATCAAAATGCAGATGCCGCCGCTCCTGATTACTATAATGGAATGCCTCGTTTCCATTGAAAATGGTCTCCGGTTCTTTTTACTCACCATACAAAACACAGCACCATTAAGCTTTTATTTTACGTTCGTATTCTGTGATTTCTGTGATCGTACAGTTTAGCGGAATAACTTAGAAAAATCTAAAGCGTTCACATTTATACATTTTGTGAGTCGGTTTTACGATCCAGTAGTACACGAATATGAAAATGAAAAACGAAGTCTTTTTAATGCATTAGGTTTGATCGTATGGTGAGAATACATCCATATGGTATACGTCACTCGAATCGTTTCGGTAATCCGCATTGTGTGAACCCGCTGTTACATGTGAATGCGGTTACGAAATTAATTACTTTTGTCGGGTCTCATTAACATACCATCAATTTGATACAAGTAGGTCATTTTCATGTCGTGTGGTCGCGGCGTACAAGAATCCATCATCACATGTAATGTATGCATGGTCGTCATAAGATGGGAAATGACAGAAAATCTAATGATTTCTTATATTAACGTGAACTCAAAATACTAATTTAATGGACTCTATCGCGTTTAATACAATCTCTTACATTAAATTATATACGGTCTGTATTTTATTTCTCGAAAGTGAGTGAAAACTCAACATTTAAAATAAAAACCGAGCGTCGTGCTTGTGTTTTTTCGAAATAAAAACTGTCGAGCACAACGTTTTCGCGTTACATGTAGAGGAGACTCGATGTAAGAAAACATGCAATTACTTCCTTTTCTATAACAAGCGCTTTTGGCATTCAGTCGTTGTATCGGTACCAAACACATCGAAACGAAGGGTTCGCGTTCGTGTATATTGAAACAATATTTGCTTTTGCTTGTTTTTTAAGCACTCGTAAATATTTTAATACAAAAACACCGGGAGTCGTACATACATAGTTGTTGTGAGCCGATTTTTGTATTTTGTTTTTACAATGGATTATAGTTTTGCTTAATAAGGTTTTCAATAATCTTTAATTAATTCAGCTGCAGAACTGACTTAGGTGAAGTGCTCTTCAACTATGTCGTTTACCAGAGATACTTTTTACTGCTAACGAGGCATTCTATTTATATATTATATTTTTTGATAATTTGTACGGTTAGTTGCAGTACGAGGCTGCAGGTTCGAATCCCACAAAGGAAAGGTATTTGTTTGACCTGCAAATAATAGTTCCGTGTCTGAATGTTTGTCCATGAGCAATTTATCTATGTAAAACAGGAGAAATTTTTTGTGGAGGAGTAAAGTTTTTATAGAAAAAAGTAAAGAAATGATGATGTGTCAATGGATCACAATATTGACTTTCTATCAGATGAATTGTGTGCTTACTATTACTTGTACTAAAAAAATTTTTCGAAGCATGTAATCACCGTTGACGATTAATATATTTTCCACGAGATTGTACGTTATTTATCTAAGTATCGACTGTTCTAAGTGATCGAACTGACATTTAAATGATATCGATACGATCCCATTTCGAGTCACGACTGCGCACACGAAGAAGATACGACATCACATTCGACACGGACCCTTCCCACTCGCACTGTTCACAATAAATTCGCTTGCTCATCGCAATAAAGCTAAGTTGACCGGCTATATTAACTCTGTTTCCCATTCGATTGCGGATTATCAAGATCGGAATAGCATGAGAAAGGAGTTTACGAAGTCCGTTCGTGAATGGTGTTTCTTTGCGGTGAATGAACTATGCACCCACGTCCGCGTTGGCGGGTGGCGCTCTGCCAAACACTAGAATATCCCGCCGTGCTCTTATCGCCTATCAGTTTACAAGTGTTATTGCCGTTTGTACAGTTCCGTTTGTAACAATCCCGCTGCGAAGCTTTGTAAGCATTACGTAAGATTGAATTTTCTCGCGCAATGTATTCTGGAAAATTTTGCTATTTCATTGTAAAAACAAACTAAACTCTTGCTAAACTGTTACTAACAGCAATAACAATGTAATTGTATAAGTTTTGAGAAACGCAAAGTTTATATGTATGTTATGTAGGATATGGGAAATATATATCCGTTCGTTTAAAGTTAAAACTAATTTTTAAAACTAAATCATTTATGACGTCTTTCTTCGAGAGATTAAATAGCCGTTGTTTCTGAGGTCGGAAAAAAGCCTCCTATTTTATGTGACTGTAGGAATCTTTGTATATCCTTTACAGAAATAAGAGGAGGCTTGTGCATGAGTCAGCGGGGAAAGCATTAGCAAAGGGGAAATCACTTTCACCCTTGATAAAAATGTAGATTTATATGAAATTAAAATTTTGTTTTTTATTATTGTTGTTTTCACCGATGTCGATCACTGACAACCGATGGGGAAGAAATATTCTCGGGTGGCAGCCTCATAACGGTAGGCGAAGTGTAGTCCCCCCAATAGATGGAGTGACGACCTTTTTTTTATAGGATAGGGTGACAAAAGAGCACACAGTCCACCTGATGGTAAGTGGTTGCTGTGGCCCATAGACATCTACATTTATCCTCGTTTGCGAATTAAAACGCAGATGCGTTGTCAGCTGTGAGGACTAAGATGGAATGCCTCGTTTCCAGTAAAAAGGGTCTCCGGTTCTCTACACTCACCATACAAAACACCGCAGTGTTAAGCTGCTATTTTACGCTGGTATTCTGTGAGAGCGTGGTCCTTCCCCGTTCGAGCCGACACATTCGTGCTACAAATATGCTACTAATTTAGCCGCAGCATGGCTCTACCACGTATAAACCTGAGTAAAACCTGGTAAGACATGCAGGAAGGCTCAGGACCGTGTTTTGTGGCATTTATTGGGGGAGGTCTATGATTAGCAGTGGACTTGTGAAGGGCTGTAATGATGATGATATGTGTGATATCATTAACCAATGTAAAATTGAAAATTTACAATTATGCTTATTACCTTCCTTGCGATTTTGTCTAGTCATCTAACGTTAATTTACTTTCCACGCCAGTTATCCATTAATAATAACATACATAGCGTGAGAGTGAACAATCGCCTTCTAACTACTCGTGAAAACGTTATGTATTTTAAAAGTGCCTTAAAATTCGTAATTTCCTTTTGAGGGAATTTTATGCAAATGAAGGCTCCGCTTTTAAAGTAGTTTCTTTTACTTAGGAACTAATTTTCTTGCACAGTATAAATTAGCACTGTCGTGCAATGTTGCTATGATATGTATGACCTTTTGGAAAGGTGTTAAATGTATGTATTTAATTAATGCCTTTGTTTTAATATCTTTGTACACTAAAGTATATAATGTCAACACTTGGTCTAGTATCCGCGGGTTTGACTCCAAACAGCGCTAGAACACGAATTGTTGGATTTTGTTGAGATTGTTCCCGTGCTTCATACTGCAGCCGAGCTAATATCCGATCTTATCAAGTAAGCAACACAAAAGATACGGGTTGTTTCGGTATAGTTTCCGAATATTGTTTAATTAAAGTAAACTCTGTTAAAAATGGGATAGAACTAATTTTAATTTTGTCACTTTGCTGCTTCAAAACTCATTTCAGATGTTAGAGAAACCCTTAGTGGTGAGTTGTATGTAAAAATAATTTTATTAAAGTAGAAAAACATGTGAGGAAGTGAGACCATAAGTTGTGTTAGCAATTCTTCGTTACGACAGCGATTTCAATCCATTGTTCACATTATGCAATAACTTTGTACGGTTACCGCTAGGCAACACTTATTAAAATATTCAACTTTTATTTGTAATATATTTGTTATGTTAAGTTAATAAAATTGAGGATGTAACGATTTTTTCAAATGTCTTCCTCACGTCTTTTTTATAGGATATGGTGACAAACGAGCACACAGTCCACCTGATGGTAAGTGGTTGCTGTGGCCCACAGACATCTACATCTATCTTCAATTACGAATCAAAATGCAGATGCGTTGTCACCCATGAGGACTAAGATGGAATGCCTCGTTTCCAGTAAAAAGGGTCTCCGGTTCTCTACACTCATCATACGAAACACAGCAGCGTTAAGCTGCTATTTGACGCTGGTATTAATATTTAGTATTTGATAACTGTGAGAGCGTGGTATTTCCCCGGTCGACCCGTTTGTGCTACAACCATAATATAGTTGCAGCATGGCTCTACGATGTAAAAACGTCGTGCATTTAGTTCGCAAACGGGGCTCTGACGACCGATAAATATTCATTAATTCATCCATAACAGTTCATATCTCATTCATTCATTCATTTCAGCCTGTCAAAAGTTAACTGCTGAAAAAATAGGCGTTTTCCATAGATTGCCTTATATCATTAATAATTGCCATTCGCGATAATTGCCACGCTTGGTAGACCAGTTTGGAGTTGTAAGCAAGAAGATGCTGCTGACTAGTTCCTGTTTCAGTTTCCCTCAGTCGCTTGTTACGACACCCACGGAATGATATATGGGGTAGTGGATTTTTTACGCCGCCCCTACACGGCAAACTGATATATCTGTTCCGAAAAATCGAACCAAAGCATGTATTTGTAACCACCGAATGAACCACTGAATTTGTAAGAACCGGTATGTACCGGTTCTTGATGGAGATCAGCACCACCAGCGAATCTGCTCATCGACTCAAAATTTTCAAGTTATAAATTATTAATTTTTACGTGGTAGAGCCATGCTGCAGCTATATTAGTAGTATAGTTGTAGCACGAATGGCTCGGCTCGACCGGGGAAGGACCGCGCTCTCATAGAATACCAGCGTAAAATAGCACCTTCATGCTGCTGTGTTTCGTATGGTGAGTGTAGAGAACCGGAGACCCTTTTTACTGGAAAAGAGGCGTTCCATCTTAGTCCTCACGGGTGACAACGCATCTGCATTTTGATTCGCCAACGAGGATAGATGTAGATGTCTATGGCACAGCAACTACTTACCATCAGGTGGACTGTGTGCTCGTTTGTCACCCTATCCTATAAAAAAAAATGTTTAGTTTGCCTATTCTTGAAATAAAAGAATTCTTTAAAAGCTGTTAAAGAAATAAATAACGAAACTAAAAATGAGCTTTATAGAAAATAGGAAAGTTTAATGGCGTAATAAAGTAAAAACCTTATATGACACCGACCACAGTTTATATGCTATGTAATAGTGACTTTATATTTTCAATGTAACTAAAATTACACAATTACCATTCAAAATACGCTTAAAACTGCCTTATTTAGGACATTGTCAGTAATTAAAAAGTGCTTTATAGCCTATACAACAATAATAAAAACTTATAATTAATGGATTACAGCTGACAACATTGTTATATGCATGAATGGGACCCCTTATGCTATTAGCTTCCGATCGTTAAGCGTATATCGGAAAGTAATTATTGGCGGTCAAAATTTTTAACATTGTCAATGTTATGTCGTTAGCTTAACGACCGACATAAAGTAAAATATTGGAATATTTACTATGAACACGTGGCTTTATGCCAAGAGCTACAAAAATAGCACGTTTTGTGTTTTCGAAGTGGAAACATCATTTTATATTCGTTTATGCTCGTGCGATTATCATGATCATTGCAAATATATAACATAATGAAATAATTACAATGATGTGATGATGATGCATGCATATATATCTGATTTAAACTAAAACAGCACACTTTTAAAAACATGTTTCAAATACTATTGAAAGTAATACAACAAGTTGCATAACTTTCAATAGTATTTGAAATTAGTTTCATTCATTTATAACATTGAATGAAACTAATTCAACTATATTAACCGTAAAAAATTGTATGTTGTAGAGCCGTCCTGTAGCTATATTATAGTTGTAGCACAAATGGGTCGGCTCATCGAGGAAGGATAACGTGTTTTTTTTAAAAACGCAGTTCTTTTACGCGGCTTACAGTAGATTGAAGTGGCAGAAATCGTAGTTGTTTTATGAATTATTCGCAAATCCTGAACATCCTGGTAAGGATAATGGGACAAACTGTTTAAATTATTGCATTGTTATCGGTGCTTGATATTGTGCGAAGTTTCAAGTCAATCTGACGTTTTGAAGTGCATGAAAATCACATTCAAATACGTAGATACATACCAACCAAGCCTGATAAAATCCGCGGTAAATTTCGTAAGAATTAGTTTCTTTTAACTTGTTATAATAAAACTCCATTGTTTTAGTTTTGTTTTAAATGTCCAGAAATCTATATTAAATCTATAATAGATTAATTTTCAAAAAGGCCTTTCTAAACAACAACTAACGTTACTAGTAAGCGTAACTAGTTTAAATAATTGACATAGGATATGCGGACTGTCTACTTTGTCACCTAAATACACCCATTTGGATTTTATTAAAGTGGTAAAATATCGTAACCACGTTGAAACATAAAAATGGTTTATTTTGTGATAACTGCAACGTTGCAAATAGACTTTTTTAATACCTGAATACACATAATTTACAACAAAACTCGTTTAAAATTTTATGGTTTAAATAACCGGATCCATAAGGATTTCACCGCGTCATAATTTGCACATACCTATATTTGCACAGCTACGGCTGAGGCTCGTCAAGACCTACGCGTATTACTACAAAATCACTTAGCTGTTAAATTCTGGCGAGAGAAATTCCGACATTTTTCTATGCCAAAACCACTAGCTAAATAAAATACTTAAATTTATTTAATGTATATTGGAACTAGTTAATTATTTTAAAATGTTTAAAGATACCGCCTAAATTCCTCTCCCTGCTTGACAAAAGCGTCACACATTTCTACGAGGGCTATGGAGCAGTTAGTGTGTGACGCGCTACTTCGCTCCGCCAACATGGTGAATTTCACATATCCTCTAATTATTTTATTATTCATACATCTAGGTTTCCTCACGATGTTTTCCAGCATCGCCGAACTTATGGCACCACCTAAAATTTTTGTCAAGAAATTCATTGAGTGCCGGCGGAGGTCAAACTTGGGTTGCTCGCGTTTTATGAAATTTAAGGCGAGTGCTCAGTCCCCGAACTGCCATTGTTTTGCAATATATTATATGATCTTTATTAAGTAATCTTAAGTAGTCTGACTGCTTCGATGGTCTGGTGCTCGTAAACGCGGTTGCTAATCATGAGGTCCCGAGTTCGAATCCCTGGTCGGGCCAAAATCAGCTATTGTGTTTTTCTGTCAAGAAATTCTCGTAGCAGCCCGGAGTCAGGAAGTTGGCGGTGTTTCACTCCTCGGAAGGCACGTAAAGTCGTAGGTCTCTGTTGGATCACTGTCCCGTCCATTTGGCTAGTTTCCTTTGAGACTGGTCGCCGTGACCGAAATTAGGTCTGGAGGACATTATTATAATATGATCTTATCTGTCTATTTCTGTACAAATAAATAATATTGAAGTGTCTGTTTGTAATGTTAAAATAACAGCTTTTTACTAAATGCAAATGAAAGTATATACGGTAATAATAACAAAAAAAGACAATTTGTAAAATTTTTGTCTGTCTGTCTGTTTGTTCCGGATAATTTCCGAAACGGCTGGACGGATTTTGATGGGACTTTCAAGGCAGATAGCTGATGTTGTATGGAGTAATGGAGTTCCGCGAAAAAAAATTAAAACCCATGAAAACGTAGTAAATTCCACGCGGGCGAAGTCGCGAGGGCCAGCTAGTTATTTTATATGGTAATATGACGATCTAATTTACAAGATCTAACATCGATATTATATTGACTACGTTGATTTTATCAGTCCCGTGTAATTTGTATAGGTACACCGGTAACGTATGTACATACATCGTGTGGCCGAGTGCCAGCGGATCGATCTAATATGAACACACTACACACTAACCTCGAGTATAGTATCTCATAGATGTTGATTAAACACGTACCGCTGTGTATGACCGCCCACGCGGCCCGTCGCCAAGCTGTCTGAAGGCAAACTTCTCATTCGGGCGATCCCAATCAGGAAATCTGCCCGTTCCATATTTATGGAAAACGGATGCAAAATACCACACGCTAGCTGGTTGGTCGCTCCGCGCGGCTAATTCGCAATTTATTGACACATTTCGATTCCGATTACCATAAGATATTGCCGATTTTATTGTTTAACCTGTTTGGATTTGTTATGCAAACATTAAATACAAAACTTACGCTACGTATTTTATATTATGTTAAGAAATTAACAAAATGTTGTTATAATTACGAGTAACACGTAATTAGTGTAAGTAGAGGTAGTATAATTATTAATTACACAGTTCAAATAGTGTAGAGAGTGCGATTTTAAAATTTCAACCCATTCGAAATTCATTGTGATAATAATAGAATATTAATGTTTAATGTTAAATTAGGAAAATATAGCCCACATTTTGTGGCTCATTAAGAACAACATAAATTATAATACACACAAATTACAATGTATAAAGTTAGAGGCGTCAAAAGCTCCATCAATTATTTCATGTTATTGGAATATTCGCGTCGGACATAGTCAACGTGGCAATCAAATAACCAATGTCATCAGGGTAAAACATGTCGACGGGCGAGCGGCCATAGTAGATATTAATCAAACCAATTAACAGGTCGACATTATGGCTGACAGGTCCGTACTATAGGGTTGATAGAAGTGAGCAAACTAAATATTGTAATTGGAAACGTAATTATGGCCTTGGGAAGTAATAACAAGGTAGTTTTAAGATGGGTTCCGGGTCATGCGGGTATTGTAGGCAATGAAACTGCCGACAAACTCGCACGGGAGGGCTCAAAGAGTACACAATTTGGACCCGAGCCGTTTTGTGGAATCTCTAAAGGCCTCGCCCGATTGACCCTGGAAACTCTTTACCACAACAAATCACTTAAGATCTGGTCTTACCAGGCTTAAAACATTGAAAAACCTTAATCCGGGCTTTCGATCGTAAATTCGCTTCGGAAGCCTTAGGCTTAGGTAAAAATAAATTGCGCATTCTGGTAAGAGCTCTGACTGGAACTGTTGTCTTAAAAACATATGTCCATCCTGGGAATAAGCAACTCAAGGATGTGCCGATTTTGCTCCCTAAAGGAGGAAACGCCTTTACACATCCTGACAAGTTGCGGACCCTTATCATCTGGGAAACTATGTACTTCGCCCAGAAGAAGTGAAATTACTCACAGCTAAGCAACTCCTTCTATTCATTGAGGACGTAGGGCTTAGCAGTGAATTGTAGATATAGCAGCGATCACAATAGATCTTTTAGGTCGCAGTGATACTGGTCTCTCTAGACCTGCTTAGCTGCTCGTACATAATAAAAAAAAAGAAAAAAAAACGTAATTATGACATCAAAATATAAATCGAAAAATGGAACTAATTAATCGTATTTTTTACAGAATCAACTGCCCAATAAAATATTTGTTGCGAAAAGGCTAAAGGTACATATTATTGGATGTTACAGTCCACTAGATAGTTAGTGGATGCTTCGGCCTGTAAACACGTAAACTAAAGCTAAATTTTAATAATAAAATAATTAACAAAATGTAAATGCGTGTACAAAGAATTTCACATTTCATAAAGTATTATCAAAAGATATTGTAAAACATTTTAAAACTGCGGATCTGTGGGGGATTTCCGTTAAAGTTATTGCGTCTATAATAGATACAATCGCGCCTCATTTAGCTATTATTTTTAATACTAGTGTCGAATCTGGTGTGTTTCCTGATTTAATGAAGCATAGTAAAGTAATACCTTTATTTAAATCTGGTAGTACATTAGACCCCGCCAATTTTAGACCTATTTCTGTACTACCAACACTTAGTAAGATTTTTAAAAATATTCTTGATCAAATGTTAAATTTCTTTAATATAAATAACTTACTTCATAAAAATCAATTTGGTTTCACAAGGGCTCGCTCGACAATTCGACGATGCCGGTGTTGAGCTGATTAAATATATCTTTAATGCATGGGAAAATTCACAGGATGCTTTGGGTATATTTTGTGACCTATCCAAGGACTTCGATTGTGTTCACCATGAAACATTAATCAGGAAACTTCAACACTACGGTGTAAAATTAAATTTTATTATTTATATGATTCGAATAAAAATGCAAATGTGTTGTCACCGTAGAGAAGTGAGATGGAATGTCTCGTCGTGGTCCGGTTGTCGTCACTTACCCTACGAATATGAAACACAGCATTGCTGTTACCATTGCACTCTATCAAAAGTCCACAGCTAAACATAGGCTTTTCCCATAGGTTGCCTCATAGACCATATGTGGCATACTTGCTTAGCTTGGCAGTCGGTTTGGTAACCACTGTTTTATTTTATATTATAGTTGTTATTAGGAAGACGCTGCGGCTCAACTCCTGGTGTGTTTCCCTCTATCGCCTTTTACGACACATATTAGCTTAACGACTAGTTTGACTAAAAACATTTTTTATATTAAAACTTTTGTACAACCGACATCGATATAAATTATTAAGAATAACTCAAAAACTATTAGTCAGACATTGATTCAATTTATATGAGACCACATATGAAGCAGCAGCTTTCAAATAAAAGAAGAATTATCTAAATCGGTTCACCCAGAAAAAAGTTATGAGGTAGCACACATAAAAAAACATACAGTCGTATTGAGCATCTCCTCCTGTTTGAAGTGAGTAGAAAAGAACGCCTCACATGCGTTGTCACGCCTTGATTTGGAATGAAAGTTATTTCTTATTTATTTAGCATTCAAATTATTACTAGTAGTCATAAAAGATAATTTTAACATTGAGAGTTTGGCTCGGCTAAAAGATTGAACTGTCGATCTCAAAGAAGTTTTCAGGGTGGAATCACAAAGCGAAAACCTAGTTTCTAGTGACAGATAGTAATCGAGTGTGGGCATTGAACGAACACATGTCGCCCTATCAGCTAGTTCACGCTTCGCTTCTCGCCGGCTTATCGTCAGGCCTCAGTGCCATTGTGCTTTCAAAGAAATTTCAACTAGAGCAAAGTATGTAGTGTTAGTAATGGCTACGTTGCACGAGCTCGGCTTATGTATTTGTTGAAGCAGTAAGATATATTTGAAATAAATGTTGATTTTATCCTACGTTTGTTACTTTCAAAGTAACTTTTAATCTACGAAGATTCTATACTCTCTATGCCCAGGAGTAGGATGTGTATAGGCTTTAACATTACAATATGTACTATGATTGATTCCGGTTAGAATATGAACTACGAAGTTGAGTCTTCTTATTCAGTTGTTACACACCGATTACTAAGCTGCCCGTTCGTAAGTAAGGTAAATAAAAAAAACACATAATATGTCTCTTTTATGCTATGTTGCTACGGTTGTTTGCATATTTGTCAGATGGCGCTGTGGTCGAATTTGGTGGTAATTTCGGTTTACTATAGTATGATTCCGTCGTTGTTGATACACAGCACGTAAAAGCCTATTGCCAGACATGAGCCTCTACCGTTATAGGGAAAATTTGCCCTGATGGTAACGCTTGGAAAGGGGATTTTATTTATTGTGTTTATTACTTATAGACTTAAAAATTGTGAAATAGAAAGCAGACAATATATTGCTGATAGACATAATAAGAGATAAGAAATCCTGTAGAGATAACGATTCTGGTCATTAAATATGTTTTAAGTATTATGTTATTTATACGTGCTAGAGTGAGTTGAGGGCTCCGTGGCGCAGTGGCTTAGCAATGAGTTGTTGTACTGGGGGACGCGGGTTCGAATCCCGCACGGAAGAAGTATTTGTATGGCCTACAAATAATTGTTCCGGGTCTGGATGTTTGTCATCGTGCAATTTATGTTTGTAAACTGCCTCCACGACACAGGAGAAAATCCTAGAGTGGGGGTAACGTTTAAAAAAAAAGAAGCTAGAAAGACCCATATATTAGTAATATAGTTGTAGCACGAATGGCTCGGCTCGACCGGGGAAGACCACGCTCTCACAGAATACCAACGTAAAATAGCAACTTAACCTTGCTGTATTTCGTATGGTGAGTGTAACCGAAGACCCTTTTTACTCGAAACGAAGCATTCCATCTTAGTCCTCACGGGTGACAACGCATCTGCATTTTTATTTGTAATCGAGGACAGATGTAGATGTCTATGGGCCACAGCAACCACTTACCATCAGGTGTATTGTGTGCTCATTTGACACCCTTATCCTATAAAAAAGCATTTTCATCTTCGATTTACTTAAAAGTACAAAATGGTAAAGTACATTTTCAGGCTTAGAATCCGTCTGAATCGGTATCATTATTTTACAGCTTTCTTTATTTTTCTCCTAACCTAACGGTTATGCGATAAAATTGGAGATAGGCTACGATACAGTGGAAAGACTCGGGACGATCAGAACACATATAAATGTTTGCACTGGCTGGAGTTTGAATCCAGAGCCCGCGGCTAATCAAAAGTTAGTAAGGCTGCCCTTACTTAAAGTTCAATTGAGATAATAATAATAATAAAAATATTTAGTAATTTCTGTGAAGAAGTTAATCTCAGTTAGTCATGTGATCATCTGAGGTTACTGGGAATTCGTGGCTGATAGTTTCAGACTCAAATTCAGAAGGCGGTTTGCTACTCAATACCGCCTGCATTTTTCACTGATTTCATTCCCTTTTCTGGACCTATCTCCCTCTGGACCGGTTGCCTTTCTTTTATTAATTTAACTATTGATTTTTTACATTTACGCTAACACTACACATTGAAATAAAACTACTTTTACGGACTTTTTCGCGTTTAATACCGCCACAAAGTTATTGTGGCGGTAGAAGGAAAAGGGGAGATCTCCCGCCGAGCAAGGTGCCCGGGGAGCGGCCAACGCTCCGGTTGATAGTTCGGAGCTATTCTATATATGCTGCTTTAACTTCGGAACTTTGTTAGTGCGATTTAGGCTTCGATGTATTTCGCTTGTGGCGCGACGACAGCGCCGCCACAACTTATTTATCTAATTTTTATTAATTCCCGACGTTTCGGGTACTTTACAGCACCCGTGGTCACGGGGGACTGAGGTGATTGACGTCCCGATGTCAGAGTTAACCCGGAGTACCTTCAGCTTTTTTAATTATTATTTTTGGTCCGATCTACGCAGAATGAACTTACTGTGTCTTGAAGTCTTGCAGTGGTATGCTTGGGTTTAGTTTTAATTTTATTAATTACAGGATACCAAGCAGGTGGTACCCAGCCTAAACGTCAGGAATTAATAAAAATAAGATAAATAGGTTAATTAAAGGAGAACAAATCCGTAAAAGTAGTTTTATTCAATACATACGTACATACATATAATCACACTTCTTTCCCGTAGGGGTAGGCAGATACCACTTCCTTTCACTTGCTACGATCCTTACATACTTGTTTCGCTTCGTCCACTTTCATTATTCTCTTCATAAATGCTCTACGGTTTGTAATTTCAAACATTTTAGGGTGCTCTTGACCTGGCCTTTTTTCAAGACGTCCCAGATTTGGTCTTGAAATGTCCGCCTAGGTCTACCCCTTCCAGCACTTTCATTCACACTCGCCTTATACACTTTTTTCGTCAATCGTTCTTCATTCATTCTCTCGACATGGTGAAACCATCTCAGCATACCTTTCTCAATTTTTGAAACTACTTTACTTTTATTCAATATATAACTATTATTTTACTCTATGCATCTATATGTATATATGAGTATTGTTCATTGTATATTTTTATAAGCACTTATGTATACTAACCAGAAAACACTTTAGAAATACCTCAATATAAATATCTAACCGCTTATATCTGGATAAGGTAAAAAGAAAACATTATTCAAGATGAGACAAACCACTCAAGTGTGTTTTCATTTCGTTAACTCAATTTTGTATTACGTACAGTAATGTTTAGGGTTGGGCCTTTGTGCCTACAATCTCTAATCAACTTCCATAAACGGTGCGGTGTAATTTAGAATTGTGGCCAAAACAGAAGCGTAACCGCAGACGGTGGAAAAGTGGCGCGATAACAGGTTGTATTTGTAATTTCATCCAATTCCCACGGCAATTCACGTTCTGTTATGTAGTGCCTAATAGTAGGGACAGGGAATGCTCCTTCGCATTTCTATTTTAATTTAGAAAAGGATACAGTTTCGAGGCATGGGAAGGACGTTTCTGCGTTCGTATATAGTTTCAGTTTCCATTATCATTTTGTTCACTGAATAACATTACGTAAATTCGAGGCACTTTTTTATTTTCTCCCTTCTGTTCAATTTGTTTTAATAAGCAACGGTAAAATTATTTAACTGTGCCTAGGGTATTTTTTATGATCGTTTATAGTAGAGTCCTTACCCTTTAGTCCACGTCGAAATGTTTCAGTGTGTGTGAACGGACTAAAAACTTTTTTTTTTTCTCAGACGTGCAGTTAAGGAGAACATTGCGAGATTATCTCGATATTTTCCTTCACTGTTTACCTGAGGGTAAATCATCACTTAAAATTCCAATAAACTATTGCATTCATCTTAGCTAGATAACACTCAGTTAAATACAATTCAATCACCGAACTTCACTTAGAGCTTAGTTCTTCATTGTACGATGAAATTATATTATTTATTTAATAAATTAAATTCATTATTAATTTTGATTCTAACAGAGTCTCAGAATGAATCTCGGTGTCTATCTTGTTGTCACATAGCTTTTTCTCAGAGAGTGTTGATTAACGAAAACCAGTCGTGTCCATTAGAATTTGTAATCGTTCGTACTCGTAGATAACAGCTAGAACTACCTACAAAATATTAGTGATATTGTCCTTAATCATGTTAACTAGACAAGATTTTTCAAAATGTTTCCGGGACAGATTTTTTTTCTATTCTTATACAATTTATTACATTCTTATATGTACTAATTTAACAAAATAGTTTTATCATAAACTTATTTGTCACCAGATGCGGTCTGCATGCCGACTTCACGGAGCTGACGGCGTGTGTGGGCGGCGAGTTGGACCGGCATGAAGGTTCTGCCGTTCATAGAAGATATTTTTATATCACACTGTTGCGGGAGCCAGTCGCTAGGTAAATTGTTTTCTTTTTTCTATTTCAGTCATATTTATTGTTTCTTCTTTTTTTTCTTAATCAGCTTGTAAAAATCCAATTATGAATTGGGGCTCTCCGGCCTCTTAGGGAGGGATTTACTTTAATCGCCACGCTTGGTGGGATTGGCGATCTTAGTATTAGACGTCTCGTACCTGCTCCCTGTTGCCGTTACAGGTATTTTAAGTCTGGCCTAACGAAATGGATATTCCGCTATCTATCGGAAGCGTATGAAATATGTAAGACCTTATAGCCATATCTCATAGTCGCCGTTTCCATCTACGAGAAGAAATGGAGTGAATATTACTACTAATTACTAATTCTAAAGCCCGTGGTAGCTCAGATGGTTAGCGCTCGCTGTAAGTTTTACAGTACGCGAGCAACCCGTATTCGATCCGCGCCGGCACCAAAGATATTGTTAATTGCACTTTTAAGTGCTGATTTACCACGTGCTTGGCGGTGAAGGAAAACATCGTGAGGAAACCTACATGTCTGAGAAATAAGATAAAAATATATTTCGAAGACTCGAGGTTTACCGATACGCATTTTGGCAACGCGGCGGACATTTCCTTGCCCTAAAACCCTCTCAGAAATGAGCCCACTGCTGGGCACAGGCTATACCACGTATGTAGGGTGTAACTAACTTTAACTAATTTTAAATTGTAGTGTATAGTTTTATAGAGCCTAATGTTCCTACTATAACAATGTTTGATTTGTTTGATTAATGTGGGTATAACCTGATTTATAACGAATAGCCATGGCGCGCATAATTTTTACGGCCACGCCTGTGGTAATACGAAAATTGTCGCCGTGTTCTAAATCTTGAGTAGTCACGAGTAAGAATAGAAAAATAACGTATATGAATGTAGGCAAACATTCTTTGTTATTTTGACAACTTTGTTTATTATACTTTATAACAATTCGTCGGCCTTGATTTTCGTCTTATTTTATTTTTCTTTCTAGTCTCACCTTTGATTTAAACTATATCTCTACTTCTCTCTATTCTTGGCCTTGACTCACGTCTAATTTTCCCTTTAGTCACTAGTTTTTACCTCTGAGTGACTAATTAATATATTATCTATTATAAAGATGCTACAAAGTAATGATCAATTTATAAAAAAAAAAAACTTATACGGGGATAGGGACTAGAGTAGTAAAAACTAAGCGCTAAACGTTTATATGTGGCAGAGCCACGCTGAAGCTATGTTATGGTTGTAGTACGAATGGGTCGGCTCGGCCGGGGAAGGACCACGTTCTCACAGAATACCAGCGTAAAATAGCAGCTTAACGCTGCTGTGTTTCATATGGTGACTGTAGAGAACCGGAGACTCTTTATATTGGAATAGGGCCATTCCATCATAGTCCTCAAGGAGGACAACGCATCTGCATTTTGATACTCAATCAAGATAATAAAAAAAGATAAATGATCTTCATTTATCCTTGATTAAGAATTACATTAGGACTTGTCAAGACTCAAACTCTGTCCCAAAATGTAATAATTTGATTGGAAATCGATTACCGATAACAATAGTAAGGGGAAATCTCCTTAACACATTACAAAAGGCAATCAAGTGGAACTCCTGCATCAAAATTCTATCTATTACATTAAGTGGTAGAACCATGCTGCAGCTATGTATATTACGGTTATAGCACGACTGGGTCGGCTCGACCGGGGAATGACCACGCTCTCACAGAATACCAGCGTAAAATAGCAGCTCAATTCTACTACGTTTCGTATGGTTAGTGTAGAGAACCGGAGACCCTTTTTACTGGAAACGAGGCATTCCATCTTCGTCCTCACGGGTGTCAATGCATCTCCATTTTAATTATTTATTGAAGATAGATGTAGATGTCTATGGGCCACAGCATCTACTTACCATCACGTGGAATGTGTGCTCGTTTGTCACCCTTACTGTATAAAAACAATCTTTATAGTACGCGATTAACCCGAGTTCGATCTCCGCCAACGCATTACACAGAGTAACTGCTGCTCCAGTCTGTGCTCAACCGGGCATCTTTTTACTTTTAGGGATGTAGTGTATTATGTTAAAGGTTGTGCAATAGTGGCAACATTATATTGCCACACTTCTCATGGCATTCAAGATGAATGTTGAAAGATTATTTTTTATATAATCGAGAATCAATAAAAAAAAAGTTAATTAAACGGGAGTCGGAATCTCGTCGGGAATCAATAAAAAATAAGTTAATTAAACGCGATAGAATCCGTAAAAGTAGTTTTTTTGTAATTTTTAATAAGTTTTTAAGTCATTTGTTAATTTTGTATAGCTTTGAAAATAGGCAATAATTCCGATACCTTTCAAAGAAAAAAAAATTGTTTATTTTGTAATCGGCTGAATAAAAGATCGAATTATAATGACGCACGATATAAATTCCGCATAGTAATTTCCCTAAAGCCCCATATGCCCTCGCCCACCTTTCAAAATATCCCGATAGAGCAGTTGTGCACGTTTTGTTTATTGTAATAACACTGAGATTGGAATCTGTTTGTTTTAGGTACTTATCGGAGTATCGGCACGTGAAGCGGGGCGCCACGTGGAAAGGCTCCCGGCACTGGTGTCAAGGGCGGACTGCTACTGGTGAGCATATTAAACATTCGCGTAATAATAATCAAATATAAATAGATGTACGAGTAAACAGTACGTGTAACAAAAGTCGCGTATAATTATTTGCGATTTCTGAAATGTTCTCTCAATATCTTTTCAAATAAGTTTCATAAAAATTCACCTCCAGTTTTATCATGAACAAAAAATTTGAATGAACGTTTCATCGTCATCATCGTCATCATCATCATCATCATTACAGCCCTTCACAAGTCCACTGCTGAACATAGGCCTCCACCAAGGAATGCCACAAAGCACGGTCCCGAGCATCCTGCATCCATCAACTTCCTGCATGTCTTAACAGGTCGTCACTCCATCTAGTGTGTGGTCGCGCCACACATAGCCTACACTACGAGGCTGCCATTCAAGAACCTTTTTTCCCCCATCGGTTGTTGGTTCTTCGAGCTATTTGGCCGACCCATTGCCACTTTAGCTTACTAATATGAACGAGTGTTTAATGTGTAAATATTGTAGAATAAAAGACATAAAAGTTCCATTCCATTAAAGCCTAAACTATGTAACTCCTTATAATGTCTGCTTCTTCTACCGATGAAATAGTCGATACTTCCCTGTTTCTTGTGACTAACCTCCTCAGAAATTAGAAGACGTCTCTGTCCGTATGGGTTACTGCTGCTGCTGTTACTTGTCTCAATTGTTAATACCAAAAGTACGTTAGCTTAGTAAAGTTTTGTTTGCCAAAAATAAATTAAATTTATATATATTCTAAACTTAGGCGGACGTAGTGGCGGTGTAAGAATATCCACTACCCTATATCGTCTCGTGGAGATCACAGGTGATGGGCAACAGCATCTTCCTAATAACAATTAAAAATAGGTAATAAAAAACTGTGGTTGCCAACCCGCATGCCAAGCGTGGCAACTATGGCGAAATTCCCCCTATGAGACAACCTATAGGGAAAGCCTATGTTCAGCAGTGGACTTTTATAGCTTGTAATGGATGGATGGATATCTTAATTGTCTCTAACAATCGTATTTAATGAATTGCCCGAGGCCGTATTTAAGAGAAAGCTTCATACTATGGTCGCGCACGATCATTGCTCGTATTACAAATTAACTGCAACTACCCGGTTCATTAAAACCGTTTGCGAAATGATATTCTGCGCCATTGATTCTCGATTATTAATTCTTTCTTCAAAGGTGTAACGCTTAGTATCGCCCAACACAATGATAATCTATACAAAGAAATAAAATTGAAGTGTCTGTTTGTAATGTCGAATAACAGCTTTTTACGAAATGCATATGAAAGTAAAATAAGGTACTTATAACAAAAAAAAAACAAATTTTAAAATTTTTGTCTGTCTGTCGGTTTGTTCCGCTTAATCTTCGAAATGACTGGGCCGATTTGAAGAGACTTTCACTCGAAGATAGCTGATGTTATAAAGGAGTAACTTAGGTTACTTTTATTTAAAAAAAAGAATTACGGTTCAGCACAAAAAAAAAAACTAAAACTTGTGAAATCCATCCGTAATAAATTACACCCGGACGAATAGCTAGTTTCGAATATGGTTGCATTTATTCATTGTTCTGTCAATGTTTGCTTCAATAATTCAACTTGAAGGCTGATGATTTTAAAGATTCGTGATTATACCTAATATATAGGTGATGAAATAGTTTGTAGCTAAGACTATTTATGTAAGTATTTATTTTCATGTTTTTTATTAAAATTGTGTATTTTCTACTTCACCCGCCATAATCTGATCTAGCTAGCATCTTGTGATTTTTACTTGTTTTCAAAAATCAAAGAATAATTAAAAGCCAAGAGGTTTGAAACGGAAGAAAATACTCTGATGTGTTTTCTAAAGAAGAGTGAGTGTAAAGATCACAGGTATTCTCCAAATGGTAAGATATATAGTAAAGTGTATATTTGCTCAAGATGAATACTTTGAAAAAATAGATAATGAAGCATAAATTAAATTACTTTTGGCATGACTCTCGTACTAGTTATATAATCAAATATAAATGACTACTGTGTTGCTCAGTGTAGTGAACATAAGGTAGTTGGAGGCTTGGAATGAAATCCGTGGCGAAGATTAATAGCATAAACACAGCTTACCATTCTACGTAACTATTCGTGCCTGGATTTGCTTTCTCATCCTCTGATATAAGCGGCGTTTTAACATCGGTAGATTAGGACGAGCGGGTGGTTCGCTTGTAGCAAATATGATTATCGCAGTAATACGTCTTGCATAACATCATCAGTTGGTTGAAAGGAATAATTGTTATGTCGGTTCGAATCGTCGACGACCGAGTTCTTTCTGATCGGCTCGATACACTGGCACTGCGTAGAGATGTTGCATCTCTTTGCGTATTTTATCGCATCTATCACGGGGAGTGCTCTGAGGAATTGTTCGGACTAATTACAGCCGCTCAATTTCACGATCGCACATCGCGAGAAAACTCGCGATACCAATAGATTCTGGATTATTGGCGCTCCACTACTGTGCAATTAAGTAGAAGTTTTCGTCCTCGCACAACTTCCTTGTGGAATCGATTACCACCAGCGATTTTTCCGGACCGATACGAATTAGGGACCTTCAAGAAAAGAGCCTACTCCTTTTTAAAAGGCCGGCAACATCACACTTATACATCATCCATGGTCACGGGGGGGGGGGGGGGGGGGACTGAGATGTTCGACGTCCCAATGTAATAGTTAACCACGTTTACCTCAAGATTAAAATTAATTTTTGGTCCGAGCAACGCAGTATGAACTTATAATATCTGAAAGTCTTGCGGTTGTATGCATGGGTTGGCATTTAATTTTATTAATCCACTACCCCATATCGTCCCGTAGGTGTCGTACGAGACGACAGGGGGGAAATTGAAACAGGTGCTGGGAAGCAGCATCTTCCTTATAACAACTCAAAAGAATGTATAACTGTGGTTGACAACCCGCTTCGCCAAGCGTTTCAACTATGACAAAAAGCCCCTATGAGGCAATCTATGGGTGAGCCCTGTTCAACGGTGGACTTTGTATTCCTTTACGCCGCCGCCACACGTCACATACGTTGTTATAACTCCGGATGCTACACAGAAGCTATTATAACGAATTAACTAAATTCGAATGCCGTAATATTTACTTAGACTCAACTTCTGCGGTAGTTTTTAGTTTTGATGTTTAAAATTATGGTTTATTTTTAAATAAAGTATATTTTCTAATCAGCTGTAAATAATAGGTTCGGGATCAGCGGTTAATTTTATTAAACTTGAAGGCAATTTTGAACCTATGTGAGGATAATTTACGATCTTAATTTTATAGTTGTAATATACTCGTGCCGTCCGTCCCATAACATCCCTAACTGGAGTTGTGGTAAGGGCTCAAAAGGCAATAGAAATAAATAATGGTGCAATACTGAACGATATTCGCTTTTGAGTTTAGAATTTTTAATGTTATTCTATTATCGAACAGCATGGCCATCCAACCAAGGGTGAATCGGGACGTGTCACCAGACCCCTGAAAATCGGCACGTCCCGCGCAATTCGGGACACCTGGCAACACTCCTCAGGACTTCTTTGTGGAAATCTATGGGGAAGGCCTATGATCAGCATTGGATTTGTGATGTAGTGTACTTAGTGTTTTAGTTCTCAGAGGTGACAATGCATGTCTTCGTTTGAAATTGGCTGCAGGTGTTCGTGGACACATCACGTCAACTGTTAATTAGTTTGTTAGTTTAATAATAGTAAAAAAAAAAACGTCATACGTTAAAACACCGCTGACTTGATTGCCATCAAAGTTACACAATTGGTCTCCTGGTTGGGCTTGCATCCCCGTTCTAAACGAAGAAGCGCTAACCAAAACAAGTGTGTATCTGTGCTTGCTCTTGTGGCACTATAATATATTCTGCGCAGTTGATTACTTCCCGAATCATTCAGTCGTCGGCATGTTCTAATCGCAAAACATAACATCATCATCATCCTCATTATCATTAACTTAATAAATCGCTGATATCGCTTTATACGTGGTAGAGCCATGCTGCAGCTATATCTCTGGTATAGGTAACACGAATGGGTCGGCTCGACCGGGAAAGGACCATGTTCTTACAGAATACCAGCGTAAAATAGCAGCTGAATGCTGCTGTGTTTCGTATGGTGAGTGTAGAGAACCGGAGACCCTTTTTACTGGAAACGAGGCATTCCATCATTCGTAATCGAGGATAAATGTAGATGTCTATGGGCCACATCAACCACTTACCATCAGGTGGACTGTGTGCTCGTTTGTCGCCCTTATCCTATAAAAAAAATGTTACTGATTTTCAAAAAATCTGGTCAAATAAAGTAGGTACTGAAAAATTTACTATTACAACTTCATATTTCGCGTATATTGTGTTATAGGGAAATTATTTACCGTTACCGTTACAGATTATCAAAAGTCCACTTCTAAACAAAGGCCTCTTCCATAGATTGCCTCATAGGGGGGAAATTTGCCATAGTTGCCGCGCTTGGCAGTTGGGTTGGCAGCCGCAGTTTTTTATTTTTTAGTTGTTTAAGGGTGACGCTGGTACTAGTTTGTTATCCCTCTATCGCTTCTTATGAGACTCACGGGAAGATATGGGATAGTGGATGTTCTTACGCCGCCACTACACGGTCAATCTTTACAAATAAATAAAATTGAAGTGTCTGTTTGTAATGTCTAAATTACAGCTTTTTATTAAATGCATATGAAAGTATATACTGTCTGTCTGTTTGTTC
Organism: Parnassius mnemosyne; assembly: GCA_963668995.1. Classification (NCBI taxonomy): domain Eukaryota; kingdom Metazoa; phylum Arthropoda; class Insecta; order Lepidoptera; family Papilionidae; genus Parnassius; species Parnassius mnemosyne. The sequence goes on along the minus strand of CAVLGL010000115.1, from coordinate 38,604,799 downwards.
CGGCTAATCTCCGGAACGGCTGGACCGATTTTGACGGGACTTTCACTGGAAGATAGCTGATGTCATGAGGAGTAACTTAGGCTAATTTTATTTTAGATAAATAATTAGGGTTCTGCGAAAAAAATTAAAACCATAAATTACACGCGAGCGAAGTCGCGGGGAATAGCTAGTTTGAAAATAATTATTTATTTTTTGTGTAACTTATTAAATACAAAAAAAAATATCACACAGTCACATCATAATTATATTTTTTGAGTAGTTTACTTTTGTTGCCTTTCAATTAGGTCAACAAATAGTACATAGTATATATGGCAATAGTAAAACAGATAGCATTAAGGATACGATCCTGATACATTCCATCAAAGAATCTTTTATCATACAAGTAAATAGTATGAACGCCTAATTGCGAAAGTTGTATACAAGAGGATATTACGAGTATATATCATAACTTTCTCCTGGAATGTGACCGAAATACAAGAGAAAGATAAAGACGAATTTAATATAGTCGTATAGTATTAAATAATATTAATGTTGTAGATACATACATATAGGAATTTCTGATAGCATTCTTATCTTCGCAAAGCTCTGCTGAAGCTGAGATTATATTTTATTTTCCTAAACATATTATATTAGTTTTATCGTCAATCGTTTAAGAGAATTGTTTTTGTTGCAATAGTTGAATAGGAAAATTTCAGCTCAATCGGTTGTGGATAAATGCTTTAAAATACAGTTACCTATAAGATTTGACTCTAACAAACGTACAAACATTGCCAGTTAAATAAAAGCTTTTAAAATAAGTATGGTGGGATAGTATGGTGGGACTGGCGTTATCATAAATATGATTAGAAGTCCCTAATAATTATAACATTAAAATTATTGTTATATGTGTATTTTTACAATAACTCATTGGTACTGTCAGTGATCGTGTAACTTATGAACGACTTCACCAATTATATTCACATAATATATTTTCTTTTGTCGAGATGATGCTTCATTGTTATGCTTGATCCGATAGGTGGCGCTGCAGTCGAGTTATCAATAAATTTTATATTTACACTGTAAACATTTTGGTGTTAATTAATGTGAAACTATTCGCACCACCTACCGCAAAGGGCAGAACAACGGCTGACGGCTCCGTGGCGCAGTTGCTTAGCAATCAGTTGTTGCGCTGGGGGCCGCGGGTTCGAATCCCGCACGGAACAAGTATTTGTATGGCCTACAAATAATTGTTCCGGGTCTGGATGTTTGTCCTTGTGCAATTTATGTTTGTAAACTGCCTCCACGACACAGGAGAAAATCCTAGTGTGGGGGTAACGTTTGTTAAAAAAAAAAAAGAAAAAGAAAGAATAAGCTAGTATTTTACATTAAATATTAATTTAGTTAATGCTCTTCTACTTGGCTTGTTTTTGCCATCGCAATGGTACTATATAAAATTGTGTTTTCAGCGTCAGAAGTACCGCCGTGCTACACGGGCGAGTCTTGGCGCGGTGTCACCCTGGAAGAGTTTGCGGCGTGTCCATGGAACTTGGCCAACAATCGCCAAACACGCATGTTGGCCGACTTGGCTCTTGTAGGCTGCTATAACGGCACTTTACGGCATCGCACGTTGGACACAGAAAGGGTGCTTCTTGCGTCTGCCAAGAGAAATCTCGCCGCAATGGCCTACTTCGGGCTTACCGAATTTCAGAAGGTAACTGTTTTTATTATTTCAAAACTGAGAATTTGTACTCTATCGAAGTATATGTTTTATTTATGTATTTTCTAGAAAAAGTCTTTATTTTTTTTTTTACGAAAAAAAATTCGCAATATAAGTTTAATTTCTCCTGTTGTAATTATCGTGCGCAATGGCCACAGACATTAGCAAATGCTATTAAAAAAATTTGGAATGGTTTTTTTTCGAATTTAATTTGTTTTTATGTAATTATTGCGAAATATTGCGCTCTTGCATACTGCGAAAAATTTAGCCAACTTTTGAATTTGAGTTTAATCAATCAACCTATCAATTTATTTATTCGTTTAAATTCTGGTCTTAACTGACTTGTTTATCGTGTTAAGTGTGAATTGTTACTGCAAATAAACTGAGAGTGCCACATCTTATTAACGCTACTCAAGTTGCTAGGGCTGTTAATTTAATTGAAACTGGGCACACCTACAAACATGTGGCCCAAACCTTACGAGTATAAAAATCTGTGATCGAATTCGATGCTTGGAATTTTAAGTAAACGAATAGTAAACAAAATCCAAATTAATAAGCTTAACTGTCACAAATATCTATGATATTTTGTTGTTATACAGTTTGTTTGTTTTCCTCTAAATTTATCCATCAGTATAATATATAAAAGAGGATGTCTTGAGTGGCTGACTCTATCAACGCACACCCCAAACGCTAGACGCAGAAATCTGTAAATTGGACAATAGCTGCCTTTTATGATGTAACCACTAAGAAGGAAATTTGAAAAAATCAACCCTAAAAGGGTGAAATAGGGACAATTTGGATTAAACTTTAAATTTTTCCGGGGCGATTTTGTGGAGTTAGAAACTTACTGAAAGTACTCGTGGGTGCGTTAAAGTGGCGAAACGGCTGATACTCCTTGCCAAACATGGCGGTTATGACAAATCCTACCATATATGTAAGAGATAGCCCAGCTATAGATTGTTGATTGAACGATCCATGTGCTCCCGAGTATCTGAAATCCAAATTTCAATACTTGGGTGATTCTCATAATTGTTCTCTCCGTTCTTCGGCTAATCTTAAGTTGCTCACTCCTTTACACCGTACTTGTTACTCATCTCACCCTTTCACACTATATATATATATATATATATATATATATATATATATATATATATATATATATATATAAAATTTATTAACCCTTTCTACTTTGATTACTGCAGTACCGCATCTTGTATCTCTGGTTAGCCTAATGGTTGCCTGGGAGAGAATGCCCTATGGCCTTTGGCATTAAGTCCGCCATATGTACAACTTTGTGCATGAAAGATTAAATAAATAAATAAATATGTAAATAATACTACTAAGTTTAAATTGAATTTTTCTATTTTAAGTATAAATGCAAATGAATGCACGCCAACAAACTGCCCTGCAGTTTGGCGAAAGTAGCATGAGAATAAAACTGACTATTTTTATGTTATTAAATAACTATAATTTGTGAAAAATAAATAAACAAAATAATAAAATGTTTGAAAAAAGTGTTCTCGGTTATACCACAGAATAAATAATAGGTTAGAAATACGTACGTTACGTAGAAAATGCTTTCAAGGGAGTTGTAATATCAACGAACGCGTTGTTATCTCACAACGTGTTGCTTAGAAAATCAGCATAAAGCTCCAGTATAATGTTGCTGTTTCGATAATAACGAACGGATTATTAGTTAATTAGTTATTAATTTTCAAATCCTGTAAGAAAAGGCTAAATATTTCCTAACTGATAGCGTAGATGTAATGGCGGTTTTAATTATACACAAGGCTTTGAAGTGAATATATGCCCGAAATTGAATTTTGGTATTATTCGAAACATATAAGTTTGTGTATAGTTTTAGTATATTTCCAGTATAAGCGTATTATTGATGCGTACTGTATAATACTAAATTATCTATTATTTGGGTGTTCTACAATTTTAATTAACTCCCTTTTATTGTAAATCAAATGTTTAGTTGTTCTAAAATTTAATAAGCTGGTAGTAAATATTAAAATATATTAAATAATACATTTTGAGTGACTTAATTAAAATACTTGAATATAAGAGTCACATCACATCACCACAAGTCCATTGCTGAATATAGGCTTCCCCCAAGGAATGACACAAAGTACGGCCCTGAGCATCATCGACTGGAGTGACAAACTTGTAAGTGAGTCAGGTTTTCTTACCAGGTTCTCATTCCATCGCAAATTTCACGGTGTCTGAGAATAAGAAAATAAAATATTTCAAAGACGTGAAGTTCGCCAACAAGCATTGGGGAGCGCGGCGGACATTACCTTGCCCTAAAACCCCCTTAAAAATGAAAGGAGGTATGTGCCAGCAGTGGGACGTATATAGGCTGTAACTTTAACTTCCTCACTCTATCAGTAGGGGCCGCCGAACACTTCGCTTACGGGTACGAGGTTGCTACTCGAAAAGGGTTCTGTACTCGGATAACCATCGTAGCGCTACTTTATGAACACTTCAGTATCTCAATATACCGACAGTCAATTTGGCACCGGTGAAGGAACTCTGACAAATTTTGAGAGAATCTAAGGCTTTCTCATAGTCCACCTACGGAAAACATAGTGTCAGTTTGTATTCCTCGGTCTTTCCTACAATTTTCCGAAGGATATGTGTGGTCTATGGTACTAAAAAACTTTTCCGTAACCGGCTTTTAATCTAAAAGTCGTCAAGTCTGCGTAGAAAACGATTCGTAATCCCCTTTAAAATAGCAGTTTATTAGTTATTCAATAAAGCGTTATCGCCTTTTTTTGAAGAACTAGATTACCGCTTTTATACCTTACGCCTCCGGAATTCAATCACCATGGAGAATGGAATTGAAGAGCGTCTGAAGCAAGCTCGCTTCGTTTTCAGAATCTCCACTGTAGTTCCATCTTCGCGCAGGGCCTTGCCGTTAAAGTGCTGGAGAGTCATTCTAATCTCGCTCAGACTGACGTCTGAATGGTAGTCCTCACATCATAACCAAATGGTTTGCTTCTTTCACAATGCGTACAGCAAATAATTCCGTCAGTTCCACAGTGTTTCCGTCCGATTACATTCTAGACGTCATCAAGGTAAGAGTGAATAGGCTTGTTACGCTAAGACAGTGTGTTTTACCATCTAGGGTTTCATCATCACTTACCACTATTTGGGAGTTAAGTTAGTTAAGTATTGGTCTTTAAGAAGTAAAATCAATATATATATATATATATATATACAACGTGTCCCAAAATTCAACGATAAGCCAACACCGGAGGATAGACCTGCCCCGGACTAATCGGGTAAAAAAAGAAAAAAAAATATATCCCAATTATATTTTAAGTTATATAAAAAAAATGAAATTCTTCAGAAATTGAGACCGTTTATGATATTTTTCACTACCACAATTTTTTAAATATTTTTTTCTTTTTTTTTTATAGGCAACCTGAATAGTACTGCTATCTACCACAATTCTTAAAAACTCCAGAATAACTCTTGTTTTATCACGAAAATTAATGAAACTTATTTTATTCCCTAAATTTTTTGAAGACTTTTACTTTTAACCAAATTTAACTTATCGTGGTGTAAAAAAAAAGTATGAACACTAGTATGGCAAGTTTTTTTAAAAATTGACGCAACTAACCAATATTCCAAAATGGTATAATACTCTAGGAAAACAAGTTATAAAAAAATATGGGCCTATTATTTCTTAACAGGGGCCAAATTCCTTAAATTGTAATTGTCAGTAATCACTTTTACTACATGCCCAAAATGGGTTCCTGTTACAATTTCTAGGAATTCGAATGGGGCATTAATACCTTAGATGTTAGAGAGAGATAGATAGATAGAGATATTTACGTTAAAAAGAGACAACAACAGGGCAGGTAGAGAAGCTGTTATTATTCTCAGCAAGTCGGTTCAGTACGCTCTGCTCCTTTGTTTACTGCGCACCGTACCCAATTCAACTTACGTGGCCCTCGTACATACTATCGACTTTTGGCTTGGCTTTTTGGACTGGAATCGACCTGCAAACTTAACTGACCTGGCATTATTTGGACTGGAAGTGATCTGCAAACTGAACTGACCTGGCATTATCTTGGACTACGATTGTGTGTTTTGTGATTTAGAGTTCTGGCGCATTTTGGACTGTTTGGCGTTTAATATGCCGCAACCGTACACACCACAGGAATACGCTAATATGCATTTAATCTATGGAGAATGCCGACGTAATGCTAACGCTGCTAGCAGACTGTATCCAGAAAGATACCCAAATGCTCAAAGATATCCTGATTATCGAGTGTTTATTAATGTGCATCAAGCGTTTTCGGAGGGTCGTATGCCATCCAATAGGAGCAGCGCTGGAAGACCTAGATTGGATCGTGATGAAGAAGTTCTCAAGGAGATAGAAAATGACTCGACTACTTCGGTACGTGCCATAGAAGAAGCTACAGGAATCCCGAAAAGTTCTGCACATCGAATATTAAAACGTCACAAGCTTCACCCATATCACTACAGGCGTGTGCAGACGTTATTACCGCGGGACTATCCGCTACGGGTCACATTTTGCCGTGTAATGCTGCAAAGGCACAGTGAAGATCCCCACTTCCTAGACAAAATTCTATGGTCGGATGAAACAACGTGCAAGAAAGATGGGTATTTAAATCTTCACAATCTACATAGTTGGAGTAATGAAAATCCACACTTGATGAGACAAGACAAATCCCAATATCAATTCAAGGTTAACCTATGGACCGGCATATTAAATGGAAAAGTAATTGGGCCCTTTGAGTTACAAGGAAACTTAGATGGCAATAGTTATTTAAACTTTTTACAAAATGACTTGCAAGAATTGTTAAACGACGTGCCCTTAAGTGATCTTCAAAACATGTGGTTCCAAAATGATGGTTGCCCAGCACATTATGCCCGTCCTGTGCGAGAATATTTAAATCAAGAGTATCCAGGGCGTTGTATCGGGCGACTTGGTCCTATCTTATGGCCACCCCGTTCACCCGATTTGAACCCCCTGGACTTCTTCTATTGGGGTTGTCTTAAAAACAGGGTCTACTCAAAACCCATTGTGACATTGGACGAGCTTCGTCGAAATATCACTCAGGCTGCTGATTACATTAATAGCAGAAGATATGCAAGACAAATAAAACGATCATTTTTAAGGCGATGTCGTGCATGTATTAATGCTGGTGGCAAACAGTTCGAACATTTGCTATAATGTTAATAACTTAATAAATTACACGTGAAACTGTTTGTACCATTTGTTTTGAAATATTAAACATTTTTCAAGAAATAATACTTTTATTACACCCGACCGTCATTTGGCCCCTGTTAAGAAATAATAGGCCCATATTTTTTTATAACTTGTTTTCCTAGAGTATTATACCATTTTGGAATATTGGTTAGTTGCGTCAATTTTTAAAAAAACTTGCCATACTAGTGTTCATACTTTTTTTTTACACCACGATAAGTTAAATTTGGTTAAAAGTAAAAGTCTTCAAAAAATTTAGGGAATAAAATAAGTTTCATTAATTTTCGTGATAAAACAAGAGTTATTCTGGAGTTTTTAAGAATTGTGGTAGATAGCAGTACTATTCAGGTTGCCTATAAAAAAAAAAGAAAAAAATATTTAAAAAATTGTGGTCATGGTAGTGAAAAATATCATAAACGGTCTCAATTTCTGAAGAATTTCATTTTTTTTATATAACTTAAAATATAATTGGGATATTTTTTTTTTTCTTTTTTTACCCGATTAGTCCGGGGCAGGTGTATCCTCCGGTGTTGGCTTATCGTTGAATTTTGGGACACGTTGTATATATATATATATATATATATATATATATATATATATATATATATAAAATGTGTGTGTGTGTGTGTGTGTGTGTGTGGGTGTGTGTGTGTGTGTGTGTGTGTGTGTGTGTGTGTGTGTGTGTGTGTGTGTGCGCGTGCGCGTGCGCGTGTGTGTGTATGTGTTATGTACTGGAAAAGCTTGAACTATGGTAAAACCTAGGATTCACCAAGTCTTAATGGTAAAAGTTCGAACGGTTCTGTGGCAATCGTTAATTTCGGACTTTTACCACCATTGAACTTACGGTATTATTAATATTAAAATTGCGGTTTATTGCGATAGTCTTAGGTTTACACTGTAAATAAAAACAGTTTTTTTTCAACCATAGTCTAAGCCCGAACCTATCAATAAATCACATTGTGTAATAGAAGTAGATCCCATATATTACTTTATTAATATACAGTTAAATTATAATATATACAGTATACAGGAAGTCTAGGATGTCTGTGCGCCTCTATTTCGAAGTTACCCTGTGCTACCCGAATGGTGTCGAATCATTTCAATCAACATTTAACGAAGCATTTGAAGCGAATCGGATGACTCTTCTCTAATGAAGAATGCACACTCATTCTCATGTGACTTAGGCTAAAGCGTGACATTTACATTTTAGTTTAACTGTTGGGTAAACTGACCGAGTATAGTGCAATACGCGCACTAATTCTAAGTCTATATGACTAAGTATCGCCGTTTATATAACGCGCTGTGGTGCATCGACCCCGTGTTATAGATAAGTGCTGCCATTATTTGCACTTAGCTATAAACATAGCCGCTGTTCGTGTCTACGTACGTACGTACTGCTCCCAGACACTGCCTTCAGTGACCGAACAATTGGCTTTTCCACTGTTATGTTCTGTCGTAAATGGTTCGATAAAGTGAGAATTTGTTCTGTCTGATCACACTTTCGTTACAAAGTTCGATGTTTTTGTATTGATTTCAAAGTAATACGACCGTTGAAGATAATTTTGTCATGAGGGAATAGTCTGTGTTGATTTCATAAAAGAATTTACGAGTCCATCTCGTCCTTTGGGTACCGTAGAGTAGACTATACGAAATGTTAGGAACATTGCACAGCTGCCCATATATGCTGGCAAAACCATCTCAGATGTCATTATATAGATTAGAATGATACTTTATACGTGGTAGATCCATGCTGCAGCTATATCAGTAGTATAGTTGTAACACGAATGGGTCGGCTCGATCGGGGAAGGACCACGCTCTCACAGAATACCGGCGTAAAATAGCAGCTTAACGCCGCTGTGTATCGTATGGGGAGTGTAGAGAACCGGAGAACCTTTTTACTGGACACGAGACATTCTATCTTAGTGCCCACGGGTGACAACGCATCTGCATTTTGATTCGTAGTTGAGGATGGATGTAGATGTCTATGGGCCACAGAAACCACTTACCATCAGGTGGACTGTGTGCTCGTTTCTCAACCTTATTCTATAAAAAAAAACATCAGATGTAAATAATCAGAACGGCAAGGGGGAGTTAGGACATAGCTTGTACAGGAGATCCGCTTGTTCGGATCTCACACTTCAGTGAATTTTATTACTTTGAAAAGCGTCATGTTTAACAGTCACCTTTTTACGGACTGATGGCTGTTTACGACTGCCTCGTTAATGTAGTGGTCGTAAGTGCGACTGGTTGTTTAACACGTGTTTCACTCCTTTTCCCAATGAATCACGTAAAACCGTTTTTCCTGCGCCCGATTTCTTTTCGGTCATGTCAGGTTGCCGTACCACCGTACTATGAGAGTAAATAGAGAGTGCTTGCGCACACACTCATGCACTATAATCCGGACAGACGGCTAGTTTCCTTTCAGCATGCCCACCTTAATTGAGATTCGATCTGGAAGACATTATTATTATTACGAGCTGATGAAGAAGTAGAATCAAGGAATTGGCTTTCATAAAAATCGCTAAAGGTCATATCCGCGTTGATTATCATACTAGATAGAATGTCAGTTATTAACATTTTCTCATTTTTTTATTATTGTATTATAGGTATACCTGGATATACCTGGATATTATAGGTCTAGACCTATAATATCCAGGTATATCATGGCAAGCAGTGTTTAAAGTACAAGATCTCAGGTGCTATAATTATTATTAGAAGCATGATGAAAACTCTAATCCCCAAGTGTGGAATTTCGGCAAAACATTGGAATTCATTTGTGGAACCTTGGAATTTATTTGTGGTAGAGCCTTGCTGCAGCTTTATTAATAGTATAGTTGTAGCACGAATGGGTCGGCTCGACCGGGGAAGAACCACGCTCTCACAAAATACCAGCGTAAAATATCAGATTAACACTGCTGTGTTTCGTATGGTGAGTGTAGAGAACCGGAGACCTTTTTTGCTAGGAAAGATTTGCTCATGGCTGACAACGCATCTGCGTTTTAATTCGCAAACGAAGATAGAAGTAGATGTCTATGTCTAGTCACAGCAACCACTTACCATCAGGTGGACTGTGTGCTCGTTTGTCACCCTTATTCTGTAAAAAAAAAAACAACTTGGAGAAGGTCTATGTTGTAGGTTAATGCATTATGTATGTACATAAATATACTTAATATATAAAACATTTGCATATATGTTTATTATATGGTCTACAACAACCATAAATGCATGCATATGGTGGTATAACAAGTGTTTGTGTTGAATGTTGATGGATTACGAAATATTGGAGATTAGTCGAAAGTAGAGTAGCTACTCTAAGCACTTTCCAGTGTGTATGGTGTAAACATTCATAACTTGGTTCCCTGAAATTCGTTAGAGCAAACAAAATACTCCGGGCTATAACATTATTGCTGTATAACTTCAAATAACGGCAGTCAATTAAATATGACGATGTAAATAATGCTCTATCGAAACTAGTACATTGGTTTAACGCCAACAATTTGCTCTTAAACGGCAATAAGACAAAATGTATTAAATTTACAATACCTAATGTAAAACATTCGAAAACCAATGTGCTCTTAAATGGGGAGGAGTTGAGTCTTGTGGATACCACTGTTTTTCTCGGTATTACTATTGACGCGAAACTTCAATGGGGCCCCCATATATCTAAATTAGCAAGCAGACTTAGTTCTGCAGCATATGCTGTAAGAAAGATTAGAAGTCTCACAGATGTTGAGACAGCTAGGTTAGTGTATTTTAGTTACTTTCATAGCGTAATGTCTTATGGAATTTTGCTATGGGGTAATGCGACTGATATTGAAGCTATATTTGTTTTGCAAAAGAGAGCCGTACGGGCGATTTATAATCTAAATTGTAAAGAGTCCCTTAGAGAAAAATTTAAAGAAATAAACATATTAACTTTGGCATCGCAATATATTTATGAAAATGTAATGTATGTACATAAAAACATAAATAGCTTTAATAAGAATAAGGATGTTCATACCTTAAACACTAGGAACAAACATAAGCTTGTAATGCCACTTACAAGACTCCACAGAATTAGTAATTCATTTATGGGGCAATGTATACGCTTTTACAACAGAATCCCAGAACATGTTCAAAGTTTGTCAATAAACAAGTTTAAAAGTTTTATTAAAGAAAAACTGTACAAAAAGGGTTATTATAATATCAAGGAATACATGAGTGAAAATAACCCCTGGGAATAAGGTGATCGCCACCATGCTGGTTCTATGAAAATTCATTTAAAATTGTATAATCAAAATTATTGTTAAGTGAAATTATGTTTAAAAAAAAAAGTCCCGCTGGGTTTCTTGCTGGTTCTTCCCAGGACAGAGGTATTTTCCGAACCAGTGGTAAATAAAATAATGACTTTCAATAAGTATTATGTAATAATCCATATTGAATAAAAATCATTCTATTCTATTCTATTCTAATACATTTGCGCGCTGTACGGTAAATTGCTTCGTCTGAAATTGCTTTAAGCCACTAGGATGATTCGAGAGTGGCAATGGAATATAACCTTTGAAAATAATGTTATAGTACGAATACGCGCGGCACCCACAAGAGTAATTTTTACATTTCGCATTGCTTCGCTCAAATTTTTCGCTTATTCGTATAATATATGTACCTACTCTTTCTTCTTTATTGGCATTATAAAAGTTCACTGCTTGCTAAAAGTCTCTCTCTCCCGTTGTAGTAAGAATTTGCTGGGATTTGTTTTAATCGTCACGTCTGACAGGACTTCTCGCACCCGTCAAATGGGCTACACCGCCATCTGTCGGAAGCAAACCATTCAAAAAAGGAGAAAGTTCTCAATTTGATTGTACGTTTTTTTTTGTATGTTACGCGATATCTTCGTCAATTGTGAACTTGTTTTCATGATTATTTTAATTGAATAGATTACAACTTCAGTGGTGGTCCAGTATGAATCAATACAAATAAATAATATTGAAGTGTCTGTTTCTAATGTCAAAATTACAACTTTTTACTAAATGCATATGAAATTAAAATACGGTAAAATACAGTAAATACGGTACTTATAACTAAAATACAATTTTTTAAATTTTTGTCTGTCTGTTTGTTCCGGCTAATCTCCGAAACGGCTGAACCGATTCTGACGGGATATTCACTAGCAGATAGCTGATGCCACAAGGAGTAACTTAGGCTACTTTTATTTTAGAAAAAGAATTAGGGGTCCGCGCAAAAAACAAAAACCCTAACACGCGAGTGAAGTCGCGGGGAACAGCTAGTTTGGAAATAAAATTCCTCCCCGAAGGCTTGTGGTGTCTGCTTGTGAGGCTTAATCATGTTCATTTATAGGGATATTTTCCATAGTTGCCACGCTTGGCGACCGGGTTGGCAACCGCAGTATTTATTTCTATTAGCTGTTAGCCAGAAAGATGCAGCTACCAATCTCCTGGTTCAGCTTCCCTCTGTCGCCTCTTACGACGCTCACGGAATAGTATGGGGTGATAAATACTTTTACATCGCCACCATACGACATAATGTACTACGGCGTCACTATAATATACTACAAAAGTACAAAGAATTCTTTCTGTCAACTTAATTTTGATAGTTTGAATATGTCAATAAAACCCACGTAAAAGAAGATACCTATCACTGATGTGAAACACCGACTTTCAGAATTTTTTTCTAGATGAACTGATTTTGATGATTTCTTTTTTATTTGAAAGCTGGTGAAAGTTCCATATAAATTTGATCAAGATCTCACCAGTAGTTTTTGAGTTATCCTTAATAATGCGTATTTAAGTAACTTCGACTACATTGATTAGAGTCGGTTGTACAACAGATTTAATTTTACCACTTGTTAAACCTCAGAATTGTGTACTTTTCTACTTCACTGGTATGGAAGTTTTCGCGCGAGTCCTATTTATAACTTAATCCAATTAACTTTATTTATAATATACTAGCTGTGCCCCGCGGTTTCACCCGCGTCATCACGTATCCGAGGTGCGCGACATGACCTAGTTCAAGCATTTTATAACGGCTAAGGTTTAAGCGTCGTTCGCGCGCCCGGCCAAGTATTGACTTATTTTAATTTTACATTATCTCTTAAACTATGCGTCCAAATAACATGGTATAAAGAACATAGTTTATCTTCATAAAATTGTCTTGATGATGAAGTAATTTTCGTTCGTAAGGATAAATAGGCCATGCCTAATAATAACGCTCATAAATCACTTTTAAATTTTCAATATTTTTTTGTCACAAAATACCAAATTATGGCTTATGTATAAGAAATAGACATATGGTATCGCGGAATTTTTTTTAGACGGAGTAAATGTCTATATTTTTCTAGAACATTGTATTTACGTATCCCTAACCATAACACCAGCGTACGCGGATAAATCATTTTGGGAGTGCTTTTTCTTCTGACTTGCTTAACAAATATCCATATTTAAGGCTAGCTGAGTAATATAGCTTAATCCTAGATGCTAGCCTATACTATTCCACGTGAATCTGGCTATAATATACAAAAAGAATTTTTCAAATCGGACTGGTAGTTCCAGAGATTAGCGCGTTTAAACAAACAAAAAAAAACAAAAAAACTCTTCCGCTTTATTATATTAATATAAAGTATATAGATGTAAGACATATAATAATATGATACATCTGGCAGGTAGTACTTTCTGTATAAGTATATGTAGCTACTAGACAAAGTTTTGATAGAGGAGTTCCACTTGCACTTTATCTGCTTAACGCTATTTCGTAATTCGTAATCTAGTCATGAATTTAGATGAGAAATTAAAATTAATTTTACAATTACCATCTAGTCGCTTTTGTTTTAACGTGGTGAAAATAAAATTTTATTCTCAACAAGAACTTACAGGATCTGCTTAAGTGAGACATTTTAAATTACTATATACGTTAATAGTTAGTGCCAATGTTTAAAACTAGTGTCAGTAATTGTAGATAATAAAGTTTGTATGATCCTAAAGTAATAATATCTTATTTTAAATTTACACTACTCGTAAAAAGAATAACTTAAATTCGAAATTTAAAAAAATACCTTAAAAAAACAACTGATGATCCTGAAACGGCAGAACCGGTTCCAATAAAACATGTCTAAGAATCACCAACCTGCTGTTAAAGAGCTACGGTATCACAGACATACACACAGTCAGACAGAAAGGCATACATAGCGGTCAAACTTATAACACCCTTCTTTTTCGTGGGTTAAAAATAAACGTTTAATTGTTAGATGTATATTTGTCATTTACAGTTTTTTTTTTAAATATAGAATAAGGGTCATAAACGAGCACACACCTGATGATAAGTGGATGATGTGGCTCATAAACATCGACATCTATCGTCGATTATAAATCAAAATGCAGATGCGTTACCACCCCTGCGGATTAAGATGGAATGCCTCGTTTCCATTAAAAGTGTCTTCAGTACTCTACACTCACCATACGAAACGGAGTAGTATTGAGCTGCTATTTTACGTTGGTATTCTGTGAGAGCGTGGTCCTTCCCCGGTCGAGCTGATCCAGTCGTGCTATTACCATAATATAGCTGGAGCATGGTTCTACCACTTAATGTAGTAGATATAATTTTGATGCAGGAGTTACACTTGATTGCCTTTGGTATAATGTATTAAGGAGGTTTCCCCTTACTATTGTTAGCGGTAATCGATTTCCAATCAAATTATTACATTTCGAGACAGAGTTTCAGTCTTGACAAGTCGTAATGTCAAATGACAACACGTATCCGACTTGTGTGGTGCTGAGGAGTTAGTTATTGAATAAACTTGTCACTTAGTAAGTAACTTAGCTTAGCAAGTGTATCACGTTCAATTTATGCAATAATAATTTTCGTATATTTAAAGATGTTATAAAACTATTTAAAATTTAAAGTATTATCTAAAAACTAATTGTTGGTGTCAATCTATACATATAATAAAACTGTAAATAGCAGATGTCTGTACATTTTATATTTTTGTAATAAAAGTGATTGAGGGGTACTAAAAATAAGTAATTAAATACATTTCTACCATTTTTAGAATTTTCTGTCTGTCTGTCTGTCTGTCTGTCTGTCTGTCTGTTTGTTTGTTAACGTATCACGTATAAAGTACTAATTTATATCATAAGAATTGTTAAGGAAATTATAAAGTGTATCTTCGGGTTACATTTAGTCTTTATTTCATTAAAATCAGTTCATTCCATCAAAAGTTATGATAAATATTCTGAAGTATGGGTAGGGAAGTATAGGTACGAATTTGCTCAACGGTGGCTTTGTTTGAGTCATCAAGTGCATTTTAAACTAATATCATATCATAAATCATAGTTAAATTATGTAAAATAATGATATAATTATGTATATCTAAAACGCAGTAAACAAAAGTTTTAAAGAACGTATTAAATATATTATACAAAAATATATTAACCTTATTAACTAAATCTGAAGCACAATAGTTAACCCATTTCTTCGATAGATGGTGGTGTTGTGAAAATGTAAAGCAATTGCAATGTGGTTTTTTCCTGTAGATGAGTTTTCATATTTACTGCTAATCTTTATTATATTACTCGCTGCCCTACTGCGTGTTGACAAACTCAATTTATTCTTTACCGCCGAGTACTCTATGTGGTAAATCAAATTTTAAAAGAGCTATTAACAAATCGTTGGTTTTGGCGAGAGTCAAACTTTATTTTTTGCTTACTGTGCAGGCACTGATTTATAAGTTCTCTTGCGTTTTATATAATGTATCAATCGCGTCAATTAATCTCTTTTATTTTTAGAATTGATGTTAGCAGCGCCATCTCTCTTTAAATATATACATATAATAAAAATGATGATAACATGTTGTGTCTCTTTCTGTACATTGTATAGGTATATATTTTGGTAGCTAAAATCATTATGGGGAACTGAAAATAATAAAATAAGAACATTTTATAATTTTTAAAATTGTCTGTATGTCTATTTGTCTGTTATTATATGAACGCATCACGTCTAAAGTAAACATCTTTTATTTTCAAAGAAATCGTTAAGAAAAATATATACATAAAGCGTATCTTCGAGTTACATTTAATCTTTGTTTTATTAAAATTGGTTAATTCTATCGAAAGTAATGATTATTATTTTGAATTGTAGGTTCGAATTTGTTCAATGGCGCCATAATACCTCAGAAATAGTAATAAAAAGATTTGTGTGCAAAAAAAAAAGTTCCATAATAATTAATATATTTATACTTAAAACACAAAAAGAGATTTAAAAAGGATGTTTTCTCACACAAAGGACGTAATAGATGGAGTTGTACAAATTACAAACTTTTCTGAATTGCTGTGTTGAGATTTTTCGCCGATGAATCGTATTGAGACTTACTGAAGAAATTTGTATCCATCGAAGCCATACAACGGAATCCGACCAAAAATAAAAATTTTGCAACGAAATGTTGTGATATTGTATTTATAATATACGCAAAATCAGTACTGCCACTTTAGCACTTTGGGAACTAGATTTAGCGCTTTTTTGGAATGTATAGCGCGCATTTCGAAATTTTAGCACCTAGCTTAATCCAGCGCTTTTTGGTGTATTTAGCACACATTTCAATATTTTAGCGACTAGCGGGTTATTAACTCTGTTATAGCAGCACTGTTAGTCCACATTACCGATAATAATAATAATGACCTTTATTACTTTTTCCCACAAATAGTACATTGCAGTTTATCTTTTTCAAACATATTTTTTCCACAAAACAAAGAGCATGGGAGACGAGTCCAAACTAGGATACCCTGTGCTATGGATCTCCTGGCTTCCCCTTTAGGATGATCAACTTGATTTTTTACCGACGAATATAAGCGGGGAAATCCCCTTTATTAAAATTTTTGTTTATGGTTTTGGCAACGCATTTATTTTGCTTTATTCAGTTTCAGTCAGTTGCTTAGAGCACAGCTAAGTTAAAAGTTACTTAGAAGTTATAACACAAAGAAACTGTGTAGCAACCGCAATCAGATGCTGACATCTGAAACTAAGTTGCGAAATACATTGCACTTTAAAACAATTAATGACATTTTTATTGTTCGTACAGTACTAACTACTGTTGACAGCAATTGCCATAATTATAAGTCGATGTCCTGCGAAGTATTGATACATCAAAAAAATATTGCCAGAAAAAAAACTTAATGTTGTTTTCTTTATTATGATTATATAAAAAAACACAAACTTTGTTTGTAGTTAATTTAGCGCGAAATATAGGGCTTTTTTAAAGCGCTGTTTTCATGAAATCTAGCGCTTTTTGTGTTGTCCTAGAGCTGAATTAGTTTTTTTTTTATCTGGCAGCACTGCCCATAAACCCTCTATTAAGAAGTAACTTTCCTTTCAGTTTTAAGCGCGTTCAGTTCCCAGTTACAGTGAGCGTGTGTTATGCGATGACCGTAAATAAAGCGCAAGGTCAAACTTTACGCGTTGTAGGAGTGTACCTCAGTACTGACTGTTTTGCACATGGCCAACTCTATGTTGCTTTTTCCCGCGTTAGTAGCCCCCGTAACCTTTTAGTGTACACCCCGGCTAAGCCTACTTCTCACGTCGTTTACACAGAAGCTCTATCATAAACGACTTAGAACTTTGATGATAATGATTTATTTAGTTACCACTTATTGATACAGTAATGAAATAAATCGTTTAATATTCTCTTACCTAAACGACAAATTGTTTATGTAAAACCTGTATACGCGAGCTACGTCGCGGGCACAGCTAGTATTATAATAAAATAGAAACTATTATATGACTATCCAAAATTACTTTTTCAATATAAATGTTTAGTATATTGTATTTAATGTTTTGTATATTGTATGTAAAATGTAAATATTTACTCGAACACTACACATTAAATGAAACTAATTTTACAGATTTTATCGCGTTTAATTTTAACTTTTTAATTCCCGTTTCGGGTGCGTTACAGTACCCATGGTCGCAGGGGTTCTAAAGTGTTTGACGTCCCGATGTCATTAGCCTAGAATTTTATTAGAATATTAATTAATTAAATGTATTAAACACACACACACACACACGTAACCATGAGTACTGTAAAGCAACCGAAATGACGGGAATTAAAAAGTTAAAATTAAACACGATTAAATCTGTAAAATTAGTTTCATTTAATACATTGTACCTATTTGTTAATGTGCATTATATTTTAGAAATAGCGAGAAATTATCTTACTCTGCATATTGTCATATAGAATTTAAAGGCTCTACTAGATATTTTATAAAAAAAAATTATTTGTTGATATTCACAAAGTAACGCCTGATTCTATTAATTAATTGACATGCTTTTTTCACACTACATTACGAAGTGGAAAGCGCTCACGCATTAGTAATGTTATTTTTTTTAACAAATACTCTGGGATTCGACCATCGGCTGTTATTCCATTGGATCTTTGTCCTCAGGGTTAACGGCGTATCTGCATTTTGTTTCTTAATTTGATATGGATATAAAATCTATTTACCGATAGGTGGATTGTGACTTTGTTATCCTTTCTTTTTTTTTAATCTAAAATTTCCAAGCCATTTATTTGGTCTGGGATGCCTAATGATTGCTTAAAAGGCGCTACAAATCAGTTACAATAAACATTGTTTTTTTTTTTGTTTGTTTATCTCAGATATCCCAGTACGTGTTCGAGGAGACGTTCAACCTGCGTTTCGCTGTGCCTTTCACGCAGCACAACGCGACCGTGTCGGGTGCGACGATGGCCGCGCTGTCTCCCGCTCAGATCGCGCACATCAAGCGACTCAACTCGCTCGATCTAGAGCTGTACGAGTTCGCTAAGAATTTGATGTTCAAGAGGTTTGTATGCTTTATTAAAAAACACTGAAAAATAACACCAAAACAAGTACTTTTGGTGCTACTTTTTCGTAATCATTAAGTAAAATTTTTTATAGTTGATTTGAATGATAAAAGGTTGTTAATACCAAGTCTTTACCTCTTCAATTTCCGTTTTGCACGGGAAAAATAGGAACTTGTTTTTCACAAAGAAATTGTCTAATCTAATAATAATACATTCTTGCCATTCTGTGAATGTGAAGTTGGTTAATGCCCTATAAAAGTTTGTTGCATGAGAATCGATGAACTCTTCAAAAAATCATCTAATCTTGTTTTGACACTTATACTAAAAGTCGACGTTAGCGTAGCCGTAGTTTGCGACGGATCTGCTTTCATTATCGCCTAGTTTCGTCATTATCAACCTTCTTCTTCGGGCGGCCACGAGGTTCATTCGAGGTCGAAATATCCTGAACGAAAGTAATTTGAACCAATAACGCACAGTTTGTTTATTAGTAGTGCTAGGTCCGTATACGTAATTGATATTGCGTACCGTTTGAGACGCGTTGCTTTCAGGTCGGAAGTAATATTTAAAAAAATGAACAAGTAGGTTATGGTATGATTATTAAATATAGCGACATTACAAAAAAAAAAAAACAACACACAAGAAAAACAAAGGAAGCAAATAACTGATTTTGAAAATGGAACAATATTTCTTATAAATACTTGAATGGCCTAAAAAAATATAACATTTATTTGAATTTAGAATTCCAAATAAAACCATTCTCATTACGGTTTGAATTTACGAAATGGCAATTTTATATAAGACCTAATATTATTTTATATAAAATCTGTCGAGCTTACAAAGCACGTAAATCTGGAAAAAAACTCTGTTAACGACAATTGATTATTGTCGACATCTATTTCATACAAGCGATTTTGCTTTCTTACTATCGCTCCGAGCTCTTACGGTTCGCCTGATGCAGCAAAAAGTGCTCTTGTTGGGCGTTAGACGTGCCGATAGGCGATTCCGATGCAGAAAAAATGTTCATTACGTAGTTGCGCGAAACTAAAATTATTGCTTATTCTTTGTATCATTAATATAACAATCATAATATCCTCCAGACCGAATTTCGGTCCTAGCGGCCAGTCTCAACAGAGACTAGCCTAGACTAGACTACCGCAACAGGACAGGATTATTGTGCTCAAGTATGTGCGCAAGGAAAAGTCCACTCAATTCCCCTATTCTCATAGTCCGATAGAATGGCAAGCCACGAACGGAGAGGTCCAGCACGCGGGTCTATTACCGCCAACTTCTTAACTACGAGCTGCTGTTAAAAATTTCTTGATAGAAAAAACTAATAAACCTTATAATTGATTTTGGTCCACCCCACCAACGAGGTAATAAAAAAAAACTAAAATTATTATGCTGTGTATCATATATAATTATAATATTCTTGTGTGAGCGGCAATATATAGATAATCTCTTAGTGGTATTTAAATTTGTTCTCGTCTTTATTTATTTGCAAACAAAGAACATACGGATTTTACTTATGTATATTTTATGATCAATTTCCTTTATAGATTTGAAGCATTAAAAAAGCGGGACTCTGATTTCGATTTCCGATGGAAACACCTGGGGGAAGTGTCTCCTCGTAGCGGCGTCACCGAATTCGATTGGGACAGCAACTTAGAAGACGCCACAACGGAGAAATATCGAGGGAAGTAACCACACCGCATCCACGTCATTTAAATATGTAGAATTTTTTTTACGTAGTAATTAATAGCAGAAGCAAATTTGAAAATCCCTGAATGTCGCGATAATTTACACAAGTTTCACAAAAAGGATTCAACAACTACAAATGCTAGTCACTTATATATCAAGTGGTCATTACTTTATGCGATCTGTTCTGCTGAAGGTTTGTTTTGTGATGTTTTAAACATATACTTCGAGAGTGAACTTTTGAATGTGAATGTTAGCGGTTGCGTGTTTTTTTTTTTTAAATGCATTGAATTTTGTGAAATTTATGGATTTGTATATCTGTAAAATTGTGAATCGGTTCCATGGCGGCTAGTTGTGTAATGTGTTGTATCATGCATTTTGTGTGTATGTCGGAGCCAACTAGCTTAATTAGACCTTTAGTTAACGGCCTAGTCTTTTTACTAAACGGCGCCGTTTAAGTTAAAGACCAGCGACCGTTTCGTTATATAGGCTACTATAGTATATATAGCACATAGCGCATAATTAGGCACTGGTCTGAATATCATTCAGGCCGCTAGTTAAACGACAACGCTTAGAAAACAGGCTAGGCTGTTAGCTGAAAGGCTAATTAAGGTAATTGGCTGCGACATATACTTTATTATAATAATGACAGCTTTAAAACTGTCCTTGTTCATATATTGATAGTCATAGTGTTAACAATAACGTGTTCCTCCGAGTGTTTGTCATCTAGAACTATGTATAATTTAAGAATAGATAATTTCATTCCAGTTTCATTTATTACAAAACGAGCATTAATTTAAAATATATATATATATATATATATATATATTTTATTTTGTAAAAACGTGCATTTATACAATTTTTTCAATATAATCTGTGGATTTAGAACAGTAAATCATAAAACCGTTTAACGTCCACTCGATACAAGCTGTCAAACCTTGTTGAAATATATTTTCCGCTATTTCCTCTGAGATAACATCTTCATAAGTTTTACACACTCTCGTGATAATTTTAGATTTGCTTTTCTATGAACGTAATTATAGTGAAAAAAATATTGTAAGCCTCTCTAAAACTATTTGCTATGAAGCTATTTCGTCTTATTTATTGTAACATTGGCTATCAGATGTACAGACAAGAAGAATTCTTTAAATAGTGTATTATAATTTTATCAATAGTGATATAAATTATATAGACGAAATTCTTCGCTATAAATTTTTTAAACGGATTTTATGACGGAAACTCGACCTGACAGAATTGAACGCGCCAAAGCGGATTAAATAACTTGCTTTTTTTTATATCGGCACACTCATCGTTTCCTTTAATTTTTCATTGGCGCAGGCATTTATTGCACAAAATTACACCACTCATAAATAACAAAATTAACTTAATACTATTATTTGGACAATAATGACAGTCAGCTTGAGATAAACTTCCCGCATAAAACCCATTCGCATTAGAGTTCTAATTCCGCAGATAAGAAAGTTAATTACCTACTTAAAATATAATAGGAAAACGGCAGCCCACTTTTTTTAATCTGTTGTGAATATTTAGCTTACTATTTATCGTAAAGTTGTGCTATTAATCCATCCTTTTATATAGAGGGATCGTTTTAGACATAGATTGCAATGTAATAACAATTACTTTATATGTTGTATGCAAGTTGATGTCTATATAGTATAATAGTCACAGGGTGGGTTTATGCGTATAGAGATATCCCAACGAGTTGAAACCGTTTAAGTAGTTTTTATTTTATTTTATTTTATTTTATAGAATAAGGGTGACAAACGGGCACACATTCCACCTGATGGTAGGTGGATGCTGTAACCCATAGACATCTACATTTATCCTTGATTACGAATTAAAGTACAGCTGGACCCGTAAGGACTAAGATGAAATGACTCGTATCCAGTAAAAAGGGTCTCCAGTTCTCTACACTCACCATACGAAACACAGCAGCATTAAGCTGCTATTTTACGCTGATATTCTGCCAGAGCGTGGTCTTACCCCGGTCGAGCCGACACATTCGTGCTACAACCATAATATGGCTGCAGCGTGGCTCTACCACGTAAGAGTAATAATTTAAAATTAAAATTTTTGTACAGCCGACTTCAATATAAATTATTTAAGAATAACTATTGGTCTGACCTTGATCAAATTCATATGGGACCACACGAGAACTATCAGCTTTCATATAAAAAAAGAATCATCGAAATCGGTTCACCCAGTACAAAGTTATGAGGTAACACAAATTAAAAAAAAATAAAGTCGAATTGAGTACCGTCTCCTTTTTGGAAGTCGGCAGAAAATGTAGTGGGTAATGGATAATGAATAATATGCTTTATTTAGCGAGATTTATTTGCATTATTTTTCAAAAAAAAAATATTATTTAGGAAATTACATTATAATATTGTGCAAGCATAGACTCGTTATAGTTTTTAATTGGTGCTTACTTTTACAACTTTAGTACAATCATTACATTAATCTTCAATCTTGAGCCAGTCAAAGTAAAAATTTTCAATAAATTTTTAATAACGCTAAAAATAATTTTTAGAACCTGTTCCGTTACTCGTTAACTGGTCCGTAAGTACTCTATTTTAATAAACAGTGCAACTTGTACTATTCTATGTAAATAGCTATAGACATAATATAGACTGTAAAATATATTATTTTAATAAAGGGGAAATAAATGAATCATTGTTAAGATATTAGATTATAATAAGCTTTATGTTTCCTTTGTAAAAGTTGTCAAAAATAACAATTATTGATTAACCTTTATTTGAATAACCAAAGAACAAATTTTAATAATTTTTGAAATTGGATAGTCTCATTAGAACAAGTTATATAATTAGATGTTATTAGATGAATTCCTGATCGAAATATCAACCTTAATTATTAAACAATACGTGCGCTTTTTTACTAGCAACGTGACTACTTACATTGGGGCTACTTAATATTGTGTTCCTAATATAGTAATTTGCTGAATCGATTTAATGGAAGGATAAAGACGAATGATGCGTAAAATTTACATACAAAAGAGAAAATAAAGAGCTTTTAAATTAGTAATTAAAATTCGAGCCCTATTTTTAAGTTTATTTTTTTTTATTTCAAACAGAACAAAATACTTTGATTAACGATAAATAAACAATATAGTCTGTGACAACGAGAAAACGAAGTTATAATTTACGTAGTAGGTTTTCCTGATTATCAGATCAAGTTGTTTAAATTAATTAAAACAATAAATTATATAATAATGATATAATTTAAAGTCCACTACTTAAATATAGTATTAGAGAAATTTGACGTTGCAACAGAGTAATTGACATCATCGTTAATAAATTACCATACCATATAATTTAAATATGCTTCTTTAAGTAGTGTCTCAAAACTTGTTCGGTTTTAAATATTACATTAAATTAAATTCTTTTTTAATTAAGAATGTACAAATTATTGTTCGCACTCACGTTCTAGTATGTATAATGTTGCAAACATGAACAATTTGGCAGAATGGAAATTCAATTTTTGCTTGAAATAGACTTATCATGCAAACTAACAAGCCATTTCCGGTCAAGTTTACTGAATCAAGCGTCAAGTCCGCTGCAAACTGAACGGTTAAACTTGATCGTGACTGGCGGGCATAAGATGTTTATTTCACTACAAGAATTTAAATATGTCCTCATTGATTCGTATTCCCTACAATTTTGAAAGAAGGTTCATTTCGACAGCTAATAAAAATGTCAACTACCCGACTAGAATAATCTAAGATAAAGAATTAATTCTATCTATGAGAATAATAGCGTAAAATAACATTGAATACGTTCAATTAAGATATTTTGATGTTGGCTGTCTATTGAAAACAATAATGTTGTATTGATTTTATATGTATTGTTAAATCATTGGATTATTTTTAATCTGAAAAATAAATTGTTGCTGAAGCTGACTAACAGAATCGAATGCATAATAAAACGTTCCGACCGAAGTATTATTTTAAAAAGAAATGATATAGTGATTATAAGTAGGTAAACTGTTTTTTTTTAATGTTAAACGGTATAACAAAGGTAAAATACTTTCAAAAACATTTTCTTAGTTATGTGTGCGCAGGATAAGAATAGAATTGTGTTTATTGACAAGTTCACTCTTCAAACATTGAGTTTCACGACACCGTTGTGACCCGCAGCAATTTCAGAATTACCTATACACCAATAATCTATTATAAAACACAAAATAATCTATTATATATATATATATATATATATATATATATATATATATATATATATAACAACTAAAAATTTATTTAATACAAATAATTCTGAAAATTCGACTTTCGGCTGGTTCGGCATGTACGGCGCAGCAAGTAGAGCGCGATCACTCTGATTGTGCGTGCATAATAGATTATTATAGCTTTTTAAGTACCTACTCTTATTGGCCTTAATACGATGTACTCTGTTGATGTCTATAAATTCAAAAATTAGTTTTTGCTATTACAGAAAATAATAAAAGCATAGAGAGAGACATGCAAAATCGTTTGCCAAGTGACTGTAAGTTTTTTATCAATTGCTCGTAAAAGCTCACTGAATAGTTACTACGCGTCAAATCAAATAATAAAAAATGATAGTAAACCTCCATCATTTATGTCAGACAAATCAATGTTATCATGCATATTGATGATGAGAAACAAACAAGATCTTAGAAAAAATGGTCCTATGACTATTTTTGTCAGTGACGCTACGTCCTGTGATAAACAGTATGTTCTATCTACTTTATTCACTTAAACTCACTTGTGAATTGTTTATTTTTAAAATAAAATAATTCCTTTTTGTAAATAATGTATAGATTGTATAAATGGTAAATATACGAAGACAGTTAAGAGTGTATTAGCCACGTAAAGTTAGCCATTTAGTATTTTGAAATGTTGTTTTGGTGACATTATTATAAGTTACATTTAAGTACATATTGTTTGTGTTGTATGGCAGCGTTGTCTAGTACCAAAACCTAGTTTAGTTTTTTTTTAAGTTTCCGACTGAACCAAATTTTAGTAGCTATGTGTTGTGTTGACACAGATAAATAAAGTGAATGAATATTATTACTTGTTTTTATTTTCTACCCTCAAACAGATAACAAACAAATAGTTAGTTGTATACATATAGTACTTAATAAACTATTCATTGGGTGTAAACGAGAGTACAAAGACAATAGTAATAAAAATCGAATTCAAATCCTAGTGTGGGGGTAGCGTTTTTAACAAATAAAAAGAGCTCAATAGTAAAAGTCAATTGCTATCTCTTCTGATTACAATAATCGAAGTTTTTTGTATTGTTGGTTTTAATTGTTTTAACGTTTTTTGTTTACTTGAGCGAGAGTAAAAGACTAAAAAAAATATTATGTAGGAGACCTGTACCCGCCTCACCCTTCACCGTTCATCATCATTATGGTGTTTCACAAGTCCACTGCTGAACATAGAACTCCCCTTGGGAATGCCACAAAGAACGTTACTGAGCCAGCTACATCCATCGCCTTCCTGCATGTGTTAATTCCTACGCTGTGGGCCGCTTGGGACTTGACTTATGGCTGCTACGCGAGGACTTGTCTTGTTCATCGATTGTCAATTCTTCGAACTATTCGTACTATCAAAAATAAGATAGTCCTATATTTTTATAGTATTTTTCATTTTCTCAGAAACTGCTCTAACAATTTGGATGAAATCTTGTACTTAGGTAATGTAATACTCTTCAAGTTAATCTAGATAGGTCATCCCTAAGAAAATATTATTTTAACGCCGAGCAAAGCTAGCTGACCAGGCAGACGTTGTTCTGCCCTTTCCGACGACCATGTGTCCCAAAAAAAAAATCCTTAAATACACAATAAAAAAAAATTGAGGGTCACTTATCGGGATAAAAACTATCCTATCTCTCAAGTTGGACCAAACTGCACACATTGTGAAACATTTCATTGAAATCAGTTCAGTAGTTTAGGAGTTCATCGTGGACAAACAATGTGACACGTAACTTTTATATATAAAGATTATCCACCGTTGAACATTGGCCTCCGTTATAGATTGCCTCGAAAGGGGGACACTAGCCATTAGATGCCACGGTGGGCAAGTGGGTCGGCAACCGTAGTTTTTTTTAGTTGTTATGAAGAAAATGCTGCTTTCCATCTCCAAGTTTGTTTCCTTTTATCGTAATTGCTTATGGGTACCTCTTATGTCTTCTGGGTAGACGATAATGGGTAGTGGATATTCTTTCTCCACCACTGCACGGTGATATTATTGACATATAACTAAATTGGGCGTTTTTTAAATGACAAATGGTTGTCAGCAATCGTTGTATACTCGTGAACAATGTGATTAATAGGAAATTATTCATAATGTCCGAACAGTTTGAGAAATATCCAATATCAGAGGGTAATATCACGATAATTATTGAAATTATTAAATTGACCTAGCTTTATGTGTGTCATCGATTTATAAAAAAAAAGAGAAAAGAGAGTAATGAAAATATGTGTTTTAATTAAAATGATTATGACAGCTTTTAATTTCGTTTATAACATGAAAGCACGTAGCAAGTATTATCAGCGATAGTAGGTTAATGATCGGCTGTGGACATTTATCTATCTTCTATATATATTATAATAAAACTCTAAGGCCGGTCACATACATACGGAATTCCGTTTCGAGATTCCGTTTCGGAATTCCGAATGGGTCGGCCACACACATACGGAATCCCGTTTCGCCCGCAAAATTTCGAACGGAAAACTACCGTACGTGTGTGGCGGGTCATAGATTTTATATGAACTTGCTGCGTTCGGAATCTCGAATCGGAATGTCTAAACGGAATCCCGAAACGGAATTCCGTTTGTATGTGGCGGGCCTAACACGACGTCTGTTTGAACTTTGAACACGCATCACGCAAAAACCTGTGAACCGATTTGGATAGGACTATCACTGGTAGATAGTTGATGTTATAAGGAGTAACTTAGGTTACTTTTATTTTAGGATTCCGCGCAAAAAAAATCCATGTGGGCAACGTCGCGGGGAACAGCTAGTCTAAAAATATAATTGCAAACCCCAGTAAACTTAAGTTTAATATTTCTTTGCATGCTGTCAAAAGAACTTAAATTATGAAATTGCACAACGACCACGCAACAATATTTATAAAGACCACGCACTGTGATAAATAATGTTTTTTTTTTTATAGGATAAGGGTGACAAGCGAATACACAGTCCACCTGATGTTAAGTAGTTGCTGTGGCTCATAGACATCTACATCTATCTTCAATAAATAATTAAAATGGAGATGCATTGACACTCGTGAGGACTAAGATAGAATGCCCCGTGTCCAGTAAAAAGGATCTCCGGTTCTCTACACTCACCATACGAAACGCAGTAGCATTGAGCTTTTTTTATAGGATAGGGTGACAAACGAGTATACAGTCCACTTGATGGTAAGTGGTTGCTAATTGTTAGCGGTAATCGATTTTCCATGAAATTATTACATCTCGGGACAGTTTGAGTCTTGACAAGTCGTAATGTCAAATGACAACACATAACCGACTTGTCTGATGTTGAGTGCTTGCTACAACTATACTACTAATATAGATGCAGCATGGCTACGTAAAACGAATAAAAAATAATTATTCATTACATTTTATATAATCATTAATTACATGACCCGATTTGACTTGTCATTATTCATATTGCGCGGGCACTATACATGCCGTTGTAATCACTTGATCCATAACGTATACATGATAAATATTATGTTTATTTATAATAATACAAGTAAAAAAGGAAAGTTACAAATTATACGCCCCACTGCAAGGCGCAGGCCTCCTCTCATTTTTGAGAGGTTATGGATCAATTTGCCCGCCACGTAGTTAGACGCAGCTCTAGTGTATGCTGACGGAATCCGTTCATCCTCGGAAATATTTGATTTTTAAGACATGCAGGGTTCTAAGCTTAAACTTACATTTATTAGGGTTCCGTACCTCAAAAGGAAAAAAACGGAACCCTTATAGGATCATTTTGTTGTCCGTCTGTCTGTCTGTCTGTCAAGACCCTTTTTCTTAGGAACGCGTGGAGGTATCAAGCTGAAATTCATATCAAATACTCAAGTCTACTGTGCCTTGGAGCTGTGAAAAAATCAAACTTCTAAGCCAACGCAATCAAAAGATACAGCCAGCGGCGGCCTTAGGGGGTGGCGAACAGGGCAAACGCCCGGGGCCTCGCTCTTGCAGGGGCCTCGCGCAACAACCCAAGCAAATTTTAAAAAATATAAATTATTTAACTATATTTTTTATTTAAAACTTTTGATTTTGATCCCTAATTTCTCATTAAGGTTATAACATAACGGTAAATTAAATAAAGTCTGTTAACTAATTCATTCCTTCAAAACATAATTGAAAAATTCATTATGTAGTACTTGAATATCGCGCCTCGAAATACTTGAAGTTTGGTTTTTTAATCGGAATTATTTTGCTTGCAGTATACAAGCAAAAAAGTTATAAAATCGTTACTGTACCGTACATATCCTTAAATTTTATTGAATATTACGTTCTTATAGTATTTAAATTATTGTTGAGTGAGCTGGAGAAGTGTATATTATAGTATTTGAAGTATTGAGTAAGTTGAAAAAATGTAAAAAACTGTGTGATAAAAATTATTACTTAAAAATTATTTCTGACTGTTTGTGCGAAACAAAGCAAGATTTACGAAATGAGTTCGCGTGATCGTGATGCCGGTAGAAAATTTGAGCCAGGTAGTTCAAATAGGAAACGAGCTGTCAAAAGAAAGCAGATAAAAGAAAATCTACGGGGATATTTATATAAATATATAAAAAGAGATGATCAAGAAACCTCTACAAAACATTTATTGACCGAAAGTGACTCTAACCCTGATCCAGCTGAAAACATTCCTTCCACATCATCATGGGTGCGGCCGCCGACATTAAGTAAAAACAGTGAGAATGATGATGAATTAACTACATCATTGTCTCTAGGTCACCGGTGCCGCCGTCAACGCTATTCAGTCAAGCACACGAATGTGTGCCCGAGTCTATGTCTAATCCATGGCTGCTGTAATAGAAAATCTGAATCCTCAAAATGATCCCGGTTTGTGACCTACAACCATTATTGATGTAGAACAAACTGAGATTGTATTGAAAGGACCACAAGAAAGGGTTAAAGTTGATTTATTTCCCGTAAATAATAATGGACGGCGATTCAGCGAATATCATTATAATAAGATATTAGTTAACGGTGAAAAGTTTGACAGGCGCTGGATGATTTATTCACAAACAAAGGATGCCGTTTACTGCTTTCCGTGTCGAATATTCGGGCTAGAAAATACAAAGATTGGATCAAGTGAAGGAGTGTGTGATTGGAAACACTTGAGTGATTACCTAGTCTCACGAATCTAGTCGACAGGACAAAAATTGTATGTTGAAATGGATTAATTTAGAGAATGGTTTAAAAAGCTGTTCCATTATTGACTTCTTGGCCCAGTCATAAATTGAACAAGTAAGGCAACGTTGGAGAGATATTTTAGAACGATTGCTCGCAATTGTAAATTTTTTAGCATCTCACAATTTGGCCTTCAGGGGTCATAGAGAGAAATTAACATCTGACTCAGATTCGAGTGAGAAAAGCGGCAACTTTATAGATTTAGTAAAGTTAATAGCCCGATTTGATCCCGTGATGAGACTTCACCTAAAATAAGTAAAGGATAAGACGATTAATGACCACTATATAGGAAAAAATATTCAAAATGAGGTCATACGATTAATAGCAAGTCACGTGAAGACTCAGATTGTTGAAAAATAATAAATAATAAATATTACTCGATTATTCTTGATTGTACTCGCGACGTTTCTCCTGCTGAGGAACTTTCAATTATTATAAGATATTTTAATACAAATACAGCTGAAATTGAATAACATTTTATTGGTTTCTTAGCCGTCGAAAAAACCACAGCTGAGAGTTTGACTAATTATATAATTACAGAATTAGAACAGTTAGGTATATCATTGCAAAACTGCAGAGACCAAGGATATGATAATGGTGCCAACATGCGTGGTGAAAAAAGTGGTGTCCAAAAACGTATTCTTGAAACTAATCCACATGCTTATTTTTCACCTTGCGGGAGTCATAGCTGCAATCTCATCCTAGGAGATACAGCAGCGAGAGAAATGGCTGAGGAAAAAGATATTGACAGACAGTTCAAAGAAGTCATAAAACGACGTAAAAAAGGCATTTTGATTACGAAGGGGAAGATGAAGCTCATGAATTGAATGCGGAAGAAATTTTCAAAATAAACTATTTTTATGTCATTGTCGACAATGTGCGCGCAAGCTGCCAACCTAGGTTTGAGGCTCTTAAACATCATGAGAGCATATTTGGTTTCATGTATAATATAAAAAGATTAAAGGAAATTAGTGATAGTGAAATTTTGAAGCAATGCAGCGACTTGCAAATATATATGACAGTAGGAGACTCGTGTTATATTGATGGACATGAATTGTACGAAGAACTCAATATGTTCATCCGTGTGTATGAAGGAAACGACGATATTATCTCGGTGCTGAAATACATAATAGAAAAAAAAATTAATTGAAGTTTACCCCACTATCGAAATAGTCCTGAGACCACACTATTGCTACCACACCTGTTACAGTTGCGTCTGCTGAAAGGAGTTTCTCGAGGCTTAAAATTATTAAAACATATTTGAGGAATTCGATGACACAAGATCGGCTTTCAGCCCTTGCTATTCTTTCAATCGAAAATGACGTAGCTCATTCCGCTCATTCGTTAAATTATTGTGCTTTAATTAAAGATTTTACTCTTAGGAAAAGCCGCAAACATCAATTTTAAAATGTATCATCTCTGTATTTGTTAATTTTATAAATCTTTCAATGTAAAATATTTTAAAACTCAAATTTTATATATTAGCATAACTTTAGTATTTCTCCTCGAACATGACAAATACCAAAACCAAACAACCAGACCTACTTTCGCATCACATACTTTTCACGAAGGACAAAGGGCCTCGCAAAGACCTGCCGCCCGGAGCCTCGCAATGGGTAAGGCCGCCTCTGGATACAGCCGTTTATGCCGCAAATTTTCGACATTCGCAAGGGAATCAAAACTTACAGGGTACTTTCCGTGATCTCAGAATCTTATAATTTAGTGCGAAGCAACGTATTATAGCACAGATAAAGGAAAAATTGCGAAAAGCATAAAATTTTAGTTACATCATATAATACAAATATTTTTAATAATTTTAAGCTTATATACTTACGGATTTGTTCGGAACCCTCGGTGCGCGAGTCCGACTCGCACTTGGCCGGTTTTTCTTTTATTTTTGTAAGGCTAATCAACAAGACACATTATTTGTTACTGTTACTATAATTCTATTCTAGGATTAAGTACAAAATGTTGTCTGAATTATAGGTTGCCACGCCGTGCATCCTACGTATTTATAAACAATTTATAATCAAATATGATGATGAAATAATATAATTATAATAAAATTACATATTTTGTAATAATATTATACAAAAAATACAGTAGAGTTTTAACTTTTTAGATGAAAAGAATTGAGTATCGACTTCTTAAAATTAAAAATGCTAAATGCTAAATATATCTATTTCTATTATATTTAAATTTAGCAAGTACATTGGTGCTGGCGGGAATAGAGTTCGGATTACTCACGTACTATATATACAATTTTCAGCGCTTATCCCCTGACATAGCCCGGCAACTGTCCCATTAATACGATGTATTGAATTAAATAGAATGTTTAAAATTGCAATACCCGTTCAACGGTTGTTCAGCTCTCGGTTAACGAACATTCGTGTTTCCCATATGCAGTCAACGTAGAGATATATATGGCTTAATAAAACGAAGTCATGTCATAGTACAAGCGTGCAGGAAACTCAAATGATCGAATTTGCATTTATATCATTAGGCTACATCCGCCGTCCGCGCGGGAGCCGGGACCCATACGCCGTACATTGCACCCCGCTGTTGTGTACGAATCAATTCCGTTGTAGTTTAACTTTTATTCACAAAATATATCTTATGTCAGGAATATTTGTAATGTAACAAAACATTAGCATATAAAAGAGGTTTTTTATATGCTAAGTTAGTAATTTTTTCCATACCAATAGTCATTTTTAAACTTATTTATTCATATTTTACACTCTACACAAGCCTCCTTTCTTATCTGTGGTAAGATTTTGGTGTTGAAAGGGTCTTCCGCACTGCCCCAATGCGTGCTGGTGGACTTATATGTATAAATATCATAGGAATCCTTTTCTGACTATTTTTCTTTTAGCTATTTCTATAGCCAAATAGCACTACTGCGATCCAGTCTGAAGTGTCGCATGAAAAGTCATTGTAATTACAGGCTGTGTGAGGTATTTCATCTTACTCCTCAGGGGTAACAATGTTTTCTGCATCGCATGCATCGGTATGCCTCGTTTCCAGTGAAAGGGTCTCCGGTTCTCTACACTCACCATACAAAACACAGCATTAAGCTGCTATTTCACGATGGTATTCCGTGAGAGTGTGGTCCTTCCCCGATCGAGCCGACGCACACGTGCTACAACCATAACATAACTGCACCGTGGCTCTACCACGTATGAAACTTACCATCGTGGATTGTAAGTTCGTTTGTCATTAAAGTTTTATAAAAACAAAACAATCAGAGAATGAAAGCGTCATCATTACTGTATACAATGTAACGCTAGTTAGTACCTAGGTGGTCAGGTATGCGTCGCACACAGCTACGCAAAGCGACGTATCCGTTGATTAACGTCCCAGAGAGTTGCAACAGTCCGCTGCCCATGCTCCTAACCTAATTTAGGGCCGCTCATCTGTAACCGACTATGTTAAGTTTATTGACTATTCATGTGAAAATTACGGTTATTTGGATATCTCCGGATATCTGTTAGTGAGAATATTTACTATCCGTATTATTCATACGTCAGTATGATGGAGTAATATGATTACAGCGTTTTTTAAGTCATATATTTATGTTACCCACATACAGTTTGTTGTTCAAGGGGCTTTTCTTCAATTTTATTTCTAATACCCACGCATATCACCGCCTCCCTATCACTTGTCTGATTTAACTGCCTCGTTGGTTAATTGCAATCGTTACTACTGATTATGCGGTTCCGAGTTTCAATCACGGGTTGGACCAGAATCATTCAGGGCTTTCTGTCACGAAATACCGTGTTAATAACCATACCGAAGTGATGCCTTATTTAAAAGGTTTTAAAATGCAAGTTGTTATAATGTTTTTTTTAAATATGTTTATAATGACTGTAAAGTGTACATATATAACTGTGTGGACGTTCATAACAGAATAAAAATGTTATTAGCCTAGTTTGTTCAATTACAATAATTACTACATATTTTAACTACTAATGAGCAAATGTTCAACCTTTAAAGTTTTATATTTTGTTTAATTTATAATTAACATTAATAAAACCAAAATAGGTACCTAATCAACTACTTAAAATAGACTTAGTTTCAAATGCATTCGAACTAATGATCGAAAATCAACGCGATGTTATCGCGGACGTGTTGTAATGTGTGTTTATAGCCATTAAATATATCGATGTTAAATCTAATTCAGTGTGTTAGTGTTGTTTTATTGATTTTAGGGTTTCGTACCTCAAAAGGAAAAACGGAACCTTATAGAAAATATTTTTAATAATTTTAAACTTATATACCTACGGATTTGTTCGGAACCCTCGGTGCGCGAGTGCGACTCGCACTTGACCGGTTTTATTTTTTGTATATTAACGGAATTCAGATCTCCCAATATTGAATGTAAAAATATGAGCTTCTTAAGAAGTCATTGGGATGCATAAAAAAGCAACTTCGTGTAGCGCATGTGTTTCAGTTACAGAATCGAACCGAGCGCTCGGCGCATCCTGGACAGTCATACCTAATACCTTTATGGTACTGACTAATTCTTCTCCTGCGGTATGGTAGGTATTTAATCACCCGCCTGGCTCGCGGCGGGTATCTAGCGGGTATTGGATATCCCATCTGCCGTGCTGTGTTCCGTCGGTCCATGGGGGGGGGGGCCAGTACCTTATAGGCTTTTTTTGGACACGCTCGTTCCCTCGTAGACCTTATCCAACGCTTTCCATCTAGCATTTTAAGAGGATGGCTCGCTTTCCATTAAGCAGATTCCGGACAAGAGTGAACCCATTTAATTAAAAAAAACAATTTTTCAATCACCGACACAGATATAGAAATCAATAAATATACAATTTATCGATGCGGGCGAAACGTAGCAAGATAATAGATATTCTATAATATTAGTATCTACTTGTGTAGGTTGTTCGTATTTTTAAGCCTAAGAATTTAATATCAGCTATACGTTATTGATAGCACTTAGCAATATTTCCGGCGACAACTTTGGAATACTGTCCAAAGTCACAAATGTGCTGGTGGTATATGCATGTGGTAAGTACATGTCAAACTCTAAAGTTAAGGTAGTATCTTATTGCTAAACGTATTATTTTATTGATTAATAAATACAAATAAATGAATTACTAGCGTCTATTAAAATAACGCGTTATTTAAAATAATATTTCTTTCATGGCAAGATAAGGAAAAGTGCGAGGGAGATGGATATTATTCCATCTCGCTCGCACTTTCACTTTTTCTCGCCTCGAAAAGTCTTACACTTTTTCTTGCCTAGCCCCCACCGTCAAATTCTTACCGTGCGATAAGTGACTTCGTTCCAAATGACTACTGATGCGTTATTACTCCCAAATATTTAAATAAGTAAGTAATGTAGGTAACGAAACATTTTCAAAAATAAAAATGAAGAAAAAAAGTTCTCTGAAGAAAACACTACATACTGAAACTATTTTATTTATTTATTTCAATAATTATATCAGCTTAGGTTCGCCGGCTCCGCAGCGCAGCGCAGCGGCACGAAGCAAGTATTTATTACGTGGTAGAGCCATGCTGCAGCTATATTAGTAGTATAGTTGTAGCACGAATGGGTCGGCTCGACCGGGGAAGGACCACGCTCTCACAGAAAACCAGCGTAAAATAGCAGCTTAACGTTGCTGTGTTTCGTATGGAGAGTGTAGAGAACCGGAGACCCTTTTTACTGGCAAAGAGGCATTCCATCTTAGTCCTCACGGGCGACAACGCATCTGCATCTTGAGTGTTTATTGAGGATAGATGTAGATGTCTATGGGTCACAGTAACCACTTACCATCAGGTGGACTGTGTGCTCGTCTGTCACCTTATCCTATATATAAAAAAAAATATGTCCTACGAGTAATTGTTCTGGGTTAGAACCCAGAACAATTATTTGGTAGTAGACTACTTCCACGATACAGGAGCATATCCTAGTGTAAGGGAGTAATGTTTTTTAAAGAATTAAAAGTCAATTCAGTGAGCTATAATTAACTTGCAACGTTTTCTCTGTATCGTGTAGCCAAACGCATATGTCCATCGGTCGTTTAAATCAGGGTTTCCCAACCTTTTTTTGACCAGGAACCACTTTGATTTTTTTTTGTAGTTAGCAGGGACCATAAGCATACAACATACAATATAACAAACTGAAAAGAAGCATTCATTAAGAGTATTATTTGTGTATTTTTTGTAAAGCTATTAGGTACACTTATTAACGTGACGCGCGGTGTTGCACTGCCCACATGACACATACCCACTATGTCCTGCGTATATGGACTATGAGAAAGCCTTTGATTTCGTCGATATTTGGGCGGTGCTACAGTCCCTTCAACGGTACCAAGTTGACTGTCGCTATAAAGAAGTGCTGAAGTGTTTATACAGTAGGGCTACGATGGCTATCCGAGTACAGAATCAGAGTACTAAACCTATCCAACTGCATAGAGGTGTAATACAGGATGACGTTATATCCCCGAAACTCTTCACCGCTGCATTGGAAGACGTTTTCAAGCTACTGGACTGGAAAGGATACGCTATTAACATCAATGGCAAGTACTTCACTCATCTTCGATTTGCCGACGATATAGTCCTTATGGCAGATTCACTAGAGGACCTGAGCACTATGCTCTATGACCTCAATAGTGCCTCCCAACGGATTGGTCTTAAGATGAACATGGAGAAAACAAAGATCATGGCTAACGTCCAGGAAATTACGACACATCTTCAGGTATACCTCAAAACTTGAAAACGAGATTGTACAACCAGTGCGTGTTGCCAGTGATGACTTATGGATCTGAGACGTGGTACTTCACTGCTGGTCGTATGAGAAAGCTCAAGGTCGCTCAGCTAGCTGTGGAGAGCTCTGGGTTTCTCTGCGTGATAAACTTAAAAATGAGGATACAGATTAGTAAGCTGAAGTGGCAATGGGCCGACCATATAGCTCGAAAAACCCGCAACCGATGGTGAAAAAAGGTTCTCGAGTGGCAGCCTTGTATCGGAAAGCGATGTGTAGGGCAACCCCCCGCTAGATGGACTTTGAACTTTTTACAGTGTAAATATAAATTATATAAAATTTCTTAATAATAAAAACACAGTGACACCCAGATTTTTTAATTTTCTTTTTTGGCATTAAAGTAAAATATTTGTAAATATGAGTTATTTCGGTCTATAGAATATAGATGTTGATAACAACACGTGCAAAGTGCCATCTATCAGATTCTAGCATTAGCTATGAAATATCGTTTCGACAAAACAAATATAATGTGATTCAGAAGTAACACGCTCACTAACGAACACACCAACGATTTTAATTATTTAGACTTTTTGTTAATGATTTTTATATTTATTTTCATATCAATGGTTAAAGCCACTACTTCGATTTCAATATTTCGGTGTTGTGTGTATTCGGTATTTTAAAGAAACTTCAGTACCATGCTATGTAATCATATACGATACGATAATCGCAGAAATGCTGCTAACATTGGAAATAATTGGTTTAAAACGTGTTGTAAATTGCTTGTTCACACGACAATCTATGGGAATTACATTTGGAACAAAATCTTCGTACAATCTCATGTTCGAATCGGCCGCATCCGCGCCTCTACATCGGCTGCATAATAAAAAGATCACATTTCCCAGTAAGTGCCGCTCGATGTCTCCGTCCGTTGCATTAACATGCACCCGAGACGCCCCGCTCTCGTCTCAACTTACCCGAATTCCTTGTTTCTCTGAAGAAGTAGACTTCAAACTATATTGGTAATTCTCGGGAACTTCAAATAGTTAATATTTTTATAGAAATGTCACGTTTTAGTTTTTTGAATGGAAGTAAAGACTATAAATGAGAGTTTGAATATCCTATCATGTAGAGGATGTCATTGGGGTCATGGTTGAATAGGGGAACAAAGTTATCATTAAACTCCTAGCGGATCAAAATGGCCAAAAACCAAAAAATTAAAATTCTTATGTCGGCTATTATAACTCCGCCTCCTTCGGAGGTTCTTACACAGTCTTTACTACCCGCATCCCACTTGTTTGAATGAGATAATAACTTCTCTATAGAGAAGTTTTAAATTAGTATTCTGGGAGGTTTTTATACTTAAACTAGCTGTTCCCCGCGATTTCGCCCGCGTGGAGTTATTTTTCGCGGAACCCTAAAATAAAAGCAGCCCAAGTTACTCTTTAACATCAGCCATCTACCAGTGTGTATAAATATTGACAAATATTGACATTAATATTTATACGATACTAACGTCACTCAATTGTTTTGCCTACCCGGAACCCCTCCACTAACACTTAAACTTTATGGTATGGTATTAAAGTTGAAATTGACTTTTAAGTATTATTACGAATCTTTTGTATGGGAATATAGAAAAGTGTTGTTTTTAGACCTTTTCAGGCAATTTTTTAAATTTATCTCTCCGTAAGAACCATCTTCGTACTTCAAGGAATATTATTAAAAAAGAATTAGCGAAATCGGTTCAGCTGCTCTCGAGATTTGCGCTTAGCAACACATTCAGCGATTCGTTTTTACATTATAGAAGATATGGAAAAGGTGATTGAATTTACCATCACATTATTATTTGAGAACGGCAAAGACAAACGTGGGCTATGATTAGTTTATTAAGTATGTATGTAGGTAAATATAGTGTTCGCTTTCCTCAAAGCTCTTAAATCACTTGACCGATATTTTTAACCTACCGCATTTCAAAGCTATACTTACGTGTTATACAAGGTTAGTATAAAAGCAAGTATAAAAATATTAAATCAAAGTATTTTTTTTAAATTATGGTATATGACTTGATTTGAATAACATCATCATTACAAATCCATTGAGAAATAATGTTTCCTTCAAAGTCTATCACACAACAAAGTCCTGACCTGCAACAATCGCCTTCGTGCATATCTTACCATGTTGTCATAAAATTTAATGGTGGGTCTCCCTACATTCCGCTCACCGTAACGGTACGTCGGTTAAATGTACTCTTAACTTGGCCCATCTTCAAGATATCGCTATTTCGGTCGATAAACTTTCATATTGGGCGTCCCTTGGCGACTCTGTCACTCATTTCTGCAACATAAATTGCTTTATCACTCTTTCCTTGTTCATTCTTTCCACACGCCCATTATCGAACCATTCCTTACCCTGCAAACCACACTTTTCTCTTATTACACTATTTCTCACTGTATCATTCAGTGTCAGCCTTATTAAACTTTTTGGTAATCGCATTTATACAGCATTGATTTTACTCTCATGCTTCTTCTGCCACACCCAAATTAATACTAGCACGTAAATAGTATTAAAACACATAACTATTGCGTTCTTAGCACTTACTGTTTATTCTATTTTTAATGATCATTATCATCAACTTTCTACGACTGCAAAAGTAGTAATAGACGAGGAAAAGCTTTTGAATTAACTCTAGTTAAGACAAATTTTGCTAGTCACCAATTTAAAAGACAGGCTGGTTATTTATACAATGTAGTTAACAAAAAACTAAACACTTATTCACTGAACTCTAATGAGTTCAAAAATACAGTTACAGAATGGCTACTGAAACTTAAGTATGATAAAGTCGAGGCATTACTAAAAGTTATTAAATAAATTTTACATACGCAGACAAACACACACATGTGTACATATACACACGCAAACACACACACACACACACTCACGCACGCACGCACGCACGCACGCACGCACGCACGCACGCACGCACGCACGCACGCACGCACGCACGCACGCACGCACACACGCACGCACGCACGCACGCACGCACGCACGCACGCAAGCACGCACGTACGCACGCACACACGCACGACCGCCCGCACGCACGCACGCACGCACGCACGCACGCACGCACGCAAGCACGCACGCACGCACGCACGCACGCACGCACGCACGCACGCACGCAAGCATGCACGCACGCACGCACGCACGCACGCACGCACGCACGCACGCACGCACGCACGCACGCACGCACACACACACACACACACACACACACACACACAGAGAGAGAGAGAGAGAGAGAGAGAATCGCGCGAGTGAGCGCACACACCCATTAACTCACACTCACATAAACTCGCACACTTATATAAAACCCTCATTATATCCGGATCCCTAAAAAAGGCGACCGCTCAGACCCGTTCAAACTACAGGCCTATCGCCATCACCCCCTTGTTCTCCAAAATAATGGAATCAGTTATAAACTGCCACCTCATGCGGTACCTTGAGGATCACCAGCTGATTAGTGACCGCCGGTGATCTTCTGGTCTACTTAACTCATAGAAAGGCGGAGGGAGTAGAGTCCAAGGGGGAGGCATTGGCCGTTAGTTTGGACATTGCGAAGGCCTTCGATCGGGTTTGGCACCAGCTTTCTTGCAGATCGGAGCATCAAGGTCGTTGTAGACGGTGCATGCTCCGACTACAAGCCTATTAACGCTGGTGTTCCACAAGGCTGCATGCTATCACCAACGCTGTTTCTTCTGCATATCAATGATATGTTGCAAGCCGGTAGCATTCATTGCTATGCGGATGACAGCACTGGTGATGCTCCATACACCGGCCGTGCCAATATTGCTCGGGAAAACGTCACCGAGTACCGGAACAAACTTGTGTCTGAAGTCGAGTCTTTGCTGGACAAAGTCTCGGATTGGGGGCGACTAAATCTAGTCCAGTTTAATCCTCAGAAGACACAAGTTTGCGCGTTTACCGCTAAAAAGAACCCCTTTGTCGTATCTCCTCAGTTTCAAGGTACTCCCCTTATTGCCTCAGCCAGTATCGGAATCCTCGGCGTCGACATATCGAGTGACGTGCAGTTACGTGGTCACTTTGAAGAGAAGGCCAAATTGGCCTCTAAAAAGCTTGGCGTGCTCAGCAGAGCGGGACAGTATTTCATGCCAGCAACCAGCATGCCAGCAACGCCTGCAACTTTACAAGGCGCAGGTTCGGCCTCATATGGAATACTGTTCTCATCTCTGGGCTGGGGCTCCCCAGTGCCAGCTCCTTCCACTTGACCGCATCCAGCGCAGAGCGGCTCGAATCTTCGACAACCGAGTCCTTTCCGATCGGCTCGACTTATTGGCACTGCGAAGAGATGTTGCATCTCTTTGCATTTTCTTTCGCATTTACCATGGGGAGTGCTCTGAGGAATTATTCGGATTAATCCCAGCCGCCAAATTTCACGAACGCACATCGCGGCAGAACTCCCGATACCATCCACACCATCTGGATGATTGGCGGTCCACCACTGTGCGATTTAGAAGATGTTTTCTTCCTCGCACAACTTCCTTGTGGAATAGTTTACCACCAGCGATTTTTCCGGACCGATACGACATAGGGACCTTCAAGAAAAGAGCCTACTCCTTTTTAAAAGGCCGGCAACGCATCTGCAATTCTCCTGGTGTTGCGGTTGTTCATGGGCGGCGGTAGTCACTTACCATCAGGTGAGCCGCATGCACGTTTGCCCCTTCTCCTATAAAAAAATATCCTTTCCAGTCCAGTAGCTTGAAAACGTCTTCCAATGCAGCGGTGAAGAGTTTCGGGGATATGACGTCGCCCTGTCTTACTTCTCTCTGCAATTGGATAGGTTTCGTACTCTGGTTATGTACTCGGATAGCCATTGTGGCCCTAATGTACAAATACTTCAGCACTTCGATATACCGACAGTTAATTTGGCACCGCTGAAGGGTGCCAAGTTGACTGTCGGTATATCGAACAACAAGTGCCGGTCTTGTTTTCCACCCGCTTTCAGAAGCTCCGCTGTAATCCCATCTTCGTCTGGGGCCTTGCCGTTTTTAAAGTACTGGAGAGCCATTCTAATTTCGCTCAGACTGACGTCCGGAATATCATCGGAATAATGTCGGATAAGATTTGCTCTTGGATCGTTACTCACACTTGCATGTGGCTCCAACGATGATGTGTACAGCTGCCCATAGAACCTCTCAATCTCACTCAAAATCTCAGGTGTCCCGGAAACGACGCTGCCACACTCGGTCTTCAGCTTCGACAGTTAGCTCTTTCTGGCAGACAGATCTTTAGCAAAGACTTTGGAGCCCTGGTTCCGCTCGCTCCTGCCGCATGCAAGATTAAGAGTGTGATCGGAG
Organism: Parnassius mnemosyne; assembly: GCA_963668995.1. NCBI lineage: Eukaryota > Metazoa > Arthropoda > Insecta > Lepidoptera > Papilionidae > Parnassius > Parnassius mnemosyne. The sequence goes on along the minus strand of CAVLGL010000115.1, from coordinate 38,562,787 downwards.
AGTTTTTGTGTTCTTCTGCGGTAGGTTTTGCAAAACTTAGCTCCGACCGCATGGACAGTTTTCACGACTTTGTCATTTATATCGTCCACTGCATTGCAATCTTCTAGGCACTGAAACGGTTTTGTAGCTCGAGCTGAAAGGTTTCGGGACTTTGGATTAGAGCACGAGGGGGACGGAGCATTGACTTCTTTAGACGTGACCTCTCCAATTTAACGTTTAGGTTCAATGTGCCTCTTACCGTTCGGTGATCGCTCCCGGTTTTCACTCTCGCGATCACTGAGGCATCACTGAACAGCTGTCGTCTGGTTGTCATAATGAAGTCAATCTCATTTTATGTCGAACCGTCGGAGCTCGACCAAGTCAAATTCTTCAGGGGCCGCTTCTGGAAGAAAGAGTTCATCATAAAGAGTCCTTCTTTCTCCTAGAAGTCGGCCAACTTCTGGCCCCATGGGTTCCTTTGCCCTATTCCAAATTTTCCTACCTTCAGCTCACCGTTCTCTCTTGTGCCTAGTTTTGCGTCGAAGTCTCCCATTAACACCGTATAGTGGGTTTTGGACGAATGCATGGCTCTGGATATATCCTCATACATTTCTTTCACCTCCTCATCGGGATGTGCCGAGGTTGTTGCGTAAACCTGTATGACCTTCAGCGAATATCGTTTGGTGATTCTGAGTATAAGGTACGAAACCCTCGTTGACACACTCCCAATCTTTACAAAGTTGTTAACGAAAGACTTCCGGACTCCTTGGAACAGATGGTCGCCCTCCCGGTGATAGAACAAGTTGCCGGATTCGATGAATACCATGTCCTCCCCCTCTCTTCGGACCTCGGATAATCCTATGATATTCCGGCGCAACTTGTCTATCTCTTCTTCCAGCTCCAGGATCGTCTCGTCAGTCCTCAAGGTGCATGCCATATAAGTTGCCAGGGCGAGTCGTCGTAGGTGGCAACCGAACCTAAACCGGAGATCCTTAGCACCGCCTTGCCCGTCGTTACCATGGTCGAAACCGTAGCCAGGAATAACGGGGCTGCCGGGGACTGGGGGCCGTTTCTTCGTTACTATCATGGGGGGTATATTGCCATAGTAGCCACGCTTGGCGACCGGGTTGGTAACCGCAGTTTTTTTATTGTTGTTTTGCTGTTATCAGAAAGATGCTGCTGCCCATCCTCTGCCTCAGTTTTCCTCTGTCGCCTCTTACGACACCTACGGGAAGATAAGAGGTAGTGGGTATTCTTAACCGCCACTACACGGGGAATTCTATTTTCTATTTTCTATTTTTCTATTTTTACCTGTTATAAACAAGGGGTTTATGGTGAACCCGGAGATGAGGTAAAGCGCTCTAGCTTAGCTTATCGAAAAGCCTTGCTCTTCACAAGGCAAGTTAAATTTAACAACCTATGAACAAAGGTACGCTATATATAAAGCGCAGGTCCGGTCGTGCATTGTTTTATTGAAGTATTATTGTGTCATATAGGGCCTGGTGCTGCTAATGCTACCTGACATCTTTGGACTCAGTGAAAAAGCGTATTAAAAGGCTTAATGGCGATCTGACTTTGATTTAAGTCACTCTTACCAGTTTCGGACTTTGGTGGTACGACCTAATATTCGAACTAATAGTTCATAATGCGCACAGCAAAGAAGTGGTGTATTTTGCCAACATTTGACATTGTATCCGATTACATTTTGAGTGTCATAATGATTTCTTATAGTTACTCGTTTTTAATGGTCACGGGGGTAAGAGGTGCTTGATCAGGATGTCAAAGTTGACCTGGAGTACCTTCAGGTTTTTAATTATAACTTTGGGTCCAATCCACGCAGAATGAGTTTACTGTGTCTTGCAGTGGTATGCTGGGATATAGTTCTGATTAATTCAACATTGTTGCCTTCAAGGTAAGAGTGAATAGGCGCTTAAGCTAAGTCAGTGCGTTTTATTATCAGGTGGGATAGTAGTCAAGCACTGGCTTATAATTGTTAAAAATCAAAACCACTTGGACAAGGTAGCGCATTATGTGTTAAGACCACAGGTTCATAATAGTTTGTTTTAAAAAAATTAAAAATTAAAAATATCGTTTTAATGACTACGTACTACTCAAGAAATGGTTAAATTTAAAACAAAATTCAAGTAAAATAGTATAATATAATAAATCCAAGCAGGTAGCCGGGCTTCTACCAGAAACAAAGACATTTAAGTTGTATAATATTTAAATCTCTTTGACCAGAAATGATAATTGAATGGGCAAGAGGCACGCACGCGGTCCTTGTTTCTTATGATAGTCGAACTTTACACGTCCGCGAAATGTGTTTTATTTTTGAGACGTGCAGGTTTACAATGCTTTTATTCGCCACAGAGAAGAGTTAAAATTGATATTATTAATTTTAACTATTCGTTACTGACATGGATAGGACTTGGTGTGGTTGCGTACCTTGTTAGTTTTTTTGTGTGTGCAATGTAAAATTTTAGCACGAAAACCTTATTTACTGGTTCGGGAATTCCATCTTGGTTCTAAGAGAGACATATGTATCTGGATTTTGATTTTATTCGTGTTAGGTAGATAGATATTTTATTGTATAAATGTTTTTTGTACTAAGACGAACTTAAAGCCATAATGACATTCGCTGCCAGCTAACCTTTGATAGTGTGGTGAGAGTTATGGGTAGAGCAGCAATAAAACAAACAACTATTAAGATTGTTGAAAAATAATATAAAATAAATAGATATCTGTGGCATTTATCTACCATCAGGTGGATTATGTGCTCATTTGTCACTCTTACTTTTATACTTAAGGTGTGAACATATTCTATACGTGTTAAAGCCATGTTGCAGGTATATTATGGTTATAGCATGAATTGGTCAGCTCCACCGAGGTAGGACCACGCTCTCACAGAATACCAACGTAAAATAGCAGCTTAATGATGCTGTGTTTCTTATGGTGAGTCTAGAGAACCGGAGACCCTTTATACTGGAAAAGTGGCATTCTATCTTAGTCCTCACGGCTGATAACGCATCTGCATTTTAATTCGCAAACGAAGATAGATGTCGATGTCTATGGGCCGCAGCAACCACTTACCATCAGGTGGACTGTGTGCTCGTTTGTCATCCTTATTCTATAAAAAAAACGTGGTAAAGAGATGTTGCAGGTATATTATGGTTCTAGCACGAATGGGTCGGCTCCACCGAGGAAAGGCCACGCTCTCAGAATACCAGCATGAAATAGCAGCTTAATGTTTCGTATGGTGAGTGTAAAGAAACAGACACCCTTTTTAGTGGATACGAGGCATTCTTGGTCTGCAAGGGTGACAACGCTTTTGCATTTTAATTATTTATCGAGGATAGATGTAGATGTCTGTGGGCTACAGCATCCACTTACCATCATGGGCTGTGTATACGCTTGTCACCCTTATTCTATAAAAAAAATGTTACACAATATCTTTAGATATTAAATGAGTATCGTCAGGTGTGTTCCTGTATAAAATCGGGGAATAAATTCAACCTCTAAGGCAGACAAAATAAGTAATGAATTTTTTAATGCAAGTATTTAGACGAAGCTAATATTTATTATATTTATAAAATTAAAAATACAGCTCCTAAACCTTGGGCGTTTAGGTGCCCTAGACTGAAGCCCGCAACCGCGCACACTCACGGGAACCGCGAACCGCAAAATTATATTTATTCGAATTTTAATAAGAAGAATGTGATGGATCTGAAACGTACATACATTTTAAAATACAATGGCAAACCTACAGATGAATGCATGAATTTATCTAATTCACTACAGTCGTTTTCTGGAAATAACTCCATAAATGTAATAAATGGATGTTTCTTATTATTTTATTTTCGTTAAAGTTTGTAAGCTATAAATTAAATAAATGTGGAAAATGTAGAGGAAGTACAAGACTTTCAATTGATTTCCGAGAAATATTCGTCCAAATAGTACCTATGTTCTTTCTACTTTGGCGGCTGTATGCACAAGTGTTAAAAGAGTGATATAATATAGAAGTAAATAGGTATAGATCAGATAGAATAACACCATAGTGTTTTATAGTTGTAATAATATAGGGTAAAGGTTTACCATAAATAAATATTATAAGAAAATGTAAATGTATGGAAGTCGTGACTACGGCGTAGGCAGCGTTTTACGTGAGTTGCAATTATAAATATAGGTGTTTGCATTATAAACATAAGAAATGACAGTACATAGGGAAAAATAATGTAAGTTAATAAAACACGATTCCACAGTGCCACATATTATAAGTTTGATTACAATATACAATATATAATATACAATATAAATCATCATATATATATATGATTTAACCAAAACTCATGTATTATAAATATTTCCTTGAGAATTCACGAGCTTATAACAAAAATATTTGCCGTTCTATCGACCAAACCACAAGCAGAAAAGATTCGACCTACTCTTAAAAATTCATTGTTATCGCGTCGATCGAGTTTTGCAATCATGATGAAACACTTAGCCAGTTAACATCTAAGAAAATTGCAGATTAGTTACGGTGTGTTAGGCGTAAATAAAACTTAAGTAGGTAGCTGTTGGAAACCTCAGGCCATACGTAATTCTGTTTGTCGTCTACGAAATAAAAGATAATTCTTTTATTTCGTATGAGGATATGCGGAGTCTATCAATTCGTATTGTAGCAGTGCGGTGAACTCCTTTTTATTCAATGGACCTTGCTGAAATTATTTTCCTGTATTGAATTGGAGATAGTGGTTGTTACATAACGTTATATAGCCCCCGCTCCGATAAGTTAAAGGCTCTTTTATTATAAGACTTTTTTTATTATAAGCATTTATTTTAAAGGTGGCTTACGATTGGACTGTACGTTCTTTTTTATGTATATTAAGAGAAATCTTTAATAATAAGTTTCGTCAGAAGTGGTATGTATAAATTCGGAAAAGAAAATTCCAACCCTAATAAGGAGGCAAAATAGGGGATGAATCTTTTAATATAACTATTTACACAATATTGTGATGGTGATGATATTCCTTAGTCTGCTCAAAAGAGTAAATAATTAGCTTTAAATAAAAAGTTAAAGCCGATTAAAAATAACTAAAAAGAATAATGAATTGTTATATTTACGCGAGTACTACACATTAATTAAAACAAATTTTACGGATTTAAACGCGATCAAACCCATAAAATTAGATTTAGTAATAAAAAAATAACTTCACATTTTGTAGGGGGCTTTAATCACTCTATCAGTCAGCTTTTAATTTTTATTAAAAGTATTTCTTTAAATATTAGGTTTGAAAGAAAAATAACGACGTAATAGCTATAATTACCAATAGTATGGCTCTTATTTTATCAATAAAAAGCGAACCGTTAGAAAATAAATAAAAAGGGCAAGAAAAGTTTACTCTAAGTTGAAAATGTGGAACGAATATAAATTATGGGTAAATTGGAAACGTATTGATAAAGTTCCGCAACAGTATTAAAGATTTTAAAAGAAATGTTACATTTAAACGGTGCATAACGTAATTTTGCTAGTATCGAAATTGTTCAGCTTATTTAAGTATTATTTGGTGTATTTGTATAGTTTTCATCTGATTGGACTGTATAAATATATAAGTAAAAATGATAAATATACAGAAATATCAATAGCATAAAATAAATACATAAAAATACAAACATAAATAAAAACCCAGACGAATGGAGGCCCTCGACAGGGGAAGACCAAACGGCCGAGGGTTAGAGGGAAAGGGAAAGAAACCGGCAGACGATGCGGGCGGTAACGAGGAGCCCCGCCTTTTGCATTTGAGCCTGCAGCGGTCCGTCGCGAAGATTGACCGGGATTAGCCCGTTCGCAGAAACAACCATAGGAATAGCTTTTGCCGGTAGACCACCGTACATGTCGGTCACCTTGTGAGCCAGGTCCAGCTATTTTGTCAGCTTATCTGTTTCGGCTATGGTAATGTCGACCAAAAATATCCTTGACTGTGCCTGGTCCATCAGCACAATATCAGGCTTATTCACAAGAATAGTCCTGTCTGTGATGATGGCTCGGTCCCAGTAGAGCCTGGCGCGGTCATTTTCCGGCTTCCGGCATGTACTTATTTACAGTTTCCGATCCACGAGACCGTATTTCAGATCGAGCGAGTACTAGGTTGTGTCTGTGCAAATACTTAGAGTTAGAAAGCGCCGGACAATCGGAGAATATGCTTAAGTGACTCGTGACTCACCGGGATGGCGACAAGCTTGACAGATGTCGACGGCGCCATCCTTTAGTTTGTATCTGCGATAGTTGTTGATCTTAACAACCTGATCTTGTATCACACAGACAAAACCCCCGGTTTTCCCAAAAAGGTCACCAAACCGTAGCCAGTAGAAGAAGGTGACCGTGTCTACGAAAGGTTAATGTCGAGCCTTGTAGAACCTCCCATGGAGCTCCTTCTCTTTACATACGGTCTCACGGTCGGAAATGCTCTGTACTGCCGGGTACTTGCTATTGGTCGTTGGTTAAGGATAGAGGGGCAAGTCCTTTATCACATGAAATGACGTTCTTATAGAATTAATCATCCGATCTCGCCAAGAAGTAATTACAGAGGCTACACCCTTTGCGATTATGCACGGTGAGCGTGCTTAAAAAGCCACGCCCTCCATGCTTTCGCGGCAAGTACAGCCTCATTACCGACGATCTCAGATGGTGCATACCTTGGGACGTCATGGTAGTGCGGAATTTCTATCCAGGGCGTTAAGTTCAGCTTGAGTTCACCTGAGTATGCCAATGAGGATAGGCATGACCCAACCGTTATATGCGAGTGTCTTATTCACACTTTTGTCAAGCGTGCATAAAACAGATCGCAAACTGATTGTTGCATGTGTCGGTATGTTTCAGACTTGGAATGGGTTCTTATGATGATAGGCATAGATAAGTCTATGCCCTCAGATTTAATAACCATACCCCTCTCAACATGGAGGACTGCACACGTATCCGTCCCCAGCTCCATTGTAATAGAATTGCTAAAATCACAAGTGGTGTTTAGCAATTCCATAAGATGGGAGCGGCTGGAGGCGAATAATAAGACCCATTTTACTGGAAACCAGGCATTCCATCTTAGTCCTCACGGGTGACAACGCATCTGTATTTTTTGATTGTGATCGAGGATAGATGTAGATGTCTATGGGCCACAGCAGCCACTTACAATCAAGTGGACTATGTGCTCGTTTGTTACCCTTATAATATAAAAAAATGAGATCATCCATATAGAAAAGGTGGGTCACTTTTGTACCTTCTTTCCGAAGTGGAAAACCCTTCCCGATGCCATGCAGTAAGGTACTGAGAGGGTTTAGAGAGAGTCAGAACCAGATTGGATGACAACAATTGCCCTGGAAGATACCCTTTTTTATCCTAACGTGGTTCTCCGTAGCCGTCATCCGTTTAGCTAGATGACAAAGGATCGTACTCCACTGCTCCATATATTGCCCGAGGAAGTCTCTAAAGTTACAGTCAACCTTGTACAGCTCTAAGACTCTCCTCAGCCATGTATGAGGTACCGAGTCGAATGCCTTTCTGTAGTCTATCCAGCGGAGAAGTTCCAACGATTGCGTTTAACCACCTTGCTAATGACCGCGTAAATGAGTTACCTGCTTTGAGTTCAGGTGATGAGTGAATCTCGCACTCAAAATGGATGTTAGTGTCTTGTATATGGTGGTTAGATACATGTTTGGGCGGTGTTTGCTCGGGTCTGTGGTATCCTGGTCTTTGGGAACCAAATGAGTGATCCCAGTAGTGAAGAGGCTCGGGAGCGACGTCTGGTCGAGAGCCTCTTGAAACTGTCAGGCGAGCACAGCGTGACACACCACGAACCCCTTCAGCCAGTAGTGATACAGCCCGTCGAGTCCCGCACTTTTCCAGTTCGGGGACCTACGGACCGCCTCAGCTACGTCGTCCGGCATTATGATGACGGGGTCTATTTGCGTAACATTCGCACACGCACACGTATATTATCACTTACTTATTTAAAATTAATAAGATATAATATTAAGCTTAACATACCAAAAATTAAAGCAGTAACAAATACAAAATTTTTTAGGAAAAAATATAGATGAAAAATTTTAACTGGAAATTGCATGTAAACAATGTATCTACGAGGTTAAATAAATTTGCATACGCCCTTAAACATTTGAAAAACCATAATATACATAAAAACGGCTGTTCTGTCCTACCATGGCTACGTAGATTCAGTACTACGCTATGGACTTATAATCTGGGATAAAGGCAGAGATTAAAATAGAGAATTTAGTGCACAAAAAATGAATGAGTGCAATATGTGGGCTTAAACCAACTGAATTATGTCAATAAGTGTTTAAAGAACTTGACTTATTATTAACTTGACTTTACTTGACTATTACCCTTACCATGTCTCTATATTTATGGAATATGCATGTTTGTATGGAAGCATAAATATTTATTTAACACGGCAGATAATGTAAATCCTCGGATCCGGCGAAACCCATACAAGCTCATTTTAAGGGATAATCCTAGAATCTATACTAATAAACCGTAAGAGTTTTTTTTTCAAACACGCTAATCTCTGGAACCACTGGTCCGATTTGAAAAACTCTTATTGTATATTATAGCCAAGTTCATGAGAAATATAGGCCATATAGTATTAGGCTACACCTCACAGTTGGCCTTAAATATTGATTTTTAATAAGCAAGTCAGAAGAAAAAGCGAACAAGCTGGTTTTCGAAAATATTTCGGTAAATTGTACAGAAGACCGAAGAGTACAAAGTGCCACTTTGACAATGAGAAAGCTATTGATTTCGTCGCAATTTGGGCGGTGCTACAGTCCCTTCAGCGGTGCGAAGTTGACTGTCGGTATATCGAAGTGCTAAAGTCTTTGTACGTAAGGCAGTAAGGCTACGATGGCTATTCTCAGTAGAGAACCAGAGTACGAAACCTATCCAAATGCGAAAGAGAGGTGTAAGACATTGTGACGTTGAGAGAGGTGTAAGACATGGATCTGATGGGGAGCCTGGGGTGGCCGAGGTTTTGGTTGAAGATTCGGTCTTGCAACCTATCCCGTTTGCCAATTTACTCGCGGACATAAGTCCTTATGTCCGGGACGGGGGTTTGTTTCGGCCAAATATTGGCATTTGAAATTTGCATTCAACACGCGCGTCACGGCGTGCCCTTCCGATGGAATTTAAATGTCACCGCCGGCCCCCTCTCCCGGGCAGGTCTCTCGGCCGAGCGCGCGGGCGCCTGACGCGTGGCCGAGGTCAGTTGGTTGGGCGCGGCCGGTGTTGGTTAGACGGTATAAAGTTTGCGCTCGGAGCCGCCTCTAAATAGCGTTGTCTAAAGTCGTGCGTTTAGCGTGACAACGAGGCTTGTCTTATATAATTCTTTTTGTAATAGTTTTGAGTAAGTTGGGCGCGGCCGCCGTGTAAGTCTAGAAGTTACTCTCGTATAGTTTGGTCGCGTGACGACTGCCTCTAATTGAGTTGTCTTTTCGTTCGTTTTACGTGACAACGAGGCGTCTCGGGAGTTTTTTGAGTGATTGAATTTACTTCTATTGCCATTAATTTGCATCGACGAGTTGTCTGTGTGTCATTTTGATATCTTAATAAGAATTTTGCCTTGTCGGGTAGAACGCTAAGACTTTGGGACTCGAGAAGAGATCGCGTTCGCGCTCGTGGTTATAATTTTGTGCTAAGTGAACCTGGGACATCGAACTTTGACCGACCGTTCTTAAGTTGTGCAGCGTGTCACTTGTTTTAATTTCGATTAACGTTGATTTGGTTGAATTTGAAGTTAATTAAATGTATACAATAAAGTTGATAAACTAATTAGTGAAAATAAAAGCAGAAAGTTTCAATTGGTGAACGCCCACTGGAGGGATTGCACATTTGGAGAAAAGCAGGGCCTGTGGATCTGCTCTCGGATCATATCGGTGACGTCAGGTTACATCTACACACTTTCACACACTACTTGCCACCTGACGGCGCTGTGGTCAACACCACCTCCGGAACTCGGTAAGGTGTGCTTGCTTATCAGCATTTCGTTAATAATATCCATAGGCCATGTGGGCCCGAACCCTCGGCTGGGGCAGCTGAGGGCCGTAACATTTATACAAAGGGATTGGTTTTGATTTGTAAAGTGAACATTTTAAATATTACGTACGACTAGGAGAGTAGTGTGTGTGTGTGTGTGTGTGTGTGTGTGTGTGAGAGAGAGAGAGAGAGTGTGTGTGAGTGTGTGTGTCTGAGTGTGTGTGTGTGAGTGTGTGTGGGTGTGAGTGTGTGTGTGTGAGTGTGTGTGTGTGTGTGTGTGAGTGTGTGTGTGTGTGTGTGTGTGTGTTGTCACTGTGAGAGATAAATATTACTCTACTCTATGGAGATAACCTCCCAATGCTGGTTATTACGTCGGTCAATAAGCCCCGAGCCTGACGTATAGATGGATATAGTGAAAAATTATACGAGGGCGGCACTGAAAATTTCGGGAATCAAGGAAGTGACACAACATTACTATTTAAAAATGTTTTTATTGCTTTTCGAAGTATTCTCCGCGAAATGTGATACATTTTTCCATACGATGGAACCAATCATTGAAGCAACCATTCCATTCGGAAGTTGGGGTCTCCAAAATGGCCGTTTTGTAGGCGTCCACAGCTTCTTCAGGTGATGAAAATCTCTGTCCACGCAATTTATTCTTTATTTTAGGGAAAGTATAGAAATCATTAGGGCTTAGGTCGGGGCTGTACGGCGGATGGTCTAATAATTCTATGTTTTCTTGCTCTAAAAACTCTTTTGTTCTGTGTGCGGTGTGAGAACTCGCATTGTCGTGATGGAGGATGATGCGGCGGTTGCAGTTCTCTTTACGAAGTTCAGAAACGACCTGTGGCAAACAAATGCTAGCATACCATTCTGGATTAACCGTTCTTTGTCCCTCAAGAGGAATAGTCGTAACATGGCCGGTTTTGGAGACAAACGTGGCCACCATTTGTTTTGCAACACTCCGTGAACGAACAATTTTTGTTGGCTTTAACTCATTTTCGAACACTCAAACTCGTGACTAGTTTTTTGTTTCGGGTTCGTACGCATATATCCAGGATTCGTCACATGATACGATGTTGTATACAGCATTTGAGGATCCTGCGTGGAATCTTTCGAGAGTTCTGACGCACCAAGTAACGCGAGCCACTTTTTGCTCTTCACAGAGCGAATGCGGTATCCATCCGGAAAACAACTTTTTTACACCTAATTGTTCATGCAAGATTATTTGTATTTGACTCATGCCAATGTCTAAAGTTGCCTGAATTTCGCGGTATGTCACATGTCGATCTTCCTCAATCAGCTTACGCACAGCATCAGCGTTTTCTTGGGTGACTGCAATTTTTGGACGACCTTGACGGGGATCATCACTGAGCCTAACACGTCCACGTTGAAATTCAGCAAACCAGCGATAAATTGTGGTTTTGGATGGGGTTTCATCACCAAATGCAGAAATCATCCGGTCAACACACTGTTTTTGAGTTAAACCACTTCGAAAGTCGTAATAAATCATCTCTCTTGATTTTTCTCGAGTCCATTCCATTTTCTCAAGGACTAAACAAGTTTGACAAAACCTTGTGACAAGACCGAGAATCTTTTTTTAAATAAATAAATGGTATTCAATTTTAAAAAACCAAGGACTTTTCAATTAAAAAGATTTTAATATGACAGGAACAGTGGAAATATTCCATTCCCGATACTTTTAGTGCAGCCCTCGTAATTTATTTTAAAAAAGAACAGGCTTCTATATAATCTGTGCAAAAGTTTCATAAGCTCTAAATTAATTTATTAAAAGTTAGGGTGTTTTTTTTGGCGCCAATTTCAAACAATGGACGAAAAATTATTTCGAGAGCTAATTAAACTTTTTTTTTAATACAGAAAAATACCGTTGAAGCAAAAAGTTGGCTTGACAAGTGTTATAGGGACTCTGCTCCATCAAAAGCAACAGTTAAACGTTGGTTTGCTGAATTTAAGCGCGGACGAACAGATACACATGATGCTGAAAGCTCTGGATGCCCAAATAAGGCTGTTATTTCAGAAAACATAAAAAAGCTCACAAAATAATGATTTCTTATATTTACGCGAACACTACACATTTAAATAAAACTAATTTTATGGATTTTATCGCGTATATTAAGTTTCTCGAAACGTCGGGAATATATTCAGACGTTTCGAGCGCTTTCCAGCACCCATGGTCACGGGTGGGGGGGGGGGGGTATGACGTCTCTACACACACGCCTGCCATTCAGTATGAGAGTGTACATTTCGTCGGACGCACGTGTTGAGAATGGCGCCAGTTTTATCGAAATATCAATAAATCGGTAAATATAGCCTTTGCTCTTTTTTATATAGAATAAGGGTGACAAACAAGCACAGTCCACCTGATCGTAAGTGGAGACTGTGGCCGATAAACACCCACATTTATCAATAAAGCAACTAATTAATTAATAATTACAACCATAATATAGTGCTTATAAGCTGCAGCATAGCTCTACCACGCTATTTTTAGGCTATCAAAGACAATTAAATATGACTAACTTCACTCGTCATAATTTAATATAACCAATTTATTCTGTGATATAACATAACTAACTAGTGCTTAGTAACTATAATTGAACTAGTGTTACAAATAGCCACGATAGTTTTCTAATGATGAATTTTAATAAATTTAATTACTAAAATTTGTATATTTGTTTATTTAGTTAATGACATTTTATTTATATTCCAGCAATTTTAATACTGTTGGAATATTTTCTTTCCCATACTAGCCCTTATGATAAGTTAGGTTACAAATCCCAGTAATGTTACTTGTAAGTTACAACGTTCAAATAACGTTGTTTCTGCGGTTCTGACTTGTACTCATACGTGTGCTCCGCGTGAAAGTCGCAACGAACTGATTGAAATTGCCCCAAACACATGCGATAGCGGCAGGGCCAATCTAGGCAGCAAGGAAGGTCTTGTGCTCCTGCCACCCTGCCGCAGGGCCGACTTAAAAAATTGCCCCTGCTTGCCTACACACATCACAATTAAGGAGGCAATTAAAGGTCATCCCCACTCCTACATATAGATTGCCCCAGCGGCAGGCATGTCAGTAGCCGCCTTTACGGTTGTATGCTTGGGTTGGGATTTAATTTTATTAATTATGTTTTATTAAGTATGTTTAAATATCTATCTCGGTGATTCTCATCAACATCCTTCACAGTTAGCTACCGTGGGTAAATCTTTGTTTCAGAGAGCACGAGGGATCTGTGACAGTAAACACCTGGCCGCCGAGCTCCAACACGTCAAGCAAGTTTTGCACGACAATAAGTTTCGGGTACCGCGCCTACGTCAGAGTCGAGCGAGTGCCTGCTGTACTGCCATATGTCAGAGGTGTCACTGACAAGATTGGCTACATCTTGAAACGTGCTCCCATTAAAACATACTTCAAGCCCCCGAAGAAAATTAGTTAGTTTTTACCATCAGTCAAGTGTAATGTCCCTCTGCAAGATGCAGGAGTGTACAAGCTTGATTGTGAATGTGGTGTCTCTTATATAGGACAAACTAAAAGATCCATAAAAACCTGCGTTAAAGATGTAGCTGATGTAAAGAATTGACGCTCCGGGATGTCTGCAGTCTGTGAACACGTACAGGATCGCCCCCGTTACTACATTAGATTTGATAGACCACAAATCCTCGCTAAAGAACACCTATTCCTTTCAAGGATGATTCGCGAGTCTATTGAAATCAAAAAACATCCTAATTTCAATAGAGAAGATGGCTGGGTGCTACCATCTGCTTGGGATCCCATAATAAATAAAATGAAATCCCAACCCAAGCATACAACTGTAAGACTTCAAGATACTGTAAGTTCATACTGCGTAGATGGGAACAAAAATTAAAAAAAATTAATCTGGAGATAGCCGTGGTTAACTATGACATTGGGATGTCATACACCTCAGTCAAGTAGAGCAGCTGAACCGATTTCGCTACTTCTTTTTTTATAATATTCCTTGAACTACGAAGATGGTTCTTACGGAGAGAAAAATTTAAAAAATTGCCTGAAAAAGTCTAAAAACAACACTTTTCTATATTCCCATACAAAAGATTCGTAATAATACTTAAAAGTCAATTTGAACTTTAATACCATACCATAAAGTTTAAGTGTTAGTGGAGGGGTTCCGGGAAGGAAAACCAATTATAATTTTTATTTTTTGACATAATGTAATTGTTGACTTATCAACTTGCTTTTTTCTTTTTTATCTTACTAGCTGACCCAGTGTCCCGAATGGCCGAATAAGTGTTAAAAAAAATATTAAAGAATCGACTGTTAGGCGGTACGAAGTTCGCCCGGTCAGATAGTTGATGAATAAAATTGAATTTTGAATAAATATTATGTTTTTCTTACTTAGGCTCGGGACTTATTGACCGATGGATTAAGATATCCATAAAGATGTTGTGATTGTGATGTGCAGTTTTGTCTGCGTGATAGAATCCGTAACGGAGATATCCGTAGTAGGTAATAGTGGGTGAATATAGAGCAACACGTGGGAAGAGTGGCCGGGTGTCATGCTTGAACTGGATAAAGCGATGTGAGCTGCATAAATGATTTAGCACATGCTTGACGATAAAGAAAATATTGTCAAATAACTCGAGAATTATTGTCTAAAAGTTTCACTTTTTTATTGGTAAGCCCGTTGGAACAACATGGTCTAATATCTGGATTACGAGGACGTCATGTTGTAAGAGATTGCGTTTGTCCATTAAAAGGGGCGTAAGTAATATTTAATAACAATTTCTTTGACGAATTTTATCGCTTCAATGTAACTTATTAACATTTCAAACATACATTTTGAGCGATTTGTAGCACCCATGGTCATGGAGGAATAGCTGACTAAAACAATGAAATCCTTAAAAAATTGTGTTATTTTTTTAAACATATAAATAAAATTGAGGTATTTATCTGTAATATCGGAATAACTGCCATTTATTGAATTGAAGAGGCTATTTTTATGCTCATACATTTATTCGTAACTCGTTCGTCTACTGCCTGACGTAGGCCTCCCCTAAAGATTGTCTCATTGTGGTTTGTGGTGGGTTGGCCACGGCGGTTTCATATTGTTTCAGCTGTAATCAGGAAAATGCTGCTGCCCATCTCCTGTATCAATTTGTATGCTATTAAGACATAAATATTGTTTTTTCGGGCTAATTCTTCGGAATGGTTGAACCGATTGTAAGGAAACGTGATGAAGAGGGCAATGCCAGAAATGACCTAGGTTTTATTTTATTCTAAAAACATGAAGAATATCTTTGGGAAATTAAAAACGTCATTAAATAAATGGCTTAAATGATTACCAAAAATTTAAACCAGTTATGCAAAAATTTAATATATTAATATATCTAATAATTTTTTCTACTAAACTTTCTTATGGTCCCCACTCACGGTCAGTTAAACAGATCAGTTTAACTGACGTACATTCAAACACTGACCGTGAATAAGAAATCGTAAGTTGAAATTTTTAACTGACGGCAACCCACGTATTTTTCTGGGCGCACCGTAATCCGCTGGCTTCAGTTCGTTTCCATTATTGGTAAGTACATACTTTCTTAGTAGCTTTTATATATATTTTATAATTTTTATAACATGTTTAAGATTTTATATTATTTTAATATTTTTTTTATTAAAAAAAAATACGTTACACCCACATTAGGATTTTCTCCTGTATCGTGGAGGCAGTTTACAAATACAAATTGCACAAGGACAAACATCCAGACCCGGAACAATCATTTTGTAGGTCATACAAATACTTGTACCGTGCGGGATTCGAACCCGCGCCGCAATTGATTGCTAAGCCACTGCGCCACGGAGCCGTCATATACAGGATGTTTTTGGAACGCTCCCGAAAACTAAGACAGGCGACAACACCAAGTATACCTTTGATCATGGGTCACAAATAAATTCGATCCTGATGAAAAAAAAATCATCTTTTTACAAGGTTTTATTACCTTTATTCACGCGCCATCATGTTAGTACAGCTAAATGAAACGATAATTTCATAAAAAATATCATGAAAATACTGAAACATAAAACCAGCAGTGGAATGACTGAATTGATATCACCTGACCTGAGCTAGATAAAGGTCAATGTACGCGCGAACACAAATTCGCGCGGCCCGCAACTAGCGGGCCAGACCACAATACCTAATAATTTACAACACGTGTCTAAATACCTAACTTATCTACTTAACCTACTATTTTGCCACTGTGCTTATCTCCACGTAGCCACTTTAATCCGAATTTACAGGTTAAATAACCCAAATAACTGGTTCGATTCCCCGCTAATGAAGAAATACTTAAATGAAATGTAACCAAGGTTGGAGTCATGCGTTTTTATTCATCGTGTAGGTATGTTTATTATTCTCATGTATTCAGTTATGTACCTATTCAGATTAGTCTAGTACTAAGTTATTTAAAAAAAATAGTTATGAAACAGCTTACTGCTCTAAATCCTCCGTGGTCTTATGAGATGCGGCTCAAATTGTGCTCCATTCATTTCAAGGCAGATTTGGGTGCAGGCAGGGCATCATCGTGTGGTCTTCGACACAGTCCGTACGTAGTTTTTCGAAAGCATCCACGATCCTTTGGCGCATTTCGTCAGCACTATCACACTCACGATTAAAAACCCTTTCCTTCACATACCCCACAAAAAGAAGTCTAACGGGGTCAGATCTGGTGAGCGAGGTGGCCAAGCGTGTGGTCCTAGTCTGCCGATCCAGCGATCATCAAATAGCTCATTGAGGCGCTCACGGACGAACCTCACGAAATGTGGAGGGGCACCATCATGCTGGAACCATGTACGGCGATATTCAGCCAACGATAGGTCGTTTAAAATTTCAACCAACTGTTAATTTATAAAGTTTAGGTATCGCTGTCCGTTCAGTCGCTCTGGCAGAAACACTAGTCCCAGTATGCGATCCTTAAATAAACCTGCCCATACGTTAACCGACCATCGGGTTTGGTGCCCGGTTTGTCCAACAGCGTGCGGGTTAACCTCTGAATACACGTGTGTATTTCTTCGGTTCCACAGGCCGTTTCTGGTAAATGTCGACTCATCCGTCCAGGTAATGTGCTCAATGGAACCAGGCACACGTTGTTGCTGGTATAATAACCAACGGCAGAAAACTCGTCGGCGGTCGTGATCGCCGGGAACTAAAGCTTGCACTTTGTGCAATTTGGATGGGCGCATTCGGTTACGCTTCAACACTTTGTGCACTGCACAGTATGACACACTTGTTCCATCCCGACGTCTTAACAATTTATTTAGCGATACTTCGTGTACCTAGGTTCGGATACCTAACATGTTGAGCACTATAAACGTACGCGTTAGGCATTATTAAAACAAAAAAGAATCCAAAAACGTAACAACAACTATAATATCAACACGTAATCACAAATAAATTTATTAAACAAAACGATTGAACTGTCGCTCGCGCACGCGTGTATAAAATCAACACGGACCTGTCTCAAAAACTAAAACGAACGAACCCCGTCAAGGCTGAAACCTACTGCGTCACAAGCGTGAGGCGACAGGGTTAGGCATTCTGCCGACATAATAAAAAAGGACGCAACTAAGAAAAACGTAAAATGGAAATAAAAAATAAATTGATGAATTTTTCTTTCAGACCCCGTGTCTAAAGTATATTAAAAGGTATCTATATGAAAATTGAAATATATACGTAGAGACATGAAGATTTTAAGGACGAACTTATTTTTTTTTTAAATTTGTTTATTTATTTAAATAAAACGAATTTTCCTTTTCATCTTAGATTAAAAAATACACCTGGCAACACAAAAACATCGAAGGAAAGACGCATATAACTATTTGGGTCTTCCCAACCTAATAAATAAAACAAAACTGCCATTCATTTAACATTTTTACATATTTTGGAAAGGTCATTTGAAGTTGAAAGGACGCTAATAGTAATTTACTACTTTTTTCTTAGTAAATATTAGAAAAGCATTGGTAGTGAGACACAAAAAATAACAACCCGCAACTCTTGAGTAATGATTTTAAAGGGGATATCATACAAGACTTACTACGATAATAATTAAAAATTAAAACTTTTGTACAACCGACTTTAATATAAATAATTAAGGATAACTCAAAAACTATTGGTCTGACCTCGATCAAATTTATATGGGACCACATGTGAAACACCAGCTCTTAATAATAAGATATAAGCTCTTAATAATAAGATATAAAATAATAAGACAAGAATAATTGAAATTTAAGTAATCGATCCAAATATTGTTAAAGATGACGTAGCAACTGGTTAAATAAGTCTTTTCTTTTATGTTGAATTTGTATAAGTCTTTTCTATTAATAAAATGTCATCTGTGATCAACAGCTACGTCTAAAATTCTGACGATAATTTCTAAAATATTGATATTTGTGAATATTAAAAAAATTTAGTAGATGCGTCTTCTTATCATGAGTCGAATGGTATATTTAACTCATTTATTCGAAAATTGTTAGATGCGCCCTTTTTTCTTATGACCGCAACATTGTTTCATACCGAGCTAGATACAGGTCGACAGCGGAGTGGGTGTGGGTACAGTCGCGTTCTAAAGTACTACATGGTATTGGGCTATTGTTTTATAATATTATAGTAATTAATTGTTTTATTGTAGAATCATAATAGGTGTTTTACTAGCTACTTAGAACTTTGGAAGAGATGGGAATTAAAAATAGATAATGTTTACTTGAGCATTGTTTGTTATTTCTATCGTAAAATATAAAGTAGTTTGTAACAAAAAAACTTAAGCTAAGGGTGACACGCCGTCCATTATGACGTCTTGGGTCACATGGAAGCCAGATGTTGATGGTGTGTTGGTGTTACTGGATGCTACTTCATCATCACTTTCATCTTCGCTTGAGCTTCCGTCATCAGGTCGATCACATGGTAATTTTTTCGGTATTCTTCCTCAACAATTTTAACTTTACTGCACAATTTTCCCATTCACTTTTTCGTTCACTAGTTTAGTCATAAAACAATAGATATAAATAATTTTTTTTCCTTCCTTTTTAAAACATCGTCGCGAGTCGCAAAGTAAGCTGTGTATGCGACTGTATTTTTGGAGCGAACAAAGCGCGGGAACCAATAGCATGCAGGCACAGTAATACTGGCCAATATGTGATAAATCGCTCAGTGCCCAAGTTCAAGGCCAGCGTTCTTTTTTCACCGTTCGCGCGTACATTAACCTCCATTAGTCAGGTGATATCAATTCAGTTTCCACTGCTGGTTTTATGTTTCAGTATTTTCATGATTTTTTTTATGAAATTATCGTTTCAGTTAGCTGTACTAACATGATGGCGCGTGAATAAAGCTAATAAAACGTTGTAAAAATATGTTTTTTTTTTCATCAGGATCAAATTTATTTATGACCCATGATCAAAGGTATACTTGGTGCTGTCGCCTGTCTTAGTTTTCGGGAGCGTTCCAAAAATACCCTGTATATTTAGAGAAGTTGGTTTGACAGAGGATGGAAACCAAGGTGATGGTAATGATGTCACCTTCCTTATGGTGGACTCAGAAGGTGGGTAAAGGATCTCAGTGATACTACTACGTAGAACCATTGTGTTTGGACTCATTTTCAAATAGGTAAATGGTGACCTAGATGACTGTGATGATATCACCTTTATGTTGGTGCAATCCGAAGGTGGGTATAGGATCTCAGTGACGACACTAGATAGAAAGACCGCGTTTGAACTCATTTGAATGGGCTCATAAAGACCTAGGTGACTGTTATGACCTCACCTTTTTGATGGTGCAATGCGAAGGTGGGTATAGGATCTCAGTGGCGGCACTAGATAGAACGGTCGTGTTTGAACTCATTTGAAAGGGTTTAATAAGACCTAGTTTAATGTGATTATATTACCTTCATGATGGTGAACAAAGAAGGTGGGGTAAAAGATCTCAGTTATGCCACTACGAAACACCATCGTGTTTGAGCTCATTTGAAAGGGCTCATAAAAACCTAGGTGACTGTTGTGACCTCACCTTTCTGATGGAGCAATCCGAAGGTGGGTATAGGATCTCAATGACGGCACTAGATAGAAGGATCGTATTTGAACTCATTTGAATGGGCTCATAAAGACTTAGGTGACTGTTATGATCTCACCTTTCTGATGGTGCAATCCGAAGGTGGGTATAGGATCTCAGTGACTGCACTAGATAGAAGGATCGTATTTGAACTCATTTGAATGGGCTCATAAAGACCTAAGTGACTGTTATGATCTCACCTTTCTGATGGTGCAATCCGAAGGTGGGTATAGGATCTCAGCAACGGTACTAGATAGAAGTATCGTGTTTGAACTCATTTGAAAGGGCTCATAAAGATCTAGGTGACTGTTATGATCTCACCTTTCTGATGGTGCAATGCGAAGGTGGGTATAGGATCTCAGTGGCGGCACTAGGTAGAACGATCGTGTTTGAACTCATTTGAAAGGGTTTAATAAGACCTAGTTTAATGTGATTATATCACCTTCATGATGGTGAACAAAGAAGGTGGCGCAAAAGATCTCAGTTATGCCCCTACGAAACACCATCGTGTTTGGGCTCATTTGGAAGGGCTTAAGAAGTAACTACACAAATAATATAAATATAATAAATAGTACAAACAGTATTATTACTCACTCTATAATGTTTTCATGCAATTAAAAAGCAGCAAAGCTCCTAAGTAGGTACAAAATTAGAAATCGACCATATATTTTACAGGCAATAAATAAAAGGCAGAATGGAAAAAGCATAACCAACTACAACTAGAAGACGAAAGTATCTGCGTACTTCAAGAGAACCTACAAGCACCATTAATACCAATTCCTATAAATGACCAAGTTACCTGTACGCAGTATTTAGAATTCAATGATTTTTGAATGATTTATTACACGAATACTACACATTTAATAAAACAAACTTTACGGATTTTATTTTGTTTAACCTATTCTAATTCGTGACGTTTGGGTGCTTCAAATTTATTTTAGTATGTAACACGTCGAGAGCTCAATTAGATAAACAAAGAAAACTAGGCCATCCTAACTATTTCCGTTACCAAAAACCGATAAGCATTATCTGGTCATTATAAGACCTTCAGAATGTGCCTATGCCCACGGATTTTTTGGGTTCACCGTAACCAGAGTGCAAGTTAGTATCAGTGGGGTGTCGCCCGCTCTACAGATAGGTAATTTGATAAACAGATAAAAATAAATAACACATTTATTAAAGAAATAAAATTTGCCATAATGAGTAAAATTATCATAATATCTGACCCATTTCTTAAAATTGTCTTAATACTGACCTTATCATGAATAAAAATATCTTTTGAAGTGTTAATATATAGGAAACGTTATTTATATACATATATACCTACATACGGAACGGATTTCATTTCTCGATCGATGAAGCCGCAGCCGTGCGCGTTTAGTTGGCGTGACTCCTATAAATTAAAAATATCATTTCCTATCTATTAACTAGCTGTTCCCCGCGACTTTGCCCGCGTGTAATTTATTACGATTGGATTTCATGGGTTTTAATTTTTTTGCACAGAACTAATTCTTTTTCTAAATTAAAATTAGCCTAAGTTCCTCCATATAACATCAGTTATCTGCCACTGAAAGTCTCGTCAAAATCGGTTCAGCCGATTCGGAGATTAGCCGGAACAAACAGACAGACAGACAGAAAGATAGACAAAGATTTTAAAAATTGTGTTTTTGTTATAAGTACCGTATGTACTTTCATATGCATTTAGTAAAAAACTGTTATTTTGACATTACATATAGACACTTCAATTTTATTTATTTGTATAGATATAGGTATATTAATAGACAGGAATTGCTAATAAATAAGATTTAGGTATTATTAAATATCATTTAATTTATCTATATATATGATATTTTATATGAGTCACGCAAACCAAACGCCCACGGCCACGCCCCACGTTTGAACTAGGACTGTTGATAAAATATCGATATATCGAAAAATCTATTTTATTATTTAGAAATACCGATATTTATTTCTAATATTTTTGATGACATATATTGAAATATAAGTTTGATATTGAAATATAGATTATACGACAGTCGATATATTTTTTAAAATAATTTAATTTTTTATTTTTTCAAGTAAATCATTTAATCTACAACACCATCGTAAACTTAAATCCTAATTCTTGATGGACCCAATCTACTATACTTTATTGACACTATATTATGTTTTTCATTTTTCCCCAGTTCATTTATTTGTTTATTATCTTAAAAAGAAATGTAATTTTGTAAAGTATATCTCTGTGATATTAAAATCACTATAATCTATGAAACTTAGTACTACTTTACAAACTGTGAGTTTTGGCAGGAGCTTGACCATTGACGGATGGTTGCTCCTATTTTATCGTTTAAATAATCGTTTGAAGTGGATTTTTATCAAATTGATGCGATTATGTGTATTAAGTGTCTGCGCATGTGAGCTATTAGAGAAAACGACGAAATAAGTGCTTCGATGTTGGTATAAGCCTCAAGTTATTTTAATCGCTTAGGCGTTTTATGATTTACTTCCGTTCTATCAGAAATAGCTGTTAAATACTTGATTTCTTCAGCTGCATCCAAATCAGCTGAAAGAATTACTTCTACAATCAATCTTTTAGTGCCCAATAATTGGACTATTGAAACAGCTGAACATATAAAACAACGAGTATTTTTGAAAACTCTTACTGACAAATATTGGTAAACATAATTGTCTTATTTAAATTAAACAATAATTCAAGTTCAAATTACAGCCTATATACGTCCTAATGCTGGGCACTCCTCAGCCGGGCAGGCCTCTCCTAACTTCTGAGAGGGTTTTAGGGCAGCGTCCACCGCGCTGCCCCAATGTGTGTTGGCGAACTTCACGTTTTCTGAAATTTTTATTTTATTTCTCAGACATGCAGGTTTCCTCACGATGTTTTCCTTCATCGCCAAGCACGTGGTAAATCAGCACTTAAAATTGCAATTAACAATTCCATTGGTGCCGGCAGGGATCGAACCCGGATTGCTCGCCTACAGTGAAATTTACAGCGAGCGCTAACCATCTGAGCTATCATGGCTCTTTAATAATTAGGTTATAGTTCTTAGTAAAATAATTACTAAGAATCATAACCTAACATTTTCATACATTTATAATTTAATTTGTTTAATAAATATACTAAATTATAAACTGTGTGAATCATTTTTAAGCAATAAGCATCAATATATCGCTTATGTTTCCCATATATAAAACTCCGATATTGATATATTAATAATTATCGATGTTATGTATCTAACATCTATGTAATACCTATGATCCACGAAATAAATGATTATGATTATGATTATTGAAAATCCGATATTTTAAAAATATCAACAGCCCTAGTTTGAACTGATCAGTTGGAATGATCAGTTGAACTGACCGTGTGTGTCGAAATTTTTTTGGATTAAATCCGTTTGAAATGATCAGTTAAACTGATGTCAGTTTAAGTGACCGTGAGTGGGGACCATTCGTTTGCAAGTTTACACAAAAAACCTCTTATAGTTTTGATGGAAAATTAATTTTTAACTTTAACTTTAACATTTTTCTACAAAAGTATGAGAAAAGTGAGTTTTTATTTAAAATTCTACGCAGAAAAAGTCGCGAGTAAAAAGCTAATTCAATAATACATTGATAAATGTATTTTAATCGCTTCCATCTATCATCATTAATCGCACAGATAACAAATTAATTGAAGTGGGAATGTGTAAAAGCCCTTATATTTGCATTAATGATGTAATTTTTACATTGAAGTGTATTTTAATCGCCTCCATCTACCGTTATTAATAATACAGATAACAAATTAGTTGAAGTGAGAATGTGTAAAAGCCTTTATCTTCGTATTAATGTTGTAATTGTTAAATAAAAAACAATATAAATTACGTTGAAGGTTTATTTCGATAATATCATTATTTATTGCATCTTAAAATAGCATTCCTTTGCAATTATAAATCTTAAAATGTCAAAGACGAACTGGAAACGATAATAATCCTTGCAATAACTTTGCAGCAGCGTGTATGTTATCTTCTTATGTGGTTTTGCAATCAGGCTTATAATCTTTCCACTTAAATTGTCGGATTAGATAGCTCCTCATGAGTTGCCAATATAAAAATTATTTGCGATGGTCTGTAGGATAACAAAATTATTTTTTCGTTATTTCGTAAACCTCAGAGAAGAGTATTAAGCCGCGTATCGATTATGCGCTGCAAGAGGTCGAATATTGGCGCGTGTTCCGGCCGTGCGAAATGGATACCGCCTTTTGCGGTTATTTTTACTTGGAATACTCAAACGTGGAGCAGGCCGTTCCATTCGGTAGCAGTTTTTTTACCGCGTATCAAAGTAGTTAAGTTTAGGCGCGCGCGCCAGTTGGGACGGTTGTTTTCGTGTGTTCGTTGCGTTCCGAGCTATGGATAACCAAAGTTGCCGTAAATTGATAAAATTATATGATTCAAAATAACTGCTGTGGAATAGTAAAAGTCGTTTTTATCATAATAAAGTGTTCAGAGAAGATGCATAGAACTATGAAAGTGGCAGCTGCTCGCATACGACCGACATCTATGTTGAACGGTCAAACACTGGAATGGCTGCCGCGCGCGCGTGCCAGGCGCCATTAGTTGATATTATCACTTCGAACACATGAACCGCGTTCGGCGGAACGCACTGGTCGGCGCGGTCATTCATAGAGCGGGCGCCAGGAGCGCGTAATCGATACGCGGCTTTAGGGTTAGCTCACACGTAAACTATTAAGTAATCTGTGCTCACACCGAGATGTGACACGACGCCACACGGCGCGGCGCGCGGTTTTTAATATATAACGTATCGTGGAGGCAGTTTACAATCATAAGTTGCACGAGGACAAACATCCAGACCCGGAACAATTATTTGTAGGCCATACAAATACTTGTTCCGTGCGGGATTCCAACCCGCGGCCCCCAGTGCAACAACTTATTGCTAAGCCACTGCGTCACGGAGTCTTTAACTATATACAATTTTATTTACTATACATAATATATTACTTTTTTTTGTATACACGTGTTTATATCAATCAACCTGGGGAGGCCGATTGGACAGCGCAAAGTCGAAAACATCACACTAGTCAAGTTTGTGAAATGAGTTCCAGCGTATTTTAGGCAATTAGTTAAGGCGCAGGTTGAGCAAAATGTCGCGCTAGTCGTTATTTGTGCGATTTTTAGGAGCTATCTACTTTTTATTTAAAAGATATATCAACAAATAAAAAACACATTATATTTCTACATAATCTTGATTCCATAAAAGCTATATCCAACTTTTTTTTTTAAAGGAATAAATATTAATATAATCTCCTTACAACGAAACCACATAAATGTGAAATTATTATTGATAACATGCATCTCCTCGTAAAGTAAGTATTATTTTATTTTGCGATTTACACCAATGGATAGGCAATTTATTAATGAACATTTCTATAGTAAAATTTTTTTCAAAAGACCAAAATTTGATTTTATTAAGAAATTATTTTAAAATCTGGGCGTATTCACTGCTCACGGGCTTGCTGGAGTCAGTGAGCCCTGAGCTCTTCGACGTGGAACCCGTGTCGTTAGAGCGTCTGCCAGCGCCGTGTGCTCTTACGTCATCTTATCAGTCGATAATATTATAATATTATTACTTATTAGGTTATTTATAGGTAGTATTATTTGTTTGTTTTGGGTATAATTTTTCGTATTAGTTAACATATATTTGTTGTGTTTTTTACTGCGCGATGAAGCTTTTTGCGTGTATTTTCTTTGAAGTAAATGCAAATAAAAAAATGAAGCACCATTAGCATGTAAGGTTCGAATCCATAATTAAAATTTCGACAAATATTGTAATTTACACTATAAAAGGCTAATTCAATATTATCACCCAACCACAATATCTTATTAAGTATAGTACTGCCTCGTTGGTCTAGTGGTTGTAGTAGTGCGACTGCAGATCATGAGGTCCCGGGTTCGAATCCTGGGTCGGGCCAAAAAGTCAGTTATGAGTTTTTCATTTATGTTCTAAGTTATAATTAGTATTACTAAGTTATAGTTTTTTGCTAAAATATAGTATATTATTTATTGCTTGATTTTTTTTTTCAAAAAAAAATTGAGTAAACAAGGGGTTCTATACTTATAATTCGGTAAAAAGTATCTAAGTAGGTACTAATATACCTACTTTTTACTACTAACTAAAAATTTTTAAAACTAAATTTAACTAAAAGGACTAAACTGACCATTTATTTTTTAACTCAAAACAGGACATGGGTTTATTTATACTCTAAAAACTATAACTTTATACAATTAGTGTTCACTGTAAAATTATATTCGGTATAGACGGTAATTATTAAATGCAGCATATTTTTTTTAATTATTAATTACATTTGTCAGTGGATTAAATTTGCTTTAATAAAGTTGGTGATGATTTTAAATAAAAATAAAATTCTGCTCAAGTTTTTTTATTGTTATCTTTGTTAACAACATCGCCTTTAGAACTCTGGAACCGTAAGTGTTTCTTTCAGACGTCCACAATTTATGCAAAATAAAAAAAATACTCTTTCTACCGGAGCATTCGTACCAGGTAGACATAAAATATATTCGATTAAAAAAAATTATGTTGAAGAATGTTGACTTTGAATACTTCCATCCAACGAGTTACGGGACAATTTTGTGCCCCGGAGCTTTGTTTGGGGACAATGGGACAGGTGACCGAGAAAAGGGACAGTCCCGTTCAAAACGGGACGTATGGTCACTTTAGCTATAACCCGGCGACGGCTCCGTGACGTAGTGGCTTAGCAATCAGTTGTTGCGCTGGGGGCCGCGGGTTCGAATCTCGCACGGAACAAATATTTGTATGGCCTACAAATAATTGTTCCGGGTCTGGATGTTTGTCCTTGTGCAATTTATGTTTGTAAACTGCCTCCACGACACAGGAGAAAATCCTAGTGTGGGGGTAACGTTTTTTTACAATTGAAATTGAAAGATTGAACCCTTATACTTCTTGTTGATTTTTGTATTAGTAGGTAGGTATATTACTTTTCAATACGTGACACGTAAAAATTAACAATAATCAAAAACACATCTACGAAACATCCTATTTATTTATTTATTCTTTATTGCACCAAATATTTGTACAAAAGGCGAGCTATCTATTTATTTACCTATAGTGAATAGGTATCTTTTAAACTCACAATTTTCAATGCTTCATTTTTAATATATAATTAATTATAAAATTTCATAATTAGATAATATATGAAAATACATAATTCTAATATAATGCAACTAATATACCGAATAAAAAAATTAAAATACATTTATCGCTGTACGCTGTGTGTATTTCCATAAATTAGTTCATTGATGTTGAAAAAATAATACTACATTCGTACCTACAATAGGTGGTGGCGTCGTACATATTTCAAATAAGCAATATATAGAAGCGAGCGGCGTGCCGCCGGCAAAATGCTCAAGGTCGTTCGCATGGAGTAGCCCCTTAACGAGCAGGGTGCACCACGTAGAGATGAGGTGGGCATTCGAAAAAACAAGTATGTATAGAAGTAAGGTTGAAAGTCGACGACATAGTCCACAGATAGTGATTGCTGTGGCCCATATAAATAGAACTCTACATCGGTCCATAACTTATAATTAAAATGCAGATGCGTCACTACTATTAAAAATTGTCTCCGGTTCTCGTAACTCCATTATATAAAACAGCAGCATCTTGCTGCATTTTACGCTGGTACTCTGTGAGAGCGTGGTCTTTCCCGGGCGAGCGTACCCATTTGTGCTGGAGCCACATTACGCTGCCACTGGTAGATGTCACTCTATCCGCTCTATTTCATATAATTTTCTCTTTTATAATATTTATATTATGTCATTCATTAACTTTCAAAGTGTACTGCTGAACATAGGTCTCCCCATCGTTCTTCAGTGCGGACGATTTGCAGCCGATGTTATTTATTATCTAGTTGCTACTAGGAAGACGCTGTTGCCCATTTCTGATTTGTTTTACTCTGTCACCTCTAACGGCACGGTTGAATACTATTAAAGATTGTAAAAAATCGTTCAAGACACACTAAGTATGACGTCCGACAATCATGCGAACGGAAACTATACATTTAGAGGAGTTATCTCAATTCTAAATAATAAATGAATGATCGATTAACCTTTTAACGTTCCCGTGGGAGCTGACATTATCCTATCAAATATATATTTGTCTTCCGAGCACGCAATACATGTGGTACGTGTGGCAACGACGAAAGATCAAGGTTCAACCGACGCTTATTAATTCTGTTTGATATTGTCTCAAATTTGAACATACATCAAAATCCCCCGACATGACAGTAATCTAACCTCGGAGCCGGTGTATAAGAGGTTAATTAATTACGTATCTGCTGGCTATACGTAAATTATGAAAATACGTCTAGCATTATTAACAAAATTAGCTCTTGAATTTTAAAGGCAATCACAATTCCTGAAACACATGGCTACGCTGAAAAAGGATTATCCCTTTCAATTCTTTAATGAAAAAATAATTTTCTCGACTTCGCAGCTTGCCGAGATAAGGTAATTACTTTCAAAACAAAAAGGGTTCTCGGAGTTTTTCCTTACTTCTACATTATTTTATTTGGACGTGGTTACGCAAAAAGGAACCAACCCATAAAAATATACTTTATGAATATTATCGTTTTAAGTTCAAATCGGCTTGTAATCACTTTTTTATTATTTTGTGTAAGTTTTACTTTAATTGAAAAATAAGGAATAATTATGACAGACTATATTCCTAAAGTATCCCGTTCTTTCATCGCATGACAAAGATTCATACAAACGAAGCACAGATCGCGCTATCGAAGTTTTATAACAACTCTAATATATGTAAGTATATATGTCGCAGGTTTGTGATAAAATCAGTAATTACAGCGTACTATCAGAAGACTAAACCAATTACTCGGCGAGAGATCTCTTTTTTACTTTCCTCGGCTTAGTCTGTAAATGAAATAGCAATAGAAATATAATAAGAAGATCGAGTATAAATTGTTGCCTCAGCCAGTATCGGAATCCTCGGCGTCGACATATCGAGTGACGTGCAGTTTCGTGGTCACTTGGAAGAGAAGGCCAAATTGGCCTCTAAAAAGCTTGGCGTGCTCAGCAGAGCGGGACAGTATTTCATGCCGGCACACCGCCTGCAACTTTACAAAGCGCAGGTTCGGCCTCACATGGAATACTGTTCCCATCTCTGGGCTGGAGCTCCCCAGTGCCAGCTCCTTCCACTTGACCGCATCCAGCGCAGAGCGGCTCGAATCGTCGACGACCGAGTCCTTTCCGATCGGCTCGATTCATTGGCGCTGCGAAGAGATGTTGCATCTCTTTGCATTTTCTTTCGCATTTCCCACGGGGAGTGTTCTGAGGAATTGTTCGGATTAATCCCAGCCGCCAAATTTGACCACTGTGCGATTTAGAAGATGTTTTCTTCCTCGCACAACTTCCTTGTGGAATAGTTTACCTCCAGCGATTTTTTCGGACCGATACGACTTAGAGGCCTTCAAGAAAAGAGCCTACTCCTTTTTGAAAGGCCGGCAACGCATCTGCAATTCCCCTGGTTCACCTGGTGTTGCGGTTGTTCTTGGGCGGCGGTAGTCACTTACCATCAGGTGAGCCGCATGATCGTTTGCCCCCTCTCCTATAAAAAAAAATGATAATGAAAAAAAACCGTATCTATTACCATGAAACTACTACAAACAATAATGTGAATAAAAGCGTTGTTTCTTATTAAATTATAATAAGTAAAACAAAAAAATAAAGTAAATCAAAAAAGTTTATATTTAATCTCATTACGCGAGAACACTGACTTAGTAGTAAAATATTCATTAATGCTTAATGTTTTGTAATTAATGTAGTTACAAGCTTATCTCGTCACTGGAGATTATGCACGATGAAAGGAGATATTTATTTTTAACTATAAACACTGATTTACTATGTATAATTTATATTTTTGTAAGTGTGTCCCCCAAGGAGTGACCATGAGGATATCAACGCGTTAAAAAGTTGATAATCGAATAGCGAATTTAAGACATCCCTAACACTTATAAAAATAATAGGAGGCCGAATATTTCAATTATTTTGTTCACATCATACGCCCATCTTTATTTAGCGAAACTCAATATGCATAAGAATAAAAGCGTATGATAGACGATTTTTTTTCTATTTAAGAAAACTTTACCCTAGGAATAGTTCTTCTGTATTTTGAAGGCGCTTTACATTTATATTATTGTGCATGAAAAAATAAACAATATAACCTAAAAATAAATAATTGTTTCGTAGGAAAATCGAACCCGAGGCAACCGTGTTGCAGACAAACGCTTACGCGTCGCCAAGTCCAATAAAGTCTAAAGTAAAATTTCGCAGAGCATTCTTGACTTTCCTTTTTGAAATACCTTTATTTTAAATATATAAGTTTAATTATTTTCAGTACCAAATCAAAGTTCAGTAAATACTATTGAGAGGAATTAATCCATTAATTTATATTAAAATGTGTTAATATGCTTAAAAATCTTAATTACCCTCAGCTTAGTTGTAATTATTGAAAATATCTGTAAATGCATGTGAACGGTTAACTGGTTTCTCCCTTCCGCTTTGTATGTACTCACACAGTTAAATAGATAAACGTTAATACCGGTCTTTCACCCGTGGTTCTTATCTTATTATACGTACTAGTAACTGATGATATAAGTAGCAACAGTAATAAGAATATTTACGCTGAAGATCAAACGAGGAATTTGAAGTTCACTTCATCATACGATGTTTTACTAGGTGATAGGACTCTTTTCAGCCTAGGCCTAGGTAGGCCTCTTACCTATTTCTGCCAACAAATAGCGGTGCGTACATCGCTGTTTTCCGGTCTGAAGTCAGTAGTCAGGTGTCTTTCGGCTGCAATAGTAGTACCATCAGGTGAATTCTAAGTATGTTTGTTACTTCTATTTTTTATAATTATTTTAATAATATAGTACTACTATATATAAATATGGTAATAATATATTATAAGACATTTCGGGTTTATGAAAATATATTAAGTTTGCCTTTGAACCAGATACTAAGCTGTATACATTACAATAAAACTACACTACTCTTTATTTTACATTAAGGAAAGACTAACGTAACTAAAATATACCACATATTGAGAAAAAACAGAAAGAGGTATTTTTGCTACTCAGCAATTTCTTCCAGACAACCTTAAAATAATTAAATTAAAGGAACTGAATAGGGTACGTTTATTATTATAATGCAAGGTGCATTACACGCATTAACGCATTACGTTGACAACTTATGCACTATTTGTAGAAGAGGGGTCAAATACGGCTCACCTGATGGTAAGTGTTTACTGCCGCCCACAAACAATTACAATACCGCGAAAATCGTAGGTGAAAGAGCCGATTTCACAACGAAGCGGTGCGAGGAAGAAAACTCGCAGTAAATCGACTAAAAAGACAACATACTTGCAATGATATATCCATCCATTCTATTTCAATATACGCTATCAAAAGTCTACTGTCCAATACCTCCTCACATAGTCACCTTATGATATAGACTATGAGAATATATGGGGTAAATATGGATTCGCTTACTCTCAGATGGCCAAAAGCCGCCTAAAAACACCATTATTGATTAACTTGGCATTTCTAGTATAAGTATTTCCTTCGTCTTTTCAAAGCCTTTAACACTTCACTGTTAGCTTAGGGGCGAAATATTAGCCATATTTGTTACGCTTGGCAGGGTTAGCAACAGCAGTTTTTTATTATTATTATTGAGTTTTTATTAGGAAAGTGCTGCTTTCCATCTCCTATATGAGTTTTTTTTCTGTTACCTTTCTCTTCTCAAGAAAAGCTTCTCAAGGAAACACCAACTGCCCTGCGTAACTTAAAAGGTTTGCCTTTATGTACCACACTGTACAGGTGCTATTATACCAATGCCTTTTTTAGGGTTCCGTACCCAAAGGGTAACCAACGGGATGATATTACTAAGCCTCCGCTGTCCTCTGTCTGGTAGAAATAAAGATAAATAAAAATTAAAGGAGGCTCCCCTAATAGAAACGTGTTTTACGATGGATGGTACGGAACCGTCCATGCGCGAGTCCGACTCGCACTTGGCCTGATTTTTTTTGTTCAACTCTCGTTTCTAAAAACAAATTAAATTGCCTAGTTGGTACAGTAGTTGCAAACGCAGTTGCTGATAATGTGGTCCCAAGTTTGGATTCGGGGTCTGGCCACAATTAGTTATTGGGATTTTTTGTCAAGAAATTCTCAGTAGCAGCCCAGAGTCCAGAATTTGTCGGTGTTTCACCCCTGTGCCTCGAAAAGAACGTGAAGCCATTGGTCCTGCACCTGATCTATCTCTGATCATGTCGGATTTCCATTCCATCGGACTATGGGAGTGAGAGAATAGAGATTACACCTGTGTTGGCGCACACACCCGAGCGCTATAATCCTGACATTTCATGACAAAAAACTTAATAAATAAGCTTGGTCCGACCCGGGATTCAAACCCGAGACTACATAATCAGCAGTCGTGCTTACAACTACAAGAACAACGAGGTAGTCCAATGACACTACTATTACCCTCACTTATTTGGGTTTGGCATTTAGAACCGTTTTGATTAAACTCGTAATTTAATGGCAGTATAAGAAAATCCATGGTGGCATTACACCGGAGGCGTGGAGCAGAAGTGCGGTGGTCTTGTTCTTCAAGAAAGGTGACAACGCTCTCTTGAAGAACTACAGACCGATTTCCCTTCTGAGCCGCGTCTACGTGCTGTTTTCGAGAGTCATTACGAATCGTCTCGCGCGCAGACTTGACGACTTCCAGCCTCCCGAACAAGCCGGTTTCCGAAAGGGCTTTAGCACCATAGACCACATACATACCCTTCGGCAAATTGTACAGAAGTCGGAAGAGTACAATTTGCCACTATGTCTGGCGTATGTGGACTATGAGAAAGCCTTTGATTCCGTCGAAATTTGGGCGGTGCTGCAGTCCCTTCAGCGGTGCCAAGTTGACTGTCGGTATATCGAAGTGTTGAAGTGCTTGTACAGTAGGGCTACGATGGCTATCCGAGTACAGAACCAGAGTACGAAACCTATCCAATTGCAGAGAGGCGTAAGACAGGGTGACGTCATATCCCCGAAACTCTTCACCGCTGCATTGGAAGACGTTTTCAAGCTTCTGGACTGGAAAGGATACGGTATCAACATCAATGGCGAGTACATCACTCACCTTCGATTTGCCGACGATATAGTCCTTATGGCAGAATCGCTGGAGAACCTAAGCACTATGCTCAATGACCTCAATAGTGTTTCCCAACGGATAGGTCTTAAGATGAACATGGACAAAACAAAGATCATGTTTAATGTCCATGTCACACCTATGCCGGTAGTTGTTGGGAGCACTAAGCTCGAAGTTGTTGACGAGTATGTTTACCTGGGACAAATAGTCCGACTAGGTAAGTCCAACTTCGACCGAGAGGTCAATCGACGGATTCAACTCGGCTGGGCAGCGTTCGGGAAGCTACGACACATCTTCTCGTCAGACATACCTCAAAACCTTAAAACGAAATTGTACAACCAGTGCGTGTTGCCAGTGATGACATACGGAACTGAGACGTGGTCCTTCACTGCTGGCCGTATGAGGAAGCTCAAGGTCGCTCAGCGAGCTATGGAGAGGGCTATGCTCGGAGTTTCTCTGCGTGATAAACTTAGGAATGAGGATATCCGCAGTAGAACCAGAGTAACCGACATAGCCCAACGGATTAGTAAGCTGAAGTGGCAGTGGGCCGGCCATATAGCTCGAAGAACCGACAACCGATGGGGAAGAAAGGTTCTCGAGTGGCAGCCTCGTACCGGTAGGCGAAGTGTAGGGCGTCCCCCCGCGAGATGGAGTGACGACCTGGTAAGACATGCAGGAAGTCGATGGATGCAGGTGGCTCAGGACCGTGCTTTGTGGCATTCTTTGGGGGAGGCCTATGTTCAGCAGTGGACTTGTGAAGGGCTGTAATGATGATGATGATGATAAGAAAATCAATCACTCAATCTCAAAACAAATCACGGTTTAAACATCTCGTTTTCCCTAGACGTAAAACACCCAGGCAGGTGATGGAAAGTGGCGTAAAAGGTGCAAGAATCGGGTTCGGAGATCGCAAATACGTTCGTCAAGCGTTACGAATAAGGCAAATTATACATACAATAGGAGAGGCCGATGGCCACGAGTGGATTTATGCGGGCTTATAAAAAAAACGAAGAAGATTTGCAACGCTTTTATAAGCCGTTATTTAGGATTGCGCCATGTGCAGGTTCGGTTGGCATTTGGGAAAAATTCACCACATTTAGCATCTGCCATATCGAATATGATCAAACAAATAATATGTATGATATATTATTTAAAAGATAGGCAAAGGTACTACTGGCAGTTTTGTAGCGGCAAGCGATGTGCAGGACAACCGCTCACTAGATGGAGTGAAGAGCAGGTACGACATGCAGGAAATCGATCGTTGGATGCAGGTGTTCCAGGACCGTGTTTTATGGCATTACTTGGGAGAGACTTATCGTCATTAGTAGACTTGTGCGACTGTAATGATGATAAATAGAATAGAACAGAATAATTTTAACTCAATATGGATTAGTCGTAATGCTTATTGAAAGTCAATTTTTATTTACTGGTTCGAAAAATATCTGTCCTGGAACGAACCAGAAAGAAACCCAGCGGGATTTGTTTTAAACATACAATCACTTTACAATAACTTTGTACAAAAAACAAATTTTAAATAAATTTTTATAACCGGCTGGTGGCGATCACCTCATTCCTAGATTATGTGTATATATATATATATATATATATATATATATATATATATATATATATATATATATATATAATTTAAAGAATAATTATACACATATATGTAATATATATATATATACATATATATATACATTAAAGAATAATTATACACATATATGTAAATGTGTATAATTCTTCTTTAATGACATTTTTAAAGTTGTTTATTGACAACACTGAAAAAATTCTGGGATTTTGTTGTAAAAGCGTATACATATACAGCCCTATAAATTAATTACTAACTTTGTGCAGTCTTTAAATGATTTGTTTGGATATTATTACTAACCAATGTAAAATTGAACTTAGTGCTTACCTTGCGATTTTGTTTAGTCTACGATGACGTTTATTTACTCTTCACGTCAGTTATCCATTAATAATAATGAGAGTGAACAATCGCCTTCTAACTACTTGTGAAAACGTTATGTATTTAAAAAGTATCTTGAAAACCGTAATTTCCTTTTAAGGGAATTTTATGCAAATGAAGACTCCGTTTTTAAAGTAGTTTCTTTTACTTAGGAACTAATTTTCTCGCACAGTATAAATTAGCATTGTCGTGCAATGGTGCTAATTATTATTGGTGGAATTCCCACGAAAGTTCCTCTTTTAAAAAGGGAAATTATTTTTATTTCTTATCACCCGAAAGTTTGTTTTCAGCTAGTTTAAAATATAACTGATGTTAGATTCCTTTTTACTAAAAATACAATATAAATGGCTCGCCTGAAGTGACAGGCTGGTATGAGGAGGTCAAGAGGCATGATACTACTTTTATTAACCTCTACGACCGAAAACGTGATTGACCGAGCCGTAGACCACATCCACCACAAGACCCGGGAATACTGGTGCTGAGTGCCTGAGAAGAAAAGTAGGGGGAGAAATTGTCTACCAAGTGGAGAATGTAGATCATGAAAGTGTTTCTTTAGTCTAGTGCCTGTGTGCGTATATGCGGCATAGGTGTAGCACTATGCGGTTTGCGAATCTGACATAACCTGTTGGATGAAAAAAGAAGTATAAAATGGGTTTGGTCGATGCGGGTTGCTGGCCTGTGGCGGCAAGTGTGTTCCCAGTTAAGGTCATGGGAGAAGAGGAGTGTTGCTATGTTATCCTATGCGTCAACTACTGGGACGTGGGTATATAGCATGTGGTTTAATTTTTTAGTTGTAGGTAGATACTAAACTCTGATTATATACACGCTTAATGATTAATTTCCAGTAGAATTTATAGTCATAATAGAACAATGGAGGTTTGTCAATGTAAATGTAAAACGTTTGTGAAACTCCTAAATTACACAGAAAAAATTCCTTCTGTAATAACTTTTTTTTTAACAAAAATGTCTTATTATGTACTCCCAGACTCGGCGGCCGATAATGGGGTGATCAATCAACTGCGAAATTCTAATTCGCCATTATCCTAAGTACTCGCTTTCTTGTCATTTGGTTAGTACGTAATCATTCACGTTTTACATCAGCGATCCATTAACAATTGATGATTTTAGAAATTGTTTGACAGATAGGCAGCACTTTCTTCGATTATTTATGAACTTATTTACGTACTTAGTTAAAAGTAACAGGGCTAATGTTTTTTTATATAGAAATAAGGGTTTACGCAGTACACGAAATTCTAAATGGTTCTTAATCAATAGGTGTTCACCTCTGAAGAACAAGATGAATGCCTCATTACCGCCGTAATGAGGCATTCATCTTGTGTCGTCCGGTTGTCGTCACTCACCATACGAAACAACAATATTATAATGGTGTTTTTAGGCTAGAGTTTTGTGCAAACGTGGTATTTTCCCCTGTGGATCTATTCGTGTTGCAGAATTAATGCGCTGCATTTTTGATTCTACAATGAATGCGCCCGCACTTCTACTCTATTTCGATTTTATACTTCAATTTCAATATTGCAATTGCATCACGTTCGCACGGCATGTCCAGAAATATTTTTGGACTCATTTATAAGAGAGATATAATTGTAAGTTAAAATAATGTGTATATTAACAATATATTTGAAACTACATATATTGAATCTTAAATAGTTAAAAAAGGAATGTAATTCTCAATATTATAATAATCTTGAATAGATAGGAAAAGTATGATATTGTTACTACGCTTCAGATTAATATAAACATTAAAAAATATCGTCTACATTGTAATTGATGGATGGTGGATTATTCCAATTATATCTCCCCACAAGTAAGGAAAATTGGGACTGAAAGCAATTTATTCCAAAAGCAGAGGTGGTCCGGAGATAAGTCATCGGAAAAATTGTTTCTAATATTGAAACATCCTACCTTACTATTGTTTATTAACTCTCAAGCCATTTATTCTCAAGTATTCAATAATTATTTCTCCTCCGTTGTTAAATATGCTACAACCAAAACACCTCATTTGCGAAATATCGTATTTTAAAAATAAAGACCATTAGCAAAACATCACGAATACAAACATATTCTCGATAAATAATCCTATTATATCTTTAAAAAATATTTTAAGATTTCTTTTGACTATGTAGTTTGTACTCTCACAAATAATCTTTAGGGCTGCTTTAACGTGATCCATGGGTGTGAAGGGGATCGGGCAGTAATTTATTTATGTACATATAAATTGTTTTATTTTCTGTTTTACTATGGAAGATGTCAACCATACGTTGCCAGTGTAACATTTTTATTTTTAAAAGGAAAGTTAAACATTTAAAAATTTTATACGTAGTGGAACCATGTTGCAGATATATTAGTACTATAGTGGTAGCACGAATGGGTCGGCTTGACCGGGGAAGGATCACGCTCTCACAGAATACCAGCGTAAAATAGCAACTTAACACTGCTGTGTATCGTATGATGAGTGTAGAGAACCGGAGACATTTTACTGGAAAAGAGGTATTCCATCTTAGTTCTCACGGGTGACAACGCATCTGCACTTTGATTCTTTATTGAGGATAGATGTAGATGTCTATGGGTCACAGCAATCACTTACCATCAGGTGGACTGTGTGCTCGTTTGTCACCCTATCATATAAAAAAATAGTTACGCAGAGTATTTAAAAAATACAGTCAAATGTAACCAGCAAATTTTCACTGTGAGATATTTATGTCATTAATACTTGCGCTTTTTACTAAGATTAATACTTGGGCGATTTTCCAATTAGTCCATAGTGTAAGATTTATAAAAATATATAAATATTTTGTTGTTTTATGAACCCACAGTTATAAAGAAATTACGTAAAGCCGTTGGTCCTGCGCCTGATCTCCCTCCGGTCGTGTCCGTTTGCCGTCCCATCGGACTTGAGGGTAAGGGAATAAATAATGTATCTATGCATGTGCGTACA
Organism: Parnassius mnemosyne; assembly: GCA_963668995.1. Taxonomy (NCBI): domain Eukaryota; kingdom Metazoa; phylum Arthropoda; class Insecta; order Lepidoptera; family Papilionidae; genus Parnassius; species Parnassius mnemosyne. The sequence continues at coordinate 38,524,497 of CAVLGL010000115.1, read as the reverse complement.
TTCTGCCACTATAATTCTGTGCTACGCAGATGGCTAGTCTCCGTTGAGACTGGCATCCGCGACCAAATTCGGTATGGGTGACATTATTATATAAAGTTTTTTTTTTACAGAGTAAAAAGTAAGCCCAAAAGGCATTATGAAGCAACAAACTTCTTTATATAGTGTAAGAAATTACAATGTATAGCTACAGGAAAAGGCTTTAATCCCACTTCTGATGTAACAAACTATTCCACTTCTGATGTTAGAAGAAATTATCCTCAATAGTATTTAAATAAATGAGCACTACTCGCTAACAAGCCCTCCTTACTATCAGGGCCCAATTACATGATAACACCAAAGTATGCAAACCAACAGCATCACTACCCATCTCAAAGTAACACAGTGCAGCCTCTCAGCAACACGATCTTCCTTGCCTACACTAGTAGAATACTCCAACGGGCATAGTAAGGACAATGAGACTTGTAGAATTACAGACTGATGATGATTTTTTTGCGCCCAAAGCAAGGCTACCTGGCCTATTGGTATGGCCTTTCTGCCGAATCGGAAGCGACCCCCTTTAGGGAAAAGGGGGCGCAGGCGGCGAGTAGCCGCTGAGAGGTGCCCCTAGCTAAGGCAAATTAAGAATAGGGTGAGGATTCGGCCTGAGCCGCCAGGAGATAGTCCAGGTCGGCCAAAAGTTTGTTTAGGGGGACCGAGAGAGAGTTGCATAGGAAGCTGCCTCACGAATGAGATAATTAGAGTGAGACTCTGAGGCTTTGAAGAAGTTCTCAGAGAGTGATTTTAGAAATTTTTGGATTGTGGGGAGTCTCGATGGAGGTCGGCGTTACGGACGTACCAGGGTGTGTTCGTAGCCCGACAACAAAAAGACTTTTGAACTAATTGAAATTTGTTCGGGATTTTAGGCTTAGCGTGAGTAAAAATGGGGGCCGCGGAAGTCATAACTGGTCGTATACAGACCTTATGTGCGAAATTTTTTTACCCTCATTCCCAACAATATTTTAAATTCATTACCATAATGTTTTCAAAGCTAAGTAACTTTATTATTGATTATGGTAAGTATGTAATTATCCATAATATAAATTGTTTAGGCCAAATCTTCAGCGCAGAGCGGCTCGAATCGTCGACGACCGAGTCCTTTCCGATCGGCTCGACTCATTGGCACTGCGAAGAGATGTTGCATCTCTTAGCATTTTCTTTCGCATTTACCATGGGGAGTGCTCTGAGAAATTGTTCGGATTAATCCCAGCCGCCAAATTTCACGAACGCACATCGCGGCAGAACTCCCGATACCATCCACACCATCTGGATGATTGGCGGTCCACCACTGTGCGATTTAGAAGATGTTTTCTTCCTTGCACAACTTCCTTGTGGAATAGTTTACCACCAGCGATTTTTCCGGACCGATACGACTTAGGGACCTTCAAGAAAAGAGCCTACTCCTTTTTAAAAGGCCGGCAACGCATCTGCAATTCCCCTGGTGTTGCGGTTGTTCATGGGCGGCGGTAGTCACTTACCATCAGGTGAGCCGCATGCTCGTTTGCCCCCTCTCCTATAAAAAAAAAAAAGGGAGTCCTAGACTCCTGCCTCGCGGACTACGAGTAATTCTTTTAGCTCACGGACGACTTGATCGAGGCGGGGGCCAAGTATGCTAATGAAGCGCGTGAAGGCTGTGTGGCCAGCCTGAGTCCCCTTGGAAGCAGCCTACTCAGCCGGAGCTGTTGGGACGACTCCCAACACTGGACCTGCCAAAGTTCTCCGGGGTCCTCTCCGACTGGCTGACCTTTGTTGGCCTAGTGGACGCCCGGAGGGACTTGACACCAAGCCAGAAGATGGCGTACCTCCTGGCCTCACTGGAGGGGGAGGCCCTGGGCGTCGTCGGCCATTTGAGATTGTCGGACGACGCCTACCAGACTGCCCGGGACCACCTCGCGGGAAGGTACGCCAACGTCCCGTGTATTGCGAACGAATACGTTAGGCAGCTTCTAAACCTCCCGCTGCTTAGGGACCGGGCCAGACTACGTCCGGATATCGTAAATCCAGTCGTGGTGGCCTGTAACTCGTTGAGGCGGCTGGATTTACCGATGGACGAATGGTCCTTCTTGTTGCTCCACATCGTGCTGTCCCGCCTGCCTCTCTATCTTCGGATCCATTTTGAGGAGAGGTACGGCGGGAACGGCGCCTCCTATATTCCGCCCTTCAGGGACCTGCTGCGGTTCTTGGAGGAGCAGTGCTGGCTAATTGACAACGCCGCGGGCACATTGTCGACCTACGGGTTGCTAACCGAGCCGTGCCCAGGGAGAGGCGGAATTCGCCGGGCAAGTCGTCGCCAAACCCCCTAGGCCGAGCGGAGTTCCCGCGGGAGGGCGCTGCCACCTACCATCTTATAGCGGCTTAGTGGCCAGGGAGGCGCTCCTGGTTTTGAAGGGGGTCGCTCCCCCGAACAGTCGGAGGTCGTCCCCCAGGGGCGGGGGGGTCGTCGCCCCCCCTCAGCGTGTTGAAGGAACTTCACGGCCACTCAGCGGTCAGCTAGACCCTTCTCACCCCCGTTAGCTGAGTGGCCGCGACTGGAGTACCACGCTCCCCTCTTTGTTCGGTACCGGTACTACGGGGTTCCTGCCTCGAATCTGTGCCGGGCCTCAAGGCTAAGGTTCCCCGAAGCTCCCCAGGTCGGCCCGTTCGGTGATTTCCAACCACGAGTCATTCAGATGCCGCCGGAATGCCGCTTTCAGGACCCCCGGTTCGAGTGCCGGTCCGATTTAGGCAGCTCCAGCTAGGTAGCTGCCGCCCTAGCTCCCACCACGCCCGCCTGCACTGATCCTTTGAGCCGTCAACAGTCCACTTTTCAAACTGTTCTATTGCCGACGGCCTCAGTGAAGGTGTACACAACCCGAGTGGCGACTGTTTGACGGTTCGCGCTCTATTGGACGCGGGTTCACAACGCTGTGTGGCCTCCACTTGGTTGGTGGGAAGACTAGGGCTCCCCTGGAGCTCTGAATCACGTCCAATGGTAGGTATCGGAGGTGCCGAGCCTCCTGCTCCTAGGGGACAAGCAGCGTTAATGTTCAGCCCCGCCAGCGAACACCTTCACATTTTAGTCAAGGTAAATGTCCTCGATGACATTGTAGGTTTTCTCCCTAACGTCCGTATAAATGACAGCGCGGTTCGTTGTGCGTCGGGTTAGAGACCGGCAGACCCTCAATGGTCCCAACCTGGGCCCCTGGACCTGATTCGTTGCTGGGGGCCGACGCGCTGGGGTTCATCTTGTTAGGCGAGATACGAGCCCTACAGCCCGATGGCTTGTCAGCCATGTCCACTGTATTTGGGCACAGCTTCTTTGGACCGGTTCTGTGGTCTCCACCTCCTCAGACGGTCGACCCGCTCTCTGTTTTGGGCGTGTCCCTTTCGGACGTCGTCCAGCGGTTCTGGGAAATTGAGGAGCCACCACACGCGGCTCGAGTCAACCCTCTGGATCGTGAGTGCGAGTTGTTCTACCAGAACAATACCGGCCGTCGTGTCGACGGTTGTTTTGTCACTCGCTTACCCTTTCTTGACTCACAGCCCCCTTTGGGCCAATCTGGCCGAAAAGAGGTTGCTTTCCATGGAGTGCCGTATGCGGCGCGACCCAGCCTTTCGCGACAAATATGTCGAGTTCATGCGCGAGTATCAAGAGCTGGGTCACATGTCACCGTCCAACTTCGACTGGCGGTCACAGAAGCACTACTTCCTCCCTCACCATGCGGTCTTGAGACCCCTAGGAGTAAGATTTGGGTAGTTTGTGACGGCTCCGCCCCCTCGTCAAATGGTGTGTCCCTGAACCAGTGTCTCCACTCTGGTCCTAAATTGATCAAGGACATATCCGACATTTTGACCCACTTCCGTCGGCACCAAGTGGTTTTTGTAGCCGACATTCGGATGATGTTTTGACAATCAGTGGTCCATCGTGATGACCGTCGATATCAGCTGATATTGTGGAGCGAGAAGCCAAGCGATCCGATACAGGTATTTGAGTTGAACACCACCACCTGTGAACTCCGGTCCAGCCCGTATATCGCCATGCGAACCCTCCTCGAACTCGCTGAGAGAGAGCGTCTAAAATACACTCGGGGGGCTTCTATTTTGGAGACTTCGGTCTACATGGACGACATTTGCACAGGTGCCTCCACCGTCGAGGAGGCTCTTGTATTGCGAGACGAATTGCTTGCCATCCTGAAGTCTGGAGATTATGAGTTGCGCAAATTGTTGTCGAACTCCCCTCATATTTTGAAGGACCTCCCAGGAGAGGATCAACAAGACCCTCATCTATTCGAGCACCCTGAAAATCCTAATTTGTTGACTGTGCTGGGCATTCAATATCAGCCTGTTCAGGATACTTTCACGTATCGAGTCAAACTCGATTCCCCTCCTAAAGCATGGACCAAGCGCTCCGTGCTGTCAACCGTAGCCCGCACCTTCCATCCTAATGGATGGATCACTCCGGTCATTTTTTTTGGCTAAGTGCTTTCCTAAAAAGCTCTGGATATTCGGGTTGGGTTGGGACGAGCCTATTAGCGGTGCTCTCTTGCGAGAGTGGATCTCCATTGTGTCCTCCCTTCCGGACATCAACCGGGTCTCCATGCCATGGTGCTTCCTCCCTCCAGGAAAATGCAGGGCTACTCTAGTTCAAATTGATTTTTAAGTATTGTGACGAATCTTTTGTTTTCAAAAGTGTTGTTTTTAGACTTTTTCAGGCAATGTTTTAAATTTTTCACTTCGTAAGAACTATCTTCGTACTGCAAGGAATATTATAAAAAAAGAATTAGCAATATCGGTCCAGATGCTCTCGAGATTTGGGCTTAGCAACACATTCAACGATTCATTTTTATATTATAGATTATTCAAAAATCAATGTGATTTATGGGCAACAACTACGAGTACGCGCGCTTCTCTGTGTACGCTTCAATTCACAATGTTTTTGCCGACCGATCGACCCTTACGAATGTGTGCGTACATAGTAAAATAGTAGGTGTTAGATATTTATGAAGGAGAATCAGTTAAAATAATGCATTACCATGCATTTTGTATTTAAAAGATAAAAAGGACAGGATGTTTAAGATGTTTTTAATTAATATTTTTCACTTGCCTATATTACTTATTCTGAACCTTCTCTGCAAATTTGGTCGGTTATTGCAAAATATAAAATATATTATATAAATTATATTGTATTATATGACAACCCTTCCTACCTCTTCTCAGAAACTCTAGTGAAATTAAATTTAAGACAATAGAAACATATGACAGGAAGCTTTTAAGGCAGCTCCGTAGCGCTAAAGCCGTCGGGTTCGAGTCCCGCATGGAATAAATATTCGGCCTTCGAATAATTGTTCCGGGTCTGGATTTATCCTTGTACAATTTATGTTTGTAAACTGCCTCCATGATACATGAGAAAATCTTAGCGTAGGGGTAACGTTTCTAAAATAAAGTAAAAAAGAGATAAGCTTAATTTAAATTCAGCTGACTTAAAAATGTGTACCTACATTAGCAAATACATTGCACTCTTTACCTCAGCGAAAAATGCAAGCTTCGTCAAATCCTCACCGCAAGCGATACAAAAGTTGTTAGTTGCAAATTCGACGATAACCCCTACTTACCTAAAAAAATTACGTCGGTTACACCACACAGTCCATGTGATGGTAAATGGATGCTTATGCTGTTCCACAGGCACTTTCTGTTTATCGTAAACAAATCAAATATTTTTGAGACAACTTCAAACATGTTGTCAACCCTGAGAATGATGAGTAAGAGTATGTCAAAAATCATAATATTTTTATTCAGTATAGACCTTTACAAATCACTTTCTGAAAGTGAAATGCTACGACATCGCTTCAACAAGTCCTTACTGTGAGAAGACTTTGTGAGAAGCGCCAAAATACTCACAAATAAACTATTTTACTCCCAACAAGTACAATTTAATCTTATGAAATATATATACATAAGTTAAAAAGTTTAAGTAAGCTCATTATGTCCATGCATTCTTATCAAATATTGATTATGGAATGCCCCGATACTAATAAAAAGGTTATCACGTGTCTGATGGTAAAGAAAAACATTGTGCGATAGACTGCTTGTCTGAGAATTTAAAACATTTCGAGATACGAGAAGGCTCCGCTTGGATATTAAGGAGTCCTGTGTGGTAAGTTACCAGTGTCTCAAACTCTACAAACATCATTTCTAGATAAAGCATAAGGTCCGAGGCCTACACATTGGAATAGAGTACTTTAAAAAAAACTGACCAGGTGTAATATTCCTCTACAAGATGCAGGAGTGTACAAGCTTTATTGTGAATGTGGTCTCTCATATATAGGGCAAACAAAGCGAGCTATCGAAACCCAAATAAAAGAACACATAGCTGACGTGAAACACCAACGTTCCGGGAAGTCTGCAGTTTGTGATCATATCCTAGACGGCCCCCGCCATTTAATTAGATTTGATAAACCACAAATTCTCGCGAAAGAACATCTCTTCCTGCCAAGGATGACACGAAAGACTATTGAAATTTAAAAAAAAAACATCCTAAAAATTAGTTTTATTCAATGTGTAGTATTCGCGTAAATATAATGCCATCAAAAACATAACTTGTAAAAAAACCAAGTCTCGCAACTCAGTTTTTCTACCGTAAAAAGTTGTGAGATCCATGTAATACCAAGTCGGTTAATTTATTTAGTCTCTACTTAAGGGTCCTTCTGTCTTAAGTTATTACGTAAATAGCTAACTTATATGTAACAACATCTTATAGTGGCCATATGAATATTAATAATCTTTTATGTTTTAAATAAATTGATTGACTTGGCCATCGCATGAAAACACAATGTATCTCTCAAGTATGTAATACATTTTATATTAAATTAGATTGTTTAGTGCGATTGCCAAGTCAATTTATTTATTTAAAACATAAAATATTTTTAATATTCATATGGCCACTATAAGATGTTGTTAAGTTATCTCACAACTTTTTACGGTAGAAGAACTGAGTTGCGAGACTTGTTTTTTTACAAGTTATGTTTTTGATGGCATCTCATTTCTTTTTGTAGATAGTCATATCTACGTACCTATCTACACCTATTATTCCATTATATTATACATATATAGATAAACTGATTCATTCACTGCAAATGTAACTTTGTAATCCTATATATTTATATGGGATTACAAAGTTATTTATGCAGTTAGTGTATCTCGAAAACTTTTTTTTATAGGATAGGGTGACAAACGAGCATACAGTCCACCTGATGGTAAGTGGCCACTGCGACCCATAGACATTTACATCTATCCTCAATAAAGAACCAAGATGCAGATGCGTTGTCACCCGTGAGGACTAAGATGGAATGCCTCATTGCCAGTAAAAAGGGTCTCCGGTTCTCTACACTCACAGGACCGAAATGGCAAAATATTTTAATTTTTCCATGATTTATATACTAAACAATGATTGTATTCCAAATTTGAAGCTTCTATGTCTGCTAGAATTGCCTTAGAGTTTTGATGATCGGTCAGTCAGTGAGTGACAAAATTAAGAAACTTTTACTAGTTATAATTCTTAAACTACTGGTTCAAATTGAATGAAATTTGAAATATACCGAGTGTATACAATGACTACTTGGTTACTGAAAATTCAGGCTTCTAGTTTAATCCACAACGAAGTTATAGGGTTTCAAAAATGGCCTGAACTGCTTCGAGAAAAGGATGGTACGGCCGTACCGCTTTTTTACTCGACTTGGCGGGGGCACTGCCGTGCCCCCAGATAAATTATTAAGCTTCTTTTAATTGGAGTTTTAATTAGTGTTTTAATTTACATACCATTAAATTATTGAAGGGCTTATGAGTGTTATCATGAACTTTTTAAGTAATTGCAATATACGTGGTAGTACCACTGGTGGTGGTGTAGCTATATAGTAGTTTAATGTTGCTGTATTTTATATGATGATTTTTACTGGAAATTAGGCTATCATCCTAATCCTCGGGAGTGCAACGCATCTGAATTTTTGTGATTCATAATCAAGAATAGATGTAGATGTAGACTTTGTGCTCATTTGTCATCGTTATTCTATAAAAACATACTTAATAACCCAAGCATTATACCCAGGGTATAATGCTTGCCTTAAAAAATTCATAGTACGCGAGCAAACTAAGCTTGATACCCGCCGGCAGCAATGAATTTATAAATTGTAGTCTTAAGTACAATTTTCAACGTGCTCAATAGTGAAGAAAAATATCATAAGGTTTTATTACGACGTATTTCTTGCACGTCATAAAATATTTAAAAATGATGTAAAGTCTGCTAACACGCATTGGGTTAGCGCGGTGAACACTTCCTGCTCTAAAACCTTCTAAAACGAGCTAAGCAGTGAGACGAAAACATGTAGATATTTTTGTTTTTTGTTTGAATAATGCACATGTAAGTAGGTAAAAGCGTATGAGTGTTTGGATTTTTCCAAATCTTTTTATTATTTCCATTTTTGTTTCAATATGTATTTGCATTGTTCTATTTAAAAACGTTTGAGCTCTATCTACAAAACCTACAATCGCATTTATCCCCATTTTTGTAAATGTAGACGGAACGGCACGCAACACAGACCTGCGTGGTTTTTCGCTGTGCCGCATAGCAATAATGTAACAATTTTTATCCAATAATAAATAAATAAAAATAAATTTATTATATAATTAAGTTTCATTAATTGAATCAGATAATAAAATGTACTATATTAATTTAGAGTAGGTTTAAGATATAATTAATAAACTCAAAAGTACTTTCGTCGTCTACAAATGGACTGATTTTAATTAAAATATGTTAATGTAAGTAATAAAAGAATAATAAATATTTAGGCAAGGTCCGTTTGGAAGTATTTATCTTGCCTCGACTAAAGACGACTACCCCACTCGAGAAAATCGTTGGATTAAACATTTTCTAAGCAAAACATATTTTTCTTTTTGTATTATGTATATATTCTGTTTAGATAAAATATAGCCTAGATCATGGATGACATTGCTCTCCGCCTGTTCAATAAGTTTCATCATAATCGGTTCATTTCGTAGGTTAACCCAGATAGACAGACAGACTGAAAGACAGAACAAATTTTCAAATTGCTATTCAAGTGTTACGGTTACTGTTACAGCTTATCAAAAGTCTACTGCTGAACATGGACCACCCCATAGGTTAGTAGTGGGGGATATTTGCCATAGTTACTACGGCTGGCAATGGCTGGCATGCGGTTGCCAACCTATTTCGAGGTGTTTTATTATTTCGGTAGTTGTTATTAGAAAGAAGCTACTGCCCATCTGCCTGCTTGTTTCACTCTGTCGCCTCTCACGACACCCACGGGACGATACGAAGTAACGGATATTCTTACACCGCACCGCCACTACACCTTCGTTCATATCTTAATGGAATGCAAATAGCCTCGTGCGCTCAAAGAAAAAGATAGTTGTTTCGATATTACAGACAATTAATTTCAGATAATATCGGAAAATAATAAATACATGGAAATAAAATTTAAAAAAAATCTCAGAGGTCTAAGATCGACAAATTATTGTCTGCCAAAAATATATTCGCCAATATTTTTGATAGATATCTATTTAACGAAACCCCACACGATGGAATAGACGGGTAAAAAATAAATCACCTGTATGGGACGTACCCAAAAATGTTAACTTATATATATATATATTACCTTCCTTATTATTTTTTTGTTTCAATTTATTAAACTTCGGACCACAAACAAGTTCACAATTATCAAGTTATCTAATGTAATTACTACACATTTTTTATTATTATGAACTCAGCAACGCTGGTCACTAACTTAAGTATTACAGTTTTTAAAGATAGATGAAGCTTGTTACATAGTATACATTGACACTATCTTGTTATTTTTAAATAAGAAACTTATTATCGACTAACAAGTAGATATTTAGAATTATGTACATAATAGTTGAAAAACACAACATTATTAACCTTATATCACTGATTGGAATCTAAATGGCTTATGCACAAATATAGAGTAGCTATTTATATCCCAATTATTTGTGTAAGTATTTTTCTATAATTTCCTTGTACTACAACAAATTAATTTTGTTGCTAACATCTTTTGATAATCTATTTTATGCATCTGTCAGCCATAGATCTATTGTATGTTTACCATAGTTATTTTAGTTCTAGTAGGTATGAAACCCTACATAAAATTACTGATTTTTTTACTACGTCCTTAACATATTACGTATAACTTATATTTTAACTTGTCATAACCTTTAAATAACTTATAATAGTAAAATTGTTTACTATAATCATTTTGAAATTTATTTTTAATTGTTCAATGTACAATTGTTTTGAGTAGTGAATTTTGTATATTTTATGTACCGCTGTGAGCCATTGATGCATTTTGCACTTCATTATATTTAAAACCAAATGATGCTAAACACTGCTTTTTTCTTGTAACTTAGGTTATACTAAGCTACATAATACAGCTCGGATGCAACAATGTGCCTTTGTTTAAATTTAATTCATTATTCATGGTATGGCTAGAATGTGCCTAACAGTACGAAATTGCTCCATAGGCTAATTTTTTGACTTCAATTACTTTCTTTTTCAATAGTTTTGTTACATCAATAACAATAATTCGGTGTTTACTTTCTGTTACTGAATTTTTTAATTATATTTTGTTAATTTCTTAAAATTTACAATAAAACTAAGGTCATGAAAAATTTACAGGCTATCTGTTGTCTTTTTATTACTCTTAATAATTTAGGAAAATCATTGTAATTCCATCTGATGGTGGACAATATTATTTTTGTTTTTCAGACATGCCAAAATTGGCTTCATAAGCTCCTTATGAAGCCAAGCAAATCCCAAGAAGATATAATTAAAATAATATCTTATATTGAAATGTTTCCGATTTTTCTAAACAGTTAGATTAAAATGTATAATCTTTTAAGACTATTTAAACCTGTAACTTCTTAATATTCAATATCAAGGTAAAACGGTTCTCATATCACGTCTTTTCTTACTTTCATGTCATATTATCCAAACATCCGTTGCATCCTATAAAAGTTCACTGTGGAACATAGGCCTCTCCCCTTTCCACACAGAAGGGGGATGTCATATTATGTAACTTTTTAAAAGTGTCTACATAATAATATGTAATAATATATTGTCTTTAAATTTTAATATGTATCTATAAATCTCATAATTTGTTAGGGAATAACAATTTTAAGGACTAGTAACCTGACTCTCATTTTGAGCAACAGAGTAGTTTCGTCCCTTACTTGTTCTGCTAATTTTTAAGGATCCTCAAAGTTTTACATAACCTTAATAAAACCATAATTTAAGTTTATTAATAGCATTTATTTCTTTTCCAAATCAGAATTTTCCGATAAAATAATGAAAAGCTTATTTGCAATCTCAGGGTATATAATTTCGGGACCCGCTGCCCCTGTTAGATGTTTGTTATGTTGGAATATAATTTGCTATCTTGATGCCCAGTGATCATGTGGGGGTTCTCTTATGTTGACAATTTTGGACTTCTTTTTGACGAACCCCCATGAGACTTTCTGATATTTTTACATCTGTAATTTTGTAACAACTTTTTCATTATCTTATACTCACAATATTAGTCCCCTTTGTAATAAAAATCAGACCATTATTTATTTTTATTCTAAATCCCAGTACAGCACAATGTTTTACTTTCTAGTGATAACGCTTTGTATCTAAATTCAATATTTCTAAGTGATAGCTCTAAGGTCTGAATAGTTAACCATGTTTGTCCTCTAAGTGATAGCTCTAATGGTTTATAGCCTGCAGTGAAGTCTTCCGAGGCCTAGCCCATCTTAATGTCTTTCCTCTAATGGTAGCACTTTATTTGTCAATTCAAAACCTGTCTGCCCTCTTAAGTGATAGCTCTAAGGTATGAATAGTTAACTATGTCTATCTTCATAAGTGATAGCTCTAATGATTTGTATATAGCATTTTATCTAACTTATGCTAGATATTCTTTCCAACAGTTTTACGTCCTCAGTAATTTGCTCCTGCATCTCTGCACTGCATAATGTCTACCAGAAAATCCTGTCCCAAGATGTTGATAGCATTTCAACCTGAGTATTTTTCTGTCTTATATTGTTATATATACATGAACCCATATATTTTCGAAGTAATAGTTCTAATGGTCTGTTTGTAACATATCCATATAACTCATGTTAGATATTTTCCCCAGCAGTTTTATGACCATAGTTATTGCTTTTGTATCTCAGTATTGCATAATATCTTGTCCAACAAGATGGTGATAGTGTATCAGCCTGAGTATTTTCCTTTTCCTATTTTTCCCAATACTTACCAAAATCACCTGCATGTCTAAAGTGGGAACAATTTTGCCCAATGACTATGATAAATGGCGACTGCCCAACTAAATGATCAAAAAAAGAATTGAATACGAAAGTAAGAAAAACATATTATTGTTACGAGCTTGGGGTTCGAGACAATTAAAAACTGCCGATTGAATTACCAAAATTGACACTTTAATTACACAACACTAATTACAATCTAAAACCACAAGAATAATAAAACACAACCACTTTAGTTCGCAGTTATTTCGCTTCGACGTATTCTCTTGTATCGCCAATTCAATACTCCCCGGTCGTGGTCTATACCGGCCTTATATAGGGCCTCAGATAGTTTCCAGAACCTTCTACTGTAGCGAAAACTAGAATATTCGAGTACATATCGGTCCCGAAATTCCTGGAAGGATCTCGACTCTCCTAGTTCTGCTACTCGACACTTGAGGGCGCTAGTGTAACTAGTGTTGCCATGTACAAGACATTAATAGTGGCGCGCAACACTTTCTTTTACTCGACACTAGGGGGCGCTAGTGTAACTAGTGTTGCCATGTACAAGATATTAATAGTGGCGCGCAACAATATTATTACACTTCAATTTCATTACTTCTAATTTCATCATTACATTTATTGGTTGGAAATACCTATTTATTATTTCATATTATACGTGTGACGAGGTTATTTTATTAAATGCTTCGATACACGGTGAATCAGATTTTATTAATAGGTAATTTTTTGGAATTTTTACACATACCTCCGAAACAAGATGATTCTTGTTTACCTTTTCGGTCGGCTCCATTTTAAATATCTTCTTTTTCCAAAGTATAACCCAATATTACTACGCAGTCATGTCATAAATACAGTTGTGATAGGGTTTGGATATAAAACATTTAATATTACACTGAACACATTTTTATAATAAAATTTATAAAAACACTCCGTGACCGGAACAAAAAAAAAACGTAAAGACATTGCATTTGACGGACGGGTGGATATAGTATTGTATATATACGAGTACGTTCTGCCGTTTCAAGATTTTTTTTAGGTGTTTTGATAACTGTGATGTACTGGTATAAAATACGGCGTACTACATGTTGCAAATAACGTCTCGGACAAGGAGAAAGTATAATTAATTCTAGACACCTTTTAATCAATGGATGAATAGATGATGATAGATTTCGAAGATCATCCAACTTTCTTTTTCATCTAAAACAAGGGAGCGAGATTTACTGTTACTAACACTACGGAGAAAAATCTCCGTAGTGTTAGTAACAGTATAGTAATAGTAACAGTATGATAACGCTTTTGAATTTTTATTTATTTATTTGATGCACTAACTACAACAACCACCGTTACGTGTATATATTTTAGCTATAAGCCGTATTGCCGATGCACCTTTTAATGGGCTGCAACTGTGTGCAGTCGTTTGCGGTTGCAAAAACTACGACAAAATTTGCGGGTGGGAACAGTTATCTAATTTATAAATTATTATATAGGATACATCTTTTTAAACAACCTCAATCGGCTGCACATTTAGCCGGTTAAACTTATGTAGATGTATCCGCACTTAGACATATAGCCGCCACATACTCTTACATTTACAGCCTTAATTATAATCGTTGATTATCCCTTACTTAATAAATTAATTATCTCTATACATTTTTTTTATGGATAGGGAGACAAACGAGTACACAGTCCACCTGATAGTAAGTGGTTGATGTGGCCCATAGATATCTACATCTATCCTCGTTTGCGAAACAAAATGCAGATGCGTTGTCACCCGTGAGAACTAAGATGGAATGCCTCTTTTCCAGTAAAAAGGGTTCTGGTTCCCTACACTCACCATACGAAACACAGCAGTGTTAAGCTGCTCTTTTACGCTGGTATTCTGTGAGAGCGTGGGCCTACCCCGATCGGGCCAACCCATTCGTGCTGCAACTATACTACTAATATAGCTGCAGCATGGCTCTACCACGTAAAAACGTGTCTGTTATCATTTAGAGAGAGAGAGAGAGAGAGAGAGCCACTTGAGCAATTTTTAAATTGACATCGGTTTTTAACAGACTTCAAAAAGGAAAGGTTCTCAATTCTAGTGTATGTTTTGTTGTATGCATGTTACGCGATATCTTCGCAGATTGTGGAACAATTTTGATGACTCTTTATACTTCATGGATGGTGCCATATAAATTTGGAGGAAACATTCCACACCTAAGGTTAGCAAATAAATTACATCTTTTTTAGCAATTTGTAGTCGGTTTTTACTTTTTGTTAAAAGTTCTAATTATTATTAGTTAGACTATTACTCTATTTAATTCTAATTCAAGGACGATGCATTAATGAATGCTATAATTCGAATTAATACAATGCGATCATTACTTTAATTACGAAACTGTTATGTATGAATAATATGACAACAATGTCGTCCTGATATCACCGTGTCATTTCCCGTTCATACTCAACATCTGATTATGAAAATGTTGCGAGTTTAATATTTAATCATTTTAGACAAGCTCGTTCATATATATTCGTTCATGAACTTCCGATCTATAATAGTATTCTTTGTTTGTGCGGGTAAGTAATATAAATTTTTATATTACTTACCCTATATTATACCCTATTCTATACAAATAAGATTCTTAAAGATATTAGTTGATCGTAAAACCAAAAATGCTATAGATAAAAATTATGAAATGTTATTTAAAATTTGCAAAATTCTTCCCATAGATAAGAAAGTAAAATCCATCATCATATTAGAACAGCATGGTATGGTAACATTTAAGAAACCTAAGACATATATAATGCCGAAGCGCCAAGTTACACAAAGGAGGAAATATCTCATACCTAGGGTTGAAAATTACTTTGGACGACGTACAAGACAATGGATAACTCCGACCTTGTGTAATGAGGTTGCTGGTATTTATGACGAAAACATAACTAAGTCGCAGCTCAAAACAATCTTGAGGAAACATTACCTGTCGTTGTGTCCTTAGTAGTGAGTGTTTCTTTAATTATGTGTATGTTAATTTAAGTATTTATAAGTAACTTATATTGTTATATAGGAGTGTGAAACGATAAACTGTTGCGTTGCCGACAAACTGGCATACAGTTTGGCAAAGTTTGAAATGTAAATTATGTAACACTCTTTCTATGAATAAATAAAAAAAAAAAAAAAAATTGTTGGAACAGCTATATTTAATCATGTTAATGCCAGGTGACTCAGGAGGTTCTGTGCTTTGTGGCATCCTTTGGGGGAGTCCTATATTTAAGTAATCAAAGTAAATATGTAATTAAATTAGTATGACGTAAAGGCGAATATGCTAATATTTTCTCTAAATATCAATCACACCAGCAGGCTATTTTTTCACTATTCTTTTGACGAACGAGTCTCTGATGACCCACTGAAAATCTCACCCAAAACTGACAAACCCATGTGCTACCGACTAGTGATATTGATAATCATAACCAGTACAAGGGTATTGACTTAGCACTTATCAACCGGCCTGTCCCGTGCTTAAGCAAATCTTCTCAAGACTGACGATGAATTCTGTTCTTATTATAAATAGTAAAGTAAAGTAAAGTTGCAGCCTATTTACGTCCCACTGCTGGGCACAGGCCTCCTCTCATTTCTGAGAGGGTTTTAGGGCAAGGAAATGTCCGCCGCGCTGCCCTAGTGCGTGTTGGCGAACGTCACATGTCTTTAAATATTTTTTTTCTTATTTCTCAGACATGCAGGTTTCCTCACGATGTTTTCCTTCACCGCCGAGCACGTGGTAAATCAGCACTTAAAATTGCAATTAACAATTTCATTTGTGCCGGCGGGGTTCGAACCCGGGTTGCTCGAGTACTGTGAAGCTTACAGCGAGCGCTAACCATCTGAGCTACCACGGCTTATAAATTATTAAAAATAAGTAATTCACAGTAAGAAGTAATAAAAAGACAGCGTTAATTAAAACGTTATCATAAAATGAAATATTGTCTAAATTCTCATTTGAAAAGAAATTCTAGAAAAATCCTCTTTTCTTTTAATTTTGCAGAAACTGGAGATTTCGTTCTTACTTATAACAAAAGAATGCTGCAACTTTCAAGAATGATTTGCATGGAATAAAGTGAACGTTCCAAACGCTCCTTGTCGACTTGTTTCTTATTTTCCTATTATATTTTCTTGCATTGTAAATATTTCAAAAGTGACGTAAAGAAATAAAAAAAAATAATAACATTAAGTTATACATAATGCTTGTGATTTATAAATGGAACTAGCTGTTACCCGCGGCTTCGCCCGCATGGTCACTGGGAAATGAACTATCCATTGCTTTTTGAATTAAAAGGAAACTGAGCAAAATTGATTCGTCAGCCTATTTAAATGTTTTGAAACGCAGCGTATAGGAAAGCATGAATATAGCCTGTTTATTCCAAATGGAAGTGGGATATTTTTTTAATTAAAGGAAACTGAGCATAATCATCCGTCAGGGATGCAGACTTTTGAAAAGAAACTAAGCTAAATTGATTCGTCAGAGATGCAGTTTTCTGAATTAAAAGGAAACTGAGCCAAATAAAAGATCCGTCAGAGATACAGCCTTTTGAGTTGAAAGGAAACTGAGCTTAATAGGTCCGGCAGAGGTGCAGCATTTGGAATTGAAAAGAAACTGAGCTTTTTTTGAATTGAAAGGGAAGATCTGTGGGAATTCTGATTAATTGATTGTGGGAATTTTGAAAAAAAAAACTAACTGAACACTATTTTAAGACGCTACTGTACACAATGTTATATGTTTTTCCATTCGGGGAAACAATGTAGAGATTCTGGGCATTTGACACACGCGAACATGCTACATACAGCTGACCATGAGAGAAGCACGGTTTTTCTAAGTTGACCCCCGCTACCTGTAACGTTTGCCCTTGCGCTCTATTAATTGTCATTGCAAAACTGAGCTTACGGCCACAGCAATGTTTTTATCTTTCCGTACTTGCGCTAGTAATAAATTTAACAAAAATGTATTCCCAGTTCCTCCAGCAAAGTGCACCATTTCCAGATTCAATATGTCCTAATACTTTGTCAAAAACTCGTTTTTGTTCGGGAAGCAAGCGGGGTGCAAATTCGGCTACTTGCTGCTGCAAAGCTGGTATATCGTAGTTTGTTTCACGTATAATTTCATCACTTAGTTCATTTTCGGTTGTTCGCTTAGGGCTTATCATTCCAAAGTCGCTTAATTTTTTGCCTACCGTTGCCATTACGTTATCTTCAATTTTTCTAAGTGCTTCATTATAAATGTGTTCATTTTATGTCATGTTCGCGTGTGTCTGCTGTAACCTTCGCAAAATAATTAACAGAATCAGGTGTTACTTTGCGGAAATCCATTATATAAAAGCTTTTACAAAAATTTACTTCGCTAATATCCGCGTTATAAATTAGGGCGGGAGGTGCTTCTTCATACTAGGTAAGACACATCATTTTATTTTATAACGCGGATATTTGCGAAGTAAATTTTTGTAAAAGCTTTTATCTTCGCAAAATATCTTCCGCCATGTGCTCTTTATATTTGTCCCACAATTCATGTGAATTAGATAGCCCGCAAGATGATATGAGAGTTGCATAAAGATCCCTAATTTTGGCTGGTGACTGGCACTGTACAGCTTCCTCCATGGTTTCATCCCAGTGATTATCGTTTTCTAAAAGATGCAGAGCTTCACATCCTTCTCTATAAGTTGCGCATTCCTGACCGTTGACAGTTTTAAGGTCTTTATATCCTGTAGGACCCCGAACATGGTGCAGCAGCAATCGTAAACAGAAACATTCAAAATTAGTTACATGGACGGTATACACACGACCAAGGGCATCTGATGACTTTACACCGGGCCAATTTGCAACAGGCGCGCCTTGAATACGGCGTTTCCACTCCTTCCTAGATGTGTTCCAAGTATAATAGCGGGGGACTTCAGAATATAACAACGTTTTTGCAAAGGGGTCGGTTTGACAAAGTTGAAAGAAGACTGTTAGTGTAGTTTTTGGCGGTGATGCAATTCTTTCTTGGAAATTTATTTCGGTGAAATATACACGCTCTCCATTTTCTAAGTGCACAGCAAGGTGAGTAACTGTTGGGTGCCATTCGTGTAAAGGGAAGCCAAGGAGACGCCACGCTGCCTCGTTACTGCTGACATAACGCCCTGCTTGAAAGGTTTGTACTTCATTAACGGGATTTGCCTCACCTTCACTCCTGAGATTAAATATTGCTTGGTCGCTTCCTTTATTTATGTACTTACAGATATACTTGATTGCGCGGACAGAGCTACATGCTTCTACATTAATGTGGTCATTAAACATTTTACACAGAATGGGCGAATACGGGATAATCCAGCTGTTATCAAGGTTTCGAACGCTCCAGAGCGAGATTTGATTGTAACTTTCCTGCCACCATCTTCGGGAGCTCTGCGTCTGTATAAAGGGTAGCCATTGTCATTGTGCACTGTTTCTTTTAATAGCTGTTTAGGGAATTTCTTTGTACATTTTCCTTCTTTCATACATGGCGATATTGAATTTCGTGCTCCACATGGATCGTGAATCATATTTCGGACGATGATATCATACAATTCTTTATCTTGCTCAGGATCCGGAATCTCGGCGCTTATTATGTTGTCTATTTGGCTGGGCTCAACTTCTCTTTAAGTCATATTAGAATGTGGGCATGCGGTAATCCTCTTTTTTGCCATTCAATTGAATACATGAAGCACTGCACCTCTCCGAAAACCATACATTAATTTTTGTACTTTTACTCTAAATACTCTAGTAACTAAATCGTGTCGTCAGTACTTTTTTGGCCCGGCATTAGGTCCTCGGTTATTTCTTTCCAAGTGGGATTGCAAGTAAAAGTAACAAAAAGATCAGGTCTTCCGTAAGTTCGTACATAGGCTAATGCGTCTTGTGTGTACTCATGTAGGTAGCGGGGATTGTTAACGAATGATGAGGGCAGAATTACCATTTTACCTAAATCTCTGGGGTTTACATTGGCATCGCTAGAAACTGCATCTTGTAAATGTATATAATTCTCAACGCGCAGCTTTTTTTTATTTAAAGATATATAACGGAGACGTTCACTTTCTACCTTCACATACATGTCTACTAAAAATTGATGAAATAATTGTCTTCACCAGTTAAAATCATAGTTAGGTTAAAATCATTTTCTCGCAACATCATATGATACGCATAAAAATCCATACATGATACTTTTTTGTTCCGAGTAGGCTCCTTTGTAACCGGGTTAATGAGTGGAATTTGAAAATGATAACCCTCTTGTCCTTTGCAATAAATCAATGGGTATTGCAGAGCGTCATAAAACTTGTGTGTATCGGCTACCCGTTGCAACGTATCATCACGTGCTCGCAAGACAATGTCTCGTGAAGAAAATTGATCACCACTAATTACGGCTGCTATTTCGTTTATCAAAGGTGCATTGTAGCGCCTTTCATGCTCTCCTCGAGGGGTCCGATCTGCGTGAATGACGACTTTATAATCCTCTTCAGGTAGGTTTTCTAAAGCAGTTTTAAATATTTTGACTAAAATGTTACGTTCATGCAAGAATCTTTGAATTTTGAACACTGTGTCTCTCTCACCACCCTGGATAAATTGGCAGCGACGGTCTACCTCAATTTCTTCGTCACCCATAAAATATACTTAAGATTTAAAAATTAAAAATAAAAATTCAAAGTAAAAATTTATGCTGTTGGTTTTCAGCATGAAAAAGTGAACCTATTCTATGATAAATTTGCCCTTGCACCGTAAATATAGGCGAAAATCCCGGCATTATTATTTCCCGGTCAACTCCGAAGGACGTCATTTGAAAGCATGAGTTATATTTCCGGATCCTGTTTATAAAGCGCCGTGACTCATTAGCATCATATAAAAAGAGAGTTTTCAAAGGTTCTTCTGGTTCCCCAAGTAACGGAAGAGACACTTTGCCATTGGAACAGCACATGCCTGCGGTCTCATCTTTCCATTTTAAAGCGCTGCAAAATCGACACGCCTTGTCCATCAGTCCGATAACAACTAACCTGTGATTTTTATAATCAATCAACGGATTATAATTGAATGCTGCGTCATTAAAAACCGACCAATTGTTTCTTTGAAAATTTTGCCGACGTTCAGCTTGGAGCTGTGCATTTGCATCTCTTCGCGCCTGTGTCTGTTCTGGTGTTTCAGATGCCCTTATAGTAGATTGACGTTCAGCTTGCTCAATGAGTCTGTGTTGAGTTTCATCAGGTGTTTCCGCGGCTCTTAAGGCGGCCTGACGTTCCGCTTGTTCGAATAGCCTTTGCTGACTTTGAGCAGGTGTTTCAGTAGCTCTTAAAGTAGATTGACGCTCTGCCTGTTCAAGACGCCTTTGCTGACTTTGATTAGGTGTTTCAGTAGCTCTTAAAGTAGCTTGACTCTCTGCCTGTTCAAGACGCCTTTGCTGACTTTGAGCAGGTTTTTCAGTAGCTCTTAAAGTAGGTTGACGCTCTGCCTGTTTAAGACGCCTTTCCTGACTTTGAGAAGGTGTTTCGGAAGCTCTTAAAGCAGCCTGACGCTCTGTCTGTTCAAGACGCCTTTGCTGACGTTGAGAAGGTATCTCAGATGCTCTAAAAGCAGCCTGACGCTCTGCTTGTTCTTGCCTTCTCAGTTCAGCATCTTCTAAAGATTCTAGCGATCGAGCTAACCTTTTCGCTTGTCTTTGAGAAGATACTCTAGAAAAGCTGGACTTACGTTTGCGAGGTATTATGAAGTAACAAAAAACCTATTTATAAAAAAACGTTAAAATACCTAAAAGGAATTAAATTTCCTTTTAAACATTTTTTTTAGAAGCAAATCCAAAGTTTCTAAAAGGAATAAATATTCCTTTTAAATATTTTTTAAAATCAAAACAACAAAACCAATTCAAGACACAACACGAATCCGAAAACGATAGCCAAAAAAATCGAATCAACTTAAACCAAATCACAAAACAAATCACAGAAAACCGAAATCGAAAGCAGTAGTCAATATAAATATAACCAACGTAAAAAGAAGTAAGTGTATAGGTACCGTATACACTAACTATACTATTAATATTCCTTTGAAATATTGTTAAACAACCTAAAACAAAGAAAACCAGAATCAAAGCCAGAGTCTAAATATGTATAAAGGAAAGGAATACCAACCAAATCAACAAAACCGATCCAAGAAAATACACAAATCCGAAAATGAAAGCCAATATAAATCCATTCAACCTTAACCAAATCACAAAGCAAATAACAAACAACCGAAATCGAAAGCAGTTAGTCGAATAAGCTACGAAATAGAAACAATTTAATCATATAGGTACCGTATGCACTATAATTTGACGCGCGGCTCAACGGTGGGAGTTAAGTTCATGTTAGGAAACATTTCGTTACCGCGTTTTAAAAACCTAGTAACGGAAAAACATCTCATTCCCGTGGGAAAATAGAATATTTCCCACGGGAACGGGAATGAGATGTTTTTCCGCGGAAAAAAGTAGCCTATGTCATTTTACAGCCACCGAACTATCCCCATACCAAAATTCATGCCATGCCGACGCTCTGTTGCGACGTGAAAGAAGGACAAACTTTTGCAACATATTCTATTTTCCCACGGGGATGAGATGTTTTTCCGCGGAAAAAAGTAACCTATGTCACTCTACAGCCACCGAACTATTCCCATACAAAAAATCATGCCATGCCGACGCTCTGTTGCGACGTGAAAGAAGGACAAACAAACAAACAAACAAACACACTTTCGCATTTATAATATTAAGTATGGAAGTATGGATAATATGCAACGGATTATTACACTTTCTTACGTGATCGCGTGGTTCTCTTGGATTATAAATACTAACAATATTTTAGCATTTAAATATTATAGACATCTTATCGTTTTCCATATTATTTCCTTTATAGTTTTTAAGGTTTCTTCATAAGCCTTTTCTAAATAGCCAGCAAGCAAATAATTATTTCACTATCCGGTTGTTTAGTAATTGTTTCATTTTCACATTACCAAACAGTAAGGAACAGTCTGTTACCCACAGGTGACATAAGGTTTGTATTCCTCCCCCCCCCCCCATACTTAAGCCCTTAACTTAGATATTAGTGTATGAATGCGAAAATTCATAAACATCGAAAAAGCGGAGGCGCCATCGTAACTCGTGAATTAAAAATGGCTCATTAAATAGTTCATTGCAATTTTAAGTGCTAATCAACCCAGCTCGACATCGAAGGAAAACATCTTAAAGAAATCTGCTATGCCTTTGAATTTTAAATTATTGTAATTAAGGGCATGTGAAGACCATCAACACCTACTGGGACAGTACGGTGGACTCTTTCTGCCAAAAAACCTCTCAAAAATGAAAAAAGTCCTGTGTCCACCCGTAGGACGTATATAGCGGTATAACATCCTGTTACCTTTACACGGGCAATAGGAACAACGTTTAGTAACGTGGTTGAGCCACGCAACAGCTATGTTATGGCTGTAACACGACTGGAGCAGCTCGACCGGGGAAGGACGACGCTCTCACATAATACCAACGTAAAATAGTAGCTTAATGCTGTTGTGTTTCTTATGGTGAATGTAGAGCATCAGAGACATTTTTACTGGTAAAGACGCATTCTATCTTAGTTATTAGTCCTTAGGGGTTAAAGCGAATCTATATTTTGAGTGTCAATCAAGGATAGCTTATTGGCCACAGCTTCCAATTACCACCAGGTGGACTGTGTGCTCGCTTGTCACCTCCGTTCTATAAAAAATATAATCTATATATGTTTTATACTAGCTTAAAATAGGAGCCTAATGCTCATGTGTTTTGTATGGTGGGTGTAGAGAGCCGGAGACCCTTTTTACTGGAAAAGAGGCATTATATCTTAGTCCTCACGGCTGACAACGCATCTGCGTTTTGATTCACAATCGAGAATAGATGTAGATGTCTATGAGCCACATCGTTCACTTAACATCACGTGGACTGTGTGCTTGTTTGTCACCCTTATTTTATTTAAAAAAAGTATGTACTATTATGCTTGTTTTTTTTTTAAAGGAAAATATAACATGGACTAAGCAACAATAGTGACACAAATGTCTATACTGATTTCATAAGTGCAACCGACAAGACGCACAAGTCGGTGTCGCGACACTATCAATCTCCTTAGAGACATGAGTGTCTAGTATCTCCGGATTTCTTTGTTCATATATAATTGTCTACGCACATGCCTTCTTTGCGGGAGTCAGCGTGAATTATATCCAGCTTGCACTGGCTTGTACTGGCGTGCGTGGTAATAATATTCCAGTCAAGGAGTTACCTTTATTGTATATCGGCAGAGCCCTATAGAAAAGTGAACGGCAACGCACACCTCCATATCTCTGCTGAAATCCTCTAGCCGAGGAGAACAAATCCTCCTGTTATTATTCCCTATCGAAACAGAATAAAGGTGCGTTTATCACTGCTCTGTATCCCTAACACAATATGTTATTAATAGCAACCTTTGTGTTCGACTTAGTTGGCACACAGTCAGCCCGTGTATGCCATTGGAGCGTAAACTGTCCACGTTGCTTCACTAGGTCAACGGAAACTACTCGCCATATTAAATATCTATTCAAGTTAGCTAAACTAAGCAAATTCGTTAAGTTCTGAACTTTTCTAAACGTCACATGTGTAATATAAAATTATGACGGCTCAGAGGCGCAGTGAGGGTTTAGTCTTAACTGCAACAAGTGGACATTTGTTCATGTGAAATTTATGTCACATAACCAATTATGATACAGAAGCAAATCCTAATAATATAGTAATGCCTTTTTACAGTTTAAAAAAATAATACATATAAATACTTCCTAATACTCGGCGCTGGTCTCCTCTCATTTTCTTATAGACAAGTTATCCTTCTATGAAGCCGTTGCTTCAGTGCATATTTCAATTTCATAACCTATAAATATTTTGTTTCTCGGCTACATAGATTTTTTTATAGAATAAGGGCTACAAATGAGGAAAAAGTCCACCCGATGATAAATGGATCTTGTGGCTCATACACATCAACATTTACCCTCGATTAAGAATCAAAATACAGACGCGTTGTCACTTGTCACCCCTGAAGACTAAGATGGATTGCCTCGGTTCCAGTAAAAAGGGTACTCCGGTTCTCTACACTCAGCATACGAAACACAGCAGCATTAAGCTGTTATTTTACGCTGGTATTCTGTAAAAGCGTGGTCCTTCTCTGGTCGAGCCGATTCGTGCTTCAACCTCAATAATATAGCTGCAGCTTGCCACTACCACGTATGCAAGTAAGTTTCCTTTACAATATTTACCTTCACCAAGCACGTGATGAAATTATCACTTAACATTGCAATTACCAGTTTCAGTGGTACTGTTGAGGATCGAGCTACGGTTGCTCTCATAATATAAAAAACTTAGCACCTGCGCTACTCGTACCACGCTTGTTTTTATATGTGAATTGGGTTCATAATAATGGATTCATAATATTTCACCTAAAAATTCGCAGCCACCGTTACGTGTTTTGTAATTAGACGGTAGAACGCAAAAGGTAACTAAGAGTCCAGGGACTGCGGTAGATCAGTAATTTACGGTCGGAAATTCCCACGTGGCATGTATACGAGATAAGGGCCGTTAAAACACCTTTATTGTTCCCAATATACAGTCTTATTATTTAATAAAGAAGAATTTACTGTCGTATTATGGTTTCATATATGTATTTACCCAAAAACTAACGCATCGAACACGAGTTTTACGATTTTATCGCTTTTAACTCTTAAATTATTACAAACTTTTGAGTAGCCTTTTTTGGACTTGTGAAAATACTCATTAATGTAATCATCCGGACTCCATATTAAAATAGGTCGAGGAAAAAGTTTCTTCGTATTTCGTTTCCATAAAATTTAAGAAATCCTATCTCTTTGATTGTACTGTTAGTATCTATTTGATTTTAATATCAATATACAGGACTTTAAGAAAAATAAAAATAAATATTAAAAAACACTTTCCCGCCATTTTTCAATCGTTTCTTTGTCTGCCAAAATGAGTTCATCTAACGAAGAAATTCGATACATTCTGACATTTTATTACAAAGAAGGTAAAAATGCGACTCAAACTGCGGAAATAAATCGTAACGTTTATGGACCTAATGCAGCAGTGTCATTAAGAGCAGTGCAAAGTTTGTTCAAACGTTTGCAGTCCGGGAATTTTGATGTAAAATATGTAGGTACATAGCTCGCTCTGGTCAAAGCCATTTTTGAAAAGGTGGAGCAAGATTGACATATAAGTAGTTACAACATAGCCGAGGAATTGAGGATGACCAACAGTTTTGACCTATTTGAAAAAGTCTGGCTATACAAAAAAGCTTGATATTTGAGTACCACACGACCTTACTGAAAGAAACCTAATGAATCGTGTACTCATTTGTGATTTTGTATTGAAACGTAATGAAATCGAACCATTTTTGAAAATATTGATCACTGGTGATGAAAAATGTATCGCCAACGACAAGAAAGTATGAAATAGATCATGCTCAAAGGGTAGTCAAGCTCCCGGTGTAGCGAAACCCGGATTAACACGCGATAAGGTGAAACTGTGTGTATGGTGGGATTGGAAGGGCATTGTTTTTTATGAGCTTTTACCGCCGAGCAAAACCATCGATTCGGATCGCTACTGCCAACAATTAATAAGATTCAAGCAAGAAATTGAGAAAAAACGGCTGGAATTTATCAACAGAAAAGGATTGGTCTTTCATCATGATAACGCCAGACCACACGCATCTTTGACCACTCAGCAAAAATTGAAAGAGCCTGGTTGGGAAGTGTCATGACTTTGCATCTCAGATTTTCACTTGTTTCCGTTTCTTCAGAATTCATTGGGTAGTGTAAGGTTAACATCAAGAAAGACCCCACGAGTTTTACAGCAACGGGATTATATCACTACCTACAAGATGGCAACAAGTTATCGAACAAAATGGCACATATATATTATAATTAAATGTAATTAAACTTTGAAAAAAAAATGTTTTGAATTTGTATATAAAATACGAAGAAACCCCGACTCTATATAATACTACAGTATGCTTGGCTATTATAGCACTCACTAGATCCGAAGCGAATGGCACCCAGCAATCTTCTATATTTAAAATAGGGTTCCTTTTTAATTTCAATAGCTCCACGAATTTTCTTTGGCAGGATTGGTGTTTATTTGTGACAAATAAAATTAATGGCGAGGGTAATACAATTACGTTTGTAGCCTGCAAAAAATGTCACCGTATGGAAACATTGGATGAAAATTACGGAGGATTTTTTGGACTCGTTTAAAGACAATTAAATCAATTTTTGAGAAAATGAAATCTACATTAGGAAATAATACATTAGATGTAGTGTCTACTCTCCTAAAGGGAAAATCCATTTAAGATATTAAGGCTGCGAATCCAAATTAATGCCGTTTAAAACTTATGGCGATTAAGTTTTGAAATTCTGAAGGGATTTCGTCAGTAGATATCTCCCTGAAGATACTACCAATAAATGCAACCTAAGGCAAAATCAGTTTAATCAGATTATACACAAGTAGAAATGGTTGAGATCTATATGAGTGCGTATTATTGCTAATTAATTATTGAAAAGTTATTAAAATTTCTAAAATTTTAATCTAGGTTAAAAATTCGTAAATTGCTCAGATGTGTAGTTATCCCAATAATGTTTTCTACCACTCCAATTTCATTGGTGCCGGTGGGAGTTGATCTCGCGTTCCTCGCAAATTATAAAATTTAAGGCACTTCCCTGAACTACCGCGGAAACTATCACAAGGCAGGATATCAAAAATGAGCGATAGCTTATTCATAGGTAATACCTCCTCCTTTCCTCCTTAATACTTACTGAAAAATTAATGCTGATTTCTTTTGATTTTGATCAAGGTTACTATGCAGCCATGTGGTATTATTATGTCCGAAGAATTTCTAGTAATGTTTTAACGATAAATAAAATCGCTACTCAGCCATGTGGCTGCAACGTAAAAAAATCATCACAGAAAAATCAGACGTAAAATGCCTAGACCGAACACCGGCAGCAGTACTGCGATCGTCAAACCACCTGCCCGATACCCGACGGTATGACATTGGTCCCTTCGGAGAGAAGTAAAGCCCTAGTATGGGATGCTACTTGCGTAGAC
Source organism: Parnassius mnemosyne (assembly GCA_963668995.1). Taxonomy (NCBI): domain Eukaryota; kingdom Metazoa; phylum Arthropoda; class Insecta; order Lepidoptera; family Papilionidae; genus Parnassius; species Parnassius mnemosyne. Next base: position 38,496,976 of record CAVLGL010000115.1, on the reverse strand, counting down.
ACTCTGGCAGCCTCTTATCTTAGGGGTACCTCGTTTAGATCCGGGGCGGCATCAGAGGCAGCTGAATTGTGTAAGTAGCGCAAATATGAGTCTCTGAGAGATGACTACATATTTGTGCCATTTGCTGTAGAGACTATCGGTCCGTGGGGTCCACGTGCGGTGAAGTTCCTAAAGAAACTCCAACCGCGGCTGGTCGTTGCTGCTGGTGATAAGAAGGCTGGTTCTTATCTCGCTCAGAGGCTAAGATAGCCATTCAGCGGGGAAACGCAGCCAGCGTTCTTGGCACGATACCCCGGGAAGTAGGACTATATGATAATTAAGTTACTAGTTTTAGTTTTTTTCTAATTATAATTTTTAATATTGTATATTATATTTAAAGAAATTACACGTGTGTGTATTAAGTGACAGTGTTTAATCTGGTGAGGAAAAATAGAAACTTAAACTTTGTTCTTCTAACATACTATATATATATGAACATGTACATAAAAATTAATAGAACATAGGATGTCAATTGTCAAACGATCGCATAATCCACCTGTAAGTAAGTGGAAGCTGTAACACATACACAAATACTTTTCTGTCTTGACGTTAGTAATTACTATTATTTATTCGACACCTCACGTCGCAGCATTAGGCTTCTATTTTACGTTGGTACTCCGTGAGAGCGTGGCCCTTCCCCGGTGAAGGCGAGCCATTCGTGGTGCAGCCATAATTAGCCGCAACACCACGTGTAAAAAAATATAGGAATTGATATTTATCGTAATTTTCTATTGATTAAATGTTGTAAGATTTAATATACCTTTCTTCTATTAATTTATTATTTAAACTAAATATGAATAACTTTTTGTTACTCTACTAGAAAAAAGATAGACTTAAAAGATTATTGTGATTTCTTTTTACATAATACTTTATTGATTACGCTGCGGTTGTTAGCACTAGTATCTTAAAAATAATGGATCTATCTTACGATTTGGACAGCATTGCTAACCCGCCTACCAAGCGTGGCAACTATGGCAAATATATGTCAATATATGGGTCAATATATATAAGTCAATATATGGGTTGGTCTATATTTAGACTAAACTTTTTTTTATAGATTGTAATGGATGGATGGATGAATGGAAAGCATTGTGGTACTCTTTATCATGGTACTAAATCAACTTTATTTTTGTTTCCTGTATAAGATTGTAAAGTGTCTTATATATAATTTTGCACGTGGTAGAGCCATGCTGCAGCTATATTAGTAGTATAGTTGTTGCTCGAATGGGTCGGCTCGACCGGGGAAGGACCACGCTCTCACAGAATACCAGCGTAAAATAGCAGTTTAACACTGCTGTGTTACGTATGGTAAGTGCCCTTTTTACTGGAAAAGAGGCATTCCATCTTAGTCATCACGGGTGACAATGCATCTGAATTTTGATTCATAAACGAGGATAGATGTTGTTTAGGCAAAATATTGCGCATCGTATTGAGGTCACATCCCTCCTGCGCTGACATTCCATTCGAGCCGTGTCGACGGGACACGTCGAGGCAATTCATTATAAAAATCGGTCGATCGTAGCGGGCGTTTTTGTTTTTTCTGTTAAATTTGCCGCGTCGCCAACGGAGGTGAACTTTGTACCACTGTCGTCGGACGCGCCACGTGTTGGTTCTTGACTGTCATCAACGGATTTAGTTCCTTTTTTGTGAAGCTAGTTGAATGTGAATAGACTGACCTAGTGCCTTGAAGAGGGAAATTGCCACCGGGGACGCCGCAGGAGAATACCGCCTCCGGGGAAGCATCGTGCCATCTGGTTTAGGCCACCTACACACAGACACTCACACACCACTCACATGCACTACACCTTCAGCCTGACAGATCCACGTCATCAGTCTCCGCTCCCGAAGCAGGTAAGTACCGTATTAGTTAAATACTCTCTATTCGGCTAGCCTTCCCTTTAAAACTTAGTAGGATAGAACATTCCACCAGCCCATTCGGCCCGTCCTTAATTGTTCAACGAGCCTACAGCTCTGGGCCCCTGTGGGATCGTACTTTGTCGGGACAGTTAGGGGCGTGTACAAGCTGGTAGCAGGAGCGTGGCTGATTGAATTCCAATCACGCCACGGCCGTAATATTAATATACATATAAATATTTTTTTTGTTCTTGGCTAGCTACTTACCGTAGTTTTTTAAAGCTAGGTACTTGACTAGGTAGATAAGGCTATCACACGTAATCGTATAATTATCGTTGTCGTATAATTATAGTAGATTAATTGTCAAAGGGTCGGCTGTTTGAGCGAGGCATTTTGCTGATTAATTGTAGTGTAACTTGTATTTATTTTAATAAATAGTAAGTCGTATTTGTAGTAATTTGTATTTACTGCCTCACATGGAATACTGTTCCCATCTCTGGGCTAGGGCTCCCCAGTGCCAGCTCCTTCCACTTGACCGCATCCAGCGCAGAGCGGCTCGAATCGTCGACGACCGAGTCCTTTACGATCGGCTCGACTCATTGGCACTACGAAGAAATGTTGCATCTCTTTGCGTTTTCTTTCGCATTTACCGTGGGGAGTGCTCTGAGGAATTGTTCGGATTAATCCCAGCCGCTAAATTTCACGAACGCACATCGCGGCAGAACTCCCGATACCATCCACACCATCTGGATGATTGGCGGTCCACCACTGTGCGATTTAGAAGATGTTTTCTTCCTCGCACGTCTTCCTTGTGGAATCGATTACCATCAGCGATTTTTCCGGACCGATACGAGATTAGGGACCTTCAAGAAAAGAGCGTACTCCTTTTTAAAGGGCCGGCAACGCATCTGCAATTCCCTCCCCGGTGTTGCAGTTGTTCATGGGCGGCGGTAGTCACTTACCATCAGGTGAGCCGCATGCTCGTTTGCCCCCTCTCCTATAAAAAAAAACTCGATTTCATAGTAATTGTATTTGCTATTTGTTAATTTGATTTGTGTTGTTTTGTGTTTTTTGCATTAGTTTGTATTTATTAGTGATGCCGTCGCACAAGCAACCCGCGCTCCGCCTGCAGGCGGAGCTGCGTTGGGCCACGAACGCCCATATTTTGATAGGTCGACCTGATCGGGTTCATAGTTTAGGGAAGCGGTTGGAGCAGGTCGATGCCCGAAGGGCTGTAGTGGAGAAGGCTTGCTTTTGGCCCCGGATGCGGAACAGGAAGTCCTAGACTCCTACCTCGCGGACTACGAGAAATTTTTTGCGCTCAAGGATGATTTGATCGAGGCAGGGGCCAAGGATGCGTAGCAAGCGCGTGAAGCTAGACTGAGGTACCTGTCCGAGTCTCCTCGGAAGCAGCCTACTCAGCCGGAGCTGTTAGGACGACTCCCGACTCTGGACCTACCAAGATTCTCTGGGGTCCTCTCCGAATGGCTGACGTTCGTCGGTCTCTTTGACAGCCTGGTGGACGCCCGGAGGGACTTGACGCCCAGCCAGAAAATGGGGTACCTCCTAGCTTCATTGGAGGGGGAGGCCCTGGGCGTCGTCGGTCACCTGAAATTGTCGGACGATGCCTACCAGAATGCTCGGGACCTCCTCGCCGGAAGGTACGCCAACGTCCGCCGGATTGCGGACGACTACGTGCGGAAGTTGCTAAACCTCCCGCTGCTGAAGGATCGGACCAGACTACGCACGGACATCGTGAATCCAGTCGTGGTGGCTTGTGACTCATTGAGGCGGCTGGATTTACCGGTGGACGAATAGGCTTTTCTATTGCTCCACATTGTGCTGTCTCGCCTGCCTCTCGACCTTCGGCTCCACTTTGTGGAGAGGTACGGCGGTGTCGGCGCCTCCTATATTCTTCCCTTCAGGGACCTGCTGCGATTCTTGGAGGAGCAGTGCAGACAGATGATAACGCAGCAGGCGCCGTCGAGGAACCCCAGGTTGTCACCCGAGCGGTGCCCAGGGAAAGGCGGAATTCGACGGCCAAGGCGTCGCCAACCCCCCTGAGGCCGAGCGGAGCTCCCGCGGGAGGGCGCCATCCCCTACCCTCTTATAGTGGCCTAGCGGCCAGGGAAGCGCCCCCTGCTCCTATTGTCGAGCATCCGATCACCGGGAGATGTCGTGCCCTAAGTTCCTGGGTAAGCCGGTCCCGGCGAGGCGAACCATCGCCAGGGAGCGCCGCTGGTGCTACTCGTGCTTGGAAAGGCACCTCCAACGAGACTGCCCGCACCAGCGGCCCTGTCCGCACTGCCAGGGCAGCCACCATGCCGTGTTGTGCCTGGGTGCGAACGGCGCGTACACTCGGTGCCCTGCCGGCCCCACGACTCCCACGGGTGCTCAGCCACGCCCCCTGTCGGGCGACACTCGGCGCTCGCCTGCCGACCACCGCGCACCTCGTTCTGAGCGGCGTCCCTTCCCCGACCGGTCGGGGAGTCGTTCCCCCAGGGGCAGGGGAGTCGTCACCCCCTCTCAGCGTGTTGAGAGGGGCTTCGCGGCCACTCAGCGGTCAGCTAGACCGTTCTCACCCGCGTTGGCTGAGTGGCCGCGACTGGAACGCCGCTCTCCCCCCTTTGGTCTGTGCCGGTATTACCGGGGTTCTGAGACCTCGTATCGGCCTTGGGCCTCGGGGCCGAGGCTCCCCGAATTTCTCCAGGTCGGCCCGTTCGGGGAATTCTAGCCGCGGGTCATCGAGATGCCGTCGGAGTGCCACTCTCGGGGCCCCCGGTTCGTGTGCCGGTCCGACAGAGGCAGTTCCAGATAGGAGGCTGCCGCCCTAGCTCCCACCACGGCCGCCTCCACTGAGCCTTTGAGCCGTCGGCAGTCCACCTGTCAAACTGTTCTATTGCCAACGGCATCAGTGAAGGCGTACAACCCGAGCGGCGACCACTTAACGGTTCGAGCTCTATTGGATTCGGGTTCACAACGTAGTGTGGCCTCCACTTGGTTGGTGGCTCCCTTGGAGCTCTGAATCACGTTCGATGGTAGGTATCGGAGGTGCCGAGCCTTATGCTCCTAGGGGACAAGCAGAGTAGGTGTTCAGCCCCGCCAGCGAACACCTTCACATTTTAGTCAAGGTAAATGTCCTCGATGACATTGTAGGTTTTCTCCCTAACGTCCGTATAAATGACAGCGCGGTTCGTTGAGCGTCACGTTTGAGACCGGCGGACCCTCAATGGTCCCTACCTGGGCCTATAGATTTGTTGCTGGGGGCCGACGCGCTGGGGTTCATCTTGTTAGGCGAGATACGAGCCCTGCAGCCTGATGGCTTGTCGGCCGTGTCCACCGTATTTGGGCACAGTTTCTTTGGACCGGTTATGTGGTCTCCTCCCCCTCCGACGGCCGACCCGCTCTCTGTCGTGCCTATTAGCGGAACCCTCTTGCGAGAGTGGCTCTCCATGGTCTCCCCCCTTCCGGACATCAACCGAGTCTCCATGCCAAGGTGCTTCCTCCCTCCAGGGAAATGCAGGGCTACCCTATGGGGTTTTTCGACACCTCTGGGAAAGGCTATGCGGCTGACGTATATTTGCGGACTGTGAGTTCTTCTGGTCATAATGCAGTCCATCTCGTACTTGCTAAAAGCAAAGTTGCTCCCATTAGGTCCCGCTTAACTATCCCTAAATTGGAACTGTCCGGAGCCGCTCTTCTCACGCAACTCCTCAACCACGTTCACTCGTCCTTGAAGCCTGTAATCGACATTACGGACGTCTACGCGTGGTCGGACAGTGAGATAGTACTTTGTTGGCTCAGAGCTGCACCTCACAATCTTGAGGTCTTTGTGGCGAACCGCGTGTCTCAAATCCAGAGTTCTGAGACTTCTTTAAACTGGAGACATGTCCCTGGGGAGTTGAATCCCGCAGACTGCGCTTCTCGCGGCTGTGAGGCCCCCTCGTTGGTTGACCACCCGCTGTGGTGGGGTCCTGGTTGGTTTGTCAGAAGGGCCCTGGGCCAGAATGACTGAGACTCAGATCTCAGTCATTCTGGCCCCAGGGTAATTACTCCGAACCGATTGAATTGCCTGGCCTACGAGCCCGAGTAGGAGTGGGCAAGGATAAGCCCACTCGGGATCTCTCTCTTCTGGAACGGTACAGCTCTCTCGATAAACTCTTAGGAGTGACTGCTTGGTTGCGCCGATTCGTTCGCAATTCGAGAGACCCGTCCAACCGAATCTCTGATTTCGTTTTGTCCCCTAGCGAGCGTCGTGAAGCTTTGATGCATTGGACCCGTATGGTCCAAGCGGAGCATTTTGAGCCCGTGATTGAAAACTTGAAGCGTGGCTCCGTTGTCAAGGTAAGGGCGCTCTGGCCCATCTGAACCTCTTTCTGGACGACGCTGGGATGCTGCGCGTTGGTGGACGTTTGTAAAATTCCCAACTGCCGTACGGGTCTTGACACCTGTTACTGCTCCCTAAGGACGGCGCCTTTGTCCGGTTGTTGGTAAGCCACCATCACATTAAGAACGCCCACGCTGTGTGTAACGCTCTTTCGGCTATTCTGCAGCGGGAGTTTTGGATTTTGGCTGGCCGACGCACCATTCGGAGCGTCATCTTTAAGTGCATATCTTGTTATAAACTGAAGGCCACCATATTGCAGCCTATGATGGGTGACTTGCCACCCGACCGCGTCAGGGCCAACCGACCATTCGCTGGAGTTGGAACAGACTTTGCTGGCCCCTTCCTCGTCAAGTCCTCTAACCTTCGTAACGCGCGTTCACATAAGGCCTATTTTTACGTCATCGTGTGCCTCTCCACTAAGGCCGTTCACTTAGAACTTGTAAGTGCCCTCAGCACGGAAGCCTTCTTGGCCACGCTGGGCCGTTTCGTATCGCGGCGCGGTTTGCCGGACCTGATCTGGTCTGATTGCGGAACGAATTATAAAGTCACGGATAGATATTTGAAAGAGGTCGTCGAATTTTTGTCCAGCCACTGGACTTATTTAGGTAATGCAATGTCAAAAAGGGGCATCCAGTGGAAATTCGACCCTCCGGCTTGTCCCCACCTGGGCGGTATTTTTAAGGCGGTTCTTAAGGTTGCAAAAACGCATCTCCGTTGCGTCATTGGCGAAACTATTTTGACATTTGAGGAGCTCGCCACTGTATTCTGTAAAATTTAGGCGGTACTCAACTCTCGGCCCCTCTGTCCCCTCTCGTCCGATCCGAATGATTTGGAGGTTCTAACACCGGGACACTTCCTGATTGGCCAGCCGCTTGACGCTCTGTCCGAGTACCCCTTCAGGGAAACGAACTCTTCGCGGTTGAGCAGGTTTGACCTGCTGCAACAGATGACTCAGAGTTTTTGGCCACGATGGTCTCTGGAGTACCTACATCTTTTGCAGCAGCGCGTTAAGTGGTCTGACAAGACGGATCCTCCTCGGGTTGGAGACCTCGTGTTGGTTAAAGAACCCAACGCTCTGCCTTTGTATTGGCGCCGTGGGCGCATTGTTAAATTGTCGTATGGATCGGATGGGGTGCCTAGGGTGGCCGAGGTTTTGGTCGGAGATTCGGTCTTACAACGTGCCGTCGCGACCTTGTCCCGTTTGCCAATCTACTCGCGGACATAATTCCTTATGTCCGGGGCAGGGGTTTGTTTAGGCAAAATATTTTTTTTAAAGGTGAGTCGGTGCAATAAGTACATTGCTTTAGTAAAGTCTCCCAATTTAATAAAGTTTTTAATATATAAAACATTAAAATTGTGTTGTTACTACATGGGAAACTAATGTACTAACCATTATACCTGCCTGGTAGTAAAATCCTTACTGATTACAAACTTAGTCAATAAAAATTAGTCTCACAATTTTCTTGCATTATTATTACACAAGATTTTTTCAAAATGGATGCCATTCAAGAGTCCATAACACAACTCCAGAAGATGACTACTCAGCGCATGAATATTTATCAAAGTGAGCTTCATGCTGCAGCACCTTCAGCCTCCATTGCCAATTTGACATCCGAGTTCTCCTCATTCAGATTATTTATCATGACAGCCCTACGCAATCTTCAAGACCAGGTAGGCCTGTTGATGCACCAGGTGGATAATATGGCGATGCGGAGCCGGCGGAAGATTCTATTACTTCATGGGATTCCGGAGGAAAAGAACGAGGACACTGTACAGGTATTAGAAGAAGACTTTTGTTGACCGTTTCAAGTTGTCTGGTTTCTCGGATAAAGATATATCTCGCTGCCATCGCATGGGCCATACCTCTTCTTCTGACAAACCAAGACCAATCTTGTTTAAGTTGTGTGAGTTGGAGGTGAAGAACAAGATCTGGCAAGCTAAGACGTGTTTGAAGGGGACTGGTATCACTCTGTCGGAGTTTTTAACTAAGACTCGACATGAAGCCTTTATGGCAGCTAGACGGAAATATGGAATATCGAATTGCTGGACACGTGAAGGCTTTGTTTTTGTACTGGGTAGCGGTGGCGTTCGACATCGCATTAGCTCGGTGATCGAACTCAATAAAATCGTTGAGCCTCCTGTGCCGAAGTCGAAGACAACGACCGCGGTCAGGGACCCAGCTGGAGCTTCCAAAAGTCGACGTACTGGCACCGCAGGCAAGAGATAGTGTCTTCGCGTTAACTTAGTGTTTAATTACCACAATTTATTTGTATTTTTGTGTAGTCTCCATTTGCATAGTGTTGCATCTCTTCAATTTTGTGTGCTAATTGTAACATCGTAGTTCGTAGATATCTCTAATATTATAATAATTTACCTTCATAATTTTGTTTATTATGTGACACAATGACATTAGTGATTAATAAATCATAATGACAGCTATTATTGTCTGTCATGCTGTCATTTCATTGCACATACTACCAGTCTTTTTGCCAGACAGGATCCGTAGATAATATTTGTCTTTCTTATTATTGATGGTAAGACTGTGCTTTTTTATATTTTTTAGTATATTAATTAGTCTTAAGTAAGTTATGTTATTATAAAATTCTACCGATGCCACTGCCGGCAGGTATGAAAGAAATTTTTTTAAGTGCATAATTGTTGGCAATTTAATTTTAATTTTAATATAATTACTGTTTCATAATATTTCATAACATATTATTATTTATATTGTAGGTATTATATCCAGACTTATATAATATTTATTTTTTATACATTATACAAGTATATATTTGATCTTTGTTGTTGTAGTTTCTGTTATAGTTTTGATTAGCATGTGTGATATTTTAGAATTTGATGATAGTTACTTTTCTTGCTCTTCTTTTAGCTCTTCCGATAAGACATATAAAAGCGTCTTAAGCGATGATTCCACTCATTTACATGATCAACTAGTAGCCGTATTCTGCAATTATAGTATCTTAATATAGTCTAATAATTAATCTTAAGCATTCATGCTCATTACGCTGATCTTTTATCAACCTTTGATTCTAAATATGTTGATGCCATACTTGTTTCTGAAACTTTTCTAAAGCCTGCACTTCCATCGATACAGTATTGTCTCCCTGGTTTTAAACTTATACGTAATGACAGGGTCGGCAAAGGTTATGGTGGAGTGGCAATCTATTTGAGAGCTGACATTCCTTATAAAATAGTTGATCATTCACCCAATATGTAGACAAATTTTGCTGAACATTTATTTATTGAAATTACTATTAATCATTCTAGGACTTTGCTTGGGGTTTATTATCCCCCTTCTCGCAATATAAATTATTTTTCTTCTCTGGAAGAAAAACTTGTAAATCTAACTCCGCTTTATGATAATACCATTATTTTAGGTGATTTTAACACATGCCTGTTGAAGAATGATTTTCGTAGCAAAAACTTGCTCTCCCTGGTGTCATCTTTTAATTTACATATTCTTTCTCTTTCTGCTACTCACCATTCGCCTAATAGTACCCCTTCTCTTTTAGACCTTGTTATTGTTTCTGATGTTGACCGGGTTGCTTCGCATGGTCAACTATCTGCGTCTGTCTCTTACCACGATCCTATCTTCCTCTCCTATAAAATTCAACGTCCTAGGCGCAAATCGAAATTCTTACTCCTAAGAAGCTTTAAATCAATTAACCTGGAGCGTTTGCGAGATGATGTATATAATATTGACTAGTCCCCTGTTCTAAATTTCGAAGATATTAATGATAAAGTTTATGCTTTTAATCACCTCATTTTAAAACTTTTCGATACACATGCACCACTTAAGCGAGTCAGGGTTAAACACTTTCCAGCCCCCTGGCTTTCAGAGTCTATAAAAGCAGTAATGTCCAAAAGAGATAAAGCTAAGAGGCGTTATAAGAAGCACCCTACTAATGAATTCTTACCATAGGGGTCGCTTGCAGTGTGTCCGCCATGAGGAGGATTTCTCCGAGTGGTGCGATCTCACGGCGGGTGTTCCTCAGGGTGGTGTTCTTTGCCCACTTCTCTTCTCTATTTTTATCAATGCTCTCACTACTGTTCTCTCCTCTTATTATCATCTCTATGCTGACGATTTGCAATTATACCGTCATTTCGAAGTCCAAGATATAGATGAGGCTATTAATAAGCTGAATGTTGACTTAAGTAGCATAAGCAGTTGGGCAAAATCGTTTGGTCTTCTTGTTAACCCTGCTAAATCCCAAGTAATGATTATCGGCAGCTCATATATGCTTAATTTATTAGATCGTTCGATGATCCCTGCAGTAACGTATGATAATACTCAAATTCCATATACAGAGACTGCTAAGAACTTAGGTGTTATTTTTGATAATAATTTGTCATGGGTTGCTCATATTAATATGATTAGCAGAAAAGTGAACTACTCTTTCCAATCTCTCAAGCGCCTCCAGATGTTTTTACCGTTAAAAACTAAGATAACCTTAGCTCAAGCACTTCTTCTTCCTCTCATTGACTACGCTGATGTTAGTTTTTTGGATGCTTCAGAGGAGCTGTTGAACAAACTGGAACGCGTTCAAAATTTATGTATACGTTTTATTTTCGGTCTTCGTAAGTTTGATCATGTATCAGAGTACAGGGCTCAATTAAAATAGCTTCCTATCCGTAGACGTCGAGACTTACATGTGTTATCATTTCTTTACTTTCTTCTCTTTAATCCTCTTGCACCTCCATATCTTCGCGAGCGTTTTTAGTATCTTGTACCTCGTGAAACTCAGTGCTGGACCACTAAACAGCTGCTTCTCAAAACTCCTTCTCATTTCACAAGCCGATGTGGTGGATCCTTTACTATAAGGGCGGTCAAGCTATGGAACTCACTTCCACATGACATACGTGCCAGCTCTTCTCTTGATATATTTCGGATCAGAGTAAAGAAATATTATCTGTCAACTTAGAATTACAAACATTTACACATTTTATGTATTTATATATATAATTGTATATGTATATGTATATATATATATATATATGTATGTATGTATGTGTGTGTATGAGTAAATATGTATATATTTATTGTATTTATTAATATATATGTATGTAAATCAATAGAAATAAGAATATAAATTATACTTATATTTTATACACTTATATGTTAATTGTTAACAGTAACTTATAGCAAATTTCTATTAAGTAGTGTTATGTTAATTATTAAGTACGCACGCTGCTACCTACTTGCTTTATATAAAACTATTTCTATTTCCCAATAGGTTTGCTGGAAGAGAACTCTTATTAGGGTTAAGCTCACCTTTGTACATTTTATTTAAATATTTAATAATTGTTACCAACGTATAGTGTGTACAATAAAGAATAAAGAATATTAACCATTTGAAGTTGTATTATTAACGCACGCTAATAGCCTAGCATCGTATCGAGGTAACCCCCCCCCCCCCCCCCTCTGACATTCCATTCGAGCCGTGTCGACGGGACACGTCGAGGCAATTAATTATAGAAATCGGTCGATCGTAGCGGACGTTTTTGTTTTTTCTGTAAAATTTGCCGCGTCGCGAACGGAGGTGAACTTTGTCCCACTGTTGTCGGACGCGCCGCGTGTTGGTTCTTGACTGTGATCAACGGATTTAGTTCCTTTTTTGTGAAGCTAGTTGAATGTGAATAGACTGACCTAGTGCCTTGAAGAGGGAAATTGCCACCGGGGACACCGCAGGAGAATACCGCCTCCGGGGAAGCATCGTGCCATCTGGTTCAGGCCACCTACACACAGACACTCACACACACTACTCCTTTAGCCTGACAGATCCAGGTCACCAGTCTCCGTTCCCAAAGCAGGTAAGTACCGTATTAGTTAAATACTCTCTATTCGGCTAGCCTTCCCTTTAAAGCTTAGTAGGATAGAACATTCCACCAGGCCATTCGGCCCGTCCTTAATTGTTCAACGAGCCTACAGCTCTGGGCCCCTGTGGGATCGTACTTTGTCGGGACAGTTAGGGGCGTGTTCAGGTGTAGATGTCTATGGGCCACAGTAACCACTTACCATCAGGTGGAGTGTGTGCTCGTGTGTCACCCTATCCTATAAAAAAATACAAATAGTACCTATACCACAACATCATTCTTTAGGTTTCTAGCTCATCGTAGCACCTGCATTACAAGTGTTAATTTTTAATGGTTGAAATATTCTTTTTTTAAACGTAACACTGTATCGTAGAAGTAGTTTACATGCATAAGTTGCACAAGGACAAACATCAAGACGTGAAACAATTAACTGTAGGTCATGCGAATCCGTGCGGAATTCGAATCCGCGGTATTAAGCGTCGTAATTCATTGTCAAGACACTGCGCCACGGATATTTACGTTTTTTTATTTCTTGTATAATCTTATCTACAAATAAAAAATATATGTGGGCATCGTTGTAGTGATCGTCTAATTTTCTAACCACAGATTGTCTACAACTGTATTATTAAAGAAGTAATGTGAAATTTTATACCTTTATGAAGAGGAAATAAAAACGATTTTTATTACATATTTTTATTATTATCCCTCCCTTGAATTTTGGTAGATTTAGTCACATTTACCGCATTAAATATAAAAAAATCTAAATCTGCACACCCTTTCCACTGTATTTTGATAGATTTTAGCATTTTAACTACATAATATTACATAAGAAAGTTGTAATAAGATCTACCAAAGTATAAGGAAGGCGTGTGTGAGTCCGAGATGTCTGGAATTGTGATTTTACGATCACAGTTCCAGATGTCTCGAACCTTTGCCGAGATGGTACATTGCCTTGGAAGCAATAAGTTTTTCTGACATAAAAGGTTGGCGGCTTCTTTTACACTGCCACCACATGTCAACACCTGTTTAAATCGGCAGTAATTGTAGTAATAACTGTTTAAATCAGCTTTATTGGGGTAGGAGATACCTAATAAAATATTAACCTTCTGAAAATGTAAGAAAAAACTACAAAAGGCTTCGAAATTCAGAATATTATATTAAAAAATATGCACCGATTTCTGAATATTAAACGAACTGAGAATACATATTTTATCATGCGAAGAAAATGCAAGCATAGTACTTTAGTCTGTCAAGACCACTTTTCTCAAGAACGGGTAGAGGTATCAAGATAAAATTTATATGAAATGCTAAGTTCTACGATCATTTGGAGTTGTAAAAAATCAAGATACTACGTCTGCGTAGCCAAAGATACGGTCTTTTATGTCACATATTTTGATACTCGCAAACTCACTCATCAAAACCTATGAGGTGCTTATTCCCGCTGACTGACTTCCATTAATCGAAAATAAAGGTGGCAAGAAATTTAAAAAAAAATAAAAAGGGTGAGAAGGACTCCGATTTGAGAGTACCGTATATATTTTATTAAGTATTGTATGTACGAGATCTACCTCGTATCTAGATGTTACTGTAACGAAAAGGTACCGGCTGACGGATTGAAAGACAATTTTGCAGTGAAAATATTTTCTCTTGTACATGGGTCTCTATAACAATCGATACTTGGAATGCAAATGTAGGATTGTTTCGATAGATTTGAGTTTTGATTAGTGAATTTGCGAGTGTTTAAAATATGTGACATACCTTTTGATAGCGCTAATAGTAGCTTCAATTTTTACGCCTAAAAGGGACCTTAATATTTCTGAGATAAGATAAACCTCCACTGGCTACAGTGGTGACCACTAGAGATATCACGTCTTCAATACGCAACCAACAAACCTTCGGAAACTACACCTTCAAACCTTCATCATCCTCAAGTACCCCATTCATTCGCTCCCGAGCAGATATTGCCTGCAGTCTTCAAGCCATCTAGCTTTACAAAGGTTCATCGCAGCACTGGAATAATAATGCTTCCTGTTCCTTCAAGCTACTCTCTGCGCTACAGTGTTCGGCACGGCACTGAGCCTTACTGCTCGCCTCTGATTCACGGCATGGCATCTCTACTCACCGCAGATTTACAAGGCAATTCCCAGGCACTTGCAAACATCTTACATCTAGACTGCACTATCGACCTCCGGTCTGAGCAGTGGGGTGATGTGGCGGCGCTGTCGTCGCGCCACAAACGAAAATTATCAGAGCCTAAATCGCGCTAACAAAGTTCCGAAATTAAAGCAGTATATATAGAATAGCTCCGAACTACCACTCGGAGCGTTGGCCGCTCCCCGGGCAGAACACCTTGCCCGGCGGGAGATCTTCCATTTTCCTTCCACCCGCTACACCACCTTTATTTTCGATTAATGGAATTCAGTCATCGGGAATAAGCACCTCATAGGTTTTGATGAGTAAGTTTGCGAGTATCAAAATATGTGACATAAAAGACCGTATCTTTGGCTACGCAGACGTAGTATCTTGATTTTTTACAACTCCAAAGGATCGTAGACCTTAGCATTTCATATTAATTTTATCTTGATACCTCTACCCGTTCTTGAGAAAAGTGGTCTTGACAGACTAAAGTACTATGCTTGCATTTTCTTCGCATGATAAAATATGTATTCTCAGTTCGTTTAATATTAAGAAATCAGTGCATATTTTTTAATATAATATTCTGAATTTCGAAGCCTTTTGTAGTTTTTTTTTACATTTTCAGAAGGTTAATATTTTATTAGGTACCTCCTACCCCAATACAGCTGATTTAAACAGTTATTAGTACAATTACTGCCGATTTAAACAGGTGTTGACATGTGGTGTAAAAGAAGCCGCCAACCTTTTATGTCAGAAAAACTTATAGCTTCCAATTAGTTAATAATGTTTAGACTACACTTCTATAATCTAATCCCATTTTATATTCCTGCCGTCGAACAGCAATGACTGCACTGCTCTATTCTGCTCTAAAGGCTATATAGAGCCAGTAATATTACCGGCTGTGATGCATTCCATCTCAGTCCTCGATGTGACAATACACCTGTAGCCTTATTTGTTGTATCTAGTTCCCGGTGCTCGTGCTCGTTCACTCGTTGGTATACCTTCAGTTTTATAAAAGAAAATATAAAAAAAACGAATAAATATATTTATTTATTTATTCTGTATCGTACACCAAAATACTTAATAACGAGTACAGTTAAAGCTTAAGTATAATATGTACAGTAGGCCGTCTTATCGCTCTGAAAGTGATCTCTTCCAGATAACCTTTGCGTAGAGAATTGATGGAAAGTCGTACAATTTTTTTATAAAAATACATATAAATAAAGATAAGTGAAAATTATATATAATACCATGTAATAAATTACATGAAAAGAGCACGACAAATGTAAAGTAGTTTATCTAATAGCGTTCTAAGTAATACGTTTTAACAAGACTTTTGAAAGAATGAAAACATTGAACACAACGA
The DNA here is from genome assembly GCA_963668995.1 of Parnassius mnemosyne. NCBI lineage: Eukaryota > Metazoa > Arthropoda > Insecta > Lepidoptera > Papilionidae > Parnassius > Parnassius mnemosyne. Next base: position 38,481,365 of record CAVLGL010000115.1, on the reverse strand, counting down.
ATGTGGAGAGGTAAAGAGTTCCACAAACGCACGGTAGTGACAGTAAAGGATTTGTTAAAAAAGAAGGAAGATTACTAAGGAGAAGAGAAAGAAAGATTGACAGAGGATCGAAGGAACCGATTATGGGAAAGGAAAGAATACTGGAAACGGTCTTTTAAGTAATGAGGAGTGGAATGTGAGTATTCCTTCGAAGGCGGATCGGGAGACATTTGAGCTGTTTGCGAAATTCAGAGATGTGATCACATTTTCAAAGCCCAAAGGAGTCGAGATACAACCCCTCGTTTTTAACCTTATTACTGTAAGGGATTGGAGTGCAGCCAAGTAAAATAGGAAGTAAGGAAGACTAGTCAATTTTTCCAACTAATCTAGAACTACTGTGACAATAGCCTGAGTTTTCTTAGTATTAATCGTTAAACCATAGCATATACTCCAGTTCGAAATACAATTCTTTTTTAAATTCATTAAGCATAATTATGTTACATTATCCAGTACAATACTAGCATATAAACCTCTAGGGGTTTATCTACACTAGAGAGTCGTCTTATAAAAACAAAGATGTATTAATATTAAATCACAATAATCCAGTATGAAGTACTTGCTACAATAAGTATGGTTGATTTATCAAATATGATTTAAGTTTACTTTTAAACAGTTTTGATTTACCGTATGTGTTTTGTAATTCTAGTGGCAAGGCATTAACAAAAGTAGGTACAAGATGGGCTAACTTTCTTGCTCCATAGAAATTTTTAGTTTTCGGAAGTACATACATGTTGTATTTATAAGCTATATTTCGTAGATTTACAGGTCGTTTTCTAAGAACTAGGTATTCTGAATTATTTACTTCAGTCAGTATATTTAAATTTAACTTTATCGAATACATTTATGACTTTGCAATAATTAAAAAGACCCCGGTCATTATCTATATACTTATTTTTAATGTGCTAAGGTACTATCAATCTAAGCATTTTGCGTTGTAGTGTGTAAATTTCATGTATGTACGTTACATAAGTTCTTACATAACTGCTAAGTCCATAATTTATAACAGAATCTGCTAGAGCCATGTAAAGTAATCTAAGTATTTTATATGGTAGCTTAAATTTTAAAATATAAAGTTTACTTAACACTGAGCGAAGTTTTGCACACACGTGATCTTTATGCGCTCACCAGCAAAATCGTTCGTCAATAATCAGACCAATATACATGTGATTTTTGGCATTTTCAATGGGTTGAGAAGTACAGTGTTGAAACATTCCGTGGAGACATTCATGGCCATGGGAAATGATAGTCGGTGCAGTGGTAATTTTGTTGTGAGATGAGTGTATATGAACAAGTTTTGTTTTTTGAGCGTTAACCACTAGGCCGACATCATGTGCCCACTTGCATAGCATGTCATAACTTGCCTGCATTTCAGTTTGTGTTACATCCATACTACGATCGGCAATAAAGATACAGGTGTCATCGGCAAATTGATATATAGAACCCTTAGTTATTGCATTAACCATATCATTTACAAATAGCAAGTACTCAGTCGGGCCCAGTATCGAACCCTGTGCTGTACCCCGGTCAGTCACAAACATATCACCTGTCTGGTTACATATTTTGACAGTGGTATAACGATTATGATGATAACTTTTAAGAAGTTCTAAGAATGGTCCTTGAATGCCGCAGCGTGATAGCTTATTGTATAATGTGTCAAAATTCAATAGATCGAATACTTTACTAAAATCAATAAATATTACTAAAATATGCATTTTATTATCTAAATAATTATTTATTTCATCAGTAAATTGCCGTAATAGTTGCGTTGTGCTTTTATTTTTTTGAAAACCATACTGTTTTGAATTTATTATACTGTAAGTAGTCAGGTAATTGTTTAGTTCATTGCTCAAATAACGCTCAATTATTTTATTTAGGCAGGAGAGAATAGTTATAGGACGATAATTGTTAAAGTCATTATGTTTGCCTTTTTTATAGATTGGTCGGATTACACCTATTTTTAGTATGTCTGGATAAATGGACGTTTTAAGGCATTGATTAATTAAGTAGGTAATAAGTGGCACCATTGTTGTTGTTGTTGACGAGTATGTTTACCTGAGACAAATAGTCCGACTAGGTAAGTCCAACTTCGACCGAGAGGTCAATCGACGGATTCAACTCGGTTGGGCAGCGTTCGGGAAATTACGGCACATCTTCTCGTCAGGTATACCTCAAACCTTAAAAACGAGACTGTACACCCAGTGCGTGTTGCCAGTGATGACATACGGAACTGAGACGTGGTCCTTCACTGCTGGCCGGATGAGGAAGCTAAAGGTCACTCAGCGAGCTATGGAGAGGGCTATGCTCGGAGTTTCTCTGCGTGATAAACTTAGGAATGATGATATCCGCAGTAGAACCAGAGTAACCGACATAGCCCAACGGATTAGTAAGCTGAAGTGGCAATGGGCCGGCCATATAGCTCGAAGAACCGACAACCGATGGGGAAGAAAGGTTCTCGAGTGGCAGCCTCGTACCGGTAGGCGAAGTGTAGGGCGTCCCCCCACGAGATGGAGTGACGACCTGGTAAGACATGCAGGAAGTCGATGGATGCAGGTGGCTCAGGACCGTGCTTTGTGGCATTCTTTGGGGGAGGCCTATGTTCAGCAGTGGACTTGTGAAGGGCTGTAATGATGATGATGATGATGATTGATTTAGAAATGTATTTTATATCACAAGCGCGAATACCATCATACCCGGGGCTTTTTTTATCATTCATAGTTTGAATAATTTTGGTGACGTCAGCATCTGTAGCTGTTTTTATTTTTACGGTTCTGTCTGGATTAAATTCATAGGTACGGGGATTCAAAAGTAGCTTATTACAATTTACGCATATTTTTTAACATTTTTATCAAATTCTAAGCCAAATTTATTTGCTAATATTTTAGGATCCATATTAATCAATAATAGTTAATCAGATCAGCGTTATTAGTGTCAACTGCTTCATACAAAACAACTGCAGCAAATCTTCAAGAGAGGACTGAACATAGATTTGCAGATCGTTAGCACACAAGTGGTAGGAAAAGGATAGATTATGACTTATAGAGTTAATAAAAATTGCTAACAAGAGAGGAGACAACACGCCACCTTGTGATACACCAGCCGCCGTAGTAGTCCAGGTGAAAAAAAACATCTTGCACCTGAATGCGCTGTCGGCGCATATATAAATTGTATTTATAGTTACACGTTTCATTATCATTATTACAGTTAACACAAGTTCACTACGGACCATAGGCCCCTCTCATAGATTTTTTCTTATAGAATAAGGGTGGCAAACGAGCATACAGTCCACCTGTTAGTAAGTGGATGCTATGACATCTACATCTAACCTCAATTAAGAAGGACCCCTACGGACTAAGATGAAATGCCTCATTTCCATTAAAAGGGTCTTAGGTTCTCTACACTCACTATATGAAACAGCAGCAAACAAACAGCCATTTTACGCTGGTGTTCTATGAGAGCTTGTTCCTTCCCTGGTTGAGTCTACCCATTATTGCTACAACGATAGAATAGATGTAGCATGGCTGTACCACATAAGAGCCACGTTTGCCACAAAGCAAGGTTCCGAGCCACTTGCAACCTCGATTCATTAGTTATTTCGTTTTCTAGTGATTTCTAGTATATTTCTAACCCTTTTTCACCGTCGGTTGTTAGCTTTTCAAGCTACACAACACGTAACAAAAACCCTGTGGTTCCCGTTAAGTGCGTTACCAGAGTTAGTATTCAAACGTAAAGAAACAACTTTTTTCAAAAAAACTTGAACATTAAAAATGTTTTATTAAAAAAAAATTGCGAATTGTGTGGTTTTATAACCTTTGCATTATCCGGAGTATAAGAGGATTGTGAAAGACCCCCCTTCACCGATGCTCATGTCAGTTAGAGGTAATAATTCCACATACAATTTGTAAATTATTTTTTTAATTAAAATTAAATTTTTTATTGTTCAAGTTTTTTCAAAAAAAGTTTTTTCTATACGTTTAAATACTGACTCTGATAACGCACTTAAAGGGAACCACAGGGTTTTTGTTATACGTTGTATAGCTAGCTCATTACCATTTCAGTCCAATGAGTCGTTGGACTATGTCAGGTACCCTTGTTATTCTCAAATATGTATTCACTTTATGGACTTTATTGTGCGGAGAAATCCAACCAAGCAGTGCTCGCCCCATGGCTCGTTTAGGGACTAAAATAAGGCGAATATAACTAACAGTGAAAGACCAAGTCCGACCAGTTTAAATGTTTTATTAAGCTGAAACTGTATAAAAAGGGTTATTATAGTATAAATGAATACATGGTTGATAATAACCCCTGGGAATGAGGCGGTCGCTTCCAAGCAGTTTCTAAAATAAATTTTGTAAATAGTTCGTAATCATTTATATTGTAAAATTTATTTAAAAAAAAGTCCCGCTGGGTTTCTTGCTGGTTCTTCCCAGAACAGAGGGTTTTTTTCGAACCAGTGGTAAAGTATAAAATGACTTTCAATAAGAATTACACATGTAATGTATATTGAATAAAAATTATTCTATTCTATTCTATTCCATGTGCCCACGTGTCAAAAAAAATAGGTATCAATTTAACTATAATTCATCGCCTTTATATTCACTTTATATTAAGAAATCAGTTCAAATCTAAGTGTACTTTATAAAAAAATCATTAAAATGAGATTCGTCACGTATGCGAAATAAAGTAATATTTCCGTGCTCATATTGTTTTATTCACCAATGCATTGCAGCTACGCATAATGGGATACTTGAGCTTTAAATAGTAAATTGCAATTCATTGTCGATCGTACAATTGAATGGCCAGACTGGAAAATACGATAATCTTTCGAGTGCAGCGCTTTATAAGTATATTTATATTAAGTGTTATTTTGTAAAAATAATAGCTGCGGCTTTAGCAAAGGTAACATTATACAATCGTTAAAGCTAAAAACATGAGCCACCTGCATCCATCGACTTCCTGCATGTCTTACCAGGTCGTCACTCCATCTAGTGGGGGGCCGCCCTACACTTCGCCTACCGGCACGAGGCTGCCACTCGAGAACCTTTCTTCCCCATCGAGTTGTGTATCGCTAGCAACGCAAAGTCGGGAATTTGTATTTGGAAAAATCCAAAATTAGGGGCTTTTTAGGTGCTAATTAGGTGCCAAGTTTAAAAATTAGGTGCTCTAAAATTTTCACCGCAATGAACTGTTGAAATTTGTTGTTGAAACACTTAATTCCTTGCTATTAATATTTATCGTATATCTAATAACTTCATTGCGTTGCCAGCGATACGTTTTGCCAGCAATGCAAATTTCAATGGTTCGTTGCGGTGAAAATTTTGGAGCAACTAATTTTTAAACTTGGTACTTAATTAGCACCTAAAAAACCCCTAATTTGGACTTTTTCTGAAAGCAATTTTGATTGTATTTTGATTTTCAGGAAATCTGAATTTTGCATCTGCTATGTTCTGAATAACGACTTTATTTTTATTAGGGGCGCCTTGTTATTGCGTATACTTGCAGCACCTAATTAGCACTTAATTCCTTGCTATTAATATTTATCGTATATCTAATAACTTCATTGCGTTGCTAGCGAGACGTTTTGCTAGCAACGCAAATTTCAACAGTTCGTTGCGGTGAAAATTTTAGAGCACCTAATTTTTAAACTTGGCACCTAATTAGCACCTAAAAAGCCCCTAATTTTGGATTTTTCCAAATACAAATTCCCGACTTTGCGTTGCTAGCGATACACAACTTCCCCATCGGTTGTCGGTTCTTCGAGCTATATGGCCGGCCCATTGCCACTTCAGCTTACTAATCCTAAGCTAATAAAACTTATACTTAATATCCTAAAGCTAATAAAACTATAATAATTGATAATATAAGAGTAACAAAAAATAAACAATACGCAATGATCACGAGCTGTGATGATCCTGATAATTATTTTATATTATCCTGGTGATTCTGATCGAAATACAAGGATAAAGTTTAAATTATTGTATTGTCATCTGTTATTGATACGAGTGCCAATTTTCAAGTCAATCGGCCACCTACAAGTTGGAGAAAATTACATTTAAAATTCCGTTACATAGATAGATAGACAGATAGATAGATACACGCGAATCTAAAAAAAGCGTGAATGACAATCACGTGAATGATTTCATTGCAGTCGCAAGTGACGTGATTGTCACGAGACAACGTTCAAGTATACTATGCGATTCAAATAAGAATAAGACACAAAACAACGCCCCATTGATTAGATCTCTAATTTTTAGCACTTTTTAAAATTTTTCTACTTTTAGTTATATCCATAGCTTCGTTTATCTACACAAATAAATAAAACGAGTGACACCTTGAGCCACACTGTGTATAGAAAAAAGACCCATACAGATAGTTATTTAAACCGTGATTCTCACCACCATCCTTCACAGTTAGTTACGGTGGGCAAATCTATGTTTCAGAGAGCACGAGGGATCTGTGACAGTAACCTGGCCGCCGAGCTCCAACACGTCAAGCAAGTTTTGTACGACAATAAGCTTCGGGTCCCGCGCCTACGTCACCGTGAACGAGTGAAGCCGGCCACAGTCGAGCGAGTGCCTGCTATACTGCCATATGTCAGAGGTGTCACTGACAAGATTGGCTACATCTTGAAGCGTGCTTCCATTAAAATATACTTCAAGCCCTCGAAGAAGATTAGTCAGTTTTTACCATCAGTCAAGTGTAATATTCCTCTGCAAGATGCAGGAGTGTACACGCTTGATTGTGAATGTGGTCTCTCTTATATAGGACAAACTAAAAGATCCATAAAAACCCGCGTTAAAGAACACATAGCTGATGTGAAGAATTGACGCTCCGGGAAGTCTGCAGTCTGTGAACACGTACAGGATCGCCCCCGTCACTACATTAGATTTGATAGACCACAAATCCTCGCTGAAGTACACCGATTTCTTCCAAGGATGATGCGCGAGGCTATTGACAGCAAAAAACATCCTAATTTCAATAGAGAAGATGGCTGGGTGCTACCATCTGCTTGGGATCCCATAATTAATAAAATTAAATCCCAACCCAAGCATACAACTGTAAGACTTCATAATACTGTAAGTTCATACTGCGTAGATCGGAACAAATATTAATAATGTTTAATCTGGAGGTAGCTGTGGTTAACTATGACATTGGGACGTCACACACCTCAGTCCCCCCTGTGACCATGGGTGCTACGCGATAAAATCCGTAAAATTAGTTTTATTTAAATGTGTAGTGTTTGCGTAAATATAAGAAATCATTAAGAATAAGACTACACTAGTATATTCAAGTCTATGATTAGGACTGACCTGGCACCATATTCTGACGTCATAGCTGTCATTTCAAATGCGCGGCGGCTCCGTGGCGCAGTGGCTTAGCAATGAGTCACAACGCTAAGGGCCGGGTTCGAATCCCGCGCGGAACAAGTATTTTTATGGTCTACAAATAATTGTTGTTTTTATGTATGTAAACTGCCCCCATGATACAGGAAAAAATCCTAGTGTGAAGGTAACTTTTAAAAAAACAGGTAGAGTGAGCCAAACAGACATTTTTGAAATAATATTTATTTACAAAAGAACCAGGAAAGAAAAAGTATGAATCTGAATGTAACATTTCAATTTCGCTCATCTCTGCATCACTGTCTGAGTAGCCATCCCTGTCGTCATTACTCAATGCAAGCCACTGCTCACGAAGTCGTCAAAAAAATTTTACTAACACAGAGGCGATTTTCTGGAAAATTGACTAAATAATATCAACTTTCAATGTAAGTTCCAAGTAACAAAATAGCTTTGTATAGATTCTTCCTTACTTTACTAACAGCTATTTAGTCTATATAAATTCCCAAGCCCAATTCCCCCCCCCCCCCATCAACATGGTAGCGGAATTAGACAATAGACTACCCCAGGAGGGTACCAGTACCCATGGAGAATCCCTCGCTGAGCATCCACGACCATGTTATTCCAATCCTGAGCGTGGGTGCTCAGGCTGCCCCGCGTATTCTGGGGGGGGGCAAAATTCCGCTCAAAAACAAAACTGCTCGGGGCAAGCTGAGCAACAATACCAAGGCGACCCCTGCCACGCTATCCGTGAATTTCTGCAACATCAGGGGACTTCACTCTAACCTAAACGCCGTCCACTACCATCTCGAGACGGCGAAGCCGGCCTTGCTCTTTTTGACCGAGACGCAGGTTTCCTCTCCGACTGATATTTCGTATCTCTCCTACCCGGGGTACAAATTGGAGCACTCCTTTGTGCCTCGGGCTGGAGTTTGCGTGTATGTTAGAGAGGACATCTGTTCTCGACGCCTCGGCAGTCTTGAAGGTTCGGACCTGTCCATCCTTTGGCTACGCGTAGACAGCGACGACCATCCGCGCGTCTACGGGTGCCTCTATAGGTCCCATAGCGGTAATGCCGAAACAGACCGACTCATCGACCACGTCCAAATGGCTACAGATTCCTTGCTACAACAGGTCCCATCCGCAGAGATCGTGATCCTTGGCGATTTTAACGCCCACCATGCCGAATGGCTCGGTTCACGTTTAACCGATCATGCGGGGAGATCTGTTTATGACTTTGCCTTGGCATATGGTCTGACACAACTGGTTACTTCGCCTACGCGGATTCCAGATGTGGAGGATCATACACCTTCCCTGTTGGACCTTCTGCTGACCTCTCATCCGGACGGATATCAGGTTTCCGTCGATGCCCCTCTCGGCTCTTCGGACCATTGTCTGATCCGGAGTATGGTGCCACTCACGCTCCCTTCGCGGTTGCGTTCTGCAGGTTGCCGCCGTGTTTGGCATTACAGGTCGGCGGATTGGGACGGAATGCGGTCTTTCTTTGCATCCTACCCATGGGGGCGGGTTTGCTTCTCGCCGGATGATCCCAGTGCTGTTGCTGACTCTGTCACTGATGTGGTGCTACAGGGAATGGAACTATTTATTCCATCATCTGTGGTACCCATCGGAGGCAGATCTCAGCCTTGGTTTGGTCGCTCCTGTAAGACTGCATTGCGCAGTAAGCAGGAGTGTTATCAAGCCTGGGCTGCAGCTTCGGTGACTCGGGATGTAAACACCAGCACACTTAAAAAGAAGTATAACTTCGCCTCCAGGTCCTTCAAAAGAGTTATTGCCAAGGCAAAGTCAGAGCACATAGGCAGAATTGGCGAGAAACTAGTTCGCCTTCCTTCGGGAACCCGTGCATTCTGGTCTCTCGCCAAGGCTGTCCAAGGGAATTTCTGTAAGCCATCACTACCATCTCTGCACAGGGAGGACGACTCACTGGCCCAAGACGCAAAAGACAAAGCCGACCTTTTAGGCTCCCTTTTTGCGTCCAACTCGACTCTTGATGACGGGGGGAAAATACCGCCGACCATCCCGCGGTGTGAGTGCTCCATGCCGGATGTGCTATTCTCACAGCGCTCAGTTCGCAAAGCACTTCTCTCCCTGGACATCCAGAAGTCGAGTGGGCCTGACGGAATCCCCCCAATTGTGCTGAGGACGTGTGCTCCGGAGTTGGCACCGGTCCTAACGCGTCTTTTCCGGTACTCCTACTCCCAAGGCGTAGTCCCGAATTCATGGAAGACAGCTTTTGTCCACCCGATCCCTAAAAAAGGCGACCGCTCAGACCCGTCCAACTATAGGCCTATCGCGATCACCTCCTTGTTCTCCAAAATAATGGAATCCATTATTAACTGCCAGCTCATCCGGTACCTTGAGGATCACCAGCTGATTAGTGACCGCCAATACGGTTTTCGTCGGTGTCGATCAGCTGGTGATCTTCTAGTCTACCTGACCCATAGATGGGCGGAGGCAGTAGAGTCCAAGGGGGAGGCGTTGGCCGTTAGTCTGGACATTGCGAAGGCCTTTGATCGGGTTTGGCACAAAGCGCTTCTTTCAAAGCTGCCTTCCTATGGGCTTCCCGAGAAATTGTGCAATTGGATCACCAGCTTTCTTGCAGATCGGAGCATCAAGGTCGTTGTAGACGGTGCATGTTCTGACTACAAGCCCATTAACGCTGGTGTTCCACAAGGCTGTGTGCTATCACCAACGCTGTTTCTTTTGCATATCAATGATATGTTGCTAACTGGTAACATTCATTGCTATGCGGATGACAGCACTGGTGATGCTCTATACACCGGCCGGGCCAATATTTCTCGGGAAAACGTCGCCGAGTACCGGAACAAACTTGTGTCTGAAGTCGAGTCTTTGCTGGACAAAGTCTCGGATTGGGGGCGACTAAATCTAGTCCAGTTTAATCCTCAGAAGACACAAGTTTGCGCGTTTACCGCTAAAAAGAACCCCTTTGTCGTATCTCCTCAGTTTCAAGGCACTCCCCTTCTTGCCTCAGCCAGTATCGGTATCCTCGGAGTCGACATATCGAGTGACGTGCAGTTTCGTGGTCACTTGGAAGAGAAGGCCAAATTGGCCTCTAAAAAGCTTGGCGTGCTCAGCAGAGCGGGACAGTATTTCATGCCGGCACACCGCCTGCAACTTTACAAGGCGCAGGTTCGGCCTCACATGGAATACTGTTCCCATCTCTGGGCAGGGGCTCCCCAGTGCCAGCTCCTTCCACTTGACCGCATCCAGCGCAGAGCGGCTCGAATCGTCGACGACCGAGCCCTTTCCGATCGGCTCGATTCATTGGCACTGCGAAGAGATGTTGCATCTCTTTGCATTTTCTTTCGCATCTACCATGGGGAGTGCTCTGAGGAATTGTTCGGATTAATCCCAGCCGCCAAATTTCACGAACGCACATCGCGGCAGAACTCCCGATACCATCCACACCATCTGGATGATTGGCGGTCCACCACTGTGCGATTTAGAAGATGTTTTCTTCCTCGCACAACTTCCTTGTGGAATAGTTTACCACCAGGGATTTTTCCGGACCGATACGACTTAGGGACCTTCAAGAAAAGAGCCTACTCCTTTTTAAAAGGCCGGCAACGCATCTGCAATTCCCCTGGTGTTGCGGTTGTTCATGGGCGGCGGTAGTCACTTACCATCAGGTGAGCCGCATGCTCGTTTGCCCCCTCTCCTATAAAAAAAAAAAAAAAAAATACTGCAGTATCGGTTATTTTGGATATATAAATATTACGTGTCACATTGTTTGTCCGCGATGAACTCCTAAACTACTGAACTGATTTCAATGAAATTTTGCACACTGTGTGCAGTTTGGTCCAACTTGAGAGATAGGATAGTTTTTACCTCGATAAGTGACCCTCAATATTTTTTATTAGGAATTCAAGAATTTTTATAGGACACAGGGTCGTCGGAGAGGGCAGAACAACGTTTGCCTGGCCAGCTAGTAATCTTATAAAAAGTAATATGGGTCCTATACAAAACTCCCTTTTGAATGTTCTCGTAATTAAATTTTAAATTGTTAATTTAACAGAGGCTTAAAACTTACAACGTAAATATGTAGAAGTCCCCATTAACTGACAAACATGGTTGAGAGCGATAAGAAGCAAATGGCTAGGGGAAGCAATTTAAACCCAGACAAAGTTTGTCTTAATTCATTAAAATATGAGTTAATTATCACTCAGCAGCCTGAAGTGTCGGTAATAATTAATTTTTGCATTAACGACATGGAGCCGAATACGTGGCAACTTTAATTAAATTAATTGTCTTTTATGCATTAAATTATTACAGCTTATAGATTGCCTAATAGGAAACTTGCCATAGTTACCATGCTTGGTAAACGAGTCCGCAACCGCAGATTTTGAGTTGTTGTCAGGAGGATGCAGCTGTGAAGTATTTGAACTTGCATAATTTGCATAGCTGGCAATTAGAAAATCCCCATTTGATGCGTAAAGACCAATCACAGTATCAATTTGAAATAAATTATTGAACCTGAATTGCAAAATTATAGTCCTGTTTAAATTACCAGATAACTTAACAAGTGAAAGTTATTTGGAATTTCTCCGAAATGATCTTCCAAATTGGTTACAAAATGACGGTTACCATGCGCATTATGCTGTACGTGTGCGTGCATATCTAAATTAAACTTACCCAAATATACGAGTATAATATAACCAGGATTGGCCGTGTTATCCTAAATCCTACGGACCTTCACCCACTAGACATTTTTTGGGGCAGCCTAAAAAAAGAAGTTTACCGAAAGCCAATCAGGTCCTTGGAAGAATAACGAAGCCGGGCGTTGTGTATATGGGCTTTCATATTTCGATAATTTTAGTCGACCATACAAAAAATTTTAGTCAAAAGTTTTTGCTAAGTGCACTAAAACTAGCGACAATAAATCCTCTCATTATTTATTATTATAATATTATTATATCAGATAGGACAAATCACAGAGCAACGCAGGCCACCGGTGGAACGGAGGGGAGTAGACGACATAGCGTTTTATTCCGATACAAAACTGTCTGTCATTTTTTCCGAGACGAAATCTACGCACCTAAAAACAATTGCCTGTCAATACGAAACTCACACTTAACAATTAAAACAATAACTAACAATTTTATATACACACACGTAGATACATCATAACAGTATCGCTAGATGACAGCGACAACTCGGATACAGAGTCAGATGAGTCGCCCGACCGATCTGCATATTGTATAAGGGTTATGGGGCCTGAGTTGGTAAACAATTTAAAACATCCCGACCGTTATTATTATATTTTGTAAGTTTAAAAAGATGTTAATAGCAATAATATTATTAAAAATACTTTTATATGAAACATTTTTGTAAATTTTACGTGACAGGTCCCTTTTTCAGTAAAAAAAACTGAACAATTCGGTATTTTGTAGGATGTCGATTTAGCCACGCAACTTGATTTAGTCTAGTGTAACCATACTCAACCTTTTTTTTATAGGGGTCACAAACACGTTTCAGTCATGGTGTCGTGGGCCGCAAGTAAAAATTATTTTCTTAATTAAAACGTAATTCCAATTTAACGATGTATTTACTTTATTACTAAAAAAAAGGAAGTTTCAACAAAGGTGTTCATATGTTTTAATGCGAGTTTTGATATTGTAAATACTTTTTCAAAACTTTTTCAAGATCTGGCTTGTAGCTACCAGATGAGAATCTGTAAGTTTGTTTCTGTACACGTTCTTTGTGTTTTTCATTTTTAAAATAGACGATTCGCACACATACGTAGATCCAAAGAATGTTAATAGTATTTGGGCACATCTTTGGACGCTTTTATATTTTTGGGGAACAATAATCCAAAATTCCACATATATCCTGTTTGCCCTTTTTTATTTAAAGAGAACTTCTAGATTGGTGTCGTTTTTAAAACCGATGAATTCATCAAACAACTCTGAGTAATTCCAATTTAAAACTGAAGCCAACCCTGAGATAGTTGTGGTTTCTAAATGCCATGGATTTTCTATAAGTAACAAACTTTTTCTTATTTTTTTTACATCTTGAAACTTTTTTCGAATCTCGTTTAAAAGTGCAGTTATATAATTTGAAATTATGGAGCAGTTTTCTTCCGAAATGTTGGTACAGTCTTTTGTAGTATTTATCATAGTTTGAAAATTTTTAGCTGTTTGTTCTGTATTTCTTCATGATAAATGCTTAGCTTTTTCTCAAATGAAAACACTTTATTTGCCATATTGGAGGCCATATTAATTTCACCTTGTAAACTCCAATTGAGATTATTGAGATTTCCCGTAATGTCACATAGGAAGGCTAAAATACACCACCATTCATCATTTTGTAATTCAGGGTACATTTTATTATTTTGCTATAAAAACAGTGTTATTTCATGGCGCAAAAAAAAACCTTTCCAAAACTTCTCCTCTTCTAAGCCATCGCACCGATGTATGTAAAAGGACGTCGTTATACTGACTTCCCAGTTCTTCCAGAAGGCTTTTAAATCTTCAGTGGTTCAATTCTCTTGCTTGTATATAGTTAACAATTAAACAAAAAAAAAAAAAACAAAAAAAAAGAACATAAAACAAATTAACAAACTGTCTTCATTATAGCTTATTTTTCTGGATTTACAACACGCGCCGCCAAGTTTTCTTGGTGTATAATGCAATGAAATGTTATTAAATTGGTTAAATTATATTTTTCTTGAAATAACGAAATAAATGCACACGGACACGATTTTTTGTGTATCAATTTCATTTTGCTCTCAAAAATTGTAAAAATAGTATCAAGATAATCTGTGCCTCGGGTTTGACCTTTGATTGGTAGGAATTTAAAAAAATTTTCTTGTATTAAATTGTATTCTGTACAATATTTAACAAACACCGAGCATTGCGATGTTGCTGAAATGTCGGTGCTGAAATCGAATGCCAAGCTAAAAAAATTGTTAATCTGTTTCTTTCTTAGATTATCCAATATATTATCATCGTGAATAAATTTAGAAATATCTTCAATACATATATAAATGGAGAATAATTGTGATGTTAAGAATATTTTACGGGAACAACTAAGGATTGAAAAGTTGATTGAACAAGAAAAGAGTGGTTTTGAATTAGCTCAGAAGATGGACGCAGAATCGAATGGCCGTAGGCAGTTGCGTCGAGCGGCTTCCAAACGCCAGGTTACACTCAGTTATTCACTAAGGCCAGCCAAAAAATTAAGAGTTTAGTGTTCAGATGTTTTCAAGTGTTGATTTCAAACATTTTGTTAATAAATTTAAACTATTTATAGGAATGCAAATGAACAAATTGTGTGCCGTGTAGTGTAGTATGCCGTGTAGTGGCGGTCAAGAATATCCACTACCCCATATCTTCCAGTGGGTGTCGTAAAAGGCGACAAAGGGAAACAGGCAGGAGATGGGCAGCAGCATCTTCCTGATAATAGCCAAAATTACAATAAAAAAACTGCGGTTGCCAACCCGCTTGCCAAGCGTGGCAACTATGGCAAATACCCCCCTATGAAGAGAGTAACAAGAAGATGGCCCCCAGTCCCCGGCGGCCCCGCTATTCCTGGCTACGGTGACGACCATGGTTACGGCGGGGCAGGGGGTGCTAAGAATCTACGGTGGAGGTTCGGTTGCCACCTTAGACGACTCGACCTGGCAACGTACAACGCACGCACCCTGAGGACTGACGAGAAGATCGTGGAGCTGGAAGAAGAGATAGACAAGTTACGCTGGCATATTATAGGATTATCCGAAGTCCGAAGAGAGGGGGAGGACACGGTAATCCTCCCATCCGGCAACTTGCTCTATCACCGGGAGAGCGACCATCTGTCCCAAAGAGGTGTCGGATTTATCGTCCACAAGTCTCTCGTTAACAACGTTGTAAAGATCGGGAGTGTGTCGACGAGGGTTGCGTACCTTATACTTAGAATAACCTAAAGGTATTAGCTGAAGGTCACACATGTTTACGCACAAACCTCGGCACAACCCGACGAGGAGGTGGAGGAAATGTATGAGGATATCTCTAGAGACATGCATTCCTCCAAAACCCAATATACGGTGTTAATGGGAGACTTCAATGCAAAACTAGGCACAAGAGAGAACGGTGAGCTGAAAGTAGGGAAATTTGGAATAGGGCAACGGAATCCAACTTCTTCATGACTTCATGGAGAAAGAGGGACTCTTTATGACGAACTCTTTCTTCCAGAAATGGCCCTACAGGAAGTGGACCTGGTCGAGCTCCGACGGTTCGATAAAAAATGAGATTGACTTCATTATGACGACCAGACGACAACTGTTCAGTGATGTCTCCGTGATCGCGAGGGTGAAAACTGGTAGCGATCACCGAATGGTTAGAGGAACACTGAACCTAAACGTTAAGTTGGAGAGGTCTCATCTAATGAAATCAACGCTTCGTCTCCCTCGTGCTCTGTTCCAAATTCCTGAAATCTTTCACCGCGAGTTACAAAACCGTTTTCAGTGCCTAGAAGACTGCAATGAAGTGGACGATATGAATGACAAGCTCGTGGAAACTGTCCATGCGGTCGGAACTAAGTTCTGCAAGACCCGCCGCAGAAGAACACAAAAAATCTCCGATCACACTCTTAATCTCATGGCTGTTAGACGGGAGATAAAGCTACATTCTTCAACAGATTTGACAGCATACAGGCAACTAAACAGACAGATTTCCAAATGCATGCGGCGGGACTTACGCAACTTCAATACAGCTTGTATTGAAAAAGCGATCGAGCAGAACCAAGGTTCCAAAATCTTTGCCAGAGATCTGTCTGCTAGAAAGAGCCAACTGTCAAAGCTGAAGACCGAGTGTGGTAGCATCGTTTCCGGGGCAACTGAGATTTTAAATGAGATTGAGAGGTTCCATGGACAGCTGTACACGTCACCGTTGGAGCCACACGCAAGTGTGAGTAACGATCCAAGAGCGAGTCTTATCCGGCACTATTCTGAAGATATCCCGGACGTCAGTCTGAGCGAGATTAGAATGGCTCTCCAGCATCTTAAAAAGGGCAAGGCCCCAGGCGAGGATGGAATTACAGCGGAGCTTCTGAAAGCGAGTAGAAAACCGGTACTGGAACTCCTTCAGAGACTCTTTAATTCCGTCCTCCAAGGTGCTATTACACCGGAGGCGTGGAGCAGAAGTGCGGTGGTCTTGTTCTTTAAGAAAGGTAACAATGCTCTCTTGAAGAACTACAGACCGATTTCCCTTCTGAGCCGCGTCTACGTGCTGTTTTCGAAAGTCATTACGAATCGTCTCGCACGCAGACTTGACGACTTCCAGCCTCCCGAACAAGCCGGTTTCCGAAAGGGCTTTAGCACCATAGACTACATACATACCCTTCGGCAAGTTGTACAGAAGTCCGAGGAGTACAATTTGCCTTTATGTCTGGCGTATGTGGACTATGAGAAAGCCTTTGATTCCGTCGAAATTTGGGCAGTGCTGCAGTCCCTTCAGCAATGCCAAGTTGACTGTCGGTATATCGAATTGCTAAAGTGCTTGAACAGTAGAGCTACGATGGCTATCCGAATACAGAACCAGAGTACCAAGCCTATCCAATTGCAGAGAGGTGTAAGACAGATTGACGTTATATCCCCGAAACTCTTCACCGCTGCATTGGAAGACGTTTTCACTTCTGGACTGGAAAGGATACAGTATCAACATCAATGGCGAGTACATAACTCACCTTCGATTTGCCGACGATATAGTCCTTATGGCAGAATTGCTGGAGGACCTAAGCACTATACTCAATGACCTCAATAGTGTCTCCCAACGGATAGGTCTTAAGATGAACATGGTTTGTCCACGATTATGTTTAATGTCCATGCTCGAAGATGTTGACGAGTATGTTTACCTGGGACAAATTGTCCGACTAGGTAAGTCCAACTTCGACCGAGAGGTCAATCGACGGATTCAACTCGGCTGGGCATCGTTCGGGAAGCTACGACACATCAGACATACTTCAAAACCTTAAAACGAAATTGTACAACCAGTGCGTGTTACTAGTGATGACTTACAGATCTGAGACGTGGTTCTTCACTGCTGGCCGTATGAGGAAGCTCAAGGTCGCTCAGCAAGCTGTGGAGAGGGCTATGCTCGGAGTTTCTCTGCGTGATAAACTTAGGAATGAGGATATCCGCAGTAGAACCAGAGTAACCGACATAGCCCAACGGATTAGTAAGCTGAAGTGGCAGTGGGCCGGCCATATAGCTCGAAGAACCGACAACCGATGGGGAAGAAAGGTTCTTGAGTGGCAGCCTCGTTCCGGTAGGCGAAGTGTAGGGCGACCCCCCACGATGGATGCAGGTGGCTCAGGACCGTGCTTTGTGGCATTCCTTAGAGGAGACCTATGTTCAGCAGTGGACTTATCAAAGGCTGTAATGATGAATGATGATGATGTGCCACAAAGCAACGTTCTGAGTCACTTGTAACCATCGATTCTTTAGTTATTTCATTTTCTAATGATTTCTAGTATATTTCTAACCCTTTTCCATCGTCGGTTGTTAGCTTTTCAAACTATATAACTGACTCATTACTATTTCAGTCCAATGAATCGTTGGCCTGTGTCAGGTACCCTTGTTATTCTCAAATAGGTATTCTCCTTATGGACTTAATCGTGCGGAGAAACCCAAACAAGCAGTGCTCGCCCCCATGGCCCATTTAGGGACTAAAATAAGACGAATATAACTAACAGTGAAAGACTACGTCTCTTTTACGTAAGTAATAACTATTATATGTAATATTAACCGCATAATCGTATAACCCTTCTGTAAACATAAAATAGGTATCAATTTAACTATAATTTATTTACATTATATTAATAAATCAGCTCAAATCTAACCTACTTAAGAACGTTTTTTTTAAGTAGGTTAGATTTGATTCATCACGTATGCGTAATAAAGTAATATTTCCGTGCTCATATTGGTTTGTTCACCAATGCATTGCAGCTACGCATAATGGGATACTTGAGCTTTAAGCAGTAAATTGCAATTTCATTGTCAATCGTACAATTGAATGTCCAGACTGTAAAATACGATAATCTTTCGAGTGCAGCGCTTTATAAGTATATTTATATATTAAGTGTTATTTTGTAAAAATAATAGCTTTAGGTGAAATTTTACAATAAAACTATAACAATTAATAATATAAGAGTAAAAAATTATACAATACGCATTGATCATGAGCTGGGATAAACCTGATAATTATTTTATATTATCCTGGTGATTCTGATCGAAATACAAGGATAAAGTTTGTATTATTGTATTGTCATCTGTTGTTGATACGAGTGCCAATTTTCAAGTCAAGATTCCGTTACAAAGATAGATAGACAGATAGATAGATACACGCGAATGTAAACTGCCCTCACGATACAGGAAAAAATCCTAGTGTGGTAACGTTTAAAAAAAGGTAGGGTGAGCAAAACAGACATTTTTGAAATAATATTTATTTACAAAAGAACCATGAACGAAAAAGTATAAATCTGAATGTAAAATTTCAATTTCGTTCATCTCTGCATCACACTCTGAGTAGCCATCACTGTCGTCATTACTGAAAGCTAAACCACTGTTCACGAAGTCGTCAAAATAATTTTACTAACACAGAGGCGATTTTCTGGAAAATTGACTAAATATTATCAACGTTCAATGCAAGTAACAAGTAACAAAAGAGCTTTGTATAGATTCTTCCTTACTATACTAAAAGCTATTTAGTCTATTTAGTATATATAAATACTGCAGAATCGGTTATAATTTTATAAAAAGTAATATGGGTTCTATTCTATATAAAACTTCGTTTTGAATGTTTTCGTAATAAAATTTTAAATTGCTAATTTAAGTGAAGCTTAAAACTCACAACGTAAATATGTAGAAGTCCCCATTAACTGACAAACATGGTTGAGAGCGATAAGAAGCAAATGGCTAGGGGAAGCAATTTAAACCCAGACAAAGTTTGTCTTAATCCATTAAAATATGAGTTAATTATCACTCAGCAGCCTGAAGTGCCGGTAATTATTAATTTTTGCATTAATGACATGGAGCCGAATACGTCGCTACTAATAATTGCCTCTTATGCATTCAATATTACAGCTCATAGATTTTCTAATAGGAGGGATACTTGCCATAGTTGCCATGCTTGATAAACGAGTTCGCAACCGCGGATTTTGAGTTTTCATCAGGAGGATGCAGCTGTGAAGTATTTGAACTTGCACAATCTGCATAGCTGGCAATTAGAAAATCCCCATTTGATGCGTGAAGACCAATCACAGTATCAATTTGAAATTAATTATTGAACCTGAATTGCAAAATAATAGTCACGTTTAAATTACCAGATAACTTAACAAGCGAAAGTTATTTGGAATTTCTCCGAAATTATCTTCCAAATTTATTGGAAGAGGTGCTGGAGAAGATGAAAGAGTCCTATTGGCTACAAAATGACGGCTGCTCTGCGCATTATGCTGTACGTGTGCGTGCATATCTAAATTAAACTTACCCAAATATATAATATACCCAGGATTGCCCGTGTTAACCTAAATCCTACGGACCTAAATCCACTAGAATGTTTTTATAGGGGCAGCCTAAAAAAAGAAGTTTACCGAAAGCCAATCAGGTCCTTGGAAGAATGACGAAGCCAGGCGTTGTGTATATTATGGGCTTTCATATTTCGATAATTTTAGTCGACCATACAAAAAAAAACATTTTAGTCTTAAAGAAGGATGCCCATTTTTCACCTGACTATGTATAGAAATGAAATAAAACTTAAAATTCAGCTAATTGAATTCTTAATTAAATACACGTATCACAATGTTAAAAGAAACGCAGGAGAAAAATATTTTTAATATTTATTTATGCTTATTCTACGTCGTAGGGTAAACTTATTACCACCATATTTTGAACGCATCTATCTCAACTACCCTTTTTCTGGGACGTTCCATTTCACATACTTCGCATTTCGCTACTTGACTTAATTGTTCTGTTTGTTTCTGAGTTTTAAACATTTATTTTATTTAATTATTATATTATTTTTAATTAATCTGTACTATACGAAAAGTAATAAAGATATATATATATATATATATATATATATATATACAGGGTGTTTTTGGAACGCTCCCGAAAACTAAGACAGGCGACAACACCAAGTATACCTTTGATCATGGGTCACAAATAAATTCGATCCTGATGAAAAAAAAATCATCTTTTTACAAGGTTTTATTAGCTTTATTCACGCGCCATCATGTTAGTACAGCTAAATGAAACGATAATTTCATAAAAAATATCATGAAAATACTGAAACATAAAACCAGCAGTGGAATGACTGAATTGATATCACCTGACCTGAGCTAGATAAAGGTCAATGTACGCGCGAACACAAATTCGCGCGGCCCGCAACTAGCGGGCCAGACCACAATACCTAATAATTTACAACACGTGTCTAAATACCTAACTTATCTACTTAACCTACTATTTTGCCACTGTGCTTATCTCCACGTAGCCACTTTAATCCGAATTTACAGGTTAAATAACCCAAATAACTGGTTCGATTCCCCGCTAATGAAGAAATACTTAAATGAAACGTAACCAAGGTTGGAGTCATGCGTTTTTATTCATCGTGTAGGTATGTTTATTATTCTCGTGTATTCAGTTATGTACCTATTCAGATTAGTCTAGTACTAAGTTATTTAAAAAAAAATAGTTATGAAACAGCTTACTGCTCTAAATCCTCCGTGGTCTTATGAGATGCGGCTCAAATTGTGCTCCATTCATTTCAAGGCAGACTTGGGTGCAGGCGGGGCATCATCGTGTGGTCTTCGACACAGTCCGTACGTAGTTTCTCGAAAGCATCCACGATCCTTTGGCGCATTTCTTCAGCACTATCACATTCACGATTAAAAACCCTTTCTTTCACATACCCCACAAAAAGAAGTCTAACGGAGTAAGATCTAGTGAGCGAGGTGGGCAAGCGTGTGGTCCTAGTCTGCCGATCCAGCGATCATCAAATAGCTCATTGAGGCGCTCACGGACGAACCTCACGAAATGTGGAGGGGCACCATCATGTTGGAACTACGTGCGGCGATATTCAGCCAACGATAGGTCATTTAAAATGTCAACCAACTGTTCATTTATAAAGTTTAGGTATCGCTGTCCGTTCAGTCGCTCTGGCAGAAACACTGGTCCCAGTATGCGATCCTTAAATAAACCTGTCCATACGTTAACCGACCATCGGGTTTGGTGCCCGGTTTGTCGAACAGCGTGCGGGTTAACCTCTGAATACACGTGTGTATTTCTTCGGTTCCACAGGCCGTTTCTGGTAAATGTCGACTCATCCGTCCAGATAATGTGCTCGATGGAACCAGGCACACGTTGTTGCTGATATAATAACCAACGGCAGTATAATAACCACTATAAACGTACGCGTTAGGCATTATTAAAACAAAAAAGAATCCAAAAACGTAACAAAAACTTTAATATCAATACGTAATCACAAGTAAATTTATTAAACAAAACGATTGAACTGTCACTCGCGCACGCGTGTACAAAATCAACACGGAACTGTCTCAAAAACTAAAACGAACGAACCCCGTCAAGGCTGAAACCTACTGTGTCACAAGCGTGAGGCGACAGGGTTAGGCATTCTGCCGTCATAATAAAAAAGGAAGTAACTAACAAAAACGTAAAATGGAAATAAAAAATAAATTGATGAATTTTTCTTTCCGACCCCGTGTCTAAAGTATATTAAAAGGTATCTATATTGAAATATATACGTAGAGACATGAAGATTTTAAGGACGAACTTATTTTTTTTTAAATTTGTTTATTTATTTAAATAAAACGAATTTTCCTTTTCATCTTAGATTAAAAAATACACCTGGCAACACAAAAACATCGAAGGAAAGACGCATATAACTATTTGGGTCTTCCCAACCTAATAAATAAAACAAAACTACCATTCATTTAACATTTTTACATATTTTGGAAAGGTCATTTGAAGTTGAGAGGACGCTAATAGTAATTTACTACTTTTTTCTTAATAAATATTAGAAAAGCATTGGTAGTGAGACACAAAAAATAACAACCCGCAACTCTTGAGTAATGATTTTAAAGGGGATATCATACAAGACTTACTACGATAATAATTAAAAATTAAAACATTTGTACAACCGACTTTAATATAAATAATTAAGGATAACTCAAAAACTATTGGTCTGACCTCGATCAAATTTATATGGGAACACATGTGAAACACCAGCTCTTAATAATAAGATATAAGCTCTTAATAATAAGATATAAAATAATAAGACAAGAATAATTTAAATTTAAGTAATCGATGCAAATATTGTTAAAGATGACGTAGCAACTGGTTAAATAAGTCTTTTCTTTTATGTTGAATTTGTATAAGTCTTTTCTACTAATAAAATGTCATCTGTGATCAACAGCTACGTCTAAAATTCTGACGATAATTTCTAAAATATTGATATTAGTGAATATTAAAAAAATTTAGTAGATGCGTCTTCTTATCATGAGTCGAATGGTATATTTAACTCATTTATTCGAAAATTGTTAGATGCGCCCTTTTTTCTTATGACCGCAGTATTGTTTCATACCGAGCTAGATACAGGTCGACAGCGGAGTGAGTGTGGGTACAGTCGCGTTCTAAAGTACTACATGGTATTGGGCTATTGTTTTATAATATTATAGTAATTAATTGTTTTATTGTAGAATCATAATAGGTGTTTTACTAGCTACTTAGAACTTTGGAAGAGGTGGGAATTAAAAATAGATAATGTTTACTTGAGCATTGTTTGTTATTTCTATCGTAAAATATAAAGTAGTTTGTAACAAAAAAACTTAAGCTAAGGGTGACACGCCGTCCATTATGACGTCTTGGGTCACATGGAAGCCAGATGTTGATGGTGTGTTGGTGTTACTGGATGCTACTTCATCATCACTTTCATCTTCGCTTGAGCTTCCGTCATCAGATCGATCACATGGTAATTTTTTCGGTATTCTTCCTCAACAATTTTAACTTTACTGCACAATTTTCCCCATTCACTTTTTCGTTCACTAGTTTAGTCATAAAACAATAGATATAAATAATTTTTTTTCCTTCCTTTTTAAAACATCGTCGCGAGTCGCAAAGTAAGCTGTGTATGCGACTGTATTTTTGGAGCGAACAAAGCGCGGGAACCAATAGCATGCAGGCACAGTAATACTGGCCAATATGTGATAAATCGCTCAGTGCCCAAGTTCAAGGCCAGCGTTCTTTTTTTACCGTTCGCGCGTACATTAACCTCCATTAGTCAGGTGATATCAATTCAGTTTCCACTGCTGGTTTTATTTTTCAGTCTTTTCATGATTTTTTTAATGAAATTATCGTTTCATTTAGCTGTACTAACATGATGACGCGTGAATAAAGCTAATAAAACGTTGTAAAAATATGTTTTTTTTTTCATCAGGATCAAATTTATTTATGACCCATGATCAAAGGTATACTTGGTGCTGTCGCCTGTCTTAGTTTTCGGGAGCGTTCCAAAAATACCCTGTATATAATTAAATAAATAAATAATGCAGTATGTCATTGAGTGCACACGAGTGAAACTGATTTTTTTGACATTTAACAGTTCTACGATTGGCATCGGCGCAGTCCTTCATTTCTGCTAGTTAGTAGTCTGTGCCTTCATTGTTGTCAAAGAGAATATAATCACTTGTTGTGTTTGCGTGTCGTGGTGTATTGTCCCATTTTGTATGTTTTTCATTGATCATATAGAATAGAAATATGTAGAGATACACAAGATTTTTCTCAGTATAATCTTAGAGGAAGTGGTGATAGAACATTAATAAGAGATAGAAAAATTAAATATTTGGTAACTGCAAATCCTAACATAAAGAGTAACATTAATATTTTTGGGCTTCGTAGCGTTTAAATCGTAAAAATGACTACATAACATTATTTTCTAAACTTACAGGAAGTTTTTCTACTATACCGTATAACTATATATAAACTTTTATTATCAGGTTTTTAAATGTATGAAAAGTGGGCATGGTTCTTTTTGCTAAGTGCACTAAAACGAGCCACAATAAATCCTCTTATCTCATTTGCAATACACTTGCGGTTGACGTTATAATAGATAATATGACAAATCACGGAGCAACGCGGGCCACCGGCGGAACGGAGGGGAGTAGACATAGCGTTTTATTCAGATAAAAAACTGTCTGTCATTTTTTGCGAGGCGAAATCTACGCACATAAAAACAATCGCCTGTCAATACGAAACTCACACTTAACAATTAAAACAATAAACTAACAATTTCATTTAACACACACATAGATACATCATAACAGTATTGCTCGGTGACAGCGACAACTCGGATACAGACTCGGATCAGTTGCCCGACCGATCTGCATATTGTATAAAGGTTATGGCGCCTGAGTTGGTAAACAATTTAAAAACATCCCGACCGTTATTATAATAAAATAAAAATAATATATAAGTTTAAAAAGAAGTTAATAATAGCAACAATATGATTAAAAATACTTTTATATAAATGGTTTTTGTAAATTTGACGTGACAGGTCTCTTTTTCAGCAAAAACACTGAACAATTCGGTATTTTGTAGGACGTCGATTCAGCCATGCAACTTAATTTAGCCTAGTGACTAGTGAGAAGTGCGTTGCAACTAGTTTTAGTGAACGCATAAGATCGCATGGACATTACACTTAGACAGAAGGGAACGCCTGCGTTTGGCTCCCCCTCTGATCCGTCGGTGGCCCGTGTTCCACTATGTGGCAAATGCATATAAAATACATAGAAATGAAATAATATAATATTCCGTACTGCGTGTAGTGTTTTAAAATTATTATTGACATCTCACGAAAACGGTACCTACGTGAATTGGATAGAGTTTCATTGTTTTTGTACAAAAATTCAGAAAATAACACACTCCACTCACTTCGTACTAAGAACGGAATATTCGTAATGGTCCCACTTAGCAGACGTATTGGCGACTGCAGGTAACAAGTTCTTCCAAGGTTTTCTTATAAAATAAGGGTGACAAACGACCACACAGTCCACCTGATGGTAAGTGGATGCTGTGGCCAATAGAGACCTGCATTTATCTTCGATTAAGAATCAAAGTAAATATGCGTTGTCACCCATGAGGACTATGACGGAATGCCTTGTTTCCAGTAAAAAGGGTCTCAGGTTCTTTACATTTACCAGGGGACACAGCAGCATTAAGTTGGTATTCTGTTCCCGTCGAGCCAACCTAATTTCAATTCTCTAAATCGCTTTTTAGTCGCCGCTGTGCCACATATTTAAAACGTCATACCATGTCTATGTTGAATCGATACTATGTTGTGTTCTTATGAAAAGAGGTACCTAATAACTGATTTTAAAGAAAGCGTTTCTCACGTTACGAGCGTCACAAATGTATATGAGCTATAAACCAGGCTCTTACCATCCGAATCATAATATAAGACATTATGTTTGTTTAAGAGCAAGCACCAATATTTAATTAAAAAAAACAACACGAGAAGAATCGAAAAAACATAATTATTGTCAATGACATTCCAAGCTAAAAAAATCCAAAAAGTTAAAAAAGTTAAAGTTACAACTTATATACGTCCCACTGCTGGGCACAGGTCTCCCCTCATTTCTGGGGGGGTTTTAGGGCAAAAAAATGTCCGCCGCGCTGTTCCAATGCGTTTTGACGAATTTCACATATCTTCGAAACCTTTTTTTTTGATTTCTCAGACATGCAGGTTTCCTTCCGATGTTTTCCCTCATCGCCGAGCACGTGGTAAAAAAAAAAGATCAAGCTATTAATTAATTCATGACATCCTATAAAAGGCCACCGCTGCACATAGCCTTTGCCTTAATCTATCGGGAGACCTATGTGCTAATCTATTTGTCATAATGAGGGATAATAAATAATCTTCCACTCGCTAGATGTCGCTAGTTGTGATTAAGGTAAAGCTTTTTGTTATTCAATGTCTTTTAATTGAGAAATTAGTTTTCAGTATCTAGAATACCTATTACATCAATACACAAAACAATGCTTCTTGGATAGATCTTTAATATTTAGCACTTTTTTAAATTTTTCTACTTTTAGTTATATCCATAGCTTCGTTTATCTACACAAATAAATAAAATTGCAGTGTCTGTTTGTAATGTCAAAATTACAGCTTTTTACTAAATGCATATGAATGTATGTACGGTACGTATAACAAAAATAAAATTTTAAAAATTTTTGTCTGTCTGTCTTTCTGTTTGTTCCGGTTAATCTCCGAAACGGCTGGACCGATTTTGACGGGACTTTCACTGGCAGATAGCTATCTATATATATCTTAAGTTATTCCTTATCAAATCAGCTGATGTAATAAGGAATAACTTAGGCTACTTTTAATTTAGAAAAATATTTAGAGTTCCGCGCAAAAAAAATAAAACCCTAAATTACACGCGGGCGAAGTCGCGGGAAACAGCTAGTTTAATATAAAATATAACTTGCAATACCGGAAGAAACGTAAACACTTACATTTTCCTGAGAAAGGAAGGAGAGCGGCGCCTCGAAATACCGACACTCCTCTCCCCTCGCGGCCCCACCACCACCGCATCAACGGTACGGCCCCATCAGAATCGCGGAGGATATGGCGAGTGGCGCATCGCCATACCAACACTCCTCTTCCTCCGCGACTCCACCTCGGCTGCAGCGGTAGGGGGAGAGTACACCCCTCTCACCGCAGCCCACCGACACACATCCGAAGTGGACTCGCCCAGCACACTCGGAGTGGCCACCTCGGGCCGGCCCTACACCACGGGCCAGCCAAGAGATTTCTCTTTATTCACCGCGGGTGACCAAGCCACGGCTACTAAGCCCCCGCCACGACAAGGCGGGAACCCGTTCGGGGGGGAAGTGGTGCCACCCTGGTGGCAAAGATAAGGCGTGAAGTATTTACTTTCATCATTTCATTTGCTTGGTTGCCTCTTACGACACCAACAAGACGATGAGGGTAGTCGCTATTGTTACACCTAAAAAACTAAAAATAATAAATTTTAAATTACGTTGAACAAATTAAGCGAATGGTTAAGTGAAAATACTTTTATAATGCCTTTAATTTATTATTGTAAACTTAGAAATCAGTTATAATTATTAATTAAGCAAAACATTAATGTTTCTAGACTTATATTTATATAACACTGTCTCGTACCATGTTATAAACAAATATCGTCTTTGCAATAGTAGTAGTAGCATGATATTTGACGATACTTTTGTTTTATTATTTATTATAATTCCTTAACGTTACGTGGTGATAGCTCAGGGGCTAAGTTCTCGCGGTAAATTTAATTAAATTTAACAGCAACCAGGGTTCGACCCGTGCTCGGCGGTGAAGAAAAACATCGTGTAAAAACCTCCATGTCCGATAATTTAAAAAAAATAGAATAGGTGGAGTTTTGAGGTCACGCTTTGAGGCAGCACACTATACACTAGCATGTCCTAAAATCGTCTCAGAAGTTGTAGGAGGCCTCGTGCTCAGATGTGGGACGTACACACGTGGCACTTACTTTAATTGTATGTATACCTAAGCATATTTTATTTCTTAATTTCTTACAACATTACGATAGGCAGAATATAAAACTTAGCTTTAAAAGTATCATCGTTTTTTGATTCTCTGACATATTTTTGATTCTCTCTGAAATTATTTCATATAAGATTTTTTTTTAATATTTAATATTTTTATGTTGTAATCATGTAGTATACATAAATGGATCACTCATTTTAGTTGCACATAAAATAATTTCAAGAACGGTGTCAAATTTTTACATAAGAATTAGCCACAGACCACAAAAAAAAACAGCAAACATTTTCAAGCGACATTTTCTTAAAAAATTTAAAATAAGTCCGAAAACTTTTAAGATTTACATTATTATATGATTCAATAACACTGGTGATTAAATAAAAATATTCATAAATAAAGAATCCCCCTTTGAGATGAGATTTATTAGTTCTTATATAAATAAAATGAAAATCTCTGTTTACTTTACATTTGTACATACTAATATAACTCTAAAGTTTAAAATTTAAATCCGATTCAATCTACAAACAAGCTTTCGGGCAAGGATCTCTCAAACTTACTCAGTTCCTAAGCTTTCTCACAAAACCCTCAGTACTTGCTTATTCCTTTACAAAACTTTGACTTTTCAAATTGTGAAGTATCAGCTTGAGTTGGAATATGGATTATGATAAAATTAGTTTGTAATAAAATAGGTTAACTGTTGTTAAAAGTATATGTCTGTCAGTTATGAGTATTACAAATATTTTATTTCATACTAGCGGTCAGCCCCCTACTGGTTGTCGGTAGAGCAGCGACTTCATTTGCTCTAGTTCCTTTTGGCACTACTGGTAGAGTCTGTCTAAAATCTCCAGCCAGCAAAACCGTAACACCACCCATTAACTTCTTATTTGCTCTTATATCTTGTAGAGTTCTGTTTAAAGCCTCTTCGCCACTCTTATGAGCCATGGTTATTTCATCCCACACTATCATTTTCGTATGTTTTAATACTTCAGCAAAATTACTTTGTTTCGATATATTACAAATGGGAGTATCAGCTGTTGTTAAATTGAGTGGTAACTTGAAGGTAACATGAGCAGTTCGTCCACCCTCAAGCGGTGCAGCTGCGATACCAGAAGAAGCCACAGCCAAAGCTATTCCGCGAGTACTTCTAACTTTTGCTAATAGCAATTTATGAGGAACCTTTTGTCTGTTCCACCGGGAGCATCTAAAAATAATATTCCACCTTTATTTGATTCAATGTTTGTATTAATTTGATTGTAAACTGCTTTTTGTTCGTTATTCAGTGGTCCTTCATTATTTTAACTGTTTTCTAATGATGCTAAGTAGTACCTTGTCTCTTTAAAAAGCTCTCTATTTTCAAATTGTTGTTATTTGCTTGGCTGAGGTAACCCATACTCTTTTAGTAGCCGACCACCCAACGCTAATACGGCATCTTCTATTACCGAAAGGCATTTGTTAAATACCACATCTGTTATGTGCTCTCCATCCACATCTCCCTGTCTTTCTAATTGTCTTTTATAATTTTCAGATAGGTATTCTTTGAATTGCTCCCAAAGGCTTAAAGGGTCTGATACTTGACAGAACACTAAAATAATCGTAAAAAAATTAAGAATAATTTGCGGTGATTGGCAAAATGCTGCCTCTTCCATTGCTGCGAACAAATGCTGATCATCATCAAGCAAGCCGAGAGCTTTGCACGCTGTTTGGAACGTTGAATATACATGACCATCTACAGTTTTTAATGCTTCAAATGAAATTGGGCCCCGGATCTCATGAAGAAGCATGCGAAGGTTATAGCATTCTGTATTGTTCGGATGCACAGTATAAACACTGCCAAGAACGTGCTCTTTTTACCCCTGGCCAGCCTTCAACGTTTGCTCCTCTCTTTCTCCTTTGGAACTTTCTTTTATCCCAAACGTAGTATGTAGGTAATTCTAGTTAGCGCAATGTTTTTGCAAAGTTATCCACTTTACACAAATCGAAAAAGGATATCAGTGTGGTTCTTGGAGGACTATTCACTCTTTCACTCAGATTTTGCTAATTAAAATAAACCCTTTGATCATTTTCCAAATGAACAGCGAGGTGGACTACGGGAGGGAAACGTTCATGAATGGGAAATTCAAAGATTCGCCATACTGTCTCTGATGAACGTTCGGCCACTTGTGTAGGTTTTAACTTCATCCTTCTCATTCTCTAAAGCAAACGATGCCTAGTCTGAACCTTTATTTACGTATTTACAGACGTTTTTTATTAAATTTGCTAAAAAATTACTTTACGTACATCCACTAGATAAAATAAAATGATGTGTCTTACTTAGTTTGAAGAGCATCTCCCGCCCTCCCTCAATTTCGTGCACTATCCCCGTTACCACTAATCCCAGCACCACTACTCCCAACACCACTACACTAGGTAAGACACACCACTGACGACAATACGACACGTGTTTTGCCTATACACGAGGCATCCTCAGGTGATATAG
This sequence comes from Parnassius mnemosyne, assembly GCA_963668995.1. Lineage (NCBI taxonomy): Eukaryota > Metazoa > Arthropoda > Insecta > Lepidoptera > Papilionidae > Parnassius > Parnassius mnemosyne. The sequence goes on along the minus strand of CAVLGL010000115.1, from coordinate 38,450,928 downwards.
ACTCTACGGTGGCTAACCGCTAAGTGAGCGGCGAGCCAAAACAACTGCTTTTTATACAGACCGCTGACGCATTCGCTCCTTGCTTAAGGAGCGAGCGACTGTGTCATGCGATAAAACATGCGACCAATCACCGCCGGACTTACGCAGCCGTTTGTAAAATTGAAAACAAACCGCCGCGCAACGCCCGCCTACCTTCTAACCACGCAACCAATCACCGATCACCGTGAGGGTGACAAACGATCATATTGCGAGGCTGTCTGCTGTTAGAGAGCAGGCGTAAAGATATTTAGGAGAGGTGAGTTAGAAACATTTGTTTGTTCATTCAGCAGTGCAACGTGACTGTTATTAGTTTTTAATATCTCTAACTGTTCCAGCACACACAGTTGCAGCCCTTTATAAACGTATGTAAGACTTTGAAGGAGTGTTCGTTGGCTAGGTTGTGCTGGGATTAGTGGTGACGGGGATAGTGCACGCAATTGAGGGAGGGCGGGAGGTGCTCTTCAAACTAGGTAAGACACATCATTTTATTTTATCTAGCGGATGTACGCAAAGTATTTTTTTGGCAAATTTAATATAATGGTCTTCCGCAAAGAAACGCCTGATTCTATTAACGATTTTTATTAATTTCACCGAATGACAATATTCCACATTTAAATTAGATTAGTTAGTTTTTAATAATACTGGATTATAAGGGACTACCCAGCGATTATCTATGGTTGTGCCTTTAATATCAACAGAGAACCCACCGTCATCTAGAAAACGTCTCTAGTACTGCGGATAACCGTCTTCAATAGTTTGAGTTTCCCTTATGAGAGCCCTGGGGTATCTTTTTCTGTACATATGATCTTTCATACATGGTGATTTAAGATTTAAAGTTCGACATGGCGCCTGTACCATATTACATTTAACGATTTCGTGAAGCTCTGGGTCACGTTTGGTGTCCGGTATTTCAGCACAAATTATATTGTCGATTTGATCTAGGGTAATATGTTTGTGAAGCCATAAAATAATATGAATATGTGGAAGACCTCTCTTTTGTCATTCCGTAAAGTATTTATTTGTATTTTGCCCTTTGTCAATAACTTTATGATCTTTTTCACCTTTAGTCGAAACACCCTCGAAATTATATCGTGTCTATCATGAGATTGTTGTCCTTGAAGCAATTGCTCTTTTATCTTGTCCCAGCGAGGATTGCATGTAAAAGTGATAAAAGATCAGGCCGGCCGTAATTTCTAACATAGGTCATAGCGTCCTGTGTTCTTTCTTGCACATACCTAGGTCCCCCTGTAAAAGATGATGGAAGGACCCCCATTTGTCCTAGTTGGTTGGCATCTGCATCTTGTCGTCCAATAGCATCTTTTAAATGGACGTAACTATCAGCACGTAATTTCGCTTGATTATTTTTGATATAATTTGATGTCTCTGTTTCTATTTTGGCGTATTCATCCACCAAATATTGACTAGAAAGGGCACGATAGTTGACGAAATAGTTATTTTCTCCTTCTTTAATCATTATTCTATACGAATAGAAACTTGCAGAAGAGACAGTTTTATTAAGCGGCAATTTAGTTGTGGGATCGCATTATAGTATGTTGATTGAACATCCATCATCCCCCCAGCAAAACATCAGTGGATACTGTAGCGCATCATATGCTCGATGTATCTCACTAATACGCTGAACTGAATTACTTCGGCTCTCGAGGATGATGTCCCTTCGATCAAATTGTTGATCCACTAACACTAAAGCCACTTCATTTGTAGTTGGTGCATTGTACCTACCTGTATGTTCTTCTGGTGGTTTTTTATCAGCATGTATGATAACTTTGTATGACTCTGAAGGATGGGCTTTATTAATGGCACTTTTCAGATATTTTATATACGGGTTCACTTGATGCAGCATATTCTGCAATTGTTTGATTAATTTTTTTTAATTGTTAGGAAATTTAGAATATCGAATTTTTATTTCTCGATCATCTTCACCTACAAAATATATTTGAAGGTACTGAGCATCATGTTCGGCTTCTGGTAATATACTTCCAATTAAATGGTAGACCTGGCCTTGTATTTTTAAAGTCGGTGAAAAACCATCTGCTGTTACCTGTTTACCACCAAAGGAAGTCATCTGAAAACAGGCATTATATTTACGAGTATTACCCATAAAATGGTCATAATCTGGGTGTAGATCATTAATAAAACTAAAGAGTGGTTTAGGCAGTTGTTTCAACCGATCACCTTGCCTGTGTACATCGGGACTCTTTTTCTGATAAGCGGACACAGTTTTACGATTTGAATCTGGCTTGTTCTGTCTATATCTTTGTTGTGCACTTCTTAATTGGCTTTTTTTTGTATAATAAGTAAATCTCGACCTTCGTTTATAATAATTTTTTTCATATTTTGATGTCGACGATATAGATTGATCTGTTCAGCCGGTTGGAGATGATATTTCACTGTTTACAAAATATGTAACAGTTAAATGGTCAAGCTCTGAAAATGAGTCACGCTCTTTGACAGGTACATCCATGCGACGCTGTGTAATTTGCTTCGCAACAATAGGCAGATAGGCGTCAAAAAGTCCATAAGATAAATTACGGCTAAATCGTAATCGCCTTACTGGACAGATATCTATTCAGAACTCTGTGTATAGCATCCCCTTTCGATATACTTCAAACCGAAACGGGAAAATTAATCCTGCAGCTACCAATTCACAAAGTCCACCGTAATTTTAATTTTTCAACATATCGGCTGAATATCTTACACCTTTCTAAAAGGCCGGCAACGCATCTGCAATTCCCCTGGTGTTGCGGTTGTTCATGGGCGGCGGTAGTCACTTGCCATCAGGTGAGCCGCATGCTCGTTTGCTCCATATTCTATAAAAAAAAGAATACTCATTTGCTGTTAAATAATTACCGCCATTTCTGTCGTGGGTCATAACTCAAAACCTAGGCCAATCATTTAACACAAACCTAACAATTTGTGAGCGCATCACCATCGCATTTTCTGGGGTTCCGTAGATTAAAAATGAAAGAGCACCAAACAAACAGGCGTCGTCACCTATAATGGGGACGACAGTATGTTCTTCTTTTTTTCCTTTAATATTAAGAGTTTCTGTAGTCATTTTTTCCGCGAGAAAAAATATTTTTATCAACAATACCTAATCACACAGCAAATCGAATTCCGAGAAAGAACAGTGGTTGTAAGAAAAACAAAATCAAGCAACTAATCCGAAACAAGGAGTAAATCTTAAACCGTAAGCAAACAAACAACGTCGAAGTATAGTCTAATATCCGTTATCCGTTAATAGTGAATAGGCACCGTATGTGGTACAGTTTGAAGCGCTCATTCACCATTCACATTATATTAGTTCGCAAAAAATACAACTTTATCGTGTTCTAAAACGATACCAACGCCATCTATTCGTAGGGATTGGAAATTGAAGATCAATACAAAATAGGTAGGTACCTAAGTATTTCTTTTGGTTTTACCATTTTATTAATTTGTAAAGAAATATATTTGGTATAGTTGTTTATTTTCATTGTTTTTTAATTTTTAAATTAGTAGTTTTTTTTTGTTCAGGTGTAATTTTGTGCAAATTTTTTATACATATCTTCTTGTCTTATTTTGTTTTTTGTTTTTGTGCAATAAAAGTATATTCTATTCTATTGTAATAAATTAAGTTTAAAATATTTATCAATATCATTTACGTTTTTTACGACCCAAAAACCTTAAAAATGACACCTAAGTCACCCAACCCATGATGATTTTTACATACAAACATACATCCATCCATCCTTCCATCCATGTTGGTTTCAAACCATAATTGATGCTATTTTCGTAATTACCGTCCCAAAAAAACCATAGAATAGAATAGAATAGAATAGAATATTTTTTATTCAATATACATTACATGTGTAATTCTTATTGAAAGTCATTTTTTACTTTACCACTGGTTCGAAAAAACCCTCTGTCCTGGGAAGAACCAGCAAGAAACCCAGCGGGACTTTTTTTTTAAATAAATTTTACAATATAAATTATTACGAACTATTTACAAAATTTATTTTAGAAACTGCTTGGAAGCGATCACCTCATTCCCAAGGGTTATTATCAACCATGTATTCATTTATACTATAATAAGCCTTTTTATACAGTTTCAGCTTAATAAAACATTTAAACTTGGTAATAGAGAGAACCTGTACACTTTCCGGGACCTTGTTGTAATAGCGTATACATTGCCCCAAGAATGAATTACTGACTCTGTGGAGTCGAGAAACTGGTATCACTAGCTTGTGTTTGTTCCTAGTGTTTACAGAATGTATATCACTTCTTTTACTAAAACTATCTTTGTTTTTGTGAACATACATTAAATTTTCGTAAATATACTGAGAGGCCAAAGTTAATATATTAATTTCTTTAAATTTATCTCTAAGAGACTCTCTCGGTTTTAGATTGTAAATAGCTCTAATGGCCCTCTTCTGTAAAACAAAAATAGTTTCTGAATCAGCCGCATTTCCCCATAGCAAAATCCCATAAGACATTATGCTATGAAAATAACTAAAATAAACTAATCTAGCTGTCTCGACACTAGTGAGAACTCTAATCTTTTTTACAGCATAGGCTGCAGAACTTAGTCTGCTTGCTAATTTGGATATATGGGGGCCCCACTGGAGCTTTGCGTCAAGAGTGATGCCAAGAAAAACAGTGGATACAACAGGGCTCAATTCCTCCCCATTTAAAAACACATTGGTATTCAGATTTTGAACATTCGTTGTTGTAAATTTAACACAATTAGTTTTATTTCCGTTCAAATGCAGATTATTAACGTTAAACCAATGCACTAATTTTGATATAGCATTATTCACTTCGTCACATTTAAATGATTGACGTTTAAGTTTAAAAATCAAGGAAGTATCATCAGCAAATAATACTATATCATGACTATCCCCTACAAGGTGAGGTAAGTCATTAATATACACCAGAAACAGGAATGGGCCGAGAATCGAGCCCTGAGGTACACCCATTAGTACAGGTGACCCGAAAGAACTTTTACCATTGATAATAACCTTCTGTTTTCTATTACTTAAATATGAAATAATAAGTTTAAGCGCTGTGTTCTTGACACCATAGTACTGTAGCTTCCTGATTAATGTCTCATGGTGAACACAGTCGAAGGCCTTGGAAAGGTCACAAAATATACCCAAAGCATCCTCTGATTTCTCCCATGCACAAAAAATATGTTTAATAAGCTCAACTCCAGCGTCAGTTGTCGAGCGACCCCTTGTAAACCCGAATTGATTATTATGTAGCAATTTATTAATATTAAAGAAACTTAACATCTGATCTAAAATAATTTTTTCAAAAATTTTACTTAATGTTGGTAGTACAGAAATTGGTCTAAAATTGGCGGGGTCTAATGTACTACCAGATTTAAATATAGGTATGACTTTACTATGTTTCATTAAATCAGGAAACACACCAGATTCGACGCTTATATTAAATATAGTGGCTAGATAAGGTGCTAATGTATCTATTATAGATAAAATAACTTTAACGGAAATCCCCCATAAGTCTGCCGTGTTCTTAACATCAATAGTTTTAAAATATTTAACGATATCTTTTGGCAGTACCCTATGGAATTTAAAAGTATTTGAACAAGCCTTTACATTTTGTTTGAGCAATGATTCGGCGACAGTGGGAGAAGAATTTAATGATTTTGTTGTCAAAAAAGGAACATCAGTAAAATGTTTCTCAAAAGCCATAGCAACTTCTTGATCAGATCGCGTTAAATTATTGTTAATATTCAATTGAAAATCCGAGTTGCGCGGTTTGACCTTGCCCGTTTCACTATTTATTATTCTCCAGGTCATTTTAATTTTGTCGGATGCAGTTTTAATTTTGTTGCTTAAATGTAAAGCCTTAGCAGTGGAGCACACTTTTTTAAATATTTTAGAATATGTTTTTACATAATCTCTAAATATAACACTACTATTATATGATCTTTCATCATAAAGCTCGTATAACCTTCGCCTACTTTTATGAATTCCTACTGTCGCCCATTCATTAAATGATTTGCGACTGTTAAAAGAGAAAGTTTTAGAAGTAAATATTCTACTAAATTCACAACGTATAATTTCAAATAATGTAGCATACAAATAATTAGCACTATTTTTAAACGAAAGTGATGGAAGTCTTTTTATTATATTACTTCTAAACCTCTCCAAGCGATGTTCATTTATTGGAACAAACACAACTTTCTTATTTTTCTGTTTTTTGTGTATGTAAGGTAGTGATACTAACTGTCCACAGTGATCTGAACTTAAATTTTGAATAATTGATTTATGCAAGGGCTTAACATCTGTAAAAATGTTATCTATACAGGTCGCACTAGGCCCAGCAATACGTGTTGGTTCTAAGAATAAATTTACAAGATTATACGATTTAAACAATGAGCTAAACTTAATACTAATGGAAGAAGTTTCAAGGAGATTGATATTAAAGTCTCCACACATTACAACAGACTTGTTCTGTTTACTAAGTTTGAGTAAAACTTCTTCCACAATCCTTTCAAAATGGTCATAAGTAGCACATGGGGGTCTGTAAACACTTACAACAATGAGGTGCTCGAGCTCGACACAAGCCATTTCTACAGTTCGTTCAACAGAGAGGCTCACAATATCCTTACGTTCTTTATATAATAATGATTTATCTGCTAATATTAAGGAGCCACCACGTAAACTTTTTTCTCTATTGAAGGAACTGACCACCTGGTGATTTCTGAAATTAAATATGAAATTATAATCTTTTAGCCAATGTTCAGTAATACAAAGGATGTGTATATTGTTACTATTTAAAAACAATTCAACTTCCAATTCTTTGCCCAACATGCCTTGTATATTTTGATGCACCAGGTGTAAACAATTTTTATTACTTATTTGTGGGCTGTATTCAAAATTAATTAAACTCTTATTATTGCTAGAGATTGCCTCTATTGTCACATTCACTAATTTAAATTAGTTGGAACTGATTCCAAATTAAATGTCAAATGATTATGCTCAATAAAAGCAGTCTTGGTAGCCAAAAACTTGGCTGAGTTAAAAAGTAAATAATAAGATAGCACATTTGCTATCAGTCTTAAATTATATTTGGATAGGTAATACCTATCTTTTGTCCAAAACTTTTTTATTAAATTATTTATGTCAATTACATGAAATTTATGATTATTATCATTAGAATTATATGTCAAATTTAAATTATTATTACATATTAAATTATGCATTTGTATATTTAAATTATGTCTTAAATTATTTTCTTGTGGCAATCCCTGTATATAAGGCAGTGTGAACAAGACAATTTTGTGTACATTTAAGTTATTAAGTTGTTCAATATATCGTAATAACTGTTGGTTGTTGACACTGCCTCTTCTACCAACAAAAATTATTATTGTACTATTTGGGCAAAATTTAGTAACAATAATTTTATTTAGGATGTCACTAAAAGATGCTCCAGGCATGCAGCAATTTGTAACTTTTTGTCCCTTTAAAGAGTTATTTAAAGTTATGCCTAGATTTTTTCCCATGTCATCGCTATAAACAATTATATTATTTTTAGTAATATTTGAGTTATTTATTATTTTAATATCCTCTGTTATGGCACTGTCATAGAGTTTTTGTGGTGGTATAATATTATCAGCACACACTGACTTTGAAGAATCTGGCATTGAGCGCTGACACTCACATTGATATTTAACTAAGGAGTCAAACCGCTCCTCATTATATTTACAAGTCTTTACCAGATTATCCATAGCCAATATGTGTTCTTTTATTTCATTTTGGGCTGATTTATATTTATTGGACACAGTTTGAAGGGAGTTCATAAGTGACAATATTTCTGATTTAAGGCACTCTACTTCAGTCTCATAACATTTTTTTATGTTATCCACCTCAATCGAATACAACTTAAGTTCATATAACAATGCTTGCTTTTCTTTACATACATTAACATAATTTTTGGTATTAATCTTATTTCTCATTAATTTTTGTACTTTCCTTATGTATTTATTAACTTTTATATACTTCTTCAATTTGGTTTTACTGCAATTAATCCTTACTGTATTTCCTGAAGTGGAAGAGTCGTCACCAGTCAAGTCTATTGTTGCAGATTGCTGTAACATTCTTGAAGTATCACATTGCACAAGCTCAGAGAACAGGCTTTGAGTCTGGGAGGCTTTAAGGTTATCTATATATGTTTTAAATTGTGTTAATTGCTCATTAGCCTCATTCAACTGTAACTTCAATGCAGCAATTAACCTGAGAGCTTCCTCATATTCCTTGCTGCATTGATCAAACTCATTAACCGTTCCCTGTAGCTGATCTCTTTCTTTTATAACACTTGTGTATTCTGTATGTAGCTTAACCATATCACATTTCAATTGTGTATTTTTGGCAATTATGCTAACTATTTCCCTTTCATTATCATCCCTTTCCTTAAGCAACAGTTCACACTGCTCCCTGGACGCCTTAAGTTCTTGGAGCGCAAGCTGGAGTTGGTTCTCCATCTGGCGCGTCTTGGCGTTGCGAGTATTCATTTTACTATTTATTATAAATAATAAAAGAAAACAAAGATCGAAAACAGAAGGAGCAGAGTAAGCTAATGTAAAGTTGTTGTTTTTTTTTCTATTTACAAGTCTCAAATCAAATTATCGTTAAAACAATTCGAAAAGAAACCCGCAAAGAATGTAATAACCCGAGTAATAGAATAAATAGGAATATAAAAGGAATGATATGAAATAAGGATTACAATAATTTTTAAAACAATGTTCGTTACCTGTCACTTTTTGTTCCAACACCAAATTGTTGTTATAATATTTATGTACCAACTTTCTTAAACGTTAAATACAAAGCGGCAGTAATTATTAGCTATAACATAAAATTGAGGTGGATATGGTGAATTTACAATATTTAAATTATTAAAATTAATAATTTAAATATTGAATAAAAATACACATAAAACGACACCCATATTGACATTTCAACCACATCGCACCCCCACAGGGGATGATGGTACGTATTTCCCGTCTGCTACGGTGGATTTTGAAATAGTTGCTGTTTTCGTAATCAGAGACCAGATAAACCATAAAAACGATACCCATGTTGATTTTCAGAATTTGTCACCCCAAGAGCCTGAAAACTTCTTTACTCATTTGTTGATAGGAGTATTCCTGTGAAGTTTCAAGCTTTAATTCGTTTTCGTTTAAGATAAAATACCTAGTTCAATTAATCTTGTTTCCCCATACAAACTTTCAACCCATTTTTCAACCTCTTAGGGATTGAATTTTCAAAAACCATAGGACAAGTAATTGTTTATTTCTAATCGTTAACCTAAAAACAAAGTTTCAGGCTTCTAGCTCTTAAAATGACGGACTTCCATACCAAATTTTATCCCCCTTTTCACTCCCTTAGGGGGCGAATTTTCAAACATCCTTTCTTAACGGATGCCTACGTCATTACAACTGTCTGTATGCTAAATTTCAGCGAAATCAGTTCAGTAGCTTCGGCTGTGCGTTGATAGATGAGTCAGTCAGGTTTGCCTTTTATATACAATATGTAACAAAAACCCTGTGGTTCCTGTTAAGTACGTTATCAGGATCACTATACAAACGTATAGAAATAACTTTTCTTTAAAAACTCAAACAATATTCTTTTTTATTTTATTAAAAAAATTATAGTAGGTATGCAAATTGTATTTGGTTTTATTACTTCTGCATTGTCTGGGGAGTAAGAGGATTGTCAAAGACCCTGCTTTATTTAGCTTTAGCATCGGCTAGTGTCAGTAATAGGTAATCAAACCACATATTTTTTTAATAATGTGAAAAAAAATATGATCGAATTTAAAAAAAAAACTTATTTCTTTAGGTTTGAATACTGATCCTGATAACGTACTTAACGGGAACCACAGGGTTTTTGTTACATGTTGTATATACTAGTTGATCAGGCAGACGTTGTTCTGCCCTTTCTGACGAATTTTTGTCCAATGAAAAAATCCTTAAATTCGAAATAAAAATATTAAGGGTCACTTACCAGGAAAAAACTATCCTATCTCTCAAGTTGGACCAAACTGCACATTGACCAAAACTTTCATTGTAATTAGTTCAGTAATTTAGGTGTTCATCGCGGACAAACAATGCGACACGTAATTTTTATATATAAAGATAGATGGAAGATAGAAAATAGATAGATAACGAGTCATAAAAAGTTATTGAATCTATATTCAAATAATAATCTATTAATACGTCTACCAAATATTTTTAAGACTGAGTTGTTCTATAAAAACTTTTTACAACACAAAGCCTTCGGAATTTCGCACAAGTTGCGCGAAATCTTAAGAACTGAAGCTAAAATCTGAAAGGAAAAATGTTTGAGTGCCTTTCGCTACGGTCTTCGTTCGTTTCGACTGGGTTAGGGTTCAATTGATTCTACTCGTCTTTTTCCATTGCTGAATATAGGCTTCCTCCATAAATTGTCTCATAAGGGAGATATTTTCCATCGTTGTAACGCTAGGCAGGCTGGTTGGCAACTGCAAATTTGTTGATTATGATTTTTCTAGTGGTTATTAAGAAGACGTTCCTGCGTATTTTCTGGTTTATTTTCAACACGGTACGTCATGGGTAGTTGTAAAAAAAAATCCATCCCTAAGTGTAGAAAAATAGCAAATGAATATTTTATTGTAACTGTAATGTGAAGACTATAAACTATTTAGACGACATTTTAGTTGTTACTTTGAACTTTCGACATTCCGTAGAACTTATAAATCAAGTTTTTAATACTCACTTGTAAGAATTTAAATTTTGTCGAAAGCAAAAACAAACTTTAATTCATTACTCTTTCTTTATTACATCATTTCAATTATCATGAGCCATGGCTCAGGGGTTAAGAGCTACTAAATAAATTGTTAATTCCAATTTTAACTGCTAGTTTACCACGTCCTCTGCGTTGAAAGAAAACATCGTGAACATAACAATGCAGCGGACTGATTGCTCCATAACTTCTCAGAAAGGAGAGAAGGCCTGTGCCCAGGTCATAACTTTACTTTTAAATTATAAATAACTAAAAAATAGCGGCGGGGCGTGCAGCCTAGCTGCGCATTTTTCATACAATTGGAGCAGCAGAATCTTTATAGAAATTATTGTTTAATAGATTAAGGGTGACAAACGAGCACACAGTTCATTTGATGGTAAGTGGATGCTGTGACCCATAAACATCTACATCTATCCTCGATTAGGATTCAAAATTCAGATGCGTTGTCACCCTTGAGAACTAAGATGGAATGCCTCGTTTCCAATAGAAAGGATCTCCGGTTCTGTATACTCACTATACAAAACACAGCAGCATTAAGTTGCTATTTTGCGTTATTTTTTTTTTATTTTACGCTGGTATTTTTTGAGACCGTAGTCCTACCCCGGTCGAGTCGACCCATTCAATCTACAACCATAATATAGCTGCAGCTTGACTCTGCCACGTATAAACATCGTGTATTTATCACGCTTACCGTGTAGTGGCGTAAGAATATCCACTACCCCATATCATCTCGTGGGTGTCGTAGGATGCGACAGAGATAAACAAATCAGGAGATGAGCCACAGCGACTTCCTTAAAATGAATAAAAATAAAAAATAAACTGCTGTTGCCAAATTGCTTGCCAAGCGTGGCAACTATGGCAAATATCCTCCCTATAAGGCAATCTACAGGGGAGGTCTATGTTCAGTAGTGTACTTTAATAGGCTGTAACGGTAACGGGCGCCGAACGCATCGCTCCACTGCACGCAAGCTACTTGGCGTCACTCAGTCCTCATTCGGCTTCTACTTCAGACCCATAAAGAAAGATAGTCGGACGGACTTTCCTTCTTGGCAAACCGCGGGGAGTTGTAGTGTATGACAATTTTAGTAGATATTTAGTTATACTATTATTATATTAATGAATATTTTATATTATTATATTAATCAAATAAGCTAACTAGCTACAATTTATGTTATATAACATGAATTGTAAAAATAATATAATCTATAATATTCTTTCGAATTCTCAAAACTTCTTAAGAATTATATATATATATATATATATTCCGTCCTTCCGATCCTTTGTCATACTCTAAATAATTTCGGTGGAAAGGTAAGACCGCTGAAATAAATCAGAAAGTACGTTAATTAGTGGAAGGTGAGTGTTGGGAACACGAACAATAGCTCCCAATTTAAGAACGGTCTAATACTTTACAAGCGAATGATCTTTTTGTATTAATTCTAACGAAATACAAGAGCAAAATTGTTGGCTGGGGAAAAATGGTAAAATTATGCCGATCAAGTAAAATGAGACGGTAAAATGTGTAAGCTACGAGGCTGGCTTAAAATTGATTTTGAACATATCTTCTGGTAATAAGTAGAATTAATATTAGTTAAGGTTAAGTTAGGTAATCACTATGTCCTACCAGTAGTATAATAAATCTATGGTCCTACTGGTAAATTTTTAAATGAGATATACACAGTTTAAGAATATATTTTCGTTATTACTGCATTAAAAATAACTATAACTGGGTTCATATTATACACATTTATTATATATAGTTATATTATACCTACACATATAATCATTTTAGAGCAGGGGTCTCCAAACTTTGAAGCCTTAGAGCCACAATGGTTTTTTCAGTATGTTCCAAGTGTCAACCTAAGTAAACATACGTTTTTTTGCATTTCAATTACTAATATGTATTGTGACTCGTAACGACATCTGGCAGTGGCAAGAAGTGATACTATGTATTGTACTTTGTACTATTTATTTCAGCTACCCACTAAATATTTCTCGAACCAACGCTAAATAGGAATTTAGCGTTGGTTCGAGAAAGTTTTGTTTCTGGTTAGTGTATTCCGTTCACTTCACGATGGTAGTAATTGCAAATAAAAAGCGGATGAATAAGTTGGCGCAACTGCGAGTGAAAGACGAAGGAAGGGAAACTGTCTATTGTGAAATAAAATAACAGCCGTGCACAACAGTATTTTGATTTGACTTATTGTTTTTATGTGTAATTTATTAGTATAGAAAAGAAGCGAAAAATACACAGTGAATGCAGAACGTTCAAAGCAGAGAGATTTAAATATATATAATATGGAGTGGACATTGGTAACATTTGTATACAAAAACTTTGAGCTGGCGCGTGTGTGACGCCCTCTAGCTAAACATAGCAAGACTACTCTGAATATTTATTAGGAAAATATTTCAGTTATTCCCCAGTAGGTGTTCCCTTGTTACCGCAGTCAGTATCGGAATCTTCGGCGTCGATATATCGAATGACCTGCAGTTTCGTGGTCACTTGGAAGAGAAAGCTGAATTGGCTTCTAAAAAGCTTGGCGTACTCAGTAGACCAGGACAGTATTACATGCCTGCATACCATTTGCAACTTTTAAGGTGCAGGTTCGGCCTCATGTGGGATACTATTCTCATCTCTGGGCCGGAGCTCCCCAGTGCGAGATTCTTCCACTTGACCGCATAGAGCGCAAAGCAGCTTGAATCATCGACGACCGAGTTCTCTTTGATTGGTTCGATTCATCCCTTTGCATTTTCTATTGTATTTACCACGGGGGGTGCTAAGTGCATTCTTCGGATTAATTTCAGCTACTAAATTTCACAAACATACATCACGACAAAATTTACGTTACCATCCACATCATTTGGATGTTTGGCGGTCCACTACCGTGCGATTTATTGGGAGTTTTCTTCCTCACACGAATACTTTTTCTAATCGTTTACCATCGGCAAATTTTACGGATCCATACAACTTAGGAACCTTCGAGAAACGAGTTTACGTCTTTTTTAAAGGTCGGCTACGCATCTGTAACTCTCCTAGTGTTATAGAATTATATTATTACGTACAGAATCTAATCTAAAACTGACGCGAAACCGCGTAAGTTCACTCAGTGACCCGTCAGTGCGCAACGTCTCGTCTTACGGAGAGCTTGCGACAAACTGTAAAAATTACTTAAAATATGTTTACAACAGTGATGACAAATATAAAAAAGTGATGTTTCATATATTTAATTCATTGTTATTACGTAAAACACTCGTAAACCCAAAAGAATTCTTCTTAAGCTATCAAGATAAAAATGTTGCTAGTTGTCAGGAAAAAATTTGCACAGTTGTCATTTAAAATGTTTAATTTCTATTATTCATTGGTTATCAGTTGTTATCCGAAATAAAGATTTATTATTATTAATTTTAAACGTTAAATCGCAACGCTCTGTTTAAAACTCAAACGTTTAATACCTACTTGTCTAATTATTATCATATTATTAACAATGGGTGCCTCATGGGTGCCTATTTTAAACGATCTATTAACGCCATTTTAACGCTAACTGTTTTATTTTTATTGCATTGTTCATTGACCAAGTAAAAGTTTTAGACTATAGAATAAAGACTTTTTATTGATCAATGAAAACGTTTGATGTCATTACGAATGTAATTAAGCTTTTTAAAAATCCTTTTGATTCTAACATTGAATCCTTGGCTGCGGAAGTCCAAATGGAAATTATTGATTTACAGTCTTCCACTTGCATAATTTGATAATTTGCATAAATTTGCTCGTGGGTTGTTTTCTCTTTTCAGTACTACTTACTTGTATGAGAAATCGTTTTCCAAGATGAAGCAAACAAATAATGTTTACAGATCTAAATTAACCGATAAACATCTTAAATCTGTTTTAATAATTGGTATAAGTAAAATTGATCCACACCTACAAACTATTGTCCGCGGAAAATTAAAATTACATAAATCAGATGAGTGCTTTTGTTTTAGTGATGAGTGGGATTGATTTCAATTATTTATTAGTTTTTAATATGTTTCAGCTTAAATACTTAAGTTTTCTGTGTCATCATTTCTGTCGTTAATTTTACCTTGTAAATAAATAAACCGAGTTATTATCGTTCTGTGTTCTTATTTATTTATTTATTTACTTTATTGGAGACAAAACAGAAACAAAAGATATAAAAGAAACATATACAAGTAAAATAAGACAATGGTAATTACAATTGTTTCCTACAAACTGTCTCACTAAGAACATACTTATCTATATTATGAAGCAGGTCGTAATTGGTATCGTCTGCACAACAAGCAGGGTAACAAAAACTTAAAACTTACTTAAATAAAAAGAAAACAATCATCTAAAACGTACAATACTAAATATCCTTATATATCTAATTCATAATTTTTACTAAAGTACTTTTTAATTTAGTTTTAAAAGCTGAACGGGAGATAGAGAACATATCGATGTCGTTAAGCATTTTATTGTGGAGGACACACATTCTGTGTACTGGTGCTCATTTACCAATATTGGTCCTGGTTTTTGGTATATGATATAATTTTTATGATCGTGTGTTTTTGGGTGGTATTCGAAACCTTACCTCGGATAATAACTGTGAACACTTAATCTCACTAACACAGATATTCCTAAAAGTGGTGGCATCAATTAAAGTGCGTCGGTCTTTTAGTGATAGCATTTGATATTTAGTTAAGAGATTTTCATAGGAATCGCGAGGTGAATGCATTCGATAATTCACAATGCGTAAGAGTTTCTTTTGGACCTTTTCTATTTTATCTTCATAAACTGAGTAGAATGGATTCCAAACGGGAAACACATATTCTAGATGAGATCTAACCAATGACTGATAAAGGCAGGTAAGAGTATCTTTGTGATTAAATGATTTTGTTATACGTGTAACGAAGCCTAGCATTCGATAGGATTTATTCAATATTTCTTCGATGTGCCTATCTAGTGTGAGTTTGGTATCTAAATATACTCCAAGATCACGTGTACTAGATTCTGATACAATTTTGTGACCACCTAAGTAAAAGTCTGCGTGTACTACATTTTTGTTCCTAGTATATGCTATGTATTTGCATTTATTATAAGCCAAGAATTATTTATTAATTTTACAATAATTTTCAAGTCTGTCTAAATCGTTTTGTATTAATTTTAATAATTTTTGCTTCAACTTATCACAGCAATAGTAACAACAATAAGAGATTTGCTATCGCGGGCCGGATTGATAGCATTGATGGGCCGAATTCAGCACCCGGGTCGTAGTTGGAGATACTTACTCTGAGTTTATCACTAAATAACATTTTTGCAAACACAAGTCAAAAAGTCAAGGCCATTCTGCTCTAACGTTGAATGTTGTCTAAATTCGTTAACCAAGCCAAGCGTGATTGATTTTCTTTTACGACTTGATATGTGGTAATTTTGTCATTTAAATTGCTTCTAAAAAGTTAGTACTATTAGCTCAAGGACCAACAATGCGAACTTTTTTTTCGCAAAGTGTATGCTGTTGGCCTTGTGGCCTTTAAGGCTTCATTGAAATAGACGCGCAAGCGAGGACTTAAGAACTATCAAGTGCAATGATTCTACTGGCGGTGCCGCATCTTCGACTGCAGTTCCGGGTCACACCGGTCCCTGCTTTTGTGTTCCGTTGTGCTAGAACTTATCGAAAGCCTTAGCTACATCGAGGAACAACGCACCAGTATAAGCAGTCAAATTGTCAAAGTTCGAATTTGTGGCGGTTGTCTAAGATGTGCTCCGTGAGGCGGTGCACCTGTTGAACATAAGAGTGTTTGGCTCAAAATCCAAACTGCTCTCTGGGAATTAGATTTTTCTCTAGCACAACATCCTTCAGTCGACTGAGGATAATGCGCTCATAGATTTTCCCCATTGCACTGATGAGAATAATGGGTCTATAACTAGATGCCCTATCTTTGGGTTTGTTCGGATAATGAATACCAATGGCATCAGCTTCTTTCCACATATCTGGGAAAGTACGGTTAGATAATAGAACGTTAAAGATAGCGACTAAAAGGCAGATCAATTTGGAGGGGAAGACTTTGAACACCTTATTATTGATGCCGTCGGCGTCTAGCACTTTTCGGGGCTTGAAATTTATGATGAAGGTTTTAAACTCATTGAAGGTAACGGGAGGAGAAGGATCATATGTTGGTGATGTGGCGGATAAATTAGCCGCCTCCCCGTGCACCTTTTTTAGGTGGACGTGGTCGACGAGCAGAGTGCTGAGAGAGCATTGGCTTTCGATGCTATCTGCTATGTATTCGGCCTTTTAAGAGTCATCGAAACCGAAGTGACCATTCATCATCATCATTACAGCCTTTCATAAGTCCACTGCTGAACATAGGCCTCCTCCAAGGAATGCCACAAAGCACGGTCCTGAGCCACCTGCATCCATCGACTTCCTGCATGTCTTACCAGGTCGTCACTCCATCTCGTGGGGGTCGCACTACACTTCGCCTACCCGTACGAGGCTGCCACTCTAGAACCTTTCTGCCCCATCGGTTGTCGGTTCTTCGAGCTATATGGCCGGCCCACTGCCACTTCAGCTTACTAATCCGTTGGGCTATGTAGGTTACTCTGGTTCTACTGCGGATGTCTTCATTTTTAAGTTTATCACGCAGCGACACCCCGAGCATAGCCCTCTCTATAGCTCGCTGAGCGACCTTGAGCTTCCTCATATGGCCAGCAGTGAAGGACCACGTCTCAGATCCGTAAGTCATCACTGTCAACACGCACTGGTTGTACAATTTCGTTTTAAGGTTTTGAGGAATGTCTGACGAGAAGATGTGTCGTAGCTTCCCGAACGCTGCCCAGCCGAGTTGAATCCTTCGATTTACCTCTCAGTCGAAGTTGGACTTACCTAGTCGGACTATTTGTCCCAGGTAAACATACTCGTCAGCAACTTCGAGCTTAGTGCTCCCAACAACTACCGGCATAGGTGTGACATGGACATTGAACATGATCTTTGTTTTGTCCATGTTCATCTTAAGACCTATCCGTTGGGAGACACTATTGAGGTCATTGAGCATAGTGCTTAGATCCTCCAGCGATTCTGCCATAAGGACTACATCGTCGGCAAATCAAAAGTGAGTGATGTACTCGCCATTGATGTTAATACCGTATACTTTCCAGTCCAGAAGCTTGAAAACGTCTTCAAATGCTGCGGTGAAGAGTTTCGGGGATATAATATCTCCCTGTATTACACCTCTCTGCAATTATATAGGTTTCATACTCTGGTTCTGTATTCGGATAGCCATCGTAGCTCTACTGTTCAAGCACTTCAGCAATTCGATATACCGACAGTCAACTTGGCATTGCTGAAGGGACTGCAGCACTGCCCAAATTTCGACGGAATCAAAGGCTTTCTCATAGTCCACATACGCCAGACATAAAGGCAAATTGTACTCCTCGGACTTCTGTACAACTTGCCGAAGGGTATGTATGTAGTCTATGGTGCTAAAGCCCTTTCGGAAACCGGCTTGTTCGGGAGGCTGGAAGTCGTCAAGTCTGCGTGCGAGACGATTCGTAATGACTTTCGAAAACAGCACGTAGACGCGGCTCAGAAGGGAAATCGGTCTGTAGTTCTTCAAGAGAGCATTGTTACCTTTCTTAAAGAACAAGACCACCGCACTTCTGCTCCACGCCTCCGGTGTAATAGCACCTTGGAGGACGGAATTAAAGAGTCTCTGAAGGAGTTCCAGTACCGGTTTTCTACTCGCTTTCAGAAGCTCCGCTGTAATTCCATCCTCGCCTGGGGCCTTGCCCTTTTTAAGATGCTGGAGAGCCATTCTAATCTCGCTCAGACTGACGTCCGGGATATCTTCAGAATAGTGCCGGATAAGACTCGCTCTTGGATCGTTACTCACACTTGCGTGTGGCTCCAACGATGACGTGTACAGCTGTCCATAGAACCTCTTAATCTCACTCAAAATCTCAGGTGCCCCGGAAACGATGCTGCCGCACTCGGTCTTCAGCTTTGACAGTTGGCTCTTTCTGGCAGACAGATCTCTGGCAAAGATTTTGGAGCCTTGGTTCCGCGCGATCGCTTCTTCAATACAAGTTGTAGTGAAGTTATGTAAGTCTCGCCGCATGCATTTGGAGATCTGTCTGTTTAGTTGCCTGTATGCTGTCAAATCAGTTAAAGAATGTAGCTTCATCTCCCGTCTAACAGCCATAAGATTAAGAGTGTGATCGGAGTGTTTTTGTGTTCTTCTGCGGCGGGTCTTGCAGAACTTACCTCCGACCGCATGGACAGTTTCCACGAGCTTGTCATTCATATATATATCATAAATATATAATTATATCAAAAGGTTTTTACATAACATTATTTTGTGATATACCCGCATGGTGTTTATAAAATGTGTGGCTGTCTTATGATTGTTTCTTAAATATGTATGTATGAAGTGTGTAGCAAATATTGTTATAAATAGTTTTAATTTTTATTGTTGTATATCGACGGCGTGGGGTGTACGGTAAAACTCAAAAGAGTTTATGTTTACACCTTATTAATTGTTATACTTCCTACTGTCTATTAAATAAATAAATAAATAAAATAAATATCGTCCACTTCATTGCAGTCTTCTAGGTACTGAAAACGGTTTTGTAACTCGAGCTGAAGGGTTTCGGGAATTTGGAACAGAGCACGAGGGGGACGGAGTGTTGACTTCATTAGACGAGGTCTCTCCAACTTAACGTTTAGGTTCAGTGTGCCTCTAACCATTAGGTGATCGCTACCAGTTTTCACCCTCGCGATCACGGAGACATCACTGAACAGTTGTCGTCTGGTCGTCATAATGAAGTCAATCTCATTTTTTGTTGAACCGTCGGGGCTCGACCAGGTCCACTTCCTGTGGGGCCGCTTCTTGAAGAAAAAGTTCATCATAAAGAGTCCCTCTTTCTCCATGAAGTTGGCCAGCTGCTGGCCCCTTGCGTTCCGTTGCCCTATTCCAAATTTCCCTACTTTCAGCTCACCGTTCTCTCTTGTGCCTAGTTTTGCATTGAAGTCTCCCATTAACACCATATATTGGGTTTTGGAGGAATGCATGGCTTTAGAGATATCCTCATACATTTCCTCCACCTCCTCATCGGGGTGTGCCGAGGTTGGTGCGTAAACCTGTATGACCTTCAGCGAATACTGTTTGGTGAATCTGAGTATAAGGTACGCAACCCTCGTCGACAGTCGGGATCTTTACAACGTTGTTAACGAGAGACTTGTGGACGATAAATCCGACACCTCCTTGGGACAGATGGTCGCCTTCCCGGTGATAGAGCAAGTTGCCGGATTCGAGGATTACCGTGTCCTCCCCCTCTCTTCGGACTTCGGATAATCCTATAATATGCCAGCGTAACTTGTCTATCTCTTCTTCCAGCCCCACGATCTTCTCGTCAGTCCTCAGGGTGCGTGCGTTGTATGTAGCCAGGTCGAGTCATCTAAGCTGGCAACCGAACCTCCACCGGAGATTCTTAGCATACCCTGCCCCGCCGTTACCATGGTCGCCATCGTAGCCAGGAATAGCGGGGCCGCCGGGGACTGGGGGCCGTGTGTTTGTTGCTCTAATCATTGAGGGTTATTTGCCATAGTTGCCACGCTTGCGAGCGGGTTGGCAACCGCAGTTATTATATTGTAATTTTGGCTATTATCAGGAAGATGCTGCTGCCCATCTCCTGTCTGTTTCCCTTTGTCGCCTTTTACGACACCCACGGGAAGATATGGGGTAGTGGATATTCTTGACCGGCACTACACGGCAAACCGCCACTACACGTTAGGTTTAACTAATGGAAGCATC